>CM073535.1:10185000-15185000 GCA_037074615.1 Leucaena leucocephala
GCAGTTCTGTGGTGTCTTGTAGCTCTCGAACTTCTTCGAGTTGTACCTTACTCCCACTGGTTCTTTTAGAGATAAATTCTCGTTCAAGAAAGATACCATTTCTGACAACAAATACTTTGTTATCAGCAGGGTTGTAGACGTAATATCCCTTGGTTTCCTTAGGATATCCCACAAAAAGGCATTTTGAGGATTTGGGCGCTAATTTGTCTGAGGCTAGTTGCTTAACATAGACCTCGCATCCCCAAATCTTGAGGAAAGATAAACTAGGCGTCCTCCCAGTCCATATCTCATACGGAGTCTTTTCGATTACCTTAGATGGAACACGATTGAGTGTGAACGCAGCTGTCTCTAGGGCATGGCCCCAAAAGGAGGGCGGAAGATCTGTTAGACTCATCATGGATTGAACCATATCTAATAGTGTTCGATTCCTCCGTTCATAAACGCCATTCCATTATGGTGTCCCTGGAGGAGTCAATTGTGAGAGTATCCCACAACTCCTAAGATGATCTATGAACTCTTGGCTCAAATATTCACCACCCCGATCAGATCGAAGGGCTTTAATTGTTTTGCCAAGCTGGTTTTGTACTTCATTTTGAAATATTTTCAACTTTTCAAAAGATTCAGATTTATGTTTCATCAGATAGATGTACCAATATATGCTGAAATCATCTATAAATGTTATGAAGTACGAATAACCTCCTCTGGCATTTGTGTTCATCGGTCCACACACATCTGTATGTATGAGGCCCAATAAATCAGTGGCCCTCTCACTGTGCCCAGTGAAAGGTGACTTTGTCATCTTTCCTAACAAGCAAGACTCGCAAGTGTCATATGATTCAAAATCAAATGAGTTTAGAAATCCATCTTGATGGAGTTTGAAAATGCGTTTCTCATTTATGTGGCCCAGACGACAGTGCCAGAGGTATGTGGGATTCAAATCGTTTGGTTTGACCCTTTTGGCGGTTATGTTATAGATATTTCCATGATTGGGTTGTTCCAAATTTAATATGTAATGATCAACATGCAAATCACCATGAGCATAGAAAACATCATTACGATAAATAGAACATCTACTATTACTAGCAATGGAAGTGAAACCTTCCTTATCCAAATAAGAAAGTGAAATAATGTTACTACTTAAAGCAGGAACATAATAGCAATTGTTCAAAACTAACAAAAGCCCAGTGGGCAGAACTAATTCATAAGTGCCTACAGCTAACGCAACAACCCTTGCTCTGTTTCCAACTCGTAGGTCAACCTGGCCCTTTTTCAGCTTCCTACTGTCCTTTAGTCCCTGCACATTTGTACAAATGTGAGAACCACATGCAGTATCTAATACCCATGATGTGGAAGTAGAAAGATGAATGTCTATAACATAAATACCTGAAGCGATAGCCCCGCTATCCTTCTTGTTCTTTTTCAGATCTTTGAGGTAGAGTTTGCAATTCCTCTTCCAATGACCCGGTTCATTGCAGAAGAAGCAGACTCCTTCCTTCAGAGGCTTTGCCTTCTTTGGTGCAGGCTTGGTTTCGGGCTTGCCTGACTCTTTGGTCTTACCTGATGAGCCATGACCCTTCCCCTTGCCTTTGCCTTTCTTTTTCATACCCTTTCCTTTCTGAACTATCAAAACACTACTGGGTTTCTTCTTAAGACTCGGCTCAGCAGTTTTAAGCATCCCATGCAGTTCAGAAATAGATTTCTCCATGTTGTTCATGTTGTAGTTCATGACAAACTGGTCATAACTTTCCGGGAGTGAGTTCAAGATCAAATCCGTAGCTAACTCCTGGCTCATGGGAAATCCAAGCCTTTCAAGGTGATCAATGTACCCTTTCATCTTTAAGACATGAGTACTAACTGATGCACCTTCAGCCATCTTGCAGGAATATAAGGCCTTAGTGGTCTCATACCTCTCTTACCTTGCCTGTTGCTGGAACATTTCCTTGAGATGCACAATCATCTCATAAGCCTCCATGTGTTCGAGATCTCTCTGGAGCTCTGGAACCATGGTGGCTAGCATTAAGCATCCCACATCGACAGAGTCTTCCTTATGCTTCGTGTAAGCATCTCTCTGAGCTCTAGGAGCATTGGCGGCTGGCTCCTCAGGAATGGGTTGATCTAGGACATGCGCCTTTCTTTCCTGCTTGAGAACAATTCTCAAGTTCCTAAACCAGTCAAGAAAGTTTGTCCCATTGAGTTTGTCCTTCTCAAGGACAGATCGCAGCGATAATGTAGCAGTATTACTAGTCGTCATGATTCTACAATTAAAATATGCAATTCAATTAGCAATCTCCCACTAAATAAACAACCTCAATGCAATAGTTAGTGGGCTAAGATCCATATTTGGCTCAAACTTAAGTCCGCTTTGGCAGGACGCTTAAATTAAGTTATTTAGGTAGGTAACACCTTTACCAATTACATCAAATATAACTCTTAGATGTTTATGGGATTCTATCATCATATGATCTGTCATGTTTTTAATCCCATCTAATGCCTTGAGACCCAAAACCGTTTTTTTAATCTCAATTAAGTCAAACAATAATAAACATGTGAGAGTAGCACCATTACTCTTGCTTATCTCCCCAAGATAACTCAAAAGCACCCACTTTGGTAGAGTCCACAATTGAGCGATCAAGGTTTTGACAAGTGTTCATAAATTGACAGCATTATGACTTAAGATTTCTTTTAGAGGGCCTAATTTAACTGTCTGGTTTATAAAACACATGTTTCTCAGTTTGTATCTCATACAAGTAATATGCATGCGCTGATATAATCATAATATGCATAATCTAAACGTGATACAATATGGCTCACCTATCCTAAGTCCCCTCAAGCCAATGAGAGGAGCTCTCTAGTAAGAAAAGAGAAATTACATATAGAAACCTCTTTTAACATTCGAGGGGAGTGAGATGAGAGGAGAAGGTACATTGAGAGTATATATAGGAAGGCACGACACGCAGGCCATATTTAAAAATTACAACACTTGCAATCTAGAGCCATATTGTTCACCATACCCAAACATTCAAGAATCAATATTCAGATCTAATCGAAGGGCAATTAATGTTTCAAATCTAAAACATTCACAAAGTAACATATGTTACGGTTATGTTGCGCTACGAACAGGTAGCTACGGCGGTCCCGCTATAAATAAACATGAATCTGAATTCGGTTTTCACAAATAATCACAAATTAGAATTCGGTTTTCTTAGACCCCATCTATGCGAATTGATCAAATCAAAAAGCATCACCACCGATTTCATTTCCTTTTAGATTCCTTTTATGTCATACACAACACGGATTCCATATATGTCACACATACAACGCTTATTATATGATCGGCTACTACTAACATATATCATATAAATCAACAATCAAGTCTAACTTAAACACAAAACGGCATGGCTCTGATACCACTGTGAGGAATTGAAAGACACGCAGCGGAAAATATCTTAAAAATTTTTCATTCCTTGCCAGGATCTACCGTATGTGTTTAAGACAAGTGGGAAGAAGCATTGCCCTCAGTGTGTCTCAGCGACTTCCATAGCTTTCGGTCACGACGTTCACAGCTTCTCTCTACAGCTCGTGCTCCCTTTCTGATTACAAGATGTCGACGACTCAGGTAGGCTTCCTCTACTGGTATCCACACGAACAGCTTTTCAACCACGAACGACATGCTAGCGTCTCTTGTCCCTCCAGGGCTTTCTCAAGAGTTCGTCCTCTCCGTCTCTATTTCGGCAGTTTCTTATCTGCAAACCTTTTACAGAGTCCCCTTCGACCTTTCTGTGTTCTATGTGTGTGTCTGTTCCAAAACGTAGCTCCTAATATTAGATATATAGGATGCTCTGCGTTTTCCCTAACCGAAAAGGATTTTAGGAGTTAATCTTATATTAATTCTGAAAATAATACAATATCATATATTGTATAATTTTATAAGAAACTAATTAAATAAATAATATTAAATCCGTCCCACATATTTAATTACCTATTTATTTAACTTTAAATAAAGATGAGACTGAACTATATTTGATTTATTCTCATAAAACAAATTTGAGATATCCTATCAATTTGAATTTCAAATTCAAACATAATAGGGATTTAATTTATCCTTAAAATTAAATCTTATAAATATCTCTTATATGAGATATCCTATCAATTTGAATTTTGAATTCAAACGTGATAGAGATTTAATTTATCCTTATAAATTAAATCTTATAAATATCTCTTATATGAGATATCCTATCAATTTGAATTTCGAATTCAAACGTGATAGAGATTTAATTTATCCTTATAAATTAAATCTTATAAATATCTCTTATATGAGATATCCTATCAATTTGAATTTCGAATTCAAACGTGATAGAGATTTAATTTATCCTTATAAATTAAATCTTATAAATATCTCTTATATGAGATATCCTATCAATTTGAATTTCGAATTCAAACGTGATAGGGATTTAATTTATCCTTATAAATTAAATCTCATATATCTCATATATATAATATATATATATATACGAATTTATATATATACGAATATAAATATAAATAAATATATATACATTCACCTGGATCATTCATTGAATCTGGACATGTCTTAGATTCAATGAATCTGGACATCATAGCTCGTGTTGGGCTATTTTGTGTGCGACCCTGTAGGCCCATATGAAGTTGGCAGTGGGCCATTTGCTATACTAGCCCACAAGTCGCAAGCGGTCTCTAGCAAGACATAACGACTACCCAAATCATATGAGGATCGATAAACGATGTAACCTTTTATACAACCATATCATGTCCCTTCTGTCACGCGATATTTTGGTCATGGATGAGGCATGGATGATGTCATCCTCCTATTCCCGACTGTTACTTTCTCGATCCCTGAGTAGTCTGACTATAAAAATGGAACTACCTTTCCATTACAGTATGGCCATACATTTCTTAGACTCACTCATCGAGGGGCCCAGTAATATCTCTCCACGAATATGAGGGACAAATTCCATCTTGACTATTCACATTCCTCCGCATGAAAAACCACTAAGCCCGAACATAGTCTTTATGATCACTCGGTCAAAAGTGACTTTTGACTAGGTCAAAGCTGAGCGTTTTGTCATGTAGGAATCCATGATGATCTCAGGTCAAAGGGCATATTGACATGGTTTGTATATGAGAGAAGCTTATGACGTTACCCATGCAGTTCTCTCATAGCGGGTCGGTCCAACACCCTGTACTCTTACATGTGCTTATGACTTTGATTTATATCTCTATATATTTTCAAAGTCATACTGGTCTTATTTCATCTGTGCTCCCACATAGATGATCGACCAGGGACATTTAGGATAATATCATGAATTATCCAAGGATGGTCATCATAGTAAACATGCAAATAATATGATAACTCAATTAATAAATTCATAAATCAATAATGTTCATAAGACAATGATTGGCCCCTAGGGCATGATTTCCAACATATTTATCATTCCTACTACAGCATTGACAAACTGTAGATAAACTGACTGCTCTTGATCTCTACTTTTGTCCATCCCTTTACCTAGACTAAGTAATTCACTCTCCACAACTTTCTTGAGGCTAATATGATTAACATTATCTATTTCTAACAATAAAGCCTGGGGTTGACTAGGACCAGGAATATCACACTGATTTTTCTATATAAAGTCACATATTCCTGGACTTTAGGAATGGACAGGAACTGTCATAAACTCCGACTGGATATCTGAATTAGGGGATTATGATATATTACTTATAACAATTCTATCCTCAAACTCTAGTGGAGGAGGAATAATATATCGTCTGTCCATAATTCAGTACCAGTACTCAGCTTTCTCAGCCATAATTTGTCCTCTCATTATAGGAATAAAGCTTACATCAGGGTTAGAGGGCACTCCAACAAACTCATACGATGTAGAGTCACTAGACTGACATCATCTGGTGCATACACGACTTTAGGATGAATCTTTACATGACATTGAGACTATAGGTTTGAGTCTACAAAAACATCTATGGAATATTCTACTGTAGACTTTCCTGACTGATCACCTATACTCTCATCTGAACTCTTTTCATTGTCTGAAGGATAATCAAAGTCTAGATGTACATCATCTTCATATATCATTACTAGCTGGGGTATCCCTTATTAACTAAAGCCTCTGACTTAACTTTATGAAATCTTATATATATTATTGCAATATTTTCTTAATTAAGTAATGCTAACATCCCAATAAATACCCTAACTTAACAAAGTACCTACTATTTAGAGTTAGGTTCTGGGAATTATCCTACATCATGCAAGAAACTTTTGCTCTGCTATCAAAATATAACATCCTTACTTTTATATGTCTTAAGGACCATTCAGTAGCATTTGGAACTACTTACAAGACCTTGGAAGTCCATTAGCCAAATTTGGAATTTTACTCTTTCTCAGTTTACTGTTCATATGGTATTCCAGATTACGCAATGAACTTTGAAAAATCATAATTAATCCTAGAAAGATAGAAATGAAGTGGTTCAATAAGTTACATGAAGATAACATCTTGAAATTTAAGGGAAAAATAATTTCCATACCAAATAACTCATCAATTAATATAGGTTATTCGCCAAAGATTATTGTTCATTTGGTCAAAAATTCTAGAAACAGATTTTGGTCCCTTACTTTGGAAAAATAGTTCTCTGTGTACAGACATCCAAATAAGGCATTATTGGTGTCAAAACGAAGCTTGACATGTCAACTAAATGTCTGTAAAAGTTCCTACATTGATTCCATCATTTACTATTTTTCATTATATCATGACCTTCACCACTTATATTGGTCATACAACAACATCACACATAATAATTCTTCACATAACATATACACTATCCAATCCCTAGCTTTTCTTTATGCTTCATCATCCTCTTTCATCATTCATAAACCTGTGGGATTGGGATTACATGGAAAGGGATGAGATTTTTAGGGAAATCTCAGTAGCAAACGGTACTAAAGAATGCATGCATTAATGTAAATACTTATGTTTGCTTGTGAAAGTGTTAGGATTGTGTAATGTGCATGCTTCCATGTAACATATGCAAAACAATTGGCCAAAGTAATCATAAAAACAAAGATTCATACATAAGCACATATAGAACATAATGCAACAAAGCCATAGCATAATCAAGCATAACATTCAATGCATACAAGTTTAGGATAAGTTTACTACCTCATATACTTGAGTATCTTCCACTTTATCTTGCTTCTTTCTTCTCACTTCTTTTGAATATGTGGCTGCCTCTTTTGGAGCATATCCATCAATTCCTAACATCACATAACCATTCATTCATCACAATCTAACTTCCTTGAGCATTAAACTCACTTTAACTAACATAACTTCCTCTTGAACATTAAGCTCACTCAACTTTCCTTAATCTTAACTAATAGACTTGGCCTTTGAATCAATTGATGTCTTGAATTTACCTACACAATTTCATGTTTGAAATCTATTTATGATCTTAGAATCATGAAATTCCAGCTCCTTCATGGCCTTCTGTACACAACTGAACATATGCACTTAATTCTTTCAAAAATTCTCATTTTGATTCCAATGCTTTCCATACTTGTTTCTCTACTTTATCCCACACAATTTTTCATTTTAAAACCATTGGAGACATCAAAATCATGAAATTCCAATCACTATTTATGTGAGTGAACAGTAATAGAGAAGAATTTCAAAAACTATAATCTTCAAATTTCAATGCTTCCAAGGTCCAAAACCTTTCCAACCCTACACAAAATCATCATATAAATTCAATGGAAGCATTAAATAATTGAAATTCTATTTCCTTCCATCATGAAAAGTGCAGACCAAATAGATTCAACCATGGCAAAGTCAAGAATATTAACTTGATTCAACAACCAACCACTTAACTAGCTTGTTTAAGCTTCAATCATAAATCTCTAACTTTAATTTCTTCTTTTCCCTTTCATCTAAGGTTTTTGGACAGAACAACACCTTAGAGAAAATACAACTTTCCCTCATGAAAATCCTAAATTCAAGCTCCTAAATCAAAGAAAAATAAGCTAGGATAGCTTACTTACCTTTAATCTCTAGCTTGCTTGAACTTTGGTACCTTGAATCTTCTTTATCTTAGCTTGAGTTTCTATTTTGCAAGAGTTTTCCCAAGGTATCACAAGCTCACAGTTTTGGGCAGAATTTTTTGGGTATTAATAGAAAAATTCATGGAAAATCAATGGCCAAGATTACTTTGTGCACTATTTGATCTAAAGGCCCACATTTAATCTTGGATTTAACTTTTTCAAAAAGAAGAATTATGACATCATCCATGACATCACAAGGGACAACTCATGGGGGTTATGTGGTGCATTTATAGAGGGAGAACCTTCTGGAAAAATTTTAGTCCAATTCGGTACCGGCACAGCCTGATTCCCCAAAAATCGAACTGCTTCATAAGTCTAATTTTTCTGAGATTTCATAATATAGTTTCTGACCTTAAATCTAGTATCAGGATCCTTCCTACCATTGACATTCTTGTACTAGCCACAACTTAATTGCAGATCCCTTGGAAAATGACTGAAATGCCCTTGGTGTTATTTCTTGCACTATATTTACCCTTAGTGTAAAATTGTCTTTTCACCCCTCTTTGTATTACTTTAGGGCCTATATGGGCTCTAACTAATCATATTTATACTATATCACACATTTTTAGCTTGACCTAGATGACCACAATGCCCTATATCCTTCTTTATACATTCGGACCACACAGGGGCATTTTCGTAATTTCACAGTTTTTCTAGACACTGGCCCCTTCTGCTGATGGGCTGGTATCCTAGGTTTTGGGCTTTCCTTGGCATCATCATTGGCCTATATATAAGGTCATCTGATCTCATTCTATCCAGGCTTACATACCGATAAGTTCTATTATCGGGTGTTATCAAACTCCCGTTAAAATTCACTAATATAGGGACAACTTTTTATACAAAACTTCTTCTGGGGTTCTGTCAAATCCATGACATCTGACACTATAGGGCAGACTTTCCTGTAATTTTCCCACTTATATCTGAAGTCATAAGATCTGATAAAATTTTAGACAACTTTCAGACTATCAGATAAATATATGCTATCTAGAGCCATAATAAAATTTATGTATCATGCTAGATTAACCGGTGTAACTTCCTCTATTTACTGATAGAATGTGGGATTGAAATACTTTCAGGCAGTTTTAACCCTTTTCCGGTTGATCTTTCTATAATTACAATTTTGCCCTTGAACTTTTTACTTAATTCTATTTAAGTCCCTTAACTTTTATAAATTACCACTTTTGGCCTAACTTTTGTTTCTACTTTCATTTTTGGCCTTCAACCCTTTCTAATTTTTGCTTAGGTCCCTTTCTTCCTTCAAGACTCATTTAACCTCTATTTTTTCTTATGATCATTGTCATAATCCTTTCCAAACCTCTTTCCACTATTAGTATTATGCAGATAGGGAAAAATTAGGATATGACAATATCTATGTGATAACCCCTACAAGTTACGTCTGACGCCTAAATTATGTTCATAGATTGAATTTTGTAATAGTACTCTATACTTAAATGTATGACTTTTTGGGATATTGATGACATAATTAGATTAAACTAGTTATCTTCTAATAATGTATCACTAGTATTTAAAAAGAAGACTTTAGTCCTTTGTCTAAGAGGAATGGTGTCAAGTTCAGAAGTTAGACTAAATTTTAGGCCCAATCAGATAAATGCTTACAAAAAAGATGTCAAGGGTATATGGTTTTCTTTTTTGTTCAAGTAGAAGTAGAAGAAGGGATAGAAAATATTCTAGTGGTCAAGGAGTTTCCCAAAGTTTTTTGAAAGGAAATTCAAGGATTACTTCTTGAACGGGAAGTGGAGTTTACAATCGATATTGTACTTGGAAAAGGCCCAGTATCTAAAGCCCCATATCATATGGCCCCTAATGAGATGATTAAATTAAAGAAGTAGATTGATGAGCTTTTAGAAAAGGGTTTCATCTAACCCTGTGTTCTGCCATGGGGTGCTCCATAAGGTCAGAAAACATATTATGAAATATAAGAAAAAGTATATTCATATAACAACCTGGTTTTTGGGAAATATATTGGGCAGTACTAGATTAGACTGGAATTATTCAAGAAGCCTTTACTCCTTTAGAATACACCACACATGACCTTAAATGATGTCATGAATGATGTCATAATTTAACTTGGTAGGCAAGTAAAGTGTGAGGAGTAATCTTAGCCATTGGATCAAATAGTATAAGATTGAATCTTGACATCCATTCACCCAAGAGACCATGGGGAGATTATGCTAAAATGGAAACTCAAAGCAAGAAGAAGGGAAAATCAAGTAGCCAAGCAAGCAAGGATTCAAGGTAATTTCCTTCTCTTGGAGATTCATATACGTTGTAGGAAGTTTTCTCTTGGATTTCGATGTTTGAAACACCATTTACACTCTCCCTAAGGTTGCTAGACGTGCTGTACAATAGAAGGGGAAATGGAAATTAAAGCTAGAAACATATATTAAAGCTTAAACAAGCAAGAATCAAGTGGTTTGATCTTAGAAAATAATGTAATATTCAATACAATTTTAGGAGGCTAGGTGAAACTGATATTGATTGTTTCTTCACACCATATATATGCATAAATAATAATAATATTTCATTTTATTTCTTACTAATTTTGTATTTGCATAATGATAAATACTCATTCTTTTTTAATTTCTACAGCAATCATTGGCAATTGGTCATCTTATGTAATCACAGTTATAAAGTTGTCTTATTATGCTCCCACCATTCCAAGCTATCAGGTGATATTGAGAAGATTATGAACTCATGAGTTTTCTTCTATAGAACAATGGTCTTTCTGATAAATGGATTACTAAATTTATAACTTTGTTCATAGGGCTATGAGAACATTCACAATTGTAAAGGTTCTTAAGCAAGCCAACTAGGTAAAAGACCCTAAATCAATCACATCAAAAGTAATAAAAATAGTAAGTGTTAGATTCGATATTTTAATGATGATAAATAATTTTGATAATGTTAATAGTAAAGAGTTGAAGGCAACCCAGAGAAATCAATTTGTACGTCTTATACATAGTTAGACACATGCTCAATATTATCGTGTCAAATAAGACTGACCTGACTGAGGATGTAAAATTGTGTTTTTAATGATCTCATTTTTTCAATTTAGTATATATTAGTAATTCCTTAATTTCTTTGATTTCTATTTGATATTTTAGATAGTTGATCAACTTAACCCATTTTCTAAACAAGATATTGAGGACCTATGCAATCGTTAGACTGAGTTTTTTTGTTCAAAACCTTTCTTCTCAATAGTATTTACCTTTCAATACATTTTATTCTTTTCTATTCAAATTGTTAACTTTTTGTATTGAATTTTATTAAATGAATAATAATCAATTAAATTATATTTCTTCCATGTTGAACTCTATCTCTGCTGTTGTCTCATTTATTCCTATATTTAGGTTGTTTATTTATGAAGTTTCAGGGGATGGGGTAATGAAATGGTGAACATGTCATATTAAAAAAATAACATTTAAACTAGACAAGAGAAGTCTAGTGTAGAAACTATTTAAACCTGAGATGTAATATTGTAACATCTATACTGGTTATGTGCAGGTGAGGTGAAGAAAATAGATTCATCTACACCAGTCATGCTCACAACCGATATAGAAAATGCATTCATTTACACTGGACTACCTCACAACTAGTGTATATATTAGCATATTCTACACTAGCTATCAAACAGGAATGGTTTAAATGTTGTATTTTTCCCTTAGAAAATGAGCATATACACCTCATTTTTAGCCTAGTTTAGAAGAATATTTCTTTTACACTGGTGTACCATATAGTTTAAGAAATGGTACACTTTCTACACAGGTTGTATATACATTGAATCATGGTCTAGTGTAGAATCCCATTGTCAACCGGTTTAGAAAGCTTATTTTGTAATAGTGTGAGAAGAAGAGAGGAAGTGGATGGGAAAGAAACTGGAAAGAATCCAAATCCCACAACATTCACCCTTTATATCATATAAACTGACCTTATTCTATTTTTTAAATCTTTTTGTCCTATACACTACTAGAAGCATAAAATTTAAGACAAAAAATTTGGGATATAAATTAGGAAAAATCTATTGTAGAAATGTTGTAGAAACCACTTGTTAACATAAAACTAGATATTTCTCTCGTGCATTGTATGGGGAGAAAAAATAGGAGCCTTGTTTAATTTAACACCATTACAGGCCTACTTGCCCATTTTTAGGTTGTTAATAGGGTTTACATAGTAACAACTATTAACAAATCTTGGTAATCCCCATTCATACTACCCATATGAATACTTGCTACCATTTATTTAATGTTTGAAAAAGTCACATTTACCCTTGACTTCTATTTGTTTTTTTGTTTTGAATGTCTCTTTCCACATTTACTGCAAAAGGAAATTTTTCTTTTTTTACTGAGGGACATTATAAACTTTTCTATATTAATTTTGTTTGATTAAATATAAAAATAATTATTTTGCTCAATTTTCTTAGTTAAGCATCAAACATATTAATAGCATTAAACATTACATTGCGTTGTATTACTATCTATAAAGATATGAGAAATATATTTAGCAATAATTGCTTAAAAGTATGTATGTATGGATGTGTATATATATATATCATAAAATTAGTTATTTTTTAGAAAGTATTTACTTGGATTTATACATAGAATTGTGTACAACCTACATGAAGTTTAAAAACCATGTTTCTTTAGTATATTTATGATTATTATGACTTATCATTATGGTTAGAAATTTGAAATATCATAGAATTAGTTAATGGGATCAGTAAATAATTACCATCATGGGCTTAAAATATTTCAAATACCAAAGTTGTTTATGATTATTATGGTTAGAATTTTCAAATATTATAGAATAAATGAATGGAATTATTGATTAATTACTATCATGGGGATCAAAATCTTTGAAAGATCAAAGTGAGATTTGGTATTAATTAATGATTGAGACTTGTAAATAAAGGAATTTAAATATTGAATTAGATCAACCCAAACCAATTTTCAACTGAATTGGGTATTAGAAGATTTTAAGAGCATAATGGACGATTCTAATTTAACCCATTTATTAGCAAGAAAATTCATGTCAATTTCCTCCTTAAAATGTTGTAGAAACTGCCACTAGTAGATAAAACCAGGTTAGAAAGTCACACTTTCTACATCAGATGTATATCTGTCTATAAAAATTGTCTTCTTGACCATTTGTTTTAGTATTCAGTCTAACAGTGGGCATTCAATAAAAAAGTTGCCTATATTTGAGACTAGCCATTGTCATAACCATTGTACAAAGTAGGCAATTTTATTAATACATATGATTTTTGTTTCCTAAAACTACTTCTAAACCCCTAAAAAGTGAATGCAATATACATTCAATAGCCAAACCATATATTCCAATTGAAATTGATGAAATGCAATGTAGTTTTGAAACATATATATTGAAATCAAACAACTCAATTTAACATATCATTTTGCAAGAAGGCACTTACAAATCAATTGATTCTCCTATTCCTTCCCTGGTCTTCATTACTAACAAACATATCTTCATTTTTGTAATTTGTTTTCTTGCTTGTTTTATCTTCAGTGCTTCCTAAAACATCCTACCTTTACCCCTCAGAGTACACATTTGTCATATCCTAATTTTTCCCTATCCCTATAGTACTGATAGTTGAAAGAGGTTTGAAAAGGATTATGATGAAGATCAGAAGAAATCATAAAGGTGAAATGAGTCCTGAAGAAAAAGAAGGACTAAAACAAAAATTAGAAAAGGTTAAAGGCCAAAAGTTAAAGTAGAAACAAGATTTGGGCCAAAAGTGGTAATTTCAAAAAGTTAAGGAACTTAAATGTAATTAAGTAAAAAGTTCAAGGGAAAAATTGTAATGATAGAAAGATTAGCCTGGAAAGGGTTATAACTGCCCAAAAGTTTTTCAGTCCCACATTCCATCTGTAAATAGAGGAAGTTACGCTGGTTAATCTGGCATGATACACAAATTTTATTAGGACTCTAGACAACATAAAATTATCTGATAGTCTAAAAGTTATCTGAAATTTTATCAGATTTCATAGGCTTTAGATGTAAGTGGGCAAATTATAAGAAAATGTGCCCTACACTGTCATATGTCATAGATCTGACAGAACTCTGGAAGAAGTCCTATATAAAAAGTTATTCCCATAACAGTAAATTTTGACTGGAGTTTGATAACACCCGTGATCCAATAATGGAACTTATCAGTATGTGAGCCTGGATAGAATGAGATCAGATGACCTCACATATAGGCCCATGATGATGTCAAGAAGGGCCCAAAACCCAGGGTACCAGTCCATCGGTAGAAGGGTGCAGTGTCCAAAAAAAGTGTGAAATTATGAAAATACCCCTGGATGCCCAGATTGTACCAAAGATGGATGAAGGGTATTTTGGTCATCTGGGAGAGGCTAAAAACATAGCACATGGTATAAATATGATTAGTTAAGCCAGTATATGCCCTGATCCAGTACAAAGAGGGGTGAAATGACAACTATGCCCTTAGGGTAAATATAGTGCAAGAAAGGACACCAAGGGTATTTTGGTCATTTCCCAAGGGATCTATAATTAAGTTGTGGCCCAATACAAGTATGTTAATTATGTGAGAAGCCTAGACATTGATTTCCATGACAAAATACATATCCTGGTATATTATAAAAAATTAGGAACAGAAAATAGTCCGGTTGCTGTGAAACTGCTCCAATCGATACCGGATTGGACTGGAATTGGTACCGGGTTGAAGTGTCCCTTGAGCTATACTTTATGATGTCATAATTACCTTTTTGAAAACGTTAAATCCAAGATTCAATGTGGGCCTTTAGATCAAATAGTAACCAAATCAATCTTTGCCATTCATTTTTCATGGATTTTGGCTATAAATACCCCTCATTCTGCCCAAAACTGTGGCCTTGTGATTCCTTGGGGAAACTCTTGCAAAATGAAAACTCAAGCCAAGACAAAGAAGATTCAAGGTTTTAAAGTTCAAGCAAGTTAGAGATTAAAGGTAAGCAATCTCTCCTAGCTTATTTTCCTTTGATTTGGGAGCTTGAACTTAGGGTTTTCATGGGAGAAAAGTTGAGTTTTATTTAATGGGTTGTGCTTCCCAACAACCTTAGATGAAAGGGGAAAGAAGAAATTAAAGTTAGAAACATATGATTGAAGCTTAAACAAGCTAATTAAGAGATTGGTTCTTGAATCAAGTTGGTATTCTTGACTTTGCCTTAATGGAACCTGCTTGGTCTGCACTATTCATGAGGGAAGGAAATTGAATTTCAATGATTTAATGCTTCCATTGAATTTAGATGATGATTTTTTGTAGGATTGAAAAGGTTTTGAACCTTGAAAGTATTGAAATTTCAAGATTGTAGTTTTTGAAATTCTTCTCTGTTACTATTCACTCACATGGACAGTGATTGGAATTTCATAATTTTGATACTTCTGATGGTTTTAAAATGAAAAGTTGTGTGGGATAAAGTAGAGAAATAAGTATGGGAAGAATTGGAATCAAAATGAGAATTTTTGAAACAATTAAGTGCAGTTTCGGTTCTATACAGCATGTGATGAAGGAGCTGGAATTTCATGATTCTAAACTCATAAATGGATTCAAAATATGAAATTACGTAGGGTAAAGTCAAGGCATCAATTGATTCAAAGACCAAGTCCATTGGTTAAGATTAAAGAAAGTTAATGAGATTAATGTTCAAGAAGAAGTTATGTTAGTTAAAGTGAGTTTAATGCTCAAGGAAGTTAGATTGTAATTGATGAATGATTATGTGATGCTAGGAATTGATTGGTATGATCCAAGAGAGGCAGCCACATGTTCAAGGAAAGTGAGAAGAAATAAGCAAGTTAAGGTGAAAGAAAGTCAAGAGTTCAAGGTAGTAAACTAATCCTAAACTTGTATGCATTGAATGTTATGCTTGATTGTGCTATGGCTTGAATGAATTGTGTTGCCTATGTGCTTATGTATGAAGCTCTATTTATATGTTTACTTTGGCCAATTGTATGTCATATGTAACATGGAAGCATGCACATGACACAATAGTAACACTTTCACAAGCAAGCACAAGTATTTACAGTAATGTATGCATTATTTAGTACCATTTGCTACTGAGATTTCCCCTGAAATCTCATCCCTTTCCATGTAATACCAATTCCACAGGTTTATGAATGATGAAATAGGATGATGAAGCATGAAGAAACGCTAGGGATTTGATAGTATATATGTTATGTGAATGTGTAATGTTGCTGTATGACCCATGTAAGCAGTGATGGTCATGATATAATGAAAAATAGTAAATAATGGAATAAATGTATGAAATTTTATAGAAATTTAGATGACATGCCAAGCTTCTTTTTGACACCAAGAATGCTTCATTTGGATATCTGTACAAAGAGAACTGATTTTCCAAAGTAAGGGACTAGAATCTGTTTCTAGGATTTTTGACCAAATGAACAATAAAATTTGGCGAATAAACTGTATTAATTAGCTAATCATTTGGTTTAGAAATTATTTTCCCTTAAATTTCAAGATGTTATCTTCATGTATCCTTTTGAACCACTTCAATTTGAGTTTTCTAGAATTAGTTATGATTTTTTGAAGTTCGTTGTGTAATCTGGAATACCATATGAACAGTAGTAACCCGAGAAAGAGTAAAATTTCAGATTTAGCTAATGAACTTCCAAGGTCTTGTAAGTGGTTCTAAATGCTATTGATTGGTCCCTAATACATATGAAAGTAAGGATGTTATAACATTTGCAAGTGAATAGATCTGCAGAAGATTTACTTAGGGCCAAAAATTTAAAATTTGCAAATTGGTTGTTAGGTACTATTCATCATGCATTTTCCAAATTTAGTAGTCCAACTTTGAAAACTCATAATTAATTCTAGAAAAATCATATGGATGTGGTTCAAATTTTTAGTTGAATATCTTTCAATTCTCTTTAAAGGGAAAATATATATATGGATTTTTACAGGACTAGTCAGTTGAATCTTGTTGTATCACCCAAGAGGGTGTGAATTGGATATTTTAAAATTTTTGAAAACTCATAAAATATATTTGACTAAGATCAATGAGAGAAGATTATAAAGATATCACCCCAAGAAGAAATTGTTGAATAACGATTGCACAAGTCAATATACACTAATTCTGTCTAATTCACTTGACCTAAGTCTAGTCCCCAAAGTTCATCTGAGTGTTTCACTATATTCTAAGATCCCATGGGCTCTTGGTGCCTCAGTACATTCATATAAGAATTCTCTCTCACTCCCCTTACACCTTGTAAGGTTACAAACACTCAAGAATCTACTTGAGAAAATTAGATAATGACTTATACAAATGGAACTCTCTTAGTAAAGTATCTATGATAATCACTTGAGCTCAACTGTATAAGTTTCTCTCTTACAAGAATATGTATGCTTTGAATCAAAATAGAGAAACATATTAAAATAGAGATCTAATGATTATGATCAAAGCACATTATGTGTATCTCTTGTTTTTCTTTTAAATCTCCTAACTTTTCAACTTTTTAACTTTGCCTTCTTCTTCTTTTATACTTGATTCTTCAAAATTCAGTTGAAGCATTGAAGTAGCGATTGAGATAGCTGTTAACCAATACAGCTATTGTTATTTGTTGATATGGATAATTTGGCTCTTTAGTTGATCTCTTGGTTAATCTTGATTCAACCTGTAAATAATCTTGAAACATGCTTTAGTAAAGATATATAATCAGTGTGTAAGCATATAGCAAGTGTCTACAAATAATTTTAGAATTAAAGATAAAAATATAATAAAGTCTGGTTTTAACCTCTTTCCACAAAATATCTTGACTTGTCTAAGAGCTTATCGAATAGCACCATTATCGAAAAGGTCTTCGATAAATTAATGAAAAATTAAATTTAAAATAGGTAAAACCTTTTCGAGTAGTTCTTCAATAATTAGCCTTATCGAAAAGTACTTTGACAAATGTTCAATAAACTATTTGAAGAATTTTCTTTCAAATCATATGCTTTCATATTTGGATAAATAAGCTCTTTGAATAGCTTATCGATAAATGCTTAAATATATCCTTTTTCAAACTTTTCAAATAAACTTTCAATTATTCTAATATTTTTTCAAATCATATATCATATTTGGATATAGTAGTTCATAAGATCATTTTAATAAATATGATCAAGACTTAATATCATTTAACACAAGTTTATCTTTTAGTTCAATAGATCAACGCATAGATTAAATCATAACAGAACAAGTCATCAACAAATAATCAACTAAGATCAAGTTATAGAATTCATGAAGATCATTCATTCAATCAAATCCAAGTAATTCATAGGCTTAACAAAGATATTCCATAAATTATCCAATCATTATTTCAACAGATTAAATTTAACAAAGGATATTATGGAAGATCTCTTTGATAAATGACATGTTTTAATATTTCATTGATAAGAGCATAAAGAGTGTTACTTTCAAAATAAACTTATCTTCATAATTCAAGATAATTCAAACCATAGCTATTTTACATTGATAAATTATCATCATAAGCACTTAATCATCATCAAGATGTTTTAAACAATCAAATCACATCAAGAGCATTAATCAATATTAAGATTCTAGTTATTTGAATTTGAAACATCTTATTTCTTATTTCTCAATTTGATTAGCTCACTTTAAAGATCATTAATTATAATAGAAGATCAGTGATATGGACATTTCAAAAACATTTTCAATAATAAGATTTTAAGCCTTAAAAACCTTTCCAATCTCTGATCATAATGTTTTAAACAAATAAGACAATAGTTCATCAAAAGCAAGTATCAAAATATATGAAAGATCATTTATCAGTGCTTTTGAAAAATTATAAATTTTTTCTTGTTCATTTAAGAGTTATTCAATAAATCCCCTTATCAGATAGTCCTTCCATAAATGCGCTTTAGAAAACATAATGACTTCTTTAAAAAAAATTATTTATTGACCATCTTATCAATAAATACTCTGTTAGATTAATTCTTTGATAACTCTTTTCATAAAATTCTTTTCCAAAGCTGAGTCTATGAAATACTTATCGAAGGTTTCTTTAATAAATCTCCTTATCGAACTCTTTTATCGATAAGTGTTAGAGTGAATATATTTTGATGATGACAAAAGAAAAGAATTGAGTTGATGTTTTTGAAGTGATAGAATTGTGTTTTTAATTAAATAAAGTTTAAGAAGAAAAGATAATCAAGTTGTTTAATGATGTGAAAAAGTGTTTATGGAATGATGAAAATGAATTTGTAATCAAATGGAGTTAAAAGAAGTTAGTAGAGTTAATCGATTAGTTATTCGATTATTGAGCATTAATAGATTAGTTAATGGATTAATATCAATTAATCGATTGAATGATAGATTAATTAAAAGACAACAACCTATTTTACAAAAGAAAATCAATTAATCGATCAATGAGTGACCATTAATCGATTAATGTCTTTCAGAAAAAAGTTAATGAGCCAATTAATCGATTAATGTATTGAAAACATATTTTCTTTTGAACAAAGATATTACTATTAATTGATTAAGTAATTGTAATTTATATTAATTTCTTAACTGTTCAATCAATTAGTGAAGTTTTAGCTTTGTGAAATTCAAATATAAACTAAATAATCGATTGGTTAATTGATTAATTTATTGATTACTTCATGTTGAAATCTTTTCTATTTCAAATCTTCTAGTCACGCTAATCAATTAGGAGTTTGATTAACTTTAGAAACCTCAAAGATACATTTGTTTTAAGCTACATATTTATTTTCTACTTTATACAATTGATTCATGTGATAACTTGCCTTTGATTCTCAGTATCCATGACTAATCTTCTGAGTGACTTGTCTTCATAATATTACATCATATTATGCATAAATATTTGAATAAGTATGATGCTTTGTTTTCTATTTTACACATTATAACATCCTCCTTTTATTATATATTAGCGACCATTCAGTAGCATTTGGAACCACTTCTAGGGCTATTGAAGTCAAATCATACAATCTGGAATTTACTCCCAGCGAGTACTATTCACTGTGTAAATTCCAGCGGAGTGACCTGACTTTAAAAAATCATAACTAATTCTAGAAAAATTGAAATGGGGTGGTTCAAATTGCTACTCAAATATAACTTAATGTTCTTTCAGGGAAAAATAACTTGTTGACCATGATTTAACCAAGTCCATATCAATCAATGTCTAAAGTTTACTATTCATCCTACATTTTTCCCTAATTCCAGCACTTTGGTCCCATCAATTCTAATTAATTGATTAGGTAATCGATTAATATAGAATAGTCTTTGAAAATAGGCAGAATCTCTATATGATTTTAAAGTTGTCACAACTAAATTAATCTTATACACTTAACCTCCAATATCTTTGAGTATGCATTATTCTACTATCATTCTTGTCATGATTAAATCTATTCAAGTTTCAATTCATTTCATCGTATCCTTACTTCACATAGTTATAGACTAATGATTACATCTTGAAGTTCTTACAGGATTATTAATAGAAGATCAAACTAAGTTGAGTTTAAAGCTAAGAGATGAGAATAGATTAAAATATAAGCCAACAGATGTTCAATGACAAAAATCAAAGGAAGATAATCTTAACAGAAATAATGCCCAACGGTCATAAATATCAACAATAAATAGAAGAGCAATAAAAAATAATTAGGTTGGCAACGATGAACAAAAATATGATAATGATAAGATAACAACATTAATCCATGAAAGCATCAAGCATTCATAAAACCAGAAAACGTTCTAACTCTTCAATCTTCATGCATTATTCTTTAAGAGAGATTTATGATAAGCTTCAATGTCTATAAACTCACTATTTTTTAGAGTTAGATTCACCCTCATTCTTCATCTATATAAGAGCAAAACCTTAGAATCAGGGGATTCAAGGTTGAGAATTGCTTGTATCTGTTTAAGGGGGAGTGTTGCCACTAGAGTGTGGTGTAACCTCAAATTTGAGGTGGTTCTCAATTAGCCATTAAAATTGAGGTTGTAAAGGCTACCAAGTGCCCATTGTAATCTGGGTGTTTTGATAGGCTCGAATTGTCATCATTCGATCCATAAAAAATAATGGTTGCACCCAATAATATAGTGTAAGGCACAACCCTATCATTCTTCTCAATGGGCATTTTTATTAGAATCCTAGCAAATTAGTAGGCAAAGCCATTGAAAAACTGAGTAAAAATATGGGTTTTTAGGTTTGATCGAAAATTGATACTATAAAATAACGGTGCAGTAAAGTAAATATTTTTGTATTTTTGATTAAGATGAAAATGAATTGGATTGTGAAAGAAATATGTTAAGAAAGACTCTTCATGATGAAAACACAACTATCCTTACTCTTAATTTGATATGGGAGATTTGAAATCACTAAGTCTTAAATAAAACCTCAATCACTAGATTGATTCCAGTGCAATAATGGTTCTCAAACTCCTTTGATCAAAGTTAGCTTAAAAACTTCTTAATACACTATTAAAAACCACTTAGTGTGTAATTAAATCAGATGATGATAATACCCTCAAATGATCATGAACCAACAACTATAGACTTCAAACAATTGAATTAAATATCAATAATCATTGATAATAGTCCAACTATCCAGAAATCAAAACTGAAATTTTTATATTAAAATCAACAATCTCATCATCCAATATCAATTACAAATATCTAATTTGAGAATAGTCAATCGATATTCGATCACTAGTCATACAATGAAATCCCTAAATCTAGAAATGTCAAAATATGAAATAGATACAGATTAAGATAGAAAACTCCCTAGTGTAGTCCATGAGTTGAAGATATGTTGTCCATCATAAAGAGACTAAAGTTCTAGCCTCTCATAGCTCCTACTGTGCTGCCATTGTCATATCCCAATTTTTAGGCCTGGAAGCCCAGTATGTAGCCTAAAAAAGGAAGGCTACTAGGCCCTATTATGCAGGAGTCACAGAAGAATACAAATGATGTTTAGGACTAAACTGCAAGAAAGTGAAAATTCATGGAAAATAGTGAAAGTCCCTATAGGCATAACGAAAAAGTAAGAGGTGTGTCTTGGGAACTGAGCCACCAGAGTTCTTTGGCTTGGTTAGAAACCCAAGATAGCAATCCCAGAGCCCAAAATCGTAGGCCCAAGGATTATGGAGTTTAAGAGACATTAAAATAATATTTTAGTGCTTTTCCATAAAGTAAGGTTACCCGGTTAAGGATAGAACTGGGAAAAGTGATCAGATATGACTGTAGACCATGAGGTGACATGAAAGGTGTCCTCATGGGACCCATAAGGCACCATATGGAATTATTACAGGAAAAGAAGAAAAGTTAAGGACACATGTCATGAGATTCGAAAAAGGAGAAAAAGTAAAAAGGACACATGGCACAATCTCGCCCGTTCATTCCAGGAAAAGGCTTTAGAATTCTTTGGAGAGGTTGAGTCAGCTAGTAAGGTATCCTAAGGGCCCCACCATTTATGCCATATTCCCCTTGAGGTGTCCTTGGATGATGTCATAATAGTGAGTCATTAAGGAGGATGATGTCATCGTGATGATGCAGGTGAAGCTTCTTGAAGAAGCTCAGCGATCTGGGCCATTCATGATGATGCGATATGAGCCATTCATTTCACCTCCACTCACCTATAAATAGGCTACCTCTCCCTGAAGGAAAACCATGGACAAGCATGGCATAAAGAGGAGAAAGAAGAGAGAAAGAAAGGAAGGAAGAGAAAGAAAGGAAGAGTTCTGGTGGAGCCAAGAGCAGTCTAAGGAGCTTGGGGACTGGGCAGAGCTTAGGAATGAGGTAAGTAAGTTATCTAGTCCCTTCTATAATAAAGTAGATGATTTCTCTTAATAGTTAGAATAGAGAAATATCTCTATTAATAAAGGTAGCTAAAAGTAGAAAGAAAGTTAGGGGAATATCAGAGTAAGGATATTACCCCTAGTTAAACATGAGGTAAGTAGAGCTATACTGGATAATAATAAAGATATTATTATGCTATGTATAGGCTCTGACTTATGAGAAGAAGGGACCTTAGAGACAAGGCTAAGATATAGAAGGAAAGGCTACATGCCAGGTAGTAAACTTACCTACTTGTATGCTTATACTGCTTAGATGTTTTATGTGATGTTTTTTTACCTTGATGATGTGAAGCATGTATGATTAAGTAATGCTCTGTTTCTTTTATGTTATGACCATCTGTTATAATTAAGTAACATGAAAGCATGTATGTTATCATTATGTAAGCATGATCATTAAGTACACATATAGTAACATCAAGCATATAGTTGTATACATTATATGGTTTCCGTTTGCTACTGAGACTTTCCCAGAAATCTCACCCCCTTCCATGTAATCCCAATCCCACAGGTTAAAGATGAGGAAGGATTGAAGAAGCATGATAAGAAGATGGGATTGGATGGTGCAAATGTTGGGACCAAAATGCTGGAATTAGGGGGAAAAGCAAGATGAACAGTAAACTTTGGATGTTTACTGACGTTGACCTGGTCAAGGCGTGGTCTATGAGTTATTTTTCCCTGAAAGAGCATTAAGTTTGCTTCGTGTAGCAATTTGAACGACTTAATTTCATTTTTTCTAGAATTAGTTATGATTTTTTGAAGTCAGGTCACTCCTCTAAAATTTACACAGTGAACCGTAATCGCTAAGAGTAAAATTCCAGATTGAGTGATTTGACTTCAATAGCCTTAGAAGTGGTTCTATAAGCTACTGTTTGGTCCCTAAGACATATGAAAAGGAGGATGTTTTATTTTGGTATCAGAGCAGAGGATTTTGGCTCAGAGTATAAGGTTCTAGTATAGAATCGAGAGGGTTCTAGTACAGAGCAAAGGGTTCTGGCACAGAGCATAAGATTCTGGCACAGAACAGAAGTCATATCCCAATTTTCAGGCCTAGAAGCCTAGTATGTAGCCTAAAAAAGGAAGGCTACTCGACTCTATTATGCAAGAGTCCCAGAAGTATACAAATGATGTTCAGGGACTAAACTGCAAGAAAGTGAAAATTCAGGGAAAATAGTGAAAGTCTCTGTGGGCATAAAGAAGTAAGAGGTATTTCTTGGGAACTGAGCCACTAGAGTGTTTGGGCTTGGTTTGAAACCCAAGATGACAATCCAAGGTCGAAAAACGTAGCCCAAGAGGGATGTGGGCCTAAGAGGCATTAAAATATTATTTTAGTACTTTTTCAATAAAGTAAAGTGACCCGGTCCAAGATAGAACTGGGAAAAGTGATATGGAATCATGAGATGGCATAAATGGGGCCCACAAGGTGCCATAACACATGATTATAGTAAAATAATAAAAGCCAAGGATACATGGCATGATTACAGGAAAATGAGAAAAAGCAAGAGGACACGTGGTACAATCTCGATCGTCCATTCAGGGAAAGGACTCTGGAATTCTCTGGAAAGGCTGAGTTAGCTGGTGAGGTGTCCCAAGGGCCCCACTATTACGCCACATACCCCTGAGGTGTCCTTGGATGATGTCATTAGTGGTTAGTCATAAAGGAGGGTGATGTCATCGTGATGATGCAAGCAAAGCTTCTTGAGGAAGCAAGCAATCTGAGTCATTCATCACGATTCAATATGAGCCATCTATTCCACCTCCCTCCACCTATAAATAGAACCTTACTCCTCCCATTTCAAGGAATAACATGGCCAAGAGCCAAAGGAAGAAGAGAAAGAAGAGAGAAAAAGAGAAAGGAAGAAAGGAAGAGAAAGAAAGGAAGGAGTTCTTGTGGAGCCAGCAGCAGTCTAAGGAGCCTGGGGACTGGGTAAAGCTTAAGAATGAGGTAAATAAGTTATCTAGTCCCTTCTCTAATAAAGTATAGGATTGCTCTTAATAGTTATAATAGAGAAATATCTCTATTAATAAAGGTAGCTAAAGAGAGAAAAAAAGTTAGGGGAATGTTAGAGTAAGGATATTACCCCTAGTTAAGCATGAGATTAAGTAGAGCTATACTGGATAATAATAAAGATATCATTATGCTATGTATAGGGTATGAATGATGAAAAGAAGGGACCTTAGAGACAAGGCTAGGAGCTGGAAGGAAAGGCTACACGCCAAGTAGTGAACTTATCCTAAACTTGTATGTATTGAATGTTATGCTTGATGTGCTATGGCTTTGTTGAATTGTATTGTACATGTGCTTATGTATGAAGCTCTATTGCTATGATTACTTTGTCCAGTTGTATTTCATATGTTACATGGAAGCATGCACATTACGCAATGTTACCACTTTCACAAGCAAGCACAAGTAGTTACATTAATGCACGCATTGTTTAGTACTGTTTGCTACTGAAATTTCCCAAGAAATCTTACCCCCTTCCATGTAATCCCAATCCCACAGGCTTATGTTGAGAAAGAACTAAAGAAGCATGAAGAGAAGCTGGGGATTGGATAGTGCAAATGTTTGGACCAAAATGCTAGAATCAGGGAAAAATATAGGATGAATAGTAAATTTTAGATGTTTATTGTTGTTGACCTGGTAAAGGCATGGTCAACGAGTTATTTTTCCCTGAAATTTCATTAAGTTATATTCATGTAGCAATTTGAACCACTCTATTTCAATTTTTCTAGAATTAGTTATGATTTTTTGAAGTCAGGTCACTCTATTGGAATTTACACAGTGAACAGTACTCGAGAGAGTAAAATTCCAGATTGTGTAATTTGACTTCAATAGCCTTAAAAGTGGTTCCAGATGCTACCGTTTGTTCCCTAAGATGTAAGAAAAGGAGGATGTTTCATTTTTGTATCAGAGCAAAATGATTCTAGCTCAGAGCATAAGGTTCTGGTACAGAATCGAGAGGGTTCTAGTACAGAGCAAAGGGTTCTAGCACAGAGCATAAGATTCTAGCATATAACAGAAGGTTCTGGCTCAGTGATGGTCTAGTGTAGTTAGAGATTTGAACTAAAAGGTTCTCCCCCTAGTAGAAGATATGGGGATGGTATTTACTACTTAGAGACAGTGACACCCAGATAGATAGAACAGTACCCCATACCTTACAATGGTACATGGTAATATTCAAAGAAGTAGTTAGTCTTAGTCAGCCGTTACCACTGAGTTCTCATGTTTCTTAGCACGATGTGGCTAGACTAAGCAGGATAATGTATGGGGAATAGTTTCCACTATGGATAAAGGCAGAAGCTGACTAATCCTAGGTTAAGAGAAGCTGTCAAATATTCAGTGGTAATGATAATGAAGGTACTAACCTGGTTGAAATTAATCAACTAGAGGATTGGTACAAAGCATAATCAAACCAGATAGTATAAAGTAAGGAGATATGAAAGATTAGATGATGTTTAGAAGTAGATCCTCTATGTGAGTATATCTACATTATGACAAAATTTGTTCAGCTAGTGTTTCCTGAACAAAAGAATCAATAGTTAGAGATAAGATGATTAATAGATAGAAAGTTGATGTTCCCAAGACAGAGGAACTACAGTCTAGTCCAGAGTTAACTGATATTGATAGAAAGAAAGAGTTAAGAGATAGTTAAGAGTTGAATGACAAAGAAGTTAGCTCACGAATTGAATTCCATGTTACAAAGAAAGAAGTTTATAATGTTTAAAGAAAGAAAGGTAGCCACAGTTTTAAAGATAAAGAGACTCCCCAATTTAAGAAAGAGTAATAAGTAAAAGTCGGATAAAGTAATAAAGGGTTGAGTCTATACCCTAGTAAGAGGATAATGTGGCAGCCTAAGTTAAAGAAGTAGTTATTTTAGATTCCTAAATGAATGTTTGGGATCTGGAAGATTAGGTGATAGAGGAAAGAATGTTCAATTGCAATGTACGTATGATGGATGGTTGAGCAAATTTATGTGATGATGATATGGTTTATATTGCCATAAGTTATGAAGAATAGTTGTATCTCCTTACAGTTGCCATATGATGACACACATGTTAGAGTATGCTATGAATACTCCCCTCATGCAGTATATGCAGAGTAGAGTTTATGATGAGAAAGTTATGTTACTCCCATACCATATGACATGCAATAAGAATGTTTCTAGAATGGTAGACAGTCTCAGTAAGTGAGACAGTTGTTACAGTATGATTGGGGTTACTCAGGTATTTCTATAGACTTGTGAATACAGTACTCAGGGCCATTTCTTATGTTAGGGTTACAACAAGTATAAAGAAGGTGGTAGTGTTATAACTCTATCAAAAGAAATGGTATATAGAAAGAGCAAAAGATAGCAATAAAGAGATTGTTTTCATATCACTTTTCATATAAGAGTTAGATATGAAACAGATGGCTCTTAGATAGAGCTAGATTCAGATGAGTTCATATCACTCTTCAGATAAGAGTTAGATCTAATATAGATTGCTCGTAGTTAGAGTATAGTTCAAATGACTCACAATTAGAGCACATATTTAAATGAGAAGTTATGATAAGGCCATAGCAACAGAATGCAATGGCAGGTGGTTAGACCATAATTGGTAAACCACAACAGAGTAAAAAAGATGAGAAGGAACTCCCAAGTAAGAGGGAAATAAGTAAAGTCTGGGTAAATAATATGGGCTACTGAATGTATTTTAAAATTTTTATTGAGTTATCAACAAGTGAAAGCAATTAACCTTATAACTTAGTCTGTTGGACGAGATCTTTTAGAGATGAGGATACAGTATAACAGAATCATAGAGGATTTTGGAGGGTCACAGTTAGATCCTAGCATGGCTCAAGGGTCACAGTTAGATCCTAACAGCTTCAGAGTCACAGTTAGATTCTAAAGAGGCTTACGATTGATCACAATTAGATCCCAAGGTCACAGTTAGACCTAGCCTAAGGAAAGTAAGGAGCTATGAAGAAATGAGAACAATACAGTATCTTTCTGGAAAGATGAGTGCCAAAGATGAAGTTAAGGTAAAGAGCTTCACGAGTTGATTAACTCATCTAGAAAACTTATTTATAGCCTATATTATATACAGACTGAACTTAGTTTACCCTTATCAAGATGGAGTCCAAGTTCAAGTCTGAGTATTGATATTCAAAAAGTTTTGTAGAAGTATGCCTGAGGAATAGAGAAGATAATCCCATATGTTTTGAGAATGGAGAAGTATGAGTAGATAAATCCTTCAGATAAGGATAAAGAGGCTAAAAGGTTAGTAAGACCCAGAGAAAAGGGTATGAGATAGAATAACAATAGAAAACAGTTATATGAAAAAGGTGTAAATGCCACAAAAGTTTGGCATAGATACACAAAGTTATGAAAGATAGTAAGAGAGGTTGAGAAGAGCTAAGAAAGTTAAGAAAGTGTTATGAAATAAAAGGGACACTCTCTTCAAATAAAACTATTCATAAAAGAATGAATAGAGATTCAAACCTCAAATTTCGAGGGTGAAATTTATTTTAAGGGGAGGAGAAATGTCATATCCCAATTTTTAAACCTGGAAGCCCAATATGTAGCCTAAAAAAGGAAGGCTACTAGGCCCTATTATGCAGGAGTCACAAAAGTATACAAATGATGTTTAAGGACTAAACTGCAAGAAAGTGAAAATTCACAAAAAATAGTGAAAGTCCCTATAGGCATAACGAAAAAGTAAGAGGTGTTTCTTGGGAACTGAGTCACCAGAGTACTTGGTCTTGGTTAGAAACCCAAGATAGCAATCCCACAGCTCAAAAACGTAGGCCCAAGGATTATGGAGTTTAAGAGACATTAAAATAATATTTTAGTACTTTTCCATAATGTAAGGTTACCTGGTTAAGGATAGAACTGGGAAAAGTGATAAGATATGACTGTAGACCATGAGGTGGCATGAAAGATGTCCTCATGGGACCCACAAGGTGCCACATGGCATTATTACAGGAAAAGAAGAAAAGTTAAGGACACATGTCATGAGATTAGAAAATGGAGAAAAAATAAAAAGGACACGTGGCACAATCTCGCCCGTTCATTCCAGGTAAATACTCTGGAATTCTCTAGAGAGGCTGAGTCAGATGGTGAGGTATCCCAAGGGCCCCACCATTTATGCCACATACCCCTTGAGGTGTCCTTTGATGATGTCATAATGGTGAGTCATCAAGGAGGATGATATCAACGTGATGATACAGGCAAAGCTTCTTGAGGAAGCTACGTGATCTGGCCCATTGATCACGATTCGATCTGAGCCATTCATTCCACCTCCACTCACCTATAAATAGGCCACCCCTCCCTCAATGAAATACATAGCCAAGCATGGCATAAAGAGGAGAAAGAAGAGATAAAAGAGAAAGAGAGAAATAAAGGAGGAGTTCTGGTGGAGCCAGGAGCAGTCTAAGGAGCTTGGGGACTAGGCAGAGCTTAGGAATGAGGTAAGTAAGTTATCTAGTCCCTGCTCTAATAAAGTATAGGATTTCTCTTAATAGTTAGAATAGAGAAATATCTCTATTAATAAAGGTAGTTAAAAGTAGAAAGTAAGTTAGGGGAATGTCAGAGTAAGGATATTACCCCTAGTTAAGCATGAGGTAAGTAGAGCTATACTGGATAATAATAAAGATATTATTATGCTATGTATAGGCTCTGACTTATGAGAAGAAGAGACCTTAGATACAAGGCTAAGATATAGAAGGAAAGGCTACACGCCAGGTAGTAAACTTACCTACTTGTATGCTTATACTGCTTGGATGTTTTATGTGATATTTTTTTGCCTTGATGATGTGAAGCATGTATGATTAAGTAACGCTCTGTTTCTTTTTCTGCTATGGTTATATGTTATAATTAAGTAGCATGGAAGCATGTATGTTATCATGATGCAAGCATGATCATTAGTACACACATAGTAACATCAAGTATATAGTTGCATACATTGTATGGTTTCTGTTTGCTACTGAAATTTTCCCAGAAATCTCACCCCATTCCATGTAATCCCAATCCCACAGGTTAAAGATGAGGAAGGATTGATGAAGCATGAAGAGAAATTAGGGATTGGGTAGTGCAAATATTGGGACCAAAATGCTGGAATTAGGGAAAAATGTAGGATGAACAGTAAACTTCAGACGTTTATTGACATTGACCTGGTCAAGGCATAGTCAATGAGTTATTTTTTCCTGAAAGACCATTGAGTTATCTTCGTGTAGCAATTTGAATCACTTCATTTTAATTTTTGTAGTATTAGTTATGATTTTTTGAAGCCAGGTCACTCCTCTGGAATTTACACAGTGAATAGCACTCGCTAATAGTAAAAATCTAGATTAAGTAATTTGACTTCAATAGCCTTAGAAGTGGTTCTAGATGCTACCGTTTGGTCACTAAGACATATGAAAATGAGGATATTACAACCATCATTGCCCATAAATGATGCCATGAAGAATACAAAAAAAGGTTATGGAATGGTTAAGAGGAAGATGGTAGAAGTGGATTAATTGGTGCAGAAATGGTAAAATATATGGAAAGATCGATAGAAAATGGAAAGTGTGAATGGAAGTTGTAGAGAGAGTGTTGAGAGAGAAAGAGCAGCTACTTCCTGGCCAAATTTGGCAAAACCTTCCCCTCCTCCGTTTGATTGCTCCCCCTGGCCTTAATTGTAGAGTAACCTAAAGGAAAATACACGGCTTCACTAACTGGCTATTCTAGTTGTAACCATGTCCCAATTTTGGTCATGACTTGAGAACATAGAGAACATCCCAAGAGAAAATAGGTCATAGCCAATGGACTTTTAGGTCATGACTAAACATCACAGAAGTTGACTTTGGCATTTCAGGTTCCCTTTGTCTAGTGATTCCTACTCTATTTCATATTGGGTCCTTGATTCTTCTCGAAAACACTTGCAATTCAAAATCAAAGATCATTATAAAAGCCCAACTAAGTAAAGAACAATATAAATGTAATTTGGAAGAATTAATTTACCATTTAACCCCTTTAATCAGCACATTGACATGTACAATCATGTATTACAACAAAAGCACAATTACAGGCATAAAATGAATGGTAAGCTTCCTATAAAACCCTTAAAAATGTCAAAGAAACCATATACAAATTGCATCCTATCAATTCCCCCATGCTTAAACCTTTGTACCCCTGGACAAAGAAATAAATCACACCTAAGCTAATGCTAGTAAATCAGGGATAACAACATAATCCACAGTGAACCCTTAAAACAAGTAATTCACCATCTTTTGGGAATATAAAAATGATAATATGAGCAATGCCAAGTAATTAACTACTAAATTGAAATCAACATTAACTGTATGAGTGTAATAGATTTTCTATAAGGATGTAAGTGTATTGCTCTCTATATCCTCTCATTGTTAGGGTTCTTTCACTCAAATTAAAATTGGCAAATAACCTACCATATACTTGTAAAGGCTTTCAATCTCCTTAACTATACAACACTTATGCAAAGAATCAAGAGGTCTTTTAAGGGTGAAACGATTAAGATATGGAGGAAAAGGGAACAAATAAAATTGAGTGTCTTAATTAAAGATTATGCAAGTCAAATTTCATCTAAATATGCCAAACCATATCCTTTTATTACATAGACTGCTTATTTCTCCTTTATTCCTTTACTATAGCTTCTTAACAATGCTACACAATTCTCTATTTCTTTTAAATCAAAACTTATAGACAATACTTCCACAAGCTCCTTGAAGGTTATATGGGTTTAAGTAAAAAGATGAACTTGACTTTATTATAATGAAATTTAGATACAAGCAAAAATGAGATAATAATATAATAGCAATGAAGGTCCAATAGGTAAACAAATGATCACAATGGATGGCTTGTATTTAGGCTAAAGGTTAGAAATGAATGCCTCTATCATATTCAATAACATAAATGCGCAAGGAGTTTTCAACTCAGAGCCAAGACAAGTTCTAGAGAATATAAACTAATTGAATAATCACTCAATATAGGAATTAAGGCTGAGAATCCTTCCAACTAAGGTTTTCATCTAAATTGCTCATACACTAACGTGTCAACCAATGTTCATTGTTTACTAGGTATTATAACACTTATCACAACTAAAAACCCTTTTAAATGATTATTTAAAAGTTCAAAAGTAATTACTCAAAATCATGTAATAATCTGAAGTTTAACAGTAAAAACTTAAGTGTTTCCAATTCCATTTCAAAGATTTTCAAAAATTCAAGTGTGACCATGGTTTCTATAAAACTATTTATGCAAAACGGTTAGAAACAATAGGGTAATGAATCACTTATACAATACCTTAGTAGCTCAAAAGGAATCCTTCTATACAGTATTGCATAAGGAAAACAGAAGATAAATGGACATTTTTGCATTCTAGTCATGACTAAAAGTAGTGTAGGTCGTGACCAAATTTCACAGTGAGTGTTTGCTTTGAACTTACATATATAATCACGACCTCACTACATGTAAGTCATGACTCCTTTTCACAGATAGCCCATAAAGTTTAGAATTCCATCATAGGTCATGACTAATTTTTATAGAGGCTACCAATTGATAATTTTCAATACCTAAAACAATTTTTACACTAAACCCACTTTAGTAAACAACAAAACAATTTAAAATGGGGGTATAATTTGTAGCAATTCATCAAACATTAAGATCAACATAAAAATATTTTTTGATGAAAGATTGAATTTATAAAAAAATTTTGCATTCTTTGTGCATAAGCATAAACATCTCTCGTACACTTAAACTTGACAGTGTCCTAACTATCAATAGAGCTATACAAAAACAATTGTAATAGTGAAGCAATGAGAATCAAGGCATATATTTTAAGCAAGAGCAATAACAACAATGATAGGTTTAGTCATCAACATCCATGTTAATTACAACATCATGCATCCCAAAATCGTAGACTTTCACAATTGTGTAAGGTCCATCCCAGCTAGTTTTGAATTTATGATGTCTGAACTTAAACCTAGCTTAGTACCTTAGCACTCTATCAGCCTTTTTAAACCTCTTCCTAAGAATATGAGCATTATGGATTAATTTTGTCCTAAGTTTATAGATTTCAAAGCTACTATAGGCATATAATCTAATCTCTTCTAACTCTTGGATTTGCAATAACCTCTCGGAACTAGCTTCTAAAAGGTCCTCATTGCAAGCTTTCGTTGCCCAAAATGTCTTATGCTTAATTTCCACAGACATATCACAAGCTTTCCCTGAAATTGTCCTATATGGAGACATGCCTAGAGGAGTTTTAAAAGTTGTTATGTATGCCCATAAAGCATTGTCTAATCTTAAGTTCCAATCCTTATTAGATGGCTTAATAATTCTTTCTAGAATATGCTTTATTTCCCTATTGGAAATATCTACTAGACCATTGGTTTAAGAGTGGTATGGGGTTGGGATTTTATGAGTTACACCATATTTTTTCAATAAGTTGTTGATTAACTTATTGCAAAAATGGGTGCCTTAATCACTAATTAACGCTTTAGGTACTCCAAATTTACTAAAGATGTGAGACCTTAGAAATTTGGAGACCATTTGAGCATCATCTAGTCTCATAGGAATTGTCTCTTCCCACCTAGATAAATAGTCTATAACCAAAAGAATGTAAAGAAATCCTGCTGAAGGTGGAAAAGGTCCCATGAAATCTATTCCCCATACATCAAAAACCTCACAAAATGAATAGGTTGTTGCTACATCTCATGCCATCTACTAATCCCCCCAAATATTTGGCATCTATAATGGGCTCTACAAAACTCAAAGGCATCTTTGCAAAGGGAAAGCCAATAGAAACTAGATTTATAAACCCTATGTACAGTCCTTTCCCCCCCAAAATGACCCCAATAAACCCATGAATGGCAACCTTCTAAAATTGATTTGTGATCTTATTCAGGAACACGTTATCTTAATACTTGATCTGACATAACTTTCACAGAAAAGGTTTGTACCAAATAAAGTATTTAGATTAACTCTTGATCTTTTGGGCCTAAAATTTATACAAATAAGATGGAATTATGTCAATTTCAATAAAATTAACTAAATGAGATACTAAAGTTCCATAACAGTAACCAAACAAAGAGACTGATCAGGGAAAGAATCAAAAACAAAATTAGAACTAAGTACTCCCTTTGTCTCTATCGATCTCTTATCTCTATATCAAATTCTTAAACCAGTAGCATCCATCGAAGAATTCTTGGTTTAGACTGTAGCTTTTTAAACAACTTTATAGCAACATAGTTAGTGTATATGATCACTTCAGCACTTAAAAGATAAGATATAAATTTATAAAGTGTAAACACAATGGCAAAGAGTTCTTTTTCAATGGTAGTCAATTCTTTTGAGCACTATCTAATGTCTTAGAAGCATATGAAATGACTTTGGATAGCTTACCATCTTTTTGTCCTAGAAGCATATGAAATAACTTTAGAGAGCTTACCATCTTTCTATCTTAACATTGTACCTATAGCTTAATTTGATGCATCACATGAAAGCTCAAAATCTAAATACCAATTAGGTGCAACAAGTATGGGTTGTTATATCCTAATTCTTTCATATATCTATAATACTGATAGTGGAAAAAGATTTGGAAAGGATTGTGATGATGTATAAAAAAGAAAATAATGATTAGACAAAGGTATAAAGATGATAGACTAAAATGGAAGTTTAAAAATTTAATGGTGCAAAGTGTAAAGTAGACAAAAGTTCTGGGTTATTAAGTGTAATTATGAAAAGTTAAGGGCCTAAAGTGTAATTTTCAAAAGTTCAAGGGCAAAATGGTAATTATGAAAAGTTAGGTCAAAAAAGACCCAAAAATGGCCTCAATCATATTAGTCCCAATCTTTTCCAGTAAATAGAGAAAATTATTCTAATCAGTTTGACGTAACACAATTTTGATTTGAGGTCCCAAAAAATTTATATTAATTTTTAGAAAACAAAAAATTAATACAGTATCCTCTTAACCTCAGAATCAGATGAAATTTGGCACTAAATTCTTATAATTAATATAAGAATTTATGAAACTAAAAGAATGCAAAAAGGATTTCTATAACATTTATTATAGAATTTACAGTGAATTAAAATCCCCAATAAATACGTTTCGGGGGAATTTCTTGGGAATTTATCCCATGAGGATAGTAGATCATGTAAAGATCCCAAAATGGCATCTTATAGGTCTAGTAAAATTTTTAGATAAGTACATGTGCTAGGGTTAATAAAGATCAGGAAAATATAAAATTATGAAAATGTCACTGAGTGTGCCACTATGTTGTGTCATTCAGTCGGAGTTAGACGAAAGGCATTTTGGACATTTGACTAAGGTTAGATAGTGAAGGAGAGTTCCCATACTAGTTGAACAAGGTCAGGGAATACTCTGATGAGGTGTGAAAAGACAATAATCCCTTTGAGAAATTAAAGTGAAATAGGACATTGATAAAAGGGTCTTGAGAAAATGTAGGGAATTTTTATCAAGACTTCTGCATCTCAAAAAATTATTAGACTTTGTAGGGGATTTATTTTATATTATAATGAATTTCTAAAAATATTATAACCATTAAAAGAGGTGTTTAACATTTATTTCAAAATTAGGATATTTTAAGGATATCGGTATAAGGAAAGTGCCTTGGGATTTGTGCCAATTAGCTATTGGACCCAAGGAAGGCATAGGGCAGCCCAATATTTCATCCTAGGGAAGCCCAATAAGTCCCAAAAGTTGTCTTAGAGCCCAAGTCCAATAATGAATAATTTTTAAATTTCTGAAAAATAAAGGAAAAAGGAATAAAGTTAGAATTACGGTTTGCACATAGTGGGACCCACAGAACTTCACACATGGCATCCAAGGAAAATGGAAGAGAATATTTTTGTTATGTGATCTTATCTCAAATTGGCTTGGTGGGCAAGTTTAATGTAAGATATCATATCCTTATTTTTAACCTCAATTAGACTCTATTAGAAGTGATTGGAACCAATTACATGATCATTTGCTTTGAAAGCATCCATTTTCAAAAGATTTGCTCTCGGGTACTGTTCACTGTTACTGTTCATTTGGTAATTTTAGAACATGTACCCTACTTTGAAAATTCATAATTAATTGTAGAAAAATTGAAATAATGTGGTTCCAATTTCTAATAAAATCTCTTTCATAAATCTTTGAGGGAAAAATATGAGATTGAGGTTATATTGTTCACACGAACTCAGTTTATTGGTTAAAATTCACTGTTCATTTGGTAAAATCTATAAGTTCCAGTTTCTTTGCCTTAACTTTAAAAATTCATTTCTCTTTGGTTACTTATCCAAATGAACTGTGTTACCTATGAAATTCAAACTCTGGACGTCCTCTCTAAGATCACAAAATTTCATAGAACAATTCGTTCATTTGATATATAAACCATTGCGTGAATGTCACTGCCTCTCAGCACTCATTTTATCTCAATTCCAGGTCTTACTGCCCAATTTGGAAAATCATAATAATTCGGATACTTATCCAAATGAGGCATTCTTGGTGTCCATTTAAATCTATGTATCTTAACTTTAATCATACAAAGTTTCAGACTAAAAATCGTTGATTTAGGCATCATAAAAATCGTCACATCACCACAGCCTCAAAACAGAATTACAGAATCATACACTATTCAACCATACATGCTATCATATGCTTCCATAAAGTCAAATATCTCATGTGACCTATTATACAACCTCATTCAGACATGTTTACCCTTTTTCCATGTGAAGTTCCAACACCTATAACAAGATTATACATATGGAAGGAATGAGATTTCATAGAAATCCCAATAGCAAGTTACACAAACTATAATATCATGCATGAATAATTGAATGCTTAACATGTTATCATGTGATGGGAGCTACTTCATAATGGTACATAAGCAAACTCTAACATGCATATTTTCATGACATAACTTGCAAGGAGTTGTAATCATTCATACTTCATCATATCATGATGACATAAGCTCAAGCTCAACCAAACACCATAATCAACAAGCAAGCAAAACAATTAAACAAACATGAGTTATAGTTAGGTATCCTTGCTACCTCTTAGCTATCTTGGTCAAGACCTTCTTGAAGTGCTTTCCTTTCTTCACAAATGTCAAAACCTAGCCATTACAACATAATATCAAGTTACAAATCAACTTGAAACCCAATCCAAGACTAGGTTTTCACTGACTCCTTTTCTTTCTCTACTTTATGTTTCTTACTTCCATCTTTCCAAAATAAATTACCATGGTTCATTTCCACATAATTTTTTATGTAGAATCTAAATATGAAATTAGAATTTCCAAAATCAAAACACTTCAATTGCTACAGTACCAAACCGAACTGAAGGTCCCTCTTTTCCAAAAAATCACATTTTGATTCCAATGATTCCAATACTTGTTCTCCTACTTTATCCCCACACAAATTTCCATTTTAAAGTCATTGGAAGCATCAAAATCATGAAACTCCATCATATGAATAGTACCACGTACAGTACCAGCAAGAACACAAAATCCTAAATCCAACCATACTTGAATTCTCAAGCTTATACCACTTGATTCTAGCTTGTTTAAACTTGTCTAATGTCATATCCCCAATTTTTTTGACTTGATGTACCTGTACAGTTTATCTGCAATGGATATAAGATTCTTGGAATAAACTATAATAGATTGTGAAAGGAAAGGGAAGGATTAATAGCTAAGGAAAGAATAGGGACCAAAATGAAAATTTAAAAGTTTGAAGGTGAAAAGTGAAAGTAGAAGAAAAAGGAGGGACCTAAATGCAATTAATGAAAATTTCAGGGACTAAAGTGCAATTATTCAAAAGTTAAAGGACCTAAATGTAAATATGGAAAAATTGAGCCAAAATAGGCCAAAAGTGCCCGGAATCATATCAGACCCAAATTTTACCAGTAGATAGACAAAAATATTCCGGTCAGTTTAACGCAACATAGAATTTTGATTTGAGGTCCCGATTAATTGATATAAATTCCTGAAGTCATAAGGAATTATTATAGTATTTTTCAGATATAAAAATCATATGAGACTTTATAGAAAATTCATATATTTAATATATGAATTTATAAAATTGACAGAATCAGAAAAGGAATCTTGTAGAAGCTATACCGAATTTTTCAGTAAAATAAAATACCCGATAAATAGGATCGGGAGAGTTGTAAAGTGAATTGGGCCATAAAGGCAATACAGGCAATAAGCCCATAATAAGGCCCAAATGGCGCCATCATGAGCCCATTAAGGTGACTGGACAGTTATGTGGGCCAGAGACCAGAGCAGTCCAAGAAAAGTGCAAAATTACGAAAATACCCCTGGATGCCCATACTGTACCAGTAGTGGATAGAGGTCATTTTGGTCACTTTAGACAGGCTAAAAACGTGTCATATAGTATAAAGAGGATTATTTAGAGCCCATATACACCATGAGCCAGTATAAAGAGGGGTGAAATGACGATTTTGCCTTTAGGGTTAGTACAGTGCAGGAAAGGACACCAAGGGTATTTTGGTCATTTCTCAAGGGATGGATGGCAGATAAATACTCAGTATAACTTTTTCAATGATATGAGAAGCCTAGACATTAATTTCCAGGATAGAATATCCTGGTATATTATAAAAAATTAGGAATAGAACACAGTCCGGTTGTTGTGAAACTGCACTGATCGGTACTGGATTTGACTGGAATTTCTCCAGAAGGTTCTTTGCATGGGCAGCACGCCACCTAACCCTCTTAGGTGTCCCATGAGCTGTCCCACATGATGTAATAATTATTCTTTTTAGAAAAAGTAAAATCCAAGATTAAATGTGAGCCTTTAGATCAAATAGTAACCAAATCAATCTTGGCCATCCATTTCAACCCAAATTTCACTATAAATACCCCCTTATTCAGAACACTTCGGCATGCATGGTTAACCATAGGGAAACTCTTGCAAAATTTCCATTCAACCAAGAAAGAAGCAACCAAAGTGAAGTAACAAGCAAGGTAATCATCTCCCTTGATCTTGAGCTTTGTTCTAGCAAGTTAGCTCATGGTTTTAAGGGGTTTTCATGCTATATTTCCCTTATGGTTGCTGATGTAAGTGCTGCTCATATGTGGTTAAAATATGAGTTTTATGTTATGGATAGTTTAGACAAGCTTAAACAAGCTAGAATCAAGTGGTATAAGCTTGTGATTTCAAGTATGTTTGGATTTAGGGTTTTGTGTTCTTGCTGGTACTGTACGTGGTACTGTTCATATGATGGAATTTCATGATTTTGATGCTTCCAATGAGTTTATAATGGAAAGTTGTGTGGGGATAAAGTAGGAGAACAAGTATTGGAAGCATTGGAATCAAAATGAGAAGTTTTGGAAAACAAGAGCATGCATTTCGGTTTGGCACTGTAGCAATTGGTATGTTTTGATTTTGGAAATTCTGATTTCATATTTGGATTCTAAATGAAAAATTATGTGGAAATGAACCATGAGAATTTATTTTGGAAAGGGGGAAGTAGGAAACATAAATTAGAGAAAGAAAGGGAGCTAGTGAAAACCTAGTCTTGGATTTGGTTTCAAGTTGAGTTGTAACTTGATATTATGTTGTAATGGCTAGGTTTTGACATTTGTGAAGGAAGGAAAGCACTTCAAGAAGGTCTTGACCAAGATAGCTAAGAGGTAGCAAGGATACCTAACTATAACTCATGTTTGTTTAATTGTTTTGCTTGCTTGTTGATTATGGTGTTTGGTTGAGCTTGAGCTTATGTCATCATGTTATGATGAAGTATGAATGATTGCAACTCCTTGCAAGTTATGTCATGACAATATGCATGTTAGAGTTTGCTTATGTACCATTATGAAGTAGCTCCCATCTCATGATAACATGTTAAGCATACAATTATCCATGCATGATATTATAGTTGTGTAACTTGCTATTGGGATTTCCATGAAATCTCATTCCTTCCACATGCATAACTATGTTTTAGGTGCTGGATCTCTTCAAGGGAGGAGAGTAAACGTTGATGAATAAGTTTGTATAATAAATTACATGACTTACATGACACTATGGGATGATATGCTAGTATGCATGGTGTATGTTTCTGTAACCCTGTTTTGAGGCCGTTGTGATGTTACAATGTTTGTGACATTTAAATCAACGAGTTTAGTCTGAAATTTGGCATGATTAAAGTTAAGATACAGAGATTTAAATGAACACCAAGAACACCTCATTTGGATAAGTATCCTAATTATTATGATTTTCCAAAGTTGGAAGTAAGATCTGGAATTGAGATAAAATGATTGCTGAGAGGCAGTGATGTTCACGCAACGATTTCATATATCAAATGAACGAGTTTTTCTATGAAATTTTATGAGCTTAAACATGACGTCTAGATATTTAAATCCATAGGTAAGAAAGTTCATTTGGATAAGTAACCAAAGAGAAATAAATTTTTGAAGTTAAGCAAAGAAACTGGAACTTCCAGATTTTACCAAATGAACAGTGATTTTCAACGATTAAACTGATTTCATTGGGACAAGAAAACCTTATTTTCATATTTTTTCCTCAAATATTTATGAAATATATTTCATTAGAAATTGGAACCACTTTATTTTGATTTTTCTACAATTAATTATGAATTTTCAAAGTAGGCTACATGTGCTGGAATTACCAAATAAATAGTAATAGTGAACAGTACCCGAAAGCAAATCTTTTGGAAATAGATATTTTCAAAGCAAATGATCATGTAATTGGTTCCAATCACTTCTAATGGATTATAATTGAGGTTAAAAGTAAGGATGTGACAATTTTGGTATCAGAGCATAGGATTCTGGCTTAAGAAATGCTTTGAATAGATTATTTTAGACTGATACATAAGTAAACATCTGCATAATTGACCTTAAGTTAATTATTGCAGGATACCAATGACTGAGTCTAGAACATCAGAGACTACAGTGAACCAGGGGGACCCTAGACCCACAGTCTATAGTTCTGATAGATCAGGGTGGAACTCAGAAGAGATAGATGCTTTCATACATGATCCGGAGTTTAGTCTTCCCCAAGTGATCAATATCCGGATTCCAGTAGTGAATCAGAATTGGGCAGGTTAGATAATTCTTCTGTGGGATCAAATGAGATGGATGAGGATGATGATGAAGAAGAGGAAATATCAGATGAGGATATACCATCAGAAGAGGATGAACTTGAGGAACCTAACCCAGCCCCACCTATGAATATTGTATTAGAAAGAGATGCAGGTCAGATAGATGATATAGAGATGATAGACCCTCAAGAGGAACAATCTGATGTGGGTTACTCTTATATTAGGAATGCAACATACCCTGTGCCTAGGCAGGCGGATGAGGTAGATGTTCCTGGACTAAGTCAGGCACCTAAACCAATTGATGTACCTGGACCCAGCTATACAGCTAATGTGCCTGAACTTAATCATGTAGCTGATATACCTGGACCTAGTCTGAGACCAGACCCTACAGATATTCCAGGTCCAAGTGGAACCAAGAAGTTAATGGTACAGATATATCTGGGTAACAATCAGATAATTGAGTTAAGCCCTGGGGAGGATATGGATGAAGAACATTTCAGGAAAGCTGTGGAACTCACGAAGCAGCTATATGAGATAGGAAGAATGTTGATTAGAGGTGTTGATCAAGACTATAGAGTTTATAAATATTTCATAGCAAGAGTAACGGAGGCCTATCAGGCATATGATCCAAATACTCTTACCCTCACTGATTGGGTTAACACCATGGATGATATTTTGCCTCTTACAGCAACATGGAGAGAAGGGTTAGATCAGTACTTTGAAGAGGAACCCTTTGAGGATATCCATAATTGGATCTACATGGTAGGGGAATTTATTAGGATCCATTATGAGAAAACATAGTGTAATAGCTGTATGTATGAATGTTGTTGTAATATATGTACTTTTGACTAGTAATGACATAATACATGTATGTGTATGTTATGAAAAGTTTATGTCATGATGTTAAACCTGTTGTATGCTATGTTTTGAATGAAATATAAAGTATGTTAATTATAATATTCCTTTCCTATTTCCTATTACGAAAGTGAAACAAAATGGTAAGAACCATAAGAGCTAGTGCTTTAGGTGAATCCCAAAACGCCGGATATATTAATCAGTTGATTCTAGAACAGTTGGAGCAGTAGCAGAAGCTGATAGAGGAAGTAAAAGCTGCTCAAGCAAGGAGTGAGCAGGAAAGGGATGCTGCTATAGCAACAGTTGTAGCTGAAGTAGTGGAGAACCTCAGACACCCAGAGTCTGCAGGTACAGCTAATACAGAAGCAGAGATGGTTCAACAGACAACAGAACTATCAAGACAGACAGGACATACAGTAGATCTTGTTGGTATTCAACAGTGGATGGCTAAGTTCTGTAAGCATAGTCCTCCGACGTTTGAGGGAACGTTCGATGTACAGAAGCGGATGATTGGATTAGCAGACTGGAGAAGATCTTCAAGGTATTGGGTTGTCTGTCTGAGAGTAAAGCACAGATGGCAATCTACAAGCTAGAAAGGGATGTAGACAGATGGTAGAAGAACACAGAGCTAGTATTGCATGCTAGACACATTCCTATCACATGGGAAGTGTTCCTTGAACAGTTTTATGAGAAGTATTTTCCCCAGTCAGTGCGGGATGAACGAGAAGCAGAATTCCTTGTGCTGAGACAAGGAGAAAAAGAATCCTATGATGAATACTTAGCAAAGTTCATCCGTCTTTCTCAGTATTCCACTTACCTACGACAGGTAGATGATGAGCGGTGGATGACGGAAAGGATGATCAGGGGATTGAATGCTACCTTGAAAGATAAGATGACCCCTCAACAGTACCATCAATTCAATAAAGCAGTAGAGGCTTGTAGAATTATTGAGAATAGTCTGAATCACCGGATGCTGATGAGACCAGCAAACAGAGAGACTGCTGCTCCTAAGAGACCTAACCAGAATAGAAATATAGCTAGTGACAGTGGCTATAACAAGAAGAGGAAAAGGCAATGGCAGCAGAACCAAAAGCCTAACAGAGGGAATTACAGGGGCAACCCAAATAATAGAGACCAGAGGTATAGAGTATGCAACAAATGCGGGAAGAACTATGGAGACAGACCATGCTTGATAGGGCAGAACGTCTGTTATACATGTGGCCAGCCTGGACATTTTTCCAAAACTTGTCCCCAAGCAGCTAATGATCAAAGGCCACACACTCAAGGGCGAGTGTTTGCAATGACAAGGGAAGAGGCACAGAGATCACCCGAGATAATCCAAGGTATCATCTATCTCAATAATCATGCTGTGATTGCTATGTTTGATTCGGGTGCAAGTCATTCCTTTGTTTCTTATGAATGTGCTAAACGTTTGGGCCTTATAATTAGCAAGCTGCATTATGCTATATGTGTCACAACCCCTACAAATACTAAAGTAGTTACATCAGATGTTAGCCTAAATAGTGTCATTCGATATGAATACTGTTACACTACTCTTGATCTAATATGCATGCCATTCCATGAAATTGATGTCATAATTGGATTGAATTGGTTGTCTTCCAATAATGTAATGCTGGATTGTAAGAACAAAACTCTAGTTCTTTGTCCACAAGTCCCAAATGTGAATCCAGAAGTGAAATGTGAATCCAGAAGTGAAACTGAATTTCCTGACGGAGGCTCAAGCGGATAGATATTTACGAAAAGGATGTCAAGGATATATGGTCTTCTTTTCTGTTCAAGCAGAAGTGGAAGAAGGAATTGAAGAAATTCCAGTGGTCAAAGAATTTCCTGAAGTCTTTCCAAAGGAGATTCAGGGATTGCCCCCAGAACGAGAAGTGGAGTTTGCAATTGACATCATACCTGGAGCTGGACCAGTATCTAAAGCCCCATATCGTATGGCTCCCAATGAGATGATTAAACTTCAGAAGCAGATAGAGGAGCTATTAGAGAAGGGTTTCATTTGACCCAGCATTTCTCCATGGGGTGCTCCAGTATTATTCATCAAGAAGAAGGATGGCAGTCTCAGATTGTGCATTGACTATAGGGAGTTGAATAAGATTACTGTTAAGAATAAGTACCCTCTTCCCCGAATTAATGATTTGCTAGACCAGTTGGTTAGAGCAAGCTTATTCTCTAAGATTGATCTGAGATCAGGTTATCACCAACTCAGAATCAAAGCAGATGATATTTCAAAGACTGCATTCAGGACTCAATATGGTCATTTTGAATTTCTAGTGATGCCTTTTGGTCTGACGAATGCACCTGCAATTTTCATGGATTACATGAACAGAATCTTTAGGCCTTATCTAGATCAGTTTGTGGTAGTCTTCATTGATGATATCTTAGTGTACTCCAAATCGGCTGTAGAGCATGAAGATCATTTGAGGATTGTTCTTAGTACTCTTAAAGAGAAATGACTTTATGCTAAGCTTAGTAAAGGTGAGTTTTGGCTGCAAGAAGTCAAATTTCTCGGTCATGTCATATCCCATGAAGGGGTAGCTGTAGATCCTAGCAAAGTTGAAGCAGTGCTAAGCTGGGAACAGCCAAGGACAGTGACAGAGATCAGAAGTTTTCTGGGCTTAGCAGGGTATTATAGAAGATTTATTAAGGACTTTTCTCGAATTGCTCTACCGTTAACCAAGCTAACCAGAAAGAATTAGCAGTTCAAGTGGGATAAGAAGTGTGAGGCCAGTTTTTATGAACTAAAGCAGAGATTAACCACGACTCCTGTGCTGATTATTCCAGACCCAACTCAGACTTATGTAGTCTATACTGATGCTAGCAAGCAGGGGTTGGGATGTGTGTTGATGCAGCAAGGATGAGTGGTAGCCTATGCTTCTCGACAATTAAAGCCACATGAAGAGAATTATCCCACGCATGATCTGGAGCTTGCAGCGGTAGTTTATGCTCTCAAGATATGGAGGCACTACTTATATGGAGCTACTATAGAACTGTACTATGATCATAAAAGCCTGAAGTATTTGCAAGATCAGAAAGAATTGAACATGAGGCAACGAAGATGGATGGAATTTCTAAAGGATTATGATTTCCAGATCAAATACCATCCAAGAAAAGCTAATGTAGTGGCCGATGCCTTGAGTAGAAAGGTGGTGCAGGTTGCTAGTCTCATGATCAAAGAGCTAGAACTAATAGAAGATATTTGAGATTGGAGCCCTCTGTATCAAATGCAGACATCAAAAAGTTCTTATGGAGGAACACAGATTAAAGCTTTTATTGAGGATGAGATAATAGAGGCTCAGGAGTAGGATAGGCTCGCAGAAATTTTTAAAGGTAAGCTGGAAAGAGGGGAAACTAAAAACTTTGATGTGTCCCAAGATGGATTACTACAATTTAGGGGACGACCATATATTCCCAATGCAATGGGATTGAGAGAAAAGATACTAGAGGAGGCACATAAAAGCAAGTATATAGTACATACAGGTATGACCAAAATGTATCATGATGTGAATAGTTTATTTTGGTGGCCTGGATTGAAGAAAGATGTTGTAAATTATGTGTCCAAATGTTTGACATGTCAAAAGGTGAAAGTTGAGCATCAGAAGCCAGCAGGGAAATTACAACCACTAGAGATACCCGAGTGGAAATAGGACAACATTGCCATGGATTTTGTTGAAGGACTGCCCATGACTCCTACTAAGCATGATGCTATATGGGTGGTAATTGACCGATTTACGAAGTCGGCTCATTTCCTGACAATCAATAAAAAGGATTCTCTAGTGAAACTGGCAAAACTCTATGTAAAAGAGATTATTAGACTACATGGTATTCCCAATAGTATCATTTCTAACAGAGATCCTCGATTTACATCAAACTTTTGGCATGCTTTACATAAAGAAATTAACACTACTCTCAGATTTAGTACAGTCTACCATCCTCAAACATATGGTCAATATGAGAGAACGATCCAGACGCTCGAGGATATATTGAGAGTTTGTGTCCTGGATTTTAAAGGAAGTTGGGATGTCCATCTGCCATTGATAGAGTTTGCCTATAACAACAGTTATCAAGCTAGCATTCATATGGCTCCATTTGAAGCGTTGTATGGACAAAAGTGTAGATCTCCCTTATGCTGGGTGGAGTTGAGTGAAAGGAGGATGTTTGGTCCTGATATAGTAGACCAGACAGCAGTAGAGATTGATAAGATCAGAAAAAGGCTATTAACAGCTCAAAGCAGACAGAAGAGTTATGCTGATGTTAGAAGGAAGACGTTGGAGTTTAAAGAAGGAGAGCATGTATTCCTTAAGTTGACTCCAACGACAGGAGCTGGACGATTGATCAAAGTGAAGAAGCTGCACCCTAGATATATTGGGCCATTTCAGATCCTCTCAAGAGTAGGATCAGTGGCTTACAAATTAGCTCTTCCTCCACATCTCAGCAAGATTCATGATGTGTTCCATGTTTCCCAATTAAAGAAGTATGTTTCAGATCCATCACATATGATTGAGCAGGATGATATTGCATTGCGAGATGACCTAACTTATGAAGTTGGACCAGTACAGATTATAGATAGAAAGGTCAAGCAGTTGCGAAATAAGCAGATCCCTCTAGTTAAGGTGGTATGGAAGGGATTAACGGAGAATGAAGCTACTTGGGAAGCAGAGGAAAGGATGAGAGAGATATATCCTGAACTATTTCCTTAATGTATATGTAATGTAAATTTCGAGGACGAAATTTATTTTAAGGGGGAGAGAAATGTCATATCCCCAATTTTTTTGACTTGATGTACCTGTACAGTTTATCTGCAATGGATATAAGATTCTTGGAATAAACTGTATTAGATTATGAAAGGAAAGGGAAGGATTAATAGCTAAGGAAAGAATAGGGACCAAAATGAAAATTTAAAAGTTTGAAGGTGAAAAGTGAAAGTAGAAGAAAAAGGAGGGACCTAAATGCAATTAATGAAAAGTTCAGGGACTAAAGTGCAATTATTCAAAAGTTAAAGGACCTAAATGTAAATATGGAAAAATTGAGCCAAAACAGGCCAAAAAATGCCTAGAATCAGCTCAGACCCAAATTTTACCAGTAGATAGACAAAAATATTCCGGTCAGTTTAACGCAACACAGAATTTTGATTTGAGGTCCCGATTAATTGATATAAATTCCTGAAGTCAGAAGAAATTATTATAGTATTTTTCAGATATAAAAATCATATGAGACTTTATAGAAAATTCATATATTTAATATATGAATTTATAAAATTGACAGAATCAGAAAAGGAATCTTGTAGAAGCTATACCGAATTTCTCAGTAAAATAAAATACCCGATAAATAGGATCGGGAGAGTTGTAAAGTGAATTGGGCCATAAAGGCAATACAGGCAATAAGCCCATAATAAGGCCCAAATGGCGCCATCATGAGCCCATTAAGGTGACTGGATAGTTATGTGGGCCAGAGACCAGAGCAGTCCAGGAAAAGTGCAAAATTACAAAAATGCCCCAGGATGCCCATACTATACCAGTAGTGGATAGAGGTCATTTTGGTCACTTTAGACAGGCTAAAAATGTGTCACATAGTATAAAGAGGATTATTTAGAGCCCATATACACCATGAGCCAGTATAAAGAGGGGTGAAATGACGATTTTGCCCTTAGGGTTAGTATAGTGCAGGAAAGGACAACAAGGGTATTTTGGTCATTTCCCAAGGGATGGATGGCAGATAAATACTCAGTATAACTTTTTCAATGATATGAGAAGCCTAGACATTAATTTCCAGGATAGAATATATATCCTGGTATATTATAAAAAATTAGGAATAGAACACAGTCCGGTTGTTGTGAAATTGCACTGATCGGTACTGGATTGGACTGGAATTTCTCCAGAAGGTTCTTTGCATGGGCAGCACGCCACCTAACCCTCTTAGGTGTCCCATGAGCTGTCCCACATGATGTAGTAATTATTCTTTTTAGAAAAAGTAAAATCCAAGATTAAATGTGAGCCTTTAGATCAAATAGAAACCAAATCAATCTTGGCCATCCATTTCAACCCAAATTTCTCTATAAATACCCCCCTATTCAGAACACTTCGGCATGCATGGTGAACCATAGGGAAACTCTTGCAAAATTTCCATTCAACCAAGAAAAAAGCAACCAAAGTGAAGTAACAAGCAAGGTAATCATCTCCCTTGATCTTGAGCTTTGTTCTAGCAAGTTAGCTCATGGTTTTAAGGGGTTTTCATGCTATATTTCCCTTATGGTTGCTGCTGGAAGTGCTGCTCATATGTGGTTAAAATATGAGTTTTATGTTATGGATAGTTTAGACAAGCTTAAACAAGCTAGAATCAAGTGGTATAAGCTTGTGAATTCAAGTATGTTTGGATTTAGGGTTTTGTGTTCTTGCTGGTACTGTACGTGGTACTGTTCATATGATGGAATTCCATGATTTTGATGCTTCCAATGAGTTTAAAATGGAAAGTTGTGTGGGGATAAAGTAGGAGAACAAGTATTGGAAGCATTGGAATCAAAATGAGAAGTTTTGGAAAACAAGAGCATGCATTTCGGTTTGGCACTGTAGCAATTGGTATGTTTTGATTTTGGAAATTCTAATTTCATATTTGGATTCTACATGAAAAATTATGTGGAAATGAACCATGAGAATTTATTTTGGAAAGGGGGAAGTAGGAAACATAAATTAGAGAAAGAAAGGGAGCTAGTGAAAACCTAGTCTTGGATTTGGTTTCAAGTTGAGTTGTAACTTGATATTATGTTGTATTGGCTAGGTTTTGACATTTGTGAAGGAAGGAAAGCACTTCAAGAAGGTCTTGACGAAGATAGCTAAGAGGTAGCAAGGATACCTATCTATAACTCATGTTTGTTTAATTGTTTTGCTTGCTTGTTGATTATGGTGTTTGGTTGAGCTTGAGCTTATGTCATCATGTTATGATGAAGTATGAATGATTGCAACTCCTTGCAAGTTATGTCATGACAATATGCATGTTAGAGTTTGCTTATGTACCATTATGAAGTAGCTCCCATCTCATGATAACATGTTAAGCATACAATTATCCATGCATGATATTATAGTTGTGTAACTTGCTATTGGGATTTCCATAAAATCTCGTTCCTTCCACATGCATAACTATGTTTTAGGTGCTGGATCTCTTCAAGGGAGGAGAGTAAACGTTGATGAATAAGTTTGTATAATAAATTACATGACTTACATGACACTATGGGATGATATGCTAGTATGCATGGTGTATGTTTCTGTAACCCTGTTTTGAGGCCGTTGTGATGTTACAATGTTTGTGACGTTTAAATCAACGAGTTTAGTCTGAAATTTGGCATGATTAAAGTTAAGATACAGAGATTTAAATGAACACCAAGAACGCCTCATTTGGATAAGTATCCTAATTATTATGATTTTCCAAAGTTGGAAGTAAGATCTGGAATTGAGATAAAATGATTGCTGAGAGGCAGTGATGTTCACGCAACGATTTCATATATCAAATGAACGAGTTTTTCTATGAAATTTTATGAGCTTAAACATGACGTCTAGATATTTAAATCCATAGGTAAGAAAGTTCATTTGGATAAGTAACCAAAGAGAAATAAATTTTTGAAGTTAAGCAAAGAAACTGGAACTTCCAGATTTTACCAAATGAACAGTAATTTTCAACGATTAAACTGATTTCATTGGGACAAGAAAACCTTATTTTCATATTTTTTCCTCAAAGATTTATGAAATATATTTCATTAGAAATTGGAACCACATTATTTTGATTTTTCTACAATTAATTATGAATTTTTAAAGTAGGGTATATGTTCTAGAATTACCAAATAAACAGTAATAGTGAACAGTACCCGAAAGCAAATCTTTTGGAAATAGATATTTCCAAAGCAAATGATCATGTAATTGGTTCCAATAACTTCTAATGGAGTATAATTGAGGTTAAAAGTAAGGATGTGACATCTAAACTATTCATAACATAAAACTCATATTTTAATCACATATGAGCAGCACTTCTAACAGCAACTATAGGGGAAATATAGCATGAAAACCCCTTAAAACCGTGAGCTAACTTGCTAGAATAAAGCTCAAGATCAAGGGAGATGATTACCTTGCTTCTTGCTTCAAGTTATTTGCTTCTTTCTTGGTTGAGTGAAAATTTTACAAGAGTTTCCCTATGGTTCTCAAGGCCACGGTTTTGGGCAGAATGACGGGGTATTTATAGCCAAAATCCAAGAAAAATGAATGGCCAAGATTGATTTTGTTACTATTTGATCTAAAGGCCCACTTTTAATCTTGGATTTTACTTTTTCATAAAAGAATAATTATGACATCATGTGGGACAGCTAATGGGACACATAAGAGGGTTAGGTGGCATGCTGACCATGTAAAGAAGGTTCTAGAAAAATTCCAGTCTAATCCAGTACCAATCGGAGCAGTTTCATAACAACCATACTGTTTTCTGTTCCAAATTTTTTTATAATATACCAAGATATGTATTATATCCTAGAAATAAATATCTAGACTTCTCATACCATTGAAAATGATATACTGAATATTTATCTTCCATCCATCCCTTGGGAAATGACCAAAGTACCCTTGATGTCCTTTCTTGCTCTATATTGGCCCTAAAGGCAAAATTGTCATTTCACACCTCTTTATACTGTCCCAGGGTGTATATGGGCTCTAAATAATACTCTTTATACTATATGACATGTTTTTATCTTGTCTAGAATGACCAAAATACCCTCCATCCACCATTGGTATAGCATGGGTATCCAGGGATATTTTTGTAATTTCGCACTTTTTCTGTACACTGGCCCTTTCTACTGATAGACTGGTACCCTGGGTTTTGGGCCCTTCTTGGCGTCATCATGGACCTATATATATGAGATTATATGATCTTATTCTATTCAGGCTTACATACCGATAAGTTCCATTATCAGATTATGGGTATTATCAAACTCCTGTCAAAATTCATTAATATGTGAATAACTGTTTATACAGAACTTCTTCCGGAATTCTATCAGATCCAATACATCTGACACTGTAGGGCACACTTTCCTATATTTTTCCCACTTATATCTGAAGTCCATGATATCTGATAAAATTTCATATAACTTTTAGATTATCATATAAATATCTGTTGTCTGGAGCTCTAATAAAAATTATGTATCATGTCAGATTACCCAACATGACTTCCTCTATTTCCTGATGGAATATGGGACTGAAATACTTATAGGCAGTTCTAAGCCTTTTCTGGCTGAACTTTTCCATAATTACATTTATGTCCCTGACTTTTTGCTTAATTACATTTAGGTCCCTAAACTTTTGAAAATGACCACTTTTGGCCCAACATTTATTTCTACTTTAACTTTTGGCCTTTACCCTTTTCCAATTTTCGTTTAGATCCTTCTCGTTCTTCAAGACTTATTTAGCATTTATTATTTCTTCTCATCTTCGTCATAATTCGTTTCAAACCTCTTTCCACTATCTGTATTATACAGATAGGGAAAAATTAGGATATGACATAAGATCAATTATGAGCCATTAGATCAAATAGTGCACAAAGTGATCTTGGACATTCATTTTCCATTGAATTTTTCTATAAATAGTCCCATTTTTCTACACAAAACTATGGCCCTTATAACCCTTGGGGAGGTGCTGCTCAAATGAAGAGTCAAGCCAAGACAAAGAAGATTCAAGGTACCAAAGTTCCAGCTAGCTAGAGATTAAGGTAAGTGATCTATCCTAGCTTGTTTTCCTTTGATTTGGGGGCTTGAACTTAAGGTTTCCATGGAAGAAAGTTGAGTTTTCTATAAGGTGTATGTGCTGTCCAAAACCTTAGATGAAAGGAGAAAGAAGAAATTAAAGTTAGAGTTGTGTGATTGAAGCTTAAACAAGCTAGTTAGGTGATTGGTTGTTGAATCAAGTTAATATTATTGACTTTGCCATTGTTGTGACCTTTTGGTCTGCATTGTTCATGATAGAAGAAGATGGAATTTCAATAATCTAATGCTTCCATTGAATTTATATGATGACTTTTTGTAGGATTGGATAGGTTTTGAACCTTGAAAGCATTAGAATTAAAAGTTATAATTCTTGGAATTCTTCTCTATTACTGTTCACTCGCATGCACAATGATTGGAAATTCATGATTTTGATTATTCCAATTGTTTTAAAATGAAAATTTGTGTGGGATAAAGTAGAGAAATAAGTATGAGAAGCATTGGAATCAAAATGAGAATTTTTGGAAGAATTATGTATTTTTTTCAAATCTGTCTAGAACATTGCATAAGAGCTAGAATTTCATGATTCTAATCTCATAAATGGATTCAAAAGATGAAATCAAAAGATGAAATTGTGTAGGGTAAAAGGCAAGGGAAAATGATCTTTCCTAGTAGAGTCATTTAACTTCCTATAATCAATAAAACCCTCCATTAATTTTGCACTCTACTAGGTATTATTTAATTATTATCATTCCTCACTACTGTCATGCTACTCATTTTAGGCACTACATGAACAATAGATACCCAATAATTGTCTGATATAGCATATATAATCCTTTTCTTCAACAATTTACTGATTTCCTTTCTAATAGTGTTAGAGATCAATGGGTTCAATATCCTTTGAGGTCATTTAATTGGCATGGAATCTTCATTAAGTAAAATCTTATGGTGAATATAGTGGCATCTATCCTTTTTATATTAGCTAATTTCCAACCTAAAGCCTCTCTATGCTTTCCAAGTACTCTTAACAACCTAGACTTTTCACTAATAGTTAAAGAGCTAAAAATTATTACTAGCAATTTTGAGTCTGGATCAATTTTGAGTCTCATGTTCAACTCATTTGGACTATCAATCTTGCTTTAATCTCTTCAGATATTATACTAAGCTTAAGTTGGTCTACAGCTACAACATAGTTGAATATATTATCCTTCATACCTATACTAGAATCAAAGATCATTCAGAAAGTGTAAGGTATGAGATGTAATCTAAGAATGGGAATATGAGATAGTATAGTTAGAACATATTAGCCCTTTAAATGTAACATTGGAATATGGAACTAAAAAACTTTGAAGTTCACTCGTTACATATGATATTCCTAGTTACGACCCCTTAGACTTATCCTAAACTTCACTTCTGATAGAGGGTGTCTCTAGATCTTTTGGTCGCGACTTGGTCATCCAAAGGTCACTACACAGTCTCGGGAGTTTAGAGTCATGACAAAATAATCATCCTGTCATAACATATTTTCACAGAGAGAATCTCCTTCAGTAAGATGGTATCTTGTCGCGACTTAGTAACACCTAACTTGACCCTTCTTCGTTTGTTCCACTTCCAGCTTCCACAATGTCTTATATTCCTATAAAATCACTCAACAAATCCTTTACAAATGCATTATCACTTGAAAATGATGCAATTGAATCAAAATTTGATGAGAATGAGAAATCTTGAGAAACTAAAAGTATGCTATTTACATATTTTAAGTTATTTTCTAGGCTTCTAGCCCTAAAAATTGTGATATGACACTTCCAAAGGAGTTATAATTTAATCACCAATGCCTATTAAAGTCAAAGGCCACAACCTCGTATTAGGTGCTAGGCTTACTGATCTTTAGCATTTTGATCGTTCTCATGTTAAAATGGAATATGGCTCTACCATTCTGCTTTTCAAATTTATATGAAACCATTATTAACAATAAAAATTGCATATGGTAAGATTTAATTGGAGATTTGGATCTAATGAATAAAAAAATAGTGTTGAACTTTTTCTTATTGTCCAAAAAAGAAAGAACTTCTTCTTTTTCTAGATGCAATAACCTTCTACAGATGAAATACAAAATATCAATATCAAAATTTTAATCAAATTTAACCAAAGCTATATAATTTGCATAGGGAAAAAGACAAGATACAAGCATGTGAATTTAAAAATGACAAAATTGGCATATGAATATCTAAAAGGACATATTGGGTAGCAGGTCTAATATATCATTTACAAATTTATGTGAGAAGACCAAATTACCCTTAAAGCATTTGAAGAAAAACGGGACAATGAAGCTAAGAATGCATCATATTATTGAAGGGATTTATTTCCCATTGATTTTGCTTCCTTCTCTATAATCCAAAAAACTAAATATGAGCATTGAGATTGTTAAAACACTTATATTACTTGAAGTCTATATATATTTTCTCCCATTTATTAGATCTTATAGCAAAGGATTTCACGGTGCCGCTAGTGGTTTTCCTATCTGATGGTAACCCCACTAAAATCAAACATCACACAGGTGCAGGTTCCTATGGTACTGTTTCAACCTGTCGACCATCCAATTTTGGCATTCCCTTCATTTCCTTTAATATGGGGTAAACAGTAGTAACTTCCCACTTCGGCATAATTTACGAAGGCCCCCTTAGAGGTAGCTATGCAAACTTCGATGATGAGGAACCTTTACTTCATGAGCTTTGTATTTTATTTCAAATTTTTGATGTCAAGCGAAGACTATTTTCTCATGTTAACTGAATTTGGCAAGGAGGTTACATGATATTAAGAATGTAGTTCAGAAGTTGGTCATTAATAGGGGCCTGTACCACAAAAAATGCACTGTCTTCCTAGCAATTCTCTTCCATGATCTCAGATTAATACTTTTTTACAATTCATTTTATCTTTTATCTTTTTATTATTATTTTCTAGTGTGTACTTCATTCTCTACAATCTTTTTCCTATTTGGTTTTTTAGATTGGATTAACATAACCTTGGTTAAAATTCTTCTACATCTATATATTTTTGTATGTTGGTTGAGCTATAGGGGATAGTCAATGACTAATTAGATTCTTTTTATTTATTTCTTTGTCTTTTTATTTTTTGGGGGTTAGACACTACTTCAAGAACTTAATTTTACATTTGAAAGTTTAGTTTTGGAAAATTAAAGTTATTAGAACAAAAAAGGGGGAAAATCTTTTGTTTGTGTCCTTAACTTTGTTTTACTTTAGATTCAGTTTTTAGATATTGTTTGAACAATAGTGCATTTTAATTTCAGAAAAACACTGAAGAAATCCATGATGAAGATAAGCCCTAAAGTCAAAGTGAAGATGCCAATGGAAGCATTTCCTCTTATTTCAGCTGATGTCAGCTTTGTTTCTAAAAGTTTTCCAAAATATAAACCTATACATGATAAAATCGTGGAAGAGACAATAAAGGAAAACCATGGGCCTTCTGTGAAGGATGTTATTGAGAAAGTAGTATCTAACTTGTCAGATAAGCACAAATGTCTCTCGGTTCGTGACCTTGCCAGCAAATTTGACAAGAACTTGGCTGCAGCTGCTAAGTTGTCTGATGAGGTACTGTGTTATTAGGCCATATTTTCTATAAAATTTCAAAATGATATTATGAAGAATACTAAGATTTTTTGTTCATGATTTCAAACAAAGCTATTAAGGATTTCAAACGAAGCTAAGAGAGATACCATATTTGGAGGGACATGGTCTTTTGAAAAAGCTAAGAGATGCATTAGAATCCTTAAAAGGTTATTTACAAGGAAAGCATATGGAGGATGTGGAGAAGGCTATTTCTATGGTTCATTTTTCTTAGACAACTAAATTATATTGACTACGTTGCTCTATTCCACTAATTAGGTTGTGCTTTTTGTTCTATGCATGGGTTTTTTTAAATTTGCCTAATCAAAATGTTGTGACAAATTTATCTTTTATAATTATTTTTAGTTTATTTCTTCATGATGGCTTATTTGCATTTCACTGTTGTGTAGACTCTAGTATTTGACACATTCCTCATTTGATTATGCTATTCTCTAAAATTTCTATCAATGTCGCTAAAAATTGTATTAGAGGATAAGAGTGTGAATTTCTATAGGGATGTTAGCATTTTCCTTTTCCTTGTATGCTTACTATGTAGACGCAACAACTGACATAAAAACTTTCTCAATAGGAAGAGTATATATTTTTTTAGTCTTTCAATTATTATTATTTGTCTCCACTATTCCACTTATAGCTTTGAAAATGTCACTTATCAATTACCAAAGATGTGTTATTTCTGTTTGTTCAGTTTAACTCTTCCCATCCTATAACTCCAGTATGAACTAACAAGTTAAGTACCTTTCATATAATCCCAATGTTCATGAACAAGTTATATGAATTTGTTGCTACACCTATTTATGTAATTTACTATATAGTAGTTTTCTATATCGGTGAGACTGTGAGGTGCATGTACTAATTTGATTGACTAAATGGGATCTGAATGTAGCACTTGACTATGATGACTAACACGTTTTTGAGTTTAGACAAAACCTATAGTGGTGTTAGTAATTCATGAGCTCAACTCAAGATGAGAATTTGCGTTAAGCCTACTTCCACCATTGACGGACTGATGTTTTGATTAGATTAATCACTTTTTAGAGTTCAATTTTTGTAAAGTTTAACCAGTGACAGACTGATGTTCTGGCTTAGATAATCATTGTTCAGTGTTCAACTTTAGTAATGTTCAATTTTGTAAGGACTACGACCACATTTTGCAATGACTATGTACAAATTGTTTTCCTTAGACATATATTTGCCATGACATTTACAATGCATGATTTTCCCTTAAACAATGAGATTTGCAATGGTATTTTGGTGTTAAACTCTGATAATGGTGTTTGCAAGTCCTCTAATGGGATTTGAAGTCTTTCCTAAGATATTTGCATCTTTGCTGATAGGATTTGCAGCTTCCCCTAAAATATTGCAACTCTGAGACATTAATTGCAAGGGGATTTACAACTCCTGCAATGGCATTTACAACTTCAACTATAGGTTTGCAACATCAACAATGGCATTTGTAACTTCAACAATAGGATTTATAACTCCTATAATGGGATTTGCAACTTCATCAATGGGATTACAACTCTAGCAATAGGATTTGCAACATCAACAATGACATTTGTAATTCCTATAATGGCATTTGCAACTTCAACTATAGGTTTGCAATATCAACAATGGCATTTGAAACTTCAATAATGAGATTTGTAACTTTTGCAATGGGATTTGCAACTTCATCAATGGGATTTACAGCTCCTCAAATGGGATTAGCAATTGCAACACATCTAATGGGATTTGTAACTCAACTAATAGGATTTGCAACTTTACCTCACATTTGCAACTGAAATCGCAACTTATTGCTAAAGGGATTTGCAATTCCTATAATAGAATTTGTGACTCATCTAATGATATTTATAACTTCAACAATAGAATTTGCAACTTCTCCTCGGACATTTGCAACTCTAAAATTGCCTCCTACCCAATCTATCTTTTTAGATATTCAAATGCCCAAATTGTCATTTTAAAATTCAAATGGGCTTTTCTTGTCTTTTTCCCATTTGCATATTCATCTCCCTATGTAAATATGATATAAAATAGTGCCCAGTGTGATTTCTTATTCTCATAACAATGTTTTGTTTTAGTAAAAAAATAAAAAAAATCGTTTGATGATTAGTTTTTTAGTTAAATGTTTTGTAAAATAAAAAATAGCAATATGTTATAAAAAATAAAAAGCTAGAATAATTTTTACCTATTTTGTTAGTTTTAGTTATGTGGAATTAGGAAAAAGTGGAGAGCATGTGTTTTTTTTTACAACAATCATCAGAACATAGTTTTTCTTTTTTTAATTTATTCCGAAAACTTATTCCAAAAAAGAACTTTATCAAACTATTCTAGTAACATAAAATTAAAAAAACAAAATCAAATAAAGCTCTCTCAAATTGAATACATAGTGCAGTTGTGGCACCCTTCCTGACTCCAAAAATATTTGGCTAATTAATCAATTCTAATTGTTCCAAAAAAAAAACACAGTTGAATTCGTTACCTAATGGCTTCACATGTATAAGCGATGAAGAGAAGTTGAGAGCTAAAAACACGTGCGTGACGCATCAATGGCCGAGAGATGAAGTTTGTTAGGTGTATTATGGATTATGAGGTGGAATTTTGTCTAATAAATTCCACACGTTATAAAAAGTATGCTGACATTGATTTAACACCTTAAATTTACTTTTTATGTATCCATAACTACTCTCCACTCCCATGCATATCCGTGCCCCCACATCCCCGAACCCAAATATAGCGAGGACTCTAAAAATGACCCTATATTACAAGGGTAAAATTGTACCTAAAAAATTATAACAAGGGTAAAATTGCTTTAAAAATTAATTCAGGGTGCTACGTACTCTTACAAAATATTTTAAGATATTGAATATACCTTAATATCACCTTATAATTCTTAAAATGAGAGCAATGTCCGTAATATTAAAAATGTTAACGTTTAACATTAAGTTTTTAACAGTCAACATTCGTATTTAATATTTTCAATGTGCTATTAAACTCACAAAAGCTTTTAGAGTAATATTACTTTTATGTGATAATTTTTGAGATAAAATTATACCTTAACCCAATATTAATACTTGCATCAAATTCCTTAAATTCCTTATATCTATTATTTCACGTGGTATTGAGCACCTAACTAACCTTAGAATTTTAGGGATTGATAATTGAATACCCATTCTCTAAACCTTTCTGTTTTTGGACTTTTCTTCCTCCTCCTTTTTGATAGCTATTAAAGCCAATACTATTTTTTACCCTTACATTTTTTTGGTAAATATGCTATCGCAGCCAATATTCTTTTTGGTGTCTCCCTTGTGTGCTGCTTGTATTTCTTTTGATGGAATATAATTCACTTTCACTCAGAAAAATAGAGAAAAAAGATGCAAAACTCAATACCCATCAGCAACATCCAATGAAAGAAAAGACAACATTATTGTTTCGCAAAGTTTGACATTGGTTGTTGGAGATCAAGTAGTATGGTATAGATTACCTCACAAAATTGATACAAAAAGTGTCGTATCCTTATTTTTAACATCAATTATACTCAATTCAAAGTCATGTGAACCAATTACATATCCTTTTGCTTTAGAAATATGCATTTTCAAAAGATTTATTCTCTGGTACTGTTCATTTGATAATCCAGAACATGTACCTAACTTTAAAATTGTATAATTAAATGTAAAAAGATTGAAATGGGGTGGTTCCAATTTCTAATGAAAGCTATTTCATTTAAATTTGACAAAAAAAAGTAAAACTGAGGTTTCATTGTCCCAATAAAATCAGTTTATTCGTTGAAAATACTGTTTATTTGATAAATCTAGAAGTTCCAGTTTCTTTGTCTTAACTTCAAAAATAATTTCTCTTTGGTTACTTCTCCAAATGAAATGTGTTACCTATGGATTTAAAGCTCCAGACGTTTTCTTTAAGCCCATAAAATTTCATAGAAAAATTCATTCATTTACTATATGAAATTAACGATGGAACATTACTACCTCCAATTGCTCACTTTATCTCAATTTTAGATTTTTATCTCCAACTTAGAAAAATCATAGTAAATCAAAAACTTAACCAATTGAGGCGTTCTTTGTGTCTATTTAAAGCTCTTTATCTTATCTATTATCATACCAAATAATCTTTGGTTAAGTCATGGTAATTTTTGTCATAAGGTTACTACCTCATATTACAAACACACTATATTATGCTAGATATCCCATCAAGTCAGCATCATAGTGTCAAGTGATCAAAATAACTTATTACACAGGTTCAACCATCTATATTTACCCTTTTTCCTTGAGATGTTCTAGCACCTATAACATGGTTATGCATATGGAAAGAATGAGATTTCATGAAAATCTCAATAGCAAGTCATACAAACTATAATATCATGCATGATTGACTAGATACTTAACATGTTATCATGAGATGGGAGTTACTTCATAATAATATATAAGCAAACTCTAACATACCTATTGTCATGACATTAGTTGCAAGGAGTTGCAATCATTCATACTTCATCATCAACATGATGGCATAATCTTAATCTCAACCAAACATCATAACCAATAAGCAAGTACACAATCAAGAAAACATGAAATTATAGTTAGGTAGTTGTTAAGGAAAACCTCTTCTCCTTATAATCTCTATAACAATCTCATAAAGAAAGTAGAATATAAGCCAAGAGAATCTCAGAATAATCCCCTCTCTAAACATGAGTAACTAGGGATATAAATAGATACATAATTAAAGATGACTCCCCTACATTTTTGGAAAACATACCCATAACTGACTCAACTGACTCACCACTAACATAGTGGGATAAACAAAATAATTAATAATTAGATAAACAGCTTAGACTTAACATAGGACCCTATCAGTACTCTTGCTACCTCTTAAGCTATCCTTCACAAAGTCTTTTTGAGATGGCTTCCTTCCCTCACAAATGTCAAAACCTAGCCATTACAAAGTAACATCAAGTTACAACTCATCTTCCAAAATAATTCCAAGACTATGTTCTAACTAGATTCCATTCTTTGACTACTTTATGCCTTAAGCTTCCATCTTTCTAAAATAATTTCTCATGGTTCATTTCATGTAGAATCCAAATATGAAACCAGAATTTCCAAAATCAAAATATACCCTTGGATGCTGTACAAAACCAAAGTGCCACTATATTTTTCCAAAAATTCACATTTTAATTCCAATGCTTCCAATACTTGTTTCCCTACTTTATCCCCAAACTATTGGAAAATGTGCCCTAAGGGCCAATCATTGTCTTATGAACATTATTGATTTATGAATTTATTAATTGTGGTATCATATTATTTGAATGTTTATTGTGATGACCATCATTGGATAATTCATGATCTTATCCTAAATGTCCCTAGTCGGTCATCTATGCGGGAGCAGAGATGAAATAAGACCAGTATGACTTTGAATATGTATAGAGATATAAATCAAAGTCATAGGCACATGTAAGAGTACAAGGTCTTGGACCGACCCGCTATGAGAGAGCTGTATGGGTTACATCATAAGCTTCTCTCATATACAAACCATGTCACTATGCCCTTTGACCTGAGATCATCATGGATTCCTACATGACAAACGCTCAGCTTTGACCTAGTCAAAAGTCACTTTTGACCGAGTGATCATAAAGACTATGTTCGGGCTTAGTGGTTTTTCATGCGGAGGAATGTAAATGGTCAAGATGGAATTTATCCCTCAAATTCGTAGAGAGATATTACTGGGCCCCTCGATGAGTGAGTTTGAGAAACGTATGGCTATACTGTAATGGAAAGGTAGTTCCATTTCTATAATCAGACTACTCAGGGATCGATAAAGTAATGGTCAGGAATAGGAGGATGACATTATCCATGCCTCATCCATGACCAAAATATCGCGTGACAGAAGGGACGTGATATGGTTGTATAAAAGGTTACATCGTTTATCGATCCTCATATGATTTGGGTAGTCGTTATGTCTTGCTAGAGACCGCTTGCGACTTGTGGTCCAGTATAGCAAATGGCCCACTGCCAACTTCATATGGGCCTACAGGGTCGCACACAAAATAGCCCAACACGAGCTATGATGTCCAGATTCATTGAATATAAGACGTGTCCAGATTCAATGAATGATCCAAGGTTAATGTATATATTTATTTATATTTATATTCGTATATATACATTATATATAAGGGATATATAGGATTTAATTTATAAGGATAAATTAAATCTCTATCATGTTTGAATTTGAAATTCAAATTGATAGGATATCTCATATAAGAGATATTTACAAGATTTAATTTATAAGGATAAATTAAATCTCTATCACATTTGAATTTGAAAATCAAATTGATAGGATATCTCATATAAGAGATATTTACAAGATTTAATTTATAAGGATAAATTAAATCTCTATCACGTTTGAATTTGAAATTCAAATTGATATGATATCTCAAATTTGATTTATGAGAATAAATCAAATATAGTCCAGTCTTATCTTTATTTTAAATTAAATAAATAGATGAATTAAATCTGTGGGTCAGATTTAATATAGACATTATTTATTTAATTAGTTTCTTATCAAATTGTACAATATATGATATTGTATTAATTTCGGATTTAATATAGATTAATTCCAAAATTCAATTCGGTTGAGAAAAACGCAGAGCATCCTATATATCTGATTTTAGGAGCTACGTTTTTTAACAACACATAACACAAAATGCCGAAGGGAATATGTAAAAGGTTTGTAGATAAGAAACTGCTGAAATAGAGACAGAGTGGACTAAATTGTTGAGAAAGCTTTGGAGGGACAGGAGACGCTAGCACGTCGTTCGTGGTTTGAACGTTGTTCGTATGGATACCAGTAGAGGCAGCCGACCTGAGGCATCGACTTCTTGCGATCAAAGAGAGCACGAGCCACGGAGAGAAGCTGTGGAGGTCACTGAGGAACACTCTGTCAATTTCTTGCGATCGAAAGGAGAACACCAGCCACGAAGAGGAGCTGTGGAAGTCGCATAGGAACATTAAGGGTAATTCTTCTTCCCACTTGACTTAAACACATACGGTAGATCCTGGCAAGGAATGGAAAACTTTTTAAGTTAATTTCCCCTGCGTGTCTTCTAATTCCTTACACAAACAATTTTCCATTTTAAACCCATTGGAAGCATCCAAATCATGAAATTCTAACATATGAATAGTGATTTATATAGTGGCAGCCAAGAATACAAAACCCTAACTACATGCATACTTGAATTTCCAAGCCTATACCACTTGATTCTAGCTAGTTTAAGCTTGTCTAGACTATCCATAACATAAAACTCATATTCTTATCACATATGAACAGAACTTTTAGCAGCACCATCAAGTGGAATATGTTACAAAAACCTCTTAAAATCAAGAGCCAACTTGCTATATTAAAGTCCAAGAACAAAGGAGCTAGTTACCTTGTTGCTCCAAGTTTGTGCTTCCTTCTTGCTTCAAAGAAAATTTTGGCAAAGTTTCCCTAAGGTGCTCATGGATTCCGTATCAAGTCTGATTTGGTGGGGTATTTATAGACAAATTTTCGTAAAAATGGAAGGCCAAGATTAGTTTGGTTACATTTGATCTAATGGTCCATATCTTGCCTTCAATCAAGCTTGCCTTAGAAGCCTTGTAATGACACCATGAATGACCTCATTTAGGGATGTGTTTGGCTGAAGAAAGGTAGATATACTGATAGGAAAAATTCTAGTACAGTCCGGTACCGATCTGAGCAGTTTCACAAAAATCAGATTGTTTTATGTCCCTAATTTTTATAATATTCTAGAATATGTATTCTATCATGAAAACCAATGTATAGGTTTTTCCTAACATTGATATTATTATACTGAGTATTTATCTCCAACTAGCCCTTGAAAAATGACCAAAATACCCTTATTGCACTTTCTTGCACTATATTAACTCTAAGGGCATAATCATTATTTCACACCTCTTTATGCTTCCTCAGAGTATATACTGGCTCTAACTAATTATCCTTATACTAGCTTGGAATTTTTTGACCTATCCATAATTACCAAAATGCCCTCCAACTATCTCTGGTACAATCTGGCTATACAGGGGCATTTTCGTAATTTCACACTTTTCTGTGGTTGCTCTGGACTCTGACCCACTTAACTGTACAACCACCTCACTAGGCCTCTAGACGCCATTTTGGGCCTTGATATAGGTCTATTACCTTCATGGCATAAATCCCAAGAAACCTCTTCTGATCGCATTTATCGGAGATTTTATTACACTGTAAATTTTCCTAAATATTCTATAGGATTCCTTTTCTGACTATGTCAATTTTATAAATTCTCATATTAAATATAGAAATTTACTGTAAAGTTTCATATGATCCTGAGGTTTAAAAAATACTGTAATAATTTTTTCTGACTTTAGGAATTTATATCAATTAATTGGGACCTCCAATCAAAAATCTGTGTTGCGTTAAACTGATCAGAATAATTTTGTCTGTTTATTGGTAAAATTTGGGGCTAAACTACTTCTGGGCAGTTTTTGGCCTTTTCCGGTTCAACTTTCTCATAATTACATTTTTGCCTTTGAACTTTTGATAAATTATATTTAGGTCCCTAAACTTTTAGTAATTACACCTTTTGTCCCAACTTTTATTTCTACTTTTATTTTTGGCCTTCAACCTTTTCAAATTTTTATTTAGGTCCTTAAACTTTCCTTAGTTACCAGTCCCTCTCTTTCCTTCCTTTATCTGATACAGTTTACTTCAAGAATCTCATGTCTATTACATATAAACTATACATATATATTAGAAAGGAAAATTAGGGATATGATATTTATCTCCTGCTTAAAATAAATTTCATCCTCAAAATTTATATTACACATATACTAAGGAAATAACTCAGGATATGCCTCCTTGATTATTTCTTCTGCTTCCCACATAGCTTTATTCTCAATTAATCCTTTCCAAACCACCTTAACTAAAGAGATTTGTTTATTTTGTAACTGCTTGACCTTTCGATCTACAATTCATACTGGTCCAACTTCATAAGTTAAGTCATCCCGCAGTGCAATATAATCCTACTCAATCACATGTGATAAGTCTGGAACATATTTCTTCAACTAGGAAACATGGAATACATCATGTATCTTACTGAGATTCGGAGGAAGAGCTAACTTGTCAGCCACTAATCCTATTCTTGTGAGGATTTGGAATGGCCCGATGTATCTAGGATGTAACTTCTTTACCTTGATTGATCGTCCAGCTCCTGTAGTTGGAGTTAATTTAAGAAACACATGTTCTCTTTCTTTAAACTCCAATAGATTCCTTCTGACATCAGTATAACTTTTCTGTCTACTCTGAGCATCATCAATATTTTTCTAATCTTATCGATATGTGCTACTGTTTGATCTACTATATCAAGTCTAAACATCTTTCTTTCACTTAACTCTAACCAGTATAAGGGAGATCTACACTTACGTCTGTAAAGTACTTCAAATGGGGCCATCTGAATATTAACCTGATAACTGTTGTTATATGCAAATTCTATTAATGGCATATGGGCATCCCAACTCCCTTTGAAATCCAAAACACATGCTCTCAACATATCCTTTAGTGTATGGATCGTTCTCTCAGATTGACCATCTATTTGAGGATGATAGGCTGTACTAAATCTGAGTGTAGTGTCTATTTCTTTATGCAAAGCTCACCAAAAATTAGATGTAAATTGAGGATCTCTATAAGATACAATACTACTTGGGACACCATGCAATCTAATAATCTTTTTTACATACAGCTTCGTCAGTTTCTCAAGAGAATCTTTCTTATTGATTGCTAGGAAATGAGCTGACTTTGTCAATCGGTCAATCACTACCCATATAGCATCATGCTTAGTGGGAGTATGGGCAATCCTTCCACAAAATCCATGGCAATATTGTGCATCATGCTTAGTAGGAGTTATGGGTAATCCTTCTACAAAATTCATGGCAATACTGTCCCACTTCCACTTAGGTATATCTAACGGCTGCAACTCTCCCGCTGCTTCTGATGTTCTATATGCACTTTTTGACATGTTAAGCACTTGGATACATACGCCATAACATCCTTCTTTAAGCCAAACCACCAAAATAAACTTTTAACATCATGATACATCTTGGTCATACCTAGATGTACCGTATACCATCTTTTATGTTCTTCATCTAAAATCTTCTCTTTTAATCCCATAACATTTAGAATATATGGTCTTCCCCTAAACCATAGTAATCCATCTTAGGAGATTTCAAAAATTTTTAGTTTCCCCTCCCTCCAACTTGTCCTTGAAAATTGTTGTGAGCTTATCATACTTTTGAGCTTCTTTTATCTCATCTTCAATAAAAGCTCTAACTTGCACTCCTCCATAAGGATTTTTTGTTACCTGCATCTAGTATAACAGACTCCAATCTCTAACATCCTCTATTAGTTTCAACTCTTTGATCATTAGACTTGCCACCTGCACTACTTTTCTGCTTAGGGCATCAACTATAACATTTGCTTTTCCTAGAAGGTACTTAATCTGGAAATCATAATCCTTTAAAAATTTCATCCATCTCCGTTGTCTCATATTCAATTCTTTTTTATCTTGCAGATACTTTAGGTTTTTGTAGTCATAGTACAATTCTATGGTAGCTCCATACAGATAATGTCTCCAGATCTTGAGAGCATAAATCACTGTTGCATGCTCCACATCTTGAATGAGATACTTTTCTTCATGTGTCTTTAACTGCTGAGAAGTGTAGGCTACTACTTGACCCTATTGCATTAATACACATCCTAACCCCTACTTGCTAGCATCAGTATATACTACATAGGTCTGAGTTGGGTATGGAATAATCAGCATGGGAGTTGTGGTTAATCTCTATTTTAATTCTTGAAAATTAGCCTCACACTTCTCATCCCACTTAAATTGCTGGTTCTTTCTAGTCAACTTGGTTAACAGCAAAGCAATTTGAGAAAAATCCTTAATAAATCTTCTATAATACCCTGCTAAGCCCAAAAAACATCTAATATCAATCACTGTCCTTGGTTGTTTCTAGCTTAATACTGCTTTAACTTTACTAGGATCTACAGCTACCCTTTAATGGGATATGAAATGACAGAGAAATTTGACTTCTTGAAGCCAAAACTCATATTTACTAAGCTTAGCATTGAGTTGTTTTTCTTTAAGAGTACTAAGAATAATTTCAAATGCTTTTCATACTCTTCTGCAGATTTGGAGTACACCATAATATCATCAATAAATACCCCAACAAATTGATCCAGGTAAGGCCTGAAGATTATATTCATGTAATGCATAAAATTTGCAGGTGCATTTGTCAGACCAAATGTCACATCCTTATTTTCAACCTCAATTATACTCACTCATAAGTCATTGGAACCAATTACATAGCCTTTGTCTTTAGAAATATTCATTTCCAAAAGAATTGCTCTCAGGTACTATTCACTTTTACTGTTCATTTGGTAATTCTAGAAATATACCCTTCTTTGAAAATTCATAATTAAATATAGAAAACTTGAAATGAGTTGGTTCCAATTTCTAATGAAATCTCTTTCATTGAAATTTGAGGGAGAAATATAAAACTGGGGTTCCATTGTTTCAATGAAATGAGTTTATTCCTTGAAAAATATTGTTCATTTGGTAAAGTCTAGAAGCTCTAGTTTCTTTGCCTTAAATTCAAAAATTCATTTGTATTCTGTTACTTGTCCAAATGAACCGTGTTACCTATGAAATTAAAGCTCTAGATATCTTCTTTAATCTCACAATATTTCATGGAAAAAATCATTCATTTGCTATATGAAATTAACATCAAAATGTTACTGCCTCCAGTTGCTTACTTTATCTTTATTCCATATTTTAACTCCAACATATAAAGAATCATAGTAATTCGAATACTTCACCAATTAGGACATTCTTAGTGTCCATTTATAGCTCTGTATCTTAGATATTATCATGCCAAATTTCAGGTCCAAACTCGTTGGGTAAGGCATCATAATCCTCGTCACACCACCACGGCCTCAGGACACAATTACAAAATCATACATCATACATTCATCATATCCTTTCATAGTGTCATGTAAGTAATATAACTTATTATACAAATTCACCCATGCATGTTTAACCTTTTTCCTTGTTAGATTCCAGTACCTAAGACATGGTTATGCATATGGAAAGAATGAGATTTTATGGAAATCCCAATAGCAAGTTACACAAACTATAATATCATGCATGATTAATTGAATGCTTAACATGTTATCATGAGATGGGAGCTACTTCATAATGGTACATAAGCAAACTATAACATGCATATTGTCATGAAATAACTTGCAAGGAGTTGCAATCATTCATAACTCATCATCAACATGATGACACATTCTCATACTCAACCAAACACCATAATCAACAAGCAAGCAAACCATTAAACAAACATGAAACTATAGTTAGGTATTCTTGCTACCTCTTAGCTATCCTTATCAAAGACTTCTTAAAGTGATTTCCTTTCTTCACAAATGTCAAAACCTAGCCATTACAAAGCAATATCAAGTTACAACTCAACTTGAACACAAAACCAAGACTAGGTTTCCACTAACTTCCATTCTTTCTGTATTTTATATTTCATACTTCCATCTTTCCAAAATAAATTATCATGGTTCATTTCCACATAATTTTTCATGTAGAATCCAAATATGAAGCTAGAATTTCCAAAATCAAAACACATCATGAGCTGCTGTGTCAAACTGAAGCAACACCCTTGTTTTCCAAAAATTCACATTTCGATTCCAATGCTTCCAATACTTGTTCTCCTACTTTATCCCCACACAATTTTCCATTTTAAACTCATTGGAAGCATCAAAACCCTGAAATTCTAACATATGAATAGTGACATGTACAGTAGCAGCCATGAACACAACTTCTAACTTCATGCATACTTGGATTCCCAAGCTTATACCACTTGATTCTAGCTTGTTTTAGCTTATCTAAACTATCCATATATGGACAGTAGTTCCAGAAGAAACCACAAGGGAAATATGGCACACAAACCCCTTAAAATCAAGAGCTAGCTTGCTAGAATAAAGCTTAAGATCAAGGGAGATAATTACCTTGCTTGTTGCTCCAAGTTGTGTGCTTCTTTCTTGGTTGAATGGAAATTTTGTAAGAGTTTCCCCATGGTTCCAAGGGCTGCTGAATAGGGTCTGAAATGAGGGGGTATTTATAGAAACATTTGGGTAGAAATGGATGGCCAAGATTGATTTGGTTACTATTTGATCTTGTGCTCTATATTCATTCTTGAACCAAACTTGCCCTAGAAGCTTCATCATTTGAGCCATGCATGACATCACACAAGGCCATGTTTGGCTGGAAAAAGTGAAATATACTGATAGGCAAAATTTCAGTTCAGTTCGGTACTAATCGGAGCAGTTTCACAAAAACCAAATTATTTTCTGTTCTTAATTTTTATACTATTCCAGGATATCTATTATTTCCTAGAAATTAATGTCTAGGTTTCTAATACCATTGAAATTGTTAGACTGAGTATTTATCTACCATCCATCCCTTGAAAAATGACCAAAATACCCTTGGTGTCTTTCCTTGCCCTATATTAACCCTAAGGGTATAATTGCTATTTTACACCTCTCTGTACTGCCTCAAGGCATATACTGGCTCTAACTAATCATATTTATACTATATTCCATGTTTTTAGCCTATCTAGAATGACCAAAATGCCCTTCATCCATTACTGGTACAATATAGTCATCCAGGGGCAGTTTTGTAATTTCACACCTTTCCTGTACACTGGCCCTTTCTACTGATGAACTTGTATCATGGGTTTTGGGCCCTCGTTGGTGTTATCATAGGCCCATAAATGAGATCATTTAAGCTCATTCTATCCAGGCATACTTACTACTAAGTTCCATAATCGGATTACAGGTGTTCTCAAACTCCCGTCAAAATTCACTAATATGTGGATAACTTTTCACACAAAACTCCTTCTAGGGTTCTGTCAGATTCATGACATCAGATGTCATGGGCACACTTTCCTATAACTCTTCCACTTATACCTGAGATCCATGAGATTTGATAAAATTTCAGATAACTTTCAGACTATCAGATAAATATCCACTATCTGGAACCCTATTAAAATATCTGTATTATGCTAGATTAACCAGCATAACTTTCACTATTTATTGATGAAATATGGGACTGGAATACTTCCAGGCAGTTCTAAACCTTTTCTAACTGAACTTTTCCATAATTACATTTAGGTCCATAACTTTTTGCTTATTTATATTTAGGTCCCTAAACTTTTGGAAACTACCACTTTTGGCCTAACTTTTGTTTCTTCTTTAACTTTTTGCCTCCAACTTTCTCTAATTTTTGTTTAGGTCCCTTTATTTCTTCAAGACTTAGTTAAGTTATATTATTTCTTCTGATCATCATCATAATCCTTTCCAAACCTTTTTCCACTATCAGTATTATACAGATAGAAAAATTTAGAATATGACATTTTTACCCCCTTTAAATAAATTTTGTCCTCAAAATTTTTACTTGGTACCTTAGTCAACAATCTTAGAAAAATATACTTGACTTCTTTATAACTAAGGATTGGGGTATCGATCTCTTATCTTTTATCTTACATCTTAGCGGAGTACCTTTCATGTCCACAGATCATCATATCTCTACTATTATTACTTTTTTTCTGCTATAAATCAACTCAATCAGAGTTGAACAATACTTCATTATGTTACTTGCTTAATTATTGTACATCTATTTATATATGGACTTCTTACTTACCAGGCTTGTGAGTATGTCCATTTCTTTCATATTAAACTATCTCGAATATTGTTATATTTTGGAGTTTCTGTCAACTACTCATTATACTTCTTAATGCAATTACTTATTACTCATATGAGTATCTAGCGGAATTCTCTGCATATCTGTAAACATCGTCTCTCATTTTCAACCATCATACTTCTTATCATCTTTAATAACTTGTTATAATACAGAGAGAGGATTTATGTCATTATTCTTTCTTTCTTTACTTTATTGCTAGTTAGGAGCACATAGGAGCATAGACTTTAACATGCATAATGCCTAGCCAACATATTGCAGGACTACATACCTGCCCATGAATGCAAAGCTATAGCATCGGAGCTCACGCATTCCTTTTCTTAATATGCACAGCTCTAACACTCGAAGCTTATACAGCTCTAACATTTGGAGCTTTAGCATATTTTACAAACATAACATAATATATTGCCTGGCATTTTATGCAAGGAGTGCAAGCTCTCACTTGCTATTTCATTTGTAACATAACACTTAAACATCTTATCCCTTTTAAAAAGGGAGCCTCTCTATCTATTTACAAAGCTAGCTATAAAGCCACTTCATATTGTACGTCTTGATACATATTTCTCATTAGGTATCACATTACATATTTATCATGACGTATCTCATTATGTACTTTTCATGTCGTATCATAGCATATCTGGCCAAATCTGGCTATATCATGGTCTAGTTTGCCTTGTCATAACGTATTCTTAAATACCATAAGGCTAACATTCTCTATAACTGAGAACTTTGCTAGCTTTTGAGAAAATTCTTCTAGACATCTCCTTTCAAATCTATTTCATTCGAACTTTGACATAAGGGTTCTAATCTCTTATTATTCATAACCCCTTTCTAACTTTTCATAACTCTTTCTATCATTTTACATAACTCTGTGCACATATATGCCAAACTTCTGTGGCAATTACATCCTTTTCATCATTTCCCAGGGGGTCACCCATCATTGGGCTACTCTTCTTGAGCACACTTAACTAAAAAGTGCAGATATAAATCTAAAGTACGGGTGCTAATAGGCCCCAACCCTGGTATTTTACTATCTTAGACCCTTTTTATACTATCTCTTTTAGGTCAATTTGGCCTTCTAACCTTTTCATTCTCATCTGAAGAATCATTGGTCTCTTATTCTTATTTGACCCCTTCTCATATTTTATGAGATATTCTCATAAATCCTTGGTACTCATGGTTAATTACTTTAACTTTGATCATTTAGTTCTTGTTGCATGTATATAGATGCTGAGTTCAATCCCTAATACTAATAAGGCTATCTGAAATTAACATTATGGGTACTCTCTCTGTTATGAGTTAACCAACTTGTGAAGCTTTTATACCTTAACCTTTTCTTTGGTATTTGTCATTCCAAAGAAATACTGTACTTATGACTCATTACTCTCTTTCTTTAGGCTTGGTCTACTGTGACCCTCAGGATCTACTGGGATTAGCTGTAAGCCTTTTCAGGATATAAATGTGACCCTATGAGTCATGCTGGGATCTACTGCAATCCTCCAGAATCTACTGCGATTCCATTATGCTATATTCTCATCTCTGGAAGACATAAACTAATGGACAAAGTTACAAGGTTAGTTACTTCCACATAGTTGTTAACTCAACAAATAATTCCCCAAAAATGATCACAGAAGCCAATATTATCTACTAGGGCTTTACTAATTTCCTTTATCACTCAAGAACTTCATATACCATTCCCTTCTTTCATAACTTGTCTATGTCCATTACTGCAGAGAGTTACATAGGCCCTACCATGCACATATCTATCATAAATTGTTCATTCTCTGGGTTCTATCTCAAGAGCAATTTGACTCCATTGCAAGAGCAATCTAGCTCTATTGCAAAAATGTTAACTTTTATTGCATAAACACTACTCCCTTTCAGAGCTACATTATCTCTCACAAATGCTTCTCATTTCATTTCATATTCATAGCATATTATTCATGTATCTTATCCCTACTAAAGGGGTATGTCCTGAGTACTGTAATCATTTGTCTATAGATTTACTATTAACCTTCATCTATAATCTTATTCTCTATTCAATTAATCATCATTGTCTGATCATAAATTCCCACTCTATTCTTCGGGTATTAATTGGCTAACTACCTTTTTTATCACTTTGCTATTGTTTTTCTATTGCTTTATCATTAATAAGTTAAATTATTTAATTGCATGCCATATGGCATGGGAGCAACATAACTTTCTTATCCAGTATACTCTACCCTGTATGTACTGCATAAGGGGAGTATTCATTTATCATAGTATACACTAACATGTGTGTCATTATCTGACAATTGCAAGGAGATGTAACTATTCATCATAACATATGGCAACATAAGCCATATCATCATCGCATAAATCTGCTCACCCATCCCCATACTCGCATTGCAATTAAACAATTAACTAGGTAAACCTTAAAGCATTATGTCCCTTTATCACCTTAACTACTAGGTTTTGATCATCTAGTCCAGAACCTGAGTCATTTGCTTGTTTCACTTAGGTTGCCACTCTATCCTCTTACTAGGTATGAACTAAACCCTTCTTTACACTTTCTTACATAGGGAATAGGGGAGTCACTTTATTTTTGAATCTGTGGCTACCTTAGTTTCTTTAAACATCATAACTGCTTTCTCTTATCCTACATGTAACATCCTTACTTTTATACGTCATAGGGACCATTCAGTAGTATTTAGAACCACTTACAAGACCTTGGAAGTCCATTAGCCAAATCTGGAATTTTACTCTTTCTCGAGTTACTGTTCATATGGTATTCCAGATTATGCAAAAAACTTTGAAAAATCATAATTAATCCTAGAAAACTCAAAATGAAGTGGTTCAAAAATTTACATTAATATAAAATCCTCAAATTTAAGGAAAAAATAATTTGCAGACCAAATGATTACCCAATTTATATAGTTTATTTGTTGAAGTTTACTGTTCATTTGGTCAAAAACTATAGAAACAGCTTTTGGTCCCTTATTTTGGAAATTCATTTCCCTAGATATACATATCCAAATGAAACGTTCTACCTATGTACTTAAAGCTCTGGATGTGTACTACATGCTCATAAAATTTGTTGAAATAATTCCTTCATTTGCTAGGTCATATTGAAGCCACAACAAAACTGCTTCAGGACCTAGTTTTTTTACCATTTCAGTTTCCTTTCTTTCACTTTCCATAATTGTTCCAGCATACAGAAATAATCTCTTTTGCCTTTTTCTGAATTTATATACATCATGGGGTTATCCAATAATTGATTCATACAATCTCATCACATAAATAGATACTTTACATGGCTTTGACATACATGGAAAGTGCATAGCATATGCTAACATCTTAAATACTTCACTTTTCTTCTTCCATGCTTTAACTCTTCTCTATGCATACATTATCCATCATGCTTGACCTAAATTGGTTGGTTATAGGAGAGTGAGATTATAAGGAATCTCAGCAGCAAACATTACCACTTAAATACGCAAGATGGATGCTAATGCATGATATATAATTTCAATAACTTTCTTTGATTAGTGACATGCCATCGTGCTATATACTTTTACATAAAGTGCATGGCCATGGAAACATGTTATTCACAATACATTCAACATCATTTATCATGTCACAACATCATTCAAATAACATATACATGTCAACACATAAGCATACCACATCAAGCACATAAAGAGGTAAGTTCACTACCTTGCACTTAAGCTTTTCTCTTGACCTTTAGCCCTTGCTCCCTAGCTTTCCAACCATGAAGCCTTTATGTCCATCACTTCCCAACATCTTCTTGGATGTTTCATGGTCCTAAACACATTCATATTCATCATATAACTAATTAGGACTCATGAACTCCAACCATGTTCAAGACTAACTTTGTTACACTCTTTATTATCATAACTTTCTCTAATTTTCACTATTCCACTTGGCTCTTGAACCAATTGATGTCTTGAATTTACCCTACACAATTTCATATTTTAAATCCATTTATGAGATTAGAATCATGAAATTCCAGGTCCTTCATGGCCTTCTGTACAAACTGAACATAAGCATACAATTCTTTCAAAAATTCTAATTTTGATTCTAATGCTTCCCATACTTGTTTCTCCACTTTACCCTACACAACTTTTCATTTTAAAACCATTGGAACCATCAAAATCATGAAATTCTAATCACTGTTCATGCTAGTGAACAGTAACCGTAAGGAATCTCAAAGACTACAACCTTGAGATTTTAATGTTTCCAAGGTTCAAAACCTTTCCAATCCTACACAAAATCATCATACAAACTCAATGGAAGCATTAAATCATTGAAAATCAATTTCCTTCCCTCATGAACAGTGCATACCAAACAGGGCACACCATGACAAAAGTCAAGAATATCAATTTGATTCAACAACCAAACACTTAACTAGCTTGTTAAAGCTTCAATCACATAGTTCTAACTTTAATTTCTTCTTTTCCCCTTCCTTTAAGCTCTTTGGGAAGTACCACCCCTTAGAGAAAACTCAACTTTTCTCCCATCAAAACCCTAAGTTCAAGCTCCCAAATCAAAGGAAAATAAGCTAGGAGAGATTGCTTACCTTTAATCTCTAGCTTGCTTGAACTTTGGAACCTTGAATCTTCTTTGTCTTGGCTTGAGTTTTCATTTTGCAAGAGTTTCCCCAACGGTCCATGAGCTTACAGTTTGGCTGCATAATGGAGGGGTATTTATAGCCAAAATCCATGAAAAATCAATGGCCAAGATTGATTTGGTTACTATTTGATCTAAAGGCTCACATTTAATCTTGGATTTTACTTTTTCATAAAAGAATAATTATGACATCATGTGGGAAAGCTCGGGACACCTCAAGGGGTTATGTGGAGTGCCCACCATGCCAGGAAGCTTCTAAAAAAATTCTAGTCCAATCTGGTACCGATCGGAGCAGTTTCACAACAACTAGACTGTTGTCTGTTCTGAATTTTTCTATAATATACCAGCATATGTATTCTGTCCTAAAAATCAATGTCTAGGCTTCTCATGCCATTGACATGGTTATACTGAGTATTTATCTGCCATCCATTCCTTGAGAACTGACCAAAATACCCTTGGTGTCCTTTCTTACACTATATTGACCCTAAGGGCATAATCGTCATTTTACCCTCTTTATAGTGCCTCAGGGTGTATCTGGGGTCAACTAATCATATTTATACCATGTAACACATTTTTAGCCTATCCCAGGTCATCAAAATGCCCTTCATCCATCACTGGTCCAATTTGGGCATCCAGCGGCATTTTCGTAATTTTGCACTTTTTCTGGACACTAACCCCTTCTACTGATGGACTGATACCCTGGGTTTTGGACCCTTCTTGGCGTCATCATGGGCCTATATGTGAGGTCATCTAGTCTCATTTTATCTAGGCTCACATATCGATAAGTTCCATTATCGGATCACGGGTGTTATCAAACTCCCGTCAAAATTCATTAATATGTAAATAACTTTTTATACAAAACTTTTTCCGGAGTTCTGTCAGTTCCAAGACATCTGACACTGTAGGGTACACTTTCCTATAATTCCCCCACATATATATGATGTCCATAGAATCTGATAAAATTTAGATAACTTTTAGACTATCAGATAATTTTCTGCTGTCTAGAGCCCTAATAAAATTTCTGTATCATGCCAGATTACCTAGCATGACTTCCTCTATTTACTGATGGAATGTGGGACTAAAATACTTACAGGAAGTTCTAAGCCTTTTCTAGCTGAGCTTTTCCATAATTACATTTATGTCCCTGACTTTTTGCTTAATTACATTTAGATCCCTAAACTTTTGGAAATTACCACTTTTGGCCCAACATTTATTTCTCTTTAACTTTTGGTCTTTGACCTTTTCCAATTTGTGTTTAGGTCCTTCTCTTTCTTTAAGACTTATCTAACCTTTATTATCTCATTTGATCTTCGTCATAATCCTTTCCAACCCTCTTTCCACTATCAGTATTATACAGATAGGGAAAATTTAGGATATGACATTTCTACACCCCTTAAAATAAATTTCGTCCTCGAAATTTACTCAACACCTTAATCAAAGATTGGGGTATTTATCTCTTATCTTTTATCTTGACATCTTAGTGGAGTACTTTTGATATCCGCGAATCTTCTATCTTTACTATGATCATTCTTCTGTTCTTAATCAACTCAATCAGAGTTGAACTCCAGTTCATTCTATTACTTTCTTGCTATGCATCTATCTGCATATGGACTTTTCACTATGCTGGACTTGTGAGTAGTGTCCATTTCTTTCATGACAAACTCCCTCGAATACTGCTATATTTTGGAGCTTCTACTAACTATTCATCATATTTCTTAGTGCAATCACTTATTGCTCATTTGAGTATCTAGCGGAATTCTCTGAATATTCACAAACTTTAACTCTCATTCTCATATCATCATACATTCTTATCATCTTTAAAAACTCATCATAATACAGAGAGAGGACTTATATCATTATTCTTTCTTTCATTGCTCTACTGCTACACAGGAGCACATAGGAGCATATAGGAGCATATACTCTAACATGTGTAATGCCTGCCCATGAATGCAAAGCTCTAACATTAGAGCTCAAGCATTCCTTTTCTTAATATGCATAACTCTAACACTTGGAGCTTGCACAGCTCTAACACTCAGAGCTTGTACTGCTCTAACATTTAGAGCTTAAGCATATTCTATAAACATCATATAATGTAACGTAACATAAGGCCTGACATTCTATGCAAGGAGTGGAAGCTCTCAAAGCTCTCATTTGCTCTTACACATGTAGCTCATCATTCAAACATATTATCTTTTCCCAAATAGAAGCCCTCTATCTGTTTATAAAGCTAGTTATACAGCTGCTTCTCAAGGCATATCTTCTCATTCCGTATCTTTCATGACATAAAATGGCATATCTGGCCAAACCTGGCTATATCATAGTTCATCTTTCAAATCCATTTCATTTGGATTTGACATAAGGGTTCTAGTCTCTTACTATTCATAACCTTTTCTATCTTTTCATAGCTCTGTCTATCATTTTACATAGCTTTGTGCATATATGCCAATTTCTTGTGGCATTCACTTTTTTTCCATCACTTCCCAGGGGGTCACCCATCATCTTGCCTGAGCACGCTTAACTAAAATGTGCAGATAAAAATCTAAAGCACTGGTGCTCACTGGCTCTGACCCTGGTACTTTACGATCTTATACCCATCTTATACTATCTCTCTTGGGTCTATCTGGCCTTCTAATCTCTTTGTCCTCATCTGGAGGATCTACTTACCTTTATTTTTAGTCTTTGTAATATCATCGTAAGGATCTCTTTATTCTTATTTGACCTTTTCTCATATCTTATAAAACATTCTCATAAATCCTTGGAACTTAGGATTGATAGCTTTAACTTTGATCACTTAGTTCTTGATACGTGTAAGGAGATTCTGAGTTCAATCCCTAATAGTAATAAGGTTATTTGAAACTAGCATCATGGGTACTCTCTCTGTTATGAGTTAACCAACTTGTGAAGCTTCTATACCTTAACTTTTCCTTGGTATTCGTCCTTCCAAAGAAATATTGTACTTATGGCTCATTACTTTCTTGCTCCAGGCTTGGTCTACTGCGACCCTCGGGATCTACTGCGATCAACCGTAAGCCTTTCAGGATCTAACTGTGACACTGTGAGGCATACTAGGATCTAACTGTAATTCTCCAGAATCTACTATATTTCATTGTACTATATTCTCATCTCTGGAAGACCTAAACTAACAGACAAAGTTACAAGGTTAGTCACTTCCATATAGTTGTTAACTCCACAGATAATTCCCCAAAAAGATTATAGAAGCTAATATTATCTATTAGGACTTGACACATTTCCTCTATCACTCAAGAACTTCATATACCATTCTCATCTTTATAACTTTATTACATTTAACATTGCAGGGAGCTACACAAGCTCTACTATGCACATATCTGTCATCATCCATTTATCTCATTAGAGGGACTTTACTCTATTGCAAGAGCAATCTAGCTCTATTGCAAAAATATTAACTTATATTACTTAAAAACTGCTATTTCTTAGAGCCATATCATCTTTCATAACTGCCTTTCATCTATCTTATCCCTACTAAAGGGAAATGTCATGAGTATCATAATCATTTATCTGTAGACTCACTACTAATCTTCATCTTTAATCTCATTCGCTATCCCATTGACAATCATAGTCTGATCATAAATTCTCTTTCTATCTTATGAGAATTAAGTAGCTAACTTTCTAGTTTAGCACTTTGCTATTGCTTCATTCTTGCTAAATTGAATTATTTAATTGCATGTCATAGGGCATAGGAGCAACATAACTTTCTTATCTGGTATACTCTACCCAGTATGTACTGTATAAGGGGAGTATTCATTTATCATAGCATACTCAACATGCATAATATGTAAGTAGATACAATCAATTAAGCATTCTCTAGTATGTGTGTCATCACATGATAACTGCAATGAGATGCAATTTCTTATTATAACTTATGGCAACATAAGCCATGTATCATTACATAGTTTGCTCAACCATCCCTCATACTCACATTGCCATTAAGCAATTAACTTGGTAGACTTTAAAACATTTTGTCCCTTTATCACCTTAATTGCTAGGTCTTGATCATCTATTCAGGTACCTGAGTCATTTACTTGGTTCACTTAGGCTACCACATTACCCTCTTATTAAGGTATAGACTCAACCCTTCTTTACTCTTTCTTATATAGGGAATAAGGGAGTCACCTTACCTTTAAATTTGTGGCTACTTTACTTTCTTTGACCCTCATAAACTTCTTTCTCTTATCTTACATATATCTTTATTTACTAACCCTCAAACAATTTCTGAGGCAATTTATCTTTAGCTTCCATCTCCAATATCCTATTTATTTATTTAGGGATCGGAGATAGCTTATCATATCAGGCTATCTTATCATAACATTTATCATCGCCTATAAGACTTTTATGTCTCTAACCTAAAGGGTTTCTGTGTCCTTGGCCTCACTGTAATCTATTTGTAATCCATAACTAAGTCAGCTGTCTTCTTTTAGCTAACGAAGGAAAGGTTTGGCTCCTATCTTTATGCCATTCAAACTTTTAAGTTTTCCCTAATCCTCCTGGATTACTAACAGGCGAGAAAGTATCTCTTATTAAGCCTCAAGGTTCATATGAATGAACTCGATTAATTATCCATCAAAAGAGTTCTCTTCCCTTAACTCTAACCCTTAACTTCATGCTCACCTTTCTCTAATTGAGAGGAATGCTTCTTTTAAACTTTTTGAGAAAAACTTCTCAAGTGAGCGGATAATTCTCCATCTCATATGGGTAACTTCTGTACCTTTCTGTATCTCTTAACTCTTTCTGTCTATCAATCTCAGTCTACTCTGTACTAGACTGTGATTCTTTTCTAGTCTGCCACTAGATCCTGACCAATTCAGGTAACTTGGATCTCATTCATCACTTAGCATTGCTATTTATGTTCTCTAGGGCAAAGCGTTAGGTTACTATCTCTTCGTGATAGAATCCCTTTGCTTTGGGAAGATTAACTTTCTATCTATTAACCATCACGTCTTTATCCTCAAGCCATGTATTAGACCATTCTTAGGCAAGTCTCATTCTAACTTCTTATTATTCTTTTCCGTAAAGACTAGCTACCCAAAGTCTTTTGTACTGTAAATCAACTCCTGATGATCATACGGAGGATCTACTGTTAAACCTCTTCTTAAACTGATCTTCTATATCTTAGTGCTTTGTACTGTTTAACTTGCCTATACTCTGTGCTAAATCTCTAACTGATAGACTTCAGTGAGGTTGGCATCTTTAGTCTCATGACACTTGACTTACTATTATCTCATACCAATCCTCTAAGGTATATTAGGTTAATGCCCTCTACTGGATGTATGTTTATCATTCCTGCTACGGCATTGAGGAACTGCAGATAACTAACTGTTCTTAATCTATACTTTTGTCCATCCCTTGACCTAGACTGAGTAATTCACTCTCCATAGCTTTCTTCAGACCAATATGGTCAACACTATATGTATTTAATGAAGAATGCTGGGGTTGACTAGGACTAGGAACATCCTACTGATCTTTCTCTATAAAGTCACATATTCTTGGACTTTGGGAATGGACAAGAACTATCATTAACTCTAATTGGATATCTGAATTAAGGGACTGTTGTATCTTAATTATCTTAAATTGATCCTCAAACTCTGGTAGAGGAGGAATAATATCTGGTCAATCCATAATCCAATACCAGTACTCAACTTCCTCAGCCGTAATCTATCATCTCGTAAGAGGGATAAAGCTTATATCAGAGTTAGAGGGCATTCCAACAAACTTATACCGTATATAGTCACTAGACTCAACATATATTGGTGCATATTAGGCTTTAGGCTGAATCTCTACATGAAATCCAGACTGCAGGCTTGAGTCTACAGAAATATCTATGGGATATTCCACTGTAGACTTTTCTGACTGGCCCCCCATACACTCCTCTGAACCCTCTTCATTGTGTAAGAAATGCTCAGAGTTTATATGTATACCATGTCCATATATCACTACTAGCCTGGAGTCTCCCTTATTAACTGAAGCTTTTGACTTAACTTTTTGGAATCTCATATCTATTCTTGCAATATTTGCTTATTTAAGCAATGCTAACTATCCCGTAATATACCATAACTTAACCAAATACATACTATTTAGAGTTAGGGTTTAGGAATAATATCATATTAATCCATAAATAACCTATTCAAAGCATTTCTTAAGCCAGAATCCTATGCTCTGATACCAAAATGCAATATCCTTACTTTTATACATCATAGGGACCATTCAGTAGCATTTAGAACCACTTACAAGACCTTGGAAGTCCATTAGTCAAATATGGAATTTTACTCTTTCTCGAGTTACTGTTCATATGGTATTCCAGATTATGCAATGAACTTCAAAAAATCATAATTAATTCTAGAAAACTCAAAATGAAGTGGGTCAAAAATCTACATGAATATAACATCTTCAAATTTAAGGGAAAAATAATTTGCAGACCAAATGATTAGCCAATTAATACAGTTTATTTGTTGAAGTTTCCTGTTCGTTTGGTCAAGAACTCTGGAAACAGTTTCTGGTCCCTTATTTTGGAAATTCATTTCCCTAGATATACATATCCAAATGAAACGTTCTACCTATGCACTTAAAGCTCTGGATGTGTACTACATGCTCATAAAATTTGTTGAAATAATTCCTTCATTTGCTAGGTCAGATTGAAGCCACAACAAAACTGCTTCAGGACCTAGTTTTTTTACCATTTCAGTTTCCTTTCTTTCACTTTCCATAATTGTTCCAGCATACAGAAATAATCTCTTTGGCCTTTTTCTGAATTTATATACATCATGGGGTTATCCAATAATTGATTCATACAATCTCATCACATAAATAGATACTTTACATGGCTTTGACATACATGGAAAGTGCATAGCATATGCTAACATCTTAAATACTTCACTTTTCTTCTTCCATGCTTTAACTCTTCTCTATGCATACATTATCCATCATGCTTGACCTAAATTGGTTGGTTATGGGAGAGTGAGATTATAGGGAATCTCAGTAGCAAACATTACCACTTAAATATGCAAGATGGATGCTAATGCATGATATGTAATTTCAATAACTTTCTTTGATTAGTGACATGCCATCATGCTATATACTTTTACATAAAGTGCATGGCCATGGAAACATGTTATTCACAATACATTCAACATCATTTATCATGTCACAATATCATTCAAATAACATATACATGTCAACACATAAGCATACCACATCAAGCACATAAAGAGGTAAGTTCACTACCTTGCACTTAAGCTTTTCTCTTGACCTTTAGCCCTTGCTCACTAGCTTTCCAACCATGAAGCCTTTATGTCCATCACTTACCAACATCTTCTTCGATGTTTCATGGTCCTAAACACATTCATAATCATCACATAACTCATTAGGACTCATGAACTCCAACCATGTTCAAGACTAACTTTGTTACACTCTTTATTGTCATAACTTTCTCTAATTTTCACTATTCCACTTGGCTCTTGAACCAATTGATGTCTTGACTTTACCCTACACAATTTCATATTTTAAATCCATTTATGAGATTAGAATCATGAAATTCCAGCTCCTTCATGGCCTGCTGTACAGAACTAAACATAAGCATACAATTCTTTCAAAAATTCTCATTTTGATTCTAATGCTTTCCATACTTGTTTCTCCACTTTACCCCACACAAGTTTTCATTTTAAAACCATTGGAACCATCAAAATCATGAAATTCCAATCACTGTTCATGCAAATAAACAGTAACTGTAAGGAATCTCAAAGATCAACCTTGAGATTTTAATGTTTCCTAGGTTCAAAACCTTTTAAATCCTGCACAAAATCATCATACAAACTCAATGGAAGCATTAAATCATTGAAATTCAATTTCCTTCCCTCATGAACAGTGCATACCAAACAGGGCACACCATGGCAAAGTCAAGAATATCAATTTGATTCACCAACCAACTACTTAACTAGCTTGTTTAAGCTTCAATCATATGGTTCTAACTTTAATTTCTTCTTTCCCCCTTCCTTTAAGATCTTTGGGCAGCACCAACCCTTAGAGAAAACTCAACTTTTCTCCCACCAAAACCCTAACTTCAAGCTCCCAAATCAAAGGAAAATAAGCTAGGAGAGATTGCTTACCTTTAATCTCTAGCTTGCGTGAATTTTGAAACCTTGAATCTTCTTTGTCTTGGCTTGAGTTTTCATTTTGCAAGAGTTTCCCCAAGGGTCCATGAGCTTATGGTTTGCCTACATAATGGAGGGGTATTTATAGCCAAAATCCAAGAAAAATCAATGGCCAAGATTGATTTGGTTACTATTTGATCTAAAGGCTCACATTTAATCATAGATTTTACTTTTTCATAAAAGAATAATTATGACATCATGTGGGACATCTCAAGGGACACCTAAAGGGGTTATGGGGCGGGCTCACCATGCCAGGAAGCTTGTGGAAAAATTCCAGTCCAATCCGGTACCGATCGGAGCAGTTTCACAACAATCGAACTGTTTTCTATTCTGAATTTTTCTATAATATACCAGGATATGTATTCTGACCTGGAAATCAATGTCTAGGATTCTCATACCCTTGACATGGTTATACTGAGTATTTATCTGCCATCCATTCCTTGGGAAATGACCAAAATACCCTTAGTGTCCTTCTTACACTATATTAACCCTAAGGGCATAATCATCATTTTACCCCTCTTTATACTCCTTAGCGTGTATCTAGGCTCAACTAATCATATTTATACCATGTTCCACGTTTTTAGCCTGTCCCAGGTGACCAAAATGCTCTTCATCCATCGCTGGTACAATCTGGGCATCCAGGGGCATTTTCATAATTTCGCACTTTTTCTGGACACTAGCCCCTTCTACTGATGGACTGGTACCCTGGGTTTTGGGCCCTTCTTAGCGTCATCATGGGCCTATATGTGAGGTCATCTAGTCTAATTTCATCTAGGCTCATATACCGATAAGTTCCATTATCGGATCACGGGTGTTATCAAACTCCAGTCAAACTTCATTAATATGTAAATAACTTTTTATACAGAACTTCTTATGGAGTTCTATTAGATCCAAGACATCTGACACTATAGGGCACACTTTCCTGTAATTCCCCCACATATATCTGATATCCATAGAATCTTATAAAAATTCAGATAACTTTTAGACTATCAGATAATTTTCTGCTGTCTAGAGCCCTAATAAAATTTCTGTATCATGCCAGATTACCCAGGACTTCCTCTATTTACTGATGGAATATGGGACTAAAATACTTACAGGTAGTTCTAAACCTTTTTTGGCTGAGTTTTTTCATAATTACATTTATGTCCCTGACTTTTTGCTTAATTATATTTAGATCCCTAAACTTTTAGAAATTACCACTTTTGGCCCAACATTTATTTCTACTTTAACTTTTGGTCTTTAACCTTTTCCAATTTGTGTTTAGGTCCTTCTCTTTCTTTAAGACTTATATAACCTTTATTATCTCATCTGATCTTTGTCATAATCCTTTCCAACCCTCTTTCCACTATCAGTATTATCCAGATAGGGAAAATTTAGGATATGACATTGCATACATCTTTTTCTACTAATCCTTAAGAATTTTTTGAGGTGATTTTTATCTTTAGCCTACATCTCCAATATCCTATTTGTTCATTTCGGAATATGGAATAGCTTATCATATCAAGCCATTTTACATTACTAGATTATATTCATTATATCATATAATCTCTTATTGCCTGTAAGACTCCTGTGTCTCTAGCCTGAAGGATTTATGTGTCCTTGGCCTCACTGTAATCCATAACTAGGTCAGCTATTTTCTTTTAGCTAATTGAAAAAGGGTCTGGCTTACATCTCTATGCCATTCATACTTTTAAGTTTTCCCTTATCCTCCTGGATTACTAACAGGCAAGAAAATATCTCTTATTAAGCCTCAATGTTCATGTGGATGAACTTAGCTAAGTATTCATCAAAGGGTTTCTCTTTCCCTTGCTCTAACCCTTAGCCTTAGCTCATCTCCGTCTCATATGGGGTTAATTCTGTATCTCTCTACTATCTCTAAATTCTTTTTATCTGTCAGTCTCAATTTGCTCTAGACTAGACTGTGGTTTCTTTCTGGTCTATCTTTAGATCCTGACTAACTTAAGTTACATGGATCTCATTCATCATCTAACACTATTACTTTTGTTCTCTAGGATACTCTACCCTAGTTATGTTGTTACTGTCTCTTCATGATGGGATCCCTTTATTTTGGGAACATGAACTTTCTATCTATTAGCCATCACGTCTTTAACCTTAAACCACATGCAGGCTCATTTCTAAGCAAGTCTTAATCTGACTTTAATTCTTTCATAATGTAGATCTACTCCTGATGATCATATGGAGGATCTATTTCTAAACATTTTTGTAAACTGATATTTTGTATCCCAGTACATCGTATTGTTTCACTTGCCTGCATCATGTGCTAAACCTCTAACTATTGAACTTCAGTGAGGTCAGCATCTTCATTCTTATCATTAGGTCTCTATGCATTATAGTCATAACTTGGGTGCTGGCTAGTCATGATTCATATCCTTTATAAACTTTAGTCGTGGCCATCACCACTTGCTCGTTATAACTTGACAACTTTGTGCTCTTCAGTTACGGCCTTAGGTTATCTTCTATCTCAACCTAATCTGCCTATATATTAGATGCGTCATATGGCTTAGACTCATCGTGACTTGATAGCTCTGGAGCTTCCTGTCACACCTAGTGGTATTTACTCATCATGACCAATAGTTTATGTACATATTTGCCACCACCTATGGCTTAACTCATCGCGACTTAGCTTGTCTGGGACTTCTAGTCGCGACTTAAACTACGTCATATCACGATCTCATAGCTTTCTCTAAATAATCAAGTCTAATATTCTTAACATTGATAAATTGAGTCAATTAAAACTCATTCATATCTACGTATCATAATCACAATAAATAGGGAACATGTTTACATAAATGTTCAACTAACCGTTATTTTATGATATCACACAAAACTTCATATTTCATGTCACAATAACATTTTCACATACATTATGTCACATCCTTATTTTTAACCTCAATTATACTCCATTAGAAGTGATTGGAACCAATTACATGATCATTTGCTTTGAAAACATCCATTTCTAAAACATTTGCTCTTGAGATACTGTTCACTGTTACTATTCATTTGGTAATTCCAGAACATGTACCATACTTTGAAAATTCATAATTAATTTTAAAAAACTCAGAATACTGTTTTTCCAATTTTTAATGAAAGCTATTTCATAAATATTTGAGGAAAAATATGAAATTGAGGTTATATTGTTCACACGAAATCAGTTTATTGGTTAAAATCACTGTTTATTTGATAAAATCTGGAAGTTCCAGTTTTTTTGCCTTAACTTTAAAAATTCATTTCTCTTTGGTTACTTATCCAAATGAACTATGTTACCTATGAAATTAAAGATCTAGAAGTCCTATCTAAGACTAAAACTCGTTTGGTATGAAATTAAAACTCGTCTTCCTCTCAGCACTAGTTTTATCTCAATTCCAGGTCTTACTGCCCACTTTGGAAAATCATAATAATTCGGATACTTATCCAAATAATGTGTTATTGGTGTAAATTTAAATCTATGTATCTTAAATTTAATCATACCAATTTTAAGACTAAAACTCGTTGATTTAGGCATCATAAACAGCATCACGTCACCACGGCCTCAAAACAGAATTACAGAATCATACACTATTCAACCATACATGCTATCATATGCTTCCATAAAGTCAAATATCTCATGTAACCTATTATACAACCTCATTCATCCATGTTTACCCTTTTTCCATATGAATTTTCAGCACCTATAACAAGATTATGCATATAGAAGGAATGAGATTTCATAAAAATCGCAATAGCAAGTTACACAAACTATAATATTATGCATGAATAATTGAATGCCTAACATGTTATCATGTGATGGGAGATACTTCATAATGGTATATAAGCAAACTCTAACATGCATATTGTCATGACATAACTTGCAAGGAGTTGCAATCATTCATACTTCATCATATCATGATGACATAAGCTCAAGCTCAACCAAACACCATAATCAACAAGCAAGCAAAACAATTAAACAAACATGAGTTATAGTTAGGTATCCTTGCTACCTCTTAGCTATTTTTGTCAATACCTTCTTAAAGTGCTTTCCTTTCTTAAAAAATGTCAAAACCTAGCCATTACAATATAATATAAAGTTACAACTCAACTTGAAACCAAATCCAAAACTAGGTTTTCACTAACTCCTTTTCTTTCTCTACTTTATGTTTCTTACTTCCATCTTTCCAAAATAAATTCCCATGGTTCATTTCCACATAATTTTTCATGTATAATCCAAATATGAAATCAGAATTTCCAAAATCAAAACACTTCAGTTGCTACAGTACCAAACCGAACTGAAGGTCCCTTTTTTCCAAAAATTCACATTTTGATTCCAATGCTTCCAATACTTGTTCTCCTACTTTATCCCCACACAATTTTCCATCTTAAACTCATTGGAAGCATCAAAAACATGAAATTCCATCATATGAACAGTACCACATATAGTACCAGCAAGAACACAAAACCCTAAATCCAAACATACTTGAATTCTCAAGCTTATACCACTTGATTCTAGCTTGTTTAGGCTTGTCTAAACTATCCATAATATAAACTCATATTTTAACCACATATGAGCAGAACTTACAGCATCTACCATAAGGGAAATATAGCATGAAAACCCCTTAAAACCATGAGCTAACTTGCTGGAACAAAGCTCAAGATCAAGGGAGATGATTACCTTGCTTCTTGCTTCAAGTTGTGTACTTCTTTCTTGGTTGAGTAAAAATTTTGCAAGATTTTCCCTATGGTTATCAAGGCCACGGTTTTTGGACAGAATGAGGGGTTATTTATAGCCAAAATCCAAGAAAAATGAATGGCCAAGATTGATTTGGTTACTATTTGATCTAAAGGCCCACATTTAACTTGGATTTTACTTTTTCATAAAAGAATAATTATGACATCATGTGGGACAGCTAATGGGACACCTAATAGGGTTAGGTGTCATGATGCCCATGTAAAGAAGGTTTTAGAAAAATTCCAGTCCAATCTGGTACCGATCGGAGCAGTTTTACAACAACCGGACTGTTTCCTGTTTTAAAATTTTTATCATATACCAAAATATGTATTATGTCCTGGAAATCAATATCTAGTCTTCTCATACCATTAAAAATGATGTACTGAATATTTAGCTGCCATCCATCCCTTGAGACATGACCAAAATACCCTTGGTGTCCTTTCTTGCTCTATATTGACCGTAAGGGCATAATCGTCATTTCACACCTCTTTATACTTCCTCAGGGTGTATATGGGCTCTAAATAATCCTCTTTATACTATATGACACGTTTTTGGCCTGTCTAGAATGACCAAAATGCCCTCCATCCATTACTAGTACAGCATGGGTATCCAGGGGCATTTTGGTAATTTCATACTTTTTCTGTACACTGGCCCCTTCTCCTAATGGACTGGTACCCTGAGTTTTGGGCCCTTCTTGGCATCATCATGGACCTATATATGAGGTCATCTGATCTCATTCTATCTAAGTTTACTTTTCAATAAATTCTATTATCGGATCATGGGTGTCATCAAACTCCCCTCAAAATTCACTAATATATGAATAACTTTTTATACAGAGCTTCTTCCGGGGTTCTGTCAGATTCATAATATCTGATACTATAGGGCACACTTTCCTATAATTCTCTCACTTATATCTGATCTCCATGGAATCTGATAAAAATTCAGATAATTTTTAGACTATCAGATAATTTTATGCTGTCTGGAATCCTAATAAAATTTCTGTATCATGCGAGATTACCCAGCATGACTTCCTCTATTTATGGATGGAATGTGGGACTGAAATACTTACAGGTAGTTCTAAGCCTTTTCTGGCTGAACTTTTCCATAATTACATTTATGTCTCTAACTTTTTACTTAATTACATTTAGGTCCCTAAACTTTTGAAAATTACCACTTTTGGCCCAACATTTATTTCTACTTTAACTTTTGGCGTTTAACCTTTTCCAATTTTTGTTTAGGTCCTTCTCTTTCTTCAAGACTTATCTAACATTTATTATTTCTTCTGATCTTCATCATAATCCTTTCCAAAACTCTTTCCACTATCAGTATTATACAGATAGGGAAAAATTAGGATATGATGCATTACATGCATGTCAATCACATATTCGGGGTACATTCTAACTGTCATACATCTATGTATTTACTTTACATTTTACATATTTACATTACCCCTCATCTCTTTTCACATTGTTTTCTAGGGAATCATAGAATGTACATACTTCTGCATACAGCAGTACCACCCCAGTATATCAGTTGGCAGATCATTTGCCAAAACTCACTTATCTCTATGTACCATATAGGGGTATATGATAGTATCTGACTTACTATCATCTCATGTCAATCCACTAGGAGTAAACCTAATTTAGGTCAATGTCCTTTATCGTATATCTGCTTATCATCCCTACTACGACATTAAGGAACTGCATATAAACTGTTTGTTCTTGATCTCTACTTATGTCCATCCTTTAAGCTAGACTGAGTAATTCACTCTCTATAGCTTTCTTAGGACTGGTATAGTCAACATTTTCTGTCTTTACCAAAGAAAGCTGAGGTAGGATCAAGAACCATACTGATCCTTCTCTATAAAGTAACATATCCTTAGACTTTAGGAATAGACAGGGACTATCATAAACTCTGGCTGGATGTCTGAATTAGGGGACTGTTGTATCTTACTTATCTTAAATCTATCCTCAAACTCTGGTAGAGGAGGAATAATATCTGGTCTACCCTTAATCCAGTACCAATACTAAATTTCCTTAGCCATAATTTGTCCTCTCATCAAATGGATAAAGCTTACATCAGGGCTAAAGGGCACTCTAACAAACTCATACTGTATAGAGTCACTAGACTCAACATCATTTGGTATATACATAGTTTCAAGATGAATCTCTACATAACTTCTAGGTTGCAGGTTTAAGTCTATAGAAACATCTGTGGGATATTCTACTGTAGACTTTCCTGACTGATCCCCTATACTCTCCTCATTGTCTGAGGGATGATCAAAATTTGGATATACATTATATCATCACTGGCCAAGGGTCTCCCTTATTAACTACCTTATTAACTGAGGCCTCTGACTTAACTTCATGAAACTTCATATCTATTCTAGTACTATCTACTTAATTAAGTAATACTAACTATCCCAATAAATACCCTAAATTAACCAAGTACTTACTATTTAAGGTTAGGGTTTGGGAATAATCTCATATCAGTATATAAATAATCTATTCAGAGCATTTCTTATGCTAGAATCATATGCTCTAATACCAAAATGTCACATCCTTATTTTCAACCTCAATTATACTCATTCATAAGTCATTAGAACCAATTACAAAGCCTTTTTCTTTATAAATATTCATTTCCAAAAGAATTACTCTAGGGGTACTGTTCACTTTTACTGTTCATTTGGTAATTCCAGAACATATACCTTTCTTTGAAAATTCATAATTAAATCTAGAAAAATTGAAATGAGTTGGTTTCAATTTCTAATGAAATCTATTTCATTGAAATTTGAGGGAGAAATATAAAATTGGGGTTCCATTGTCTCAATGAACTCAGTTTATTCATTGAAAAACACTCTTCATTTGGTAAAGTCTAGAAGTTCTAGTTTCTTTGCCTTAACTTAAAAAATTCATCTGTCTTCCGTTACTTGTCCAAATGAACCATGTTACCTATGGAATTAAAGCTGTAGATGTGTTATTTAAGCTCACAATGTTTCATGTAAAAAATTGTTCATTTACTATATGAAATTAACATCAAAATGTTACTGCCTCCTGTTGCTTACTTTATCTCTATTCCAGATTTTAACTCCAACATATAAAAAATCATAGTAATTCAAATACTTCACCAATTAGGGCATTCTTGGTGTCAATTTAAAGCTCTGTATCTTAGATATTATCACACCAAATTTTAGGTCCAAACTCGTTGGCTAAGGTGTCATAATCCTCATCACACCATCACGGCCTTAGGATACAATTACATAATCATACATCATACATTCATCATATCCTTTCATAATGTCATGTAAGTAATATAACTTATTATACAAATTCACCCATGCATGTTTACCCTTTTTCCTTGTGAGATTCTAGTACTTAAGATATGGTTATGCATATGGAAAGAATGAGATTTCATGGAAATCCCAATAGCAAGTTACATAAACCATAATATCATGCATGATTAATTGAATGCTTAACATGTTATCATGAGATGGGAGCTACTTCATAATGGTATATAAGCAAACTCTAACATGCATATTATCATGACATAACTTGCAAGGAGTTGCAATTATTCATACTTTATCATCAACATGATGACACATTCTCATGCTCAACTAAACACCATAATCAACAAGCAAGCAAGCAGTTAAACAAACATGAGACTATAGTTAGGTATTCTTGCTACCTCTTAGCTATCCTTATCAAAGCCTTGTTGAAGTAATTTCCTTTCTTCACAAATGTCAAAACCTAGCCATTACAAAGCAATATCAAGTTACAACTCAACTTGAACACAAAACCAAGACTAGGTTTTCACTAACGTCCATTCTTTCTCTATTTTATATTTCATACTTTCATCTTTCCAAAATAAATTATGATGGTTCATTTCCACATAAGTTTTCATGTAGAATCCAAATATGAAGCTAGAATTTCCAAAATCAAAACACATCATGAGTTGTTGTGTCAAACTGAAGCAACACCCTTATTTTCTAAAACTTCACATTTTGATTCCAATGCTTCCAATACTTGTTCTCCTACTTTATCCCCACACAATTTTCCATTTTAAACTTATTCAAAGCATCAAAACCATAAAATTCCAACATATGAATAGTGACATGTACAGTAGCAGCCATGAACACAAACTTCTTACTTCATGTATACTTGGATTTGCCAAGCTTATACCACTTGATTCTAGCTTGTTTTAGCTTATCTAAGCTATCCATATATGGCCAGCACTTCTAGCAGCAACCACAAGGTAAATAGGGCACACAAACCCCTTAAAATCAAGAGCAAGCTTGCTCGAATAAACCTCAAGATCAAGGGAGATAATTCCCTTGCTTTTTGCTCCAAGTTGTGTGCTTCTTTCTTGGTTGAATGGAAATTTTGCAAGAGTTTCCCCATAGTTCCAAGGGCTTCCAAATAGGGTCTAAAATGAGGGGCTATTTATAGAAAATTTTGGGTGCAAATGGATGGCCATGATTAATTGGTTACTATTTGATCTTCTGGTCCATATTCATTCTTGAACCAAACTTGCCCTTGAAGCTTCATCATTTAAGCCTTGCATGACATAACACAAGGCCATGTTTGGCTGGAAAAAGTGAAATATACTGATAGGCAAAATTCCAGTCCAGTTCGGTACCGATCGAAGCAGTTTCACAATAACCAGACTATTTTCTGTTCTTAATTTTTATAATATTCTACGATATATATTCTATCCTAAAAATTAATGTCTACATTTCTCATACGATTTACATTGTTAGACTAAGTATTTATCTGCCATCCTTCCCTTGAGAAATGACTAAAATACCCTTGGTGTCCTTTCTTGTCATATATTAACCCTAAGGGTATAATTGTCATTTTACCCTTCTCTGTACTGCCTCAGGGCATTTACTGGCTCTAACTAATCATATTTATACTATATCCCACATTTTTACCCTTTATAGAATGACCAAAATGCCCTCCATCTATTATTGGTACAATATAGTCATCCAGGGACATTTTTGTAATTTCACACCTTTCCTGCACACTGGCCCCTTCTACTGATGAACTGATATTATGGGTTTTTGGTGATCTTTGGCATTATCATAGGCCCAGTTATACAGTCATCTAAGCTCATTCTATTAAGGCCTACTTAATGCTAAGTTCCATAATCGTATCACGAGTGTTCTCAAACTCCCGTAAAAATTCACTAATATGAGGATAACTTTTCATACAGAGCTCCTTCTGGGGTTCTGTCAGATTCATGACATCTGATGTCATGGGCACACCTTCCTATAACTCTTTCACTTATACCTAAAATCCATGAGATCTGATAAAATTTCAGATAACTTTTAGACTATCAGATAAATATCCACTATCTGGAACCCTATTAAAAATTTTGTATTATGCTATATTAACCAGCATAACTTTCTCTATTTACTGATAAAATATAGGACTGGAATACTTCCATGCAGTTCTAAGGCTTTTCTTGCTGAACTTTTCCATAATTACATTTAGGTCCTTAACTTTTTGCTTATTTACATTTAGGTCCCTAAACTTTTAGAAACTACCACTTTGGGCCTAACTTTTGTTTCTACTTTAACTTTTGCCCTACAAATTTCTGTAATTTTCGTTTAGGCCCCTTTCTTTCTTCAAGACTCATTTAACCTCTATTATTTCTTTTGATCATCATCATAATCCTTTGAAAACCTGTTTCCACTACTAGTATTATACAGATAGAAAACTTTAGGATATGACACCAAACGGCATTACTAGAAATTCAAAATTATCATAATGTGTCCAGAAAGTAATCTTTGAAATGTCATCTACTTTAATCCTGAGTTGGTGGTAACCTGATCTTAAGTCAATATTGGAGAATAAACTTGCTATAGCCAACTAGTCCAAAAGATCTTCTATCCGGGGAAGAGGGTACTTCTTTTTAACAGTGATCTTATTCAACTCCCAATAATCAATACACAGCCTGAGACTACCATCCTTCTTCTTAACAAATAACAATGGAGCACCCTAGGGCGAAACACTGGGTCAGATGAAACCCTTCTCTAAAAGCTCCTCAATATGCTTCTTTAATTCAATCATCTCATTAGGAGCCATACAATATGGGGCTTTGGACATCAGTCTAGCTCCAAGTACAATGTCAATTGCAAACTCTACTTCTTGTTCAGGGGCTAATCCTTGAATCTCTTTTGCAAAAACTTCAGGAAAATCCTTAACTACTGGAATTATCTTAATCCCCTATTCTACTTCTATTTGAATAGAAAAAATACCATATATCCTTGACATCCTTTTCGTAAATATTTATCTGCCTGAGCCTCTATTATAAAATTTAGCCTTACTTTTGAATTCACATATGTGGCTTGTGGAGAAAGAACTAGGGTCTTATTCTTACAATCTAGCATCACATTATTGGCAGATAACCAGTTCAATCCAATTATGACATCGATCTCATGGAAAGGCATGAATATTAAGTCTAGAGTAGTGCAATAATGTTCATACCGAATAACACTATTTAGGTAAACATCATATGTAACTACTCTAGCATTTGTAGGGGTTATCATGTATATGGCATAATGTAACTTGCTAACTGTAAGGCCTAGACATTTAGTACATTCATAGAAATGAAGGAATGACTTGCACCCAAATCAAACTCATGGAGTGATTATTGAGATAGATTGTATCTTGTATCATCTATGGTGACTTTTGATCATCTTCCTTTGTTAGTGCAAACACTCAATCTTGAGTTCGTGGCCTTTGACTATTCACTACTTGAGGGCAATCCTTAGAAAAATGTCAAGGTTTTCCACATGTGTAATAGTTATTCTGTCCCATCAAGCACAACGTATCACCATGATTCTTTCTGTAGTTGTCACACACTCAGAACCTTGAGTCCCTATTGCTGTATTGCCTCAAAAGTTCCCTCGAGTAAGCCTTTTGTTCTGCCACTACCTTTTCCTCTTTCTATAATAGCCACTACCAGTGGCAACATCTCAACTCTGACTAGTCCTTTTAGGAACAATATTCCCTCTGCTCAATGGTTTAATTAGCATTCAATGATTTAGAATATTTTGAATTATTCGACATGCCTCCACTCCTTTATTGAATTGGCTATATTGCTCAGGAGTCATCTTCTCTTTCAATGTCACATTCATCTTCTCTATTCATTGTCCACTTGCCGAAGATAAGTGGAATATTGATATAGACGAATAAACTTAGCTAGATATTCAACAAGGGCTCTTTCTCCCCTTGCCTCAATACAAGGAATTCAACTTCTCACTCATTCAAGTACTGACTAGGGAAAATATTTCTCATAGAACTGTTCAAGAAACACTTTACACGTAATATGAATGTTTCTAGCTCATAGTAGGAGTTCAATTTTCTTCCACCATCGGTCTGTATCTTTCTCTAACTGATAAATAACCATATGGGCTTTACTTTCAGATGGATAGTTGAGCAATTTGAAAATCTTCTCTAACCAACTGATCCAATCTTCCACTCTTTGAACATTAAATGTCCCCTTAAACGTTAGAGGACTGTGCTTACAGAACTTGGTAATCTACTGCTAAATACTATCATATCCTAAATTTTTTCTATCTATATAATATTGTTAGTGGAAAAAGGTTTGGAAAGGATTATGATGATGATCAGAAGAAATAATAGAGGTTAAATAAGTCTTGAAGAAAGAAAGGGACCAAAACGAAAATTCGAAAAGGTAGGAGGCCAAAAGTTAAAGTAGAAACAAAAGTTGGGCTAAAAGTAATAATTTTCAAAAGTTTAGGGACCTAAATGTAAATAAGTAAAAAGTGAGGGGCCTAAATGTAATTATGGAAAAGTTCAGCCAGAAAAGGTTTAGAATTGCCTGGAAGTATTCCAGTCCCACATTTTATCAGTAAGTGGAGAAAGTTATGCTGGTTAATCTAGCATAATACATAAATTTTATTAGGGTTCTAGATAGTGGATATTTATCTAGTTTGAAAGTTATCTAGAATTTTATCAGCTCTCATAGATATCAGGTATAAGTGGAAAATTTACAAGAAGTTGTGCCCCATGACATTAGATGTCTTGAATCTGATAGAATCCTGAAAGGAGCCCTGTATTGAAAAGTTATCCCCATATTAGTGAATTTTGAAGGGAGTTTGAAAACACCCATTATCCGATATTGAAACTTAGCAGTAAGTAAGTTTGGATAGAATGAGCTCATATTATTGGAAATTGTGCCTTAGGGGCCAATCATTGTCTTACGAACATTGTTGATTTATGAATTTATTAATTATGTTATCATATTATTTGCATGTTTGTTGTGATAACCATCCTCGGATAATTCATGATCTTATCCTAAATATCCCTGGTCAGTCATCTATGCGGGAGCAGAGATGAAATAAGACCAGTATGACTTTAAAGATGTATAGAGATATAAATCAAAGTCATAGGCACATGTAAGAGTACAAGGTGTTAGATCGACCCGCTATAAGAGAGCTGCATGGGTTACGTCATAAGCTTCTCTCATATGCAAATCATGTCACTATGCCCTTTGACCTGAGATCATCATGGATTCCAACATGACAGGCGCTCAGCTTTGACCTAGTCAAAAGTCACTTTTGACCTAGTGATCATAAAGACTATGTTCAGGCTTAGTGGTTTTTCATGCGGAGGAATATGAATGGTCAAGATGGAATTTGTCCCTCATGTTTGTAGAGAGATATTACTGGGCCCCTTGATGAGTGAGTATGAGAAACGTATGGCTATACTGTAATGGAAAGGTAGTTCCATTTCTATAATCAGACTACTCAGGGATCGAGAAAGTAACGGTCAGGAATAGGAGGATGACATTATCCATGCCTCATCCATCACCAAAATATCGCATGACAGAAGGGACATGATATGGTTGTATAAAAGGTTACATCGTTTAACGATCCTCATATGATTTGGGTAGTCGTTATGTCTTGCTAGAGATCGCTTGCGACTTGTGGGCCAGTATAGCAAATGGCCCACTGCCAACTTCATATGGGCCTAGGTCACACACAAAATAGCCCAACACGAGCTATAATGTCCAGATTCATTGAATCTAAGACATGTCCAGATTCAATGAATGATCCAGGGTGGATGTATATATTTATTTATATTTATATTCATATATATATAAATTCGTATATATACATTATATATAAGAGATATATGAGATTTAATTTATAAGGATAAATTAAATCTCTATCATGTTTGAATTTGAAATTCAAATTGATATGATATCTCAAATTTGATTTATGATAATAAATCAAATATAGTTCAGTCTTATCTTTATTTTAAGTTAAATAAATAGGTGAATTAAATCTTTGGGACAGATTTAATATAAATATTATTTATTTAATTAGTTTCTTATCAAATTATACAATATATGATATTGTATTAATTTTGGAATTAATATAAGATTACCTCCAAAATCCAATTCGGTAGAGGAAAACACATAGCATCCTATATATCTGATTTTAGGAGCTACATTTTAAAGTATAGAACACTAAAAGGCTGAAGGGGAATCTGCAAAAGGTTTGCAGATAAGAAATTGCCAAAATAGAGACGGAGAGGACAAATTCTTGAGAAAGCCCTAGAGGGACAGGAGACGCTATCACGTCGTTCGTGGTTGGAACGCTGTTCGTGTGGATACTAGTAGAGGAAGCCAAACTGAGTCATTAACTTCTTGCGATCAGAAAGGGAGCACGAGCCATGGAGAGAAGCTATAAATGTTGTGACCAGAAGCTATGGAAGTCACTGAGGAACACTGAGGATAATGCTTCTTCCCACTTGACTTAAACACATACGGTAGATCTTGGCAAGGAATGGAAAAAATGTTAAGTTAATTTCCGCTGCGTGTCTTCCAATTCCTTACACAGATTACCTCATATATGGGCCTATGATGATGGCAAGGAGGGCCCAAAACCCATGATATCAGTTCATCTATACAAGGGGTCAGTGACCAAGAAAAGTGTAAAATTATGAAAATACCCCAAGATGACAATATTGTACCAGTAATGGCTGGATGACATTTTGGTCATTCTGGACAAGCTAAAAACATGGGATATATTATAAATATGATTAGTTAGAGCCAGCATATGCCCTGAGGCAGTACAAAGAGGGGTGAAATGACAATTATACCTTTAGGGTTAATATAGTGCAAGAAAGGACACTAAGGGTATTTTGGTCATTTACCAAGGGATGGATAGAAGATAAATACCCAATCTAACAATGTCAATGGTATAAGGAACCTAGACATTGATTTTCAGGACAAAATAAATATCCTAGGATATTATACTGGAATCGAACTGAGCAATGCTATGGGGAATCAGACCAAGCCAGTACCTGATTAGACTAAATTTTTTCTAGAAGTTTCCACCCTATTAGAATTAATTCACATACCCCATGAGGTGTCCCCTTGAGTTGTCCCTTGTGATGTCCTAATTCTCCTTTTTTGAAAAAGTTAAATTCAAGATTAAATGTGAGCCCTTAGATCAAATAGTACATAAATCAATCTTAGCCATCTGTTTCAACCCAAGATCATCTATAAATACCCTCCCTATTCAAATCATTTTGGCATGCATGGTGAACCATAGGGAAACTCTTGTAAAATTTCCATTCAACGAAGAAAGAAGCACACAAAGTGAAGCAACAATCAAGGTAATCATCTCCCTTGATCTTGAGCTTAATTCTAGCAAGTTAGCTCATGGTTTTAGGGGGGTTTTTATGCTATATTTCCCTTATGGTTGCTGCTAGAGATGCTGCCCATATATGGTTAAAATATGAGTTTTTTGTTATGGATAGTTTAGATAAGCTTAAACAAGCTAGAATCAAGTGGTATAAGCTTAGAAATCCAAGTATGTTTTTGGAATTAGAGTGTTGTGTTCTTACTGTTACTGTATGTGACACTTTTCATATGTGGGAATTTCATAATTTTAATGCTTCCAATGAGTTTAAAATGGAAAATTATGTGGGGATAAAGTAGGAGAACAAGTATTGGAAGCATTGAAATCAAAATGTGAATTCTTGGAAAAGGGAGCATTCACTTCGATTTGTCATGGCACCTTTTGGGATGTTTTGATCTTAGAAATTCTAGTTTCATATTTGGATTCCACATGAAAAATTATGTGGTAATGAACTATGAGAATTTATTTTTGAAAAATGGAAGTAAGAAACATGAAATGGAGAAAGAATAGAAGCTCGTGAAAACCTAGTCTTGGTTTTGTATTCAAGTTGAGTTATAACTTGATACTACTTTGTAATGGCTAGGTTTTGACATTTGTGAAGCAAGTAAATCATCTCAAGAAGGATTTGACGAGGATAGCTAAGAGGTAGCAAGAATACCTAACTATAGTCTCATGTTTGTTTAATTGCTTGCTTGCTTGTTGATTATGGTGTTTGGTTGAGCATGAGAATGTGTCATCGTGTTGATGATGTGTGATGAAAGATTGCAACTCCTTGCAAGTTATGTCATGAAAATATGAATGTTAGAGTTTGCTTAAGTACCATTATGAAGTAGCTCCCATCTCATGATAACATGTGAAGCATTCAATTAATCATGCATGATATTATGGCTTGTGTAACTTGCTATTGTAATTTCTATGAAATCTCATTCCTTCCATATGCATAACCATGTTATAGGTATGGGATCTTCACAAGGAAAAAGGGCAAACATGCATGGGTGAACTTGTATAATAGGTTATATTGTTTACATGATACTATGGAGGAATATGATAGTATGTATGATGTATGATTATGTAATTGTGTTCTAAGGCCATAGTGGTGTGATGATGAGTATGATGCCTTAATCAATGATTTTAAACCTTAAATTTGGTATGATAATAGTTAAGATATAGAGCTTTAAATGAACACCAAGAACACCTCAATTGGACAAGTATTCCAATTGTTATGATTTTCCAAATTTAGAGTTACAATCTGTAATAGAGATAAAGTAAGCAATTAAAGGCAGTAATGTTGTGATGTCAATTTCGTATAGTAAATGAACTATTTTTTCCATGAAATTTTGTGCTCTTAAAGAGGATTTCTAGAGATTTAAATGCATAGGTAACATGGTTTATTTGGAAGAAACAAAAGAGAAATGAATTTTTGAAGTTAAGGCACATAAACTAAAACTTCCAGATTTTACCAAATGAATAGTATTTTTCAACGAATAAACTGATTTTATTGGGACAATGGAACCTAAGTTTTATATTGTTCCCTCAAAGTTCAATGAAAGATATTTCATTAGAAATTAGAACCAACTCATTTCAATTTTTCTACATTTAATTATAAATTTTCAAAGAAGGGTACATATTCTTGAATTACCAAATGAACAGTAAAAGTGAACAGTACCTAAGAGCAATTCTTTTGGAAATGAATATTTCTAAAGCAAAAGTCTATGTAATTGGTTCTAATGACTTATGAATGAGTATAATTGGGGTTGAAAATAAGGATGTGATATTTTAGTATCAGAGCATATGATTTTAGCTTAAGAAATGCTCTGAATAGATTATTTATATACTAATATGAGATTATTCCCAGACCCTAACCTTAAATAGTATGTACTTGGTTAAGTTAGGATATGTATTGAGATAGTTAACATGACTTAATTAAGCAAATAGTGCAGAATTAGTAATATATGTAGACAATGTACATCCAAATTTTGATCATCCCTCAGACAATGAGGAAAGTATAGGGGATCAGTCAGGAAAGTCTACAGTAGAATGTACCAAAGATGTTTCTGTAGAGACTCAAACTTGCAGTTGGAGGTTATGTAGAGATTTACCTTGAAACTATGTATGTGCCAAAGTTTATAATAGTTCTTGTCCATTTCTAAAGTACAGGAATATGTGATTTTATGTGAAAGATCAGTGTGATGTTCCTGGTTCTAGTAAACCCCAGCCTTCTTTACTAAAGACGGATAATATTTATTATATCAGTTTCAAGAAAGCTTGGAGAGTTAATTACTCAGTCTAGCTGAAAGGATGGACAGAAGTAGGGATCAAATCTGTAGTTCCTTAATGCTATAGCAGGGATAATAAGCAGATATACGATAGAGGGCATTGGCCTGAATTAGATTTATACTTTAGTAGACTGACTTGAGATGGTAGTAAGCCAGATATTGCCATATACCCTACATGGCACATAGAGGTAGGTGAGTTTTTGGCAAATGATCTGCCAGTTTATATATTAGGGTGGCACTTATGTATGTAGAAGTAAGTGCTACGGTTCCTAGAAAATAAAGTAAAAAAGAGATGATGGGTAATGTAAATATGTAAAGTGTAAAGTAAATACATAGATGTATGACAGTTATAATATACCTCGAGTATGTGATTGATATATATGTACAGATGTTGTGATGACATGAAATATGAGTGCTAATGTGATATACTAAGATGATGATTGATTGAACATTTATGTGGATATATTCCTTATTTGATGTAATTATGATGTATAGATATGAATGAGTTTTAATTGACTCAAATTCATCAAAGTCAAGAACATTAGACGTGACTATTTAGAGAAAGCGATGATAGGTCATAATATGAAGTAGTTTAGATAGCGACGAGAAGCTCCATACAAGTTAAGTCATGATGAGTCTAAGCCATAAGACGCGACTAATGTATAAGCAGAATAGGTTACGACAGAAGATGACTTATGGTCGTAACTAAAGAACACAGAGTTGTCAAGTTATGATGAGCAAGTAGTGATGCTCGTGACTAAAGTTTACAAAGGATATGAATCATGACTTGCCAGTACTCAGGTTATGACTAGAATACACAGAGACCTGATGATAAGAATGAAGATGATGACCTCACTGAAGTTTATCAGTTAGAGGTTTAGCTCAATGTGCAAGCAAGCTAAACAATATGATATACTGGGATATAGAAGATCAGCTTAAGAAAATGTTCAAAAATAGATCCTCCAAATGATCATCAGGAGTAGATCTACATTGTGAAAGAATTAAAGTTAGATTGAGACTTGCCTATAAATGAGCCTAGCATATGGCTTAAGGTTAAAGACGTGATGGCTAATAAATAGAAAGTTCATGTTCTGAAAATAGAGGGATCCCATCACGAAGAGACAGTAACTTAGCACACCCGGGGTAGAGTACCCTAGAGAACAAAAGTAATAGTGCTAGATGATAAATGAGATCCATGTAATTTAAGTTAGTAAGGATCCAAAGATAAACCAGGAAAAAATAGCAGTCTAGTCTAGAGCAGACTGAGATTGACAGACATAAAGGATTGAGAGATAGTAGAAAGATATAGTAGTTACTCCATACGAGATGGAGATGAGCTAAGGCTAAGGGTTAGGATAAGGGAAAGAGAAACTCTTTAATAAATACTTAGCCGAGTTCATTCCATGGACATTGAGGTTTAATAAGAGACACTTTCTCACCTGTTAGTAATCTATCAGGATAAGGGAAAATTTAAAAGTATGAATGGCATAGAGATGTAAACCAGACCTTTCCTCAGTTAGCTAAAAGAAAATAGCTGACTAAGTTATGGATTATAGTGAGGCCAAGGACATATAAGTCCTTCAGGCTAGGGACATAGAAGTCTTATAGGCGATAAGAGATATTATGATAGAATGAATATAGTCTAGTAATGTAAAATGGCCTGATATGATAAGATATTCCATATTCCTAAATGAACAAATAGGATAGTGGAGATGGAGGCTAAAGATAAAATCGCCTTAGAAATTTTTTGAGGATTAGTAGAAAAGATGTATGCAGGATAAGAGAAAGCAGTTATGATGTTTAAAGAAAGTAAGGTAGCCACATATTCAAAAATAAAGGGACTCCTGTAACATTCTTACTTTTATACGTCTTAGGGACCATTCAATAGCATTTAGAACCACTTACAAGACCTTGGAAGTCTATTAGCCAAATCTGGAATTTTATTCTTTCTCGAGTTACTGTTCATATGGTATTCCAGATTATGCAAAAAACTTTGAAAAATCATAATTAATCCTAGAAAACTCAAAATGAAGTGGTTCAAAAATTTACATGAATATAAAATCCTCAAATTTAAGGAAAAAATAATTTGCAGACCAAATGATTACCCAATTTATATAGTTTATTTGTTGAAGTTTACTGTTCATTTGGTTAAAAACTCTGGAAACAGTTTCTTGTCCCTTACTTTGGAAATTCATTTCTCTTGGTCTACACATCCAAATGAAATGTTCTACCTATTCACTTAAATCCCTGGATGTGTACTATATGCTCATAAAATTTCTTGAAATAATTCCTTCATTTGCTAGGTCAAACTGAAGCCACAACAAAACTGCTTTAGGACCTACGTTTTTACCATTTCAGTTTCTTTTCTTACATTTCCAACAATTGTTTCAGCATGCACAAGCCATCAAATAAGCTTCTTAACATTCATATACATCATGGGGTTGTAGAATAATTGTTTCATATAATCTCATCACATAAATAGATACTTTACATAGCTTTGACAAACATGGAAAGTGCATAGCATATGCTAACATCTTAAATACTTCACTTTTCTTCTTCCATGCTTTAGCTCTTCTCCATGCATACATTATACATCATGCTTGACCTAAATTGGTTGGTTATGGGAGAGTGAGATTCTAGGGAATCTCAGTAGCAAACATTACCACTTAAATATGCAAGATGGATGCTAATGCATGATATCTAATTTCATTAACTTTCTTTGATTAGTGACATGCCATCATGCTATATACTTTTACATAAAGTGCATGGCCATGGAAACATGTTACTCACAATACATTCAACATCATTTATCATGCCACAACATCATTCAAATAACATATACATGTCAACACATAAGCATACCACATCAAGCACATAAAGAGATAAGTTCACTACCTTGCACTTAAGCTTTCCTCTTGATCTTTAGCATTTGCTCTCTAGCTTTCCAACCAATAAGCCTTTATGTCAATAATCTCCCAACATGTTCTTGAATGTTTCAAGGTCCTAAACACATTCATACTCATCACATAATTCATTAGGACTTATGAACTCCAACCATGTTCAAGATTAACTTTGTTACACTCTTTATTGTCATAACTTCCCTAATATTTACTAATCCACTTGGCTCTTGAATCAATTGATGTATTGACTTTACCCCACATAATTTCATCTTTTGAACTCATTTATGAGCTTAGAATCATGAAATTCCAGCTCCTTCATGGCCTGCTGTACAGAATTGAACATAAGCATACAATTCTTTCAAAAATTCTTATTTTGATTATAATGCTTCCCATACTTGTTTCTCCACTTTACCCCACACAACTTTTCATTTTAAAACCATTGGAACCATCAAAATCATGAAAATCCAATCACTGTTCATGCGAGTGAACAGTAACCGTAAGGAATCTCAAAGACTACAACCTTGAGATTTTAATGTTTCCAAGGTTCAAAACCTTTCCAATCCTACACAAAATCATCATACAAACTCAATGGAAGCATTAAATCATTGAAATTCAATTTCCTTCCCTCATGAACAGTGCAGACTGAACAGGGCACACCATGGCAAAGTCAAGAATATCAATTTGATTCAACAACCAACCACTTAACTAGCATGTTTAAGCTTCAATCATATAGTTCTAACTTTAATTTCTTCTTTCCCCTTTCCTTTAAGGTCTTTGGGCAGCACCTTCTCTTACAGAAAACTCAACTTTTCCCCCATAAAAACCCTAAGTTCAAGCTCCCAAATCAAAGGAAAATAAGCTAGGAGAGATTGCTTACCTTTAATCTCTAGCTTGCTTGAACTTTGGAACCTTGAATCTTCTTTGTCTTGGCTTGAGTTTTCATTTTGCAAGAGCTTCCCCAAGGGTACATGAGCTTACGGTTCTAAACCAGAATTGAGGGGTATTTATAGCCAAAATCCAAGAAAAATGAATGGCCAAGATTGATTTGGTTACTATTTGATCTAAAGGCCCACATTAAATCTTGGAATTAACTTTTTCATAAAATAATAATTATGACATCATGTGGGACCCATCAAGGGACACCTCAAGGGTTTAGGTGGTGTGCTCATAGTGTAAGGAAGCTTCTAAAGAAATTCCAGTCCAATCCGGTACCAATCAGTGCTGTTTCACAACAACCGAACTGTATTCTGTTCCTAATTTTTTATAATATACCAGGATATGTATTATGTCCTAAAAATCAATGTCTAGGCTTCCCACACCATTGACATACTTGTACTGGTCACAACTTAATTACAGATCCCTTGGGAAATGACCAAAATACCCTTGGTGTCATTTCTTGCACTATATTGACCATAAGGGCACAAGCATCATTTTACCCCTCTTTATACTGTCTCAGGGTGTATCTGAGCTCAAATAATAATATTTACACTATGTGCCACATTTTTAGCATGTCCCAGATGACTAAAATGCCCTTCATCCATCTCTAGTACAATCTGGGCATCCAGGGGCATTTTCATAATTTCGCACTTTTTCTGGCACTGGCCCCTTCTACTGATAGACTGGTACCCTAGGTTTTTGGCCTTTATTGGCGTCGTTATGGGCCTATATATGAAGTCATTTGACCTTATTCTATCCAGGCTTACATACCGATAAGTTCTATTATCGGATCACGGGTGTTAACAAACTCCCGTCAAAATTCACTGATATGTAAATAACTTTTTATACAGAACTTCTTCTAGAGTTCTGTCAGATCTAGGACATCTGACACTGTAGGGCACACTTTCCTGTAATTTGCCCACTTATATCTAAAGTCCATGAAATCTGATAAAATTTCAGATAACTTTTAGACTATGAGATAAATATCTACTGTCTGGAGCCCTAATAAAATTTCTATATCATGTCAGATTATCCAGCATACCTTCCTCTATTTACTTATGGAATATGGGACTAAAATACTTCTGGGCAGTTCTAACCTTTTCCGGGCTGATCTTTCTATAATTACAATTTTGCCCTTGAACTTTTTACTTAATTACATTCAAGTCCCATAACTTTTGAAAATTACCACTTTTGGCCCAAATATTGTTTCTACTTTAATTTTTGGCCTTTAACCTTTTCTACTTTGCATTTTAGTCGTTCTCCTTCTTCAGGACTCATATAACCTTTATCATTCCTTCTTATCTTCGTCATAATCCTTTCTAAACCTCTTTCCATTATCAGTACTATACAGATAGGGAAAAATTAGGATATGACATTTCTACCCCCCTTAAAATAAATTTTGTCCTTGAAATTTACTCAACATCTCATTCAATGATTGGGGTATCTATCTCTTATCTTTTATCGTGACATATTAACGGAGTTTTTTTTATATCCGCAATTCTTCATATCTTACTATGATCATCCTTTTGTCATGAATCAACTCACTTAGAGTTGAACTCCAGTTCATTCTATTACTTACCTTCTTGCTATGCATTTATCTACATATGGACTCCTCACTATACTGGACTTGTGAGTAGCGTCCATTTCTTTCATATTAAACTCTCGCGAATACTGCTATATTCGGGAGTTTCTATTAATAATTCATCATATTTTTTAGTGCAATCACTTATTGCGCATTTGAGTATCTAGCAGAATTCTCTAAATATCCGCAAACTTTAACTCTCATTCTCATATCATCATACATTCTTATCATCTTTAAAACTCATCATAATACAGAGAGAGGACTTATATCATTATTCTTTCTTTCATTGCTCTACTGCTAAATAGGAGCACATAGGAGCATATAGGAGCACATACTCTTACATGCATAATGTCTGGCCAACATATTGCAGGACTACATACCTGCCCATGAATGTAAAGCTCTAACATCGGAGCTCAAGCATTCCTTCTCTTAATATGCATAGCTCTAACACTCGGAGCTTGCACAGCTCTAACACTCTGAGCTTGCACTGCTCTAACATTCGGAGCTTTAGCATATTCTGTAAACATCACATAATGTAATGTAACATAAGGCCTGGCATTCTATGCAAGGAGTGAAAGCTCTCAAAGCTCTCATTTGCTCTTTCACATGTAGCTCATCATTCAAACATCTTATCTTTTCCCGAACAGAAGCCTCTCTATCTGTTTACAAAGCTAGCTATACAGCCACTTCTCCAGGCATATCTTCTCATTTCATATCTTTCATGACATAAAATGGCTGAAAGGAATTGGAAGACATGCAGCGGAAATTAATTTAAAAAATTTTCTATTCCTTGCCAGGATCTACCGTATGTGTTTAAGTCAAGTGGGAAGAAGCATTACCCTTAGTGTTTCTCAGCGACTTCCACAGCGTCTCTCCGCGACTGGTGATCTCTTTCTGATGGGAAGAAGACGTCCATAACTTCTCTCCGCGGCTCGTGCTCTCTTTCTGATCGCGAGAAGTTGACTCCTCAAGTCGGCTTCCTCTACTGGTATCCACACGAATAGCGTTCCAACCACGAACGACGTGCTAGCGTCTCCTGTCCCTCTAAGGCTTTCTCAAGAGTTCGTCCTCTCCGTCTCTACTTCAGCAGTTTCTTATCTGTAAACCTTTTGCAGATTCCGTTCGGCCTTTTGTGTTGTGTGTTGTCTGTTGTTTAAAATATAGCTCCTAAAATCAGATATATAGGATGCTCTGCGTTTTTTTCAACCAAATTGGATCTCTGGAATTAATCTATATTAAATCCGAAATTAATACAATATCATATATTGTATAATTTGATAAGAAACTAATTAAATAAATAATGTTTATATTAAATCCGTCCCACAGATTTAATTCACCTATTTATTTAATTTAAAATAAAGATAAGATGGGACTATATTTGATTTATTCTCATAAATCAAATTTGAGATATCATGTCAATTTGAATTTCAAATTCAAACGTGATAGAGATTTAATTTATCCTTATAAATTAAATCTTGCAAATATCTCTTATATGAGATATTCTATCAATTTGAATTTCAAATTCAAACGTGATAGAGATTTAATTTACCCTTATAAATTAAATCTTATAAATATCTCTTATATGAGATATCCTATCAATTTGAATTTTAAATTTAAACGTGATAGAGATTTAATTTATCCTTATAAATTAAATCTTATAAATATCTCTTATATGAGATATCCTATCAATTTGAATTTCAAATTCAAACATGATAGAGATTTAATTTATCCTTATAAATTAAATCCTATATATCCCTTATATATAATGTATATATATACGAATTTATATATATATACGAATATAAATATAAATAAATATATACATTAACCTTGGATCATTCATTGAATCTGGACACATCTTAGATTCAATGAATCTGGGCATCATAGCTCGTGTTGGGCTATTTTGTGTGTGACCCTGTAGGCCCATATGAAGTTGGCAGTGGGCCACTTGCTATACTGGCCCACAAGTCGCAAGCGGTCTCTAGCAAGACATAACGACTATCCAAATCATATGAGGATCGATAAACGATGTAACCTTTTATACAACCATATCATGTCCCTTCTGTCACGCGATATTTTGGTCATGGATGAGGCATGGATAATGTCATCCTCCTATTCCTGACCGTTACTTTCTCGATCCCTGAGTAGTCTGACTATAGAAATGGAACTACCTTTCCATTACAGTATGGCCATACGTTTCTCAGATTCACTCATCGAGGGGCCCAGTAATATCTCTCTACGAATGTGAGGGACAAATTCCATCTTGACCATTCACATTCCTCCGCATGAAAAACCACTAAGCCCGAACATAGTCTTTATGATCACTCGGTCAAAAGTGACTTTTGACTAGGTCAAAGCTGAGCGTTTGTCATATAAGAATCCATGATGATCTCAGGTCAAAGGGCATAGTGACATGGTTTGTATATGAGAGAAGCTTATGACGTAACCTTTGCAACTCTCTCATAGCGGGTTGGTCCAACACCTTGTACTCTTACATGTGCCTATGACTTTGATTTATATCTCTATACATCTTCAAAGTCATACTGGCCTTATTTCATCTCTGCTCCCACATAGATGACCGACTAGGGACATTTAGGATAAGATCATAAATTATCCAAGGATGGTCATCACAATAAAACATGCAAATAATATGATAACACAATTAATAAATTCATAAATCAATAATATTCATAAGACAATGATTGGCCCCTAGGGCACATTTTCCAACAGTATCTAGCCAAATCTAGCTATATCATAGTTCATTTTTCAAATCCATTTCATTTGAACTTGACATAAGGGTTCAAGTATCTTACTGTTCATAACCCTTTCTAGCTTTTCATAGCTCTTTCTATCATTTTACATAGCTTTGTGCATATATGCCAATTTCTTATGGCATTCACATTTTTCTTTTCATCACTTCCCAGGGGGTCACCCATCATTGGACTACCCTTGCCTGAGCATGCTTAACCAAAATATGCAGATAAAAATCTAAAGCACTGGTGCTCACTGGCTCTGACCCTGGTACTTTACCATCTTAGACCCATCTTATACTATCTCTCTTGGGTCTATCTGGCCTTCTAATCTCTTTGTCCCCATTTGGAGGATCTACTTACCTTTATTTTTAGTCTTTATAATATTATCGTAGGGATCTCTTTATTCTCATTTGACCCTTTCTCATATCTTATAAAACATTCTCATAAATCCTTGAAACTCAAGATTAACAACTTTAACTTTGACCACTTAGTTCCTGATACGTGTAAGGAGATTCTGAATTCAGTCCTTGATAGTAATAAGGCTATCTGAAACTAGCATCATGGGTACTCTCTCTGTTATGAGTTAACCAACTTGTGAGGCTTCTATACCTTAACTTTTCCTTTGTATTTGTCCTTCCAAAGAAATACTGTACTTATGGCTCATTACTTTCTTGCTCTAGGCTTGGTCTATTGTGACCCTTGGGATCTACTGCGATAAACCGTAAGCCCTTCAAGATCTAACTGTGACCCTGTGAGCTATACTAGGATCTAACTATAATCCTCCAGAATCTACTAGATTCCATTGTACTATATTCTCATCTCTGGAAGACCTAAACCAACGGACAAAGTTACAAGGTTAGTCACTTCCACATAGTTATTAACTGTACAGATAATTCCCCAAAAATGGTCACAGAAGCCAATATTATCTATCAAGACTTCACTCATTTCCTCTATCACTTAGGAACTTCTCATATCATTCTCATACTTTATAACTTTATTACATTTAACATTGAAAGGAGCTACACAAGCTCTACGATGCACATATATGTCATCATCTATTTATCTCATCAGAGGGACTTTACTCTATTGCAAGAGCAATCTAGCTCTATTGCAAAAACATTAACTTATATTACTTAAAAACTGCTCTTTCTTAGAGCCATATCATCTTTCATAACTGCGTCTCATTTCCTTTCATCTATCTTATCCCTACTGAAGGGATATGTCCTGAGTATCATAATCATTTATCTTAGCATACTCAACAAGCATAATATGCAAGTAGATGCAATCAATTAAGTATTCTCTAGTGTGTGTGTTATGACATGACAACTACAATGAGATGCAATTTCTTATTATAACTTATGGCAATATAAGCCATGCATCATTATAGACATCTGCTGAACCATCCCTTATCACCTTAATCACTAGGTCTTGATTATTTATTCAGGTACTTGAGTCATTTACTTGTTTCACTTAGGCTGCCATATCACCCTCTTACTAGGGTATAGACTCAACCCTTCTTTACTCTTTCTTACATAGGAATAGGGGAGTCACTTTATCTTTGAATCTATGGCTACCTTACTAGGCCATATTTATTTTATCATATCATCCCTTATTGCCTGTAAGATTTCTATGTCTCTAGCTTGAAGGATTTATGTGTCCTTGGCCTCACAACAATCCATAATTGAGTCAGCTATCTTCTTTCAGCTAACGGAGGAAAGGTTTGGCTCTTATCTTGATGCCATTTGTACTTTTACATTTCTCTTATCCTCCTGGATTACTAACAGGAGAGAAAATATCTCTTAACTCTTTCTGTCTGTCTGTCTTAGTCTGTTCTTGACTGGACGGTGATCCCTTTCTGGTCTGTCTTTGGATCCTGACTAATTTAGGTCACTTGGATCTCCTTCATCATCTAACATTACTTTTGTCCTCTAGGGTGATCTACCCTAGGTGTACTAGGTTACTGTCTCTTTGTGATGTGATCCCTCTGTTTAGTAATATTAACTTTCTGTCTATTAGCCTTCACGTCTTTAACCTTAGGCTGTATATTAAATCATTCTTAGGCAAGTCTCATTCTAACTTCTCATTATTCTTTTTCCTTAAAGACTAGCTGCACAAAGTCTTTCGTACTATAGATCAACTCCTGATGATCATACGGAGAATCTACTATTGAACCTCTTCTTAAATTGATCTTCTGTATCTTAGTGCATCGTACTGTTTAACTTGCCTATACTCTGTGCTAAATCTTTAACTGATAAACTTCAGTGAGGTTGGCATCTTTAGTCTCATGACACTTGACTTACTATCATCACATACCAATCCTCTAAAGTATATTATGTTAATGCCTTCTATTGGATGTTTGTTTATCATTCCTACTATGGCATGGAGAAACTGTAGATAACTAACTGTTCTTAATCTATACTTTTGTCAATCCCTTGACCTAGACTGAGTAATTTACTCTCCACAGCTTTCTTCAGACTAGTATAGTCAACACTATCTGTCTTTAACAAAGAAGGATGGGGTTGACTAGAACCAGGAACATCATACTGATCCTTCTTTATAAAGTCACATATTCCTGGACTTTGGGAATAGACAGGGACTATCATAAACTCTGATTGGATATCTGAATTAGGGGACTGTGATCTATTACTCATACCAACTCTGTCCTCAAACTCTGGTGAAGGAGGAATACTATCTGGTCTACCCATAATCTAGTACTAGTACTCAGCTTCCTCAGTCGTAATCTGTCCTCTCATCGGAGGAATAGAACTTACATCAGGGTTAAAGGGCACTATGACATTCCTCATACTATGTAGAGTTACTAGATTCAATATCATATGATGCATTCACGGCTTCAAAATGAATCTCTCCATCACCTCCAGATTGCAGGTTTAAGTCTACAAAAATGTCTATAGGACATTCCACTGTAGATTTTCCTGGCTGATCCCCTAAACTCTCATCTGGACTATCTTCATTGTATAAGGGATGTGGATATATATCATCTTCATATATCACTATTGGTCTAGAGTCTCCCTTATTAACTGAAGCCTCTGACTTAACCTTATGGAATCTCATATATATTCCTGCAACATTTGCTTAATTAAGCAATGTTAACCATCCCATAACATACCCTAACTTAATCAAATACTTACTACTTAGAGTTAGGGTCATGGAATAACCTCATATCAGTTCATAAATAATTTATTCAGAGCATTTCTTAAGCCAGAATCCTATGCTCTGATACCAAAATGCAGAGTCCTTCTTGGGACTACATAAGGTACCTCAGACACAAGTTTTACGCACCAGCCTCTCGACTGCAATGCAACCTCCCGGTGGCAAAGCCGGTTGGCCATGTCGGGGTAAGAGCCAACGCTTTATCCCACTCTCACGCAGTGAGAACCCCCAATCATGGTGAAGGATCTTAGCCATCTCATAACTTGCTCTGATACCAAAATGTAACATTCTTACTTTTATAGGTCTTAGGGACCATTCAGTAGCATTTAGAACCACTTACAAGACCTTGGAAGTCCATTAGCCAAATCTGGAATTTTACTCTTTCTCGAGTTATTGTTCATATGGTATTCCAGATTATGCAACAAACTTCAAAAAATTATAATTAATTTTATAAAACTCGAAATGAGGTGGTTCAAAAATCTACATGAACATAACATATTTAAATTTAAGGGGAAATAATATTTAGACCAAATGATTAGCCAATTGATACAGTTTATTCGTTGAAGTTTACTGTTCATTTGGTCAAAAACTCTGGAAACAATTTCTAGTCCCTTACTTTGGAAATTCATTTCTCTTGATATACACATCCAAATAAAACGTTCTACCTATGCACTTAAATACCTGGATGTGTACTATATGCTCATAAAATTTCTTGAAATAATTCCTTCATTTGCTAGGTCAAACTGAAGCCACAACAAAACTGCTTCAGGACCTACGTTTTTACCATTTCTGTTTCTTTTCTTTCATTTCCAATAATTGTTTCAGCATGCACAAGCCATCAAATAAGCTTCTTAACATTCATATACATCATGGGGTTATACAATAATTGTTTCATACAATCTCATCACATAAATAGATACTTTACATGGCTTTGACATACATGGAAAGTGCATAGCATATGCTAACATCTTAAATACTTCACTTTTCTTCTTCCATGCTTTAGCTCTTCTCCATGCATACATTATCCATCATGCTGGACCTAAATTGGTTGGTTATGGGAGAGTGAGATTCTAGAGAATCTCAGTAGCAAACATTACCACTTAAATATGCAAGATTGATGCTAATGCATGATATGTAATTTCATTAACTTTCTTTGATTAGTGACATGCCATCATGCTATATACTTTTACATAAAGTGCATGGCCATGGAAACATGTTACTCACAATACATTCAACATCATTTATCATGCCACAACATCATTCAAATAACATATACATGTCAACACATAAGCATACCACATCAAGCACATAAAGAGATAAGTTCACCACCTTGCATTTAAGCTTTCCTCTTGATCTTTAGCATTTGCTCTCTAGCTTTTCAACCAATAAGCCTTTATGTCAATCACCTCCCAACATGTTCTTGAATGTTTCAAGGTCCTAAACACATTCATATTCATCACATAATTCATTAGGACTCATGAACTCCAACCATGTTCAAGATTAACTTTGTTACACTCTTTATTGTCATAACTTTCCCTAATATTCACTAATCCACTTGGCTCTTGAATCAATTGATGTCTTGAATTTACCCTACATAATTTCATCTTTTGAACTCATTTATAAGCTTAGAATCATGAAATTCCAGCTCCTTCATGGCCTGCTGTACAGAATTGAACATAAGCATACAATTCTTTCAAAAATTCTCATTTTGATTCTAATGCTTCCCATACTTGTTTCTCCACTTTACCTCACACAACTTTTCATTTTAAAACTATTGGAACCATCAAAATCATGAAAATCCAATCACTGTTAATGTGAGTGAACAGTAACTGTAAGGAATCTCAAAGACTACAACCTTGAGATTTTAATGTTTCCAAGGTTCAAAACACTTTCCAATCCTACACAAAATCATCATACAAACTCAATGGAAGCATTAAATCATTGAAATTCAATTTCCTTCCCTCATAAACAGTGCATACTGAACAGGGCACACCATGGCAAAGTCAAGAATATCAATTTGATTCAACAACCAACCACTTAAGTAGCATGTTTAAGCTTCAATCATATAGTTCTAACTTTAATTTCTTCTTTACCCTTTCCTTTAAGGTCTTTGGGCAGAACATTCCCTTAGAGAAAACTCAACTTTTCCCCCATGAAAACCCTAAGTTCAAGCTCCCAAATCAAAGGAAAATAAGCTAGGAGAGATTGCTTACCTTTAATCTCTAGCTTGCTTGAACTTTGGAACCTTGAATCTTCTTTGTCTTGCCTTGAGTTTTCATTTTGCAAGAGCTTCCCCAAGGGTACATGAGCTTACAGTTCTGAACCAGAATTGAGGGGTATTTATAGCCAAAATCTAAGAAAAATGAATGGCCAAGATTGATTTGGTTACTATTTGATCTAAAGGCCCACATTAAATCTTGGAATTAACTTTTTCATAAAATAATAATTATGACATCATGTGGGACCCATCAAGGAAAACCTCAAGGGGTTAGGTGGCATGCTCATAGTGTAAGGAAGCTTCTGGAGAAATTCCAGTCCAATCCGGTACCAATCCGTGCAGTTTCACAACAACCAAACTGTATTCTGTTCCTAATTTTTTATAATATACCAGGATATGTATTATGTCCTGGAAATCAATGTCTAGGATTCCCACACCATTGACATACTTGTACTGGTCATAACTTAATTACAGATCTCTTAGGAAATGACCAAAATACCCTTGGTGTCCTTTCTTGCACTATATTGACTATAAGGGCATAATCGTCATTTTACCCCTCTTTATACTGTCTTAGGGTGTATCTGAGCTCAACTAATCATATTTATACCATGTGCCACATTTTTATCATGTCCCAGATGACTAAAATGCCCTTTATCCTTCTCTAGTACAATCTGGTCATCTAGGGGCATTTTCATAATTTCATACTTTTTCTGGCACTGGCCCCTTCTACTGATAGACTGGTACCCTGGGTTTTGGGCCTTCATTGGCGTCATTATGGGCCTATATATGAAGTCATCTGATCTCATTCTATCTAGGCTTACATATTGATAAGTTCTATTATCGGATCACTGGTGTTAACAAACTCCTGTCAAAATTCACTGATATGTAAATAAATTTTTATACAGAACTTCTTCTAGAGTTCTGTCAGGTCTAGGACATTTGACACTGTAGGGCACACTTTCCTGTAATTTGCCCACTTATATCTAAAGTCCATGAAATCTGATAAAATTTCAGATAACTTTTAGACTATGAGATAAATATCTACTGTCTGGAGCCCTAATAAAATTTCTATATCATGTCAGATTATCCAGCATACCTTCCTCTATTTACTTATGGAATATGGGACTAAAATACTTCTGGGCAGTTCTAACCCTTTCCGGGCTGATCTTTCTATAATTACAATTTTGCCCTTGAACTTTTTACTTAATTACATTTAAGTCCCATAACTTTTGAAAATTATCACTTTTGGCCCAAATCTTGTTTCTACTTTAACTTTTGGCCTTTAACCTTTTCTACTTTGTGTTTTAGTCATTCTCCTTCTTCAGGACTCATATAACCTTTATCATTCCTTCTTATCTTCATCATAATCCTTTCTAAACCTCTTTCCATTATCAGTACTATACATATAGAGAAAATTAGGATATGACAACTCCCTTATTCTCTGTATAAGAAAGTGTAAAGAAGGGTTGAGTCTATACCTAGTAAGAGGATAGCGTGATAGCCTAAGTAAAACAAGCAAATGACTCAGGTTCCAAAATAGATTATCATAACCTGGCAGTTAAGGTGATAAAGGGACATAATGCTTTAAGGTTTACCTAGTTAATTGTTTAATTGCAATATGAGTATGGGGCATGATTGAGCAGATATATGCGATGGGGATATATCTTATGTTTCCATATGTTATGATGAATAGTGGCATCTCCTCGTAGTTGGCAAATGTTGACACACATGTTAATGTATACTATGATAAATGAATACTCCCCTCACGCAATACATATAGGGTAGAGTATACCAGATGAGAAAGATATGTTGCTCCCATGCCATACCACATGCAATTAAATAATTGAACTTATTAATAATAAAGTAATAGAAGCAATAGCATAGGGATGAACAAGATAGTTAGTCAGTTAATGCCCAAAGAATAGAATGAGAATTTATGATCAGACAAGGATAGTTAATTGGGTAGAGAATGAGATTAAAGATATGGACTAATAGTGAATCTATAGACAAATGATTACAGTACTCAACACATACCCCTTTAGTAGGGATAAGATACATGAATGATATGCTATGAATATGAAATGAAATAAGAAGCATTTATGAAAGATGATGTAGCTCTGAAAGGGAGCAGTGTTTATGCAATAGAAGTTAACATTTTTGCAAAAAAGCTAGATTGCTCTTGTAATAGTGTCATATTGCTCTTGAGATTGAGCCAGAGAATGAACAGATTATGAGGGATGTACGCATGATAGAGCCTATGTAGCTCTCTGTAGTAATGGACATAGTAAAGTTATGAAAGAAGGGAATGATATATGTCATATCCTAATTTTTAGGCTTAGAAACCCAGTATATTGCCTAAAAAAGGGATGCTACTAGACCCTACTGAATAGAAGTCTCAGTAAATAGAAAAAATTATGCTTATCACTTTGATGCAATACAAAGTTTTGATATGAGTTCTTGAAATATTTATATTAATTTTTGAAGAGAAAGAAAATTAATACAGTATTCTCTAGACCTCAAAATCAGATAAAATATGGCAGTAAATTCCTATAATTAATATAAGAATTTTTAAAACTGATAGAGCCCAAAAATGAGTTCTATAGAATTTACTACAGAATTTACAGTAGATTAAAATACCCAATAAATAGGTTTTGGGGGAATTTCTCAGGAATTGAGCCCATGAAGATAGTAGATCATACAGAGGGTCCAGAATGTCACCTTATAGGCCCAATGATATTTTTAGATAAGTATGTGGGCCAAGGCTAATAAAGACCGAGAAAAATGAAGAATTACGAAAATGGCACTAAAGGTATGCCATTGTGTTGTGTCATTGAGTCAGAGTCAGACAAAGGGTGTTATGATCATTTAACTAAGTTTAGATAGTCAAGAAAGGGTATCTGAATAGTTGACCAGGGTCAAGAGATACTATGGTAAGGTATAGAAATATATTAGTGCTCGTATAAGTACTAAAAAGGAACTAAGGGCATTTTGGTAATTTGCTAAGGATGTTTCTTGGGAACCGAGCCACCAGAGTGCTTGGGCTTGGTTAGAAACCCAATATGACAATCCAAGGCCTAAAAACGTAACCCAAGAATAATGTGGGCCCAATAGGCATTAAAATATTGTTTTAGTGCTTTTTCAATAAAGTGACCCGGTCCAAGATAGAACTGGGTAAAGTGATCTGGAATCATGAGAGGACATAAATGGGGCCCACAAGGTGCCACATGGCATGATTACAATAAAAGAATAAAAGTAAAGGACACATTGCATGATTAGAGAAAAAGGAGACAAAGTAAGAGGACACGTGGCATGATCTCGACCGTCCATTCAAGGAAAAGACTCTGGAACTCTCTGGAGAGGCTGAGTCAGCTGGTGAGATGTCCCAAGGGCCCCACCATTATGCCACATACCCCTGAGGTGTCTCCTGAGGTGTCCTGGATGATGTCATTAGTGGTAAGTCATCAAGGAGGGTGATGTCATCGTGATGATGCAGGCAAAGCTTCTTGAGGAAGCAAGCAATTTGAGCCATTCATGGCGATTCAATCTGAGCCATTCATTCCATTTCTACTCACCTATAAATAGGACACTTCCCCTCACTTCATTCCCACAGATTTGGCAAGAAAAAGAAGAGAGAATAGAGAAAGGAAGGAAGGAAGAGAAAGAAAGGAGGAGTTCTGGTATAGCCAAGAGTAGTCTAAGGAGCTTAGGGACTGGACAAAGCTTAGGAATGAGGTAAGTAAGTTATCTAGTTCCTGCTCTAATAAAGTATAGGATTTCTCTTAACAGTTAGAATAGAGAAATATCTCTATTAATAAAGTTACCTATAGCTAGAAATAAAGTTAGAGAAATGTCAGAGTAAGGATATTACCCCTAGTTGAGCATGAGGAAAGTAGAGCTATACTGGATAATGATAAAGATATCATTATGCTATGTATAGGCTCTGACTTATGAAAAGAAGGAACCTTAGAGACAAGGCTAAGAGCTAGAAGGAAAGGCTACATGCCAGGTAGTAAACTTATATACTTGTATGCTTATACTGCTTGGATGTTTTATGTGATATTGTCTTACCTTGATGATGTGAGGCATGTATGATTAAGTAGTGCTCTGTCCCTTTTTATACTATGGCCATATTTTATAATTAAGTACATGGAAGCATGTATATTATCATGATGCAAGCATGATCATTAAGTACACACATAGTAACATCAAGCATATAGTTGCATATATTGTATAGTTACCGTTTACTACTGAGATTTCCCTAGAAATCTCATCCCCTTCCATGTAATCCCAATCCCACATGTATGTTTAAAGAGGACCGAATAATCATAGAGAGGAGCTAGGGATTGGATAGTGCAGAGGTTATGCAAAGATGGGACCCAAGTACTGGAATCAGGGAAAAATGTAGGATGAACAGTAAACTTCAGACGTTGAATGACATGGACCTGGTCAAGGCATAGTCAACAAGTTATTTTTTTCTGAAAGAGGATTATGTTAGTTTCGTGTATCAATTTGAACCACTTCGTTTTTGATTTTCTAGAATTAGTTATGATTTTTTAAAGTCAGGTCACTCCTCTGGAATTTACACAGTAAACAGTGTTTGCTAGGAGTAAAGTTTTAGATCGTATGATTTGACTTCAATGACCCTATAAGTGGTTCTAAATGATACTGAATGGTCCCTAAAATATAAGAAAATGAGGATGTTTCAATATATGAAGTTCCTAAATGATAGAGGAAATGAGGGAAGTCCTGGTAGATAATATTGGCTTCTGTTATCATTTTTGGGGAATTATTTGTCGAGTTAACAACTATGTGAAAGTGACTAACCTTGTAACTTTGTCAATTGGTTTACATCTTCCATAGATGAGAATACAGTACAACAAAATTGTAGTAAATTCCAGTGGATTACAGTAGATCCTAGCATGGCTTATAGGGTCACAGTTAGATCCTGAAAAGGCTTACGGTTGATTGTAGTAGATCCCGAGGGTCATAGTAGACCAAGCCTAGAGAAAAAAAGTAATGAGCCATAAGTATAGTATTTCTTTGGAAGGACGAATACCAAGGAAAATATTAAGGTATAGAAGCTTCACAGGTTGGTTAACTCATAATAGAGAGTACCCATAATGTTAATTCAGATAGCCTTATCACTATTAGGGACTGAACTTAGAATCTTCATACAAGCAACAAGAACTAAGTGATTAAAGTTAAAGTTGCTAATTTGAGTTAAAGTCTTTAGTCCTAGATAATTAGATGTTTATGGATCGATAAATAATATCCCTAAGGAAGAGGAATAAAGATATTATAGAGAATAAGAGACCAATAGATCCTCCAGATGAGGATAAAGAGATTATAAAGGCCAGATAGACCCAAGAGAGATAGTATAAGAAGGGTCTAAGATAATAAATTACCAAGATTAGAGCCTGTTAGCACCAATATTTCAGATTTATATCTACACTTTTCAGTTAAGCGTGCTCAGGCAAGAGTAGCCCAATGATAGGTGATCCCCTGGGAAATAATGAAAAGGATGTAAATGCCACATAAGTTTGGCATATATGTGCACAGAGTTATGTAAGATGATAGAAAGAGCTATAAAAAGTTAGAAAAATGTTATGAATAATAGAGATTATAACCCTTATGTCAAGTCCAATTGAAATGGATTTGAAAGGAAATATTTAGAAGATTTTTTCAAAAGCTAGCAAAGTTCTCCGTTAAATAGAATGTTTAACTTATGGTATCTCAGAATACATTATGATATGATAAGATAGACCATGATATAGCCAGATTTGGCTAGATATGCTATAGTACGGAATGAAAGATGAGTAATGAGATATGCTATGAAAAGTACGTAATGAGATACGCTATGAAAAGTACGTATTGAGATATGTTATGAGAAATATGTATCAAGAAGTACAATGTGAAGTGACTTTATAGCTAGCTTTGTAAACAGATAGAGAGGCTTCCTTTTTGAAAGGGATAAGATGTTTATGTGTTATACTACAAAGAAAGTAGCAAGAGAGAGCTTTCACTCCTTGCATGAAATGCCAAGCATTATGTTATATTTGTAAGATATGCTAAAGTTCCAAATGTTAGAGTAGTGCAAGCTCTGAGTGTTAGAGATGTGCATATTAAGAAAAGGAATACTTGAGCTCCAAGTGTTAGAGCTGTGCATTCATGGGCAGGTATGTAGTCCTACAATATGTTGGCCAGGCATTATACATGTTAGAGTATGTGCTCCTACCTAGTAGTAAAGTAAAGAAATAATAATGACATAAGTCCTCTCTCTGTATTATAATGAGTTATTAAAGATGATAAGAAGTACGATGGTACGAGAATGAGAGTGATATTTGCGGATGTTCAGAGAATTCCGCTAGATACTCAAAGAAATAATAAGAGATACATGCTAAATGTATGATGAGTAATCGATAGAAGCTCTAGAATATAGTAGTATTCGAGGGAGTTTGATATGAAAAAAATAGACACTACTCACAAGTCCTATGTAATGAGAAGTCCATATGCAAATAGATGCAAAATAATTAAGCAAGTAATAGAATGAGGTAGTGTTCAACTCTGATTGAGTTGATTCGGAATAAAAGGAAAGTAATAGTAGTAAAGATATGAAGATCTGTGGACATGAAAGGTACTCTGCTAAGATGTAAGATAGAAGATAAGAGATTCATACCCCAATTCTTAGTCATAAAGAAGATAAGTATATCTTTCTAAGATTGTTGACTAAGGTACCAAGTAAATTTCGAGGACAATATTTATTTAAAGGGGGTAGAAATGTCATATCCTAAATTTTCCCTATCTGTATAATACTGGTAGTGGAAAGAGGTTTGGAAAGGATTATGACGATGATCAGAAGAAATAAGAGAGGTTAAATGTGTCGTGAAGAAAGAAAGGGACTTAAACAAAAATTAGAAAAGGTGGGAGGCCAAAAGTTAAAGTAGAAACAAAAAATGGGCCAAAAGTGGTAATTTCCAAAAGTTTAAGGACCCTAATTGAATAAGTAAAAAGTCAGGGGCCTAAATATAATTATGGGAAAGTTCAGCCAGAAAAGGCTTAAAACGGCCTAGAAGTATTCTAGTCCCATATTTCATCAGTAAGTAGACAAAGTTATGCTAGTTAATCTAGCATAATATATAAATTTTATTAGGGTTCCAGATAGCGGATATTTATCTGATAGTTTTAAAGTTATCTAGAATTGTATCAGCACTCATGGATATCAGGTATAAGTTGAAAAGTTATAAGAAGGTGTGCCCCATGACATCAGATGTTTTGAATCTGACAGAACCCTGAAAGGAGCTCTGTATGAAAAGTTATCCACATATTAGTGAATTTTGACAAGAGTTTGAAAACACCCGCGATCCGATATTGGAAATTAACAGTAAGTAAGCTTGGATAGAATGAGCTCAGATAACCTCATATATGGGCCTATGATGACGCCAAGGAGAGCCCAAAACCCATGACACCAGTTCATCTGCAGAAGGAGTCAGTGTCCAGGAAAAGTGCAAAATTACAAAAATGCCCCTAGATGACTATGTTATACTAATAATGGCTAGAGGGCATTTTGGTCATTCTGGATAGGCTAAAAATGTGGGATATAGTATAAATATGATTAGTTAGAGCCAGCATATGCCCTGAGACAGTATAAAGAGGAGTGAAATGACAATTATGCCCTTAGGGTTAATATAGTTCAAGAAAGGACACCAAGAGTATTTTGGTCATTTTCCAAGTGATGGATAGCAGATAAATACCCAGTCTAACAATGTCAATGGCATGAGGAACCTAGACATTGATTTCCAGGACATAATACATATCCTGGGATATTATAAAAAATTTAGGAACAAAAAATAGTCTAGTTTTTGGGGAATCGGACCGAGCCGATACTGAATTATACTACAATTTTTCCATAAGTTTACACCCTATGAGAATTGTACCACATACCCCATGAGTTGTCCCCTTGGGTTGTCACTTTTGATGTCATAATTCTCCTTTTTGAAAAAGTTAAATCCAATATTAAATGTGAGCCCTTAGATTAAATAGTGCACAAATTAATCTTGGCCATCCGTTTCAACCCAAGATCATCTATAAATACCCTCCCTATTTAGATCATTTTGGCATGCATGGTGAACCATAGGGAAACTCTTGCAAAATTTCTATTCAACCAAGAAAGAAGCACACAAAGTGAAGTAACAATCAAGGCAATCATTTCCCTTGATCTTGAGTTTAATTATAGCAAGTTAGCTCATGGTTTTAGGGGGATTTTATGCTATATTTCCCTTATGGTTGCTGCTGGATATGCTGCCCATATATGGTTAAAATATGAGTTTTTTGTTATGGATAGTTTAGATAAGCGTAAACAAGCTAGAATCAAGTGGTATAAGCTTAGAAATCCAAGTATGTTTCGAATTAGGGTTTTATGTTCTTGCTGGTACTGTACGTGACACTATTCATATGTTGGAATTTCATGATTTTGATGCTTCCAATGAGTTTAAAATGGAAGATTGTGTGGGGATAAAGTAGGAGAATAAGTATTGGAATCATTGGAATAAAAATGTGAACTTTTGGAAAAAGGAGCATTTACTTCGGTTTGGCACAGCACCTTTTAGGATGTTTTCATTTTATAAATTCTAGTTTTATATTTGAATTATACATGAAAAATTATTTGGAAATGAGCTATGAGAATTTATTTTGGAAAGATGGAAGTAAGAAACATAAAATAGAGAAAGAATGGAAGCAAGTGAAAACCTAGTCTTGGTTTTGTGTTCAGGTTGAGTTATAACTTGATACTACTTTGTAATGACTAGGTTTTGACATCTGTGAAGGAAGGAAATCATCTCAACAATGATTTGACAAGGATAGCTAAGAGGTAGCAAGAATACCTAACTATAGTCTCATGTTTGTTTAATTGCTTACTTGCTTGTTGATTATGGTATTTGGTTGAGCATGAGAGTGTGTCATCATGTTGATGATGAGTTATGAATTATTGCAACTCCTTACAAGTTATGTCATGACAATATTCATGCTAGAGTTTGCTTATGTACCATTATGAAGTAGCTCCTATCTCATGATAACATGTTAAGCATTCAATTAATCATGCATGATATTATGGTTTGTGTAACTTGCTATTGGGATTTTCATGAAATATCATTCCTTCCATATGCATAACCATATTATAGGTGCTGGATCTTCACAAGGAAAAAGGGTAAACATGCATGGGTGAACTTGTATAATAAGTTATATTGTTTACATGACACTATGGAAGAATATGATAGTATGTATGATGTATGATTCTGTAATTGTGTTTTAAGGCCGTGGTGGTGTGATAATGATTATGATGCCTTAATTAATGAGTTTAAACCTAAAGTTTGGCATGATAATATTTAAGATACATACATTTTAATGAACACCTAGAACACCTCAATTGGACAAGTATTCAAATTGTTATGATTTTCCAAAGTTAGAGTTACAATCTGGAATAGAGATGAAGTAAACAATTGGAGGCAATAACGTTTTGACATAAATTTTGTATAGAAAATGAAAGATTTTTTTCATGAAATTTTGTTATATTGAATAGGAAGTCTAGATATTTAAATCCATAGGTAACACGGTTCATTTGGACAAGAAACGAAAGAGAAATGAATTTTTGAAATTAAGGCACAGAAACTGGAACTTCCAGATTTTACCAAATGAACAGTGTTTTTCAACGAATAAACTAATTTCATTGGGACAATGGAACCTCAGTTTTATATTTTTTCCCCTCAAATTTAATGAAATATATTTCATTATAAATTGGAACCAACTCATTTTGATTTTTCTACATTTAATTATGAATTTTCAAAGAAGGATACATGTTCTGGAATAACCAAATGAACAGTAAAAGTAAACAGTACCGAGAGCAATTCTTTTCGAAATGAATATTTCTAAAGCAAAAGGCTATGTAATTGGTTCCAATGACTTATGAATGAGTATAATTGAGGTTGAAAATAAGGATGTGACAAATACTAGTGGAATCAACCACTTGTCCAGTCTGCCTTGGTGGCTCTATTGGCTGCTGCACTATCTCTGGTTCTACATCAGCTACTCCTACAGGCTCTGGATGTCTTGAATTGCCAATAGCTTATACTACTGTTGCTGTTATAGTAGCGTCTCTCTCCTGATCTTTTCGTGCTTGTGTTGCTCACTTCTCTTCAATCATCTTTTGCTATTGTTCTAAGCGTTCTAGAATTATCTGATTAATTTCCCCAGGGTTTTGTAGTTCTTATGAGGAAATAGTCCTTGTTCTTACCATTTTATTTTATTATCTAAATAGGAGAGGAATATAATAATTAACATAATTTATATTTCATCCAAAACATGGCAACAAGAAGTTTATTAACATTACACATATCTTTTATACATAACTTAAGCACATAGACAACATCATCATTCATAAGTAAATAGATAACATTATCATTTATAAGTACAATCATTACACTACACTTTCTTATAAGTGATTCTAATGAACTCTTCTACCATAAAGATCTAATCTAGGATGCTCTCATATGGTTTTTCCTCAAAATACTGATATAATCTTACTCTCTAAGTCTCAGTGAAGGGTAAGATATCATCCATAATTTTAGTCCAATCTCTAAGGGTAAAAGTGTTTGGATCAAAAGCTTGATAAGCCTCCCATACTCTGGTTATAAAAATCCATGTAAATCCTATAGTCTTGCTCTACCTCCCTCACCAAAAGTCGTCTTAGGTCATATAACTGTCTAGCCAACTCTACAGCTTTCTCAAACTACTCCTCATTCATATTTCTTCCTGGTACTAACTCTATACTTTGGCTGTCCAGGTGTATCACCACAATTGGTGCCGTTGATCTACTAAGACCTAGGATATCAGTCTGGTTGGTTACTTGGATAGGTCCTGGAATGTCTACACCAACAGGTTGTCTAGGTACATGTTCTATGGTACCCACAACATAGGAATGAGATTCATCAAACTATATTGTCTGAGGGTATACTATGTCTCTTTTATCCCTCTGAGCTGCATCCACTTCTATACTAGGGTCTATTACCTCTGTAGGTATAGCATTAATAGGAGAAGCTGGGATAGGTTCCTCTGATATACTATTATCTGATGTACTATCCATATCATAAGACCCTGCTGAAGAACTATCTGATCTATCCAGCTCTGAGTCACTAGAATCTGGAATATGTATTACTGGAGGGAGCCAATAGTCAGGATCATTCTCTATCATAGACACCTCCTTTGAGTTTAACCTAGACTTATCTGAACTAAACACCTCAGACATGGGGTCTCCTTGATTCACTATAGTTTCTGACCTAGTCTTATGTTTAGTCATCTTGGTCCTGCAATCACTAACTCAGTGTCAATTATGAAAGTTTTCAATTATGTATCAGTCTATAACTAATCTATTCATAGTATTTCTTAATTCAAAATCCTTTGTTCTAACACCAAAATATTGTATCTTTATTTTTAATCTCAATTATACTCAATTGGAAGTCATTTGAACCAATTACATATCCCTTTGCTTTAGAAAAATGCATTTTCAAAAGATTTCTTCTCGGGGTACTGTTCATAGTTACTATTCATTTGGTAATCCAGAACATGTAAATATCTTTGAAAATTCATAATTAAATGTAGAAAAATCAAAATATGGTGATTCCAATTTCTAATGAAAGATATTTCATTTATATTTGATGAAAAAATGTAAAACTGAGGTTTTATTATCCCAATGAAATCAGTTTATTCGTTGAAAACACTATTCATTTGGTAAATCTGGAAGTTCTAGTTTCTTTGCCTTAACTTCAAAAATTCATTTCTCTTTGGTTACTTGTCCAAATGAAATGTGTTACCTATGTATTTAAATCTCCAGACATGTTCTTTAAGGCCATAAAATTTTATAGAAAAATTCGTTCATTTACTATATGAAATTAATGATAGAACATTACTGCCTCCAATTGCTCACTTTATCTCAATTCCAGATTTTATCTCCAATTTAGAAAAATCATAGTAAATTGAAAACTTAAACAATTGAGGTGTTCTTGGTGTCCATTTAAATCTTTGTACTTAGCTATTATCATACCAAATTTCAAATCCAAAATAATTGGCTAAGTTATGGTAATTTTTGTCATAAGGTTACTGCCTTATATTACAAACACATTATATCATGCTAGATATCTCATCAAGTCATCATCATAGTGTCAAGTGATCAAAATAACTTATTACACAAGTTTAACCATCTATATTTACCCTTTTTCCTTTAGATGTTCTAGCACCTATAACATGGCTATGCATATGGAAAGAATGAGATTTCACGAAAATCTCAATAGCAAGTCATACAAACTATAATATCATGCATGATTGACTAGATGCTTAACATGTTATCATGAGATATGAGCTATTTCATAATAATATATAAGCAAACTCTAACATGCCTATTGTCATGAGATTAGTTACAAGGAGTTCAATTATTCATACTTCATCATCAACATGATGGCATAATCTTAAGCTCAACCAAACATCATAACTAACAAGCAAGCATACAATCAAGCAAACATGAAATTATAGTTAGGTATTTGTTAAGGATAACCTCTCCTCCTTACAATCTCTATAAGAATCTCATAAAGAAAGTAGAATAGAAGCCAAGAGAGTCTCAGAATAATCCCCTCTCTAAACATGAGTAACTATGGATATAAATAGATACATAATTAAAGATGGCTCCCCTACATTTTAGGAAAACATGCCCATAACTGACTAAATTGACTCACCACTAACATAGTACGATAAACAAAATAATTAATAATTAGATAAACTGCTTAGAATTAGTCATAGGACCCTATCAATACTTCCCCCTTCGAAATCTACCTTGTCCTCAAAGTGGAAGTCAGACTCTAACTCCATAATTTAATAAAAAAGAAATGTTCATTAGAACCTAGGAGAATCTCCTAATGAACACAAGTGTTAAATTAATTTATACTGGTCCCCTCATGCTTTATCGGCGTCTCTGCCATGGGGGCTTGATCCTCGATGACCTCTAGTAGTGAGAGGGATACGGAGGTGCAACGGTGGCCGAGTCAAAAGGGGTCACCACACCGATAGCAAAGACCCTTATCCCTCCACTACTGCCTTATCGAGTCCTACCCATTCTGTCTTAAAGGTATTGATGGTGATGGAGGAAGGAACGTCATGGATGATGCTGCTGCGCTCATGTGGCCGATGACAGGCTGCAATCGGGTTTGGTTGAAAGTTGGGCTAGTTTTTTTATCTATTAGGTTAGTTTGAGCCGATGGATATCTCGAGTTTAGCTCTACTGCTTGACCCGTTCCCTTTCTTTAACCCCAGGGTGAAGCTCGATGCTCGGTATATTATTCTTGGTTTATGCAAGCGTACCATTATCTGCAGCTCTTCCTTCAACCCATCAAGAATACACCGAGAAGATAGTAATCTGGCCAATTAGTTACAAGAGCTACTCTCCTAGCCCATTCCATTATGTATTCCACGACAGAGCCAGTTTGCTTGATACTACAAAGGTACTTATTAAGGTTCAGAAACTCTGACGGTTCATAGTGCTCATTTAGGGTCTTCATTAATTCCTTCCAGTATAGAAGTGTTGACCCATGAAAGCAAGTCCAAAGCATTACCTTCAAAGTACATTGTTGCTATCTTCATTTTGTCATCCTCTGGTGTCTGATAGTACTGGAAGAACTTCTCTGCCTTCAATATCCACCCATGTGGATCACCTCTACTATGTTTGGGGAACTCAATCTTCACATAAGGTGCTCAAGTCATCTGGTATGTGTCACCTTCATTATCTAAATTATCACCCCAGTGTCTCATTTTCTTTTTGGCCGAGTTACTTCTCGCTTGCACTTCCAGAGATGCAACTTTGTCTCTTAATTCCTCCAGCATATCGAGTTTGCTACAATTACAGCCAATAGGTCTTCCCCAGGAATTTTAATACTTCCCAGGTTGTTATTGTGTTCAGTGTTGCTAGCAGTAGATGAACGTGTCTCGACCATCCTAGCTGTGATACCTATTTGTTAAGGACAACCTCTCCTCCTTACAATCTCTACAAGAATCTCATAAAGAAAGTAGAATAGAAGCCAAGAGATTCTTAGAATAATCCCCTCTATAAACATGAGTAACTAGGGATATAAATAGATACATAATTAACTATGACTCCTCTATATTTTTGGAAAATATGCCCATAACTGACTCAACTGACTCACCACTAATATAGTGGGATAAACAAAATAATTAATAATTAGATAAACTGCTTAGATTTTGTCATACGACCCTATCACTATTCTTTATACCTCTTAAGCTATCCTTGACAAAGTCTTCTTGAGATGTCTTCCTTCCCTCACAAATGTCAAAACCTAGCCATTACAAAGTAACATCAAGTTACAACTCAACTTCCAAAACAATTCCAAGACTTGGTTATAACTAGATTCCATTCTTTGTCTACTTTATGCCTTATGCTTCCATCTTTCCAAAATAAATTCTCATTGTTCATTTCCACATAACTTTTTATGTAGAATCCAAATATGAAACCGGAATTTTCAAAATTACCCTTGGCTTCTGTATAGAACCGAAGTGCCACTATATTTTTCCAAAAATTCCCATTTTGATTCTAATGCTTCCAATACTTGTTTCCCTACTTTATCCCCACACAATTTTCCATTTTAAACCCATTTGAAGTATCAACATCATGAAATTCCAACATATGAATAGTAATTCATATAGTTGCAGCCAAGAACACAAAACCCTAACTACATGCATACTTGAATTTCCAAGCCTATACCACTTGATTCTAGCTTGTTTAAGCTTGTATAGACTATCCATAACGTAAAACTCATATTCTTATCACATATGAAAAGCACTTGAAGCAGCACCATCAAGTGGAATATGTCACAAAAACCTCTTAAAATAAAGAGCCAACTTTATAGATTAAAGTTCAAGAACAAAGGAGCTAGTTACCTTATTTGTTGCTCCAAGTTTGTGCTTCCTTCTTGCTTCAAAGAAAATTTTGTCAGAGGTTGCCTAATGTGCTCATGGATGCCGTAGCAAGTCTCATTTGGTGGGATATTTATAGGTAAATTTGGGTGGAAATAGAAGGCCAAGATTAGTTTGGTTACTATTTGATCTAATGGTCCATATATTGCCTTCAATCAAGCTTGCCCTAAAAGCCTTGTAATGACGCCATTCATGACCTCAATCACTATTCTTTCTACCTCTTAAGCTATCCTTGACAAAGTCTTATTGAGATGGTTTCCCTCCCTCACAGATGTCAAAACTTAGCCATTACAAAGTAACATCAAGTTACAACTAAACTTCCAAAACAATTCCAAGACTAGGTTCTAACTAGATTCAATTCTTTGTCTACTTTATGCCTTATGCTTCCATCTTTCTAAAATAAATTCTCATGATTTATTTCCACATAATTTTTCATTTAGAATCCAAATATGAAATCAGAATTTCCAAAATCAAAACATACCCTTGTCTGTTGTATAGAACCGAAGTGCCACTTTATGTTTTCAAAAATTCACATTTTGATTCAAATGCTTCCAATACTTATTTCCCTACTTTATCCCCAGACAATTTTCCATTTTAAACCTATTGAAAGCATCAAAATTATGAAATTCCAACATATGAAAAGTGATTCGTACAGTGACAGCCAAGAACACAAAACCCTAACTACATGTATACTTGAATTTCCAAGCCTATACCACTTGATTCTAGCTTGTTTAAGCTTGTCTAGACTATCCATAACATAAAACTCATATTCTTATCACATATGAGCAGAACTTCTAGCAGCACCATCAAGGGGAATATGTCACAAAAACCTCTTAAAATCAAGACCCTACTTGCTAGATTAAAGTCCAAGAACAAAGGAGCTAGTTACCTTGTTGCTCCAAGTTGTGTGCTTCCTTCTTGCTTCAAAGAAAATTTTGGTAGAGGTTCCCTAAGGTGCTCATGGATGCTGCATCAAGTCTGATTTGGTGGGGTATTTATAGTCAAATTTGGGTGGAAATGGAAGGCTAAGATTCGTTTGTTTATTGTTTGATCTAATGGTCCATATCTTGCCTTCAATCAAGCTTGCCCTACAAGCCTTGTAATGATGCCATGCATGACCTCATTTAAGGCTATGTTTGGATGAAGAAAGGTAGATATACTGATAGGAAAAATTTCAGTCTAATCCGGTACCGATTTGAGCAGTTTCAAAAAAATCAGACAGTTTTATGTTCATAATTTTTATAATATTCCAGAATATGTATTCTATCATGAAAACCAGTGTCTAGATTTTTCCTACCATTGACATTATTAGACTAAGTATTTATCTGCAACCATCCCTTGAGAAATAACCAAAATACCCTTATTGCACTTTCTTGTACTATATTAACCCTTAGGGTATAATCGTCATTTCACACCTCTTGATGCTTCCTCAGAGTATATACTAGCTCTAACTAATCATCCTTATACCAGTTATTGTCATTACCAGTCTAAAAAGTGGGCATTTGTTTTAATACATACATTTTTGTTCCCTAAAAGCACATATGAGCACTTGAAAAGCTAATGCAATATAAATTTAATAGCTAGATATTCCAATTATAATTGATGAAATGCAATGTAGGTTTAGAACATATATATTGAAATTAAACAACTTAATCTAAAAAAGTCTATTATTTTGTAGGAAGATACTTACGAGTCAATTGTTTTCTCCAATTCCTTCCCCAGTCTTCATTACTAACAAACGTATATTCATCATATATATATTCTTCTGACAATAGTTTTTTCACAATTATTTAATTTTTTGCTTGTTTATTTTATCTTCAATACCTCCAAAGGAGTTATATGATTATTCATGGTCGGATCTTGTGGATGTAATTTAACCGCCAATACCTATTAACGTCGAAGGCCATAACCTCGTATTGGGTTCTAGGTTCAACGATCTTTAGTATTTCAATTCTTCTAATGTTACAATGGACATGACTCTACTATAACACTTGCTTTTAATGACAATGGGGAATAATGTTATTCAATAAAGCTGAGTATAAAAAAGTTGATTGCAAATTTACAAACCATAATTCAAAATTATTTTAAATTTGTTGAGTCAACATTTTTTGTTATTAAAGTTAACAATATTAAGTTTAAATGAGTAATAAATATAAATGACCAAATCTATATTTAAGCCTAAAAAAATTAGAACAATTTGTACCTATTTTATTATTTTTGGTATGTGGAAATAGAAAAAAATTGGAGAACATGTATTTTGTTTACAATAATCATCTAGATAGAATTTTTTATTTTTATTTTCTTCCCAAAACTTGTTCTATAAAGTAACTTAATAAAACTATTCTAATAAGATAAAAACTAAAAACTAAATCAAATAAAACTCTTAAGGTAAGCGTATAGTGCAGTTGTGGTACTCTTCTTGGCTCCAAAAATATTTGGCTAATTAATCAATATTAATTGTTCAAAAAAACTACAGAGAGTTGAATTAGTTACCTAATGGCTTCATGTATATTCGAAGAGAAGCTGCGACCTAATAACATAGGCGTGCACGTATCTATTACTGAGATTAAGTTTGTTAGGTGCAGATATACTATGTGGTAGGATTATGTCGAACTAAATTCCACACGTTTTAAATATGTTGAGGTTGGCTTTTGGGAGTACTTGTTGTCATCCACTCTTATCACATACCCATGCAGTAACTCGACATTGTTACTGGACACAAGTCATGAAACATCCTACTTTTACCCTTTCAAAGTATGTGTTCGGAAGCATATTTAACTAGCGGAAGTATTACTTTGACCCCAAAATTAAAACTTTTCAACTTGGACATCAGTTACTACTTATTGTTCATTTCTTTCTTTAATTCTCATAACCATGCATTAACTTATCTCTTGGCTTCTCATACATTCATATGCATCATATAAATGTACCATAACTATCCTATTCATTTCCATTGCATAAATTTGTACATCATACATCATTTAAATAGATAGGATAAACATACATCACGTTAGAGCTACAATTTCTCTGCTTTCTTTCTTCCATTATTTAGCTTTCCTTCAAGCATAAGTCTTCTATCGTTGTTCACTTAGCATGGTTGGTAGGAGGGTGAGATTCTAGGAAATTTCAGTAGCAAACATTACCACTTACATATGCAAGATGGATATTAATGCATCATATGTCAATTTACTTAAACTTCTTTAATTAGTGACATGGAATTATTTTTTATGATTGGGGTAAAAATGCATGGCCATGGGAAAATATTATACACAACACTTTAAACATCATTTATCATGTGACAACATCATTTAATCATCACATACATATCAACACATAAGCATACCAAATCAAGCACATAAAGGAGTAAGTCCACTCCCTTGTACTTAAGCTTTCACTCTTGATCTTGAACTTGCTCCCTAGTCTTTTCAACCATGTGACTTTTTGTTAACATTATCCCAACATCCTCTTGGATGTCTCAAAATCCTAAACACATTCATATTCATCACATAACTTATTAGGATCATGATCTTACACCAAGTGGAAAACCAGCTTACAACACTTACTTTTTCTTATTTTAGGATTAGTGTTCTAGCTTTATGACAATTATCATCTTATACCAATCCCACACAATTTTTCATGAGAAGTCTAAACATGATCTTGGATTTATTAAACTCATGCTCCTTCCCCTGTACAGTGCCCGGTGACATGCATACTTGGTGCCAAAATGCCACTTTTGATTCCAATCCTTTCAACCTTACTTCCTTAACTTAGATTCACATAATTTTTCATTCTAGATGCCTTAGAAGAATAAGAATAATTTAAATCATGTCCTAGATGTAAAAATCATGCAATTCCATCAAACACAAGCTACACCTACTTGAATCTTAGATATTCTAACTTGTTGCCTCAATTTCTAACATAATCTCTTCCTTTCTCACTCGATTCAGATCACAATTAGCATCATGAATGGGAGGAGAATATAATTTCTAAACACATAATATAACAGTTAAACCTCCCAATTATAAGCTTAAGGATATAGGAAGAGATGTTACCTTTGATTCTTGTTTGATCGACTCTTGAACTTTCTTGATCTTGGCTTGAGATTTTATTTTGCAAGAGCTTCCCTTAGTCTTCAAAGGGGTGCCAAGTTTTTGTCCAAGGAGATATTTATAGGCTTTAGGATGTATGAATGAAGGGCCAAGATTAAATCTGGAACTATATAGATCAATAGCCAATATTGCTTCTTGTACTTTACTTGCCCACTAAGCTAAAGTGACATCATCATGCTAGGCGGCATGCTAAATGGTATCATCTCATAAGAGAAGAGGTTTTGAGAAAAATCCAATCTAAACTAGTCAGTCTAGTACCAACATAGTCAGATTTTCCAAAAGCTAGACTACTTTTTAATCAATTTTTTATGAGATTCCATATGTTTTATGACATTAGATCCAGTGTCTAGATTTTGTTTGCCTTCGACATTCTTAGACTAGGTATAAGAGAAGCCTTATAAATTATCAAACTGATATTGGTTGACTTTTACTCACTATAATACCCTCAGGGGTGTTATTACCTTTTTACACTTTATCAGCATATTCCCTTACCTTGTTCAACTATTCCTGTAGCCCTGTTTGTCATTTTGACTTGGGTTAAATGACCCTGCCATGCTATAATTGCTGCTTAGATGTGATGCCATGAAGAAAGTAGAAAAACAGTTATGGAAGGAGGAATGATGGAAAATATGAGGGTAGGTTATGGATAGGGTGTGGAGAGAATGTTAGAGTACTACTTCTTTGTATTATGTTAAAAACTAGCCTCCTTATCTCCTGTCGCTTCCCTCTCCTTTTAAAGTCAGGTTAACCTAATAAAAAATATGTAGCATCACTGATTCCCTGTGAACGTAGGAAAGCTTCCTAGAAGAAGTAAGTCGCGACCTATGGACACTTTGGTCACGACTGAAGTACACAGAGACTGCCATCCTTGATTTGGCTCTCTTTGTCTTGTGATCTCTTTTCTGCTCATATTAATCCTTAGTTTTCCTCCAAAATACCTGCAATTCAACATCAAAGCTCACTATAGAAACCATACACAATTTGTGTCCTATCAAATCCCAATTCCAACAGGTTCATGAATGATAAAAGAAGATAAGGAAGCATGAAGAGAAGTTAGGGATTGGATAGTAAAAATGTTATATGAAGAATTGTGATATGTAATGATGTTATATTACATGCTTGAGCAACAATGTTGATGATGTAATAAAAGATAGTAAATGATGCAACAAATGTATGAAATTTGACAGACACTTAGTTAACAGCTCAAACTTTGTTTTGACACTAAGAACACCTTATTTTGATGTCTATACAAAGATAATGAATTTTCCAAAGTTAGGGACCATAATCTCTTTTTAGAATTTTTGACTAAATGAATAGTAAACTTTGACGATTAAATTGTATTGACTGATTAAGCATTTGGTCAGGAAACTATTTTTTCTTTAAATTTCAAGATTTATCTTCACGTATCTTTTTGAACTACTTCATTTTAATTTTTCTAAAATTAATTATGGTTTTTCGAAGTTCATCGCCAAATATAGAATATCATATAAATGGTACTCGAGAAGAATAAAAATTGTAGATTTAGCTAATAGACTTCCAAGGTCGTGTAAGTAGTTTTAAATTCTACCAAATGGTCCCTAAGACGTACGAAAGTAATGATGTTTCAAAAGTAAATAAGAAGTTCTATTACTTAATTATTGTTAATAGATAGTTGTTAGACTTTAAATTAGAAGAACATAATGTCTCAAAGGCAACCCAAAAACAAAGTCATGAAACAATCAAGCATATAAAGGAAATATGTCCAGAGCTATATGACTAAGGTATGAATTAAATTTTGAGGACTGGTAGAGGAGGAAAGAAGAGATTGTGACGATGATCAAAAGAAAACATAATGGTTAGAGAATGTTTAAGTTAGAAAAAGGAAAGGAATAGTAAAGGTATAAAGGGAAAGACATTAGGGAACTGACAAAACCCCGGAAGGATTTCTATGGGAAGAATTATTCATATTTTAGTGAATTTTGATAGGAGTTCGAGAGCGCCTGATATCTGGATCATAAGAATTAAGCAGTAGGCAAGTTGGGCCTAAGTAGACCCAAAAAGGTGCCAAAGATGGGCCTAAAATGTCATTCAACAGGTTTGTGGGGCCCAATAAACTGAAACAGTAATTTAGTAAAGTTCAGGAAAAAAACAAGTACCGAGTTATAGTTATAACTGCAAAATTGATTGGATAGGGGAAGTTATCAGATATTTATAAATATCTATTTAAGAAATGTTCCACAGGTAAATAATACCATTGGAACACATGGAAATTATTGGATTAAAGGACAATCTAATAATTTAGGAGAAACCCCATTATATAGTACAAGATTGTACATAATTGGACAGAATATATTGGATTACTCTAAAATAATCTATAAGCTTCGAGAGCATGAGATGGCATCAGAGGTGTCCTTATGGGACCCACCAAGAAGCCATATGGCACTTAGCTTTGAGAAAAAGAAATGTTAAATATATTCCAAAGAAATCTTGGCCACTCCACTTGATAAAGTAAAAACATGAGGGGCAATCTCAACTGTGCATTTCAAATAATGCACTGCACTCTTCCAGAAGTCCTGAGTCACCATGTGAGGTTCCATAGATGGACCCACATATTGAGAGGATAAGGGAAAAGAAGTTTGATCCAAGTATTTAAGAAAATATAATATTAACAAAGAGATAGAGCATGAATAAGTCATAAACCAATTAATTAGAAGCCTGATGAAGGGATTGAGATAATTTAATCAGTTAAACCAATTCAAAAGTCAAAGAAGGCTACTGGAAAAGTTAACTAAAGTCAAGGAATACCCTGATAAAGTATGAAAAGGCGATAAGGCTCCCAGAGTTATTAAAGTGAATAAAGCTAAACTAAGGGCATTTTGTTAATTTTTCAATAGAACAATAATTAAATTTATACCCATTCTAAGAATGTCAGTGGTAGGAAAAATCCAAATACTGAATTTAATGTTAGAATACATATTATGGAATCTTAGAAAAACTAGATTCAGAAAACAATTTGCTTTTTGGGAAATTAGACTGATATGGTTCCAGGTAAAACTGAAATTTTCCTACACACTACTTCTTGTTGGAATTGCGCCAACTATTTGCATATGTGTCCTTGATGATGTCATCTCTTTCTTGGCAGGAATGTTTTATTAAAGATAATCAATCTTGATCTTACATTCTAAAATGATCTTGGCGATCCATTTCCTTAGATTTTCCCTATAAATATCCCTTTCAACTTCACATATGATGTCCTGCATAAGAAACATGAGGAAACTCTGGCCAAATGAAAACTCTAGCAATCCAAGGGACCTAGGGTTCGAGCTAGCTATAAATTAAGATAAGTAATCTATCCTAGCTTAATTTACTTCAATTTAGGATTTTAGTGGATGAATTTTAAGTTATCCTCTCGGACATATTACTGCCTGAAACTGAAACTATACATGAAATAGAAGGAATGAATCAAAGTTAGAGACATGGAATTAAGACATAGACAAGCTTAAATTAGTGTTTATACCTTGAATTGTGTAACCTTGGATTTATCACTTTGAGAGGCCTTTTGGCCAGAGTTGGAACTGAATCAGGGGAGTTGATTTTGATGTTTTGATTCTTCCATTGATTCCAGAAGTCAAAATTGTATGGGATTGAGTCAAGGGATTTTTTAAAAAAAAAACCTTATTGCCACAGTTCTCTTCTGTCTAGTACCCCAATAAGGACTTAGAATTTGTTGATTTTGACTTCATATTAGAATTTGTTGATTTTGACTTCATATTTAGATTCTTTGGGCAAAATTGTTTAGGATATGATCAAGGCACAATTTAATTCAAAAGGTGAGATAATTAATTGAAATTAGAGAAAGTTAGAGGTTTATCTGCTTAGGAAATTGAACCAAGTTTAGAGTTGATTTACTTAAGCTATAATATGAACATTATTATGCTATGGTAGGCCTTGATAATTATGATAAAGTGGACTATAAAGAGGTAGTGAATTTATACCTAAACTTGTATGCTTGATGCTTGAGTGTTGTTATTGTGTTGTTAGCTTGACTCGATTATGTGAAGCATGTATAATTGAGTAATCTATTTTTCTATTTAAGCTATGTGCATATTTTATAAGTAAAAAGCATGGAAGCATATCATCACACAAGCATGATCTAGTAAGCAAGCATGTTTAACATTTAGCATATAGTTGCATATATTATTTATGTTATCGTTTGCAATCATACATAGAAATTTCATCCCTTTTCGTGACACCGCCATACCAATAGGACATTCACGTGATGGAGGAGATGATGTTACATAAAGAGATGATTAGGGATTAAGTAGCATGATTGATATGTGATCTATGTATGATTATAATTTGTAAAAAAAGTTATATATTCAGAATATGGCAATAATTTGTATCTACCTAGGAAAAATATTAGACGATCAAATAAATGTATAATATTTTATATGATGATATTAGGCATGCTAATTTTTAATTTTATATAAAGAACTCTATGATTGGATGATTGTACGTGGAGAAACAATTTTTCAAATTTAAGGGACCAAATATGGAAATAGGAAAAATTAACTAAATAAATAGTAAAATTTGTACATTTACTGGTGTTTACTCAATGAGGGCGTGATTAACAACTCATTTTTCCCTTAAAAAGAGTTAAGTTAGCTTTACTTAGCAACTCGAACTACTTCATTTTGATCTTTTTAGAATTAATTATGACTTTTCAATTAGGTTACCTGTATGGAATTTACACAATGAATAGTACTTGAGAAAGTAAACTTTGAAATTGTGTAATTTGACTTCAATGACTTTAAAGCAGATGCTCCAAGAGAATTCTCACTCTTTCACAAGAGAGTTATACCAAGAAGATACTTGATCGATTAAATACGTGTGAATGTAATCCCATGGATATCCTTATAGCTACTGGAGTGGCCTTAAGTTTAAACACATGTCCCAAAATTGAATTAATCAAAAAGAAAATGATAAAAGTTCCATATGCCAGTTCTATTGGTAGCCTGATATATGCAATGATATGTACAAGGCCAGATATTTGTTATGTGGTGAGGCTGGTTAGTGATTCTAGTCCAACCTTGGTAAGAAATACTGAAAAGCAGTGAAGAGGATCCTAAGATACTTAAAGGGAACAATTGACTATGCATTGTGTTATCAAGGAAGCAATCTGTACCTAGTCAGATACTTTGATGCTGATATAAGTGATAAGGAAGAGCGAAGATCAATTTTAGGATACACCTTCTTACTTAACAATATCGCCATATGTTGGAGTAGCAAGAAGCATACGTGTATTACGTTACACTCTATGGAAGTTGAGTTTATGGCATGCACTACAGAAATTCAAGAGGCAATTTAGCTAAAGAGATTTATCGAATACATAGGATTTGGGAATGAGAGTACTAATCCAATATTGATACACTCTGACAACACTGCAGCTATAGCCTACACTAAAGACCCTAAGTCTCAAACAAGACTAAGCACATTGATATGAAGTATAACTTTGTGAGAGATTATATACACATAAAATTATAAATGTACAATACATTTCAACCAAGTGTTTGGTAACAGACCCCTAACTAATCCAATAGGTAAAGAAACATTTGAGAAACATGTAAAAGCCATTGGCATGCGTAAAATGTAAAGTTATATACCTCAAAGTAATTGTATGGTATACTATGATAGTCCATTATTGAGGTAGAACACATTCCTTAAGCTTTTCTCCATTTCTTCTTATAAATTAACTTTGAAGTTAGTGTAATGATTTCTCCACGAGTTATCCTACGTGATACGTATTTCATTGATGCACGAGAATCTCTTTGATGTCCCTTTCTAATAGCCAGAGGTGTTACTCTTGTTTTAACACTTATAGGGTGACATTGAACTAAAAAATACTTCCAAGGTAACATTGCTCTTGTGTGACGACTTCTAAAACAATATTGGATGTTAACCGAACATATAAATAGAAAAATTGTCTAAAAAATGTTTGTTTCAACCTTATCTACTCACATTAATTTTGGGCACCCTTTTCTATTTAAAATACCATAACATATTTAGATAATATACAAAAATATGTGGAATTAAAGAGATTAAGGGTTATATAGCACCCAATATTATTATCTTCTTTATCATATGATTCTAGTATTTTAATATTATTTTTGGTACAATTTTACCCATAATCTTTTTAGGGTATAATTCCAGACATAATCTTTTCAATTTGGTACAATTATTGGTACTTGATAAATAAGGTTATGTGTAAAATTGCACTAAATTAAAAAGATTATGGGTAAAATTGCACCAAATTAAAATAGATTATGGGTAAAATTACACAACAAATAAGATTAGGATACTAAATGCATATAAAAAAATAAGATTAAGATATTAGGTACTACATAACCCAAAGATTAATATCACAAAATTATATATATATTAATAAAATTTTATACTATATTATTGATAAAAAAATTGGGTTAAGATATATCCAATACCTTTAAGTATTTTGTAGAAGCATTTAGCACCCTAAAGTAAGTTTTAGTGCAATTTTGCCCTTGTAATATTTTTAGGTGCAATTTTATCTTTGTAGTATTTTTTTAGGTGCAATTTTACCCTCTTCATTAATTACCAAAATACTGTTAAGGTGCAAATCCTAGCAGTACGAATCCTACTTGAGTCATTCTCTATTTCACATTGGGTCCTTGATTCTCCACGAAAACACTTGCAATTCAAAATCAAAGCTCATTGTAAAAGCCTAACTAAGCTAATTTACCATTTAACCCCTTTAATTAGCACATTGACATTCACAATCATGTATTACCACAAAAGCACAATTATAGGCATAAAATGAATGGTAAACTTCCCATAAAACCCTTAAAAATGTCAAAGAAACCATATACAATTTGCATTCTATCAATTCCCCCATACTTAAACCTTTGTACCCCTAAACAAAGAAATAAATCACACATCAGCTAATGCTAGTAAATCAGAGATAACAACATAAACCACAGTGAACCCTTAAAACAAGAAATTCACCATCTTTTGGGAATATAAAAATGACAATATGAGCAATGCCAAGTAATTAAGTACTAAATTGAAATCAACATTAACTGTATGAGTGCAATAGATTTTCTATAAGGATGTAAGTGTGTAGCTCTCTATCTCCTCTCATTGTTAGGGTTCTTTCACTCAAATTAAAATCGGTAAACAACCTACCATATACTTGTAATGGCTTTCAATCTCCTCAACTATACAACACTTATGCAAAGAATCAAAAGTTCTTTTAAGGGTGAAACAATTAAGATATGGAGGCAAAGGGAAAACATAAAATTGAGTGTCTTAATTAAAGATTATGCAAGTCAAATTTCATCTAAATACGCCAAACCATATCCTTCTATTACATAGAATGCTTATTTCTCTTTTTTTCCTTTACTATATCTTCTTGACAATGCTATACAATTCTCTATTTTTTTAAATAAAAACTTATAGACAATACTTCTACAAGCTCCTTGAAGGTTATATGGGTTTAAGTAAAAAGATGAACTTGACTTGATTATAACAAAATTTAGACACAAGCAAAAATGAGATAATAATATAATAGCAATGAAGGTCCAATAGGTAAACAATTAATCACAATTGATGGCTTGTATTTAGGCCAAAGGTTAGAAATGAATGCCTCTATCATATTTAATAACATAAATGCGCAAGGAGTTTTCAACTCAAAGCCAAGATAAGTTCTAGAGGATATAAACTAATTGAGTAATCACTCAATATAGGAATTAAGGCTCAGAATCCTTCCCACTAAGGTTTTCATCTAAATTGCTCATACACTAAAGTCTCACCCAATGTTCATTATTCACTAGGCATTACAACACTTATCACAACTAAAAATCCTCTTAAATAATGATTTAAAAGTTCAAAAGTAATCACTCAAAATCATGTAATAATCCCAAGTTTAACAGTAAAAACTTAAATGTTTCCAATTCCATTTCAAAGATTTTCAAAAAATTCAAGTGTGATCATAATTTCAATAAAAAAATTATGCAAAACAATTAGAAACAATAAGGTAATGAATCACTTATACAATACCTTAGTAGTTCAAAAGGAATCCTTCTATACAGCATTGCACAAGGAAAAGAGAAGATAAATGGATATTTTTGCATTCTAGTCATGACTACAGGTCATGACCAAATTTCACAGTGAGTGTTTGCTCTTAACTTACACGTATGGTCATGACCTCACTACACGTAAGTCATGACTCCTTTTCACAGAGAGCCTATAAAATTTAGAATTCCATCCTAGGTCATGACTAATTTTCATAGAGGCTACCAATTGATAATTTTCAATGCCCAAAACAATTTTTACACTAAACCCACTTTAGTAAACAACAAAACAATTTAAAATGGGGGTATAATTTGTAGCAATTCATCAAACATTAAGATCAACATAAAAATATTTTATGATGAAAGATTAGATTTATAAAATTTTTTGGCATTCTTAGTCCAGAAGCATAAACATCTCTCCCACACTTAAACTTGATAGTGTCCTCACTATCAACAGAGCTACATAAACATAATCGCAATAGTGAAGCAATGAGAATCAAGACATATATTTTAAGCAAGAGCAATAACAACAATGATATGTTTAGTCATCAATATCCATCTTAATTACAACATCATGCATCCCAAAATCGTAGACTTTAACAATTATGTAAGGTCCATCCTAGCTAGTTTTGAATTTACCATGTTTGATCTTAAACCTAGCTTGGTACCTTAACACTCTGTCAACCTCTTTAAACCTCTTCCTAAGAATATGAGCATTATGGATTAATTTTGTCCTAAGTTTATAGATTTCAGATCTACTATAGGCATCTAATCTCTTCTAAATCTTGGATTTGCAATAACCTCTCTGAACTAGCTTCTAGAAGTTCCTCATTGCAAGCTTTCACTGCCCAAAATGCTTTATGCTCAATTTCCACAGATATATCACAAGCTTTCCTAAAAATTGTCCTATATGAAGACATGCCTAGAAGAGTTTTAAAAGTTATTTTGTACACCCATAAAGCATTGTCTAATCTTAAGTTCCAATTCTTATTGGAAGGCTTAACAATCCTTTCTAGAATATGCTTTATTTCCTTATTGGAAAGATCTACTAGACCATTGGTTTAAGAGTGGTATGGGGTTGGGACTTTATGAGTTACACCATATTTTTTCAATAAGTTGTTGATTAACTTATTGCAAAAATGGGTGCATTGATCACTAATTAACGCTTTAGGTATTCCAAATCTACTAAAGATGTGAGACCTTAGAAATTTGGAGACTGTTTGAGCATCATCTAGTCTCGTAGGAATTGCCTCTTCCTACCTAGATAAATAGTCTATAACTAAAAGAATGTAATTAAATCCTGTTGAAGGTGGAAAAGGTCCCATGAAATCTTTTCCCCATACATCAAAACCCTCACAAAATGAATAGGTTCTTGCGACATCTCATGCCATTTACTAATCCCCCCAAATCTTTAACATCTATAAGAGGTTCTACAAAACTCAAAGGCATCTTTGAAAAGGGAAGGCTAATAGAAAGAGGATTTATGAACCCTACGTACAGTCATTTCCCTCTAAAATGACCTCAACAAACCCATGAATGGCAACCTTCTAAAACTGATTTGTGATCTTGTTTAGGAACACGTCATCTTAATACTTGATCAGAGCACAACTTTCACAGAAAAGGTTTATGCCAAATAAAGTATTTTGATTCACTCTTGATCTTTTAAGCCTGAAATTTAGACAAATGAGATGGAATTAGGTCATTTTCAATGAAATTAGCTAAATGAGCATACCAAGGTTCCATAACAGTAACCAAACAAAGAGACTGATCAGGTAAAGAATTACAAACAAAATTATAACTAAGTACTCCCCTTGTCTCCGTCGATCTCTCATCTCTATATCGAACTCTTGAAGCAGTAGCATCTATCGGAGAAGTCTTGGTTTAGACTGTGGCTTTTTAAACAACTTTATAGCAACATGGTCAATGTATATAATCACTTCAGCACTCAAAAGATAAGATATAAATTTATAAAGTGTAAACACAATGGCAAAGAGTTCATTTTCAGTGGTAGTGTAGTTCTTTTGAGCACTATCTAATGTCTTAGAAGCATATGAAATGACTTTAGATAGCTTACCATCTTTATGTCCTATAAGCATATGAAATGACTTTAGAAATCTTACTATCTTTCTATCTTAACATTGTACCTATAGCTTTATTTGATGCATCACATGAAAGCTCAAAATCTAAATGCCAATTAGGTGCAACAAGTATAGGTTGTCATATCCTAATTTTTCTATATCTGTATAATACTGATAGAGGAAAGAGGTTTGGAAAGGATTGTGATGATAAATAGAAAAGAAAAATAATGATTAGATAAAGGTATAAAGATGAGGGACTAAAATAAAAGTTTAAAAGTTTTATAGTGCAAAGTGTAAAGTAGACAAAAGTTCTGGGCCATTAAGTGAAATTATGAAAAGTTAAAGGCCTAAAGTATAATTTTCAAAAGTTCAAGGGCAAAATGGTAATTATGAAAAGTTGAGTCGAAAAAGACCCAAAAATGGACAAAATCATATTAGTCTCAATTTTTTCCAGTAAATAGAGAAAATTATTATGATCAATTTGACGCAACACAGAATTTTGATTTCAGGTCCTGAAAAATTTATATTAATTTATGAAAAAAAGAAAAATTAATACAATATCCTCTAGATCTCAGAATCAGATGAAATTTGGCACTAAATTCTTATAATTAATATAAGAATTTATGAAACTAACATAGATCAAAAAGGAGTTTTGTAAAATTTATTATAGAATTTACAGTAGATTAAAACCCTAATAAATACGTTTCGCGGGAATTTCTCAGGAATTTAGCTCATGAGGGTAGTAGATCATGTAATGATCCCAAAATAGCATCTTATAGGCCCAGTACTATTTTTAGATAAGTATGTGGGCCAAGGTTAATAAAGATCGGGAAAAATATAAAATTATGAAAATACCACTGAGTATGCCACTGTGTTGTGTCATTTAGTCAGAGATAGACAAAAGGCATTTTGGTCATTTGACCAAGGTTAGACAGTGAATGAGAGTTCCCATAATAGTTGACCAAGGTTAGGGAATACTCTGATGAGGTGTGAAAAGACGATAATCCCTTTGAGAAATTAAAGTGAAATCGGATACCCATAAAGGGTCTTGAGGAAACGTAGGGAATTTTATCAGGACCTCTGGATCTCAAAAAATTATTAGACTTTGTAGGAGATTTATTTTATATTAGAATAAATTTATAAAAATATTAGAACCATTAAAATAGGTGTCTAACATTTATTTTAAGATTAGGATATTTTAAGGATATCAGTATAAGGAAAGTGCCTTGGGATTTGTGCCAATTAGCTATTAGACCCAAGGAAGGCCTAAGGCAGCCCAATATTTCATCTAATGTAGCCTAATAAATCCCAAAAGTTGTCTTGGAGCACAAGTCCAATATTGAATAATTTATGAATTTTTGAAAAATAATGGAAAAACGAATAAAGTTAGAATTAGGGTTTGCACATGGTGGGACCCACAAGACTTCACACATGGCATCCAAGGAAATGGGAAGAGAATATTTTTTCATGTGATCTTATCTCAAATTGGCTTGTTGGGCAAGTTTGATGTAAGAGCAATTATGAGCCATTAGATCAAATAGTGCATAAAGTGATCTTGGACATTCATTTTCTATGGATTTTTTCTATAAATAGCCCCACTTTTTTGCACAAAACTGTGGCCCATGAAACCCTTGGGAGGTTCTGCTCAAATGAAGAGTGAAACCAAGACAAAGAAGATTCAAGGTACCAAAGTTCAAGCTACCTAGAGATTAAGGTAAGTGATATATCCTAACTTATTTTCCTTTGATTTGGGGGCTTGAACTTAGGGTTTCCATAGAAGAAAGTTGAGTTTTCTCTAAGGTATATGTGCTGTCTAAAACCTTAGATGAAGGAAGAAAGAAGATATTAAAGTTAGAGTTATGTGATTGAAGTTTAAACAAGCTAGTTAGGTGATTGGTTGTTGAATCAAGTTGATATTCTTGACTTTGCCATTATTGAGACCTTTTAGTATGCACTGTTTATGATATAAGGAGATGGAATTTCAATGATCTAATGCTTCCTTTGAATTTATATGATGATTTTGTGTAGGATTGGATATGTTTTGAAACTTGGAAGCATTAGAATTGAAAGTTGTAATTGTTGGAATTCTTCTCTGTTACTATTTACTTGCATGAATAGTGATTGAAATTTTATAATTTTGATGATTCCAATTGTTTTAAAATGAAAATTTGTGTGGGATAAAGTAAAGAAACAAGTATGAAAAGCATTGGAATCAAAATGAGAATTTTTTGAAGAATTATGTATGTTTTTCAAATCTATCTAGAACAGTATATAGGAGCTAGAATTTTATTATTCTAAGATCATGAATGGATTCAAAAGATGAAATTGTGTAGGGTAAAGTTAAGACATCAATTGATTCAAAGACCAAGTCCATTAGTTAAGATTAAGGAAAGTTTATGTAGTTAAATGAGCTCAATGTTCAAGAGAAAGTTAGATTGTAATGGATGGATGATTATGTGATGTTAGAATTTAATTGTGGACTCTAAAGAGGCAGCCCCACATCAAGAAGAAGTAAGAATAAAGAGGTAAAGGAAAGTTAAAGTGAAAGAAAGTCAAGTATATGAGCTAGTAAACTTATCCTAATCTTGTATGTATTGAATGTTATACTTGGTTGTGCTATCGCTTGGTTGAATTATGTTGCATATGTGCTTATTATTGAAGCTCTATTTCTATTATTACCTTTTCCAATTGTATTTCATATGTTACATGGAACATGCACATTACACAATGTTAACATTTTCACAAGCAAGCACAAGTATTTACATTAATGCATGCATTATTTAGTACCGTTTGCTTCTGAGATTTCCCCAGAAATTTCACCCCCTCCATGTAATCCCAATCCTATCAGGTTTATGAATGATGAAAGAGGATGATGAAACATGAAGATAAGCTAGGTATTGGATAGTATAAATGTTATGTGAAGAATTGCTATGTGTCATGTTGTTATATGACATGTTTGAGCCTCAATGTTTATGATGTAATTAAAAATAGTAAATGGTGAGATAAATGTATAAAATTTTATAGACATTTAATTAACATGTCAAGCTTCATTTTGATACTAGAAACACCTTATTTTGATATATGTACAAAGAGAACAAATTTTCCAAAGTTAGGGACCAGAATCTGTTTTCAGAATTTTTTACCAAATAAATAGTAATATTTGACGAATAAACTGTATTAATTGACTAAGCATTTGGTCTGGAAATTATTTTTCCTTAAATTTAAAGATATTATCTTCACGTATCTTTTTGAACCATATCATTTTAATTTTTCTAGAATTAATTATAATTTTTTGAAGTTCGTCGCCTAATATGGAATACCATATGAACAGTAATTTGAGAAAAGTAAAATTCGAGATTTAGCTAATAGACTTATAAGGTCTTGTAAATGGTTCTAAGTGCTACTGAATGGTCCCTAAGATGTATGAAAGTAAGGATATTTCATGGGTGGTATGATAAGCATATATTTAAGTGTGTCAAATGATCTCATGCAAGTCTCATCAAAATAGAACTCTATATCTTTTTGCATAGTTTATAAAGTAGAGATGCAATCTTGCTAAAATCCTTAATGAATCTTCTATAGAATCCAACATGTCCTAAGAATGACCTCAGTTCCTTTAAATATTTGGGATAAGGAAGAAAAAAAATAACCTCAATATTAGCTTTATCTACCTCAATCCCATTCTTAGATATTAAATGCCCTAGAACTATGCCTTTATCTACCAGAAAATGTCATTTCTCAAAATTCAGCACAAGCTTTTTCTCAATGAATCTTGCTAAGACTTTCTCTAAACTTTCTAAACATTCATCAAAATCTATACCATACATTATAAAATCATCCATGAATACCTCCATATTGCTTTCTAAGAATTCACTGAATATGGACATCATAGTTATTTGAAATATTCTAGGAGTATTGCACAAGCCAAATGACATCCTCCTATAAGTATAGGTACCAAATGGACATTTGAATATGGTTTTCTCTTGATCTTCAGGTGCAATTGGAATATGAAAATATCCCAAATACCTATCTAGGAAACAATAATGACTCTTCCCCCTAATCTCTCAAGCATTTGATCAATAAAAGGCAAGGAAAAATGATATTTCCTAGTAGAGTCATTTGACTTCCTATAATTAATATAAACCCTCCATGAATTTTGCACTCTACTAGGTATTAATTCATTATTCTCATTCCTCACTACTGTCATGCCACTCATTTTAGGCACTACATGAACAGTAGATACCCATTCACTGTCTGATATAGCATATATAATCCTTTCCTTAAGCAATTTACTGATTTCCTTTCTAACAGTGTTAGAGATCAATGGGTTCAATATCCTTTGAGGTCATTTAATTGGCATGGAATCTTCATTAAGTAAACTCCTATGGTGAATATAGTGGCATCTATCCCTTTTATATAAGCTAATTGCCAACCCAAAGCCTCTCTATGCTTTCCATGTGCTCTTAGCAACCTAGACTTTTCACTAACAGTCAAAGAGCTAGAAATTATTACTAGCAATTTTAAGTCTGGTTCAATTTTGAGTCTCATGTTCAGCTCATTTGGACTATCAATCTTGCTTTAATCTCTTCAGATATTATACTAAGCTTAAGTTGGTCTACAGCTACAACATAGTTGAATATATTATCCTTCACACCTACACTAGAATTAAAGATCAAATCATTCAGAAAGCGTAAGATATGAGATGTAATCTAAGAATAGGAATAAGGAATAGTATAGTTATAACATATTAGCCCTTTAAATGTAACATTGGAATGTGGAACTGAAAAACTTTGAAGTTTACTGGTTGCATATGATATTCCTAGTTGTGACCCCTTAGGCTTGTCCTCAACTTCACATTGTGACCCATTTTGATAGAGAGCATCTCTAGATCTTTTGGTTGTGACTTGATCATCCAAAGGTCATGACACACAGTCTCAGGAGTTTAGAGTCGTGACAAAATAATCATCCTGTTGCAATGTATTTTTACAGAGAGTCTCTCATTCAGTAGGATGGTATCTTGTTGCGACTTGAAGATCATCACATCACGACTTAGTAACACCTAACTTGACCTTTCTTCATTAGTTCCACTTTTAGCTTCCACAATGTCTTATATTCCTATAAAATCACTCAATAAATCCTTAGCAAATACATTATCACTTAAAAATGACGTAATTGAATCAAAATTTGATGAGAATGAGAAATCTTGAGAAACTGAAAGTATGCTATTTACATATTTTAAGTTATTTTCTAGGCTTCTAGCCCTAAAAATTGTGATGTGACACTTCCAAAGGAGTTATAATTTAATCACCAATGCCTATTAAAGTCAAAGGCCACAACCTCGCATTAGGTGCTATGCTTACCGATCTTTAGCATTTTGATCCTTCTCATGTTAAAATAGAACATAGCTCTACCATTCTACTTTTCAAATTTATATGAAACCATTATTAACAATAAAAATTTCATATGGTAAGATTTAATTGGAGATTTGCATCTAATGAATAAAAAATAGTGTTGAACTTTTTCTTGTTGTCCAAAAAAGAAAGAACTTCTTCTTTTTCTAAAAGCAGTAACCTTCTACATATGAAATACAAAATATCAATATCAAAATTTTGATCAAATTTAACCAAAGCTATATAATTTTCATAGGGAAAAAGACAAGATACAACCATGTGAATTTAAAATGACAAAATGAGAATATGAATATCTAAAAGGACATATTGGGCAACAGGTCCAATATGTCATTTACAAATTTGTGTGAGAAGACCAAATTACCCTTAAAGCATTTGAAGAAAAAAGGGATAATGAAACTAAGAATGCATCATATTACTAAAGGGATTTATTTCCCATTAATTTTGCTTCCTTCTCTATAATCTAAAATACTAAATATGAGCTTTGAGATTGCCAAAACACTTATATTACTTGAAGTCTATATATATTTTCTCCCATTTATCATATCTTATGGCAAAAGATTTCATGGTGTCGCTAGTGGTTTTTCTATCTGATGGTAACCCCACTACCGGTAAAGCAAACATCACACAGACGCAGGTTCTTATGGCACCGTTTTAACCCGTCGACCATCCAATTTTGGCATTCCCTTCACTTCCTTTAACATGGGGTCTACAGTGGTAACTTCCCCTTCGGCATAATTTATGAATTCCCCCTTAGAGGTAGCTATATGAACTTCATTGATGAGGAACCTTTACTTCATGAGCTTTGTACTTTATTTCAATTTTTTGACGTCAAGCGAATACTGTTTTCTCACGTTAACTGAATTTGGCAAGGAGGTTACATGATATTAAGAATGTAGTTCAGAAGTTGGTCATTAATGAGGGCCTGTACAACCGAAAACGTACTATCTTCCTAGCAATTCTCTTCCATGATCTCAGATTAATACTTTTTTACAATTCATTTTATCTTTTATCTTTTTATTATTATTTTCTAGTGACTACTTCATTCTCTAAAATCTTTTTCCTATTTTGTTTTTTAGATTGGATTAACACAACCTCGGTTAAAATTCTTCTACATCTATATATTTTTGTATGTTGGTTGAGCAATAGGGGATAATGAATGACTAATTAGATTCTTTTTCTTTCTTTCTTTGTCTTTTTGTTTTTTGGGATTAGACACTACTTCAAGAACTTAATTTTACATTTGATAGCGTAGCTTTGGAAAATTTAAGTTATTAGAACAAAAAAGGGGGAAAATCTTCTGTTTGTGTCCTTAACTTTGTTTTACTTTAGATTCAGTGTTTAGATATTTTTTTCAAACAATAGTGCATTTTAATTTCCGAAAAACACTAAAGAAATCCATGACGAAGATAAGCCCTAAAGTCAAAGTGAAGATGCCAATGGAAGCATTTCCTCCTGTTTCAATTGATGTCAGCTTTGTTTTTGAAAGTTTTCCAAAATATAAACTTAGACACGATAAACAAATTGTGGAAGAGACAATAGAGGAAAACCATGGGCATTCTGTGAAGGATGTTATTGATGAAGTAGTATCTAACTTGTCAGATAAGCACAAATGTCTCTTAGTTCATGACCTTGCTAGCAAATTTGACAAGAACTTGGTTACAGCTACTAAGTTGTTTGATGAGGTACTTGTGTTATTAAGCCATATTTTCTATAAAATTTCAAAATGATATTATGAAGAATACTAAAATTTTTTGTTAATGATTTCAAATGAAGCTAAGAGATATACCATCTTTGGAGGGACATATTCTTTCGAAAGAGCTAAGAGATGCATTAGAATCCTTAAAAGGTTGTTTACAAGGAAAGCATAAGGAGGATGTGGAGAAGGCTATTTCTATGGTTCATTATTCTTAGGCAACTAAATTATATTGACTACATTGCTCTATTTCGAATTCAAAATATTCACTGGCTAGAGGATATAAATGTATAGAAAATCATTCTGTGCAAGTGGAAGCTTTAGCAGTTAAGCTGACTCAAAATGAAGGAGAACCAATTCAAGAGAAGTTTGAAGTGAATAAGCTAGTGAACTTTCTCAAACAAGTCTTCTATAGCCTATGATGATTTAGAAAATGAAAGACCCATCAATCAGTTTTGTTGATGTACGTTAGTTTTGTTTTACAAGCTTTAGAAGATACAAAGAAACTTGTGAATCAAGATAAGACATTTGCTTGTGCTGAAATTGAGAGTGTTAGAGCAATAGTGATGAGGATTGGGGAGGCCCTTGAGGAACAGGAAAAAGTTTCCCATGCTTCTAAGAGACATGTTCCTTTAAAGTGGCTGCAATGGTTTCATTATTAAACATTAATTAAATTTTCCTAGAATATAATATTGGGGCATAAGGAAAGATTATATGCATAATTTATGATAAATAATTACTGTAAATTTAGGGTTTAAGGAAAGAGGTTCATTTTTCATTTGATTCTCTATATGTGGCTACAGGTGGTGCTTGTTGGGCCTGAGGATTTAGTATAGGGGCAAAATTTTACTAACCGAGTTTCAGCACAAGTGAGATTGATCATATCTAGTGTGAGTATACATATACATACATGTGAGCTTATTTTGTTAATTTTGTGATATAGGGCTTCCACTAATTAGGTTGTGCTTGTTGTTCTAGGCAATGGTTTTTTAAATTGGCCTAATCAAAATGTTGTGACAAATTTATCTTTTATAATTATTTTTTGTTTATTTCTTTATGATGGCTTATTTTCATTTCACTGTGTGTAGACTTTAATATTTGACACATTCCTCATTTGATTATGCTATTCTCTAAAATTTCTCTTAATGTCGCTAGAAGTTGTATTAAAGGATAAGGGTGTGAATTTTTATAGGGTGTTAGCATTTTCCTTTTCCTTGTATGCTTACTTTGTAGGTGCAACAATCGGCATAAAAACTTTCTCAATAGGAAGAGTATATATTTGTTTAGTCTTTCAATTATTATTACTTTTCTCCACTATTCCACATATAGCTTTGAAAATGTCACTTGTTAATTACTAAAACTATCTTATTTCTGTCTGTTCAGTTTAACTCTTCCCATCCTGTAACTCCAGCATGAACTAACAAGTTAAGTACCTTTCATATAATCCCAATGTTCATGAACAAGTTATATGAATTTGTTGCTACACCTATTTATGTAATTTACTATATAGTAGTTTCTATGTAGGTGAGACTGTGGGGTGCATGTATTAATTTGATTGACTAAATGGGATCTGAATGTAGCACTTGACTATAATGACTAGCACATTTTAAAGTTTAGACAAAACCTATAGTGGTGGTTAGTAATTCATGAGCTCAACTCAAGACAAGAATTTGCGTTAAGCCTACTTCTACCATTGATAGATATCACATCCTTATATTTATACATCTTAGGGACCATTCAGTAGCACTTAAACCACTTTCAGGGTCATTGAAGTCTAAACACTTAATCTGGAATTTTATTCATATCGAGTACTGTTCACTGTGGCAAATTCCAGATGAGTGACCTGATTTTGAAAATTTATAACTAATTCTATAAAAATCGAAATGAAGTGGTTCAAATTGCTACATGAAGCTAACTCAAATATATTTCAGGGAAAAATCATTGGTTGACCAATCCTTGACAAATTTCACGTGGGTCAACGTTTCAATCTTACTGTTCATCCAATGACTTTCTCCTGGATCCAGCATTCTGGTCCCAACTTTAACAATTTATATCTTTTCGTGTATACATCCAAATTAGACATTCTATATATCAAATTAAATCTTAGTATGTCTACTTTTTACTCTAAAAATTTAGTACATTAATTCAATCCTTTACTATTTTTAATGATTTATCAAACATGAATGGGTCTTCACGAGTTACTGTTCACTGAGCCTATTTTCAGCATTTAGTCTTTACATACTCAAGCATACAGCCAACACATATCAGTCATACAGGCCAGATAACAATTAATAAATAATCAACTGTTATATATTAGTGCATGATTAACTCCCTCATATTGTATTACATCCTTTTCTGTCTAAAAACCGGCAGCATATCTGCTGCAATTCTTCTTTAGAAAGTAACTGATGTTGTACCGATTCGGTAATTCCCTTATGCGAACTACCATTCTACGTAGTACCCAGGAAAGACTGGATGAACCTGCTGGGTCCACTCACTTCCAGCCTCCTTAGACAGCACTACGTACACAGTACGTATCAGTTCCTTTCTTTGTTCCGTCTTCGTTGTCAGAATTTCGGCAGCCTACCGGCGTCTCTTAAGATTTCCAAATTTTATTTTGACAGAACCTCCCCTGTAATGTTATGTTTGGGAATGAGATTCAAAAGAATCCCAGTAACAACAATCATAACAAAATATGTAATGCAAAGTGACGGTGCTTGCTTGTGACTGTGTATAGATAAGTATGCTGCATGCTTCCATATTCAATAACATATGATCATAGCATTGGAATAGAGCTTCAAGCATAACATATAGGACAACAATCAACCAAACAAAACAACACATCACAAAGACATTACATAAGAGCTAGGATTAGTTATTACCTCAAAAGCAGAGCTTCAGAACTTCCTTACTACCTCCAACTCCACCAGAACTTCCTTTCTTTCTTTCTTTCTCCTTCTCTCTCTTCTTTCTCTCTCTTTTCTTGCCAAAAACGTGGGATGCATAAAATGGGAGGGGAAGGGGGTATTTATAGCTTTAATGGATGGCATTCTTGTAATTTTGAAGCCATCTGAACATGTGGTCCTGGTTTTTCCTGGAATTTCCTATTTTCTTTAATTCTTTTTACTGCATCACCCTGGACACCTCATGGGACACCTCATAGGACACCTCACCACCCATATTCTTCATGTGACGAAATTTGGAGGTTCTGGAAGCTTTCCGGTCCAATCTGGTACCGGCCCGGTCCATCGCCTCGAAAAACGTGCCGTTTTCTGAATATGATGTTTCTGAAGATCCTTTATATGTCTACTGACCTCACATTTAGTATCTAGACCCTTTATATCATTAAATTTTTAATACTGGGTCTAGACTCAATTACAGATCCCCTGCGAAATGACCAAAATGCCCTTGGTGCCCTATCTTGTCCTATTTTAATCCCTAAGGGCAAAATCGTCATTTCACACCCTTCTGGACCCGGTCAAAGCTTATACTGGCTCTAGTCAACCTTATTTAGACATGTCTTGACCTCTGGGTCTGTCCAAAATGACCAGAATACCCTATATTCATCTGCTGCCCTTTTTATACAACATAGGGGCATTTTCGTAATTTCGCACTTTTCCGAGGTTCTGCTGGACACTGGCCCACCTATCAGTCCAAGAGTCTTATTGGGCCTCTAATGGCGCCATTTTCGGGCTTCCTGGGTCCATTACCTGTATGGCATGCATTACGAGGAATCTTCCTTTAACACAATTCATTGAATATTTTAACTATTATTTACCGAGTATATACCTTTTCCGGACACCGGCTCTTTTTCCCAGATATAGTGTCCTACTGTGTTCAGGCATCCTTGGGGGTTATAACGGTCATCTGACCGAAGTCATCCGATCGCATTCAGCTTTTTTAAAAATACCGATAAATCTCCTACCCGGATCCCCGGAGGCCTCACACTCCGTCTGGATTTCTTTATTTTGTGAATAACTTTTCCTACAGACCTCCTATCGGTATCCTGTCAGTTTCCCGACATCCGCCCATAAAGGCGCATCATCCTGTATTTTCCCACTTATATCTGAAATCTAGGGTATCCGGTATAAATTTTTATAACTTTTGGACGATCAGTCCATTTCTGGCTATCTGGAGTCTTCAAAAATTCCGGTATTAGGCTTGGTTACCCGGCGTCACCTGCCCTACCTTCTGGTAGAATCTGGGACTGACATGCTGTCGGGCAGTGCAAACCACTTCTGGCCTATTTTCTTTAATTATACTTTAGCCCCAGGGAACTTTTCCTTCTTTATAATTAAGTCCCTTAATTTGGCTAAAATTACACTTTAAGACCCCATATTTTTGTCTTCCTTTCATTCCTAACTTTAAACTTTCCATAATTGCATTTAGGTCCCTTAATTTCCTTTCTTCTGCAATTTAATCCTTTTCTTTACATAAAGGTACACATGTTTTTCCTGAAACAGAGCTCATATATTCCGTTTAATCTGTACATAGGAACCAGTACAGAAGATTAAGGATATTACAATAGACTGATGTTTTGATTAGATAATCACTTTTTAGAGTTCAAGTTTTGTAAAGTTTAACCAGTGACTGACTGATTTTCTGACTTAGATAAGCACTTTTCAGTATTCAACTTTAGTAATGTTCAACTTTGTAATGACTATAACCACATTTTGCAATGACTATGTACAAATTTTTTCTTTAGACATATATTTGCCATGACATTTACAATGCATGCTTTTCCCTTAAACAACGAGATTTGCAATGGTATTTGGTGTTAAACTCAGATAATGGTGTTTGCAAGTCCTCCAATGGGATTTGAAACCTTTCCTAAGATATTTGCAACTTTTCCGATAGGATTTGTAGCTTTCCCTAAAATATTGCAGCTCTGAGACATTAATTGCAAGGGGATTTACAACTCCTGCAATGACATTTACAACTTCAACTATGAGGTTTGCAACATCAACAATGGCATTATCTTGCTAGAGGTGGTGTTAGCTATGTTTGATCATCTATATTTTCTATCTGATAGTCATTAGAATTTGGCATGTCATTGTATCACTTAAATCATTATCTTGCTATAAATTTTTTGCTGGGTGTAATCTTATAGCACTCATCAACATAATCATACACATTAAGATGGAGAGCCTTGATGGCCATACAAGTGTGTACACATGGAATACCTAACATTTGCCACTCCGCACAACTGCATTCAATTCTACACCAAACCATCCACCTATCTATACCACTTCACCATCATCACTGAGATCTAGTAATATCCTCTTGTCAAACTTCACTGTATATTTCATGCCACAACTATTACCATCTATACGAAACCATCCATCTATCATTACCTTCAATTCTTTAAGTGCCATCCCCTCCTTTATCAATTTTACCTTCACATTCCCACCATTATATTTAACTCCACTTTCAACATTATATACAAAATTCCCACCGATATGGAAAAAATAACAAATTTCCTTTGAAGATGTCTACCCAATATTAGATGTCATATTGCCCACTAACCTGCAACAAACAAAGCATTCATCAAAATCTTATATCCCTAACAATCATCATTCAACACTTTACAAGATGCCCACAACATGGTCTTCAGCATGCAAAGTACTAAATGTCTTGAGATAATGAAGGTTATAAGTTTTTCCATGGAGTAGTAAATGTCTTAGATCAAGTTGTCAAAACTATTACTGAAGTTGCAAATGACATTAGTAGAGTTGTAAACCCTAAACCAATAGCAATTACTTCTTGTTATCGAGAATTCTAAATGTCTTAAGGAAATTCGTCAAAAACTATTAGTGAAGTTGCAAATGCTATTGTAGGAGTTGCAAACCCAAAAATAATATCTTACAATTTAAGAGTTATAAATGTCTTAAGAAAAGTTGTCAAAACCATTATTAAAGTTGCAAATCTCATTATAGGAGTTTTAAACCTGAAAGTAATTGCAATTACTTGTTACAAACTTGTAAATGTCTTAGTACAATTTGTCAAAATTATTACTAAAGTTGCTAATCCTATTAGAGGAGTATTAAAGGACCCAACTAATTATACCTAACTTTTTTCACAGAGTATTAAATGTCTTAGCTAAAGTTACAAAAATTATTCATGAAGTTGTAAATACCATTAAAAGAGTAGTAAATCCCTCATGTACTTAATTCAATGTCTTGTTGGTAAGTCGTATTATAAATAGTCTGTCATGCTAAAAGTAAGAGCTTGTTCTTTCACAAATGACTACTCTTTCCCGCTCAATCTAAAAGGCTGAAAAGGAATGCCCCAATGCAAAAAGCAATGAACTGTAGCACACTTCCTTATACTAGTCGAAGCTACAGTAAAAGCTACACTATTTCTTCAAAGGTAACCATTAGAACAAAAATTAATGGTGATTATCAAAGGAGTAAAAGAAGAAGATTTGTGTAAAAAATTTACTTATACTTCCTCCTTTCTAGGTTCAGTTCAGCCAAAGACATCTCCAGCAAGCTTTATCTCCTATTCGTTCCAATATTTCTTTCTTCACATTGATACTATATTATACTCTTCATTTAGTCCAATGTGATATTTTTACCTAAATTTATAAATGACATATGGACCTCCTACTCAATCTGTCTTTTTAGATATTCAAATGCCCAAATTATCATTTTAAAATTCAAATGGACTTTTCTTGTCTTTTTTCCATTTGCATATTCATCTCCCTATGTAAATATGATATAAAATAGGGCCCAGTGTGATTTCTTATTCTCATAACTGTTTTGTTTTAGTAAAAAAATAAAAAAATCGTTTGATGATTAGTTTTTTAGTTAAATGTTTTGTAAAACAAAAAATAGAAATATGTTATAAAAAATAAAAAGCTAGAATAATTTTTACCTAATTTGTTAGTTTTAGTTATGTGGAATTAGGAAAAAGTGGAGAGCATGTGGTTTTTTTTTTACAACAATCATCTAAACATAGTTTTTCTTTTTTAAATTTATTCCGAAAATTTATTCCAAAAAGGAACTTTATCAAACTATTCTAGTAACATAAAATTAAAAAAACAAAATCAAATAAAGCTCTCTCAAATTGAATACATAGTGCAGTTGTGGCACCCTTCCTGACTCCAAAAATATTTGGCTAATTAATCAATTCTAATTGTTCCAAAAAAAAAAACACAGTTGAATTCGTTACCTAATGGCTTCACATGTATAAGCGATGAAGAGAAGTTGAGAGCTAAAAACACGTGCGTGACGCATCAATGGCCGAGAGATGAAGTTTGTTAGGTGTATAATGGATTATGAGGTGGAATTTATTTTTAATAAATTCCACACGTTCTTAAAAGTATGCTGACATTGATTTAACACCTTAAATTGACTTTTTATGTATCCATAACTACTCTCCACTCCCATGCATATCCGTGCCCCCACATCCCCGAACCCAAATATAGCGGGGACCCTAAAAATGACCCTATATTACAAGGATAAAATTACACCTGAAAAAAATGTTAAAAGGATAAAATTGTACCTAAAAAATTATAACAAGGGTAAAATTGCTTTGAAAATTAATTCAGGGTGCTACGTACTCTTATAAAATATTTTAAGGTATTGAATATACCTTAATATCACCTTATAATTCTTAAAATGAGAGCAATGTCCGTAATATTAAACTCACAAAAGCTTTTACAGTAATATTACTTTTATGTGATAACTTTTGAGATAAAATTGGACTTTAACCCAATATTAATACTTGCATCAAATTCCTTATATTCCTTATATCTATTATTTCACGTGGTATTGAGCACCCAACTAACCTTAGAATTTTAGGGATTGATAATTGAATACCCATTCTCTAAACCTTTCTGTTTTTGGACTTTTCTTCCTCCTCCTTTTTGATAGCGATTAAAGCCAATACTATTTTTTACTCTTACATTTTTTTTTGGTAAATATGCTATCGCAGCCTATATTCTTTTTGGTGTCTCCCATGTGTGCTGCTTGTATTTCTTTTGATGGAATATAATTCTCTTTCACTCAGAAAAATAGGGAAAAAAAGATGCAAAACTCAATACCCATCAGCAACACCCAATGAAAGAAAAGACAACATTATTGTTTCGCAAAGTTTGATATTGGTTGTTGGAGATCAAGTAGTATGGTATAGATTACCTCACAAAATTGATACAAAAAGTTTCGTATCCTTATTTTCAACCTCAATTATACTCAATTCAAAGTCATTTGAACATATTACATATCCCTTTGCTTTAGACATATATATTTTCAAAAGATTTCTTCTCAGGTACTATTCATGATTACTGTTAATTTGATAATCCAGAACATATACCTAACTTTAAAAATTCATAATTAAATGTAGAAAAATTGAAATGGGGTGATTCCAATTTCTAATGAAAGCTCTTTTATTTAAATTTGATGGAAAAATATAAAACTGAGGTTTCATTATCCCAATGAAATCAGTTTATTCGTTGAAAAATATTGTTTATTTGGTAAATCTGGAAGTTTCAGTTTCTTTGCCGGAACTTCAAAAATTCATTTCGCTTTGTAGTATTTTTTAAGTGCAATTTTACCCTCTTCATTAATTCCCAAAATACTGTTAAGGTGCGTCAGCACTATAAAATATTTTTGTATGAGCACTTAGCACCATAGTTCGAATCCTACTTGAGGAGATTTGATTCATTACCAATTAAAGAATTGGGAATGAAAGGGTTGGGTTTGACCATTAAGAGTAGGTTCGCTTATGGGTCTTAATTTCTTTCCTTAATTGAGTTTTCCCGGGCTTCCCTTGAAGTGAATGAAGTTCCTCCGCTCTCGAATAATGCTTCCAATTCGTTTGGTCTGAGCTTGATCTCTTCAACCACAGGAAGGTCGCTATTCTTGTTAGCAGCTTTTTCCACGAGGTGAGGAAGTGGATCAACCAATAATTTTTACCTACTATGTCTTTCAAAGGCCAAGTGCAAGGTTTTTCTTCCTATTCCTAATTTCGGCTGTCTTCTTCTGTTTACGCACGTGAGTAAGTAATGACATTGGACATTGAGGGCCTGATAACACCTTAAATTGACTTTTTATGTATCCATAACTACTCTCCACTCCCATGCATATCCGTGCCCCCACATCCCCGAACCCAAATATAGCGGGGACCCTAAAAATGACCCTATATTACAAGGATAAAATTACACCTGAAAAAAATGTTAAAAGGATAAAATTGTACCTAAAAAATTATAACAAGGGTAAAATTGCTTTGAAAATTAATTCAGGGTGCTACGTACTCTTATAAAATATTTTAAGGTATTGAATATACCTTAATATCACCTTATAATTCTTAAAATGAGAGCAATGTCCGTAATATTAAACTCACAAAAGCTTTTAGAGTAATATTACTTTTATGTGATAATTTTTGAGATAAAATTGGACTTTAACCCAATATTAATACTTGCATCAAATTCCTTATATTCCTTATATCTATTATTTCACGTGGTAGAGGAGGAAAGAAGGGATTGTGACGAAGATCAAAAGAAAACATAATGGTTAGAGAATGTTTAAGTTAGAAAAAGGAAAGGAATAGTAAAGGTATAAAGGGAAAGACATTAGGGAACTGACAAAACCTCGGAAGGATCTCTATGGGAAGAATTATTCACATTTTAGTGAATTTTGATAGGAGTTCGAGAGCGCCTGATATCTGGATCATAAGAATTAAGCAGTAGGCAAGTTGGGCCTAAGTAGACCCAAAAAGGTGCCAAAGATGTACCTAAAATGCCATTCAATAGGTTTGTGGGGCCCAATAAACTGAAATAGTAATTTAGTAAAGTTCAGGAAAAATACAAGTATCGGATTATAGTTATAACTGCAAAATTGATTGGATAGGGGAAGTTATCAGATATTTATAAATATCTATTTAAGAAATGTTCCACAGGTAAACAATACCATTAGAACACATGGAAATTATTGGATTAAAGGACAATCTAATAATTTAGGAGAAACCCCATTATATAGTACAAGATTGTACATAATTGGACAGAATATACTGGATTACTCTAAAATAATCTATAAGCTTCGAGAGCATGAGATGGCATCAGAGGTGCCCTTATGAGACCCACCAAGAATCCATATGGCACTTAGCTTCGAGAAGAAGAAATGTTAAAAATATTCCAAAGAAATCTTGGCCACTACACTTGATAAAGTAAAAACACGAGGGGCAATCTCAACTGTGCATTTCAAATAATGCACTGCACTCTTCCAGAAGTCCTGAGTCACCATGTGAGGTTCCATAGATGGACCCACATATTGAGAGGATAAGGGAAAAGAAGTTTGAGCCAAGTATTAAAGAAAATATAATATTAACAAAGAGATAGAGCATGAATAAGCCATAAACCAATTAATTAGAAGCCTGATGAAGGGATTGAGATAATTTAATCAGTTAAACCAATTCAAAAGTCAAAGAAGGCTACTGGAAAAGTTGACTAAAGTCAAGGAATACCCTGATAAAGTATGAAAAGGTGATAAGGCTCCCAGAGTTATTAAAGTGAATAAAGCTAAACTAAGGGCATTTTGGTAATTTTCCAATAGAACAATAATTAAATTTATACCCATTCTAAGAATGTCAGTGGTAGGAAAAATCCAAATACTGAATTTAATGTTAGAATACATATTATGGAATCTTAGAAAAACTAGATTCAGAAAACAATTTGCTTTTTGGGAAATTAGACTGATATGGTTCCAGGTAAAACTGAAATTTTCCTACACACTACTTCTTGTTGGAATTACGCCAACTATTTGCATATGTGTCCTTGATGATGTCATCTCTTTCTTGGCAGGAAAGTTTTATTAAAGATAATCAATCTTGACCTTACATTCTAAAATGATCTTGGCGATCCATTTCCTTAGATTTTCCCTATAAATATCCCTTTCAACTTCACATATGATGTCCTGCATAAGAAACATGAGGAAACTCTGGCCAAATGAAAACTCTAGCAATCCAAGGGACCTAGGGTTCGAGCTAGCTATAAATTAAGATAAGTAATCTATCCTAGCTTAATTTACTTCAATTTAGGATTTTAGTGGATGAATTTTAAGTTATCCTCTCGGACATATTACTGCCTGAAACTGAAACTATACATGAAATAGAAGGAATGAATCAAAGTTAGAGACATGGAATTAAGACATAGACAAGCTTAAATTAGTGTTTATACCTTGAATTGTGTAACCTTGGATTTATCACTTTGAGAGGCCTTTTGGCCAGAGTTGGAACTGAATCAGGGGAGTTGATTTTGATGTTTTGATTCTTCCATTGATTCCAGAAGTCAAAATTGTATGGGATTGAGTCAAGGGATTTTTTAAAAAAAAAACCTTATTGCCACAGTTCTCTTCTGTCTAGTACCCCAATAAGGACTTAGAATTTGTTGATTTTGACTTCATATTAGAATTTGTTGATTTTGACTTCATATTTAGATTCTTTGGGCAAAATTGTTTGGGATATGACCAAGGCACAATTTAATTCAAAAGGTGAGATAATTAATTAAAATTAGAGAAAGTTAGAGGTTTATCTGCTTAGGAAATTGAACCAAGTTTAGAGTTGATTTACTTAAGCTATAATATGAACATTATTATGCTATGGTAGGCCTTGATAATTATGATAAAGTGGACTATAAAGAGGTAGTGAATTTATACCTAAACTTGTATGCTTGATGCTTGAGTGTTGTTATTGTGTTGTTAGCTTGACTCGATTATGTGAAGCATGTATAATTGAGTAATCTATTTTTCTATTTAAGCTATGTGCATATTTTATAAGTAAAAAGCATGGAAGCATATCATCACACAAGCATGATCTAGTAAGCAAGCATGTTTAACATTTAGCATATAGTTGCATATATTATTTATGTTATCGTTTGCAATCATACATAGAAATTTCACCCCTTTTTCGTGACACCGCCATACCAATAGGACATTCACGTGATGGAGGAGATGATGTTACATAAAGAGATAATTAGGGATTAAGTAGCATGATTGATATGTGATCTATGTATGATTATAATTTGTAAAAAAAGTTATATATTCAGAATATGGCAATAATTTGTATCTACCTAGGAAAAATATTAGACGATCAAATAAATGTATAATATTTTATATGATGATATTAGGCATGCTAAGTTTTAATTTTATATAAAGAACTCTATGATTGGATGATTGTATGTGGAGAAACAATATTTCAAATTTAAGGGACCAAATATGGAAATAGGAAAAATTAACTAAATAAATAGTAAAATTTGTACATTTACTGGTGTTTACTCAATGAGGGCGTGATTAACAACTCATTTTTCCCTTAAAGAGAGTTAAGTTAGCTTTACTTAGCAACTCGAACTACTTCATTTTGATCTTTTTAGAATTAATTATGATTTTTCAATTAGGTTACCTGTATGGAATTTACACAATGAATAGTACTTGAGAAAGTAAACTTTGAAATTGTGTAATTTGACTTCAATGACTTTAAAGCAGATGCTCCAAGAGAATTCTCACTCTTTCACAAGAGAGTTATACCAAGAAGATACTTGATCGATTAAATACGTGTGAATGTAATCCCATGGATATCCTTATAGCTACTGGAGTGGCCTTAAGTTTAAACACATGTCCCAAAATTGAATTAAACAAAAAGAAAATGATAAAAGTTCCATATGCCAGTTCTATTGGTAGCCTGATATATGCAATGATATGTACAAGGCCAGATATTTGTTATCTGGTGAGGCTGGTTAGTGATTCTAGTCCAACCTTGGTAAGAAATACTGAAAAGCAGTGAAGAGGATCCTAAGATACTTAAAGGGAACAATTGACTATGCATTGTGTTATCAAGGAAGCAATCTGTACCTAGTTAGATACTTTGATGCTGATATAAGTGATAAGGAAGAGCGAAGATCAATTTTAGGATACACCTTCTTACTTAACAATATCGCCATATGTTGGAGTAGCAAGAAGCATACGTGTATTACGTTACACTCTATGGAAGTTGAGTTTATGGCATGCACTACAGAAATTCAAGAGGCAATTTAGCTAAAGAGATTTATCGAATACATAGGATTTGGGAAAGAGAGTACTAATCCAATATTGATACACTCTGACAACACTGCAGCTATAGCCTACACTAAAGACCCTAAGTCTCAAACAAGACTAAGCACATTGATATGAAGTATAACTTTGTGAGAGATTATATACACATAAAATTGTAAATGTACAATACATTTCAACCAAGTGTTTGGTAACAGACCCCTAACTAATCCAATAGGTAAAGAAACATTTGAGAAACATGTAAAAGCCATTGGCATGCGTAAAATGTAAAGTTATAGACCTCAAAGTAATTGTATGGTATACTATGATAGTCCATTATTGAGGTAGAACACATTCCTTAAGCTTTTCTCCATTTCTTCTTATAAATTAACTTTGAAGTTAGTGTAATGATTTCTCCACGAGTTATCCTACGTGATACGTATTTCATTGATGCACGAGAATCTCTTTGATGTCCCTTTCTCCATGTACCTTGTTTATTCCTCTTAATGTTATCCTACACATTTAAATAACTAGAAGGATATTTTGGTACCCATTTATCTTTGGGTCCTTGAGCATTAGTTTTGGACTTTGATTATCCTTTAAGAACCCAAACAAATTTATTTCTTAAATTAGAATTTCTTTTAATATAATACGTGTGAGAAATATGACCTTATTTTCACAATAATTTCAAATAACACAATTAAGCTTATCATTGATATCTTTCCAAGTATTGTAATGGTCCAGTGGAAGCAATATATGATTATTGTGCAAAATCTCTTTCTCCCTATTAGTAACATCATCACATTTAAAATGTAAAATATTTTATCTTTTCAAAACAAAATCAATAATTGGTTAAAAATTATTTTATGAAAGCTTTTAAAATCATTTTTCTTAAATTTATAAGAAGGATTGAAACTGTTTACCATTGATATGTTTTGAACTTTGAATAATGATTGAGTAGATTTATGTGCATTGAGCTCTTCTTGATTCTCGTCTTCCTCTTGTTCCCTCGTGTTGACAATTTCATGGAGATGTTATGTGATTTCTCCTTCTTCAACATCATCTTCCATTTGTTCATTGGTAGTAGATTTGCAACTTTCAATTACTAATGAACTAGTAACACTGCCAACTTCAATGTAATTGTCATAGGAATAGATAAAGTCAAGAGTTTTAAAAATAACTATGACATTAGAGCAAAATTTCAATTTTTAATAACCATTATTAGTTAAAGCATCATACAAAATTTTCATTACTAAAAGATTCAAAGAAAATATTTTTTTAATTTTCATTCCAATCTTTATTGGTTTGAAATCAATATCATGTGAAAGAATTTCTCCCATATTATAATCTAGAGTTTTTAAAACTATGGTCATATGACATTTCTAATACAAAAACTCAGAATTTTTAAAAATAGAGGAATATTGTTATCAAAACCTTAAAAAAATATTTCATAACCAAATTCAGCCATGATCTTTGCACTTGAGATTGTTAGATCTTTTAAAACATGTTACGCACTCTGATACTAAATGTTGAATCTACTGTATCCCCCAAGAGGGTGTGAATTGGGTGATATTAAAATTTTGAAAACTCTAAGAATATTAAAATAAAATCGAAGAGTAGAGTTAAGAATGATATCACTAATGAAGGAAGATGATGAATAAATATTACACAGAGACAATTTATACTAGTTCAATCCAATCCAGTTGGCCTACGTCTAGTCCCCAGAGCTTGTCTAAGTATTCTACTATTTTTCAAGATTAGTTGGTATCTTGGCTTCTCAGTACAAAAATATGAGAATCCCTCTCACTCCCCTTATAACCTTTAAGGTGATATCCCACTTAAGATATAAATGCTCTTAAGCAACTTAGAAAGATAATTGATACAAGTATAACTCTCTTTTAGTATAAGAATTGTGACAAACACTTAAGCTCGGACTCTTTAAATTTCTCTCTCTCAAGAATATAATATGCTATATATCAAAGAGGAGAAACAAAACTGATATACAATCATTGAATATGATCAAAATGTATGTTGAGCATCTGATGTATCATCATACGTCTCTCTTCATTATTTCATCTTTAACTCTTTCTCTCAAGCTTTTTCTTCTATTATAAAGGAGTTATTCATATATCCATTGAAGTAGCCTTTAAAATAGCCATTGAAAATTATATCCGTTATTGATGATGTATGCATGTCACTTTTTATGATCTTCTTTATGCCTGAAAATGATATGGAATATGTTACATGAGAGATTTATAAACAATATAAACATATAGCAATAGTTTCCAAATAATTTAGATTTAAAGATCAAAATCTATCAAAGTCTGATTTAATATATCTTTTTTACAAATCAACTTGATTTATCGAAGTGTTTATCGAAGATGTGTCCTATCAACAAGGTCTTCAATAAATTACTGAATCAAGTATTAAAATTTATAAAGAATGTCTTTGATAAATTTTAATAAATTTCATCCAAACAATTCTTAGGTTTATCAAATATATCTTTCATAAACATCCTTATCGAAAAACTTATTGAAAAATATTATTTTCAACTATATATTTTTAGACTTATCGATATATTTTAAAATATTGTACAACACCTTATTTATGGAAGTGTTATTTGATAAATAAGCTTATCGATAAATGCTGAAAAATATTCTTTCAAATAGACTTTCATATTCTTTGTTCTTTTCTCAAATCATGAAATATATTTGGAAACAATAATACATAAGATCATAGCAAGTCATAAGTCCATAAATATCATATAAAGAATCATTCAGCTAATTCAGGATTCATACATTGTCTTTTCTTTCATTAATTGAAATGTTTGTCGAAGAGAGTCCTTATAAAAAAGGACTTCAATACATAACCTGATCAAATAGTTCTTCGATAAATAGGCTTCTTGAATATTGAAGAGCAATGAATTAGACGTTCTTCTTTTATGAATAATCTTTATTCATTTTGTAAGATTTCTTAAACCTTAGATGATTCAAACAGCATGTTAACATTATTATAAGCAATAAATTTATCACCAACATCATTTATCAAGATCAAAGCTTCAGTGATTTGAGTGGAAAACAACTTCCTTTTCTTTCTCATATTGTTATTTTATATAATTTGTAACTCAAGATTTCACAAATCAATTTGAGAAGTAAACACATCAAATATGTCACTACCAAAATAATTTTCAAAATCAAAGTTCCAGTGACATGTATAAGATTGAAAATAGTTTATTGATGAATAGACAATGAACAAACTTTTAATATTTCTTCATCTAATTTTGTAATATTTTTTAAACCAATTTTTCATAAATCATTTGAGAAGAAACAAACAAGATAACATCTTATCAAAATCAAGTAGCAAGATATATGCAAAATCTTGTATTAGTTTAGTGTTTTTGATACAACAAAAACTTTCTCCATTTATCAAAGTATTATTCGATAAATTCTTTTATCGAATAGACTTTCCATAAATGAGTATTTGAGATTATAATGTCTTCTTTTAAAACAAATTTTATTGATGGAAGTCTCTATCGATAAATAACTTGATCGATTAATACTTCGATTAACAATTTCATAAATTTCTTTTCTTAAACTAAGTCTGTGTCATATTTATCGAAGGCTTCTTCAATAAATCCTCTTATAAAATAAGTCTTCGAAGAATTCTAGTTTTAAAACAATGACTTAGAATTTATCAAAAGCTAATTTTTTATTAATTTATTGGAGTCTTTATCAATAAGAAACCTTATCGAATATGTCCTCAATAAATATTTTCAAAAATCAGATTTTCTTTCTAAAGTTGTTTCTCATTTATCGAAGAACTTATCAAATTAATACCTTATAAATAAACTTATTTATAAATGCCCCTTTATTAGTTAGATTTGCTTTTGAAATATTGTCTCAATTAATTTTTATAATCAAAACATTAGAGTTTAACAATTGGTTTCTTGAAACTATGTTATATAATGTAAATAAGGAATATAAGGAATTTTTTGATAATATTAAATAGATCCTATTACTAGGTATCATAGTTTCGGGGTTCGTGGCTACCCCTCTCAGCATAGGTGTCTCCTTTAGGAATCGAACTTAAGACTTAGACAAATGTAATAGGGTCTTATACCGCTAGACTAACCCTATGTTGGTAATATAAGGAATTTGTTATAAGCATTTATATAAAGTCTAATTTTACCTCAAAAGTTGTCATGTAGAAGAACAGTTGCTACGAAAGTTTTTATGAGTTCAATATTGTCCTATAAATGTTAAAAAAAGAGCAAAGTCGCTCTAACTATTTAAAAAATATTTTTAACTGGTAAAAACTTAACATTAACTGTTAATGTTTCTAATAGCTAGAGGTGTTACTCTTGTTTTAACACTTATAGGGTGACATTGAACTAAAAAATACTTCCAAGGTAACATTGCTCTTGTGTGACGACTTCTAAAACAATATTGGAGGTTAACCGAACATATAAATAGAAAAATTGTCTAAAAAATGTTTGTTTCAACCTTATCTACTCACATTAATTTTGGGCACCCTTTTCTATTTAAAATACCACAACATATTTAGATAATATACAAAAATATGTGGAATTAAAGAGATTAAGGGTTATATAGCGCCCAATATTATTATCTTCTTTATCATATGATTCTAGTATTTTTAATATTATTTTTGGTACAATTTTACCCATAATCTTTTTAGGGTATAATTCCAGACATAATCTTTTCAATTTGGTACAATTATTGGTACTTGATAAATAAGGTTATGTGTAAAATTGCACTAAATTAAAAAGATTATGGGTAAAATTGCACCAAATTAAAAGAGATTATGGGTAAAATTACACAACAAATAAGATTAGGATACTAAATGCATATAAAAAAATAAGATTAAGATATTAGGTACTACATAACCCAAAGATTAATATCACAAAATTATATATATATTAATAAAATTTTATACTATATTATTGATAAAAAAATTGGGTTAAGATATATCCAATACCTTTAAGTATTTTGTAGAAGCATTTAGCACCCTAAAGTAAGTTTTAGTGCAATTTTGCCCTTGTAATATTTTTAGGTGCAATTTTATCTTTGTAGTATTTTTTTTGGTGCAATTTTACCCTATTCATTAATTACCAAAATACTGTTAAGGTGCAAATCCTAGCAGTACGAATCCTACTTGAGTCATTCTCTATTTCACATTGGGTCCTTGATTCTCCTCGAAAACACTTGCAATTCAAAATCAAAGCTCATTGTAAAAGCCTAACTAAGCTAATTTACCATTTAACCTCTTTAATTAGCACATTGACATTCACAATCATGTATTACCACAAAAGCACAATTATAGGCATAAAATGAATGGTAAACTTCCCATAAAACCCTTAAAAATGTCAAATAAACCATATACAATTTGCATTCTATCAATTCCCCCATACTTAAACCTTTGTACCCCTAGACAAAGAAATAAATCACACATCAGCTAATGCTAGTAAATTAGAGATAACAGCATAAACCACAGTGAACCCTTAAAACAAGAAATTCACCATCTTTTGGGAATATAAAAATGACAATATGAGCAATGCCAAGTAATTAAGTACTAAATTGAAATCAACATTAACTGTATGAGTGCAATAGATTTTCTATAAGGATGTAAGTGTGTAGCTCTCTATCTCCTCTCATTGTTAGGGTTCTTTCACTCAAATTAAAATCGGTAAACAACCTACCATATACTTGTAATGGCTTTCAATCTCCTCAACTATACAACACTTATGCAAAGAATCAAAAGTTCTTTTAAGGGTGAAACGATTAAGATATGGAGGCAAAGGGAAAACATAAAATTGAGTGTCTTAATTAAAGATTATGCAAGTCAAATTTCATCTAAATACGCCAAACCATATCCTTCTATTACATAGAATGCTTATTTCTCTTTTTTTCCTTTACTATATCTTCTTGACAATGCTATACAATTCTCTATTTTTTTAAATAAAAACTTATAGACAATACTTCTACAAGCTCCTTGAAGGTTATATGGGTTTAAGTAAAAAGATGAACTTGACTTGATTATAACAAAATTTAGACACAAGCAAAAATGAGATAATAATATAATAGCAATGAAGGTCCAATAGGTAAACAATTGATCACAATTGATGGCTTGTATTTAGGCCAAAGGTTAGAAATGAATGCCTCTATCATATTTAATAACATAAATGCGCAAGGAGTTTTCAACTCAAAGCCAAGATAAGTTCTAGAGGATATAAACTAATTGAATAATCACTCAATATAGGAATTAAGGCTAAGAATCCTTCCCACTAAGGTTTTCATCTAAATTGCTCATACACTAAAGTCTCACCCAATGTTCATTATTCACTAGGCATTACAACACTTATCACAACTAAAAATCCTCTTAAATAATGATTTAAAAGTTCAAAAGTAATCACTCAAAATCATGTAATAATCCCAAGTTTAACAGTAAAAACTTAAATGTTTCCAATTCTATTTCAAAGATTTTCAAAAAATTCAAGTATGATCATAGTTTCAATAAAAAAAAATTATGCAAAACGGTTAGAAACAATAAGGTAATGAATCACTTATACAATACCTTAGTAGTTCAAAAGGAATCCTTCTATACAGCATTGCACAAGGAAAAGAGAAGATAAATGGATATTTTTGCATTCTAGTCATGACTACAGGTCATGACCAAATTTCACAGTGAGTGTTTGCTCTTAACTTACACGTATGGTCATGACCTCACTACACGTAAGTCATGACTCCTTTTCACAGAGAGCCTATAAAGTTTAGAATTCCATCCTAGGTCATGACTAATTTTCATAGAGGCTACCAATTGATAATTTTCAATGCCCAAAACAATTTTTACACTAAATCCACTTTAGTAAACAACAAAACAATTTAAAATGGGGGTATAATTTGTAGCAATTCATCAAACATTAAGATCAACATAAAAATATTTTATGATGAAAGATTAGATTTATAAAAATTTTTGGCATTCTTAGTCCAGAAGCATAAACATCTCTCCCACACTTAAACTTGATAGTGTCCTCACTATCAACAGAGCTACATAAACATAATCGCAATAGTGAAGCAATGAGAATCAAGACATATATTTTAAGCAAGAGCAATAACAACAATGATATGTTTAGTCATCAATATCCATCTTAATTACAACATCATGCATCCCAAAATCGTAGACTTTAACAATTATGTAAGGTCCATCCTAGCTAGTTTTGAATTTACCATGTTTGATCTTAAACCTAGCTTGGTACCTTAACACTCTGTCACCCTCTTTAAACCTCTTCCTAAGAATATGAGCATTATGGATTAATTTTGTCCTAAGTTTATAGATTTCAAATCTACTATAGGCATCTAATCTCTTCTAAATCTTAGATTTGCAATAACCTCTCTGAACTAGCTTCTAGAAGTTCCTCATTGCAAGCTTTCACTGCCCAAAATGCTTTATGCTCAATTTCCACAGATATATCACAAGCTTTCCTAAAAATTGTCCTATATGAAGACATGCCTAGAAGAGTTTTAAAAGTTATTTTGTACACCCATAAAGCATTGTCTAATCTTAAGTTCCAATTCTTATTGGAAGGCTTAACAATCCTTTCTAGAATATGCTTTATTTCCTTATTGGAAAGATCTACTAGACCATTGGTTTAAGAGTGGTATGGGGTTGGGACTTTATGAGTTACACCATATTTTTTCAATAAGTTGTTGATTAACTTATTGCAAAAATGGGTGCATTGATCACTAATTAACTCTTTAGGTATTCCAAATCTACTAAAGATGTGAGACCTTAGAAATTTGGAGACTGTTTGAGCATCATCTAGTCTCGTAGCAATTGCCTCTTCCCACCTAGATAAATAGTCTATAACTAAAAGAATGTAATTAAATCATGTTGAAGGTGGAAAAGGTCCCATGAAATCTTTTCCCCATACATCAAAACCCTCACAAAATGAATAGGTTCTTGCGACATCTCATGCCATTTACTAATCCCCCCAAATCTTTAACATCTATAAGAGGTTCTACAAAACTCAAAGGCATCTTTGAAAAGGTAAGGCTAATAGAAAGAGGATTTATGAACCCTACGTATAGTCCTTTCCCTCTAAAATGACCTCAACAAACCCATGAATGGCAACCTTATAAAACTAATTTGTGATCTTGTTTAGGAACACGTCATCTTAATACTTGATCAGAGCACAACTTTCACAGAAAAGGTTTATGCCAAATAAAGTATTTAGATTCACTCTTGATCTTTTAAGCCTGAAATTTAGACAAATGAGATGGAATTAGGTCATTTTCAATGAAATTAGCTAAATGAGCATACCAAGGTTCCATAACAGTAACCAAACAAAGAGATTGATCAGGGAAAGAATCACAAACAAAATTATAACTAAGTACTCCCCTTGTCTCTGTCGATCTCTCATCTCTATATCGAACTCTTGAAGCAGTAGCATCTATCGGAGAAGTCTTGGTTTAGACTGTGGCTTTTTAAACAACTTTATAGCAACATGGTCAATGTATATAATCACTTTAGCACTCAAAAGATAAGATATAAATTTATAAAGTGTAAACACAATGGCAAAGAGTTCATTTTCAGTGGTAGTGTAGTTCTTTTGAGCACTATCTAATGTCTTAGAAGCATATGAAATGACTTTAGATAGCTTACCATCTTTATGTCCTATAAGCATATGAAATGACTTTAGAAATCTTACTATCTTTCTATCTTAACATTGTACCTATAGCTTTATTTGATGCATCACATGAAAGCACAAAATCTAAATGCCAATTAGGTGCAACAAGTATGGGTTGTAATATCCTAATTTTTCTATATCTGTATAATACTGATAGAGGAAAGATGTTTGGAAAGGATTGTGATGATAAATAGAAAAGAAAAATAATGATTAGACAAAGGTATAAAGATGAGGGAGTAAAATAAAAGTTTAAAAGTTTTATAGTGCAAAGTGTAAAGTAGACAAAAGTTCTGGGCCATTAAGTGAAATTATGAAAAGTTAAAGGCCTAAAGTATAATTTTCAAAAGTTCAAGGGCAAAATGGTAATTATGAAAAATTGAGTCAAAAAAGACCCAAAAATGGACAAAATCATATTAGTCTCAATTTTTTCCAGTAAATAGAGAAAATTATTATGATCAGTTTGACGCAACATAGAATTTTGATTTCAGGTCCTGAAAAATTTATATTAATTTATGAAAAAAAAAATTAATACAATATCCTCTAGATCTCAGAATCAGATGAAATTTGGCACTAAATTCTTATAATTAATATAAGAATTTATGAAACTAACATAGATCAAAAAGGAGTTTTGTAAAATTTATTATAGAATTTACAGTAGATTAAAACCCTAATAAATACGTTTCGCGGGAATTTCTCAAGAATTTAGCTCATGAGGGTAGTAGATCATGTAATGATCCCAAAATGGCATCTTATAGGCCCAGTACTATTTTTATATAAGTACATGGGCCAAGGTTAATAAAGATCGGGAAAAATATAAAATTATGAAAATACCACTGAGTATGCCACTGTGTTGTGTCATTTAGTCAGAGATAGACGAAAGGCATTTTGGTCATTTGACCAAGGTTAGACAGTGAATGAGAGTTCCCATAATAGTTGACCAAGGTTAGGGAATACTCTGATGAGGTGTGAAAAGACGATAATCCCTTTGAGAAATTAAAGTGAAATCGGATACCCATAAAGGGTCTTGAGGAAACGTAGGGAATTTTATCAGGACCTCTGGATCTCAAAAAATTATTAGACTTTGTAGGAGATTTATTTTATATTAGAATAAATTTATAAAAATATTAGAACCATTAAAATAGGTGTCTAACATTTATTTTAAGATTAGGATATTTTAAGGATATCAGTATAAGGAAAGTGCCTTGGGATTTGTGCCAATTAGCTATTGGACCCAAGGAAGGCCTAAGGCAGTCCAATATTTCATCTAATGTAGCCTAATAAATCCCAAAAGTTGTCTTGGAGCACAAGTCCAATATTGAATAATTTATGAATTTTTTAAAAATAATGGAAAAACGAATAAAGTTAGAATTAGGGTTTGCACATGGTGGGACCCACAAGACTTCACACATGGCATCCAAGGAAATGGGAAGAGAATATTTTTTCATGTGATCTTATCTCAAATTGGCTTGTTGGGCAAGTTTGATGTAAGAGCAATTATGCGCCATTAGATCAAATAGTGCATAAAGTGATCTTGGACATTCATTTTCTATGGATTTTTTCTATAAATAGCCCCACTTTTTTGCACAAAACTGTGGCCCATGAAACTCTTGGGAGGTTCTGCTCAAATGAAGAATGAAACCAAGACAAAGAAGATTCAAGGTACCAAAGTTCAAGCTAGCTAGAGATTAAGGTAAGTGATATATCCTAACTTATTTTCCTTTGATTTGGGGGCTTGAACTTAGGGTTTCCATAGAAGAAAGTTGAGTTTTCTCTAAGGTATATGTGCTGTCTAAAACCTTATATGAAGGGAGAAAGAAGATATTAAAGTTAGAGTTATGTGATTGAAGTTTAAACAAGCTAGTTAGGTGATTGGTTGTTAAATCAAGTTGATATTCTTGACTTTGCCATTATTGAGACCTTTTAGTATGCACTATTTATGATATAAGGAGATGGAATTTCAATGATCTAATGCTTCCTTTGAATTTATATGATGATTTTGTATAGGATTGGATATGTTTTGAAACTTGGAAGCATTAGAATTAAAAGTTGTAATTGTTGGAATTCTTCTCTGTTACTATTTACTTGCATGAATAGTGATTGAAATTTTATAATTTTGATGATTCCAATTGTTTTAAAATGAAAATTTGTGTGGGATAAAGTAAAGAAACAAGTATGAAAAGCATTGGAATCAAAATAAGAATTTTTTGAAGAATTATGTATGTTTTTCAAATCTATCTAGAACAGTATATAGAAGCTAGAATTTTATTATTCTAAGATCATGAATGGATTCAAAAGATGAAATTGTGTAGGGTAAAGTTAAGACATCAATTGATTCAAAGACCAAGTCCATTAGTTAAGATTAAGGAAAGTTTATGTAGTTAAATGAGCTCAATATTCAAGAGAAAGTTAGATTGTAATGGATGGATGATTATGTGATGTTAGAATTTAATTGTGGACTCTAAAGAGGCAGCCCCACATCAAGAAGAAGTAAGAATAAAGAGGTAAAGGAAAGTTAAAGTGAAAGAAAGTTAATGTGATGTTACATTAATGTCTTAGATCAAGTTGTCAAAACTATTACTGAAGTTGCAAATGACATTAGTAGAGTTGTAAACCCTAAACCAATAGCAATTACTTCTTGTTATCGAGAATTCTAAATGTCTTAAGGAAATTCGTCAAAAACTATTAGTGAAGTTGCAAATGCTATTGTAGGAGTTGCAAACCCAAAAATAATATCTTACAATTTAAGAGTTATAAATGTCTTAAGAAAAGTTGTCAAAACCATTACTAAAGTTGCAAATCTCATTATAGGAGTTTTAAACCTGAAAGTAATTGCAATTACTTGTTACAAACTTGTAAATGTCTTAGTACAATTTGTCAAAATTATTACTAAAGTTGCCAATCCTATTAGAGGAGTATTAAAGGACCCAACTAATTACACCTAACTTTTTTCACAGAGTATTAAATGTCTTAGCTAAAGTTACAAAAATCATTCATGAAGTTGTAAATACCATTAAAAGAGTAGTAAATCCCTCATGTACTTAATTCAATGTCTTGTTAGTAAGTCGTATTATAAATAGTCTGTCATGCTAAAAGTAAGGGCTTGTTCTTTCACAAATGACTACTCTTTCCCGCTCAATCTAAAAGGCTAAAAAGGAATGCCCCAATGCAAAAAGCAATGGACTGTAGCACACTTCCTTATACTAGTCGAAGCTACAGTAAAAGCTACACTATTTCTTCAAAGGTAACCATTAGAACAAAAATTAATGGTGATTATCAAAGGAGTAAAAGAAGAAGATTTGTGTAAAAAATTTACTTATACTTCCTCCTTTCTAGGTTCAGTTCAGCCAAAGACATCTCCAGCAAGCTTCATCTCCTATTCGTTCCAATATTTCTTTCTTCACATTGATACTATATTATACTCTTCATTTAGTCCAATGTGATATTTTTACCTAAATTTATAAATGACATATGGACCTCCTACTCAATCTGTCTTTTTAGATATTCAAATGCCCAAATTATCATTTTAAAATTCAAATGGACTTTTCTTGTCTTTTTTCCATTTGCATATTCATCTCCCTATGTAAATATGATATAAAATAGGGCCCAGTGTGATTTCTTATTCTCATAACTGTTTTGTTTTAGTAAAAAAATAAAAAAATCGTTTGATGATTAGTTTTTTAGTTAAATGTTTTGTAAAAAGAAAAAATAGAAATATGTTATAAAAAATAAAAAGCTAGAATAATTTTTACCTAATTTGTTAGTTTTAGTTATGTGGAATTAGGAAAAAGTGGAGAGCATGTGGTTTTTTTTTTACAACAATCATCTAAACATAGTTTTTCTTTTTTAAATTTATTCCGAAAACTTATTCCAAAAAAGAACTTTATCAAACTATTCTAGTAACATAAAATTAAAAAAAAAAAAATCAAATAAAGCTCTCTCAAATTGAATACATAGTGCAGTTGTGGCACCCTTCCTGACTCCAAAAATATTTGGCTAATTAATCAATTCTAATTGTTCCAAAAAAAAAACACAGTTGAATTCGTTACCTAATGGCTTCACATGTATAAGCGATGAAGAGAAGTTGAGAGCTAAAAACACGTGCGTGACGCATCAATGGCCGAGAGATGAAGTTTGTTAGGTGTATAATGGATTATGAGGTGGAATTTTTTTTTAATAAATTCCACACGTTCTTAAAAGTATGCTGACATTGATTTAACACCTTAAATTGACTTTTTATGTATCCATAACTACTCTCCACTCCCATGCATATCCGTGCCCCCACATCCCCGAACCCAAATATAGCGGGGACCCTAAAAATGACCCTATATTACAAGGATAAAATTACACCTGAAAAAAATGTTAAAAGGATAAAATTGTACCTAAAAAATTATAACAAGGGTAAAATTGCTTTGAAAATTAATTCAGGGTGCTACGTACTCTTATAAAATATTTTAAGGTATTGAATATACCTTAATATCACCTTATAATTCTTAAAATGAGAGCAATGTCCGTAATATTAAACTCACAAAAGCTTTTAGAGTAATATTACTTTTATGTAATAACTTTTGAGATAAAATTGGACTTTAACCCAATATTAATACTTGCATCAAATTCCTTATATTCCTTATATCTATTATTTCACGTGGTATTGAGCACCCAACTAACCTTAGAATTTTAGGGATTGATAATTGAATACCCATTCTCTAAACCTTTCTGTTTTTGGACTTTTCTTCCTCCTCCTTTTTGATAGCGATTAAAGCCAATACTATTTTTTACTCTTACATTTTTTTTTGGTAAATATGCTATCGCAGCCTATATTCTTTTTGGTGTCTCCCATGTGTGCTGCTTGTATTTCTTTTGATGGAATATAATTCTCTTTCACTCAGAAAAATAGGGAAAAAAAGATGCAAAACTCAATACCCATCAGCAACACCCAATGAAAGAAAAGACAACATTATTGTTTCGCAAAGTTTGATATTGGTTGTTGGAGATCAAGTAGTATGGTATAGATTACCTCACAAAATTGATACAAAAAGTTTCGTATCCTTATTTTCAACCTCAATTATACTCAATTCAAAGTCATTTGAACATATTACATATCCCTTTGCTTTAGACATATATATTTTCAAAAGATTTCTTCTCAGGTACTATTCATGATTACTGTTAATTTGATAATCCAGAACATATACCTAACTTTAAAAATTCATAATTAAATGTAGAAAAATTGAAATGGGGTGATTCCAATTTCTAATGAAAGCTCTTTTATTTAAATTTGATGGAAAAATATAAAACTGAGGTTTCATTATCCCAATGAAATCAGTTTATTCGTTGAAAAATACTGTTTATTTGGTAAATCTGGAAGTTTCAGTTTCTTTGCCGGAACTTCAAAAATTCATTTCGCTTTGTAGTATTTTTTAGGTGCAATTTTACCCTCTTCATTAATTCCCAAAATACTGTTAAGGTGCGTCAGCACTATAAAATATTTTTGTATGAGCACTTAGCACCATAGTTCGAATCCTACTTGAGGAGATTTGATTCATTACCAATTAAAGAATTGGGAATGAAAGGGTTGGGTTTGACCATTAAGAGTAGGTTCGCTTATGGGTCTTAATTTCTTTCCTTAATTGAGTTTTCCCGGGCTTCCCTTGAAGTGAATGAAGTTCCTCCGCTCTCGAATAATGCTTCCAATTCGTTTGGTCTGAGCTTGATCTCTTCAACCACAGGAAGGTCGCTATTCTTGTTAGCAGCTTTTTCCACGAGGTGAGGAAGTGGATCAACCAATAATTTTTACCTACTATGTCTTTCAAAGTCCAAGTGCAAGGTTTTTCTTCCTATTCCTAATTTCGGCTGTCTTCTTCTGTTTACGCACGTGAGTAAGTAATGACATTGGACATTGAGGGCCTGATTCCCGCTCTTTTGGCTTCCTATGAGGTTCAGAGTTAAGGGAGGCACAGTTGATTTATCTTAGCACCATAAAGTACATTTTTGGTGCAATTTTGCCCTTATGGCTATGGTCTTGAGTATCACTCTATTATATATATGGTCTTGAGTATCACTCTACCCCCATCCTGAATCTCAAACAAACAAACAACACAAATATAGAGAAATTAACAATGGAGAATGAAATATTCCCTTTCCTTTCATCGGAAGTTTCTGCATTTCAGGTTTCTCCATTAATGGCTAGCCATAACAGCAAGCCTATCAAAGAAGAAGAAGAAGTACAGAAACAGAAAGCTCCTCCTGCTGAGTATGGGCATTCAATTATCAAACCTACAATCTCTGAGTTCAGTGGCGTTCACACTGATGAGAAGTTGGCTAATGTGATTGCTTGCTATGTCGACTCGCTAAAGCATCTAAAAGATATTTGTCTCGGTACGTAATCTTTGAACTTAGTTCACTTCTACTTACATTCTGCAAAATGAAGAGTTTAATTCTCAGTTGATATCTATACTTGATAAATGGTCCTCACTATTGTATGCAGGCTATCCAGCTAATCAAGACATAAACTATGAAGCATTGATGAAGTTGATATGTCTTCGCTTAAACAATGCTGGTGATCCATTTACAGGGAGTAGCTACAAGCTTAATTCATATAACTTTGAGCTGTGTGTATTAGATTGGTTTGCTAATCTTTGGGAAATTGAGAAGAATGAGCACTGGGGATATGTTACAAATGGTGGAACCGAAGGAAATCTTTATGCAATCTTAGTAGGGTTAGTGTATACTATACTACTGCACTGATTTTTTAAAGCATATATTATAAACTTGGATTAAGGTATATCCAGTAAAGTATTTTGTGGTACATTCAATACTCACAAGTACTTTTCAGGTGCCCCCAATACCTTAAAGTACTTTTTGTACCTTAGTGCTATGTGCACTAAAAAAATAATTTTTTGTGCTGGATGCACATGAAAAAATTATTTTAGGGTACTAGATGCATCAAAATATGCTTTAGATGCTGGATGTATCTAAACAAAATACTTGAGGGTATTAGATGCACTATAAAATATTTTAGGGTGCTGGATGTACTTAGAAAATAACTCAGAGTACTAGCTACACCTTAACCTTATAAACATATATGATGTTTCCTTCTTAAAACGGTCATATACAAAAGAAGAAAAATGAAGCACATATATATAAAATTATGTATTATTGTAAACTCGCAGGAGGGAACTATATCCAGATGGAATTTTGTATACATCAAAAGAATCGCATTATTCATTGTTCAAGATAGCAAGAATAGCTAGAGTCAAGTGTGTGGTTGTTGGGACCAAGCCCTCTGGTGAGATTGACTATGATGAACTAAAGGCTTCACTTCTTGCTCACAAGGACCAACCAGCCATCATCAACCTAAATCTGGGTACTCTCTCTCTATCAATCTATGTATGGAACCGGTTTCCATGCTCATCATAGGGACGGTGCTCATCACTGTGGAGAGACATGCATCGTTCAAATGCAATTTAAACGGTTCAGCTTTAAAATGTTTTAACTAATGATTTCTAATTGATAATATCATTGTTTTTAAAAAAATCTTATAGTCAAAACATTATCTTTATTTTAGATTATGTACCCATTAAAACAATATTGAAAAAATAAAAAGAAACTTAAATTTGGACCATCCAAATCTAATCTAGACCTAATATGGATGGTTCATGGTGATAAACATTGAAATTCAATACCAAATCTAAAGGGAACAAGAGTTTGAGTACTAAGTGGACTGATGAGCTCTAAGAACTCGTCACCACTATACGCTGTCTAGATCTAATTTAGTTAGTTCAGATTGAATTTTTCAGTACTTGATATTTTTTAGGTACAACTATGATTCTTGTTTCCATCTTTTAGGTACAACAATAAAAGGAGGTATTGATGACCTTGATGTTGTAATACAAATACTTGAGGACTGTGGCTTTGCAGAAGATCGATTCTACATTCACTGTGATGCCGCTTTATTCGGATTGATGCTCCCATTTATTAACGGAGTGAGTAATAATTTAACCAAAAATATCAACTACAGCATTATATATTGAAGAGCTAGTTATTTTTTTAGATAGATTATAGAAGTTAAATCAATTAGTAATTATGATCAAATTCAATTTCTCAAGATATATTCATATTATATACTTCTTAATCTATCCAAATTATTCAACTAACTTTTATATTAGTTATAATTAAAGGAATATAAAGGATTTGTATTAAGAGTATAATGATCAATACTAAATATGTATATATGTTTGACGTTTAATTTACTCAATTTCAAAAGATCCAAATGCCGGGGGGAAATGTTACGGAGAACTATATACTTCCCCCTCTTATTCTTAGATCTCCTAAATTGAAGACTTCCCTAACTGTTAGATACGGTTATCTACCTTAACGTCAGCCATTTTATTTCATCCCACGTGTACCAGAATCATTGGGACTCAGATTCTGATATACAACAAATGCCCCAAGCAGAAGAAGCGAGTAGAAAACTGAAGATAGAATCTTTTTACGAGAGAGCTTGAAAAACTGATCAAATGTTCAGTTGTGTGTGTATGTCATACTCCCGTGAATATAGGAACCCCTAACTGCAGTTTTTGTTTTTCATCCTGAAAATTGTTCCCTCTTCACATAAAATGCGTTTAACTATTAATATTAATTAAATATTCATTTTACTCTTATTGTAAGAACTATTTAACTAATTTGATTATATTTTTTTGTCATCAATTTGATTAGATTAAATAAATTAGTTAAGTGTGATAAATATGACATTTTTCCTAAAATACCCTTATTTAGAATAAAATACACCATATTATAGTTTAATTGTAGTTTATTGAATTTTTTAAAGTGATGAATTTTTGTATTGACTCTATTTTTTTCTTTCTACCGTCATGAGACGCTAGTATTAAGAGTGACTATATATATTAGGCTTAGCCCATTAATTCGTCATGAGTGTGGACATAAAATCCAACACTAAGTTGAGAGAAAATGGGAGAGAAAGGAAAAATGAGGGAGGAATGAAGTCTTCCCTTGTTTGGACGGGAGAATATGAGTTTACATGCGTCACTTTTTCTTTTCTCTATACAAGTTGTGATTTCTTTTTTTATTCTTCAGAATATATTGCATAGTTTTATAAGTGAGAGGGAGGTTTTTCTTTTCGCAACAGATTTGAGAAGATAATGTTCCAAAAATAATAAATAATATTTAAAAAAGTTGTTTTGTTAATTTCTGTATACTTAATTTTTTAAAAAATGTGATTAAATTTGTTTATATTGCACACTAATAATTTTATTTTTATATTATAATTTTATTATTTATTAATAATATTGGATAATTTATAATTTATTTATTTTCATTTAATATATTTAATTTTGAAAATTTAACCTTTTTAGTTTGTACATTAAAAATAACATTTTTTAAATTATTTTGTTTCAAATATATCTTTATCATTTTATTATTATATGATGTTAATATTAAAAAAACTTTTGATTGTTATATTTAATTTATTTTTAAAAATAATATATTTTAATATAAAGGTAATGATATTTTAATCATTCAAATTGCTCATTTACTTTGCTCCCTGTTTTCTCTCACGCATCAAAGCCGGATGAATGATTACATTTTCTCTCTATTTTTCTCTTCTTCCCATTTTCTCTTTTCCTATTTTATCTCCTCCCAACTTTTCTTCCCGTGTAAGCTGAGGGTAAAATTTAACATTTCTCATGGGGTAGCTCCCTGCATTGAAAAACAGTTTTGTTTTAAATAATTCTACTATTTAACTTAATGCTGCTATGTCAGGCACCAAAGATTTCTTTTAAGAAGCCTATTGGAAGTGTAACTGTTTCAGGCCATAAGTATCTTGGAAGCCCAATCCCATGTGGTGTTCTGATAACACGTTTGAATTATGTTGATCTTCTCTCTAGAGATGTAGAATACATCGCTTCGAGAGACACCACAATCTCAGGAAGTCGAGGAGGCCATACTTCAATCTTCCTCTGGTATGCTCTCAACAAGAGAGGCTTCAATGGCCTTAAAAAAGATGTGAATGAATGCATCAACAAGGCGATCTATCTTCGAAATCGCCTGAGGGAACATGGCGTCGGGGTCATGCTCAATAAGTTTAGCAATATCGTCGTGTTCGAGAGGCCTTGTGATGATGCATTTGCTCGCAATTGGATGTTAGTTAGCGAAGGAAAACTATCACACATAGTGGCGTTGCAACATGTGACCATGGAAGTTCTAGATTTGTTTGTGAGCGAGTTTGTGAAGAATCGAAAGATTTGGTATGAAGATAATGAAGGCAGCAAGAAAGTTCCCTGTATTGCTGAGGATATTGGTACTAACAACTGTGCTTGTTCTTTCCACAATAAATAAGAAGCCAATATCGTGGTGATGAGATACGGCGTCGTTTGGTATATTGGCCAAGTTCATTATTCTTCTGGGTGATTGTTATGTCGTTTCCTCGTCTCCTAATCATGTATTTTTCACAAGTGGGTAATTTACTCCCTTATGATTTGTTTTTTTAATAATTAAGGAGTTTAAGATTCTCAAAGTCGGTTCACTGTCCTGAGACTGTCTTGATGAGTTATTCATTCAGTCGTAATTGAAAGAATGATTATGTTGTTAAATATATATTCTATCTGTTTTTGGCATGAAATATATATACATATATATATATATATATATTCTATCTTTAAGTGGTCACTAGATTCAATTCTACCATTACTTTGCAATGGTAAATTTATCCCGAAATGCTCACTATTTGACCCTATATTTTCCCTTTTTTTACCTATTTTTATCTTTATCACTCTCCTTTCATCTTAATTTGAACGTCTACCTTAATCATCTATTGGAAAGGAGGTTGATCCACATTTGGTATATTAGATCCAAACCCAATAGACATTTGGGCTATTGTGAGAATAAGAGAGAGAGTGTGGTATATATGAGTAATATATCCATGTAAAAAGAAGTGGGAGTTACCCACTGGATATGCAGGAGCAAGACGTTAGGAAGTGGGTAAGTTTTATTTTTTGAATCTCATTTCCCCTCCTTTCATGCGTGACCAGGAATAGAGAATAGAGAAATTTGTTTGCTCAGTTGCTCTAAATATATCCCTCTACGTCCAAAGTTCATTTTACTCTTCCTTTGGTGTTTTTGCTGTGTAAACGTACTAGAGTCCAAAAAAAGGTGATTTGGTTGCGTGTGGGTATCTCAGTGAATAAGAGAATATCTAAGGTACGCTCTAAAACTAACAGTGGCATCAGAGCAAGGATCTATGCTTCCGTATGCATGTCTGTGCTTTTTTGTTTTTCTGGTAGCATGATGTTCTTGCCTATATTTCTGTTTAAAAATATTTGCTTTATGCCAAGAAACATAAAGCATGCATTTAAACCATAAACAGAAGCAAAATTGGGCAATTAGAAAACAACATTTTTAAGCCTTGAAATTAGTATTGCGTACTAAGAATGTCAAAATCTGACGTTGGATTAAGGAATTATGACAAAAAAAGTCTCTAGTTCGTCAGACCTGACCTATTTTCTAGTTGAGTATGTACAACTTGACTAGAGGTCAATGATGCTCAAAATGTACTATTTTGATCATCCCAAAACTGTGTCGCTTTGAGCACCAGCAAAAAAAATTTGCTGTGCTAATGTACTGTGGACTGGACTAGAGTAGCCGAGTCAAGCAAAAAACAAAAATGGCTTCTTGTCCACTAGGAGGGCTTAAATCTAGCCTAACTTCAAAGAACTTCTTGTCCACTTAGATCAAATTTAATTTAATATCTTATTTCCCCATTATTGTTCATGTAGAATTAATTTTTAAGCTCAAGTTAATCAAAATAAACATGCTTTCTCTTCAGCTAATCAAAACAGAAGCATAATGGGTGCTAGGGCAAAATCAACTTTGTTTTCCAATGCTTCCAAACATTCTCTCACTTGTGCCCTACATATATATTTTTCATTTTAAACTAATTAGAAGCATCTAAATAAACAAATTCCATCTCCCCCTTGCTTCCTTGTCTTGATCAAAAAATACACATACGGAAAGGGAAGATGATTTTTGAATAATCCAATCTATAAAGCTACCATAAATCCAAGTCCTAAACACTCCCTCAGTGATGATTTGATCTAAAATCAGGGCTTGTATTCAAAAAAATTGAACAACACCTCCTCTTATCTGTCTAGCTTTTCAATGTTACAAAACCTAAAAAGTAAACCGTTCCATCTTCCACAGCAACAGCAACTTCAATATCAAGATCATCACTTACCTTAGTTCCTAGCTTGATTCTTTAAAAACTTCCCTTCTTGAAACCCTAACACCAACTGTCTCTCTTGCTAAAATACACCTCAAGAGGTATTTTGGAAACTATTGATGATCTTGAATAGAAAAGCTAAAAGATATTATGGATTTGGAAGAAGATTATTACCTTTTGCATTTGATTTTCTCCCTCATTCTCTCCTCTTTCTCTCTTCTCCTCTTTCTCCCTCACTCTCAATTTCTTTCCTTTCTTTCTTGCTTGGCCGAGCTTAATGGACCAAATGAGGGAGTATTATCATCTTTTTGATGGCTTTGTCTCTTTTATAAACAAAATTTAATAATTAGGCAAGTCCATATTATTATTTTATTCCATTCTCTTGATCACATGGTCACAAATGATTCTTGCCTCATTTCCTCCATGAGATTTTGCCACTTGGCCCTTCCGAGAACATGAAAATTTATCCCATAAGCTTAATTATATCATATGGGCTTAATTCCTTCATTAAAATGCAATTAATCGTTTACAAATATTTTTTGAAGATATCTTAATCGAATAGCCAATGTGAGGACACCAAAATTCACATTTATTAGGTAGGAACTCCCTAATTTTTTCAATCTCAAATTTGATCTAATTATTTTTTCCCATAATTTTCAGAATTGGCTTTATTCTTGGGAAAAATCCCCATAAAACATTTTTAAGCTAACTTTTCAATTTCTTGGGCACGGAAACTTCATATTGACCTTAAAATTCTATTACCCTGTTTTGTCCTCATTATTTTAGGCCTTGTGATATTTTTCATAATTAAATTTGTCTGATTAGCCAAAATTCAATAATTTTGAAATTTGATTTTTAGGTAATTTTCCCACTTATGCCTTAATTAAGCCTCAAATATAGTCCAAAAAAAATATTATCTACCTTTCTATATCTCTGGGGACTTATCCTGAAATTTTGGGCATAATTCCCAAAATTGCCCTTACGTACTTGTAATTTTGTACATCTACTATTCTAGATGTGGCAAAAGTGTAATTTTATTACTTCAGGATGTCCACTATTTTATTTGTCCCTTGGCTAACCTTGAATTACACATTTGAATTTTATTCATAACGGCTTAATGTTATGGAGTCCTTATGAACCATTATATCTTTCCGGGTATTCTTGAGATTCTTGCCCAACTATATAAGTTTGGTAGCTTACTTATTTCAGGTTAACTGTTGAAAGTTTAGACCCAAATCTATAATATGACATTTTCCCCCTCTCAATCAAATTTTGCCCTCAAAATTTGAGGATTAAGCATCTAGTGATACCATTATTGGTAAAGTACTTTATTGAGAATCATACTGAAGAGAATACTTTCAGTTTACTAAAATGTTCACCTTCTTATCTAAGCTATTGTGGTTTCATGACAAAACATAACTTACTTTTTTCGGCATTTACACACATAATACCCTTGAATTTCGGGTATTTCATCTTAACTTGTTGAATGCCTTCTGCTTTTTAGGCACTACTAGTAGAAGAAGGTTTTTTAATCAAGTTAAAAGGGGTTTTATATACTAAATTTGGGTTTGTTCTAGATAGAGCCAGTATAGAAAGTTTGGGACTTTATAATCTAGTGTGCAACTGATCTAAAATATGTAGTTTTCTAGACTAGTTGTTTTTGTAGATGGTCTAAAGAGTAGACATCAATAAGAAAATGCCCATTCTTTAGACCGGTTATTTGTCATAACCGGTCAATAGAGTGAGCATTTTTTAATTTAGTTGTTACAGTTTTTGTTCCCCTAAAACTTATTATTTGCACACCTAAAAAGGTAACATAAATTTAATAACTAACCCAAGGATTCTTATTGTAATTGACACGTATTCTTACTATATATACAAATATAATCCAACATCTCAATCTTGCAATCATTCTAACTTTATATACAAATCTATTCAAACAACTCAATCTAACAAAAGGATATATATCAAACTTATTAAAAAAAACACTTGCGAGTCAATTGTCTTCTCCAATGGCTTCCAAAGGCTGAATTACTGGTAAGTATCTTCATCTTACATATTTATTGAGTCTTCCGCCAATTGTCTTTTCACAATTGAGTTTTTCTTACTTGTTTTATCTTTGATGCCTCCAAAGGAGTGAGATGATTATTGAGTGTTGGATATCTTGGATGTAATTTAATTGTCGGTGCCTACTTGATGTTGATAGCTTGTTCCCTTGATTAGCATAACTAACAACAATGGCCGCAACCTTGAATTGGTTGCTATAGATTCATCAATCTTTATCATTTTAATCATTCTAATGTTAAAAATGGAACATGTCTCCACCGTACCACTTGCTTCATATGGCTAGGGAAAGATTCCTATTCAATGAAGCTAAGTATAACATAGTCGATTTTATGAACATTATTTCGTATGGTTGATTTTAGATTGAGTGAGGTGTTGTTGGTTTGCCAGAAACTAAACTAAAACCCATTAATAAGGTGCTATATGAGAAATTGGAAATAGTATTACTGAGCTAAGAATTAAAATTACTAAATTTGAAGATGAAAAATGTAGGGTTGAAGAGTGTTGGATAGAGAAATTTGGTGAGCTAATAAATGTATAGCTTTTCATTGTACAATTCAGCAACTATTTGAATAATTGAAGTATAGATGTAGGTAAAGAGTACCTTGTTCGTTTTAAAGGCTTCTAACTTAAATACATGCACATGTTGAGCCTTTAAAATCATGATATACCCTTTGCCTGTATTCATCCTTCACTCTTTCAAACCCCTGTTGAATTGTACAATGAAAAATGATTAATTAGCTCTACACATTTCTTCTTCTAAGCCTATTTAGCTTTGCATTGTTCATCCTCCAATTTAGTGGTCTCATTCTTCATCTTAGCATTATTATTTCTAATTTAACGCAAAGCACGTTAATATCGACCTTCTGTTTGGTTTCTTGACAACCAAAACCACCTCATGTAAATATAACTAAACATACAAAATATATTTTCATAAATTTGAGATCAACTAGCTTATAATTGGATTCTTTAAATAAAAATCATCCCCTAACAGTATGAAGCAAATGGTATGGCATCATCGTATTCTATTTCTTACCCTAGAAAATACCAAAATGACTAAATTTAGTGAACCTAATACACAATCCAAGAGTTGTAGCCTTCAACTTTAGCGATGCTCATAAAAGAAATTGGACATAACCAGCAAGCAGACGTCATGGTTTAAAATATTATCATTAGATATCTAACACTCAACAATTGTCTAAGCCCTCTCAAAGTGTGGCAATAGAGAAACATAACAAAAAATTGGAAAAATACAAATGGAGGAAGGTTCGATAAGTATGCATATGCATATCGGTTCAAATTGATTGGTTAAAAATGAAATAAGTAGAGAAATAACAAGTTTAAGCCTATACTGCCAGTAGTAACCGAACCCTAGCAACTAAATTTACACAATATAAACTAAAAGCATATTACCAATTGTCACATCCTAATTTTCCCTATTTGTATCAAGACTGATAGGGGAGGAAATAAGGGATTGTGACAATGACCAAAAGAAAAGAAAATGATTAGAGAAGGTTTAAGTTATAAAAAGGAAAGGAATAGTAAAGGTATAAAAGGAAGGCCCTAAATTAAAAGTGCAAAAGTTTCAAGGGTAAGTGTAAAAGAGATAGGGACTATATTGCAAAATTTAAAACCTTATAAGGGCAAAAGTGTAATTATAATAAATTGAGTCAAAAGTGGCAAAAAATGTCCCAAAAGTGTTTCAGTTTCAAAATTCACTAGTAGAAAGAGAAAAATATTTAGGTTGAATGATGCAACCTAGAATTTTTATTTGAGGTCTTCAACAATTGTTATTGATCTAAAGTTCATAAATTTATTCAGATTTTCATCAGTACTTCTGGACATTGAAACATCCTCATTTTCTTACATCTCCAGCACTAAATGGTAGCATCTGAAACCACTTCTAAGACTATGGAAGTCAAATTACACAATCTGGAATTTTACTCTCTCGAGTATTGTTCACTGTGTAAATTCCATATGAGTGACCTGACTTTGAAAAATCATAACTAATTCTAAAAAAATCAAAACAAAGTGGTTCAAATTGCTACACGAAGCTAACTTAATGGTATTTCAGGGAAAAATAACTTGTTGAACATTCCTTGACCATGTCAAGATCAGCAAACATATGAAGTTTACTGTTCATCCAGCTTTTTTCCCTTATTCCAGCATTTTGGTCCCAACATTTGCACTATACAATTCCCAGCCTCTCTTCATGCTTCTTCAGTCCTTTCTCATCATAAACTTGTGGGATTGGGATTACATGAAAGGGGATGAGATTTATGGGGAAATCTCAGTAGCAAACAGTGCTAAACAATGCATGCATTAATGTAAATACTTGTACTTGCTTGTGAAAGTGTTAACATTGCATAATGTGTGTGCTTCCATGTAACATATGAAATACAATTGGCCAAAGCAATCATAGCAACAGAGCTTCATACACAAGCACATGTACAATGCAATTCAACAAAGCCATAGCACGTTAAACATAACATTCAATACATACAAGTTTAGGATAATTTCACTACCTGGCTTGTAGCCTTTCTTCCAGCTCTTAGCCTTGCCTCTAAAGTCCCTTCTTTTCATAAGTCAGAGCCTATACATAGCATAATAATATCTTTATTATTATCCAGTATAGCTCTACTCACTCATGCTCATCTTGGGGTAATATCCTTATTTTGATATTCCCTTGACTTTCTTTCTATCTATAGCTAACTTTATTAATAGAGATATTTCTTTATTCTAGCCACTAAGACCAATCCTTTACTTTATTAGAGCAGGGACTAGATAACTTACTTACCTCATTCCTAAACTCTGCCCAGTCCCTCAGCTCCTTATACTGCTCCTGACTCCACCAGAACTTTCTCCTTTCTTTCTCTTCCTTCATTTCTTTCTCTCTTTCTCTCTTCTTTCTCTTCATTTCCGTGGTGTGCATTGAAATGGTAGGGGAAGGGTCTATTTATAGGTGAGTGGAGATGGAATGAATGGCTCAGATCAAATCGTGATGAATGGCCTATATCGCTTAACTTCCTCAAGAAGTTTTGCCTGCATCATCACGATGACATCACCCTCCTTGATGACTCACCAATATGACATTATCAAAGGACACCTCAGGGGGTATGTGGAAAAATGGTGGGACCCTTGGAAGCTTCTGGAAAAATTCTAGTCCAATCCGGTATCGATCGGAACAGTTTCACAATAATCGGACTGTTTTCTGTTCCTAATTTTTTTATAATATTCCAGGATATGTATTCTATCCTAGAAATCAATGTATAGTCTTATCATACCCTTGAAATCGTTATACTAAATATTTATCTGCCATCCATCCCTTGGAAAATGACCAAAATACCCTTGGTGTCCTTTCTTATACTATATTGACCCTAAGGGTAAAATCATCTTTTTACCCCTCTTTGTACTGCCTTAGGGCCTATACTGGCTCTAACTAATCACATTTATACTATATTCCATATTTTTAGCCTATCCCAAATGATAAAAATGCCCTCCATCCATCACTGGTACAATATGGGTATTTAGGGGCATTTTCATAATTTTGCACTTTTTCTGAACATTGGCCCCTTCTGCTAATGAACTGGTACCCTGGGTTTTGGGCCCTCCTTGGCGTCATCATAGGCCTATATATGAGGTTATTTGGTCTCATTTCATCTAGGCTTATTTACTGATAAATTCCATTATCAGATCACGGGTGGCTTCAAACTCTCGTCAAAATTTACTGTTATGGGAATAACTTTTTGTACAGAGTTCTGAGGTTCTGTCAGATTCATAACATCTTATATTGTAGGGCACACTTTCCTATAATTCCCCCACTTATATCTGATGTCCATGGAATTTGATAAAAATTCAGATAACTTTTAGACTATCAGATAATTTTCTGTTGTTTGGAGCCCTAATAAAATTTCTGTATTATGCCAAATTAACCAGTGTAACTTCCTCTATTTACTGATGGAATGTGGGATTAAAAAACTTCTGGAAAGTTCTAACCCTTTCCAAGCTGACCTTTTCATAATTACAATTTTGCCCTTGAACTTTTTACTTAATTACATTTAAGTCCCTTAACTTTTGAAAATTACCACTTTTGGCCCAACTTTTATTTCTACTTTAACTTTTGGCCTTTAATCTTTTCTACTTTTCATTTTAGTCCTTTTCTTCCTTAAAGAATCATCTAACCTTTATCATTTCTTCTGTTCTTCGTCATAATCCTTTCCAAACCTTTTTCCACTATCAGTAGTATACTAATAGGAAAAAAACAGTATATGAAATCTACCCATCATTAGGCTACTCTTGCCTAAGCACCTTTCAGTTAACCGTTCTACTGGATTAGGGCTAGGTTACTTTTCTTATAGCTTTAAGCCCTTGCATATTCTTTCTCATAGAATTGTGTTATATTTTTACTCTATCTTATACCTTCTTCTCTGGGTCTCACTAGCCTTTTAATCTCTTTATCCTTATCTTATAGATATGTCTACTCGTACTTTCCTATTGTCAAAACATATGGATTCTCTTCTCTTTTCCTTAGGCATACTTCTACAAAAACTTTTGAATATCAGCACCCAGACTTGAATTAGGACTCCATATTCATTTAAGGAAAACTAAGTTCAGTCTGTATATAATATAGGCTATTTGAGGAAATCATTATAAATAAGTTTTCTGGATGAGTTAATCAACTACTGAAGCTTCCTTACCTTAACCTCATCCTTGGTAATTATCTTTCTAAAGAGATACTGTACTATTCTCATTTCTTTATGGCTCATTACTTTCCTTAGGCTAGGTCTAACTACGACCTCGGGATCTAACTGCTATCAACCATAAGCCTCTTTAGAATCTAACTGCGACTCTAAAGCTGTTAGGATCTAACTGTGACCCTTCAGTCATGCTAGGATCTAACTATGATCCTTCAGAATCCTCTGTGATTTTGTTGTACTGTATCATTATCTCTGAAAGATCTCAAACCACAGACTAAGTTATAAGGTTAACTACTTCCACCTGTTGATAACCTAATTAATAAAATTTTAAAATACATTCAGTAGCCTGTATTATTTACCAAGACTTTACTTATTTTCTCTCTAACTCAGGAGTTCCTTCTCATCTTTCTTACTTTGTTGTGGCTTACCAATTATGGTCTAACCACCTGCCATTGTATTATGTTACTATGGCCTCATCATAACTTCTCATTTCAATATGTGCTCTAACTGTGAGCCATTTGAACTATGCTTTAACTATGAGTAATATGTATCAGATCTAACTCTTATCTGAAGAGTAATATGAACTCATCAAAATCTAGCTCTATTTGAGAGCCATTTGTTTCACATCCAACTCTTATCTGAAGAGTGATATAAAAACAATCTCTTTATTGTTATCTTTTGCTCTTTTTGTATACCATTTCTTTTGATAGAGTTATAACACTACCATCTTCTTGGTATTTGCTATAACCCTAACATAAGAAATGGCCCTGAATACGATATTCATAAGTCTATAGAAATACCTGAGTAACCCCAATCATACTATAACAATTGTCCCACTTACTGAGACTATCTATTATCCTAGGTACATTCTTATTGCATGTCACATGGTATGGGAGCAACATAACTCTCTCATCATAAGCTCTACCTTACATGTATTGTGTGAGGGGAGTATTCATTTATCATGGCATACTCTAACATACATATCATCATATGATAAATGCAAGGAGATGCAACTATTTATCATAACTTATATCAACATAAGCCATATCCTCATCACATAAATTTGCTCAACCATCTATCATACATATACTACAATTGAACAATTAACTAAGTAATCCTTTAAGGCATTCTTTTCTCTATCACATTATCTGCCAAATTGTCTATTACATTATCTGATCAGGATCTAGCAATTTATTCTAGTACCAGAAATAACTATTTATCTGACTTAGGTTGCCACATTACCCTCTTACTAGGGTATAGACTCAACCCTTCATTACCCTTTCTTACTCTTGCTTATTACTCTTTCTTAAATTGGGGAGTCTCTTTATCTTTGAAACTGTGGCTACCTTTCTCTCTTTAAACATCATAAACTTCTTTTTCTTATCTTACATAAACAGTTCTATTGAACTTTTGCAGCTACCTAAGAAAAAAAATCCTTTCCTTATAATGGAATTCAATCTATGAACTAACTTTTTAGGTGAGCAGATCAATCTCTATCTCTATGGAGTACTTCTGTATCTCTTTACTATCTCTTAACTCTTTTTCTCTATCAGTCTCAGTCTATTATTGACCAAACTATGATTCCTTTCTAGTATTTTTCTTGATCCTGAACTTATGTGGTATGAAACTCATTTATCGTCTACTACTATTACTTATATTCTCTAGGGTACTTTGCCCTAGGTCTGCTATGTTACTGTTCTTTCGTGATATGGTCCCTCTGTCTTGGGAACATCAGTTTTTTATCTATTAAATATCTTGTCTCTTACTTTTAGGCCATGTGCTAGGATCATTCCTAGGCAAGTCTTGTTTCAACTTTTTGTTCAGAAAATACTAGCTGAAGAAATTCTTTCATAATGTAAATCTACTAACATAGAGGATCTACTTCTTAACATTATCTAAAACTAATCTTTCATATCTTAGTACTTTGTACTATCTAGCTTGATAACTTTATAACAATCTTCTAGTTGATGAACTTCAACGAGATTGGTACCTTTATTATCATCATCACTATGACGTATGGCCACAGAGTGATACCTCGAGCTACTATTATAGCTTCCCTTGACCTCAAACTGATCAGCTTCTATCAATAGAGGAAATTGTTCCCCAGACGTTATCCTGCTTAGGCCAGCCACATCGTGCTAAGAAACATGAAACCTCGACGGTAATGGCTTGACTAAGACTAGTCTATCGTAGTCATTTCCTTCATGATTACCTTGTAAAACTGTAAGGTATGGGGTATTATTCCATTTATTTAGGTGTCACTATCTCTTGTCTGAAACATTCTCTAAGTAGTGAACACCATCTTCATATCTCATACTAGGGAGGAAACCTCTTTAGCTCAAATCTCTAACTTGTTTAAAGAGGTTAGTCTAACTAAATCAGAGTATCACTGAGCCAAAATCTTTTGTTCTATACTAGAATCTTATGCTATGAGCTAGAACCCTTTGTTCTGTACTAGAACCCTCTCGATTCTGTACCAAAACCTTATGCTCTGCTACCAAAATGAAACATCCTTATTTTCTTACGTCTTAGGGATCAAACGGTAGCATCTGGAATCACTTCTAAGGTCATTGAAGTCAAATTACATAATCTAGAATTTTACTCTACCAAGTCAGATTATCACGTGTCCTTAGCTTTTTCTCCTTTTTCTAGACTTATGACATGTGGTGCCTTGTGGGTCCCATGAGGACACATTTCATGCCACCTCATGGTTCTAGATAAGTCCAAAGCCTTATCTGATCACTTTTCCTAGTTCTACCTTTGACCGGGTAACTTTACTTTATTGAAAAAGTACTAAAATATTATTTTAATGTCACTTGGAATTACATAACTCTTGGGCCATATTTTTGGACATCTAAGAATGTCATCTTGGGTCTCTAATCAAGTCTAAGCACTCTGGTGGCTCAGTTCCCAAGAACCATCACTTAGCAAATTACCAAAATGCCCCCAGGGACTTTCACTATTTACGATTTAGTCCCTAAACTCTCATTATTTATAATTTAGTCCCTAAATATCATATGTATACTTCTGGGCCTTCTGCCCAATAGGGCCTAGTAGCTTACCTTTTTCAAGCTACATATTAAAAATTGGGATATGACACTTCTTTCCCTTAAAATTTCTCCACATATAGATATTAGGTATCCCTTGATGATGTCATGAGTGATGTCATCTTTTGGCTTCTAGGGCAAGCTTAATCTAAGAGCAAATATGAGCCATTAAGTCAAATATTACACAAAGTGATGTTAGCCTTCCATTTCCATGCCTTATAGTCTATAAATAGCCTCCCATTTCTACCCAAAAACTGAAACATGAAGAACCTTGGGGAGGTGCTACCCAAATGAAAAGCTGAGCCAAGACAAAAAAAAATTCAAGGTCCAAAGTGCAAGCTGGATAGGAATTAAGAGAAGTAATCTATCCTAACTTGTTTTTCTTTAATTTAGAGGGTTGAACTTAGGGTTTTCATGGAAGAAAGTTGAGCTTTACCTATAGTGTATGTGCTATCCAAAACCCTAGATGAAAGGAGAAAGAAGAAATTATTGTTAGAGCTTTATGATTAATGCTTAAACAAGCTAGTTAGATGATTGGTTATTGAATCAAGTTGTATTCTTGACTTTTCCATGGAGGGAATTTTTGGTCTGCATATTCATGATAGAATGAGATGGAATTTTAATGATCTAATACTTTTGTTGAATTTATATGATGATTTTGTAGGATTGGATAGGTTTTGAACCTTGGAAGTATTAGAATTGGAAGCTATAATTCTTAGAAATCTTCTCTATTACTATTCACATGCATAAATAGTTATTAGAATTTTATGATTTTCATGCTTCCAATGGTTTTAAAATGAAAATTTTTGTGGGATAAAGTACAAAAACAACCATTGGAAGTATTGGAATTAAAATGATAATTTTTGAAAGAAAAAAGGGAGTTATGCAATTATGTCTAGAATAGTGTGTAGTTGTTGGAATTGTGCGAATTATGAGTTTATAAATGGATTCAGAAGGCCACGTTAGGTAGGGTAAGGTCAAGATATCAATTAATTCAAAGGCCAATTTAATTAGTAAATATTAGAGAGAGTTATGTTAGTTAAAGCAACTTTAATGTTCAAGAAAGTTAGATTATAATGAATGGATGATAACTTTATGGTAGGAGTTGATTGGTTTTCTCCAAGAAAGGCAGCCACACATCAACAAGAAGTAAGAAGGAAGAGGCAAAGATAAAATAGAGGAAAGTCAAGTATGTGAGGTAGTAATTATTCTAAACTTGTATGTATTGGATTTTATACTTGATTGTGCTATGACTATGTTAAATTGTGTTTTCTATGTATTTATAATTGAAACTCTCTTTCTATGAATACTTTGGCCAACTCTATTTCATATGTTACATAGAAGCATGATATGTTACATAAAAGCATGCACATTACACAATGTTAACACTTTTACAAGGAAGCACAAGTATTTACATTAATGCATGCCTTATTTATTAATGTTTGCTAATGAGATTTCCCCATAAATCGAACCATCCATATAATCCCAATCCCAATAGGTTCATGAATGATAAAAGAAGATGAGGAAGCATGAAGAGAAGTTAGGGATTAGATAGTATAAATGTTATATGAAGAATTGTGATATGTAATGATGTTATGTGACAAGTTTAAGGAACAATGTTCATGATGTAATGAAAAATAGTAAATGATGGAACAAATATATAAAATTTTATAGGCACTTAGTTAACAAGTGAAGCTTCATTCAGACACTAAGAGCACTTTATTTCAAAGTTCATCACAGAATCTGGAATACTATATGAATAATACTGGAAAAGAGTACAAATTCCAAATTTAGGTAATATACTTCCAAGGTCATGCAAGTGGTTATAACTACTACCAAATGGTCCCTAACACATACGAAAGTAAGGATGTTACATTTTGGTATAAGAATAGAAGTTTCTAGAATCATATAGGATAATCCCCATACCCTAACTATAATTAGTAGTAAGTACTTAATTAACTTAGGGTATTGTTGGGATAATTAGCATGCTTATTTAAGCTAGTCTTGCAGGAGAGTATATGAGATTTGCAAAGTTAAGTCAAAGTCATCAGTTAATAAGGGAGATCCCTAGGCAGCTATGATTTATGAAGATGATGTATATCTAGATTTTGATCCTCTTTCAGACAGTAAAGAGACTTCAGATGATAGTATAGGGGATAAGTTAGAAAAGTCTTTAATAGAATATTCTGTAAATATTTCTTTAGATGCAACCTACAATCTAAAGATTATGTAGAGAATTACCCTGATGTTGTGCATATACCAGATGATGATGAGTCGAGTAACTCTATACAGTATGAGTTTATTAAAACCCTGATGTAAGCTCTATTCCTCATAAGAGAGGATAGATTATGGCTAAAGAATCTAAGTACTGATACTGGATTATAGGTAGACTAGATAATATTACTCTTATACCAGAGACCCATCTATAGTATATGACAGTCCCTTCATATTTTCCCAGTCTAGGAATATATGACTTTATAGATAAATATCAGTGGGATATTCCTTGTCCAAGTCAACCTTAACCTTTTTTATTAAAGGCATATAATGTTGACTTTATCAGTCTCAAAAAAGATGTGGAGAGTGAATTACTCAGTCTAAGTCAAGCGATAGATAGAAGTAGAGATCAAGAGTAATTAGTCTACTTGTATTTTCTCAATGTTGTAGCAGGGATGATAGACATATATTAAATATAGGGTATAAATCTGAATCATGTTTATATTTTAGAAGACTGGCATGAGATGGTAGTAAGTTAGATACTAGCATATACCCCTACGAAGCATGTAGAGCTAAGTGAGTTTTTGGTGAATGATTTACCAATTGATATACAGGGGTGACATTTCTGTATGCATAAGTACTTACTGTTCATTTAAAAAAGAGTTTAAATTGAGTCGAGATATAATGAAAATATATAAATAGTGTAAAGTAAAGTAATTACATAGATGTATAAAAGTGAGACATAACTCATATATATAGTTGACATATATGTAATGTATGTGCAAATATTGTGATACCATGAAATATGAGGTTTAACATGATATGATGAAATGATAGTTGGTTGAAAATCTATGTGATTTGTTCCCTATTTAATTTAATTATGCTAGGTAGATATGAGTTTCTAGTGACTCAAGTATAAGGAATTGGAAGACACGCAGCAGAAATTAATTTAAAAATTTTTCCATTCCTTGCCAGGATCTACCGTATGTGTTTAAGTCAAGTGGGAAAAAGCATTACCCTTAGTGTTCCTCAGCGACTTCCACAGCTTCTGGTCACAACGTTCACAGCTTCTCTCCGCGGTTCGTGCTCCCTTTCTGATCGCAAGAAGTCGACGACTCAGGTTAGCTTCCTCTACTGGTATCCAGAGGAACAACGTTCCAACCACGAACGACATGCTAGCGTCTCTTGTCCCTCCAAGGTTTTCTCAAGAATTTGTCCTCCCCGCCTCTATTTCAGCAGTTTCTTATCTACAAACCTTTTGCAAATTCCCTTTCGGCCTTTCTGTGTTCTATGTGTGTTAGTAAAACGCAGCTCCTAAAATCAGATATATAGGATGCTATGCGTTTTTCTCTCTACCGAATTGGATTTTGGAATTAATCTTATATTAATTCTGAAATTAATACAATATCATATATTGTATAATTTTATAAGAAACTAATTAGATAAATAATATGAAATCCGTCCCACAGATTTAATTACCTATTTATTTAACTTTAAATAAAGATGAGACTGAACTATATTTGATTTATTCTCATAAATCAAATTTGAGATATCATATCAATTTGAATTTCAAATTCAAACGTGATAGGGATTTAATTTATCCTTATAAATTAAATCTTATAAATATCTCTTATATGAGATATCCTATCAATTTAAATTTCAAATTCAAACGTGATAGAGATTTAATTTATCCTTATAAATTAAATCTCATATATCTCTTATATATAATATATAAATACAAATTTATATATATACAAATATAAATATAAATAAATATATACATTCACCCTGGATCATTCATTGAATCTGGACATGTCTTAGATTCAATGAATCTAGACATCATAGCTCGTGTTGGGCTATTTTGTGTGCGACCCTATAGGCCCATATGAAGTTGGTAGTAGGCCATTTGCTATACTGGCCCACAAATTACAATTGGTCTCTAGCAAGACATAACGACTACCCAAATTATATGAGGATCGTTAAACGATGTAACCTTTTATACAACCATATCATGTCCCTTTTGTCATGAGATATTTTGGTCATGGTTGCGGCATGGATAATGTCATCCTCCTATTCCTGACTGTTGCTTTCTTGATCCTTGAGTAGTCTGACTGTAGAAATGGAACTACCTTTCCATTACAGTATAGCCATACATTTCTCAGACTCACTCATTGAGGGGCCCAGTAATATCTCTCTACGAATGTGAGGGATAAATTCCATCTTGACCATTCACATTCCTCCGCATGAAAACCCACTAAGCTCGAACATAGCCTTTATGATCACTCGGTCAAAAGTAACTTTTGACTAGGTCAAAGATGAGCATTTGTCATGTAGGAATCCATGATGATGTCAGGTCAAATGACATATTGACATGGTTTGTATATGAGAGAAGCTTATGACGTTACCCATGCAGTTCTCTCATAGCGGGTCAGTCCAACACTTTGTACTCTTACATGTGTCTATGACTCTGATTTATATCTCTATATATCTTCAAAGTCATACTGGTCTTATTTCATCTGTGCTCCCGCACAGATGACCGACCAGAGACATTTAGGATAAGATCATGAATTATCCAAGGATGGTCATGATAGTAAACATGCAAATAATATGATAACACAATTAATAAATTCATAAATCAATAAAGTTCATAAGATAATGATTGGCCCCTAGGGCATGATTTCCAACATCAAGCTTATCAAAGTCAAGAACAAGAATTGGCTATTGTTAGAGTAGAGACTAGATAAAGAATATTATAAGAGAATATTTAGAGCAAGTTATGTCCAAGTCGTGATGTAAAGTTGTTTAGGTCAAGACTAGTAGTCACAAAAAATAAATATTGCAATGAGTTAAGACATAGGTCGTGATAAATATTCACAAAGGTGATCGATCGTGACGAGTAAAGACCATTGGCCGTGATAGAAAGTCATAAAGCTATTAGGTCATGATGAGTTAGGTTATAGGATGCAACTAATGTGCATAAAAGAGTTTAGGTTACGACGAGAGAAGACCTTTTGTCGCAACTAAAAAACACAGAGCTGTCAAGTTATAAAGAGTAGATTGAGATGGTCACAACTAAAGTTTGTAGAGAATATAAGTCGTGACTAGCCAATACTCGAGTCATGACTAAGATGTATAAAGACTTGATGACAAAAATGAAGATGCCAACCTGGCTGAAGTTTATTGGTTAGAGGTTTAACACAGGGTGTAGGCAAGCTAAACAGTACAAGGTATTGAGATATAGAAGATTAGTTTAAGAAAAGGTTCAAAAGTATGCTTTGATGAATGAATACTCTCATTTCACATTATATGTAGAGTATAATATGTATAATGAGAAAGTTTGTTGCTCTCATACTATACGACATGCAATTAGATAATTTAACTTGGTAATGATAAAGCAATAGAAAATTAATAAATTAGATAGTTAGATAGTTAATCCCCAAAAGATTGGAATAAGAGTTTATGACCAAACAATGATAGTCAGTTAGAAAAAGAATGAGATTATATATGAATGTTAGTGGCAAACCTATAGAGAATGCGATACAAGAATGATGTACCATGAGCATGAATAAAATAAGACGCAGTTATAAAAGATGATGCAGCTCTAAGAGAAAGCATCGTCTATGTAATAAAAGTTAATGCACTTGCAATTGAGCTAGATTGCTCTTGTGATAGTGTCATATTGCTCTTGAGATATAGAAAAGAGAATGGACAATGCATTTCATGTTAGAGCTATGTCCACTAGATGAGATGTATAGATTATTACAATTATGTGCATGGTAGAGCTTGTGTAGCTCTTTACAGTACATGATATAGCAAAGTTATAAAATATGAGAATGATACGAGAAATTCCTGCATAATAGAGGAAATATGTAAAGTCTTAACATATTGTATGGGCTTCTATTATTAATCTTGGGGAATTATCTGTTGAGATTATAACTAAGTGGAAATGGCTTACCTTGTAACATAATATGTTAGTTTTAGATCTTCCAGAGATAAGGATACAATACAACATAATCGTAATAGATTCTGGAGGATCACGGTTAGATGCTAATATGGCTCACAAAATATAGAATTTCAGGGTCGCAGTTAGATCCTAAAAAGGCTAACGGTTGATCGCAGTAGATCCTGAGGGTCATAGTATACCTAGCCTAAGAAAATGAATGGGCTATAAGTACGGTATTTCTTTAGAAAAACAATTACTAAGGACAAGGTTAAGGTAAGGAAGCCTCGCAAGTTGGTTAACTCATAACAAAAAGAATACCCATGATCTTAATTTTAGATAGCCTTATTATTATCATGGACTGAACTCAGAATCTTTTTACATGAAAAATGAATTAAGTTATTAAAGTTTCCAGTCCTTAATACCAGTTATTTATGAGTCAATACATAATATGCCTAAGGAAAAGAAGTAGAATATCTCATAAGATATGGAAGGGGTCAAGTGAAAATAGAAAGATCCTTAAGATGAGGTTGAAGAGAATGAGTATAAGAGCCAAATAGACCCAAGAGAGACAATATGAGAAGGTCTAAGATAGAGCATAATTCTATGAGAAAGAGAATGATAGGACTTAGAGCTATACAAGAAGTAACCTAGTCCTCCAAATTAGAGTTGAGGTTGCTCTAAATTGATCAAGATACCCTATCTGTGTAAAAAGAAATATAGTTAAGATGGAGTTGACGTTTATTTGACAAAAGAATATGTCCTCCATAAAAACAAAAAGAATACAATCAAGGTAAGGCAGGCGGAGTTGACTTTACCCAATAAAAGTATGGTTGGCCAAGAACAAAGTTTAGGGGCAGTGTAAAAAGAATGGATTGTTATAAATCCTCTCCCTCTAATTTTATGAACAAGAAGATGATTTTATAGCTGGCTCTGTAGAGGATCATTTTTGGTAGGGATAAGATGTTTGAATGTTATGCTACAAATGACAAAAAATAAGAGCTTTTACTCCTTGCATGAAATACCAAGCATTATGCTATATTTGTAAAATATGCTAAAGCTCTAAATGTTATAGCAGTACAAGCTCCATATGATAGAGCTATGCAAGCTCTAAGTGTTAGAGCTATGCATATTAAGGAAAAGAATGCTTGAGCTATGATGTTAGGGCTTTGCATCCATAAGCAGATATGTAGTCCTGAAACATATTGGCCAGGCATTATGCATGTTAGAGTATGTGCTCCTACTTAGTAGTAAAGTAAAGAAAGACTAATTACATAAGTCTTCTCTTTGTATTGTGCTGAATTTTGAAATACGATAAGAATAATTAGTAGTGTGATAGAATTTCTAAGAAAAAGAAGTACGATGATATGAAAACAAAAGTTGAAGCTTTTAGGATGTTAAGAAATTTCACTAGATACTAAGATAAGTAATAAGAAATATGCAATAAAAAGTAGGATGAGTAGTTGACAGAAACTCCAGAATACAGTAATATTTGAGAGACTTTGATATAAAAGAAATGGACACTATTAATAAGTTTAATATATTGAATCATCAATAAATGAATAGATGCATATCAAGTAAGTAACAAAATAAAATAAAGTTCAATTTTGATCGACTTGATTCGGAAAAGAAGAGTAATGATAGCAAAGATATGAAGATTCACGGATATTGAAAGCACTATGCTAGTTGTCAATATAGAAGGTAAACGATAGATACCCAAATTCTAAGTTATATAGTAGAAAAGAATATAGAGAGAAGATATATCTATGATAGTTGACTAAGGTACTAAGTAAATTTTGAGGGCAAACTTTATTTTAAAGGGGTAGAAATGTCACATCATAATTTTTCCATGTTTGTATAAGACTAATAGAGAAAAGAGGTTTGGAAAGGATTGTGATAATTAATAAATAAGAAAAGATAATGATTAGACAAAGGTTTAAGCCAGAAGCCCAGTATGTAGCCTAAAGTAGGTAGGCTACGAGACACTATTAAGCATAAGTCTCAGAAGTATACAGATGATGTTCAAGGACTAAATTGTAAATAATGAAAGTTTGAGGATGAAATCATAAATAGTGAAGTTCCTAGAGGTATAATGATTATTTTGAAGAAAGAGAAGGTTTAAGCTGAAAAGTGTAAAAGTTCCATGGTAAAAAATTAAAGTACATATAGGCTTTGGGTTATTAAGTGTAATAATAAAAAGTTGATGGCCTAAAGTAAAATTTTCAAAAGTTCTAAGGCAAAATGGTAATTATAAGAAAGTTTAGCTAGAAAAGGCCTAAAATTGCCTAGAATCATTTTAGTCCTAGATTATCCTAGTAAATACAGAAAGTTATTATGATCAATTTAACACAACACATAATTTTGATTTAAGGTCCCGATAAATTGATATGAGTTTTTGAAGAAAAAGAAATTGGTACATTATCCTCTGGACCTCAGAATTAGATGAAATTTGGCAGTAAATTCTTACAATTAATAAAAGAATTTATTAAATTGACAAAACTAAAAAAGGAGTTATGTGGAATTTATAATAGAATTTATACTAGACTAAAACACCCCATAAGTGCTTTTTGGGGGAATTTATTGGGAGTTAAGCCCATGAAAGCATAAGACCATGTACAAGGCCCAAAATGGCGCCTTAGAGGCCCAATAATATTTTCAGATAAGTTTAAAAAGAAGAACCAATGTGTATTTTGGTAATTTGTCAATGGATCAGTAATTAATTTAGACCTAGTCCAAGTATGTCAATTGTAGGAAAAGTTGGATACTGAATTTTACATCAGAAAGCATATTATGAAATCTAAAAAAATTAGATGTATAAAACCATATGGTTTTTGGGGAATTGGGCTGAGCCTGTATCGGATTGGACTAGAATTTCTCCATATGCTTTTTCCCCTTGGCATTTCACTACATGTGCATATTATGTGTCCCTTGATGATGTCATGGATGATGTCACCTTTTGGCTTCTAGGGCAAGCTTAATCTAAGAGCAAATATGAGCCATTAGATCAAATAGTACACAAGTGTTAAATTCCAAGGGGAAGAAGCACCTCCCCAATGTCATGGATGATATTACCTTTCCATGCCTTGAAGTCTATAAATACCCTCCCATTTCTACCCAAAAACCATAGCATCAAGAACCTTGGGGAGGTGCTGCCCAAATGAAAAGCCAAGCCAAGACAAAGAAGAATCCATGGTCTAAAGTTCAAGCTAGCAAGGAATTAAGATAATCAATCTATACTAGCTTATTTTCCTTTAATTTGGGGCCTAGAACTTAGGGTTTTTATGGAAGAAAGTTAAGCTTTATCCATGGTGTATTTGCTGTCAAAAACCCTAGATGAAAGGAGAAAGAAGAAATTAAAGTTAGAGCTTTGTGATTAATCCATAAACAAGCTAGTTAGATGATTGGTTATTGAATCAAGTTGATATTATTGACTTTGCCATGGAGGGACCTTTTGGTCTGCACTGCTCATCATAGAAGGAGATGGAATTTCAATTATCTAATACTTGCATTGAATTTATATGATAAGTTTATATAGGATTGTATAGGTTTTGAACCCTAGAAGCATTGGAATTGAAAGTTGTAATTTTTAGAAGTCTTTTCTATTACTATTTACATACATGAACAGTGATTAGAACTTAATGATTATGATGTTTCCAATGGTTTTAAAATGAAAAATTGTGTGGGATGAAGTAAGGAAACAAGTATTGGAAGCATAGGAATCAAAATGAGAATTTTTGAAAGAAAAATAAGAGTTATAATATTCTATCCAGAATAGTGTGTAGTTGCTAGTATTTGGGAATTCTGAGTTAATAAATGGATTCAAAAGGCCAAATTGTGTAGGGTAAGGTCAAGACATAAATTGATTCAAAGGCCAAGTTAATTAGTAAATATTAGAGAATGTTATATTACTTGAAGCAAGTTCAACGTTCAAGAAAGTTAGGTTGTAATGAATGGATGATAATGCTATGGTAGGATTTGATTGGTTTGCACAAAGAAGGGCAGCTACACATCAAGGAGAAGTAAGAAAGAAGAGGCAAAGATGAAGTAAAAGAAAGTCAAGCATGTGAGGTAGTAAATGATCCTAAACTTGTATGTGTTGAATGTTATGCGTGGTTGTGCTATGACTATGTTGAATTGTGTTGCATATGCATTTGTGATTGAAGCTCTATTTATATGATTACTTTAGCCAATTATATTTCATATACATGGACGCATGCACATTATACAATGTTAACACTTTCATAAGCAAGCACAAGTATTTACATTAATGCATGTATTGTTTAGTACAATTTACTTATGAGATTTCCCATAAATCTCACCCTATCCATGTAATACCAATTCCAACAGGCTCATGAATGATAAAAGAAGATGAGGAAGCATGAAGAGAAGTTAGGGATTTGATAGTATAAATGCTTTATGAAGAATTGTAATATGTAATGATGCTATATTACATGTTTGAGAAGCAATGTTCATGATGTAATGAAAAATAGTAAATGATGGAACAAATATATGACATTTTACAGACACTTAGTTAACAAGTCAAGCTTTCTTTTGACACCAAGAATACCTTATTTCAATGTCTATTCAAAAAGAATGAATTTTCTAAAAGTAGGGACCAGAATATGTTTTTAGAATTTTTGACCAAATGAACGGTAAACTTCAATGATTGAACTGTATTGATTGACTAAGCATTTGGTCATGAAATTATTTTTTCCTTAAATTTCAAGATGTTATCTTCACGTATCGTCTTGAACCTCTTAATTTTGATTTTTCTAAAATTAATTATGGTTTTTTGAAGTTTGTTGTCAAATCTAGAATACAATATGAATGGTACTCAAGAAGATTAAAAGCTCTAGATTTAGCTAATAAACTTTCAAGGTCATGTAAGTGGTTCTAAATGCTACCAAATTGTCCCTAAGACATGAAAGTAATGATGTTACAAAAGTAAATAAGAAGCTCTATTACTTCACTAATGTTCTTAGAGAGTTGTTAGAATTTAAATTAGAAGAACATAATTTCTCAAATGTAGCCCAAAAACATAGTCATGAAACAAAAAAACATATAAAGGAAACATATCCAGAGCTATATGACTAAGGTATGAGTTAAATTTTGAGGATTGATAGAGGAGGAAATAAGGGATTGTGATGATGATCAAAAGAAAACATATTGGTTAGAGAACGTTTAAGTTAGAAAAAGGAAAGGAATAGTAAAGGAATAAAGGAAAGGATATTAATGAAAAGTCCAAAAGTTTCAAGGGTAAGTTTAAAAGAGATAGGGGCTAAATTGTAAAGATGAAAACCTTCCAGGGGCAAAAGTGTAATTGTGACAAATTGAGCGGAAACTGGCCAAAAGCTGCCCAGAAGCATTTCAGTCCCAAATTTCACCAGCAAATAAAGAAAAATATTTAGAGTTGAATGACATAACCCATAATTTTTATTTGAATCTCGAATAACTGATATATATGAAGTTTTAAAAGTTATTTGAATTTTTCATTAGACCCTCTAGACCTAAGATATAGGTGAAAAGTTATAGGAAGATACGTCCTATTAAACAAGAGGTTAGGGAACAAACAGAACCTCAAAAGGAGCTCTATGGGAAGAATTATTAACATTTTAGTGAATTTTGATGGGAGTCTGAGATCGCCTGATATATGGATCATAAGAATTAAGTAGTAGGAAAGTTGCACTTAAGTGGACCCAAAAAGGTTCCAAAAAGGGGCCCAAGATGTCATTCAACAGGTTAGTAGGGCACAATATACTGAAACAGTAATTTAGTATAGTTCAGGAAAAATACAAGTACTGGGTTATAGTTATAACTGGGAAATTGATGAGATAGGGGAATGTTATCAGTTATTTATAAGTATCTATTTAAGAAATGTTCCCTAGGTAAATAATACCATTGGAGTACATGGAAATTAATGGACTAAAGAACAACTAATAATTCAGGAGAAACCCCTTTATACGGTACAAGATTGTACATAATTGGACAGTATATATTGATTACTTTAAAATAATCTAGGAGCTTCTAGAGCATGAGGTGGCATTAGAGGTATCCTCATGGAACCCACCAAGAAGCCATATGGCAGTTAGTTTAGAGAAGAAAAAATGTGAAAAATATTCTAAAGAAATCATGGCCACACAACTTGATATAGTAAAACACATGTGGGCATGATTTACAATGCATTAGAGTCTTCCAGAAGTCCTAAGTTACAATGTGAGATTACAAAGAGGGACCCACACATGGCACTAGTTATTGAGAGGATAAGGGAGAATAAGTTTGAGCCAAGAATTTAAGAAAATAAGATTAACAAAGTGATAGAGCATGAATAAGCCATAAACCAATTAATCAAGAACCAGATGAAGGGATTGAGATAATTTAATTAGTTAACCCAAGTCAAGAGTCAAAGAAGGCTACAGGAAAAGTTGATTAAAGTCAGGGAATACTCTGATGAAGTATGAAAAGACTGTAAGGCCCCCAGAGTTATTAAAGTGAATAAAGATGAGCTAAGGGCATTTTGGAAATTTTCCAATAAGACAATAATTAAATTTATACCTATTCTAAGGATGTCAATGGTAGGAAAAATTTGGATACTAGATTTAAGGTTATAATACATATTATGGAATCTAAAAAAAACTAGATTTAGAAAATAATTTGCTTTTTGGGAATTTGGATTGAGATGGTACCAGATGAAACTAGAATTTTCCTAGACACTTCTTGTTGGAATTGCACCAGCTAGTTGCCTATGTGGCCTTGATGATGTCATCTCTTTCTTGGCAGGCAAGTTTTATCCATGATAATCAATCTTGACCTTCCCTTCTAAAATGATCTTGGCGATCTATTTCCTTAGATTTTCCTAATAAATACCCATTTTAACTTCACATATGATGTCATGCATAAGAAGCATGAGGAAGCTCTAGCCAAATGAAAAATCCAGTAATCCAAGGCACCTAGGGTTCAAGCTAGCTAGAAATTAAGGTAAGTAATCTATCCTAGCTTATTTTACTTCAATTTAGGAGGTTGCATCTAGGATTTTAGTGGATGATTTTTGAGTTATCCTCTTGGACGTATTGCTGACTAAAACTGTACATGAAATCAAAGGAATGAATCAAGGTTAGAGACATGAAATTAAGACATAGACAAGTTTAGATTGATGTTTATACCTTGAATTAATTATGTAACCTTGGATTTCTCACCTTGAGAGGCCTTTTGGCCAAAGCTAGAACTGAATCAGGGGAGCTAATTTTGATGGTTTTGATTCTTCCATTGATTCTAGAAGGCAAAATTATGTGGGACTAAGTCAAAGGATTTTTAAAAAAACCCTTGCTACCACATTTCTCTTTTGTCCAGTACCCCAAGGAGGAGTTAGAATATGTTGATATTTACTTCATATTTATATTCTTTGGGAAAAATTGTTTGGGATATGATCAAGGCACAATTTAATTCAAAAAGCAAGATAATTAACTAAAATTAGAGAAAGTTAGAGGTTTATCGGCTTAGGAAATTGAACCAAGTTTAGAGTTGATTTACTTGAGTTGTAATATGAACATTATTATGCTACATTAGGCCTTGATAATTGTGATAAAATGGACAATAAAGCTGTTGGAAATCGTGCCCTAGGGGTCAATCATTGTCTTATGAACATTATTGATTTATGAATTTATTAATTATGTTATCATATTATTTGCATGTTTACTGTGATGACCATCCTTGTATAATTCATGATCTTATCCTAAATATCCCTGGTCGGTCATCTATGCGGGAGCAGAGATGAAATAAGACCAGTATGACTTTGAAGATGTATAGAGATATAAATCAAAGTCATAGGCATATGTAAGAGTACAAGGTGTTAGACCGACCCGCTATGAGAGAGCTGCATGGGTTACGTCATAAGCTTCTGTCATATGCAAACCATGTCACTATGCCCTTTGACTTGAGATCATCTTGGATTCCTACATGACAAACGCTCAGCTTTGACCTAGTGAAAAGTCACTTTTGACCGAGTAATCATAAAGACTATGTTTGGGTTTAGTGGTTTTTCATGCGGAGGAATGTGAATGGTCAAGATGGAATTTGTCCTTCACATTCGTAGCGAGATATTACTGGGACCCTCGATAAGTGAGTCTGAGAAATATGTGGCCATACTGTAATGGAAAGGTAGTTCCATTTCTATAGTCAGACTACTCAAGGATCGAGAAAGTAACGGTCAGGAATAGGAGGATGACATTATCCATGCCTCATCCATGACCAAAATATTGCGTGAGAGAAGGGACATGATATGGTTTTATAAAAGGTTATATCGTTTAACGATCCTCATATGATTTGGGTAGTCGTTATGTTTTGCTAGAGACCACTTGTGACTTGTGGGCTAGTATAGCAAATAGCCCACTACCAACTTCATATGGGCCTATAGGGTCGCACACAAAATAACCCAACACGAGCTATGATGTCCAGATTCTTTGAATCTAAGACATGTCCATATTCAATGAATGATCCAGGGTGGATGTATATATTTATTTATATTTATATTCATATATATACATTATATATAAGAGATATATGAGATTTAATTTATAAGGATAAATTAAATCTCTATCACGTTTGAATTTGAAATTCAAATTGATAGGATATCTCATATAAGAGATATTTATAAGATTTAATTTATAAGGATAAATTAAATCTCTATCACGTTTGAATTTGAAATTAAAATTGATATGATATCTCAAATTTGATTTCTGAGAATAAATCAAATATAGTTCAGTCTTATCTTTATTTAATAAATAGGTGAATTAAATCTGTGGGATGAATTTAATATAAATATTATTTATTTAATTAGTTTCTTATCAAATTATACAATATATGATATTATATTAATTTCATAATTAATATAAGACTAACTCTAAAAAAATCCAATTCGATAGAGGAAAACACATAGCATCCTATATATCTGATTTTAGGAGCTATATTTTGTACGACATGGAACACAGAAAGGCCAAAGGGGAATCCGCAAAAGGTTTGCAAATAAGAAACTACCAAAATAGAGACGAAGAGGACGAATTTTTGAGAAAGCCCTGGAGGGACAGGAGACGCTAGCATGTCGTTCGTGGTTGGAACACTGTTCGTGTGGATACCAGTAGAGGAAGCCAACCTGAGTCGTCGACTTCTTGTGATTGAAAAGGGAGCACGAGCCGCGGAGAGAAGCTGTGAACGTCGTGACCAGAAGTTGTGGAAGTCACTAAGGAACACTAAGGGTATTGCTTCTTTCCAGTTGACTTAAACACATACGGTAGATCCTGGCAAGGAATGAAAAAAATTTTAAGTTAATTTCCGCTGTGTGTCTTCCAATTCCTTACAAAAGCAAGAGGCAAAGATGTAAAGGAAAGGTTAAGGAAAAGCAATAAAGATGTAGTGAATTTATACTTAAACTTGTATGCTTGATGCTTGAGTGTTGTTATTGTGCTGTTTGCTTGACTCGATTATGTGAAGCATGTATGATTGAGTAAAATATTTTTCTTTCTACGCTATGGCCATATTTTATAAAGAAGCATGGAAACATATCATCACGCAAGCATGATCTACTAAGCAAGCATGTTTAACACTTAGCATATAGTTGCATACATTGTTTGTGGTACCGTTTGCAATCATAAATAGAAATATCACTGCTTTTCCATATCACCACCATACCAATAGGGCATTCACGTGATGGAGGAGATAATGTACATAAAGAGATGATTAGGGATTAAGTAGCATGATTGATGTATGATTGTAATTTGTAAAAAATGTTATATATTTAGAATATGGTAATAATTTATATCTGCCTAGAAAAAATAGTACACGATTAAATAAATGTATAATATTTTATATGATGATAGTAGGCATCCTAAGTTTTAATTTGATATAAAGAACACTTCTTAATCCCTAATTTTTCAAATTTAAGGGACCAAATATGAAAGCAGGAAAAATTGACCAAATGAATAATAAATTTTGTACATTTACTTGCATTGACTTCGTGAGGGCGTGATTAACGACTTATTTTTCTCTTAAAGATACTTAAGTTAGCTTCACTTACCAACTTGAACTCCTTTATTTTGATTTTTTTAGAATTAATTATGATTTTTCGGTTAGGTCACTTGTTTGGAATTTACACAATGAACAATACTTGAGATAACAATATTCTAAATTGTGTAATTTGACTTCAATGACTTTAAAAGTGGTTTCAAATGCTCCAAGATAATCCTCACTCTTTCACAAGAGAGTTATACTAAGAAGATACATGAGCGATTCAATATGAGTGATTGTAATCCTATGGATATCCTTATGGTCACTGGAGTAGCCTTAAGTTTGAACATATGTCCCAAAACTAAATTAAAAAAAAGAAAATGATAAAAGTTCCATATGCCAGTTCTATTGGTAGCCTAATATATGCAATAGTATGTATAAGACCAAATATTTTTTGTGGTGAGGCTTGTTAGTGATTCTAGTCCAACCTAAGTAAGAAGTACTAGAAAGTAGTGAAGAGGATCCTGAGACACGTAAAGGGAACAATTAACTATGCATTGTGTTATCATGAAAACGATCTGTACCTAGTCAAATACTTTGATACTGATATATGTGGAGAAAATAAAGGGTGAATATCAACTTTAGGATATACCTTCTTGCTTAACAATGTCACCATATGTTGGAGTGCAAGAAGCAGACATGTATTACCTTACACTCTATGGAAGTTTAGTTCATGGCATGTGTCACATCATAATATTTTCCTGTCTGTATAATACTGATATTGGAAAGAGATTTGGAAAGGATTGTGATGATGAATATAAAGGAAAAATAATGATTAGACAAAGGTATAAAGATGAGGGACTAAAATGAAAAGTTGAAAAGTTCTATGGTACAAAGTGCAATTTTCTAAAGTTTAAGCGCAAAATGGTAAATTATTAAAAGTTGAGCTGGAAAAGGCCCAAAAATATCCAGAATAAGATTAGTCACAAATTTTCCCAATAAATAGAGAAAATTATTTTGATCAGTTTGACATAACACAGAATTTTGATATGAGGTCCCAAAAAAATTATATTAATTTCTAAAGAAAGAAAACTTAATACAGTATTCTTTTGACCTCAAAATCAGATGAAATTTGGTACTAAATTTCTATAATTAATATAATAATTTATGAAATTGATAGAGCTCAATAAGTCCAAGGTAAGGCCTAAGGCAGCCAAATAAGTCTAACAAGTTGTCTTGGAGCCCAAGTAAACCAATGAATAATTTATGAATTTTTGAAAAAGAAAGGGAAAATGAATAAAGTGAGAATTAGGATTTGCACATGGTGGAACCCACAAGACTTCACACATGGTGTCCAAGGCAAGGGGAATAGAATATTTTTGGTCATGTGATCTTATCTTAAATTGGCTTGGTGGGCAAGTTTGATGTAAGAGCAATTATGAACTATTAGATCAAATAGTACACAAAGTGATCTTGGGCATTCATTTTCTGTGGAATTTTTCCATAAGTACCACCATTTTTTGCACAAAATCATGGCCCTTGGAACCCTTGGGGAGGTGCTACTTAAATGAAGAGTCAAGCCAAGACAAAGAAGATTCAAGGTACCAAAGTTCAAGCTAGCTAGAGATTAAGGTAAGTGTCTATCCTAACTTATTTTCCTTTGACTTAGGGCCTTGAACTTAGGATTTTCATGGAAGAAATTTGAGTTTTCTCTAAGGTGTATGTGCTATCCAAAACCTTATATGAAAGGAGAAAGAAGAAATTAAAGTTAGAGTTATGTGATTGAAGCTTAAACAAGCTAGTTAGGTGATTGGTTGCTGAATCAAGTTGATATTCTTAACTTTGCCATGGTTGAAACCTTTTAGTTTGCACTGTTCATGATAGAAGGAGATTTAATTTCAATGATCTAATATTTCCATTGAATTCATATGATGTTTTTGTGTAGGATTGGATAGGTTTGGAATCTTGAAAACATTAGAATTCCAAGTTATAGTTTTTGAAGTTCTTCTCTATTACTGTTCACTTGTATGAATAGTAATTGTAATTTCATGATTTTTATGATTCCAATGCTTTTAAAATGAAAAGTTGTGTGGAATAAAGTAGAGAAACAAGTATGAGAAGCATTGGAATCAAAATGAGAACTTTTTGAAGAATTATACATGTTTTTCAAATCTGTCCAGAACAATGCATAGGAGCTAGAATTTCATGATTCGAAGATCATAAATAGATTCAAAAGATGAAATTGTGTGGGGTAAAGTCAAGACATCAATAGATTCAGAAGCCAAGTCCATTAGTTAAGATCAAGAAAAGTTAATATAGTTAAATGAGCTCAACGTTCAAGAGAAACTTAGACTGTAATAGATAGATGATTATGTGATTTTAGGATTTGATTGTGGACTCGAAAGAGGTAGCCGCACGTCAAGGAGAATTAAGAAGAAAAAGGCAAGTTTAAAGTGAAAGAAGTCAAGCGTATGAGGTAGTAATCTTATTTTAAACTTGTATATATTGAATGTTATGCTTGGTTGTGTTATGGCTATGTTGAATTATGTTGCATATGTGTTTATTATTGAAGCTATATTTCTATGATTACTTTGGCCAATTGTATTTCATATGTTACATGGAAGCATGCACATTATACAATGTTAACACTTTCACAAGCAAGCACACGTATTTAAATTAATGCATGCATTATTTAGTACCTTTTGCTACTAAGATTTCCCTAGAAATTTCACTCCCTCCATATAATCCCAAACCCAGCAGGTTTATGAACGATGAAAGAGGATGAAGCATGAAGAGAAACTAGGGATTGGATAGTATATATGTTATGTGAAAATTGTTATATATAATGTTGCTATATGACCTATATAAGTAGTGATGGTCTTGTAATGAAAAATAGTAAATGATGAGATAAATGTATGAACTTTTATAGACATTTAGTTAACATGTCAAGCTTTATTTTGACATCAAGAAAACCTTATTTTGATGTCTGTACAAAGAGAACAAATTTTCCAAAATAAGGGACTAGAATATGTTTTCATAGTCTTTGACCAAATGAACAATAATATTTGACGAATAAATTGTATTAATTGACTAAGCATTTGGTCTGAAAATTATTTTTTCCTTAAATTTCAAGATGTTATCTTCATGTAGCTTTTTAAATCACATCATTTCAATTTTTTATAATTAACTATGATTTTCTGAAATTCGTTACCAAATCTGGAATACCATATGAACAGTAACTCAAAAGAGTAAAATTCTAGATTTAGCTAATGGACTTTCAAGGTCTTGTAAGTAGTTCTAAATGCTATTTAATAGTCCCTAAGACATATGAAAATAAATATGTTTCATTTTGGTATTAGAGCAGATATTTCTGGCATAATATAAAATAGTTTCCATACCCTAACTCTAAATAGTAAGTACTTTGTTATGTTGGGATATTAGTTAGGATAGTTAGCATTGCTTATTTAAGCAAATATTGCAAGAATAGATATAAGATTTCATAAAGTTAAGTCAGAGCCATCATTTAATAAGGGAGACCCCAGGCCAGTAGTGATATATGAAGATGATAGTATAGAGCATCAGTCAGGGAGATCTATAGTAGAATATCCCATAGATGCTTCTGTAAACTCAAACCTGTAGTTTGGAGGTTATGTAGAGATTCAGTCTGAAGTTGTGCATGTTCCAGATGATGTTGAGTCTAGTGACTCTATATAATATGAGTTTGTTGGAGTGCCCTCGTAAACTCTATTCCTCCAATGAGAGGACATATTTCGGCTGAGGAAGCTGAGTACTGGTATTAGATTATAGGTATACCAGATATTATTCCTCCTCCACCAGAGTTTGATGATAGATTTGATATGGATAACCTCAGTCCCTTAATCTATAGATCCAGTTAGAGTCTACAATAATTCCTTCCTTTTCTCGCAGTCCAGGAAAATATGACTATTGTCATATCCTAACTTTTCCGTATCTGTATAATACTGATAGTGGAAAGAGGTTTGTAAAGGATTATAACAATGATCAGAAGGGATAATAAAGGTTAAATGAGTTTTGAAAAAAGAGAGGGACCTAAACACAAAGTGTAAAAGATTAAAGGCCAAAAGTTAAGGTAGAAATAAATGTTGAGCCAAAAGTGGTAATTTTCAAAAGTTAAGGTATTTAAATGTAATTAAGTAAAAAGTTTAAGGGCAAAATTATAATTATAGAAAGATCAGCCCATAAAGGGTTAGAACTACCCAAAAGTATTTCAATACCACATTCCATCAGCAAATAGAGGAAGTTACACTGGTTAATCTGGCATGATACAGAAATTTTATTAGGGCTCCAGACAGTAGATATTTATCTGATAGTCTGAAAGTTATCTAAAATTTTATCAGATTTCATGGACTTTAGATATAAGTGGGGAATTACAAGAAAGTATGCCCTACGGTGTCAAATATCATGGATCTGATAGAACCTTGGAAGAAGTTCTAAATAAAAAGTTATCCTTATATTAGTGAATTTTGACAGGAGTTTGAAAACACCCGTGATCCGATAATGGAACTTATCAGTAAATAAGCCTAGGTAGAATGAATTCAGATGGACTCATATATAGGCCTATGATGACGCCAAGGAGGGCCCAAAACCCAGGGTATCAATTCATCAGTAAAATGGGCCAGTGTCCGGAAAAAGTGTAAAATGACAAAAATGACCCTATGTAGCCAAATTATAGCAGAGATAGATAGAGGGCATTTTAGTCATATGGGACAGGTCAAAAATGTGTAGCATAGTATAAATATGATTAGTTAGAGCCAGTATATGCTCTGAGGCAGTGAGGGGTAAAATGACAATTATGCCCTTAGGGTTAATATAGTGTAAGAAAGGACACCAAGGGTATTTTGGTAATTTCCCAAGGGATGGATGGTAGATAAATACTCAGTCTAACATTTTCAATGGCATGAGAAGCCTAGACATTGGTTTCCAGGATAGAACACATATCCTGGAATATTATAAAAAATTAGGAATAGGAAACAGTCCGATTTTTATGAAACTGATCCGATCGGTACCGGATTAGACTAAAATTTTTCCAGATGATTCCTTACATGATAATTGCACCATATACCCCCATGAAGTGTCCATTGAGTTGTCCCTTGTGATGTCATAATTCTCCTTTTTGGAAAAAGTTAAATCCAAGATTAAATGTGAGCCCTTAGATCAAATAGTGCACAAATCAATCTTGGCCATCCATTTTCACCTAAATTTCTCTATAAATACCCCCTCATTTCAGACCTATTCGGAAGCCCTTGGAACCATGGGAAAAATATTGCAAAATTTCCATTCAACCAAGAAAGAAGCACACAACTTGAAGCAAGAAGCAAGGTAAAAATCTCCTTTGATCTTGAGCTTTATTCTAGCAAGTTAGCTCTTGATTTTAAGGGGTTTTTGTGCCATATTTCCCTTGGGGTTGCTTTTGTAAGTGCTGTCCATATGTGGTTAGAATATGAGTTTTATGTTATGAATAGTTTAGACAAGCTTAAACAAGGTAGAATCAACTAGTATAAGCTTGGAAATCCAAGTATGTTTGGATTTAGGGTTTTGTGTTCTTGCTGTTACTGTATATGACACTGTTCATATGTTGGAATTTCATGATTTTGATGCTTCCAATGAGTTTAAAATGGAAAATTGTGTGGGGATAAAGTAGGAAAGCAAGTATTGGAAGCATTGGAATCAAAATATGAATTTTGGAAAACAAGGGCATACATTTCAATCAAGGGCAGGACATTTTGAGATGTTTTGATTTTTGAAATTCTAGTTTTATATTTGGATTCTACATGGAAAATTATATAGAAATGAACCATGAGAATTTATTTTGGAAAGATGGAAGTATGAAACATAAAATAGAGAAAGAAAGGAAGTTAGTGAAAACCTAAATCTTGGATTTGTGTTCAATTTGAGTTGTAACTTGATATTGCTTTGTAATGGATAGGTTTTAACATTTGTGAAGAAAGGAAATTATTCCATGATGACCTTGACAAGGATAGCTAAGAGGTACCAAGAATATCTAACTATAGTTCATGTTTGCTTAATTGTTTGCTTGCTTGTTGATTATGGTGTTTGGTTGAGCATGATATTGTGTCATGATGTTGATGATGAAGTATGAATGATTGCAACTCCTTGCTAGTTATTTCATGAAAACATGCATGCTAGAGTTTGCTTATATACCATTATGAAGTAGTTCCCATCTTATGATAACATGTTAAGTATCCAATTATTCATGCATGATATTATGGTTTGTGTAACTTGCTATTGGAATTTCCATAAAATCTCATTCCTTCCATATGCATAACCATGTTTTAGATGCTAGAATTTCTCAAGGAAAGAGGGTAAGCATGGATGGTTAGACATGTATAATAAGTCAAATGAGTTGCTTGACATTATGGAAGCATATGCTGGAATGTATATTGAATGTTCATGTGTTGGTCATCTGAGGCAGTGACCTTTTGACGATATTTACAATACATTAATCAATGAGTTTAAACTTTAAATTTGTTATGATTATATTTAAGATACATAGATTTAAATGAACACCAAGAACACCTCAATTAGTTAAGAAATCGATTTGTTTTGATTTTTATAAGTTGGAGTTAAGATCTGGAAATGAGATAAAACAAGCAATTAGAGGGTAAGGTTTCGACGGGAATTTCATATGGCAAATGAATGAATTTTTCCATGGAATTTTGTGGGCTTAAATAGGACATCTATAGCTTTAACTACATAGGTAACACGTCTCATTTGGACAAGTAACCAAAGAGAAATGAATCTTTGAAGTTAAGCAAAGAAAGTAGAACTTTCAGTTTTTACCAAATGAACAGTGATTTCCAATGAATAAACTAATTTTATTTTGCCAAGGAAACCTCAGTTTTATATTTTTTCTTCAAAGTTAAATGAAAGAGATTTCATTAGAGATTGGAACCACCTTATTTCAATTTTTTTACATTTAATTATAATTTTTCAAAGTTGGGTACATGTTCTGAAATTATCAAATAAACAGTAGCATGAACAGTACCCAAGAGACCAACTTTTGAAAAGACAACTTTTTTATGTTAAAGGTTATGTAATTGATACAAAAGAGTTCCAATTGAGTGTAATTGAGGTTGAAGTTAAGGATGTGACAACTATATAGATAAAGATCAATGTGATATTCCTGTCCTAGTCAACCTAAGCCTTCATTGCTAAAGACAGATAATGTTGACTATATCAATCTCAAGAAAGCATGTAGAGTTAATTACTCAGTCTAAGTTAAGGGATGGACAGAAGTAGAGTTTAAGGGCAGTTAGTTTATCTATAGTTCCTCAATATAGTAGTAGTGATGATAAACAGATATACAATATAGGGTATTGACCTAAATCAGGTTTACACTTTAGAAGATTAGCATGAGATGATAGTAAGTCAGATACTTCCATATACTCCTACATGGCATGTTGAGCTAAGTGGGTTTTTGGAAAGAGATCCACCAACTGATGTACAGGGGTGGCATTTCTATATGCAAAAGTATTTGTAGTTTACTATTTCCTAGAGAAGAATATAAAAAGAGATGAGGGGTAATATAAGTTTGTAAATAGTGTAAAGTTAAGTAATTACATAGATATATAATAGTTATAATAGATAGATATGAATGAGTTCTAATTAACTAAAGCCCAACAAAGTTAAGAACAAGAATCGGCCATTGCTAGAGTGAAGACTGGAAAACAACATTAGAAGAGAATACTAAAAGAAAGCTATGTCCAGGTCACAACAGGAAGTTCTAGAGCTATCAAGTTGCGATGAGTCAAGTCATAGGATGTGACTAATATGCACAAAGTAGTTCATGTCGTGATGTGAGAAAACCTTTGGTTAAGACTAAAGAACATAGAGCTATCAAGTTGTAACAAGTAAGTGGAGATGTTCAAAACTAAAGTTCACAGAGATTATGAGTTGCGATTAGCTAATACTCAAGTCGCTACTAGGATATACAGAGACCTCGTGACAAGAATAAAGATGACAGCCTCACTGAAGTTTATCAGTTAGAGGTTTAGCACCGAGTGCAAGAAAGCCAAATAGTAAAAGGCATTGAGATATAGAAGACCAGTTTACGAAAATGTTCAAAAGTAGATCCTCCGTGTGATCACCAGGAGTTGATCTATGTTACAAAAGATTTATTTAGCTAGTCTTTACTAAAGATACCAGCCTGATGTACAGATGCCAAGAATAAAGATGCTAGTCTCACTGAAGTTTATCAGTTAGAGGTTTAGCACCAGGTGCAGGCAAGCCAAATAGTATGAGGCATTAAGATATAGAAGACCAGTTTCAAAAAATGTTCAAAAATAGATCCTCTGTGTGATCACTAGGAGTTGATCTATGTTACTAAAGATTTCTGTAGCTAGTATTTACTGAATAGAATAATAAGAAGTTAGAATGAGACTTATCTAAGAATGACCTAATACATGGCTTAAGGTTAGAGACGTGATGGTTAATAGCTAAAAAGTTAAAGTTCTCGGTGTCATATCCCAATTTTTAGGCCTAGAAATCTAGTATGTAGCCTAGAAAAGGAAGGCTACTAAGCCCTATTATGCAGGAGTCCCAGAAGTATACAAATGATATTTAGGAACTAAACTGCAAGAAAGTGAAAATGCAGAGAAAATAGTGAAAGCCCATAAGGTGGCATGAAAGGTGTTCTTATGGGACCTACAAGGCTCCATATGGCATGATTATAGGAAAATAAGAAAAGTTAAGGATACTTGTCATGAGATTAGAAAAAGGAGAAAAAGTAAAAAGGACACATGGCACAATCTCGGCCATTTATTCCAGGAAAAGGCTCTGGAATTCTCTAAAAAGGCTGAGTCAACTGGTAAGGTGTCCCAAGGGCCCCACCATTGTGCCACATACCCCCTGAGGTGTCCTTGGATGATGTCATAATGGTGATTTATCAAGGAGGATGATGTCATCGTGAGGATGTAGGCAAAGATTCTTGAGGAAGCTAAGCGATCTGGGCCATTCATCATGATTTGATATGAGCCATTCATTCCACCTCCGCTCACCTATAAATAGGCCACCCCTCCTTCCATTTCATTCACCGCTAAGAGCAAGGAAAAGGGGAGAAAGAAGAGAGAAAGAGAGAAAGAGAGAAAGGAAGGAAGAAAGAGAAAGAAAGAAGGAGTTCTGTGGAGCCAGGAGCAGTCCAAGGAGCTTAAGGACTGGGCAGAGCTTAGGAATGAGGTAAGTAAGTTATCTAGTCCCTGCTCTAATAAAGTAGAGGATTGCTCTTAGTAGTTAGAATAGAGAAATATCTCTATTAATAAAGGTAGCTAAAGGAAGGAAGAAAGTTAGGGGAATGTCAGATTGAGGATATTAGCCCAAGATGAGCATGAGTAAGTAGAGCTATACTAGATAATAATAAAGATATTATTATACTATGTATAGGCTCTAACTTATGAGGAGAAGGGACCTTAGAGACAAGGCTAAGAGCTAGAAGGAAAGGCTACACGCTAGGTAGTAAAATTATCCTAAACTTGTATGCATTGAATGTTATGCTTAATGTGCTATGGCTTTGTTGAATTGTGTTGTACATGTGCTTATGTATGAAGCTCTATTTTTATGATTGCTTTAGCCAATTGTATTTCATATGTTACATGGAAGCACACACATTATGTAATGTTAACACTTTCACAAGCAAGCACAGTATTTACATTAATGCATGCATTGTTTAGTACTTTTGTTACTGAGATTTCCCTATCAATCTCATTCCCTTCCATGTAATCCCAATCCCATAGGTTTATGATGAGAGAGGATTGAAGAATCATGGAGAGAAGCTGGGTATTGGATAGTGCAAATGTTGGGACCAAAATGCTAGAATCAAGGAAAAATGTTGGATGAACAATAAATTTGGATGTTTACTGATATTGATCTGGTAAAGGAGTGGTCAACGAGTTATTTTTACCTGAAATAGAATTAAGTTAGCTTCGAGTAGCAATTTGAACCACTTCATTTCAATTTTTCTGGAATTAGTTATGATTTTTTGAAGTCTGGTCACTCATCTGGAATTTACACAGTGAACAGTACTCGAGAAAGTAAAATTCCAGATTGTGTAATTTGACTTCAATAGCCTTAAAAGTGGTTCCATATGCTACCGTTTGGTCCCTAATATGTAAGAAAAGGAGGATGTTTCACTCAGAACATAAGGATACCATCATGAAGAGATAATTACCTAGCAGACCTAGGGTAGAACACCCTAGAGAACAAAAGTAATAGTACTAGAACATAAATAAGATCTAAGTGATTTAAGTTAGTCAGGATCAAGAAAAGACTAGAACCACAGTCTAGTCTAGAGCAGACTGAGACAGACAGACAGAAAGAGTTAAGAGATAGTAGAGAGATGTAAAAGTTACTCTATAGAGATAGAGATTGATCCGTTCACCTGAGAAGTTTTATCGAATAGTTTACCTAAAGCATTCCTCTAGTTACATAGTGATAAGCATGAGGCTAAGAGTTAAAGTAGGGAAAGAGAAACCCTTTGATGAATACTTAGCCGAGTTCATCCACATGAACATTGAGAGTTGAATGACTCAGAAGTTAGTTCACTGATTGAATTCCATGTTATAAAGAAAGATTTTTTCTCAGGTAGTTGTAGAAGTTCAATAGAGTAGTAGATGTATGCAAGATAAGAAAAAGAGGTTTATGATGTTTAGAGAGAGAAAGGTAGCTACAGTTAAAAAGATAAAGTGACTCCCCTATTTCCTATGTGAGAAATAGTAATAAAGGGTTGAGTCTATACCCTAGTAAGGGGGTAACGTGATAGTGTCATATCCCCAATTTTCTTATATGATGTATATGTATAGTTTATATGTAATCAACATGAGATTCTTGAAGTAAACTGTATAAAATTGACAAAGGAAAGAGAGGGACTGGTAACTAAGGAAAGTTCAAGGACCTAAATGAAAATTAGAAAAGGATTAAGGCCAAAACTAAAGGTAGAAACAAAAGTTGAGCCAAAAGGTGTAATTACCAAAAGTTAAGGGACTTAAATGTAATTTATCAAAAGTTCAGGGGCAAAAATGTAATGGTGAGAAAGTTGAACCAGAAAATGCCTAAAATTGCCCAAAAATAGTTTAGTCCCAAATTTTCTCAGCAAGTAGAGAAAATTATTCTAATAAGTTTAACGCAACACATATTTTTGATTTGAGGTACCAATTAATTGATATTAATTCTTGAAGTCAGGGAAAATTATTACAGTATTTTTTAGACCTCAGGATTAGAGTAAACTACAGTAAATTCCTATATTTAATATGAGAATTTATAAAATTGACATAATTAGAAAATGAATCCTGTAAAATTCTTAAGGGAATTTATAGTGTAATAAAATACTAGATAAATACCTTCAGGATAAGTTTCTTGGGATTTGTGCTAAGAAGGTAATAGACCCATATCAAGGCCTAAAATGGCATCTCACAGGCCTAATGATGTGGTTGGATACATTTAGCAAGTTGGCTCTTGGTTTTAAGAGGTTTTTGTGACATTTCCCTTAATAGTGCTCCTATAAGTGCTGTCCATATGTGATAAGAATGAGTTTTATGATATGGATAGTTTAGACAAGTTTAAACAAGCTAGAATCAAGTGATATAGGCTTGAAAATTCAAGTATTCATGTAGTTAGGGTTTTGTGTTCTTGACTGGCACTGTATGAATCACTATTCATATGTTAGAATTTCATGATTTTGATGCTTCCAATGAGTTTAAAATGGAAAATTGTGTGGGGATAAAGTAGAGAAACAAGTATTGGAATCAAAATGTGAATTTTTGGAAAATAAGTGAGGCTTTTCGGTTCTGGACAGCAGCCAAGGATGTGTTTTGATTTTGAAATTCTGGTTTTATATTTGGATTCTACATGAAAAATTGTGTGGAAATGAACCATGAGAATTTATTTTTGGTTAGTCTTGGAATTGTTTTGAAGTTGAGTTGTGACTTGATGTTACTTTGTAATGACTAGGTTTTGACATATGTGTGGGAAGAAGACCATTTCAAGAAGAGTGTGACAAGGATATCTTAAGAGGGAGCAAGAATACCTAACTATAATTTCATGTTTGTTTGATTGTATGCTTGCTTATTAGTTATCATGTTTGGTTGAGCTTAAGATTATGCCATCATGATAATGATAAAGTATGAATGATTGCAACTCCTTACAACTAATGTCATCACAATATGCATGTTAGAGGTTTCTTATGTATTATTATGAAGTAGCTCTCATATCATGATAACATGTTAGGCCACTAGTCAATCATGATGATATTATAGTTTTGCTATTGAGATTTCCATGAAATCTCATTCTTTTCATATGCATAACCATGTTATAGGTTCTGGAACATCTCAAGGAAAAAGGGTAAATATAGATGGTTGAACTTGTGTAATAAGTTATGTTGATCACTTGGCACTATGATGATGACTTGATGAGATACCAAGCATGATATAATGTGTTCATAATATGAGGCAGTAACCTTATGACGATAATTACAATAACTTAACCAATGATGTTGGACTTGAAATTTGGTATGAAAATATCTAAGATACAGAGCTTTAAATTGACACCAAAAATGTCTCAATTGGTTAAGTTTTTAATTTACTATGATTTTCTAAGTTGGAGATAAAATCTGGAATTGAGATAAAGTGAGCGACTGAAGGTCAGTGATGTTCAACCGCAAATTTCATACAGTAAATGAATGAATTTCTCTATGAAATTTTATGGCCATAAATAAAACGTCTGGAGCTTTAAATCCATAGGTAACACGCTTCATTTGGACAAGTAACCAAACATAAATGAATTTTCAAAATTAAGGTAAAGAAACTAGATCCAGATGTACTAAATCAATAGTATTTTTCAATGAATAAATTGATTTCATTTGGACAATGAAACATCATTTTTACATTTTTCCTTCAAATTTAAATGAAAGAGCTTTCATTAGAAATTGGAACCACCCCATTCTGATTTTTCTATATTTAATTATGAGTTTTTAAAGTTAGGTATTGTTCTATACTACCAAATGAACAGTATCCGTGAATAGAACCTGAGAAGAAATCTTTTGAAAATGCATATTTCTAAAGCAAAGAGATATATAATTGATCCAAATAACTTCCAATTGAGTATAATTGAGATTAAAAATAAGAATATGACAGATAGCCTAAGTTAGATGAATAGTTATTTTAGGTTCTTGAATAAATTGTCAGATCCTAATCAGATAATGTGATAGATAATCTGGCAGTTATGGTAATAAAGGGACAAAATGCTTTAAAAGATTACCTAGTTAATTGTTTAATTACAATGTGCATATAAGGCATGGTTGAGCAAATTATATAATAATGATATGGCTTATGTTGCTATAAGTTATGATGAAAAGTTGCATCTCCTTGCAGTTATCATATGATGAATGCATGTTAGAGTATGCTATGATGAATGAATACTCCCATTTCACATTTCATTAAGGGTAGACTATATATGATGAGAAAATTATGTTGCTTCCATACCATACGATATGCAATTAGATAATTTAACTTGGTAATGATAAATCAATAGAAAAGCAATAAATGAGATTAGAGATTAAGGTTAATAAAGAATCTATAAACAAATAATTATAGTACTCATAATATATCCCTTTAGCAGGAATAAGATACATGAATGATGTACCATGAATATGAAATGAAATGAGAAGTATTTATGAAAGATGATGCAGCTCCAAGAAGGAGTAGTGTCTATGTAATAAAAGTTAATGTTCTCACAATAGAGCTAAATTACTCTTGTGATAGAGTCAGATTGCTCTTGAGATAAAGCCAAGAGAATGGATAGTGCAGCTTATGTACAATAATGTCCACCAGATGAGATGAACAGATTATGATAAATATATGCATGGTAGAGCCTGTGTAGCTCTCTGCAGTAATGGACATAGTAAAGTTATGAAAGATGGGAAATAGAAAGGAATAATCATTTTATTGTTGTCATTTGACTTTGACAATATAATAGAAGTATGTTTTAACAACTACTACTTTAACATATATTCTACAATCATGATAGATACAATGTAAAAAATTACGTTAGGAAAGAGATTGATCCATATCAAAGTGATATATGGGTGAAAAGAAAATTTCCTAAAATATACACACTAACGTTAGTATTTATGACATGTCCCTTATGATATTTTATCATGATAAGTGTGGACACTAATCATATGAGAATGACAATATGAGTCAAACCTTGACTCTAAGAGGTATTATATGTTTTATGGAAAAGTGTATACAGGTAAAACTAGGAAATTTGAGGCATATTATTAAACTCATGTTACACTAAGGAAAGGTTATCTTATGCTGGTCCTATAAAGCACATTTCTAGTACAAACAACTAGATGAAGATGTCATGCGAAAAAGAGAGTCTAAACCTATGATCCTTAACCCACCAATTGTGAGTGGGAAGAGTGTCTACTTTTAACAATACAGAAATCTAAATGTCATTTTTGAGAAAGTTCTCATATTATAGGAGAAGATATAGGAGATTTTCTTAAGCTATTTTAGTAACAATAACATTTTTAATTGAGGTCTCAATAAATTGATGCGATTTTTTTAAATAACTGCATGTTTAAAAAAGGTTTTTCAGTAAAGTTGGATTAGATATTCGACAAAGGAGATAACCTTGGACAAGTAGTAAAAGATGGTTACAGGACTAGGGGACCATGGTTAAGAAATACTGTGAAAGGTAAAATAACAAAAATGTCCCTGTTATAAAAATAAATAAAAATAAATGGAGGGCATTTTAGTTATTTAACCTAGGTCAAAAAGTCAAAGAGTGCTATAAGAATAGTTAACTAACGTAAGGGAATACTCTGATAAAGTGTAAAAAGGCAATAATGCCCCTGAGGGTATTAGAGTAAGTAAAAGTCAACCAACAGTATTTTGGCAATTTCCAAGGCTTCAGTATAACCAGTTAAAGAATGTAGAAGGTAGGAAAAATCTAGAAACTAAATCTAATGTTAGAAAATATATGATAGAATCTCACAAACATTATATTTAGAAAAAAATTTAGTTTTTGGGAAATATGACTGGGTTAATACTAGTTTGTACTAGATTTTTCTAGAAACCTCTTCTTCCATGAGATGGCACCACCTAGCATGATGATGTCATATATTATGTCATGGATGATGTCACTTTAGCTTGTGAGCAAGTAAAGTGCAAGAAGTAATTTGGACATTGATCTAAATAGTGCAAGATTTAATCCTAGCCCTTGATTCACACATGCTCAAGCCTATAAATACCCCCTTGGACTACAACTCACCCTTTTGAAGGCCATGGGGAAACTCTTGCAAAATAAAATCTCAAACAAAGATCATGGAAATTCAAGAGGCAATTAAGCAAGAAACTAAGGTAGCATATCTTCCTATTTCTGTAAGCTTATAATTAGGAGGTTTAACTGTTAGATTATGTGTTTAGAATTTATATTATCCTCCCATTCAAGTTGCTGGACGTGATTTGAATTGAGTGAGAAATGGAGAGATTCATGTAAGAAATAGAGGAAACAATTTAGAATAGATAGGATTCAAGTAGCTTGTGTTTGATAAAATTGCATGATTTGTGTGTCTAGGATATGATTTTGATTATTCTTATTCTTCCAATAGATCTAGAATGAAAAATTATGTGAATCCAAGTTACAGAAGTAAAGTTGGAAGCATTGGAATTAAAAGTAGTATTTTGGCACAAGTATGTATGTCTCCACTATGTGGAACATGGGGAAGGAATCTGAGTTTGATAAATCCAAGCTTATATTTGGATTTCTCATGAAACATTGTGTGGGATTAGCCTATGAGGATAATTGTTACAAAGCTAAAACACTAATCCTAAAATAAGAAAAAGAAGTTAAGTTATGTAAGTTGATCTTCCACTTGGTGTAAGATCATGGTCCTAATAAATTATGTGATGAATATGAATGTGTTTAGGATCTTGAAACATCCAAGAGGATGTTGGGATGATGTTAACTAAAAGTAACATGGTTGAAAAGACTAGGGAGTAAGTTCAAGATCAAGAGGGAAAGCTTAAGTACAAGGTAGTAAACATATTCCTTTATATGCTTGATGTGGTATGCTTATGTGTTGACATGTGTATGGTGATTAAATAATATTGTGACATGATAAATGATAATAAAAATGTTGTGTATAACATGTTTCCATGGCCATGCAATTTTATATGAACCATAGAGCATGATAGCTTGTCACTAATTAAAGAAAGTATAAGTAAAATGACATATCATGCATTAGCATCCATCTTGCATATGCAAGTGGTATGTTTGATACTAAGACTCCCCTTAATACCACCTTCCCATAACCAACTATGATAGGTCAACAATAATAGAAGACTTATGCTTGAAAGAAAACCAAACAATTGGAGAAAGAAAGTAGAGAAATTGTATGCTTTACCATGTGATGTATTTTTATCCCATCTATATAATGATCTATGACGTACAAATTTATGTAATAGAAATAAATAGGATAATTATGGCATATTTATATGATTCATATGAATTTATGAGAAGCCAAGAGATAGGTCAATGTGTACTTATGAGAATTAAAAAAAGAAATAAACAATAAGCAATACCTGATGTCCAAGTTGAAAAGTTTTAATTTTTTTGGCCAAAGTTATTGATAGGATGCAAATTGTATATAGTTTCTTTGACACTTTTAAGGATTTTATGGTAAGTTTACTATTTATTTTATGCTTGCAATTGTGCTTTTGTGGTAATACATGATTGTGTATGGCAATGTGCTAATTAAAGGTGTTAAATGGCAAATTAACTCTTCTAAACTACATTTATGTTGTTCTTTACTTAGTTGGGCTTTTACAATGAGCTTTAATTTTTAATTATAGGTGTTTTGGAGGAGAATCAAGGCCTAATATGAAGCAGAAAGGAATTACTAGACAAAGAGGACTTGAAATGCCAAAATCAGCTTCTGTGATGTTTAATCGCAACCTAAAAGTCCACCTAACTTTTTTTCTCTTAGGATATTCTCTGTGTTTTTAGGTTGTGACCAAAAGCGGGACCTGGTCACAACTAGAATGGCCATTTAGTGAAACTGTGCATTTTTATTTAGGTTACTCTACAATTAAGACCAAGAGGAGTAGTGAGACAAAAGGAGGGGAGTTTTTACGAGATTTGGCCAGGAGTAGTGAGACGAAAAGACGCAATAGATTTTTCCATTTGTGTACCGATTAATCCATTTCTATCATCTTTCTCTTAACCTTTCCATCATCTTTTTTTGCATTCTTCATGGCATCATTTCTGGCCAGCGATGGCAACACAGTAGGAGCTATGAGAGGTTAGAACTTTAATATCTTGGTGATTGACAGGATATATTGAGCTCATGGATGGCACTGGGGAGTTTTTATCTTAATCTATACCTATTTCATATTTTGGCATTTCTAGATTTAGGGATTTCATTGTATGACTAGGGATTGAATGTTGATTGATTATTCTGAGATTAGATATTTGTAATTGACATTGGATGATGAGATTGATGATTTTAATTTAAATATTTTGGTTTTGATTTATGGATAGTTGGACTATTATCAATGATTATTGATGTTTAATTCAATTGCTTGAAGTCTATAGTTGTTGATTAATGACCATTTGAGGGCATTATCATCATCTGATTTAATTACATACTAAGTGGTTTTCAACAGTGTATTAAGAAGTTTTTAAGCCAACTTTTTTCAAAGGAGTTTAAGAACTATTAGTGCACCAGACTCAATCAATTGATTGAGGTTTTATTTAAGACTTAGTGATTTCAAATATGCCATATCAAATTAAGAGAAAGGATAATTATGTTTTCATCATCAAGAGTCTTTCTTAACATATTTCTTTCACAATCCAACTCATTTTTATCTTAATAAAAAATATAAAAAAATTTACTTTACTGCACCATTATTTTATAGCATCAATATTCGATCAAACCCAAAAACCCATGTTTTTACTCAATTTTTCAATGGCTTTGCTCACCAATTTGCTAGGATTCCAATAAAAAGGCTCCTTAAGAAGAATGATAGGGTTATACCTTAAACTACATTATTGGGTGCAATCATTATTTTTTATGGATCGGATGACGACAATTCAAGCCTGTCAATGGCACCGTTGCGGGGGAGCCAAGTAATTGGTTCTCTATTAGTTTGTTGTCAATTCCATTGTCTACTTGAGTCAATTTATTTGTTTGAACTTTAGTTTTTTTTTGTTTTCATGACAATGCATAATTTTTTTTCAGAAATAGAAACAAATATGTTATTTTCTTTTATTGTGGCATTTGCATCATTACATAGCATTTTGCATTTCTTTTCTAAGTTCTTTCAAAATTACTCTATGTGCTTGTGATTCGCATCCAAAAATTATCTGGGTCATGAAGTTATTGTAAGGAATTGAAAGACACGCAGCGGAAATTAATTTAAAAATTTTTCCATTCCTTGCCAGGATCTATTATATGTGTTTAAGTCAAGTGGGAAGAAGCATTACTCTCAGTGTTTCTCAGCGACTTCCACAGCTTCTGGTCATGACGTTCACAGCTTCTCTCCAAGGCTCGTGCTCCATTTTTGATCGCAAGAAGTTGACGACTCAGGTCAGCTTCCTCTACTAGTATCCACACGAACAGCGTTCTAACCACGAACGTCGTGCTAGCGTCTCTTATCCCTCCAGGGCTTTCTTAAGAATTCGTCCTCTTCATCTCTATTTTGGCAGTTTCTTATCTATAAACCTTTTGCAGATTCCCCTTCGGCCTTTCTGTATTCTGTGTGTGTCCGTAAAACGCAGCTCCTTAAATTAGATATATAGGATGCTGTGCGTTTTTCTCTCTACCGAATTGGATTTTGGAGTTAATCTTATATTAATTTCAAAATTAATACAATATCATATATTGTATAATTTTATAAGAAACTAATTAGATAAATAATATTAAATCCGTCCCACATATTTAATTACCTATTTATTTAACTTTAAATAAAGATGAGACTGAACTGTATTTGATTTATTCTCATAAATCAAACTTGAGATATCATATCAATTTGAATTTCAAATTCAAACGTCATAGGGATTTAATTTATCCTTATAAATTAAATCTTATAAATATCTCTTATATGAGATATCCTATCAATTTGAATTTTAAATTCAAACGTGATAGGGATTTAATTTATCCTTATAAATTAAATCTTATAAATATCTCTTATATGAGATATCCTATCAATTTGAATTTAAAATTCAAACGTGATAGAGATTTAATTTATCCTTATAAATTAAATCTCATATATCTCTTATATATAATATATATACGAATTTCTATATATACGAATATAAATATAAATAAATATATACATCCACCCTATATCATTCATTGAATCTGTATATGTCTTAGATTCAATGAATCTGGACATCATAGCTTGTGTTTGACTATTTTGTGTTCGACCCTATAGGCCCATATGAAGTTGGTAGTGGACCATTTGCTATACTGGCCCACAAGTCGCAAGCGGTCTCTAGCAAGACATAATGACTACCCAAATTATATGAGGATCATTAAATGATGTAACCTTTTATACAACCATATCATGTCCCTTTTATCACGCGATATTTTGGTCATGGTTGAGGCATGAATAATGTCATCCTCCTATTCCTGACCTTTACTTTCTCGATCATTGAGTAGTCTGACTGTAGAAATGGAACTACCTTTCCATTACAGTATGGCCATATATTTCTCAGACTCACTCATCGAGGGGCCCAGTAATATTTCTCTACGAATATGAGGGACAAATTCTATCTTGACCATTCACATTCCTCCGCATGAAAAACCACTAAGCCCGAACATAGTCTTTATGATCACTCGGTCAAAAGTGACTTTTGACTAGGTCAAAACAGAGCGTTTGTCATGTAGGAATCCATGATGATCTCAGGTCAAAGGGCATATTGACATGGTTTGTATATGAGAGAAGCTTATGACGTTACCCATGCAATTCTCTCATAGCGGGTCAGTCCAACACCTTGTACTCTTACATGTGCCTATGACTCTGATTTATATCTCTATATATCTTCAAAGTCATACTGGTCTTATTTCATCTGTGCTCTCACAGAGATGACCGACCAGGGACATTTAGGATAAGATCATGAATTATCCAAGGATGGTCATCATAGTAAACATGCAAATAATATGATAACACAATTAATAAATTTATAAATCAATAATGTTCATAAGACAATGATTGGCCCCTAGGACACAATTTCCAACAGTTATTGCTTATTTGAGGTGCTACATTGCTCTAGAGTGGTTATACAATCTGCCAACTCATTTCTCGACTCTTAGATGGGATCAATTGAAGTCAACATTTTTGTAATAGTTCTTCCTTGCCTCTAAGACAACTCAGATGAAGAAGGAGATTACAAACATTTTGTAACAGGCTGGAGAGTCATTACACGAATAATGGACAAGATTTGTCAACTTGTTGGCTCGATATCTGTATCATAACATTTCAAAGGATAATTTAGTAGACATTTTCTTTGATGGTCTACTTCCTCATAATAAGGTATCCTTGAATGCAGTAGTAAATGGATCTTTGACAGATCAAACTCCACAAGAAAGTTAGAAGTTATTCTAGAAAATGGCTAATGAAGAGTATCAGACTGAGGATCCAAGGAGAATGCCAACATCATCTTCAGGTAATTCAAAAGAGATTTTGGCAGAAGTAGTAGCTTTAGGAAATAGAATAGAAAAGAGAATGAATTTACTTGAAAGAGAGCTGCATTCTACAAAGCAAGTTCATGCAGTGGGAACCTCACAAGTATTAGTTACAAGGTGAGTTATGTGGTTCAATGATGCATGATAAATTACATATGATAGACAATATGAAGACGTAGAAGCAATGTATCAAGGTAGAGATAATCAATACTAGAAGAGATATCCATATTCTAACACATATAATCGTTGTTGGAGAGACCACCTAAATTTTAGGTAAGGAGTGGAGAAAGATTCTATCTCATACCTTACACTTTATGAATGATTTGATCTTTGATTCTAGTATAGGTATGAAGGACAATATATTCAACTATACTACAGCTGTAGACCAACTTAAGCTTGGTGCAACATCAGAAGAGAATAAAAGTAAGATGGAGATTCCAAATGAGTTGAACATGAACAACTACTACGAATCTAGAAAAGGGAGTAATTCCAACTTAACATATTTCTCTCATATTATCCCTTATATTGTTCAACTCCCTAAATTAGAGTTAAAAGATTTACCTTCTGACCTTAAGTATGCTTATTTGAACCAGACTTGAAATTACTAGTAATAATTTCTAGTTCTTTAAATGTTAGTGAATAGTCTAGGTTGTTAAGAGTACTTGGAAAGCATAAAGAGGATTTGGATTGGCAATTAGTTTATATAAAAGGGATAGATGCCACTGTATGCACTCATAAGATTTTACTTAATTAAGATTCCAAGCCAATTAAACAACCCCACAAGAGATTCAACCCATTGATCTCTGACGTTGTTAGAAAGGAATCAGTAAATTACTAAAGGCAGGGATTATATATAGTATATCAGATAGTGAACATGTATCTCCTGTTCATGTAGTGCCTAAAAAGAGTTGAATGATAGTAGTGAGGAATAAGAATAATGAATTAATACCTACTAGAGTGCAAAATTCCTGGAGGGTTTGTATTGATTATAGGAAGTTAAATAATTTTACTAGGAAAGATCATTTTCCCTTGCCTTTTATTGATCAAATGCTTGAGAAATTAGTAGGGAAGAGTCATTATTGTTTTCCAAATGGGTATTCAGGATATTTTTAGATTCCAATTGCACTAGAAGATCGAGGGAAACCACATTCACATGTCCATTTGGTACCTATGCTTATAGGAAGATGCCATTTGGCTTGTGCAATGCTCCTAGAACATTTCAAAGAGCTATAATGTCTATATTCACTGAATTCTTGAAAAGCAACATAGAGGTATTCATGGATGATTTTATAGTGTATGGTAGGGATTTTGAAGAATGTTTAAAAAGTTTAGAGAAAGTCTTGACAAGATGCATTGAGAAAAAGCTTATGCTGAATTTTGAGAAATGTCATTTAATAGTATATAAAGGCATAGCTCTAGGGCATTTAATATCTAAGAATGGGACTGAGGTAAATAAAGCTAAGATTGAGGTTATTTCTTCTCTTCCTTATCCCAAATATTTAAAGGAATTGAGGTAATTCCTAGGACATGCTGGATTCTATAGAAGATTCATTAAGGATTTTAGCAAGATTGTATCTCCACTTTCTAAACTTATGCAAAAAGATATAGAGTTCTGTTTTGATGAGACTTGCAACAAATCATTTGACACTCTTAAATCCATGCTTATCACACCACGCATACTCACTGAGCCTAATTGGCATTTAGATTTTGAGCTTTCATATGATGCATCAAATGAAGTTATACGTACAATGTTAGGATAGAAAGATGGTAAGTTGTCTAAAGTCATTTCATATGCTTATAAGACATTATATAATGCTCAAAAGAACTATACTACTACTGAAAAAGAACTCTTTGCCATTGTGTTTCCACTTGATAAATTTATATCTAATATTTTAAGTGCTAAAGTGATTATATACACTAACCATATTGTTGTAAAGTTATTTTTTAAAAGCCACATTCTAAACCAAGACTTCTCCGATACATGCTACTTCTTCAAGAGTTCGATATAAAGGTGAGAGATTGAGCTGCAAAGGTGAACCAAGTTGTAGATTGTAACATCCTTACTTTTATACGTCTTAGGAACCATTCAGTAGTATTTGAAACCACTTACAAGACCTTGGAAGTCTATTTGCCAAATCTGGAATTTTACTCTTTCTTGGGTTAATGTTCGTGTGGTATTTCAGATTATGCAACAAACTTCACAAAATTATAATTAATTCTAGAAAAATCAAAATTAAGTGGTTCAAAGATATAACTGAAGATAACATCTTGAACTTTAAGAAAAAAAAATTTTCATACCAAATGATTAGCCAATTAATACAGTTTTTCGTTAAAATTTATTGTTCATTTGGTCAAAAACTCAGGAAACAGATTTTGGTTCCTTACTTGGGAAATTCATTTTCCTTGATATACTCATCCAAATGAAATGTTCTACCTATACACTTAAAGTTCTGGATGTGTTCTACACGCTAGTAAATTTTCATGAAATAATTCCTTCATTTGCTAAGTCAAGCTGAAGCCACAATAAAACTACTTCAGGACCAACATTTTTACCATTTTAGTTTCCTTTCTTTCACTTTCAATAATTGTTCCAGCATGCATAAGTCATCAAATAAGCTTCTCAATATTCATATACATCATGTACATATTCTATAAGTATTACAAATAGTTTTATCACATAGATGGACACCTTATATGGCATTTACATACATAGATAATCCATAGCATATGTTAAGGTCTCAATTACTTCCATTCTTTAGCTCTTCTCCATGCATACATTTTCCATCATGCTTAGCCTGAATTGGTTGGTTATAGGAGCATGAGATTCTAGGGAATCTCAGTAGCAAATATTACCACTTAAATATGCAAGATGGATGCTAATGCATGATATGTAATTTCATTAAACTTTCTTTAATTAGTGACATATATCATGCTATATACTTCTACATAAAGTGCATGGCCATGGAAAATATGTTATTCACAATAAATTCAACACCATTTATCATGTCACAAGATCATTCAAATAGCATATACATGTCAACACATAAGCATACCACATCAAGCACATAAAGAGATAAGTTCACTACCTTGCACTTAAGATGTCCTCATGATCTTTTGCACTTGCTCCCTAGCTTTCCAACCATGAATCCTTTATGTCAATCACTTCCCAACATCTTCTTGGATATTTCAAGGTCCTAATCACATTCATATTCATCATATAATTCATTAGGACTCGTGAACTCTAACTATGTTCAAGACTAACCTTGTTACACTCTTTATTATCATAACTTTCTCTAATCTTCACTAATCCACTTGGCTCTTGAACCAATTGATATCTTGACTTTAACCTACACAATTTCATATTTTGAATCCATTTATGAGTTTAGAATCATTAAATTCTAGCTCCTTCATGGCATACTGTACAAAACTGAACATAAGTACACAATTCTTTCAAAAATTCTCATTTTGATTCTAATGCTTCCCACACTTGTTTATCCATTTTACCCCACACAACTTTTCATTTTAAAACCACTGGAAGCATCAAAATCATGAAGTTCCATTCACTATTCATGCGAGTGAACAGTAATCATGAAGGATTTAAAAAACTACAACCTTGAGATTTTAATGTTTCTAAGGTTCAAAACCTCTCCAATCCCACACAAAACCATCATATAAATTCAATGGAAGCATTAAATCATTAAAATTCCTTTTATTTCCATCATGAACATTGCAGACCGAATAGGTTCCATTATGGTGAAGTCAAGAATATCAACTTGATTCAACAACCAATCTCTTAACTAGCTTGTTTAAACTTCAATCATATGTCTCTAACTTTAATTTCTTCTTTTCCCTTTCATTTAAGGTCTTTGGGCAGCACCAACCCTTAGAGAAAACTCAACTTTTCTCCCATGAAAACCCTAAGTTCAAGCTCCCAAATCAAAGGAAAATAAGCTGGAGAGATTGCTTACCTTTAATCTCTAGCTTGCTTGAACTTTGAAACCTTGAATCTTCTTTGTCTAGGCTTGAGTTTACATTTTGCAATATTTTCCCCAAGGGTTCATGAGTCCACAGTTTGGATGCAGATTTGAGGGGGTATTTATAGCCAAAATCTATGGAAAATCAATAGCCAAGATTGATTTGGTTACTATTTGATCTAAAGGCCCACATTTAATCTTGGATTTAACTTTTTTAAAAAGGAATAATTATGACATCATAAGGGACATCTCAAAGGACACCTCATCAGGGTTATGTGGCAAAATTCTAATGGGGGAACCTTCTGGAAAAATTCCAATCCAATCTGGTACCGATCGGAGCAGTTTCACAACAACCAGACTGCTTTCTGTTCCTAATTCTTATAATATACCAGGATATGTATTATGTCCTAAAAATCAATGTCTAGACTTCTCATACCATTGACAATGATATACTAAATATTTATCTGCCATCCATCCATTGGGAAATGACTAAAATACCTTCAGTGTCCTTTCTTGTACTATACTAGCCCTTAGGGCATAATTGTTATTTTACCCCTCTTTACACTGTCTCAGTGTATATACTTTCTCTAACTAATGATATATATACTATGTTCCACATTTTTAGACTGTCCAGAATGACCATAATAACCTCCATCCTTTACTGGTACAGTAAGGGCATCTAGGGCTTTTTCATAATTTCACACTTTTCCTTGACTGCTCTGGTCTCTGACCTACTTAACTGTCTAGTCACCTTAATAGGATCATGATGGCACTATTTGGGCCTTGATATGGGCTTATTGCGTTTATTCCATTTATGGCACAAATCCCAAGATAATTCTCCTGACCTTATTTATCGGGTATTTTATCTCACTGTAAAATCCCGTAAGAATTCTAAAGGAATCCTTTTCTGACTCTGTCAGTTTTATAAATTATTATATTAAATACATGAATTTCCTGTAAAGTTTCATCTAATTTTGAAGTCTAAAAAATACTGCAATAATTCTTTCTGACTTCAGGAATTTATATTAATTAATCGGAACCTCAAATCAAAATTCGGTGACTCCTTAAACAGACTAGAATAACTTTATCTATCTACTAGTAAAATTTGGGTTTAATCTGAATCTGGGTATTTTTGGCATTATTTGGCTCAACTTTCTCATAATTACATTTAGGTCCCTAAACTTTTGCATAATTGCACTTAGGTCCCTGAACTTTTGGCTATTTGCATTTAAGTCCCTTAACTTTTGAAAATTACACTTAAGGGCCTAACTTTTGTTTCTACTTTCACTTTTTGCCTTTAATATTTTCTACTTTGTGTTGAGGTCCCTTTCTTTCTTCAAGCCTCATTTAACCTTTATCATTTCTTCTGATCATCATCATAATCCTTTCTAAATCTCTTTCCACTATTAGTACTATACAGATAGGGAAAAATTAGGATATGACATAGATCATCTAAGCATATTACTGACAGAGACAAGGGAAGTACTTAGTTTTGATTTTGTTTGTGATTCTTTCCCTAATCACCCTCTTTATTTGGTTGTTGTTACGGAACCTTGATATACTCATTTAGCTAATTTCGTTAAAGCTAGCCTAATTCCATCTCATTTGTCTAAATTACAGGCCCAAAAGCTCAAGAGTAAATCTAAATACTTTATTTGGCATAAACCTTTTTTGTGAAAGTTGTGCTCCGATCAAGTATTAAGATGATGTGTTCCTAAACAAGATGACAAATCAGTTTTATAAGCTTGCCATTCATGGGTTTGAGGGGGTCATTTTATGTGGAAAAGACTATACATAGGGTCCTTGAATCTGGTTTCTATTGACCTTCAATTTTGAAAGATGCCTTTGATTTTTGTAGAGCCTGTGATGGATGTTAAAGATTTGGGGGATTAATAAACAGCATAAGATGTCGTAACAACCTATTCTATTTTGTGAGATTTTTTATGTATGGGGAATATATTTCATGGGACCTTTTTCACCTTCAGTAGGATTTCATTACATTCTTTTGGTTGTAGACTATTTATTTAGGTGGGTAGAGGTTATTCCTACGAGACTAGATGATGCTCAAATGATCTCCAAATTTCTAAGGTCTCATATCTTTAGTAGATTTGGAGTACCTAAAGTGTTAATTAGTGATTAAGGCACCAATTTTTGCAATAAGTTAATCAATAACTTATTGGCAAAATATAGTGTAACTCATAAAGTCTCAACCCTATACCACCCTCAAACCGATAGTCTAGCACAGGTTTCAAATAGGGAAATAAAGTATATTCTAGAAAGGATTGTTAAGCCATCCAATAAGGATTGGAACTTAAGACTATATATTGCTTTATGGGCATACAAAACATATTTTAAAACTCCTTTAGGCATGTCTCCATATATAACAGTTTTTGGGAAACCTAAATTTGTATTGAGTTATGTGTTAGTTTGTTGTGAGAGTGATTTAGGATGATTTGGTAGAATTAGGAAGAGGTTTAGAATCCATTAGGGAGCAATATTGTACACTGGTCTTGACTTTATATATTATGGTGATGACTAATGTGGTTCTAGGAAGAATAGAGCTCTCTGTTTATTGTAGTCATGATGTGAGTAAACTTTAGTCGTGACAATATCTCTCTGTGTATTTTAGTCATTACCTGAAACATGTCTGGTCCTGACTTTATTAAAGTATTCAGCTTTGCGTTTTGATCCTCAGACCTTTTAAACTTCACTAGCCCATATACCTCACTACCATAACCATCGTGTAACGCGCTTCTAACTCTTCCTCTTTGTTTAGTTTGCTCTACAATTTCTTCTTCTCTCCTTCCAGCGCCATTCTCTTTGTTCTTGACTCATCTTTGTTCTTCTTTATCTGACATCAAGTTCTACGTAGTCATTTTTGTGCCCAAACAATCTTCTATTTCTCTTCTGACAGAAGTTTAACTTATTCTAGTCTTTTACTGCAGAAATTAAAGGTAGTTCTTTCTTTCCTTTTTTGTTTCCTTTTAGCTTTCTTATTCATTGTCTATAGATTCTAGGTTTTAGTTAGTTTTGAGTTTTGAGGGACATATGGGAACTTAGATGTGTAGCAGTGGGTAGTGATTTTTAAGATTTCATATTTGTTTTGGGCTGAATTTTGGCGGGTCTGGTTGAGTTTGTGGGATCTTGCTGGTAAGTTTTGATTATTTGAAAAGTTATATTTTTTGTCGTGACCCTAGAGCCCTTTTGTCGCGACCAAAAGTTATAGAGAGGCACATAGTTGCAACAGATGAGTCTTTAGGTCACGACTAAACACTTTTAACCTCTATTTTGAACTCATTTTGCACAAAAAATCAGCCAATGTACCATTAATCTTTGCTACAGGGACTTTCTTTTCAAAGACTAGGGGATGTCTTTATATTGATTAGTATTGTTTGATATGTGTGCTTAGATGGTTCAAACAAAGAACCTTGCAGTGAACAAAAGATCCTAATCAAAAGCTCCTACCAAGTTAAATCGGAAGACTGTTGAAGCAATGTTCAACACCAAAGGTATAGTCCAAGAAAAGGAATTTCTAGCAACGAAGGAGTTTGATTTTTATAAGTTAGCCTTATAGTAAGGATTTAGTGAATTGTTGAAAAAGTGGTATAAGGTTAATGTTACTTTAGTAAGGGAATTCTACATCACTTCTTGTAACATCCTCCTTTTCTTACATTTTAGGGACCATTCAGTAGCATTTAGATCCACTTCTAGGGCCATTGAAGTCAAATCATACAATCTGAAATTTTACTCCTAGCGAACACTGTTCACTGTGTAAATCCAGTGAAGTGACCTGACTTCAAAAAATCAAAACTAATTCTAGAAAAATCAAAACAAAGTGGTTCAAATTGCTACACGAAGCTAACTTAATGCTCTTTTAGGGAAAAATAACTCATTGACCATGCCTTAACCACGTCCATGTCAGTCAATGTCCAAAATTTACTGTTTATCTTGCATTTTTCCCTGATTCTAGCACTTTGGTCCCATCTTTGCATAACCTCTGCACTATATAGTCCCTAGCTCCTCTCTATGATTCTTCAGTCCTCTTTAAACATACCTATGGGATTGGGATTACATGGAAGGGGATGAGATTTCTGGGGAAATCTCAGTAGCAAATGGTAACCATACAACGTATGCAACTATATGCTTGATGTTACTATGTGTGTACTTAATGATCATGCTTGCATCATGATAACATACATGCTTCCATGTTACTTAATTATAACATATGGCCATAGCATAAAAAGAAATAGAGCATTACTTAATCATACATGCCTCACATCATCAAGGTAAGAAAATATCACATAAAGCATCCAAGCAGTATAAGCATACAAGTATGTAAGTTTACTACCTGGCGTGTAGCCTTTCCTTCCATCTCTTAACCTTTGCTCTAAGATTCATTCTTTTCATAGGTCAGAGCCTATACATAGCATAATAATATCTTCATTATTACTTTATTAGTATAGCTCTATTTAACTCATGCATAGCTAGGGGTAATATTCTTACTCTGACATTCCCCTGGCTTTCTCTTTACCTTTAGCTACCTTTATTAATAGAGATATTTCTCTATTCTAACCACTAAGAGCTATCCTCTACTTTATTAGAACAGGGACTAGATAACTTTCTTACCTCATTCCTAAGCTTTGCCTAGTCCCTTGGCTCCTTAGACTGCTCTTGGCTCCACTAAAACTCCTCCTTTCTTTCTCTTCCTTCCTTTCTTTCTCTCTTTCTCTCTTCTCTCTTCTTTTTCTTGCCAAATCCGTGGGAATGAAGTGAGGGGGAGTGTCCTATTTATAGTTGAGTGGAGGTTGGAATGAATGGGTCTAGACTGATTCGTGATGAATGGCTCAGATTGCTTGCTTCCTCAAGAAGCTTTGCCTGCATCATCACGATGACATCACCCTCCCTAATGACTCACCACTCATGACATCATCCAGGACACCTCAAGGGACACCTCAGGGGTATATGTGGCACAATGTTGGGGTCCTTGGAATACCTCACCAGCTGACTCAGCCTTTCCAGAGAGTTCCAGAGTCTTTTCCCTGAATGGATGGCCGAGATCGTGCCACGTGTCCTCTTGCTCTTTCTCCTTTTTCTCTAATCATGCCATGTGTCCTTTGCTTTTCTTATTTTATTGTAATCATGCCATGTGGTACCTTGTGGGCCCCATTTATGTCCTCTCATGATTCCATATCACTTTACCCAGTTCTATCTTGGACCGGGTCACTTTACTTTATTGAAAAAAAATACTAAAATAATATTTTAATGCCTCTTGACCCCACATTACTCTTGGGTTACGTTTTTGGGCCTTGGATTGTCATCTTGGGTTTCTAACCAAACCCAAGCACTCTGGTGGCTCTGTTCCCAAGAAACATCTTTAGTACATTACCAAAATGCCCTTAGTTCCTTTTTAGTACTTATAAGAGCACTATTATCTTTCCATACCTTACCAGAGTACCTCTTGACCCTAGTCAACTATCCAGATACCCTTTCTTGACTGTCTAACCTTAGTCAAACAATCATAACACCCTTCGTCTGACTCTGACTTAATGACACAACATAGTGGCATATCTTCAGTGGTATTTTTGTAATTCTTCATTTTTCTCGGTATTTGTTAGCCCTGGCTCATATACTTATCTGAAAATATCATTGGGCCTATAAGGTGTCATTATGGACCCTCTGTATGATCCCCTATCGTCATGGGCTCAATTCCCAAGAAATTCCCCCGAAACCTATTTATCAAGTCTTTTAATCCACTGTAAATTCTGTAGTAAATTCTACAGAACTCCTTTTTGAGCTCTGTAAGTTTCAAAAATTCTTATATTAATTATAGGATTTTACTGCCTCATTTTATCTGATTCTGAGGTCTAGAGCATACTATATTAATTTTCCTTTTCTTTGGAAATTAATATAAATCTTTCAAGACCTTATATCAGAACTCTATGTTGCATCAAACTAATCAGCATAATCTTCTCTATTTACTGAGACCTCTACTCAATAGGGTCTAGTAGCATCCCTTTTTTAGGCTATATACTAGGCTTCTAGGCCTAAAAATTAGGATATGATATTTCTTTTCCCCTTAAAATAAATTTTGTCCTCAAAATTTCAGGTTTAAATCTCTATTCATCCTTTGATAAAGAGTTTCTCTTAGGAGAATGTCCCTTTCATTTCATAACATTTTCTTAACTTTCCTAGCTCTTCTTAACCTCTCTTACTATCTTTCATAACTTTGTGTATCTATCCAAACTTTTGTGGCATTTACACCTTTTTCATATAACTGCATTTTATCTTTACTTTATCTTAGACCCTCTTCTTTGGGTCTTTATGTAAGGAATTGGAAGACACACAGCGGAAATTAACTTAAAATTTTTTCCATTACTTGCTAGGATCTACCGTATGTGTTTAAGTCAAGTGAGAAGAAGCATTACCCTTAGTGTTCCTCAGCGACTTCCATAGCTTCTGGTCAAGACGTTCACAGCTTTTTTTCGCGATTCATGCTCCCTTTTCGATCGCAAGAAGTAGACGACTCAGGTTAGCTTCCTCTACTGGTATCCACATGAACAACGTTCTAACCACAAACGACGTGCTAGCGTCTCCTGTCCTTCTAGGGCTTTCTCCAGAATTCGTCCTCTTCGTCTCTATTTCAGCAATTTCTTATCTACAAACCTTTTGCAGCTCCCCTTCGGCCTTTCTGTGTTCTATATATTTCAGAAACTAGCTCCTAAAATTAGATATATAGGATGCTATGCGTTTTTCTCTACCGAATTGGATTTTAGAGTTAATCTTATATTAATTCTGAAATTAATACAATATCATATATTGTAGAATTTGATAAGAAACTAATTAAATAAAAATATTTATATTAAATCCATCCCACAGATTTAATTCACCTATTTATTTAACTTAAAATAAAGATAAGACTGAACTATATTTGATTTATTCTCATAAATCAAATTTGAGATATCATATTAATTTGAATTTCAAATTCAAACGTGATAGAGATTTAATTTATCCTTATAAATTAAATCTTATAACTATCTCTTATATGAGATATCCTATCAATTTGAATTTCAAATTTAAACATGATAGAGATTTAATTTATCCTTATAAATTAAATCTTATAAATATCTCTTATATGAGATATCCTATCAATTTGAATTTCAAATTCAAACGTGATAGAGATTTAATTTATCATTATAAATTAAATCTCATATATCTCTTACATATAATGTATATATACGAATTTATATATATATGAATATAAATATAAATAAATATATACATCCACCCTAGATCATTCATTAAATCTGGACATGTCTTAGATTCAATGAATATGGACATCATAGCTCGTGTTGGGCTATTTTGTGTGCGACCCTGTAAGCCCATATGAAGTTTGCAGTGGGCCATTTACTATACTGGCCCACAAGTCAGAAGCGGCCTCTAGCAAGACATAACGACTACCCAAATCATATGAGGATCATTAAACGATGTAACCTTTTATACAACCATATCATGTCCCTTCTGTCATGTGATATTTTGGTCATGGATGAGGCATGGATAATGTCATCCTCCTATTTCTGACCGTTACTTTCTCGATCCCTGAGTAGTCTGACTATAGAAATGGAACTACCTTTCCATTACAGTATGGCCATACATTTCTCAGACTCACTAATTGAAGGGCCCATTAATATCTTTCTACGAATGTGAGGGACAAATTCCAGCTTGACCATTCACATTCCTCCGCATGAAAAACCACTAAGCCCGAACATAGTCTTTATGATCACTCGGTCAAAAGTAACTTTTGACTAGGTCAAAGCTGAGCGTTTGTCATGTAGGAATCCATGATGATCTCAAGTCAAAGGGCATAGTGACATGGTTTGCATATGACGTAACCCATGCAGCTCTCTCATAGCGGGTCAGTCCAACACCTTGTACTCTTACATGTGACTATGACTTTGATTTATATCTCTATACATCTTCAAAGTCATTTTGGTCTTATTTTATCTCTACTCCCGCATAGATGACCTACCAGGGACATTTAGGATAAGATCATGAATTATCCAAGGATGGTCATCACAGTAAACATGCAAATAATATGATAACACAATTAATAAATTTATAGATCAATAATGTTCATAAGACAATGATTGGCCCCTAGGGCACAATTTCCAATAACCTCCCAGTTGCACTAGGTACAATCATTAATTTGACTAATTCCCATTGACCTAACATGACGCTCATGCTTTGCCAGCACAAGCGGCTTTATTAGAGGATGAGCAACATTATATTTTCCTGCTACTTTGCATATTTTTATATCACCTCTATCATTGATTTCTCTGATAAGATGAAATTGCCTGAGTATATGCTTGGTCCTTTGATATGACCTAGGCTATTTGGTCTATGCAATGGTACCACGATTATCACATAGCAAAGTTATTGGATCTGAGATGGTAGGTATCACCCCTAGTTCTGTGATGAACTTCTTGATCCAAATGGCTTCCTTAGCTACATCAGATGCTGTTATATACTCAGCTTCCATTGCAGAATCTGCTACAGTGCCCTGCTTAGAGCTCTTCCAGCTTACTGCTCCATTATTGAGGAGTAATATATATCCAGACTGCGATTTTTTGTCATCCTGGTTAGTTTGAAAACTTGCATCTGTGTAACTAGTTACACAGAGTTTGTCATCCAATCCACCATAGACTAAGAATAAGTCCTTCGTCCTTCTTAAGTACTTAAAGATATTCTTGATAGCAGTCCAATGGCCCTTACCAGGGTCCTGTTGATATATGCTAGTCATACTTAAGGCAAACGAGACATCCGGTCGAGTACATAACATGGCGTACATGATAGATCCCATGGCTGAGGCATATGAAATTTTACTCATGCGACCTCACTGATTAGATGTACTAGGACACAGATCTTTGCTGAGGTGACTACCATGAGACATGGGTATGAAACCCCTCTTTGATTCGTGCATACTAAACCTATGCAGTATTTTATCTATATATGTACTCTGACTGAGTCCTAGTAGTCTTTTAAATCTATCTCTATAGATCCTGATTCCTAAGATATAGGTGGCTTCACCCAAGTCTTTCATCGAGAAAGACTTTCCTAACCAAGACTTGACAATCTGTAAGGTAGGAATATCATTTCCAATAAGTAGGATGTCATCGACATAGAGTACCAAAAACACATCTGTGCTCCCACTAACCTTCTTGTACACACAAGGTTCATCAATATTTTGAAGAAATCCAAACTCTTTGACTACTTCATCAAAATGATGATTCCAACTCTGAGAGGCTTGCTTCAGTCCATAAATAGACCTTTGAAGCTTGCACACTTTACCAGAGTCCTCAGAACACACAAACCCTTCAGGTTATATCATGTACACATCCTCAAGGAGCTTTCCATTAAGGAAGGTTGTCTTGACGTCTGTTATATCCTAATTTTTCCCTATCCGTATAGTACTGATAGTGGAAAGAGGCTTAAAAAGGATTATGACGAAGATCATACGAAATAATAAAGGTTAGATAAGTCTTAAATAAATAGAAGGACCTAAACGCAAATTGGAAAAGTTTAAAGGCCAAAAGTTAAAGTAGAAACAAAAGTTGGGCCAAAAGTTATAATTTCCAAAAGTTTAGAGACCTAAATGTAAATATCCAAAAAGTTAGGGATATAAATGTAATTAAGAGAAAAGTTCAAGGGCAAAATTGTAATTATAGAAATATTAGCCCGGAAAGGGATAGAACTGCCCAGAAGTATTTTAGTCCCATATTCTATCAGTAAATAGAGGAAGGTATGCTGGATAATCTGACATGATATAGAAATTTTATTAGGGTTCCAGACAGTAGATATTTATCTGATAGTCTAAAAGTTATCTGAAATTTTATCGGATTTCATGGACTTCAGATATAAGTGGGCAAATTACAGGAAAGTGTGCCCTGAAGTGTCAGATATCCTGGATCTGACAGAACTCTGGAAGAAGTTCTATATAACAAGTTATTCACATATTAGTGAATTTTGACGGGAGTTTGATAGCACCCGTGATCCGATAATGGAACTTATCGGTATGTCTTCCTGGACAGAATAAGATCAGATGACCTCATATATAGGCCCATAATGATGCCAATGAAGGCCCAAAACCCATGGTACCAGTCTATCAGTAGAAGGGGCCAGTGCCAGAAAAAGTGCCAAATTACGAAAATCCCCTGGATGCCCAGATTGTACCAGAGATGGATGAAGGGCATTTTGGTCATCTGGGATAGGCTAAAAACGTGGCACATGGTATAAATATAATTAGTTAAGCCAGTATATGCCTTGAGGCAGTACAAAGAAGGGTGAAATGACAATTATGCCCTTAGGGTCAATATAGTGCAAGAAAGGACACTAAGGGTTTTTCAGTCATTTTCCAAGGGATCTGTAATTAAGTTGTGGCTAGTATAAGTATTTCAATGGTGTGAGAAGCCTAGACATTGATTTCCAGGACAGAATACATATCCTAGTATATTATAAAAAATTGGGAACAAAAAACAGTCCGGTTATTGTGAAACTGCACCGATCGGTACCGGATTGGACTGGAATTTTTCCAGAAGCTTCCTTACACCATGAGCACGCCACATAACCCCTTGAGGTGTCCCTTGAAGGGTCCCACATGATGTCATAATTATTATTTTATGAAAAAGTTAATTCCAAGATTAAATGTGGGCCTTTAGATCAAATAGTAACCAAATCAATCTTGGCCATTCATTTTTCTTGGATTTTGGCTATAAATACCCCCTCATTCTGCAACAAACTGTAAGCTCATGTACCCTTGGGGAAGCGCTTGCAAAATGGAAACTCAAGCCAAGACAAAGAAGATTCAAGGTTCCAAAGTTCGAGCAAGTTAGAGATTAAAGGTAAGCAATCTTTCCTAGCTTATTCTCCTTTGATTTGGGAGCTTGAACATAGGGTTTTCATGGGAAAAAGTTGGGTTTTCTCTAAGGTGTTGTGCTGCCCAAAAATCTTAGATGAAAGGGGAAAGAAGAAATTAAAGTTAGAAACTTATGATTGAAGCTTAAACAAGCTAGTTAAGTGATTGGTTGTTGAATCAAGTTGATATTCTTGACTTTGCCAAGAGTGAATCTGTTATGTATGCACTGTTCATGAGGGAAGGAAATTGAATTTCAATGATTTAATGCTTCCATTGAGTTTGTATGATGATTTTGTGTAGGATTGGAAAGGTTTTGAACCTTGGAAACATTAAAATCTCAAGGTTGTAGTGTTTGAGATTCCTTACAGTTACTGTTCACTCACATGAACAGTAATTGAAATTTCATGATTTTGATGGTTCCAATGGTTTTAAAATGAAAAGTTGTGTGGGGTAAAGTGGAGAAACAAGTATGGGAAGCATTAGAATCAAAATGAGAATTTTTGAAAGAATTGTATGCTTATGTTCAATTCTGTACAGCAGGCCATGAAGGAGCTGGAATTTCATGAATCTAAGCTCATAAAAGGGTTCAAAAGAGGAAATTGTGTAGGGTAAAATCAAGACATCAATTGATTCAAAGGCCAAGTCCATTGGTCATGATTAAGGAAAGTTATGGTAGTTAAGTGAGATTAATGATCAAGAGAAAATTAGGTCAAGTTAAAGTAAGTTTAATGCTCAAAGAAATTAGATGGTAATGGATGAATGGTTATGTGATGTTAGGGATTGGTTGGTATGCTCCAAAAGAGGCAGCCACATGTCCAAGAGATGTGAGAACAAAAGAAGCAAGATAAAGTGGAAGGAAGTCAAGTCTATAAGGTAGTGAACTTACTTCTTTATGTGCTTGATGTGGTATGCTTTTGTGTTGACATGTATATGATATTTGAATGATGTTGTGACATGATAAATGATGTTGAATGTATTGTGAATAACATGTTTCCATGGACATGCACTTTATGTAAAAGTTTATAGCATGATGGCATGTCACTAATAAAAGAAAGTTAATGAAATTACATATCATGCATTAGCATCCATCTTGCATATTTAAGTGATAATGTTTGCTACTGAGATTCCCTAGAATCTCACTCTCCCATAACCAACCAATTTAGGTCAAGCATGATGGAACATATATGCATGGAGAAGAGCTAAAGCATGGAAGAAGAAAAGTGAAGTATTTAAGATGTTAGCATATGCTATGCACTTTCCATGTATGTCAAAGCCATGTAAAGTATCTATTTATGTGATGGGATTGTATGAAACAATTATTATATAACCCCATCATGTATATGAATGTTAAGAAGCTTATTTAATGGCTTGTGCATGCTGAAACAATTATTGGAAATGAAAGAAAAGAAACTGAAATGGTAAAAACGTAGGTCCTGAAGCGGTTTTGTTGTGGCTTCAGTTTGACCTAGCAAATGCAGGAATTATTTGAAGAAATTTTATGAGCATGTAGTACACATCCAGGGCTTTAAGTTCATAGGTAGAACGTTTCATTTGGATGTCTATATCAAGAGAAATGAATTTCCAAAATAAGGGACCAGAAACTATTTCAAGAGTTTTTGACCAAATGAACAGTTTTTGGCTAATCATTTGGCCTAAAACTTATTTTTCCCTTACATTTCAAGATGTTATGTTCATGTAGCTTTTTGAACCACTGCATTTCGATTTTTCTAGAATTAATTATGATTTTTCGAAGTTCAGTGCGTAATCTGGAATACCATATGAACAGTAACCCAAGAAAGAGTAAAATTCCAGATTTGGCTAATGGACTTCCAAGGTTTTGTAAGTGGTTCTAAATGCTACTGAATGGTCCCTAAGACGTATAAAAGTAAGGATGTTATAATTTGCTCTGATACCAAATTATAACATCCTCCTTTTCTTACATCTTAGGGACCATTTAGTAGCATTTGGAACCACTTCTTGGGCCATTGAAGTCAAATCATACAATCTGGAATTTTACTCCCAGTGAGTACTATTCATTGTGTAAATCCCAGCGGAGTGACCTGACTTCAAAAAATCATAACTAATTATAGAAAAATTGAAATGGAGTGGTTCAAATTGATACTCGAAGATAAATTAATGTTATTTCAGGGAAAAATGACTCATGGACCACGCCTTGACGAGGTCAATGTTGGTCAACGTTCCGAAATCACTGTTCATCCAGCATCCTGTCCCTGATTTGAGCATTCTGGTCTCATCTTTAATAAATCATATCTTTATGTGTAGACATCCAAATGAGACGTTCTATATATCAAATCGAAGCTTAGCATGTCTACTATTTACTGGTAAAATATCATATATTTATTCAATCATTTACTATTTATAATTATAGCTCAAATATCACTACCTTCCCACGAGTTACAGTTCACAGTGACAATTTCCAGCAATTATACATACATGAATCACATATCAATCATGCTAAGAAATTAACATCTCTTCATGCATCTTTATTTCTTCCATCTTGAGAAGACCTGTTGTAATTGGATTGATATGGAAGGGGTGAGATTTCTGGGGAAATCTCACCAGCAAACAGCACTAAACAATGCATGCATTAATGTGAATACTTGTACTTGCTTGTGAAAGTGTTAATATTGTCTAATGTGCATGCTTCCATGTTACATATGAAATACAATTGGCCAAAGTAATCATAGGAACAGAGCTTCATACATAAGCACATGCTCAACACAATTCAACAAAGCCATAGCACATCAAGCATAACATTCAATGCATACAAGTTTAGGATTAGTTTACTACCTGGCATATAGCCTTCCTCTAGCTTTTAGCCTTTGCTCTAAGATTCCTTCTTTTCATAGGTCAGAGCCTATACATAGCATAATAATATCTTTATTATTACTCTATCAGTATAGCTCTATTTAACTTATGCATAGCTAGGGGTGATATCCTTACTCCGACATTCCTCTAACTTTCTTTCTATCTATAGCTAACTTTATTAATAGAGATATTTCTCTATTCTAACCATTAAGAGCAATCCTCTATTTTATTAGAGCAGGGACTAGATAACTTTCTTACCTCATTCCTAAGCTTTGCCCAGTCCCTCGGTTCCTCAGACTGCTCCTGGCTCCTCCAGAACTCCTTCCTTCCTTTCTTTCCTTCTCTCTTTCTCTCTTTCTCTCTTCTTTCTCTTCCTTTTCCTTGCTAGGCCGTGGTGTACCTTGGAATGGGAGGGGAGTGGCCTATTTATAGGTGAGAGGAGGTGGAATGAATGGTCCAGATTGATTCGTGATGAATGGCTCAGATTGCTTGCTTCCTTAAGAAGCTTTGCCTGCATCATCACGATGACATCACCCTCCTTAATGACTCACCACTCATGACATCATCTAGAACACCTCAAGGGACACCTAAAGGTATATGTGGCAAAATGTGGGGCCCTTGGGACACCTCACTAGCTGACTCAGCCTTTCCAGCGAGTTCCAAAGTCTTTTCCCTGAATGGACGGCCGAGATCGTGCCACGTGTCCTCTTGCTTTTTCTCCTTTTTCTCTAATCATGCCATGTGTCCTTTGCTTTTCCTCTTTTACTATAATCAAGTCGTGTGGCACATTGTGGGCCCCATTTATGTCCTCTCATGATTCCAGATCACTTTACCCAGCGCTATCTTGGACCGGGTCACTTTACTTTATTGAAAAAGCACTAAAACAATATTTTAATGCCTCTTGGGCCCACATTACTCTTGGGCTACGTTTTTGGGCCTTGGGTTGTCATCTTGGGTTTCTAACCGAGCCCAAGCACTCTGGTGGCTCGGTTCCCAAGGAACATCCTTAGTAAATTACCAAAATGCCCTTACTACCTCTTTAGTACTTCTAGGGGCACTATTGTCTTTTCATACCTTACCAGAGTATCTCTTGACCCTGGTCAACTATCCAGATACCCTTTCTTAACTGTCTAACCTTAGTCAAATGATCATAATGCCCTTCGTCTGACTCTGACTCGATGACACAACACAGTGGCATACCTTCAGTGGCATTTTCGTAATTCTTCATTTTTCTAGGTCTTTATTAGCCCTGGCCCATATATTTATCTGAAAATATCATTGGGCCTATAAGGTGCCATTCTGGACCCTCTGTATGATCCACTATCTTCATGGGCTCAATTCCCGAGAAATTCCCCTGAAACCTATTTATCGGGTCTTTTAATCCACTATTAATTTTGTAGTAAATTCCACATAACTCCTTTTTGAGCTCTGTCAGTTTTAGAAATTCTTATATTAATTATAGGAATTTACTGGCACATTTCATCTGGTTCTGAGGTCTAGAGAATACTGTATTAATTTTCGTTCTCTTCAAAAATTAATATAAATCTTTTAGGACCTCCTATCAGAACTTTGTGTTGCATCATACTTATCAGCATAATTTTCTCTATTTACTGAGACCTATTCTCAACAGGGTCTAGTAGCATCCCTTTTTCAGGCTATATACTGGGCTTCAAGGCCTAAAAATTGGGATATGACATTTCTCCTCCCCTTTAAATAAATTTCGTCCTCGAAATTTCAGGGCTAAATCTCTATTCATCCTTTGATGAAGAGTTCCTCTAAGGAGAATGTCCCTTTCATTCATACTAAACTTTCTCATATACTTCTATATTCTGGAGTTTTTGTTGACTACTTAGCATGATCCTTAGTGCAGTCACTTATTACTGATCTGAGTATTCAGCGGAATTCTCTAAATATCTGCAAAACTTCATCTCTCATTCTCATATCATCATATGCTTTTATCATCTTTACTAACTCATCATAATACAAAGAGAGGACTTATATCCTTATTCTTTCTTTTGTTGCTCTACTGCTAAACAGGAGCACATACTCTAACATGCATAATGCCCGGCTAGCATGCTGCAGAACTACATACCTGCTCATGGATGCAAAGCTTTAACAGCAGAGCTCAAGCATTCCTTCTCTTAATATGCACAGCTCTAATACTCGGAGCTTGCACTGCTCTAACATTCGGAGCTTTAGCATAACATAACATAATATAACATAATGCCTGGCATTTCATGCAAGGAGTGAAAGCTCTTACTTGCTCTTTCATACGTAACTCACCATTCAAACATCTTTTTCCTTTAAAAAACAGAGCCTCTCAATCTATTATAGGGCTAGCTATAAAGCCACTTCATAGTGTACTTCTTAATATATATTTCTCATAACGTATCTCATTACGTACTTTTCATAGCATATCTCATCACATATCATTTATGCTGTATCATAGCATATATGGCCATATTTGGTGATATCATAGTCTATCTGGCCTTGTCATCAAACATTCTCTTAAAATATTGCTAGCCTTTACAAATATTTCCTTTCAAATCCATTTCATTTGGACTTGACATAAGGGTTCTATTTTCTTTATGTTCATAACCCTTTCTAACTTTTCATAACTCTTTTTATCATCTTACATAACTCTGGGTACATATATGCCAACTTCTTGTGGCATTCATTCCTCGTTCATCACTTCCCAGGGGCTACATTACCACTTAAATATGCAAGATGGATGCTAATGCATGATATGTAATTTCATTAACTTTCTTTTATTAGTGACATGCCATCATGCTATAAACTTTTACATAAAGTGCATGTCCATGGAAACATGTTATTCACAATACATTCAACATCATTTATCATGTCACAACATCATTCAAATATCATATACATGTCAACACAAAAGCATACCACATCAAGCACATAAAGAAGTAAGTTCACTACCTTATAGACTTGACTTCCTTCCACTTTATCTTGCTTCTTTTGTTCTCACATCTCTTGGACATGTGGCTTCCTCTTTTGGAGCATACCAACCAATCCCTAACATCACATAACCATTCATCCATTACCATCTAATTTCTTTGAGCATTAAACTTACTTTAACTTAACCTAATTTTCTCTTGATCATTAATATCACTTAACTACCTTAACTTTCCTTAATCATGACCAATGGACTTGGCCTTTGAATCAATTGATGTCTTGACTTTACCCTACATAATTTCCTTTTTTGAACCCTTTTATGAGCTTAGATTCATGAAATTCCAGCTCCTTCATGGCCTACTTTACAGAATTGAACATAAGCATACAATTCTTTCAAAAATTCATTTCTCTTTGGTTACTTATCCAAATGAGGCATTCTTGGTGTTCATTTAAATCTCTGTATCTTAACTTTAATCATGTCAAATTTCAGACTAAAACTCGTTGATTTAGACGTCACAAACATTGTAACATCACCATGGCCTCAAAACAGGGTTACATAAACATACACCATGCATACTAGCATATCATCCCATAGTGTCATGTAAGTCATGTAATTTATTATACAAACTTATTCATCAACATTTACTCTCCTCCCTTGAAGAGATCCAGTACCTAAAACATAGTTATGCATGTGGAAGGAATGAGATTTCATGGAAATCCCAATAGCAAGTTACACAACTATAATATCATGCATAGATAATTGTATGCTTAACATGTTATCATGAGATGGGAGCTACTTCATAATGGTACATAAGCAAACTCTAACATGCATATTGTCATGACATAACTTGCAAGGAGTTGCAATCATTCATACTTCATCATAACATGATGACATACGCTCAAGCTCAACCAAACACCATAATCAACAAGCAAGCAAAACAATTAAACAAACATGAGTTATAGTTAGGTATCCTTGCTACCTCTTAGCTATCTTGGTCAAGACCTTCTTGAAGTGCTTTCCTTCCTTCACAAATGTCAAAACCTAGCCATTACAACATAATATCAAGTTACAACTCAACTTGAAACCAAATCCAAGACTAGGTTTTCACTAGCTCCCTTTCTTTCTCTAATTTATGTTTCCTACTTCCCCCTTTCCAAAATAAATTCTAATGGTTCATTTCCACATAATTTTTCATGTAGAATCCAAATATGAAATCATAATTTCCAAAATCAAAACATACCAATTGCTACAGTGCCAAACCGAAATGCATGCTCTTGTTTTCCAAAAATTCTTATTTTGATTCCAATGCTTCCAATACTTGTTCTCCTACTTTATCCCCACACAACTTTCCATTTTAAACTCATTGGAAGCATCAAAATCATGAAATTCCATCATATGAACAGTACCACGTACAGTACCAGCAAGAACACAAAACCCTAAATCCAAACACACTTGAATTCACAAGCTTATACCACTTGATTCTAGCTTGTTTAAGCTTGTCTAAACTATCCATAACATAAAACTCATATTTTAACCACATATGAGCAGCACTTCCAGCAGCAACCATAAGGGAAATATAGCATGAAAACCCCTTAAAACCATGAGCTAACTTGCTAGAACAAAGCTCAAGATCAAGGGAGATGATTACCTTGCTTGTTACTTCACTTTGGTTGCTTCTTTCTTGGTTGAATGGAAATTTTGCAAGAGTTTCCCTATGGTTCACCATGCATGCCGAAGTGCTCTGAATAGGGGGGTATTTATAGAGAAATTTGGGTTGAAATGGATGGCCAAGATTGATTTGGTTACTATTTGATTTAAAGGCTCACATTTAATCTTGGATTTTACTTTTTCTAAAAAGAATAATTATTACATCATGTGGGACATATCATGGGACACCTAAGAGGGTTAGGTGGCGTGCTCATGGTGTAAGGAAGCTTCTAGAAAAATTCCAATCCAATCCAGTACCGATCGGTACAGTTTCACAATAACCGGACTGTTTTTTGTTCCCAATTTTTTATAATATACTAGGATATGTATTTTGTCCTGGAAATCAATGTCTAGGCTTCTCACACCATTGAAATACTTATACTAGCCACAACTTAATTACATATCCCTTGGAAAATGACTGAAATACCCTTAGTGTCCTTTCTTGCACTATATTGACCCTAAGGGCATAATTGTCATTTCACCCTTCTTTGTACTGCCTCAGGGCATATACTGGCTCAACTAATTATATTTATACCATGTGCCACATTTTTAGCCTGTCCCAGATGACCAAAATGCCCTTCATCCATCTCTGGTACAATCTGGGCATCCAGGGGCATTTTCATAATTTGGCAATTTTTCTGGGCACTGGCCCCTTCTACTGATAGACTGGTACCCTGGGTTTTGGGCCTTCCTTGGCATAATTATGGGCCTATATATGAGGTCATCTGATCTCATTCTATCCAGGCTTACATACCGATAAGTTCCATTATCGGATCACGGGTGCTATCAAACTCCCGTCAAAATTCACTAATATGTGAATAACTTTTTATATAGAACTTCTTCCAGAGTTCTGTTAGATCCAGGATATCTGACACTGTAGGGCACACTTTCCTGTAATTTGCCCATTTATATCTGAAGTCCATGAAATCCGATAAAATTTCAGATAACTTTTAGACTATCAGATAAATATCTGCTGTCTGGAGCCCTAATAAAATTTCTATATCATGTCAGATTATCCAGCACACCTTCCTCTATTTATTGATGGAATATGGGACTAAAATACTTCTGGGCAGTTCTAACCCTTTCCGGGCTGATCTTTCTATAATTACAATTTTGCCCTTGAACTTTTTACTTAATTACATTTAAGTCCCATAACTTTTGGAAATTACCACTTTTGGCCCAAATCTTGTTTCTACCTTAACTTTTGGCCTTTAACCTTTTCTACTTTGCGTTTTAGTCCTTCTTCTTCTTCAAGACTCATCTAACCTTTATCTTTTCTTCTGATCTTCGTCATAATCCTTTCTAAACCTCTTTCCACTATCAGTACTATATGGATAAGGAAAAATTAGGATATGACATTTCTACCCCCCTTAAAATAAATTTTGTCCTCAAAATTTACATTACATATACATTAAGGAAATAGTTCAGGGTATATCTTTCTCATCCTTTCCTCTGCTTCCCAAGTAGCTTCATTCTCCGTTAATCCCTTCCATACTACCTTAACTAGAGGGATCTGCTTATTTCGCAACTGCTTGACCTTTCTATCTATATATGGACTTCTCACCATACTAAACTCGTGAGTAGTATCCATTTCTTTCATATTAAACTCTCTCGAATACTATTATATTTGGGAGTTTATGTTAACTATTCATCATACTTATTAGTATAATCATTTATGACTCATCTGAGTATTTAGCGGAATCTTCTAAACATCCGCAAAACTTCATCTAAGATTCTCATATCATCATACTTCTCATCATCTTTACTATTATTACTTTCTCTTCTTCTGAATCAACTTAGTCAGAGTTGAACTCCAGTCCATTCTAATACTTTCATACTTGCTATGCATCTATCTATATATGTCCAAGTCATGTAAAGTATCTATTTATGTGATGAGATTGTATGGAACAATTATTGTATAACACCATGATGTATATGAATTCATAAAAGGCAAAAGATGAAATGTGGCAGTAAATTCCTATAATTAATATAAGAATTTCTAAAACTGAAAGAGCTCAAAAAGGAGTTATGTGGAATTTACTACAGAATTTACAGTAGATTAAAAGACCCGATAAATAGGTTTCGGGGGAATTTCTCAGGAAATGAGCCCATGAAGATAGGGGATCATACAGAGGGTCCAGAATGGCACCTTATAGGTCTAATGATATTTTCAGATAAATATATGGGCCAGGGCTAATAAAGACCGAGAAAAATGAAGAATTATGAAAATGCCACTGAAGGTATGCAACTGTGTTGTGTCATTGAGTTAGAGTCAGATAAAGGGCATTATGATCATTTGACTAAGTTTAGATAGTTAAGAAAGGGTATTTGGATAGTTGACCAGGGTCAAGAGATACTCTGGTAAGGTATGAAAAGACAATAGCGCCCTAGAAGTACTAAAGAGGTATTAAGGGCATTTTGGTAATTTACTAAGGATGTTCCTTGGGAACCGAGCCACCAGAGTGCTTGGGCTTGGTTAGAAACCCAAGATGACAATCCAAGGCCCAAAAACGTAGCCCAAGAGTAATATGGGCCCAAGAGGCATTAAAATATTGTTTTAGTGTTTTTTCCATAAAGTAAAGTGACCCGGTCCAAGATAGAACTATCCCCTAATTCAGATATCCAGTCAGAGTTTATGATAGTTCCTGTCCATTCCCAAAGTCTAGGAATATGTGACTTTATAGAGACAGATCAATAGTATGTTCCTAATCCTAGTCAACCCCAGCCTTCTTCATTAAAGACAGATAGTCTTGACCATATTGGTCTGAAGAAAGCAGTGGAGAGTGAATTACTCAGTCTAGGTCAAGGGATGGACAGAAGTAGAGATTAAGAATAGTTAATTATCTGCAGTTCCTCAATGTCGTAGTAGGAATGATAAATAGACATTCAGTAGTGGGCATTAACATAATATACTTTAGAGGATTGGTATGAGATGATAGTAAGTCAAGTGTCATGAGACTAAAGATGCCAACCTCACTGAAGTTTATCAGTTAGAGATTTAGCATAGAGTACAGGCAAGTTAAATAGTACGAAGTACTAAGATACAAAAGATCACTTTAAGAAGAAGTTCAGCAGTAGATCCTCCGTATAATCATCAGGAGTTGATCTACAATACGAAAGACCTTGTGCAACTAGTCTTTACAGAAAAGAATAATGAGAAGTTAGAATGAGACTTGCCTAAGAATGATTTAATATACAGCCTAAGGTTAAAGACGTGAAGGCTAATAGACAGAAAGTTAATATTCCTAAACAGAGGGATCATATCACAAAGAGACAGTAACCTAGTACACCTAGGGTAGATCACCCTAGAGGACAAAAGTAATGTTAGATGATGAATGAGATCCAAATGACTTAAATTAGTCAGGATCTAAAGACAGACCAGAAAGGAATCATAGTCTAGTCAAGAACAGACTGAGACAGATAGACAGAAAGAGTTAAGAGATACAGAAGTTACTCCATACAAGATGGAGAATGATTCTCTCACTTGAGAAGTTTTTCTCAAAGAGTTTAAAAGAAGTATTCCTCTCAATTAAAGAGAGGTAAGTGTGAGGTTAAGGGTTAGAGTAAAGGAAAGAGAAACCCTTTGATGAATAATTAGCCAAGTTCATCTATCTAAACCTTGAGGCTTAGTAAGAGTTATTTTTTCTCGCCTGTTAGTGATTCAGGAGGATAAGGAAAAAACTTAAAAGTTCAAATGGCATAGAGATGCGAGATTAACCTTTCCTCCGTTAGCTGAAAGAAGATAGCTGACTCAATTATGGATTGTTGTGAGGCCAAGGACACATAAATCCTTCAAGCTAGAGACATAGAAATCCTACAGGCAATAAGGGATGATATGATAGAATAAATATGGCCTAGTAAGGTAGCCATAGATTCAAAGATAAAGTGACTCCCCTATTCCTATGTAAGAAAGAGTAAAGAAGGGTTGAGTCTATACCCTAGTAAGAGGGTGATGTGGCAGCCTAATTGAAACAAGTATAGGAAGCATTAGAATCAAAATGAGAATTTTTGAAAGAATTGTATGCTTATGTTCAATTATGTACAGCAGGCCATGAAGGAGCTGGAATTTCATGAATCTAAGCTCATAAAATGGTTCAAAAGAGGAAATTGTTTAGGGTAAAGTCAAGACATCAATTGATTCAAAGGCCAAGTCCATTGGTCATGATTAAGGAAAGTTAAGGTAGTTAAGTGAGATTAATGATCAAGAGAAAATTAGGTTAAGTTAAAGTAAGTTTAATGCTCACAGAAATTAGATGGTAATGGATGAATGGTTATGTGATGTTAGGGATTGGTTGGTATGCTCCAAAAGAGGCAGCCACATGTCCAAGAGATGTGAGAACAAAAGAAGCAAGATAAAGTGGAAGGAAGTCAAGTCTATAAGGTAGTGAACTTATCTCTTTATGTGCTTGATGTGGTATGCTTATGTGTTGACATGTATATGTTATTTGAATGATGTTGTGACATGATAGATGATGTTGAATGTATTGTGAGTAACATGTTTCCATGGCCATACACTTTATGTAAAAGTATATAGCATGATGGCATGTTACTAATCAAAGAAAGTTATTGAAATTACATATCATGCACTAGCATCCATCTTGCATATTTAAGTGGTAATGTTTGCTACTGAGATTCCCTAGAATCTCACTCTCCCATAACCAACCAATTTAGGTCAAGCATGATAGATAATGTATGCATGGAGAAGAGCTAAAGCATGGAAGAAGAAAAGTGAAGTATTTAAGATGTTAGCACATGCTATGCACTTTCCATGTATGTCCAAGTCATGTAAAGTATCTATTTATGTGATGAGATTGTATGGAACAATTATTGTATAACACCATGATGTATATGAATTCATAAAAGGCAAAAGATATGATTTATGTATGCTGGAATAATTATGGAAAGTAAAAGAAAGGAAACCGAAACGGTAAAAACGTAGGTCCTAAAGCAATTTTATTGTGGCTTCAGTTTGACCTAGGAAATGAAGGAATTAGTCCACGAATTTTTATGAGCATTTACAACACATCTATAGATTTAAATTCATAGGTATAATGTTTCATTTGGATGTGTATAACAAGAGAAACAAATTTCCAAAGTAAGGGACCAGAATCTGTTTCCAGAGTTTTTGACCAAATGAACAGTAAACTTCAATGAATAAACTGTATCAATTGGCTAATCATTTGGTCTGGAAACTATTCTTACCTTAAATTTCAAGATGTTATCTTCATGTAGCTTTTTGAACCACTTCATTTCGAGTTTTTTAGAATTAATTATGATTTTTTAAGTTCGTTGCGTAATCTGGAATACCATATGAACAGTAACCCGAGAAAGAGTAAAATTCCAAATTTGGCTAATGGACTTCTAAGGTCTTGTAAGTGGTTCTAAATGCTACTGAATAGTCCCTAAGATGTATAAAAGTAAGAATGTTACATTTTGGTATCAGAGCAAGTTATGAGATGGCTAAGATTCTTCACCATGATTGGGGATTCTCACTGCGTGAGAGTGGGACGAAGCGTTGACTCTTACCCCGACATGGCCAACCGGCTTTGCCACTGGGAGGTTGCATTACAGTCGAGAGGCTGGTGCGTAAAACTTGCGTCTGAGGTACCTTATGTAGTCCCAATAAGGACTCTGCATTTTGGTATCAGAGTATAGGATTTTGGCTTAAGAAATGCTCTGAATAGATTATTTATGGACTGATATGAGATTATTCCCAGACTCTAACCCTAAATAGTAAGTGTTTTGTGAGTTAGGGTATGTATTGTGATGGTTAACATTGCTTAATTAAGCAAATGTTGCAGGAATATATATGAGATTCCATAAGGTTAAGTCAGAGGCTTCAGTTAATAAAGGAGACCTCAGACCAATAATAATATATGAAGATCATCCCTCAGACAATGAAGAGAGTTCAGCGGAGAGTATAGGGGATCAGTCAGGAAAGTCTATATTAGAATACTCCACAGATGTTTCTATAGACTCAAACCTGCAGTCTGGAGGTCATGTAGAGATGTAGCCTGAAGCCATATATGCACCATATGATATTGAGTCTAGTGACTCTACATAGTATGAGGAATGTCATAGTGCCCTTTAACCCTGATGTAAGTTCTATTCCTCCGATGAGAGGACAAATTACGGCTGAGGAAGCTGAGTACTGGTACTGGATTATGGGTAGACCAGATAGTATTCCTCCTTCACCAGAGTTTGAGCATAGAGTTGGTATGAGTAATAGATCACAGTCCCCTAATTCAGATATCCAGTCAGAGTTTATGATAGTCCCTGCCTATTCCCAAAGTCCAGGAATATGTGACTTTATAGAGAAGGATCAGTTTGATATTCCTGGTTCTAGTCAACCCCAGCCTTCTTTGTTGAAGATAGATAGTGTTGACCATATTGGTCTGAAGAAAGCTGTGGAGAATGACTTATTTAGTCCAGTTCAAGGGATAGACAGAAGTAGAGATTAAGAACAGTTAGTTATCTACAGTTCTTCCATGCCATAGCAGGAATGATAAACAAACATCCAGTAGAGGGCATTAACCTAATATACTTTAGAGGATTGGTATGAAATGATAGTAAGTCAAGTGTCATGAGACTAAGGATGCCAATCTCACTGAAGTGTATCAGTTAGAGATTTAGCACAGAGTATAGGCAAGTTAAACAGTACGATGCACTAAGATACAGAAGATCAATTTAAGAAGAGGTTCAATAGTAGATCCTCCATATGATCATCAGGAGTTGATCTACAGTACAAAAGACTTTGTGCAGGTAGTCTTTACGGAAAAGAATAATGAGAAATTAGAATGGGACTTGCCTAAGAATGATCTAATACATGGCCTGAAGTTAAAAATGTGATGGTTAATAGATAGAAAGTTAATGTTCCCAAACAGAAGGATTCCATCACGAAGAGACAGTAACCTAGTACACCTAGGGTAGCTCACCCTAAAGGACAAAAATAATGTTAGATGATGAATGAGATCCAAGTAACTTAAATTAGTCAGGATCTAAAGACAGACCAGAAAGGAATCACAGTCTAGTCAAGAACAGACTGAGACAGATAGACAGAAAGAGTTAAAAGATACAGAAGTTACTCCATATAAGATGGAGAATAATTCCCTCACTTGAGAAGTTTTTCTCAAAGAGTTTAAAAGAAGTATTCCTCTCAATTAAAGAGAGGTAAGCGTGAGGTTAAGGGTTAGAGTAAAGTAAAAAGAAACCCTTTGATGAATAATTAGCCAAGTTCATCTATCTAAACCTTGAGGCTTAGTAAGAGTTATTTTTCTTGCCTGTTAGTGATCCAGGAGGATAAGGAAAAAACTTAAAAGTTCAAATGGCATAGAGATGCGAGACTAACCTTTCCTCAGTTAGTTGAAAGAAGATAGCTAACTCAGTTATGGATTATTGTATAACCCCATGATGTATATGAATGTTAAGAAGCTTATTTAATGGCTTGTGCACGCTGAAACAATTATTGGAAATGAAAGAAAAGAAACTGAAATGGTAAAAACGTAGGTCCTAAAGCAGTTTAGTTGTGGCTTCAGTTTGACCTAGCAAATGAAGGAATTATTTCAAGAAATTTTATGATCATGTAGTACACATCCAGGGCTTTAAGTGCATAGGTAGAACGTTTCATTTGGATGTGTATATAAAGAGAAATGAATTTCCAAAGTAAGGGACCATAAACTGTTTCCAGAGTTTTTGATCAAATGAACAGTAAACTTCAACGAATAAACTGTATCAATTGGCTAATCATTTGGTATAAAACTTATTTTTCCCTTAAATTTCAAGATGTTATGTTCATGTAGATTTTTGAACCACCTCATTTTGAGTTTTCTAGAATTAATTATGATTTTTTGAAGTTTGTTGCATAATCTGGAATACCATATGAACAGTAACTCAATAAAGAGTAAAATTTCAGATTTGGCTAATGGATTTCCAAGGTCTTGTAAGTAGTTCTAAATGCTACTGAATGGTCCCTAAGACATATAAAAGTAAGGATATTGCATTTTTGGTTCAAATTGCTACTCGAAGATAACTTAATGTTATTTCAGGGAAAAATGACTCATTGACCACGCCTTGACCAGGTCAACGTTGGTCAACGTTCTGAAATCACTGTTCATCCAGCGTCCTGTCCCTGATTCCAGCATTATGGTCTCATCTTTGATAAATCATATCTTTATGTGTAGACATCCAAATGAGACGTTCTATATATCAAATCGAAGCTTAGCATGTCTACTATTTACTGGTAAAATATCATACATTTATTCAATCATTTACTATTTATAATTATAGCTCAAATGTCACTGCCTCCCCACGAGTTACTGTTCACAGTGACAATTTCCAGCAATTATACATACATGAATCACATATCAATCATGCTAAGCAATTAACATCTCTTCATGCATCTTTATCTCCTCTATCTTGAGAAGACCTGTTGTAATTGGATTGATATGGAAGGGGTGAGATTTTTAGGGAAATCTCAGTAGCAAACAGCACTAAACAATGCATGCATTAATGTGAATACTTGTGCTTGCTTGTGAAAGTGTTAATATTGTCTAATGTGCATGCTTCCATGTTACATATGAAATACAATTGGCCAAAGTAATCATAGGAACAGAGCTTCATACATAAGCACATGCTCAACATAATTCAACAAAGCCGTAGCACATCAAGCATAATATTCAATGCATATAATTTTAGGATTAGTCAACTACCTCTTTAGCAGTAAAGCAATGAAAGAAAGAATAATGATATAAGTCATCTCTCTGTATTATGATAAGTTATTAAAGATGATTAGAAGTATGATGATATGAGAATGTTAGATGAAGTTTTGTGGATGTTTAGAAGATTCCGCTAAATACTCAGATGAGTCATAAATGATTATACTAATAAGTATGATGAATAGCTAACATAAACTCCCGAATATAATAGTATTCGAGAGAGTTTAATATGAAAGAAATGGATACTACTCACGAGTTTAGTATGGTAAGAAGTCCATATATAGATAGAGGCATAGCAAGTACGAAAGTACTAGAATGGACTGGAGTTCAACTCTGACTAAGTTGATTCAGAAGAAGAGAAAGTAATAATAGTAAAGATATGAAGAATTGCGGATATGAAAAGTGCTCTGCTAAGATTGTCATGATAAAAGACAAGAGATAGATACCCCAAATCCTTGATTGACGTGTTGAGTAAATTTTGAGGACGAAATTTATTTTAAGGGGGGTAGAAATGTCATATCCTGTTTTTTTCCTATCCGTATAGCACTAATAGTGGAAAGAGGTTTGGAAAGGATTATGACAAAGATCAGAAGAAAAGATAAAGGTTAGATGAGTCCTGAAGAAAGAGAAGGACTAAAATAAAAAAATAGAAAAGGTTAAAGGCCAAAAGTTAAAGTAGAAACAAGATTTGGGCCAAAAGTGGTAATTTCCAAAAGTTATGGGACTTAAATGTAATTAAGTAAAAAGTTCAAGGGCAAAATTGTAATTATAGAAAGATCAGCCCGGAAAGGGTTAGAATTGCCCAGAAGTATTTTAGTCCCATATTCCATCAGTAAATAGAGGAAGGTATGCTGGATAATCTAACATGATATAGAAATTTTATTAGGGCTCCAGACAGCAGATATTTATCTGATAGTCTAAAAGTTATCTGAAAATTTATCAGATTTCATGGACTTCAGATATAAGTGGGCAAATTATAGAAAAGTGTGCCCTGCAGTGTCTGATATCCTGGATCTGATAGAACTCCGGAAGAAGTTCTATATAAGAAGTTATTCACATATTAGTGAATTTTGACGGGAGTTTGATCGCACCCGTGATCCGATAATAGAACTTATCGGTATGTAAGCCTGGATAGAATGAGATCATATGACCTCATATATAGGCCCAGAATTATGACAAGGAAGGCCCAATACCCAGGGTACCGGTCTATCAGTAGAAGGGGTCAGTGCCCAGAAAAAATGTGAAATTACGAAAATGCCCCTAGATGCCCAGATTGTACCAAAGATGGATAAAGGGCATTTTGGTCAGCTGGGACAGGCTAAAAACGTGGCACATGGTATAAATATAATTAGTTGAGCCAGTATATGCCCTGAGGCAATACAAAGAAGGGTGAAATGACAATTATGCCCTTAGGGTTAATATAGTGCAAGAAAGGACACTAAGGGTATTTCAGACATTTTTCAAGGGATCTGTAATTAAGTTGTGGCTAGTATAAGTATGTCGATGGTGTGAGAATCCTAGACAATGATTTCCAGGACAGAATACATATCCTGGTATATTATAAAAAAATTAGGAACATAAAATAGTCCGGTTATTGTGAAACTGCACCGATCGGTACCGGATTGGACTGAAATTTTTCCAGAAGCTTCCTTACACCATGAGCACGCCACATAACCCATTGAGGTGTCCCTTGATGGGTCCCACATGATTTCTTAATTATTATTTTATGAAAAAGTTAAATCCAAGATTGAATGTGAGCCTTTAGATCAAATAGTAACCAAATCAGTCTTGGCCATTCATTTTTCTTGGATTTTGGCTATAAATACCCCCTCATTCTGCAGCAAACCGTAGCTTCATGGACCCTTGGGGAAACTCTTGCAAAATGAAAACTCAAGCCAAGACAAAGAGATTCAAGGTTCCAAAGTTGAAGCAAGCTAGAGATTAAAGGTAAGCAATCTCTCCTAGCTTATTTCCTTTTGATTTGGGAGCTTGAACTTAGGGTTTTCATGGGGGAAAAGTTGAGTTTTCTCTAAGGGAAGGTGCTGCCCAAAGACCTTAAAGGAAAGGGGAAAGAAGAAATTAAAGTTAGAAACTTATGATTGAAGCTTAAACAAGCTAGTTAAGTGATTGGTTGTTGAATCAAGTTGATATTCTTGACTTTGCCAAGAGTGAATCTGTTCTGTATACACTGTTCATGAGGGAAGGAAGTTGAATTTCAATGATTTAATGCTTCCATTGAGTTTGTATGATGATTTTGTGTAGGATTGGAAAGGTTTTGAACCTTGGAAACATTGAAATCTCAAGGTTGTAGTCTTTGAGATTCTTTACGGTTACTGTTCACTCGCATGAACAGTGATTGGAATTTCATGATTTTGATGATTCCAATGGTTTTAAAATGAAAATTTGTGTGGGGTAAAGTGGAGAAACAAGTATGGTAAGCATTAGAATCAAAATGAGAATTTTTGAAAGAATTGTATGCTTATGTTCAATTCTGTACAGCAGGCCATGAAGGAGCTGGAATTTCATGATTCTAAGCTCATAAATGGATTCAAAAGATGAAATTATGTAGGGTAAAGTCAAGATATCAATTGGTTCAAGAGGCAAGTAGATTAGTGAAAATTAGAGAAAGTTATGACAATAAAGAGTGTAACAAAATTAGTCTTGAACATGGTTGGAGTTCATGAGTCCTAATGAGTTATGTGATGAATATGAATGTGTTTAGGACCATGAAACATCCAAGAAGATGTTGGGAAGTGATGGACATAAAGGCTTCATGGTTGGAAAGCTAGGGAGCAAGGGCTAAAGGTCAAGAGAAAAGCTTAAGTGCAAGATAGTGAACTTATCTCTTTATATGTTGTGACATGCCTCAAAACAGGGTTACAAAAACATACACCATGCATACTAGCATATCATCCCATAGTGTCATGTAAGTCATGTAATTTATTATACAAACTTATTCATCAACATTTACTCTCCTCCCTTGAAGAGATCCAGCACCTAAAACATAGTTATGCATGTGAAAGGAATGAGATTTCATGAAAATCCCAATAGCAAGTTACACAACTATAATATCATGCATGGATAATTGTATGCTTAATATGTTATCATGAGATGGGAGCTACTTCATAATGGTACATAAGTAAGCTCTGATACCAAAATTGCAGAGTCCTTCTTGGGACTACAAAAGGTATCTCAGACGCAAGTTTTACGCACTAGCCTCTCGACTACAATGCAACCTCCCGGTGGCAAAGCCGGTTGGCCATGTTGGGGTAAGAGTCAACGCTTCGTCCCACTCTCACGCAGTGAGAACCCCCAATCATGGTGAAGAATCTTAGCCATCTCATAACTTGCTCTGATACCAAAATGTAACATTCTTAATTTTATACATCTTAGGGACTATTCAGTAGCATTTAGAACCACTTACAAGACCTTAGAAGTCCATTAGCCAAATCTGGAATTTTACTCTTTCTCGGGTTACTGTTCATATGGTATTCCAGATTACGCAACAAACTTCGAAAAATCATAATTAATTCTAGAAAACTCAAAATGAAGTGGTTCAAAAAGCTACATGAAGATAACATCTTGAAATTTAAGGTAAGAATAGTTTCCAGACCAAATGATTAGCCAATTGATACAGTTTATTCATTGAAGTTTACTGTTTATTTGGTCAAAAACTCTGGAAACAGATTCTGGTCCCTTACTTTGGAAATTCATTTCTCTTGTTATACACATCCAAATGAAACATTATACCTATGAATTTAAATCTATGGATGTGTTCTAAATGCTCATAAAAATTTGTGGACTAATTCCTTCATTTCCTAGGTCAAACTAAAGCCACAACAGAATTGCTTCAGGACCTACGTTTTTACCGTTTCGGTTTCCTTTCTTTTACTTTCCATAATTATTCCAGCATACATAAATCATATCTTTTGCCTTTTATAAATTCATATACATCATGGTGTTATACAATAATTGTTCCATACAATCTCATCACATAAATAGATACTTTACATGACTTGGACATACATGGAAAGTGCATAGCATGTGCTAACATCTTAAATACTTCACTTTTCTTCTTCCATGCTTTAGCTCTTCTCCATGCATACATGTTCCATCATGCTTGACCTAAATTGGTTGGTTATGGGAGAGTGAGATTCTAGGGAATCTCAGTAGCAAACATTACCACTTAAATATGCAAGATGGATGCTAATGCATGATATGTAATTTCATTAACTTTCTTTGATTAGTGACATGTGATCATGCTATATACTTTTACATAAAGTGCATGGCCATGGAAACATGTTACTCACAATACATTCAACATCATCTATCATGTCACAACATCATTCAAATAACATATACATGTCAACACATAAGCATACCATATCAAGCACATAAAGAGATAAGTTCACTACCTTGCACTTAAGCTTTCCTCTGGATCTTTAGCATTTGCTCTCTAGCTTTTCAACCAATAAGCCTTTATGTCAATCATCTCCCAACATGTTCTTGGATGTTTCAAGGTCCTAAACACATTCATATTCATCACATAACTCATTAGGCCTCATGAACTCCAACCATATTCAAGATTAACTTTGTTACACTCTTTATACCACTTACCTACGACAGGTGGATGATGAGCGGTGGATGACGGAAAGGATGATCAGGGGATTGAATGCTACCTTGAAAGATAAGATGACCTTCAATAGTACTATCAATTCAATAACGCAGTAGAGGCTTGTAGAATTATTGAGAACAGTCTGAATCACCGGATGCTGATGAGACCAGCAAATAGAGAGACTGTTGCTCCTGAGAGACCTAACCAGAATAGAAATATAGCCAGTGACAGTGGCTATAACAAGAAGAGGAAAAGGCAGTGGCAGCAGAACCGAAAGCTGAACAGGGGGAATTACAGGGGCAACCCAAATAATAGAGACCATAGGTCTAGAGTATGCAACAAATGCAGGAAGAACCATGGAGACAGACCATGCTTGATGGGGCAGAATGTCTGTTATACATGTGGCCAGCCTGGAAATTTTTCCAAAAATTGTCCCCAAGCAGCTAATGATCAAAGGCCACGCACTCAAAGGCGAGTGTTTGTAATGACAAGGGAAGAGGCACAGAGATCACCCGAGATGATACCAAAATATCACATCCTTACTTTTAACCTCAATTATACTCCATTAGAAGTGATTGGAACTAATTACATGATCATTTGCTTTGAAAATATCCATTTCCAAAAGATTTGCTTTCGGATACTATTCACTGTTACTGTTCATTTGGTAATTCCAGAACATGTACCCTACTTTGAAAATTCATAATTAATTGTAGAAAAATCAAAATAATGTGGTTCCAATTTCTAATGAAAGCTCTTTTATAAATATTTGAGGTAAAAATATGAAAATAAGGTTTTCTTGTCCCAATGAAATCAGTTTAATCGTTGAAAATTACTGTTCATTTGGTAAAATCTGGAAGTTCCAGTTTCTTTGCTTAACTTCAAAAATTCATTTCTCTTTGGTTACTTATCCAAATGAACTGTGTTACCTATGGATTTAAATATCTAGACGTCATCTTTAAGCTCATAAACTTTCATAGAAAAAATCATTCATTTGATATATGAAATCATTGCGTGAACATCACTGCCTCTCAGCAATCATTTTATCTCAATTCCAGATCTTACTTCCAACTTTGGAAAATCATAATAATTCGGATACTTATCCAAATGAGGCATTCTTGGTGTTCATTTAAATGTCTGTATATTAACTTTAATCATGCCAAATTGCAGACTAAAACTCATTGATTTAGACATCACAAACATTGTAACATCACCACGGCCTCAAAACAGGGTTACAGAAACATACACCATGCATACTAGCATATCATCCCATAGTGTCATGTAAGTCATGTAATTTATTATACAAACTTATTCATCAACATTTACTCTCCTCCCTTGAAGAGATCCAGCACCTAAAACATAGTTATGCATGTGGAAGGAATGAGATTTCATGGAAATCCCAATAGCAAGTTACACAACTATAATATCATGCATGGATAGTTGTATGGTTAACATGTTATCATGAGATGGGAGCTACTTCATAATGGTACATAAGCAAACTCTAACATGCATATTGTCATGACATAACTTGCAAGGAGTTGCAATCTTCATACTTCATCATAACATGATGACATAAGCTCAAGCTCAACCAAACACCATAATCAACAAGCAAGCAAAACAATTAAACAAACATGAGTTATAGTTAGGTATCCTTGCTACCTTAGCTATCTTGGTCAAGACCTTCTTGAAGTTCTTTCCTTCCTTCACTAGCTCCCTTTCTTTCTCTAATTTATGTTTCCTACTTCCCCCTTTCCAAAATAAATTCTCATGGTTCATTTCCACATAATTTTTCATGGAATGGCATGCATATTAGATCAAGAGTAGTGTAACAGCATTCATATCGAATGACACTATTTAGGCAAACATCTGATGTAACTACTTTAGCATTTGTATGGGTTGTGACACATATAGCATAATGCAGCTTGCTAATTGTAAGGCCCAAACGTTTAGCACATTCATAAGAAACAAAGGAATGACTTGCACCCGAATCAAACATAGCAATCACAGCATGATTATTGAGATAGATGATACCTTAGATCATCTCGGGTGATCTCTGTGCCTCTTCCCTTGTCATTGCAAACACTCGCCCTTGAGTGCGTGGCCTTTGATCATTAGCTGCTTGGGGACAATTTTTGGAAAAATGTACAGGCTGGCCACATGTATAACAGATGTTCTGCCCCATCAAGCATGGTCTGTCTCCAAGTAGCTTCATTTTCCGTTAATCCCTTCCATACTACCTTAACTAGATGGAGGAGATAAAGATGCATGAAGAGATGTTAATTGCTTAGCATGATTGATATGTGATTCATGTATGTATAATTGCTGGAAATTGTCACTATAAACAGTAACTCGTGGGTAGGCAGTGACATTTGAGCTGTAATTATAAATAGTAAATGATTGAATAAATGTATGATATTTTACCAGTAAATAGTAGACATGCTAATCTTCGAAGTCATATATAGAATGTCTCATTTGGATGTCTACACATAAAGATATGATTTATCAAAGATGAGACCAGAATGCTGGAATCAGGGACAGGACGCTGGATGAACAGTGATTTCAGAACGTTGACCAACGTTGACCTGGTCAAGGCGTGGTCAATGAGTCATTTTTCTCTGAAATAAGATTAAGTTATCTTCAAGTAGCAATTTGAACCACTCCATTTCAATTTTTCTATAATTAGTTATGATTTTTCGAAGTCAGGTCACTCCGCTGGAATTTACACAGTGAATAGTACTCACTGGGAGTAAAATTCCAGATTGTATGATTTGACTTCTAGGTGGTATCACATAAATAGATACTTTACATGGCTTTGACATACATGGAAAGTGCATAGCATATGCTAACATCTTAAATACTTCACTTTTCTTCTTCCATGCTTTAGCTCTTCTCCATGCATACATTATCCATCATGCTTGACCTAAATTGGTTGGTTATGGGAGAGTGAGATTCTAGGGAATCTTAGTAGCAAACATTACCACTTAAATATGCAAGATGGATGCTAATGCATGATATGTAAATTCATTAACTTTCTTTGATTAGTGGCATGCCATCATGCTATAAACTTTTACATAAAGTGCATGGCCATGGAAACATGTTACTCACAATACATTCAACATCATTTATCATGTCACAACATCATTCAAATAACATATACATGTTAACACATAAGCATACCACATCAAGCACATAAAGAGATAAGTTCACTACCTTATAGACTTGACTTCCTTCCACTTTATCTTGCTTCTTTCTTCTCACATCTCTTGGACATGTGGCTGCCTCTTTTGGAGCATACCAACCAATCCCTAACATTACATAACCATTCATCCATTACCATCTAATTTTTTTGAGCATTAAACTTACTTTAACTTAACCTAATTTTCTCTTGATCATTAATCTCACTTAACTACCTTAACTTTCCTTAATCATGACCAATGGACTTGGCCTTTGAATCAATTGATGTCTTGACTTTACCCTACACAATTTCCTCTTTTGAACCCTTTTATGAGCTTAGATTCATGAAATTCCAGCTCCTTCATGGCCTGCTGTACAGAATTGAACATAAGCATACAATTCTTTCAAAAATTCTCATTTTGATTCTAATGCTTCCCATACTTGTTTCTCCATTTTACCCCACACAACTTTTCATTTTAAAACCATTGGAACCATCAAAATCATCAAATTCCAATTACTGTTCATGCGAGTGAACAGTAACCGTAGGGAACCTCAAAGACTACAACCTTGAGATTTCAATGTTTCCAAGGTTCAAAACCTTTCCAATCCTACACAAAATCATCATACAAACTCAATGGAAGTATTAAATCATTGAAATTCAATTTCTTTCCCTCATGGACAGTGCATACAGAACAGATTCACTCTTGGCAAAGTCAAGAATATCAACTTGATTCAACAACCAATCATTTAACTAGCTTGTTTAAGCTTCAATCATAAGTTTCTAACTTTAATTTCTCCTTTCCCCTTTCCTTTAAGGTCTTTGGGCAGCACCTTCCCTTATAGAAAACTCAACTTTTCCCCCATGAAAACTGTCATATCCTAATTTTTCCCTATCTGTATAGTACTGATAGTGGAAAAAGGTTTAAGAAGGATTATGACAAAGATCAGAAGAAATAATAAAAGTTAAATGAGTCTTGAAGGAAGAAAGGGACCTAAACGAAAATTGAAAAAGTTTAAAGGCCAAAAGTTAAAGTAGAAAAAAAAGTTGGGCCAAAAGTTGTAATTTCCAAAAGTTTAGGGACCTAAATGTAAATATCCAAAAAGTTAGGGACATAAATGTAATTAAGCAAAAAGTCAGGGACATAAATGTAATTATGGAAAAGTTCAGCCAGAAAAGGTTTATAACTGCCTGTAAGTATTTCAGTCCCACATTCCATCAGTAAATAGAGGAAGTCATGCTGGGTAATCTGGCATGATACAGAAATTTTATTAGGGCTCCAGACAGCAGAAAATTATCTGATAGTCTAAAAGTTATTTGAATTTTTATCAAATTCTATGGACATCAGATATATGTGGGCAAATTATAGGAAAGTGTGCCCTACAGTGTCAGATGTCCTGGATCTGACAGAACTCCAGAAGAAGTTATGTATAAAAAGTTATTCACATATCAGTGAATTTTGACGGGAGTTTGTTAACACCCGTGATCCGATAATGGAACTTATCGGTATGTAAGCCTGGATAGAATGAGATCAGATGACCTCATATATAGGCCCATAATGACGCCAAGGAAGGCCCAAAACCCAGGGTACCAGTCTATCAGTAGAAGGGGCCAGTGCCAGAAAAAGTGCACAATTACGAAAATGCCCCTGGATGCCCAGATTATACCAGAGATGGATGAAGGGCATTTTGGTCATCTGGGACAGGCTAAAAACGTGACACATGGTATAAATATGATTATTTGAGCCAATATATGCCCTGAGGCAGTACAAAAGGGGTGAAATGACAATTATGCCCTTAGGGTCAGTACAGTGCAAGAAAGGACACCAAGGGTATTTTGGTCATTTCCCAAGGGATGGATGGAAGATAAATACTCAGTCTAATATTTTCAATGGTATGAGAAGCCTATACATTAATTTCCAGGATAGAATATATATCCTGGTATATTATAAAAAATTAGGAAAAGGACACAGTCTGATTGTTGTGAAACTGCACTGATCGGTACCGGATTGGACTGGAATTTCTCCAGAAGGTTCCTTGCATGGGCAGCATGCCACCTAACCCCTTGAGGTGTCCCTTGAGCTGTCCCACATGATGTCATAATTATTATTTTATAAAAAAGTTAAATCTAAGATTAAATGTGGGCCTTTAGATCAAATAGTAACCAAATCAATCTTGGCCATTCATTTTTCTTGGATTTTGGCTATAAATACCCCCTCATTCTGCAGCAAACCGTAGCTTCATGGACCCTTAGGGAAACTCTTGCAAAATGGAAACTTAAGCCAAGACAAAGAAGATTCAAGGTTCCAAAGTTCAAGCAAGCTAGAGATTAAAGGACCTTGAAACATCCAAGAACATGTTGGGAAGTGATTGGCATAAAGGTTTATTGGTTGGAAAGCTAGGAAGCAAATGCTAAAGATCAAGAGGGAAGCTTAAGTGCAAGGTAGTGAACTTATCTCTTTATGTGCTTGATGTGGTATGCTTATGTGTTGACATGTATGTGATATTTGAATCATGTTGTGACATGATTAATGATGTTCAATGTATTGTGAATAACATGTTTTTCATGGCCATGCACTTTATGTAAAAGTATATAGCATGATAGCATGTCACTAACCAAAGAAAGTTTAATGAAATTACATACAATGCATTAGCATCCATCTTGCATATTTAAGTGGTAATGTTTGCTACTGAGATTCCCTAGAATCTCACTCTCCCATAACCAACCAATTTAAGTCAAGCATGAAGAAAAGGTATGCATGGAGAAGAGCTAAAGCATGGAAGAAGGAAAGTGAAGTATTTAAGATTCTAGCATATGATATGCATTTTCCATGTATGTAAATGCCATGTAAGGTGTCCATTTAAGTGATGAAACTATTGTAATACTTATGGCATATGTAAATGATGTATATGAATGTTAAGAAGCTTATTTGACGGCCTGTGCATGCTGAAACAATTATTGGAAATGAAAGAAAAGAAACTGAAATGGTAAAAACGTAGGTCCTAAAGCAGTTTTGTTGTGGCTTCAGTTTGACCTAGCAAATGAAGGAATTATTTCATGAAATTTTATGAACATGTAGCACACATCCATAGCTTTAAGTGCATAGGTAGAACGTTTCATTTGGACATGTATATCAATAGAAATGATTTTCCAAAGTAAGGGACTAGAATCTATTTCCAGAGTTTTTGACCAAATAAACAGTAAACTTCAACAAATAAACTGTATCAATTGGCTAATCATTTGGTCTAGAAATTATTTTTCCCTTAAACTTCAATATCTTATGTTCATGTATCTTTTTGAACCACTTCATTTCGAGTTTTCTAGAATTAATTATGATTTTTCAAAGTTCGTTACGTAATCTGGAATACCATATGAACAGTAACCTGAGAAAGAGTAAAATTCCAGATTTGGCTAATGGACTTCCAAGGTCTTGTAAGTGGTTCTAAATGCTACTGAATGGTCCCTAAGACGTATAAAAGTAAGTATGTTACATTTTGGTATCAGAGCATAGGATTCTAGCTTAAGAAATGCTCTAAATAGATTATTTATGGATTGATATGAGATTATACCCAGACCCTAACCCTAAATTGTAAGTATTTTGTCAAGTTAGGGTATGTTATGGGATGGTTAACATTGCTTAATTAAGCAAATGTTGCAGGAATATATATGAGATTCCATAAGATTAAGTCAGAGGCTTCAGTTAATAAGGAAGACTCCAGACCAATAGTGATATATGAAGATGATATATATCCACATCCCTTAGACAATGAAGAGAGTCCAGATGAGAGTTTAGGGGATCAGTCAGGAATATCTACAGTGGAATGTCCCATAGACGTTTCTGTAGACTTAAACCTGCAGTCTGGAGGTGATGTAGAGATTCAGCCTAAAGCCTAATATGCACCAGTTGATGTTGAGTCTAGTGACTATATACGGTATAAGTTTGTTGGAATGCCCTCTAACCTTGATATAAGCTTTATCCCTCTTACGAGATGATAGATTACGGCTGAGGAAGCTGAGTATTGGTACTAGATTATGGGTAGACCATATATTATTCTTCCTCTACCAGAGTTTGAGGATAGATTTAAGATAATTAAGATACAACAATCCCCTAATTCAGACATCTAGTCAGAGCCTATGATAGTTCTTGTCCATTCCCAAAGTCCAAGAATATGTGACTTTATAGAGAAAGATCAGTGGGATGTTCCTAGTCCTAGTCAACCCCAGCCTTCTTCATTAAAGACAGATAGTGTTGACCATATTAGTCTGAAGAAAGCTGTGAAAAGTGAATTACTCAGTCTAGGTCAAGGGATGGACAAAAGTATAGATTAAGAATAGTTAGTTATCTGCAGTTCCTCAATGCCGTAGCAGGAATGATAAACAGACATCCAGTAGAGGGCATTAACCTAATATACTTTTGAGGATTGGTATGAGATGATAGTAAGTCAAGTGTCATGAGACTAAAGATGCCAACCTCACTAAAGTCTATCAGTTAGAGATTTAGCACAGAGTATAGGCAAGTTAAATAGTACGAAGCACTAAGATACAGAATATCAGTTTAAGAAGATGTTCAACAGTAGATCCTCCGTATGATCATCAGAAGTTGATCTATAGTACGAAAGACTTTGTTCAGCTAGTATTTACGGAAAAGAATAATGAGAAGTTAGAATGAGACTTGCCTAAGAATGATTTAATACACAGCCTAAGGTTAAAGACGTGATGGTTAATAGATAGAAAGTTAATGTTCCCAAAGCAAAGGGATTCTATCACGAAGAGATAGTAACCTAACGCTCGGACCTAGAGAACATAAATAGTAATATTAAGTGATGAATGAGATCCAAGTGACCTAAATTGGTCAGGACTAGAGGCAAACCAGAAAAGAATCACAATCTAGTCTAGAGTAGACTGAGATTGATAGACAGAAAGAGTTAAGAGATATAGAGAGGCACAAAAGTTACTCCATATGAGATGGAGAATTATCCGCTCACTTGAGAAGTTTTTCTCAAAAAGTTTAAAAGAAGCATTCCTCTCAATTAGAGAAAGGTGAGCATGAAGTTAAGGGTTAGATCTAAGGAAAGAGAACTCTTTTGATGGATACTTAATCGAGTTCATTCATATGAACCTTGAGGCTTAATAAGAGATACTTTCTTGCCTGTTAGTAATCCAGGAGGATTAGGGAGAAATGTAAAAGTACATATGGCATAAAGATAGGAGCCAAACCTTCCTCAGTTAGCTGAAAGAGAATAGCTGACTCAGTTATGGATTGTTGTGAGGCCAAGGACACATAAATCCTTCAGGCTAGAGACATAGAAATCTTACAGGCAATAAGGGATGATATGATAGAATAAATATGGCCTAGTAAGGTAGCCATAGATTCAAAGATGAAGTGACTCCCCTATTCCTTATGTAAGAAAGAGTAAAGAAGGGTTAAGCCTATACCCTAGTAAGAGGGTGATGTGGCAGCCTAAGTGAAACAAGTAAATGACTTAGGTACCTGAATAAATGATCAGGACCTAGTGATTAAGGTGATAAGGGATGGTTGAGCAGATGTATGTAATAATGATATTGCTTATGTTATTATAAGTTATAATAAGAATTGGCATATCATTGCAGTTGTCATGTGATGACACACATACTAGAGAGTGCTTAACTGATTGCATCTATTTGCATATTATGCATGTTGAGTATACTATGATAAATGAATACTCCCCTTATGCAGTACGTACTGGGTAGAGTATACCAGATGAGAAAGTTATGTTGCTCCCATGCCCTATGACATGCAATTAAATAATTCAACTTAGCAAGAATGAAGCAATAGCGAAGTGCTAAACTAGAAAGTTGCTATTTGATTCTCAGAAGATAGAAAGAGAATTTATGATCAGACTATGATAGTCAATGGGATAGAGAATGAGATTAAAGATGAAGATTAGTAGTGAGCCTATAGATAAATGATTATGATACTTAGGACATATCCCTTTAGTAGGGATAAGATAGATGAAAGAAAATAAGAGACAAGTAAATCCTCTAGATGAGGATAAAGAGATTAGAAGGCCAGATAGACCCAAAAGAGATAGTATAAGATGGGTCTAAGATAATAAAGTACCAGGGTTAAAGCCTATAAGCACCAGTGCTTTAGATTTTTATCTACACATTTCAGTTAAGCGTGCTCAGGTAAGGGTAATTCAATGATGGGTGACCCCCTAGGAAGTGATGGAAAAGTGTGTAAATGCCATTGAAATTGGCATATGTGCACAGAGCTATGTAAGATGATAGAAAGAGCTATGAAAAGCTAAAAAGGGTTATGAATAATAAGAGACTAGAACCCTTATGTTAAATCCAAATGAAATGGATTTGAAAGATAGACTATGATATAGCCAGATGTGGCTAGATATGTCATGCTATGATATAAAAGATACAAACTGAGATATGTTATGAGAAAGGTATATTGAGAAATGCAATACGAAGTGGCATAATAGCTAGCCTTATAAACAGATAGAGAGGCTCCCTGCTAAAAGGGGTAAGACATTTGAATAATACGTTACGTATGAAAGAGCAAATGAGAGCTTTCACTCCTTGCATAAAGTGCCAGGCATTATGTTATGTTATGTTATGTTATGTTTGTAAAATATGCTAAAGCTCCGAGTGTTAGAGCAGTGCAAGCTTTATATGATAAAGCTGTGCAAGCTCCGAGTGTTAGAGCTGTGCATATTAAGAGAAGGAATGCTTGAGCTCCGATGTTAGAGCTTTGCATTCGTAAGCAGGTATGTAGTCCTGCAGCATGTTGTCCAAGCATTATACATGTTAGAGTATGTGCTCCTATATGCTCATATGTGCTCCTATATGCTCCTATGTGCTCCTATTTAGTAGTAGAGCATTGAAAGAAAGAATAATGATATAAGTCCTCTCTCTGTATAATGATGAGTTATTAAAGATGATAAGAATGCATGATGATATGGGAATGAGAGTTAAAGTGTGCGGATACTCAAAGAATTCCGCTAGATACTCAGATGAGAAAGAAGTAGTTGCACTAAAAAGTATGATGAGTTGTTAATAGAAACTCCCGAATATAGCAGTATTCGAGAGAGTTTAATATGAAAGAAATGGACACTACTCACAAGTCCAGTATAGTGAGGAGTCCATATATAGATAAATGCATAGCAAGAAGGTAAGTAATAGAATGAACTGGAGTTCAACTCTGAGTGAGTTGATTCATGACAAAAGGATGATCATAGTAAGATATGAAGAATTGCGGATATAAAAAGAACTCCGTTAATATGTCACGATAAAAGATAAGAGATAGATACCCCAATCACTGACTAAGGTGCTAAGTAAATTTCGAGGACGAAATTTATTTTAAGGGGGGTAGAAATGTCATATCCTAATTTTTCCCTATCTGTATAGTACTAATAGTGGAAAAAGGTTTAAGAAGGATTATGACAAAGATCAGAAGAAATAATAAAGGTTAAATGAGTCTTGAAGGAAGAAAGGGACCTAAACGAAAATTGGAAAAGTTTAAAGGCCAAAAGTTAAAGTAGAAAAAAAAGTTGGGCCAAAAGTTGTAATTTCCAAAAGTTTAGGGACCTAAATGTAAATATCCAAAAAGTTAGGGACATAAATGTAATTAAGCAAAAAGTCAGGGACATAAATGTAATTATGGAAAAGTTCAGCCAGAAAAGGTTTATAACTGCCTGTAAGTATTTCAGTCCCACATTCCATCAGTAAATAGAGGAAGTCATGCTGGGTAATTTGGCATGATACAGAAATTTTATTAGGGCTCCAGACAGCAGAAAATTATCTGATAGTCTAAAAGTTATTTGAATTTTTATCAAATTCTATGGACATCAGATATATGTGGGTAAATTACAGGAAAGTGTGCCCTACAGTGTCAGATGTCCTGGATCTGACAGAACTCCAGAAGAAGTTATGTATAAAAAGTTATTCACATATTAGTGAATTTTGACGGGAGTTTGTTAACACCCGTGATCCGATAATGGAACTTATTGGTATGTAAGCCTGGATAGAATGAGATCAGATGACCTCATATATAGGCCCATAATGACGCCAAGGAAGGCCCAAAACCCAGGGTACCAGTCTATCCGTAGAAGGGGCCAATGCCAGAAAAAGTACACAATTACGAAAATGCCCCTGGATGCCCAGATTATACCAGAGATGGATGAAGGGCATTTTGGTCATCTGGGACAGGCTACAAACGTGACACATGGTATAAATATGATTATTTGAGCCAATATATGCCCTGAGGCAGTACAAAAGGGGTGAAATGACAATTATGCCCTTAGGGTCAGTACAGTGCAAGAAAGGACACCAAGGGTATTTTGGTCATTTCACAAGGGATGGATGGAAGATAAATACTCAGTCTAACATTTTCAATGGTATGAGAAGCCTATACATTAATTTCCAGGATAGAATATATATCCTGGTATATTATAAAAAATTAGGAAAAGAACACAGTCCGGTTGTTGTGAAACTGCACTGATCGGTACCGGATTGGACTGGAATTTCTCCAGAAGGTTCCTTGCATGGGCAGCATGCCACCTAACCCCTTGAGGTGTCCCTTGAGCTGTCCCACATGATGTCATAATTATTATTTTATGAAAAAGTTAAATCTAAGATTAAATGTGGGCCATTAGATCAAATAGTAACCAAATCAATCTTAGCCATTCATTTTTCTTGGATTTTGGCTATAAATACCCCCTCATTCTGCAGCAAACCGTAGCTTCATGGAACCTTGGGGAAACTCTTGCAAAATGGAAACTCAAGCCAAGACAAAGAAGATTCAAGGTTCCAAAGTTCAAGCAAGCTAGAGATTAAAGGACCTTGAAACATCCAAGAACATGTTGGGAAGTGATTGGCATAAAGGTTAAGTGCAAGGTAGTGAACTTATCTCTTTATGTGCTTGATGTGGTATGCTTATGTGTTGACATGTATGTGATATTTGAATCATGTTGTGACATGATTAATGATGTTCAATGTATTGTGAATAACATGTTTTTCATGGCCATGCACTTTATGTAAAAGTATATAGCATGATAGCATGTCACTAACCAAAGAAAGTTTAATGAAATTACATACAATGCATTAGCATCCATCTTCCATATTTAAGTGGTAATATTTGCTACTGAGATTCCCTAGAATCTCACTCTCCCATAACCAACCAATTTAAGTCAAGCATGAAGAAAAGGTATGCATGGAGAAGAGCTAAAGCATGGAAGAAGGAAAGTGAAGTATTTAAGATTCTAGCATATGATATGCATTTTCCATGTATGTAAATGCCATGTAAGGTGTCCATTTAAGTGATGAAACTATTGTAATACTTATGGCATATGTAAATGATGTATATGAATGTTAAGAAGCTTATTTGACGGCCTGTGCATGCTGAAACAATTATTGGAAATGAAAGAAAAGAAACTGAAATGGTAAAAACGTAGGTCCTGAAGTAGTTTTGTTGTGGCTTCAGTTTGACCTAGCAAATGAAGGAATTATTTCATGAAATTTTATGAACATGTATCACACATCCATAGCTTTAAGTGAATAGGTAGAATGTTTCATTTGGACGTGTATATCAATAGAAATGATTTTCCAAAGTAAGGGACCAGAATCTGTTTCCAGAGTTTTTGACCAAATAAACAGTAAACTTCAACGAATAAACTGTATCAATTGGCTAATCATTTGGTCTAGAAATTATTTTTCCCTTAAACTTCAATATCTTATGTTCATGTATCTTTTTGAACCACTTCATTTCGAGTTTTCTAGAATTAATTATGATTTTTCAAAGTTCGTTACGTAATCTGGAATACCATATGAACAGTAACCCGAGAAAGAGTAAAATTCCAGATTTGGCTAATGGACTTCCAAGGTCTTGTAAGTGGTTCTAAATGCTACTGAATGGTCCCTAAGATGTATAAAAGTAAGGATGTTACAAAAACCCTAAGTTCAAGCTCCCAAATCAAAGGAAAATAAGATAGGAGAGATTGCTTACCTTTAAGCTCTAGCTTGCTTGAACTTTGGAACCTTGAATCTTCTTTGTCTTGGCTTGAGTTTTCATTTTGCAAGAGTTTCCCCAAGGGTCCATGAAGCTACGGTTTTCTGCAGAATGAGGGGGTATTTATAGCCAAAATCCAAGAAAAATGAATGGCCAAGATTGATTTGGTTACTATTTGATCTAAAGGCCCATATTTAATCTTGGATTTAACTTTTTCATAAAATAATAATTATGACATCATGTGGGACCCATCAAGGGACACATCAAGGGGTTAGGTGGAGTACTCATATTGTAAGGAAGCTTCTGGAAAAATTTCAGTCCAATCCAGTACCGATCGGTGCAATTTCACAGCAACCGGACTGTTTTCTGTTCCTAATTTTTTATAATATACCAGGATATGTATTATGTCCTGAAAATCAATGTTTAGGCTTCCCAAACCATTGAAATACTTGTACTGGTCACAACTTAATTACAGATCCCTTGGAAAATGACTGAAATACCCTTGGTATCCTTTCTTGCACTATATTGACCCTAAGGGCATAATTGTCATTTCACCCCTCTTTGTACTGCCTCAGGGCATATACTGGCTCAACTAATTATATTTATACCATGTGCCACGTTTTTAGCCTATCCCAGATGACCAAAATGCCCTTCATCCATCTCTGGTACAATCTGGGCATCTAGGAGCATTTTTATAATTTCACACTTTTTCTGGGCACTGGCCCCTTCTACTGATAGACTGGTACCCTGGGTTTTGGGCCTTTCTTAGCATCATTATGGTCCTATATATGAGGTCATCTGATCTCATTCTATCCAGGCTTACATACCGATAAGTTCCATTATCGAATCACGGGTGTTAACAAACTCCCGTCAAAATTCACTGATATGTGAATAACTTTTTATACATAACTTCTTCTAGAGTTTTGTCAGATCCAGGACATCTGACACTGTAGGGCACACTTTCCTGTAATTTGCCCACTTATATCTGAAGTCCATGAAATCTAATAAAATTTTAGATAACTTTTAGACTATCAGATAAATATCTGCTGTCTGGAGCCCTAATAAAATTTCTGTATCATGTCAGATTATCCAGCATACCTTCCTCTATTTACTGATGGAATATGGGACTAAAATACTTTTGGACAGTTCTAACCCTTTCCGGGCTGATCTTTCTATAATTACAATTTTGCTCTTGAACTTTTTACTTAATTACATTTAAGTCCCATAACTTTTGAAAATTACCACTTTTGGTCCAAATCTTGTTTCTACCTTAACTTTTGGCCTTTAACCTTTTCTACTTTGTGTTTTAGTCCTTCTCCTTCTTCAAGACTCATCTAACCTTTATCTTTTCTTTTGATCTTCGTCATAATCCTTTCTAAACCTCTTTCCACTATCAATACTATACGGATAGGGAAAAATTAGGATATGACATTTCTACCCTCCTTAAAATAAATTTCATCCTCGAAATTTACTCAACACGTCAATCAAGGGTTTGGGGTATCTATCTCTTATCTTTTATGATGACAATCTTAGCGGAGCACTTTTCATATCTGTAATTCTTCATATCTTACTATGATCATCCTTTTGTCATGAATCAACTCACTTAGAGTTGAACTCCAATTCATTCTATTACTTACCTTCTTGCTATGCATTTATCTACATATGGACTCCTCACTATACTGGACTTGTGAGTATCGTCCATTTCTTTCATATTAAACTCTCGCGAATACTGCTATATTTGGGAGTTTCTATTAACAACTCATCATACTTTTTAGTGCAACTACTTCTTTCTCATCTGAGTATCTAGCGGAATTCTTTGAGTATCCGCACACTTTAACTCTCATTCCCATATCATCATGCATTCTTATCATCTTTAATAACTTATCATTATACAGAGAGAGGACTTATATCATAATTCTTTCTTTCATTGCTCTACTGCTAAACAGGAGCACATAGGAGCATATAGGAGCACATACTCTAACATGCATAATGCCTGGACAACATACTGCAGGACTACATACCTGCTCACGAATGCAAAGCTCTAACGTCGGAGCTCAAGCATTCCTTCTCGTAATATGCACAGCTCTAACACTCAGAGCTTGCACAACTTTATCATATAAAGCTTGCACTGCTCTAACATTCGGAGCTTTAGCATATTCTGTAAACATCACATAACATAACGTAGCATAACATAATGCCTGGCATTTATTCAGGGAGTGAAAGCTCTTATTTGCTCTTTCACATGTAGCTCATCATTCAAACGTCTTACCTCTTTCAATAGGGAGCATCTCTATCTGTTTATAAGGTTAGCTATTATGCCAATTTGTATTGTATTTCTCAATACATCTTTCTCATAACATAATTCATTTCATATCTTTTTATGCCATAACATAGCATATCTGGCCAAATCTGGCTATATCATAGTCTATCTTTCTAATCCATTCCATTTGGACTTGACATAAGGGCTCTAGTCTCTTACTATTCATAACCCTTTTTAACTTTTCATAGCTCTTTTTATCATCTTATATAGCTTTGTGCACATATGCCAATTTCAATGGCATTTACACACTTTTCCATTACTTCCCAGGGGGTCACCCATCATTGGACTACCCATGCCAGAGCACGCTTAACTGAAATGTACAGATAAAAATCTAAAGCACTAGTGCTCACTGGCTCTGACCCTGGTACTTTACCATCTTAGACCCATCTTATACTATCTCTCTTGGGTCTATCTGGCCTTCTAATCTCTTTGTCCTCATGTGGAGGATCTACTTACCTTTATTTTTAGTCTTCGTAAGGATCTCTTTATTCTCATTTGACCCTTTCTCATATCTTATAAAACATTATCATAAATCCTTGGAACTCATGATTAACAACTTTAACTTTGACCACTTAGTTCCTAATACGTGTAAGGAGATTATGAGTTCAGTCCCTGATAGTAATAAGGCTATCTGAAACTAGCATCATGGGTACTCTCTCTGTTATGAGTTAACCAACTTGTGAAGCTTCTATACCTTAACTTTTCCTTGGTATTTGTCCTTCCAAAGAAATACTATACTTATGGCTCATTACTTTCTTGCTCTAGGCTTGGTCTACTGTGACCCACAGGGATCTACTACGATCAACCGTAAGCCTCTTCAGGATCTAACTGTGACCCTGTGAGCCATACTAGGATCTAACTGCAATCCTCCAGAATCTACTGTGATTCTATTGTACTATATTCTCATCTCTGGAAGATCTAAACCAACGGACAAAGTTACAAGGTTATTCACTTTCACATAGTTGTTAACTCCACAGATAATTCCCCAAAAATTATCTCAAAAGCCAATATTTTCTATTAGGACTTTGCTCATTTCCTCTATCACTCGTGAACTTCTCATATCATTCTCATACTTCATAACTTACTAGATCTATCACTGCAGAGAGCTACACAGGCTCAACTATGCATATGTCTATCATCATTTATTCATCTCATCAGAGGGACCTTACTCTATCTGAGTTATACTGTCCCATATCTTGCCTTTATTTCAAAAGCAATATTACTCTATTGCAAGAGCAATCTAGCTCTACTGCAAAAATATTAACTTACATTACTTAGAATTCACTCTTTCTTGGAGCCATATCATTCATATATCTTACTCCTACTGAAGGGATATATCCTGAGTATCATAATAATTTATCTGCATATTTACTATTAATCCTCATCTTAAATCTCATTTTGTATCTCATTGACTATCAATGTCTGATCATAATTTCTCTTTATACTCTTTGAAGATGAAAGGGGAAAGAAGAAATTAAAGTTAGAAACTTATGATTGAAGCTTAAACAAGCTAGTTAAGTGATTGGTTGTTGAATCAAGTTGATATTATTGACTTTGCCAAGAGTGAATCTGTTCTATATGCACTGTTCATGAGGGAAGAAAATTGAATTTCAATGATTTAATACTTCCATTGAGTTTGTATGATGATTTTATGTGGGATTGGAAAGGTTTTGAACCTTGAAAATATTGAAATCTCAAGGTTGTAGTCTTTGAGGTTCCCTATGGTTACTGTTCACTCGCATGAATAGTAATTGGAATTTGATGATTTTGATGGTTCCAATGGTTTTAAAATGAAAAGTTGTGTGGGGTAAAGTGGAGAAACAAGTAATGGAAAAGTGTGTAAATGCCATTGATATTGGCATATGTGCACAAAGCTATATAAGATAATAGAAAGAGCTATGAAAAGTTAAAAAGGGTTATGAATAGTAAGAGACTAGAGCCCTTATGTCAAGTCTAAATGGAATGGATTAGAAAGATAGACTATGATATAGCCAGATTTGGCCAGATATGCTATGTTATGGCATGAAAAGATATGAAATGAATTATGTTATGAGAAAGATGTATTGAGAAATACAATACGAAGTGGCGTAATAGCTAACATTGTAAATAGATAGAGAGGCTCCCTATTGAAAGGGGTAAGACGTTTGAATGATGAGCTACATGTGAAAGAGCAAATAAGAGCTTTCACTACTTGCATAAATGCCAGGCATTATGTTATGCTACGTTATGTTATGTGATGTTTACAGAATATGTTAAAGCTCCGAATGTTAGAGCAGTGCAAGCTCCAAGTGGTAGAGGTTTGCAAGCTCCGAGTGTTAGAGCTATGCATATTAAGAGAAGGAATACTTGAGCTCTAATGTTAGAGCTTTGCATTCATGAGCAGGTATGTAGTCCTACAGCATGCTGTCCATGCATTATGCATGTTAGAGTATGTGCTCCTATGTGCTCCTGTTTTGCAGTAGAGCAATAAATGAAAGAATGATGATATAAGTCCTCTCTTTGTATTATGATGGCCCTGTCTATTCCCAAAGTCCAGGAATATGTGACTTTATAGAGAAGGATGAGTACGATGTTCCTGGTTCTAGTCAACCCCAGCCTTCTTTGTTAAAGACAGATAGTGTTGACCATATTGGTCTAAAGAAAGCTGCGGAGAATGACTTACTCAGTCCAGGTCAAGGGATAGACAGAAGTAGAGATTAAGAATAGTTAGTTATCTGTAGTTCCTCAATGTCGTAGCAGGAATGATAAACAGACATTCAGTAGTGGGCATTAACCTAATATACTTTAGAGGATTGGTATGAGATGATAGTAAGTCAAGTTTCATGAGACTAAAGATGCCAACCTCACTGAAGTTTATCAGTTAGAGATTTAGAACAGAGTATAGGCAAGTTAAACAGTACGATGCACTAAGACACAAAAGATCAATTTAAGAAGAGGTTCAATAGTAGATCCTCTGTACACATTACAATGTTTGTGAAGTCTAAATCAACGAGTTTTAGACTGAAATTTGGCATGATTAAATTTAAGATATAGAGCTTTAAATGAACAACAAGAATTCCTCATTTGGATAAGTATCCGAATTATTATGATTTTCCAAAGTTGGAAGTAAGATCTGGAATTGAGATAAAATGATTGCTGAGAGGCAGTGATGTTCACGCAATGATTTCATATATCAAATGAAAGAGTTTTTCTATGAAATTTTATGAGCTTAAAGATGACGTCTAGATCTTTAAATCCATAGGTAACACAGTTCATTTGGATAAGTAACCAAAGAGAAATGAATTTTTGAAGTTAAGCAAAGAAACTGGAACTTCCAGATTTTACCAAATAAACAGTGATTTTCAACGATTAAATTGATTTCATTGGGACAAGAAAACCTTATTTTCATATTTTTACCTCAAATATTTATGAAAGAGCTTTCATTAGAAATTGGAACCACATTATTTTGATTTTTCTACAATTAATTATGAATTTTCAAAGTAGGGTACATGTTCTGGAATTATCAAATGAACAGTAACAGTAAACAGTACCCGAAAAAATTATAACATCCTCCTTTTCTTACATCTTAGGGACCATTTAGTAGCATTTAGAACCACTTCTAGGGCCATTGAAGTCAAATCATACAATCTGGAATTTTACTCCCAGTGAGTACTGTTCACTGTGTAAATCCCAGCGGAGTGACCTGACTTCAAAAAATCATAACTAATTATAGAAAAATCAAAATGGAGTGGTTCAAATTGCTACTCGAAGATAACTTAATTTTATTTCACGAAAAAATGACTCATTGACCACGCCTTGACCAGGTCAACGTTGGTCAACGTTCTGAAATCACTGTTCATCCAGCATCCTGTCCCTGATTCCAGCATTCTGGTCTCATCTTTGATAAATCATATCTTTATGTGTAGACATCCAAATGAGACGTTCTATATATCAATTCGAAGATTAGCATGTCTACTATTTACTGGTAAAATATCATACATTTATTCAATCATTTACTATTTATAATTACAGCTCAAATGTCACTGCCTTGCCACGAGTTACTGTTCACAGTGACAATTTCCAGCATTTATACATACATGAATCACATATCAATCATGCTAAGCAATTAACATCTCTTCATGCATCTTTATCTCCTCCATCTTGAGAAGACCTGTTGTAATTGGATTGATATGGAAGGGGTGAGTTTTCTGGGGAAATCTCAGTAGCAAACAGCACTAAACAATGCATGCATTAATGTGAATACTTGTACTTGCTTGTGAAAGTGTTAATATTGTCTAATGTGCATGCTTCCATGTTACATATGAAATACAATTGGCCAAAGTAATCATAGGAACAGAGCTTCATACATAAGCACATGCTCAACACAATTTAACAAAGCCGTAGCACATCAAGCATAACATTCAATGCATACAAGTTTAGGATTAGTTTACTACCTGGCATATAGCCTTCTTCTAGCTTTTAGCCTTTGCTCTAAGATTTCTTCTTTTCATAGGTCAAAGCCTATACATAGCATAATAATATCTTTATTATTACTCTATCAGTATAGCTCTATTTAACTTATGCATAGCTAGGGGTGATATCCTTACTCCGACATTCCTCTAACTTTCTTTCTATCTATAGCTAACTTTATTAATAGAGATATTTCTCTATTCTAACCATTAAGAGCAATCCTCTATTTTATTAGAGCAGGGACTAGATAACTTTCTTACCTCATTCCTAGACATTAATTAGGAATGAGGTTATACAATAATTTCAGTATGCAACAAATGCGGGAAGAACCATGAGAGGACATAAATGGGGCTCACAATGTGCCACATGGCATGATTATAGTAAAAGAGGAAAAGCAAAGGACACACGGCATGATTAGAGAAAAAGGAGAAAAAGCAAGAAGACACGTGGCACGATCTCGGCAGTTCATTCAGGGAAAAGACTCTGGAACTCTCTGGAAAGGCTGAGTCAGGCACCTAAACCAATTGATATACCTGGACCTAGTCAGAGACCAGACCCTACAGATATTCCAGGTCCAAGTGGAACCAAGAAGTTAATGGTACAGATATATCTGGGTAACAATTAGATAATTGAGTTAAGCCCTGGGGAGGATATGGATGAAGAATATTTCAGGAAAGTTGTGGAACTCACGAAGCAGCTATATGAGATAGGAAGAATGTTGATTAGAGGTGTTGATCAAGACTATAGAGTTTATAAAGATTTCATAGCAAGAGTAAGGGAGGTCTATCAGGCATATGATCCAAATACTCTTACCCTCACTGATTGGGTGAACACCATGGATGACATTTTGCCTCTTACAGCAACATGGATAGAAGGGTTAGATCAGTACTTTGAAGAGGAACCCTTTAAGGATATCCATAATTGGATCTACATGGTAGGGGAATTTATTAGGATCCATTATGAGAAAACATAGTGTAATAGCTGTATGTATGAATGTTGTTGTAATCTATGTACTTTTGACTATTAATGACATAATACATGTATGTGTATGTTATGAAAAGTTTATGTGATGATGTTAAACCTGCTGTATGCTATGTTTTGAATGAAATATAAAGTATGTTAATTATAATATTCCTTTCCTATTTCCTATTATGAAAGTGAAACAAAATGGTAAGAACCAGAGATGGTTCAACAGACAACAGAACTTCCAAGACAGACAAGACAGACAGTAGATCCTGCTGGTATTCAACAGTGGATGGCTAAGTTCTGTAAGCATAGTCCTCCGACGTTCGAGGGAACGTTCGATGTATAGAAAGTGGAAGATTGGATCAGCAGACTGGAGAAGATCTTCAAGGTACTGGGTTATCCATCTGAGAGTAAAGTACAGATGGCAATCTACTAGCTAGAAAGGGATACAGACAGATGGTGGAAGAACACAGAGCTAGTATTGCAGGCTAGACACATTCCTATCACATGGGAAGTGTTCCTTGAACAGTTTTATGAGAAGTATTTTCCCCAGTCAGTGCGGGATGAACGAGAAGCATAATTCCTTGTGTTGAGACAGGGAGAAAAAGAATCCTATGATGAATACTTAGCAAAGTTCATCCATCTTTCTCAGTATTCCACTTACCTACGACAGGTGGATGATGAGCGGTGGATGACAGAAAGGATGATCAGGGGATTGAATGCTACCTTGAAAGATAAGATGACCCCTCAACAGTACCATCAATTCAATAAAGCAGTAGAGGCTCAGGAGCAGGATAGGCTCGCAGAAATTTTCAAAGGTCAAGCAGTTGCGAAATAAGCAGATCTCTCTAGTTAAGGTAGTATGGAAGGGATTAAACTGATTTCATTGGGAAAAGAAAACCTTATTTTCATATTTTTCCCTCAAATATTTATGAAAGAGCTTTCATTAGAAATTGGAACCACATTATTTTGATTTTTCTACAATTAATTATGAATTTTCAAAGTAGGGTACATGTTCTAAAATTACCAAATGAACAGTAACAGTGAACAGTACACGAAAGCAAATCATTTGGAAATGGATATTTTCAAAGCAAATGATCATGTAATTGGTTCCATTAGCCAAATCTGGAATTTTACTCTTTATTGAGTTACTGTTCATATGGTATTCCAGATTATGCAACAAACTTCGAAAAATCATAATTAATTCTAGAAAACTCGAAATGAGGTGGTTCAAAAAGTTACAGGAACATAACATCTTGAAATTTAAGGGAAAAATAAGTTTTATACCAAATTATTAGCCAATTGATACAGTTTATTCGTTGAAGTTTACTGTTCATTTGGTCAAAAACTCTGGAAACAGTTTCCGGTCCCTTACTTTGGAAATTCATTTTTCTTTATATGCACATCCAAATGAAACGTTCTACCTATGCACTTAAAGCCATGGATGTGTACTACATGATCATAAAATTTCTTGAAATAATTCCTTCATTTGCTAGGTCAAACTGAAGCCACAACTAAACTGCTTCAGGACCTACGTTTTTACCATTTCAGTTTCTTTTCTTTCATTTCCAATAATTGTTTTGGCATGCACAAGCCATTAAATAAGCTTCTTAACATTCATATACATCATGGGGTTATACAATAATTGTAACATCCCTTTTATGCCATGAGATATATGAAATGAGAAGATATACCTTGAGAAGTAACTGTATAGCTAGCTTTGTAAATAGATAGAGAGGCTTCCGTTCGAGAAAAGATAAGATGTTTGAATGATGAGCTACATGTGAAAGAGCAAATGAGAGCTTTCAGAGCTTCCACTCCTTGCATAGAATGACAGGCCTTATGTTACATTACATTATGTGATGTTTATAGAATATGCTAAAGCTCCGAATGTTAGAGCAGTGCAAGCTCAGAGTGTTAGAGCTGTGCAAGCTCCGAGTGTTAGAGCTGTGCATATTAAGAGAAGGAATGCTTGAGCTCCGCTGTTAGAGCTTTGCATCCATGAGCAGGTATGTAGTCCTGCAGCATGCTGGCCGGGCATTATGCATGTTAGAGTATGTGCTCCTATATGCTCATATGTGCTCCTGTTTAGCAGTAGAGCAACAAAAGAAAGAATAAGGATATAAGTCCTCTCTTTGTATTATGATGAGTTAGTAAAGATGATAAAAGCATATGATGATATGAGAATGAGAGATGAAGTTTTGCAGATATTTAGAGAATTTCGCTGAATACTCAGATGAGTAATAAGTGACTGCACTAAGAATCATGCTAAGTAGTCAACAAAAACTCCAGAATATAGAAGTATATGAGAAAGTTTAGTATGAATGAAACGGACATTCTCCTCAGAGGAACTCTTCATCAAAGGATGAATACCATATGAACAGTAACCCGAGAAAGAGTAAAATTCCAGATTTGGCTAATGGACTTCCAAGGTCTTGTAAGTGGTTCTAAATGCTACTGAATAGTCCTTAACTTTCCTTAATCATGACCAATGGACTTGGCCTTTGAATCAATTGATGTCTTGACTTTACCCTACACAATTTCCTCTTTTGAACCCTTTTATGAGCTTAGTATATGCATACAGTCCCTAAGATGTATAAAAGTAAGAATTATAACATCCTCCTTTTCTTATGTCTTAGGGACCATTCAGTAGCATTTGGAACCACTTCTAGGGCCATTGAAGTCAAATCATACAACCTGGAATTTTACTCCCAGTGAGTACTGTTCACTGTGTAAATTCCAGCAAAGTGACCTGACTTTGAAAAATCATAACTAATTATAGAAAAATTGAAATAGAGTGGTTCAAATTGCTACTCGAAGATAACTTAATTTTATTTCACGGAAAAATGACTCATTGACCACGCCTTGACCGGGTCAATGTTGGTCAACATTCTGAAATCACTGTTCATCCAGCGTCCTGTCCCTGATTCCAGCATTCTGGTCTCATCTTTGATAAATCATATCTTTATGTGTAGACATCCAAATGAGATGTTCTATATATCAATTCGAATATTAGCATGTCTACTATTTACTGGTAAAATATCATATATTTATTCAATCATTTACTATTTATAATTACAGCTCAAATTCACTGCCTCCCCACGAGTTACTGTTTACAGTGACAATTTCCAGCAATTATAAATACATGAATCACATATCAATCATGCTAAGCAATTAACATCTGTTCATGCATCTTTATCTCCTCCATCTTGAGAAGACCTGCTGTAATTGGATTGATATGGAAGGGGTGAGATTTCTGGGGAAATCTTAGTAGCAAACAGCACTAAACAATGCATGCATTAATGTGAATACTTGTGCTTGCTTGTGAAAGTGTTAATATTGTCTAATGTGCATGCTTCCATGTTACATATGAAATACAATTGGCCAAAGTAATCATAGGAATAGAGCTTCATACATAAGCACATGCTCAACACAATTCAACAAAGCCGTAGCACATCAAGCATAACATTCAATGCATACAAGTTTAGGATAAGTTCACTACCTGGCATATAGCCTTCCTCTAGCTTTTAGCCTTTGCTCTAAGATTTCTTCTTTTCATAGGTCAGAGCCTATACATAGCATAATAATATCTTTATTATTACTCTATCAGTATAGCTCTATTTTACTCATACTTAACTAGGGGTGATATCCTTATTCTGACATGTAAGGAATTGGAAAACACGCAGCGGAAATAAACTTTAAAAATTTTCCATTCCTTGCCAGGATCTGCCGTATGTGTTTAAGTCAAGTGGAAAGAATCATTACCCTTAGTGTTGCTCAGCGAATTTCACAGCTTCTCTACGTGGGTGGTGATCTCTTTCTGATCGCAAGAAATCGACGGAGTGTTCCTCAGCGACCTTCACAGATTCTCTCCGCGGACGGTGGTCTCTTTCCGATCACAAGAAGTCGACGCCTCAGGTCGGCTTCCTCTACTGGTATCCACACGAACAGCGTTCCAACCACGAACGACGTGCTAGCGTCTCCTGTCCCTCCAAGGCTTTCACAAGTCTCCGTCTCTATTTCAGCAGTTTCTTGTCTGCAAACCTTTTGCAGATTCCGTTCGGCCTTTTGTGTTCTGTGTTATTTTCAAACGTAGCTCCTCCAATCAGATATAGAGGATGCTATGCGTTTTTTTACACCTGACCTAATTGGATTTTGGAGTTAATCTTATATTAATTCCGAATTGATACAATATCATATATTGTATAATTTTATAAGAAACTAATTAAATAAAATAATATTAAATCCGTCCCACAGATTTAATTACTTATTTATTTAACTTTAAATAAAGATGAGACTGAGTTATATTTGATTTATTCCCATAAATCAAATTTGAGATATCCTATCAATTTAAATTTCGAATTTCAAACGTGATAGAGATTTAATTTATCCTTATAAATTAAATCTTATAAATATCTCTTATATGAGATATCCTATCAATTTGAATTTCGAATTCAAACATGATAGGGATTTAATTTATCCTTATAAATTAAATCTCATATATCTCATATATATAATATATATATATATACGAATTTATATATATACGAATATAAATATAAATAAATATATATATACATTCACCTGGATCTTTCATTGAATCTGGACATGTCTTAGATTCAATGAATCTGGACATCATAGCTCGTGTTGGGCTATTTTGTGTGCGACCCTGTAGGCCCATATGAAGTTGGCAGTGGGCCATTTGCTATACTAGCCCACAAGTCGCAAGCGGTCTCTAGCAAGACATAACAACTACCCAAATCATATGAGGATCGATAAACGATGTAACCTTTTATACAACCATATCATGTCCCTTCTGTCACGCGATATTTTGGTCATGGATGAGGCATGGATAATGTCATCCTCCTATTCCCGACCGTTACTTTCTCGATCCCTGAGTAGTCTGACTATAGAAATGGAACTACCTTTCCATTACAGTATGGCCATACATTTCTCAGACTCACTCATCGAGGGGCCCAGTAATATCTCTCCACGAATGTGAGGGACAAATTCCATCTTGACCATTCACATTCCTCCGCATGAAAAACCACTAAGCCCAAACATAGTCTTTATGATCACTCGGTCAAAAGTGACTTTTGACTAGGTCAAAGCTGAGCGTTTTGTCATGTAGGAATCCATGATGATCTCAGGTCAAAGGGCATATTGACATGGTTTGTATATGAGAGAAGCTTATGACGTTACCCATGCAGTTCTCTCATAGCGGGTCGGTCCAACACCCTGTACTCTTACATGTGCTTATGACTTTGATTTATATCTCTATACATCTTCAAAGTCATACTGGTCTTATTTCATCTGTGCTCCCACATAGATGATCGACCAGGGACATTTAGGATAATATCATGAATTATCCAAGGATGGTCATCATAGTAAACATGCAAATAATATGATAACTCAATTAATAAATTCATAAATCAATAATGTTCATAAGACAATGATTGGCCCCTAGGGCACGATTTCCAACAACCTCCCACTTGCACTAGGTACAATCATTAATTTGACTAATTCCCATTGACCTAACATGACGCTCATGCTTTGCCTGCACAAGCGGCTTTGTTAGAGGATCAGCAACATTATCTTCTCCTGCTACTTTGCATATTTTTATATCACCTCTATCGTTGATTTCTCTGATGAGATGAAATCGCCTGAGTATATGCTTGGTCCTTTGATGTGACCTAGGCTCTTTGGCCTGTGCAATAGCACCGCTATTGTCACAGAGCAAAGTTATTGGATCTGAGATGGTAGGTATCACCCCTAGTTCTGTGATGAACTTCCTGATCCAAACGGCTTCCTTAGCTGCATCAGATGCTGCTATATACTCAGCTTCCGTTGCAGAATCTGCTACAGTGCCCTGCTTAGAGCTCTTCCAGCTTACTGCTCCATTATTGAGGAGGAATATGTATCCAGACTGCGATTTTTGGTCGTCCTGGTCAGTTTGGAAACTCGCATCTGTGTAACCAGTTACACAGAGCTCATCATCCAATCCACCATAGACCAAGAATAAGTCCTTAGTCCTTCTTAAGTACTTAAGGATATTCTTGACAGCAGTCCAATGGCCCTCACCAGGGTCCTGTTGGTATCTGCTAGTCATACTTAAGGCAAACGAGACATCCGGTCGAGTACATAACATGGCGTACATGATAGATCCTATGGCCGAGGCATATGGAACCTTACTCATGCGACCTCGCTGATCAGATGTACTAGGACACAGATCTTTGCTGAGGTGAGTACCATGAGACATGGGTATGAAACCCCTCTTTGATTCGTGCATACTGAACCTATGCAGTATTTTGTCTATGTATGTACTCTGACTGAGTCCTAGAAGTCTTTTAGATCTATCTCTATAGATCCTGATTCCTAGGATGTAGGTGGCTTCACCCAAGTCTTTCATCGAGAAAGACTTTCCTAACCAGGACTTGACAATCTGCAAGGTAGGAATGTCATTCCCAATAAGTAGGATGTCATCGACATAGAGTACTAAAAACACAACTGTGCTCCCACTAACCTTCTTGTACACACAAGGTTCATCAATGTTTTGAAGAAATCCAAACTCTTTGATTACTTCATCAAAACGATGATTCCAACTCCGAGAGGCTTGCTTTAGTCCATAAATGGACCTTTGAAGCTTGCACACTTTACCAGAGTCCTCGGAACGCACAAACCCTTCAGGTTGTGTCATGTACACGTCCTCAAGGAGCTTTCCATTAAGGAAGGCTGTCTTGACGTCCATCTGCCATATTTCATAGTCATAATATGCTGCAATAGCAAAGAGGATTCTGATTGATTTGGCCATTGCTACTGGGGAAAAGGTCTCATCATAGTCCACACCATGAGTTTGAGTAAAACCTTTTGCAACCAGTCGTGCCTTGAAGACATTTACATTGCCATCCATGTCAGTTTTCTCTTTGAAAACCCACTTGCACCCGACGGTTTTTACACCTTCAGGCGGGTCGACTAAGGTCCAAACCTGATTGTCGTACATGGATTGCATCTCAGACTTCATGGCACTAAGCCATTTTTCGGAGTTCGGTCCCACTATAGCTTCTCGATAGGTAGTCGGCTCATTATGCTCAATGAGCAACACATCACGACTATCAGAAATCAGAAATCCATATCTCTGAGGCTGAAGTCGTGTCCTATTAGACTTTCGTGGACCTTGCGTGACTTGAGGAGTCTCAACAACTTGTTGTGAGTCTTCTCTATTTTCCATCTGCAGTTCTGTGGTGTCTTGTAGCTCTCGAACTTCTTCGAGTTGTACCTTACTCCCACTGGTTCTTTTAGAGATAAATTCTCGTTCAAGAAAGGTACCATTTCTGACAACAAACACTTTGTTATCAGCAGGGTTGTAGACGTAATATCCCTTGGTTTCCTTAGGATATCCCACAAAAAGGCATTTTGAGGATTTGGGCGCTAATTTGTCTGAGGCTTGTTGCTTAACATAGACCTCGCATCCCCAAATCTTGAGGAAAGATAAACTAGGCGTCCTCCCAGTCCATATCTCATACGGAGTCTTTTCGATTGCCTTAGATGGAACACGATTTAGTGTGAACGCAGCTGTCTCTAGGGCATAGCCCCAAAAGGAGGGTGGAAGATCTGTTCGACTCATCATGGATCGAACCATATCTAATAGTGTTCGATTTCTCCGTTCAGAAACGCCATTCCATTGTGGTGTCCCTGGAGGAGTCAATTGTGAGAGTGTCCCACAATTCCTAAGATGATCTATGAACTCTTGGCTCAAATATTCACCACCCCGATCAGATCGAAGGGTTTTAATTGTTTTGCCAAGCTGGTTTTGTACTTCATTTTGAAATATCTTGAACTTTTCAAAAGATTCAGATTTATGTTTCATTAGATAGATGTACCCATATCTGCTGAAATCATCTATGAATGTTATGAAGTACGAATAACCTCCTCTGGCATTTGTGTTCATCGGTCCACACACATCTGTATGTATGAGGCCCAATAAATCAGTGGCCCTCTCACTGTGCCCAGTGAAAGGTGACTTTGTCATCTTTCCTAACAAGCAAGACTCGCAAGTGTCATATGATTCAAAATCAAATGAGTTTAGAAATCCATCTTGATGGAGTTTGGAAATGCGTTTCTCATTTATGTGGCCCAGACGACAGTGCCAGAGGTATGTGGGATTCAAATCGTTTGGTTTGACCCTTTTGGCGGTTATGTTATAGATATTTCCATGATTGGGTTGTTCCAAATTTAATATGTAATGATCAACATGCAAATCACCATGAGCATAGAAAACATCATTACGATAAATAGAACATCTACTATTCCCAGCAATGGAAGTGAAACCTTCCTTATCCAAATAAGAAAGTGAAACAATGTTACTACTTAAAGCAGGAACATAATAGCAATTGTTCAAAACTAACAAAAGCCCAGTGGGCAGAACTAATTCATAAGTGCCTACAGCTAACGCAGCAACCCTTGCTCTGTTTCCAACTCGTAGGTCAACTTCACCCCTTTTCAGCTTCCTACTGTCCTTTAGTCCCTGCACATTCGTACAAATGTGAGAACCACATGCAGTATCTAATACCCATGAGGTGGAAGTAGAAAGATGAATGTCTATAACATAAATACCTGAAGCGATAGCCCCGCTATCCTTCTTGTTCTTTTTCAGATCTTCGAGGTAGAGTTTGCAATTCCTCTTCCAATGACCCGGTTCATTGCAGAAGAAGCAGACTCCTTCCTTCGGAGGCTTTGCCTTCTTTGGTGCGGGCTTGGTTTCGGGCTTGCCTGACTCTTTGGTCTTACCTGATGAGCCATGACCCTTCCCCTTGCCTTTGCCTTTCTTTTTCGTACCCTTTCCTTTCTGAACCATCAAAACACTACTGGGTTTCTTCTTAAGACTCGGCTCAGCAGTTTTAAGCATCCCATGCAGTTCAGAAATAGATTTCTCCATGTTGTTCATGTTGTAGTTCATAACAAACTGGTCATAACTTTCCGGGAGTGAGTTTAAGATCAAATCTGTAGCTAACTCCTGGCTCATGGGAAATCCAAGCCGTTCAAGGTGATCAATGTACCCTTTCATCTTTAAGACATGAGCACTGACTGATGCACCTTCAGCCATCTTGCAGGAATGTAAGGCCTTAGTGGTCTCATACCTCTCTTGCCTTGCCTGTTGCTGGAACATTTCCTTGAGATGCACAATCATCTCATAAGCCTCCATGTGTTCCAGATCTCTTTGGAGCTCCGGAACCATGGTGGCTAGCATCAAGCATCCCACATCGACAGAGTCTTCCTTATGCTTCATATAAGCATCTCTCTGAGCTCTGGGAGCATTGGCGGCTGGCTCCTCAGGAATGGGTTGATCTAGGACATGCGCCTTTCTTTCCTGCTTGAGAACAATTCTCAAGTTCCTAAACCAGTCAAGAAAGTTTGTCCCATTGAGTTTGTCCTTCTCAAGGACAGATCGCAGCGATAATGTAGCAGTATTACTAGTCGTCATGATTCTACAATTAAAATATGCAATGTAATTAGTAATCTCCCACTAAATAAACAACCCTCAATGCAATAGTTAGTGGGCTAAGATCCATATTTGGCTCAAACTTAAGTCCGCTTTGGCAGGACGCTTAGATTAAGTTATTTAGGTAGGTAACACCTTTACCAATTACATCAAATGTAACTCTTAGATATTCATGGGATCCTATCATCATATGATCTGGCATGTTCTAATCCCATCTAATGCCTTGAGATCCAAAACCGTTTTGTTAATCTCAATTAAGTCAAACAATAATGAACCTATGAGAGTAGCACCATTACTCTTTGCTTATCTCCCCAAGATAACTCAAAAGCACCCACTTTGGTGGAGTCCACAATTGAGCGATCAAGGTTTTGACAAGTGTTCATAAATTGACAGCATTATGACTTAAGATTTCTTTTAGAGGGCCTAATTTAACTATATGGTTTATAAAACGCATGTTTCTCAGTTCGTATCTCATACAAGTAATATGCATGTGCTGATCTAATCATAAGATGCATAATTCAAACGTGATACAATATGGCTCACCTATCCTAAGTCCCCTCAAGCCAATGAGAGGAGCTCTCTAGTAAGAAAAGAGAAATTACATATAGAAACCTCTTTTAACATTCGAGGGGAGTGAGATGAGAGGAGAAGGTACATTGAGAGTATATAGAGGAAGGCACGACACGCAGGCCGTATTTTTAAAAATTACAACACTTGCAATCTAGAGCCATATTGTTCACCATACCCAAACATTCAAGAATCAATATTCAGATCTAATCGAAGGGCAAAAAACATTTACAAAGTAACATATGTTACGGTTATGTTGCGCTACGAACAGGTAGCTACGGCGGTCCCGCTAGCCGGTTAGCGGGCGGCTGTCCCGCTAGCCGGTTAGCGGGCGGGGTCTCTGGGGCAGCGCCCCGGAAGAAATTTTTTTTTGTTTTTTGTTTCATAAATAATCACGAATCTGAATTCGGTTTTCACAAATAATCACAAATTCGAATTCAGTTTTCTTAGACCCCATCTATGCGGATTGATCAAATCAAAAAGCATCACCACCGATTTCAATTTCCTTTTAGATTCCTTTTATGTCATACACAACAAGGATTCCATATATGTCACACATACAACGCTTATTATATGATCGGCTACTAATAACATATATCATATAAATCACAAATCAAGCCTAACTTAAACACAAAACGGCATGGCTCTGATACCACTGTAAGGAATTGGAAAACACGCAGCGGAAATAAACTTTAAAAATTTTCCATTCCTTGCCAGGATCTGCCGTATGTGTTTAAGTCAAGTGGAAAGAATCATTACCCTTAGTGTTGCTCAGCGAATTTCACAGCTTCTCTACGTGGGTGGTGATCTCTTTCTGATCGCAAGAAATCGACGGAGTGTTCCTCAGCGACCTTCACAGATTCTCTCCGCGGACGGTGGTCTCTTTCCGATCACAAGAAGTCGACGCCTCAGGTCGGCTTCCTCTACTGGTATCCACACGAACAGCGTTCCAACCACGAACGACGTGCTAGCGTCTCCTGTCCCTCCAAGGCTTTCACAAGTCTCCGTCTCTATTTCAGCAGTTTCTTGTCTGCAAACCTTTTGCAGATTCCGTTCGGCCTTTTGTGTTCTGTGTTATTTTCAAACGTAGCTCCTCCAATCAGATATAGAGGATGCTATGCGTTTTTTTACACCTGACCTAATTGGATTTTGGAGTTAATCTTATATTAATTCCGAATTGATACAATATCATATATTGTATAATTTTATAAGAAACTAATTAAATAAAATAATATTAAATCCGTCCCACAGATTTAATTACTTATTTATTTAACTTTAAATAAAGATGAGACTGAGTTATATTTGATTTATTCCCATAAATCAAATTTGAGATATCCTATCAATTTAAATTTCGAATTTCAAACGTGATAGAGATTTAATTTATCCTTATAAATTAAATCTTATAAATATCTCTTATATGAGATATCCTATCAATTTGAATTTCGAATTCAAACATGATAGGGATTTAATTTATCCTTATAAATTAAATCTCATATATCTCATATATATAATATATATATATATACGAATTTATATATATACGAATATAAATATAAATAAATATATATATACATTCACCTGGATCTTTCATTGAATCTGGACATGTCTTAGATTCAATGAATCTGGACATCATAGCTCGTGTTGGGCTATTTTGTGTGCGACCCTGTAGGCCCATATGAAGTTGGCAGTGGGCCATTTGCTATACTAGCCCACAAGTCGCAAGCGGTCTCTAGCAAGACATAACAACTACCCAAATCATATGAGGATCGATAAACGATGTAACCTTTTATACAACCATATCATGTCCCTTCTGTCACGCGATATTTTGGTCATGGATGAGGCATGGATAATGTCATCCTCCTATTCCCGACCGTTACTTTCTCGATCCCTGAGTAGTCTGACTATAGAAATGGAACTACCTTTCCATTACAGTATGGCCATACATTTCTCAGACTCACTCATCGAGGGGCCCAGTAATATCTCTCCACGAATGTGAGGGACAAATTCCATCTTGACCATTCACATTCCTCCGCATGAAAAACCACTAAGCCCAAACATAGTCTTTATGATCACTCGGTCAAAAGTGACTTTTGACTAGGTCAAAGCTGAGCGTTTTGTCATGTAGGAATCCATGATGATCTCAGGTCAAAGGGCATATTGACATGGTTTGTATATGAGAGAAGCTTATGACGTTACCCATGCAGTTCTCTCATAGCGGGTCGGTCCAACACCCTGTACTCTTACATGTGCTTATGACTTTGATTTATATCTCTATACATCTTCAAAGTCATACTGGTCTTATTTCATCTGTGCTCCCACATAGATGATCGACCAGGGACATTTAGGATAATATCATGAATTATCCAAGGATGGTCATCATAGTAAACATGCAAATAATATGATAACTCAATTAATAAATTCATAAATCAATAATGTTCATAAGACAATGATTGGCCCCTAGGGCACGATTTCCAACATGACATTCCCCTGGCTTTCTCTCTACTTTTAGCTACCTTTATTAATAGAGATATTTCTCTATTCTAACCACTAAGATCAATCCTCTACTTTATTAGAGCATGGACTAGATAACTTTCTTACCTCATTCCTAAGCTTTGCCCAGTCCTTCGGCTCCTCATATTGCTCCTGGCTCCACCAGAACTCCTTCCTTCCTTTCCTTTCTTTCTTTCCTTCTCTATTTTCCTCTTCTTTCTCTTCCTTTTCTTGCTAGATCCGTGGTGTGCCTTGGAATGAGAGGGGAGTGGCCTATTTATAGGTGAGTGGAGGTGGAATGAATGGTCCAGATTGATTCATGATGAATGGCCCAGATTGCTTGCTTCCTCAAGAAGCTTTGCCTGCATCATCATGATGACATCACCCTCCTTGATGACTCACCACTCATGACATCATCTAGGACACCTCAAGGGACACCTAAGGGGTATATGTGGCGAAATGTGGGGCCCTTGGGACACCTCACTAGCTGACTCAGCCTTTCTAGAGAGTTCCAGAGTCTTTTCCCTGAATGGACGGCCGAGATCGTGCCACGTGTCCTCTTGCTTTTTCTCCTTTTTCTCTAATCATGCCATGTGTCCTTTGCTTTTCCTCTTTTACTATAATCATGCCATGTGGTGCATTGTGGGACCCATTTATGTCCTCTCATGATTCCAGATCACTTTACCCAGTTCTATCTTGGACCGGATCATTTTACTTTACTGAAAAAGCACTAAAACAATATTTTGATGCCTCTTGGGCCCACATTACTCTTGGGATACGTTTTTGGGCCTTGGATTGTCATCTTGGGTTTCTAACCAAGCCCAAGCACTCTGGTGGCTCGGTTCCCAAGGAACATCCTTAGTAAATTACCAAAATACCCTTAATACCTCTTTAGTACTTCTAGGGGAACTATTGTCTTTTCATACCTTACCAGAGTATCTCTTGACCCTGGTCAACTATCCAGATACCCTTTCTTAACTATCTAAACTTAGTCAAATGATCATAATGCCCTTCATCTGACTCTAACTCACTGACACAACACAGTGGCATAACGTATCTCATTAAGTACTTTTCATAACATATCTCATCACATATCATTTATGCTGTATCATAGCATATCTGGCCATATTTGGTGATATCATAGTCTATCTGGCCTTGTCATCAAACATTCTCTTAAAATATTGCTAGCCTTTACAAATATTTCTTTTCAAATCCATTTCATTTGGACTTGACATAAGGGTTCTATTTTCTTTATGTTCATAACCCTTTCTAACTTTTCATAACTCTTTTTATCATCTTACATAACTCTGTGTACATATATGCTAACCTCTTGTGGCATTCAAACCTCTTTCATTACTTCCCAGGCGGTCACCCATCATTGAGCTACTCTTGCCTGAGCACGCTTAACTAAAATGTGCAGATGTAAATCTAAAGTACTGGTGCTCATAGGCTCCAACCCTGGTACTCCACTATCTTATACCCATCTTATGCTATCTCTCTTGGGTCTATCTGGCCTTCTAATCTCTTTGTCCTCATGTGGAGGATCTACTTACCTTTATTTTTAGTCTTTATAATATCATCGTAAGGATCTCTTTATTCTCATTTGACCCTTTCTCATATCTTATAAAACATTATCATAAATCCTTGGAACTCAGGATTAACAACTTTAACTTTGACCACTTAGTTCCTGATACGTGTAAGGAGATTCTGAGTTCAGTCCCTGTTAGTAATAAGGCTATCTAACATCATGGGTACTCTCTTTGTTAGGAGCTAACCAACTTGTGAAGCTTCTGTACCTTAACTTTTCCTTGGTATTTGTCATTCCAAAGACATACTGTACTTGTGGCTCAATACTTTCTCTCTCTAGGCTAGGTCTACTGCGACCCTCGGGATCTACTGCGATCAACCGTAAGCCTTTTCAGGATCTAACTATGACCCTGGAATTCTATTCTCTGGGAGCCATACTAGGATCTAACTGTAATCCTTTAGAATCTACTGCGATTATGTTGTACTGTATTCTCATCTCTGGAAGACTTAAACCAATGGACAAAATTACAAGGTTAGTCACTTCCACATAGTCGTTAACTCAACAGATAATTCCCCTAAAATGATCACAAAAGCCTATATTATCTATTAGGAGGACTTTACTTATTTCCTCTATCACTCGGGAACTTCTCATACCATTCTCATCTTCCATAGCTTTACTATATCCTTTACTGTAGAGAGCTACACAAGCTCTACTATGCACATATCTATCATCATCTATTCATCTCATCAAAGGGACCTTACTCTATCTGAGTTATAATATCCCATCTCTTGGCTTTATTTAAAAAGCAATCCTTTTCTATTGCAAGAGCAATCTAGCTCTATTGCAATAATACTAACTTATGTCTTTACTGCTCTTTCTTAGAATTGTACCATATTTCATAAATGCTTCTTATTTCATTTCATATCACTCATATTCCTTACCTTTACTGAAGGGATATATCCTGAGTATTGTAATCATGTATCTGTAGATTCACAATTAATCATCATCTTAATCTCATTGCCTATCATTGTCTGATCATATTGAACAGATCCCAAACATTCATTTAGGAATCAGAAATAACTATTTATCTGACTCAGGCTGCCATATTACCCTCTTACTAGCGTATAAACTCAACCCTTTATTACCCTTTCTTACATAGGGAACAGGAGAGTCACTTTATCTTTAAAAATATGGCTACCTTTCTCTTTACCAGTCTTAGTCTACTCTAGACTAGATTATGATTCCTCTATCTTGGGAACATCAGTGGCCCATCTCGTCTCTAACTTTAGGCCACATGCTAGAATCATTTCTAGGCAAGCCTTCAATCTGACTTTAATTCTTTCGTGGTGCAGATCTACTCTTATAGAGGATCTACTTCTGAACATCGTCTAAGCTTTTATATCTCCTTACTTTATACTATCTAGCTGGATCATGCTTTGTACCAATCCTCTAGTTGATTAATTTCAACCAGGTTGGTACCTTTATTATCACTGTTACTATAACGTCTGACAATTTTCCTTGACCTGGGATCGGTCAGCTTCTATCTCTATTCATAGAGGAAACTGCTCCCCAGATGTTATCCTGCTTAGTCCAGCCACATCGTGTTAAGAAACACGAGACCTCGGTGGTAATGGCTGACTAAGACTAGCCACTTCTTTGAAGATTACCCCATACTGCTGTAAGTAATGGGGTACTATTCTATCTGTCTGGGTGTCACTATCTCTTGTTTAAATCATTCTCTAGGTAGTGAACATCATCCCCATATCTCATACTAGGGAGGAAACCTCTATAGTTCACATCTCTAACTTTTTAAGTGTTAGTTTATCTACTCCAGAGCATCACTGAGCCAGAACCTTCTGTTCTGTGCCAGAATCTTATGCTCTGATACCAAAGGTTGGAAAGCTAGAGAGCAAATGCTAAAGATCAAGAGGAAAGCTTAAGTGCAAGGTAGTGAACTTATCTCTTTATGTGCTTGATGTGGTATGCTTGTGTGTTGACATGTATATGTTATTTGAATGATGTTGTGACATGATAAATGATGTTGAATGTATTGTGAATAACATGTTTCCATGGTCATGCACGTTATGTAAAAGTATATAGCATGATGGCATGTCACTAATCAAAGAAAGTTAATGAAATTACATATCATGCATTAGCATCCATCTTGCATATTTAAGTGGTAATGTTTGCTACTGAGATTTCCTAGGATCTCACTCTCCCATAACCAACTAATTTAGGTCAAGCATGATGGATAATGTATGCATGGAGAAGAGCTAAAGCATGGAAGAAGAAAAGTGAAGTATTTAAGATGTTAGCATATGCTATGCACTTTTCATGTATGTCAAAGCCATGTAAAGTATCTATTTATGTGATGAGATTGTATGAAACAATTATTGTATAATCCCATGATGTATATGAATGTTAAGAAGCTTATTTAATGGCTTATGCATGCTGAAACAATTATTGGAAATGAAAGAAAAGAAACTGAAATGGTAAAAATGTAGGTCCTGAAGTAGTTTTGTTGTGGCTTCAGTTGGATCTAGCAAATGAAGGAATTATTTCAAGAAATTTTATGAGCATGTAGTACACATCTAGGGCTTTAAGTGCATAGGTAGAACGTTTCATTTGGATTTGTATATCAAGAGAAATGAATTTCCAAAGTAAGGGACCAGAAACTGTTTCTAGAGTTTTTGACCAAATGAACAGTAACCTTCAACGAATAAACTGTATCATTTGGCTAATCATTTGGTCTAAAAATTATTTTTCCCTTAAATTTCAAGATGTTATGTTCATGTAGCTTTTTGCACCACTGCATTCTGAGTTTTCTACAATTAATTATGATTTTTCGAAGTTCAGTACATAATCTGGAATACCATGTGAACAGTAACCTAAGAAAGAGTAAAATTCCATATTTGGCTAATGGTTAATACCAGATTGATTCCTTACGATGATATTATACATATACAGAAATGTTATTTATGTATATACATAAGTGTTAGTCTTCTCATACAGTAAAAGTTAAAGAAAAGGTATCAGAGCATAAGATTCTGGCACAGAACAGAAGGTTCTGGCTCAGTGATGCTCTGGAGTAGATAGACTAACACTTAAAAAGTTAGAGATGTGAACTACAGAGGTTTCCTCCCTAGTATGAGATATGGGGATGATGTTCACTACCTAGAGAATGATTTAAATAAGAGATAGTGACACCCATACAGATAGAATAGTACCCCATAACTTACAGCGGTATGGGGTAATCTTCAAAGAAGTGGCTAGTCTTAGTCAGTCGTTACCGCTGAGGTCTCGTGTTTCTTAACACGATGTGGCTGGACTAAGCAGGATAACGTCTGGGGAACAATTTTCTCTATGAATAGAGACAGAAGCTGACTGATCCTAGGTCAAGGAAAACTGTCAGACGTTATAGTAACAGTGATAATGAAGGTACCAACCTGGTTGAAATTAATCAACTAGAGGATTGGTACAAAGCATGATTCAGCTAGATAGTATAAAGTAAGGAGATATGAAAGGTTAGACGATGTTCAGAAGTAGATCCTCTATAAGAGTAGATCTACACCACGAAAGAATTAAAGTCAGATTGAAGGCTTGCCTAGAAATGATTCTAGCATGTGGCCTAAAGTTAGAGACGAGATGGGCCACTGATATTCCCAAGATAGAGGAATCACAGTCTAGTCTAGAGTAGACTAAGACTGATAAAGAGAAAGGTAGCCATATTTTTAAAGATAAAGTGACTCTCCTGTTCCCTATGTAAGAAAGGGTAATAAAGGGTTGAGTTTATACGCTAGTAAGAGGGTAATATGGCAGCCTGAGTCAGATAAATAGTTATTTCTAATTCCTAAATGAATGTTTGGGATCTGTTCAATATGATCAGACAATGATAGGCAATGAGATTAAGATGATGATTAATAGTGAATCTACAGATACATGATTACGATACTCAGGATATATCCCTTCAGTAAGGGTAAGGAATATGAGTGATATGAAATGAAATAAGAAGCATTTATGAAATATGGTACAACTCTAAGAAAGAGCAGTAAAGACATAAGTTAGTATTGTTGCAATAGAGCTAGATTGCTCTTGCAATAGAAAATGATTGCTTTTGAAATAAAGCCAAGAGATGGGACAGTATAACTCAGATAGAGTAAGGTCCCTTTGATGAGATGAATAGATGATGATAGATATGTGCATAGTAAAGCCTGTGTAGCTCTCTACAGTAAAGGATATAGTAAAGCTATGAAAGATGAGAATGGTATAAGAAGTTCTCGAGTGATAGAGGAAATGAGTAAAGTCCTCCTGATAGATAATATAGGCTTTTGTGATAATTTTAGGGGAATTATCTGTTGAGTTAACAACTATGTGGAAGTAATTAACCTTGTAACTTTGTCAGTTGGTTTAAGTCTTCTAAAGGTGAGAATACAGTACAACGAAATCACAGTAGATTCTGGAGGAATGCAGTTAGATCTTAGTATGGCTCCCAGAGAATAGAATTCTAGGGTCATAGTTAGATCCTGAAGAGGCTTACGGTTGATCGCAGTAGATCCCGAGGGTCGCAGTAGACCAAGCCTAGAGAAAGAAAGTATTGAGCCATTAGTACAGTATGTCTTTGGAAGGACGAATACCAAGGAAAAGTTAAGGTACAAAAGCTTCACAAGTTGGTTAGCTCCTAACAGAGAGAGTACCCATGATGTTAGATAGCCTTATTGCTATCAGGGACTGAACTCAAAATCTCCTTACACATACAGGAACTAAGTGATCAAAGTTAAATTTATTAATCCTGAGTACCAAGGAGTTATGAGCAAATCTCATAAGATATGAGAAAGGGTCAAATAAAGAGATCCTTACGATAAGATTATAGAGAATAAAAGACAGATAGATCCTCCAGATGAGGATAACGAGGTAAGAAGGCCAGATGGACCCAAGAGAGATAGCATAAGATGGGTCTAAGATAGTAGAGTACCAGGGTTGGAGCCTGTGAGCACCAGTGCTTTAGATTTATATATGCACATTTCAGTTAAGAGTGCTCAGGCAAGAGTAGCCCAATAATGGGTGACCCCCTGGGAAGTAATGAAAGAGGTTTGAATGCCACAAGAGGTTAGCATATATGTACACAGAATTATGTAAGATGATAGAAAGAGCTATGACAAGTTAGAAAGAAAATAGAACCCTTATGTCAAGTCCAAATGAAATGGATTTGAAAGGAAATATTTGTAAAGGCTAGCAATATTTTAAGAGAATGTTTGATGATAAGGCCAGATAGACTATGATATCGCCAAATATGGCCAGATATGCTATGATACAGCATAAATGATATGTTATGAGATATCTATGAAAAGTACGTAATGAGATATGTTATGGGAAATATATATTAAGAAGTACACTATGAAGTGGCTTTATAATTAGCCCTATAAACAGATTGAGAGGCTCCCTTTTTGAAAGGAAAAAGATGTTTGAATGATGAGTTACGTGTGAAAGAGCAAATGAGAGCTTTCACTCCTTGCATGAAATGCCAGGCATTATATTATATTATGTTATGTTATGCTAAAGCTCTGAATGTTAGAGCGGTGCAAGCTCTGAGTGTTAGAGCTGTGCAAGCTCCGAGTGTTAGAGCTGTGCATATTAAGAGAAGGAATGCTTGAGCTCCGCTGTTAGAGCTTTGCATCCATGAGCAGGTATGTAGTCCTACAGCATGCTGGCCGGGCATTATGCATGTTAGAGTATGTGCTCCTATATGCTCATATGTGCTCCTGTTTAGCAGTAGAGCAACAAAAGAAAGAATAAGGATATAAGTCCTCTCTTTGTATTATGATGAGTTAGTAAAGATGATAAAAGCATATGATGATATGAGAATGAGAGATGAAGTATTGCAGATATTTAGAGAATTTCGCTGAATACTCAGATGAGTAATAAGTGACTGCACTAAGAATCATGCTAAGTAGTCAACAAAAACTCCAGAATATAGGAGTATATGAGAAAGTTTAGTAGGAATGAAAGGGACATTCTCCTCAGAGGAACTCTTCATCAAAGGATGAATAGAGATTTAGCCCTGAAATTTTGAGGACGAAATTTATTTAAAGGGGAGGAGAAATGTCATATCCCAACTTTTAGGCCTTGAAGCCCAGTATATAGCCTGAAAAAGGGATGCTACTAGACCTTGTTGAGAAGAGGTCTCAGTAAATAGAGAAAATTATGCTGATAAGTATGATGCAACACAAAGTTCTGATAGGAGGTCCTAAAAGATTTATATTAATTTTTGAAGAGAAGAAAAATTAATACAGTATTCTCTAGACCTCAGAATCAGATGAAATGTGGCAGTAAATTCCTATAATAAATATAATAATTTCTAAAACTGACAGAACTCAAAAAGGAGTTATGTGGAATTTACTACAGAATTAACAGTGGATTAAAAGACCCGATAAATAGGTTTCGTATTTATAATTACAGCTCAAATGTCACTGCCTCCCCACGAGTTACTGTTTACAGTGACAATTTCCAGCAATTATACATACATGAATCACATATCAATCATGCTAAGCAATTAACATCTCTTCATGCATCTTTATCTCCTCCATCTTGAGAAGACCTGCTGTAATTGGATTGATATGGAAGGGGTGAGATTTCTGGGGAAATCTCAGTAGCAAACAGCACTAAACAATGCATGCATTAATGTGAATACTTGTGCTTGCTTGTGAAAGTGTTAATATTGTCTAATGTGCATGCTTCCATGTTACATATGAAATACAATTGGCCAAAGTAATCATAGGAACAGAGCTTCATACATAAGCACATGTTCAACACAATTCAACAAAGCCGTAGCACATCAAGCATAACATTCAATGCATACAAGTTTAGGATAAGTTCACTACCTGGCATATAGCCTTCCTCTAGCTTTTAGCCTTTGCTCTAAGATTCCTTCTTTTCATAGTTATTTAAAGGAAATTAAAGTTAGAACTATATGATTGAAGCTTAAACATGCTAGTTAAGTGGTTGGTTGTTGAATCAAATTGATATTCTTGACTTTGCCATGGTGTGCCCTGTTCGGTCTGCACTGTTCATGAGGGAAGGAAATTGAATTTCAATGATTTAATGCTTCCATTGAGTTTGTATGATGATTTTGTGTAGGATTGGAATGGTTTTGAACCTTGGAAACATTAAAATCTCAAGGTTGTAGTCTTTAAGATTCCTTACGGTTACTGTTCACTCGCATGAATAGTGATAGGAATTTCATGATTTTGATGGTTCCAATGGTTTTCAAATGAAAAGTTGTGTGGGGTAGAGTGGAGAAACAAGTATGGGAAGCATTAGAATCAAAATGAGAATTTTTGAAATAATTGTATGCTTATGTTCAATTCTGTACAGCAGGCCATGAAGGAGCTGAAATTTCATGATTCTAAGCTCATAAATGAATTCAAAAGATGAAATTATATAGGGTAAAGTCAAGACATCAATTGATTCAAGAGCCAAGTGGATTAGTGAATATTAGGGAAATTATGACAATAAAGAGTGTAACAAAGTTAATCTTGAATATGGTTGGAGTTCATGAGTCCTAATGAGTTATGTGATGAATATGAATGTGTTTAGGACCTTGAAACATCCAAGAACATGTTGGGAGATGATTGACATAAAGGCTTATTGATTGAAAAGCTAGAGAGCAAATGCTAAAGATCAAGAGGAAAGCTTAAGTGCAAGGTAGTGAACTTATCTCTTTATGTGTTTGATGTGGTATGCTTATGTGTTGACATGCATATGTTATTTGAATGATGTTGTGACATGATAGATGATGTTGAATGTATTGTGAGTAACATGTTTCCATGGCCATGCACTTTATGTAAAAGTATATAGCATGATTGCATGTCACTAATCAAAGAAAGTTAATGAAATTACATATCATGCATTAGCATCCATCTTGCATATTTAAGTGGTAATGTTTGCTACTGAGATTCCCTAGAATCTCACTCTCCCATAACCAACCAATTTAGGTCAAGCATGATGGATAATGTATGCATGGAGAAGAGCTAAAGCATGGAAGAAGAAAAGTGAAGTATTTAAGATGTTAGCATATGCTATGCACTTTCCATGTATGTCAAAGCCATGTAAAGTATCTATTTATGTGATGAGACTGTATGAAACAATTATTGTATAACCCCATGATGTATATGAATATTAAGAAGCTTATTTAATGGCTTGTGCATGCTGAAACAATTATTGGAAATGAAAGAAAAGAAACTGAAATGGTAAAAACGTAGGTCCTGAAGCAGTTTAGTTGTGGCTTCAGTTTGACCTATCAAATGAAGGAATTATTTCAAGAAATTTTATGATCATGTAGTACACATCCAGGGCTTTAAGTGCATAGGTAGTACGTTTCATTTGGATGTGTATATAAAGAGAAATGAATTTCCAAAGTAAGGGACCAGAAACTGTTTCCAGAGTTTTTGACCAAATGAACAGTAAACTTCAACGAACAAACTGTATCAATTGGCTAATCATTTGGTATAAAACTTATTTTTCCCTTAAATTTCAAGATGTTATGTTCATGTAGCTTTTTGAACCATTCAGTAGTTATGACATTATGTTATGATATACATATCCAAATGAAACCATAATGTAACATCTTTACTTTTATACGTCTTAGGGACCATTCAGTAGCATTTAGAACCACTTACAAAACCTTGGAAGTCCATTAGCCAAATCTGGAATTTTACTCTTTCTTGGGTTACTGTTCATATGGTATTCCAGATTACGCACTGAACTTCGAAAAATTATAATTAATTGTAGAAAACTCGAAATGCAGTGGTTCAAAAAGCTACATGAACATAAAATCTTGAAATTTAAGGGAAAAATAAGTTTTAGACCAAATGATTAGCCAATTGATACAGTTTATTCGTTGAAGTTTACTGTTCATTTGGTCAAAAACTCTGGAAACAGTTCTGGTCCCTTACTTTGGAAATTCATTTCTCTTGATATACACATCCAAATGAAACGTTCTACCTATGCACTTAAAGGCCTGGATGTGTACTACATGCTCATAAAATTTCTTGAAATAATTCCTTCATTTGCTAGATCCAACTGAAGCCACAACAAAACTGCTTCAGGACCTACGTTTTTACCATTTCAGTTTCTTTTCTTTCATTTCCAATAATTGTTTCAGCATGCACAAGCCATTAAATAAGCTTCTTAACATTCATATACATCATGGGGTTATACAATAATTGTTTCATGCAGTCTCATCACATAAATAGATACTTTACATGGCTTTGACATACATGGAAAGTGCATAGCATATGCTAACATCTTAAATACTTCACTTTTCTTCTTCCATGCTTTAGCTCTTCTCCATGCATACATTATCCATCATGCTTGACCTAAATTGGTTGGTTATGGGAGAGTGAGATTCTAGGGAATCTCAGTAGCAAACATTACCACTTAAATATGCAAGATGGATGCTAATGCATGATATGTAATTTCATTAACTTTCTTTGATTTGTGACATGCCATAATGCTATATACTTTTACATAAAGTGCATGGCCATGGAAACATGTTATTCACAATACATTCAACATCATTTATCATGTCACAACATCATTCAAATAACATATACATGTCAACACATAAGCATACCACATCAAGCACATAAAGAGATAAGTTCACTACCTTGCACTTAAGCTTCCCTCTTGATCTTTAGCATTTGCTCTCTAGCTTTCCAACCAATAAGCCTTTATGTCAATCATCTTCCAACATGTTCTTGGATGTTTCAAGGTCCTAAACACATTCATATTCATCACATAACTCATTAGGACTTATGAACTCCAACCATATTCAAGATTAACTTTGTTACACTCTTTATTGTCACAACTTTCCCTAATATTCACTAATCCACTTGGCTCTTGAATAATATAAGGCACATAAAGAGATATAATACCAGAACTCCCATTCCAAGGTACACCACGGCCTAGCAAGGAAAAGGAAGAGAAAGAAGAGAAAAAGAGAGAAAGAGAGAAGGAAAGAAAGGAAGGAAAGGAAGGAAGGAGTTCTGGTGGAGCCAGGAGCAGTCTGATGAGCCGAGGGGCTGGGCAAAGCTTAGGAATGAGGTAAGAAAGTTATCTAGTCCTTGCTCTAATAAAATAGAGGATTTCTCTTAATGGTTAGAATAGAGAAATATCTCCATTAATAAAGTTAGCTATAGATAGAAAGAAAGTTAGAGGAATGTCGGAGTAAGGATATCACTCCTAGCTATGCATAAGTTAAATAGAGCTATACTGATAGAGTAATAATAAATATATTATGATGCTATGTATAGGCTCTGACCTACGAAAAGAAGGAATCTTAGAGCAAAGGCTAAAAGCTAAAGGAAGGCTATATGCCAGGTAGTAAACTAATCCTAAACTTGTATGCATTGAATGTTATGCTTGATGTGCTACGGCTTTGTTGAATTGTGTTGAGCATTTGCTTATGTATGAAGCTCTGTTCCTATGATTACTTTGGCCAATTGTATTTCATATGTAACATGGAAGCATGCACATTAGACAATATTAATACTTTCACAAGCAAGCACAAGTATTCACATTAATGCATGCATTGTTTAGTGCTGTTTGCTACTGAGATTTCCCCAGAAATCTCACCCCTTCCATATCAATCCAATTACAACAGGTCTTCTCAAGATGGAGGAGATAAAGATGCATGAAGAGATGTTAATTGCTTAGCATGATTGATATGTGATTCATGTATGTATAATTGCTGGAAATTGTCACTGTGAACAGTAACTCGTGGGGAGGCAGTGACATTTGAGCTGTAATTATAAATAGTAAATGATTGAATAAATGTATGATATTTTACCAGTAAATAGTAGACATGCTAAGGTTCGATTTGATATATAGAACGTCTCATTTGGATGTCTACACATAAAGATATGATTTATCAAAGATGAGACCAGAATGCTGGAATCAGGGACAGGACGCTGGATGAACAGTGATTTCGGAACATTGAACAACGTTGACCTGGTCAAGGCGTGGTCAATGAATCATTTTTCCCTGAAATAACATTAATTTATCTTCGAGTATCAATTTGAACCACTCCATTTCAATTTTTCTATAATTAGTTATGATTTTTTGAATTCAGGTCACTCCGCTGGGATTTACACAGTGAACAGTACTCACTGGGAGTAAAATTTCAGATTGTATGATTTGACTTCAATGGCACATAAAGAGATATAATCAATCTCTTTATGATTAGAAAAATCATGATACATATGCTCTGATATTATATCATAACAATTCCAGCGGAGTGATCTGACTTCGAAAAATCATAACTAATTATAGAAAAATCGAAATGGAGTGGTTCAAATTGCTACTCGAAGATAAATTAATGTTATTTCAGGGAAAAATGACTCATTGACCACGCCTTGACCAGGTCAACGTTGGTCAATGTTCCAAAATCACTGTTCATCCAGCGTCCTGTCCCTGATTCCAGCATTCTGGTCTCATCTTTGATAAATCATATCTTTATGTGTAGACATCCAAATGAGACGTTCTATATATCAAATCGAAGCTTAGCATGTATACTATTTACTGGTAAAATATCATACATTTATTCAATCATTTACTATTTATAATTACAGCTCAAATGTCACTACCTCCCCACGAGTTACTGTTCACAGTGATAATTTCCAACAATTATACATACATGAATCACATATCAATCATGCTAAGCAATTAACATCTCTTCATGCATCTTTATCTCCTCTATCTTGAGAAGACCTGTTGTAATTGGATTGATATGGAAGGGGTGAGTTTTCTGGGGAAATCTCAGTAGCAAACAGCACTAAACAATGCATGCATTAATGTGAATACTTGTACTTGCTTGTGAAAGTGTTAATATTGTCTAATGTGCATGCTTCCATGTTACATATGAAATACAATTGGCCAAAGTAATCATAGGAACAGAGCTTCATACATAAGCACATGCTCAACACAATTCAACAAAGCCGTAGCACATCAAGCATAACATTCAATGCATACAAGTTTAGGATTAGTTTACTACCTGGCATATAGCCTTCCTCTAGCTTTTAGCCTTTGCTCTAAGATTCCTTCTTTTCATAGGTCAGAGCCTATATATAGCATAATAATATCTTTATTATTACTCTATCTGTATAGCTCTATTTTACTCATACTTAACTAGGGGTGATATCCTTATTCTGACATTCCCCTGGCTCTCTCTCTACTTTTAGCTACAAAAATCAATCTGATTGCATTATGGTATCAGAGCAAGTTATGAGATGGCTAAGATTCTTCACCATGATTGGGGGTTCTCACTGCGTGAGAGTGGGACAAAGCGTTGGCTCTTACCCCGACATGGCCAACCGGCTTTGCCACCGAGAGGTTGCATTGCAGTCGAGAGGCTGGTGCGTAAAACTTGTGTCTGAGGTACCTTATGTAGTCCCAAGAAGGACTCTGCATTTTGGTATCAGAGTATAGGATTCTGGCTTAAGAAATGCTCTGAATAGATTATTTATGGACTGATATGAGATTGTACCCAGACCCTAACCCTAAACAGTAAGTATTTTGTTAAGTTAGGGTATGTTATGGGATGGTTAACATTGCTTAATTAAGCAAATGTTGCAGGAATATATATGAGATTCCATAAGGTTAAGTTAGAGGTTTCAGTTAATAAGGGAGACTCCAGACCAATAGTGATATATGAAGATGATATATATCCACATCCCTTAGACAATGAAGAGAGTCCAGATGAGAGTATGGGGGGACCGGTCAAGAAAATCTATAGTGGAATATCCCATAGATATTTTTGTAGACTCAAGCCTGCAGTATGGATGTCATGTAGAGATTCAGCATGAAGCTTAATATGCACCATATGATGTTGAGTCTAGTGACTCTATATGGTATAAGTTTGTTGGAATGCCCTCTAACCCTGATATAAGCTTTATCCCTCTTATAAGATGATAGATTACGGCTGAGAAAGCTGAGTACTGGTACTGGATTATGGGTAGACCAGATATTATTCCTCCTCTACCAGAGTTTGAGGATAGATTTAAGATAATTAAGATATAACAGTCCCCTAATTCAGATATCCAGTCAGAGTTTATGATAGTTCTTGTCCATTCCCAAAGTCCAAGAATATGTGACTTTATAGAGAAAGATCAGTGGGATGTTCCTAGTCCTAGTCAACCCCAGCGTTCTTCATTAAAGACAGATAGTGTTGACCATATTAGTCTGAAGAAAGCTGTGGAGAGTGAATTACTCAGTCTAGGTAAAGGGATAGACAGAAGTAGAGATCAAGAATAGTTAATTATCTGCAGTTCCTCAATGTTGTAGTAGGACTGATAAACAGACATTCAGTAGTGGGCATTAACATAATATACTTTAGAGGATTGGTATGAGATGATAGTAAGTCAAGTGTCATGAGACTAAAGATGCCAACCTCATTGAAGTTTATCAGTTAGAGATTTAGCACAGAGTATAGACAAGTTAAACAGTATGATGCACTAAGATACAGAAGATCAATTTAAGAAGAGGTTCAATAGTAGATCCTCCGTATGATCATCAGGAGTTGATCTACAGTACGAAAGACTTTGTGCAGCTAGTCTTTATGAAAAAGAATAATGAGAAGTTAGAATGAGACTTGCCTAAGAATGATTTAATATACAGCTTAAGGTTGAAGACGTAAAGGCTAATAGACAGAAAGTTAATATTCCTAAATAGAGGGATCATATCACAAAGAGACAGTAACCTAGTACACCTAGGGTAGATCACCCTAGAGGACAAAAGTAATGTTAGATGATGAAGGAGATCCAAGTGACTTAAATTAGTCAGGATCCAAAGACAGACCAGAAGGAGATCACTATCTAGTCAAGAACAGACTAAGACAGACAGACAGAAAGAGTTAAGAGATATTTTCTCTCCTGTTAGTAATCCAGGAGGATAAGAGAAATGTAAAAGTACAAATGGCATAAAGATAAGAGCCAAACCTTTCCTCCGTTAGCTGAAAGAAGACAGATGACTTAGTTATGGATTACATATAAATTACAGTGAGGCTAAGGACACATAAGTCCTTCAGTTTAAAGACATAGAAGTCTTACAGGCGATGAGAAATGTTATGATAGGATGAATATGGCCTAGTAAGATAGCCATAGATTCAAAGATAAAGTGACTCCCCTATTCCTATGCAAGAAAAAGTAAAGAAGGGTTGAGTCTATACCCTAGTAAGAGGGTGATATGGCAGCTTGAGTGAAATAAGTAAATAACTCAGGTACCTGAATAAATGATCAGGACCTAGTGATTAAGGTGATAAGGGATGGTTCAGTAGATGTCTGTAATGATGCATGGCTTATGTTGCCATAAGTTATAATAAGAAATTGCATCTCATTGCAGTTGTCATGTGATGACACACACATTAGAGAATACTTAATTGATTGCATCTACTTGCATAATATGCTTGTTGAGTATGCTAAGATAAATGATTATGGTACTCAGGACATATCCCTTCAGTAGGGATAAGATAGATGAAAGGAAATGAGACGCAATTATGAAAGATGACATGGCTCTAAGAAAGAGCAGTTTTTAAGTAATATAAGTTAATGTTTTTGCAGTAGAGCTAGATTGCTCTTGCAATAGAGTAAGATTGCTTTTGAAATAAAGGCAAAATATGGGACAGTAAACTCAGATAGAGTAAGGTCCCTCTGATGAGATGAATAGATGATGATGATAGACATATGCATGGTAGAGCCTATGTAGCTCTTTGCAGTGATGGATCTAGTAAGTTATAAAGTATGAGAATGATATGAAGCTCCTGAGTGATAGAGGAAATGAGTCAAGTTCTAATAGATAATATTGGCTTCTGTGATCATTTTTGGGGAATTATCTGTGGAGTTAACAACTATGTGGAAGTGACTAACCTTGTAACTTTGTCTGTTGGTTTAGGTCTTCCAGAGATGAGAATACAGTATAACAGAATCGTAGTAGATTATAGTGGATTACAGTTAGATCCTAGTATGGCTCACAAGGTCACAGTTAGATCCTGAAGAGGCTTACGGTTGATCGCAATAGATCCCGAAGGTCACAGTAGACCAAGCCTAGAGCAAGAAAGTAATGAGCCATAAGTACAGTATTTCTTTGGAAGGACAAATACTAAGGAAAAGTTAAGGTATAGAAGCTTCACAAGTTGATTAACTCATAACAGAGAGAGTACCCACGATGCTAGTTTCAGATAGCCTTATTACTATTAGGGACTGAACTCAGAATCTCCTTACACATATCAGGAACTAAGTGATCAAAGTTAAAGCTGTTAATCCTGAAAACCAAGGATTTATAAGAATTTACTCATAAGATATGAGAAGGGTTCAATTGAGAATAAAGAGATCCCTATGATAAGATTATAGAGAGTAAGAATGAGAAACCAATAGATCCTCTATGTGAGGATAAAGAGATAAGAATGCCAGATAGACCTAAAAGAGATAGTATAAGATGTGTCTAAAATAATGAAGTACCAGGGTTGATGCCTGTAAGCACCAGTGCTTCAGATTTTTATCTGCATATTTCAGTTAAGCGTGTTCAGGCAAGGGTAATCCAAGGATGGGTGAACCCCTGGGAAGTAATGGAAAAGTGTGTAAATGCCATTGAAATTGGCATATGTGCACAAAGCTATATAAGATGATAGAAAGAGCTATGAAAAGTTAAAAAGGGTTATGAATAGTAAGAGACTAGAGCCCTTATGTCAAGTCCAAATGGAATGGATTAGAAAGATAGACTATGATATAGCCAGATTTGGCCAGATATGCTATGTTATGGCATGAAAAGATATGAAATGAATTATGTTATGAGAAAGATGTATTGAGAAATACAATACAAAGTGGCGTAATAGCTAACCTTGTAAATAGATAGAGAGGCTCCCTATTGAAAAGGGTAAGACGTTTGAATGATGAGCTACATGTGAAAGAGCAAATAAGAGCTTTCACTCCTTGCATAAATGCCAGGCATTATGTTATGCTACGTTATGTTATGTGATGTTTATAGAATATGCTAAAGCTCCGAATGTTAGAGCAGTGCAAGCTCTGAGTGTTAGAGCTTTTCAAGCTCCGAGTGTTAGAGTTGTGCATATTAAGAGAAGGAATGCTTGAGCTCCAAAGTTAGAGCTTTGCATTCATGAGCAGGTATGTAGTCCTGCAATATGTTGGCCAGGCATTATGCATGTTAGAGTATGTGCTCCTATATGCTCCTATGTGCTCCTATTTAGCAGTAAAGCAATGAAAGAAAGAATAATGATATAAGTCCTCTCTCTGTATTATGATGAGTTTTAAAGATAATAAGAATGTATGATGATATGAGAATGAGAGTTAAAGTTTGCGGATATTTAGAGAATTCCGCTAGATACTCAAATGAGCAATAAGTGATTGCACTAAAAAATATGATGAGTTGTTGATAGAAACTCCTGAATATAGCAGTATTCGAGAGAGTTTAATATGAAAGAAATGGACGCTACTCACAAGTCCAGTATAGTGAGGAGTCCATATGTAGATAAATGCATAGCAAGAAGGTAAGTAATAGAATGAACTTGAGTTCAACTCTGAGTGAGTTGATTCATGACAAAAGGATGATCATAGTAAGATATGAAGAATTGCGGATATAAAAAGAACTCCGTTAACATGTCACGATAAAAGATAAGAGATAGATACCCCAATCATTGACTGAGATGTTGAGTAAATTTCGAGAACAAAATTTATTTTAAGGGGGTAGAAATGTCATATCCTAATTTTTCCCTATCCGTATAGTACTGATAGTGGAAAGAGGCTTAAAAAAGATTATGACGAAGATCATACGAAATAATAAAGGTTAGATAAGTCTTAAAGAAATAGAAGGACCTAAACGCAAATTGGAAAATGTTAAAGGCCAAAAGTTAAAGTAGAAACAAAAGTTGGGCCAAAAGTTGTAATTTCCAAAAGTTTAGGGACCTAAATATAAATATCCAAAAAGTTAGGGACATAAATGTAATTAAGAGAAAAGTTCAAGGGCAAAATTGTAATTATAGAAATATCAGCCTGGAAAGGGATAGAACTGCCCAGAAGTATTTTAGTCCCATATTCCATCAGTAAATAGAGGAAGGTATGCTGGATAATCTGACATGATATAGAAATTTTATTAGGGCTCCAGACAGCAGATATTTATCTGATAGTCTAAAAGTTATCTGAAATTTTATCGGATTTCATGGACTTCAGATATAAGTGGGCAAATTACAGGAAAGTGTGCCCTAAAGTGTCAGATATCCTGGATCTGACGGAACTCTGGAAGAAGTTCTATATAAAAAGTTATTCACATATTAGTGAATTTTGAGGGGAGTTTGATAGCACCCGTGATCCGATAATAGAACTTATCGGTATGTAAACTTGGACAGAATGAGATCAGATGACCTCATATATAGGCCCATAATGATGCCAAGGAAGGCCCAAAACCCAGGGTACCAGTCTATCAGTAGAAGGGGCCAGTGCCCAGAAAAAGTGCGAAATTACGAAAATGCCCCTGGATGCCCAGATTGTACCAGAGATGGATGAAGGGCATTTTGGTCATCTGGGACAAGCTAAAAATGTGTCACATGGTATAAATATAATTATTTGAGCCAATATATGCCCTGAGGCAGTACAAAGAAGGGGGAAATGACAATTATGCCCTTAGGGTCAATATAGTGCAAGAAAGGACACTAAGGGTATTTCAGTCATTTTCTAAGGGATCTGTAATTAAGTTGTGGCCAGTATAAGTATGTCAATGGTGTGAGAATCCTAGACATTGATTTTTAGGACAGAATACATATCCTGTTATATTATAAAAAATTGAGAACAGAAAATAGTCCGGTTGTTGTGAAACTGCACCGATCGGTACCGGATTGGACTGGAATTTTTCCAGAAGCTTCCTTACACCATGAGCACGCCACATAACCCCTTGAGGTGTCCCTTTATGGGTCCCACATGATGTCATAATTATTATTTTATGAAAAAGTTAAATCCAATATTAAATGTGGGCCTTTAGATCAAATAGTAACCAAATCAATCTTGGCCATTCATTTTTCTTAGATTTTGGCTATAAATACCCCCTCATTCTGGTTCATAACCGTAAGCTTATGGACCCTTGGGGAAGCTCTTGCAAAATGGAAACTCAAGCCAAGACAAAGAAGATTCAAGGTTCCAAAGTTCAAGCAAGCTAGAGATTAAAGGTAAGCAATCTTTTCTAGCTTATTCTCCTTTGATTTGGGAGCTTGAACATAGGGTTTTCATGGGAAAAAGTTGGGTTTTCTCTAAGGTGTTGTGCTGCCCAAAAATCTTAGATGAAAAGGGAAAGAAGAAATTAAAGTTAGAAACTTATGATTGAAGCTTAAACAAGCTAGTTAAGTGATTGGTTGTTGAAGCAAGTTGATATTCTTGACTTTGCCAAGAGTGAATCTGTTCTGTATGCACTGTTCATGAGGGAAGGAAATTGAATTTCAATGATTTAATGCTTCCAGTGAGTTTGTATGATGATTTTGTGTAGGATTTGAAAGGTTTTGAACCTTGGAAACATTAAAATCTCAAGGCTGTAGTGTTTGAGATTCCTTATAGTTACTGTTCACTCGCATGAACAGTGATTGGAATTTGATGATTTTGATGGTTCCAATGGTTTTAAAATGAAAAAGTTGTGTGGGGAAAGTGGAGTAACAAGTATGGGAAGCATTAGAATCAAAATGAGAATTTTTGAAAGAATTGTATGCTTATGTTCAATTCTGTACAGCAGGCCATGAAGGAGCTGGAATTTCATGATTCTAAGCTCATAAATGAGTTTAAAAGATGAAATTATGTAGGGTAAAGTCAAGACATCAATTGATTCAAGAGCCAAGTGGATTAGTGAATAGTAGGGAAAGTTATGAAAATAAAGAGTGTAACAAAGTTAATCTTGAATATGGTTGGAGTTCATGAGTCCTAATGAGTTATGTGATGAATATGAATGTGTTTAGGACCTTGAAACATTCAAGAACATGTTGGGAGATGATTGACATAAAGGCTTATTGGTTGGAAAGCCAGAGAGCAAATGCTAAAGATCAAGAGGAAAGTTTAAGTGCAAGGTAGTGAACTTATTTCTTTATGTGCTTAATGTGGTATGCTTATGTGTTGACATGTATATGTTATTTGAATGTATTGTGAATAACATGTTTCCATGGCCATGCACTTTATGCAAAAGTATATAGCATGATGGCATGTCACTTATAAAATAAAGTTAATGAAATTACATATCATGCATTAGCATCCATCTTGCATATTTAAGTGGTAATGTTTGCTACTGAGATTCCCTAGAATCTCAGTCTCCCATAACCAACCAATTTAGGTCAAGCATGATGGATAATGTATGCATGGAGAAGAGCTAAAGCATGGAAGAAGAAAAGTGAAGTATTTAAGATGTTAGCATATGCTATGCACTTTCCATGTATGTCAAAGCCATGTAAAGTATCTATTTATGTGATGAGATTGTATGAAACAATTATTGTATAACCCCATGATGTATATGAATGTTAAGAAGCTTATTTAATGGCTTGTGCATGCTGAAACAATTATTGGAAATGAAAGAAAAGAAACTGAAATGGTAAAAATGTAGGTCCAGAAGCGGTTTTGTTGTGGCTTCAGTTTGACCTAGCAAATGAAGGAATTATTTCAAGAAATTTTATGATCATGTAGTACACATCCAGGGATTTAAGTGCATAGGTATAACGTTTCATTTGGATGCGTATATCAAGAGAAATGAATTTCCAAAGTAAGGGACCAGAACTGTTTCCAGAGTTTTTGACCAAATAAAGAGTAAATTTCAACGAATAAACTGTATCAATTGGCTAATCATTTGGTCTAAAAATTATTTTTACCTTAAATTTCAAGATGTTATGTTCATGTAGATTTTTGAACCACTACATTTCGAGTTTTCTAGAATTAATTATGATTTTTTGAAGTTCAGTACGTAATCTGGAATACCATATAAACAGTAACCCAAGAAAGAGTAAAATTCCAGATTTGGCTAATGGACTTCCAAGGTTTTGTAAGTGGTTCTAAATACTACTGAATGGTCCCTAAGATGTATAAAAGTAAGGATGTTACAACATCCAACTTCTATATTTCATAGTCATAATATGCTGCTATGGCAAAGAGGATTTGGATTGATTTGGCCATTGCAACTGGGGAAAAGGTCTCATCATAGTCCACACCATGAGTTTGAGTAAATCCTTTTGCAACCAATCGTGCCTTGAAGACATTTACATTGCCATCCATGTTAGTTTTCTTCTTAAAAACCCACTTGTACCCAATAGTTTTTACACCTTTAGGCGGGTCGACTAAGGTCCAAACCTTATTGTTGTATATGGATTACATCTCAGACTTCATGGCATTAAGCCATTTTTCAGAGTTTGGTCCCACTATAGCTTCTCGATAGGTAGTCAGCTCATTATGCTCAATGAGCAACACATCACGACTATTAGAAATCAGAAATCCATATCTCTGAGGCTGAAGTCGTGTCCTATTAGATTTTCGTGGACCTTGCGTGACTTGAGGAGTCTCAACAACTTGTTGTGAGTCTTCTCTATTTTCCATCTGCAGTTCTGTGGTGTCTTGTGGCTCTCAAACTTCTTCGAGGTGTACCTTACTCCCACTGGTTCTTTTAGAGATAAATTCTCGTTCGAGAAAGATACCATTTCTGACAACAAACACTTTGTTATCAGCAGGGTTGTAGACGTAATATCCCTTGGTTTCATTAGGATATCCCATAAAAAGGTACCTTGAGGATTTGGGCGCTAATTTTTCTGAGACTTGTTGCTTAACATAGACCTCGCATCCCCAAATCTTGAGGAAAGACAAACTAGTCATCCTCCCAGTCCATATCTCATATGGAGTCTTTTCAATTGCCTTAGATGGAACACGATTGAGTGTGAACGCAGCTGTCTCTAGGGCATGGCCCCAAAAAGAGGGTGGAAGATATGTTCAACTTATCATGGATTGAACCATATCTAATAGTGTTCGATTCCTCCATTCAGAAATGCCATTCCATTGTGGTGTCCCTGGAGGAGTCAATTGTGAGACTATCCCACAACTCCTAAGATGATCTATGAACTCTTGGCTCAAATATTCACCATCCTGATCAGATCAAAGGCTTTAATTGTTTTGCCAAGCTGGTTTTTTACTTCATTTTGAAATATTTTGAAGTTTTCAAAAGATTCAGATTTATGTTTCATCAGATAGATATACCCATATCTACTAAAATCATCTATGAATGTTATGAAGTACGAATAACCTCCTCTGGCATTTGTGTTCATTGGTCCACACACATCTGTATGTATGAGGCCCAATAAATTAGTGGCCCTCTCACTGTGCCCAGTGAAAGGTGACTTTGTCATCTTTCCTAACAAGCAAGACTCACAAGTGTCATATGATTCAAAATCAAATGAGTTGAGAAATCCATCTTAATGGAGTTTGAAAATGCGTTTCTCATTTATGTGGCCTAGACGATAGTGCCAGAGGTATGTGAGATTCAAATTGTTTGGTTTGACCCTTTTGGCGGTTATGTTATAGATATTTCCATGATTAGGTTGTTCCAAATTTAATATGTAATGATCAACATGCAAATCACCATGAGCATAGAAAACATCGTTATGATAAATAGAACATCTATTATTCCCAGTAATGGAAGTGAAACCTTTCTTATCCAAATAAGAAAGTGAAATAATGTTACTACTTAAAGCAGGAACATAATAGCAATTGTTCAAAACTAACAAAAGCCTAGTAGGCAGAACTAATTCATAAGTGCCTATAGCTAACACAGCAACCCTTGCTCTGTTTCCAACTCGTAGGTCAACCTCACCCTTTTTCAGCTTCCTACTGTCCTTTAGTCCCTGCACATTTGTACAAATGTGAGAACCACATGCAGTATCTAATACCCATGAAGTGGAAGTAGAAAGATGAATGTCTATAACATAAATACCTGAAGCGATAGCCCCGCTATCCTTCTTGTTCTTTTTCATATCTTCGAGGAAGAGTTTGTAATTCCTCTTCTAATGACCAGGTTCATTGCAGAAGAAGCAGACTCCTTCCTTTGGAGGCTTTGCCTTCTTTAGTGCAGGCTTAGTTTTGGGCATGCCTGACTCTTTGGTCTTACCTGATGAGCCATGACCTTTCCCCTTGCATTTGCCTTTCTTTTTCACACCCTTTCCTTTTTGAACCATCAAAATAGTACTAGGCTTCTTCTTAAGACTTGGCTCAGTAGTTTTAAGCATCCCATGTAGTTCAGATATAGACTTCTCCATGTTGTTCATGTTATAGTTTATGACAAACTGGTCATAACTTCTGGGAGTGAGTTCAAGATCAAATCTGTAGCTAACTCCTAGCTCATAGGAAATCCAAGCCTCTCAAGGTGATCAATGTACCCTTTCATCTTTAAGACATGAGTACTGACTGATGCACCTTCAGCCATCTTGCAGGAATGTAAGGCCTTAGTGGCCTCATACCTCTCTTGCCTTGCTTGTTGCTGGAACATTTCCTTGAGATGCACAATCATCTCATAAGCCTCAATGTGTTCTAGATCTCTTTGGAGCTCCAAAACCATGGTGGCTAGCGTCAAGCATCCCACATCGACAAAGTCTTCCTTATGCTTCGTGTAAGCATCTCTCTGAGCTCTAGGAGCATTGGCCGCTAGCTCCTCAGGAATAGGTTGATCTAGGACATGCGCCTTTCTTTCCTGCTTGAGAACAATTCTCAAGTTACTAAACCAGTCAAGAAAGTTTGTCCCATTAAGTTTGTCCTTCTTAAGGGCAGATCGCAGCGATAATGTAGCAGTATTACTAGTCATCATGATTCTACAATTAAAATATGCAATTTAATTAGCAATCTCCCACTAAATAAATAACCCTCAATGCAATAGTTAGTGGGCTAAGATCCATATTTGGCTCAAACTTAAGTCCGCTTTGGTAGGATACTTAAATTATGTTATTTAGGTAGGTAACACTTTTACCAATTACATCAAATGTAACTCTTAGATGTTCATGGGATCCTATCATAATTGAGCAATCGAGGTTTTGACAAGTGTTCATAAATTGACGGCATTATGACTTAAGATTTGATTTAGAGGGCTTAATTTAACTATCTGGTTTATAAGAATGCATGTTTCTCAGTTTGTATCTCATACAAGTAATATGCATGTTTCTAATATAATCATAAGATGCATAATTTAAACGTGATACAATATGGCTCACCTATCCTAAGTCTTCTCAAGCCAATGAGAGGAGCTCTCTAGTAAGAAGAGGGTAATTACATATAGAAACCTCTTTTAACATTCGAGGGGAGTGAGATGAGAAGAGTATATATAGGAAGGCACGACACACAGGCCGTATTTAAAAAATTACAACACTTGCAATCTAGAGCCATATTGTTCACCATACCCAAGCATTCAAGAATCAACATTAATATTTAATTGAAGCGCAATTAATGTTTCAAATCTAAAACATTCACAAAATAATATATTTTACGGTTATGTTGCGCTATGAATAGGTAGCCACGGCGGTCCCGCTAGCCAGTTAGTGGGCGGCGCCTTTCTTTCATAAATAATCACGAATCTGAATTCGATTTTCTTAGACCCTATCTATGTTAATTGATCAAATCAAAACATATCACCACCGATTTCAATTCCCTTTTAGATTCCTTTTATGTCATACATAACATGGATCCCTTGTATGTCACACATAAAACGCATATTATATGATCGGGTACGACTAACACATATCATATGAATCAACAATCAAGCCTAACTTAAACACAAAACGGCATAGCTCTGATACCACTGTAAGGAATTGGAAGACAACAACAACAACAAGCCTTATCCCATTAAATAGGGTCGGCTACATGGATCATACAATGCCATTGTGCTCTATCGAAGACTAAATCCTTAGATAGGTTATTGACCAGGAGATCCCGTTCAATGACCTCTTTGAGCGTTCTCTTTGGCCTCCCTCTGCCCCTTTTAACCGGTGTCTATACTATTTGATCCACCCTATTCACCGGCGCATCTCTTGGCCTTCTTTGTACGTGTCCAAACCACCTAAGACAGTTCTCTACCATTTTCTCTTCAATAGGTGCCACTCTAACTCTTCCCCGTATATGTTCATTACGAATCTTATCTTTTCTTGTATGCCTACACATCCATCTCAGCATCCTCATCTCAGCTACCCCAACTTTATGCTCTTGCTGTCCTTTTAAAGCCCAGCATTCACTTCTATAAAGCATTGCTAGTCTTATAGCAGTGCGATAAAACTTTCCTTTTACTTTATCTGGTACTTTCTAATCACATATAACCCCAGTAGCCTTTCTCCATTTAAACCACCCGGCCTGAATTCTATGATTAACATCCTCCAAAATTTCACCGTCCTTCTGTATTATTGATCCCAAATATTTAAACTTATCTATTTGTGGAATAACTTGATTTCCCAATCTGACCTCTAAGTTACTTCTAACTTGTCTCTTATCAAAGTTACAATGCATATATTTCGTCTTAATTCTACTCAGACAAAAACCCTTCGACTCTAAAGTATTTCTCCATAACTCAAGTTTAAAATTAATCTCTTTTCTTGACTCCGCCACAAGAACTATATCGTCCACAAAAAGCATGCACTTAGGGATTTCTTCTTGAATAGGCTTAGTTAGAACATCCACTACTAGATTAAATAAATAAGGACTCAAGGCTGACCCCTAATGTAGACCAATCCTTATGGGAAAATCCTTTGTTTCGCCCCCAGACGTTCTTACAGTAGTTGTTACCCCCTCATACATATCTTTTATTGCCTTGATATATGCCACACGTACACCTTTCTTTTCCAAAGCTTTCCAAAGCACCTCTCTTGGCACTCGATCATATGCTTTTTCTAAGTCAATGAAGACCATATGCAAGTCTCTTCTTTTAATCCGGTACCTTTCCATTAACCCCCTTAATAAATAAATCGCCTCTATTGTAGACCTACTTGGCATAAAATCACACTAATTCTCAGTAATATCAGTCTCTAATCTCAACCTGTGTTCAATTACCTTTTCTCACAACTTCATAGTGTGACTCATAAGCTTTATCCCCCTGTAATTTACACAATTTTGAATATCCCCTTTATTTTTATAAATAGGAACTAAAGTACTTTTCCTCTATTCATCCGGCATTTTCTTAGAACTTAATATCACATTAAAAAGTTTAGCAAGCCACACCACCCCCATTTCACCTAAACACTGCCAAACTTCAATAGGAATACCATCAGGTCCAATAGCTTTACCATTTTCCATTTTCTTAAGCGCCTCTTTAACCTCGCCAACACGGATCTTATGGTAAAATGCCAAATTTGGTTCAACTTCTCCTGTTAAATCCTCTAGCTCATAACTCGACCCTCCTCTCTCGTCATTAAACAATTTGTAAAAATAGGTCTCCCACCGTTCTTTAATATCACTATCTGCAACCAAAATATTGCCTTCTTCATCTTTAATACATCGTACTTGATCCAAATCCCTCGATTTCCTTTCCCTGTTTCTTGCAATCTTATAAATCTTTCGTTCTCCCGACTTTGTCCCTAATTCTTTATAAAATTCCTCAAACGCCTTAAAATGAGTTGCACTCACCGCCTTCTTAGTGTCCTTCTTAGCTAAACGATACTTTTCCCAATTTTCAGTATTATTACATAAGTGTATAGCTTTGAAACAGTTTCTCTTGGACTTAACTTTCGCTTGTACATCCTCATTCCACCACCAAGTCTCTTTATCTTGTCGACCAAAACCTTTAGATTCTCCCAAAATTACTTTAGCAACTGCTCGGACCTTCTCAGCCATTTCCTTCCACATCATATTAGCATTTTCCTGCGCCTCCCAAATCCTGTCATTTAACATAGTTCTCTTAAAAGTTTCTCTCTTCTCCCCTTTTAGCTGCCACCACTTGACTCTTGTGTTTAAAACCTGTTGCCACTTTTCCTTCCTACACTTAATACGCACGTCAAGGGCCATTAACCTATGCTGGGTTATCACTCTGTCCTCTGGAATCACTTTACAATTTGTACAAAGTCTTCTGTCATGACTCCTTACCAAAAAGAAATCGATCTGTGACCTGTGGACCCCACTCTTGTATGTGATCAAGTGTTCCTCCCGCTTCTTAAAGCACGTGTTGACAATCTTAAGGTTGTAAGCTAAAGAAAACTCAAGGATAGATTGCCCTTCATTATTAATTTCTCCAAAACCAAAACCACCATGAGTCCCTGCATATTGTCCTGCTTCCTTACCAACATGACCATTAAGGTCCCTACCAATAAAAATCTTTTCAGTAAGTGGTATGCTCTGAATCAGTCCCTCCAAGTCTTCCCAAAATTTTTCCTTAAGATGTGTTTCTGTTCCCACTTGAGGTGCATAAGCACTAAAAACGTTAATTATATCCCTACCAACAATTATTCTTAAAGATATAATTCTATCATCAATCATTTTAACATCTACCACATTCGTCTTCCACTCTTTATCCACAATGATACCAACACCATTCCTCTTACCTGTTTTACCTATGTACCAAAATTTGAACTCATTGAATTCCTGAGATTTTTCTCTAACCCATTTAGTTTCCTGAAGGCACAAGATGTTAATCTTTCGCTTTACCATTTCGTCTACCACCTCCCACGCTTTTCCGGTCATAGTTCCAATATTCCAAGTACCAAATCTGATCTTTCTCTCCTGAACTAGGTTCTTTAGCCGCCTCCGTCCATAAGAGTGCGGTAGCCCTTGCTCATTTAACACTTCATCCGGGTGACGATACAGCGGCCCTTGCTCACTTCTCACTGTACTCGAGCCATACAGCACGTTACTTACAGGCAACAACCTAGTATTAGCACAATTTCTTCGTATGTCCATGTTCATAAGATTCGACGAGTTTTACATTGGCTGTTGGGGCCTAACACAACCCTCCTCCTTTACCCGGGCTTAGGACCGGCTACATGCATTGGAAGACATGCAGTGGAAATTAACTTAAATTTGTTTCCATTCCTTGCCAAGATCTATCGTATGTGTTTAAGTCAAGTGGGAAGAAGCATTGCCCTCAGTGTTCCTCAGCGACTTCCATAGCTTCAGGTCACGATGTTCACAGCTTCTCTCCGTGGCTCGTGCTCCCTTTCTGATCATAAAAAGTCGATAACTCAAGTCGGCTTTCTCTACTGGTATCCACATGAACAACGTTCCAACCACGAACGACGTGCTAGCATCTCCTGTTCCTCCAAGGCTTTCTCAAGAATTCGTCCTCTCCATCTCTATTTTGGCAGTTTCTTATCTACAAACCTTTTATGGATTCCCTTTGGGCCTTTATGTGTTCTATGTAGTTCAAAACGTAGCTCCTAAAATCATATATATAGGATGGTATGCGTTTTTATCTACCGAATTGGATTTTTTTAGAGTTAATCTTATATTAATTCTGAAATTAATACAATATCATATATTGTATAATTTGATAAGAAACTAATTAAATAAATAATATTTATATTAAATCCGTCCCACAGATTTAATTCACCTATTTATTTAACTTAAAATAAAGATAAGACTGAACTATATTTGATTTATTCTCATAAATCAAATTTGAGATATCATATCAATTTGAATTTCAAATTCAAACGTGATAGAGATTTAATTTATCCTTATAAATTAAATCTTATAAATATCTCTTATATGAGATATCCTATCAATTTGAATTTTAAATTCAAACGTGATAGAGATTTAATTTATCCTTATAAATTAAATCTTATAAATATCTCTTATATGAGATATACTATCAATTTGAATTTCAAATTCAAACGTGATAGAGATTTAATTTATCCTTATAAATTAAATCTCATATATCTCTTATATATAATGTATATATACGAATTTATATATGTACGAATATAAATATAAATAAATATATACTTCCACCCTGGATCATTCATTGAATCTGGACATGTCTTAGATTCAACGAATATGGACATCATAGCTCGTGTTGGGCTATTTTGTGTGCGACCCTATAGGCCGAAGTTGGCAGTAGGCTATTTGTTATACTGGCCCACAAGTCAAAAGTGGTCTTTAGCAAGACATAACGATTACCCAAATTATATGAGGATCGGTAAACGATGTAACCTTTTATACAACCATATCATGTCCCTTCTGTCACGTGATATTTTGGTCATGGATGAGGCATGGATAATGTCATCCTCCTATTCCTGATTGTTACTTTCTCGATCCCTAAGTAGTCTGATTAAAGAAATAGAACTACCTTTCCATTACAGTATGGCCATACATTTCTCAAACTCACTCATCGAGGGGCCCAGTAATATCTCTCTAGGAATATGAGGGATAAATTCTATCTTGACCATTCACATTCCTCCACATGAAAAACCACTAAGCCCGAACATAGTCTTTATGATCACTCAGTCAAAAGTGACTTTTGACTAGGTCAAAGTTGAGTGTTTGTCATGTAGGAATCCATGATGATCTCAGGTCAAAGGGAATAGTGACATGGTTTGTATATGAGAGAAGCTTATGACGTTACCCATGCAGCTCTCTCATAGTGGGTGGGTCTAACACCTTGTACTCTTACATGTGCCTATGACTTTGATTTATATCTCTATACATCTTCAAAGTCATACTGGTCTTATTTTATCTCTGCTCCCGCATAGATGTCTGACCAGGGATATTTAGGATAAGATCATGAATTATCTAAGGATGGTCATCACAGTAAACATGCAAATAATATGATAACACAATTAATAAATTCATAAATCAATAATATTTATAAGACAATGATTGGCCCCTAGGGCACGATTTCCAACACTTTACTATCCTCTTTATCTCTTGATCCTTATATAAAGGATCTATCTACTCATACTTTTCTATTCTTAAAACATATGGGGTTCTCGTCTCTATTTCTTAGGCATACTTCTACAAAACTTTTTGAATATCAGTACCCAAACTTGAACTTGAACTCCATCTTCGTTTAAGAAAAACTAAGTTCAGTCTATATAATATAGGCTATAAATAAGTTTTCTAGAGGAGTTAATCAACTCGTGAAGCTTCTTACCTTAACTTCGTCTTTGGTACTTATCTTTCCAGACAGATTTTGTACTATTCTCATTTCTTCATAGCTCCTTACTTTCCTTAGGCTAGGTCTAACTATGACCTCGGGATCTAACTGTGATCAACCGTAAGCATTTTCAAAATCTAACTGTGACTCTAAAGTTGTTAGGATCTAACTGCGATCCTTGAGCCATGCTAGGATCTAACTGTGACCCTCCAGAATCCTCTGTGATTCTGTTGTACTGTATCATCATCTCTGAAAGATCTCATCCAACAGACTATGTTATAAAGTTAACTGCTTGCACTTGTTGATAACTAAATAAAAAAATTTAAAATACATTCAATAGCCTATATTATTTACCAAGACTTTACTTATTTTTCCTCTTACTCAAGGGTTCATTCTTATCTTGCTTACTCTGTTGTGGTTTACCAATTATGGTCTAACCACCTGCCATTGCATTCTGTTGCTATGGCCTCATCATAACTTCTTATTTCCATCTGTGCTCTAACTGCGAGCCATTTGAACTATGCTCTAACTGCAAGCAATCTGTATTAGATCTAACTTTTATCTGAAGAGTGATCTGAACTCATCTGTATCTAGCTCTATCTGAGAGCTATCTATTTCATATCTAACTCTTATCTGAAGAGTTATATGAAAACAATCTCTTTACTGCTATCTCTTACTCTTTCTGTATACCATTTTGTTTGATAGAGTTATAACACTACTACCTTATTGGTACTTACTGTAACCCTAACATAAGAAATGGCCCTGAGTACTATATTCACAAGTCTATAGAAATACCTGAGTAACCCCAATCATACTGTAACAACTGTCCCACTTACTGAGACAATCTATCATCTTAGGTACATTATCATTGCATATCGTATAGTATGGGAGAAACATAACTTTCTCATCATAAACTCTACCCTGCATGTACTGCATGAGGGGAGTATTCATAGTATACTCTAACATGCATGTCATCATATGACAACTGCAAGGAGATACAACTTCTCATCATAACTTATGGCAACATAAGCCATATCATCATCATATAAATTTGCTCAACGATCCATCATACGTACACTGCAATTGAACATTCTTTCCTCTATCACCTTATTTTCCAGATCCTAAACATTCATTTAGGAATATGAAATAACTACTCATTTAACTTAGGCTACCACATTACCCTCTTACTAGGGTATAAACTTAACCTTTCTTACTCTTTATTAAATTAGGGAGTCTCTTTATCTTTGAAACTATGCCTACCTTTCTCTCTATCAGTCTTAGTCTGTTCTAGACTAGACTGTAGTTCCTCTATCTTGAGAACATTAGTTCTCTCTATCTATTAATCATCTTGTCTCTAACTTTAGGCTATATGCTAGGATCATTCTTAGGCAAGCCTCATTCTAACTTTTAATTCTTTTGTTCAGGAAACACTAGCTGAACAAATTATTTCGTAATGTAGATCTACTCACACAGAGGATCTACTTCTGAACATTGTCTTAATCTTTCATATCTCCTTACTTTATACTATCTGGTTTGATTATACTTTATACTAATCCTTTAGTTGATTAACTTCAACCAGGTTGGTACCTTTATTATCATTATCACTGTAACGTCTGGTAGTTTCCCTTGACCTGGACTGGTCAGCTTCTATCTCTATCCATAGAGAAAATTGCTCACCAGATGTTATATTGCTTAGTCCAGCCACATCGTGCTAAGAAACATGAGACCTCAGTGGTAACAGCTGACTAAGACTAGCCACTTTCTTGAAGATTACCTCGTACCGCTATAAGTTATGGGGTACCATTCTCTCTGTCTGGGTGTTACTATCTTTTGTTCAAATCATTCTCTAGGTAGTGATCACCATCCCCCTATTTTCTACAAGGGGAGAACCTCTTAGTTCAAATCTTTACTTGCTTAAGGGGTTAGCCTATCTACACCAGAGCATTACTGAGCCAGAACCTTCTGCCCCATGCTAGAATCTTATGCTTTGATACCAAAATGCAAAGTCCTTCTTAGGACTATGAAACAACCTCAAACCGATGTCGCCTTGGGGTTACTTCAAAAAATTTAAACCAAGAATTGTGTATAGTGGAATCTCGTGTCATTCTCTCTAAGGAGCCAAAATATGAAATTAAATTCCTAAGTAACTAAATACAATGCAACCTAAATTAGAAAATGGGATTTGTTTTGATTGACTAACAACTAAATGCAATAAATTAAAATAGATTTAAAGAAAATATTTTTGGTATTTTTGGTTTAAAGAAAGGAATAATGAATGATAATAAGTGAATAGAATAAACTCAAGGGTGATTAATAATAATAAAAGCAATCCTCCAATTCAATAACGCAGGCCATCATAGCTTCAAAAGATTTGGGAGTTTTAAATAATGAATTAAGAATTATAATAAAGCTTTTAATCCAACAACTGAGCCACCTCGAATTGTCATAAAATATATTCCAAGTCCTAATTTATTAACTGCCACCATAATAATAAAATAGGAATAAAGATATTAAAAACCAATGTTTAATTATAACTCAATAATTCATAAAAATATAATTTAAGTTAACAAGAGACACAACGATCCATTAATTCAAGCCACCTTCAAAAATCACAAAAATATTCACGATAATCTCAATTTAATGTCTGACCCAGATCAAGGTAAATGAAATTAAAGCTAATTAAAGATTAATGTCAAATGTCAAGCGAAAATTCAGTCACAATAATCCTCAATAAATACAATTAAATCATTCTAAACATTCCCAATAATTATAAAATTAATCCTAAGACCTAGGAGTCATAATATAATTATTAGGTAGAGAATTAGAGTAACGTATACTCCCCTTTGAGATCCCAAGCTCGTGCCTTTGTCATTGAATAGGAGAATTAAAATGTTTAGCCACGAACTACCATGGAAATCGATGATGCGTTGAAGTCGCATCACCTAAAACTTATGGCGTGTGGGTGATTGTTTTTCAATTCAGTTATGCAATCCTCAATTCTTTCAATTCTCCTTTGCGTCCCGCGGTAGCTGTGTGCGTGTGCGAGTTCTCCTCTTTCTTCAATTTCAATTCTCGCTTTACGTCCAGCCTGCGTCTTTTTCTTTTCTTTTGCAAATCAATTCACTTTGTGGCAGCTATACGTGTCTTCTCTTTGTTTTACTGAAAGCAACTTTTAAAAAAGGTAACCTAATGGGTCAAATCACAAGGTTTGGCCCATTGAGTCTTATTGTGTAATTTTTAGTTTTATGATCCTTTGTTGTCATTTGTGAATTCTGATTTCTCCTAAATTCCTGAAATATAAAATCATAATAATTTAATATCTTTTATTCGAAAAAATAATTGTTTGGGAGAAATCATAAAAATATGACAATTATGTCACTATTAAGCACCAATTCAATATAAGTCATTAATTCAATTAGTGCACAAATAATAGAATTAAGGACCACAATGTTGACAAAAGCCCACTAAAATGATATGAATTAATATATAAAAATATGGATTTGTCAACTCCCCCATACTTAGCCTTTTGCACTCCTGGGCAAAATATTAGTTAAAAGAATTCTAACAGTTAAACTCAATGCAAGTAAACATAAAACTAACAAGGTAAGAATGTATAATCAACTCAAGCAACTTCTATCCCTAATCAATCAACAGTGATGGAATGCTTCGATACAAGGAGAGTAACACAAGACATAGCAAAATAGAGGAAAGGAAATATAATAGATCTCTCATAGGTATAAGTGTTTCACTCAACTCTCAAGTATAGGGAATTTTCACTCAATCCACCTAGATTAGCACCTACCATAGGCTTGTAAAAATTCTATTATCTCCACTACTAACATACCACATATTCATGATCAAGGGGACTTTAGTGGGTTGTAATATTAATGAAAGGCTAATGAATGGATGGAATGAAATGTAGAACAAGTCTAATGCATGATTATTAAGAAATAGCTCAAAGGAAGATAATATGTGCTATCAAATGAACAATAAACTTTAATCTTCAACTATTAAAGGATGCCTTATTGCCAATTTTTCTTTTCCTTTTCTATTTCTCTCTTTCTTTTTTTTCAACTTCTTTCTTCTTCTTCTTCTTCTTTTTGTCTTTTTTTCTACACATTTGTTTTTCTTTTTCTTGTCTTTTCTACTTCTTTTCTCCCTTTTTGTTTATTTTTTATTGGGAAACCTAACTCAAAAAGATAAAGATACCAACTTTAATAGTGCACAGTTAATCATAAGGAATATAATATAACTCATGCAAAGTTCTTGTTCAAAATCAATGGAATGAAATGAAAGTGATGGCTAAAAGGGGTAAGCAAAGGTCAATGAGATAGCTTGTGTTTGGGTAAAAGGGTTTAGAATTGAATGCCCCTATCATGCTCACAATTCTAGGTATTAATGCAGTTTTGAAAAAAAATCTAGACAAGTTCTAGAGGTTAACCAAAACTAGGTGGAAATCACACAGGATAAGAAAGAAAATTAAGGCTCAATAATCCTTCCAACAAGGCTTTCTCTAATATGTTTCCTCCCTATGATAAAGTTATGAAATAAGGTTAATAACACTGCATCAAAGACACTCCACTTTGCTAACTAATTAAGAATAAAAAATACACAAGTCAAAACTATATTCTCACCTAGACATACCAATGTTCACATACATAAAGAAATAAGGATTTGAAAGTAAAGCCCAATGATTGCAAAAGTCAAGTGGAAGGTGGGAATCATAGAAACAATTCGCTCATACAACATTGAAAAATCCAATCAATTTAGCTCAACAAGTTCAAAATTTTTGAATTTTTCATATTTTGGTGATACAAACAATGGCAACACAAATTAGCAAAAGCAATCCCTGCCCCACACTTAAACCATGCGTTATCCTCAACGCATCACTAAAGCATATATCAAAGGGAGAAGAGAAAATGATTAAAGAGTCATGAGTTAAAAGGGAAGGAAGCTTTATTCAAAGAAAAACTAACCTAAAACTAAGAAATCTTTAAAATGCAACCTATTCTAAGAATTTGTTAAAAGACAAAAAGCAAATAAATCTAAAACTACTGTGATGGTCCCTCCCCCACACTTACTCCTAACTATCTTAGCTAACAGATATTATCAGCAATAAAAGAGAAAGTAAAGGAGAAATGTGGAAAGGAACAACTGTGCAATTAGGGAGGTCTCTGATTCTCATAGTAGTGCTTAAACAGATTATCATCGACTTGTGAAACATGGCATGTTGCTTCATCTACCAGCTCTACCATACCAAAAAAATGTACTTTGGTAACTCTAAAAGGGCCCTCCCACTTGGTGACAAATTTCTCGGGCATCAACTTCAACCGGGCCTTGAACTTTAAAACCTTATCACCTTCATGGAATTCTTTTCTCAAAATCTGTTTGTCATGAATCAATTTAAGCTTGTCTTTATAGATTATGGCATTATCATAGGATTTAAGTCTCATCTCTTCAAGATCTTGGAGTTGTATCGTTCGGTTTTCAAGTGAGGATTCAAGGTTTGCATCACATGCCTTGATCGCCCAATAAGATTTATGCTCAATCTCCATAGGTAGATGAGAAGACTTACCATAGAGGAACCGGAAAGGAGACATGCCTATAGGGGTTTTGTAGGCAGTCCTATAAGCCCATAGCGCCTCCTCAAGCCTTTCACTCCAATCTTTACGGGATGGTTTCACAATCTTTTCTAGTATTCGTTTGACTTCCCAATTAGAGACTTCAGCTAATCCATTTGTCTGAGGGTGGTATGGAGTTGCCAGCTTGTGATTAACTCCATGTTTAGCAAGTAGAGACTTTATGGTCCTATTGCAAAAATGTGTTCCTTGGTCACTGACGATTGCTCTTGGAATGCCGTACCTACAAAAAATATGAGAGCGTAAGAACTTGGCAACAGTAGAAGCATCATCTTTCCTAGTTGGCACTGCCTCTACCCACTTAGACACATAATCTACTGCAAGTAATATATATGAAAACCTAAATGACGGAGGAAAAGGACCCATAAAATCCATGCCCCAGACATAAAAGATTTCACAAAAATGCATAGGTCTTAAAGGCATTTCATGCTTTCTACCTAAACTCCCAAATCTCTGACACTTATCACAAGACTTACAGAAAACATAAGCATCTTTGAATAAAGTAGGCCAGTAAAATCCACATTCTAAAACCTTCATAGCAGTCCTATTAGCACTAAAATGTCCCCCACAAGATAAAGATTGTGCAAAGGTAAGAATAAAGTGAATCTCATTGTTAGGAACACATAATCTGATGATCTGATCACTGCATTGCTTCTAAAGAATTGGAGAATCCCAGATATAATATCTTGCCTCCCTCTTCAGCTTTTCAACCTGAAACTTAGACATATAAGGAGGTACAAGATTAACGACAAAATAGTTAACAATATTATAGTACCAAGGCACCTAAATAGCTAAGGCAAAGAGTGCAAAATTAGGAAAGGAATCAACAGTAAGATCAGATGAGTCAACTCCTTCAGTGCCTTTAGGTAACCGACTAAGGTGGTCAGCCACATGATTCTATGCTCCAGCTCTATCTCTAATTTCAATGTCAAACTCCTGTAGCAATAAAGCCCATCTCAGCAGTCTTGGTTTAGACTGAGGGTTCTTGAACAAGTAACACACCACTACATGATCTGTAAAAACAACCACTCGAGAATTTATCAGATATTGTCTACACTTATCTAAAGCAAAGATTATAGTAAATAGTTCTTTCTCGGTTGTGGTATAATTCACTTGAGCGGGGTCAAGTGTCTTGGAGGCATAAGCTATCACTCTAGATCGCTTATCCTCCCTCTGACCAAGCATAGAACCTACTGTAAAGTTAGAAGCATCACAAGACAATTCAAAAGCTAAATCCCATTTAGGTGCAGTGAGAATAGGAGGTGAAACAAGTAAGAATTTCAATGAGTCAAAAGCATGTCTACACTTATCATCAAAGTGAAAATCAACATCTTTTCTCAACAGCGTAGAGAGGGGTAAGCAATTTTACTAAAATCTTTTACAAAACATCAATAAAACCCAGCATGCCCCAAGAAAGACCTCAAATTTTTATGACAAGTAGGATAGGGAAGTGAAGAAATTACTTCAATCTTGGCTTTATCAACCTCAATTCCCTTTTGAGAGATGCGATGACCTAGCACTATGCCACTATCTACCATGAAATGACAGTTTTCATAATTCAAAACTAACTTTTTCTCAATACATCTATCAAGAACATGCTTAAGACTAAGTAAACAATCATCAAAGTTATCACCATAGACGGTGAAGTCATCCATGAAAACCTCCATATTATGTTCTAATAAATCACTAAAGATCGCCATCATACACAACCCAAATGGCATCCTTCAATATGCGTAGGTGCCAAAAGGACATGTAAAAGTAGTCTTCTCTTGATCTGTAAGTGCAATCGGTACCTACAAATAACCTGAAAAGCCATCCAAGAAACAATAGTGAGATTTACCAGATATTCTTTCCAACATTTGATCAATGAAAGGTAATGGAAAATGATCCTTCCTAGTCACTTCATTCAACTTCCTATAGTCTATACACATTCTCCAAGCATTCTAAACTCTTGTTAGAATAAATTCATTATTCTCATTTTTCACTACTTTGATGCCGCACTTCTTTGATACTACATGTATCGGGCTTACCCACTAACTGTCTGAAATTGCATATATGATCCCAACACTCAGTAATTTAGATACCTCCTTTTTAATCACATCATGAATAAGAGGATTCGACCTCCTTGGTGGTCGTTTAACTGGCTTTGACCCTTCAGCTCAAAGGATCTTGTGTGTACAAACTAAGGGATCAATCCTTGGTATGTCTCCTAAAGACCAACCTATAGCCCTTTTATACCTTTTCAACACTGAAACTAGTCTATCTTCTTCAGAACTACTCAAAGAACTGGAAATAATAACAGGCAATTTACAAGCATCAGCAAGAAAGACATATTTCAAGTTAGAGGGAAGGGGTTTCAATTCAAAATTAGGGCGTTGCATAATAGAAGGAATCATCTTTATTATATCAAGTGCATTCAGAGCGAGTGGTGTGTCCATATGGCTTGGGGAAAGAGATATAAGCTCAGTATGATGTATATTTCCTCCACTTCCTGACTTAGTGCCACCATCAGATGACCTAGAAATAGGAGACTTAGGGTCATTCTGATCAATAGAAAAAGAAAGTAAATTAGAAGTGAGAGTGGGATTAGAAAGGACTAAGGCAGTAGCAGAATCACTGCTATCCTCTGATAATGTTCCAGCGCCACTCAATGGGGAAGCTATATTAATAGCTTGTGCATCATCATCCTTATCATCAGTTCCTGCAAAATCAAGCAATATACCTTTCTCAAGGCTATCAAGTATAGAATTAGTAGTAATACTAGAGTCAAAGCAATATGGTACATCAAAATCATGAGTAGATAAAAGCCAACTATCTGTCTCTAAATAATAGGCACAAGATACACCACCTTTACATGCACATACATGAGAAGGGTGGGAGGAAGATAGACAAGTAAAAGCATCATCATGGTTCACAACTAAGTCACACCAGTGAGGTTCATTCATATTAGTCTCATGTAAGTGGTATACGTCATGATATTCAATTGAACTAATTTCCAAATAAGAGCAATCTTCATAACCATGATTCATAGCTTCTAAAAGATTAAATTGCACTTCTTGATCCCCAATCCCCATATTGATAAGACCCTTTGTCATGTTAATTATTGTCTCAGCAGTTAAGAGAAAAGGTCTACCTAGAATCAAAGTACTCTCAGTGGAAAGGTTATTAGTCATATCAAGAACATAAAAGTCAGCTGGAAAAATAAGACCTTTCACTTGCACAAGAATATCCTCAAGTATACCTTTAGGGTATCTCACCATCCTATCACCTAGGCCAAGCACTACACTAGTGTTTTTCAAAGGTTTAATACCCAAGGTCTTATAAACAGAGGTCGGCATGACATTAATTGCTGCACCTAAGTCAAGTAAGGCATGGGAAACTGTAGTTCTACCTATGGTACAAGGAATAGTATAGGAACCCGGGTCTTTACATTTAATAGGCAACTGAGGCTTAAATAAGGCACTAACACTCAACCCCAATTGGATTCTCTCACTATGCCTATACTTCCTCTTGTTTGTACATAGGTCTTTCAAGAATTTAGCACACTTAGGCATCTTTTTAGTCAATTCAAGCAATGGCACATTAACCTCAAGTTTGCTAAATATTTCAAAAAATTCATCATTATCTTTCTATTCAACAATCTTTTTACTAACCAAATAAGAATTTGGAAAAGGCAAGTCAAGAATATTTACCTCATCACCTTTAGAGTCAGAAGGTGATCCTTTCTCAACTGGTCCCTTTATGATAGTTGTTGCCTCTTTATCATTTTGCACCATTGGTTATTTCTGACACTTCTCCAAGAGCTTATTTTCTTATAGGACTTCAGATTGGATAGAAGCTTCTTTCTTAGCTTGGGAAGTTTCTTGAGTAGTTTTGGCAGGAGGAGACTCAACTTCTATTTCCTCATCAACCTGCTCTTCATCCTCTTCAAGTTCTTTGAATTGTACATTCTTTGGCCCAATTTTCTTACCACTTCTCAGTATGATTACATTCAAAGATTTAGGATTTATCACTGTATTGGAGGGTATAGAACCACTACTTTTTGCTTGTTGTTTACTCAAGTTGTTAGAGAATTGAGAAACAAAAGCATTCAAATTCTCATGCTTAGTCTCCATTTACTCCAATTTAGAGAATACATTTTGTAGACATGAATCCATCTTATTCTCCACAGCATGTAACTTAGCCTCAGTTTTTGACTTCTGATTGTCAAACTTTAAATTGAGCTCAGTAATACCTTTTACAATCATACCAAGTTCATTACCTATAGAAAAAGAAGATGATGTCCCTTGATTAGGAACCACTTGATTTGAGAAATTCCCTTGAGGGTTGCCTTGATTTCCACCCCATCTAAAGTTAGGATGATCTCTCCAACCTGGATTATAAGTGTTAGAGTAAGGATACCTCTTTCGATATGGACCATTCCTATTTTGGTATAGGGAAGAAACCTCTTCATATCGAGAACAAGTATTCGTGGTATGCATCATGGACCCATAGTACTCACAACCAACAACTATAGCTTGAGAGTGACCCATTGAATTGGCATGCTTGGCATTCACATTATTCTCCAAAATACTGAGTTTTTTCTCCATTCGGTTCCCCAGAGCAGTAATTTTAGCAAGAATATCTTGGGAAGAAACTGAAGAGGTATTATACACTTTTCTTGTGTCTCCAGATTGAGGGTCATTGGTAGCCATCTTTTGAAGTAGGTCCCATGCAATATTAGGACTTAATTCTCTAAGAGAACCATTTGCAACAACATGAATTGAAGTCTTATGATGTGAAAGTAGCCCTTTATAGAAAGAATTAACCAGATCATTCTTTGAAATATTGTGGTGTGGACACTGAGCTAGAAGTGTTATGAACCTGGTCTAATGCTCATACATGGGTTCATTATCTCATTGGACCATACTAGTTATCTCCTTTTTTAGCCTTAAAGTTTTAGATGCAGGGAAATATTCATCCAAAAATGCTCCTTTCAATTGATCATAAGTCAATATAGTAAAATGTTGAGGTAGCGTGTAAAGCCACTCCTTGGCCTTGCCTTCTAAAGTAAAATGAAATGCCTTCCTCAATACATCTTGAAGATTAGTCATGGGTGATTTCATAGAAGAGCACACCATATGCATAGTCTTCAAATGCCTGTGTGGATCATCACCTGCAAAGCCATGAAATTTAGGTAAGGAAGAAATTAATGCTCCTTTAATTTCAAAGTTCACATTATCAGTATAAAAGCCATAAGGAACATAATCAACATTAGAATTATTAATCTCCCTCATGCTTCTATCATCCTCACTATTATTTCCTAAGTTATTCCCACCATGTCCGTTATTCCCATTAAGCCCATTATAATCATTATTACCGTTAGCACCATTCATGGTTTCTTGTTCTAATTCAAAAACACTAACGGACACGTGTTCACTAAAGGTAGCTCTCTCACTAGACTCTTGTTCACTAGATGACAAACTTGACTTTTGTGAAATATGCCCCTTCTCAACAATAACTTGACTTGTACCCCCTAATCTCTTCTTTCTTCTCATCTTTTTCACAGACCATTCAATTTCAAGATTTAAGGGAATCAAAGGAAAAGCTCGATCACTCCTAGGCATAAACAGTAGCAGTCAGATGAAAAGAATCTGAAATAAAAGAAAAATAAACAAACCAAAGAAAATGAACCTTTTTTTAAAAAAATAATGCAAGCAAAAATAAAAATACAAATGCAAATGTTATGCAAATTAACTAAGACTGGCTCAGCAATTGAATTAATCCCAAACAATATTACTTCACAATTAGTTACTAGGGAACCAATTTCTTGACTCCCCAACAACGGCGCCACTTGCAACAACCTTGAACCGATGTCGCCTTGGGCTTACTTCAAAAAATTTAAACCAAAAATTGCCTATAGTGCAACCTCGGGTCATTCTCTCTGAGGAGCCCAAATGTGAAATTAAATTTCTAAGTAACTAAATGCAATGCAACCTAAATTAGAAAATGGGATTTGTTTTGATTGACTAACAACTAAATGCAATGAATTAAAATAGATTTAAAGAAAATATTTTTGGTATTTTTGGTTTAAAGAAAGGAATAATGAATGATAATAAGTGAATAGAATAAACTCAAGAGTGATTAATAATAATAAAAGCAATCCTCCAATTCAATAACACAGGCAATCATAGCTTCAAAAGATTTAGGAGTTTTAAATAATAAATTAAGAATTATAATAAAGCTTTTAATCCAACAACTGAGCCACCTCGACTTGTCACAAAATATTTTCCAACTCCTAATTTATTAACTGCCACCAGAATAATAAAATAGGACTAAAGATATTAAAAATTGTAACATCCTTACTTTTATACGTCTTAGGGACCATTCAGTAGCATTTAGAACCACTTACAAGACCTTAGAAGTCCATTAACCAAATCTGGAATTTTACTCTTTCTCGGGTTACTGTTCATATGGTATTCCAGATTACGCAATGAATTTCAAAAAATCATAATTAATTCTAGAAAACTCGAAATGAAGTGGTTCAAAATTCTACATGAAGATAACATCTTGAAATTTAAGGAAAAAATCATTTCCATACCAAATGATTAGCCAATTGATACAGTTCATTCGTTGAAGTTCACTGTTCATTTGGTCAAAAACTCTGGAAACAGTTTCTGGTCCCTTATTTTGGAATTTCATTTCTCTTGATATACACATCCAAATGAAACGTTCTACCTATGCACTTAAAGCTATGGATGTGTAATGCATGCTCATAAAATTTCTTGAAATAATTCCTTCATTTGCTAGGTCAAACTGAAGCCACGACAAAACTGCTCTAGGACCTACATTTTTACCATTTCAGTTTCCTTTCTTTCACTTTCCATAATTGTTCCAGCATACATAAACATCTCTTTTGCCTTTTCTGAATTCATATACATCACGGGGTATACAATAATTGTTTCATACAATCTTATCACATAAATAGATACTTTACATGACTTTGACATACATGGAAAGTGCATAGCATATGCTAACATCTTAAATACTTCACTTTTCTTCTTCCATGCTTTAACTCTTCTCCATGCATACATTATCCATCATGCTTGACCTAAATTGGTTGGTTATGGGAGAGTGAGATTCTAGGGAATCTCAGTAGCAAACATTACCACTTAAATATGCAAGATGGATGCTAATGCATGATAAGTAATTTCATTAACTTTCTTTGATTAGTGACATGCCATCATGCTATATACTTTTACATAAAGTGCATGGCCATGTAAACATGTTATTCACAATACATTCAACATAATTTACCATGTCACAACATTATTCAAATAAAATATACATGTCAACACATAAGCATACTACATCAAGCACATAAAGAAGTAAGTTCACTACCTAGCACTTAAGCTTTTCTCTTGACCTTTAGCCCTTGCTCCCTAGCTTTCCAACCATGAAGCCTTTATGTCCATCACTTCCCAACATCTTCTTGGATGTTTCATAGTCCTAAACACATTCATATTCATCACATAACTCATTAGGACTTATGAACTTCAACCATGTTCAAGACTAACTTTGTTACACTCTTTATTGTCATAACTTTCTCTAATTTTCACTAATCCACTTGGCTCTTGAACCAATTGATGTCTTGATTTTATCCTACACAATTTCATCTTTTGAATCCATTTATGAGCTTAGAATCATGAAATTCCAGCTCCTTCATGGCCTGCTGTACAGAACTAAACATAAGCATACATTTCTTTCAAAAATTCTCATTTTTATTCTAATGCTTCCCATACTTGTTTCTCCACTTTACCCCACACAACTTTTCATTTTAAAACCATTGGAACCATCAAAATCATGAAATTACAATCACTGTTCATGTGAGTGAACAGTAACCATAAGGAATCTCAAAGACTACAACCTTGAGATTTTAATGTTTCTGAGGTTTGGAACCTTTCCAATCCTACACAAAATCATCATACAAACTCAATGGAAGCATTAAATCATTGAAATTCAATTTCCTTCCCTCATGAACAGTGCATACCGAACAGGGCACACCATGGCAAAGTCAAGAATATCAATTTGATTCAACAACCAACCACTTAACTAGCTTGTTTAAGCTTTAATCATATGGTTCTAACTTTAATTTCTTCTTTCCCCTTTCCTTTAAGGTTTTTGGGAAGCACCACCCCTTAGAGAAAACTCAAATTTTCTCCCATCAAAACCCTAAGTTCAAGCTCCCAAATCAAAGGAAAATAAGCTAGGAGAGATTGCTTACCTTTAATCTCTAGCTTGCTTGAACTTTGGAACCTTGAATCTTCTTTGTTTTTGCTTGAGTTTTCATTTTTCAAGAGCTCTGCCAAGGGTCCATGAGCTTACGGTTTGGCTGCAGAATGGAGGGGTATTTATAGCCAAAATCCAAGAAAAATCAATGGCCAAGATTGATTTGGTTACTATTTGATCTAAAGGCTCATATTTAATCTTGGATTTTACCTTTTCATAAAAGAATAATTATGACATCATGTGGGACAACTCAAGGGACACCTCAAGGGGTTATGTGGCGTGATCATAGTGTAAGGAAGCTTCTGGAAAAATTCCAGTCCAATCCGGTACCGATCAAAGCAGTTTCACAACAACCGGACAATTTTCTGTTCCGAATTTTTCTATAATATACCTGGATATGTATTCGGTCATAGAAATCAATGTCTAGGATTCTCATACCCTTGACATGGTTATACTGAGTATTTATCTGCCATCCATTCCTTGGAAAATGACCAAAATACCCTTGGTGTCCTTTCTTACACTATATTGACCCTAAGGGCATAATCGTCATTTTACCCCTCTTTATACTGCCTCAGGGTGTATATGGGATCAAATAATCATATTTATACCATGTGCTACATTTTTAGCCTGTCTCAGGTGACCAAAATACCCTTCATCCATCTCTAGTACAATCTGGGCATCCAGGGGCATTTTCATAATTTTGCACTTTTTCTAGACACTGGCCCCTTCTACTGATAGACTGGTACCCTGGGTTTTGGGCCCTTCTTGGCATCATCATGGGCCTATATATGAGGTCATCTGATCTCATTCTATCTAGGCTCACATACCGATAAGTTCCATTATCGGATCACGAGTGTTATCAAACTCCCGTCAAAATTCATTATTATGGGAATAACTTTTTATACAAGACTTCTTCTGGGGTTCTGTCAGATTCATAACATCTGACACTATAGGACACACTTTTCGGTAATTCCCCCACTTATATCTGATATCCATAGAATCTGATAAAAATTCAGATAACTTTTAGACTATCAGATAATTTTCTGCTGTCTGGAGTCCTAATAAAATTTCTCTATCATGCCAGATTAACCAGCGTAACTTTCTCTATTTACTGATAGAATATGGGACTGAAAAACTTTCGGGCAGTTATAACCCTTTCTGGGCTGATCTTTCTATAATTACAGTTTTGCCCATGAACTTTTCTCTTAATTACATTTATGTCCCTTAACTTTTAGAAATTGCCACTTTTGACCCAACATTTATTTCTACTTTAACTTTTGGCCTTTAACCTTTTCCAATTTTAGTTTAGGTCCTTCTCTTTCTTCAAGACTTATCTAACCTTTATTATTTCTTTTGATCTTTGTCATAATCCTTTCTCAACCTCTTTCCACTATTAGTATTATACAGATAAGGAAAAATTTAGGATATGACAAAAACCAATGCTTAATTATAACTCAATAATTCATAAAATATAATTTAAGTTAACAAGAGACATAACGATCTATTAATTCAAGCCACCTTGAAAAATCACAAAAATATCCACGATAATCTCAATTTAATGTCTGACCATGATCAAAGTAAATGAAATTAAAGCTAATTAAAGATTAATGTCAAATGTCAAACGAATATTCAGTCACAATAATCCTCAATAAATACAATTAAATCATTCTAAACATTTCCAATAATTATAAAATTAATCCTAAGACCTAGGAGTCATAATATAATTATTAGATAGAGAATTAGAGTAACTTATACTCCCCTTTGAGATCCCAAGCTCGTGCCTTTGTCATTGAATAGGAGAATTAAAATGTTTAGCCACAAACTACCATGGAAATCGATGATGCGTTGAAGTCGCATCACCTAAAACTTCTGGTGTATGCGTGATTGTTTTTCAATTCAGTTATGCAATCCTCAATTCTTTCAATTCTCCTTTGCGTCCCACGGCAGCTGTGTGCGAGTTCTCCTCTTTCTTCAATTTCAATTCTCACTTTATGTCCAGCCTGCGTCTTTTTCTTTTCTTTTGCAAATCAACTCACTTTGTGGCAGCTATGCATGTCTTCTCTTTGATTTGCTGAAAGCAACTTTTAAAAAAGGTAACCTAATGGGTCAAATCACAAGGTTTGGCCCATTGGGTCTTATTGTGTAATTTTAGTTTTATGGTCCTTTGTTGTCATTTGTGAATTCTGATTCCTCCTAAATTCCTGAAATATAAAATCATAATAATGTAATATCTTTTATTCAAAAAAATAATTGTTTGGGAGAAATCATAAAAATATGACAATTATGTCACTATTAAGCACCAATTCAATATAAGTCATATTAATTCAATTAGTGCACAAATAATAAAATTAAGGACCACAATGTTGACAAAAGCCCACTAAAATGATATGAATTAATATATAAAAATATGGGTTTGTCAACTCCCCCACACTTAGCCTTTTGCACTCCTGGGCAAAATATTAGTTAAAAGAATTCTAACAGTTAAACTCAATGCAAGTAAACATAAAACTAACAATGTAAGAATGTATAATCAACTCAAGCAACTTCTATCCCTAATCAATCAACAGTGATGGAATGCTTCGATACAAGGAGAGTAACACAAGACATAGCAAAATAGAGGAAAGGAAACATAATAGATCTCTCATAGGTATAAGTGTTTCACTCAACTCTCAAGTATAGGGAATTTTCACTCAATCCACCTAGATTAGCACCTACCATAGGCTTGTAAAGATTCTACTATCTCCACTACTAACATACCACAGATTCATGATCAAGGGGACTTTAGTGGGTTGTAATATTGGTGAAAGGCTAATGAATGGATGGAATGAAATGTAGAACAAGTTTAATGCATGAGTATTAAGAAATGGCTCAAAGTAAGATAATATGTGCTATCAAATGAACAATAAACTTTAATCTTCAACTACTAAAGGATGACTCTTTGCCAATTTTTCTTTTCCTTTTCTTTTTCTCTCTTTCTTTTTTTTCAACTTCTTTCTTCTTCTTCTTCTTTTTGTCTTTTTTTTCTACACATTTCTTTTTCTTTTTCTTGTCTTTTCTACTTCTTTTCTCCCTTTCTGTTTATTTTTTATTGGCAAACCTAACTCAAAAAGATAAAGATACCAACTTTAACAGTGCACAGTTAATCATAAGGAATATAATATAACTCATGCAAAGTACTTGTTCAAAATCAATGGAATGAAATGAAAGTGATGGCTAAAAGGGGTAAGCAAAGGTCAATTGAGATGGCTTGTGTTTGGGTAAAAGGGTTTAGAATTGAATGCCCCTATCATGCTCACAATTCTAGGTACTAATGCAGTTTTGAGAAAGAATCTAGACAAGTTCTAGAGGTTAACCAAAACTAGGTAGAAATCACACAAGATAAGAAAGAAAATTAAGGCTCAATAATCCTTCCAACTAGGCTTTCTCTAATTTGTCAAACTACATAAGGTACCTCAAACGCAAGTTTTATGCACCAGCCTCTCGACTGTAATACAACCTCCTAGCGGCGAAGCCGGTTGGCCATGTCGGGGTAAGAACCAACGCTTCGTCCCACTCTCACGCAATGAGAACCCCCAATTATGGTGAAGAATCTTAGCCATCTTATAACTTGCTCTGATATCAAAATGTAACATCCTCCTTTTCTTACATTTTAGGGACCACTCAGTAGCATTTAGAATCACTTCTAGGGCTATTGAAGTCAAATCATACAATCTAAAATTTTACTCCTAATGAACACTATTTACTGTGTAAATTCCAGCGGAGTGACCTGACTTCAAAAAATTATAAATAATTCTAGAAAAATTGAAACAAAGTGGTTCAAATTGCTACATGAAGCTAACTTAATGCTCTTTCAGGGAAAAATAACTCATTAACCACTCCTTGACCAGGTCTATATCAGTCAACATCTAAAGTTTACTATTTATCCTACATTTTTTCCAGATTCTAACACTTTAGTCTCATCTTTACATAACCTCTACACTATCCAATCCCTAGATCCTCTCTATGATTCTTCGGTCCTCTTTAAACACACCTGTGGGATTGGGATTACATGGAAGGGGATGAGATTTCTGGGGAAATCTCAGTAGCAAACAGTAACCATACAATGTATGCAACTATATGCTTGATGTTACTATATGTATACTTAATGATCATACTTGAATCATGATAACATACATGCTTCCATGTTACTTAATTATAACATATGGCCATAGCATAAAAAGAAATAAAGCATTACTTAATCATACATGCCTCACATCATCAAGGTAAGAAAATATCACATAAAGCATCCAAGCAGTATAAGCATACAAATATGTAAGTTTACTACCTGGCGTGTAGCCTTTCCTTCCAGCTCTTAGCCTTTGCTCTAATGTTCATTCTTTCCATAGGTCAGAGCCTATACATAGCATAATAATATCTTCATTATTACTCTATCAGTATAGTTCTATTTAACTCATGCGTAGCTAGGGGTAATATTCTTACTCTGACATTCCCCTGGCTTTCTCTCTACCTTTAGCTACCTTTATTAATAGAGATATTTATCTATTCTAACCACTAAGAGCAATCCTCTACTTTATTAGAGCATGGACTAGATCACTTTCTTACCTCATTCCTAAGCTTTGCCCAGTCCCTTGGCTCCTTAGACTGCTCCTAGCTCCACCAGAACTCCTCCTTTCTTTCTCTTCATTCCTTTCTTTCTCTCTTTCTCTCTTCTCTCTTATTTTTCTTGCCAAATCCATGGGAATGAAGTGAGGGGGAGTATCCTATTTATAGGTGAGTAGAGGTGGAATGAATGGCTCCATATTGATTCACGATGAATGGCTCAGATTGCTTGCTTCCTCAACAAGCTTTGCCTGCATCATCACGATGACATCACCCTCCCTAATGACTCACCACTCATGACATCATCCATAACACCTCAAGGGATACCTCAGGGGTATATATGGCATAATGGTGGGGTCATTGGGACACCTCACTAGCTGACTCAGCCTTTCCAGAGAGTTCCAGAGTCTTTTCCCTGAATGGATGGCCGAGATCGTGCCACGTGTCCTCTTGCTTTTTCTCCTTTTTCTCTAATCATACCATGTGTCCTTTGATTTTCTTATTTTATTGTAATCATTCCATATGGCACCTTGTGGGTCCCATTTATGTCCTCTCATGATTCCATATCACTTTACCCAGTTCTATCTTGGACCGGGTCACTTTACTTTAATGAAAAAGCACTAAAACAATATTTTAATACCTACTAGGCCCACATTACTCTTGGGTTACATTTTTGGGCCTTGGATTGTCATATTGGGTTTTTAACCAAGCCCAAGCGCTCTGGTGGCTCGGTTCCCAAGAAACATCCTTAGTAAATTACCAAAATGCCCTTAGTTCCTTTTTAGTACTTATAGGAGCACTGTTATCTTTCCATACCTTACCAGAGTACCTCTTGACCCTAGTCAACTATCCAGATACCCTTTCTTGACTGTCTAGCCTTAGTCAAATGGTCATAACACCCTTCGTCTGACTCTAACTTAATGACATAATATAGTGGCATACCTTCAGTAGTATTTTTATAATTCTTCATTTTTCTCGGTCTTTATTAGGCCTGGCCCATATACTTATCTAAAAATATTATTGGGCCTATAAGGTGCCATTACGGACCCTCTGTATGATCCCTTATCGTCATAGGTTCAATTCCTGAGAAATTCCCCGAAACCTATTTATCAGGTCTTTTAATCCATTGTAAATTCTGTAGTAATTTCTACAGAACTCCTTTTTGAGTTCTGTCAGTTTCAAAAATTCTTATATTAATTATGGGATTTTACTGCCATATTTAATCTGATTCTGAGGTCTAGAGTATACTATATTATTTTTTTTCTTTTAAAATTAATATAAATCTTTCAAGACCTCATATCAGAACTCTGTGTTGCATCAAACTAATCAGCATAATCTTCTCTATTTACTGAGACCTCTGCTCAATAGGGTCTAGTAGCATCCCTTTTTTAGGCTATAAACTGCGCTTCTAGGCCTAAAAATTGGGATATGACACTTCTGCCCTAGATTATTCTTTTACGATTGAATTTCGAGATAAGAAATTTTTCATTAATGATTTTGACATTAAAGCTTTTTACAAAATGCCCATTCTTTCTGAATGTTGATTTCATTATTTGAAAAATCATTTAGATGAGGTCCCTTAGGATTTGGTGTTGGCCATTTTAAGAGGGGAAAAAGCAAAATGGATTTTTAGGGGCTAAAAAATATATATAGAGAGAAAAGTCATAAATGATGAAGCTAGAATTTGGCTCAATTTTATGAATTATAATGTGATACCTCAAGCTCACATTTCATATATTAATGATAAGAGAGACATTCTACTTTATTTGTTCATGACACAGTAGCCTATTGACATTCTCTATATTATTTATAGCTCCATTTACCATTGTGTCAATTCCGCAATAGCTCTCCTTGTCTTTCCTTACTTAATTACTGATTTGTGGAAGAAACACAAGATCCCTACCCTAAAACATGACTCTTTCCTCACTTAATTATTAATGTGTGATGAATTGCTGTAAATTGGACCCCTATTTTAAACTGTTTTGCTATTTGCTAAAAAGGGTTTAGTGTAAAAATTGTTTGGGCTTTAAAAATTATCAATTGGTAGCCTTTGTGGAAATTAGTCATGACCTATATGTAATATGGTCGCAAACTAGGATGGAATTCTAGACTTTATGGGCTATCTATGAAAAGGAGTCGCAACCTACGTGTAGTAAGGTCATGACTATATGTGTACGTTCAAAGCAACCACTTAATATGAAATTTGGTCATGACCTGTACTATTTTTTGTCACGACCATAATGCGAAAACGTACATTTACCTTCTCTTTGCCTTGTGCAATGTTGTATAGAAGGATATCTTTTGAGCTACTAAGGTGATGTATAAGTGATTCATTGCCCTATTGTTTCTAACCGTTTTACATAAATAGTTTTATAGAAACCATGTCACACTTGAATTTTTTAAAATCTTGGAAATGGAATTGGAAACACTAAAGTTTTTACTGTTAAACTTGGGATTGTTACATGATTTTGAGTGATTACTTTTGAACTTTTAAATCATCATTTAAAAGGGTTTTCAGTTGTGATAAGTATTGTAATACCTAGTGAATAATGAATATTATTTGAGACTTTAGTGTATGAGCAATTTAGATAAAAACCTTAGTTAGAAGGATTCTTGGCCTTAATTCCTATATTGAGTGATTATTCAATTGCTTTATATCTTCTAGAACTTGCCTTGGCTCTGAGTTGAAAACTACTTGCGCATTTATGTTATTGAATATGATAGAAGCATTAATTTCCAAACCTTTGGCTTAAATACAAGCCATAAATTTTGATCAATTTTTTACCTATTGGACCTTCATTGCTATTCTATTCTTATCTCATTTTTGCTTGTGTCTAAATTTTATTATAATCAAGTCAAGTTCATCTTTTAACTTGAACCCATATAACCTTCAAGGAGCTTATGGAAGTATTGTATATAAGTTTTGATTTAAAAAAATAGAGAAATGTGTAGCATTGTCAAGAAGCTATAGTGTCATATCCTAATTTTTCCCTATTTGTATAGTACTGATAATGGAAAGAGGTTTAGAAAGGATTATGACAAAGATAAGAAGGAATGATAAAGGTTATATGAGTCCTGAAGAAGGAGAAGGACTAAAACGCAAAGTAGAAAAGGTTAAAGGCCAAAAGTTAAAGTAGAAACAAGATTTGGGCCAAAAGTGGTAATTTCTAAAAGTTATGGGACTTAAATGTAATTAAGTAAAAAGTTCAAGGGCAAAATTGTAATTATAGAAAAATCAGCCCGGAAAGGGTTAGAACTGCCTCATATTCCATCAGTAAATAGAGGAAGGTATGCTGGATAATCTGATATGATATAGAAATTTTATTAGGGCTCCAGACAGCAGATATTTATCTGATAGTCTAAAAGTTATCTGAAATTTTATCAGATTTCATGGACTTCAGATATAAGTGGGCAAATTACAGGAAAGTGTGCCCTACAGTGTCAGATATCCTAGATCTGACAGAACTCTAGAAGAAGTTATGTATAAAAAGTTATTTACATATCAGTGAATTTTGACGGGAGTTTGTTAACACCCGTGATCCGATAATTGAACTTATCGGTATGTAAGCCTGGATAGAATGAGATCAGATAACCTCATATATAGGCCCATAATGACGCCAATGAAGGCCTAAAACCTAGGGTACCAGTCTATCAGTAGAAGGGACCAGTGCCAGAAAAAGTGTAAAATTACAAAAATGCCCCTGGATGCCCAGATTGTACCAGGGATAGATGAAGGGCATTTTGGTCATCTGGGACAGGCTAAAAATGTGGCACATGGTATAAATATGATTAGTTGAGCCAATATATGCCCCGAGCAGTACAAAGAGGGGTGAAATGACAATTATGCCCTTATGGTCAATATAGTTCAAGAAAGGACACCAAGGGTATTTCAGTCATTTTCTAAGGGATCTGTAATTAAGTTGTGACCAGTACAAGTATGTCAATGGTGTGGGAAGCCTAGACATTGATTTTCAGGACATAATACATATCCTGGTATATTATAAAAAATTAGGAACAGAAAACAGTCCGGTTGCTGTGAAATTACACCGATCGGTACTGGATTAGATTGAAATTTTTCCATAAGCTTCCTTACACTATGAGCACGCCACCTAACCCCTTGAGGTGTCCCTTGATGGGTCCCACATGATGTCATAATTATTATTTAATGAAAAAGTTAATTCCAAGATTAAATGTGGGCCTTTAGATCAAATAGTAACCAAATCAATCTTGGCCATTCAATTTTCTTGGATTTTGGCTGTAAATACCCCCTCATTCTGCAGCAAACCGTAGCTTCATGGACCCTTGGGGAACCTCTTGCAAAATGAAAACTCAAGCCAAGATAAAGAAGATTCAAGGTTCCAAAGTTCAAGCAAGCTAGAGATTAAAGGTAAGCAATCTTTCCTAGCTTATTCTCCTTTGATTTGGGAGCTTGAACATAGGGTTTTCATGGGAAAAAGTTAGGTTTTCTCTAAGGTGTTGTGCTGCCCAAAAATCTTAGATGAAAGGGGAAAGAAGAAATTAAAGTTAGAAACTTATGATTGAAGCTTAAACAAGCTAGTTAAGTGATTGGTTGTTGAATCAAGTTGATATTCTTGACTTTGCCAAGAGTGAATCTGTTCTGTATGCACTGTTCATGAGGGAAGGAAATTGAATTTCAATGATTTAATGCTTCCATTGAGTTTGTATGATGATTTTGTGTAGGATTCGAAAGGTTCTGAACCTTGGAAACATTGAAATCTCAAGGTTGTAATCTTTGAGGTTCCCTACGATTACTATTCACTCACATGAACAGTAATGAATTTGATGATTTTAATGGTTCCAATGGTTTTATAATGAAAAGTTGTGTGGGGTAAAGTGGAGAAATAAGTATGGGAAGCATTAGAATCAAAATGAGAATTTTTGAAAGAATTGTATGCTTATGTTCAATTCTGTACAGCAGGCCATGAAGGAGCTAGAATTTCATGATTCTAAGCTCATAAATGAGCTCAAAAGATGAAATTATGTAGGGTAAAGTCAAGACATCAATTGATTCAAGAGCCAAGTAGATTAGTGAATATTAGGGAAAGTTATGACAATAAAGAGTGTAACAAAGTTAATCTTGAACATGGTTGGAGTTCATGAGCCCTAATGAATTATGTGATGAATATGAATGTGTTTAGGACCTTGAAACATTCAAGAACATGTTGGGAGGTGATTGACATAAAGGCTTATTGGTTGGAAATCTAGAGAGCAAATGCTAAAGATCAAGAGGAAAGCTTAAGTGCAAGGTAGTGAACTTATCTCTTTATGTGCTTGATGTGGTATGCTTATGTGTTGACATGTATATGTTATTTGAATGATGTTGGAGCTCTTGTGTAGAGCTATTCATTCATGAACAGGTATGCAGTCCTGCAACACATTGCCTATGACTCATGTATATTAGAGTAAGTTCACCTACTAAGAGTAAAACAAAGGAGAATAGAGTTGCATAAGTCCTCTCTCTGTACTGCTCAGAATTAATAGAGATGGTAAGAGCAACTGGAGGAACAAGAGAGCTATTAAGGCAAATTGATTAAGGTATAATATGAGACCTAAGTTAGACTTAAAAAGATAGATAGGTAGATGGCTTAAAGAAAGTTTTGATGAGGCCTAAGGTAAATTAAAGGGGATAGTTAGTTGGTTAGAGGATTGATGAGGCCTAAGAAAATGATATTGGTCTACGGAAATTATTTTGGGGAATTATCAGTGGATTACCAACTATGTAAATACAACAGCTTAATCTTCTAGTTCAAAGTCTCCCAGAGATTTGGATACAGTATAACATAATCATAGTGGATTCAAGAGGATTATATTAAATCCTATAATAGCAAGCAAAGATAGGGAGGTCGATGATAGATCATAGTAGATCCTTAGGTTCACAGTAAAATTAGCCTAAGGGAAGTTGTTGAGCCACATTTATAAGGGTATAATATCTCTTTTGGAAGATGATGACCAGGGATAAGATAAATATCTCAAGTTATGTAACTAATATAGAGAGAGTACCCATGATTATTTTTTAGACAATCTTATCATTGATTAAGTTGAACTCAATTTTCTTCCAATTAACAAAGGAAAGTCAGAGTTCAAGGAGTTAGAACCACAAGTCCTAAACAAGAGGCATTCAGGTTAGCTCTATATATGAAAAAATGTTTATGATATGAAAGTAGACTAAGTATTGATGGTCAAATCCCCATAAGGTTATGTATAAGGCTATAGATAAAGCCATAAATAAGGCTAAAGGTGAGAAATTAAGCCTATGAATGAGGCTAAAAATGAGAAGTTAAACCATAAATTAAGCCATAAGGTTATGTACTAGGGTTAGAGCCTGTTAGCACCAGTGCAAAAAGTTCTACAAGATAGCAGAAAAGTCGAGAAAAGATAAGGAAATATTATGGAAAGTAAGGGACATTCTCCTTAAGAAACCTCTTAATCAAAGTATGAATAGAGGCCTAGCCCTAAAATTTTAAGGATAAAATTTATTTTATTTTAAAAGGGAAGAATTGTAATATCCCAATTTTTTGGCCTAGAAGCCCACAAAGTAGCCTAAAACAATAAGATAAAGGACATTCTCCTCTAGAAACCTCTTAATTAAAGTATGAATAGAGGCATAGCCCTGAAATTTTGAGGACAAATTTTATTTTAATTTAAAAGGGAAGAATTGTAATATTCCAATTTTTTAACTTAGAAACCCAGAAAGTAGCCTAAAACAGGAAAGCTACCAGGCCACTTTGAGTAGAAATCCCAGAAATGTGATAAGGTTTTCAGGCACTAAATTGTAAAATAGAGAAAGTATAGGGACTAAGTGCAAGTATGTAAATAAAGTATAAAGAAAGAAATGACTAAATTATAAAGAAGGAAAGTACTTTAAGGCCTAAGTAAGAAAGAAAAGGGATTTAAGTGAAAAGTATGAAAGTTTCTTAGGCTAAAAGTGGAAGTAGTAACAAGTCTTGGGAACATAAGCGTAATTATAAAATATTAAGCGACATGGATGGAATTATGAAAAAGGTGGGGACCCAAACATCATTTTTATAAAGTCCTAGATTATAGGAGAAGATAGAGGAGATTTTCCTGAGCTATTTGGGTAACATCAACATTTTAAATTTAGGTCCCGATAAAAGGGTACAGGACTAGGGGACTAGGGTTAATAAATACTGTGAAAGGTGTGAAGTTATATCAAATATCCAACAAAGGAGATAGCACTGGACAAGTAATCAAAGATGGCTACAGGACTAGGGGACTAGGGTTAAGAAATACTATGAAAGGTGAAATAACAAAAATGCCCCTATGTTAAAAAAATAAAAATGAATGGAGGACATATAATTTAACCCAAATCAAAATGACAAAGAGGGCTAAAAGAATAGTTGACCAATGTCAGGGAATACCCTGATAAAGTGTAAAAATGTAATAACACCCCTGAGGGTATTAGAGTGAGTAAAAGTCAACATATATCATTTTGGTAATTTCTAAGGCTTCTCTTATACCCAGTCTAACAATGTCAAAGGCAAGAAAAATCTAGACACTGAATCTAATGTCATAAAACATATGGAATCTCACAAAAATTATATTAAAAAATAGTCTACTTTTTTGGGAAATCTGAATATGCTGGTACTGGATTGACTAGTTTAGATTGGATTTTTCTTGAAACCTCTTCTCCCATGCGATGGTGCCACCTAGCATGCTGCCTAGCACGATGATGTCAAAGATAATGTTATGGATGATGTCACTTTAGCTTTATGGGCAAGTAAAGTGCAAGAAGCAATATTGGCCATTTATCTATATAGTGAAAGATTTAATCTTGTCCCTTCATTCACACATACTAAAGCCTATAAATATCCACTTGGACAGAAACTCCGTACCCCTTTGAAGAATAAGGGAAGCTCTTGCAAAATGAAATGTCAAGCCAAGATCAAGAAAATTCAAGAGGCAATCAAACAAGAATCCAAGGTAATATCTCTTCCTATATCCTTAAGCTTGTAATTGGGAGGTTTAACTATTAGATTATGTGTTTAGAAATTATATTCTCCTCCCATTCATGCTGCTAATTATGATCTGAATTGAGTAAGAAAGGAAGAGATTCATGTTAGAAATTGAGGAAACAAGTTGGAATAGATAAGATTTAAGTAGTTGTAGCTTGTGTTTGATGGAATTGCATGATTTTTGTGTCTAGGATATGATTTCTATTATTCTTAATCTTCCAATGCATTTAGAATGAAAAATTATGTGAATCCAAGTTAAGGAAGTAAAGTTGAAAGGTTTGGAATCAAAAGTGGCATTTTGGCACCAAAATGCATTTCACTCGGCCATTGTACAAGGGAAGGAGTGTGAGTTTGATAAATCCAAGCTCATATTTGGACTTCTCATGAAACATTGTGTGAGATTGGTTAAGACAACAATTGTTACAAAGCTACAACACTAATCCTAAAATAAGAAAAAGTAAGTGTTGTAAGCTGGTCTTCCACTTGGTGTAAGATCATGATCCTAATAAGTTATGTGAAGAATATTAGTGTGTTTAGGACCTTGAGACATCCAAAAGGATTTTGGGATAATGTTAACCAAAAGTAACATGGTTGAAAAGACTAGGGAGCAAGTTCAAGATCAAGAGTGAAAGCTTAAGTACAAGGTAGTAGACTTACTCCTTTATGTGCTTGATGTGGTATGCTTATGTGTTGATACGTATATGATGATTATATGATGTTGTCACATGATAAATGATGTTAAAAGTGTTGTGTATAATTTTTTTCCATGGCCATGCATTTGTATACCAAGCATAAAGCATAATTACATGTCACTAATTAAAGAATGTTTAAGTAATTATTGACATATGATGCATTAGCATCCATCTTGCATATGTAAGTAGTAATGTTTGCTACTGAAATTTTCTAGAATCTCACCCTCCTCTAACCAACCACGATAGGTGAATAATGATAGAAGACTTATGCTTGAAGGAAAGACAAATAATAGAAGAAAGAAAGCAGAGAAATTGTAGCTCTAACATGTGATGTATGTTTATCCTATCTATTTAAATGATGTATGATGTACAAATTTATGCAATGAAAATGAATGGAATAATTATATACATTTATATGATGCATATGAATGTATGAGAAGCCAAGAGATAGGTTAATGCATGGTTATGAGAATTAAAGAAATAAATGAATAATGAGTAGTAACTGATGTCCAAGTTGAAAAGTTTTAATTTTTGGGTCAAAGTAATACTTTTGCTTGTTAAATATGCTTCCAAACGTATACTCTGAAAGGGCAAAAATAGGATATTTCATGACTCGTGTCCGGTAACAATATCGGGTTATCGCATGGGTATGTGATCAGAGTGGACGACAACAGGTACTCCTAAAATCCAACATCAACATATTTAAAACAATATGTGGAATTTAGTTAGACATAATCCCACCACATAATATATTTGCACCTAATAAACTTCATCTCAGCAATAGATGCGTGCACGCCTATGTTATTAGGTATTAGCTTCTCTTCTTTGAATATACATGAAGCCATTAGGTAACTAATTCAACTCTCTGGTTTTTTTTTGAACAATTAATATTGATTAATTAGCCAAATATTTTTGGAGTCAAGAAGAGTGCCACAACTGCATTATGCCACCTTAAGAGCTTTATTTGATTTAGTTTTTAGTTTTTATGTTATTAGAATAGTTTTATTAAGTTACTTTTTAGAACAAGTTTTGGGAAGAAATTAAAAATAAAAAAATTCTATTTAGATGATTATTATAAACAAAATACATGTTCTCCGATTTTTTCTAAATCCAAATAACCAAAAAATAATAAAATAGGTAAAAATTGTTCTACATTTTTAGGCTTAAATCTAGATTACTCATTGAAACTTAATATTGTTAACTTTAATAACAAAAAATGTTGACTCAACAAATTTAAAATAATTTTAAAATGTGGTTTGTAAATATGCAATCAACTTTTTTATACTCGGCTTTATTGAATAAGATTCTTCCCCATTGTCATTAAAAGCAAGTGTTACAGTAGAGTCATGTCCATTGTAACATTAGAATAATTGAAATACTAAAGATCGATGAAACTAGCACCCAATACGAGGTTATGGCCTTTGACATTAATAGGTATCGGCGGTTAAATTACATCCACAAGATCTAACCCTGAAGAATCATATAACTCCTTCGGAGCTATTGAAGATAAAATAAACAAGCAAAAAAATAAATAATCATGAAAAACCTATTGTCGAAAGAATATATATGATGAATATACGTTTGTTAGTAATGAAGACTGGGGAAGGAATTGGAGAAAACAATTGACTCGTAAGTATCTTCCTACAAAATAATATACAGCCTTTGTGAGATTAAGTTGTTTGATTTCAATCTATATGTTTTAAACCTACATTGCATTTCATCAATTGTAATTGGAATATCTAGCTATTAAATTTATATTGCATTAGCTTTTCAAGTGTTCATATGTGCTTTTAGGGAACAAAAACTATATGTATTACAAAAATGCCCACATTTTAGACTGGTAATGACAATATCTGGTATAAAAATTGGGAAATTTTTGTTATTGAATGTCCACTTGTTATACTGGCTACAATAACATCTGGTCTAGAAAACTACTTTTCTAAGCCGATTGTACGTTTGATGTAGAAATTAAAGTGGCAGGCTTTTGAAATTGGACTTATTTACACAGGTCGCAAGGTTAGTCTAAAAGGTCCATTTTAACCGGTCTAAAAGACTTTTTTACTGGTGGCACTTTCTACAACATTTTAATGAGGAAAGAGCCATTAATTTCCCTTTAGTAATATATGGGTTAAATGAGAATTTGCTGTTGCTAAGCCGTTTCTACAACATTGCTACATCAAATTTTCTAAATTTCTATCGCAAATTTTTGTCTTAAATTTTATGCTTCTATTAGTGTATAGGACAAAAGGTTTAAAAGAAATAGTACAAGGTCAATTTATATGATATAGAGGATGAATGTTGCGTTGTGTTGATGATAAATTCTGACCTAGAAAATGGCATATTAAATGCGTCAATTTGTCCTTTTTTGTATCAATTTTGTCAGGTAATATATACCATGCTACTTGATCTCCAACAACCAAATATCAAACTTTGTGAAACAATAATGTTGTCTTTAATAGTTATCAAGAAGGAGGAGGAAGAAAAGTCCAAAAACATAAAGGTTTAGAGAATGGGTATTCAATTATCAATCCCTAAAATTCTAAGGTTAGTTGGGTGCTCAATACCACATGAAATACTAGATATAAGGAATATAAGGAATTTGATGCAAGTATTAATATTGGGTTAAGGTCCAATTTTACCTCGAAAATTATCACATAAAAGTAATGTTACTCTGAAAGCTTTTGAGTTTAATATCACATTGAAAATGTTAAAAACGAATGTTGGCTATTAAAAACTTAATGTTAAACGTTAACATTCTTAATATTATGGACATTGCTCTCATTTTAAGAATTATAAGGTGATATTAAACCAAAAATATTTTCAAGGCAAATTGTTCTTACCAGATTACTTTCAATACAAAATTAGACCTTAATCGCAAATATAAATAGAAAATCTTCTAAAAAAGGTATATTTCAACCTTATCTACTCATTAATTTTGGGCATACTTTTTTATTTAAAGTTCCCCAACATATTTAGATAATATACAAAATATGCAGAGTTAAAAAATTAATATCACAAGATTATATTTATTAATAAAATTGTATATTATATTATTGATAAAAAAATTGGGTTAAGGTATATCCAATATCTTAAAATATTTTGTAAGAGTATGTAGCACCCTGAATTAATTTTTAAAGAAGTGTAGAAAGAGAAGATGAAGATGGAAGCAGAACTTTCCTTTGGTTCTATTGCTTAGAACAAATGAAAGTTGTAGATGAAAGAGAGAGAATGGAGATGAATGGTGTGAGAGTCTGTGATGAATGAATGAGTTTGTCTGATATGGAATAAGTTGTTAAGCGTGAGTGGAAGCTATGGAATGATGTGTGATTTGTGCAAATGACCTGAATGGAGCTGGAAGGAATGCGTGAGATATAGAAGAAGTGCATGAATGGTGTTGTTAGTGAATGAATGAGTCATGCAAGGTGTATTATCTGCATGCCAGCATGTACATGAATCTGTTAGCTAATCTCCTCCATTCAGCATGTGCCTTTTACATTCTATTAGCTTTCCACTCCATGTGATTTTTATTACACCACGTGTGTTCCTTACTTCAGCACATGCTTATATTCTATATGTTAAGTCTAGCTGTCACACAGACCAATCTGTTTCATTGTTACTCCTCTTCCATTTCAGTTACAGTAGCAAGTTGACTTGGTGCTTAATGAGCATTTCCTACAATGAGAATTTCAAAAATACAAATTATTTATCTAATAAGATAATATTAGAATATATGACCAAAATTATATCAATTAATTTCCCATTATTCTAATATTATTTTATTAATTAATTGATCATCATATTGGTAAATGGGGACAAAAATTAATAACAAAACTCTCTTTAAACTCGCTAAAATTAATACAAATAAAAGTTTATCAACAGTTATGAGGTAACCACCCCTCTCCCCATCATTTGAACATGCATGAATAGGGAAGAGAGCATGGAGAAAAATTGTTTTTGTAACATCCTTACTTTCATACGTCTTAGGGACCATTCATTAGCATTTATAACCACTTACAAGACCTTGGAAATTCATTACCTAAATCTGGAATTTTACTCTTTCTCGGGTTACTGTTCATATGGTATTACAGATTACGCAACGAACTTCAAAAAGTCATAACTAATTCTAGAAAAATCAAACTGAAGTGGTTCAAAAAGATACGTGAAGATAACATCTTGAAATTTAAGGTAAAAATAATTTCCAGACCAAATGATTAGCCAATTAATACAGTTTATTCGCCAAAATTTACTGTTCATTTGGTCAAAAATCCTAGAAACAGATTCTGGTCCCTTACTTTGAAAAATTAGTTCTCTTTGTACAGACATCCAAATAAAGCATTCTTGGTGTCAAAACAAAGCTTGGCATGTCATCTAAATGTCTACAAAATTTCATACATTATTCCAAAATTTACTATTTTTCATTACATCATGACCATCACTGCTTACATTGGTCATACAGCAACATTACACATTCACATAACATATATACTATCCAATCCCTAGCTTTTCTTCATGCTTCATTATCCTCTTTCATCATTCATAAACCTATGGGATTGGGAGTACATGGAAAGGGATGAGATTTCAGGGGAAATCTCAGTAGCAAACGGTACTAAACAATGCATACATTAATGTAACTACTTATACTTGCTTATGAAAGTGTTACTATTGTGTCATGTGCATGCTTCCATGTTACATATGAAATACAATTGGCCAACGTAAACATATAAATAGAGCTTCATACATAAGCACATAGGCGATACAATTCAATCAAGCCATAGCACAATCAAGCATAACATTCAACGCATACAAGTTTAGGATAAGTTTACTACATTGAGCACTTGACTTTCTTTCTCCTTAACTTGCTTCCTTCTTCTCACTTTTCTTGAACATGTGGCTGCCTCTCTTGGAGCATACCAATCAATTCCTAACTTCACATAATCATTCATTCATCACAATCTAACTTCCTTGAGCATTAAACTCACTTTAACTAACATAACTTCTTAAACATTAAGCCCATTAACTTTCCTTAATCTTAACTAATGGACTTGGTCTTTGAATCAATTGATGTCTTAATTTTACCCTACACGATTTCCTCTTTTGAATCCATTTATAAGCTTAGAATCATGAAATTCTAGCTCCTTCATCACATGCTGTACAGAACCCATACTTGTTCTTTCAAAAATTCTCATTTTGATTCCAATGCTTCCCACACTTGTTTCTCTACTTTATCCCACACAACTTTTCCTTTTAAAACCATTGGAAGCATCAAAATTATGAAATTCCAATAACTGTTCATGCGAGTGAACAGTAACAGATAAGGATTTCAAAACTACAATCTTGGAATTTCAAAGCTTTCAAGGTTCAAAACCTTTCCATTCCTACACAAAATCATCATCTAAATTCAATGGAAGCATTAAATCATTAAAATTCCATTTCCTTACCTCATGAACAGTGCATACTGAACAGGTTGCATTAAGGCAAAGTCAAGAATATCTACTTGATTCAACAACCAATCTCTTAATTAGCTTGTTTAAGCTTCAATCATATGTTTCTAACTTTAATTTCTTCTTTTCCCTTTCATCTAAGGTTTTTGGGCACCACCTTCCCTTAGAGAAAACTCAAATTTTCTCCCATGAAAACCCTAAGTTCAATCTCCCAAATCAAGGGAAAATAGGCTAGGAGAGATTGCTTACCTTTAATCTTTAACTTGCTTGAACTTTGCAACCTTGAACCTTCTTTGTCTTGGCTTGAGTTTTCATTTTGCAAGAGTTTCCCCAAGGTATCACAAGGCCATGGTTTTGGACAGAATGAGGGGGTATTTATAGCCAAAATCCAAGAAAAATGAATGGCCAAAATTGATTTGGTTACTATTTGATCTAAATGCCCACATTTAATCTTAGATTTTACTTTTTCATAAAAGAATAATTATGACATCATGTGGGACAGCTCAAGGGACACCTCAAGGGGTTAGGTGGCGTGCTCATAGTGTAAGGAAGGTTCTAGAAAAAATCCAGTCCAATCCGGTACCAATCGGAGCAGTTTCACAACAACCGGACTGTTTTCTGTTCTGAATTTTTCTATAATATACCAGGATATGTATTCTGTCCTGAAAATCAATGTCTAGGCTTATCATACCCTTGAAATGGTTATACTAAGTATTTATCTACCATCCATTCCTTGGAAAATGACCAAAATACCCTTGGTGTCCTTTCTACACTATATTGACCCTAAGGGCATAATCATCATTTTACCCCTCATTATACTGCCTCAGGGTGTATCTGGGCTCAACTAATCATATTTATACCATGTGCCATGTTTTTAGCCTGTCCCAGGTAACCAAATGCCCTTCATCCATTTTTGGTATAATCTGGGCATCTAGGGGCATTTTCATAATTTTCCACTTTTTCCACTAGCCCCTTCTACTGATAGACTGGTACCCTGGGTTTTGGGCCCTTCTTGGCGTCATCATGAACCTATATATGAGGTTATCTGATCTCATTCTATCCAGGCTTACATACCGATAAATTCTATTATTGGATCACGGGTGTTATCAAACTCCCGTCAAAATTCACTAATATGTAAATAACTTTTTATACAGAACTTCTTCCAGGGTTCTGTCAAATTCATAACATCTGACACTGTAGGGCACATTTTCCTGTAATTCCCCCATATATATCTGATATCTATAGAATCTGATAAAAAATCATATAACTTTTAGACTATCAGATAATTTTCTGCTGTCTATAGCCCTAATAAAATTTATGTATCATGCCAGATTAACCAGCGTAACCTACTCTATTTACTGATGGAATATGGGACTAAAAAACTTCTGGGCAGTTATAACCCTTTCTGGGCTGATCTTTCTATAATTACCATTTTGCCCTTGAACTTTTTACTTAATTACATTTAAGTCCCTTAACTTTTAGAAATTACCACTTTTGGCCCAAATCTTGTTTCGACTTTCACTTTTTGCCTTTAACCTTTTCTACTTTTCATTTTAGTCCTTCTCTTCCTTAAAGAATCATCTAACCTTTATTATTTCTTCTGATGTTCATCATAATCCTTTTCATACCTCTTTCCACTATCAGTACCATACGGATAAGAAAAAAATTAGGATATGACATTTCTACCCTCTTAAAATAAATTTTGTCCTCGAAATTTACTTAACATCTCAATCAATGATTGTGGTATCTATCTCTTAAAATAAACATCTTAGCGGAGTACTTTTCATATCCGCAATTCTTCATATCTTTACTATGGTCATTCTTCTATTCTGAATCAACTCAATTAGAGTTGAACTCCAGTTCATTCTATTACTTACTTACTCGTTATACATCTATCTGCATATGGACTTCTCACCATACTAGACTTGTGAGTAGTGTCCATTTCTTTCATATCAAACTCATTCGAATACTACTATATTCTGGAGTTTCTATTAACAACTCATCATACTTTTTAGTGCAATCACTTCTTTCTCATATGAGTATCTAACGGAATTCTCTGAATATCCACACACTTTAACTCTCATTCTCAAATCATCATACATTCTTATCATATTTAAAAACTCATCATAATATAGAGAGAGGACTTATATCATTATTCATTCTTTCATTGCTCTACTGCTAAACAGGAGCACATAGGAGCATATAGGAGCACATACTCTAACATGCATAATGCCTGGCCAGCATGCTACAGGACTATATACCTGCTCGTGAATGCAAAGCTCTAACATCAGAGCTCAAGCATTCCTTATCTTAATATGCATAGCTCTAACACTCAGAGCTTGCATAGCTCTATCACATAGAGCTTGCACTGCTCTAGCATTCAGAGCTTTAGCATATTTTACAAACATAACATAACATAATGCCTGACATTTTATGCAAGGAGTGAAAGCTCTCATTTGCTCATTCTCATGTAGCTTAACATTCAAACATCTTATCCTTTTCAAAAAGGGAGCCTCTCAATCCGTTCATAGGGCTAACTATAAAGCCACTTCATATTGTACTTCTCATTACATACTTCTCATAACATATTTCATTACGTACTTTTCATAGCATTTCTCATTTTGTATCTTTTCATATCATAACATGACATATCTGGCCACATTCGGCTACATCATAGTCTATCTTTCAAATTCATTTCATTTGGACTTGACATAAGGGTTCTAGTCTCTTATTGTTCATAACCCTTTCTAGCTTTTCATAACTCTTTCTATCATTTTACATAGCTTTGTGCATATATGCCAATTTCTTGTGGCATTCACTTTTTTTTTCATCACTTCCCAGGGAGCACCCATTATTGGACTACCCTTGCCTGAGCACACTTAAATATGCAGATAAAAATCTAAAGCACTGGTGCTCACTGGCTCTGACCCTGGTACTTTACCATCTTAGACCTATCTTATACTATCTCTCTTGGGTCTATCTGGCCTTTTAATCTCTTTATCCTCATCTGGAGGATCTCTTTACTTTTTATTCTTATTCTTTGTATTCTTATCGTAAGGATCTCTTTACTCTCATTTGACCCTTTCTCATATCTTATGAAACATTCTTATAAATTCTTGGAACTCAGGACTAACAACTTTAACTTTGATCACTAAGTTCCTGTTACGTATAAGAAGATTTTGAGTTCAGTCCCTAATAGTAATAAGGCTATCTAAAATTACATCATGGGTACTCTCTCTGTTATGAGTTAACCAACTTGTGAAGCTTTTATACCTTAACTTTTCCTTGGTATTAGTCCTTCCAAAGAAATATTGTACTTATGAATCATTACTAGGCTTAGTCTACTGCGACCCTCGGGATCTACAGCGATCAACCATAAGCCTTTTAGGATCTAACTGTGACCCTGTGAGCCATACCAGGATCTAACTGTAATCCTCCAAAATTTACTGCAATTCTGTTATACTGTATTCTCATCTTTGGAAGACCTAAACCAACGGACAAAGTTACAAGCTTGGTCACTTCCACATAGTTGTTAACTCCACAGATAATTCCCCATAAATGATCACAAAAGCCAATATTATCTATTAAGACTTTGCTTATTTCTTCTATCACTCAGGAACTTCTCATATTATTCTCATACTTTATAACTTACTAAATCCATTACTGCAGAGAGCTACATAGGCTCTACCATGCATATGTCTATAATCATTTATTAATCTCATCTGAAGAATATTACTCTACATAAGCTATGCTGTCCATCTCTTGGTTTCATTTCAAAAGCAATCTTACTCTATTGCAAGAGCAATCTAGCTCTATTGCATGTCGTAGGGCATGGGAGCAACATAACTTTCTCATTATATCTACTCTACCCTACATGTAATGTAAAAGGGAGTATTTATCCATCATAACATACTCAACATGCATAATATGCAAGGAGATGCAATCATTTAAGCAGTCTCTAACATGCGTGTCATCATATGACAACTGCAAGGCGATGCAACTTTTCATCATATCTTATGGCAACATAAGCCATACCACTATCACATACATCTGCTCAACCATCCCTTATACTCACATTGTAATTAAATAATTAACCAAGTAGACTTTAAAGTATTATGTTCCTTCATTACCTTAATCACTAGGTCCTAATCATTTATTCAGGAACCTGAATCATTTACTTGCTTCACTTAGGTTGTCACTTTACCCTCTTACTAGGTTATAGACTCAGCCCTTCTTTACTCTTTCTTACATAAGGAATAGGGGAGTCACTTCATCTTTGAATCTGTGGTTACCTTACTAGGTCATATTCATTCTATCATATCATCTCTTATCCCCTGTAAGACTTCTATGTCTCTAGCCTAAAGGATTTATGTGTCCTTGGCCTAACAACAATCCATAACTGAGTCAACTATTCTCTTTCAGCAAACTGAGGAAGGTTTGGCTCCTATCTTTATGCCATTTGTACTTTTACGTTTCTCTTATCCTCCTGGATTACTAACAGGCGAGAGAAAGTAACTTTTATTAAGCCTTAAGGTTCATATGAATGAACTTGATTAAGTATCCATCAAAAGGGTTCTCTGTCCTTTGCTCTAACCCTTAACTTCACGCTCACCTCTCTCTAATTGAGAGAACTGCTTCTTTTAAACTTTTTGAGAAAAACTTTTCAAGTGAGCTGATCATTCTCCATCTCCTATGGAGTAACTTCTGTGTCTCTTTGTATCTCTTAACTCTTTCTGTTTATCAATCTCAGTCTACTATGGACTAGACTGTGATTCTTTTCTAGTCTGCCTCTAGATCCTGGCCAATTAAGGTAACTTGGATCTCATTCATCATCTAGCATTACTATTTCTGTTGTCTAGGTAGAGCGTTAGGTTACTATCTCTTCATGATAGAATCCCTCTATATTGGGAACATTAACTTTGTATCTATTAGCCATCACGTCTTTAACCTTAAGTCATACGTTAGGCTCCTTTCTAGGCAAGTCTTTCATAACATAGATAAACTCCTGATGATCATACAGAGGATTTACTTTTGAGCCTCTTCTTTAACTGATCTTCTATATCGCAGTGTATCATTCTGTCTAACTTGCCCGCACTCTCTGCTAAGCCTCTAACTGATAAACTTCAGTGAGGTCAACATCTTATTCTTATCATTAGGTCACTGTGCATTTTAGTCACCACCTAAGTACTTGCTAGCCGTCTCATATTCTCTGTAACTTTTAGTCGTGACCATCTCGAGTTACTTGTCACAGCTTAACAGCTATGTATTCTTCCATCACGACCATAGATCATCTTGTGTTATGGCCTAGCAGCTCGTAAAAACTCTTGTCTTTGGATAACTTTAAATTAATTAAAGGGCATTCATATACATACATCATAGTCACACTTAAATAGGGAACATATTCACATACATGTTCAACCAACATCCATATTCCATATTACCATAATATTTGTATACACATTACATACATATCAATTACATATTTGGGGTACATCACAACAACATACACATGAGTAATTACTTTTCTTTTCACTTTACCTATTTATATTACCCCTCATCTACTTCTACATTTCTTTCTAAGGGATCATAGATTGCACATACTTCTGTACACGGATATGCCACCCCTGAATATCAGCTAGCGGATCATTTGCTAGATACTCACTTAGCTCTATATGCCATGTAGGGGGTATATGGTAGTACTTCGCTTACTATCATCTCATGCCATTCCTCTAGAGTATAAATTTGATTTAGGTTAATGCCCTCTACTGTATATCTATTTATCATCCCTGATACAACATTGAGGAACTGTAAGTAAACTGACTCCTCTTGATCTTTACTTCTATCCATTCCTTGACCTGGACCGAGTATGTCACTATCCGCAGCTTTCTTCAGACCAATATGGTCAACACTAACTGTCTTTAACAAAGAAGGCTGGAGTAGACTAGAACCAGGAACATCACACTGATCTTTCTCTATAAAGTCACATATTCCTGGACTTTAAAAATAGACAGGATGTATCATAAACTCTGACTGGATATCTGAATTAGGGATCTATTACTTGTAACAACTATGTCCTCAACCTCTAGTAGAGGAGAAATAATATCTGGTCTACTTATAATTCAGTACTAGTACTCAGCTTCCTCAACTGTAATTTATCCTCTCATCATAGGAATAAAGCTTATATCAGGCTAGAGAGCACTACTCATACTGTGTAGAGTCACTAGACTCAACATTAACTGTTGCATATTAGGCTTCAGGCTATATCTCTTCATGACCTCCAGACTACCAGTTTGAGTCTACAGAGACATCTATGGAACATTCTACTGCAGACTTCCCTGACTAATCCCCTATACTCTCATCTGAACTCTTTTCATTACGTAAGGGATACTCAGAGCTTGGATGTATACCATGTCCATATATCACTACTAGCCTGGGGTCTCCCTTATTAATTGAAGCCTCTGACTTAACTTTATAGAATCCCAAATCTATCCCTACAATATTTGCTTAATTAAGCAATGCTAATTATCCCAATAAACACTCTAACTTAACAAAACACTTACTTTTTAAGGTTAGGGTATGGGAAATATCTTATATCATGCCAGAAACTTCTGCTCTGATATCAAAATGTAACATCCTTACTTTCATACGTCTTAGGGATCATTCCGTAGTATTTAGAACCACTTACAAGACCTTGGAAGTTCATTAGCTAAATCTGGAATTTTACTCTTTCTCGGGTTATTGTTCATATGGTATTATAGATTACGCAACGAACTTCAAAAAATCATAACTAATTCTAGAAAACTCAAACTGACGTGAAGATAACATCTTGAAATTTAAGGTAAAAATAATTTTCAGACCAAATGATTAGCCAATTAATACAGTTTATTCGCCAAAATTTACTGTTCATTTGGTCAAAAATCCTAGAAACAGATTCTGGTCCCTTACTTTGAAAAATTAGTTCTCTTTGTACAGACATCCAAATAAAGCATTCTTGGTGTCAAAACAAAGCTTGGCATGTCATCTAAATGTCTACAAAATTTCATACATTATTCCAAAATTTACTATTTTTCATTACATCATGACCATCACTGCTTACATTGGTCATACAGCAACATTACACATTCACATAACATATATACTATCCAATCCCTAGCTTTTCTTCATGCTTCATTATCCTCTTTCATCATTCATAAACCTATGGGATTGGGAGTACATGGAAAGGGATGAGATTTCAGGGGAAATCTCAGTAGCAAACGGTACTAAACAATGCATACATTAATGTAACTACTTATACTTGCTTATGAAAGTGTTACTATTGTGTCATGTGCATGCTTCCATGTTACATATGAAATACAATTGGCCAACGTAAACATATAAATAGAGCTTCATACATAAGCACATAGGTGACACAATTCAATCAAGCCATAGCACAATCAAGCATAACATTCAACGCATACAAGTTTAGGATAAGTTTACTACCTTGAGCACTTGACTTTCTTTCTCCTTAACTTGCTTCCTTCTTCTCACTTTCCTTGAACATGTGGCTGCCTCTCTTGGAGCATACCAATCAATTCCTAACATCACATAATCATTCATTCATCACAATCTAACTTTCTTGAACATTAAACTCACTTTAACTAACATAACTTCTTCTTGAACATTAAGCCCATTAACTTTCCTTAATCTTAACTAATGGACTTGGTCTTTGAATCAATTGATGTCTTAACTTTACCCTACACGATTTCCTCTTTTAAATCCATTTATAATCTTAGAATCATGAAATTCTAGCTCCTTCATCACATGCTACACAGAACCCATACTTGTTCTTTCAAAAATTCTCATTTTGATTCCAATGCTTCCCATACTTGTTTCTCTACTTTATCCCACACAACTTTTCCTTTTAAAACCATTGGAAGCATCAAAATTATGAAATTCCAATCACTGTTCATGCGAGTGAACAGTAACAGAGAAGGATTTCAAAACTACAATCTTGGAATTTCAATGCTTTCAAGGTTCAAAACCTTTCCAATCCTACACAAAATCATCATCTACATTCAATGGAAGCATTAAATCATTAAAATTCCATTTCCTTCCCTCATGAAGAGTGCAGCCTAAACAGGTTCCATTAAGGCAAAGTCAAGAATATAAACTTGATTCAACAACCAATCTCTTAATTAGCTTGTTTAAGCTTCAATCATATGTTTCTAACTTTAATTTCTTCTTTCCCCTTTCATCTAAGGTTTTTGGGCACCACCTTCCCTTAGATAAAACTCAACTTTTCTCCCATGAAAACCCTCAGTTTAATCTCCCAAATCAAGGGAAAATAAGCTAGGAGAGATTGCTTACCTTTAATCTCTAGCTTGCTTGAACTTTAGAATCTTGAATCTTCTTTGTCTTGGCCTTAGTTTTCATTTTGCAAGAGTTTCCCCAAGGTATCACAAGGCCATGGTTTTGGGCAGAATGAGGGGGTATTTATAGCCAAAATCCAAGAAAAATGAATGGCCAAGATTGATTTGGTTACTATTTGATCTAAAAGCCCACATTTAATCTTAGATTTTACTTTTTTATAAAAGAATAATTATGACATCATGTGGGACACCTCAAGGGGTTAGGTGACGTGCTCATAGTGTAAGGAAGGTTCTGGAAAAAATCTAGTCCAATCCGGTACCGATCGGAGCAATTTCACAACAATTGGACTGTTTTCTGTTCTGAATTTTTCTATAATATACCAGGATATATATTCTATCCTGGAAATCAATGTCTAGGCTTATCATACCCTTGACATGTTATACTAAGTATTTATCTACCATCCATTCATTAGGAAATGACCAAAATACCCTTGGTGTCCTTTCTTACACTGTATTCACCCTAAGGGCATAATCGTCATTTTACCCCTCTTTATACTGCCTCAGGGTGTATATGGGCTCAACTAATCATATTTATACCATGTGCCACGTTTTTAGCCTATCCCAAGTGACCAAAATGCCCTTCATCCATCTCTGGTACAATCTGGGCATTCAGGGGCATTTTCATAATTTTCCACTTTTTCCACTAGCCCCTTCTACTGATGGACTGGTACCCAGGGTTTTGAGCCCTTCTTGGCGTCATCATGGACCTATATATGAGGTTATCTGATCTCATTCTATCTAGGCTTACATACCGATAAATTCTATTATCGGATCACGGGTGTTATCAAACTCCCGTCAAAATTCACTAATATGTGAATAACTTTTTATACAGAACTTCTTCCGGGGTTCTGTCATATTCATAACATCTAACACTGTAGGACACACTTTCTTGTTATTCCCCCACATATATCTGATATTCATAGAATCTGATAAAGAATCATATAACTTTTAGACTATCAGATAATTTTCTGCTGTCTAGAGCCCCTAATAAAATTTATGTATCATGCCAGATTAACCAGCGTAACCTACTTTATTTACTGATGGAATATGGGACTGAAAAACTTCTGGGCAATTATAACCCTTTCCGGGCTGATCTTTCTATAATTACCATTTTGCCCTTAAACTTTTTACTTAATTACATTTAAGTACCTTAACTTTTAGAAATTACCACTTTTGGCCCAAATCTTGTTTCTACTTTCACTTTTTGCCTTTAACCTTTTCTACTTTTCATTTTAGTCCTTCTCTTCCTTAAAGAATCATCTAACCTTTATTATTTCTTCTGATGTTCATCATAATCCTTTCCAAACCTCTTTCCACTATCAGTACCATATGGATAGGGAAAAATCAGGATATGACAGTTTTCACATAACAGAAAAAGTTATGTATGAGGGAACTTTGCATACAATAGTGTGCTATCTTCTCTTAGGCAACAACTCTCTCTTTTCCTCTCTTGTAGGGTTCTAGTAACATGATGGGTTATTGTGTGGGTACCTAAAGTAAGTGAACCAACAATAGGTATGCCCAAACACCTACAATGGTATCCTAGCCATGTTCTTATTTTTATGATTATTTCCGCTGCATGAATTTGTCTCTGCAAGTTTTTCATTATTAGTTCATATTGTAGAAGTAAGAGGGTGAAAAACTACACCGTACGATTATAACAACTTTTATCTTTATTGTCTTTCTATAAACAACCATTTTAACCTCTAAAATTAGTGCCATTGAGAAAAGATTATGAAAGTAAGAGAATATACTCCAAGAATGTCAAAAATAGACATTAGAGGGAAGAGTTATGGAGGAGAAAAGTTTCAAGTAAAACTAGGTCACCTAAAAACCTCTAATTTAGGCTTCAAAAATAGTCTTATTACATAGAGCTTGTTAAAACAATGGAAAATAACTTTAAAATGTTGAAAATAGACGTCAAACAGCGGAATTATGGAAGAGATGGACCTGCCTACCTCTACAAAATGGGTCATCGTGACCCGATTGGAGGTTGAAGATAACCTCTAGCTAAAATGATGTCATTGTAGCATCTCCTAAAAAGATCAAACGCTTTCACGCCCTAAGAGTCATAGATGAAACACAAGCCAGATCTAACCATCCTTAAACCATAGGGGTCAACTGCGTATATCCATGATGATTCTCTTAAGTATGGGAAATAGGGTCCTAGAGGAAAGAAATATATCTTTGAAAGGTACTATAAATAGTCCAAATGATACATTTTTATAAGTGAAAATGAAGATGGAACAATGATTGAAATAGAATCAAGAGATGCCACATTCATTGAGAGGGAATTTCCAGTAGGGACTTGTTGACTGCACTATATCCTTTATGAGACTCAAGAACAAAATAGTGCCAAACAAATTGACAAACTAGAATCCTCTAGATATGTCAATATGAGTAGGAGACAAGAAAGGTCAACATAAGACCAAGACAGAAAAAAATGTAGGCAAGTAGCTCCAATCAGAAGGAGTAACAAGTAAAGTGTTCCAAAGAGACGCTTCTCAAGAAGAAGCTCTCTTTGTTACTCCAGAAAGGGATTATGAACCCTGCTTTGTTCATGAAGCCTTAGTAGGTCCTACTAAAGAGGAATGGAAGAAAGAAATAGAAGAAGAAATGGACTCAATGATACCAAGTATAGGAGTTAGTTGATCTTCCAAAAGGGCACAAAATCATTAGGAATAAGTAGATTCTCAAAATTAAGAGAAACATGAATAGATCAATTAACAAATATAAGGTTCGATTAGTAGGAAAGGGATATATTATAAGGATACTTTTTTACCTGTTATACGCTTTAACTCGATAAGACTTATTAGGTATAACATCCTCCTTTTCTTACATCTTAGGGACCATTCAGTAGCATTTGGAACCACTTCTAGGACCATTAAAATCAAATCATACAATCTGAAATTTTACTCCCAGCGAGTACTATTCACTGTGTAAATTCCAGCGGAGTGACCTGACTTCAAAAAATCATAACTAATTGTATAAAAATAAAAATGGAGTGGTTCAAATTGCTACACGAAGATAACATAATGGTCTTTCAGGTAAAAATGACTTGTTGACAACTCCTTGACCAGGTCAACTTTGGTCAACGTTCCAAAATCACTGTTCCTCCAGTATCCTGTTCCTGATTCCAGCATTCTGATCACAACTTTGATCAATCATATCTTTATGTGTAGACATCCAAATGAAACATTCTATATATCAAATCTAAGCTTGGTATGTATAATATTTACTGGAAAAATATAATACATTTATTCAATCATTTACTATTTATAATTACAGCTCAAATGTTACTACCTCCATCACGAGTTAATGTTCAAAGTGACAATTTGCAGCAATTATACATACATGAATATACATATCAATCATGCCAAGTAATTAACATCTCTTCATTTTATCTCCTCCATCTTGATAAGACCTGTTGTAATTGGATTGATATGTAAGGGGGAGATTTCTGGGGAAATCTCAGTAGCAAACGGTACTAAACAATGCATGCATTAATGTGAATACTTGTGCTTGCTTGTGAAAGTGTTAACATTGTCTAATGTGCATGCTTCCATGTTACATATGAAATAAAATTGTCCAAAGTAATCATAGGAACAGAGCTTCATACATAAGCACTTGTTCAACACAATTTAACAAAGCCACAGCACATTAAGCATAACATTCAATACATATAAGTTTAGGATAAGTTCACTACCTGGCATATAGCCTTCCTCTAGCTTTTAGCCTTTCCTCTAAGATTTCTTCTTTTCATAGGTCAGAGCCTATACATAGCACAATAATATCTTCATTATTATTCTATCAGCATAGCTCTACTTAACTCATGATTAACTAGGGGTGATATCCTTAATCTGATATTCCCCTGTCTTTCTTTCTATCTCTAGCTACCTTTATTAATAGAGATATTTTTCTATTCTAACCACTAAAAGAAATCATATACTTTATTAGAGCAGGGACTAGATAACTTACTTTATCCACAAGAACTCCTTCATTTCTTTCCTTTCTTTCTCTCTTTCTCTCTTTCTCTCTTCTTTCTCTTCCTTTTCTTGCTAGATCCGTGGTGTGCCTTGAAATGGGAGGGGAGTGGCCTATTTATAGGTGAGAGAAGGTGGAATGAATGGTCCAGATTGATTCGTGATGAATGGCTCAGATTGCTTGCTTTCTCAAGAAGCTTTGCCTGCATCATCACGATGACATCACTCTCCCTGATGACTCACCACTCATGACATCATCTAGGAAACCTCAAGGGATACCTCAAGGGTATATGTGGTGAAATGTGGGTCCCTTGGGACACCTCACCATTTGACTCAGCCTTTCCAAAGAGTTCCAGTCTTTTCCCTGAATGGGCGGCCGAGATCGTGCCACGTGTCCTCTTGCTTTTTCTCCTTTTTCTGTAACCATGCCATGTGTCCTTTACTTTTTTTCTTTTACTGTAATCATGCCATGTGTCACATTGTGGGTCCCACTTATGTCCTCTCATGATTTCAGATCACTTTACCCAGTTCTATCTTAGACCAGGTCACTTTACTTTATTGTAAAAGTACTAAAATATTATTTTAATGCCTCTTGGGCCCACATTACTCTTGGGCTACATTTTTGGGCCTTTAAATATCATCTTGGGTTTCTAACCAAGCCCAAGCACTCTAGTGGCTCAGTTCCCAAGAAACATCCTTAGTAAATTACCATAATACCCTTAGTTCCATTTTAGTACTTTTAGGAACACTGTTATATTTCTATACCTTACCAGAGTATCTCTTGACCCTGGTCAGCTATCTAGATACCCTTTCTTAACTATCTAACCTTAGTCAAATGATCATAATGCCCTTCGTCTGACTCTAACTCAATGACACAACACAATGGCATACCTTCAGTGGCATTTTCATAATTCTTCATTTTTTTCGGTCTTTATTAGCACCGGCCCATATATTTATCTAAAAATATCATTGGGCCTATAAGGTGCCATTTTGTACCCTCTGTATGATCCCCTATCTTTATGGGCTCAATTTCTGAGAAATTCCCCTGAAACCTATTTGTCGAGTCTTTTAATCCACTGTAAATTCTGTAGTAAATTCTACAGAACTCCTTTTTTAGCTCTGTCAGTTTCAGAAATTCTTATATTAATTATAGGAATTTACTGCCACATTTCATCTGATTCTGAGGTCCAAAGCATACTGTATTAATTTTCCTTCTTCTTCAGAAATTAATATAAATCTTTCGAGACCTCATATCAAAACTCTGTGTTGCATCAAACTGATCATCATAACTTTCTCTATTTACTAAGACCTCTACTCAATAGGGTCTGGTAGTATCCCTTTTTCAGGCTATATACTGGGCTTCAAGGCCTAAAAATTGGGATATGATATTTCTCCTCCCCTTAAAATAAATTTTATCCTCAAAATTTTAGGGCTAAATCTCTATTCATCCTTCGATGAAGAGTTCCTCTGAAGAGAATGTCCCTTTCTTTCATACTAAACTTTCTCATATACTCCTATATTCTGGAGTTTTTTGTTGACTACTCATCATGATTCTTAGTGCAGTCACTTATTACTCATCTGAGTATTCAGCGGAATTCTCTAAATATCCACAAAACTTCATATCTCATTCTCATATCATCATACATTTTTATCATCTTTACTAACTCATCATAATATAGAGAGAGTACTTATATCATTATTCTTTCTTTCATTGCTCTACTGCTAAACAGGAGCGCATATGAGCATATAGGAGCACATAGTCTAACATGCATAATGCCTGGCTTGCATGTTGCAGGACTACATACCCGCTCATGAATGCAAAGCGCTCACAGTGGAGCTTCAGCATTCCTTCTCTTAATATGCACAGCTCTAACACTCAGAGCTTGCACTGCTTTAACATTTAGAACTTTAGCATAACATAACATAGCATAACATAATGCCTGGCATTTTATGCAAGGAGTGGAAGCTCTCAAAGCTCTCATTTGCTCTTTCACATGTAGTTTAACCTTTAAACATCTTATCCCTTTCAAAAAGGGAGCCTCTCAATCTGTTCATAGGGCTAACTATAAAGCCACCTTATATTGTACTTCTCATTACATACTTCTCATCATGTATCATATCACATATTTCTCATAACGTATCTCATTATGTACTTTTCATAGCATATCTCATTAGGTATCTTTCATGCCATATCATAGCATATCTGGCCAAATCTGGCTATATCATAGTCTATCTTTCAAATTCATTTCATTTGGACTTGCCATAAGGGTTTTAGTCTCTTTCTGTTCATAACCCTTTCAACTTTCCATAACTCTTTCTATAATCTTATATAACTCTGTGTATATATATACCAACCTCTTGTGGCATTCATACCTCTTTCATCACTTCCTAGGGGGTCACCCATCAATGGCCTACTCTTGCCTGAGCACACTTAACTGAAATATGCTGATATAAATCTGAAGCATAGATGCTCACAGGCTCCAACCCTGATACTCTACTATCTTATACCCATGTTATGCTATCTCTCTTGGGTCTATATGGCCTTCTTATCTCTTTACTTGGAGGATCTATCTGTATTTTATTCTTATGGTAAGGATCTCTTTATTTGATCCTTTCTTATATCTTATGAGATTTGCTCATAACTCCTTCGTACTCAGGATTAATAACTTTAACTTTGATTACTTAGTTCCTGTACATGTAAGGAGATTTTGAGTTCAGTCCCTGATAGTAATAAGGCTATCTAACATCATGGGTACTCTCTCTATTAGGAGCTAACCAACTTATGAAGCTTCTATACCTTAACTTTTCCTTGGTATTCGTCCTTCCAAAGAAATACTGTACTTATGGCTCAATACTTTCTTTCTCTAGGCTAGGTCTACTGTGACCCTCGGGATCTACTGTGATCAACCGTAAGCCTCTTCAGGATCTAACTGCGACCTTGGAATTGTATTCTCTCGGAGCCATACTAGGATCTAACTGCAATCCTCCAGAATCTACTGCGATTCTGTTATACTGTATTCTCATCTCTGGAAGACTTAAACCAATGGACAAAGTTACAAGGTTAGTTACTTCCACATAGTTGTTAACTCAACAGATAATTCCCCTAAAATAATCACATGAGCCAATATTATCTATCAGAACTTTACCCATTTCCTCTATCGCTTAGGAACTTCTCATATCATTCTCATTCTTTATAACTTTATTACATTTAACATTACAGGGAACTACACAGGCTCTATCATGCACATATCTATCCTCATCTATTTGTCTCATTAAAGGGACCTTACTCTATCTGAGTTATACTGTCCCATCTCTTGGCTTTATTCTAAAAGTAATCTTACTCTATCGCAAGAGCAATCTAGCTCTACTGGAACAACACTAGCTTATGTCTTTACTGCTCTTTCTTTAGAGCTGTACCACCTTTCATACATCCTTCTCTTTTCATTTCACTTTCATCGCTCATATACCTTACCCTTGAAGGGATATATCCTGAGTATCGTAATCATGTACCTATAGATTCACTATTAATCATCATCTTAATCTCATGGCCAATCATTGTCTGATCATAGATCCAAAACATTCATTTAGGAATGGGAAATAACTATTTATTTGACTTAGGCTGCCACATTACCCTCTTACTAGGGTATAAACTCAATCCTTCATTAGCCTTTCTTAGGAGAGTCACTTTATCTTTAAAATTGTGGCTACCTTTCTCTTTATCAGTCTTAGTCTACTCTAGACTAGACTGTGGTTTCTCTATCTTGGGAATATCAGTGGCCCACCTCGTCTCTAACTTTAGGTCATGTGCTAGGATTATTCCTAGGCAAGCCTCATTCTTACTTTTAATTCTTTTGTTCAAGAAACACTAGCTGAACAAATTCTTTCATAATGTAGATCTACTCACACAGAGGATCTACTTCTGAACATTGTCTTAAACTAATCTTTCATATCTCCTTACTTTATACTATCTAACTTGATTATGCGTTGTACCAATCCTCTAGTTGATTAACTTCAACCACGTTGGTACCGTTACTCTCATCGTCACTGTAACCTCTAGTACCTTCCCTTAACCTGAAACTAGTCATCTTCTGTCTCTATCCATAGAGAAAACTGCTCCCCAGATGTTATCCTACTTAGACCAGTCATATCATGCTAAGAAATATAAGACCTCAGCGGTAACGGCTGACTAAGACTAGCCACTTCCTTAAAGATTACCCCATACCGCTGTAAGTTATGGGGTACTATTCTATCTATCTGGGTGTAACTATCTCTTGCTCAAATCATTCTCTAGGTAGTGAACACCATCCCCATATCTCATACTAGGGAGGAAACCTCTGTAGTTCACATCTCTAACCTGTTTTAAGGGGTTAGTCTATCTATACCAGAGCATCACTGAGCCAGAACCTTCTGTTCCATGCTAGAATCTTATGCTCTGATACCAAATTATAACATCCTCCTTTTCTTACATCTTAGGGACCATTCAGGAGCATTTGGAACCACTTCTAGGGCCATTGAAGTCAAATCATACAATCTAGAATTTTACCCCCAGCGAGTACTATTCACTGTGTAAATTCCAGCGGAGTGACCTAACTTCAAAAAATCATAACTAATTCTATAAAAATCAAAATGGAGTGGTTAAAATTGCTACACAAATCTAACATAATGCTCTTTCAGGGAAAATGACTCGTTGACCATGCCTTGACCAGGTTAATGTTGGTCAACGTTCCGAAATTAATGTTCCTCCAGTGTCCTGTTCCTAATTCCAGCATTCTGGTCCCAACTTTGATCAATCATATCTTTATGTGTAGATATCCAAATGAAACATTCTATATATCAAATTGAAGCTTAGTATGTATACTATTTACTGGAAAAATATAATATATTTATTCAATCATTTACTATTTATAATTACAGCTCAAATGTCACTGCCTCTATTATGAGTTACTGTTCAAAGTGACAATTTCCAGCAATTATACATACATGAATCACATATCAATCATGCTAAGTAATTAATATCTCTTCATGCATCTTTATCTCCTCCATATTGAGAAGACCTGCTATAATTGGATTGATATGGAAGGGGTGAGATTTCTAGGGAAATCTTAGTAGTAAATGGTACTAAACAATGCATGCATTAATGTGAATACTTGTAGTTGCTTGTGAAAGTGTTAACATTGTCTAATGTGCATGCTTCTATGTTACATATGAAATACAATTGGCCAAAGTAATCATAGGAACAGAGCTTCATACATAAGCACATGCTCAACACAATTCAATAAAGCCATAGCACATTAAGCATAACATTCAATGCATACAAGTTTAGAATAAGTTCACTACCTGGCATATAGCCTTCCTCTAGCTTTTAGCCTTTGCTCTAAGATTCCTTCTTTTCATAGGTCAGATCCTATACATAGCACAATAATATATTCATTATTATTCTATCAGCATAGCTCTACTTAACTCATGATTAACTAGGGGTGATATCCTTAATCTGACATTCCCCTGTCTTTCTTTCTATCTCTAGCTACCTTTATTAATAGAGATATTTCTCTATTCTAACCACTAAGAGCAATCATATAATTTATTAGAGCAAGGACTAGATAACTTTTTTACCTCATTCTTAAGCTTTGCCTAGTCCCTCGGCTCCTTAGACGGCTCTTGGCTCCACCAGAACTCCTTCCTTTCTTTCCTTTCTTTCTTTCTTCCTCTCTTTCTCTCTTCTTTCTCTCTTCTTTCTCTTCCTTTTCTTGCTAGATCCGTGGTGTTCCTTGACATGGGAGGGGATTTGCCTATTTATAGGTGAGAGGAGGTGGAATGAATGGTCCAGATTGATTCGTGATGAATGGCTCAGATTGCTTGCTTTCTCAAGAAGCTTTGCCTGCATCATCACGATGACATCACCCTCCCTGATGACTCACCACTCATGACATCATCTAGGACACCTCAAGGGTATATGTGGCAAAATGTGGGGCCCTTGGGACACCTCACCAATTGACTCAGCCTTTCCAGAGAGTTCCAGAGTCTTTTCCCTAAATGGACGGCCGAGATCGTGCCACATGTCCTCTTGCTTTTTCTCCTTTTTCTGTAATCATGCCATGTGTCCTTTGCTTTTCTTCTTTTACTGTAATCATGCCATGTGGCACATTGTGGGTCCCACTTATGTCCTCTCATGATTCCATATCACTTTACCCAGTTCTATCTTAGACCGGGTCACTTTACTTTATTGCAATAGTACTAAAATATTATTTTAATGCCTCTTGGGCCCACATTAATCTTGGGCTACGTTTTTGAGCCTTTAAATATCATCTTGGGTTTCTAACCAAGCCCAAGTACTCTGGTGGCTCGGTTCCCAAGGAACATCCTTAGTAAATTACCATAATGCCCTTAGTTCATTTTTAATACTTATAGGAGCATTGTTACATTTCTATACCTTACTAAAGTATCTCTTGACCCTGGTCAGCTATCTAGATACCCTTTCTTAACTATCTAACTTTAGTCAAATGATCATAATGCCCTTCATCTGACTCTAACTCAATGACACAACACAGTGGCATACCTTCAATGGCATTTTCATAATTCTTCATTTTTCTCAGTCTTTATTAGCCCTGGCCCACATATTTATCTGAAAAAATCATTGGGCCTATAAGGTGCCATTTTGGACCCTCTGTATGAACCCCTATCTTCATGGGCTCAATTCCCGAGAAATTCCCCTGAAACCTATTTATCGGGTCTTTTAATCCACTATAAATTCTGTAGTAAATTCTACAGAACTGCTTTTTGAGGTCTGTCTGTTTCAGAAATTCTTATATTAATTATAAGAATTTACTTCCATATTTCATCTGATTCTGAGGTCCATAGCATACTATATTAATTTTCCTTCTTCTTCAGAAATTAATATAAATCTTTTAGGACCTCATATCAAAACTCTGTGTTGCATCAAACTGATCATCATAACTTTCTCTATTTACTGAGACCTCTGCTCAATAGGGTCTGGTAGTATCCCTTTTTCAGGCTATATACTGGGCTTCAAGGCCTAAAAATTGGGATATGACATTAGGCAATAGTAAACGGTTTAAGCCTAGAGTTACATCAGATGGATGTAAAAATCACATTTCTGAATGGTGATCTTGGTGAGGAAATCTACATGGAATAACCATATGATTTCATTGAGAAAGGAATAGACAACAAGGCATGTAAACTCAAAAGGTTCATTTATTGACTAAAGAAATCATCCAGACAATGGTATTTGAGATTTAATAAAGCGATAACCTCATATAACTTTCAGGTGATAAAGGAAGACCATTGTATCTACATTAAGTTATTTGAGGAAATTTTGTTAAATTGTCCTTATATGTAAATGATATACTATTGGCAAAAAAATATTCTATATTCGATAGCAGCTATTAAAGAATGACTCTTATCGAACTCTGAAACAAAGGACATGGGTGAAGCAGAATACATACGTGAAGTGAAGATCCAAAGAGATTGCTCAAGAAGGATCCTCTCTCTTTCACAAGAGAGTTATATCAAGAAAATATTTGAGTGATTCAATATGAATAACTGCAATCCCATTGATACCCCTATAGCTATCAAAGTAGCCCTAAGTCCTGTTATGTGTCCTAGAAAAAGATGGAAAGAGTTTCATATGCTAGTGTAGTTGGTAGTCTAATATATATAATGATGTTTACAAGACCAAATACTTGTTATACAGTAGGGCTAGTAAGTAGGTTCTAGTCTAATCCCAATGAGAAATAATGGAAGACAGTGAAAAAGAGCTTGAGATACTTGCATGGCACAACTTATACAGTATGTTATGAGGGAATCGATCTATGCCTAGTGGGATACTAGATCGACTTCAGGTAATGATGCCATATGTTAGAGTGGCAAGAAGCAAACATGCATTGCCTTACACTCTATAGAACCTGAGTTTGTGGCATGCACTACAGCGGTGCAAGAGGCTTTGTGGCTAAAAAGATTTATAGAACACCTTGAATTTGGAAATAAGAGTACCAATCCGGTGATAGTGCAATGTGGCAATACTACGGCCATAACCTACACTAAAGACTCTAACTATTATAGTAAGACCAAGCATGTTGACATCAACCACAATTTTGTAAGGAATTGTATAATACAAAAAATTGTTACTGTGCCATACATTTCTACCAAATGTATGGTAGTAGATCCCCTAACAAATCCAATAGAAAAATAAGTCTTTGAGAGACATGTAAAAGCTCTTAGTATGTATGAAATGTAAAATTGATGGAATTATGTTTTTCATCATTACTTGATGTGTTTGAGTAAAAGTATGCAATGTCCAGTATGTCGTATAGGCAAGATAGGTTGGATCTCTCACACAAGCAACCACCTTTGACACTCAAGTGGAGTGTGCAAATATGAGACATTTGTGTTCACCAATAAATTTATAAAGAGTGATCATATGGTAGAGAAAAAATACAAACTATATGTCACCTCAGCTAAAGTGTGGCAAGTCAAGATGATATCTGTATACATGAAATTAGATTGAATCATGGAAACCCATTTCCATGATGCCTATAGCCAGATAACAAATCCTTCACCATCAACATCATATAGATGAAGTTGAATCTAATAGTGTCTAGACTTAAATCTATACAGTATTTATAATAGATCCAAAATGATGTATACTCTTAAAGTATAAGAGTAACAGCATAGCATGTGATTCAAGTCACATGTGCTAGAAGAACTGCAAAAAGGGAAGCAAGTGAAAGATCCCAGTTTCATTATTGAATGAGCCCCAGGAAGGAATGATCCTTCCATTAGTGTCATTTGACTTTGATAATATCATAGAGGTATGGTTCAATGACTACTACTTTAGAATATATCTTACAATCATGATAGATACAATCTAAGACATTATGCTAGGAAAGAGGTTGATCCATATCGAAAGTGATACATGGGCGAAAGGAAGATTACCTACAATATATATATGTATGCTAGTATCTGTGACATGTCCCTTATGATATTTTGTTTTCAAAAGTGCGGACACTAGGCTTACAAAAGTGACAATCGAGTCAAGTTTTATTTGAGAGGTATCATATTAGCCATAGAAAAATGTGTATCACTAAATCTAAGACATCTGAAGCATTTATTAAACTGAAGCTACATTAAGCAAATGTTGTCTTGTACTGGTCCTATAAAAGGGATTTTTAGTGCAGGCACCTAGATGAAGGCATTATGCCCATGCGGTTATGGCAAAGCATTTAGTATGAAAGAAGGAAAAGAGAGCTCAAAATCCATGATCCCTAACCACCAAGTGTGAGTAGGAGATGTAGGAAAAATGGGCCAATTCACCCTTGGTATATTAGACCTAGACCCATATATGTGTATATGGGCTGAAGTAGAAATAACTAAAGAGTTGGGTTATCAGTGTGAATATCCCAAGATATTCAAACTGATGGTTATGAGGTAACCACCTGTCTCCCTCATTATCTAAACAAGGGTGAATGGGGAAAAAGCATGAAAAAAATCATTGTCTTCATATAATAGAAAGAGTTATGCATAAGGGGACTCTACCTACTATAGTTTGTTCTCTTCTCTTCGGTAGCAACTCTCTCTTCTCCTCTCTTGTGTGCATTTACTATGTACTAGAGACCCGAATCCAGTAACAGTGCCAGGTTGTTGTGTGGGTACCTGAAGTAAATGAACCGACAATAGGTACACCAAATTCCTACACATAGAGATTCTTTTAAAAACCAAAATTAGAAAGAATAGTTTGATAAATTAATAATATATCATATACAAGATAAAATAAAGGGTTAAAATATAATTTTACCCCTAAAAAGTTTTACTCAAAAACTCTGGCTAAGTTTATAAAATATATATGTCACCCACATCATTATAAATGTTAACTGATTGTCAACTAATTAGGTTGAGGTGCCTCTGCACATAGGATTATGTGCCACATATTACACAACTTATTTGCCATGTGAGCACCATCTTCTTTCCCTTCTACCTTTAACCCTCTTCCACCAATATTGTCATCACCTTTTACAAGAATCGCATATGCTACTATTTATTATCAGCCAAAAAAGGAATCACAAATGAAGCTTTGTGAGACCTATTTATCATCCACCGTACCTCTATCGTCGCTACCTCTTGCCTGCATTGTTGTCATTTCCTTCTTCAAAGATTTGTCAACTCACAAAAGACAAATCGCTATAACATTCATATTTTGGTAACAATGGTTGTGGGTTAGGATGAGGGAACAATAGGAAGGAAGGAAAGGAGGTGAAAAATTGCATCTCCACGAAGAAATTTTAGGTTTTGAGATCTAATTGAAATATCTTCTTCCTCTCATCGATGGTTTGAGCTTGCTCTCATTTCTTCTTGAAAAGTGACTGTTTCTTGGAGAAAATGGATTTATTATTGAAAAATGAATAGTACAACAAATACAAACTCCATACACCTATTTATAGACCACCTCACACACTCATACGACAGGACATACCTAACTAACTATTCTACCTACCTATAATCTAAATAATAAATAATTATTACAATTTTGTGTTCAACACTCCCCCTCAAATTTGTGACTATAAATATCTATAGTCCCTAACTTGAATATAATTTGATTATTGTCTTCCTTTCTAAGAGATTTGGTTAAAACATATGCCTATTAATCTTTGTTCCTAACATGTTCAAGCTTGATCACATCCTCTTGTAGGTTCTCTCACACAAAATGACAATCAACTTTGATATGCTTTGTGCACTCATGAAACATAGAGTTTTGTTACAATATAGATTGTTGATTGGCTATCACAGAAAACCTGTACAGGCTACAAATTATGTACCCCTAGGTCTTTTAACATCCTAGAGTTCCATACTACTTCAAACACAACCTGATTTAAAGCTCTATATTCAGCTTCTATAAAAGATTTTGCATTTGTTGATTTCTTATTTAGTTTCCAAGATATTGGTGATCACAAAACCAGTTATTGATCTATCGGTATCTGGATAGTCCCCCAATCTAAATCCATAAAGCACTCTAACTTGGTAGATTATCCTACTGCTAATAATATTCTAAGATCTGGCTAGTTTTTGAGATATCAACCAACTCTTATAGATGCATTGTAATGAGACTCCTAAGCGCATTCATAAAATGGTTGAGCCTCAAAACCATAAAACATAAATCAAGTATGGTCATACATAGATAAGACAATCTCCCTACCAATCTCCTATATATTGCTGGATAAGGCAACAATATATCATCAATTTCTTTCTTGGGATTCGCCTTTAACCTTATGTTCTTCTCTATTGGCACTGTAAAAGGCTTAGTAGTAGATAAACCCATGTTAGTAATGATATCAAGAGCATATTTTCTCTTATTAAGCATTATATCTTTACTTGATCTTGCTACTTCTATTCCTATAAAATATTTAAGTTCTCCTAGATATGTTATCCTAAACTTACTATGTAAAAATTGTTTTACTTCATTTATTTTATTAGATCTATTACATGTTATGATCAAGTCATCCACATAAGCCAGCATTAAGGTAATCTCATATTATCCTTTTCTAATGAATAACAAATAATCACACTTACTCTGTTTAAAACCTCCTTCTAATAGTGCATTAGTGAGCTTAATATTCCATTGCCATGAAGCCTACTTGAGCCCATATAATGATTTTGTCAACTTGCAACCTTTATTTCCTATCAAGTTTCCAAAACCTTATGGGATTTGCATATATGCTTCCTCCACCAAGTCACCTTGGGGAAAAGCATTATACATATCCATTTGAAATAGGGCCCACTCATTCTTTACGACAAGAGAAAGCACAACTCTAATGGTAACCATCTTAATCACATAGTAGAAGGTTTCAAAATAATATATTCCTTCTTGTTGACTGTAGCCTTTAGCTACTAATCTAACCTTATACCATCAATATTCCCATTTGAGTCATACTTTACCTTGAATATCCACCTACACCTAATTAATGTTTTACCTTTAGGTGGGTTAATAAGCTGCCATGTACCATTTTCTTATAATGCCTTTATTTCTTCCTACATTGCATCTATCCATCTTGGGTCTCGAGCTATTTCTACAAGGCTATGAGGATCAACAACATTATCAATTTTGGATAAAAAAATTTATAATTAGTGGAAATATTCGAATAAGATAAATGTAACTCCAATGGGTATTTTACCTTCCTTTTACCTATAACAAGATCATACTGTGAATTTATCATAGATGCATACCTAAATAGAACATTTGTTAAAGACCGCGTTGTGCAATGATAATCTTATATCCATGTAAGGGACTTCCTTTCACGCAGAGTCCTAGTAATATTTGGATGGCTTACTTCATTATTCAACCTTAGACTATTTTCTTCGCCACTTGGAGGGTATGGTTCTAAAATGTGGTCTGACCCTTGAATTGGTGGGTCAGGGGTTTCATCATACTTAGATGAGTCATGATTGAATTGAACAATTATGATATCACTATTTTCTCCCCTTGATTATTGCATGCAGAATCTCGAAAAAGGTACTTAGTTTCAAGGAAGATAACATGGTGATTAACACACATAGATGTAGTTTTAATATTATATAATAGAAAACCCTTTTGTGCATCTAAATAACCCATAAAAATACAAGGATTAGATCGAGAGCCAAATTTATCATGAGAAAGAAAATTAGTAGCATAGGCAAGACAACCAGAAACTTTAAGCATAGATAAATTAGGTTGATAACCATACAAAAGTTCATATAGGGTTTGATAACCTAGAATGTGAGATAGAGTCCTATTAATAAGAAATGTAATAGATTAAATACATTCTCCCCAAAATTTTAATGGAACCCCAAATTGAAAGAGTATGCTCCTTGCAACATCTAAAAGGTGCCTATGCTTTCGTTTAATGATCCTATTTTGTTGAGCAGTATGTGGGCATGTTGTCTAATGAATTACTCCTTTATTACTCAAGTAAGTATGCAAATCATGATTCACAAACTCAAGACCATTGTCAGTACGTAATAACTTAATTAAAAGAGAAAACTTATTAGAAACAAAGGCAAAGAAATTCTTTAAATAGAACACAACCGTGTTTTTATTGATCATTAAAAAGGTCAATGTACATCGAGAAAAATGATCAACAATAGTAAGAAATTAACAATGCCCCTTATAAGTAGGCTTTCTATATGGTCCCCATACATCTGCATGAAGTAATTCAAAGCAATAACTAATCTTTGAGGAACTAGAAGAAAAAGGCAAACGAGTTTGCTTGCAGCGGGCACAGATATGCCATTTTTTATGATGAATAGCAAGAACCTCAGTCCGAAACAAATCTAGATGTTTTATCTTGTCTATAGGTACATGACCTAGCCTTCTATGACAAATATCTTGGGGAAAGCTAGTGGTCTCATGCTATTTAAGGTGCATAATAGTGTCTATCCTCTTATATCTATTTATCATACATAATCCAGAATTCTTCCTACCAATCATTCTTTCCTTCCCACTTAAGGTTTCCTGCAAGATATGTCAACTGTTAACTATGAGACAAAAATAAGATTAAAGCAATAATTGGGAGCAAAATAAGTATTCTTAAGTATAAGTCCATCTGCAAGATGTACTATACCAGTGTGTGTGTGACTCTCATAGTCTCACCATTTGGCATCTTGATTCTCCTAGGTGGTCTTACGTATATATGTACACTATCAAACATAGTTATACTCTAAGCAATATGGCAAGTTACCCCCGATTCATTAATCCAATCTATCTAAAATAAAGAATTAGGCATAGCAATCATAATACCTGAAGCATGCTCATCAACATAGTTAGTAGCTGCTCCCACTATAGTATCCTCAGGTTTCTTTAAAATCTAAAGTATATGGTTGTACTATGACTGGGATATAGACTCAAGCTAAGGAACATCAACAATGGGTGAATTTTGAGTCTGAGAAGAAGGAGTTGCATGTCATATTGAGTCACTTGATTGATATAAGCACCAATAACCTGTTTGACTCAAAAGTTTGATGGGAAACCAACCAGATGATAGCAAGTTTCCCTCCTGTGGCCCTTTCTGTGACAATGTAAACATTCATCTTGGTTCCTCACATAGCCTCGTCCCCTTCTAGAACATCATCCCCTAGTCGTCATAACTAATCCCTCAAGAGGATTATTGGGTGAAGGAAAAGAAAGTTCTCTTTGTGACTTGTACTTTGAAATGAGGAAAACACCTAGTTAAGGGAAGGAAAAGGTGTCTATAAGAGAATCTGGGCCTTTGTATTGTCAAAGTTATTATTGACCCCAAGAAAAAATTCAAGAAGCTTCTATTACTGTAATGCTTTATAGTACTCCTACGTTGAAGAACACTGACAGGACGAGAAAGGAACAAGATAGTTATATTTATCTCAAAGGTCTCTTAATCTTGTAAAGTACATTGCCACGCTCATAGTCCCCTGAGTTTGAGAGGTAATAGACTTATGTAGGGACTATATTTGAGTTTTGTATGTTTTATAAAAATGTTCCTTTAAATCTACCCATACCATTTGTGCATTAGTTGAAAATACAAGACCAATGGATATGTGATCAACTGAGTTAATTAGCCAAGAGAGGACATTGGAGTTGCAATGATCCCATGTACCTTACACTGTAGAGTCTTGATTCTCCTGAGTACATGTGCCATCTATGAAACCTAACTTATTTTTCCCATGGAGGGCCAACCTCATTGTCCTACTCAATATTTCATAATTGTCTGATCCACGTAGAGGTTTTAGGATAAGGGTAGTTATATCTAATAGGTGAGAGAAGTCAATGACAAGAATTGGAGTGGAACAATCTTCCTTCCCCATGGGTGCAGACTAATTTAGAGATACAAAAAAGAATCTTGCAAGAACAAAGGGGAAAAGGCCAACCAATTTATGGAGACGACGCTACTATATCCTAACGAAGGATTTCTTGAGCAGCGGTAACAAATGTGACAGAGGAGAACATTCCCTCTCTGTGTGAACTGATGACCAAAACACTATCCTTGGACGATGAATTGCTGAATCAACACAATTTAACAAAATATGGGCTGCAGCTACGGAGTCACAATGTTCCCCACCTGAGCAACATTTGGAACAACGATCTTCTGTGATTCAACACAATCTTGAACCTGTGATAACAAACCCATAAGATTCCACATTGGAAAGACTTTTTGAATGATCGTCTATAACTTATTCAACTTCTGCTCCCTTTAAAGATATAGTGATAGTGCAAGAGATGGAGAACTCTAGAATCTTGTAGTATCGTAATAGGGATCATGCCATTTATGGTTGTGGTGACTAAAACCACTAAATCAAGAAACTACCAAGAAGATACACGGGGGTGAAGGAAACAAAACCTTGACCCATAATTAGCAAGTGGGCTTCTTGCAATTTTGGCCCAAAATAACCTGCTCTAGTATCATGATAAGCAATGTTTCTTGGAGAAAATGATTTCTTATTGAGAAATGAATAGTACAACGAATACAAACTCCATACACCTATTTATAGACCACCTCGCACACTCATATGACAAGATGTACCAAACTAAATATTCTACCTACCTACAATCTAAATAATAAATAATTATTACAATTTATTGGTTCAACACTTCTTTCTCAGCTTCTCACGATTTCCAAGTTTTCTATCTGTTTTAACAATTTTATGATTTATGGGTTGCAAATTTGATGACCGTAAGGCATCGCGGGTTCTGATAATTTCTATTTTTGGGTTTTCCTTCCTTTGTGTATCAATATTCAGATCTCTCCATTTATTGATTATGATTTTTTCTACAAAGCATTATAGTGAAGTGGATTCTTGGCTTCAATTCCCTGTCATCGTTATCATCATTCAGAAACCCCCTTTCAATTATTTTACTCTTTTACTTTGGAAATCCTCTCTTGATGGATGCAGACTAAATTTCAAGAATCAAACACCAATTACTTTTTGAATTGAGAAAATTAATTGCGAACCTGTTTCTAGATTTCAACATTCAAGATAGTTTTGCCTGTTTGATTTCTCTTTGGTGGGTGTAATTGTTGTTGCATTATTATAAGTTCACATGGATTGTGTTTTCTTCAAATTGGATTTCAAAATTCCTTTGTTTTTGAGTTTCTTATGGGTTCAAACTCCCTGGTTGATATTTGGTGAAGATGATGCCAAATAGGTGCGATGATGTAGGCTATTTGAGCGTTTAGGATTTCTTTTTGGGTACATTGTTTTAGGAATTTTTTAAGGGCATTTTTGTCACTTTAGTCCATGAGCTCCCTATGAAATCAACCCTTGCCACATGGCTTGTCAACTTTGCATTTTTCAGTCAATTTGTTTTCATTTAAAAGTCAATCATTTTTAAAAGGTGAGGGCAACATTGCTATAAAATATAATATTGAGATATTACTCTAAAAAAACTTTTGAATAACAGAGAGAATCTTGAATAAAAAAATTTTGAGGTAAAATTAAATTACACTTTAATAGTAAAACAAAATATTTTGATTCCATCTCCATAACAAACATACCCTTAAACTCTATTTTTATTTCCACTTTTATAAAAACTATCCATGATCTGAAATAGTGCATAACAATTATACTCCAAAATACATTGTTAGGATGTTATCAAAATGTAGTGTTAAAATATCAAGTTATTGGTTGAGGTGTTATATGGCTTTAACTCCTTAAAAAAAGGAAATATAAGTTCGAATATTAAAAAACATACTTGTTGGCAAAGGAGAAAACTCTTTTGTGGTCTAACCCTCGAAATGAATTATACTCTTGATAAAATAAAAATGCAGTGCAAAAATATGAAAATAAACATGATAAATGTAACATCTTGAAAGTAAGGAATGGTTTTGAGTAAACGTAACATCTCTAAGAATTAGCTTAAATTAAGTAAATTATTAAACTCTTTTGAGTAGAAGTTTTAAAAATATCTTGGAATATAGAATGGTTTTGAGGGACTAAATTGTAAACTAAAAATCTTTTGGGGGCTAAATTATTAATACTGCTAGAGATGCCAGGAAAGTCTCAGGGCCAAGAATGAGAAGAGCTAAAAGTTACATAAGAGACCTCAATGATATAAGTTTTAAAGTTAAACCAAGTTGGGACAAGAGTATAATTTTTAGAAAGTTTTAAGGCAATAGGAGTAAATATGAAAAATATGCCTAAAAATTTCAATAAAATAGAAAATGAGGTACTGAGGGCTAAGGCCGCCCATTTGAGGTTAAAAATAACAAAATTACATTTTAAGGAATTTTTATAATTTAGACTAATTAAGAGATATCTAACAAAATCTAATTATTTGAAATACAAGGAGGCCTCAAATAATGGTATAGGAATTGGGATTAATTATTTGATGAATTATATAAATTTATAAAATTGGTTTTTTAAAAAAAAATAGAAAGTTGGCTTTAAAAATATTTAAAGCCTATTTGTGCCAAAATGGGGTATCTTTCGATAAATTCAAAAAGAAGTACTTCCAAGAAGATTTTTAGCTTGGGAAAAATTATAGAATTTTCATATAATAAAAAGAAACTTATGAAGCATAGGGACAAATTTTAGGACCAAGGAATTGTCAAAAAACTTTTGGTCAAACTTATAAATAAATGAAGTTATTTGGTGTTTTATGTTTGGTTAAGGATAGATTAAGTTAATTTAATATAGAGTAGAGAAGGATAAAGAATATAAGTAAGGAAGAGAATGAAATATTTGCCATTTAGTTCAAGAGGTAAAAAAAATTATTATAAATAGATAAATATATTCTTATTATTTTATTTTAATTTTTTATTATTATTTTATCATTGATTTTTTTATTTTTCATCATAAGCTTGAAATCTGAGAGAAGCTTCACCTCGCCTGTGAGTGAGGGAAGAGAGAGACAAAGAGCTTCATCTACATTTGAGATTGCTTTGCGAACATATTGTGATTACTAGTATGAGATAGTTTTTGAATGAAGAGAATGATAGGTAGACAAAAATTTCTTAAATGGGTTATTCCTCTTGTTGCGATATTACACCGAGTTGTGTCTCTGAACTACGCCTCTGCGGCCTGTGACTTTAGTTTTCTTGATGGAAACAGGATTTATAACTATACCTTGACTTCTCCTGTGCGAGACTTCTCCCACGGCGTTCGTAGTGAAGATGGGTATGCCCTCTGCCCTTTACATACTTTTTTCCTGATATGGGCAAAATCCTCGATTTATGCTATACAACATATGTTTCTTTGCAAGAGTAGAAATAAAAGTGGAGGAGCATGGCTGGAGGTGAGGGAGAGGCCCGTGGCAGCGGTGTCATTCGTTGGAGGTGAGGGAGAGGGCGAGCGTCGCAGAAGATGAGGTGCGGCTGAAATATTGAATGAAAAATTATCATGAATAATTTTGTCATAAAAAGCTCACAAGTTTCTGGGCCTGTTTGGATAGGATTTTGGAAACGAGCTTATAAAAAAAAAGGATTTTTGGGCAGCTTATAGAAAATGACTTTTGGAGAAAAGCTTATAAAAAAAATAGTTTTGAATAAATGAGTGTTTAGAGAGTTATTTCCAAAAATACTTTTATTATTAATAAATTATAAAAAAGGGTATGAATATTATATGAGGAGAGATAAGATATAAGAGGAGAGAGTGTGTAATAAAGAAAATATAGAGGGTGTAAGAAAAAGTATGAGAGAAGATAGAGGGTGTAAGAAAAAGTAAGAGAGCTGATGTAAGAAAAAGTAGGGGTAATATAGTAATTGGTTAGTTCATAAGCTCTTTTACTATTTCATAAGTTACTCTGACCAAGTTATCTGAAACATTGGTTTTAAACTATGGTTTAGTCCAAAAGCTCGTTTAAACAAATATGGCTGTTTGTTTTAAAATTTCCCCAAACCAAAGTTTTACCCCAAAAGCCATTTTGAAACCACGTTTCGGTGGTTTCCAAACAGGCTATCTAACTCATTAAAAAAACTCTGATTTCTGAGTAATAAAAGAATAGGGTAGAAGAGAATAAAAAAATAAAAAAATTCTTCCTTCTCTTCTCTATTTTTTAAACCAAATACTTGTACTTTTTACCTTCCCTACCCTCCCTTCTAAAAACTCCAACCAAACAATGAGAGTAGATAAAATTTGAAGATACCCATCTTTTCACATGGCTTAATTATGAAGTCATCTACATTTATGAAGAGAAGAAATTAAAAAAATTTATGACTAGACTATGAGTCTTGAAAGGCTAAATCTTTAGTCTCTTGGTGATAAATCTCAAATCTTAAGCTCATAGACTATACTACACATGGGGAGTTTTCTATTTTAATCTCATCCTGTTTCATGTTTTGAAATTTATAAATCTAGGGTTTTTATTGGATGAGTAGGGATTGAATATCGATCGATTATTCTGATATTAGATTTTATAATTGAATTTAGATGATTTAAATGTTGATTTTAATATGAATATTTCAGTTTTAATTTTTAGATAATTTGGTTGTTATCAACGATCATTGTTAGCTAATTCGATTGCTTGAAACCTGTGATTATCGATAGAGGATCATTTGAGGGCATTTTTATCATCTAATTTAATTAATGGTTTTTAACAGCTCATTAATGGTTTTTGAACTAGCTTTGATCAAAGGAGTTTAAAAAATGTTAATGTTTTAGACTCAATCGATCAATTGAGGTTTTATTTAAGGCTTAGTGATTTTAAAATTTTCAAATTAAATTAAGACTAAGGATAGATAGGTTTCTATCATCAAGAGTCTTCCTTAACATATTTCTTTCACAATCCACTCATTTTCCATCTTAATCAAAAATACAAAAATATTTACTTTACTACACCATTATTTTATTGCATAAAAAATCAATCAAACCCAAAACCTATTTTACTTTCACTCAGGTTTTCAATGGTTTTGTCACCGATTTGCTAGGGTTCCAATAAAAAGAGCTCCTTGATAAGAACGATGAAATTGTACCTTATACTACATTAATATAGTGAAATTATTTTTATGACAATCCGTGCAAATCAATCCTCCATGGTCAAAGTATGAATATACTATCAAGTATTCTGCTTCTTCTTTGGGAAACCATATCCCAAGGTCAATGGTTCCAACAAATATCTAATATTCTCATTATAGCTTCGGCATGTGATTCCTTTAGAGTAGACTGATATCTTGCACATATCCCTATACTGATTGTATGTATGGTCTACTGACATTAAGGAATAGAAGGGATCCAATCATTCCATGATATATTTTAATATTAAAATATTTTTCCTTCCTATCCTTATCTAGCATTGATAATTATTAGTGTTGAAACACTTTTGGCTTGATCCAATTCAAATTTTTTCAGGAGCTCCTTCAAGTAATTTGTTTGTGTGATAAAGATGTCATTCTTCCATTGTTTGATTTGAAGTCCAAGAAAGAAGTTTAATTCTCCTGTCATAGATATTTCAAATTCTCCTTGTAGTACCTTAACAAATTCTTGACAAATATCCTCATTAGTAACACTAAAGATAATATCATCAACATAAATTTAAAGTACTAAAAAATCATATTTATTTCTTTTAATAAATAATGTATTATATAACTTTCCTCTTTCAAAGCATTTTTCGATCAGAAATTTGTTGAGACGATCATACCAAGCTCTAAGAACTTATGTTAACTCATATAATGCTTTCTTAAGCTTATACACATGGTCTAGAAAGCGATAATCTTTAAAATCAGGATGTTTTTCTAAATAGACCTCTTCTATTATATAACCATTAAGAAAATCAATTTTGATATCCATTTGATAGAATTTAAAATCTTTAATGCAAATAAAGGCTAAGAGTACTCGTATGACTTCCAATATTGTTACTGGAGCATAGGTTTCCTCATAATCAATACTTTCTTCTTGATTATAGTCTTTTACAACTAATATAACCTTATTTCTAATTATTATAGTAGATTCACCAAGCTTATTCTTGAATACCCATTTAATCCCGATGACTGGATGGTCATTAGGTCTAAGTATTACGTTTAAATTGATTTAGCTCTTCATGCATAGCAACTATCCAAAAGTCATTTGATAGTGCTTCATCTATATTGGTGGGTTCAATGTTAGAAATGCACCTTATTGAACACTTCTCTCTGGGTTCTTACTCCTTCATAGACTTCACCAATCACCTGGTCTAAAGGATAATTTTTATTATGTCTCCAGGCTCTAAGTTGATCTTTATCTGACTCATTATGCTTATTACTAGGTTGATCAACTATGGGTTATTTTTCTTTGTTCAATTTTAGTGTTTCAAGACTCTATGTTGCCTTAGCTTCATCATCTAGAGGCTTTAAAATTGGTTTTATTTCAAAAAATACTACATATACAAAATCTTCTAGTGTGAAGGTTCTTTTATTAAAAAGTCTATATGCTTTACTACATTAGAATAACCAAGAAAAATACTCTCATTAGATTTAGGATTGAATTTACCCAAATTTTCTTTATTATTGTTATAGATGAAACATTTGCTCCCAAAGATCTCTAGATGAGTGAGATTAGGCTTACGTCCTTTATATAGCTCATAGGGTGTCTTGTTGAGTGGTGGTATGATGTAGGCTCAATTAGATATATAACATGTTATGTTCATAGCCTCTACTCAAAAAACTTGAAAGACACCTTTGTCATTAAGTATTGCTATAGCCATCTCACTGAGGACTCTATTTTTCCTCTTGACAACTCCATTTTGTTGTGGCATTCTTAGGGCAGAGAAATTTTGATCAATCACATAGTTGTCATAGAATTCAACAAATTTATTATTTTTTAATTATCCTCCGTGGTCAATCCTGATAAACACAATAGAAATATCTTTCTCATTTTGCACGTTGGCAGACATAATAAAAGCATTAAAAGTCTCATCTTTAGATGAAATGTATAAAGTCTAAGTAAATCTTGAATAATTATCAACTATTAGCAGAGTATATAAGTTCCCTTTGAAACTTTTGACTCTTGATGGGCCAACCAAATCCATATGAAGTAATTGGAGTGGTCTTTCAGTTGAGATTTTCTTCTTTAATTTGAAAGAAGACTTTACTTATTTTCCCTTTTGACAAGCCCCACAAACAACATTAATTTCATATTTGATTTTAGGTAAACTAGTTCATAAATCTTTCTTAATTAGTTTTAAAACTTGATGCATCTTCATATGAGTTAGTCTCTTGTGCCATAACCAACTTTCTTCATATTTGCTAAGGAAACAGTTTTCAAGTGAATTTAAAGTAATGGAGATGGTATAACAGTTACCGTTCCTCAAAGCGTGGAGTTTTGCTTTCAAGCTTTCCTTATTGAGTGCAAGGTCTCTCTTGCTTACTATGAGACATTCTTCTGAGTAAAAAATCATCCAATTGTCTTTATCTGCGATTTGACTCACACTAAAGAGGTTGTGGCATAATCCTTCCATATAGTATACATCTTTCATTTTCAACTCTTCTTTATTTCCAGCTTCTCCTATCCCGACAATTTTTTTAAATTGATTTCCTTTGAAACTTACTTTTCCGCATTCCTTAGGATGAAGCTTGAGGAACTTCTCTGTGTCTCTAGTCATATGTTTTGAACATCCACTATTGATGTACCATTTGTTGGTCTTTGATGCTTTGAGACAAATCTAAAACAAAATCATTTCACTTTAGGTGCCCAGACTTTCTTTGGCACTTTCAGGTTAGTTTAGAATTGATTAGGTACATAAGTTCCTTTTGGAACCCATTTTAATATACCGTTGGGTCCATTCTTCTTGTGATAATAAGATGTAGTAGAATTGTAATATGAATATAGAACAAATGAATTTGAAGTATCTATGGTATTTCTAAAATAACACATATATGATTTGTTATTTAATTTTTTCTTTCCTCTATGTTTATCTAAATTAGGATCATATCCTATTCCTGATTTGTCAGAAACACATTTCTTATTCCTAAATATAATGTTAAGCACTCAACTACCCCTAGTGAACTTTTTAAGACTTTTGGTTAATTCTCTATTTTCTTTTTTGACTCTTCACACTTCGCACACTTTGGTACAACCTCAGGTATTACACTTAGAATTTACTAACTTATTTGCTAAATTAATGAACTCAAAATATAATTCATTATATTCATAAAGTAATTCATCATAAATTGGTTCAATATTTATTATCTGATCTGTCTCTGAATCACATTTTTCTTGAGCTACCAGACAATTTTTGTTGTTTTATCATTGTCACTTCACTTTTTGAAGAACTTTCATCATTGACTTATCTGTTCAATTTTAGAGAGCAACTTCATTACATTAATAGAACACTTAACAATTAATTAACACTCGTTAATCGATTAATTGATTTTCTTTTATAGCACAGAATATTATCCTAACATTAATTGAATAATCAATCGATTAATTGATTCTCATTAATGATTGACTAATCGATTACATATCATTAATCCATTTACTAATCAATTAAGTATCTTTAATTGGTTTACTAATCAATTAGCTCCTTATGTTTTTCTTTTTTATCATTTAAACACAAACACTTTTGATTATTTTAATGTTATTTTTTATAAGATTATTTTTTAGTTATTTTTGACATTATCAAAACATTATAGATTCTAACATTATGGTGTTGAATGAATCATTAATTAGTTTAAGATATTAAATACTTAGAAGAAAATATCTCAAAAATCTATCAAGTATAAGGTGACAAAGTTCCTATACGCAACCTGAGAGATTGATTTTCATTTATTAAAACGGAAGCAGATCTTCTCATTCGCATTTCTCTCCCCATTCCCCATAATCACTTTTCTTACCTTTTTTTCTTTTTCTTTTTTTTTTTTTTTTTGCCTTGTATACTCCATCTATTGCCTAAAAATATTTTTTAAAAAAATTAAAAAAGGTTTTTTTAAAAACATTTTAAAAAGGTGTTTTTTAATTATTCTAAAAAACATATTTTAAAAAAAGCTTATTTTTTTAATTTTATCAAAAACAGTAAAAAGTGTTTTTAAAAAATATTTTTTTAATTTTTTATTTTGTAACAGAGTGAATAAAGGGCGGAGGAGGTAAGACAAAAGGAATGAAGGGAAATGATGACGTAAGACAAAAGGAATGAAGGGAAATGATGATTTGGGATGAGGAGAAAAATAAAAATGAAAAGATCCGTATCCATATTAGAACTCATTATTATTCTCACTCTTAAAACCCCAAGTTTTGCATATTATTTCAGTTCAAAGATATAAGAATACAAAGGCAAAAGCGAAAGCTTCATCCAACTTCTTGTTTTGAATACACTTCTTCTCACTACCTGCAAATATGAACAAGAAATAGTAAAAATGAAAAGATACTTCGGCAAAATTATACATACATAGCTTGTTTTGAAGCGTTTGATGAACGGTGTTCTTGTTAATTCTATTTTTTTTAATTTATATAAAATCCATATGGACTTGAGTTGGAAACCACATAAGCAATTTTTATCTATATTATTAATCTTTTTGACACATAGGATGAATAATAAAATTTAGGGACTAAATTATAAATGACTCTAAAGTTTAAAAATTGAGTTATAAATAAATTAATTATTTAAGGACTAAATAATTAATTTTTACAAAACAAAATAATATAGTTTCATGTGACACATGGAGTAATTTAAAAGAGAAATAAAAACATGTGCGACTATTTCTTAATTAAAATAATATGTTCCCATTCTTTCGGGCTAATCAATTTCCATCAGATTCGTTAATTTTGGAAGACAATTTTGTAAGGGAAAATAACATCTGAGTCCCATACAAGTAATTAAATGATAAAAAAATATCAAAAAATAGCATAATTAATTTTAAGTCCTATGGGACCTTAGATTTTTTTTAATTATAATAAGACAAAATTGCCCTTGTGAATTAAAAAACAGAAGGAATTTGGGGCTCTACTGTGAAAAGAAGACAAGAAAGCGTGAAATCGAATGCGTAGCTCCCTTTCAAGATTGCAGTATGCTGCTTCATCATTGTTTGAACTCTGCTCCTTCATCTCTGCTTGGTCACCTTTCCTCTTCCAGTCATCGTCATTATCACTCGACCTTCCAGCGGTAGCCACTTGCTTCGTCGTATTCGATCATCACTGTCATCTCTCCAGTAGTGATGTTCATTCTCGTCACTCTGAGTTTGTTCTTTGTAGGTGAATCTATCTCTGTAGCTATTACTTTTACTAAATATGACTTCCCTATTCCAGGGGAGATCAGATTTAAGAAAGACAGTTTCTTCTTTAGAAGAGAAAATTGTAAGGGAAGAGTCGTGTAAGAAGGTAAGAGTGCTAGCCATCCAGCACTATGATTGAATGATCTTTTAAATTTCTTATTTCCTGATGATCCCTCTGTTTAATAATCAAGAAGCAATTGTATGTCATAGAAAAGAAAATGAAGCTAGAATTGCAGCTGACAGTTTCAACTGTTGTTATTCATTTATTTTCTCACTTTCAATGCATTTGGTGGCCTCTTGCATTCTATGCAAATGATTTCAACAAGTAAATTTTTTATGTCTAAATTTGTATGCTCTACATATTATATCATAATGTGAAGTTATATTTCTTTGGATTATGCTCAAACATCCATTTCATTAGAAAAACTTATCCCTTCAAAGTGTGAATTATAGATCATGATCTGATATGCGAGGTAATGTGATTTGTTATTATAGTACGCGACAATTGTTAATATAAGTGTTAGAGTTGTTAATATTATATGTTTGGTATAGGTTGTCATTATTGATTGTGAGTTTGTTTGGAAAGCATATATTCTATTATGTAAATATGGGGGACAGTTTAGAAATGATGGAAAAAGTCATACATATGTTGGTGGTCAAGTAACAACATTATCTATAAAGGAAGGCATAACATATGATGAGTTTAAAATATTAGTAGCATCACTTGTTAGGAAAGGAATTAATAAAATTATAATAAAATTCACTGTTAGATTTGATTGACACACATTTATTGACATATTTAATGATGAAAGAATTGAGCATTTTATAATATTCAATTCTTTTACAAACTAAAATAATTACATATGATGTTTTTATTTGAGAATTTGAATGATAGCACCAAGTTAAAGAACTTTTAAGTGTAATTCTAAGTGCCTGACAATTGTTATATTGTTAATTAAACCATGCGTGTAATAAAATATGTTCAAGACATGTCAACTTGTTATATTGTTAATAAAAGAATTTTATCATGACAGGAAAAATAACTTAACCACTAAAAATTAACTTACCCACGACAACAAAAATAACAACTCCAGCACTTAAAAATAACAACCCTATATTGAATGAATAGCAACTCCAGCAGGAGTAAATAATAACCCCATAGTGAAGACATAACAACCACTTGTAAATAATAACTACTCAATGACAACAAACATAACAACTCTATCAGTAGGAAATAAGAACCCCATGGTGAAGAAACAAGAACGTGACAACTGGAAAAAAAAACTTATCCACAATAGTAAAAATAACAACTCCAGCACTTAAAAACCCTATATTGAATGAATAACAACTCCAGCAATAGGAAATAAGAACCCTATAGTGAAGGCATAACAACCACCTGTAAATAACAACTATCCAATGATAGCAAAAATAACAAATTTATCAGTAGGAAATAAGAACCCCGTAGTAAAAGAATAACAACTTAACCAATAAAAATAGAACAACCCCACAACTACAAAAGTAACAATACCATAAGAAAAAATAAACAACTTAACCAATGAAAACAGAACAACTCCATAACTACAAAAGTAACAAGACGAGAAGGAAAAATAAAGAACTGGAAAAATAACAAGCGGTGCAGTTGTTATTTTCTAGTAGTACAGTTGTTATTAGTTCAGAATGGACTTGTCATTTCCAAGCGGAGGAGTTGTTATTATTCCTGTTGCATGTTTGTTATTTTCACGGTGGGGTTGTTATTCCTCCAACATGGAGTTGTTATTTCCAAGTGATGTAGTTATTATTACTCTAGCATGGAGTTATTATTGTCTCATCTTCCCTCCTTACCTTAGCAATGATATGTAACAACCTAAACATATTATTTCTTTGAAGTGTAGTTGTTATTTTATAACCCAGATTAATGTTATTTCTTCATGCCCAAATTGTTATTTCTTCACTAGGGCTTCCTTTATATTTGAATTGTTATTTTCCCACACAAGAAGTATAATTTGTTATCAAATTTCTTGTGAAACTAAACAATTCAACGTTACACATTTGGTAGATTAACAACTTAAATAACAAGTTGTGGTGAAGGAATAACAGCTTGAGTCTATTTCTGCCTGACACCTGGAATGAGCCAAAAAAATAGGACTTTGTGTAAAAAAATAACAACTCCACCAACAACAAATGACAACTCCTAAGGGAAAAATAACAACTTGCATACATTTCTTCCTAACATTATTCAGGTGAAATATAACTTCATATATATATATGTACTTTACAATTTACAAAACAAAAAGGAGTGTACAATATATTTACACAAGTATGATTGCATTGTGTATGATATTATATACATGATTGTGAGATACAAGTATGATTGCATTGGACTAAAATTTACTTCTTTATATTTCTCCTTTGCATAAAGCACCAGTGTGACAACAACTAATGGGCTTCAAGATCACAAACAAACTGCAGGCAACCTTGCTTATATTTCCATATAAAACGCCTGCAATGAAGTTAAAAAAATGAAATGTCAAGAACTAGGATATAATGACCATGCCACCATTATGCAAGTCAGTCATAAATTCCTTGCTTCTAATGAACACCCAGATTCACCTTTCCCAAAACTCTGTATAATCAATTTTTCATCTTGCATAACACATTCATCATACTAATGGTTGAACCACTAACAATTATCATATTTTTTTTGAATGAAAGCTAAATACTATGAAACTCAAAATTAGTCATTACAAAAGGTACAACAAAAAGCAAGAAATAAGCATTATTCTCCTGCCTAGTATCTGCCTGCAACAGACTAAAATGAAGATACAAAATGTGCAAAATCTTTATATTTGTCCAATAACTCCACAATTGCATCTTCAAGGCCCTTCACCTCAAATATTTTACAATTACCATATGATTAATGATACAAAAATACTTGAGCCATTATCTTTGAATAACAATTCAGTAACTTTAATATGAAAGAGCAAGGGGGAATCACATTTTCAATTATGAATATTATACCACATAATTTCCTTATGTCCTGATGAATTCCAAAAGTTCCATCTACATGATTATATGTCCTACTAGAAAACTATCCAGCTTAACTGAAATTGCCATTGCATCATTATCAAACAAGAAAACAATAGGAAAATACTGAAATTAAATACAAAAAAATGATATTCAGATGATCATATCAGACTGCTTATCTTTCTCCAAATCAACTGCAATTTCCTTCATCAAACCAATAAACCTTCAGGTGTCCTGGAATAATGACACATGATGCAACTAAATCAAGCATAACTTAGCAAATGAAAGCCAAAAATATGTTGGAGAAAAAATAAAAAGGAAACTTCATAATGAGTTGTCTTTCTTTACAGAAGCAATCTTTGCTCACTAATCTCAACTTCTGAAGGGGGAAACATTTGCCACATTTATGAATTTTTTTGGACAAGAATTCCAATGCAAGTGTCACTGGAATAGTAAATTGAGGGTTTTACAACAGAGACGATCTAAACCATATTCTTCGAAAAAGAAAGTTTGAGCTCTTAACAAGCAAGAAACCACTCGATCAAGAAACTAATTCCATATTCTACAAAATAATGAGATCAAGAAATGATATATTTTGCACTTAGAATTAAAGCAACACTTCCACAATGAAGGGAAAAAGGCATTAAACAAAGGATGAACGAAGGGAAAAGTTACAGTAATGAGACCCAGATTATCCAAGTAGAAAGTCGAAGCTGCATTTCTTATTCTTCCACTAATGCCACCACCATGTGAAGTTGATGACATGGCTCTCTTATCCCTAACCCTTGCCTCCTTTGAGTGGAACAGAGTTTTGGAGGGAGCGCAAGGGCTTCGATAAATTATTAAACTGGCCCCCACCCCTTAAATACTTGGGACTTAGTGGGTCATCGTTCTGGGTGTGTTGAACTAAACAAAGTTTGGAAAAATAACTCTACAAGTTGTTTGAAATTAAAGCAAAGAAGAAAAAGGATGCGATGAGATAAGAGGTGTAAAGAGAAAAGAAGACGAAGGCTGTAAATAGAAGAGCATGTATTGCGAGGAGTGGCAACTCTTTCTCTCTCTCTTCCCAAAATCTGAGCAAGAGAATTTAAATGAGGGACAATTATGTCTTTTTATAATTAGAAAAAATTCATCTGAGGTCCCATGGGACTTGATATTAATTATGTTATTTTTTAAGACTTTTTAGCATTTGATTCCTTCCATAGGATCCAGACATCATTTTCCCATATTTTAAATGCTAATTTCAGCCAAGTTTTGAATGAATTAGACATTCAAATTTCAGACTAAACAATTATTTGTTTTTTTTAAATTAAGTTGAAGTCTGACTCAATTTTAGTTCAGAAAAAGTACTCATAAGTCCATATAAAAAAGTTTAATACAACTAAAATTTTTAATTTTCATTTAATGCTAATTGGTTTGTAAGAAATTTAATATTTAAAAATATAAATTATAAATGAGGTTACTTGACTTATAAATATAAAAGTTTAAAAGTTTTATTTAGATTAATTGCAAAACTAATTTTTATCTCAATTAAATTTTATAAATTGAAATTGAGCTAAAAGCGAATTATTATAATATGATTTATGATTATATATATTTTTATTTAAAAAAATTTGTTTGACAAATTTAAGTTTATTTAGATTATATAATAGAAAATAAAGTTTAAATATAAAAACCAATTTGATGTATTTAATGAATAAATATAAAAATATATGTAAATATAAAATAACAATATTATAAAAAAAGCATATTTAAAAATATTTTCACGGAAGAAAAGCCATCAGAAGCTCCCAAGATGGCTTCCAACCTAACTGGCTTTTTAAAAAAAACAAAAATCCCATTTGACTCAAATGCTAAAACATACATAATTTTTTGCTCCAACAAACTTTTAAGGGGTTAAAAATTAGTTTTAGGTTTACAAATGGGATCCTAAACAAGTATTACCCCAATTCTTAATATAAAATATATTTAATTAATTTAAATAAAAGAAATTACTGAAAAGCTATGAGTTAAAAGTATTCTGTCGTTGTTTTGCATTGGGGCCTTGTAGGCCAATGACACTGAGCTCCTCCCTTAAGTCTTCACTAAACGTGATGTTGCAAGTCCGAACCCTATTTGCGTGAGTTATGGCAAAGAAAACGTCATTTTCTATGATATAAAAAAAATAAAATTGATATAATAAGGGTGCTTAGATCAAAATACAAGAGGAAAATGGGGGGAAGAGCCTAGAAAAGAGAAAATGACGTGCAAAATTAACACGTGTTCCCTACACGAGGTAACTTGTTCAAAAAGCCCAACATTTAAAAGTATAAAATGTGGACAAATTTTTAACATAAGTCTACTAGAGTTTGAAAAAGTTTATAAAAATTTTTTTATACAATTTATAAAAAAATAGTTATAAATAAATAAATATTTAAATAGTTATTATTAAAAATATTATAATTAAAAATTACTAGAAAAATTATGATTTAATTAAAAATATAGGAGAGATGGTAAAAAATATAGAGGAGAGAAAATGAAGAAGAGTGAAGAGAGATGAGAGATATTGGAGAATAGAGATAAAAGATGAGAGAAAGTATAAAAAAATAAAAATAAAATATAATTAAATAGTTTATTAATTTATTTACTATTTTTAAAAATAATTTTATTAATTTATCCAAAATTTTAATTTTAAAATATACTTTAGTTAAAAAAAAAATTTGTAAACAAGAATACCTGTGTATTTTAAAATTTTTTAAAATTAAAATTGAGGCAAAAAAACATCTTTTTAAAATCTTCAGAGATTTTCCAAACAGCGACATGATCTGGTCCAATTTTTTAGGGTTAATCAATTTCGGCTGGCTTTGTCGGGTTTGGGTAATTTTTTAAAGTATAGTGAGTGCCTATTAGGCTAGTTTTGCATATATGCATTTTTTGGGAAAAGCCTTTTAATCTCACTAAACAATTATTAGTGGGTTCTTCAATCTATTTTACTAGGTCTCATTTATTTTTAATTACTCCCTCAATTTTTTTCATAACATAAAATTACTTAATTTACTTATAATTTCATCTTTTGTCATGATATTGCAATATAACTTTGCAAAATAATTTTTTTCCAGTTTTGTTATCACTATAATAACGCGATTCAACAATAAAAATTTATAAAAAATAAGTTGCAAATATCAATTCATTCAGGTAAACAACAAATTTATAAATCTCATTTGCAAATGAATCATTTAAGTTTCAAACATAACTATGGTAGTTTCCAATTATTTAAATTGATATTTATAATTCATGCTTTTTAAGAAAATATCAAAGCCCTCGTCACATTAAATTGTTCTTTTGGGACATAATTCTTATTCCCTACAGAAATAAAAATAAAAATAAGAATTTTAACCCACAAATGAAACAAAATAAAACACAGCAAAGCATGACGATTTAAACATGTTAATAATTTCAAAGGCTGCCAAGTCTTTCTTTCATAGCCTAAAGTCCACATTCGAGAACATAAACGTTTTCACAAGTTCACTTTCACCAGACAATTTGGACCATTCTATATCGTTGGCCCCCAACAAAACAAAACGTTACATTTTTTATTTAGTCTATCACATTCGAAACTTCCCGATAGCTTGCTTTTTGGTCTCCTTTTTCACAAATGTGGACCCCACCACACTCCTTTTGTCCTTTTCTTTTGGTATCTTTACGTTGAATTAGTTTATCAAACAATAAACGGAGAGAAATATTAAAATAATACCCAACTGAGAAACTTTTCAAGAATAATTATTTATTTTCTTGAAAATATTTTTATTTTATGACGATCGTGTATGAATATGGTAGACGGTGGAGTCCAAGTGTTGTTTAAAAATGTGAAAGGGAAAGGAGAAGGAGCTCAAATAAAAAATAAAGAAAAAGCAAAATGACTTACTGGTGAAGGTTTTAACCCAATATTTGTAAAAACAAATAGCTACATGAAAATGCCTTTATGAGGCCAATTAACACACAACGCTGTTGCAAATCCTAAAACTTTATTTATAAACTAGAGATTTTTTTTCAAGTAAAGAAAATAAGTTATAATTTATTAATTATTTATAATTATTATAAATTATTATTATAGTTATAAAGTATAAATATCATATAATTAGTTGATAGAATTACAACTTAATTATTATTATTATAGAGTTAAAAATCTTTTAAAGATTAAACTGATTTATGATTATTATGAATCATCATTATGGTTAAAAATTTAAAATATTATAAAATTAATTAATAAAATTATTAATTGATTATTATCATGAGCTCAAAATTTTTTTAAGATCAAAATAAATTACTAATTGAAATTATTGATTGTAACTTATATATAAAAAAAAGTTAAAAATAATAAGTTGAATTGACCTAAATTTATTATTAATTGAATTAAGTATTATAATATTTTAAGAGTAAATTGATTCATTTATTGATAATTGATAGGTATTATAAAATTTTAAGAGTAAATTTAATTGGAAGATTAATTGATTCATTGATTGATTGATAATCTATTAGTATTATAAGATTCCAAAAATAAATTTGATTGATTGATGATGATTTTGAAAACTTAGTAGTAAGAACCGAAAGATGCAGATTAATTATAAATTGTGAGTCTTTAAACGTCAAGGAAGTTGATTTGAAAATATTGGAAGTTTAATTATAAAAATTAGAAGATTAATTGTAAATCAATGATAATGATGGAGAATTTATAAATGGGGAATATTTTTTGAAAATGACTGAATACCTAATTCAACACTTAATCAGTTAATTAGTTAATTTTCTAATTTTTATGATTAAACTTTTACCTTGGATAGAGAAAAAAATTGGAAAACAATATGAGGAGAAAATATTATAAAAATATAGTTTTAAAAATATTACAAAAAACTGTCTAATTTTAGAAAATTTTCCTTATAATTATTTCTTACCTAATTTTTTTCTTATACAAACCTTTTACAATATATAATTTTAATGTGCAGCTAGACTTTCAATATTTAGGATTGATCTTTCAAGTGCAATCAAACTTCTGATATTTGTATCTAAGTGATGTCCCAACCATGCGAAACATTTTTGTCTATTCATGTTTTTAGTAATTTCGGTCCTTTTATATAATTTCATAAATCCTAATTCTTCTAATGTTATTTTGTTCTTGTATATCCTTATGCCCCATTAATTGGTGAAAATAATGATGCGATTGAAAAGATAATAATTAATGTGGTCTTCAATTCTAAAAATTAAATAAAAGAACGTTCTTTTAAAAAAAATTGACATATAAAAAGATATGGAGTAAATTTTGTCCGTCTACACTTCTTTATAAGAATAACTAGAGATGGATGGTATAGTAGCTAAAAAAAATATTATAATTAATTGTTTATAATTATTATAAATTATTATTTTAGTATGAGATTTGAAATATTATAGAATTAGTTATTAGAGTTTAATTTTTTTTTAAAATCAAAATAATTTATAATTATTATAAATTATTATTATAATTAAAAATTTATATTATATAATCTAATGAGATTATTAATTAATTATTATTTTATAATTTAAAATTTTTTAAAAAATAAAATAAAATTATTAATTATAATTTTTAAATAAAAAATTAAAAATATTAAATTAAATTGAGTTAGATTTATTTTTAATTAAATTGAGTATTATAAAAAAAATTAATAAAGGGTATTATTAGATTATAAGAATAAAGTTGATTCACGACTCATGATTCCCCAGTTTAAATCATTTTAAAAAAATTTCTTTGTCGTCGTGTGCCCATCCGTCAAACAGCTACAAGTCCCAATTTCCGGCAACTAATCAAAATTTAGTTGACCAAACAAATTCCAAAACGAGTACACAAATCTCACTCCTCCAACGCTAATAAATTCACACTCCAATAATTTGCTTATATATATATATATATATATATGCATACATACATATTCCTATAATCACACGCACTCGCCAAGTGACTCTTCTCTTTTGAGTTCCTCAGACAAAAAAACAGAGTTCTTCGTCTCACAGAACAGGGGTGACCTGACCTTCAAGAACACACACACAGCCATGGCAGGCAAGCTCAACGCACTTGCTCTTCTTCTCCTATCACTAGCCACCCTTCTTCATAGTTCATTGGCTCAGACACGCCATGTCGTTGGCGGCACCACCGGTTGGACCGTCCCTCCCGGCGGCGCTTCAACCTACACCACCTGGGCTTCTAACCAGAGCTTCAAGCAAGGAGACACTCTAGGTAACAAAAAGACTCATACATACTACAAATTATTCCCAACACAAAATTATTTCTCTGTGCAACGTAATAATATGAGTCTTCTCTTTTGTGGTGATTCATTTAGTGTTTAACTTTGCAACTGGGCAACACGACGTAGCGAAGGTGACGAAGGCAGCTTTTGATTCCTGCAACACTGGGAACACAATTTCTACTCTGAATAATGGACCTGCAAGTGTTAAATTGAATGAAAGTGGTGTACAGTATTATATTTGTACTGTTGGTTCTCACTGTTCTCTTGGTCAGAAACTCGCCATTAATGTTACCAAACAAGCTTCTTCTCCTTCCCCTGCTCCTCAACCCAGTGCAGCTTCACCAAAAGCTCCTTCACCAGCCCCTGCAGCTTCAGCTCCGCCTCCTTCTTCTGGATCTGTAACTTACACCGTCGGAGACAAAACCGGGTGGACCGTCCCTTCTGGGGCGTCGTTTTATAAAACCTGGACTTCCGGCAAGAACTTCAAAGTCGGCGATGTCCTAGGTAAGAAAAGAAGCTATCAAGATTATTCAGTTCTTGATGTGAACTAAGCTGTTTATGTTTGGCTGATGGATTTGAGTGATTTGTGCAGTGTTTAACTTCCAGAAGAACGCCCACGATGTGGCGGAGGTGACGAAGGCGAACTACGATTCTTGCAATACCTCGTCTCCTCTTGCACTTTACAATAACCCACCGGTGAGGGTGACTCTGAACAAGTCCGGCGAGCATTATTACCTCTGTGCAGTCCCCGGTCACTGCGCCGGCGGGCAAAAGCTGGCCGTCAACGTCAGCGGCGCCTCCTCCCCTGCTACATCTCCATCCCCCGCCGGATCTCCGAGTTCTCCACCATCTCCCTCCGCTCCTGCCCCCGGATCTCCCGCTTCTTCACCATCCGCCGGCGGCACGAACCCTTCTTCCCCATCTCCCTCCGGTGCTGCCAGCCCACCTCCGCCAAACTCAGATGCGACGTCACTCAGAGCTGCCAGATTATTCGCCACCCTCTTGGGGATCTCTGCGGCATTGCTGTGTTAGATAGATGATGAGAGATTGTGATTATTGCAGAGTTTGATGAGATGATTCGTTGTGGATCTTTGATTGTTTTACATAGATTGAGTCATTATTGGAGTTTTTACAATAAAGCTGGATTTTTGCATTCATCTTATGCAGTTTTGAGTTTTTTTTGAGTTTTAAGAGGATGAAGACGTAGTGGTTGTGATTATAATTTGGACAGATATTAATTTGAACTAGTGAGTTTGCGTGTGATTTATAATGAGTAGTTTAGTACAGTTTTTTTATATATTTTATGTAAAAGAATTATAGATATCCCTTACGTGAATTTCATTATTTCACACATTTTTTTCATCTATTTTCTCTTGTTTTTTATATATAGTATTACGGCAAACCCCCAAATCGATATTTTAAATGATCTTTTAGTTTAAATTTTAATTTAATTTTTTTAAAAAAATAAATAGTCATATTTGTCTATAAGTGCTTATGGACTAAACTATAATTTCAGATAAACTGGTAGGAATATATTTTAGAATAGTAAAAGAACTTATGGATTATCTAAATACTATTTTACCCCTATTTTTTCTTATATTATCCCTCTCCTCTCTCTTCTCTTTGTCCTCGTCATCGTCTTTGTTGCCATAGGTTTCGTTGTCAAGCTCGCCATAGTTTGTCTTCATCGTCGTCTGTCTTTTGCTCTCCTCCGTATTCATCACCATCTGATGCTAGAATCGATAGCTCTTCCTTGCCGTTACATCACTGTAAGAGAGGAGGAAGAAGGCTACAGTGGTGCTGGAATTTCTGAGTAAATAATTTTTTTATCTCATACCCTTTCTAGTAATTTATCAATCACAAAATTCTTTCTAATAATAACTATTCAAACACTTATTTATTCAAAACTATTTTTTTCTATAAACTCTTCTTCAGAAGCCATTTTCTAAAAGTTGTATAAAAGTCCTTGTTTTTTCTATAAATCCTTTTCTAAAAATTTGTCCAAATAGGTCTTAAAACTCAACTAGCTAACCTAGGGGTAGGACTACAGGAAGGATAAGGGGGTGGCTGCCTCTCCTATCAGATAAAATTTCTCTTTACCTCATTGCCTTCTCAAATTCTTATATTTATAATATTATATTCTCTCTAATATTAAATATAAGAGTTAGATGCGCGTTTACTTTATTTTTAAATATAATATCATAATTAATTTTATCTTCTAAAATTATAAATTTTTGCCCAAAATATCCTTATATGATTGCACATATTAAAATAGTTTCTATTGAGGGTAATTCAAATACGTATGATCAAAGGGGTATTTTAGAATAACTAACATATAATCATTACTAGTAACTAACTTAACTAATTTTGTTATTATATCTAAATTAGTTAAATAAATATTATATTAAGAACCTGATGTAGTAGTTTATTTGTTCATCTGATAAAAAAATTATTAAAAGATTGCCCCTCTAGTTCTAAATTTTTTGTTCTGCTAATGAGTTGACCAATTAAACCAATGATCATGTGAAACAATACCTAATCATTTTAATCAAAAGTTTTGGACATGTCAATCATGTTTAATTATATATATTTTCTTCCTTTGGTGAGTTTGAAATTATGAGTAAAAGGAAATAATACTGTCATGTTTTTGTTTTATTAATTTTGTTAAATTAAATGTGATTTATATAGGAAAAAATGACATATGGTCCTGTGTAAGCAATTAAATGACAAAAAATTCATAGGAAGTGACATAATTAATTTTAAGTCCCATAGAACCTTAGATAAATTTTTTACAATTGTAAAAAGATATAACTGCCCTTTTAGTTTGCTGAAGACATAACTCCCCTATGACCCCACCCAAAATCGAAGCCCTAACTCCTTCTCAAGATCACTTGCAGTCTAATCATTCTCTGTACTCTGCTCATCATCTCTACACTCTGCTCCTCGTCTTTGCACTATGCTCCTTCACTGCCACCCGCCCCTCCTGTCACTGGCATTTACTTCATCATCCAAGTTATCATCGCCTTTTATCCTCTGGTCACCTGCCCTTCCTGCCACATTTCCTCATCCAATCACCACCACCTATCCTCCTCCAGTCAGTCGCCCCTGCTGCGGTCATTGTGCTGCCACCTGCCCCTCCTGCTGCCTCCACTTGCTTTATCGTCCAAATCATCATCGCCTTTCCTCCTCTTACAAAAGCCCCTACTTTGGGTAATATATTTTTTCTTTTAAATGCTACTACTATCTTTATTGAATGTGTGAAATATAACATACACAAGAGAAGCATTGGACTTCTAAGTAAAATATTTTACTTTACTGGAGTTCATTGCAAGAGCCTAACACTAAACATAACAATCATTTTAGGCGAGCTGGAATCTATTAAAGGTACCTTCAAGTCATTGTCTTTGCAACAACCTATGTCTTTGGAAGTCATTGGACATAGTTTTTCTTCTGAGTTTTGCTACACATAAAAGGAAAGATATGAAAGCTCAGTCACTGAGTCCTTATTAATTCATAATTGAATAAAACATAGAACCAGAGGGATACATACTAGATTTTTTTAGTTGTTACATTTGCTAAATTCACTAGTATAAGGAAGGTAACACTAAAAAGAAACAGTTGGGAAAAGTTTTTTGTTATTAAAAGGAATGTAAGATGAACATAAGCTCAAGATGCCAACAATACATTCTCTTTAGTAGAACTCTTAATAATATCAATAAGTCGGGGAAGAGTTACTGAAGTAGCTAGATATTTAATTGCTGGCTCATAAGAGGATAAGAGCCATACGTAGATATACGTTTGATATAGGATATATTACAAAAAGAATTCTTTATTAATTTTCCCCACAAATATTCCTTTCTAACATTTACTAATTTCAATAAGTGATTCTTTTGTTGAATAAAATTTATTAAGACCATAATAGATCAAGGTGAGAGAACGCTTACTATAATCTTCTTTTAGGATTTAACACAAGTAGCATAATTTTTCTGTAATTTTAGTTAGACAAAATGACATTACGTGACTGCAGATCTTGGTCTTTATATGTAGAATCCGCCTTATGCAATCCTGTGGTCTTAACTATACCCTAGTCATTCATCATTTATTGTGTCACATGCTTGTATTTGAAAATGCTGCATTTTCATTTATGTCAAGCACTTCTGGTATTAACATGATTAGGTGCATCATCATATCTTTGTTGATTCCACTTTATGCAGTCAGTGTAGTGAAAAAGAAACCATGTACATCCACGGAGATGTATAGAATTGGATTAATATCTTTGTTAACTTGCTCTGTCAATGTCCTTTTCATGCAAATATCGTGGATTAGCAATACTGTAGAATAAAAAACCTGCCTCTTTCCTTTCTTAAACAATTTTCCTACTCTATTTTTATATACATTTGATAGGATTTTGGTAATACAAAATGAGTTTATCATCTAAGACACACTTAGTTTGTCGATATAATGTAAAATATGGTGAGCTTTCTCAAAACTCAATACATTGGTGATTGAACACATTGGTTAGCAAAGTAAAAATTTTGTTCCAAAATAATGGCAAGGAATTAAGTCTCAGAATGAAGTACCTGTTCACAAGGCTATTTTACCAATTATTTTAAAACATCATCAATAGTAATAAATGGCTCCTTTGATTTTGATGCTTCTCCATTTATAACACTGTTGTCATGATTCTATGGATTCAAATATTGAGTAATAATTCATTCTATTGATGAAAGTGGTTGTTATTACAGTACAGTATAAAAAGATGTCCAATATTGGAAAAAGTGAATGCAGACTAAGAAGTTGTAACTTCTTTGGATGTGCACTCTCTATTGAAAAGCAAACAAATGCCAACTAGTGAAAGAAGATGTCATTAGAAGATACTAGTGCATCATTTAGGGAAGGCTGGAATAAATTGGAAGAGTATAAGAGAGTTGAATACAAAAGGAGGGCAAAGGAATTAAGAGTTCTAAGCAAAGGGAAGAAATATATTGTGCCCTTCTACACAAGATATGCAATGAAGTAGTTCATGGATGTCTGCAAGGTATTGAAGGGGAGGAAAAAATAATGAAGAGGCTGAGGGCAATTAGGTTTGATAAATTAGTGTGCATAAGCTTTCCACATATTCAACGAGATTTATGTAGGGTGTTTATACGTGCTTTTGACCCGCCAACCAAAACAATTATAGGGAAGACCTACGAAATGAAGGCAACATATGTGAATAAGGTAATGGGCTTGCCATTTGATGGGTCTGAAATAATGGCAACGACATTTGATGACTAAAGGTTCAAGGAGCTAAAGATGGTGTATGGGAAGGTCCCATACACGACAATAGCAAGTTGGTTTGTTGATGAGAAGAAAAATATTGATTTTGAGTTTCTCTTTGTAATGTACAACCTAGGGATCCTCTTATACCCTAGCTCATGTATATATGTAAGTGACAAGGTATTGAAAGTAATGGCATTGACTAAGGATGCCTATAGCGATTTGATTGGCGTACCTTTGTTCTTAATAAACTGGTAGATTCTATTAAAGATTATCACGAAGAGTTGAAAAAAAGGGATGCTGGTAGGAAGAAGAACATAGGATGTTACTTGTACTTCATCATGGTAAGTGTGTTGGGTTAACATTTTTTTTTGTGTAACAACAATTAACTATAAATGTGTATTGAAATATATTTTTAATTTGTGTATCATGTGAAATGCATATTTATTGTCTGTAAATATTTCCACTGGGCTGACAAAAAGCCTTTGAAGTCAGGAATGCCATTACTTACTGATGATGAGGGTTCCAGGCAAGAACACAGTTGGAGAAGGACAACATACAAGGTGTTTTGTATGGTAACACTAGCGAGGATCGACCAAAATCGACAATGTTTAATCCAGATGTTGATCTTATTCACCCAGTATGTACGACAATAATTGCTTTCATTTGTTGGTTTAGTATAATTTAAGTAATAGGCTAAATTATTTTTCTTTTTTAGCTAATAAAGTTAACTTACACTAGAATGATAACTATGGTAGGGAAAGAACTATTGGCTCTTTAGTGCAGCCTTGTAGGGTAAGAGAAAGGTGCACATGATAGAGGAGAGGTCAATGAAGCAACAGATCAACATGAAGATGAGGGTGTAGATGGAGGCAGGGAAGGCAATGGAGGTGGTGATTAAGGTGAAGACGGAGGTAGAGACAAATGTGACAAGGAAAGTGGTGATGAAACAAGTGAAGAGGAAGTTGGTGATGAAGGTGGGGTTGCGGGTGAACAGGAAGGCATAAGGAAATATAAAGGACATAAGGAAGGGAATGAACAGCAAGGGTAAACACATTTAAAAAGATCAAAGAGGAAAGATAAACCAGTTGTTAGATCTCCCTACTTCGTTGAGACAAAGGCTAGGGTTGGCAAGAAGAGGAAGAATGAAGTGGACAAGGAAGCTATGTTTAACATGTGCACAAGTTAGTGTGATGGTACTGAGCAATAAGAGTAAGTATTTCATTGTCGTTACCTACTAAAAATCTTATTTCCCTTAGTCAAAACTGAGTGCCTAATTTTAGTGTCAATTGTTGTAGGGTTTTTGCAGAGATGAATGCGTACCACCTAACTTATGGTGAGCTACTTTGCCTCAATACTAAAGCATGGATAAGTACCAGTGTGAGACAATTGTCTTTAACAATTTTGATCGTTGAGCACTGTAATTGTGGTTCACTGATTTTATGTTTGTATTGGGTAATGATCATGGTGGTAAAGACATTGGTTCAAATATTGCCAAAACATGTTGGCTACAACATTGGTGATTGTGACTTCATTTTTGGACCTATTTGCTTAAATGACAACTGGCTTTGTTATGTTTGTGACATTAAAAAGATGCAATTCTATGCGCTTGACTCGTTGGTTGATACCATCACATTTATTAGATTACAAAGGCAGCAAGATAATGAAACATTTAAGGGCGACAAAAAAGGTAAGCGCAAGAAGATGATCAGCGGGCAACATATATTCAAAAAGAATCAATGGGTGGCGAATGGATGTGTATGTATTTCTTTTAATGTATATGTTTTTATTTATCTAGGTATTAATTGTCATTGTTACCGGCAAAGTTGAATTTAATTTTTTTTTCTTGGCTCTACATTCTGCATGTGCAGAAGTATTGCTTCTTGAAAATACTTCATACAGTGAAGCCAGAAGTTTTTAGGCAGAAGCATTAGTTTAAAGTAAATTGGTCAAAACCACATGTCTAAATGGACACATGAGCATGCTAACACTTCAGCCACACACTATCATACGTAGTAGGATGATAATGAGGTAACCACTTCACTGGGTTTGGTAGCAACGGACTTCACATTCTCATATCATAGTCAGAAAAGACGACATATACATCAATTCTCCCTCAACGTCTAACCACGATGACGAGAAAATCCAGTTGCGAACACACCATGTAGGCCATTGTACGCTATCTTCCTCGTTGTGTTTTCTCCTATTCTTTTCACACTAGAGCGCACCAAGTCCCATTTGCTCTTTATCATTTTTTTATTTCACAAGGGCAGTTATGCTTCTTCATAATTGAAAAAAAAAGTTCATCTGAGGTCCTATGGTACTTGAAATTAATTGTCATTTCCTGAGACTTTTTTGCTATTTAATTGCTTCCACGGTACTCATATGTCATTTTTCCTTTATATAGAAATATTTCATTCTATAGAGGATTAATGTGTTTTTTAATCTAAATATGTTATTTATTTTAAAACTATATATAAATAGTTTTGTATATTTTGATTAAAATTATATTACTTTAACTAAGAGATGGAGTTCTTAGTTATGGCAAATTTATTAATGAAAAATTATAATTACAATATTTTTTTTTTCTGGAGAATTACAAGATATAATCAAGATCAGTTAAATTGTTATATTGGTATATGCTATAATTGTTTTGAACTTATGGGTTATTTATAAATGGCCTACACTTGTTTAAAAGGAAAAATTACACATTATTTTACAAAGAAAATTCATCTCATATATGTCATATGGATGATAATCCATGTATAATTTGCTCGTCATATATTATTTAAAAATAATTTAATAATAAGTCAAACTAATTCAGCATTATTACTTGGGAAAATAACGTCTGGGTCCCGTGGAAGGAATCAAATGTCAAAAAAGTCTCAGAAAATAACATAATTAATGTCAAATCTCATGGAACTTCAAATAAATTTTTTTCAATTGTGAAAAGATATAACTATCCCTTACTTAAATTCTCTTGCTCATATTCTAGGAAGGGAGAGAGAAGGAGTCACCACTCCTCGTATTACACACTCTTCTCTTTACAGCCTTCGTCTTTTTTTTCTCTTCGCACATCTTACCTCGTCGCATCCTTTTTCTTCTTTGCTTTAATTTCAAACCAGTTATAGAGTTATTTTTCCAAACTTTGTCTAGTTCAACACACCTAGAATGATAACCCACTAAGTCCTGAGTATTTGAGGGGTGGGGGCCAGTTTAATAATTTGTTGAAGTCCTCATGCTCGCTCCAAAACTCCGTTCCACTCAAAGAAGGCAAGGGTTAGGGATCAGAGAGCCATGGCGTTGACTTCACATGGTGGTGACATTAGTGGAAGAATAAAAAATACAGTTTTGACTTTCTGTTCGGATAATCTGGCTCTCATTACTATAACTTTTCCCTTCGTTTATCTTTTGTTTAATACTTTTTTCCCTTGATTGCGGAAGTGTTGCTTTAATAATGAGTGCAAAATACATCATTTCTTGATCTCATTATTTTGTAGAATACATAATTAGTTTCTTGATTGAGTGATTTCTTACTTGCTAAGAGCTCAAGTTTTGTTTTTCAAAGCACATGGTTTAGACCGTCTCTGTTGTAAAACCCTCAATTTACTATGCCAGTGACACTTGCATTTTAATTCTTGTCCAAAAAAATCATAAATGTGGCAAATGTTTCCCCTTTGGAAGTTGAGATCAGTAAGCAAAGATTGCTTATGTTAAGGAAGACAACTCATTATGAAGTTTCCTTTTTATTTTTTTCCCCAATAGATTTTTGGCTTTCATTTGCTAAGTTATGCTTGATTGAATTGCATCATGTGTCATTATTTCAAGATACCCGAAGGTTTATTGGTTTGATGAAGGAAATTGTAGTTGATTTGGAGAAAGATAAGCTGTTTGATACGGTCATCTGAATATCATTTCTTTGTATTTAATTTCAGTATTTTCTCCTGTTTTCTTATTTGACAATGATGCAAGGAGAGAAGCATGGCAATTTTAGTTAAACTGGATGGTTTTCTAGAAGGACATATAATCATATAGATGAAACTTTTAGAAATCATCAGGACATAAGGAAATTATGTGGAATAATATTCATAATTGAAAATGTGATTCCCCTTGCTCTTTCATATTGAAGTTATCAAAATATGTGATTATGTGGAGAGGATCTAAATGTAATTATGTGGATAGAATCTAATAATTTTATAATGATAAATTTTCTTAGTTACTGAATTGTTAATGATAAATATGTGATGGCTCAAGCATTTCTAAGTCATTGATCATATGGTAATTGCAAAATATTTTAGGTGAAGGGCCTTGAAGATGTAGTTGTAGAGTTATTAGACAAATATGAAGATTTTGCATATTTTTCATCCGCAGTTCAATCTGTTGCAGGTAGATACCACTCAAGAGAATAATATTTATTTCTTGCTTTCTGTTGTACCTTTTGTAATAACTGATTTTGAATTTCATAGTATTTAGCTTTCATAAAAAAAAAGGATAATTGTTAGTGGTTTAACCATTAGTATGATGAATGTGTTATGCAAGATGAAAAATTGATTTTATAGAGTTTTGGGAAAGGTGAATCTAGACATTCATTATAAGCAAGGAATTTGTGACCGACTTGTATCATGATGGCATGGTCATTGTATCCTAGTTCTTGACATCTCTCTCTTTTTTTTAAGTTCATTGTAGGAGTTTTACATGGAAATGCAAGCAAGGTTACTTGCAGTTTATTTGTGATCTTGAAGTCCATTTTAGTTGTTGTCACACTAGTGCTTTATGCAAAGGACAAATATAAAGTAAATTTTAGTCCAATGCAATCATACTTGTATCTCACAATCATGTATATAATATCATACACAATACAATCATACTTGTGTAAATGCATTGTACACTCTCCTTTTTGTTTTGTAAATTGTAAAGTACATATATATAAAGTTATATTTCACCTGAATGGTATTGGGAAGAAATGTAGGCAAGTTGTCATTTTCCCAGGGAGTTGTCATTTGTTATTGGTAGAGTTGTTATTTTCCTACACGGAGTCCTGTTTTTTTTTTGTTCATTCCAAGTGTCCTGCAGAAATGTACTCAAGTTATTATTCCTTCACCATGACTTGTTATTTAAGTTGTTAATCTACTAAATGTGTGACATTGAATTATTTAGTTTCACAAGAAATTTGATAACAAATTAATATTTCTTGTGTGGGGAAATAATAATTCAAATGTGTTAATCTACCAAATGTTATTCAAGTTGTTAATCTACCAAATAGGTTATTTTTGCTGTCGTGGATAAGTTATTTTTTAGTTGTCAAGTTCTTATTCCTTTACTATGAGGTTCTTATTTCCTACTGATAAAGTTAGTTTTGTTGTCATTAGATAGTTGTTATTTACAGGTGGTTGTTATACCTTCACTATGGGGTTGTTATTTCCTACTACTAGAGTTGTTATCCTTTTAATATGGGGTTATTATTTTTAAGTGCTATAGTTGTTATTTTTGCTATTGTGGATAAGTTATTTTTCAGTTGTCAAGTTCTTATTCCTTCACTACGGGTTCTTATTTCCTACTGATAAAGTTGTTATTTTTGCTATCATTAGATAGTTGTTATATACATGTGGTTATTATGCCTTCATTATGGGGTTGTTATTTCCTACTACTAGAGTTATTATTCCTTTAATATGGAGTTATTTTTAAGTGCTAGAGTTGTTATTTGTGCTATTGTGGATAAGTTATTTTTTCAGTTGTCAAGTTCTTGTTCCTTCATTAAGGGGTTCTTATTTCCTACTAATAGATTTGTTATTTTTGCTGTCATTGGGTAGTTATTATTTACAAGTGGTTGTTATACCTTCACTATAGGTTATTATTTCCTACTGCTGAAGTTATTATTCCTTCAATATATGATTGTTATTTTTAAGTGATGGAGTTATTATTTTTGCTGTCGTGGGTAAATTATTTTTCAGTGGGTAAGTTGTTTTTGATGTCATGACAAAATTATTTTATTAATAATATAACACGTTGACATGTCTTAAATATATTTTATTACACGTATTGTTTAATTAACAATATAACAATTGTCATTCTTATGGAATACTTTATAGACGATTATGCCATCAGTAATAACAATCTGCACCAAACACAAATTATTAACAACTCAGCTACTCATATTAACAACTATCGTGTAACATAATGACAACTCAACCACTCATACTAACTCCTCGTTCGAATTTGCTTGCAGCAAAAGTCAACAATTTCAGAAAACATAAGCAAGGAAGCAATATAACTGTAACATGATCATGCTAGAATCTGGTGTAGAATATACCAAGGTAGAAATATATTTTGGATATACAATGAATATAAGATCTAATATTGAATAGGTAAAAGTTTTGTGTCTAGATAACTATTTATGATTTTGCAATACCTTCCTCTCAAGAACTAATTTCTCTTGCTAAACTTTCTCAAGTTTAGTTGAAAGGGAATCTTATACCTTTTCTGGTTGTACATCAAATATAGTCAATTTCATCAAGATCCACCCCTACCTTGCAAACAGATGGATATTGATCAAGGTTATAAAAAATACTTTTATCATTGTGTACAGTTATATACAAAGCAAAAATTAGTGTGATACTTATTTACACATGGCCACTTTCTTTATTGAATATTATAAAATGTTCAACTCCTTTATCATTAAATATGTCAACAAATGTATGTCGATTAAATCTAGCAGTGAATTTTATTACAATTTTATCACTTCCTTTCCCAATAAATGATGCTACTAATGTTTTGAACTCACCATATGTTATGCATTTCTTTATGGATATTGTTGTTACTTGACCAACAACATATGTATGACCTTCTCCATCATTTTCAAATTGTCCCCATATGAACATAACAAAATATATGCTTTCCATACAAACTCACTATCAGTAATGATAACCTACACCATATATATAATATTAACAACTCTAACACTTATATTAATAACTGTCATGTACTATAATAACAACTCATATTGTCTCGCATATCATATCATGATCTGTCATTCACACTTTGAATGAAAGGAATGTTGGAGCAGAATTCAAAGAAACATGACTTCACATTATGATATAATATGTAGAGCATATAAATTTAAACATAAAAAGTTTACTTCATTTATTGAAATCATTTGCATGGAAAGCAAGATGCCACCAAATGTATTGAAAGCCGAAAAATAAATGAATAATGACAGTCGAAACTGTTAGCTGCAATTATGGCTTCATTTTCTTTTCTATGACATACAATTGCTTCTTGATTATTAAACAGAGGGATCATAAGGAAATAGGAAATTTAAAAGATCATTCAATCATAGTGTTAGTGGCTAGCAATCTTACCTTCTTACATGACTCTTCCTTTGCAATTTTCTCTTCTAAAGAAGAAACAATCTTTCTCAAATCTGATTTTTCCTAGAATAGGGAAGTCATATTTAGCAAAGGTAGTAGCTACAGAGATATATTCACCTAGAAAGAATAAACTCAGAGCGATGAGAACAAACAACACTACTGGAGAGATGATAGCGATGATCGAATATGACGAAGTAAGTGGCTATCGCTGGAAGGTCGACTAGTAGCAACAATGACTGGAAGAGGAAAGGCGATCAAGTAGAGACATAAGAGTAGAGTGCAAGTGATGACGAAGGAGCATAATGCAATCTTGAAAGGGAGTTACGCCTTCAATTTCACGCTTTCTCATCTTTTTTTTATAGCAGAGCGCAAAATTCCTTATGTTTTTACTATTTTTTAATTCACAAGGATATTTTTGTCTTTTTGTAATTGAAAAAAATCATCTAAGATCCCATGAGATTTGAAATTAATTATATTATTTCTTGAGACTTTTTTATCATTTAATTATTTCTATAAGATTCAAATGTCATTTCCCCTTATTATTTTACTCTTTCTCTGTTATGTGAACTTTTTTAAAAAGTAATTATGAATTGAGAGATTTGAGACGGACTATAAAATTAATTTCTTCAGATTTATGTTATCAAATTTTCTAATTATATTTCGCAATATGTATTATTTTTTATATAAATTTAAATTAAATTAAGATATCAAAATCAATAGGACATATGATAAAATAAAATTAAAAAATTTAACTAAATGGATATAAAAAATTTAATCTAAATTTTCTCTATTTAGAACTGGTGTTACTTTTGGCCCCCAAAAAAGGATTAGTGATGCTTGCGGAGTCACGTGAGATATTACCAAAATCATAATGGAACTGGTTTTATTTTGGAATTTAAAAATAAATTTTATAATAAATTATTCTGTCCAAATAATGTCACTATATAATATGCATATATAAGTCGACGACTAAGATTCATACGGTAGTTTTTTTTTGGGGATATATAATATTTTAATTTAATCCCAATTTGAACATATTAATATTAAACCCACACTCTAATATAAATTTTACATGATAATATCCTTATTTCAGTTTTATTTTTTATAATTTATTTTGAAATATTATATAAATATATATTTATATAGAAAAATAATATCAGTTTATTTGGTTGATACTTTTAAATTTTTTTAATTAAATCATAAAAAAGCTGTCAAAATCCTGAATACGATAAAGAAATATTTTTAAGAGGAAATTAGCCTGAGAGGGGTAATTATTTTCATCAAAACATTGTAAAGCAAATCTCCAATAGCAGTGAACTAATATTAACTTAGAACATTTGCAATCAAAACCAACAAAAAGAATCAAAATTTTATCACACTATCTTAACAAAACGGACAACGAGGAATTTCTATTATGTAGGGTATGAGAAATGATATATACACACACACATACACATGTTTATCTTTTTAAATTAAAAATTGTTTTCTATACTTAATCATCAAAATAAAATACTCAATTACTTGTGTAAATCCAATCAATTTGTAATCCACTTTTGATCCTTTTGATATGAAAAAATTAATCGAAATTGTCAAAATTTTATACAGGCCATTTTTCTTTGAAAGAAATCAATAATCTTGTAGAAAAAAACTAGCGGAAATTGGATAAAAAGCGTTGTTTTTCACACACAGATTTTGAAAAACAGGTTGTGCAATGCAATCGAATGCTTCTCTAATGAATTATATCAAAAGAGATTTTCAATAGCATTGACAATATTGAACTTACTATACACTAAGACATAAAAATCAGAAAGAAAACAATCATTCTTTTTTTTGTTGTTGTTGCAAATATTCAATATTCTTGGATGAAGCTCAACGTACAAAAGACATGTATATTCTGCAAATTCATTTGATCGTGAAATTTCTCAACCAATTAAATAGACACTCGTTTTTACGACTTTATTTACGTTTTAGGGTGTATAAAAAACCCATATATAACATTTTAAATACAAATAATTAGTTTTTCTTTAGAAAATTTTTTAATTTTTAAATTGAATTTTGGTACAAATTTACTTTAAAATTTTCATTTATAAACAATATTGCCCTATAATTTATTTGGGCTCAATGTCACATTAGAAGTTCTAAAATCTAACAATGTTGCTCATCTATTTAAAAGAGTACTGGCTATTAAAAAATTGATAATAACTATTAATATTTTTAACAATAAAAAAAATTATTGTTTCATTTTAAATTTTACAGGATAACCTTAAATAAAAAAACTTTTAAAATAATATTATTCTTAAATGAAACTTTTAAAATAAATTAACAGGTTAACCTTTTTAAATTTTCACAAGTGCATGCCATTGATTTCTCATTTACTATTACTATTTGAGTTATTACTTTTTATTTATTATTTTTTTAGTCTTAAATATAAGATTTAAGTAAAAAGTCTATTTTATTCTTAAATATAAAATCTTAATCTATTTTATTTTTTAAAATTATATATTTTTTTAAAATATTTTTCTATAATTGCACATATTATAGGGAATTTATTAATAATAGTTTAAATATACATAATTAAAATAGATATTTTAAAAAAATAATATATAATTATTATATATAATAAATTTAATTAATTTTTTTTTAATTTATCAAAATTAGTTAGGTATATGTTACTTGAAAAAGCGGATGTAGCATTTAAAAAACAGATTATTGTGCCAATCCTAAAATGGCGAGGCAGCGGAAGTCTCCGGAACACCTCAATATAAATGCTCATTGAAAAAATGGCCGAACTCTGACGCAAGGGAAAGAAAGAAATAAATGAAGAAAGAAAAATGATGCGAAGGGAGATCTGAAGATGAGGTTGTTTACCTACCAATGGTAGGCTACCATTATATATGTCCGTTGAATTGACTTCAAAATCATTGATTATTGCTTTGCCCTTGTTTTTTATTGGCTTTTCAAAGTTTAACCTTTAAACTAAGAAATTGTTTAATTTATTTATAATGTTTATGCACGCCTTATGGACTAATTATTTTTTTAGGAAAATTATGATAAATTCCTATTTGACAAATTAATTCAAGAATGGGACATGAAATTTGATGGAAAGTAATTGCACATTATTAAAAGTCATTTATATATTAGTATTAATTGTATATTGTGAAAAGTTAACTGCATATTATAGAAGATAGGTTACATATTACGAAAAATCACTGTTGGTTGATCTTTAAGTTTAACTTTTAATTTTGTTTTTTTTACCGAAATTCCCCTTTACACAAGAATTATTTAAACATATATATTTGCCTAAAAATATATACACAACCCAAAAATATTTATAAAAGATACTCATATTTTGAAAATTTATAATATGTGATAAAATTTATTAATTTTATTATATTATAAAATTTTATAATTTTAATTTTAAATTATATATTAGAATTATTTATTTTAATTCTTAAATGGCTAAATATATATACCAAACATATTTTTATATAAATTTATAATTTTAAATTTTAAACACATTTTTTAAACATTTAACTAATCATATATTTATTGAAAAAAATAAAACAATATTTCAGTCAATTTTTTTATGTTAATTGAATTACGTAAGCCTAAAACTATTAACAAATAACTACTAAACAAAAATAAGGAAATAAAAATTAAGGAAAGGAAAATGAAAAATCTCAGCAAAAATATGCATTACAAAATAAAGAAGTGTCTACATAAGATTCAATAAATTTAAAATTGAGATTACAAAGAAAAATACAATAAAGTATAATTTAAATTCTATTATTAAAGAAAAGGGTAAAATGGTAAATAAAATTTATTTTAAAAATCATGTTTTTAATTTTTTTTTAGAATATTTTAACGGTATTAATTTATTAGTTTAAACTGTATATTTTCAAAGTAGAGGTAAAGTATGTGTAATAAAGGTAAAGCTAAAGGGTGATCAAAATTAAGTGAAGACTTGAATATCAAGGCGGCTATTCCATGAGATTTTTTAATCATAAAATCGTTTTACATTTTAAATTGATAATATAGTAATAACTTGAAGGAATATTCTTTCTAGTCTAATCTATCCATTTCTTAAACTAATAATCAGTCTATTTATTATTTTCTCAATTATAATTAAAAAAGTTAATTAACTTTTTTTTAAAAAATTAAAAAGATTAAATAAATTAATTAATTATGATCAAATCTAATATTTTAAAATAAATTTATATTATATACTATTTAATATATTTAAATTAGACAACTAATTTTTATATTAGTTATATTAATTAATTTATTTTAAAAAAATTAATTAACTCTTATAATTAAGATATAATTTAATACTATATAAATGTTCTCTCTCTCTCAATATATATATATATATATAATATATGTATATCTATATGTATATGCTGAACGTCCTTCTAGATGTGGCTTCTGAATATACAATTCGCCTAATTAATGAGCGTTTCGCAGTTTCCAATTTCATTATACGCTTATAGCTTTTGAACATTGGGATTATGCATCTAGAGGTCCATTGTCCCAAGTTTCAATATTTCCATTGACATTTTAGTTGTATTATTTTTTTATATAGCTATCAAATTTAAATATTATTAAATTTAATAGAAAGTAATTCTCTTAATTTTTTATATTTATAAGAATTTAAACTCAAAAATTATTATTTAAATAGTTAAAATATTTTTTTATTTAAATAATAGCTATTGATATCTTAATTCTATTATACCAAATTAAAATAGGAGAAATCTTACTCTTATTATTCCGTTTTAAATAATTTCTCTCTCTCTTTTTTCTATTACGTGTATTTTTATCTTCGTATTATCTATTTTTATTATTCACAACAATTAATACAGTATCTTTTATGTATTTACCCTAATGAGTTTTTCAGCTAAATGTGCTTTGCTTTTAGTTTAATTTATTCAATTATTCAATAATATTTTCCCTTTTGGTTTTCTTAAAAGCAATCCATCATATATGTTCATCCGCATCCCCCATCAATTGTCCACTTCAATAGGGGCCTTCATGTGTGCCTTTATGAAATGGAAGATTGATTTTTTTTTTTTTAAAAAAATTGTATTTAAATCTTATATAAAAAATTTAATTTATTGTGAAGTCTAATGGGGATCCCATTTTTTTTAAATTGTGAAATAATGAAATTATCTCTAAAAAAAATATTTTAATTATTATTTTTCTCCTCTAGTTGTTATTTCTTCCTCTATGAATTATTATTCTTACTGTTTGAGTTATTATTTTTTTTTCTTTTTCCTTGAGTTTTTATTTTTTTTATAAAATTGTTATTTCTATTGTTTAAATTATTTTTTTACATTGGTAGTTTTATCATTTTATAATTAAAAAAAAATAATCACAGGCTCCACGGGACTTTACAGTAATTTAATAATTTTTCATATTTTTTATAATTAAATTTATTATATGAGATTTAAATATAATTTTTTTAAAAAGCCTATTTATTAATATGATGCTAATTTTTTCTTTAAGTTTATAATATGCATTGAGATGCTTCAAATTTTCAGTTTATCTTCCTTTCCTTTGACTTATTTTCCCTTCTTTCAAACCTTTGACTTTTTTGTTGGGAAAATTACAGTAAAATGGTTTCGAAATATGAAAAACTCAGATGAGAACTCCGAAATGCTTTAATGACCATGAAGTCCTTAAACTGCCATAATTGAAATCCTTGGGGGACATGAGAATAATTGAGCAGAGAAGAAGCTCAGATGGTCAATTTTATTTAACAATGTTTTTAAATGCAATCGAAATTTGAAGGTTTTTAAGGGAAATCTCAAGAGAAGAAGAATGAAATCTGACTTCAACTTACAATTCAAAAAACATCCATTAGCGATTATATTTTATTCCATTGCAATTCTGTAACAATTCCGTTGCCAATATTAGCCATAGAATAATTTTTTTGCAACATTATTTATAACTAATCCATTACTAATTCCATTGTAAAATATTTAATAACAAAACTGAGCGATGAAAAATATTTGTTACCAACTTTAAGGATAATTAATTCCTATTTTGCAATCGATTTACCCCATAGAAAGTTTCCGCACATACTTTCTATCATTAACCCTCGACGGAATATTTCCATTGGAAAGGTTTTCACACTGATTTATTATTTTAGTAATTTCTTTTTTATATCATAATCCTACAATAATTCATATATTAATATAATAATTTAATGATTTATATACCTTTTCTATTACAAAATAAAAGACATACTTCAAATATGGAGAAACAACATAATCAAGTCGTTAGTAATATGTATACATAACAATACAATTAATCAAATTGTTGGTAAAGTATCCTACCTCCACTTGTTTGGTAATTATACTCCCCAGTTGCTTGATCTATATTGTGCCAATTCCTAATTGTTATGGGCACATTCGCCTTTAGCCACAACCCTTATGTAGTCCATCATTTATTTTTGTTTCCCTTAATTGACTGACCTTTAGAGGAGAAATAATATTAATAGCAGACGACATGGTTTTCGCTCAGCATATATCTAGATTAATTTTATCCAATGGATTTGAATGAAATGAAAACCAACCGAATTACATATTGCATATTATAATTATATATAGATGCAATGAGACGGTTAAACATAATTAATTTTTATTTTATTTCATTTTTAAAAATCTATTTTTTTAATTTTGTATTTTGTAGCAACGTACATGTTGATTAATTAGCATCTACATTAGTATTAATTAAAAAATTATTAGTATGCAAGTATGGGGAGTTGGGGACTAATACTTATAATTGAAAAAAGTGTAAGGACTAAAAAACAAAAAACTACATGGCCCGATAAAAAATCAAATTAAACTATAAGGATTTGTGAATTAATTTTTCTTTAATTTTATAACAATTAAACACACTTTTCATCTATATTATATGAAAATTTAGATAACCATAATATTTATAATTTATCAGTAATCCGACTTGATATAAGTATTACTCTGTATAATTAATAATTAATCACACACCAATGACCATCAATCCTGGTTGTAAGCGTTATGCATAACTTAACTTTTTGCCAAATTATTAATAATTTAATTGGCTCACTAATTGTAAAAGTTCAATCACTCATCATTTGCTTTCTCAAAGCTCTTCAACAACCCCCACCTGAAAAGATATCCTAAGACTCCTTTGCAATGGAGAGCATAGAAGATTCTTTGTTATACAAGAGGGTCCCTTGGTTTGGAGTGCTTAAAATTTTATCAGGTAATTTAAATTTATTTTTCAAACAGTAATTCACTACCTAGTATTGCCATTAAATTTGTACTCGCATTTGAAATAATTCGTGTCCAAATAAAACAAAATACATTCAAAGTAACCTTTTCTATTTACAAAGTTTCAAATCAAAACTTGCAAAAGCGATGTTAAATTCCTTATCTTATTTAAATTTTATTTTAATGGTTTAATAAATAATGGTTAAAATATTTTTTGTATTCTCCAAAAGTAAAAAATAAAATAAATTACACTATATAAAGTAAGTTTAACCCTTTTCAAATTTAGATAAATTATCTGATACTCCTAAAAATTGAAGTTAAAAAAATACTTTTCAAATCATACACAAAAATCATGGGCATCCAATCATCAATAAATTATTACATTTATTAAATGAGTTTTCCTAATTTTATATCATTTTTGCTTTGATATAATTAATTAAATTATTATCAATCTCATCAACATAGGATTAGTTTGAACTTTTAGATAAATAATATTATTAATTTCATAAAAGTAATCGCATCATATGAGTTGATACTTTTAGTTTTGGGCAAATAAATTAAAAAAAATTGCCAAAATATGGAACCATCGATATTGCTTAAATCAAATTAAAAAGAAAAATTACTAATTGAACTCGAGATCTGATTTCTAATAAGTTGTTTGGTAATTCTGATCACTAATGCTACTCTTCGAGCCAGCATGAACACATCATATGTTGAAGATGTCCTCGTCTCGAATGGGACTAGGAGTTAATACATATATTCTTAGTTTTCTTCTACTTAACTCTACATGTATTGGCACTTATCTGTCAACCACGCTCTTGGAATCACCAACTGCAACACCCTTACTAAACCCACAATCATACCAAATCTATATTCATTCCCAGATTTCCCTTTTTTCCAATTGAAAAACAAGAAGCATTCTTTATTTTGAAGGCAATACTCACTGGTAAGTTTTTTTGGATGATTTTGGCCCTCTTCTTGGATCTCTAAGGCAACTTGCAACCCTTCAATATGTCTTCATAACCAGAAAATCTTCTTTCTAGGCTATGGTAGCGAGATGTATAATTTCAGCCATACTAATGAGAATGTGGAGAGTGATTATATCACTTTGCATGAAATCAGACAAGAGGAGGAATATCCAAAACAAAAGATGCAGACTCAAATGCATATTGGAAGCCCAAGACATGAATATACACTTGGAGGAGGCAAATTGAGCCATAATCTTGCAAATTTATGCTCAAATGCATTTTCTAATATACATATGCTTAGCAAAAATATAATATACTATGGCAAGTCATGAATGTGAATAGTGATTTGAAGCATCTTAATGACCTCAAAGGAGGCTTGCCAGGAGTTACAGGCAGCATTACTTGAAGACCAATTCAATTGGAGTCTATTTATTTAATTAGTTAGGTGCCATTTAATCATTATTGGAATATTAGGATTTATTTATAATTATGTGGTCAATCTATTAGCTTAAGGCCCAAAATATTATTTAATCCCCTTGAATCAGATTGTCTTCCATGATCTAATTCTAAATCCCTAAATTTAGATTGTCTTCCATGATTTGATTTATCACATTCTAAACTATGATTTAACCTTTCCTATAATCAAGTTGTCATCAATGATCTGATTTACCCTATTTCAAATATTTCTCTTTTGTCTAAAAAGTTAACAATCTGCATGAGTTCTAAGTATCTTTTAAGAAAGATTTCCAAGCGTTAAAGCCTTATACCTAACATGAAAATTCTATAATTGCCTAAGTTCTTCCAAGTATTCAAATATTCATTAATGCGCTCAAGAAAGGTGTGTTAATGCGTTAACTATTATAGTAGAATAATTTGTGCATTCTCTAGAACCTATTTAACATACTAGTCATTTAGACTAGCGAGTTGTTGTGCCTCATTATTTAAAAAATCTAAAAATCCAATATTTAATGAAGTCTTCCTAACACGTTATGATCACTATCTAAATGCGTTTCATCTATTATGCTTTAGTCATCTATTGAAATACATTTCCTATGTTATAAAATAAGAGAAGATGAAGAAGTTAAAGAGGAGAAGAAATAGCAAGACAAAAGAGTGAAATGAGAGGCAATAGAGTATTCCTCATATGCTTGTATATTCACTTGTCCAAATGCCTTCTACATAACCACTATTTATAGGCCACAACCATTAAAGACTAAACATAAGGTTACAAAGGATTAAAGATGAATAAAATGTCATTAACCATAAGAAACTCCTCTCAAGTCATTCATTGAGGAAGTTATAGCTTTATGGCTTAAAGAGAAGAAGGAATCCTAAGAGGAATCCCAAGAGGTAGAAGCTATATGGACATCCACATATGCAAGAATATTTGTAACACTCCCCCTTGGATGTCCATGATAGATATTATGCCTCATTAAAACCTTAATAGGAAAAATCCATTGGGATAAAAACCTAGTGAAGGAAAAAGAGTACACAATATTTATTTAGGTTACCCTATTAAAAACTTTTTTAGAAAAACCTAGTGAAAAAAACCCTTAAAAGGAAGAGTACATCAAGTACTTATTTACTCTCCCTCATGACGTTGTCAATTTATGTCTTTGAATCTGCGCATTACAATACCATACACTAACTTCTTAAATGACTTAGTTGGTAGTGTCTTGGTAAACAAATCTGCAAGGTTGTCACATGATCGAATTTGCTGAATATCTATATCACAATTCTTCATAAGATCATGAGTGAAAAAGAATTTTGGAGAAATATGTTTTGTTCTATCTCCTTTGATATATCCTCCTTTCAATTGAGCTATGTATGCTGTATTATCTTCATATAATACTGTTGGAATCTCTTATTCTGGAAGTAGACCACTCATTCTTTGGATATATTGGATTACTAACCTTAGCCAAATACATTCTCGACTTGCCTCATGAACTGCAATTATTTCTGCATGATTTGACGAGGTAGCTGATAAAGTTTGCTTTATCGAATGCCAAGATATAGCTGTACCTCCACAAGTAAATAAATATCCTATCTCAGATCTACCTTTATGTGGATCTGATAAAAATCCTGCATCTGCATAACCAATCAATTGTGATTTGGATTCATTAGAATAAAATAATCCTATATCAATTGTCCCTCGAAGGTATTGAAATATATGTTTAACTCCATTCCAATGTCTTCTTGTTGGAGAAAAACTAAATCTTGCCAATAAACTAATAGCAAATGCAATATCAGGTCGTGTCAAATTAGCAAGATATATTAGTGCCCCTATAACACTAAGATATGGTACTTCTGGACCAAGAAGTTCTTCATTTTTCTCTTAAGGGTGAAAATAATTTTTTTCTTTAACTAACGATCTTACAACCATTGGAGTAGTTAATGGATGTATTTTATCCATATAAAATTGCTTTAATATTTTTTCAATATAAGCTGATTGATGAAGAAAAACTCCATTTGTTAAGTGCTCGATTTGTAAACTAAGACAAAACTTTATTTTTTTAAGATCTTTCATTTCAAATTCTCTCTTTAAACAATCTACTACTTTTTGAAGCTCTTCAGGAGTTCCAATTATATTCAAGTCATCCACATAGACAGCAATTATAACAAATTTTGATATATTCCTTTTTATAAAAACACATGGGCTAATTGAATCATTTTTATAGCCTGCTTTCAACAAATATTCACTTAGATGGTTATACAATATTTTTCCATATTGTTTTAATCCGTATAAGGATTTTTGCAAATGAATTGCATAATTTTCTCGAGAATTCTTACATGCTTAAGGTAATTTAAATCCTTCAGGGATTTTCATATAAATTTCAATATCTAAAGAACCATATAAGGATGCTGTAACAACATCCATTAGTCGCATATCAAGTCCTTCATGCACTGCTAGACTAATTAGATATCTTAAAGTAATTGTATCTACCACAGGAGAATATGTTTCTTCATAATCAATGCCAGGCCTTTGCGAAAAACCTTGTGCCACAAGTCTTGCTTTATATCTAACAACCTCATTTTTCTCATTTTGTTTTCGCACAAAAACCCATTTATACCTAACTAGTTCAACACCATTCGGTATTTAGACTACAGGTCCAAAAACTTCACGTTTTGAAAGTGAATTCAATTCTGCTTGAATTGTGTCTTTCCATTTTGGCCAATCATTTCTATGTCTACATTCTTCAATTGACCTAGGTTCAAGATCCTTACTTTGATTAGTTATTTCAATAGCAATACTGTATGAAAAAATATCGTCGACGACTATATTTTTTCAGTTCCACCTTTTTCCCATAGTGATATAACTTATCGAGATCTCTTCATTATTTTCATGTCCCTGAACCTCGTCTGGGGTCTTTTGATTTGTTATGTCCTGGATATCTCCTATAACAATTTGACCATCTTGATTGTTTATTCTTTTCTTTCTAGGATTTTTATCTTTAGAACCGATTGGTCTACCACGCTTCAAATGTAATTTACTTTCATTTGCACTTGATACTTGTCCTGCTGGGACATCAATTCGAATTGGAGTATTTTCAGCTGAAATATGAGATGTAATAATTATCTTGGGGTCAGTAAATGCATCTGGCAGTTGATTTACAATATTTTGCAAATAAATTATTTTTTAAACTTTAAGCTCACATATTTGTGTTTGAGGATCTAAATGAGACAATGATAATTCTTTCCATGTGATTTCTTTATCCAGCTGCTTATTATCTCCCCTAATGTTGGAAAATTTGTCTCATCAAAATGATAATCCACGAAACGCATCGTAAACAAATCTCCTATTAGCAGTTCTAAATACTTGATTATAGAAGGGGATTCATAACCAACATATATTCCTAACCTTCTCTAAGGTCCCATCTTTGTGCATTGTGGTAGAGCAATTGGGACAAATACCGCACATCCAAAAATTTTAAGATGAGAAATATTTGGCTCCTTACCAAAAGCCAATTGTAATGGGGAAAATTTATGATAACTTATTGGCCTGATGCGTATAATTGTTGATGCATGTAAAATTGCATCTCCCTAAGATGAAATAGGAAGTTTTGTTCTCATAAGTATTAGTCTAGCAATCAATTGGAGGCGTTTAATTAATGATTATGCTAAACCATTTTGAGTGTGGACATGAGCAACAGATTTTCCACTGTTATTCTAGTTACCATGCAATAATCGTTAAACTTTTGCGATGACAACTCACTCACATTATCAAGATGAATTATCTTAATTGCATATTCTAGAAATTGTGCTCTTAATCGAATTATTTGAGCAAGTAATTTAGCAAATGCTAAATTACATGTAAATAACAAACACACATGTGACCATCTTGTAGATACATCTATTAAAACTATAAAATATCTAAATGGTCCACATGGTGGATGAATAGGTCCGCATATATTCCCTTGGATACATTCTAGAAATGTAGGGGATCTACCCCAACTTTTGTTAATGAAGGTCTTGTAATTAGTTTGCCTTGAGAATAAGCAACACATGAAAAATCTTTAAATTAAAGAATCTCCTGGCTCTTCAATGGATGTCCATGTGAATTTTTAATAATCGTTCGTATCATAGTTGATCCAGGATGGCCTAACCGGTCATGCCAAACAATGAATATATTTTTATCAGTAAACTTCTGGTTTGCTGTAGCATTTGTTTCAATTATACCAATATTTGTATAGTATAAACCAGAAGATAATGCAGGTACTTTTTTAAGAACACATTTTTCTCCATGTCTAACAATTGTAATATATAGATATTCAATATTTTTCTCCTCTATAGTCTCAATATGATACCCATTTTGGCATATATCTTTAAAATTTAACAAATTTCTTTGAGACTTAGAGGAATATAAAGCATTATTAATTACAAAATTTATCCCTTTGGGTAATATAATCATTGCTCTTTTGAAGCCTTCAATTAGTTTTGTATTACCCTCTATAGTATTGATGCTTGCACTATTCATTATCAAATGAGAAAAATATTTTTTATCTTTGAGTATGGTATGTATTGTAGCACTATCTATGAGACATATATCTTCATTCTTGTGCCCAAGAAAAGATAGAGGAATATCCATATTCTTCATCAAAAGAAATAAATGTATCAAAATATATTATTAATAATAATGCTCTTAAAAGAAGAAAATAAAAGTAAAAATAAATAAAGCATAAAGTATAACTAAATTATGATAAAATATAGATAAAACATAAACTAAATTTGTTTCTCTAATCATGATTCTCAAAGAAATCAGCCACTTCTAAGTGTGCCATAGCATCAAGGTCATCATATAGCTCATTGATATCATTATTTTTGTATACAAAATTTGCCTCAACATCATCATCTTGGAAAGTCATATTTGCTTCCATGTTCTTTGAATTCTTTTTTGTGGAGGCTTGACAAAGCTTTGCTAGATGTTCAGGCGTACGACAGGTATGCGACCTGTAACATCCTTACTTTCATACGTCTTAGGGACTATTCAGTAGCATTTAAAACCACTTACAAGACCTTGGAAGTCCATTAGCCAAATCTGAAATTTTACTCTTTCTTGGGTTACTGTTCATATGGTATTCCAGATTATGTAACAAACTTCATAAAATCATAATTAATTCTAGAAAACTCGAAATGAAGTAGTTCAAAAAGCTACATGAAGATAACATCTTGAAATTTAAGAGAAAAATAATTTCTAGACCAAATGATTAGCCAATTAATATATTTTATTCGTTTAAGTTTACTATTTATTTGGTCAAAAAACTCTGGAGACAGATTCTGGTCCCTTACTTTGGAAATTCATTTCTCTTGATATACACATCCAAATAAAACGTTCTACCTATGCACTTAAAGATCTTGATGTGTACTAAATGTTCATAAAATTTTGTGAAATAATTCCTTCCATTTACTAGGTCAAACTGAAGTGACAACAAAACTGCTTTAGGACCTACGTTTTACCATTTCAGTTTCCTTTCTTTCACTTTCCATAATTGTTCCAGCATACAAAGATCATCTCTTTTGCCTTTTTTGAATTCATATACATCATGGGGTTATACAATAATTGTTTCATACAATCTCATCACATAAATAGATACTTTACATAGCTTTGACATACATGGAAAGTGCATAGCATATGCTAACATCTTAAATACTTCACTTTTCTTCTTCCATGCTTTAGCTCTTCTCCATGCATACATTATCCATCATGCTTGACCTAAATTGGTTGGTTATGGGAGAATGAGATTCTAGGAAATCTCAGTAGAAAACATTACCACTTAAATATGCAAGATGGATGCTAACGCATGATATGTAATTTCATTAAACTTTCTTTGATTAGTGACATGCCATCATGCTATATACTTTCACATAAAGTGCATGGCCATGGAAAACATGTTATTCACAATATATTCAACATCATTTATCATGTCACAATATCATTCAAATATCATATACATGTCAACACATAAGCATACCACATCAAGCACATAAAGAGGTAAGTTCACTACCTTGTACTTAAGCTTTCCTCTTGATCTTTAGCCCTTGCTCCCTAGCTTTCCAACCTTGCTCCCTATCTTTCCAACCATGAAGCCTTTATGTCATTCACTTCCCAACATCTTCTTGGATGTTTCAAGGTTCTAAACACATTTATATTCATCACATAATCAATTAGGACTCATGAACTCTAACCAATTCAAGACTAATCCTTGTTACACTCTTTATTATCATAACTTTCTCTAATCTTCACTAATCCACTTGGCTCTTGAACCAATTGATTCTTGACTTTACCCCACACAATTTCATCTTTTGAATCCATTTATGAGCTTAGAATCATGAAATTCTAGCTCTTTCATGGCCTTCTGTACAGAACTGAACATAAGCATACAATTCTTTCAAAAATTCTCATTTTGATTCTAATGCTTCCCATACTTGTTTCTCCACTTTACCCCACACAACTTTTCATTTTAAAACCATTGGAACATCAAAATCATGAAATTCTAATCACTGTTCATGTGAGTGAACAGTAACCGTAAGGACTCTCAAAGATTACAACCTTGAGATTTTAATGTTTCTAAGGTTCAAAACCTTTCCAATCCTACACAAAATCATCATCTAAATTCAATGGAAGCATTAAATCATTGAAATTCAATTTCCTTCCCTCATGAACAGTGCAGAACAAACAGGGCAAATCATGGTAAAGTCAAGAATATCAACTTGATTCAACAACCAATCTCTTAACTAGCTTGTTTAAGCTTCCATCATATGTTTCTAACTTTAAGTTCTTCTTTCCCCTTTCATCTAAGGTTTTTGGGCAGCAAAACCCCTTATAGAAAACTCAACTTTTCTCCCATGAAAACCCTAAGTTCAAGCTCCTAAATCAAAGGAAAATAAGCTAGGAGAGATTGCTTACCTTTAATCTCTAGCTTGCTTGAACTTTGGTACTTTGAATCTTCTTTGTCTTAGCTTGAGTTTTTATTTTGTAAGAGTTTCCCCAAGGGTCCATGAAGCCACGGTTTTGATGCAGAAATGAGGGGGTATTTATAGCCAAAATCTATGAAAAATGAATGGCCAAGATTGATTTGATTACTATTTGATCTAAAGGCTCACATTTAATCTTCGATTTTACTTTTTCATAAAAGAATAATTATGAAATCTTGTGGGAAAGCTCAAGGGACACCTCATGGGGGTATGTGGCATGCTCATAGTGTAAGGAAGCTTCTGAAAAAATTACAGTCCAATCCGGTACCGATCGGAGCAATTTCATAACAACCGGACTGCTTTCTATTCTGAATTTTTTATAATATACCAGGATATGTATTTTGTCCTAGAAATCAATATCTAGGCTTCTCATACAATTAACATACTTGTACTAGCCACAACTTAATTACAGATCCCTTAGAAAATGACCAAAATACCCTTGGTGTCTTTCTTACACTATATTGACCATAAGGGCATAATTGTCATTTGACCCCTCTTTACACTGCCTCAGGGCATATCTGGGTTCTAAATAATCACATTTATACTATATGCCACGTTTTTAGCCTATCCCAGATGACCAAAATGCCCTCCATCCATCATTGGTATAATATGGGCATCCAGGGGTATTTTCATAATTTTGCACTTTTTTTGGACACTGGCCCCTTCTGCTGATGAACTGGTACCCTAGGTTTTGGGCCCTCCTTGGCATCATCATAGGCCCATATATGAGGTCATCTGGTCTCATTTCATCTAGGCTTATTTACTAATAAATTCTATTATCGGATCACGGGTGGCTTCAAACTCCCGTCAAAATGTACTGTTATGGGAATAACTTTTTGTACAAGACTTCTTCTAGTGTTCTGTCAGATTCATAACATCTGACACTATAGGGCACTTTCCTGTAATTCCCCCACTTATATCTGATGTCCATGGAATTTGATAAAAATTCAGATAACTTTTAAACTATAAGATAATTTTCTGTTATATAGAGTCCTAATAAAATTTCTGTAGCATGCCAGATTAACCAGCGAAACTTCCTCTATTTATTGATGGAATGTGGGACTATAAAACTTCTGGGGCAGTTATAACCCTTTTTAGGCTGATCTTTTTATAATTACAATTTTGCCCTTGAACTTTTTACTTAATTACATTTAAGTCCCTTAACTTTCAAAAATTACCACTTTTGGCCAAAATCTTGTTTCTTCTTTAACTTTTGGCCTTTAACCTTTTCTAATTTTTATTTTAGTCCTTCTCTTCCTTAAAGAATCATCTAACCTTTATCTTTTCTTATGATCTTCATCATAATTCGTTCCAAATCTCTTTCCACTATCAATACTATACGGATAGGGAAAAATTATGATATGACGCGACCAATGTCCTTTTATCCCACACCTATAACATAAATTTTCCACAATTTTTGAGGGACCACCCTTGTCTTTTTTTTGCTCTTCATTATATTTCTTCTTTTGGTGGGTATTTGGATTATAATTACTTCCACCACCATGATGACGGCAATTGCAACGTCCCCTACCACGACCACTGTCACGACCACGACCGTGACCCCACCCACGACTATGGGCATGAAAATTAGTGTGTTCAGTCACATTCACTTCAGGGAATGGAGCTTATCCAGTGGGACAGATCTCATAATTTTTCATTAACAACTCCTTATTTTGTTCATCCACAAGAAGACATGAGATTAGTTCAGAATACCTTTTAAAACCTTTTTCACGATATTGCTGCTACAGGAGCACATTTGAAGCATGAAAGGTTAAAAAAATATTTCTAATAATTCCTCATATGTTATTTTCTCACCATACAATTTCAGTTGATAACTTATTTTAAAAACAGCTGAATTATATTCAGATACAGATTTGAAATCTTGTAGCCTCAAATGCAACCATTCATAACGAGCTTTGGGTAAGATTACTGTCTTTTGGTAATCATATCGTTCTTTTAAATTATTCCAATATTCTAACGGATTTTTCACCGTTAGGTATTCAGCTTTTAGCCCTTTATGTAAATGGTGGCGAAGGAAAATCATGGCCTTAGCCTTATCTTGATTGCTTGCTTTATTTATAGGTAAAATAATATTCCCTAGACCTTTGGCATCTAAGTGGATCTCAGCATCTAAAACCCAAGATAGATAATTTTTTCCTGAGATATCAAGAGCAGTAAACTCAAGTTTTGTCAGATTAACCATAGATCAAACTAAAATAATAATAACAATTAGAATTCTGATAAAATTAATTAGAAAAATATGATAATAAAAACATAAATCAAATAAACAATATATATTCAACATAAATATAAAAAAAGTAACAAAATATAAATGGTCTAAATAAAGAAACAAAATAAATAAATAAAATAAATAACTATAAAATATATATAGTAACACATAAGCAATTAAATAAACAAAACAAAATAATGGAAACAAAATAAATAATATAGAGAAAATAATACTATAATAAAAATAATATAAATAAAATAAGTAATATAAATTAAATAAATATAAATAAATGTAACAAAATAAATTAAATAACATAAAAACATGTATAAATATAAACAACATAAATAATATGTTACAATATGTAGAATTAGAAATAACATAAATCAAATATATAAATAGTAACATAGTATAAGTATTTCATAATATCAATAAGCGAATATTATATAACTGTAATAAATATATAATAATTCTAAGAATAGAAAGAAGATAAATAAATTAATTGAAATATAAATTAATAAATATACAGGGAGGGGGAATTGGAAATGTAAACAATATATAGGGAGAAGGGAAAATGTAAACAACACACATATATGTAAATATATATAAATAGAGAATCAGTCATAATATTGTATTAATATATCAAAAGAAGAAAAAAAATTAGAATAACACAATATTTTACATAAGAATAAAATAAATAAAGATAACCCACACATACATATCTAACATTAAAAATTAAAATGGATAGGAAAGAATAACATAATAAATAATGGTGGAATATATAACAAATATATAAAAATAAAATTTGCTCATAATAATTAAGTAAGATGATAATAGAAAATAAAACATAAATGATAATTAGATAAAGAGAAAACTAATATCCTTTGTATATAATTGAACATAATAGTATATGAATTGATAAGGAGTTCATACCTTAAATTTTTCAGAGCAATCTCGTGCTGATAACGTGTTATAAAACAAGAGAAGATGAAGTTAAAGAGGAGAAGAAATAGCAAGACAAAAGAGTGAAATGGGAGGCAATAGAGTATTCCTCATATGCTTGTATATTCACTTGTCCAAATGCCTTCTACATAGCCACTATTTATAGGCCACAACTATTAAAGACTAAACATAAGGTTACAAAGGATTAAATACGAATAAAATGTCATTAACCACAAGAAACTCCTCTCAAGTCATTCATTGAGGAAGTTATAGCTTTATGGCATAAAGAGAAGAAGGAATCCTAAGAGGAATCCCAAGAGAGCTATATGGACATCCACATATGCAAGAATATTTGTAACATCCTAACAATAGTTTAGAACGGCTAATAACGACTAGTTTGTGTGTCTAACGTCTCTTTATCCAAGAAACCTACAAATATGAGTCTTGATCAAATTTGGGCAATAGAGAGACATGCTAGAACAATAAGTGAGTGCGTAAAAATGTTTTCTTACATGAGATTAAGAGATTATATTATATCATTATGAGTCATTAGCTCTCATCATCTCTTGTTAATTTGGAGTATTAATGTGTTCATTTACTCTAAGAGAGTTCTTACTCAGCACTTCAGTTATACAGATTTAACCTTCAAGATGTTTCATTGAGCTGATCACTTGGGTACTGCAAAAATATAAAGTTTTGGCGATGACTTTTCAGCGGCGACAAACAAAGTCTCAGTTGAAAATTGACTTAAAGTGGCGACAATATTTGTTGCTGCTAAAAACTGACTTTCAACGACGATAAACAATGTCGCCATAGAAGGTTAATAAGTTAAAAATTTTGATGACACTTTTCTACAGTGATACTAATTGTTGCCGCAGAAGGTCTTAGTATCTGCAACGACATACATGTATCACAGCAGAAAGTCTATATTTTTGTGCCAACAATTGTTTGTCGCTGTAGAAGGCGTGATTCAGCGGTGACTTTTTTATCAAATTGTCGTAGCTAAAAATATTTCATACATTTTTTCCACTTTACAGGGGTATGAAGCAACTACTAATATATATAATTAAATTATTGAATAATGTCATTTTTAAACATTAAATAAAGAAATTTCACATGTTATTATAGTAAGGAGAGATTATACAAATAATGATGTAATGTCTGTGAAAGAAGGAAATGAAGCAGGGGTATGTGCATGAGAAAGATATATTAAATGTGTGTCAATAAGTGTGAGAGTTAGTATTTGTATATTAGGGAGAATGTGGGGGAGGAGATAGAGAGAGGGAGATGTGTGGGTGTGGGAGAGATCAGGAGAAAGAAGGAACGTAAATTAGAAACATACATTCTTAGTCATTGTTGCATATGTTCTCTATAGCTATATTTATATAACATCCCAACTTTTATAAAAAGAATTTATAAGGTATTATTGAGTTTAAAAGTATTTTTCTAAAATTAAAAAGTCTAAAAAGTGAAATTTTAGAGAAAGAATAAAGGAAAGAATAATTATTACAAATATTTTGGGGTTAAAAAAATTAATGAAAAATCATAAAATGAGTATTTTGGGGCCTTAGAAAATCATAAAATTAGTATTTTGGAGCCTTAGAAAATTATGAAAGAGTTTTTTTTGGGACCTTAGAATCTTTTGGAGTTTATTTTGGGGTTAAGAGTTTATTTTTTGGGAATTAAATACCTATTTTTTTGGAAAATTCAAGAAAAATATTTAGAAGTATCATTTCCTTGAAAATTTTGAAACAAATCCCTAATAATTTGAAGAAGCTATGATGGAAAAATATCTTTAATTTATTAAGTGGTTTATTTTTTTAAAAATTATTTAGTAAAAGTAAGACTTTCAACAGCGATTCTTTCGGTACTTTCAGCGGTGACACTTTTTGTTGCCACTAAAAGTAAGACTTTCAATGGCGAATTTTTGTCTCTGCTAAAGGTTATTTTCCCAAATATGTTAACCCTAATTCCCTTTAATCCTGATTGTATCTGCCAAACTGTGACACAATTTCTCTCCTCTCCTTGGCGAAAACCTTACAGAGCTTCATATCCCCATCGCATCGTCCTTCAATTTAGACCTTAAGATCGCACCTCTTCACAGATTCCATTGTCATCGTTGCACGCCTTTGTTCTTCATCGGCTGCCTCGCTCATCTACAAAAAGAGAGAGAGAAAGGAGCACATGAGAAGGACTAGAGGGTGAGACGTCGGAAGGGTGACTGGAGGAGGGATGAGCTTGCGGCATAGTTGACAAGCTGAGGTGAGTTCTTTGACTCCATCTTCACCTTCGACTTCTCTATTCTGTTACCGATGAAGTTGAGGTTTTGGGTAAGTTTTGGTTGATTAAGTGCATATGATTAGGGATTTGAGCTATTAATTATGAAATCAAACTGAAACTGTAAATCTTACGATTTTATTGTTAATCCTTTCTTGTTTTCGATTTTTGATCCTCTCCAACTTTGATCGTCTGGTTCCAGAAGGTTGACATTCACATTTTGACTTTTAGGTAACGGTGAATTTTATTTCTGAGAACTATGATATTTTCTCAGGTGTTTTGAGTTCTCCTAGACGAGCTTTTGGCCTTAGGGCTCGTACTTCAGTTTAACTAATCCAGCCTTGCTCCCCTCTACCCTTGATTGTGGATTCAATCGAATCAAGTTCATTTTCTACAAAATTGAATTTTTGAGAGCTTCTATTTACTTCTCTCTTCCTTCCTCTCGGCGTCCTCTGATTATTCTATGTATTTCCTTTATTGATTTCTGCCATTTCACATGGTGTTAAAGCTCGTATAATATCTAATTCTTAATTTACTTCATTTTTTTAGTTACAGAAAACTTGTATATAATCGTGATGCTTGAAGGTTTCTATTCTTTATTTATATCTAGATTTAGCATCCAAATTTCAAGTTATGCAATCATTTTATATTCATCTTATATTTGGCATTGGAATTTCTGTTTCTTATTTTGTTTTGCGTGTTTGATTTTATAGAATAACTAAAAGCTTCTGTGAAAAGAGTGGAAGAGAAAGTGAACGAATATCTCAGGTACACAAATTTACTTATTTTCCATTGGATGTGGACCAAATACTGATTTAGACAACTTATAGTAGAAGTTTAAGATTAACGATTATCAATGTTTGCGTTTTTTTGGCCCTAGTAAATCTTGAACGATAATTCTTTCTTACTTTCTTTTGGGTTGGGGAAAGAAAAGCTCACTTGTTGATATTTCATAGAATTATAGGTAGCTTTCTGAGATTCCTGGAGTAGTTGACATGGTGCCAGATTAAATTCTCGATAACTACTTATGGGGCTCATTTTTTTCCTTCTAATTAATTGATTATTTATTGATTGCTTCATTCGTAAAATTAGACTAGTATCTATTTAAATATTGTAAAATAGCGGTAGGCCATTTTGAATCACGCTAGGACCATATTAAACGATCACAACAACAAATATTTTTGTTCATTATTGATGGAGTTGTATCCCTTCCTTGACCATGAGTGGAGAAACCTAATATTTACTGATATAGGCACCCAATGTTTTTTAACCAAATTTAGGCATCAAATGTTAGTTCACAATATTTCACAACTTGTTTTTGTTTGGTTTATTAGTTTGTTATGGAAGACACTAAATTGTTTAAAATCTATTCCAGAACATAAAAACTTTTATGCTTGTTATTTATGCGACTGATCAAATAAATTTTTGTGCTTTCTAATTGGGTTTTATTCTACCAAAAAATAATTTTTCTAAATTTAAGTGAAAAATATTTAAAAAAATTAATTTCTTGGGTGTTCTAATTGGGTTTTATTCTACCAAAAAATTAACTTTTATTCAATATTTAAGTTAAAGACTCAAACATTGAATTACCCTAATACACATATGTTCATGCATTGATATGTTTGTTGGATTTTGTTGTTGTATCCTAGGCGTAACTTTCTAGGTATAAAAATGGATAAAAGTTAGTTACATATTAAAGAAAGAGATAACCTATCTTATATTAGAGGAGTGGATGCCTTTTTGGAATGGGCATTTAGCCAACCTGGCGTGATAAATCAAATACATTGTCCTTGTAAAAGATGTATGAATGTTATATTTAACGTGAGAAGAGATGTTATGACAAATTTATTGACCAAGGGTTTCTAGAATAGTTACGACGTGTGGGACTTGCATAGTGAAATTAGAAGATTTTAGACAGATTGTGGAACTTATGGTCATGACCTAGAAAATGATAGTGATAATGACAACTTTGTCAGGATGGTATGTGATGCATATGGAGTTCCATATGTGGATTATATAAATACTAGTGACTATGAGAGTGAAGAGCCTAATGTTTTGGCTAAAAGGTTCTTTGACTTATTAAAAGATGCCGAAACTAAACTTTATCTAGGTTGTGTGAAGATGACTAAACTTTCTTTTATTGTAAAGTATCTTCAAGTGAAGTGCCTTAACCATTATAGTAATAATCTATGGCTCCCATAAGGGGCTTTAGTGCCAGACTCATTCTATGAAGCTAAGAAGATAATTCATGATTCGGGTTTAGATTATCATAAAATTGATGCTTGTGAGAATGATTGCATATTGTATTGGGGAGAGCACACAAATACATAATCATGTCCTAAGTGTAAGATGCCTAGGTGGAAGGTAAACAAACAGAAAGGGAAGAAGGTTTCATATAAAGTGTTGATGCATTTTCCCATAACACATAGGCTACAAAGACTTTATATGTTAAGAGATATAGCTAAAAAAATGAGGCGGCACAAGGAGAAACACTCAAATGATAATGTATTGAGACATCCAGTTGATTCTTTAGCTTGGAAACACTTTGACCTCCAATACCCTAACTTCTCTACTGATCTAAGAAGTGTTCGACTGGGTTTAGCAAGTGATGGATTTCAATCTTTCAAGAATATGAGTGCCAATCATAGTATCTGGTCTGTTGTCTTAGTGCCATATAACTTGCCACCATGGCTTTGCATGAAAAGCCCATACTTTATGATGACACTTCTTATTCTGGGTCCAAAGTGTCCAGGTGATGAAATAGATGTTTATGTTCAACCAATGATTGAGGAGTTGAAACAATTGTGGGAAGTAGGGGTACATGCGCATGATGCATATTGTTAATCAAATTTTATCATGAACGCAACAATATTATGGACTATAAATAATTTTCCCATATATGAAAACCTTTTAAGGTGATCAACTAAAGGTAAACTTGCATGTCCTTGTTGCCACAAAGACACGTATTATATTTCGATAAGGAGCAAGTTGTCTTACATTGGGCATAGGCGCTTCCTTCCACAAAATCACCCATGGCATAAAAATAAGGGATCATTTGATGGTAAAGAAGAGAATATGGATCCACCAGTTCTATTGACTGGAGATGAAGTACTTAAGCAACTAGAACACTTGGTGATGTGTCATTTAAGAAGGGTAAAAAATGAAAGTGTCATACACATAATTATGCTTATAATTGGAGGATAAAAAGTATTTTTTTTCTAATTACCTTGTTGGAAGAACTTGCTAATATGGTGTTATAGCATATTTATGAGTTGTTTTACATAAGCAACATAAAAGTATACTTGTTTAAATGTCATTGGTGGGATATGGCTAATTATGACAAAGGATATAAGGTTGATAATTACAGGTTCATAAGTATCAAAATGCGATATTCACTACAAACGAATGGACTATTTATTCTAGCCTCTCAAGCTAAGCAAGTTTTCTATGTTGATGATATTATTGCACCCGGTTGGCTCGTTGTTGTCAAAACAAACCCATGTGACTTGTTTAATGTATCAACTGATAATGATACTGATGATAGTGGGATCAATGATCCTATGGTTGATAAAGAATCTTATCAATAGTTAGTGATAGACTTGAATGTTTATCGTACGAGTCCTACACAATTTGATGATATTATTGTTAACTTATATGGAGAAGCTAGACAAACGCAGACCTTAGCTCAAGGAGAACCATCACAAATACATCAAAATAATGCCATTGAGATTGGATTTAGTGATGAAGAGGATCTTCTTCATGACTTTGATAGTGATACTAAAGAAGAAAGTGACATAGAAACTGAAATAGAAGAAACAAATGAATCAGAAGATATTGATAGAAGTGATAGTGCAACAGAAGATTCAATTGAATGACATTAATTGATATGGTAGATTTCATTAATATCTAGATTCATTCTTGATTCCTTGCTATTTAAAATTTGATTGATTGTTATTTCCTAAATGAAATGTATACTCTTATAGGATATGTCAGTATTAAAGAGAGGTCAAGGTGGAAAAGGTCTTTCTGTTACATCTCATGACAACAGAAATAGCCGAGGTACATGCTCTATACCTCAATCAAGACCTTTTATTTCACCTCTATCACTACAACAACAACTTAAGGAAATGCCTGTCAATTATCCTCCTACTCCTTATACTCAAAATAGTAGTGCAGGTAAATTTGCTTCAATTTTATAATAATTGATTTACATCGCATGTAATATTTAATTGTTCTAATTCAACTTCAATGATAGGCTCTTCTAGTGTAATCAATAAGCCTAGAGAGTTTATAAGTTTATTAACCTAAATTTGAGGACTGCGCAAGGAGCAAAGATTCGAGTCAAGTTTTCTGATTCCATGTCAAGAGCAATTAGTCCAGAAGCAAGAGACTTTTCTAATTATTGTGGTTTAACTCTTAGAACCACATTCTCTTTCAGGGATGGTGGAGGAAACTGGAAGAATATTTTTAAAAAATATGGTCAGGATATGATTTTAAAAATAAATGTATTATTTATGTCAAATTTTTATACTTATCTTAGTTTATTTATATTATTATATAAAGTGTTCATATTTATTTTAGGATAAATTTGAACATGCTGATACAATTGCTGAAGAAAAGTTTCATATAACTATATCAATTATTTTACAAAATGTATTCAGAAATTGGAAGACAAATTTGCACTCTCACTATAAGAAATATGAGACTGATGAGGATAAGTTGGTTGATCATCCTCAAACTATTAGTTTTCAAGATTGTGAGTAGTTATTAATATATTTTAAGTCTAGTATTTTTAAGGTACCTCTCTATCCTTCTAAATAAATTATATGACATTAATTCAATAATTAAATTCTTATTAGTACCATATTTTGTTGTAGAACAAAAGTACAAGAAACACAACAAATGGAGAAAAACAAATGACTAAACATACTTGTGGTCCTCGATCATTTGCAGAGATTAGATATACAATAAGTTCAATCGATCATCACTATAATTTAAGTTTTTAATAATTTTTTAATTTTAAAATCTATTCTTTTCATTTTCTTATATGTTATTATTTTGTAGAAAGATCCTATAATTGGACAACTTACCCCTCCTGACCAGCTGTAGGAGATAACACATACTAGGAAGATATTAGATGGACTAGTAGTATGGGCTGACCCACACTTTGAACAGATTCATATATGCATTGTAGTTTAATATTTTACTTTGATTTAGTTTTATTTTTAATCTAATAATTTCATATTTTTTACAGAGTTGCATGCAGGAACTTTCTCAGCAACAAGACCAAGATTTAGATAGTGATACTCGAATGATGTCAAAGAAATATTGGCGACAGTTCTTGGTGAGAGGTCAGGATATGTAAGAGGGAAAGGGTATGGAGTGGAGCCTTCAAGGAAGAGAAATTGCCCTCAATCTAGTGATAGTTCAGTTATGTAGAGTGTGAGTGCCCAATTATAGGAAGAGTTTGATAAAAAAATTCAAGAGGAGAGAGAAAAATGGAGGTAGAGCATGCAAAGATGGAAGAAGAGCGTTCAGCGGAGCGTGCGAAGATGGAAGAATAGCATTCGCAATTTTAGTAAATATTAATGGAGCAAAGGATACAAGCTCAATTTGCTGCCTTGAAGCAGAGAAGGCAACCACATGCGCCTACTTCTTCTACTCCTATTATTGGTCCTTCCATATAATATTTATGTATAAACTAAACAATTCTATTTTCTTCTTAAATATGTTTAAATAATTGAAGTAATTTGATATTTTATTGGATGATATAAATTATTCATCAATTATTAGTTTTGTTTATTTAATTAATTATTTTTGTTTCATTTTTATTATTAAATTACATATTTCAATATGAGAAAAATTTGAGAAAAATTTAAACAATTTTTAATATAGTTAATTTTTTTTTGTTGTGGGGTGATCTTCTAGTTGTAATCTTCAAATTATAGGTGGCGTCACAAGTGTAGACTGAACTTGTGATATAATGGGATTGCGGCATTGTTGGTGCCTAGATCAAATTAGTTGGATTGTTGTGGCTTCTCTAGTAACCTGATTAAACTAGTGGGATTGCTGTGGCTTCACTAGTGCTCGTATTGAACTAGTGTAGCAGCTTCACAAGTGCTCAGATCAAACTAGTGGGATTTAGTGGAGAAATCTCAAGATGGAGCTTGGGGATTAGACGTAGGCTCAAGTGTGAGTTAAACTAGGATAAATCACTTTGTTTGCATTCTCTCTTCCATAAACTCTTTACTTTTAGCACTTGTGTTTTCATTGTTTTAACTTGCTGCTATCTATTGTAGTCAACTACTATTAATATTTGCAACCGTTATTTTATATAGTCAACTATTTGTTGTGCTTTTTGGCCCATCTTGTGCATAAATTTTTTGTTAACCCAATTCACCCTTCATCTAGGCACAAGACTAAAGACAAGCATAATCTTCATTTATAGAGGTATCTTCAACACTCTAACAGATCTAACATGTTTTAAAGTTTTGTTATCTTCAAAATCATGAATATTCACATCTTCCTCATCATATCTCAATTGTTAAGGGCTACCCACAAAAGTTTGAGTTAAATCCATATGCCCTAGTAGAGCTCCATCATTCTCCTTTCCTTCTCCTTTATTTTTACCTCAAATTGCATCTAAAATGATTGTGCGTTGCATTAGAAAATGTGTGTTGTGGCGCACGTGATAATTTTTTGTGTGAATCTAGACATAAAAAAATTACAAATTAAGGTTATATCTGAAGTTTGAGATGATTACTTTTCAATGAAAAGAAAAACAATTTCTAAAATAGTTGAGAAAAAAATCCAAACTAAGATAAAGAATATTATTTTCAACCCATCCACTCTTAAGCATAATTAAGAAATCATCAACCTTCTACAATAAGTAGTAATTATGTGGGATGTTACACATTTTCTTGTGTCTTTCTTACCAAGACCAAAGGTGAATTTCTTTTGCCTTAACTTTTTCTTGAGGATTAAAAAAAGGCAATCCTATAATATAATTAATTAAATAGACAAACATATACATCATTAAAAAGAAACATATCTATCTACAAGTTGATGAAAATATATCGTGAAGGGATTCGGGAGTACCTGAGATGTATACCAGTTACTCTGGCAGCCACGTGATAACCCGATCACTCTGATGGATCTGGGTATTTGTATACAACAAATGCACTCCAAGAAAAGAAGAGAATTCAAAGAGAAAAATTCCACGAGAGAGGTCTCTGTTATTTGAATTAATGGGGATCCTAATCAAGAGTTATGTTATCCCATTATTCTCTCCCTCAATCCCATATCAGTATCTCGTGAATATCTCATTCAAAATTCAAAATTTGAATAAAAGGGAAAATCTTTTTAGATAATAATATACACTTTTAGTTATTATCTCATGATCCTCAGATTATATGGGCTTGGGCCCAATCCATTAAGGGTATATTTGAGCCCAAATTCTAATATATCCCACTTACACTTGGTGAATTGGATACCTTAGGTCTAGTCTCTTTCTCTTATTTCTTTCATACTAAGTGCTTTATCATGACTACGTGGGCATGACATCTCTACTTAGCCACATGTACTAGAAATCCCTTTTACATGATAAACACAAGGAAAACTTCTCTATGTAGCTTGAATTTAATAATATACCTCAGATGTCCTACATTTACCGATATACACTTTTCTATGGCCAATCTAATCCCTCTCAAATTAATACTTGATTCAGATTGCCTTTCTCGTAAACCTAGTATCCACACTTCTAAAAACAAAATATCATAAAGGACATGTCATATACACTAGCACATGTGTGTATATTGTAGGTAATCTTCTTTTTGCCCATATATCACTTTGACATGGATCAACCACTTTCCTAGCGCAATTTCTTAGATTGTATATCTATCATGATCATAAGATATATGCTAAAGTAGCAGGAGTTGCAATATACCTCCATGATATTGTCAAAGTCAAAGGATACCATTTGAAGGATTGTTCCTTCCAGGGGCTCATACAACAATGAAACAAGAAACTTTTACTTGCTTCCCTTTTGTGGCTCTTCTAGTACATGTGGTATGAATCACATGTTACAGTGTTACTCTTATACTATAAGAGTATAGTCATTTTGGATTCATTATTAACACTGTACATATTTAAGTCTAGACACTCTTATTATCTAGACCCAAACCCTTCAACTTTACTAATCTCATATGATGTCAAAATTGAAGGATTTGTTATCTAACTATAGGCATTATGGAAGTGGGCTTCCATAGTTTGATCCAATTTTATGTATACAGATTTCATCTCGACTTACTACACTTTAATCAAGGAGACATAAATTTATGTTTCTTTTTTTACCATATAAGCACTCTTTGCTATTTTACTAATTAAATGATGAAAAACATAATTCCATCAATCATAAAAGCATTACATAATGTTTGTATTTCATATTTTATGCATACTAAGAGCTTTTACATGTCTCTCAAAAACTTATTTTCCTATTGGCTTTGTTAAGGGGTCTGCTACCATACATTTGGTGGAAATAAATTGTACGGTAATAATTTTTTATACTATATAATCCCTTACAAAGTTCTTCTTGATGTCAGTATGCTTGGTTTTACTATGATACTTGGGGTATTTGGTGTAGGCTATGGCTGCAGTATTATCTCAATACACTAATACTAGATTGGTACTTATTTCCAAATCCAAGATGTTATATGGATCTCTTCAACCATAAAGCCTCTTACACTACTTAATTGCATGCCACAAACTCAACTTCCATAGAGTGTAAGGCAATGCATGTTTGTTTCTTCTACTCCAACATATGGCACCATTGTTCAGTAAGAAGGTATAACCTGAAGTTTATCTATGCTTTTCCTCATCTCTGCCTATATCAGCATTGGATTACCCCACTAGGTGTAGATCGCTTCCTTCATAACATAGTGCATAATTGGTTGTGCCCTTCAAGTATCATAAAATCCTTTTTACTGCCTTCTAATGTCGTATTGTACATATCATTGTATACATTAGACTGCCAATAACATTAGCATATAGAACTCTTTCTATCTTCTTATTTGACTCATTTTTTGACACATATAAGGCCTCAAGGCTACTCCGGTAGGTCTTGGGATATCTATGGGATTGTAATATTTTATATTAAATAGCTCAAGTATCTTCTTGATATAAGTCTCTTGTGAAAGTGAAAGGATTCTGCTTGAGCAATCTCTTTGAATCTTAACTCCAAGTATGTATTTTACTTCACCTATGTCCTTCATTTTAAAGTTCAATTAGAGCAATTATTTAATAGTTGTTACTGAATCTATACTATTTCTGGCCAATAGTATATCATCTACATCTAAGAATAATATAACAAAGTTATCCTCAAACTTCTTAATGTAGACGCAGTGATTTTCCTCTATCATTTAGAAGTTATATGATGTTATCGCTTTGTGAAATCTCAAATACCACTATCAAGATAATTACTTCAGTCCATAAATGGACATTTTGATTTTAAAAATATTGTTTCCATTTCTTTTTCAATAAAACTTAATAGTTGTTCCATATAGATTTCTTAATCTACATCACCATTAAAAACTATGGTTTTTACATCTATCTGGTGTAATTGTAGGTCTAAACTATTTACTATTGCCAGAATAAGTCTAATAGAATTGAAGCGCACAATAGGTGAGAAGGTATCCTCATAATCTATCATTTCCTGTTCCCTTTGCTACTAGTTGAGCCTTATATTTTTCAATTGATCTATCCACTTTTTGCTTAATTTTAAGAACCTATTTGTTCCTAATGGCTTTACACCCTTTTGGTAAATCAACTAACTCCCAGACTTGATTCTTTTTCATTGAGTCCATTTCTTCTTCTATTGCTTTCTTCCACTCCTCCTCAGTAGGACTTGACAAGGCCTCTTGTATAGAATAGGGTTCTTTGTCCCCTTCAAGAGTAACTAGGAGTGGTTCTCATTCTATTTGGAAGTGTCTCTTAGGAACACTTTCCTTGTTACTCCTTCTGATGGGAGTTGCCTGCTTATCATTCTTCCTTTATTTCGATATTTGTGTTGATATGTTTTTGGTTTCCACTTAGGTTAACATACCTAAATGTGTCTGGTCTATCAATTTGTTCTACAGTGTGGTCAACACCTCCTCTATGAGGAAATTTAGTCTCAATGAATTTAGCATCTCATGATTCTATTTTAGTCATTATTCCATCTTCATTTTCACCTATAAAAATGTATCATTTTGACTGTTTAAAGCACCTTATAAAGATACACTTCTTTCCTATATGACTCAACTTCCTGTATTAGGAATCATCATGGATATATGTTGTTGACCCCATAGTTCAGGATATTTAAATCTAGCTTAGGTTTCGTCTATAACTCATAAGGCGTGGAAGTGATTAATTTTGAGGACATATGGTTAAGTATAAAAGTTGTTGTTTGTTGTCAACAAAGCATCACCCCATTATGAAATTGGCAGGTTTGCTTGAGTCATCATAAATCCAACCATGTCTAGAAGAGTTGTGTTTCTTCTTTTGGTAACTCCATTCTATTGAAGAGTGTCAGAGATAGTTAGTTTCTTAATAATCCTTTTTTCTTCATAGAGCTATTTTAATTGATTTGACAGTATTCATAACCTCGATAAGTGTGTAATATTTTGATTTTATTGTCTATTTGATTCTTTATCTCATTAATGTATCGTCTGAGACACTCAATGGCCTCTGACTTATGTGAGATCAAATAGACATGACCATATCATGAAAAGTCATCAATAAAGGTAATGAAATACTAAGCTCTGTGCCTTTCCCTCACACTCATTGGACTGTAAATATCATAATAGATTAATTGTAATGGGTTTTTAGCTCTAGTTCTCTTGCCAAAAGGCTTTTTTATTGCCTTGCCAGCTAGACAATTATCACATAAGGACATTTCCATATTTGCAATAAAATCTAACAATCCTTCTTTAGCTAGTTTAATAATTATATTTTGATTAATATGTCCTAGTCTAGCATGCTAGGTATTCAAATCAGTATTATGGAAGAAATAGCAAAGTATTCATTAACATTAGAACCACCAACAATATCCAAAATAAAGAACCTTTTTAGTAGGACAATTGAACTATAAAAGACTGAGTTACTAAAAATGTCTGTAACTTTATCATGAAAGTTTACATCAAACATAAACCCTAAAAGGCATAAAACAGATACTAAGTTCTGCAAGATATGGGGAACATGAAGTACATTATGGAGCATCAAGGTCTTTCTACCATATAAAGAAAATTTACAAGTGTCAATGCCTCTAACCTCGATCCTCTCATTATTCCCAACGTAAAGCCATTTGCTTTGATTCGGTAATCGACGGTACTCCACAAAGTACTCTTGATCCTTGGTCATGTGTATGTGGAGCATGAATTAATAACCCAAGAAACTATTTTTGTTAGGAAAATAGTACTAGAATTATATGAGGCATGTGAATTCACGTAATTGACTAATACCTTTTTGTTCTCAGCCTGTTTAGAATATTCACTTATGAAATGCCCATCTTTTTGTGAATTTATCTTCTTTTTGCCCTTCTTAAAATAGGGCTCTTTGATTGGGAAGTGCTAGCATCTTTAGTTAAATAGGCCTCTTTAAAGGTCTTGTAAATCTTCAGACGTGCATCTTCCCACTCTAAATACCTAGTTGCATCATTACAAGTAAAAATATTTTTATTGTGGGTTAAGTTGACTTTCATATGCTCTCAACCAGTAGGATGTGATCCACAACTTTCACTTGTTGTTCATCAGACAAGATATGACCAACTTCCTTCAATTCTCAAATCATGTTGGTCATCTCTCTCAGATGTTGCTTCATATGAGTGTTTGGATTACACTTATAGGTGTCAAACTTAATCTCAAGCTCCTAATTTTAGTGGTAAAAACACTAACAAATTTATCCTTTAGTGCAATCAACATGGCTTGAGTAGTCTTGTGTATCTTAAATTCACATATGATATCTTCCGCCATAGCACTAAGAAGCATGATTCTAGCTATGCTATTCTTCTTCCTCCAAGCTTGGTAAGCCTCTTAGTCTCTTTTGTGCTAGACCATATTCCTAGCTTCAGGTTAACTATAACAGTTATCAATAACATCTTGTTCCTTTAAGATGTCTTGGACCTTTTGGTGCCAAATATCCCAATTATCCACATTGAATTTTTTACCTTTACTTATTTAAAAAATTTAGAGATATTATAAGATATGTAAATATCCTATAATTAATATATGGAATAAGATATGATATTATTTTATTAGTATATAGGATTATCTAGGATTTTCTATTGTGTGTATATATATCTTTTAAATATCAATAAAGTATAAGTATTATTCATCTAAAATAACATGGCACCAGAGTAATACATTTAGGGTTATTACTTTTGTTATGTTGGCTTCTGTCTATGAGTTCTTTAGCTTTTATTCACTGTATGCTGTCAGTATTTGTGATCTCTGTTGTGGTTCTTTTTCTTAAAGTCAATTTGTAAGACGTGCCTAGTAGGGAGGAATGCAAGGCTCCATTTAGTGGCTCCCATAAAGATTCATCATCATCTGAGTAGCGTGATTCTCACGTATAACCACAAGTTTCTGATGTCAATTTCATGCTACAGCCTGTGATAACTCTTGTAATGCCCTTCTTCGATGATGTTCATCTTCTTTAGAATCGACTAACTGAATTTAGCCTACCCCTGGTAGTTTCACACTCTAGTTCAATGTTTCCAGGTTGGTTCATCTCTGTTTTGTTCGATTCACCATCCCCTCTATCCTCATGAGACATCTTTGGCACCTTGGTTAATATTTTCTTGCTGATTGGTCCCTAGGGTGGCCTTTGGTTACTATATTTAATTTGATTAGGCGCTTCCATTACTAATTGGATATCTATCATATCATGCAATGTCTCATGTAATGCCTTTATGTTTTGTATTTTCTATGACAAAGCCCCTAGTGTGGCTATTGCTCTCTCTAGTATTTTGTTCATAGCTTGGATGCTTGTTGATTATTTGTCCCTAGTATGACATCTGGTTAAACTTTTTTGATTTGGGTATTGCGATTGGTTTGCTGAATCTTCTCCTATGATATTTTATGGATGATAAATGTGATGACATATTCATAATATCTGCCTCAAAGTATGCCCAGTTTCTTAAATACTGCAAGTTACAAAAGCACGCCACTCTAAATATTAGTGGTCTTATTGTAAAAAGTAATAATGAGATATGTTTGGTCTCTTCTACTTCTAAATGGATCATAGATTCAGGTGCTACTGACCACATGATAGGAACCCATAATCTCTTCTCTACTTATGACTCATACTCTAATTCATCAAGTATTACTATTCCTAATAGTTCCTATTCTCGTACTATTGGTTTTGTCATAGTAAGTCTTACTTATTCCATTTAGTTACCTTCAATGTTACATGTACTTAACCTTACATTTAATCTTCTTTCTCCAAGCAAGCTTACCTATGATCTCAATTGTTGTGTTTCATTTTATCCTTATCACTGCTTGATTCTAGATCTCTTGACGAAGAAAATTATTGGTAGAGGTTACAAATCTGGCAGTCATTACTTTCTTAATGATCAGGGGTCTCGTGCGGTGGCTTGTGGTGGTGGTGTCGCTCCTTTCAAAGCACATTATTGTTTGGGTCATTTATCTTTATTGTCTTTAAAAAAAGTTTATCCTCATTTTCAGTATTTATCATCATTAGATTATGAGTCATGTCAATTTGCTAAAATCATCTTCTTCCTTTAGTATCTAGAGTCAATCAACGGGCTTCATCTCCTTTTGAGTTAGTGCGTTCTGATGTTTGGGGTCTATGTCTAGTTGAGTACAAAGCTACTTTCAAGTACTTCTTTACATTTGTTGAAGATTATTGTTGAACTACTTGGTTATATTTAATGAAAAGTCATTATGAGTTGTTCTCTCACTTTTGTACCTTTACTACCAAAATTAAAAATTAATTCCATACTCCTATCCATACCTTGCACAGTGATAATGCTAAAGAATATTTTTCTGAATCATTTCGCTCTTTCATGCTTCAAAACAAAATTCTACATCAATCTTCTTATGTGGATATACCAGCTCAGAATGGTGTTTTCGAAAGAAAAAATATTTTATTTCAAATGTAGGTTCTAAAACCTTTTTTCGAAAGATGCGGTCTCTACTGCTTGCTTTCTTATTAATTGCATACTCTCCTCTATTCTTGATGGTCACATTCACTACACCATTCTCTTTACTTCCAAGTCTTTGTTCCCCATTGATCATAAGATTTTTGGCTGTGTGTGTCTTGTTCAAGATGTGCATCCTACTGTCTCTAAATTAGATCCTAAGTCCCTTAGGTATGTCTTTCTTGGCTACTCTCATGTTCAGAAGGGTTGTCATTATTTTTCTCCTACTCTTTAATCGTTATCTAGTTTATGTAAATATTACTTTTGAGGAATATGTTGCATATTTTTATGCACCCTGAGCCTGATTCAGTTCTTGACTTTGACCTCTTGTTCCAGACTTGATCCCTCCTTTTATTTTTCCATTGCCCTCTACAAAGGTAAATATACTTGTACCTATCCTATTTCTTCTCTTGTTTCCTATAACTACTCTCCACTGCTTCTTATGACTTTGTTGCCTCTTTAAACACTATTTCAGTACTTCAGTCCATTCATGAGGCCTTATCCCATCCAGTTGGCATTCTATTATAGAGAAGGAGTGGTGGCTCTTGCTCGTGCTAGAACATGGACTGTAGTAGATTTACCTATAGGAAAGGAAGTCATTGGGTGTAAATGAGTGTTGACCCCTAAAACTAAGGCTGATGACACATTTGAATGTCTTAAGGCACATCTTATTGCTAAAGGCTATGCTTAGAACTATAGTATTAACTACTCTAAAAAAATTTCCCTTGTGGCCAAGCTCTCCTCTGTTTGTCTCTTTATTTCTCTAGCTACTACTTATGGTTGGATCTCTCTCAATTGGATATATAAAAAAGCCTTCTTAAATGGTGATCTTCTTGAAAAAGTATACATGGAGCAACTACCAGGTTTTATTGCTCAGGAGGAGCGTGGTAAATTATGTGGCCGTAAGAGATCTCTATATAGATTGAAGCAAAGTCATCGGGTATGGTTTGACAGATTTAGTACTTTGTGAAAGACTTTGGCTTGTGCTAGAGTAAGTATAATCATTATGTGTTCTATCAGAGAACAAGTATTGGCATGATTATAATAGTTGTGTATGTCGATGATATTTTGATTCCAGGGAGTGATACCTCAAGAATCTCATCACTCAAGTTATTCCTTAACTCCTACTTTTAGATGAAGGATCTGGGTTCATTAAAGTACTTCCTGGGGATTGAAGTCATGAGGAAGGGCATCTTATTGACTTAGAGAAAATATGTTCTTGATCTGTTAAAGGAAACTGGAAAACTAGTTGCTGCCCCAAGTAGCTTCCCTATAGTTTATAATCCTCTCTTGATGCTGATAGTAGTATACCGTATGAATATCCCTTTGAAGTTGCTAAGAGCAAGCTGTTTGAGAACCCAGAGAAGTACAGGAGATTGATTAGAAAAACTAAATTATCTTACGGTGACCCGGTATGATATCACTTATCCAGTGAGTGTCCGTAGCCAAATTATGGTCTCGCCAACTATTCGACAGTATAAGCCTTAGAACATGTGTTACATTACTTGAAGGGATCTCCAGGTCATGGATATTGTACAAGAATATGGTCATATAGATATTGAGTATTTTTGTGATACAAATCATGGTGGATCAAAAGCCACAAGACGATCTACTACAGGATATTGTACTTTTGTAGGAGGAAATTTGGCATCTTAGAGAAGCAAGAAACAAAATGTAGTATAAGATCGAGTGCAGAAGCAGAATATAGAGCCATGGCACAATCAGTATGTGAGATATTCTAGATATATCAGTTATTAAAGAAGTTTGACATGAAAATCTCATTACCAACAAAAATGTGGTGTGATAATAAAGCGGCCCTACACATAGCTTCTAATTCAGTATTCCATGAATGACAAAATATATTGAAATCGATTATCATTTTATTCGCAACAAGCTCAAGGAAAACTTCATCTCTACAGAATATGTCAGATCCAATTATCAACTAGGTGATCTCCTCACTAAAGCTCTTAATGGGATTCGAGTTGAATACCTTTATAACAAGTTGGGCATGATTGACATCTATGTTCCAACTTGAAGAGGAGTGTAGAGATATTAGAAATATTATAAGATGTGTAAATATCCTATAATTAGTATATGGGATAAGATATGATATTATTTTATTAGTACATAGGATTATCTATGATTCTCTATTGTGTATATATATCCCTTCTAAATATCAATAAAGTACAAGTATTATTCATTTGAAATAACAAGAAATAATGTTCTTGGTTGCCATCAATCTAGGTTCTCTTCTAAAGATAATCGTTCTAAAGAATATTTCAGTCATATAGTACAGCGAAGTATACAATGTCATATACTTATATTATTCTTCATTAGAAAGTAATGACACTACAAGATCCATCAACAGGATCATACATTTGTACCTCCCATCACACAGATACTGACAATATTCATATGTGCTATCAAGAATTCTATATAAGTACTTCAACAATAAAACACAACTTTTAGAAGCCTTATCTTCCAAAAGCTCCCACTTATAAGAAGCATGATTAGATTATACATGAATAATCAAATTGGAATTTAAAAGAGCTTCATTAAATAAAGTAAGACATATAGTCTATTTACAATACATGAAATCATGCCTTCAAAAGAAATAAAACATAAGGAGTGACAATACTAAGAGACATCAATAAAGATAATAGCGGAAAAAATTTAAGAATAGCTATCCTTAATTTTCTAACTTGGGTGACTTAACATAAATTTTGAAGTTATTTCTATAGGGTCAACCCAAAAAGGTTTTCTGGTACGCCATCCTTTACCTCTTACTTGCCTCATGTATTCCATCATGACTTTAGTGTAGAATTGTGTGTCCCTTTTGTTTGTCATGAACTCGACATAATCATGAAGAACTTTGTAAATGCCTTTTATATTTGTGAGTTTGGCTGCTTGATCTTTAGCTATCCTTTAGCTAAAGCTAGGGCACATGGTTAAATTACTTCTCCTTCTTACCCAATTCAAAAGTTGTTTAGGAAGAGAAGGCGTATAGTTAGATCCAGAATCTATGAGCATCAATTGGAGCTCCTCAGTTAAAGGATCTTCCATTTGATCCTCATAATCCTCCTCAGGGTTCTACTCAAAATCCCCTACTAGATCTGCATGAGGATTTTCTTTAAGGACCATATCACGATCTTCTTCTAGACCATTAATCTCTACAAGCTACTTTAGATCCTCTTCTTCAAGAAGTTTAGGATCTGAATCCCCACTTTAATGTTCATTTTATGGAACTTCATCGTACATATATGAGAAGTTCAACAGAGCATATTTAGTAATTTTATTACTGCTTGAAGTCCTTTGACTCATTTTCACTTAGGAATTTAATAATATAAATTATCATAATTTTTAGAATTTTTTAAATACCTAAAAATACTAGAAAATGCCCTGAATACTTCCAAACATATCCAAAAATGTACCAAAATAGGCAAATTATATATCAAAATGAAGATATTATTTTAGAGAAAAATCGCAACTCAATCGAAGTCCAAACACACCCTCATGTGCCCCTGGAAGATTAAACCTATAAAAAATAAAAAAAAAATAGGGCGAGGCCCACTCTCTGGGCCAGGCGTTTGGCTTCCATGTGGCCTATGTCCCACGAGTCAACTATGCAAAAAACAAATTGTGGACTGCAAACCCCAACCTGACCCAATTAAATTTTTTATTCTTTTTCCTAACCCGACCCAATTTTTTTCTCTAGGGCTGGGCAGGATCCCATGATTTGGCCCAGTTCAATAGTAGCCAATTTTTTTTGCTAGCTTTTATTTGTTTATTAAGGTTCAAAATGATGGCGTTTTGGTTAGAGGTTATCTTCAACCTCCAGCCAGGTCACGATGGATCCGATTTGCCAGCTGGTCAAGTCTGTCTGACCCAGAAACTTCTCTCCCCATTTATCCTCCTTCTGACATCCATTTTCAATATTCTTGGAGTCATTTTCCATTATTTTCGTGAGTTATATGTAATAAGACTATTTTTTAAGCCTAAATTGGATGTTTTTAAGTGACCCCAATTCGACCCGAAATTTCTTTCCTCCATAACTCTACCATCCGACGTCTATTCCTCAATTTTTCAAGATCTACGCTATGGGACTAATTTTGAAGCTTAAAACTATGGTTTTTAGATGATCCAATTTTGATGGACTGAAGCTTAATGGGGAGCATATTATACAGGTCATATATATATGATAGAAGCTAATAAATAATATTATAGTCTCTAAAATAAACCAAGCTCTGATACTAATGAAGGGATTCGAGTGTACCTGAGATATAGACCAGTTTCTCCAGCAGCCACGCTATAACCCGATCACTCTAATGGACCCGGATATTTATACACAACAAATGCACTCTAAGAAAAGAAGAGAGTTTAGAGAGAAAAATTCTAGGAGAGAGAGGTCTTAGTTATCTGAATAATAGGGGGAGTTATGCTATCCCTTTATTCTCTCCCTCAACCCATATCGGTATCATGTAAATATCTCATTAAAAATTCAAATTTTGAACAAAAGGAAAAATCTTTTTAGATAATAATTTAAACGTTTAGTTATTATCTTATAAGCTCAAATTCCAACACACCATAAATGCACAATTATCACAATAAAATATCAAATTTATAGTAAGTCACATTATTTATAAAGCTATGAACACTCCAATTTATGTCAAATTCCGTACAAAATATATAGAAAAACATGTATATAGTTAATAAATAATATGACTCCTACATAGAATGAGGTATTTTTCCTTTTTCTTCATTTAATTAAAGGCCATGGAAAACCACACACACGGATATATATATATATATATATATATATATGTATATATAAAAAGACAAGAGAACAATAGCTAGTATAATAAGTACTCTGAATATTTGCCTCAAGATTCATACATTTAGGGGAATGATCATTAAATAACAAAAAAGTAATTAACATGAGGTTGTGAGCTGGTCTAGTTAGCTAATTCACACATTTAATTATTGGCCTTATTATATATAATTAATATATTCGAAAGTGACATTCCAATACTTTGCTAGAATTTGTGTTATTTCTTCCATAATACTCATATCGTTGCCATTCCCTAAATACAGAATTAATTGCCTCCATATCGAATCACCCTATATCCCAACACAAACGCTAACTGGCTATTTGATATGAAGGATTTGGAGGGGAGGAAAAATTTTTATGAGTTGGATTTAAAAAAAGTAAATGTAAAATAGAATATTAAGAAAAATTAATTAAAAGCTTTTAACCACACTTCTCCAATTTGTTTATATTCAACTTATAAAAAAAAATTCTCCTTTCCCCTCTCTTTTCTTCCAAATCCCTCGTACCACATATGCCATAACGCCTTCTAGAGTCCACACGTCTCAACAGTATTAAACAGTATTAATGTTATTGATTGTAATATAGCTCTCTCTCACTTACAAAAACACTGCAACTTGGAAATCAAATTGATGGAATAGTCAATTCAGAATTCGTTTATAACTATCGGCAGGAATTAATATGTAAATATGTGAGAGTGATAGTGAAAAGTGAAGTGCCTTGGCCAACATGATTAAACTTCCCCAAGCTTCCTTGTTTGCTTCAACAAACCCAAACCTACCCTTTGATTTCGCTTCATATATATGTTTTTATAATATATATATATATATATATATATATATATGTGCAGCCCCAAAAGCAATATGTATTGGCTATATATATAATGTTGCTTTGAAATAAATGAGAAGTGTTGCATGATTCAATGAGTGCGCCAAATTGGTCGTGTTGTTAATTTTTCATATTATAATATCATATCCCCCTTGGATATGAATCGTTTGAAATTGAGATCAATAAATTTGCTGAAGTTTACTATTCCTCCGTCCTAATATATGAGTGAGATCAACAAATTTGTAGAGATTAAACAAATTAATTAAATTAGTTATTTGTAAAAACTATGTTAATTTTTTTAAAGTACTCTTTCTAATTATTTGTATGAGAAATAATTTTCCTAATGAAAAAACCCTCTTGATTAATTAATATGTGCAACCGATAGAAAGAATTTAGACAAAATAATTATCAATTTGAGTGATAAAGTAGATTGAGATATTATAGTTATGACTAAAATAAACCTCTCTATTAGCTCTTATATTTAGAACAACAGTAAAGAGGTAAGGTTTAATAAATAGGAGAAAAATACTTTAAATAACAAACTTTTGAATTTGAGATTTATGAATTTGCTGAAAATTACATATTTTTAAATAGAGGGAAGATTTTAATATTTTACACAAAATAAGTAAGAGAAAAAAAATACTTCAAACTGAAAACTTGAGAGAGAGAGAGAATATACATATATATAATAAAAAATAAAGGTATAGTGGTAGATATAGTTGTTGTAGGATAATCAGTCAATTGGCAAAATAATAATTAATAAAGTTATAAGATTAGGTATGATTACATTGCATTATGCACTCCATTGAATTGGATTAATTAAGGAAGCTGCATGATAATTGAATAATTTGGTTGCAATTAAGTTACTTCCATCAATCGCTTTTTCAAGCATATGGGGCGACCTTACTCCCCTTTCAATCTCTCCATCTAATTTTAAGGGAAAATTGCGTAGGGCCCACAAATTTATAAACTTTATCTCGAAATCGAATTGTGACTCTTAATTTTCATATTGATTCAACATAGAAATACATATTTAATACACATCCAGTCCTTAAAAGTAAGAGAAGTTTATCTAATGATTTAAAAAAATAAAAAGATTAAATTAATTAATTATAATATGTGTAACATAATCTCTTTTAAATATTTCTACATAAAATTAAATTATATATTTATTTATAAGTTATGAAAAATAATTTAAGAACATGATAAGTATAATAGATAAATTGGATTAAAATATTAGATCAAAACTTGTTCACTATTAGAAAAAATGCTTATAACAGTTGTTAAAAGTAATATTTCATGGTTGTTTTGGTAGTACCGTGAATTCTATAACTATTGTAAGTGCACATTTTAACGGCAGTTTTATAACCTCCCTTAAAGGTAACTTTTCATAGTAGTTTTCAAAAAAATGTCGTTAATTGCTTAAATTTTTTTGGCTTTTCTTGGCCTACACCACAATCAACCACCTCAATCAAACTCACTAAAAGCATCAGACAATATCTAGAGAGAAGAATTCAAAGATCTAGTAAAAAAATTAAAGATCCATAAAATTCTTCTATTAAAACTCTTCGAGCTTCTTCCAATAAGGTTTATCTGCAGACACCTACTGTTAACCACTATAGTCAGCTTTACTAAAAGTTAAAGATCTAGCAAAATAGATGAAGATCTGGAGAAAAAGTTATAAATCTGGAAAAAATGTTGAAGATCTAGAAAGTTTTTGCTATTAAAGCTATTCAAACTCTTGATGTATTATAATTTATAAATAACAAATAAAGAAGGACTACGGTCAACTTTTATTATATGATATATTACAGTTTATAAACAACAAACAACCATAAAGGTAAGAAAAATGAACAAATAAAGAAGTTAAACTGTGACTTATGATTTTTACAATGGAGAATGACATTAACGACTGAGATGGGTACTGAAACTAAGAAAATGCCGAAAATGACTTTCGTCAAAGTCAATGATGATACGGAAGAGAAATGAGACCACATACTGTTGTGAAAAGTGAAACTAAAACTGAAATCAAACCCAGAGTTTTTAAAATTTTGTGGAAACTTTTTAAGACAGTTTTTAAGAAGCCGCGGTTAAAAGTCCTACCTGATGACTTTTAGTAGAGGTTTTTATAAAAACCATGGTTAAAAGTCCCACCTGATGACTTTTACTTGCGATTTTTATAAAAACTGCCAGTAAAAGTTTTTAAAATTAAACTTATTTACGAAAATATCACCCTTTTTTTCACGGTAGTTTTTCTTATAACCACTATAAAGTAACTCCGTAATAAATGATTTTTCTAATAATGGGTCCTACATAATTTAAGACTGGAGGAACATTTTCTATGTCCCAAATTTCCACATTTCCAACTAAACTGGCATAGAAAAAACAAATAACATGAAACTTCAAACATTTCCATGTCCCAAATTTTTTCATTGCTATTCTTTTTTAATTTTAGAAAATTAGAATTCAAGCGCACGAGTTTGATTTATATCTATAAATAATATCACTAGCAGCACTCTTATACATTCTAAGTTGGACATGATTTATATTTCTAATTTTTATCATTGAGTTGAAAATTGAAATATTCTTTTATAAGTTTTTAAATTTAAAATTTTGAAATAATAAAATAATTTAATTTATTTAAATATACAAATAATTTACATCAAATGCGAAAAGATATTTTTTTTAATTATTTTTCATAATAAAATTTTGAAATAAAAAATTTAAGTTATGTAAATATGCAAACAATTTACTTTTAGTGTGGAAAGATATATTGTCATCTTCATATAATATTTATTATATCTTTGCAATTTATAGTTGATAATATTTATCTCTAACTATCGTTTATCCTATACTACTCTCTATGGGTATACATGGGCAAGGCTGGGTAGAGTAGCCCCTACTTGGTTCCCTGTTCAAAAAAAGCATGAGTTGTATTTGTAGTCTGATACCCAGCTCTACCCCGATAAAAGCTTTAACCATTTTAAGCAACCTACTCAAGTCGTGATGCTCTGCTTATATTGTGAAAAAAATATACAATTATGAATTTATAAAATACTATCATATTTATATCTTAAAGAGTTAAATAATATCCATAATCTATTAAGAACAAAGCAAAAAAAAGATAGTAATTAAAATCTTCAGTATCCTTTCAAGCTGTCATCTTTTTCAATATCTTTAAAGATAATATTTTTAAACTCAAATATCCTATAAACAATTCAAATAAAAAGTAATAGGATAAAAGAGATAAAATAATTAATAAAAAATAGAAAAAGATAACATATTTATTATCGCTGGTACAAAATATGCTTTTTAAAGCCCCATTTTTAAACCGATTTTTGAGGAGACTGTCTAAAACCTATGACCGATAACATTTTTGTAAATAATATGAAATAGTTACACTAGATTAACACATCACCTGTGTAAACTATAATTATTATGCTGGATACTAATATCAATAGGTGTAGATTAGCTGCGTCATATTCTGACTCTTCAATTTCTTGTCTATGCTTTCTAGCTTCTTTTCTTTAACTTCTTCAAACCTTGCGGAGAAGCTTTTAGAACAAATAAAAGGTGATATTTTTATAAATAAGATAAAATATTTACACTGGATTTACATTGAACCGGCGTAAAATATATATAATCGGTATTAAATATACTATCTATTTTGACTCTTCATGAGTTTCCTATCTATGTTTTATCGCTTCTTTTCTTTAACTTATTCATACCTTGCGGAGAAACTTTTAGAACAAATGAAAGGTGGCATTTTTGTAAATAAAATGAAATAGTGACACCGGATTTACATTAAACCGGTGTAAAATATACTTTATATTCTGACTTTTTAGTTTTCTGTCTATACTTTCCTACTTCTTTTTTGTGTAACTTCTCAGGTCATTCATTTCACTTCTTCAGTTTCTAACGTTTGTACTCATTATGATAGAAGGCCAATTGCATTCTTCGATATTCTTTTATGAAATTATTCATATTCTTCAACCATATGTATACTATTCCTATGATAAGTACTTTTGTCTCATCACTTTATATATCTCTATTTTATTTTCTTTCCTTCTATCTAAACGCACCAATGGCTTCTTCATCACGCACACCTGCACAAAAGAAACAGAGAAGATTTTAAAGACAAACATCCCAACCCTCATCCTACAATTCCTTCTCCTCCTCCATTGGTTATTACTCTGATGGAGTGCCTTGAGGAACTGATCATGCGCTTCAATGCGCTGGAGGACTCAGTAGAAGAACTATATGAGAAAGTTACTAGACTGAAAGACAGTTTTAGAGCTTTCCACTCAGAAGTTTGTCGCCATCAACAACATGATAGCTTATATCATCCTGTTGATCTTACCTACTATAATGAATCCCATACCTCTGATTCTGATGAGTAGTGAAAGCTTGTAACCTTTATCTGATGCCCCTCTTATTTTATTTTTTGTACTTAATGACAAAAGGAGAGAATATATTATATATTATGATAGATTTTGTGTTTGAAAATTTTATAGTTTTGATGTAAAGTTATTAGTAAAGCTGAATGAATGAAGTTTCTTATTCTCTAAATGAATGAAGTTTCCTGTTCTGATGACATGTTATTTTATTTTGCAAAAAAATTGACAATAGTATGAAATCCAACATATCAATGTCTGGTGTAGAATATAAGTAAAGCTGAATGAATGAAGTTTCTTGTTCTCTAAATGAATGAAGTTTCTCATTCTGATGACATGCTACTATTTTACTTTTAAAAAAATGCAACATCATGAAACTAGACATATCAATGTCCGATGTAGAATATATGGCCCAGTTTAAAAAAGTTTTTTTACACCAGTGTATTATTGTATCTGATGTAGATTATACCTTTTAATTTAATCAAAAGCCCTCCGTACCTCCCATCTGTCATTTTCACTTGTTCGCGCGTTTAAGTCTTCTCAACCATTCACACCTGGTGAGTTTTGTTTTGAACTCCTTATCTCAAGAACTGAAGATTTATACACTACTGGCAGTACTTCTGTTATTTGTGCTGGATTTATTACTTTCATTTACTTGTTTCATTTAATTCATTACTGCAAGCTAGGTTTTCTTATTTTTTTATTTTCCTAATTTTTTAGTCTTCCACAAATATGGATTGTAGTTTGATAAGGGTGTGAAGGAGTTTTTGTATTTTGCTAAACATAATGGTGATGATGATAATGGAAGGTTTTATTATCCTTGTGTAAGTTGTTTGAATGAGAGGAAACAAAGTCCTAAAGATATATACACTCATCTAATTTGTGAGGGGTTCTACAAGAGTTAGACAGTATGGGTATGGCATGCTGAAAATGTAGAAAGGTCGAGTGAATATGAATAGTTGGAACAGACCTTTGATGATGACATGGATACTGATGATCGGGTAGAGGACATGATTCATGATATTAGAGATGATGCTTTTATGCAGAAACATACATATAGTACTATGTGTAATGATGCAAAAAAACCTTTATACCCAAGGTGTAGAAAATACAACCTATTGAATGCGGTGTTGGGACTGGTAAGTGTGAAAACACGGCTTAGGTGGAGTGATAGAGGTTTTTCAGAATTGTTTGAATTGTTACAAGACATATTTCCAGAAGAAAATGTGTTACCCAAACTCTACTATAATGCTAGGAAAATAATATGTCCTTTAGGCATACAGTATAAAAAGATTCATGCATGTCCAAATGATTGCATACTGTACAGGAAAGATTTTGAAGATGAGGAGAAATGTCCAATATGTAAGACACTAAGGTACAAATCAAATAAGTCTCCTACAAAGGTGTTATGGTATCTTTCAATTATACCAAGGTTTAAGAGGCTTTTTACTAATGAAGATGATGCAAAAAAAATATTATGGCATGCGACTGAAAGGACTTGTGATAGAAAGCTTCGTCATCCGACTGATTCTTTACAATGGAAGAAGATTGATAACTTATTTCCCGAGTTCAGTAAGGAACCATGAAACCTAAGGCTTTGACTCAGTACAGATGGCATGTACCCTTATGATAGCCTTAGTAGTATACATAGTTTATGGCCCATCCTTTTGGTGGTTTATAACCTATCTCCCTTGTTGTGTATGAGACACAAGTATGTAATGTTGTCTATGTTGATCTTAGGACCAAAACAACCAAGAAATGACATAGATGTTTACCTAATGCCCTTGATCAAAGATTTGAAGAAGCTATGGGAAGGCATGGATTTTTTTATGCTATTAAGAAGGAGGTATTCAATATGAGGGCCATAATCTTTTGTACAATTAATGACTTTCCTGCATACGAAAATTTGTCAGGATATAGTGTTAAGGGCTATAAAGCATATCCCATCTGTGAGGAAGGGACTTGCTACTATCAACTTCGTCATGGAAGAAAGATAGTCTGCCTAGGTTATAGGAGATTTCTAAGATAAAGCCACCCACACCGTTGACTGAAGAAAAAAATTTTGGTGGCTAAGAATTTGAAAATGCTCCGAAGCTATTGACAGGTGAACGAGTTTATGAAAAGGTGAAAGACATCAACATTACTTTCAGTAAGACTAACAAGAGAAGTGAGAAAATATATGGAAAAAAGATATGTCTTCTTTGAGCTTCTGTATTGGCAACATCTTTAGGTAAGACACTATATTGATGTCACGCATGTGGAGAAAAATGTGTGACAGCATTTTTGGAACATTTCTCAACTAACATGGTAGTTCCAAAGACGCTTTGAATGTAAGATTAGATTGTAAGAAATAGGAATACATGAGGATTTACATCCAAGGCCAAATGGTGAGGGGAGTTATTGTGTTAAAGAGTTAATATTTTGTCCAAGGATGAGAGAAGAAGTATTTGTGAATGTTTACAAGGAATCAAAGTTCGCTCTGGATACTCATCTAATCTTAAGAAGATTGTGTCGGTGAAAGATCTGAGATTAGTAGGCCAAAAGTCTCACGATTGTCATATCTTGATGCAACAATTACTCCCATAGCTGTTCAAGAAATCCTTCAAGATGATTTGAGACATACTGTAACCCGACTTTGCTTATTCTTCAATGCTATATGTGGTAAAGTCTTTAAGACTAAAACGTTGGATGAATTGGAGCACGAGGGTTGTTATTTTGTGTCAACTTGAAAAACTGTTTCTTCCAGGCTTTTTTGACATCATGGTACACCTCATTGTTCATCTAGTAAGAGAGATAAAACTGTGTGACCCTATATACTTACGATGGATGTAGCCATTTGAAAGATACATGAAAATCTTTAAATGGTACATGAAGAATCCAAATCGGCCCGAGGTATCCATTGTTGAAAAATATGTTTCTATAGAAGCTATGGATTTTTGTCAACACTACCTATCTAAAGTACGACTTACCGGTCTTGCTAAACCCCGTGCCAAACAAAGGGTCAACGCGGAATGTCAGTGAAGAGTATTGATTGTAATGAATTGCAGCAAATACACTTACACATCTTTAATAATATTGATGAAGTTCAAAACTATATAAATGATAATAAAGAGCTTGTCTAGAAACAAAATAATAGAATGACAGAGCAAATACTGATTAGAGAACACAACAAATCTTTTACACATTAGTTCAAATAGAAGGTTAAAAATGATGATTGTGTATCAGATTCAATTAGATGGTTGGCATATGGTCCTAAATTTAATATGATATGCTGAAATTCATTTGACATCAACGGGTATTCTTTTTATACTAATTCCCTAGATGATAAAAGTAGCATGCAAAATAGTGGTGTTATGTTAGTGGCTGAAGCTATGTACTTCTCTAGTTCAAAAGACAATAATCCTAAATTAGCAGTCATCCCTTATTATGGTATCATTGAGGAGATTTTAGAGTTGGACTACACCAAATTCACAGTTCCCATGTTTAAATGCAAGTGGGCTAATATAAACAATGATGTTATAGTGGATCGGTTAGGATTTATACAGGTTGATTTGAAAAGTACAAGTTTTGGGAATGAGCCTTTTATTATGGCAGACCAAGCAAAGCAAGTGTTCTATATCACCGATCCAACAAATAAAAGATGGTCTGTCGCTCTCTAAGGAAAAAGGGTTATTGACAATGATGATTCAATTTGTGAGACCCCTTCATTTTCAGTAGGTTTACCAAAGTTGAATGAAGAAGAAGTGGATTCTGATTGATTTTTATGTGATTGAATATATTGTTTTGATATAATAATAGCACAAGTATATTGTTCTGATTATATATATTATTTTGTTGTAACTTACAAGTGATGGGTTAATAAAGGATTGTTTTGAAAAAATAACTCTAATATTTGAACTAGTTGTACATGTTATCCAGCGTCAAAAATGAAATGAAAACTTTTTTACAGCAGTTGTATATGTTATCTGGTCTAGAAATTATTTTGAATTTAAAAACATTAGTCATTTCATATTCAAAATATGATTTTTACACCGGATTTACATGTTAACTGGTGTAAAAAGTCTTAAATGAAATCACTTTATCGAAGCCTGCCCCTTGGTGCATCTCTTCCTTTCTCATTTCTTAGGTTGTATGCAGTCTTAGTTTTCACGTCTTCTATCATTACATCAGTCATCGTGCTCTATGATTTTCTTCTTGTTTCTCTGTGGTTAGTCATTCTTCTCTATTCTCACTCTCGTTATGCTTTGCCGTGTATGTTTTCTAGACACTTATTTTCTCGTGTACATGCTTTACCTTTTGCGTGTTTGTTGAATCTAGGTTTTGTACTTCTTTCTATCGATAAATGCTTGCACTTTTTTCGCTATGGTCAATCATTCTTCTCTGTTTACCATGTTTGTTTTTGTTATTGCATATATAGAAATATAGGGAATAGTGGTAATCAGAATGAGGCTAGCGATGCTCCAAACGAATCTAAGCAAAGGAAGGGCAGAAGTGTGACACAATTGAAAGATATTTCAAAAGATAGGATAGAAGGGAAATTACTACTGATTGAGTTTAACACATGTTGGAACCCAATTGGTGAACACAGGACAAAGTACATGAGTTATATCAACCTCCTAGCACACAACAAGACTAACATTGCCATACAGACTTAGGATGATATTGATAATCGCATGAAGAATCAAATTTGGGACTCTATCTGGGTATAAGAACTGGCTATTGTATATTGTATGCAGACCAATACCAAAAAATACAACTATTTGTTGATAACTCTGCTTTCAATGGAAATTATTATAGCTCACTTACGATGTTCCCAACAATGAAGTCTTGAAGAAGAAAAAGATGTTGTCTTATTGTACTGAGCGTTGGAGGGAATTCAAGACACAACTAGATCTTTAGTATGTGTATGGACGGCACAAATATGGTCAGCCTAATCCTTCTCCATGCAGCAAGTATCAATTCATTGATGAAGCTACTTGGGAAGAATTTGTTAGGCTTCAGACTACTATAGAAGCTATGGTAAGTTGATATGTTATAAAAAAAGAATCTTGCATTTCCCATATTTCTTCCTTTTGTATGTATTGGGGATTAACTACTTTAAGTCTTGTAGGAGAAAAGAGCAAAAGCCATTGAACACGTTCTCAAGAATGATTGCCCCACACAATGTCTCAAGCGGTTACGCGAAGGCTGAAAGAGACTTGTTGGGGGCTAAGAGGAAGAGGCTGTTGAGTCTAATCCTGGTGCTACTATAGCTCCCCCATCTCCAATACATCGTGAAGATAAATTGTTGTACACTCACCAAAAAAGAGCGAATCATTTACAAGCAATCACGCTTGCATGATTATGGCAAAAATTGTAAGTACTACTTGTATTATTTTGTTTTATTAGACTAATTATATTATTTCTTATGTTTGCTCTTTTTATGTTATAGGTTGATCTTAAACAACAAAAAGCCCATGGCTCTTTCAAGTCAGATGGTAGGAATAATATCTTGATTATTGCCAAGGGCAAGCAAGAGCATGGGGGTCGTGTCAGGGGAGTTGGTCGAGGTATCGGTATAAGAGATTTTTTTGGAGCATCTCCACGACAATCCCCATACATCCCGAGGGCAGAGCTGGAATCATTGTTACCCATAATGAGGCAAGATACTAAGGCAGAGGCTTGGGCAAAGGCTAGGGCACAGACAGAAGCTATAATTTAGGCACAATTACAAAAGGGGTGGCAAAGATCAAGGAAGAAATATTATTCATGTTGACATCAAGACAATAGGAGCCAACTGCCACCCAAATGCTCTCACATGCAGCCCTTCCTAGAACTAAAGGGAGCTATTGTATAGCCTAAAAGGTATCAGAGGATGTTGAACCTTGTAATATATATGTGGAGGATCTTATCAAAAGGTTAGTGGCACATGGTTCCATCCATATGTTAGGGGAAACTATCCACCACATCTAAATTCAGGACGATCAATTAAGGATGACAGTTGAAGACGTGATATTTGAAGATGCTCTTGTCCCAATTCTGACTGATAAGGTGAAGATTGTGAGTTAGAGAAAGGGGACTTTCATATTATGTCCAAAGCATCTTGTTTCAGATCACGTTGCGACATCCCCAAGAGAACTTCCCACACCTCCCAATTTGAGTTCCATGCAACGTGTGATCCAATTGGCATATGACAAAACGTTCCATATGGATGCGTTGCCTATGGATTCATTTATGGGTGACACGGGGGCTGCTGCCTTTGTTGATCATGCAGATGTGAAATCGATTATCACTCCTAGGAATGAACTAACCTCCGGGTACGTCCAAGTGCTTTTAATGTAAGTCTAATTTAAATGTAAATATATGCAATAACAAAATTCATGCAAACTGAGTGTTTACATTAACTAACATCGTGTTTACATTAATTGGAAGTACATGCAAGCTAAGTTGGTTTCCAAGGGCAAAGAAGGTCAGTTCGGATTCCTATGCCCATTTCAAATTTATTCAAAAGGGACCTCCCAATTTTCAAGACTTGAGTACATTACAATGAGGCTTGGTGAAACTGATATTGATTGTTTCTTCGCACCATATATGCAGGAGTAAGAATAATAATATTTCATTTTTTTTCATACTAGGTTTGTATTTACTTAATGCTAATAATCATTATTGTTTAATTATTTTTTTACAGCAACCATTGGCAATTGATTATACTATGTAAGCATACTTATATAATTTTCTTCTTATGCTCCTTATACTACAAGCCATCAGTTGATACCAAGATGATTATGAACATGTGAGTTTTCTTCCTTACAAAACAATGGTGTTTGTAATAAATTAAATATAGTATTTGTAATAAAATGGTTACTAAGTTCATAACTTTGATCATAGGGCTATGAGGACGTTTACAATTGCAAGGGGTCTTAAGAAAGTCAACTCAGTGAGGGACCCTAAATGGATCACACCGAAGGTAATAAAAGTGTTAAGTGTTATGCTCCTCGCAGTTTTTGTTGATGACACATAATTTTGTTCATGTTAATATTATATAGTCGAAGGCAACCCAAAGAAAGCAACTTGTGCGACTTCTACATGGTTAGACACATGATCAATATCATTTTGTCAAATAGGACTGACCTAACTGAGGAGGTAAATTGTGTTTTTAATAATTTTATATATTTTTGGTCAATTTAATATATCTTAGTAATACTTTAATTTCTTTTATTTTAATTTGATGTTTCATATGTTTGATCAATTTAACCCATTCCTTGAACAAAATATTGAGGACCTGCGCAATATTTAAGCTAATTTTTTTGTTCAAATCATTCATTCTCAATAGTATTTATCATTACTACCAGAATACATTTTTTTTTATTTTTCTGTTCAAATGATTGTATTATTTTATTCAATTTTATTAAATGAATAATGTAATGAGCAATTAAAGATCTGTCTCTGCCATCTTGAATTTTGCGTCTGCTGCTATCTCTTTCAGTTTGTATATTTGGGTAGTTCATTCATGAAGGTTTAATGAAATAGTATATATAAACTGGCACGAGTATAAATAGTATATGTAAATATGACAACATATACACCAGTTGTCTTTATAGTAAGGTGTAGAAAATTCATTAATCTACACCGAGTGTAAACATAGCTGGTGTAAACAATTCATTAATCTACACCAGGTGAAAACACAACTAGTGTAAACAATTCATAAAACCATTGAAAAGGGATATGTTCAACCAGTCTAGACATTATAAATTCTACGCCGGATTTCAAAAGGGACTAGTCTAAATTCTATACTTTATACACCGGTGAGCCGCCTGATTTAAAAAGTGTAGACTTTCTAAACGGTCCATTTCTATACCGGTCATTGTCTTATGTAAATCACCATTTTCAATTGATTTAGAAAGCCTTTTTTGCAGTAGTGTATCCTTTGATTATATTCAAATGTTAGATATTGATAAATTATCTTTGAATTAATTCAAATGAAATATGATATAATATAAGGAATAAGAGATAAGATATAATTAACATTTATCCTGTTTCTTTGAATCTTGTCTCGTGATTGGCTTTTCTTCTTTGTAATCCATTAGATATCATATATTCAATATGTGAGATATGATTGCCTTCTGATAAAAGAAAATTCATTGCATATATCATATAACCTCCACCGTGGATCCCTGATTCGATGGATTAATTGCTCCAAATTCATTGGATATGATTGTTTATATCTAGATATTTGAGGATTATATTTGAATAGTCAAAGTGGATATCTGAATTTAAATTTTGAGAAATTCTTCTTTTTTTTACTATTTCAAATATTATTATGCTATATTAATATATTAAAAGGAGATAAATACTTTTCTCTAGTTAGAGTTATCTAATTAGATAATAGTGATTTCCCTTTTAATAAATTAATATGCATTTTTCCTTCATTAATCCTAGGTAGCTCCTTTTGTAGGCTATTAATTATTTCCTATTCTTCCTGAAAATCATAAAAGATAAAAATATCTTCATATATATAAGTGTGATAGTAAAATTAGTAAAAATACAAGAAAATAATATTTTTAGTTATTTAATTCATATAGTCAATTAAAGCGCAAAATAATCACAATTATTATAATAATATCTATTAATCATGATAAATTCTCTGAAATAAATAAAAATAATATAATAAAATAGGGATTCCTCGTTATATTGGATATATTTAAAAAAGAAGAAGAAGAAGAAAAGCAATCTACTTTAGCGTCCACCGTTTCTCCTCCACAAAGGACTCCATTTCACTACCATCTCTATATCTTGTTCTCTCTGGATCTAGCATTCGAAAATCAACCTCCTTCTCCTCCTCCTCCTTCCTCTTGACACTGCTTTCTCACTCATCAATTTCTTCATTTTCTTTGGTAATTTCTTTGGTGTCCCATTACTCCTCTCTGATTTCCTCTTCCTCACCAAGTTAACTGTATCATGATCCTCCTTATATTCCAGAACATCACCTTCGACTTCAAGTACTTCTCTCGCTGCTTTTAATGAGTCAGATTTATAAAAATGGAGGGACTTGAAGCGCTCAAGTAGGGACGATGAACGGACGAGAGGTGGGCGGCTATCATGGAAGCAATAAGAAATGGAGGGTTAGCGCTTTGCTCGTTCACCCATTCTCTGGTGTCTCGACTCAGTCAATCTCTCACTCCTCTCTAATTCTCGTCGTCAGTGCTCTTCTCACTAGCCTTCATCCATGTTAGTTCCTTTTTTTATTCTTTCAATTTTTCTACATAATCTTATTATGTACTTTCTTCTAGGTTTTCCTTTAGGCTTTCTTATTTTTGCTCTGTTGGGTTCAAGATGTTAGAAAATAAACATCTAAAATGCAATGTAATCAATCCAGATTAACAATACTCAAATATAAAACCTATCTGAGATGCAGCGAAAGACTTAAAGTTACCTATCGCTATTAGCTTAATTGATTACAAATATCGCTATTAGAAAATAAATATCGCTTTTAGCTGGTGATTAGGCACAGCGATGGCAACTTGTTTTCAGCTGTCACCAGTGGGAAACCTTCAAAGGAGAGTTGATATTAGGGTTTTGCTCTTGACTTAGAAAGATATCTCACAGTAAACTCAATTGTTAATTTCCACCATCAGAAAATTAACCTTAAATAAACTGAGTCAATAACCCACCTTGGACTAGGCATAATGACTACGGGCCATACTCAGAAATATTTATTAATTATCCTAATTAATATCTAAATAGGTTATAATAATAAATATCCAATATTCTCCCACTTGGCCCGTATACTCAATGTCATTGCCCTATCTAGGTAAACTGATGTCGTGCTACAAGAATCAAGGCGATAAGTCCCCTTTTATCGGGTATTATCTTCCATATATTACAGGTAGCACCATCACTTAATGGGTATCACAATATACATGAACTCAATGTTCATAGGTTTCTGTCTCAATGTTTATCAATTTTAATAAGACAAAATGTATACAATCACAAATTGAAATGATAAACCACAAAATATAATTTCATTACTCATACCTCCACTAATCAAATGTAGGACGAAGTCCTATATGAGGTACATGTGTAACAAAGATGTTCAACTTTAACCCTTTCGTCAAAGGATCAGCCAACATATCCAATATACTGATACGTTCAATGGAAACTTGGCCATCCTGAACCCTTTCTCTTGAGCAAAGGAATTTAAGTTCAACAAACTTGCTGCGACTTTTATTCCTTTTGTTGTTCGCTATGGCCACAGCAGCTGCATTATCACAATACATTCTGATTAGCTTACAGGCTGAATCCACAATCTTAAGCCCAGCAATGAAATTCCTTGTCCAAATAACTTGTGAACTTACTTCAAAACACACAATGTACTTAGCATCACCGGTAGAAGGAGATGTTTGAGTTTGCTTAGAGTTTCTCCACGATATAGCTCCTTTTGCCAATAGAAAGATGTAACTAGATGTAGACTTATTCGAGTCTACGTATCCTCCAAGATCTGAATCTGAGTATCCAATTACGTCCAAACTATTTGTTCTCCTGTATGTGAGCATGTAGTGTTTAGTGCCTTGTAGGTACCTAAATACCTTCTTTGCAGCTATCCAATGTGCTTCCCTATGATTACTTTGGTATCTTCCCAACATACCCACAGCAAAAGCGATGTTAGGTCTTATACAAACCTGTGCATACATCAAGCTTCCTACCGTTGAGGCATATGGGACCCTTTCTATCTATATCTTATCAAGCTCAGTTTCAAGACATTGACTTAGACTAAACTTGTCTCCTTTTTCAATAGGAGCCATGTTTGATGAACAGTTTTGTATCCTGAATCGTTCAAGAATTTTGACAATGTAAGCCTCTTGAGACAAGCCTATAAGACATTGGGTTCTATCTCTATGGATCTTTATGCTAATGACATAAGAAGCCTCACCCATATCTTTCATGTCAAAACTCTTAAACAGAAACTGCTTTACCTCACGCAATAGTCCCAGATCATTGGTGGCAAGTAGTATGTCATCCATATACAAAATCAAGAATATGATTTTACTCCCACTAGCCTTGTGGCATATACAATCATCCATGATGTTCTCAACGAAACCTAATGACGTAATCACTTCATGGAACTTCAAGTACCACTACCGTGAAGCCTGTTTTAAACCATATATTGATTTCTTCAACTTGCATACGAATTGATCTTTACCTTCTGCAACAAATCCCTGAGGTTGTTTCATGTAGACTTCTTCTTCCAGTTCACCATTGAGGAAAGCAATCTTAACATCCATCTGGTGTAACTCCAGATCAAAATGGGCAACTAATGCCATGATGATACGGAATGAATCTTTCTTAGATACAGGTAAAAAGGTTTCACTATAATTAACTCTTTCTACTTGAGTGAATCCCTTTGCAACCAACCTAGCCTTGTATCTATCGATATTACCTTATGAGTCTCTCTTGGTTTTATAAATCCATTTATAACCAATAGCTTTAGACCCAATAGGCAACTCTACAAGTTCCCAAACATGGTTGTTTGCGATGGAATTCACTTCATCAATCATAGCTTCATGCCACAACTTGGAGTTCACACTCCTCGCAGCCTGAGAAAATGACAAAGGATCATTCTCAACACTTACATCATAGTCAATCTCAGTAGAATACACTACATAGTCATCAGGTAATGCTGGTCTTCTCTCTCTAGTTGACCTCCTTAATTCAACCTCTTGGGTTAAACCAGGTTACTAAACAATGACATCATCTATCACAACTTGTGGTAGTTCCACTTGTGTGATAGGTTGACCATCAGGTATGTGTCCATCTTGTTCAACACCGTCAACTTGAGCCAAAGGGTCTACATCACATTCAATATCAATCCCAATAGTGGGATAAACATTGATTATTGATGTCCCCTCATGAATGATATCAGTGGTTCGCTCTATATGATCATCCAATGGATAATCACTCCCATTAATCACATCATTCTCAAGAAACTTGGCATTCCTAGACTCTACAAACCTTGTAGGAGGTGAAGGATAATAAAGCTTATAACCCTTATACCTCTCCACATAGCCTACAAAGTAAGCTCTAATAGTCTTAGGATCCAACTTCTTCTCCTGTGGATTATACACTCTTACTTCCGTAGGATAACCCCATACCTTGAAATGATTTAAACTGGGTTTCCATCCTTTCCAGATTTCAAAGGGTGTCTTGGACACTACCTTTATTGGAACCCTGTTCAATATGTACGTGGTTGTCTTGAGTGCTTCCTTCCATAGAGAAGATAGCAGTTTGGAGCTACTCATCATACTCCTAACCATGTCCAGCAAGGTCCTATTTCTTCTCTCAGCTACACTATGTTGGAAATCGTGCCCTAGGGGCCAATCATTGTCTTATGAACATTATTGATTTATGAATTTATTAATTGAGTTATCATATTATTTGCATGTTTACTATGATGACCATCCTTGGATAATTCATGATATTATCCTAAATATCCCTGGTCGATCATCTATGTGGGAGCACAGATGAAATAAGACCAGTATGACTTTGAAGATGTATAGAGATATAAATCAAAGTCATAAGCACATGTAAGAGTACAGGGTGTTGGATCGACCCGCTATGAGAGAACTGCATGGGTAATGTCATAAGCTTCTCTCATATACAAACCATGTCAATATGCCCTTTGACCTGAGATCATCATGGATTCCTACATGACAAAACGCTCAGCTTTGACCTAGTCAAAAGTCACTTTTGATCGAGTGATCATAAAGACTATGTTCGGGCTTAGTGGTTTTTCATGCGGAGGAATGTGAATGGTCAAGATGGAATTTGTCCCTCACATTCGTGGAGAGATATTACTGGGCCCCTCGATGAGTGAGTCTGAGAAATGTATGGCCATATTGTAATGGAAAGGTAGTTCCATTTCTATAGTCAGACTACTCAGGGATTGAGAAAGTAACGGTCAGGAATAGGAGGATGACATCATCCATGCCTCATCCATGACCAAAATATCGCGTGACAGAAGGGACATGATATGGTTGTATAAAAGGTTACATCGTTTATCGATCCTCATATGATTTGGGTAGTCGTTATGTCTTGTTAGAGACCGCTTGCGACTTGTGGGCTAGTATAGCAAATGGCCCACTGCCAACTTCATATGGGCCTACAGGGTCGCACACAAAATAGCCCAACACGAGCTATGATGTCCAGATTCATTGAATCTAAGACATGTCCAGATTCAATGAATGATCCAGGTGAATGTATATATATTTATTTATATTTATATTCGTATATATATAAATTCGTATATATATATATATTATATATATGAGATATATGAGATTTAATTTATAAGGATAAATTAAATCCCTATCACGTTTGAATTCGAAATTCAAATTGATAGGATATCTCATATAAGAGATATTTATAAGATTTAATTTATAAGGATAAATTAAATCTCTATCATGTTTGAATTCGAAATTCAAATTGATAGGATATCTCATATAAGAGATATTTATAAGATTTAATTTATAAGGATAAATTAAATCTTTATCATGTTTGAATTCGAAATTCAAATTGATAGGATATCTCATATAAGAGATATTTATAAGATTTAATTTTAAGGATAAATTAAATCCCTATCATGTTTGAATTTGAAATTCAAATTGATAGGATATCTCAAATTTGTTTTATGAGAATAAATCAAATATAGTTCAGTCTCATCTTTATTTAAAGTTAAATAAATAGGTAATTAAATCTGTGGGACGGATTTAATATTATTTATTTAATTAGTTTCTTATAAAATTATACAATATATGATATTGTATTATTTTCGAAATTAATATAAGATTAACTCCTAAAATCCTTTTCGGTTAGGGAAAACGCAGAGCATCCTATATATCTAATATTAAGAGCTACATTTTGGAACAGACACACACATAGAACACAGAAAGGCCGAAGGGGACTCTGCAAAAGGTTTGCAGATAAGAAACTGCCAAAATAGAGACGGAGAGGACGAACTCTTGAGAAAGCCCTGGAGGGACAAGAGACGCTAGCACGTCGTTCGTGGTTGAAAAGCTGTTCGTGTGGATACCAGTAGAGGAAGCCGACCTGAGTCGTCGACTTCTTGTGATCAGAAAGGGAGCACGAGCCACAGAGAGAAGCTGTGAACGTCGTGACCGAAAGCTGTGGAAGTCGCTGAGACACACTGAGGGTAATGCTTCTTCCCACTTGAGTTAAACACATACGGTAGATCCTGGCAATGAATGAAAAATTTTTAAGATAATTTCCGCTGCGTGTCTTTCAATTCCTTACACACTATTCATATTAGGTGATCCAGACATAGTATATTGAGCCACTATACCTTGCTCTCGAAGAAATTCAGCAAATGGACCTGTTACTTGTCATTCACTAATGTATCTTCCATAATACTCACCACCACAGTTTGATCTCACGATCTTGATTGATTTCCCAATCTGTTTTTTTACTTCTACTTTATATTCCTTGAAAGCATCTAGTGCCTCACTTTTGTTATAAAGCATGTAGACATACATATATCGTGAGTGATCATCAATAAAGGTGATAAAGTACTTTTGACCTTGCGCAGTCAAATTAGGGCAACAAATATCCGTGTGTATAATTTCTAGCAGTTCAGAACTTCTTTTAGCCCCTTTATGCGACTTATTGGTCTGCTTTTCCCTTATGCAGTTCACACGAGAATCAAACTCTGAATGGTTTAAAGATGGAAGAATTCCTTCTTTATTTAACCTTTTAATTCTGTCAACGGAGATATGACCCAATCTCCTATGCCACAACCTATAAGAATTCTCATCGATGACACTTCCCTTAGTACCACGCAAAATAGAAAGAGATTGAGGCGAATCACAAACAATTTTAAACAAGCCATCAATCATAACTAAGTTCGCAATCAAAACAAAATTTTTTGTCAAAGTCATACGTTTCTTAAAAAGAACTAGATGATAATCAAATGGAATGAGCTTTGACATAGAAATCAAATTCCTCTTATAAGAGGGAACATAAAAAATATCATAAAGTTCTAAAACATTTTTATTTGAAAGATGAATGCGAAAAGTTCCAATGGCTTTCATAGGATCTCCTCTCCCACTGCCTGAAAGGACAGTTTCCTCATTGGGATATGGAGACCTACTTGACAGAAAGCCCTGTATGGTAGTAGAAATGTAGATCATCGAACAAGTGTCAATCTACCAAGTGTCATCATTAACGCTAGAAAAGTTAGACTCAAAAGTAACACACGATGAAAGCATACCTTTCATCTCTATAACATGTTGCCCCACACCGCCAATACCTATAAGCCTCATAGCACATAGTTCAGACATGATGGTACCACCCATTTGCTTGTCTGTCGGCTTGAATTACTTATCTAAGGCTTCTAGGTACCCTTTAGCTGTGTTGCACTTAGGGAATGTTTCCTTAATGCTCCTAACGATCCTTTGTTTTATAAGCAGAAGAGATGAGCGATTACTATAAGGAATTGGAAGACACACAGCAGAAATTAATTTAAAAAATTTTCCCCATTCCTTGCCAGGATCTACCGTATGTGTTTAAGTCAAGTGGAAAGAAGCATTACCCTTGGTGTTCCTCAGCGACTTCCATAGCTTCTCTCCACGACTGGTGATCTCTTTCCAATCGCAAGAAGATGTCCACAGCTTCTCTCCGTGGCTCATGCTCTCTTTCTGATCACAAGAAGTTGACACCTCAGGTCAGCTTCCTCTACTGGTATCCACACGAACAGCGTTCCAACCATGAACAACGTGCTAGCGTCTCCTGTCCCTCTAAGGCTCTCTCAAGAATTCATCCTCTCCGTCTCTACTTCAGCAGTTTCTTATATGCAAACCTTTTGCAGATTCTGTTCGGCCTTTTGTGTTATGTGTTGTGTGATGTGTGCCAAAAATATAGCTCCTAAAATCAGATATATATGATGCTCTGCGTTTTTCTCAACCGAATTGGATCTTGGAATTAATCTATATTAATTCCGAAATTAATACAATATCACATATTGTATAATTTGATAAGAAATTAATTAAATAAATAATGTTTATATTAAATCTGTCCCACAGATTTAATTCACCTATTTATTTAATTTAAATAAAGATAAGATTGGACTATATTTGATTTCTTCTCATAAATCAAATTTGAGATATTCTATCAATTTGAATTTCAAATTCAAACGTGATAGAGATTTAATTTATCCTTATAAATTAAATCTTGTAAATATCTCTTATATGAGATATCCTATTAATTTGAATTTCAAATTTAAACGTGATAGAGATTTAATTTATCCTTATAAATTAAATCCTATATATCCCTTATATATAATATATATATATACAAATTTATATATATACAAATATAAATATAAATAAATATATACATCAACCCTGGATCATTCATTGAATCTAGACACGTCTTAGATTCAATGGATCTAGACATCATAGCTCGTGTTGGGCTATTTTGTGTGCGACCCTATAGGCCCATATGAAGTTGGCAGTGGGTCATTTGCTATACTGGCCCACAAGTCAAAAGCGGTCTCTAGCAAGACATAACGACTACCCAAATTATATGAGGATTGATAAACGATGTAACCTTTTATACAACCATATCATGTCCCTTCTGTCACGCGATATTTTAGTCATGGATGAGGCATGGATAATGTCATCCTCCTATTCCTAACCGTTACTTTCTCGATCCCTGAGTAGTCTGACTATAGAAATGGAACTACCTTTCCATTACAGTATGGCCATACATTTCTCAGACTCACTCATCGAGGGGCCCAGTAATATCTCTTCACGAATGTGAAGGACAAATTCCATCTTGACCATTCACATTCCTCCGCATGAAAAACCACTAAGCCCAAACATAGTCTTTATGATCAATCGGTCAAAAGTAACTTTTGATTAGGTCAAAGCTAAGCATTTGTCATGTAGGAATCCATGATGATCTCAGGTCAAAGGGCATAGTGACATGGTTTGTATATGAGAGAAGTTTATGACGTAACCCATGCAACTCTCTCATAGCGGGTCAGTCCAACACCTTGTACTCTTACATGTGCCTATGACTTTGATTTATATCTCTATAAATCTTCAAAGTTATATTGGTCTTATTTTATCTCTGCTCCCACACAGATGATCGACCAGGGATATTTAGGATAAGATCATGAATTATCCAAGGATGGTCATCACAGTAAACATGCAAATAATATGATAACACAATTGATAAACTCATAAATCAATAATGTTTATAAGACAATGATTGGCCCCTAGGGCATATTTTCCAACAACCTCCTACTTGCACTAGGTACAATCATTAGTTTGACTAATTCCCATTGACCTAACATGACGCTCATGCTTTGCCTGCACAAGCGGCTTTGTTAGAGGATCAGCAACATTGTCTTCTCCTGCTACCTTGCATATTTTTATATCACCTCTATCGTTGATTTCTCTAATGAGATGAAATCGCCTGAGTATGTGCTTGATCTTTTAATGTGACCTAGGCTCTTTGGCCTGTGCAATGGCACCGTTATTGTCACAGAGCAAAGTTATTGGATCTGAGATAGTAGGTATCACCCCTAGTTCCGTGATGAACTTCCTGATCCAAACAGCTTCCGTAGCTGCATCAGATGCTGCTATATACTCAGCTTCCATTGTAGAATCTGCTACAGTGCACTGCTTAGAGCTCTTACAGCTTACTGCTCCATTATTGAGGAGGAATATATATCCAGACTATGATTTTTGGTCGTCCTAGTCATTTTGGAAACTCGCGTCTGTGTAACCAGTTACACATAGTTCGTCATCCAATCCACCATAGACCAAGAATAAGTCCTTAATCCTTCTTAAGTACTTAAGGATATTCTTGACAGTAGTCCAATGGGCCTCACCAGGGTCCTATTGATATCTGCTAGTCATACTTAAGGCAAACAAAACATCCTGTCGAGTACATAACATGGCGTACATGATAGATCCTATGGCCGAGGCATATGGAACTTTACTCATGCGACCTCACTGATCAGATGTACTAGGACACAGATCTTTGCTGAGGTGACTACCGTGAGACATGGGTATGAAACCCCTCTTTGATTCGTGCATACTGAACCTATGCAGTATTTTGTCTATGTATGTACTTTGACTGAGTCCTATAAGTCTTTTAGATCTATCTCTATAGATCCTGATTCCTAGGATGTAGGTGGCTTCACCTAAGTCTTTCATTGAGAAAGACTTTCCTAACCAAGACTTGACAATCTGTAAGGTAGGAATGTCATTCCCAATAAGTAGGATGTCATCGATATAGAGTACCAAAAACACAACTGTGCTCCCATTAACCTTCTTGTACACACAAGGTTCATCAATATTTTGAAGAAATCTAAACTCTTTAACTACTTCATCAAAATGATGATTCCAACTCCGAGATGCTTGCTTCAGTCCATAAATGGACCTTTGAAGCTTGCACACTTTGCCAGAGTCCTCGGAGCGCACAAACCCTTTAGGTTGTGTCATGTACACATCCTCAAGGAGCTTTCCATTAAGGAAGGCTGTCTTGACATCCATCTGCCATATTTCATAGTCATAATATGCTGCTATGGCAAAGAGGATTCTGATTGATTTGGCCATTGCAACTGGGGAAAAGGTTTCATCATAGTCCACACCATGAGTTTAAGTAAATCCTTTTGCAACCAGTCGTGCCTTGAAGACATTTACATCGCCATCCATGTCAGTTTTCTCCTTAAAAATCCATTTGCACCTGACGGGTTTTACACCTTCAGGCGGGTCGACTAAGGTCCAAACCTTGTTGTCGTACATGGATTGCATCTCAGACTTCATGGCATTAAGCCACTTTTCAGAGTTTGGTCCCACTATAGCTTCTTGATAGATAGTCGGCTCATTATGCTCAATAAGCAACACATCACGACTGTCAGAAATCAGAAATCCATATCTCTGACCCTGAAGTTGTGTCCTATTAGACTTCCGTGGACCTTGCGTGACTTGAGGAGTCTCAACAACTTGTTGTGAGTCTTCTCCATTTTCCATTTGCAGTTCTGTGGTGTCTTGTGGCTCTCGAACTTCTTCGAGGTGTACCTTACTCCCACTGGTTCTTTTAGAGATAAATTATCGTTCGAGAAAGATACTATTTCTGACAACAAACACTTTGTTATCAGCAGGGTTGTAGACATAATATCCCTTGGTTTCCTTAGGATATCCCACAAAAAAGCACTTTGAGGATTTGGGCGCTAATTTGTCTGAGGCTTGTTGCTTAACATAGACCTCGCATCCCCAAATCTTGAGGGAAGACAAACTAGGCATCCTCCCAGTCCATATCTCATACGGAGTCTTTTCAATTGCCTTAGATGGAACACGATTGAGTGTGAACGCAGCTGTCTCTAGGGCATGGCCCCAAAAGGAGGGTGGAAGATCTGTTCGACTCATCATGGATCGAACCATATCTAATAGTGTTCTATTCCTCTGTTCAAAAACGTCATTCTATTGTGGTGTCCCTGGAGGAGTCAATTGCGAGACTATCCCACAACTCCTGAGATGATCTATGAACTCTTGGCTCAAATATTCACCACCCCGATCAAATTGAAAGGCTTTAATATGTTTATAAGACAATGATTGGCCCCTAGGGCACATTTTCCAACAGTTAATCTGCTCCCACATATTATACCTTTCCTTTGTCTCTCTGTTATTGGAGGTATCATCAGGTCTCAGAGGTTTATTAAATCTCAAGGCATAATCCAAGTCCAAGAAACTGAGCTGCAGCAAAACATCGTCTCTCCAGTCAGCAAAGTTAATGATGCAATCTAAGATTGTTTTGTTGCTAACATCATCCGTAATCCTAGGAGCAGCAATTAGATCTGCAAAATAAGAACAGACAAATGCACAAATAAGCTCACAGTAATAATTTGAAGCAATCACAAGTCACTGTACCATGTATGCATGCTTAGCACAAATGTAGCATGCAAGCAGTAAATACGTATCACTAATATCTACATGTGGGCAAAGACATTAGCATAGCCATGTATTTATCGCAAGTGGTGGAATTAGAATGCATTCGTAATTTCTTAATACCTGTGGGTTAATTAGAAAATAACGAGGCCATTCTATCCCACCCTAATTAAATGTACAATTATAAGATATCTACCTGTGGGTAAAGATAAATCATAGCTATACATTTAATTACAAATAATATTTTAAATCCATATGTGATTAATGAACGTATGCAACAAACTCAATAAATAAGGATGATGTGGCTACTCCTCAAAGAATTGCCCGCTAACCACAAATATCATTCATGTGCATTGAAAATTTAAATATGCACAACTTAATAGAGAATTAATTCTCCCCCAAATTAAATGTACAATCATGAGATATCTACTTGTGGGTAAAGATAAATTATAACTATATATTTAATTATTATTGATATTTTAAATCTATATGTGATTAATTAATGTACGCAACAAAAATAAATGAGGATGCTATGGCTATTCCTCACAAAATTGCATGCTAATCACAAATATCAATAACGTGCATATAAATCCAAATATGCACAACATAATGGAGTATTTAATAAATTAATTTAATTAATAAATATGACTAAATAATTTAATTTAAATTCTTCCACTATTTTATGTACCTAAAAAACTATCTAATAAATTAATTTTAACTCAAAAGGTTTTTACAAAAATTAAATAGTTCATTTAATTGCCTGGGGAGAAATTAAAAAATAAAATTGGCAATTAAATAACATAAAAATTAAAATTTATAAATACCTTTTTTCAAAATTAAAATAATAGAGAAATTAATTTAAATATTTACCGTGCATGAAATAGTAATTAAACTTTTCTGGAAAAAAATCAAATTAATTGGCCAAAAATTAATTTTCTGGAAATACAAAACCAAGTCGCCCATACACAAAAGTCTAAAAATAGGGCTCAAAATAATTTTTAGAAACAAAAAACCCAAAATTCATACCAGTTTGTTCCAAAAATATATATATTCTGAAAGCCCAAAAGTGCAGGATCCAATCTACTAATATATATATATATATAAAAACAGTGTTTTCAGCCCAAAATCCATCAGCCCAATCTCTACAAAATGGTCCATGGGCCTTTCACAAAAATATTAGTTCTTTAGCCCAGATGCAGAATGCCTAAAGGAATATTAAAAAAAAAAAGGAAAATATATTTATTGCAACAGCAACCTAACGTATGGCCCATAATACTTTTTCCAAAATAATAATAATAATGGTGCAAGAGATTTAAACTCGTTAGGCCATTATATTAAATATAATAAATGAATGGCGTGGGCTTCCTTTTATTTTCCCTTTCCCTTTTTTTTTTAATAAAAATCTCAAAAAATGCATAGAAAAAACCCTATGATTCTTTCTCACCATTCAGCCGCCATGCCAATGCCACACCATGAGATGATAACTCATGGCAAATCGCAAGGCCTTCCCTATCAAAGGAATCGGAACTGTAATGCCTCATTCTTGGAGGTCTCTTTCTCGGTAAGCACAGAGTAAATGGTTAAAAGATTTGAATAAAATAAATTATATCTCTAGAGATCCATAGATCTCATTAGAGTTTTATATATCTCATATTCTTTTTCATATTGTTATTTATAAACACATAATATCAATAAGTAAGGTAAGAGTGATCTCAAACTTGGATCTGATGGCATATATTAGAAAATAAACATCTCAAATACAATGTAATCAATCCAGATTAACAATACTCAAATATAAAACCTATATGAGATATAGCGGAAGACTTAAAGTTACCTCTCGCTATTAGTTTAATTGATCTGAGGAGAACTAAAATCCCAATAGGATACCTGTCAAACAAAGAATATTGTCAGATAAATCACAGGTTCTTCCAGCTGGTGATTAAGCATAACGATGGCAACTTGTTTTCAGCCATCACCAGTGGGGAACCTTCAAAGGAGAGCTGACATTAGGGTTTTGCTCTGGACTCAAAAAGAGATCTCACAGTAAACTCAATAGTTAATTTCCACAATTAGAAAATTAACCTTAAATAAACTGAGTCAATAACCCACTTTGGACTGGGCCCAATGACTACGGGCCACACTTAACAATATTTATCAATTATCCTAATTAATATATAAATAGGTTATAATAATAAATATCCAACACAAGATTCCTATTTTTTTGGGGTAAATTAGGCCATGGACGGTGCTCCGACATACTCTTTGACACACAGCTGAGGAAGAAGATGGCGTGCCCTAAACCCTTTGTGGACTCTATGTGCATGCTTCTTGAACTAGGTTTAATGTTTTTACTTGATGAAAATATATATCCATACAGCAAACACATAGACTATTTTATATGGTCAGCTCTCCAAATAATTATTTTTAACAGTATTAGTGCCATATGGACAAATTTAACACTATTAAAATTATAGAGACTAACAGCCTTAAATAGTGTAAATTTAAATGACTAAAATCTCATGTTCAAAAGTTGAGGACCAAAACTAAAATTATTATAAAGCTTAGAAACTAAAGTTGTATTAAACCTTAACAATTCATTGGGCTTCAACTTATTTTTATTCCTTAAATTATGGTATTAAAAGTCAATCCGAGCTAGTTGGTCAGAATAGTAAATCAGTCTTATGGTCAATTTGATCAAGAGTTTTAAACAAGTTGATCTAGTTATATTTTATTTTTTTCTCCCATAATTAAACATGAAGCATCGTCATTTGAAGTTTTAAGAAAAATAATAATATGTCATATTTATACTTTAGCAACTGTTTTGTTGTATTATTATGGTGTGTATATGAAATGTTATATTTACTTGTAAAATTAATATTCCTCCAGTCCTTAATGTAAGATTTAATTAGAGAGTTGATATTGATCATACATATTTTCTATATTTAATATTTTTTTCTAAATTATTCTTATTAATACTCCCTTAACAATAATCAAGTAAGAGAGGTAGAGAGTTAGGGAAGAAGTTAAGGTGTTTTCTCATATTAATTAACTTAACTAACTTCATTAATTTAATTGAATTATTTAAATATGTCATATATTAAATATCATAAGAGTAATTGTTATTTAAATATTGTACTTTTTAGGGTTTTATATGTAAATATGTATTAATTAGATTATAGTATTTTAATCATGGTTCAACTACAATTAAACTACTTACCATTAAATTATTGTTTTGACTAATTTAATGACCTGTTAGATTTTTAGTATCTTCCCTTTAAATCATTATTTACACATTTTAATTTAATCTCGTGTTGAATTGATAAATAATATCTAGTTAGCAAAAACAATGGAAAAAGAATATCTAATATACTATTTTGAGACTGAATAAAGGATCCCATTTTCAAGTTGAGTCGTATAGGATTGGAAGACATATTGCATCACAAGATCCGCGCATCCAATGGCCATAATTGTGTATCAAACCAATAGCGGGTACACGAGGGACAAGTTTACCCAACTAATAGAAGTTTCCAAAGTCAAATCTAGAGTAGGTTTTACAAAAATAAGTTTCATTTATAAAAACAATCAGTTTTACATTTAATTTTATGTAATTTTAATTAATTTAAACAATTATAGGTGTCCCCTCCTAATTTAACTGTGGCCAACAAAGTATCAGTTTCTCTTAATTTTTAAGGTTGTTTTTAATTTTGTTTTAATATTATATTGTGCATTAATTTATTAGAAATTATAGTATAACCTTAATTCTTACATGCCACCTTTATCAAATTCATATAATTAAAATAAATAATATATTATCACATATTAACTAGAGATCACTATGACATATTAAAATAAATTCATATTACACCAAAGAAACAAAATAAACCCATTACATTAGATAGTGTTAATATTATAACACTATACTATGTAATACAACTTTTGTTAAAATATTACATAATATACACTACAAAAAAATAGAGTTCTAGTGACGATTTTTCAGCAGTAATAAAATCAGTCGCCACTAAAAGTAGACTTTCAGCAATTCCTAAGTTTATGTGATAATAAAAATGTCACCGCTGAAAGTAAGACTTTTAGCAACGACTTTGTACCAATTGTTGCCGCAGAAGATCAATAACTAAAAACAAGTTTTGGCGATGACTTTTCAGTGGCAACAAAGTAGTCACCACAGAAAGTCAATATTTTTTGCGGCAATATTTTTTTTGTCATCGCAGAAGGTCATAGTATCTGCTTGGTAAATTTAACATCCCCATATCACTATTCATTTTCATAGCCCGCCCAAACCCGTCCTTTTCAACAAGTGAGAGTCGAGCATGAGAGACAGAGTGAGAAAGCGAGAGTCTGCAAAGTAATTGAAGGCTATCGTCATCAGAAGAGAGGTCGAAGAGTATACGCAACAGTGGATTTCTACTAAGGTGAGCCCTTTTATTTCACTCGTAGCTTTGGTTGTCTCGATCTGTGAGTTTTAGTGTTGATTTGGCCAATGAAAATTGAAACTTATAATGGGGAAATATTATTTTGGTGTAGTTCAATAAATTCATAAGCTATTTAACACTAAATTTACTCTAATTCACGCATAATTAGCGATATATTTATTTTCCCTGCTTTTCCATAGTAACTGTCAATCAATGTAACTTGGACAATAAAGGATTAATCATTTTCTAATTGTAAATCGTTTCTCTGAAAGGAGTGTGGGTATAGAATTTTCAGTTTGTCAACATGGTTCATAGCTAAACTGATGTGCTACTCTATTATTATTCACATGTCTACCTATTTCTAGATTCTCTAACATTTCTACTAACACTATTTATATATATATCGTCTTGTTATTTCTGATACAGCACACATTGCTACACTACTATGAAAATGAAGTGATGCATATATGGTTGATTTTGTGTTTTATTCTCCATTTCTCTTATTACTTCAATTTAAGCATACTTGTTATATAATAAGATTCCAAACGTGTATATATGTGATTAGTTCTATGTGATCATATTATTCTTGTAAATATATTTCTTTGTAATAATTTGATAGTGGGCTGCTCTCTGTAATTTAGTAGCTTGCTAAAGGAGCATGGGGGACTTTTTTGTTTCATAGTTTGTGAACCACATATGTTTATATATTGATATGTTTGTTGGATTTTCTTGTTGTATCCTAGTTTTAACATTTTAGGGGATATAAATAGTTAAAAGTTGGCTACATATTAAAGATATAGGCAGCCTATCATATATTATAGGAGTGGATGCTTTTCTAGAATGGGCATTTAGTCAACCTAGTGTGGTAAATTAAATATGTTGCCATTGTAAAAGATACATGAATGTGATATTTAAAGTGAGAAGAGATGTTAGGACAAATTTATTGAGCAAGGGTTTCTAGAATAGTTACCACTGGTACAAAATATACTTTTTAAAGCCCCATTTTTAAACTAGTCCTTGTGGATATGGTTTAAAAAAATGACCGATGGCATTTTTGTAAATAAGATAAAATAGTTACACCGGTTAACCACCCGATTTAAAAAGTGTACACTTTCTAAATGGTTTGTTTCTACACCGGTCATTGTCTGATATAGAATACCATTTTCAACTAATTTAGAAAACCTTTTTTGCAGTAGTATATAAGGTGTGGGAGTTACATGGAGAAATTAGAAGATTTTAGATAAATTGTGGAACTTCCAATAATGACTTAAAAAATGATACTGATAATGAGAACTTTGTTAGGATAGTATGTGATGCATATGGAGTTCCATGATAGATTATACAAATACTAGCGACTATGAGAGTGAAGAGCCTAATGTTCAGGCTAAAAATTTCTTTAACTTATTAAAAGATGCTAAAACTAAACTTTATCTAGGTTGTGTCAAGATATTCAAACTTTCTTTTATTGTAAAATTGCTTAAGTGAAGTGCCTTAACTATTAGAGTAATAAATCTATGGATGTGTTGTTGAGCTTGTTAAAAGAAGTTCTCCCATAAGGGGATTCAGTGCCAGACTCATTCTATGAAACTAAGAAGATAATTCATGATCTGGGTTTAGATTACTATAAAATTGATGCTTTTGAGAATGATTGCATATTGTATTGAGGAGAGCACACAAATGTAGAATCATGTCTTAAGTGTAAGATGCCTAGATGGAATTTAAACAAACAGAAAGGGAAGAATGTTCCATATAAAGTCTTGAGGCATTTTTCCATAACACCTAGGCTATAAAGACTTTATATGTCAAGAGATACAACTAAAGAAATGAGGTGATACAAGGAGAAACACTCAAATAATGATGTACTAAGACATCTAGTTGATTCTTTAGCTTGGGAACACTTTGACTGCCAACACCCTAACTTCTCTAATAATCAAAGAAGTGTTCTATTGGGTTTAGCAAGTGATGGATTTTAACTTTTTGGGAATATGAGTGCCAATCATAGTATCTGGTCAGTTGTCTTAGGGCCATATAACTTGCCACCATGGCTTTATATGAAAAACTCATACTTTATTATGACACTTCTTATTCCTAGTTCAAAGTGTCCAAGTGATAAAATAAATGTTTACCTGCAACCAATGATTGAGGAGCTGAAACAATTATGGGAAGTACGGGTAAATACGTATGATGCATATTCTCAATCAAATTTTATCATGCATACAGCAATCTTGTGGACTATAAATAATTTTTCTGCACATGGAAACCTTTCAGGGTGGTCAACTAAAGGTAAACTTGCATGTGCATGTTGCCATAAAGACACGTATTGCATTTCGATAAGGAGCAAGTTATCTTACATATGGTATAGGCGCTTTCTTCCATAAAATACCCATGGCGTAAAAATAAGGTATCATTTAATGGTAAAGAAGAGCATATAGATCTACCAGTTCTATTGACTAGAGACGAAGTACTTAAGCAACTAGAACACTTGGGTGATGTGTCATTTAGGAAGGGTACAAAATGAAAGCGTCATACACATAATAATGCTTACAATTGGAGGAAAAGAAGTATTTTGTTTCAATTTCTTTATTGGAAGAATTTACTACTACAGTATAATCTTGACGTGATGCATTTAGAAAGAAATATTTCTCATAATACTATGTGCATGGTGATGGATTTGGTTGGAAGACAAAAGATACAATTAAAAGTAGGTACGACTTGATGGATTTGGGCATTAGGAGTGATATGCACCCAGTTGAAGATGATAATAATATTTCTATTTCTCTTGTTCCTTACACATTGTCCCATAAAAATAAACAATTCCTTTTAAAATTCTTGGCTAACTTAAAAGTACCTTATACTTTTTCATCTAATATTTCTAGATGTGTCAACATTCAGAAGTGAAAGTTATTTAGCTTGAAGTGTCATGATCACCATGTGTTATTGCAAGAGATATTTCCAATTGTATATGTGTGTTATTACCTTTTAAAGTGTGTGAACCAATTATAGAGTTGGGAAAATGTTTTAAAAATCTTTGTTCAAAGTGCTTGACTTTTGAACTACTTAACAAACTTCAAAGTCAGATAATATTGACATTATGTAAGTTGGAGACTATCTTCCCACCTATTTTTTTATGTGATGGTTCACTTGCCAATACACTTGGCAGGAGAGGCAAAAGTTGTCTGGCCAGTTAATATCATTAGGTGTATCTAATAGAAAGGTAACATGTGTCAATATCATTGTATATTTATCATTCATAACTATATAAGGTTAATTAATTTTTAAGCACTAGGTATTTCCAGACACCCAAATCATATGTTCACACTAAAGCTTGGCCTGAAGGATCAATTGTAGAAGGATACTTGACAAATGAAAGTCACACGTTTTGCTCAAGATATTTGAAAGATTTTCCTATAAAATTTAATGTGCCATGTAGGAATGATGATACCAATGATTATATCAACCTGAGTTTTCAATATTTAAGAAAAGTAGTTAAGATATAGGACATTATGAGTCAATTTCTCTTCCCTATGAAGAGTACTGTCAAGCAAGAATATATGTGCTCCAAAATTGTGAAGAAGTTTAGCCATTTATGAAGTAAGTTTGCCTGACTTAAAAAGAAAATTTATTTGTCATAATGTATATTTTTCTTATTGCTATGAAAATTTTTAGGGAATATACAATAGAGATTAAAGCCCAAGGATCAAGGAGTGAGCAAAGCCAATATGAGTTTCCTCAATAGTTTTGTTCACGAGTAAATTATAATATTTTGATCCATGATATTTCTAGCAATTACATTAATATAAGATATCTAACAAATGACTTTTATCTTAAAAGGTGACATCATTGTCTAAACAGAGCCATGCGAGTGATGAACTCATAAGTTTATCAATTGGTCCATTGACGATGGTCAATCGTTATTTCACATTCATATGCAATAGTTTTGTTTTCACACAAAATATCATGCAACAGGAAAAAAACATAAAACAATGGTATCATGGCTAAGGGAGATGACACTAATACTAACAAAGAATATTATGGTGTATTAGAGTATATTTATGAGTTGTTTTACATAGGCAACAGAAAAGTATACTTGCTTAAATGTCATTGGTAAGATGTGGCTCATTATGACAAATGATATAAAGTTGATAAGTATGAATTCATAAGTATCAACACACGATATTCATTACAAACTAATGAACTACTTATTCTAGTATCTCAAGCTAAGTAAGTTTTCTATGTGGATGACATTGTTGCACCTAGTTGGCTCATTGTTGTCAAAACAAACCCACGTGACTTGTTTAATCTACCAACAGTTGGTGGTAGACTTAAATATTTACCATGCGAGTCCTACACAACCTAATGATATTTTCATTAACTTATATGGAGAAGATGGACAAACTCAAACCTTAGCTCAAAGAGAACAATCACAAATAAATAAAAATAATACCATTGAGACTGGATTTAGTGATAAAGAGGATCTCTTGATGACTTTGATAGTGATACTGAAGAAGAAAGAGATATAGAAAATGAAATAGAATAAACTGATGAATAAGAAGACATTGATAGAAGTGATAGTGCAGCAGAAAAATCAATTGAATGAAATTAATTGATATGGTAGATTTTACTAATATGTAGATTGATTCTTGATTGATTGCTATTTAAAATTTGATTCATTGCTACTTCCTAAATAAAATGTATATTTTTATAGGATTTGTCAGTATTAAAGAAAGGTTGAGGTAGGAAAGGTTTTTCTATTATACCTCCTGACAACACAAATAGCTTAAGTGCATGCTCTACACCTCAATCAAGACCTATTATTTCACCTCGATCACTGCAACAACAACTTGAGGAAGTGGCTATCAACTCTCCCCAACTCCCCATACTTAAAATAGTAGTGCAAGTAAGTTTGCTTCAATTTTATATTAATTGATTTTTATCACATGTAACATTTAATTGTTCTAATTTCACATGAATGGTAAGCTCTTCTAGTACAATAAATAAGAGCATATGAGTTTATAAGTCTATTAATGTGAATTTGAGGACCGCACAAGGAGCAAAGATTTAAGTCAAATTTTCATATTTCAAGTCAAGAGCAATCGGTCCAAAAGCAAAAGATTTTTCTAATTATTGTGGTTTAACTCTTAGAACCACAGTCTCTTTCAAGGATGTGGAGTAACTGGAAGAATACTTTTGAAAAATATGGTCAAAATATTATTTTAAAAATAAAGGTATTACTTATGTCAAATTTTTATACTTATCTTAGTTTATTTATATTATTATATAAAGTATTTATATTTATTTGTTTTAGGATAAATTTAAACTTGCTAATGCAATTACTAAAACAAAGTTTCATATAGCTATATCAATTATTTTACAAAATACATTTAAAAATTGAAAAACTAATCTGCACTCTTACTATAAGAAATATGAGACTGATGAGGATAGGTTGGTTGATCCTCCTCAAACTATTAGTTTTTAAGATTGGGAGCGGTTATAAATATATTTTAAGACTGACATGTTTAAGGTACCTCACTATCCTTCTAACTAAATTATATTTTTTTGTTTCAATAATTAAATTCTTATTAGTTACTAAATTTTGTTATAGAACAAAAGTGCAAGAAACACGATAAATAAAAAAAAAACAAATGACTTAACATACTTGTAGTCCTCGATCATTTGAAGAAATTGACTATTCTATAGTAAGTTCAATCTATCACTACTATAATTTAAGTTTTTAATCCTTTTTTATTTTCAAATATATCATTTTTTTTCTTGTATGTTATTCTTTTGTAGAGAGATCCAACTACTGGATAACCTGCCCCTCCTGACCAGCTGTAGGAGATAACACATACTAGGAAGACATTAGATGGACAAGTAGTATGGGTGACCCACACTCTGAATAGATTCATGTATTTATTATAGTTTTATATTTTATTTTGATTTAGTTTTATTTTTAATCTAATAGTTTCATATGTTTTTATTATAGAGTTATATGCACGAACTTTCTCAGCAACAAGAACAAGATTTAGAGAGTGATGCTCGAATGACGTCAGAGAAAATATTGGTGACTGTTCTTGGTGAGAGGTCAGGGTATGTAAGAGGAAAATGGTATGGAGAGGAGCCTTTGAGGAGAAGAAATCACACTCAATTTAGTGATAGTTCAGTTGTACAAAGTGTGTGTGATCAATTGTAGGAATAGTTTGATTAAAAAATTTCAAGAAGAGAGAGAGAAATGGAGGCAGAGCGTGTAAAGATGAAAAAAGAGGTGCAAAGATAGAAAAAGAGGTTGTGCAATTCGAGCAAAGACTAATGGAGCAAATAAAGAAAATGATACAAGCTTAATTCACTGCCTTGATGCAAAAGGGGCAACCACAAGCGTCTTCTTCTTCTACTCCTAATATTGGTCCTTCCATATAATGTTTGTGTATAAACTAAACAATTTTCTTTTCTTTTTAAATATGTTTAATTAATTGAAGTAATTTGATATTTTATAGGATGATCTGAATTATTTATCAATATTATTATACTTTGGTTTATTTAGTTATTTATTATTTATTATTTTTATTATTAAATTACATGTTTTTATATAAGAAAAATTAAAGAAAAGAATTGAAAAAATATCTAATTTGCAGATTCCACATTAGGCAGAGACAAAATTGTTGCCACATCTTTCACTTTAGATGGCAACAGTTCATGTCGTTACTGATTAACCATTAGGCAGCGACAATTTAGTCGCCGCAGATTAAACTTTAGGCGGCGACAATTTCAGTCACTACTGATTCAGTTTTAGGTGGCGATTTTATTTGTCCCCACTGATCCCACTTTATGTGGCCACTTTTGTCACTGACTTTGCCCTGCCTTTGGTGGCAACAGTCTTTCGATGACTTCTATTGAACTTTCAGTGGTGACTTTTAATTGTCACCGCCAATGTTTATAAGCGATAATCTCATAGGCGGCAACAAAATATCACAGTTAAAGGTATTCAGCTGCAAATTTGGTACTTTTAGTGGCTACTTTTACCGCCGCTTAAAGTCAATTTTTTTGCAGTGCTATGTCAACATATATTATGAGACTTCAATTCCATGTGATTATCAAACGACCATACAAATTCTTTATGGATGTGGAAAGGTTTCTCTTATCATGCCCGTATCATTACTAGTAAAATTCACTTATGGTGGTCTATATAGACGGATCAACAGTCTGAGACGACTCTATACTCAGTTGTGGATCTATTATTGCATACTAATTTCCCATGGAATTCTGTTGTTAGAATTCAAATATGGTCCCTACACTTTATAGGCATGATGTTGCAGAGAATATCAACACCTATGTGGCTTTGTTGAACTCCCTTAATAGGTCATGCTGGATCATTAATTCCTTTAGACTTTACACAGTGAAAGATGGCATAAAATATACATTACTAGAAAAAGAGATATTTTCGACCGCCTCTAATAGCTATCAAACTTCTAACCCTGCTCTTTGGAATCTGATAAGGAAAATTCAACTAGCACTTAAATAATCCTCTTCTTCTGGAAGCTTGTCAATAATGCAATTCCTTCTTGTGATATACTTCGCCAGCATCACATGAATATTTCCTATGATTGCATGTTTGGCTGTGATTGGGAAGACTTTTTAGATCACGCTTTCTTTTCATGTCCCTTGGCAAGAGCTCTATGGTTTGAATGTGTAAATATCAGACCACCAAAGATGGATGCAAATGATTGAATACAATAGCTGACTAACATGTTACTTCAACTATTTCAGCACCACCTGCATGATAAAATTCTGAAAACCATTTGCATGCTAGGAGTCATTTAGAAAGCAAGGACTTAATCATTGGGATAATGGTACCCGCTTTAATCTGGATTCCCTTATGAGAGAGATTAATGGTATCCTCTCACTCTTTTCTTTGACTTTTGCTAAGTCCGATTATGATGTAATACTTTCAAAGCCAAAGCCTACCTTGTCATTTCAATCCATCTGGAATGGGATAACTTTCTTCACAAGTTCAAAAGCATTTTTGTCAAAGTTACATCTGCTTCCAAGGAGCCCCACTCACTGAATTCTTTTGAAAGAATCAAGCAACTCCTGAATTATCTTTTTTGATCAACTGTCTCAGAACATCTCTCGTTTGGATCTACAAATCTAGCCTTCTACAAGATTTCCCTGGATTACTTCTCAACATTAACTGTATGGGCTCGGCTTTGATCATTACTATTCTATGGATTCAAGTAGGACGTCTTCAATTCCTTAGAAGGAAGTTCTTTATTTGGTTAAAATATTTCCTTCGTTAGTTGTTTATGTTGTTTCCACTTAATCTTTCTCTTTAACTTTTGCTAACATTGTATGCTCTATGTGCTTTACTTTGTTTTTTTGTAAGACTATGTTGTCAAATTACCAATGCCATTTTGTCTTTTCATAAAAAAATCATCAATTTATATAAAATGATAAAACATTAATTTTAAATATATTTTATCAACACACTTGATATCCATGATAAACATTGTTTAAGTTAGTACTAGAGATGTGAAAATCGGCTAAACTAAGCCAGATTTTAATTAAGTAGGCATTAGCTTGTAATAAGAATCTAAAGCCTGAGTTTAAGCCAGAGCCTATATACAAGCTTCTTTTTATATATATATATTTAGGTTTGAGCTTTTGAAAGGCATGTGTGACCCAAAGACTTCTTAGAAACCCACTTCCAATATAGGCCTTCTTATATTTCAAATTTTGAAGATCATAAGTAAGTTTTGAACCTACTAAAACCTAAATTTTAGGAGATTTTTAGTAGGCTTCATAGTCTACTTATTTAAAAATAGAAAACTCTAAATAGATTTTAAAATTATTTATAACCTACATATAATTAAACAGGTTTAGCTAGTAAGCTTATAAGCCATACTATAGAAAAAAAAAATATAGCCTATTTAAACTAATAAAGCCCTTAAATAGGCTTAAAGCATAGCCTCTTTATTAAATAGGCTACATTTTATCAGACTCTATTTCCATCCTTAACTTTCTACCAATGGAGTTATATGTTATCGTTGTTGATATTAATTTTAATTAATTTAATTGATAGGATTATGTATTGTAAAAAAAACTGTGCATAATGACAGTTGTTTTTAATAAATATAATAACTAAAATTGACATTTAATATTAAATTTCAAGATGAACAATACGGTTTCGTTTTCTCAATGAAAAGTATAGTTTTACTAATACATTTTGACGTTGGCTTTAACTTTTACCGTTTTCCTCAGTTTGTAGTTTTAATATGAAACAATATGCGTAAAGTGAATGGGGCAACAAGAGACATAAAAATAAATTAATTAAAAATTAAATAAAAAGGGAAATTTGAAATTTGTAAGAATTAGGCATTAATTGATGCCATAGTTTGCCAACCGTGAACTGTTCCCCACCTTACAAACTTATCCCAAATCAATCCAACTAATGCCCAATATTGCCACTTCGATTTGACGGTGACCTGATATAGATGGAATTTATATTTTAAAATATTTAAGGTTATAAAAAATTAATATTTAATTATCTTGACCCACCGATAAACTGAATTAATTTTGTTAAAAATGTATGCTTTTATTTAATTTTATTTCAAAATTCAACACAATTCTCTATTTAACTTTGTGTATATGTTGATTCTTCTATCATCTCTTTTGAAAAGTTAAGCATAAAACTTCTAGAAATAATAAATTACATAAATACATGGATATTTAAGATAAGCATCTCTTCAAAATTAAAATGATTTGACTTTCTCTATTCTGACCTCTTTCTTCTAATCTTCCCTTTCATCTTATTTTACATCACTTTATCAATATGATTGAGTGGAGTGCAAATGATTTGATTCTTTGACAAAAAATGGGAAAGGATTTGATTCTATAAAACTATTTGATACGGAGAATTTGGAGGTAAAGAGAAGAGGAAGAAAAAATTTTATAAGTAAAATTTAAAAAATTAAAGAAGTATAGTTAAAAACTTTTAATTAATTTATCTTACTCATTTATATTATGTATTCTCTTTATTAAAAGTTTATAATACCACTTATCTAATTTTTAATCGAACTTATAAAAACGTTATCTCCTCCAAATCCGTCATAGCAAGATAGATGATTCAAACCTTACGAATGAAATAAAATTTAGTTAGGAGAGCTATTTTCAGTCATGATTAATAATATTTGAATTTAACCTAATAAAAGTATATATATGTATAAAGAAATATAATTATAATAAAATTGAGAAAAGGTTTGCATACATTACTTTTTATCTTTAGTGTAAAGTTATACAAATTAATAAAAATTAATTATTTAATCACTATGCCACCTGAAGATAGTTTAAGTGATTATTATTATTTAATCCCTTAGGTTAAGGTTGAAATCCTTATAATAATAATAATAATAATAATAATAATAAAGGTTGTTGAAACTTTTAATTAATGGCCTACTTTAGGGGAGAGATTTGAGTATAAAGGTTGTTGAAAATTGAAAATAAGGAGAGCCATGACATGAGAAAAAAGGTCAAATTCAATGGTCAAAGTCCCCCATACCGTATGAGTGTATGACATACATGTTGGGTTACCGGCCACATACCTTTTAGATTTCAAATTTCAGCTACATTAAAAACTTTGTTTTCTTTCTTCCTTCTTTATTCTTAGGTCACCAAATTTCTTTCTCAATTTCTTTTTCTTATTCAACTTTTCTTCCCATGTGTATATTTTAAAAAATATATGAATATTATATAAATAGAAAATACGTCTAAGTAATTTTAATGAGTTCAATAAACATAAACTTTTATGAATATATTAAAAATTGTTATCATTACATCAGCCCTGTTGATTTCAACTATTGAGACAATCATTCACCTAAAGTGTCGATTAGTAACATAACATTAATATAATAAATTTTACCAAAGCAATGATGAAATGGGATTCATGAAAAAGTTTATTCAATATAAAATATGAAAAAAATTAAATCATCATTCCTTATCGTTTTACATATTTTTCATGAGGTCTATGTAATTTTTAATATTTTATTAGGCCTTTATAGTTTCCTTACTCATAGCCACTATTCTTTATAATCTATTAATAAGGATTGATTTGGATGCTAATTAAACCACATGTACATTTTCACAAAATACAAAATAAAAAGAGGCTTTTTTAAAAAAGTTAAAATGTTGGAATAAAATTAATTATCAAAATAAAAATATAAAAATTATTATATTTATAATAATCTCCTTGCATATATAATCTATAATCTGGATGATCTTGATTTTATTTAAATCCATGGGTGAAAATTAGTTAATTTGTGTTATTAGCTACCAACATTGTTTTTCTTATAAATTAAAATATTATGAATACATAAACTAATACCTATAACTAAAGAAACTATAATGACCTAATAAAAATAAAAAAACAAAATAATCTAATTAAAAATGAGGTTAAACGACTTGTAAATTAATTTTTTTAAAATATATTACTTCTATTTTTTTAATATAAGAACTAATTTATAGTATAATGTATACTATACAAACTAATTTTTATATTAAGAATTAAAATATAATATTGGGAAAATCATCCAAATTAAAAATAGCATGACTATTTCTTAAATTTAGTACAAGGGGGCCACGTTTAATTTAAAGAAAACAAACTTTTGGTTGAAGGATTTGATATAAATAATTTTTTTTGGGTACAATGACATAAATAATTGTATGATGAGAAGGGGAAGGAATTCAAAGAAATATTGAATTGAAGTGGTGGCGTGTTTTGGGTTGGACAAGTAAATCATTATTATTGACCACAGAAATAACCTACACCAATGCACATAAGATACATGCACGTTGGGTTCTTTGAAATCATCGTCCTTGTTTATATATTATTTATTTATTTTACTTTTTCTTTTTCTTTTTCATATTTATGAGCTATATCTTCCAAAAATTGAACTACCCTGCCTAAATTTCCCTTCTTCGCTAGTACTCCAGAAGCCTCTTCTTCTTCCTGGTGAGATTGACTTTCCAAATCAACGGGCTGATTGGATGCATGCTAGGAAAATGGCTCAACTGGATAGACCAATGAATCGGAGGATTAGTTCATTAATTGCTCCAATAAAAAATTTTAAATGAATCAATTATTATATTTTATATTTTTTTTATTCCTGAACTTGAAACCATTCATTTTGAGTTTAAAAGGTAACATGTCAAATTTGTATTTTAATAATTGAATTTTCTTAGATTATATGTAGCTTATATATGAATGCTTCATGCACTTATAAATTATTGTCTTTTTATTTAAATATTACTTAGAATTATATATAATTCTTTATATTTTTTAATTAAATTATATAATTCTAATCATAAGTTCACTCTACTAGTTTAATTATGGTTGGAAAACTGTCTTTAATTATCGATCCAATCTTTAGTAAATTGATTATCGATTATTATACGAGGACCAAGAACATGAGGAGAAAAATTGAGATGAGGAAAAAACAAAAACAAAATATTTTTCTCTTTCCAATTCCAACGAACTAAAATTAACAAAATAAATAAAAGTTGTTATTATTTTTTATATATATTTTTAAACATATTGCTAATATTTTTCTTATTTTTTAGTTAAAAAATAAAAAATTACTCTGAGAATAAGAAAATAGACAAAGCCAAATTTTCCACTTAGTTTCGTTCTTTAGTTTTTTCTTCTCCGTACTTTTTCTCTGCATCAAAACATGGGACATAGGGCAAGTGAATTCGATTCTATGTTTCTTTCTATTTCAGTATTTTTACTTTATTTTTCTCTCAACTTTAATTATTTAGTTGCTTATATTTTAAATTTGGAATTATCCCTTAAAATTTTATTGAAATTAATATGTTTTTCAGTAAAATAAATTCTATCAGATTAATAGTTATCTCATACGCTGTATGATTAATTTTTTTTTTTGGGAACAAAGTGTTGTTACCCTCCCAAATACAATAAAGGAACTATTGCCCCCAAACTGTCTTTCCTCACCAATCCTTCAACATGGGGGTGGTAGGAAAATCAAACTTAATTTAAGGTTAAAAATCTCTGTTATTTTGTGCTATACTTTTATTTTAAATAATATAAAAATAAATAAATTGAGATTATCCAAAATGAGATATATCAAAAATGCGATATAATTTGATATATTTGACTTGTATGGAGTTATATGTTTCATCAATTTGTGGCATGCTATCTAAGTATTTTCTGAATTTTAAATTAATTGATTCCACTGGATACTTTTGTCACATATGAATTTCTAGATAAAAATAAATTTCATTTTTATTTTAAAATATAGAATTAAAATTTTGGGAAAAAGTTACATGTTTGGTCCTTTTAAATTTACACAAAGTTTCTTTATTCCGTAATTTTATAGTAACTTGTAAATACTCTAAATTTCACACAATTTGTTTTGTTAATAAAAAACTATTTATAACAATTAATATAGAGTTAATATAATAGTATAAAATTTAATTAGATTCTTTTAGATTTTGAATTTAATTCTTAAAAGATATGCCTAAATAGAAAGAACAGTGTATTATGATTTGGTTTAATATTATAAAAAATGCTTATATTAAAATATTAAATTTTGAATATTCACTAATGCTAATATATTCATTTTAAAATTTTGTTGTATAAATTAGAAAACTAAAAATACACTTTTACCTAAAATTTTGCGAGCACTCTATTATATTTTTAAAAAAATAAAACACAATTTGATATAATTACAAAGCTATAATTCATTCAAATTCCACTAGTGCTTCCCCATAAGATATCAGTTGGTAAATGAGAAATATAAAAAGAAATTGGATTTTTTTCATTGCAATATAAAAAATAAGATAAAAGCAATTTTTTTTTGCCACAAAAGTAAAAGCATAATTTTGATAAAAATTTTATTTTTATTGTCTTATCTTAAATAAGATTTTGTAAACACGTTTTTCTCAAAGATGCCAAAATGGATGAAAGAAATAATCTTGGGGTAGTATCCAATAATTTATTATTTTTCTTAAATTTATTATTAGAAAAATAGAATATTAATAAATGGAAGCCGCCGGTAAAATTGCAAACAAGAGAGGAACAATGGCATGTTGAATGAAGACTTCAAACCAGACGCGGGAGTGGGATAGGTCACTTACGTTGATACTTCTATATATAACAGAATCATCGACCCATTTTCTTTCCATAAGCTGACACTAACATCTCTCTCTCGGAAAAAGTTTGAAACTGAATTAGCAGAGTAGACAATCTTCGTGGGGTGAACACACGGAGGAGGAGAAAAGTGGAGAAACTGACAGATTCTAAAATGACGCGTTAGCCCTTCTGTTTCTTCATTTCTTCTTTCCTTCGATTTCTTTTCGAATTTGATTTCGTCTTCTTTTGGGTGACCATCTTTTGCTTCTCTCAGCTTCGGGGTTGAGTTAGGTACTGGTTTGTTCGCTGTGTTTATTGCCCTTTTTCATTTCCTTTACTTCACAGCCCCACTTTCTCGTCTGATCTAGCTGTGAGCTTCTTGCTTTCTGGTCTGATATGGTGTTTCGGAACTTTGGTTCTGATTTCTTCTGTTTTCCTGGACAATGGAGGATCCAGGCTTAAGAAATTAGGACAACGCGTTTCTTTATTTGTTAAGCATTTCTCTGTTGGGCAGAGCTGCACCGAGTCTTGTGATTCTTTCCTCTTTGTTGAAACTAATTGAGGGTTGGTTTGTCTGTGAATTTGGTTCATGTAGCAACGTGTATGAGTTTCCATCTTCTGTGTTTTTCCTTTGGTCTCTGTTTGAAAAGGGCTAATACCTTGCAGAGTACTATTCGCTTCCAATGTTTTCTGATTGACAGTCAGATCTGCATCGACTTTTGCTGCTGAAATCTTGTTGAGTATTTGCCCGATTTTTGATTGATTAGTTTCTTATTTCTATCAATAACTTCACGGTCATTCTCGGCCTTTTACTGCGATTCTTCTCAAGTTTCCTTGTTTTCGTATACCCTGATTATTTGTAAACTCAAAATTGATATCCTTTTTCGTTAGACACTGTTTATTTGGGGATTGGGTTTGATATTGCTTGTTTTATTCGATTCCATCTGGTTTGACATTAGAGAGGACAAAGTAAGGTGTATGTTAGCTCATTGATTCTCCACAAAGTTCGATGATGACAACTAAGTAGAGACTTCTAATAGGAAAGCCATAGAAAACATAGGCCTCCAGGAATATGTTCTGGAAAAGTTTGAGAAGAAAGTTTCCAATGGCTTCTACGCTGGATTGGAGCTTGTTCTATTTAAATAATATTAAAAATTAGTGTGATTTCGTTTTATTCAGTTGTTTACCAAAAATTTGTGGCGTCGTATTCTTTTTTCTATTTTCTTTCTCCGTTTGTTTTTATTGACCGCTTGCATGTTATATTGATTTTCAGTTCCTTCTTAATCACAGTGTTCATTTGCCACTTTTACTTTCTTTCCACCTTCTTCCCTTGGAGGTGGGAGAGAACTGATATATTATATATATGAACACACTCATTTTGATGTTCATGCAGCTGCAGAATTCATTATGGTAACTGCTGCTACTTCATCGTTCTTTCCTGTTACTTCACCATCACCAGACTCTGGTGCGAAGGCTGCCAAGCTTGGTGGTGGGCCTGTGAACCTTGGAAGACTGAAATCAAAATCCACAGCTCATGCTGGATTGCGAGTTAAGGCAAATGCCCAAGCCCCTACCAAGTTCAATGGATCCACAGTTACTACATCTGGGGAAGGCACAAAGCATGATGATTTTCCATCACCTGCTCCAAGGACGTTTATCAACCAGTTACCTGATTGGAGTATGCTTCTTGCTGCTATCACAACCGTTTTCTTGGCTGCAGAGAAGCAATGGATGATGCTTGATTGGAAACCAAGGCGACCTGACATGGCTTACGACCCCTTTGGAATAGGAAGGATTGTTCAGGATGGTCTTGTGTTCCGTCAAAACTTTTCCATCAGATCCTATGAAATTGGTGCGGATCGAACAGCATCTATAGAGACAGTGATGAACCATTTGCAGGTATGCTTCTATTGGGAAAAAAAAACCTTTAAATTGCATTTGAAGAGACTGACTGTAGGAAGACAATTTTGAAGATTAAGTCCTTCTGCAACAGGAAAAATAATATAGAGATAATAGGTTGTAGTTGATTTTCCAGATGAGATGATTTCAATTATTTGTTTTTCACAACAGGAAACTGCACTTAATCATGTAAAGACTGTTGGGCTTCTTGATGATGGCTTTGGTTCCACGCCAGAAATGTGCAAGAAAAACCTAATATGGGTAGTTGCTAAGATGCAGGTCGCAGTTGATCGCTATCCTACATGGTAATTCACATAGTCTCAGCCTTAATTTATGTGATTTGTCAACGATCAGCTGTTATCTATGCAATCTATTATGTGCCTTTTATTTATTTATATGAACTTTGCAGTGATGGTGCTCCTTACAATTTCTGACTGAATTTTGGAACTGCATTTTTTGTATTTGGGGTAAATTTTGTATCTGGTTCCACAGATTGTCTTGAAAGTGAGATTTAACTTTGAATTCAATAGTACTTGTGAAATTCCTTTGGGAGATAATAGAAATAAGAAGCACAAGAGTTATGGCACACTGGCACTGCTAGAAGCCCTATGTATTAGGGTTGTTAATCTGGATGTGAAATGCAACGTAGTATAAATTGTGTGCTAATTATTTAACCTAATGCATTATTATGATAAAAAGCTGAGTGCATATACAGACTTGTGAAAAATCCTGTCGGAGCAATGTGTACAATGACTACTTAGCATTCTGTTTCAAAAACTTGCCAATTGATTAGAGAAAAAGAGAAGTATTGTTCTCCTTGTAAGATGCTCTAATGCCTCTTACGAGAATTGAGGTATTTATGGATCAAGGGCTAAGAAAATTAGTAGTTTATCCATGAAGCTAACGGTAAAGTACAATAATATCCTTAGGATCTTTGTATCCCAGTTCCAATTTGAGTTTTGATCAAGTTGAAAAACCTGGTGGAAATTCTACTCACAAAACTCTTGCTCCTTGTTTTTGGTGTTTATTTTGTTCATACCTTTATACTATAGGACAAAACAGACGTTTTCAATTAATATGAGATGCTTGAATAGCCATTAATTAGGATTATTATGGGAGGTTTTTGAAACTGATTGTCAAGTTGCTGAATTTTGTATTTTGAAGGGGTGATGTTGTTCAAGTAGACACTTGGGTTTCTGCATCTGGAAAGAATGGTCTGAGGCGTGATTGGCTTGTGCGCGACTGCAAAAGTGGAGAAACACTGACCAGAGCTTCCAGGTAGAAACCTTTCACAAATCTTCCTTTACTCCTTGCCCCTACTACCTAAAATGACGTCTTGAACTGTGAATGTGGATGACTCGCAATTAGGCATTGGGTAGAATTTTGCTATCTTTTTATGAAGTTATGGTTGCTGTTGCTTTGTCTGATGCACATTTATAATTTATCATAACTAGAAAATTAAATATTCTTATGTCATTTATCATGCATTTAATATTGTAATAAATACAATGAATGACAGTTTTGAGTACATTAGTTTTTAACTTCTTATAGATGAAGCCTGGTCCTACCAACAGTTCTCATATGTTGGTTGTTCATGATATAGTCCAAGTCTTTAGCTTGTAGTCTGGAAGCATTCTGAAGATACGCGGTAACTAAAAGTTTCTGATCCGTTGGTTTTCGCTTTGACAATACAGTGTTTGGGTTATGATGAATAAACTGACAAGGAGGCTATCTAAAATTCCGGAAGAGGTCAAACGAGAGATAGGGACTTATTTTCTGAATTCTGATCCAGTTTTGGAAGAGAATAACATAAAGCTACCCAAACTTGATGAGAGCACAGCTGATTATATTCGAACTGGTTTAACTGTAAGTCAAGTTTCTTGGAACCGTTTTTTTTGTTTTTTTTAAAACAGGGAAAAGCACAAGTTTCTTGAAATTTTACTTGAGATTGTTTTCAAAATAACCTATACTGTTTTACACTAATGTAATATGCTGATTGTCTTTTTTATCAGCCTCGATGGAGTGATTTAGATATCAATCAGCATGTTAACAATGTGAAGTACATTGGCTGGATCCTGGAGGTAATTTTCTGTACTTCTGTTCTTTCTAGTTCTCATACTTGTATCTATCTTTTTATGTTTTGTTTCTTGTAGCGCATCTCTTGTGATCATAAATGTGTTAGGCCAAATTAAAAACTTATTAGAAATTGGTTAATCGGGGATGCCCGGCCAAGAAAGAGACCCAAGTCCTAGTAGCGCTACTAAATGGTGATTTAACATAGATTCTAAATCTTGGAACCAGGCCAATTTTGGGGCAGCTTTGTGATAATGAAACCAACCAGTAATAAGCATTAAGGCTGCAAAGGCCAATACACCAATTGTGGTACAATAGAGTTGTAATTCACTAGTTATTCCAGATGCTCACCAAATCTGGAAAAAACTGGAGGTTATCTGTATTCCTCGGAAACCCTTCTCCCCCCCCCCCTGTAAGGAATTGGAAGACACGCAGCGGAAATAAACTTTAAAAATTTTCCATTCCTTGCCAGGATCTGCCGTATGTGTTTAAGTCAAGTGGAAAGAATCATTACCCTTAGTGTTGCTCAGCGAATTTCACAGCTTCTCTACGTGGGTGGTGATCTCTTTCTGATCGCAAGAAATCGACGGAGTGTTCCTCAGCGACCTTCACAGATTCTCTCCGCGGACGGTGGTCTCTTTCCGATCACAAGAAGTCGACGCCTCAGGTCGGCTTCCTCTACTGGTATCCACACGAACAGCGTTCCAACCACGAACGACGTGCTAGCGTCTCCTGTCCCTCCAAGGCTTTCACAAGTCTCCGTCTCTATTTCGGCAGTTTCTTGTCTGCAAACCTTTTGCAGATTCCGTTCGGCCTTTTGTGTTCTGTGTTATTCTCAAACGTAGCTCCTCCAATCAGATATGGAGGATGCTATGCGTTTTTCCACTTGACCTAATTGGATTTTGGAGTTAATCTTATATTAATTCCGAATTGATACAATATCATATATTGTATAATTTTATAAGAAACTAATTAAATAAAATAATATTAAATCCGTCCCACAGATTTAATTACTTATTTATTTAACTTTAAATAAAGATGAGACTGAGTTATATTTGATTTATTCCCATAAATCAAATTTGAGATATCCTATCAATTTAAATTTCGAATTTCAAACGTGATAGAGATTTAATTTATCCTTATAAATTAAATCTTATAAATATCTCTTATATGAGATATCCTATCAATTTGAATTTCGAATTTCAAACGTGATAGAGATTTAATTTATCCTTATAAATTAAATCTTATAAATATCTCTTATATGAGATATCCTATCAATTTGAATTTCGAATTTCAAACGTGATAGGGATTTAATTTATCCTTATAAATTAAATCTCATATATCTCATATATATAATATATATATATACGAATTTATATATATACGAATATAAATAAATATATATACATTCACCTGGATCTTTCATTGAATCTGGACATGTCTTAGATTCAATGACTCTGGACATCATAGCTCGTGTTGGGCTATTTTGTGTGCGACCCTGTAGGCCCATATGAAGTTGGCAGTGGGCCATTTGCTATACTAGCCCACAAGTCGCAAGCGGTCTCTAGCAAGACATAACAACTACCCAAATCATATGAGGATCGATAAACGATGTAACCTTTTATACAACCATATCATGTCCCTTCTGTCACGCGATATTTTGGTCATGGATGAGGCATGGATAATGTCATCCTCCTATTCCCGACCGTTACTTTCTCGATCCCTGAGTAGTCTGACTATAGAAATGGAACTACCTTTCCATTACAGTATGGCCATACATTTCTCAGACTCACTCATCGAGGGGCCCAGTAATATCTCTCCACGAATGTGAGGGACAAATTCCATCTTGACCATTCACATTCCTCCGCATGAAAAACCACTAAGCCCGAACATAGTCTTTATGATCACTCGGTCAAAAGTGACTTTTGACTAGGTCAAAGCTGAGCGTTTTGTCATGTAGGAATCCATGATGATCTCAGGTCAAAGGGCATATTGACATGGTTTGTATATGAGAGAAGCTTATGACGTTACCCATGCAGTTCTCTCATAGCGGGTCGGTCCAACACCCTGTACTCTTACATGTGCTTATGACTTTGATTTATATCTCTATACATCTTCAAAGTCATACTGGTCTTATTTCATCTGTGCTCCCACATAGATGATCGACCAGGGACATTTAGGATAATATCATGAATTATCCAAGGATGGTCATCATAGTAAACATGCAAATAATATGATAACTCAATTAATAAATTCATAAATCAATAATGTTCATAAGACAATGATTGGCCCCTAGGGCACGATTTCCAACAACCTCCCACTTGCACTAGGTACAATCATTAATTTGACTAATTCCCATTGACCTAACATGACGCTCATGCTTTGCCTGCACAAGCGGCTTTGTTAGAGGATCAGCAACATTATCTTCTCCTGCTACTTTGCATATTTTTATATCACCTCTATCGTTGATTTCTCTGATGAGATGAAATCGCCTGAGTATATGCTTGGTCCTTTGATGTGACCTAGGCTCTTTGGCCTGTGCAATAGCACCGCTATTGTCACAGAGCAAAGTTATTGGATCTGAGATGGTAGGTATCACCCCTAGTTCTGTGATGAACTTCCTGATCCAAACGGCTTCCTTAGCTGCATCAGATGCTGCTATATACTCAGCTTCCGTTGCAGAATCTGCTACAGTGCCCTGCTTAGAGCTCTTCCAGCTTACTGCTCCATTATTGAGGAGGAATATGTATCCAGACTGCGATTTTTGGTCGTCCTGGTCAGTTTGGAAACTCGCATCTGTGTAACCAGTTACACAGAGCTCATCATCCAATCCACCATAGACCAAGAATAAGTCCTTAGTCCTTCTTAAGTACTTAAGGATATTCTTGACAGCAGTCCAATGGCCCTCACCAGGGTCCTGTTGGTATCTGCTAGTCATACTTAAGGCAAACGAGACATCCGGTCGAGTACATAACATGGCGTACATGATAGATCCTATGGCCGAGGCATATGGAACCTTACTCATGCGACCTCGCTGATCAGATGTACTAGGACACAGATCTTTGCTGAGGTGAGTACCATGAGACATGGGTATGAAACCCCTCTTTGATTCGTGCATACTGAACCTATGCAGTATTTTGTCTATGTATGTACTCTGACTGAGTCCTAGAAGTCTTTTAGATCTATCTCTATAGATCCTGATTCCTAGGATGTAGGTGGCTTCACCCAAGTCTTTCATCGAGAAAGACTTTCCTAACCAAGACTTGACAATCTGCAAGGTAGGAATGTCATTCCCAATAAGTAGGATGTCATCGACATAGAGTACCAAAAACACAACTGTGCTCCCACTAACCTTCTTGTACACACAAGGTTCATCAATGTTTTGAAGAAATCCAAACTCTTTGATTACTTCATCAAAACGATGATTCCAACTCCGAGAGGCTTGCTTTAGTCCATAAATGGACTTTTGAAGCTTGCACACTTTACCAGAGTCCTCGGAACGCACAAACCCTTCAGGTTGTGTCATGTACACATCCTCAAGGAGCTTTCCATTAAGGAAGGCTGTCTTGACGTCCATCTGCCATATTTCATAGTCATAATATGCTGCAATAGCAAAGAGGATTCTGATTGATTTGGCCATTGCTACTGGGGAAAAGGTCTCATCATAGTCCACACCATGAGTTTGAGTAAAACCTTTTGCAACCAGTCGTGCCTTGAAGACATTTACATTGCCATCCATGTCAGTTTTCTCTTTGAAAACCCACTTGCACCCGACGGTTTTTACACCTTCAGGCGGGTCGACTAAGGTCCAAACCTTATTGTCGTACATGGATTGCATCTCAGACTTCATGGCACTAAGCCATTTTTCGAAGTTTGGTCCCACTATAGCTTCTCGATAGGTAGTCGGCTCATTATGCTCAATGAGCAACACATCACGACTATCAGAAATCAGAAATCCATATCTCTGAGGCTGAAGTCGTGTCCTATTAGACTTTCGTGGACCTTGCGTGACTTGAGGAGTCTCAACAACTTGTTGTGAGTCTTCTCTATTTTCCATCTGCAGTTCTGTGGTGTCTTGTAGCTCTCGAACTTCTTCGAGTTGTACCTTACTCCCACTGGTTCTTTTAGAGATAAATTCTCGTTCAAGAAAGATACCATTTCTGACAACAAACACTTTGTTATCAGCAGGGTTGTAGACGTAATATCCCTTGGTTTCCTTAGGATATCCCACAAAAAGGCATTTTGAGGATTTGGGCGCTAATTTGTCTGAGGCTTGTTGCTTAACATAGACCTCGCATCCCCAAATCTTGAGGAAAGACAAACTAGGCGTCCTCCCAGTCCATATCTCATACGGAGTCTTTTCGATTGCCTTAGATGGAACACGATTGAGTGTGAACGCAGCTGTCTCTAGGGCATAGCCCCAAAAGGAGGGCGGAAGATCTGTTCGACTCATCATGGATCGAACCATATCTAATAGTGTTCGATTTCTCCGTTCAGAAACGCCATTCCATTGTGGTGTCCCTGGAGGAGTCAATTGTGAGAGTGTCCCACAATTCCTAAGATGATCTATGAACTCTTGGCTCAAATATTCACCACCCCGATCAGATCGAAGGGCTTTAATTGTTTTGCCAAGCTGGTTTTGTACTTCATTTTGAAATATCTTGAACTTTTCAAAAGATTCAGATTTATGTTTCATTAGATAGATGTACCCATATCTGCTGAAATCATCTATGAATGTTATAAAGTACGAATAACCTCCTCTGGCATTTGTGTTCATCGGTCCACACACATCTGTATGTATGAGGCCCAATAAATCAGTGGCCCTCTCACTGTGCCCAGTGAAAGGTGACTTTGTCATCTTTCCTAACAAGCAAGACTCGCAAGTGTCATATGATTCAAAATCAAATGAGTTTAGAAATCCATCTTGATGGAGTTTGGAAATGCGTTTCTCATTTATGTGGCCCAGACGACAGTGCCAGAGGTATGTGGGATTCAAATCGTTCGGTTTGACCCTTTTGGCGGTTATGTTATAGATATTTCCATGATTGGGTTGTTCCAAATTTAATATGTAATGATCAACATGCAAATCACCATGAGCATATAAAACATCATTACGATAAATAGAACATCTACTATTCCCAGCAATGGAAGTGAAACCTTCCTTATCCAAATAAGAAAGTGAAACAATGTTACTACTTAAAGCAGGAACATAATAGCAATTGTTCAAAACTAACAAAAGCCCAGTGGGCAGAACTAATTCATAAGTGCCTACAGCTAACGCAGCAACCCTTGCTCTGTTTCCAACTCGTAGGTCAACTTCACCCCTTTTCAGCTTCCTACTGTCCTTTAGTCCCTGCACATTCGTACAAATGTGAGAACCACATGCAGTATCTAATACCCATGAGGTGGAAGTAGAAAGATGAATGTCTATAACATAAATACCTGAAGCGATAGCCCCGCTATCCTTCTTGTTCTTTTTCAGATCTTCGAGGTAGAGTTTGCAATTCCTCTTCCAATGACCCGGTTCATTGCAGAAGAAGCAGACTCCTTCCTTCGGAGGCTTTGCCTTCTTTGGTGCAGGCTTGGTTTCGGGCTTGCCTGACTCTTTGGTCTTACCTGATGAGCCATGACCCTTCCCCTTGCCTTTGCCTTTCTTTTTCGTACCCTTTCCTTTCTGAACCATCAAAACACTACTGGGTTTCTTCTTAAGACTCGGCTCAGCAGTTTTAAGCATCCCATGCAGTTCAGAAATAGATTTCTCCATGTTGTTCATGTTGTAGTTCATAACAAACTGGTCATAACTTTCCGGGAGTGAGTTTAAGATCAAATCTGTAGCTAACTCCTGGCTCATGGGAAATCCAAGCCGTTCAAGGTGATCAATGTACCCTTTCATCTTTAAGACATGAGCACTGACTGATGCACCTTCAGCCATCTTGCAGGAATGTAAGGCCTTAGTGGTCTCATACCTCTCTTGCCTTGCCTGTTGCTGGAACATTTCCTTGAGATGCACAATCATCTCATAAGCCTCCATGTGTTCCAGATCTCTTTGGAGCTCCGGAACCATGGTGGCTAGCATCAAGCATCCCACATCGACAGAGTCTTCCTTATGCTTCATATAAGCATCTCTCTGAGTTCTGGGAGCATTGGCGGCTGGCTCCTCAGGAATGGGTTGATCTAGGACATGCGCCTTTCTTTCCTGCTTGAGAACAATTCTCAAGTTCCTAAACCAGTCAAGAAAGTTTGTCCCATTGAGTTTGTCCTTCTCAAGGACAGATCGCAGCGATAATGTAGCAGTATTACTAGTCGTCATGATTCTACAATTAAAATATGCAATGTAATTAGTAATCTCCCACTAAATAAACAACCCTCAATGCAATAGTTAGTGGGCTAAGATCCATATTTGGCTCAAACTTAAGTCCGCTTTGGCAGGACGCTTAGATTAAGTTATTTAGGTAGGTAACACCTTTACCAATTACATCAAATGTAACTCTTAGATATTCATGGGATCCTATCATCATATGATCTGGCATGTTCTAATCCCATCTAATGCCTTGAGATCCAAAACCGTTTTGTTAATCTCAATTAAGTCAAACAATAATGAACCTATGAGAGTAGCACCATTACTCTTTGCTTATCTCCCCAAGATAACTCAAAAGCACCCACTTTGGTGGAGTCCACAATTGAGCGATCAAGGTTTTGACAAGTGTTCATAAATTGACAGCATTATGACTTAAGATTTCTTTTAGAGGGCTTAATTAACTATCTGTTTTTATGAGGATGCATGTATCCCAGTTTGTAACTCATACAAGTAATATGCATGTGCTGATCTAATCATAAGATGCATAATTCAAACGTGATACAATATGGCTCACCTATCCTAAGTCCCCTCAAGCCAATGAGAGGAGCTCTCTAGTAAGAAAAGAGAAATTACATATAGAAACCTCTTTTAACATTCGAGGGGAGTGAGATGAGAGGAGAAGGTACATTGAGAGTATATAGAGGAAGGCACGACACGCAGGCCGTATTTTTAAAAATTACAACACTTGCAATCTAGAGCCATATTGTTCACCATACCCAAACATTCAAGAATCAATATTCAGATCTAATCGAAGGGCAAAAAACATTTACAAAGTAACATTTGTTACGGTTATGTTGCGCTACGAACAGGTAGCTACGGCGGTCCCGCTAGCCGGTTAGCGGGCGGCTGTCCCGCTAGCCGGTTAGCGGGCGGGGTCTCTGGGGCAGCGCCCCGGAAGAAATTTTTTTTTTGTTTTTTGTTTCATAAATAATCACAAATCTGAATTCGGTTTTCACAAATAATCACAAATTCGAATTCGGTTTTCTTAGACCCCATCTATGCGGATTGATCAAATCAAAAAGCATCACCACCGATTTCAATTTCCTTTTAGATTCCTTTTATGTCATACACAACAAGGATTCTATATATGTCACACATACAACGCTTATTATATGATCGGCTACTACTAACATATATCATATAAATCACAAATCAAGCCTAACTTAAACACAAAACAGCATGGCTCTGATACCACTGTAAGGAATTGGAAGACACGCAGCGGAAATAAACTTTAAAAATTTTCCATTCCTTGCCAGGATCTGCCGTATGTGTTTAAGTCAAGTGGAAAGAATCATTACCCTTAGTGTTGCTCAGCGAATTTCACAGCTTCTCTACGTGGGTGGTGATCTCTTTCTGATCGCAAGAAATCGACGGAGTGTTCCTCAGCGACCTTCACAGATTCTCTCCGCGGACGGTGGTCTCTTTCCGATCACAAGAAGTCGACGCCTCAGGTCGGCTTCCTCTACTGGTATCCACACGAACAGCGTTCCAACCACGAACGACGTGCTAGCGTCTCCTGTCCCTCCAAGGCTTTCACAAGTCTCCGTCTCTATTTCGGCAGTTTCTTGTCTGCAAACCTTTTGCAGATTCCGTTCGGCCTTTTGTGTTCTGTGTTATTCTCAAACGTAGCTCCTCCAATCAGATATGGAGGATGCTATGCGTTTTTCCACTTGACCTAATTGGATTTTGGAGTTAATCTTATATTAATTCCGAATTGATACAATATCATATATTGTATAATTTTATAAGAAACTAATTAAATAAAATAATATTAAATCCGTCCCACAGATTTAATTACTTATTTATTTAACTTTAAATAAAGATGAGACTGAGTTATATTTGATTTATTCCCATAAATCAAATTTGAGATATCCTATCAATTTAAATTTCGAATTTCAAACGTGATAGAGATTTAATTTATCCTTATAAATTAAATCTTATAAATATCTCTTATATGAGATATCCTATCAATTTGAATTTCGAATTTCAAACGTGATAGAGATTTAATTTATCCTTATAAATTAAATCTTATAAATATCTCTTATATGAGATATCCTATCAATTTGAATTTCGAATTTCAAACGTGATAGGGATTTAATTTATCCTTATAAATTAAATCTCATATATCTCATATATATAATATATATATATACGAATTTATATATATACGAATATAAATAAATATATATACATTCACCTGGATCTTTCATTGAATCTGGACATGTCTTAGATTCAATGACTCTGGACATCATAGCTCGTGTTGGGCTATTTTGTGTGCGACCCTGTAGGCCCATATGAAGTTGGCAGTGGGCCATTTGCTATACTAGCCCACAAGTCGCAAGCGGTCTCTAGCAAGACATAACAACTACCCAAATCATATGAGGATCGATAAACGATGTAACCTTTTATACAACCATATCATGTCCCTTCTGTCACGCGATATTTTGGTCATGGATGAGGCATGGATAATGTCATCCTCCTATTCCCGACCGTTACTTTCTCGATCCCTGAGTAGTCTGACTATAGAAATGGAACTACCTTTCCATTACAGTATGGCCATACATTTCTCAGACTCACTCATCGAGGGGCCCAGTAATATCTCTCCACGAATGTGAGGGACAAATTCCATCTTGACCATTCACATTCCTCCGCATGAAAAACCACTAAGCCCGAACATAGTCTTTATGATCACTCGGTCAAAAGTGACTTTTGACTAGGTCAAAGCTGAGCGTTTTGTCATGTAGGAATCCATGATGATCTCAGGTCAAAGGGCATATTGACATGGTTTGTATATGAGAGAAGCTTATGACGTTACCCATGCAGTTCTCTCATAGCGGGTCGGTCCAACACCCTGTACTCTTACATGTGCTTATGACTTTGATTTATATCTCTATACATCTTCAAAGTCATACTGGTCTTATTTCATCTGTGCTCCCACATAGATGATCGACCAGGGACATTTAGGATAATATCATGAATTATCCAAGGATGGTCATCATAGTAAACATGCAAATAATATGATAACTCAATTAATAAATTCATAAATCAATAATGTTCATAAGACAATGATTGGCCCCTAGGGCACGATTTCCAACACCCCCCCTGTTCTACATCACCATTCAATATTTCTTGGACCACTATTGGGCAAACCACCTGGGCATTAGGTCAAATGTGAGTGGGATTACTTAGCTATGCTTCATAAATGGAAAAACGAGCCCATGCCACTCAGCCAAAGAAAGATGATGGAAAGTTGGCCAAAATGGGCACTAAATAGTTTGGTTTGTTTAGCTTGACCAATGCATTGCGAAGATTTAACTTACTAATCCCACATGTCTGGTAGTAAGCCTTAAGTTACAATCCAATTAAGTGACTAAACCAGCTTGTTTGTTGATACTTTATACGTATAATACATTCTTTCAGAATGATTTGAAGACACAGCGATGAATTAGTGTGCATATTTGATGCCTCATGGAAGCAATTTGATCCACATAAAACTCGTTCATTAGTTCATGTTGCTTATATTATGTTGCGATTCCTGCAGAGTGCTCCACAGCCAATCCTAGAGACACATGAGCTTTCTGCCATGACTTTGGAGTATCGAAGGGAGTGCAGTAGGGACAGTGTCCTCGAGTCCCTCATTGCTGTCTCTGGCTCTGGTGAAGATGTCGGTGATTTAGCTCACAGCGGTAACATCGAGTGCAAGCATTATCTTCGACTCGAGGATGGTGCTGAGATTGTGAGGGGAAGGACTGAGTGGAGGCCCAAATATGACAACAAACTCGGTGCCATGAACGGGGCTGCAGCAATGAACACCTAACATAAATAATGGCCAATGGATCCTCGTCCTACCTCTTATGGACAATTCTTGCTTATCTTTGTCCTATCTTCATGTTCATTATAGGTGTCTTCTCATTGTCTCTTGGAAGGATATTGGGCGAAAGTGGAAGTGGTCTCATTCTCTCTGTAATTATCTCTCTCTCACAATCTCAGTTACATGGTTCTATTATTTATTTATTGTGGTTAAACACCATGGCACATTTCAGCTAGGCTGTGTTCTATATTTATTGGTTTCATTGTAATGAGTAGTTATGATGTATGTATGTATGTATATTACAAAATTCTTTTCTTTGAATGTGCAAATTTGCTTGTGAAGAAAGCACAATTATTACTATTATTTGAATGTATATTCTGTTGGGGAAGAATGAGTTTGGTTGCATGATATGATGGTACAGCTTGGAAATGCCACCCTCCCCACATGGGAATTGAAGGGTGCCATATGATTATAACGCTTGAGTGCTCTTTGTGGGCCCTTCATACTCATGTGGTGTCTCAAGAAGAGCATTAATAGTACTAATTAATTGGAATAGAATATGACACAATCTGTACAACCATAATGGATTTTTATAAAAGAAAAATAGCCTATCAATCATTAATAAATTATAATATAAAATATATAGCAAAATGTAGCATTTATAAGTCAGCTTATTTCTCCAATTTGGATTGAACTTGGGTTAACTTTATATATAGTTAAAGGATATTTCTTGTAATATTAAAAATATAGTTTCATGGCTAAATAAAATTTTTAAGGATTATTTTGCAATTTTTGTAAACAACGAGCGACATGTTATAAATGGTTTGAGTTACCAATTTTAACTAGTTAAAATCTTTGTATTTGTGTGGAAAAACTAATCTCTCAATCCTTATAGTTTTATTAGATTTTAAATAAAATCTCTATAGTTTGATTTCTTTTTATTGGATCCTTATAATTTATTTAGTTGAAGAATCAAGCGGATGCCTTGATAAATCCACACACGCCGTTTAGGCACTGCTGTCTCTCTCACTTGGTATATCTTTCATGGCAACAGTTCGATGAGGCCGATGGGGTTGGTTCTACTTCTCATCGCGGCATTGCCGAGTACCATTCGCCCTCTCCAGGCTCCACGTGGCTCCTTGTTCTTCGATCGTGCAATATGCCTCACGTTTGGGTAAGCTTTATGCTTGCCTCTATTGTTGGAAAACAAAGTGAGTACCCAGTGGAAAACAGAGCAACCACTGGAAAATGGAATGGAGTCTTCGATTGACAGAACCAACTCTTTTCCTCATACGTTGCACTTGAGAAATACGTTAGTTATAAAAAAAGAATCTCCAGTTCTACAACTAGAATCATATGCACCTCTACATATCAGTTTTTCTTCATTATTATTGAAAAGGATTTTTGTAAAGAAAAAAAAATATCTTTCAATAATAGACTATTGTTTAGATTAATTTTTAAAAAAAAATTATAAAAAAATATTTTTAAAATGCTTTTGGATCAGTTCTTTTAAAAAATTTATAGAAAAAAATGATTCTAAATAAATATGTGTTTAAATGATTATTATTAAAACAATTTTTATGATTAATAAATTATCAGATATAATTTAAAATAATAATAATTAATGTCTATCATTGATCATCTCATATCATCTTTACTACCCTTTACGATGCCACTGTTTATCTTCTTCCTCTTCTTCTCTTGTTGATTCTAGAACTTAGCTGCAATGATGATAAGCATCTTTGTCACATCTCAGGCGAAGACAATGAATACCTCAGGTAAAGAAAGCTTCAATGACTTCGACGGAAGCTACAAATGACAACTACTTCCATGAGACCCATAGAAGATGATGACAAAAGTCCTCTCCATGACCTACAGCTACAAATCACCTCCACAACCCACCGCAAAGAAGTGAAGAACTAGAAAGATGGAGGCATTGGATAAGTGAAGCACTAGAAATTGACGGACTGCGAGAAAGAAAGAGGACAATAAAGGAAAACTAGCGATGATGGTGAATGGTGGTTTCAATAAATAGGAGAAGAAGAAAGTATGTGGTAACGACTTCGGAAGAGAGGAAAAAAAGTGGAGAGAGTAGAAAAAAATAAGGACAAATAGTCATTAGATATTCTATAAACTTTTTCTATTTCAAAAGTTATTTCTATGAACTTATCTAAAATAATAGTTTAATTTATAAACCTTTTTAAACAAATATAGATATTTATTTTAAAAAATTTTTAAATTAAGATTTAAACCATAAACTTTTTAAAACCTTAATTTAGTGATAAACCAAATACACTATTTTTCTTATATGTTAAAGCAACATATTTGAGACCAATTCATTGTATAAATTTGCTTAACTGCCTTGGCCGACATAATCTGTTATTGTGAAACCATCTCACTGTGGTATTACTAAATTTACTCATATTCTAATTTATATGCAAAGTGTCAGCACTTGCAAAGTAAGTTGTGGACTGAGATATTATAAATTTTATGGAAGAGAACAAGAAGCTTAGAGCAAGGTGAGTATATATCCTAATTCTATATTTTACAGCGAGTGACGTAGAGACTGGAGAGATGAGAGAAGCAGATGGCGGATGTGTGGTGGAGATTGGAGAGGATGAACGATGATCTACGATGTGGCGATGAGAATTAAAACCAGTTGAAGAAGTTACCTTTCTTCCTTTCGGCGTCATCGAACTGTTGCTGTGAAAAATGAGCGAGAGCTACCAAGTGAGAGAGAAAGCAGTGCCTTAACCACGTGTGTGTGGATTTTATTAATGGAATGACTTGATTCTTTTCCTAAATAAATTATAAGCATCCAATAAAAAGAAACAAAACTATAGAGATCTGATTCAAAATTCAAAAAAACTATAAAGACTTAGAGATTAGTTTTCCCAAGTTTTTTTTTAAAAGAAAGGAAATAGAGCTCATTCAAACCAACTTTGATCGGGTAGATTTTGATAAATTCTTGAATTAGTTTATTTTAGAAGAATATATATTTCCCTTTTGTATGGCAATGAGACTAGGAAACAGTTCATATTTTTTTTCAATTGAATCAATGATTTTCTTGATATAGATACGGTTTTTCTTTACACTTTTCTATTTATCTCTTTATTATAGTAGTAAAGTTTGAACTTCATTATAATATAATAACATTTATAACAAAAAGAGATAGAAATATGTTAAGCGGCATTCGACCTAATTTGCATTCAGCCTAAATTGGCTTGATCTATTAAAAAATATATAGGCTCAGGCCTGTATAAAAATATATTTTTTTTAAAAGGTCAGACTCATATTCTTTAAAAAATATCATATTCCTATTATTAAAGTTATTCACTCTCCATACTTATGTGGTATGGCTTAACTTGAACTATTTCCATGCCTAACAATAAGATATGTAATATTGAAATATATTTTAAAGTAGGGAGAGGTATAAAAGTACTACCATAATATGAAATGATTCCTCAAAATGACTTAATTGTTACTAAATTTATAGTAATTATTCTAAAATGAAGTATCTATTTTTTAAATGACATAATAGCTATCTTGTAAGAAAAACTTCACCACCTTAGTTCGACACTCAGTTCTTTCTTGTTATTTTTAATGAGGGCAATTAGGTTATTTCACAAAAAAAACTTCAGAATAGTTTTTAAAAATTTCATAGGAATTAAGTCATTTTGAGAAACTATTTTGAAGTACTACTAAGTGATACATATCACTTTAAGGGGGTTATTTGGCATAAAAGATTTGGAGGCAATGGTAGCGGATAGAAAAAAATTTAAGTTAGATTTAAAAAAATTGAAGAAATGGGGTTATAAGCTTTTAATAAAAGTACAATATAAGATAAAAAAATTAATTAAAAATTTTAACCTCACTTCTCCCATAAATTTTAAATCCAACTAAAAAATTCCTCATCTCCCCTTCTCTCTAAATCCCTCATACTAAATAGTCCCTAGTTGAAAAAGGAAAAATAAGGTTTATTTCTAGATATCAAGAAAATGAGACGCATTTTTATAATTTGGATTCTTAAAGAACCTTTTTAAGTCTTTCAATGAGAAACGATGGAAGATGGATGTAAAGGGTATGAGGTATGTCAAAGTTATAAGACCCGCACATTAAAAAAGAAATGTATCATTTTATATATCTCTTCTCACTTTATTTACGTTCACAAGATTCATGTTACACTTTAAGTTTTTTTTTTTTCTATTGTCCACCTGGTTGACTGAAATTTTATTTCGACTATATTTAGATCTGACATGCGTTATGCACTTGGCTATAATAGGTGAGTCTCCTAATAGAAATTTTCTGCATACGCAAAGATTTAAACTCAAAACCTCATTTAAATAATATTGAACCTCTTAACACTCGTACTCTCAATTTTAAATTGTTTCTCTTTTCTTGCTTTGCCTTAAATGACTTGAAAAAAAATCTTAACCCATTACATACTCAAAATATATGTGTGTGGCCCAAATATATGAGTGTAACATGATTTTGCTTCCAATTCTGTTTCACGTTGGGCTTGGGCTCATGAACTGTTTCTTTTGATTAATCCCTAGTATTTATGACATTGAAGGCCCAAATTAAAGCGTATAATAAAATAAATATAAAAATAATTTAAAAGATAAAAAAATAGGATTAAGATGTAAATTTGTCTTAGAAATTTTTATTCATAAGCACTAGGTATCCGTGATATTTTTAGGAGCAATATTGCCCTATAAGTTTTCAAACCGTAACAATATCTCATTGACTGTTACTTAAAGTTAAATTTGACCATTAGTTGATTAATATACTGATGTAATATCAACGTCATCTTTTTATTTTTGATTAAGGTATGAATTTACTCTAAAAGATTTTATTTATAAGTGTTGAGTATCCAAAAGTTTGTTTTAGGTTCAATGTCACCATAACATTAACCATGTTTAATTTGGCTGAATATACTAAGCTTATTAGTACATATGTGATCGGCTTCTGTTTTCTTCCAAAGTAATAGTTATAAATAAGAAAAAAATAAAAAAAAAATACATCCCTCCAAACTCTATAATTATTAGAGTATTACTCTCAATATACTATAACTAGCTACCTCTCAAAAAAATACATATGGTAGTCTTATATGTTATATTCTTACATTTATAAGTTAATATATGTAAATGGTTATTCCAAAATTGACCTTCTCATTCACACCTTTTAAAAATTCTCGTGAGTCCCCTTGCATATGTTATCTTTATTTTTCCTACTCTACTTTATACTGAGAAAATTAACCAAAATAAAATATAGTATTTCAAGAGTGATATTTTATCAATGGCGGAGCTTGGATGAATAAATTTTTATAATTTTTTTTATTTATAAATTTAAATTCGTAAAATGAAGTGGATGACACGTGAATTGGTTAGCTCAGTATATTTGGCCAAGCTAACAGTCAAACTGAACCAGAATAACAACCAAGGCAACATTAAACCAAAAAAAATGAATATCCAATGTTCTCGATTGAAAACTTAAAAGAACAAATTTATACCTTAATCTAAAATAAAAAATGATAGTCAGTATATTAGTTAACTAATAATCAAACTTAAGTTTGGCTAATAGTCAATGCCACATTACTACTATTTAAAAATTTTTGAGATAATATTGTTATTAAATATATTTGTGGATTATAAATATAATTTGATTTTTGCACCCTAAAATACAAGGAGTTGACTTCTCTTGGCCACCAACTCCTATAGTTGTCTTCCTCTACTCAAAGCTACCCCGTTTTGGGTGTAAAAGGAAGGTGTTGAATACTGATTTTTTTAAAATAATATATAGCATTTTGAAACACTGTTTTAATAGTATTTAATATTTTAAAATAAATTTTAGTCCACTTAGCTATTAAATTATTTTTCTAGTAACACATTAAAATATTTTTAAATAGTGTATGATATATTAAAGTAACTTTTTGTGAATCCATCACTATATAGTTTTTTAGCAACACTTAGTATCTTAAGTTTAGGGTATCTGTTACTATATAAATATATGTTAAGGGTGAAATTGTGCATAGAATCTTAAGATACTATATACTATTGAAAAAAATTTTAAGTGCTGAATGCACCAAAAATTACTTTATGATAATGGGTATTATGATAAAAATATTTTAAAGTATTAAGAGCACAAAAAATTACTTTAGAATACTAGTTATTACTAAAAAAATATTTTAAAGTGTTAGTAGAAAATATTTTAAAGTGCTGAGTTGATCAAAAATTATTTAGAATACTAAATAATGCTGATAAATATTTTTTTAAAAAATATTCAATACCATCATTTTATACCCAAAATGGTATAGTTTGGGATAGAGAAGGGTAGCATAAGGGAGCTGACAGCAGAGAAAATCCATCTCCAAAATATAATTGGGTTGAAAAATAAAATCATGTAATCAAACAAGACAATATGCTCAAATTCTTTGAATAGGTTCTTTTTATGGTGCTATGTAAGATTCAAATGAGACAAAGCTCTTAGAGAAAATATATTTTTTGGCAACTATTTAGCATATGATATTATTAGTCAAATTTAAGTATTATTCAAATCAATAAATTCTATTACTCTTGATTGGATTTACACAAAATTCTTTTCCTCTAATAATATTAGGTAAAAGTTTACTTTTAATATTATAACTTTAAAAGAGGTTTTATTTTAATTTTTTAACTTTATAAAATATTTTTTCATTACTCTAATATTAATATCATTATCATCATGCTTAATAGAAAATTTCCATTAAATCTAAGTGCAATACTAAAATTAAAATTTAGATCTACGCTTTTAATAAATGATTAATTAGGCTATAAGGATCAATAAAGAATTTCTGAATCATGTCAAATAATGACAATGTCCTTGAATATTTATAAGCCCATTTCCTCTCTCCTCATCATCCTTTTACTCAACTTTGTGTTATTTACCTATAGTTTATGGGTTCAGTTAGTGACACGGTGAGGCATGCGACTGTTTAGAATATGTTCGATCTTTAAAAAATATTACTTTATTATAATTTTAATCGTAGTACTTGATTAGGCATCCTAACTATTAGGTGTTTAGGTTTACGCTTAAAGGTAATTGACGGCTCATCCTGCCCGACATTGGTATCGCCTAGGAATAAGGGAGACTTCATCTTACCCTTGGATTATGAGTAAGCCCAACTCTTTTCTAAAAAATATTTTATCAAAAAAAAAATCTATGCTACTTCCACCACAACATTGTGCAATTATGTATAATTTATTCATTTTCATCATGTCTCAATTAGTTCCACGCCTATACAATATTGTTTGGTAATTGTTCGTTACCTTTCTTTAACTATGTAGGCAAGATAGTTGTTTGTATGACAAAGGAATCTTGGGTAATATTTAGTATATATGAGCAACTTGTTCCTCTTATGCAATAAAATTGTTGCAAGCACGGTGGCCAAAGCGCCATCCACCAATAAAGGTGGTGGCTAGTTTGCTGACATGGGGGCATTGGAAAAAGCAAGAGGTGGCTTTGAAAAAAGGGGAGGAGCAATGGAGTCATTTAACAAGGTTTATAAACCCCTAATTAGCCTTCTGCCTAATTAAAAATTTGTTAAAAATATAAGCATGAATCTATATTGAAATATTTTACTTAGATTTAATTGAAATTTTCCCTAGTTTGTTTGAAATGTTGACAAAGAATTATCAAATGATGATATAAAAATCTAATTATTTTTATGGGATTTAAGAATATTTAATAAACATCTTATATTGCAATATCAATATTTGTTGTTAATAAGACTAATGATGTTATTGAGGAAGACATTTTATAAAATTAAGAAATTAAATTAATTTTTTTATAAAGTTAGAGACCAAAATATGCGTTGGTGTCATACTTTTAGACTATTTTTCTTATTATAACTATCATTGTTTAAATCCTAACTCTTTTAGAATTGAAAACTAAAATTCTTTCATTGATTAATTTGGACCCAAAGTTTAACATATTTCCTAAATTTTTACTCTAAAATTATTCCTTTACAAAAGTCTTAAATTCCTATATTTTGAAAATCAAAAGTCACAGCTAATTTTTTAAATTTTGAGGGAGGTTGGTTGATGATGTTGAAAAATATCTATTTCTCAACCTTTATGAGCCAAGGCCATCCTAAAGTTGTGTCTTACGACAGATGAAAGGAGGTATTTTAGAATACCTCATCAATCCTTTTCACAGCCTACTAGTAATCAAACAGGAACCTCTAAATCAACTTATAGCATCAAAGCAAAATATGAGGATCAAAATTATCAGTACATGATCCTCTTTTAAATATTTGTTCAAATTTATGGACACTCCCAAATGAAGGAGAAAGATAAGAGAAAGTCTGAATTCTATAAGGAGAATAAGAGAGAGAGTCTGAATTCTATAAAGAGAAGGGCATGATTCACAAAGAACAAAGGAGAGAGAAAGAGAGAGTTTGAGATGTGTAGGTGATGTGAAAATTGTAAAAATATTACTTTAAAATAATTAATTAAAAGAATAACATGTTGAATATCATGTAAGATTTAATCTGAGTTGGAATAATTTGATTGGGCAAAGTATATATGATATGGTACTATGAGAAAACCCAATAATTTCTCTTTCAACCATCCCAACAACCACCAAATCCCTCTCAACCCACCCCATACCTAACTGCAAGATAGAAGTGTATGTACAAGCCTAAAGTTGAGTGTGGCATAGATACAACAGTTGATGAAAACACATGAAGGAATATGTTCAATGTTAGTATTCAATTATCAATTCATTATGTTTGTGTTGAAAATCAAAGTTAAATGTAAGTATGCAATGTGGTTGACTTGTTTCACGATGTTTATGTAGCCTGGATTGAATTTGGAGGTGGTAATTGAGGAAGTTACTAAACAAGAGAATACGCATACTATGTTAACCCTTGAACCAGATTTCCCATACCATATGAGAAAGAAATAAGAAAGTCAAGGGGTGAAAGTTCTAGCGCACTAGAGGATTTGAGGAGGATTCAATTCAATTGGTTTAAGTAGTAAGCGGCTCGGTATCACTTAAGCAAGGTCTCGAGTTCGAGGCTTGGCGTATGTAGAAAATTCTTGTTCGAAGACTCACCCACCCTAGACAAATGTGTGAAGCGGGCCAGATCCGAATGTAGTAAGGGCAAAGCTCCGGTGAACCGGGTGGGCAACAAGAAAAAATTCAATGCTCGAGATACCAGTCTGTTATAGCCTTCAAAACTTCCATTTAAATCCCTAAGTCTCAAGTGGAAGGGCTAGACATGCGTTACAACCTCGCAACTCTTAGTACAGAGGCAAAGCATGATTGTAAAGACTGGGACTAGCTCAAAGAATTCTCATATAAGGTGTTTATTGTTTAGTTATTAGGTGTTCAGACTACTAAATCATAACTTTCTATATTTTGTGAATGAGATGATAACTACCTTTGTATTTTGTGGTCATGATACTAATTGGCATGCTTATTGTCTTTATACTTTGGAAATGCCACACTTGATATTTTGTGTCATATTCATTAATAAGGACCATTTGTGTCTTCAAGTTATTAGGACTTTACTCCCCACATTGTAATTAGTTCAAAATTGCTCAAAATGGGTATAGTTAAATGCCATTCTATTAAGACCATTTGGGTCAAGTTTTCCTATTACCTCATCTCTTCAAGTTTTCCTATGTCAATTGCTCAAAATTGGACCATTTGTACCTAATCAAAATTTATCATATACTAGTTAAATGGTCATATATTATGTCAATATTGCTCAAAATAGGTAAATTGAAATACCATTCTTGATTTTTATTTGGTAACAATTATCATAAATTTGTGCAATTGTCAAATACCATATCAATTATATCACATTAACTTTTCAAATACAAAACAAATAGCTAAAGCCATATTATTAACAATATTGCCGTCTCTATTTTGAATTTCATTTTCCCTTTTTTAAAGTTCACTTTTGTTCTTCTCATGTCTTCCTTTTAGCTTCCTCAATTCACCATCTGTTGCATTTACCTCTTTACATAACCTCTGACCATCATCGTTTCCTCTTTGAAGCAAGTTATTCTTATCATACACTTTGTCAAATATCATTAAGTAGCTCCTTTATTGCAATATTTACCCTCTTACTAGAGTCACCATTATGCCAAGAGAAATAACCACAATCACTATCATATCAAAGTTCACAACCAACGTTAGACATCAACACCCACACCTTATGCAATGACATAATTTTTTTATTTCCACTCATTAATTTGTAGTAGTTTCAACAAGCATAAAACCTCCTTCCTGAGTTGCCTTCCATCCATGCCGTTATTGGGGATTCAACAACTTTTGTTTTGTTACAAAATTTTTGGAAAGGGATTAGATTCACCCACAATCTAAGGGCAATGTAAAGTCTCTCTTCTTCCTAGACTACATCAATATCGGGTAAGGTGAGCCGTCTATTACCCTCAGGCATAAACTTAGGCATATAGGAGATAGGATGTATCCCCAAGTGCTGTGATTAAAACCACAATAAAGTAGTACTATCCAAGGATTGAACACGTTCTAAATGATCGCATATCTCACCCATTTACCAGTTGAACCCACAGATGATGGGTAACAACTTTTGATAATAGTACCTCCTCAAACCTTTATAATCCTCCTTGTGACTAAGTTGCCTTATTAAAGCCACCCTTCCTCTACATTTTATTATTGAATATGAGGATGACACCATCAACCTTGGTCTTGACAGGTGCCCTTATCGCTACTTCTTCATCTTCATTGATAGTTATAACTTATGCAATGGAGATTAATGAAGTCGAAAGAGGTATGTCTTTAGCTTTAATGGAGGAGGGTAGAGGAAATTCATCTTTCCCACTTAATATGTTCAAACAATCAAAATAAGTAACACATTACACTTAGACACTAAGTAGGGTCCACCAAACTAAATTAACATATGTGAGCCACTGTTAATAGAGATGACATTGTTGCTACGTTTTGGGAAAATTCATATGTATTGTTGTACCAATGAAAACTTTATGGTGTCAACTACGTTAGAAGAATATTTTATAAGTAGATTTGCACATTAACTCTTACAACTTTATAACAAAATATTTATAGTTAAAAAATAATTTAGCATCCATGGATAATAATTAAATATAACATCTTAGTAGGGTGTGTTTGAATTAACGATAGAGAAATGACTTTTTTTTCAATATGGATAAAAGTTAGATAATATAATGTGATTTTTATTTGAATTGACTTTGATAGTGTAATGTGATTTTTGTTTTATAAAAATTAGTTTAACAAAAAATTATTTAGATGAAAACTCAAAACAAAAGAAAAAAAAATGAAGATACAGAAGCCCTAAGTTAGAAGCTACAAAAACTAACTTTAACCCAAAAGCCCAATTTGACTCAAAAAGTCATATTACAAAAACGCTGAACCAAACATTATTTTTTCCTCAAAAAGTTACTTTTGGGTGTTGGGATGCATATTTGTGCACAAAATATGATCCCAAACACACCTTTATGCCCCGTTTAGTACAACTGAAATGATTTTAATGGAAGTAGAGGTAAAAATAGAAGTATAATTGAGAGTAGAAATGGAGGTGGAGGTGGAGGTGGAGTTAGGATTAAAAGTGTGTTTGGTATGACCATAGAAGTATGATATAACTTTAATTAATGTATTGATTTTAAATATGAAATGACCCAAATACCCTTAGGCAAAATACTCTAAGCTCCACTCAAAATAGCCACAACCACCCTCAGCCTCTACCACCAGCAATAGAAGAAGATGATTACAAGAAATCAAAACCCCACAAGTAAGAATCAAACTAAAAATTGAAGAAATCAAACCAAAAAACATAACTAGAACAATACATGGAAATCGAAAAAGATGAAGAATGGAGACTAGATCTAAAGTTTCAACCTTCACTCCTAAAGCTTTGACCTTCCCTTTTCCTTCTTCTTCTTCGACCTTTAGCCCCAACAATTCAAATATAAAATGAATCAACCAGGTATGAAGTCCAAAGCCAACAAGACTCTCAGAAATCTATCGCAAAAAATATTGATGGAATTTGAAGATGTCTTAAATCACCCTCCCACTCTCATATTTGTAACTTCGCCTATTGTAATATGGGGTTTGATCTAAAAGGAGATGAGTGATGGATTTCGTCAGTAGTTATTGGTATAGGGTCATCCTTTGTCGCCCTTATCGTCCTCCAACCAAAATGTAACACCTTACATAAATTCACCTGTATATCTTAACATAACTCAATAGCATGTCATTCACTACTATAATACTGATAAACTTTAAGAGTTTTCCATTATAACTCAATAAGTTCCTCTCATAAAGGAACAAGTTTTTCAAAATATTTGAAAATCCAAAATCAATTTTGGAAAGAGCTAATAACATTTATTCCAAAGCTAAAAACATTGGTTCAAATCCATGAACCTTGTTGAAAACTTTTATCAAATCATTGACCTGGGTTCAATACTACATCATAAACTCTCACTTCAACTGACTCAAACTAAAACTCATAGTTTTGGTATATATAAGACTTATATACATAGCTATCCATGGCTAATCAAAATGATAATTAAAATAAATTAACTATACGTATACAAATACTTCTTCTACTTTTACATTCTCACCTTCTTAATCACCTTTTACCATTACCCTCTTACCCCGTGAGTTACTTGCCTTAACTTGATATCATGGAAGAAAGGAGTGAGATCCAAAGAATATTGGTAGTAACAACAATACGTCATATAATTATACAAAACTCTATAAAGGATGTAAAACAAGCCATGTCATATCATAATCCAAATCATTCATCATCAATTAGGCCTATACATCAATCTCTTTGCAATACACATGACCATAGCTAACATATTATACTAAGCAAGTTCCACATACTCTTACCAGAGTACAACCCATTACGACGAGCTACCAATTGTCTATATACCCTTACTTGAGTACAACTCATTTCAGCGAGCTATCATTTGTCCACATACTCTTTCTTGGGTATAGCACATTTTAGGGAGCTACCATTCTCCACATATCCTTTCCTAGGTAGGGCATATCTCATTAAAGAGCTACCATTTGTCCACATACCTTTTCTTAGGTACAACTCATTTCGGCGAGCTACCAATCATTCTTTACCGTATTTATTCCATACCATGCTCATCCATACACGTTAATACATGGTACAAACAAACATGCAAAATTATTGTATGAGAGAAAATGTTACTACCTATATCTCCTTTCAAATTATCTCCTTTTCCTTTCCTTTTTGCTTGTTCCCTTGGTGGGCACGAGCACAAATCAAATCCTATATATTATATATACATAAAGGTGGGTTAATACCTTTTCATTTATAATTTGTAACTTAACTAACCTTCCTTAAAATCCCCATTATTTTCAAACACTATTCTTATGACAGTGGCTGGTTATCTTGTACAAAATTGTATGTATATATCTATATATGCATATATTTTAATGGCACAAACAAGCTTTCTCAAAGCTCCAAACTCCAATTTATTATCTTAACTCTTTTGCTCTGTTCTTGTTTAATATTTCAACTTATTCACATGTTATTTCCCTTTTAAATTTACTAAAACCATTTCTTTAATCCAGAACAAAGCTATCGATATGAGGGAGATATGAGGGAGAAGAACAAAATTCATGCTTAAACTCTATTCCCAAGCACACAAAATTCTCCTCTATTTATGTGATGGTATTTAACTTTATGAATAATTATCTCCCTTGAAGAAAATAGTGCTAACGGAGCAACCATAAGGAGGAAACTTATGAAATCCCATTTTAGTCATCCTTATAGTGTATTAAAGCTTACTATCACTTAATATATTATAACCTCTACTTAAAAGGACTTTTAGTATATAAGTAAATACCAAAACAGTTATTTATCACCAATCTCTAGATTTCCAGCTTTATAAATCATTCTTTTAAATATAATGAGGGGTTTAGATTCAACAAGAGTCAATTCTCCCCATTCAGATTACTTTGGCTGAACACGAGAGGAGTATAAAACTTACTTAAACCACTTTACTTCATATCCATACCCACCTAGAAGCCTTTAGATATTACTATCTTTTAGTTCCAACTTAAATATAACTTTAGTATATAATTAAACACGAGAACAGTGGATAAATTTAGCTTCTAACTTCCATATTCGAAAATCGTCATGCAACTTCCAACATCAACCAATTACTAACACTTATTTCATACATTACTTTAACTTACGAAACCATAACCTCTAGTAAATTCCAACATCACCCATCAAAACTAAGATTTTTCAGATTTAAGATTGCCTTCACAATCATCATAAATCAATATGCATGTGATAAATTTAACTACTACAAGTCTCATTTTAACAACTAAACTTGATTTATTAGGCTAATTTTAACAACTAAACTTGATTTAATATCCTAATTTTAACAATTAAACTTGATTTATTAGCTTAATTCCTTTGTTCTTCACTTTCTCTTTCTAAAACTCATTGTTCAATCATCATCATCTTCCCAAAGATGCATCAACTGAAGAAAATAAGGATGGAATGAGGTTCTAGATACTTACCTTTATCCAAAACTAGCTTTGCATGTAGGTAGAATGCCATCTCCCTTCATTTTCCTTTACCTTCTTTTTGTCTTGCTCACTCTCGGTTCCTCTAATTACTCTCCGTCTCCACAGCCCTCTCACTTATTTCTGAAGCAGGGGAGAAATTATGGAGGTGAGGCGCTGTGGTGATTGATTAATGAAGGGAAATATTTTTTTTTAATATACTTATGGTCCCACTCATGAAGCTTATCACATAAGGCTTTGTTTTAGCTTTATTGGACCATTATTCTAAAACCTGAAACTATCTTCTCCAAATCTGTGGCAACACTTCTCGTTCCACTTTTGGCTTTGGGATAATAAATTGATCATTTTATCCTTCTATAACGGTACTAACATTCTAGAATAAATTTTAGAAAGTAATCTGGAACACCCTATAAGAATTTTATACCATAATTAGTTACTTTGGCTCATAAAATAATTTTCCTAAAAATTTCAGCTCAAAAATTAACCTCTAGCTATTTTTCTTGAATTTTTCAACATAATAGGACCTTTAAATCCGAAAAATAGATATTAAATTATTTAGGCAACTTTTGGGGAAACAAAATTTTCCATAAGTTTCTAAATACCAAAAGTATCTATTCCAAGATTTTTCTCTAATTTTTTAGAATCCCTAAATATTTTTAATAATTATTCTTTCTTTTTGCCTTTCCTAAAATTTCACTTTTGAAGCATTTTAATTTTTAGAAAAATAACTTTGACCTCAATTACACCTTGTATATCCCTTTTTCCAAGTTTTTTGGGATGTTACAATCGCTAGAAGGGAGGGAGAGCAAGGCTATCAAGTGTTTGAGTTGGGTGGAGAGATAAAGTAGGATGAAGGTAAACTCGTCAATTGATAAAATATCTAAAGGTAAAGTGGTTATAAAATTTTACTTCCATAGAACTAATCCTATTTCCATTGGGGGTTGATGGAAACCCTTTTTATTAAAAATGTTAGAATTAGAAATGGTTCCATGTCAGCAAACCAAACACCCAACAAATTGAGTTCCAATTCCAATTCCTAAAGCCCAATTCCATGGTACTAAATGGGACATTAGTATTGTCAACAATGTCATTTTTCCTTAGTCTTTTTCTATCCAAAGGTAAATATAAGCATTAGAAATAAGATTAAAAATATCAAGAGAAATGACTATTTCTGCAGGGATAGAGAATTAACTGGGGTTTCCTATCATTAAAGGGAAAAAACCTAAAGATATTTTCTAATACATTATTGATAGAGTCAAAAATAAACTTACTACTTGAAAATAAAGTTCTCTTTCAGTGGCTAGAATGATCATTTTAACAAAATCGGTATTAATCTCTATACCAGTATATCTTATACAAGTGGCTAAAATTCCTATGTCAGTATGTTAGGAAGTGGAGGGACTGCAACGTAACTTTATATGGGGACATAGTCAAAACTTATATGGATTTTATCCTATTGGGTGGAATCATATTATAAAGCCTAAATTATATGGGGATCTTGGATTCAAGAAGTTATCATCATTTAACCATGCTTGTGGATCCAAAATAGCTTAAAAATTAGTTAATGGAAATAAGGATTATGGGTAGATGTGCTATTATATAAATATATGCTAAGGAATGAAGAAAATTTACTTAAAGCAAGAAAGGGAGATTATACTCTATAGAAATTTATTTCACAACTGTAAGATATTATTGTAATGGGTACAAGATGTCATATCATGAATGGTCAACTTGTAAATTTCTTCACAGATAAGTAGTTGTTTTCATACAAGAGTCTAAATGATTTATGTCTTCGGCAACTTACTATAGGCTTGCTGCTATTATCCAAAGTACTATTTTCATAGATTAATTAATATGATACCACCTATGTCAGAGGCTAGCAATGATGTAATGGTTTGGAATGCTACAAATGATGGTACTTTTATTATTAAGAGTACCTATTTTCTAATTGAGAAGAATTTTACACATGACTATAGCCGTGTATACAAAGACATATGGAAATTGAGAGGTGTTGAATCTATTTGTGTTTTTAAATGGTCAACTTATAAATTTTTTCACGGAGAAGTAGTTGTTTTCGGATAAGAGTCTAAAGGATTTATATCTTCAGCAACTTACTACGAAGAAAGAAGAAAATAAAGTTGTTGATTGGATTTCTGGTGGGACTTGAGATTACTATAGGCTTGCTGTTATTATCTAAAGTACTGTTTTTTGTTGATTAATTAATATGATACCTCCTATGTCAGAGGCAAGTAATGATTTAATGGTTTGAAATGTTACAAATGATGGTACTTTTACTATTAAGAGTACCTATTTTCTAATTAAGAAGAATTTTACACATGACTATAACCATGTATACAAAAACATGTGAAAGTAGAGAGGTGATGAATATATTCGTGCTTTTATGCGGCTGGCCTTTAATAATTGTTTAGTAACCAATGCCTGGAGAAGCACTTAATCTTCAACTGATGCAACCTGCCAGTATTATAATGGGGATATGGAAGATATTTTACATATACTCCGTGATTATAACTATGCTAGAGAACTTTGGTCTATGGTAATACATCCTAGGTATTAGTCTTCCTTATTTAGAGTATCTTTACGGGATTAGTTTGCTATAAATCTCAAAAGGTAGGTGGGAGCTTATGGAGGAGTAATTAGAGTCTAATTTGAGGGGTTTCAATTTGGAGTTTATGGAAGTGGATTTGATGATTTTTTTAGACCAGAGATACCTACTTGGTCATTATGAAAATATGGAAAAGCTTTATGCAAGTTCATGACGAATATATGGCTAATAGATCGGACCCACTAACTTCATCTATTTGACAATCTCCCCCATCATAATAGGTGAAATTAAATGTCAATGGAGCTTTTATGGTAGCTTACAATACAACATGTAGTGGGGGTTTTATTAGAGATTATTTGGGAAGTTCGGTTGCAGGATTTACAAGTATTCTAGGTTCAAGTAGCATGGTTGAAGTTAAACAATGAGCAATCCTCAAAGGTCTAAAACTGGTCTAGAAGTTAGGTTTCAAGAAGATCATACTTGAATCGGATGCTAAAAATATAGTAGATATATTAATGAATTTGACGGGCCACAGATGCAACTTATTAAATACTCATATATAGAAGCTTATGAATTTATCTTTGGAGCTGAAAATACATGTATCTAGATATCAAAATCATCTAGTTGATGCACTGGTAAAGGAATGGTTAAGGACTACAGTGGTGCTATATTCATTTCTTACTCATTTAAGGGCTATGGTGGTTCGGGAGCGTTTAGAATTTGATCCCCTTATGGAATAATTTCTTTTAATTTAGGACAGATTAGCCCTCTCCTATACAAAAAAAAATCATGTCATTTTAATAATAACTTTTTTTAAAAAAATGCTCAAGTTATCCTAAATTAATATGTTATACATCCAAATAAGTATCCCTCTATCATTATTAAAATTTAATTTAACGATATACTAAAAAAATCTAAGGGAAATATTTAAATAGCTTAATTATGTAGTTATAAATTATTAAATTTTAATATAAAAACAACCACAAAATTTCCTAGTTTTCTTTTCCTTGGAATCACTTTGCATTTGTAATTTAATCCTAATTTAACATATTTTTTCTTCTTAGAGAAAAACATATATTCTGTACAAAGTATATCATTTTAGATATTTATTAAAATAAATGTTTATGTTAATATATTTATGTTTTATAAAATGAGAAAAAATACTAGAAAATAACATTTGAATTTTAAAATGCTAAAAAGAGTATCTAAATATGTAAAATGATAGATTGGGCACAAGATCCAATATGTCCTTTCAAAATCTAGGGAAAAAAGATGAAATTGGTCCTGAAATAGTATTTACAATTTGAGTAATGATTTTAACCACTTTTATTAAGATATTTACTACTCTCTATAACAATTTAGTTACAAATAATTACTTTAGTTATTTACAACTCTTGCAATGGGACTTACAATTTGAACAATAATTTTGACACTTTTGTTAAGATATTTACTACTCTCTATAACAATTTAGTTGCAAATAATTATCATGGTCATTTATAACTCATGTAATAGGATTTACAACTTGATTAATGATTTTAACCACTTTCCCTAAGATATTTACTATTCTATATAACAATTTAGTTACAAGTAATTGATGTGATCATTTATAACTCCTGCAATATAATTTACTACTTGATAAATGATTTTTATCATTTTCGCTAAGATATTTACTAATATTATCTTAACTAAATTGTTAAATATAGTAGTAAATATCTTAACTACGCTGGTCAAAATCATTACAAAAATTATAAATTTTATTACATGAGTAGTAATTATCCTAATTAATTATTTACAACTAAATTATTAAATAAAGTAGTGAATATCTTAACTAAACTAGTCAAAATTATTATAAAAGTTATAAATCTCATTACACAAGTAGTAATTGACCTAGGTAATTATTTATAATTAAATTGTTAAAGAAAATAGTAAATATATTAACTATACTATTTAAAATTATTATAAAAATTATAAATCATATTACATTTAGAAATACTAGAAAAGCAAGAATTTGAAGAAGAGGAAGAAAATGAAGTAGAAGTTGAACAAAAACAAAATGGCGATATATCTAAAAGACGGAAAAACTATACTGCGATTTTGCACTAGACATCAGTGGTAGACTTTGGAGGTTGACGACGACTCACACCTTTGCACCCTTGCCACTTCCTCCCACCGTCACAGCCATACGCGTTGCTTTCACTCACCACCATTTTTTAGTTCTATCGCTTTGCTTTCCTCATTTTCTCTTTTTGTACATCCACTTTCTCTCTCTATTTTGAAGATGAGGAAGATGAATTTATAGTAGTAATAGTGGAAACTACAATGTACATATTAATAATAAATAGAGAAAAGAAAAAAGGAAAAGAGATGAGGATAAAAGGAAGAAGACGCAGAGAGAAGAGAAAGAAAGATAATTTTATCTTTTTTTTTATAAATTATAAAAAAATATATTATCTTTTATTCAATTTATCATTTTATATATTAATATACTTTTTTTAGTATTTTACAATTTTTATGGTCTCTTCTAATTTTTTCCCCTTATAAAATTTGACAAAAATAAGAACAAAAATCCTAGTAACTGTAATAAAGTGGACCCGAAAAGGCAATCATTAAATAATCCGAAGGCAATGTATGCGCATAAACTTTTTGGTGCAGGCGAAATAAAAAATTGAAAATATGTTATTAATCAATTAAAAAGATTTACCTATGCTGAAAAGGCGCTAGATTGAAATCATCACCCTTTTCTTTTTGGAGTGTAATGTAATAGTATCATTGGACTTGCACACGGAATAAAAGGACAGTAAAAAAAATATATATAAGTAAAATATCCACCTTTATTATTGTGCGTAGTTACAAAGTATCTGCACTATAATATTTAAAAAAAATAATTTAAATTTTTATTTAATTTTTTTAAAAATAAATAATTATATTTATTCAAAATATTTTAAATTAAATTATAATTTAAAATTAAAATATTAAATAAATTATTAAAAATAATTTTTAAAATAATAAAATAATTTATAAATTATCTAATTATTATTTTATTTTTACTTTTTTTTACATTCTCTTTTATCTTTTTTTCTTTACCCTTTCTCTATTTCCCTATCTCTTTTTTTCTCCATTATCTCTTATCTCATCTATTTTCTCCATCCCATCTCCCCTCTATTCTCTCCTATCTTTTTTTATCCCCTTTTATATCTTTTTCTTCTTCTCTACTCTATCTCTTATTTTCTATTTTTAATAAAATTATATATTTTATAATAATTTTTTAACTATTTTAATAATATTTATTTATTTAAAATTATTTTTTTAATAAATTTTTATCTAAAATTTCTTTTAAAAGATATCCAATTTTTTTTTATAAGTTTTTTTAACAAAGTCTTAGTCAAACATACTTATAGTACGCTTTGAGTTCTTTTTTTCGAATTTAAATTTTGTGATATAGATTGGGGAACAATAAAATCATTTAGCTCGTGGCTTGTTTGTGTCTTCTTGCTATGCTCTTTTGTTGACAAACTCAACTTGAAGACTTTTTCCCCTGAGCCTGCAGCATTTTATATCTTAGTCCAATTGTTTTTATGGTTTATGCCAATTAAAATGGAATGGATTCAAAACGATGTTATTGCATAGATCAGACTTATAAATTCTCCTATTTTTGCCATAACATTTTGTAAAATGTCAATAATATTAACATTTTCTTTTTCACAAATGCCCAAAATACCCTTATTACTTATATTGTAGAGAGTGATTATATAAAAAATAAATTAAAAATAAATAAAATAGGTTAATTTTAATTGGAGGGGTGATCTTAGAGAGTAGTAATAATTTTCTATCATTTTTATGGCTGTGTAGCTTATTTATATTAAAACTCCTATAAAAGTAGGATACCGTGGGATCCTACTAATAATTTTTAATTGTTAGTATATACCTCACTAATTCCAAAAAAAATGATACAAGCTATTTTGAATTTAATCTAGAGTGTGATGTAGTGTATTTACAAAAATTATAACAAATTTATGGCATCAATGAAATTAGTTCCATTGAGTTTAATAATATTTGAATATAATATGATAGTATTAAGTATAAAATTGTTGTATTACATAATAAATCATGACAAGTCATAATTTTCACAAGCCATAAGATAAGGAAACTTCGTGCAAACAAGAGCTAACTTATTTTAATATTTATAGTAAATATATCATATATCTTATTTTTTAAAAATAAAATCCAACTCTTTTTTCTTTTTATGTAACTACTAAGGGGATTCTTTAGATGTTAATTGAGGGGTAAAAAAAGATGCATCCAGAAGTAGTATTCAAGAAGAGTATGAAGTAAAATTCCGTACAATTACATTCCTACCTACTATATATATATATATATAAAACCAAAATTCTAAACAAATTTTCACCAAAAAGTTAAAAAAAGAACACACACAAAAGCTATTAAATTATTGGTTTTTGACGTTTTTTATAAAATTTATTACTAGGTATTCAAATAATTTGTTAATTTAGTTTCATGCTGCTTCTCTTTATACACATGTTAGTTTTTATTTAAATTTGAAATCTAAAAAAAATTAAACTTGTATACTATTAATTTAGCTCTGTATTTGATTTAAATTATTTTTTAGTAAACGAACACTTTGGGTAAATAATCTTCCCTACATTGACCGAGAATAATTTCTTCGTCATTTCCTCTTTGACAAACACAGACAGGTTTTTAAATCTTCGCAAAATTCTAGGATTGCTAGGTCTGAAAACTTCCCTTAAACATGTACTACGAAAAGAAAACACGAGAAATGCTTTGAAAAAAGTTTCATATATATATATATATATATTCTATATAGGAGCACCGAGAAATAGATATACCTACTATTATCAGTTTGCTTTATTTTCCCTTAGAAGGTAGAGGCTCATGACTGGGACTGCTGTATCCACAGTTTAGTGTAACTTGTCGCTTCGCCTATTATTCTCTTGAATCGAGGAAAGCCCATCTTCTGTCGCTTCTTCCACCATTCATCCATGGCGATGATCGATTGTGAAATTTCCCAGATGGGGTCTCCATTCTCGCGCTAACCCACTTGAACAGATTCCTCAACCTAGCTGTTTTTTTCCTTCTCAGATCAAAACCCAGTTTTTCTCACTACATTTTCTGTCTTCACTGCCCCAGAGAAAATATAAGAAAGATAGGAGGTAGATTCTGCTAAAGGGAAATACCAATCTTCTTGTTTCTTGATCTCTGTGGAGAGAAACGTGTGGTTCTGCATCTCAAGTGGGGTTTTCCCTCAGGAATCAGGTTGGTACTGTTTCGGCTTTCTCTCTTTCAATTTCTGAGTTTTGGTTCTTGAATGTGCTAATTTGAATGATGTTTCTTAACAGTTAGGAGTGATTTTGACTGAATTGTTATCATAAGGTGGCTGTCTTTTTTTTTTTTTCTCCTAGTAATTGTTGTGCTTTAGTGATTCCTCAAGAGGGTGAGGTTCCTCGCTATTTTCTGCTAATTTAAGTTTCAGATCTCGGTGTTTGCCTACACTGTTGATGCTGTTGCTGTGATCGTTTGAATTCTCTCTCTCTCTCTCTTTGTGTGGGTTTTCCCTTTCCCCCTTTTTTTCTGTTTCCAGAATTTGTGAAGATGACCTTGATCTGGCTTATTTGGGGTCTGAGAACGACATTGCTATATACGTGCTGAATTCTGTAACATCTCTTTGGGCAAATTTACATACTAGAGTTAGATTTGGCTGGAATTGGTTACTTTATTTACATTTCTTAATTGACATTCCAACGCTATCTTACTCTGTATATCTTTTGATTTCTTCGAATCGTCTTAAATCACATTGATCAGAAAAATCATCTTCGCCTTAGCAAGCATGTAGTCATATTTGTTTTAGCATTCATTCTGTTCCTTATATTTCTTCTATTCTTACTAGTTTGTGCTCTGCTATAACCTACAAATTGGTTATAATTACATATGTTTCTCAAACACGCCTTGCTTTCCGTAATTGTCGATGTGCTGATGGATGATTATATTAGTGTTTGAAATCTTATTGTCAACTTTGATATCATATAAAAGAAGAGGACATGTAGCTAACACTGATAAGTTGGCTGCAGGTCTTGCTTCTTGTTAGGATTGTGGAACCGTCACCATGCTAAAGCAGATTCTTAGCAAATTGCCTAAGAAGGTGCCGAAATCTGATTCATCTGATTCTGCCCGGGGTGATTCTGGGAATTCTACAAGTTTTGGGAATGTCTTTCAGTGTACAAATGTAGGGAGCACCATTTCAAACAAATTGAATGTCGTGAAGCGGGTATCTTCGGTGGTTTTCCCTGCAAGCATGAATGCTGGAGGAGAAGCAGTTGACCCCAATTTATCCTTTAAAGACGTTTCAAATACACAGAAGCAAAACCTGTTTATTAGTAAGTTAAATCTTTGCTGCAAAGTTTATGATATGAGTGATCCGGATAAGAATTGCGCAGACCTAGATCATAAACGCCAAACATTGTTAGATCTTGTTGACTTTGTTTCTTCTGGGTCTGCAAAGTTTACAGAACCAGCCATTGCTGCTGTGTGTAAAATGTGTGCAAGTAACTTGTTCAGGGTTTTTCCTCCCAAGATTCGAACCAGTTCGACTGGTGGGGAAACAGAAGACGAAGAACCGATGTTTGATCCAGCCTGGTCACACCTGCAAGTTGTTTATGACCTACTCCTCCAATTCGTTAACTACAACTCTCTTGATGTGAAGTTGGCGAAAATGTACATTGACCATGCTTTTATCTTAAGATTACTTGACCTTTTTGATTCCGAAGACCCTAGAGAAAGAGATTGCTTGAAGACAATTCTGCATAGGATCTATGGAAAATTCATGGTACACAGGCCTTTTATAAGGAAATCTGTTAGCAATATCATCTATCGTTTTGTTTTCGAGACGGAACGCCATAATGGTATTGCTGAGCTGTTAGAGATTTTTGGGAGCATAATTAATGGGTTCGCCTTGCCATTGAAAGAGGAGCACAAGACATTTTTGCTTAGGGCTTTGATTCCTCTGCACAAACCGAGATCATTGGGTATCTATCACCAGCAGCTAACATATTGTGTTTTACAGTTCATAGAGAAGGATCAAAAACTGGCTAGCACCATAATAAAGGGACTGTTGAAGTACTGGCCGATTACGAATAGCCAAAAGGAGCTTATGTTCTTGAGCGAGTTGGAAGAGGTTTTGGAAATGACTAGCATGCCTGAATTTCAGAAGATCATGGTCCCACTATTTCGCCGTATATGTTATTGCTTAAATAGTTTTCATTACCAGGTAGTTTCTTCTACTACTACACAATTTCTTTTACCGAGATTAATATAAAATTTATAGTAAGCTACAATATTTATAAGACATGAATAATTAATGCGACTTATTTAAGATACTGTGTGATGCATAAAAAAATGATTGTGTTTTAAGTTTTCATATAAAAGTCAGTATTTGTGTCTGTGAATTTTGTCCTGTTGCAATAGCATCTTTTCCTGTACCAACTGAAGAGAATATATGCCTGGTGGTTAGTAAGAAGCTGGAAGTTGAGACATCACCTTAATTGTATCGACCAACTTGTCATGTCAATGGTTGATGTCATGTTTTTTTTGTGTGTATTTAGTAATCAGATTCAGATTAATTTATTAACCTTCTGTGGTTGTTTGGAGCCATTTTTGTTCTAGTTTTTCATATTTTTAGTTCTTGAGCCTGTTGAGTCAAATGCATTGCATAGGTTTCAATTAAAGAATGAAGCCTGTTGCTCTCAGATTCTTTGTTAAAGACACAATTAGTTAGTGAATTTCCATAGTAAATAAATGGAGGAACTTCTGTTAACAAGTCAATATTCTGGGGTTATCTTATAAAAAATGTTCCCATGTTATGTTTTTTAATAGCAAAACGCTATTCTGGTTTCCTTTCATTCTTTGCAATGCCTATTACGCTCTTGTAATCTTTATTCGACCATTTCAATCCTCTTTTTAAATTACTTCTATTAAATTAGTCGAAACAAGCTCTTAGTATTTCATATTTAGACATTGGTTTAATCTTGGGATCATGCCTTGTAAATTCTAATTAGTGGTTGTTTGGATTGGCGATTTGAAACTTTAATCTGGCTTTTCAGTTGTAATTTTACGGTTTACAAGATAAATATGTGAGAGAAATTGTCTCAGTTAGCGTGAACTTGCTTATCATAAGCAAATCCAAACAAATTCAAACAGGCACTTAGGGTTTTGTTCTATTGTCTCTCTGTAGAAAGCCGATTAGGTATGCTCTGAGGTTAGCTCAGATGGTCTGAGGTTGAGTAAGGTGTGGGTGGAGGTTTAGGATTCAAATCTTTCTAATGTAATTAAACAAAACGTGCTAATCAGGTGGCGGAACGAGCCCTTTTGCTATGGAACAACGAGCACATCCTTAACCTCGTCACACAAAACCGGCAGGTGTTGGTGCCTTTGGTGTTGTCAGCTCTTGTACATAATGCCCAAAACCACTGGAACCAAGCAGTGCTGAACCTGACTCAGAATGTGAGGAAGACTCTGTCACAAATGGACGAGGATCTGGTAGCGGCCTGTCAACACAAGTTGGAGGAGGAACAGTCAGCATCAAGCACCACGGCCGAGAGGCGGCAGACAACATGGGAGCGCCTGGAAGCTGCTGCAGCTGCCAATGTGCAATGTGTGAGTGGCGATAACAATGGCGGCGATATAATGGTTGCAGTAAAACCTGCTGCTACATGCTCAGTGGCCTGCTGTTAATTGCTTCACCAGCAAGCCAAGCTGAAGTAGTAGATTGTGAAGGGTGTTTCTAGTTTATATGCTGATAAGTTAGTTTTATTATTATCATTAAGATTATTGTTTTCTTTTGTTAGTATGATGCCTATAGGTTTCTTCTATTTTTGGTCGTTTTTTTACAAAATGTTTTTTTTTTGTATTTTCTAAGTATGCATATTGCAAAATTGTGGTGAGGGGTTTGATATGGCTATGGTTAGCGTCTTCTTGTTTTTTTTTTATTACTAAAAAAAAAAAAAAGAAACTGATGAGCTGAGAGGAGCAGGTGAGTTCTTCGCTTTTTTGTTAGGTGTTTGCTGTGTTTGTGTGTATCGGTGGCTGCAATTATTTGGTTTGTCAGCACCGTCTTTCTTCTTAAGTGGCCCCCATCGGTGCTCCTAGTCCAACTTCTCTCATTCCTTGATTTTGGACTTTTTATTTTTTTTTAAAAATTAATTTTATTTTTTTAAAAAAATAGAAACTGTACGAGGACGGAAAGAAAGGAACAATGATAAGCTGTGTTTGATTTTTCCATGTTTGTTCGATAAATATTAATATTATTTATGTTTAAATATATGGAATTTTTAAAATTTTAGATTAATTGTACATAAACTTTTTAATTTTTAAAAATTTAAATTAAAGACTTTAATGTATATATTTTGATTATCAAATTCTTGCATTAAAATTATTATTAAAATTAATAATTTTTTGTGATGCCATCATTTTTTATATTTTTATTATATATCAACTTATTTAAAAAAGAACATTTATTAATTTATATATAATTTTAAGTAGTTTATATTTTTTATTTAAATAATATAGGGTTAAATAAATATTTTAAATATTTTATAGTTTTTAAATATTTATTTTAAGTATTTAAAAATATTTTAAATTATGTGTTATTTAAATATTTTAAATTTTATAAGTATTTTATTTTAAGTATTAGAAAATATAGAATTATATATCAAAACATCAAATATTATTTTTAAATGAAATTATATATAATAAAAAAATATTAAAATTATGATAATATGAAATATTAAGTTTTTTTAATTTAAAATTTTTAAAAGTTGAAATGACTATGCATAATTGACTAAAAACTTAAGAAAATATCTTTTAACCAATCAGTTAAGACTAAATCTCCAATAATTTCATTTCTACTTAACTTTTTTCTAACATTTAAGAGTTTAGAATAAGAACTTTAATGTCTAATATTTTTTTTTTACTATCAAGTATCAATTCCCTTACCATTAACACTTCTGTTAACGTTAACATTTGGTATTTGACATGGAAATTTAAGTATTTGTTAAATATTTATTTGATTATTTTCTTTTTAAATAAAAAATAAAAAATATTTAAATTATATGTCAAAATTTCAGTATTATTTTATAAATGATATTGTCTATAATAAAATATATAAAAATTATGACATGTAAGAAATTAAAAACGGTTAATTTTAGCAAAATTTAATGAATTTTTTTAAAGGCAAGAGGGTTGCTAGTTAAAATATTAAAAATTAGGATTTTTAATTTAAATTTTAAAAATTAAAGAATGATGTGTAATTTATTTTAAATTTAGGATAATTTTATATATTTTAATATTTTAAATATTCTAGTAATAATTCTTCTACCTATATTGCATACAAGAAGTTATTTTCCATGATTTTTACCTTCAAAATTTCAATTCAAATGTGGTGGGCGGTGATATGGACCGGTCAACTTACCTTTTGATAATCCATATCTTTAATTACATTAGCATTAATTAGGACGGCAAATATGTTTTATTTAAATTTGGGAATTTAGGTTCTGATCATTTGATTCACCAACTTTCTTTTGTTGGAAATTATTGGACGTAAAGACCTTCTCAAAAGTTGGTTAGAATAGAGACAAAAATCGTATCGTATTTTTTTTTCATTAATTTTACTTGAATATTTTTTTTTTAAAATGTATACATGTATATCATTCATTATTTGTTGTACTTGTAACTATTTTATTATGTATATTTGTATGAGATTAATATATATTTGATCTTTTATGTGTATTTTAAGTCTCTTAATATTAATATTGTTATTGTTAGTCTTATTAACAAAAAATACTAACTTAATGAATTAAAATAGTGACTCTATAATTAAATGTTGATAAAATATATTTAAAATTTAATTTTTCATTAATGAGATTTAACCACGTTAAATGGCTGTAAATATACTCTAGTAAGGAATAAAAATAAAATTTAATATAAAATTAGAGTAGAGAATATATACTTTAATCTTTACATGATTTTAGCTAATCAATCTTAATTTCATGTAGGAAAAATATGCCACACTAAAAGTGCTTACAATGATACTAATTTAATTCTAATTATAAAACTATTAATTTTTTAAAAAGATTAAAAAAATTAAAAAAATTATAAACTCTTTAAAATAAATAATTTATAAGTCAAATAAATTAGTTTGATAAAAAAACATATCAATACTTAAGAGTAATTCATTTAGCTTTCTTGATCTTTTTAAAAAAGTTAATAGGATATTATAATTAAGACCGGAGTTAGTATTTACAAATAACCCATAAAAGATATTTATATTGATTGGGGATTTAAAACATATACTCCATCAAGTACTATATTATATGACATTTTGAAATTTAATATAATTAATAAGGATAATATTAATAATTATTTAAATTTTATGATAAATTTAATATTTTTTTATTATTTTTTAATATGTAAAAATTATTTAGAAATAGTTTATGGATTTATTTGAATAAATTTTTATAAAAATGACTTATGAAAAAAATAACTTTTAGACCATTAGAAAAGGGTTTTTGAAGAATAACTTATGAAAAAAATAATTTTCAATAAATGAGTATTTAGATAATTATTTATAGAATTACTTTTATTATTAGTAAATTATTAAAAGGGGTATGATTTAATTAAAAGTATGAGAGAAGAGATAAGGTAGAAAAGAAAGAGAAGAGATGGTGAAAAAGATATAAGATAAAGGAGAGAAGAGATAATGTGTGAGAGAAAATAGGAATAAAATAATAATTAGATAGTTTATAAGTTTTTTTACTGTTTTAAAAGTTATTCTCAATAGTTTAAAATTGGATAAAATAGATTTTAAACTATAATTTGATCTAAAAACCCATTTGAATAAATGTGACTATTTATTTTAAAAAAAATTAAACTAAAATTTTAGCCAAAAACTCTTTTAAAATTTAAATTTAAAATATTTTTAAATAGGTACTATATTTAATATCATAGAAGGAACTTTTGTACTATATGAACTGAATTCATCCTAATTGGACTAATAGCCTTCATTAGCTTTGGTTTTTTTATTTGTACACGTATATTTTTTTGTTAATTTAATCTTTAGTTTTTTAAGTTTATTTTTATTTTAATTTTAATTTATCAAATTTTAATTTATTTAAAATATTAGTTCTTATAATTTAATAAAAATATGAATAATTTTATCTCTTAAAGAACTAAATCTTATGATTTAAAATTTGAAGTATTAAATCACATGACTAAATATTGTATTAATTTTTTTAACAGTTTTGATAATACAGGTTATTGATGCTGCAAAATAATTACCAAAGTTAATTTCCTCATATAATTATTACACTGTACCCGCTTTATGGTTTCACGTCATCAAATCATCATTGGGCATGCGTGTTGTGTATAGTCTTTCACTCTTTTGGGTTGGGGTTTCCCGTTTGCAGACTTACTACATTGTGTTGTCGTGGGCCATAAAAAAGATAGAGTTTTATATGCACTTATTTAATTTCTTTGTATTGATAAATAAATTAACATATATAATAAATAATATATTTATTTATATAAATATATCAATTATTTATATATATTTATATCTTTTAAGAATATGAATTTAATTTTTATTATAATTGTAATAACTCTTAGTAAACGATCTTATAAATTTCTATAAATATTCTCTAAATTTTAGAATTATGTCTTTACTTTAGTAAAAGATAAGTATTAAATCCACTTGACTTATTTATATAAAAAATTATTTGTATTGTTTTCTACTTTGTTGTTCTGCAAATAAAAATTAAAATTAAGGAGCGTATTATAAACTAAAAAATATGAGTACATATGAACATTTTCTACCATATACTATGTGTATGTATATATATATATATAATTATAATTTTTTTGGTATTACTTTCATGAGTATAAAATTTCCAAATTTATGATGCTGCCGCCCTTGGAAGCATGATCAAATGTCCCCTTTAATATAAAAGAAATGAACTTCTTCTTATTATATTAAATATTAAAAAGGCAGCAATGTTATCTTTTGTGTTTCACCCATGTCCATAAACCAATATCAATATTATATATATAAATGATTGAAAATGAAATTATTTATTAACTATAAACAATATCAACCTTACTTTCTTGACTTGCGTGCACACATACATATATACATATAAATATGCGTATGCTACCACACACATTCTCTTTGTGGTCCTTTTTATAAATACTTTTTTTAATCATTTTATCAAGATTAAGAAAATTTGTTAAAATTAGGTAAATTTATTAAATGCACAATTTTTTTTGAGATACTAAAATTGTCTTTATTTATTCATGCGCTAATTAATTAACCTTTATTATCTAAAACAAAGAGTATTTTAAAAAAAAAATATTTGAGTTAATTTATTTATGGTATTGTATTTAGAACTAAAAAAATTTCCTAAACACAGTCTTATTGAAAGCATTGGAGGAAGTATATTTAGAAGTGGCGTTATTTTGATAATTGGGAATAGGTTGGATATGGCTTACACACGAGAAAAGTGAATTGAGCTTCTTTGAAAAGTAAAAAGACTTTTTTCCAATAAAAATGAAATATAAAATAGTGGGAAAAGCACATGGCAATAAATAATAAAAAGAAAAAAGACAAGAGAAGTCCATCTCAATTTTAGAAAGACAATTTGAGTATATGAATATTTAAAAGATAGATTGGACAAGAGACCCAATCTGTCATTTACAAATTTATGTGAAAATACGAAATTACCTTTGGACTAATTAAGAGTATACTATAGCAGCATCACTAGACAAAGGTAATAGTGGTACAAATGGGATACGAAGCTGAGGGAGACACTTTTGGCTGAGCTAAAGCTCGAAAGGAATAAGTATAAGTAAATTTTTGACACAAATCTTCTTGTTTTACTTCTTTGGTGATCAGCTATATTTTATTTATTTTAATAGTTATCTGCAGAGAAAGAGTTTTACAAATACTATAGCTTTTATAAGTTTAAGAAAGCTATAGGAAAAATGGCAAAATTCCCAGGCAATACTTGAAGGTATGGAGAAGTTGGTGCAATTATAGGGCAAGCATGGATATTGTTAGTGTGAATGATGATGTGTTTGTGTATTGCAATCCATTGGGGCATTTCGAAATTGGGGTTTCCTTTTCAGCCCATTAAAATTGAGCAGGAAATAGTAGTCATTTGGGAATGAACAATCCTTTGCTTTTCATATGACTCCTAATGTTTATAGTAAGAGTAACATGCAAGTCATGAAACTAATTAATTGGGTCATTTACTACTCTTCTAATAGTATTTACAACTTCATGAATGATTTTTGCAACTTCAGGTAAGACATTTAATACTCCGCAGAAAAAGCTAGGTGCAATTAGGTGGGTTATTTATTATTCCTCTAATGGGATATACAATTTTAGAAATGATCTTAAACAACATCAAGTTAGACATTTAATACTTTGAGAATAGTTACCTGCAATAAGTTGGGTCATTTAATACTACTATAATGGGATTTACAAATTTAGCAATTATTTTGATAATTTGAACTAAGAAATTTACAACTCTATAACAAATAATTGGTATTGCTTTTGGGTTTACAACTCGTGTAATAGAATTTAGAACTTCAGCAATAGTTTTGACAACTTGAGCTAAGATATTTAGTAATCTATAGAAAAACTTATAACCTTCATTGCAGATTAGTGTTGAGTGATGATTGTTAGGGGCGTAAAATTGTGATGAATGATTTGTTTGTTGCTAATTAGTGGGCAAGATGACATGTAATATTGGGTTGACATCTTCAAAAGAAATTTATTATTTTTCCCATGTAGGTGGAAACTTTGTATATAATATTAAAGGTGGAGTTAAATATAACGGTGGGGATGTGAAGGTAAAATGGATAAAGGAAGGGATGACACTAAAAAATAATTGAGAGTAATGATAGGTGGATGGTTTGATATAGATGGTAATAATTGTGTCATAAAATATACAATAAAGTTTGATGAGAGGATATTACTAGATATCAATGATGATGGTGAATTTTATAATCTTTTTTAGTTTAATGACAACAATGCATAAGTTTATGTAACAGTTAAAGTAAAGATAATATACCAGAATAAAGGGATGATCTAGAAATATAAGTGAAATTTCTTGTGTTTATGGAAGTTGTTAATTATTTCATTGTGTTAATATTTTTGCAAAACTTGTTATTTTGTGTCCAATATTGAGGATTTGTCTGGATTGTCAAAATAAAGGTGCCCCTCTTTATGGAGGCAAGGTAACCATTTGGAGACTCTATTTGAGAGAAGTATTGTTAGATCTATAACGATAGGGATGGTGGAGGACTTAATTTAAGCATACCATGCGAAGTACACAGTGCACAAATTTTGATGCCTATGATAAACTCTGTGAAATGGAAGGAAGAGTTTCTTAGAGAGATGCAGATTTTTGTAAATGTGGACACATTTAAGAAGGCATTGCACAAGTTTATTAGTTCGCACTGGTTCGAGTACAAATATATAAAAAATTATAAGGACAATATGTGTGTACAATATAAGGTTGAAGGTTGTCCATGGTGTGTAACTGTGAGAGTACTTGGGAAGAGCACACTTTTCCCATGTGTGACAAAATTTAGAAACGACCATGTTCATAGTGCCTAAGACAATCTTAAAGTGACACATGGTGGAAGTGTTGCCTTGATATCATCAATTATAATTGATGAGGTGAGGGATCATATAGACAAGTGTCCAAATGAAATCAGAAAGAGTTTAGAGAGAGATTATGGTGTGAAGTTGATATATAAGCAAGTATATTGGGCTAAGGAAAAAGCATTGGAGGACATACATGACAGACCTGATCAATTTTATATATTAATACCATGGATATGTGAATGGTTAAAGGAAAGTGACAACAAAACTGTGGTTGAATGGGTGGCTAGTGGGAACACATTTGAACGTATATTCATAGCCTATGGATGTTGTATAAAAAGGTTCATTGTTGGTTGTAGACGTGGACTGTATATGGTTTCTTTACATGACTAAACGAACAGTTGGTTATATGCAATTGACAATTATATTTGACCATCACAAGGCAATAATAGGTACTGTCCAAGCAATATTCGGAGGTGACATCCATGCATACTGATATAGGCATATGAAGGAGAACTTCAGCACACAAATGATTAAACTAAATAGAGATAAGAGAAAATAAGTGGGCAAACAAGGGAAGATTGACTGAAGTTGCTTAATGATATTGCATTTGTAAGGTTTGACAATAAATTTGATAAAGCAATGGAAAATATGAGAGCGTTCAATAAACAGTTATTTGAGTGGCTTCTCAATCATGATGACGTAGATAAGTGGGAATTAAGCAAGTTTCTATTTAAATGCTGGGTCAATATAAGGATAAATCTTGCTGAGTCCTTCAATGAATGGATTGTGAAGGAGAGACGCCATAACGTCACTGATTTATAGCACGGATGTTGTCGTCTGGCTCATCAAAATAAAAATAATTACACCCTATTAATGCAATATAAGGCACAACCCTTTCGTTCTTCTCAAGGAGCATTTTTATTGGAACCCTAGCAGATTAGTAACAAAATCATTGAAAACCTGAGTGAAAGTAAAAATGGGTTTTGGGTTTGGTTGATTTTTTATGCAATAAAATAAAGGTACAGTAAAGTAAATATTTTTGTATTTTTTATCAAGGTAGGAAATAAGTGGATTGTTGAAGAAATATATTGAGAAAGACTCTTGATGATAGAAACCTATCTATCCTTGTTCTTAATATGATATAGGAGTTTTAAAATCACTAAACTTTGATCAAAGCTAGTTCAAAAACTATTAATGCGCTGTTAAAAACTACTTAGCGTGTAATTAAATCAGATGATGAATATGCCCTCGAATGATCATCGATTGATCACCATAAATTTCAAGCAGTCGAATTAGTTAGAAACAATAGTTGAAACAAACCCAATTATCCATAAATTAAAACCGAAATATTTATATTAAATCAACATCCAAATCATCCAAATTCAATTACAAAACCTAATTTTAGAATAATCGATCGATATCCTATCCCTACTCATACAATGAAAATCCTAGATCTAGCAGTTCTAAAATATCATAAAGGTGAGATCAAAACATAAAACTCCCTAGTATAATGCAATCATTGAGCTCAAGATATGCGATCAATTACTAAGAGACTAAAGATTTAGCCTCTCATGACTCCTGTTGTGCTGCAATCGCTGCTCAGATGTGATGCCATGAAGAAAATTGAAGAACAGTGATGGAAAGGTGAATGATGGAAGGTATGGTAGTAGGTTGTGGAGATAGCGTTGAGAGAAGGTTGGAGTATTACTTCTTAGCCGTATTAGGTAAAAAAAACCAGCCTCCCCGACTCCTACTACTTCCCTCTCCTTTTAAAGCCACGAAATCCTAATAAAAAATGTGCAGCTTCACTGATTCTCTTCTTTGATTATGACCAGGTCCTATTTTCGGTCGTGGAACATAGAGAATCTTCCAAGAATAAGTGAGGTCACAACCTATGAACACTTTAATCATGACAGAAGTATATAGAGGCTACCATCCTTGATTTAGTTCTCTTTATCTTGTGATCTCTTTTCTGCTCACATTAATTCTTGGTTCTCCTCCAAAATACATGCAATTCAATATCAAAACTCACTATAAAAGTCCAACCAGTTACTAAAGAATAGCATATATGCAATTTGAAGGAGTTAATTTGTTATTTTACCCTTAAATCAACATATTGCCAAGCACAATCATGTATTACAACAAAAGAACAATTGCAAGTATAAAATGAATGGTAAAGTTATCATAAAACCGTCAAAATGTTATATAAATAATACAAAATTTGTGTCCTATAAGTCGCCCAACTTATCCATGAGCATCGCGAGAAAGTGGCTAAGAAGATGTATATAGTAACGATGGCTATGAGTAAATGTAAGAATGGTGTAGATCCAAACGTAAATGCAAAAGTGATAGAGAATGTGGCTAATGCTAGGCATATGACTCATGTACCTTATGGTTGCAGAGTGGCAAATGTTAGGCATCCTATGTGCACATGCTTGTATGGCCATCAAGGCTTACGATTATGTTGATGAGTGCTACAATATTACATCATAGCAAAAGATTTATAGTAGGACCATGATTCCAGTGGTGACAATTGACATGCCAAATCCTAATGACTATCGGCTGTAAAATACAGATGACTAAACATGTATAACACCACCTCTTACAAGTAGACCACGAGGAAGGCCTAGAACTAAAAGGAGAAAGTCTCAATTCGAAAACAAAAAGATATATCACTGCAGCAAATGCCACCAAGCTGGCCACACTAGAAGAACATGCAAAAATCCAAATCCAATGTGAAGTTGACTATTAGTACATGAGGGATATCTTTTGGTATTCAACTTGTGCTTTTTGTATATAATGTTTTGGGTATAAGAAGAAAATGTATAGTGCATGGAATATGATGTATAGTTTTAATGGGCATGATGATTTCTTGTAAGTGGCCTAAGTTAAGTGGTCAATGTTATCAAGAAAATTGTGCAGCACATTATGGCTACAACTTGTAAATCTCATTGTCAGACTTGCAAATCCCATTTTGGAAGTTGTAAATACCATATCAAGAGTTACAAATCCCACTATCAGACTTGTAAATCAAATTGACTTGTAAATCCCATGAGCAAAGTTTCAAATCCCATTGTGGAAGTTGTAAATCCTATTAGCACAGTTACAAATTCTATTGACAAAGTTACAAATCCCATCATGGAAGTGACAAACACCATTGTGGGGGTTAAAAATACCATTAGCAAAGTTGTAAATCCCATTATGGAAGTTGTAAACACTATTATGGGAGTTGTAAATACCATTGGCAAAGTTGCAAATCCCATGGTGGAAGTTGCAAATATAATTGTGAAAATTACAAATACCATTAGCAAAGTTATAAATTCCCTGGTGAAAGTTGCAAATACTATTATAGGAGTTGTAAATACCATTAGAAAAGCTGCAAATCCCCTCCATGGTGGAGTTGCAAACACCATTGTGGGAGTTGAAAATACCATGGACAAAGTTACAAATCCCATTGTGGAAGTTGCAAAAACCATTGTGGAAGTTATAAACACTATTGTAGGAGTTGTAAATACCATTGTCAAAGTTGCAAACACCATTGTGGGAATTATAAATACCATTAACAAAGTTATAAACACTATTGTGGGAGATGTAAATTCTATTATGGAAGTTGCAAATACAATTGTAAGGGATGCAAATCCCATTGTGGAAGTTGCAAACACCAGTGTGGGAGATGCAAATCCCATTATGGAAGTTGCATATACCATTATAATAGTTACAAATCCCATTGTGAAAGTTACAAATACAATTGAAAAAGTTACAAATACCATTTGCAAAGTTGCTTCTTCCTCGTTGTGAGAGTTATAAATACCATTGGCAAAGTTAAATAGACCATTGTGGGAGTTACAAATAATATTAGCAATATGTGAGGAAAAATATGTATATAGTCATTACAAAATTCAGTCATACTCATTAAAAAGTCCAACACTACAAATGTCATACAGGAAAATATGATTGCCTAAGTTTCAACACCAATTGGTCTCTGGTTGAGCTCGTGATTAACTAGCCATCATAATAGGTTTCGTCTAAACTCTGCAACGTGTACATCATCGTAGGGAAGTGCAACATTGGACTCCCATTTAGTCAACCAAATCAGTACATTAACCCCACAATCTCACCTGCATATACAACGATGTCAACAATTTTAACAACTTGGAGCAGTTGACCACTTACAAACCTCAATACCAACTGATTCAATGACTCACAAATTATTTTATATAAGAACTTTGCCCAAATAATATCACCCTTCTGCTTCTTCCCCTTCCCAAGGAGGTTAGGTTTAACTAACCCAATTATATCACAAAACCTATATCTCTGCTCAGAAGACAAATGCGTAGGTTAGGAATTATATTCATTACGAATATATAGATGTAAGGGGTGAATGATTAACTCACGCATGCTTTGATTACAAAAGTCATCTCGTTCCCTTTTGCACTCGTCTTCTTTCTCTTACTGTAAAAATTTTTGGCCAATGAATCTAGCACGTAGAACTTCATTGTCCTCGACTCTAACACTAGACAAAACCAATGAGCTCTAACAATAGTAGGTCCAAGAATCAAATTATTGTTGCCCAAGTTGTAACCTACATGTTTAGGTAGTAGTTGCTTATTCTTTAAATGAACATTCCAAGTAATAAGGTTATATGCCATCACTGCCTACAAAATATATTGAAGGCTAGTAGTTCAGCATATACACACTAAAAACTCATGTCAAGAAGCTCACCATGAAGTCAGCATCGAAAAGGTGTCACCTCACTTGTCCTTCCTTCTTCATATCAGCCATTAACATCTTACACACCACTGACATAACATGTATGAAGCAGCAAGAAGCTCCTTTTACTCTCAGCAACAATGCAAATCCCATTGATCAATATTTAATATCAGTTATTGTATAATTATCCTATTACTTATTCTTTGAATTCCCCCAAGTGTGTATAGTTGATCGCGACTGATATCTTCATTAAGCATGTTAACCAAAACCCTGTACATTTGTCGTTAGCAATACATGGACAGCAAATTATTAAAGCACACAAATGTGACTTATCATGTGCGTGTGTACATACTCTTGACCCTCGTCACATGAACACATGAGACTTGTCATTGTGAAAAACACATCTTTCGCATCTGTTAGCCTCTTTTTCCTCTCAGTAGGCTTAGCCAGCACCCATAGAGATAGTACTGAAGTTACAAATTTCTTTTGCCATTTTGATCTCTTAAGTTGTACTTCCCTCAACACTTCTTTCCTCATTCATTACTTGGCCTTCAGAATCTATGGACACAGAGATAGGGTCAATATCATCATCACCACCACTACTCATATACACATTAATGGTACTACCTTATGCTCATTCTGTCTTCTGACCACCTTCTTCTCCATTTCCCCCAGTACCTCCTTCTCCTTTCTCACCAGCCTCTTCTTCTATATGTCCCTCACCAGATCCCTGTCCTTCTCATAATCCTTTCTGAGAAGCTTCTCCTTCTTCATCTCCCTTATCCCCTTCTTCTCCCCTTACTATATGCTTCTCTCATTTCCTCGTCATATGAAATAGAATCCTCTTATCTTTCACTCCCTTCTTCAATGTTTACTTTATCTTGTCTATGACACTTGCCCTCTTTTTGGAGATACACCTTCAACAGTTCCTGCTTAGCTACATTAATAAGCCTGTGACTGCTCTCTTCAATTGTAGCTACCAGTCGTGAATGCAAGTCCTTCAACTATTGCACAACACAATCATAATATGGTCAAACGTATAACTCAGTACTACAACATTAAACAAACAAATCTGAACACATATCAGGTCTAAGTGGATTATTGTAGCATCTTCACCTCCCTCACTTCACTACAACTTTCAGTATATAGAATTTCCATGTGGCTCTCCCTCTCAATCTTAACCATTTTCTTTAAACTCTCCTCAGTCCATAAATGCATAGGTTTGGTAGACTCATGTTGTTCAAATTTTATCAATGCAAAATGCTGACCGAAATATCACTACAACACCAACAACATAAGCTATAACATTTTTAATCAAAGGAAATAGGTACAAGCATATATAAGAAATACATACCAGTAATAGGTAGATACAACCGCCTATGTTACAACTCCCTCCCTTACTCTTTTTCAGTGATTGCACATAGACCACAATCTCTTTCCACAAAATATTTATGATGTATGTTGCCTAATTAAAGTGCTCAAATCCACTTATGGTGCATGTGATCACCTTCAAGAGTTTCTCAGTCACAATTGTGCTCGCAGTAGGAGCCAGAAATATCCCAACCACATACATCTTAAACAATAACTCGAACTTATCTGTGTGCTAACTAGATTTGATATAATTGAGTATTTTGTTATAAGACACTTTACTATACTGAATCTTCAACATCTCATCATCATCATCATCAATATCCACTCTTATGTCCTCCTTATTGCAGGGTACACCAAGCAACTCTTGAACATCTTTTTCCCCTATTCCTTTTGTCTTTCCCTAATTCTAAATTGATGAGTTAGGGGATTATATGACTGAATAAAGGAGGCTAACAATTACAGGAGAGTCTTGTTGTTCTAACATGAAATAACTTGTGGAACCTTAAATTTTTCACCCTGACTACTAAGCCTTCATCTTTATTCACAAACTCCATCAATACCTGCAATTGTCAGGGTGAACAGCAATTATTGAAGGCAACTTCTTTCTCTCTCCCCTTTTTCTCCCTTTTCTCATCAGGCTATGATCTATCCAACTTTTCTTTGTACTTGTTCTATTTATCCGTAGACAAGTCCTTCCAGGCCTTTGCTATCTCCTTAGCCTGTTCACTTATATTCTTGAACTTCTTACCCGTACCAATAAATTTATTACAAAATAGTATGTACAGATTCTTCACTCGTTTACTTGTCCCTATTTCAAATGCCATTTTTTATGCTAAAAACAATCAGTACATGGTTAATTACATAAACAGGTCTACCAAGAAATCCATACAACTTGTTCATGGACAAATCCAAGGAATTATCAATATTATATAATGCTAATTTGCAACTACTACATGTTGTGGCCTGTATTATACAAAATGTTATATATTAAGCATGCTGCAGAAGGCTTCAACTTATAATTAATTTGTGGTAATTATGTAAATAATAAATTTAATTCAGTAATTTATTTATTTAAATTAGTTGAGAGATTATAGGGAGATATTAGGTGGGATATCATATCAGTTGGGATATCTGATTTGATTAACACATCCTAACAGAATCGCGAAGATCCTGATTCTGATATGCACTGTACTCTACATATACCGCTGCTTCCTTCTGAATAATATACGAAAACACATTCTGTACTGTACCGTGCCTTCATGGTATCAGAGCGGAACCTTTCCGCGACCTGCAAACCTATCTCGGGGCATCGCTGCTAATTATCGACAACCATGTCCGCCCCACATAGTTCCGACTCGGTGCTGTCAAGCGCCCCTCGTGGCTCTAGTTCGGTGTTCGATGGCTCTGTTGGTGGAGCACCAGTCGCGATCGTGTCTGACAAGTTGACACTCACCAATTATCAAGACTGGGCTCAAGCTGTCGTCCTCGCTGTCGGTGGACGAGGGAAGTTGGAATTCTTGACCGGTGAAGCGAAGATGCCCACAGACCCAACGTCACCGGCGATGACCCAGTGGAAGATGGACAACTCCCTTGTCTCCTCTTGGCTCATTAACGCCATGATCCCTCAACTAAAACGCAGCTTTATGTATTTGCCAACTGCCAAAGATATCTGGGATGCTGTCTGAGCCTCGTATTCTGTAGGGAAGGATCACACAAAGCAATTTGACTTACGGCGACGCACGTGGCGTTGTGTACAAGGCCAGAGAAGTGTCCATGAGTATTGGCTTGAACTTGTCGCATTATGGCAGGAGCTTGATCTTCAGGCTGATGATGCGTGGTCCTCTCCAGCAGACGTAGCTCATAATAAAAGGAACATTGAGACTGAACGTATTCTTCTCTTCCTTGCTGGTCTTAATGATGACCTTGATGACGTTCGGGCACGTATATTAGGCCACACAAAGCTTCCACCTATTTTAGAAGTATACTCTGCAATTCACAGTGAAGAGTCAAGACGCCAGATTATGCTTGCTGAGCCAAAACATTTGACTCCCGCTGCACCCACATTTCTCAGCAAAAATACAGGTTCTCCACCTGGCCCAACTTCAGTAAGCAGAGGACGACCTACCTGTGAACATTGCAATAAGACTGGTCACTCCAAAGACAAGTGTTGGGACATCTATGGGAAGCCTGTGGACTGGAAACCACGTAAAGGAAGATCAAAGGCACATCTAATCTCTCAGGAAAATGAACCAGTTTCTCAATCTGAGACTGGCGGAACCTTCAGCAACGAACAAATGCAGCAGCTGTTACAAATGTTTGAGAAGTTGCAATCCAAGCAAAACCTGTCTAGCTCTGCTTCATTGGTTCACAAAGGTACTTCTCCCACTGCTCTTACTACATGCGCTTCTCCATCAAAATGGATTGTAGATACTGGTGCCTCGGATCACATGACCTCCAGCAAACAGTTGTTTGTTACATACCGTCCCTTGGCTGGTGATAAGAAGATCACCACTGCTACTGGTTCTCCCTCTCCCATAGCGGGAATTGGTTCAGTCGTCCTGTCAGAACAATTACACCTTGAATCTGTCCTTCATGTCCCTCATCTTGCTTGCAATCTACTTTCCATTAGTAAATTGACCAAACAAGCTGTATGTTCTGCTCACTTTTACTCTACTCACTGTGTTTTTCAGGATCTAATATCGGGGAAGATGATTGGTACGGCAGAAGAATATGACGGCTTGTATTACCTTGACATCCCTACCATGCATGCGCTGTGCTCCAGAATCAGCCCCTCTGCTGCAGTATCTTCTGAAGAAAGTAATTTAATTTTATTACATAAACGGATGGGTCATCCTAGTCTGTCCTATTTGAAAAAAATGTTCCCTGAATTATCAATAAAGAACATTTCAACCTTTCATTGTGACACTTGTGAGTTAGCTAAGCACCATCGTACTACTTTCTCTCCCACAGCTTATAAACCCTCTCGTCCTTTTTCGGTTATACACAGTGATGTGTGGGGCCCCTCACGTATACCCAATCGTACTCGGTCTAAGTATTTTGTCACCTTTATTGATGATCATACACGAATGTGTTGGGTCTATCTCTTACAAGATAAAGTAGATGTCTCAACTGCCTTCATCGAGTTCCATAATTATGTTCAAACCCAGTTTGATTCATCTATTCAAATACTTTACTCTGACAATGGGACTGAATATTTTAACCACACACTTGACAACTTTCTCTCTCATCATGGCATAGTTCATAAGAGTAGTTGCCCTTACACTCCCCAACAAAATGGGGTGGCTGAACGGAAAAATAGACATATTCTCGAAGTAGCTCGTGCCCTTCTCTTTACTTGCCATGTCCCAAAACACTTCTGGGGAGATGCCATTCTCACCGCCACCCACCTGATCAACCGTCTTCCATCCCGTGTCCTTGACTTTACCTCCCCACTTGATACACTCCGGAAAACTCACAGCCTTTCTCACCTTGAGTCCACCGTTCCTCTTCGGGTTTTTGGGTGTGTAGTCTATGTTCATCTCCACCATTCACAGTCCAAATTCGATCCTCGGGCTCGTAAATGTGTTTTCCTGGGCTATTCTAACTCACAAAAAGGATACAAATGTTTTGATCCTTTTTCTCGCCACATGTTTATTAGTCTTGATGTCACCTTCTTTGAATCTGAGTCATACTATACTGAGTCCTCAATTCAGGGGGAGACTTGGAATGAATTTCAGACCATAGACACTGTACCTGAACCTATACCTCCTATATCTGACCCTACACCTATCCAACTGAAAGATACCAGCAGTGAAACACAAAGATGGGGCAAGATATACTCAAGGCGACACCAGGAATCAACTACACGTCATGTTCCTACTGCAGTACCAATCCCTGAGCCGATATTAGACCCTGCACTTGAGGAGATAACTCAGCCAGGTATTACTACTGATCTTGATATGCCTATTGCATTGAGGAAGAAGCAACGTTCGTGTACTAAACACCCCATTGAAAAATATGTCTCATATGCCTCTCTAACACCAAATTATCGCTCATTTGTCACTAACCTTGATCAGGTTATAATTCCAAACAATGTGCATGAAGCCTTGGCCATTCCAGAATGGAAACAAGCTGTACTAGAAGAAATGAACGCGTTAGAGAAAAATGAGACATGGGATGTTGTGACTCTCCCAAAAGGAAAGAAGCCCGTAAGTTGTAAATGGGTCTTTACCCCTAAATACAATGCTGATAGCACCCTCAACAAACTCAAGGCAAGACTAGTAGCCAAGGGATTTACTCAAACTCCTGGCATCGACTATAATGAGACTTTTGCCCCTGTTGCCAAACTCAACACCATTAGAGTTTTACTCTCCATTCCAGTCAACATATGCACTCCCCAAGACAGAAGCACATGGATGCTGCATATAAAATTCTACGATATCTCAAAGGCACACCAGGTCTCGGACTCTATTTCAGAAAGAACAGCTCAAGAACAGTTGAGATTTATACTGATGCTGATTGGGCAGGTTCACTGGAAGACAGCAGATCTACATCAGGGTACTGCACCTTCGTTTGGGGAAATTTAGTCACCTGGCAAAGCAAGAAGCAGAAAGTGGTTGCCAAGAGCAGTGCTGAATCAGAGCTAAGATCTCTAGCTCAAGGCCTTATGGAGGCATTGTGGATTAAAAGAGTAGCGGGTGAAGCACATATTACGATCAAATCTCCCATGAAACTCTACTGTGATAACAAAGCTGCTCTGAATATGGCATTAAATCCAGTGCAACACAGTAGGACGAAACATGTCGATGTAGACCGCCACTTCATCCGAGAAAAGATTGAAGAAGGAACAATCTGCCTCTCATATGTTTCCACCAAGTTACAACTTGCTGATATTCTCACTAAGGGCCTGCCGCAAGCTGTGTTTGAAAATTTAGTAAGCAAGTTGGCCATGATAGATATCTATGATCCAACTTGAGGGGGAGTGTGGTAATTATGTAAATAATAAATTTAATTCAGTAATTTATTTATTTAAATTAGTTGAGAGATTATAGGGAGATATTAGGTGGGATATCATATCAGTTGGGATATCTGATTTGATTAACACATCCTAACAGAATCGCGAAGATCCTGATTCTGATATGCACTGTACTCTACATATACCGCTGCTTCCTTCTGAATAATATACGAAAACACATTCTGTACTGTACCGTGCCTTCATAATTTACTATCATTCATCAGTTGCAAAACCATGATTCACAGATAAAGTTTATGCCTCTTGTTCATAGAAATACTATAACTAATCGCTTTATATGACCACAAATAAAGCAACAACTACAACTCTACCATGCAGTGACATAATAGATGAAGTCCAAAAGTTAACACGGATCCATTATCCCACATATAGCTTCACACTACAAGTATGATAAAATTGCCCAGAAAGATCCTACATTGAAATTCATTAATCCCCAAGCAAAGTTTCCAACTTTCTAAACTTCAAAGTACCCATAAAATCGCACTTAAAGAAAACACAGGAATTGAAGCATCAAACTCCTCTGGAAATCCCAAAAAGAAAGGGATTTTAGATAAAGCTCAATATAACTATGTTAAAATAAATACGTTATCATATACCCTAACATTCCTATTCAATTACATTAATCAAACTCGATAAAGAATTTAACAATAACAAAACAACCGAACAAAAGACCATCAAAATCCCAAGTGTGGATTAAGAGTGTTCAAGAAGTCTTCATCACAGAGTTCTCTGCAACTATAAACTCTCGTTGAATGCAACAAGCAATACCTACGTAACGATTATAGATAGCAAATGACAGATATGGAAAAGCGAAAGGTTCCAAGTAAGGCGTCTTACCTAATCGCTAAACCCTAATCTTCCTCCTAATCATAAACATAAAGTGACCTTTGATAATGAAAATCTTCAACAATCCTAAACGAAAAATGTAAGTCGTCTCTCTGATTTAAGCTTCGATGGTGCTGGAATAAGGTCAAGCAATCTTTGACGGCAATTATGCATTTTCCAGAGTGAAGTCCCCCACCTTTTCTTCATTTAGTCAAGGGTAATTTTGTATTTGCACACAAATTTACAAATGACAGATTGGGCCTCCTTCCCAATCGGTCTTTTTAAATATTTAGATACCTAAATTTTCTTTCTGAAATTGAAATGGATTTTTCTTGTCCTTTTCCCTATATAAAATAAGCTTTTAAAAGACATTTAGGTGAGTTAAAGTATAATGGACATAAAGAATTTATATTACTTCATCTCAACCATTTAGTCTAAATTCATTCCTTAAATAAACCACTTGAAATTTTCACTATACTATTACAAGTTTTCAAAAGTGAATACTTGCAATCACAATGGAATAATATGACTTATTTAGTATTGATTTCTTTCTCTCAACCCTTTACAGTAAGTAAACTCATCTAACTCACTCAAGATACCATGCACCTTAAGCATTTATCACAAAAAGAAAATAATTAAATTCTTGAGTAACCGATGTCAAATGCTATTTATAGATTTTCTGAAGAATTAGTCATTAATTAGAAATAAGATTACAACCATTACAAACCCTAAAGATTCATCATTATAAAAAAAGAGAAAATTACATTTAAGTTTTGAAGTTCCACGGGACATAAAATTATTTTTTTTGAATTATGAAATGCCGGAACGGTCGATAGGAAAAAATAACTCAACCAATAGAAGTAACAAATTTATAGGAAAAAAATAAAAACTCAAGTAAGAAAAAAAATAATAATTCATACAATATGAAAGACAACTTTTAGATGAAGGAATAATAACTATGGCAAAAAATAATAACTGAGATATTTTTTTAAGGGTAGTTATATTTTTTATAATTTAAAAAAATTAATCTTAAATCTTGTGAGATTTTACGGTTGTTCGATGATTTTTTAAAATTTTCCTGTAATTAAATTTTTTGCATGAGAGTTAAATATAATTTTCTGTAAAAAAAATACTTTTCAACGTGCCAGAAAGGGCCCATCAACACATTAAGTATAGTTAACGCTTTAAGTACAGAATTGACACTTCAATTGGGCTTATTGACGTTTCGTGCTAGTGTGTAGTGTGAATATTAATACGTTTAGTGTGGAAAAGTGAAAGAAAACTTTCTAAAACAAGCTTCATTAATGTACGTATTAAGTAGCATGGTTAACGCATTAAGAGTTTTTTAAGGGTGTTTTGGAATTTTGGAAGTGAGCTTCACATGTTAAGAAGAGTGGGCAACTCGTTAAATGTCATGCAAAGTTCAATAACAAGTATTTCAAACATTCTGAATTGCTTTCTAATTTTTGTAAAATCCACGTGTATTCATCAACTTCCTTTCTTTGTTTTTTTTATAGGCCAACTTCCTTTCTTTTAAAACCATTCAAAACCAACTTTCCATACAAAAACAAGCTCTTGAAAACTCTTTTACATGAGATACTAACACTACAAAATTAAGATACTAAAATCCTAAATTTTCTCGTCTTTTTTTAAATTAATCGTTTTTTCATGTAATTTACAATACCCTGCAAAACAATCTTTTTATTATTTTTATTATCACCCAAATAAGGTAATTGAACAATATATATATATATACAGTTTTTAACATACACATAAATTAATTAATTATCCAAAACTGCCTTGTTTATAACTTCTATGTTCCATTCCACCTATGTGTTCAAATTAATACTAATATACATATAGCCCATTGAAAATTGTATTAGTTTTCACGTGTGTTTGGATAAACTTTTATAAAAGAATTTATATATATATAAAAGATTTTTAGATAGATTTTGGATAAGAGTTTATAAAAAAAAATATGGTTATGGATAAATGAGTATTTGGATAATTATTATTAGAAGAACTTTTGTAATTGGTAAATTATAAAAAATGGTATGAGATAAAAAAAGTATTACCTCTCTCCTTTTCTCTCTCTCATCTCTCTCACTGGAAGATGTAGGAGGAAGAAGATAAAGGAGTCATAGGAGTCCATAGTTTTGGCAAAGACAATGGTGGCAATGAAGGAGGGAGGAGGAGGAGGAAGAGGAGAGGAGTCACAGGAGTCTATGTTTCGGTGAAGATAGTGACAGCAATGAATGAGGGAGGAGATGTGGCTGAGAAGGAGGAGGAGGGGGGAGAGGAGTCTACAGTTTCAGCGAAGACAATGGCAGCAATGAAGGAGGGAGGAGGAGAATGAGAAGAAGAAAGTGTATGAAAAAATATAGATAAAATAGTAAATAGGTAGCTATAAATTTTTTATTGTTTTAGAAACTATTCTCAATAATTTATTTAAAATCTTAATTTTAAATTAGAGTTTAGTCTAAAAACTTTTTTAAAAAAATATAACTGTTTATTTTAAAAATTTTCTAGATTAAAATTTTAGTTAGAAAGTTTTTAAAAACTTTATATTGGGGTTTTCCCAAATATGCCTATTGTCAATACTATTTTCTCTGTTTCGGACTCTATGCCTAATGCATACGTAAGCATGTAAGCTGCTATTTGCTTTTGCATTACAACTTCAACTCAGAGCGATGGGTTATGAGAACCCAAAGCTCATCATATCTAGCTGGACGGTCCATATTTAATTTTTTACAACTGATATATTTAAATAAAAAAATATTTTTTTAAAAAAATAATCGAGAGATTATTTTATCTTATATTCTAGATCCATTAAAATAATTTTTTTAAAATATAAATAAAAAGAAAATTAAATATAAGCTGTCTAGATGAGATTTGGCCTAACAGGATGAGCATGCGCCCAAACTGGTTCTGATAAATACTTGGGTACAGTATTTTCAACGTTTGGCAGCTAAAGTTACTTCATCATGATCCCTTGGCGGTAATAAATCCCAAAATTACGGAGCTTTTTGGTTTTTATTATGTCGTCTAAAGCCTCCTTTTCTCCTCATTCTTTGCCTCTAAATGCATGAATCTTCCCTTTTTCAATTGATGAGTTGAGATGTGCAATGATTTTGTCGTAAAAGTAATCTTTTTTTGTGAAACATATTAATTTAATACTATACATACGTGCATATATAAAAATTTAGTGGATTTGGATTATGCAGTAGCAAACTCAAAAGACTTGGTGCAAGCTTTGCAATTCAAAACGTACTATTTGAAGCTAATATGAGAGTATTATTAGTAAATAATTTATAAATATTATTTAAGTATAGAGATTTATCTTGACTCTAATAAGATCTTATAACTTAATTTATCTAAATTTTTTCTACCGACACAACTTACTTTTTGTAAGTTTTTTTTGGATAAAGGAATTTTTAGAAAGGGATGTGGCTCATCTATTATCCAAAAATAAAGTGAAATCTTTATTCTTCTTAGGTGATACTAATGTCGGATAGGACGAGCCGTTTATTGCTCTCGAACATAAACTTAAATACCTAAGAGTTAGGCTGCCTCTCCAAACGCTACAGCTAGAACCGCAATAAAATAATACTCCTTATAGATCAAATACTCTCTAAATAATCATGTTTTATCTCTTTATTCTCTTTATTAGCTTAATACACATACAATGGGTATACTATTTGTAAGTTCAAAACCTTAGCTATGACCCCAAGAGGTGGGTTGGTTGTAAACTATAATATTTAGATTACCATTGGGCCGAATTACCCTTTAAACATAAACTTGAATCAAAAGTTATTTTTTTTTTTATCCATCGTCTATAGATTCAATTAGTAAAAAAATAAAATACGTGACTATTTAAAATATGTTCGATTATTAAAGAGTACCACTTTATTGTAGTTTCAGTCGCAGCGCTTGGAGAAGCATCCTAATTCCTAGGTACCTAGGTTTACGTTTGAGGGTAATAGATAGTTCGTCCTGCTCGATATTGGTATCACCTAGGAGAAAGGGAGATTTCACCCTACCCTTAAATCGTGGGTGAATCTAACCCCTTTCTAAAAATTTTTGTAAAAAAAAGAAGTTACTTTTTTTACGCATCTAATTTACCTAATTTTTTTTTTACCAAAAAAGGTTATTTTTTTTGTAGGTCTGGACTTTTTATGACAAATAGTTATGTGTAATGTATTTTAGAATTTTATTGTTTTTAATTTATTCATATTTATTAGATACATTTGTTTATATACTGCTTATGTCATTACTATAAGACTATTTAACTAATTCTATTAAATTAAAAAAGTTAGTTAAATTAGTTCATATTATATATTTTTTCTATAACACCTTAATTATTTTATTTAATTCATTTTATCATTCTCTTATTTGATTATTAGTGAGGGGTATCAATAGGAGTAATTTAAAAAAATACATAGAAATAGAATAAATATCTTATATTTATGATAAAAATTAACTTTCAAATTAGTTCCTATATTTAGGACTAAAAGAGTATCATATATAAAAATAAGTTTTTATTTTTAGTATTTACAAATATATTTTCAACTATAATTTTAATTTTTTTCAAGTCATCATATTACATATAATTTTTCATTTGTCAAGCTAACTTTTTTTATATATATAAAAGAGTATCAAAACATAAACCACACTACGCTAACGACTTTTACCTCAACTTCCAATTTGCAAACTATAATTTGCGCAAACTTCGGTTCTGAAAATATTAATTCAAACCTGTTATACCAATTTTCACCTTGTGCTTAGCATTTGCAACCATAGCCATTTCTGCTTTTGAAAACTTTTAAAAACATTGTTAAATGATTTATTAACTCGGGCCTAGAAAAGGAGAGTGATTAAGATGAACCAAGCATAGCTGTTTTTTTTTTTAACAAAAAATTTTTAAAAATAAGTTAGACTCATAGAACATAAAGATAAAGTAAAATCTCCTTTCTTCTTAAATAAATTAAGTATAACTTAATTTCAAAACCCCAAACTTTACCAGTGTACCCAAAAACGCATTGACGGGCAGCTAACAAGTGGTCAAAAGACATCATAAATGAAACACCAATTTAGGATGAATTATTATTATTAATTGTTTACTATATATCTATAACTTTTTTCGTGAAAAATTACATCTACATAGAAATAAGTATGATCTATTTTAGGGGGAAGCATAAAAAACATGATATATAATGCTGTTACTTTGAGTTTAATTTCTCATGCAAGTGTTCACATTAAAAACCAAAAGCAGTTAACTTCAGAATACTTGGGTTCACAAATATGACTCCCCTCTTTCCTACCATGATGTGATGTAAACAATTGAGGAAAAATATTAAAGAATGATAAGTATATTATGCCCTACTACCTTTAATATAATAGTTATTTAATTTTTTAAATTGATTAAGAAAATAAATAAACTAATTAATTATGATCAAATTTATCTTTTCAAAATAAATTTATATTATATACTCTTTTAATCTAATCAAATTAATTAATTAGCTTTTATATTAGTTATAATTAACTAATTTATTTAATTTTTTTTAATTTATTTAAAAAAATCAACTAGCTCTTATATTAAAACTAACTCTTATACTAAAGAATTGATAGAACACATTATTTGATTCAAGAGAAACTGTAAAGAAAGGGAATAATGAGTACTTCAATCTAATTAGCAGCCAAACTCATCGGAATGAGATCAACATTGCCTACAATTTTAAATCTAAGAAACCCTAGAGTGCAATGTTTCTACCTTCCATCCATCTTGGGTTGAAACTTGAAAGAGGTCTAACAACAAAATTAAAGTGGGGAAGCATATGCATTTTGGGATTTGTCGTAGACAACTTCTTGTCAGAGATATGATTGACTACTAGCACATTTACACCAAGCAAATAAGAATTTCAAACTCTGAAACCTTTTCGGTCCCCACCGAAACCAATACGTGCTAATGAGTTTAAAAGGTATACAAACAAATAATCGAAGTAAAAATTGAAGTCAACATTATGGAGACAAAGTTCACCGCATTGTTGTCGAGAATACTGAGACCAGAGATCTTTTTAACAGTTGGTCCTCGCTTTCCAACAACCTGCGAATGAAGTAGAAAATGTTTCACATAACAAATCTATAACATCTGACCAAAGATAGAACAAGTGCATTATGCTAAGTTTCTTGGGACAAAATTAATTTCACCTTATTGCGAACAGTGCAGAATCCACTGAATTGCAAAGTTGCACCCAACAAAGAGTCAATTACACTTCCACCTAGTCCTGCCAGGGTGGAGATAGGTATAACCAGTAGTTGCTTAAGGGCCACATCAAAATCACATCTGGTTGTTAGAAGTCCCAGAAGAACAAAGGACAGTCCAATGACGCTTCCTGCAGCTGCCGCTGCTAGAAGTCCTGCTTTTGTCACACCGCCATTTGTACCTCTCCGAACAGGCTAACAATTATGCAATTGTATTAAAATTAAACAAGAAGACGAATAAAAGTATACAGAGAAATTCATGCATGCCCAGTTGCAGCCAAGAGATTATTCACCTTAAAGGTTGTGATGAGACGAGGTTGATCATCACTTAGAATTCCAAGCTCCGAAGACCAAGTGTCTCCGTTGCAGCAGGAATAATGGCCTATGATGGCACCAATAAGAGAGGTGATCAGAGCTGAGTCTTTAGAATTTAAGCATTTATCCTGCCCTTCTGTCAATTTCCATACAATGATGACCAAAACTGTGGCAATGCCACTATTTGATAGAACTTGTATCCTGAAAAACAGAAGCAGCAGAAAATTGTCAGAAAGTTGCATCAATAACCTTGAATTTGGCAGCACATGTGCAAGGAGTTATTTGAGGGCTACAAGGTTCTCAAGCTGGCTTAATCAGATACTAAATAAATAGTAGCACCAACGATAATTTACATCTTCATACTTTCATTCTTGAGAATGATGTATTGACCACAATACATAGAATGAATTCTTCTCTTGAATTTCAAATGCTGTCAATTTAAAAAGGGGTTAAAGAGATATTCCTTGCAAGACCAAGAGGCCCAAAACAGATTTTCTGTAATAAAGCTTAACTATCCAACCTTAGTATGCTCAAACTTGTTCAGTTACAATACATCAATTTCAAATTCGGGCCAAAACTTCAAGAATTCAGAGAGAATTGTAAATATGATATCTACTCGTATAAAAATATATAAATTGAACTCCTGAAAAACAATTAATTATTTTGTTAGTGTTGTCAAAGATTGACGCCAGGACCACCGTATTATAAATATATGTACAGAAAACCATCTTCCATAAACCCTCCATGACAGGGAGACCTCTCTCTAGCTCTGCTTTGCTGCCTACCAATGCACTATGAATATGGCATATATACGATATCCAACACTGTGAGGAACGGAAATTTTTTCTGATTGATTATCATTTCGTCTTGCCACCAGCCAAAGGACTAATGGTTCAATAAGGAGGATATGTGGCTTTTGGTATGCCGTGTCAAAGATGTCACAAAAGAAAAAAACTCTGTACATTCATCCATTCCTTAATCGTATTGCTCCAACTTGGTCTCCACACACAGAATTTCATTGGGTACTCTCCTTGAAAGAACCACTCCGCAATGTCCTCAATTAGACTAATTGTCTGTATTTTTGACATTCTTATTTGTAGATTACCAACTGTTCAGTTCTTGTTTCTATGTCTGTCAATTTTCCAGTTTCAAGCCAAATTACTCTTCCTTTTTATATATCTGCATGCGTACTTCATATGCTCCACTACCTAATTACACATTAACACTGAACCAAGAGAGAGCACAGAGAACAACGCACCAATTCCTTTGTCCACCTTCTTTGAATTCAGGATCAACTTTTCGCTTCTTATCTTCTCCCATCTTCGTGAGCTTAGACGAAGTGAAAAAGAACGCAAGGAGCATAACCCCAAATCTTTTTCCAAGAAAAGGAAAAAAGACATTAAATCTACACAAGATGAAACCCAAAAATGGAAAGAAGTAACACAGGTAAGTAAAAGAAAGGGAAGAACCACCTGTATCCAACGGAAATGTGAATGGCCATAACGACGAAACCGGAAATCGTTCCAGAAAGACTGAGAGATTTTCTTCTGTAAGCTCGAACGGCGATTAAGAATGAGAGAATGACGGCGATTGACGGTTGGAGCCATTGAGCAGATTCCATTTCCTTCATCAGTATCGATCAGCAAAGAAGAAGAATATTGTGAGAAATTTGGGGCTATGGCCAAAGCCTGAAAAATCCTCGTGTCTATCGATTGTTGACTAACACAGTACTTGTATATATATATATATATTTATATATTTTATATTTCATTCTGCGAGATTGCTCTCCGGTCAGGCGGTCACCAATGTCCAATGCCAATACTATATTATACTTCAGGACTTTGGGGTATGTTTGGTATTTAGGCATAATTAGATTAATTTGTAAAGAATAGATTTTAAAAATAATAGATTATAGATAATAGATTTTAAGAAAAATAAATTTTAGAAGGAATAAATTTTGAAAATAGAGATATTTAGATAATTAGTAGTTCATATTAGTAAATTACTAAAAAAATTATGATTTGATTAAAAGTATGAGAGAGGAGAAAGGGTAAAGAAGAAATATGAGAGAGAGAAAAGTGTAGAGAAGATAGAGGAAAAAGGAGATAAGGAGAAAAAGAGAGATGAGAGAGGGTATAAGAAAAAGTAGGGATAAGATAATAATTGGATAGTCTATAAGCTCTTTTACTGTTCTAAAAGCTATTTTCAGTAGCTTATTCAAAACCATAATTTTAAACCATCGTTTTGACCAAAAATGACTATTTGTTTAAAAAAATTTCAAATTAAAGTTTTACCCAAAAGTAATTTTTAAACTAAAGTACCAAACAAACACTTAAAGTAAGATCTTAATCTATATTATTTTTTAAATTTATATTTTTTAAACAGGGAAAATCATTTGAAAGTACTAGTTTTTATCAATTTTTAATTTTTGATATCTATATTATTTTTTCTCTTTATTAACATAATTAAAAGATTAATCATAATTAACTTTATCAACATAATTAGCTTTTGTATCAACGTTAACCATACTAATAAATTAAAATTACAAAAGAAGGTTAATAATGTTAACATAATAAAATTAAAAGATTAAATAAAAAGGGGAAAAGACAAAAAAATAACCATATAAATTTAGAAAAGATAGATTGGGCAGCTAAATATCTAAAAAGACATATTAGGAAGGAAGCTTAATCTGTCATTTGTAAATTTAGGTGAAAATACCAAATGACCCCTTGATGCATTTGAAGAAAAAGCTAGAGAAGAAATTCAGAACATAAAAAAGTGGGAGAATGAAGTGGGAGATTAAGTTCCAAGTTTCATTGACCATTGTTCTGAAAATGGAATTCCAACTAGTGTTAGTAAGGATACTAGCCTTCGTTTCAAATACTCTACTACTAAAGTTAAATTTCACCATGTCTGAACAAATTTCTATGATTGAATTTGCTCAAAAAAAAAAGCCAAAACAAAAAAAAACAATTCAATTGGAGTTGTCAAGAAATAAATTCTTAAAGAACAGAGGATGCGAAGGAATGATTGATCCCAAAAAAATAGCAAAAAAATGTGGGAAAGTTGGATTAAAGCAAACTAGTGGAAGAAACAATTAATAGAAAATGAATTAGGAAGGGGATCAAAATATGGAGAATGAAGGAAAGTTTTTAAATTTAAAAGATTTGGTGAAGAGGGGAGGGAGAGGTTGAGTTTCAGAAATTGAAGAATTGACATAATTTGATGATTGACCATCTTCTCCCTTTGAAAGACTATGTTTTTCTACGTCATTGTTGAAGCTACAAATCCCATTATAGGAGTTGTAAATCTCATTAGCAATATGTTACAATTTTAGTTATAAACGTCATTGTAAGAGTTGCAAATGCCATTAGACGAGTTGCAAATCCCATTACAATATATTATAATTTCAGTTATAAATATTATTATTGAAGTTACAAATCTCATTACAGCAGTTATAAATCCCATTAGCAATATGTTGCAATTTCAGTTGTAAGTGTCGTTACAAGAGTTGCAAATTCCATTAGACGAGTTACAAATACCATTATAGGAGTTGCAAATCACATTAGCAATAGGTTATAATTTCAATTGTAAATATCATTATTGAAGTTGTAAATCTCATTGTTAAAGTTACAAATCCCATTACTGGAGTTACAAATCTCATTAGAAATATGTTACAATTTCAGTTGTAAATGACATTAGACAAGTTACAAATGCCATTACATGAATTGTAAATCCCATTAGCAATAGGTCACAATTTCAGTTGTAAATGTCATTGTGGAAGTTACAAATCTCATTATTGAAGTCACAAATTTCATTAGTAATAAGTTACAATTTCAATTGTAAATATCATTGCAAGAGTTATAAATCTTATTATTTAAACTGTAAATCCCATTAGACGAGTTATAAATATCATTACAAGAGTTGCAGATCCCATTAGCAAAATGTTACAATTTCAGTTGTAAATGTCATTGTAGAAGTTGTAAATTCTATTGTTCAAGCTACAAATCCCATTAAACGAGCTGCAAATGCATTACAAAAGTTATAAATCCCATTAGTAAAATGTTACAATTTCAGTTATGAATGCCATTGTTGAAAATGTAAATCTTATTGTTGAAGTTGTAAATCCCATTATAGGAGTTGTAAATCCCATTAGCAAAACATGATTTCCGTCAAGTATTTTTGTGAATGTTCTTCTCCAATTAACATTATATGAAGTGGAAGACCTACAAAATATACTGCCTAAAATATTTACTTATCAACAAGCAACTACTGAAGCTTTAACACAATTGCTGAGTATTTCTGTTAAACTCACAAACATACCAATTGTATAACCATCACAGAAACTGACCATAATTCAGAAATACACTTCTAATTCTAATATGCCATATCTTTATTAACATATATATATATATATATATATATAACAAGATCTCTATATAATACAAATGACATAATCCTTAAAAGGCATTTTTCTGCTTGTACTATGTAGCACAGACTAAGTAAATCGACAAATTTAAGAGATTAATTCCAACAGCCGATAACATGCATAGAATTGATATAAAGAGGCAAATTCCTATCCTTTGCAACTCTGAGAAGCCCCTTTCCTTGCCAATAAATTTTCTCGCGATTGGAACAATTATCCTGTAGTAGATGGGGACCGAGAAAATAACACTTAAGACATCAAAAATTGAGAGGGAGGCAACAAGAATGGTGAATGGCAACAAGAATGGTAAACAATAGAGAAAACAAATCCATATTGGAACACAAGCGGATCAAGATTTTTAATTCCTCTACCAGTAGAGAACGCAGTTCACCTCTGGCAGTAGCTGAGTGTTACCCTTGCGGAGGCTGATTGTCACCATGCTTTTCATCCACTAGTGCTGCAAAGATTTGGGTGCTTTGCGTCCAAGTGGTTCTGACGAAGAAAAGAATAAAGAAAAAACAATTCCTTCTTCACATTCATGTACTCTTCATTTAGTATAGGTAATTTGGTAATTTTATATAAATTTATAAAAGACAGATTGTACCTCTTGTCAAATCTGTCATTTTAGATATTCAGATGCCTATCTATCTTTTCTAAATTCATATGATTGTTTATTGTCATTTTCTTAAATAAAAATAACAACATAAATTTTAAATTAAAAGTTGAGAAAAAAAATATATCTTTAAAATAGTTTATCATTTTTAAAATTATACCTCTTAAATCTTAATTCAATAGGGCCACGTAGATGGAATTTTTATCAATAGAGAGGTAATAATTTAAAGGGTATTTTAAGAAACTAAAATATTTATTATAAATAATTAAATTTTTTAGTATCTGTAATCAATTATTTAAGGAAGTGATTTGCACTTATTTATGGAGTGTATTTGTTTGTCAACAAAACAAGATGATGCCCTGCAAGTGGGCAGCGTCCTTATTTTCTTAAATCACCCCCTAATTCTTCGGTTAAATTAGTCTTTTTATTGGTTCATTGCATCAGATAGATTTAAGTGTTTCTTAGAAATTATACTCATTTTTTAATGTTTAATTTTATTGAAATAAATAAAAAAAGTAAAAGGAACAAAAAATAATTTGCATAAAGCCTCATGAAAGGAAATATGGGAAAAAATTGGAAAGGAAAAAAGTGACATAAATTTTTTTTAAAAAAATTAATCAATTTATGATTCATAAATAGTATACAAATTTCATATTTTATATATTAGATTTGAATTTTAAAATATTATTTCATATTTTGCTTAGGACTCTTAATTTTGTGTGTTGTTACTTAAATGGGTTAAGAATCTTTCTATAAAAGATTAAATAAATCCATAGAAACCAATAAGGACAATATAAATGTTATATGATGTATAGATGCTCATACTTTCATGGCCCTTAAGATTCCTTCTCATAGTTAATGTCATTAGATCATATAACTCCTAAATTAAATAGTATCTTATATTTATTCTATGTATAACCTCCAATTGTATAATTATATTGTTTAGTTCTCTTCTTTATATATTGTAATTCTTTAAGATTAGTCTTCAATGTTGGTCTCCAATTTCTCCTTTTCTTTTCTTCTCTATTTTTCTTATATCAATCTATTGCATTTTTCTTATTTTCATAACACATTATTAGCACAAATTTGTACCAAAAATTTGAGATATAAATTTTTTATAAATTTATATGTTCTAGTGGTATATAATAATGCTCAAGATTAGCTTCCTTTTACACAAATATTTCTTTTATCCAATTATCATGTACAACTTTAATTTTCTATATATTTACTATCTTTAATATGTTGTTTATTATTTTCTAATCATTTTTGTTATATTTATCATGTTGTTTGTCTTATATTATGTTATTATTTTTGTTTGTTCTCTACGTTATTTTATATTTCTATTTTTAGATTATCTATTGTCCCATATTACTTTTATTATTTTTATTTGTTATATATATTTATCTTTTTTTATTTTTATTTTTATCTTGTTATTTATTTTTATGTTATATTTTATATTATTTATTATTATATTCACATCATTATAATTGGATACACACATATAATTTATACCATTTATAATTTTTGCTTCATTTCATTGGGTTTGTTGACGTTGTTTGTATAAAATTCTACATACTATAACAACTATTAATTACTTGAACATATTTTGTTCATAATATCAATCAATCACAAGGTAATTATTATTATAAATAAATTCTTTAATTTCAAAAAAGTTAACTATGGTAGACAAAAACTTTATAAAAAATTTTAAAAAAACTCACCATGGTTATAAAAATATTTTTCTTAATGACCAAATAACCATAATGAAAAGAGAAAACTACTTTTCCAATATTATCATAGTTAAGAGAGTTCAAATTATTTTGAAAAGGTTATCTATGATAGAAAATAGTAAAACTGCAATCAGGATACTATCACAGATATAAGAGCTTCACCTAACTTTCATATACAAAACCATATTAGAAATGATTCAATCCTACTAATATAGTTATAAGGTTTAAATGCATGATTAATACAACTATCACAGTTATCAATTCCAGAATTATGAAGTGGCCTTGGGGCGTTGAACCCTCATAAACAACACCAAAGCCCAAAACACAAACAAAAATACTAAATAATACTCATAATATAGCAAATAGTTAATGTAGATCTACAAAGTCACACACATAATCCTAAAAGGCCATTGGCCTTCTACTAGTACACAATATCCAATACGATCATCAAAATAACAATTTTTCAAGGCATAAACAAAAGTAGGGCCTATAGTGGCAATATACATCTATTCAACACATAAACATAAAGGAGGGTACTATACAAATTAACTAGCACAACTATAAATTCGGCGCCTTCCCTATCAAATTGGCAACTGAACGAACTTCAGAAAAATATGAATAACTATGGGATGAGACAAAAACCTTAGTAACTAATAGTTCCTACTCATCATACATATCAATATATGTTTGTGAGGTGTCAAGTGAGACAGATATCTAGTAATATCATAATTAACAGTAAACAAACAATTTCAAATGTCATGATGCAAATGCGATCCCATGACCACAATTCAAGAGCTATAAAGGTCTATTCCCATGAATGAGGACGAAAAGAGCCATTAGGACTTACCCCAAACAAGAGGCGATATAGCCAACCAAACCATCATGTATTAATGGAGGTCTCATCACATGAAGGTAATAGACACAATCCACTCAACACTTCTCATAATATGCACCATACTCAGAAGCTCAATAAGTAGTTAATTTCAATATCCATATTTCATTTACAAATCAAATTCTCATACTTCGAATATAATGACAAAAGTTCTAAGGATTGCATTTTAAAAAAAAACACAAGTCTCATAAGACTATTTCACCTGAAATAATTTTATTATATATCAAAATATAGTCTATAACATTAATGAGTTCAAGAAACAAAAACTACTCACAAACAAGTCATTTATCAGGTATAACAAGTGACAATGACAAGTAATTACCTATCACCAAAGCTAATAAAAGTAACATAAATAAAGGAGTATGTGGTTAGACCACAATTCACTAACCGATTTACATCATTAGTATAAATGTAAATCAATGATATGCTAACTTTACACAACAATATATATGTAATTTTAAAGGGTTAAAGGAAAAAAATTCCCTAGAAGTTTCCACCTAGGAGTGTATGTTGCCTGTAAGTTTTTTTTGGAGCAATGTCGCCTTAGAAGTTCATAAAACATAACAATGTTGCCCTGTCCATTACTTAAAGATAAGTTTAATCATTAGTTGACTAATATACTGAGTGGCGTACTACATGACATCCATATCATCTTTTATTTTGGGTTAAGGTGCAAATTTTCCTAGAAGTTTTCACTTATGAGCGTTGGGTGTCTAAATTTTTTTTTTTAGTTCAATATCCCCTGACCATTATCCAGGCTCATTTTGACTAAATATGCTAAGCTAGTTAGTACACATGTCATCTATTATATGTTTTTTCCCCAAGTCCTATTTATAAATAACGAAAAAAATGCATCCATCTAAGCTCTATCATTATTAAAGTATCGCTCTCAGCAAACCATACTCTGACAACCTCTTGAAAAATAACTTATGTTATTTTTAAAATGAAATATGATCTCTTGAGAGTGATATTATATTAAAGATAGAGTTTGGAGGAATGTATTTTTTTTAAATTGTTTTCTTATAAATTTGACCTACAAAAATTAAGTGGATAGCATTTTATTGGTCAGTTCAATATATTTGGTAAAACTAACAGTCAAATTGAACTTGGACAATGATTGGGACAATACTGAACTAAAAAATTTTTTAGATACCTAGCACTCTTGAGTGAAAACTTCAAAAGAAAATTTACACCTTACTGAAAATAAAAGATGATGTGGATGTCATATGGCATGCTACGTCAGCATATTGGTTAATTTACGGTCAAATTTAATTTTAGGTAATGATTAGGGTGACATTGCTACATTTTATGAACTTCTGGAGTGACATTGCTTAAAAAAAAAAAACTTACGGGGTAGCCAAAGCTCCAGGTTAAAAACTTCCAGGGTAAAAATGTCCTTTAACCTTAATTTTAAATAAAAACTCACTTTCTATTCTAACTTTAATTTATCCAAAAAGTCTCAATTTACTACCATAAGTTAATTTATTTGTCTCAACATTGTTTTCCTATTATCCAATAAATCTATTTTACTCATTGAAATTATTAAAAATAATTTATTCCAATAGTCCTAAAATCCCCAAAATTACTCACTTTAATCAATAGGAAAATATCCATAAACAAAATATTCCTTAAATACAATTGTATATTTTCTCAACTCTATTATACCAATTTAAATTCATATATAACATTAAACTTATCAAACCATCCAAAAACTTCAATTTTTAACTCTTAAAGTTTCACTAAAAAAATTTCAATATTCATATTTCATCGTAAACCTCAAAAATCAATTCATCCAATCATCAATATTAAATTGCTTAATAAATAATCAATTTAATTACATAGACTTAAAGTTCTTAATTTTATCTCTAACTTCTAAATCTCGCTTATAATGTCTAAATCTTCATTCAAAGATTAAATCTCATCATTTATATATTATAATAAATTATTTGAACTAACAATTATCCCATAATTATTCAATTTGATCTAAATTCCCAATTTCTCTAATTTAGGGTTTCAACCAAAATATTTATTTTCAATTTACAAGTTCTAATAATAATTTAAACCGATTAAATATCAATTTTATATCTAATAAATATAACATAATCATTAAACTCACATTTAATATTTGAAAATATCATATTCAACCATATGCCTATTCTAATATTTAAAGTTTAACCCTAAATATCTTAAATAATATAATAGAAAAATTATAAACTGATGAAATAGAATTGATTACTTACCTCTATAATTCTATAATTTCTATTTGTTGAAAATTTTAATCTTTAAATTTGTTCTGTTTCTAAAAAAATGTATACTTTTAAAAAGCTCTCTTGGTATAGAAAAATATTCAAGAAATAAATATGATAGTTGAAAGATTTATAATAATGCACTGCAGCTCAAATGTATTTGAATATTTATAAATGAAGGAAATGGAGCTTGCTGAAACGGAAATGACGAAGGAAGAAGGAGAATACCACGGGTTACTGTAAGTGTATTTTGAAATATTATATAAAAAAATGGGGGTGCGTCCCACTAATTTAATATTATGCTATTCATTTTTTTATTCTTCTCTCTCTCTTTCTCTTTTAACTTTTAACATAAAAATAATATTTTATTATTGTTTTAGTTTCAGTATATTTTTTAATTTATATTTTACGTAAACTCTCTTAAATTAAATAATTAAATAAAAATTTTATCTATTAAAAATTATTTTTTTAATACTATTTAAATCCTAAAATAAAAATTAAGATATTATATTTTCTCTATATATACATAATATATAGTATTATATACGACTATATAATTTGATTTATATAATTTTAGGTTTATTTTTTTTATATTTGATTATGAAATTGAATTTATTAAATTTATTTTGTTCCAATATTATTCTTACCTAATTTAGATTGCTATATTTATTTTTTTATATTGCTAATTCCCCTCCCCTCTATATTAATTTATATTTTAATAGATCTATTTGTCACTCTATATTTTATATATATCCATAAACACACAAGCGCGCGCATACACACATATATCTATTATAATTTTATATTATTAAAAGGTTAATAGCCATAATACTTTCTCAATTTTTTGATTAAACAAACAAAAGTCACTATTAATAATGATTTTTTATATTTTAATTTTATTGAACTTCCAGTAGCATAATTCTCTCGATTTTTTATTAGATAACTAGAAGTGTCATAACTTTTGTAATGGTTCTTTTGTAAAAGAAAACTTTGGGTTCCAACAAATCATATGATAAGAAAAATATTATGACAATTTGATGGTCTAATGATTATAAAAGCCCTGAAGGCTAATGATTATAAAAGCCCTGAAGGCTAATTATTCATATATCAAATAACACAAAATAGCTTTGTAGATGTGAAAGATTTTTATTATAATTTTAAAGACTAATATTTAGAGAAATTGATGATGATGTGCTACCGAAAGTAGAACATGTCTATATGAGTGATAATGAACATGACTATATCACATAAGTGGAATTGACAATCGAAAGCCAATAATATTTTGTTCTAGTTATCGAACCATAATATTTTGACTAGAAATTATATAAGTAAAATGTAAATGTTATATTATGACCCAAATTATATAGACAAATATGTATCAATTCATTGAAAGTAAATATTAAATTGGTTGTGAAGCCAAAAAGACTATCAGATGTTATGAAAAATATTAAAGTATATAAGTATAAAGCCCAAGAAGTTGTGGAGAAAAATGGGAAAAAGTTATAATAAATTAAAAAAAATAACTATAAGCCTAGAAGTTTATGAACTATATGATATTTGTATATAATATTTAATTTATATTTTGTTTAAATTTATTGTGATTAATTTGTGTGTGAGAAATTATTATAAATATTTGATATTGCGTATGTGTTCTAAGAATGGTATGAAACCAAATTTATCAAACTGTGTTATTGAGTGGCACATATGATATGGTTGATGCTATATATTTTCTCCCAGCCTTTGTGTTCGAGGTAACTAGATCTATTTTAGTTGTTCCAATCATTTTTGTATTATCTATTGTGTCAAAGATATATGAAACTGGAAGAAAATTTTAAGAATGATATATGAAATTAATTAAAAAGACCAAAAGGTAGTTATTGGTTATATTGTGATCGTAATATATTGTGTCAATTTATTTGTAAATTTAAATATATAAAGTGTGAATATTGTTTGTATAAGTTTAGATATAAATCATGATATGATACATGTACGTATATATTGAAGTTGCATTAGTTTTGCGTGACATTTAAAAAGGAAAGAGTATATTTATATCATATTTAAATTAGGAGAATAAAGATTTATTTTTATGAAAAAATTTATCAACCATAAATGATTGATTTGTACGTTCACTATATAGTTGTGTATTTATTGAAAAATGATAATAATTTATTATTTTCTTTTGGTTAGTGGATCTTTACAAGCTTTTATTGTGTTTAGTTAATATATATTAAATTGATATATATATATATATATATATATATTTTAAAAATATTTTAATGGAAGGCTGATGTTTAGATCAATCATTTATGCTTTCATTCCGCTATTATATGTGAGGTATTGGCGAAAATTGTAATGGAACATTTGATTTTAATTAAGTAATGATTATTGATTAATTTTGTTCAATAATTCCTATAATTAGGATGTGAGGTACAATTCTACTTATTATGATTTATTGATTTATGACAAATATATATGTTGTAGATAATTTTAAATATTTCATATTCATATGTTAAATGGTATGTGTCAAAAGCTGCAAATTGAAGTATCTATTTAAATAAATAAGTAATACATAATAGTTCATGAAGAATTGATATAATTCTTGAAAAATTAATACAGAGTTTTTTGTGGGTAGAAAAAGAATTGATAATGAATATTATGATTCATAGATCAAAACTTTAGTTCACTAAAAAGGTTTGAAGTTGATAGCCTATTGGATTAAAATCTATGATTGTACGTGAACTAGAAAGAATTTAAAGATAGCTTATTGGCCCAATACATGCTGCCCTGTCTTTAAAATATATAAATAAGAAAATATGTTTATATGACTTACACTTAAAGAGGAAGATTGTTAGAATATAAGTGTGAGTCAATATTGGATGAAATTATACTCATATACTTCAATAAACCAAATTTATCTCCTAAAAATGAATGTCATATTGATATTTTAAATAAGTCATATGTTATGAAAAGTTTATTGTTGTTAATAGTAAACTAGTAGTGTACTGATACAAATTGATTTATTGTTGTCATGACTTGTTTGATCATCATAAAAAATATTGAAGATTATATATTGACATATATTGAAGAACTAGAAGATTCTTCATTAATAGCTAACATATTTTCATGAATTCATATGTGCTGCTTGTTCTAAAAAAAATTTGATTATGATAATATAGTTATGATTTGGAATGTATCTCTATATTTATGGAAGGATATTAAACTCATATATAGGCCTATTCAATTAGCATGTAAGCTATACAAGTATTCAATATATTTAATTTGATAGATGCATATATAATATGGTTATATGTATGATTATTATGAGTTTGTAAATAGAAATTTACAATATTATTTGAATAAATCATTATGTTGAGTGTATAATTTTTAGAATATACTATCATGAAAATATTCCCTTAATGACGCTAGTGAGATTATATATCAATATAATTATTTATTAATGCTTCTATAAGTTGTTAGTTTAATACTTACGAGAACATTTTTTATTTCAGTGTTGACATATTTGATTTGATATATTATAACACATATACATATCAATCCAACAAATTCTCCCCGTAAAATTATTTTTTGTTTAAGAACCAAAATATTTTTAATCTTGAAAGCTTGAATGTGCTATTACTATTAATCCATCACAATGCATATAGATGGATATTAAAAGAAAGTTGGGATAAATGTTAGCTATGAATCTTCTTCTTCTTGTTTATCTATAAATGAGAAAAAAATGATGTTTCTAAAGGGAATAAATAGATTTATGAGACTTATATTATATTATTAATTGAATTGTCATTCGACAAATTTTTCTCAATATTAGGGAGATAAATTGAGTAGTTGAAAAATAAAACACAAGGAATATATTATTATTATCAAATGTAGATTCTTAAATATAGTAGTATGAACCATAAATTCATCAAATATTGCATTCATGAAATATTACAAAATAGCTACTAGATGTGATTACTGACTTAAATAATAATGATCAAATCTTATATTTCAGCTGCAAATGCTTTCATTAGTATAAATGAAACTAAGACATGCCTGAAGCATGAAAGACTAATTGGTTCCAAATATAATCTTGGAAATAGATGAACATGTAATTAAGATGATTATATTGAGGAGACATGTACTTCAAAAGGATGTCAAGATATAACTACTTGCAAAAATCTCAAAAGAGATTTAGGCACTTGAAAAGTAATAAAGATAGCTCAATAAGTTATGTCACAACAACAAAAATGAAACAAAAAAGATAAAGTTGTCGAAATGATTTTGATAATAATATACATGATTAAATGAAGATATTGTGTATAGACCTATCATGTGAAATAGACAAAAAAAATGATTGGCCAAAAGAAAATGTAAAAGAAAAGATAAATAATGAAAATAAGGTTATATTTTTTCAATATGTGAAAATTATAGAGTTATAGTGTAAACATTTGAACTGTAAAGTTATTATTGGATATATGAAATTGATGTGAAAATAAAGATTTTCACAAAGATTATGATGAGAAATGTTATTTTGTGGTGGATGCAATTATTAGTCTAACAGTATGTGAAAACAAAATATGGTACTGATAAATATTATTATATCCTATGAATACGGCTCACAAAATAGCAAAATTATATAAGAATCTTCTATGAGTTTAAAATTTCGTAAGCATATGAACAATGTCAAGTATTGAATATCCCAATGATTTCAAAATCATTACATCTCTGCTATGATCATTTTCTCTGCAAATATATATATTAAATTTAATGGATTAGAAATTTCATATATTTATTCTATTATAATATTTATATATTTTATTGATATTTCATGTTATACTTTTATTGGTAAAATTAAGCTCTTACATGTGTAGAAATGGATAGTGAAATTGGATTTCATGTGACTATTATATATTTCTAGAATAACTTTTATTTATTATTTCTATAGTGTATAAGGCAAGTGAAGAGTATGTTAATAATTTATCGTATTTAGAATATATATTGAAGAAATATATGTAAAAATATTATATGATGACAATGTATCATGCATGATTAGCTAAAAGAAAGATATGCTAAAAAAAGCAGTAGAAATAATCCAATTAAAAAAATAGTACACTCTACTGAGAAAGAGATATTGAAAAGGTAATATTATCATCAACAGTAGCACAAATGATATAGTCATATGGGGGAACAAAAATGATGTTGTTATGGGGAGAAATAAATGTGATATTATCATCAAGGAGAGTAAATATTATATTGTATTTTTTTTTTCTTTAACTAAAATTTTGTTCTATTGAGTTTTCCTAACAAAGTTAGTTTTTGATATTGTGTTCTATAAATAGAGAATGATGTACACTCGTTTGAGATAACCATATGAACAAGAATCACTCCCCAATTCTTCTCTAATATCCTCCAATTTCCTCTTCTCTTCTAATTTTCACAACATTTTCTATGTTTTTTTCATTTTATTATAACATTGGATCCCCATATTTATTGATTCATATATTGTCAAAAAAATGTAATCAAGTCTACAAAAATTTAAAGAAAAGAAAAGACACGCTCAATATGCAGATTTTGACTTTTCTCAAATCAGGCTTAAATCTGAAAACGTAATAAGCAAAGTTATTAACTCAAGTGATAATGGTGAAATAAATACCAATAAATGTTCTAAGATTCAAACCTCATGATATAATTAAGGAAAAATTAAAAAAAAAAACACAAAGACGAAAACAAAAGCAACGAAGTAAGATTACAAGTTGCGATTGTCTATCCTTTATGGCTCAGGACGCTGTAGTTGCCGGTGTCAGCTAGAAAACGGAAAATAGGGTGAGAATAGTTGCACAATACACTAAATAACTAGACGGCAAACCCCGTTCTTTGCATTGGCTGATCAAACATTGAGATGATCGTATTTCAATTTTTATCATTCGAAAAGAAATAACTAAAAAAGATTTTTTTTTTATCATGAAACCAGTGCTTTAAAATCATACATAAAAAGCAAAGTAAAACATTATATTACATGTTAAGCTGAGGATGAAGAGGCACCATGTTCATTTATATTAGCATCAACTTGTTGTTTTCTGTTCCTCGTTAAAAGAGCAATGTCTGGGTCCCTGTAGTCAAAGTGTGCTCTTTTAACATCTCCATAATTTATGAACTAAGTAAACCTTAGAGGATGTAGTAGTTAAAACTTTCCTCGAAAGGGATAATGAGTAATTTAAATTCAAATATAAAAAAAATTAAGTGTGTGATAGATGTTATTGAATGTTCATTACCTCCCAAAATTTATGGAACGTAATTATGTTCATGAACCATTCTATTTTAAATCATCTTCTGTTCATGAATAAAGTTATTAAATACAAGAACACTTGCATGTACTAGATATATTAAGATTCATTAATTTTAAGAAATTTATATATTAGAGTAGATATTGTAATTTATGTATTATACTATTTAATGATTGGAGACTCGTAAATAAAAATTCACGTTAAAGTCTTGTACATGCAACTATAAAAATGTAAAATGAGGAAAGTTCTCCCCCATTTTTACTCTCTAAGCTTTTCTTAGCTGCTAAAAAGTCATTATGGTTTTTTTCCAGTTTTGAATTATATCTGTAAATTTTCTTTTTCCTTTTATCAGGTCATCAACTTTCTGCAATTAGATTTATTGGTCCATGAGATTAGATGATGGAAACCCATTTGAAGTTCTGAAGCAGAAGAGCTTGTTGGGCCATTGTTGAGATGTGGCTCTCTCTTCTGCTACAAAGGTTCAAATGGGTCCTATCATTTCTTGCCGTGGATTTGGTTCAGTGTTTGAAGCTCTCTCAAGATGATTGTGAGGTTGGTGGAAGAGGCTCATGATGACTTTAGTAGTGACTGAGGGAAGATGTCATGGAGAGGTGGAAAGGAATTTAGCCATTTACAAATTGGGAGAAAGGTAAGAGAAGATGTTGAGGAATGAGTGAAGAAGAGATGAAAGCTTAGTTTGAGATATGAGGTTATGGTGGAAGGAGACAGGAGATGTTTCAGGAATTCCTTACATTATCTAGATGGTAGCACTACTAAAAAAAAGTCGTACAATGACAGTTAAAAGTGACATTTCACGATAGTTTTTGACCGGCATGAATTCTATCGCCATTGTAATTTAGCTTTTAACAACCGTTAAATATAATATTTTAACAACGATTTTTATAAAACCGCCGTTATATATTTAGAATTTTACAACAGTTTCCAATAAAATTGCCATTACAGTTTAATCATATAGTAGTTGTTTTTAAGGTAACCGCCATTAAAGTCTATAATTGTAACAGTGATTTTTAGAAAAATTGCAGTTAAATGCTTATATTTGCAATAATGAAGACATACTATAGGTTTTTTTTACACTTTCTTTCAATTTTCCCATCTATACTACCTTATATTTGCAATAATGAAGACATACTATAGGCAACAAAGTATGAAATAAACAATATAAAAATTCAAATTAAATATCAATATATAGTAATAAAGTAATTCGAATTCTTATTAATGCATGCAATGAACCAAAATATACTACAATCATATATACACAAATATTGTATAATCATATATACACACACAAAATGGATGATTGATTAAGGCAAGTTCTCCAAGATGGTTTTTACCAAAGCATTCATCATTGAGTAGATTTGCTCATCTTCAAAGCTCATTTTGTTATGCTCGAACAACTGCAAGTTAGAAGTAAAAGGTAAATATTCAAAATATGATAAATTAAAAAAGTCTAAATATTGATCACTTCATACCTCATGTAAGCTATCCGTGAACCTTATCTTAATGATCTCGTGCATGTATCGTATTATATAATATCCGTACTCAATATTGTCTGGTTGATGGCGATGCTAACAAAATAGAAAACCACAAAGCATATAGTGACTAACTTTCACCCTAATAAATTTATGAAAACTAAAATTTAATTATTTAAAAAGTACTTACTCGAGGATAAATCTATGAAGGGTTAGTACTGACTGGATGGCCTTTGAATATGTTGAAGCCTTACACAGCCCTATCTCCAATTAAAAAAAGATATCATATAACTTATTAAATTTTTATTTTAACAAATCTATAAAGGAAAACTCATGTATTGATGATGAAAAAATATCTCGGTATCTTATCGTCCAAATAATGAATCGAACCAGTAAACCACATTAGCTTCAAGGGCTATGACAAGCAGAGTCCAATGCGTACTACAAAATATGAAAAATGTTATATGTGAATGTAGACTAAGGGCCCGATTAGATAGACTTTTAAAAAATGACTTATGAAAAAAAGGCCTTTTGGAGAGCTTTTAGAAAAGGGCTTTTGGAGAAGAGATTATAGAAAAAAAGTAGTTTTGAATAAATGAGTGTTTAGATAATTATTATTAAAAAGGCTTTTATGATCAGTAAATTATCAGAAGGGTATGAGATAAAAATAAATAAACATCCCATCACCATAATTTCTCTCTCAACTTCTCCCTCAGTTCTAATCTTCTTTCTCCCTAGGGCCTCATTTTCTCCCTCTCATATCCTTTCTCTCTGGCAAACGATGGAGGAAAAAAAGTGTTCATCTTCTTCCAGCGTGGTTGGTGATGGTGATTCCATGTAGTGAACCCACAGATGACCCAAGCTTCAACGACAACGGCGATCAAAGCTGACAACGATGATGGAAGCCACAAAAATGGATGGATGATGAGAAAGAAGGAGGAGAGTGAACATGAAAAGTGGTGATGTCTAACATAATAGAGGTAGAGGGGAGAGAGAGAGGAGAGAGTGCAGAAAAAATAGGGATAAAATAGTAATTTGGTAGTCCATAAGTTTGTTTATTGCTCCAGAAGCTATTTCCAGTAACTTATTCAAAACTATAATTTTAAACTATGGTTTGATCCATAAGCTCTTTTGAACAAATATAGTTGTTTATTTTAAAATTTTCCCAAATCAAGGTTTAGGCCAAAAGCCCTTATAAAACCATGGTTTTCTTTTTAACCAAACACACACTATGTGTATATGTGTGCTAAGTATAAGAATGTACTTACCCTTTAATATAAGGTGCAAAATATATCTTCCTCTTGATGTCATAATGTCGGCCATGTACATAATCCTCAGGCTCCTATCGGTGCCTATATCTTGGACACATTGAGGACATATGAAGCCATATGTGTCTCCTTTTGCTTCTTCAAGGCATCTTCGATAGAAGTTACTATTGTTAATAAAGAAAGGAGTTATTACTGAGCGAATGGTTAAACATAAAGTATTAAAATAGTTGTAACTTACAATATGGTACACTAGATGACAATTGAATCTAACTCCTCCAATTTGAGGAATTTCACTATGCCAATCCTGTCCAAGGTAAATTTGTAAATCTCCTGTGTGTTCAAAACCCTAGACGAAATTGTAAAACTAAGTGCTTCCTCTAATCCTGCTTCCATAAAGTGGAGAGTTACCTTACCCAAATATCTTCAGGATATGTTCTCAAGAAGAGGTTTGAGCTTGTCTACTTTTGCCTTCTCAACCTTGGGCTTATGTGGTGCATTTTCTATTTCTGGGCCCTTTGGGGGTGTGACCTACTTTCTCAATTTGATCAGAGGTGTTAGCCACATAATAAACTACCCCAGAGCTTGCTCCAATATTCTGACCTCGTTAGTGGAGTAGGGAACTGGTGTAGTGCCTGATCGCTTCTTTATGCGTTATATCGTGACCTTGGCATTGCCATTAGGAATTGTTTTCTGGTGAATTGTTGTGGCATCCAGGTACACGGTACCATGATTGGAGAATGGTGTAGTCCCTTGGTCTTTCACAATGTAGAGACCACACTTTTCCCCATTGTCCTTAGTGTGCTCAAGGGTAGGGTCAGAACTAGATGGTTGGGAGACAAACTTCTCCTTAGTAGTGCTACCTTTCCCACTAGTCACCATAAGAGAACCTTAAAAATGTAAACAAAATTAGTTAAGACAAAATACATGTTAAACATTCCTTGAAAAGAAGTAAATGAATGTGTTTACCTCTAAACTTTGGCCGGGTGTTGGGAAGCCCATTATTATCATGGCTTGCTAGAGCTTGGCATCCATAAGCTCTTGGACTCTGGCATTCATCTTAGAGCGCATTTTTTCCAACTTCGCTTAATGCTCTTCTTTAAGTTCATCTTGAACATTTTGTAACTCATCTCAAAGCATGTCTACAAAGGGTACACTTCTTTTTTGAGAGGCAGAGCTAAAAAAGTCTTTGCGTATAACTCCTTTGGGGCCCTCTCACTCGACTTGGGTGGTTAGGGGTCCTAATAGCTATCTCTAAGATATCCATTCTTAATAGAATTGTACAACATATACAAGTTACCAAGTTAAAATAACTGAAGAGCAAGTAATAACATATAAATTCTTAGTATTTAAATTAGTTACTTACAATCCTCTCAAACACTGTAGCAACCTCTAGAGTGATATATTGTCTCTTCTTCACCTCACAACCTTCCTTTTTTGTTGGTGTGATGGACATTGGATGCTGATGGATGAAGAAAGGTATAAGGCAGTTTGGTCTGATGCAATTACTTGTTGCACAGCCTCCAACTACTTTTGCATCATTTTCCTTTTAAGGACACTATACCCCTCGAGACATATAGTGCTGGTACACATTCTTCTTGGCTATTTCTTAAGTCCTCTTACAAATAGCTTATGAAAATCAAACAAAGTTAGATTAGTTGATTAAAATGTACATTTCTTACTAACTAAGTTAATTAAAATGTAAATAGCCTATTCCCGCTGTTAATGAAATAATGTCCAAGTTTCATCACTAACATTGGGGTATGTGTCCTTCAGATGCTCCCCCATCTTACTACCTCTGAGGTGGTCCTTCACAAGGTTCAACTTAAAGTTTCTCTACCATTCATCATATTGGTTTAAGATGTGATGCTTCTTGCTTGAAGTGGCGGGAATGTCAAAATTTTGCTATATGGAAGTACACAAAACATATAAGATGAAGCTGCAATAAGGGACAAAAATCATGAATAACTAAAGTAGATAAGTGGAACATATAATTAGAAATGTACTAAAATATCCTCCCAAATCATATCCTTGTCATTATGGTTGATCACCTTCTAGTTGGGGTACGCAATACTAATCTTAACATGTACTATATGGCCGATATAGCTGTTAAACGCTGGCTCATTTTGACCAGTTGCCTTCATTTCAGCATCAAACTCAACCGAAAACCTCGTGGGATTTGACCCCTCATATGTTCTAGAGACCCATTTCATACAAGTTGGGCCTCTTCTTTTCTTCCCAAATTGACCACAACCTGAACCTATTGAACCTGAACCATCTATACTCTGTTCAATTAACAATAAATAAATTTAAGAATATAATACAACTAACCATCCAAAATAGTGAACTAATCTCTAAAATTATAACTTCATTGAGCCACTTGTTTAGAAATTAAGAACCTCAAAATAGCACACTGTGTTATACTATTTAAACCTTAATGGCCCAATAACATACACAAACATATATTCATCTTTGCTATATCCATAAATCAACTATCAATTATCAAACTATCAAACCATCACTTGTTTATATCCATATATTCTCCTATGGGTCAGCGTACTATCCAAATAAAGGAAAAGGGCAAATTCATAACTTGAGCTCTACTATCCTAAAGCCTCATTTTGGAGTTTTTAACACTTATTACAATAGTTCAAACATTTAGGAATATAAATGAACAAAAATCAATTCGATTTTTTAGTAACGAAACACCCAAAACTCCATATTTTATTAACTCATTTAGTCTCTTAGATTTAATCCCAATAAAGAACCAGACCACAAAATAATGAAGAAGTTAAACGGTGACTTATAGCTTTGAAGATGAGAATGATGACGATAGAAGATACCGATGATGGAGATAGTGAACGACGATGAGAACAATGATGAAGTCACAGAAAACAATTGGAAAATGCCTTTTGTCTAAGTCTGTGGTAGTAGAGTATAGAACGGGACGACAAGCGGCTGTGTGAAAAGTAAATTTGAAGCTCACCATGAATTAGATTATATGTTATCTTCAAATAGTACATGATCAATGCTTTTTACGGTGGTTTTTACTAAAACCCGTCATTACATATACTTGTAACGGAAGTTGTTACTAAAACTGAGGTCAAAAGTCTTACATTTACCATATATGAAGACTTTATAGGGTGATTTTATTAAAATTGATGTTACAAGTATATGTAATGGTAACTTTTAATAAAAATTGCCATAAAAAGCATTGATCCTATACTATTTGAAGGTAACATATAATTTTGAATCCAATAAATTAGATACTAAGCTAATATGCCAATGGTATTTAGTAATTTTTTTGCATTATTAATTTATTAGATAAATTAGATTTCTTGATTAATATTTTTTTCTCAAAATATGCGCACTTTCAATTTACTTCAAAGTATATCATTGCTGAAATCGCGCAACCTATATTTGTTGAGTTTTGAGAAACCTATATGGCATCATTTGTTGACCATACCAAAATTTTGTGTGATTTGACTTAAGCTAATACCAAACTCGGTATACTACAATAATAGATTTATTCTTAAGAAAAATGTGTAAACAATTGATCAAAACAAGAATAACTTACTTTAAAAAATATTCTAACTAGTTTGACTATTCCTTGGAAAATATTCTAACAGACCATTCTTTACATTTTGTAAGAAATATCATCCTATCTGCCAAATACCAAAAAGTATCAAAAAAAAGTAGATGAAGGAAATGTGTGAAGCCTTTCAATCAGATAAAGCAGAGTTGTTTGAGTTTTAAGAGTCATCTGGGTCATATGTGTTAGATTCCAATATTTTGATGATAATAATTAAGCAAATAATTTAAAAAGTATTTTGATAAAGAATATTTATCGATAAGACATTTATTCGATAAACCTTTCGATAAATGTAAAAGAAATTTGTGAAAAGATTAATCGAATACTTATTCAATAAGTTTATTGATCGATAAGATGTTCGATAAATAAACTATAAAATAAACTCTGAGTCTTTGTTAGGGGTGTGCATAGACCCAGCTGGGTAGGGCAGCCCCCTGCTTGGTATCCTGCTCGAAAAATAATAAGCTGTATTTTGTAGCTCAATGCGGCAATGCCTCAGCTTGCCCAGTAAAATCCCTAACTATTTAGGGAAGGCATGGGATGGCTTGCATGCTCAAATCGTGATACCCAATTCATATTGTGGGAAAAATATGCAGTTATGAACTTTTAAAATAATACAATATTTATGTCTTCAAGAGTTAAATAATATCCATAATCTACTAAGAACAAGGCAACAAAAAGATAGTAATTAAAGTTTTGAAGTCCATTGCATATATAAAAAATAGCCTTGAAGTCTAAGTAGTTTGCAATTACAACTTTGCATTAATCTTCCCAAAGTTCACAATGATGAAGTATCTAAAAAGAATAAAAGAAGCAGTTATAATTTTTAATGTAATCATATGATAGTTAGCAAAGTTAAAAATGAAAGAAAGAAATCAATCTATTTATAAAAAATAAAAGGGACATAATATATTTAAGGCAGGGCTAAATAGACAGGGTGGCATACCTTGCTCGATGCCTTGCCCTGCCCGACCCTACCTAATTATATTTTGGGCCACTATTTTTGGGTTGGGCTGGTCATTTTTTCTCCAAGCTCGGGCAGGCGCACCGGGCAACTGGGCACCATACACACCCTTAATATTTGTTTCCAAAATAATTTCTCTTCGAAGACTTGTTCGATAAGTTATTTATCGATAAAGTCTTTGATAAATTTGAAAGTGACTTAGTGAAATTTGTAAAGGCATTTTTCCAAGCAGTTATCGATAAGAATGATAATCAATAACGTACAAAATAGATTTTTGATAATATTTTTGAAGAAAACTTATTGAAATCCTATTCAATAACTTAATTTATTGATAAAGTTTTTGATAAATAATGAATACTCTGTATGAAAATCTTAGTAATTTAATGATAACCTATTTGATAAATATAAGGCTTGTTAATCTTTCAAAGACTAATTTATCGATAAGATATTTGATAAGGAAACTTATCGAAGCTCTATTAGATAAGAGTAAGAATATCATACTTGTTTCAAAATGTTATTTGAAGTAATTTATATAAGCTATTCGATAAGATAGTTCTTCGAATAAATCTTCGATAAATTCGACGTAGAGATTTTAAATTTAGTATGATTCTATATGGCATTTATTGATAAGTTATTTGAGCAAAGCATTTATCGATAAGAGGTCAGTTGTTTTAAAAATGATTTCATTCAAGTTTTATCGAAGTCTTCTTCGATAAATATTCTTATCGATAAGTTCTTCAATAAATGCTAATAGTTTTTCAATTGATTTTTAACAATTAGATTTTGACACAATGGATTTAAACATTGTGTAATTATTCCTATATGTTTCTTATCATTGCCTATTGCACTCACAACATTTGTCTAGCATATTTACATTATAGGATTCAAAATGAAGAGGTTGGGGCTAAAGACTAATTGTCATAAAACGCATTAAATGCTATCACCTATTGCCGCCAACAGCCTATCACCAACGGCTTTGTCTCCGCTTCACTCAATGCTTAATGTCTCTAACGGATATATTTGGAGTTGAAGCTATAAATACATGGTGTAAATGTTGAAGTTAAGACACTCAACAACCTACGCAGAGCAATTACAACGAATTCATTCTTATTTTGAGTGTTCAATGTTCATACTCTATTATACTCTGTTTTCATTTAGCATGAATAGAGAATTTTCTAAGAGAATTTATTGTACTTTAATGCTTAGCATATCTTCTTTGTGTAAGAGATTCATTAATTATCATTCTTATTCTAAGTTGATCAAAAGTATGGGACTCTTGAGTGGTGACTATTCTTACGGGTTGTAAGGGGGAGTGAGAGAGAATTCTCGTAGTAAATGTACTATAAGGCACCAAGAGCTTGTCGTTAAATCTTGGAAGATATAGTTGAAAAATCTCAGAGTTATATGAGGACTTAACGTTATCCAAGTGGTTGGACCAAACCAAGATAAATCTCTGCGTTTGCTTCTTCTTCAAACTTCTCTTAGTGAAATCCTTCTTAACTTATCTATTTTTATTTCCTAAGAAGTTTTAATTTTTCTAATATCACCCAATTCACCTCCCTTCTTGGGTATATATGTCCTTCTAAGAATCTAAAGGGTGGTGGAAGTGTCGCTGGTTAAGTTAGCGGTGGAGATCAGAACAGAGACTATCAAACTTTTCTTGAAGGTTCTCTACCTGAAGAGAGAGCTCTTCAACCGAGTTCTTCAAACTATCCATTCGGTTTATCAATTCTTCTAGACATTTGAGGAGATTTAGAAATGGCAAAGCAGGCATCGGGTCAGAGAGAGGATGTTTGTCCTCAAAATCATAACGAGATCTTTTATGTGAATGAGAATGAGAAAAGCCTGAAAAGGATGCCATTTAAAGAAAAATGAAAAAGATAGTAAGACAAAGATGGTGATAACAAGAGGAAATAGATTAGGGAAAATAAGTGTAACAAAAAGTATAATAGAAGAGTATTTAAGATTGAGAAAAATACGATTTGTAAGAGGTATCTATTGGCCTTCCCTCATGATGCCTAAAAACGTTGGGAACCAAAGAAATAAGAGACGTACAATTTCTTTATGCAGTAGTACATGAAGAGACAAAAGCGGAAAGACATGATGATTGACTTATAACAGCGGTTTTTATAAAAAACGCAATTATAAGTCTTGGTTGTCACTTTTAATTTTTTTTATAAAATATGAATTTATTTATGAATATGCCACAACCTTTTTTTTTATAAGATTTACACTTTTAATTGTCATGAAATAGCGCCGTAATAAATACTTTTTCTAATAGCGTAATGTTTTCTAACATAAAATTTTAATAGTGTTGGTCCTCATTTAGCAGTTTTAATAGTAAAACGCTGAAGTTAAAGAACGAATAAAAAGAAAAAAAAGCTCGGGACTTTATTCAAAACTAAATGAATTATAAGGATCTTCATATTAACTTTCCCTAAAAAATATGAATTTTCTTTGTTTTTAATCTAACTTATTTATTGCATGCATACATATATCTTCTCAAAAACTATTCGTAATTTGTGTTTTCTTTGTCTTCAAATTTATTAGGCCTTTTATTTCCTAATCCTTGTGTTTCTTTATCTTAGTTCAGTGAAGTAGTTCATCCGTTTATTCACTAATCCCTCCTTTTTTTATGTTTCTTCCCCATCTTATCTTGGCCCTGTTTCTTCTCCTTCTTATTTTTGAGTTTCTACTTTTTGAGCACGAATCTGATGCAAGAGAAGACTTGCTATTTTCATTTGGTATTTGTCTTTCTTGCTTCGAAACGATTTCTTTTTCTTCTTCTACATAGTTTTAGATCTCTTAATCATCAAACCATTGATCCTCCACGCCTTCAACGAATTTTGGATCTCCATGTCAACAACAACTGCACCAAATTCTCGAGCCTTAATTCCTAGATCTGTTTTTTTATATCTCTTCATCTTCGAACCATGCCATCAATCATTTTCAAATCTTTTCTTTGTTTCCCTCTATATCTTTGATTTGTGTTGCTTTTTATATGCATTTGTGCTAGATGTTGAACGACAATGAACATTGGCGAAGGAAGGGGTTTTTTAACTAGGGGTAAAAAAGTCTTTACACAATTCCATTGCCCTGCTTTAAATAACATACAAAACACTACCCAATAATTAATAGTACACGGCATTTTCATTGCATTGCCCGCAATTGAACTAGACGGTCCCTAAATCCTTGATGGCATAAGGCAAATTACGTGGCATATTACTTTGATGATTAAGGGGATTAAGTGAATCCATCATATTACGCCCACATAGTCTATTAGGAAGATTAAGTGGTCCAATCAAATTGATGCTACAGGACTTATATATATATTGATTTATAAATATATATATTGATGATTTGTTATATTATACCACTCTAATTCTTATTTTAAACACATTTTTAAAAGGAATAAGCCATATTTATTATAAGTCACTAAATAGGATATTAATTTCTTTTAAAATTGCATATATTTAAAATTTGACGCAATTTTTTGGTTCCTTAAGATGTAATTCATGATTTTTATTTTTTTTTTAATTTTCAACCAAATTTAACTACTTAACCACTTCTCCTTAATTCTAGTAAAAGTGTTAGAGGTATCTTATGATAAAAACTAGAGTTATATTATTATATTTTCTATTGGCTTTATTCAATTGTATCAGTTTAAATTACATTTTTGAGACTTTATTAATTATTTCCCTTCTTGTTCTCTGTTATTTGCCCATACTAATTAAAAGCTGAGTATTCATTATTAACTAAAGAATAATCTATTATCCAGACACTTCCATAAAGGAGTTCATATGGAAGAATTAATCAGTACCAGGACTAACATTACTCACCAAATGTTTGCGAGCCTCACTCTTTTGAATTTACAACTCTGACCTAATAACATCAAGATCCAAGCCATTACCAACCGCCAATTGTGTCTAAAAGTCCTTTATCTATATTCTTACTAATCCTATTCATTTATCTACCATAACAAAAAATGGTATCGTTGATACATAATGTTTCTCATACGTTTGTTAAAGTTGTCCTTTTTTTGTGTGTAGATTCTTTAACAATTCTATTGGCACATTAACTTATTGTACCATATAAAACTTAATATCAATGTCCAAAAAATTTGGCCGCATTAATTAGGAAAAATTACTGGGAACAAAGAGGTTTAATTTCAAAACCTTATGCACACAAGAGACAAAACAATAAAATTAATCCAAATCATTATTGGACAAATTTAGTTCGTCCGACTCAGCCATATGTCTTATCAGGCTGATAGAAATTCATAATGACCCCAAAATAATATTAAATAAAGGTTATTAATATATGGACCAATCATTAATTGGATGAGAAAAAAAAGTCTGATATTTGACATTTCGATCACTTCTGCACATGAAATCCAGACTTGCATACATGTTCGGAGTTCGAACAATGGAATGATCCAGCATGAGTTAAAGTCCAGACAAAAACCCATTCAAATATTTATTTCAGGAAATAGATAATATAAAAATATAAAAAATGTTCAACTAAAGTTAAATTAATACCATTTTCGAAAATCAATATATCCATATAGAATTAAAACTAAACAAGCTACTACTTCTCTTGTTTCTCTTGTTTCAAAATATTATCCCCACCTATTTCAGAAGTGGCAAAATATAGTGATTCATTAATTATAAGAAAATTAACATACAATTCTCTATAATTTCGTCTAATTTTAATAAGTCCATAAAGTTTTTTTTTCTTTTTATCAAGTCTAATATTTTTACTTAATTTTTAATTAAGTCCTCATAGTTTCAAGTGACTGATAAAAGAAAAAAAATAAAGATGTTATTAAAAAATAGATGAAATTATAAGAAACTAGTAAAAAGAAAAAAAAAATTCAAAGACTTGATTAAAATTAAGAGAAATTATAAAGACATGATAAAAAAAATATAAGAATCTTATTAAAAATCATATAAAACTATAGGGACATGCAGATTAATTCTCTCCAAAGACATTAATTTCATTCCACTGTATTTCCCATTCAATCCACATACTTTACACGGCCAATGAAAGGTGAGCACAGACGTTCAAAAATCAGTCAAAAACGAGATTGAAACAGAGATGAGAAGAGAACAACATGAACAATCAGAGATCTTCACCTTCCTCTTCCTCTACCTCTGCCCCTCCCTCTCCCTCTTCCTCTTCCCCTTCCTCCTCCGTATCCCATGTGATGGCTGCTAGCATCTCTTTCATAATTGAACATACTCATTCTAATATCTTCTGCATTAGCTTCATGATGATAACCCCTCTGTACCTAAACAAGTTGCACAACGGATATTGGAAGAAGCATAGAAAATTTCAGAGAAGTGAAGGACATACAAGATAAATCGTGGCTCAGGGTACAGGGCTCCTTCTAAGTAAGGTCTAGGGGGCGAGAACAAATGTACGCAACCTTACCCCATAATTGGAGAGACTATTTTTAGGATTTGAATCTATGACGTTTAAATCGCATGGAAGCAACCTTGTGTTGCTCTGAGATTCACCCTCTAAGGATATACAAGATAATGCAACAAAATTAGGGGAAACTACGATGCTGACCTGAGAATCGTCCACGTTTAATTGATTCTGAAGCTGCCAAGCAAGATTTTCATCTTGACTAGTATCAGGAATCTTCTCTGTCATAGGATGCTTTGCTTGAAGTTTTCTATTTTCATATTCTTCCAGAGTAAAAACAGTTGGATCTTCTTGCTTTTCCTTGCCCCTATATTTCCGACCCCTGCGGAACTGATGCTCCTGATTTGGTTGACTCAGTTTCTTAAGTAATTTCTGGGCAGCTGCTTGGTTTTGAATGGGAGCAGATTCCACAACTATATGAAAGAAGAATAATGAGATCATAGTCTTACAACAGGATAAAAGAATTATATAAAAAAATCAATCATCAAGACAACAAGGGATTTTTAAACAAAAAAGAATTAAAAAAGGGGATCTAAGCCAATCATACCACTTAGATACAGTAACAGAAGAAATGAATTATCAATAATAAAAATAAAAAGGGATCAAAGCCAAACCCACAACTTGAGTCAGATAGTAACCCTTTAGCACTTTATATAATTTAAAGTATGCTTGTAATTATACTTTTATATGATTCGAATAATAAAAATGAAAAGGGATTGAAGCCAATCCTGCGACTTAAGTTAGCTAGTAAGCCTTTGGCATTTCATATAATTTAAAGTATTCTTATAATTCAATTTTTACATCGTTCGAATAATTTGAATAATTGTCTGATGAACAGTTCATTATCAATGACTATTTGTAACAACATGGATGCCAAGAGAAGTAGAAAGTCTCAGGATATTCAATCTGCCGATAGCTGGCAGAAAAGAAAAACTGCCAACTTTGAGTAGCAAAATACATATAAACCACAACTCATTTAGTCCATCCGCCAATTATATCAACTCTACCTAGTCAATCAAAAGGAATGACTTCATGGACTGGTTTATATCGAGTCCAGCTTCCTGATAGGCATTTACTGAGAATATATCCTGATAGTCAATCAAAAGGAACTCCGCCTACGCATGTAGCCGGTCCCAAGCCCGGGTAAAAGAGGAGGGTTGTGTTAGGCCCCGACAGCCAACGTAAAACTTGTCAAATCTTATGAACATGAACATACGAAGAAATTGCGCTAATACTAGGTCATTGCCTGTAAGTAATGCGCTGTATGGCTCGAGTACAGTGAGAAGTGAGCAAGGGCCGCTGCATCGTCGCCCGGATGTAGTGTTAGATGAGTAAGGGCTACCGCTCTGTTATGGACGGAGGCGGCTGAAGAAGCTAGTTCAGGAGAGAAATATCAGATTTAGTCCTTGGAATATTGGAACTATGACCAGAAAAGCGTGGGAAGTGGTGGGTGAAATGGTAAAGCGAAAGATTAACATATTGTGCCTTCAGGAAACTAAATGGATTGGAGAAAAATCTCGAAAAATCAACGAGTTCAAATTTTGGTACACAGGTAAAATAGGTACGAGGAATGGTGTTGGTATCATTGTGGATAAAGAGTGGAAGAAGAATGTAGTGGATGTTAAAAGGATTGATGACAGAATTATATCTTTAAGAATAATTGTTGGTAGGGATACAATCAACGTTATTAGTGCTTATGCACCTCAAGTGGGAACAGAAGCACATCTTAAGGAAAAGTTTTGGGAAGATTTGGGGGGGCTGATTCAGAGCTTACCACTTACTGAAAAGATTTTTATTGGTGGGGACCTTAATGGTCATATTGGTAAGGAAGCAGGGCAATATGCAGGGGCTCATGGTAGTTTTGGTTTTGGAGAAATTAATAATGAAGGGCAATCTATCCTTGAGTTTTCTTTAGCTTACAACCTTAAGATTGTTAACATGTGCTTTAAGAAGCGGGAGGAGCACTTGATCACATACAATAGTGGGGTCCATAAGTCACAGATCGATTTCTTTTTGGTAAGGAGCCATGACGGAAGACTTTGTACAAATTGTAAAGTGATTCCAGGGGATGGAGTGACAACCCAACATAGGTTAATGGTCCTTGACGTGCGTACTAAGTGTAGAAAGAAAAAGTGATGACAAGTTTTAAACACAAGAGTCAAGTGGTGGCAGCTAAAGGGGGAGAAGAGAGAAACTTTTAAAAGAACTATGTTAAATGAAAGGATTTGGGAGCCCCAGGAAAATGCTAATATCATGTGGAAAGAAATGGCTGAGAAGGTTCGAGCGGTTGTTAAAGAAATTTTGGGAGAATCTAAAGGTTTTTGTCAACGAGATAAGGAGACTTGGTGGTGGAACGAGGACGTATAAGCGAAAGTTAAGTTCAAGAGAGACTGTTTCAAAGCTATACACTTATGTAATAATACCGAAAATTGGAAAAAATATCGTTTAGCTAAGAAGGAAACTAAGAAGGTGATGAATGCAGCTCGTTTTAAGGCTTTTGAGGAATTTTATAAGGAATTAGAGACAAAGTCGGGAGAACGAAAGATTTATAAGCTTGCAAGAGACAGGGAAAGGAAATCGAGGGATTTGGATCAAGTACGATGTATTAAGAATGAAGAAGGCAATGTTTTGGTTGCAGATAGTGATATTAAAGAACGATGGGAGACCTATTTTTATAAATTGTTTAATGACGAGGGAGGAGGGTCGAGTTATGAGTTAGAAGATTTAACAGGAGAAGTTGACCCAAATTTGGCTTTCTACCGTAGAATCCGTGTTGACGAGGTTAAAGAGGCACTTAAGAAAATGGAAAATGGTAAAGCTGTTGGACCTGATGGTATTCCTATTGAAGTTTGGAAGTGTTTAGGTGAAATGGGGGTGATGTGGCTTGCTAAACTTTTTAATGTGATCTTAAGTTCTAAAAAAATGCCGGATGAATGGAGAAAAAGTACTTTAGTTCCTATTTACAAAAATAAAGGGAATATTCAAAATTGTGCAAACTACAGGGGGATAAAGCTTATGAGTCACACTATGAAGTTGTGGGAAAAGGTAATTGAACACATGTTGAGATTAGAGACTGATATTACTGAGAATCAGTGTAGTTTTATACCAGGTAGGTCTACAATAGAGGCGATTTATTTATTAAGGGGGTTAATGGAAAGGTACCGAACTAAAAGAAGAGACTTGCATATGGTCTTCATTGACTTAGAAAAAGCATATGATCGAGTGCCAAGAAATGTGCTTTGGAAAGCTTTGGAAAAGAAAGGTGTACGCATGGCATATATCAAAGCAATAAAAGATATGTGTGAGGGGGTAACAACTACTGTAAGAACGTCTGCGGACGAAACAAAGGATTTTCCTATAAGGATTGGTCTACATCAGGGATCAGCTTTGAGTCCTTATTTATTTAATCTAGTAGTGGATATTCTAACTAAGCCTATTCAACAAGAAATCCCTAAGTGCATGCTTTTTGCGGACGATATAGTTTTTGTGGCGGAGTCAAGAGAAGAGATTAATTTTAAACTTGAGTTATAGAGAAGTACTTTAGAGTCGAAGGGTTTTCGTCTGAGTAGAAGTAAAACTGAATATATGCATTGTAATTTTGATAAGAGGCAAGTTAGAAGTAACTTAGAGGTTAGATTGGGAAACAAGTTATTCCACAAATAGATAAGTTCAAATATTTGGGATCAATGATACAGAAGGACGGTGAAATTTTGGAGGATATTCATCATAGAATTCAGGCCGGATGGTTTAAATGGAGAAAGGCTACTGGGGTTATATGTGATCGGAAAGTACCAGATAAAGTAAAAGGAAAATTTTATCGCACTGCTATAAGACCAGCAATGCTTTATGAAAGTGAATGCTGGGTTTTAAAAAGACAACAAGAGCATAAAATTGGGGTAGCTGAGATGAGGATGTTGAGATGGATGTGTGGACATACAAGAAAAGATAAGATTCGTAATGAACATATATGGAGAAGAGTTGGAGTGGCACCTATTGAAGAGAAAATGGTAGAGAACCGTCTTAGGTGGTTTGAACATGTACAAAAAAGGCCAAGGGATGCGCCGGTGAAGAGAGTGGATCAAATAGTATGGACACCGGTTAAAAGGAGTAGAGGAAGGCCAAAGAGAACGCTCAAAAAGATCATTGAACGGGATCTCCTGGTCAATAACCTATCTAAGGATTTAGTTTTTAATAGAGCACAATGGCTTCGTATGATCCATGTAGCTGACCCCATTTAATGGGACAAGGCTTGTTGTTATTGTTGTTGGATATACAAATAGACCCAGAACTTAATAAAATACAGTGAAAAATCGCAGGATTTTATAGCGACAATTTTCTATGAATCTTTCACTATTTTCATTGTCTGTCTTAATTTTCTCGTTTGGTTCAGTCCACTACCAACAATCAAACTCCAAGCTCTAATCTACAACTCGGTTTTGTTGATCTTTCTCAGTTTTAGTTCTCTCATTTGTCAGTGAAAGTATACCCATCAACCTGAAAGATTCTTGGTTCCTCTGCGATGTCGTTAAGAATGGTTCAGGGTATAATTGAGGCAATGCTATATTATAATTTGATAGGATTAGACTTCATTTGAGTGTTTTCCTAATCCAGATTTAGTTATTATTATGGTAAATTCAAGATGAGCCTGGAGATTGGCAAACCATAACAATAGAAAGTAATCGGTGAAAAGAATGAGAGAAAAGCAGCACCTTCTTTTGGTCTTGTCCCTGAACTGCTAGGCTTTTCTTCATCTGTTTTTGGAGGCAATCTAGATTTCTGATTTACATCCACGCTGTCTGATTTCTGACCAGGGTATTGCTGGCTACAAGCTGACCCCATCCCAGTTTTGCCAGCCACAGCAACAGGCATACCGGTTCTAAAGTTAGAATCTCCATAACCTGCATGAGGCCACATTCAAGATGAGCCTGGAGATTGGCAAACCATAACAATAGAAATTAATCGGTGAAAAGAATGAGAGAAAAGCAGCACCTTCTTTTGGTCTTGTCCCTGAACTGCTAGGCTTTTCTTCATCTGTTTTTGGAGGCAATCTAGATTTCTGATTTACATCCACGCTGTCTGATTTCTGACCAGGGTATTGCTGGCTACAAGCTGACCCCATCCCAGTTTTGCCAGCCACAGCAACAGGCATACCGGTTCTAAAGTTAGAATCTCCATAACCTGCATGAGGCCACATTCATTGTCAAATCTATCCATCTATTCATGTTTTTGACGTGCATGCAATGCATTAGGTGTCCGAATGTCTATGAATAGTTTAATCAAATTCTATTAGCAGTTAAAATTCTAATAGCAGGTCCATCATCATTTGCAAAAGATACATACTCTAATGGAGAATATTCCTAAGAGAATCATTTAAAAGTGAATAAAACACTAAATGAACTAAGGAAAGAATCACTTCTGGGCTTCTGGCACCAAAGATTAGTGGCTACAGTGCTTTTCTATAACACTTTTCATGGGGTGCAATATGTCCTAGGTTTCAGTCCTCAATTCTGGCTCCAATGTTGGACCGTAAGAAAACTTGCATCATCAAGTTTGGACATGAAATAGTTAGAGAACTTCACAGATTATCAGGCTCGATACCTTATCCAAGTATAGACAATGCGTTAAGAAACCGTTTAAGACTTGTTATTATACGAAGAATATGTTAAAGGCTGAATTAGATATTTTCTGAATAATTACTTTCGGGACATTTTAGGAGTCTTTCCAGTAGAACAAGGGACCACTATGTCTGTTATGAGGTCCCCAACATTCAATTATGTTATTTCTTTGGTTGTTGCAGTCGGTTCAGAGTTTTAGGGGATTTTTTTTTTCTGAATATAATTGGTTATTTTAATGTATTTCCACCTCTATAAATAGGCTAGAAATTTCAGAAACTAGTCAGATTGAAACAAAAGTTCTTTCACTCGTATGTGTAGATTCTGCTTCCTTAATTGGTCTGTTCTGCCATTGAACAAGTGACTCGAGAGTGCCACGTCCTGTCCAGTGATGAGCCAGAACTTATGTAGGTTCCAAATGCAATTCAAAATCTGCAGAAAGAGGGAGAGAAGCAGGTGGAGAAGACGGTTGTTGTCCATAAATAGGGCGGAGGAGTGAAACATCGAAGATAGGATGTATTTTGGAATCTGGAGGTAATTCATATGCAACCTGCCTGATCTTCCTTAAAATTTTGTAAGGGCCGAAAAACTTTGGAGACTTCTCATACTTCCTTCTAGAGAGTTATTTCTGACAAAAATGTTGCACACATAACCACGCAACATCACCCTCTTTGAATTCTAGTTCTCTTCTATGTCGGTTAGCGTAGGTTTTCATTTGATCTTGAGCATTACGCAAGATCTCCTTGAGCAGCTTGAGCATAGCATATCCAGTCTCCAATTCCTCTTCTTGTTTCACCTTTTGTGGTAATTATGTAAATAAATAATTATTGTAAATAATTAAAATATTAAGAGGGATATGGGGAGAAAATCATGGATAGGACAGCAAAACTGATTTTGGAATATCACCATTTGATTTCCAACGTGATTATAGGAGATCACCCTTTGTACTCTATAATTCGTTTGCTCTCTGTGAATGAGATTATTGGACTATACATAATCCAAAAGTCCATATGGTATCAGAGCCAACGGCAACAAAACTGCTACCGTAATTCAACATCGTTCCCTAATCAGGACGTGTGACAGAAAGCCTCTGGTCTAGCAAACTATAGCATTTGCAAGTGTCCTCAGGTCCTGCCAGCGAGTCAGTGACTTGCATCCAAGACCCGATAGTGTCATCCGTTCCCGCCGCCGACAATGTCCAATAAGTCGGGAAGTCTCCCGCGTCCGACATTGTCCAGGCATCCAAGACAGTGTCTTCTGTTCCCACCCTCGACAGTGTCTAGTGAGTCAAGAAGCCTCCCACGTCCGATGGTGTCCAGTAGCCTCCCGCGTACAATTAACATCTTTTATTCCTACGAGACTTTTTTTTTTTGCTAGCAAGCCTAGTGTGAACATGTCCCTCTATACCCCGTAAGTCAATGCAGTGAGCCACAGTCCAGTACGCCAGCAAGCCTCAATTTTTCGCCCCACCAAGCCTTGTTTTTTGCCAGTGATGGAAAACTCATTTTTGGCTAATAATCATGCTACTACTGCCTTACATACCTTTATCCTACCAAATGGATTGTTGATACAGGGACTTCCGACCATATGACTTCAGAAGTCAATATTTGTGTGAATCCATGTCGATAACAGTGAGAAGAAAGACAGATAACTCAAGGTTCTGTGTAATTTTCTTTCTGTCTCTATTACTTTGCTACTCTGTTACATATATACACATATGGTATCCCGACTTAGGTGTGATTTACAGCATATAATCCGGGATTGATAAAATCACAACAATATCTCCTATAATCTCTCTTTTCCAATCCCTATAATCTCTCATTAAACTGAATATCTTTAACACTCCCCCTCAAGTTGGAGCATAGATATTTATCATGTCCAACTTGCCAATTAGATATTCGAATTTATCTCGGGGCAACCCCTTTGTGAGCACGTCTGCTGTCTGTTCTTTTGAAGGGATATATTTGAGATCAATTGTCCCTGCATCGATATTTTCTCTTATGAAATGTCTATCTATCTCTACATGTTTAGTTCTGTCATGTTGGATTGGATTATGTGACATGTTGATGGCTGCCATGTTATCTGATTGTAGTCTAATAAGTAGCTCCATCGGCATTCTTAATTCTTCTAGTACTCATTTTACCCATAGACCTTCACAGATTCCAAGAGCTATAGCTCTAAACTCTGCTTCAGCACTGCTTATGGCAACCACACTCTGTTTTTCGCTACCCCAGGTGACTAGATTTCCCCAGACATGTGTGACATATCCTGAAGTTGATCTTCTATCATCTTGGTCACCTGCCCAGTCAGCATATGTTAACATTTCCACATCTCTTTTGTCGGATCTCTTGAATAAGAGACCTAGCCCAGGGGAGCCCTTTAAGTATCTAAGGATCCTGTAAACTTCATTCAGGTGTTTCTGTTTAGAGTCATGAGAATGTTGGCTCACTACACTGACTGCATAAGCAATGTCTGGTCGAGTGTGAGATAAGTAAATCAATTTTCCCACCATGCGCTGATATTTCCCCATATCCACAGCCTTCCCCAGGTCTTCAGTATCTCTTATTTTGTCGGCCCGTATAGGAGTATCACTTGGTTTGCAGCCAAGCATACCGGTTTCTTTTAAAAGATCTAGTATGTACTTTCTTTGTGAGATACTGATTCCTTCTGCAGATCTTGCTACTTCCATACCCAGAAAGTACTTCATTTTTCCTAGGTCTTTAACCTGGAATTCTTTGTTTAGTGCCTCCTTGATCCTGTTAACTTCTGTTGGATCATCACTTGTGAGGACAATGTCATCGACATAAACTGTCAATATCACAATTTTTCTATGCAAGTGTCTGAAGAATAGGGTGTGGTCACTTTGTCCCTGTGTGTAATCTTGTGCTTTGAGTACCTTGGTAAACCTCTCAAACCAGGCTCAAGGAGATTGTTTTAAACCATACAATAACTTTCTCAGTCTGCACACTTGATTTTCCTTTCTTCCAGGGAATCCAGGGGGCATTTTCATGTATACTTCTTTCTTTAATTCCCCATTTAAAAATGCATTCTTGACATTCATCTGGTGTAGAGGCCAATCAAGGTTAGCAGCGAGGGAGAATAGAATCCTGATGGTGTTGAGTTTGGCCACTGGTGCAAATATCTCGGTGTAGTCCATGCCATAAACCTGGATGAAACCTTTAGCCACTAATCTCGCTTTATATTTATCCAGAGTTCCATTAACGCAATATTTTGGGGTGAATACCCATTTGCAGCCTACTACTTTCTTACCCTTGGGTAGCTTAACTTCTTCCCATGTTTTGTTGTTCTCTAAGGCCTCCATTTCTGTCATTACAGCTTTCAAGAGCCTCATCTATACTTTCTGGTATCCTTATCTGATCAAGATGAGGTACAAAGGCACAATGTTTTGATGATAAAGCTTGATAAGAGACAAACCTTTCTATGGGGTGTCTAGTACAAGACCTTTGTTGTTTTCTGACTGCAATTGGAAGATCAAGGTCTGTATTAAGCATATGGTTCCCATGGTTAGGATCTGCTCTTGGTTCACACTCTTGGGTTGTGTCAATTACTTGAGGAATATTACCTGTTATGTCTATGTCTCTACGAGTGTAGACTTGACCGCACCTGTTAGTATCTTTCCCTGAACTAGTGTCCTCCTTACTTAGTTCTTCATGTATTGGCTCTTCAAGGATATAGATGCGATCAGGTTCATATTGAGGGTATATGGGTATGGGTTCAGTATCTAGTTAAGGGGCCTGAGGTTCTCTCCAATGCTCCCCCTGAATCGAGGTATAAAAGGGTACACTTTCACGGAAATGACATCACAAGTAATGTAGAGACGCTTAGAGGTAGGATCAAAACATTTGTAACTCTTTTGGTTCCCAGCAGGCCCTAGGTAAATGCATGACAGCTTTGGGGTGAAGTTTGAGGGAATGATGTAGGTGAACAAAGGTGGTACATCCAAATACTCTCAAAGGTAGGGTATTGGCAAGGTAGGGTTTGTTGAAATGGTGGAAGAGAAATTGGAGGGGTGTTTGAAAAGACAACGGTTTGCAGGGCATTCGATTGATTAGGAAGGTACCGGTGAGAATAGCATCATTCCAATAGTAGGTAGGAACATTACTGCCAAAAAGAAGAGCACGAGCAATTTCTAGGATGTCTATTTTTTCGTTCAGCAATCCCATTTTGTTGAGGGCTATGAGGGCAAAAGCTTTTATGGATAATGCCTTGGGTTTTTAGGAAGGTAGAGAGTGGCTGATTAAAGTATTCGGTGCCATTGTCTGTATGAAGGATCTGAATTTGTGTTGAATTGTGTATAGATCATATTATTAAAATCAATAAACGTTTGGCAAACTTCAGTTTTATCCTTTAAGAGGAAAACCCAACTAACACAGATATGGTCATCAATAAGGGTCATGAACCATTTTGAGTTGGTACAATTTGGAATACAGGATGGACCCCACAGATCACTATGGATAATGGAAAAAGGTTTGGATGGGTGATAAGAGATGCTTGGAAAAGAAGCACGATGGTGTTTCGCCAGTTCACATGAGTCACAATAAAATTCAAAATTTTTATTTGGGCAAATAAATGGGAACATCTTACACATAATAAAAATTAGGATGCCCTAATAGTTTGTGCCATAACTCCATGTCACTAGTTCTAGGGAGAAACACCTTATTACAGACAGATATTGCTGGATGATGACAATCATTCAGGTAATAGAGTCCATCAAGTTCTTTAGCAACACCAATCGTCGTCCCCTTGAGCAGATCCTGGAAGACACAATGAGTAGAAAAGAAATCAGTGTGACATCGTTCTCGTTTATTTAATTGGCTCACAGATAATAAGTTGCACTTTAGCTTAGGAACATGTAGAACATCGTGGAGTGTGAGTGTAGTTGAAACATTAATTGTACCACTACCAGCCACTAGAGAATCAGAAGCATCAGCAATTTTAACTGTGAGACGGGATTTGGCAGGTGTATAAGTTGAGAACAATGAAACATCATTAGTCATATGATCAGAAGCACCTGAGTCAATTATCCAACAAGGACCTTTAGCCTTACCTTTGATGGTAGCAAGGGCCTTAAAGAAATTACCTCTTTGAACCATACTAGCTTTAGGTTGCTGTTGCCGGGTCTAATTCTCAAGAGCAGTCAACCTTTCTAAAATAAGACCTAGTGGATCTGGTGCATGAGATGGGCCAATGTTCATTGGGCCTGCAGGAAATGGGCTGGTGTTGGGAAAGGGAACGCTTGAGGGCGTGACTCCAGCATGCATTGGGCCTACATGAAATGGATGTGTGCTGTGCAGTGGACCTGAATGCATGACTCTGTGAATTGGGCCTATTGATGCTGAAGCTAAGCCCATCTCCTCTGAATTAGATGCTTCAACTAGGTGCCGCTTCGGTCTGCGAGACTTAGGCTTCCAATCCAGAGGCTTGCCGTAAAGATCCCAGCAGGTGTCCTTGGTGTGACCCATTTTCTTGCAATGTTCACACCTTGGGCGTTCTCTCCTAGACCCAGAATCAGTAACCCGAAAGGTGAGAGTGGAGGCGTCAGTGGACGGTGGCCGAGGAGCTCCATGGTCGGCAAGCATGACGGAGCGACGAGATTCTTCATCGCGCAGTAGGGCAAATGCCTCGGCAACGGAAGGTAGTGGGACGCGGCTGAGAAGGCGTCCACGAGCATCATCATAAGTGGCCTCAAGACCAACTAAGAATTCGAATAATCTCTCTTCCTCTAAGGCCCAACGATATTCAGCTGCATCGTCGGAGTCTTTCCAAGTGCATCGTCACCATGGCATATCTAATTCCTTCCATAGTGACGACTTCTCAAGGTAGTAGATATTAAGTGGATGGGAACCTTGCTTGATTGTCCATAGTCGTACCCGTAGATCAAACAATAGAGGCGCTGGGTCATTTGCCGTATGCTTCTTTCACAGCGACCCATATGGCGCTAGCGGAAGTGAGACTCATGAAGTTGCGTCGGCCAGCAGGGAGCATCGAGTTGAGGAGCCACGAGGCAACCAAGGCATTGTCAGATTTCCATCGTCGAAGAATGGCGACGTCGTTGGTGGCTGGCTGATCGTGGTGGATAAATTCAAGTCGATCTCTTCCATCAAGAGCAAGGAGCATGGACTGGCTCCAATCAAGGTAGTTGTCGCCGATAAGATGTTCTGGCACGATGAGAATAGCCGATCCTTCAAGGCCGACAACTTTGGTTGAGTGATGACGTGACCCACCGTTGGACGAGACGGTGCCACAGATTCAGCAACGACAGGATGTATAGAACTGGCCGCTGGCTCTGATACCATGTGTGAATTCATGTCGATAACAGTAAGAAGAAAGACAGATAACTCAAGGTTCTGTGTAATTTTCTTTCTGTCTCTATTACTTTGCTACTCTGTTACATATATACACATATAGTATCCCGACTTGGGTGTGATTTACAGCATATAATCCGGGATTGATAAAATCACAACAATATCTCCTATAATATCTTTTTTCCAATCCCTATAATCTCTCTCATTAAACTTCTCAATCCCTATAATCTCTCTCATTAAACTGAATATCTTTAACAATATTTTATTCCTATCTTCTTTTGCCTAGAAATCAATCCATTAAGACAATTACAGGATCTTCTTCTCCTATAGCAGGCATTGAGACGGTCCATTTGTCAAACAAATTACATCTTGATTCTATTTTACATGTTCCACACTTGCCTTGTAATTTACTATTTATAGTAAGCTGACTAAACAAATCAATTGCTCTGCTCATTTCTTTCCATCTTATTGTGTTTTTCAGGATCTCTTATCGAGGATGATGATTGGCACAACTAAAGAATATGAGGGTCTCTACTACCTTGATACTTCTACGGTAAGTGCTCTATATTGCAAAATAAGTGGCTTAATCTCGACTTCCAACGACAATGATATTTTATTATGGCATAAAAGGATAGGTTATCCTAATTTTTTTTATTTACAAAAATTGCTGCCACATTTACCTTTGAATAAAAGTACTATTTCCTATTGTAATATTTATGAATTAGCCAAACATCATCGTCCTACGTTTTCGCCTTCTGCCTATAAGCCCACTCACCCCTTTTCAATTATTCCCAACGATGTCCGGGGTCCCTTTCATATTCCAAATCGTACTCGTTCCAAGTACTTTATTATATTTATTGATGATCACACACGCATGCTGGGTCTATCTGTTAAAAGACAAGTCCACTGTTTCTTTCGTGTTTAGAGTTTTTTCATCATGTCAAAAATCAGTTTGACACCACAATCCAAGTCCTTTACACGGATAATGGGTGAGAATATTTTAACCAATCACTTGACAGTTTTCTTAAAACCAATAGTATTGTGCATAAAAGCAGTTGCCTATATAGTTCTCAACAAAATGGGATTGCCGAACGAAAAAACAAACAATTCCTTAAAGTTGCCCGTGCACTCTTATATACCTGTCATATTTCAAAATTATTCTAGGGGATGTCATACTGCTACTCATTTAATTAACCTTTTTCCTAGTCGTGCTCTGTCCTTTGTTACTCCGTTAGATAAAGTTTGTGAGACCCATACGGTCTCTCACCTTGACTACACCTTACCGCCTCACGTCTTTGGTTGTTCTGTATTTGTCTATCAACATCACCCACTATCTAAATTCGATCCCAGATCTGTCAAGTATATCTTCTTAGGGTACTTTAATTACCAAAAAAGTTATAGATGCTATGACCCTAGCACTAAATATCTTTGTTAGCCGAGATGTCACATTTGCAAAACAAAAACTCTACTCTACTCAACCTTCCACTCAGGGAGAGAATTGGAGTGAGTTTCAGCTTGAGTGTCTTCTAGAATCCATACCTCCACTTGTTTCTATTCAGCTCCCTATATACCCATCCAATGTTATTACAAATGTTATGCAACACCTGGCAGACTCAAAAGTTTGATAATACTTGCTCAAGTAGAAACAAACAGGCAATTAGGTCCTCATACCTGAGGATATACCACTCGCTAAACCGGTGGAAGGTCCTGTGAATAATAATGAGCATACTTAGGCAACAATGACAGGTAAGGTAAATCTCCCTATTGCATTAAGGAAGAAACATCGGGCATGCACTAAGTATCCTATTAAGAAGTATGTGTCTTATTCCACTTTCTATAAATCATTACAGCTTTGTTACTAACCTTGATCAGATTCAATCACTAAAACTGTGTATGAAAAAAATACAATGAGACAGTAATGAAAGAAATTAAAATACAGTAACGAAAGAAATTTAAGCATTAGAAAATAATGAGACATGGGAGCTCATTGAACTACCAGAACGAACAGCACCAGTGGAGTGCAAATGGGTGTTTACACCAAAATTTAATGCTGGTAGTTCATTAAACAAATACAAGGCAAGGCTAGTTGCCAAGGGGTTCAACCAAACCTATGGAATTGACTGCAATGAGATATTTGCCCTAGTTACTAAGCTAAATACCATCCGGATTCTGCTCTCCATTGCTACGAATCTTGACTAGTCACTCTAACAACTTGACATCAAAAACATATTTCTAAATGGTGAATTAAGGGAAAAGGTCTACATGAATCTCCCATCAGGTTTTAATGAAGGTAAAAGTGGTTAGGTATATAAACTGAAAAAAATCAATCTATAGTCTAAAGCAATCTCTACGGACTTGGTTTGATAGGTTCTCTACAATCTATGTTCTTGTGCAAAATATAGCAAGCTTCAAGACACCTATTCATTTTGGTTTGGCCATCCCTTGGTGGATAGTAAGCCAAGTTCATCTTCAATTGGGTTTGGCTTAATCTCAATAATTCTCACCAAAATGCACTCATGAACAAAGAATCTCTATCAGAGACTATTGCGTGGCATACCATAGTTTCTTCGCAAGAACAACACCTACTTTCTTAATAGTAAAAGGATGAGCAAGGGTGATAAACAACCTGGATTTTTGGTTCTACACTCTACTCTATTTATATTTTCTATTTAAGTAGTATCAAGTGACTACCTTCAAAAGCTACGGGACTAGAAGTTAGAAAAGCTAATTTTTTGCTTATGTTAAAAACTAAGAAAAAAAAAGTAGGATAGATAAATAAAAAATCACAAATAGATTAGAGTGTAGAACCAAAAATCTGGGTTATTTGTAGTCATTGCTCATACTTTTACTGCTAAGAAAGTAGTTTTTTGTGAAGAAAATGTGCCTGTTATAAAATTTTGTTGCTATTAATTTTTCCGTTATATGCGTAGATAATTACGTAAGATAACCCATAAACCCCTAGTCTATAAATAGCAAAACATACCTAATGTAATGGTGTGTGATGACATTATAGTGAATATACTCATTCTATAGAATTCTTTTATCTCCTCTTCCCATGTTCTCTTTCCCTTGGATGCTCTCTCTCTTTCACTCTCCTTTCTATCATCTTTGATCAAAGAACACAATAGAGGTATTAGAGCCTGCGTTCCTCGGACTGTGACTCTGAATGGTAGAAACCAAAACTCAAGAAATGCAAAGTCTCAAGTAGCAACTGCAGAGCATGGACAAGTTATAGGAGAAGATTCTAGGATTCACAATGAAATCCAAAACATGGGTCACGTTTGACAAGAAATGCAGGCAATGGCTCAAGAAATGCGTAACATTGCCCCACCACGCATCCAACCGGAACGGGAACCACCGGAACGATGACAACCTTGATGAATGCCAACGAACCTGTCTCCCCAGAATGGATTTTCCGAAGTATGATGGCAAAAATATCCACTCGTGGATACTGAGATGCAAGCAATACTTCCGACTAGAGAACATCCCAGTATAAGGGAAGGCGGACACAACAGCTATGAATTTAGATGGGGACTCCTTTGAATGGCAATTGGCTGTCGAACGAAGGTGAGGAGACCATCGACCTTCCTGGACTGAATATGTTGAGCTCCTACAGACCATCTTACGAGAAGCCGATGACTGCGTTGGCCCACCACTGACAAATGGGGACATTGGCCGAGTTCAACGTTAAATGCGACACCATCTCAACCAAGTTGAATCTTTCCGAAGCGTACTTAGTGGACGTTTATGTGGGGGCGCTGAAGGAGATTATCGACTCTATAGATATTTGATCCCCACATGTTGGTATAGGCGCGGCGACTTGCAAGAATCCAAGAAATTGTGATGAACCATCACAATAACAAGGTTGCCAGCGAATGAAATGGGAGACAGAGTTTGGGTTCTTCAGCTTCAACAGCTCAGTCAAACTCCTACAAGAATGCTCTATTAAGCAGTAAGGCCCCCCAACGAAATAGAATGTCGCAATTAACAATTAAAGATACAGACCCTAGCTTCAAGAACTAAGCAAGATACGTGCGACATCTCAAGATGCTGAAAGCCAATAAAGAAGCAGAGCATTGAGCTAAGAATCTGTGCTTTTACTACCATGAGCTGCTCTCCCGCGACCATCGCTGTCCTTAAAGGTAGAAAATGCAATTACATTTTATTGCACTTGACGAAGACAATGATGACTCCAGATGCTTTGACGTTAGTGTGGAAAATGCCGATGACTCTGTTCCTTTGATTTCGCTGCATGCCATTAACGGCGAAGAGACTAGAAGGACCAGAAAATTGCAGCTAGTGTCGGTAAGAAAAATATGTGTTGATAGATAATGGAAGTACCTATGACTTCCTCGACCTCGGTCTGGCGAAGAGATTAGGTTGGAAAGAGGAGAGCATGGACCTTTCTTTTGTACAAGTGGCTAGGGGGCGTCAGCTAAAGGTTCATGGAATCTAGGAAGGATTCAGATGGAAGATGCAGGGCATGGAATTCAAGTGTGCACTCAAAGTCATTGATCTATACACTTATGATATTGTGCTCGGTTTGGAATGGCTGAAATCTATCAAGAATGCCTACTGGAAGTATGACCAAATGATTATGCACTTCTAGTATAAAGGGAAATTATGCAAGTTGCAAGTTGTTGGGCCTAAGACATTAGATGTGATGCCTATAACTCAATTGAGTGCTCATTTGGGGGTGAACAACAGATGTTTCTGGTGCAACTCCTGCATCCTCTAGAGAAAAGTGAATCCCAATGCCTTATGGTTCAGGCTGAAGCTAAAGATACGCAAGAACAGTCGACTTTAACTTAATATGAGGATGTATTTAGGGAACCCAAGGAATTACCCCCATTGAGACCTGACCACAACCATCCTATAGTATTGAAGGAAGGAACAAATCCCAATAACCTCAAACCTTACTGATATTTTGCTGTATAGAAAGACGTCATTAAGCAGCAAGTTAAAGAACTTTTGCAGAATATAGTACTTCAAGAAAGTTCGTCACCCTTTTTTGCCCCAATTGTTTTGGTAAAAAAGAAAGATGGGACTTAGAGGATGTGCATTGATTATAGAGAATTGAACAAATGCACAATCAAGAAACAATATCCAATTCCATTGGTGGAAGATTTGTTGGATGAATTGCATTTGGCCAAATGGTTTACCAAGTTGGATTTGAGTTGGGTACCATCAGATAAAGATGGTTCCTGTAGATTGTCATAAGACAGCATTCAAAACTCACTCAAGCCATTATGAGTGGTTGGTCATGCCTTTTGGTTTAACTAATGCTCCAGCCACCTTCCAAGGGCTATGAATGATATCTTTAGGCCCTTTCTTCGTAAGTTTGTATTGGTGTTTTTCGATGATATTCTTATCTACAACTCCTCTATGGCTGAGCATGTTCATCACTTAGAAACTGTTGGAAGTTCTTCGTGTTTAGCAATATTTCGTCAAGAAAAGTAAATGCACCTTTGTTGCCTAGGATGTTGAGTATTTAGGACATTAGGCCTGAGCAAAATGCCCGGAGCCCAATGGGCTCGCCCAGATCCGTATTCAATTAACTATATTCAAGCCCGCCCAAATTGAGCCCATAACGGGTGGGTTTAATTGGGCGGGCTGAAGATATTATACGGGCGGGGCACGGGCACACCTTCGGGCTGCCTGTGCCCGCCCGTATATAAATATATTAATATATATATATATATATTTTTTACAAAAATAGTTTTTTGGTTTTTCAGTTTTTCCTAATTCCTTTATCCGCTGCGCGTAAACCTGGCACCTGCGTCATTATGTTCATTGCATTTCCTTTTCCTTCACTCTTTAGACTTCAACCAATTTAGGTTAGGTTAGGGCTTGCCGGCGCCGCTTGCGTGAATCGTGATTGCCTAGCCAGTAGCCACTCTGCAAACAATTCATCGTTTCTTCTTCCTCCGCAAGTGCCACTGCGCCAGCAATTCTTCGAGAGTTGGAGTCCTCTTCCACCGTAGCTCTGTTGGAAAGGCGTCACCCGAGCCACCTGAGCTTAGAGCTCGACCAATTTGCAATTCCTCTTCCTTCGCAGCGACTGCAGCTTCCACCTTTCCAATAGAGGCACATCGTCGGCCACCGAAACGGTTGAAGCTCACAGAACCACCTGAACTCCAACTGTAACCTGCATCAGTACCGTCGTCGGTGTCTGCTCCACCTTAGCCACCTGAGGTCCACTTGAGCTTCTTTACCGTCGTCACTCTTGGACTCTTGGCTCTCTTCGTCGTCACTGTCAGTGCTTACGAGAGGTAGAATCTTAGATTTTTGCTTGCTGTGATGCTGTCGTCACTCTTCTTTACCGTGCTCGCTGTCGTCCTATCCCTTTTCTATCAATTTCAATTTTTACAGTTTTAAATTGGATTTTCTCATTTGCTAAGATCTTTTTTAAGGATTTTCCCATGAATCATTCATGTCCCTGTAATGGAAACTTAATTTTAAAACAAATTCCATCGAATTTTATTGGCAGAATTTTAGTAGAGGCGGAGAAGTTGTTATAACTTGAGCCCAAAATGTGCAAAGGAGTCACCATCTCGGCATCTCCCATTTGTTGCCTTTTATTAAAATTGCCGTGCACATGAATTATAGAAATGGCAATGATAGTGTATTCAAATTGACAAATTCGTATGCAGTTTTATTAGTGAAAGTAATTTGATGTGGAGCTACACATAATATGCTTTGAGGTTTTGACTTGCAATCATGTAATGTAATAGTCCTATAATGTTTTTTATATATACATACATGAGTGGGTTGTATGGGAGGTTTATCAAGCTGCTGCTGCTAGTGCTACATAACAAGTTATTGTTTCAGTCACTGCTATGTAACCCTTGTGTTTTTCTGCTCACTGCTATATATACATATATGAGTTGGTTATATTCAACCCTTGTGTTTTCCACTCACTGCTACATAGCAAGTTGTTGCTGCGCCTAAGATCACAAAAATAAATGTTCATATATACTATGTTTTTAATCTCATACGTTGTACAAGAATGATTCCACCCTCCTCTGCTGTTTCTATCATTTTCTCTTGTATGATTCCACCCTAAGATCATAGTTGCTTTTTCATTTCTTATCAGTTGCTATTTCATTTAAGAGTTGCCTGATTTCTTTGATTTTAATTGTTGTTGTTGGTTTGGATAATGAAGGAAAATGAGCTCAGAACAATCTCCAATCACCACAATGGAATATGCTATTGAAGAGGTTAATGAAACTGAAGCTGAAGCCACTGCCACCTCACCAAATAAGGAAGGGAAAGCTCAATCACAAGCAAAGAAAAAAAGGAGGCAAACATCTGATGCATGGAAACATTTTACTAGGATGCCATTAAGTGAAACAAAAGGTAAACATCGGGCAAAGTGTAACTATTATGGCGTAGATTATGCAAGTCATCCTACTTTGCATGGGATAAACCAACTTTGGCGACATTTGGCAAGGTGTCCACAAAATCCGAATAGAGCAAATAGTCAAACACAGAGTTTTTTCTCTAGTTCTGGTCAAACACATGTGTTTAGCCAAGAGCGATGCAGAAAAGCACTTGCAAGATTCATCATTAAGGATGAAATGGCTTTTAGGACTGTGGAAGGGGAAGGTTTTCAAGAATTATTGCAAGAGCTTCAACCTAGATTTCATATACCTTCACGATGGACAGTTGCTAGGGATTGCTACAACTTGTATGTAGAAGAAGCAAAAGGTTTAAGAAAATATTTTAAACGATCTAAAGTTCGTGTGTCCCTTACTACAGATTGTTGGACCTCAGTTCAAAATTCAAACTATATGTGCTTGACTACTCATTGGATTGATGATAGATGGACTTTGCAAAAAAGAATTTCAAATTTTTGTGTCATTGAGAACCACAAAGGGGACACAATTGGCAAGCAAATTGAGGATTGTTTGTTGAAGTGGCGCATTGACAAAGTCTTTACTATTACAGTTGACAATGCTTCTTCCAATGATACTACAGTTGCTTATTTGAAAAAACGCTTAAGGAGTTGGAATGGTCTTGTACTTGATGGAGAGTTCTTGCAAATGCGGTGTGCTGCTCACATACTAAATCTAGTTGTTTCTGAAGGATTAAAAGAAATGAACAAGTCCATTGAGCTCATTCGCCATGCAATTAAATTTGTTAGATCTTCTCCAAGAAGACAACGCAGATTTAAAGAGTTAGTGGAAAAAGAGAGAATTGATTCGAAGAGCCTACTATGTTTGGATTGTCCTACTAGGTGGAATTCGACATACCTTATGTTGGACAGTGCAGTTAAATTCATCAAAGTCTTCACTAGGATGGAAGAAGAAGATGCAGACTACAAGGATTATTTCAAGAAGCAAGTTAAACTTGATTCAAGGCAACATGATGATTGGGGTTGGGGTGTTGATGTTCATGATGATGATGCCCACAATACAACTACTATCCCTATAGTGCAACCTCCTACTGCATATGATTGGAGTATTGCGAAGGAGTTTCTTGTGTTTTTGAAGTTGTTCTACTCCATGACCCTAAAATTTTCTGGGTCAAATTATGTGACGACTAATAATTGTTTTCAACATATAGTCGCCATTCAATCAAACCTTTCTGCAAGTATAGATAGTTCCTATTCTCTGTTGGGTGACATGGCTAGAAGGATGCTAACTAAGTATGATAAGTATTGGGAAAATTTGGAGAAATTGAATCCACTTCTGGTTATAGCAGTGATACTAGACCCTCGATACAAGTTGACATATGTCAAAATTGCTTTTGAAACAATTTTCCCTGATCTGATAAAGCGTGAAGCAAAGTTGAAGCAGATTATGGATGTCTTGTATCGATTACAGGATCAGTATGTAACTTTAATCCTCCCATCAAGGAAGCTTCTACATCTCAGTCTGAGCCATTAGAACAAGTCGATGCCAATACTTGTGTTAGGAATATGCTACTTCCAGGTGTTGACCCTGAACTGTCATTGTCTGCTATTGATCCCACTTTTAAGAAGTTTTTAGCCAATGCAAAGATTGTGACTAAAAGGGTTGAACAACTTTCAGATGTGGATGAATATCTTCAAGCCGATTTACTTGACTATTCTGAATCAAAATTTGACCTTCTGGCATGGTGGAAAGTGCATTCTTCTAAGTATAAAGTTCTAAGTCTGATCTCCCGTGATTTGTTGGCTGCTCCAGTCTCTACAGTTTCTTCTGAATCAGCTTTTAGTACTGGAGGTCGAGTCATCGATGCTTTTAGGAGCTCCTTATCCTCAAGCATGGCGGAAGGACTCATATGTGCTCAAAATTGGCTACGTATGACTCCCCCTAAATTACAGGAGTTTGATGTTGATAATTTTGAGCAATCAACAAGTCTTGTCGCTGGTAATTTCATAACATTTTCAACTTGTATTGTTTCATTTTTTTATTACATACTAATATATTTTTTCAAATTTGTTTTGTAGAAGTAGAGGCAGCTTCGTCTACAACTATCAAAAGTGAATCTGATGAAGATGATAGCTGATCGTATTCATAGTCCATTTGAAAAATGAAGATTATGCATGATTACATTATGTGTGCATTGTGGACTGTGTGATTAACAATTTGTAGTTATGATTGTGGACTATGGTATTTTTGTTGTTGTGATTTTAGTATGAACAATTATATTATGTATGTACTATTGTTGCTTTATTCTGATTGTTATTAGAACTTTAAATTAGTTTAAATAGGGAAATTTTTCTATTTTTCACAAACGGGCAGCCCATGCCCGTTTTAGCCCAAACGGGTTCAGCCCAGCCCGTTTATTTCGGGCTTAAACGGGCTAGCATACGGGCATGGGCGAGCCCGTGCCCATTTAAGTTTTAACAGGCGGGCTACGGGCTAACCCACGGGCTAGCCCGTCCCACCCGTTGCACTACCCTATAGGACATATTGTGGCAGACAAGGTGTCAACTGACCCTAAAAAGATCCAGGCAGTTGTAGATTGGCCAGAACCTACGAATGTGAAGCAATTGAGAGGGTTCCTTGGGTTGGCTGGCTGCTACAGGAGGTTTATTAAGGGGTTTAGGGAGTTTGCTCATCTTTTGACTTTACTCACACACAAGGATGCCTTCCAATGGTCAGAACAGGCCAGCATTTCGTTCCAAAAACTGAAGTATATTTTAGTTTCAGCCCTGATGCTTGCTCCTAGATTTTTCTAAGTAGTTCGTGGTGGAAACTGATGCATGTGGTGTAGGAGTAAGGGCTGTCCTCATGCAGGAAGGACAGCCACTTACTTTTTTCAGCAAGGCATTAGCTCCCTAAATGTGAAGCTATCAATATATGAGAAAGAACTGTTGGCGATGGTCCTTGTGGTTGAAAATTGGCATTAATATCTAGAGAGGGCTCGATTCAACATTAGAACAGACTGGCAAAGCCTAAAATGTTTATATAGTAGATGCCCTTTCCATATTGCACGGCTCTCAAATCCTACAGATCACTCTTGACATTGCTTCTCCAGAACTGGACTTGATAAAAGGCTCTTAAGAAACTAATTCTACGGTAGCAGCAATTCTGTTAGATATAAAGCAGCAAGCTGATGGTTTCATGGGAAAATTTTCCTGGGATGGGTCTATTCTACACAAGGATGGTAAGATCGTAGTTGGGAATGTTGCTGCTACTAGATAGAGAATTCTTGAATGGTTACATTCTAGTGCTCAAGGGGTCACTTAAGAATTAATGCAACTTACCAAAAGGTCTGTGGCTTATTTTGGTAGAAGAACCTTCATAAGGAAGTTGAAGAGTATGTGAAAGGCTGTGATACATGTGCTAGATGTATGAGACTGTGGCATCTCTAGGATTGCTACAGCCTCTTCCTATTCCAAGTAAGGTTTAGGAAAGTATATCGATGGATTTCATTGAAGGACTTACTAAATCCAATGGGAAGGAGGTGATCTGGGTCATAGTTGATAGGATGAATAAGTATGCTCACTTCCTCAGCTTATCTCATCCATTTACAGCTGCTTCTCTTGCTCAAGTTTTCCTTGATCAGGTATACAAGCTCCATGGTGCACCGGTAGAATCATAAGTGATCGAAATCTTATTTCCATTTGTAATTTCTAGAGGGAGTTCATCAAGGTTTTGAAAATTGAACAAAAGTTGTCTTCTACATACCATCCCCAAATGGGCAAACTGAAGTTTTGAATCGGTGTCTAGAATCTTATTTGAGATGTATGTGTTGGGAAAATCCTAAGGAATGGAATCATTGGGTGTCATTGGCTGAATGGCGGTATAATACAACCTTTCACACTTCTACCAAAGCAACCCCATATGAGTTACTATATAGAAACCTCTAGTTTATTCTCCTTACATTCCTAGGTCAGCTGTCCTTGAAGCTGTGGACAATTTGAAGCGAGAGAGAGAATGCTAGCAATTCTGAAACATCACTTACATCATCTATCAATACTATGAAGCAAAAAGCAGACACTAAGAGATCTGATGGGGAGTTCCAACTAGGCCAATAGGTTTTCCTGAAGTTACAACCCTATAGGCAAGTTTCTACAGCAACTTGCAGCACTCAAAATCTAGCTCCTAGGTTCTATGGAGCGTACAAGGTAATAGAAAAGATTGGACCAGTAGCTTACAGGAGTTGCCTCTTGAACCCAGGATTCATCCTACATTTCATGTGTCCCTATTAAAGCTCTATCCAGATCCTAGTGTTAATCAAAGACATCCTTCTATTGACTATCCTACTGTCCCTAGTTCTCACTATCTTGAGAAAATATTGGCTACTAGAATTGGGAGGAAGAAGAAGCGCATTATCACTGAAGTTTTAGTACAATGGAGGGGGTAACCAGAAGAAGAAGCTTCTTGGACTTCTCTTTACAATTTGCAGTATCAGTTCCCTGAGTTTCAAGTCTCCAACCCTTGAGGGCAAGGATTGTTTAAGGGGGTATTGTTATAAAGTTTCATTGCTGTTAGTTTTCCGTTATATACGTAGATAATTAAGTAAGATTACCCCTAAACCCCTAGTCTATAAATAGCAAAACATACTCGATGTAATGGTGTGCAATGACATTACAGTGAATATACTCATTTTTTAGAATTCTTCTATCTCTTCTCTTCCCCTGTTCTCTTTCCCTCAGATGCTCTCTCTATGTCAATTCTTCTATCTTTACCTCTCTTTTCTGTCATCTTTGATCAAGGAACGCAACAGTGCCACCATGGTATGCCATGTTGTATTGTCTCTAATAAAGATTCTTTCTTCATGAGTGCATTTTGGAGAGAATTATTTTAGATCAAGCCAAACTCAATTGAAGATGACCAAGACTTACCATCCACAATCAGATGGCCAAACAGAAGTGGTGGATAGGTGTCTTGAAGCTTACTTGCCAAGTTTTGCACATGAATAACTTGATTGTGGCATAAGCTTCTTTATGGAGTTGAATATTCCTACACTAGTTATCATGCTTCTACAAATTCTTCTGCTTTCAGAATATGGGCGAGATCCACCACCTTTATCTCCCTATGTGAAAGGTGAAACACTCATTGCCAACATGGAAGGGCAATTAGAAACTAGAGATGCAATGCTCAAGCTACTCAAGGAGAACTTATGCAAAGCCTAAGACCAAATGAAAACCAATGTTGACCACATAGAAGAGAACTAGAATTCAACGAGAGTGATGTCTTATGGCTACATGAGCAACCTTTTTGTTAAAAATCACTCTCTACGAAGAAGTGTGAGAAGTTGTCTATAGGGTTTTTTTGGCCCATACAAAATTCTAAGATTGGACATATTGCATGAGTTGGAATTACGTCTAGATTCCAAAAAACGTATTATCTTACTTGTTTCACTCCTCCGTGCAGCTTATGGAAAGCAAACCTCATCACCTGCTTCTCTTCAACTTTCAGCAAATTTCGAATTGCATCCAGAACCTTCACAAGTTCTAGCACATCACTGGACAAGATATGACACTCTCAATTTACTTATTCAATGGCAGAACAGACCAATTGAGAAACCAACTGGGAAGAATGCCTTTTGCGAACTCAATTTTCCTCTTTTCAACTTGAGGACAAGTTGACATTCCAAGAGGGCTTCTGTTAAGAGACCATAGCAGACTTATTTTAGAAGAGGAATATGTCAAAGGCTGAATTAGATATTTTTCTGACTGTTTTTGTTGAATATTTTGCTGTATAATTATTTTTGATACATTTTAGGAGTTTGTTCAGTAGAATAAGGGACCAATATGTTTGTTATGAGGCCCCAAAATTCAATTGTTATTCCTTTGGTTGTTGCATTCTGTTCAGATTTTAGGAGATTTCTCTGAATTTATTTAATTATATTAATGTATTCCCAGTTCTATAAATAGGATTGCAACTTCAAAAGCTACTTAGATTTAAATAAAAGTTCTTCCATTCATATTTGGAGATTCTCCTAAGCTTTTGTCTATTATGATTATTTAGAGTGAGATTCTCACTCTTATTTTCTTAACAGCCTTTCCTTTCATCATACTATAATTGTTCTGTTTGAGCACCTACCACAATGATTGACCATGTTAATTTCCTCGTGGAAGTCTCCCTTAAATTCTTATAATTTTAGCTTTACTCTCATAGAAAATGAAGGGCACAAAACCAACATGCTTTCGAGCAAAACTAACCTGAGGAAGATCCAACATGCAGCTTCACAAATTGAGGAGGTTGGTCTGCATCACTTTCCTCTAGCTTCCTTAAGGATGGTCGAGAGAATCCTGAATATTTTTTGTTCATCTGCCATTCTTCATAAAGTGATTGAACAACACCTCCTAATATTGTCAATACTTGAGAATTTAAACAAACTATACCGCTACGAATCACAGTTTTATCTTCCAAGCGAATCTGTCAAATAGAATATGAGAGCAATATCGATTAATTAAAAGTGATAATAATCTAGAACATGCATACAATAAGGATACATACAGAAAACATACACATAAAAGAGAAAGAAAGAGAGCAATAGATCAAGCATATACTGTAGCACAAACTACAAACCTAGAAAATATGACTGTACCAATTAAAACAAACATATAGGTTAATGCTAATTAACAAATATTAACTGTATCAATTAAAATATTCCAAAACATGCATCAACTGATGAAAACTTTCATTACCAAATTACAGAGCAGGAGGAATGATGCGGCCCTATATGGCGTCCTAGGTGGCATGCCAAGCTATCAATTCATCCAAGGCCAAATCATGTAACTCTATGTGATCCAAGTAGAGGAAAGCACAAGAGTAGAGATTCAGATTCCACAAGCTACAGTGTTTTTGGAAACCAAAACCCTATTGAAAGTCCAAAACACAAGTATACACTTGGAGGAGGTAAATTAGGCCATAAACTTTCATATTTAGGCCTAAATGCACGTTGCAATGAACCATGGGAGCTCAAGGATGTGAATAGTAGTTCGAGACAACTTTTGGAGAGGCACCTAATTGCTCATTAATGGGCCTTTGAGGTTAAGTAAATCAATTAGGGTTTCTTTTAGCTAGGGTTTTCTAGAGTTATAGCTCTCTTTGCCTATTTAAGTTAAAGGCCACATTATGTACACACAGATGGAGAGTTGAATAATGTTGATTTTTCCTAAGCAAATATAGCTTGTTTCCTTGTATTCTTTGGAGAATACATGTTGGTAGCAAGAGTGTGATCGACTCTAGTGTTTCTTATACTTGGAATTTCTTGAGCCATTGTTTCCATTGCGTGTTGGGTTTCCTATACTCAAAGTGTTTTAGAATGCATATTCATTAGGTTCCTAGTTCCAACTTCCAAGATCATAATTATCTATCTCTATATTATTATTCTTGTTTCTTTGTTTCCGTATTTTGCTAACCAATTCATCATTTATGGATTTTTTAGGACAAGTTCCTATTGGGTCCACATAGAGTTGGTATCAAACTCTAGTTGCTAAGATCAGGTTCCGTCTTTGCTTCTATATTTCGCTAACCAATTCACAATTTCTGGATTTTCCAGGATAGGTTCTTATTGGGTCCACATCAAGGAAGCTTATAACATTTATTGTATACAAGACATTTTAAGACAACTGCCCAAAGAAAGAAGTGAAAACTAACGGCAACTTGAAGCTTGACAATGTAGCTCAATGCAGAAAATACCAATATTCACCTGAATCTTATTACTACTATTGTCCATTGTCATGCAATAATTCGTGACTAGACAAAACCAACAATTTCATATTAGCTTTTCCAAATAATGACTGCATTATAGCACATAGTTACAAACCATAAACTAGAATTTCCTAGCTTAAACTGAACAAATCCGAAGGAACTTTAAGCCTTTAGAGTGCAAGAGCCCATCAATTTGTAGGACCCTTGTATAGAATCAAGCATTCCATTGGTTCTAAATAGAACTACCAATCATTCAATCAATATTCCCCAAAGACCTCAATTACCAAATGGGAACAATTCTTCCACACATAGCATTGAGAAACAGAGAAGTGCCAGGGACCAGACTACCTTTCTTTAACATCAATACTCACTCTAATGACTTAAACAACATCACTAAAACTAAAGGAGCTTTAAATTCCAGCTATTGCCCCTTCTACATGCAACTCATTCCACCAAAAAAGAGCTTTTCTTGATCGTCATACGTACTTTTATTGTCAAAAGCATACCAAACTTCAGATTCAATTCCATTTATCATGGTTAAAAATTAAAACATTCACAATTTCATATTTCATGTCAAACTAAATTACCATTGTTGAACGGCATTCTTCAGGAATGATGCCCGAGACACAATTCTAAGTAAGAGCACAATAGGAAAGGAATAATTCTTCTGTATTCTGTATTGCTTACAGTGAGGTACATATATACACATATTCACATAATGGGATCCCGCTTATTATGGGATTTAATGTCCCAAAAAACAGGCAAGTATTCTGGTAATAACTCATCACATAATCAGCTAGTTAATTACCTATAATCTCTCTCATTTAATCTCATATAATTTTCTCATTTAATCCCATGATTTCCTACACTTCCCCTCAAGTTGGAGTATAGATGTTTATCATATCCAACTTGCCAATTAGGTAGTCAAACTTGTCCCATGTCAACCCCTTTGTAAGTATATCCGCAATTTGTTCTTTTGAAGAAATATGCTGAAGATCAATTATCCTCTCATCAATCTTTTCTCGTATGAAGTGTCTGTCTATTTTCACATGTTTTGTTCTGTCATGCTGGACTGGATTGTGACATACTGATTGCTGCCATATTATCAGAGTATAGTTTAATAGGCAATTCTATAGGCATTCTTAATTCTTCCAAAACTCGCTTTATCCACAAACTTTCACAAAGTCCAAGAGCGATGGCTCTGAGCTCAGCTTCAGCACTACTTCTGGCCACCACACTCTGTTTTTTACTTCGCCATGTAACCAAGTTCCCCCATACATAGGTGACATAACCTGAGTTGGATCTTCTATCATCCCGATCTCCAGCCCAATCAGCATCGGTTAAGATCTCCACATCTCTTTTGTTAGATTTCTTAAATAAGAGACCTAGCCCGGGGGAACCCTTCAGATATCGAAGACTCCTGTAGACTTTATTCAGGTGCTTTTGTTTAGGATTGTGAGAGTGCTGACTCACTACACCAACAGCATAAGCAATATCTGGTCTAGTGTGCGACAGATAAATTAACTTCCCAACCATTTGTTGATATCTTCCCATATCAACATCCTTCCCCATGTCTTCCTCTTTCCTTGAGTTTGTCTGTCCTTATAGGGGTATCACTTGGTCTACATCCCAGCATGCCCGTATCTTCTAAGAGGTCTAGTATGTACTTTTTCTGTGAGATACTAATGCCCCTCGTAGATCTTGCAACTTCCATACCCAGAAAGTACTTCATTTCTCCGAGATCTTTAACCTGGAATTCTTCATTCAAAGCTCCTTTTATTCTATTTATCTCTGTTGGATCGTTGCCTGTGAGAACGATGTCATCCACATAAACTGCCAAGATCACCTTCTTCCCTTCTCGATGCCTGAAAAATAGGGTGTGATCACTTTGACCTTGCATGTACCCTTGACCTTTGAGCACCTTGATAAACCTCTCAAACCATGCTCGAGAAGATTGTTTTAGTCCATACAATGATTTTCTCAGTTTGCATACTTGATTGGACTTGCTTCCGGGGAACCCTAGAGGCATCTTCATGTACACTTCTTCTTTGAGTTCACCATTCAAGAATGCATTCTTGACATCCATCTGATATAGTGACCAATCTAGATTTGCTGCAAGGGAGAACAGGATTCTGATCGTGCTTAGTTTGGCAACTGGGGCAAATGTCTCTATGTAGTCCATTCCGTATACTTGAGTGTAACCCTTTGCCACCAATCTGGCTTTGTATTTGTCAAGACTTCCATCAGCACGATACTTGAGAGTGAATACCCATTTACAGCCTACTGCTTTCTTGCCTTTGGGTAATTCAACTATCTCCCATGTTTCGTTATCTTCCAGGGCCTTCATTTCTTCTGTCACTGCTTGTCTCCATTTAGAACTAGCAAGTGCTTTATTTATATTCTCTGCAATCTTAATCTGATCAAGGTGAGATACAAAAGCAAGGTGTTTGGATGATAGAGCCTGATAAGAGACAAACCTTTCTATAGGGTATCTCGTGCATGTTCTACGTTGCTTCCGTATTGCTATTGGGAGCTCAAGATCGTCAGTAGTATGCTCTTCTTCCTCAGGACCTGCTCTTGGTTCAGATTCTTGGGATGTGTCAGGAGTTTGGGATATATTACTTGTCCTATCAATGTTGCGACGGATATAGACTTGACCCCATCTCTTGGTATCTCCCCCTGAACTAGTGTCCTTTGTGGGCATTTCATTTGTGGTTTCCTCAAGAACATCAATTTGATCCGGTTCATTGTGAGAGTACACGAATTCAGTATTGATCTGAGTAGGAGTCTGAAGTTTATTCCAAGTCTCCCCCGGAACTGAGGACGAAGAATAAAAAGGAGTGGATTCATGAAAAGTGACATCACAGCTGATATAGAGGCGTTTTGAGATAGGATCAAAGCATTTATACCCCTTCTGACTTCCAGCGGGCCCTAGATAAATGCACTTAACAGCTCTGGGATCGAGTTTGTGGGTGTGATGTAAGTGAACAAAGGTAGTACATCTAAATACTCGTAGAGGTAAGGTATTTTCCAAATAGGGTAGGTGAAAGTGACTATGAAGGACCTGGAGAGGTGTTTGGAAGGATAAGGGTTTGCAGGGCATTCGATTGATCAAAAAAGTGGTTGTTAGAATGGCATCATCCCAATAGTAAGTGGGAACAGTACTACTAAAGAGTAGGGCTCGAGCAGTCTCTAGGAGGTGCCTATTTTTGCGTTCAGCAATGCCATTTTCTTGAGGACTGTGAGGACACGAACTCTTATGGGTAATACCCTGTTGTTGGAGAAACATGGATAACGGGTGGTTAAAATATTCTGTACTATTGTCGGTGTGAATAGTTTGAATTTTGGTGTGAAATTGGGTGTGAACCATATGATAAAAGTTAATGAAGGTTTGACATACCTCAGATTTATCCCTTAAGAGGAAAACCAAGCTAACGCGGGTGTGGTCATCAATAAGGGTCATAAACCATTTAGAACGAGTACGATTTGGAATACGGGACGGGCCCCATACATCACTATGAATAACTGAGAAAGGGTTGGATGGGCGATAGGGGATACTTGGAAAAGACGTACGATGATGTTTAGCAAGTTCACATGTATCGCAATGAAAAACAGACTCTTTATTACCATAGATGGAGGGAAACATCTTACACATATATTGAAAATTTGGATGCCCTAATCTTTTGTGCCATAAGTCCAATTCACTAGTGCGAGGGAGAGATACTTTATTACAGGAATAAGATGTTAGTCTAGGAAAGTCATCCAAGTAATACAATCCATCAAACTCCTTAGCAACACCAATCGTCGTCCCCGTGAACAGATCCTGAAATACACAGTGAGTAGTAAAGAAATCAGCATGACATTTTTCCTTTTTGTTCAGTTGGCTTACGGACAATAAGTTGCATTTGAGTTTAGGAACATGCAAGACATCAGCGATTTTAACCGCAAGATGGGAAGTGGCCGGAGTATAGGTTGAAAATAATGAAACATCATCCGTCATATGGTCTAAGGCACCGGAGTCTATTATCTAACAAGGCCCTGTACTTTTTCCTCTAATGGTAGTAAGGGCTTTAAAAAAGTTACCTTTTTGGAGTATACTGGCAATGGGTTGTTTACGAGACTGATTTTCAAGGGCAATGAGGTGCTCCAGGATGTGGGTTAATGGATCTTGACTTGATGGACCGTGAGTTGGGCCTGCAGAGTTGGAGCCCATGTGAGAAGCCATCAGATTTTGAATTGGGCCTATAGAGTTTAGGCCCACCACACTTGTGCCCACGTGAGGAGTCATGAGGTTCTCTGGATTGGGCCTGCACCTCCTGGAATGCCATAGCCCACCTGTGGGCAGTGTCCATTGTTCAAAGAGTCAGCTTCTCCTGCGCCATGGTGAGTCTCTGCCAAGTGACCCCTAGATTTTCTCTGTCAGGGTTTTCAATCCGGCGGCTTACCATGGAGATCCCAGCACCGATCCTTCGTGTGGCCTTGCTTTCTGCAATGGTCGTAGGTGGGACATTCTTTCTTGGCGTCAGTCATCGTTCGCGTAGCAAGGGCCGACGACATCTCAGGTGCTCCAGCGATGGTGTCAGACGACATAACTTGACGGCGACTTTCTTCATCGCGCAGACTCGCAAATGCTTCAGAGACCGTTGGGAGAGGAGTACGGCTGAGGAGTCGTCCTCGTGCATCATCATAGATGGGATTCAGGCCGACCAAGAATTCGAACAAGCGTTCTTCTTCCAAAGACCGTCGATATTCAGCGGCGTCTTCTGGGTTCTTCCATATTCGATGCTGGAGCATATCCAGTTCCTGCCACAATGAGTTTTTTTCAAGATAATAGGAGTTCAGGGGTAGGTGGCCCTGTTTGATGCTCCAGAGTCTAGTACGCAAGTCAAATAGTAAGGATGCATTTGCTCTCTTCCCATAAGCCTCTTTCACGGCAACCCAGATTGCATTTGCAGAGGAAAGAAACATGAAATTCTTCCTCAGAGCAGGGAGCATTGAGTTTAGAAGCCAGGAAGCAACGAGGGAGTTATCAGATTTCCATCGACGACGAACACTGAGATCGTCGGAGGGTGATTGGTCAATGTGGAGCAGATCAAGCTTATCCCTTCCATCAAGTGCAAGAAACATCGATTGACTCCATTCTACGTAATTATCTCCTGTAAGACGATCTGGTACAATCAGGATTGTTGTTCCTTCAAGCCCAATTACTCTAGGATTGTTGAATCGCAAACCTCCGGCTGTTTGGGAGGTGGCGGAAGACTCAGCGGCAGAAGATCCTTCTTCCGGCTCTGATACCATGTTGAACAGCATTCTTCAAGAATGATGCCCGAGACACAATTCTAAGTAAGAGCACAATAGGAAAGGAATAATTCTTCTGTATTCTGTATTGCTTATAGTGAGGTACATATATACACATATTCACATAATGGGATCCCGCTTATTATGGGATTTAATGTCCCAAAAAACAGGCAAGTAATCTAGTAATAACTCATCACATAATCAGCTAGTTAATTGCCTATAATCTCTCTCATTTAATCTCATATAATTTTCTCATTTAATCCCATGATTTCCTACAACCATTCTAAAATTTTCCACAATAACAAAATTTGAATTTTGACCAGGGCGCATATCAGAATATTTATCAACCAAGTATATTTCTATTTCCTGAAATTCAAGTTATTGACTGCAGTCAAACATTTAGAATTCCAGAAAAATATATTGAATTACCCTGACAGTAAATAACATACTTAGAATTACAATCCCAATATATGCCCTATAGTACTGTATAATTGCCTTACCTTAACTCACATTCACAATATGTTTAGGGGAGCTTTTACATTAAGACCATACACGTCTAATATAAAAACAAAACATAGTTGCTACATTACCTCCTCTCTCCTAAGTCTAATCTACTAGGAAAAGCAAGTATAAATAGAATTCCATTACCTTAGTGCCAGGAACAACATTATCAGGTATATGCGGGATGTGAGAATATTCTATGGCAGTTACATCAGAGTGCCCATCTGTGAGACCTAATCTAAGAAGTCGTCGATCACCTGAGCTTCTTGAAAATTCATCCACTGTGCCTCTAGAAATGTCCCTTACTAAAGATATCTGCTCAAATGAACCAGAACCAAAAAGTCATTATGTATAGAGATAGAAATTATAACTCAAGCAGTTCTGAAGTTACAAGATTCAAGAAAACCAGTTCCCTCTGCATTCAGTTGATGATATGGGAATAAATTAACAAAAGCATATGCCAAAAAATGGAAATATTATACCTTTGGTCGTTATTGTTTCAATTAATTTTTAATTTAGTCAGAATACGCTATAAAATTGTAATTAAATCTTTATTTCTTATTGTAGTCACTCATCATATTTTTTTAATATTTTATTAAATATATGATTAATTTTACTTGGATACTTTTGTCTCTTTTGTGAGTATAAATCGTATATATTTGGAATTTTGAATAGCAAGACAACATATAGTTATTAATTAAATCAATAAAATTGAACAAAATATTGAAAATTTAAAAAGCACTAAGTTAAAAAACTTGTAGTTGGCCCAAAAAATAAGTTAAAAAACAAGTTTCTAAATCGTGAGAACTAAATTAAATTAAAAGTGAGGAAACTATGATCAGGAGTGTAATTTACCGTTTAAAAAAAAAAACAGCAACTAAAGAACCGTAATTAGGAATTAGAAGCAACACCAATCCATAACTTTCATCCATTAGTAAATCCACAGAGTATCTAAACAGCACAAAATCCCAAAAATTGATTCGTCCGATATACCAAAGCAAACAGACAGAGTTCAATCGAAAGGAGAAATAAGGGTAATAATTTGCCTGTAGGACTTTGGGGCCCTGAAGATAAGAAGACTTGCGAAGAAGAGAAGGGTCGGGCAAGGACTTGCCTCCGATTGATCTAAGGTCCAAATTCAATAGCTCCGACTCCACAGAATCAACCACCTTCGTTGCGTCAATGGCTAAAGCGTACTGAATGGTGATCGTAGCCTTCACTTGCTGCAAGTCTCCGAAACACCAGCCTCTTGTTCTTAGGGTTTCTAACACCCCTTCTGAGTCCTTCGATGCATTCGAAGTCGTCTCCATTTTTTTAGCGCCACAGTATATTGAATGAAACTGAAGAAGTTAATCAACGGAGAAAAACCATCCTCACTCACATGTGGAAGTTCAAGTTCCTCGCATTTGGACCAACTGAATGTAATTGGGCCTATATCTAAAATGTGAAATCTCCTTACATGTGGGCCGGCTCGATATAATTAGGCCTATTGGGTTGAGTATGCGGTCCATTATTTTTCGTACATATAATTAAGTTGGTTCTCAAGCCCAATTTTTCTGTATGGAGTAATTTTTTTTTTTTTGATAAAAACTGGATTCATTCATTCACTAAAAAAACAAATAACAAAAGTAAAACTAGATTCCCTCGTCCATCCACACCTAACTATGAGTAGGCAATGGTTGATTAAGGATACAAAAACTATTCTCCATATTAAAAGACATATTAGCTAAATAATCAGCTAGAACAAGGTTTTCTCTAAAGCTACCACTAACTTGAACATGTCAATCTCTATAGAAACTCAACCTAGTGTCCTCAACAATATCCCTAAAGGCCTCTAACAAGTCGGTAAAGGGCTATTTTCCTGAAGTTCCTATTCCAACATGACTGCAGTCCATATATAATTCCGATAAGCTCGGCAATAGTGGTGGGAACCTTAGTGAGTTTACAACTGAAGGCACATATCCATCTGTTAGCATTATTTTTTATGACTCCTCCGCATCTGCTTTTACCATCCTATAAAGCAAATCCATCTATCACCAATTTGACATAATTATCCCAAAGAACACCTCATCTTTGTTTGTTCATGTTAGGAAATAGGTCAGTCCACCCATGGTGAATTAGGCCCAGTCTATGAGGAGAAAATATAGAGGGAACAATTTCTTTTAAATATGAGAAAAATGAGGAAGTGGAAGTTATTTGGATATCCAACTCCCTCTACCATATATGCACGTACAAGAGCAGAAATAAATATGCATGTATAAGTGTTTCATGGTAGTCAGTTTTTCGGAGGTTCTCTTTACAAAGTGAGCATTTCTGGCTTGAGTTGGTTCCTCTCCCTCTGCACGTCCAAAACTCTTCCCTTGGTGAATTTGCTATGAAACGTACCAGAGTTCATATAAGGTACTCCGGTTGCGTGTGGGTATCTCAGTGGAAAAGAAACCATCTTAGGTACGCCTGAAAACCTTCAGTGGTATCAGAGCCATATCCTCTGCTTTCGCATGCTTCTCTGTGATTTTTTGTTTTCTGGTTATACACTATTTTGTATGTTTATTTCTATTTTAGAGTGTTTATTTAGTGATAATATGCATAGAGCATGCATTTAAACCATAAACAGAAGTATATTCAACATTAACAAAAATAGAGAACTTTTTATTTTGAAATTGAATCATTAGAAAATAGAGTTTTTAGGTCTTGAATTAGTCCTATTGCGTAAAGCACAAAAAAAGAAAGAAAATGACACCAAGAACATCGAAATTGGACATCAAACGGAGAAGTTATGGGCAAAAAATGTGTCAGGTCCGTTCCAGTCAGGTTTGTGCGATCCGGCTGGAGGTTAGGGATGATCAAAATGAGCCATTTTAATCTTCCCAAAATGGCGTCGTTGTGACACCTGAAGAAAAAAGAAAAAGAAAAATCTAGCGCAGCACTGTTCCAGCGGACTGAGCTGCGTCTAGCCCAGTCCAATAACAAAAAAAGGAGGAAAATCGGGTGGCTGACATGTGGTAGCACCAAACGGACGCGTGAATTAGTTGAGAGTGGGCTTCGTTCAGTTTTTTTTACTTTTTTCTGAATTTTTTCTTCTTGGGGCGCGTGAGGGAGCGTGGGACCTCCAATTGAGGTGCGGTTTATTCCTAAAAATCTCTAAAATCAATATCTTTATTTTGATATATAATTTGCCTAATTTTGGGGGTAATTCTAGACCTATTTATGAATATTCAGTGTATTTTCTGGTGTTTTATAGTGTTTAAAAATTGCAAAAAATTTTGATAATTAATATTTTTATTATTTAGGTGAAAATAAATTCATCTAGCACTGAACTTATGGGATATACTTTAAATGATGGCATCTCATTCTTGGATGAGGTCAATAACCTAGAACCTTTAAGAGGACCCCGAGGGAGAACTAGAGGAGGATCTAGAACAAGATCTTGATGAACTTTCTGAAGAAAACCCAAAGGAGTTGATGAAGGAAGTTCCACAAAAGGAACCAGAAGAAATAAATGATTCTGAACTGTACTCAAAAACTTTATTCCCCATCAAACCACTTTCTCTACAACTTTTTATGATGTCTTCAGATTTAAACTCCAAGATGGTGCCTACTCTTAACAGTGAATCTCAAGTTGAGGATGGAGAAGAAGTGAACTAGCCTCTAACACCTACTTTAACCATGAATATAGCTAAAAGAGATGTAGCCAAATTAACAAACATAAAAGGCGTTAATGGTGTGATGGGTGATTACATTCAATGCATGACAGATAAGGAGAATATTGAATTCTACTTGAAAGTCATAATGGAATATATAAGAGTAATAAGATTTAGAGGCAAACTCAAACTAGGACGCATGAGCAAGAAATATTGGCTTATAATAATAGAATTTGTATCTAACCTTATAAAGTCGCCTCGTGAGCTTAAGAAGCTAACAAAAGCGATGTTAGAATATTGTAAAGCTTATATCAAATGACGTATATTTGTATTTTGATTTCTATTGCTTTAATTTAAGCACGTGCTTTATTATTATTTTTTTTCTTTGTAAAGACTTGTCATTTATTACATGCTTTATATGTAAGAAAAACATGTTTCATTTCATTTCTTTATCATAGTTGTGATTCATGTATACTTTTTTATAAGTGGGAGCTTTTTTATATGATAATATTCTAAAAAAGCAATATTTGATGAGAATAGTATTTATATTAATTTTTTATAGGAAATGATGGCGGTTCTAGTGCTTGTGTGATGGGAGGTACAAATATATTCTCCTGATTATGGATATAGTGATATTACTATTTTCTGATAAAAAATGATAAAACTACGTGACATTATATTCTTTACATGTGCTATATATAAGTAAATTCACTTAAATGTTATATGGTTCAATAAGTTAATGTGGAAAAGGTTTGTCACAAAAATGATATTGAATAATGGCATCAAAGAACATTATTGCTGAATTGAACAAGGAAAAAACTCAACAGGGACAACTGGGATATTTAGCATCGAAAGGTCCAATATATTCTAGAAGAACATGATGTAATTGAGCCATTAACAATGGCCATGGTAAAGCCTGAGGCTGGAAATATGGCCTAGCACAGGAGAGACCAGGAAGTATACCTGTCTTGGAAAAGGAATAATAGCATCGTAAGAATCACCCTGCTGAGTGCAATGGCTGATGATTTAATGTGTGAGTTTGAGACATAGAACGTCATAAGTAATGTGAATTGCCTTAAAGGATAAGTTTGGGGGAGTATCCACGATTAAGCTTAGAAGGTTGACTATTAAATTCGATACCTATAAGCTAAAACTAAATAATCCTATGAGGCAATATCTACGACAGATGTCAACAATGATTCATAAACTAAAAGAAACTGGACATAATCTATCTGATGAATAGCAAGTGCAAGCTGTCATCAGGTCGCTCCCTGCCAGTTGGGAGCACATGAAAGTCAATCTGACCCATAATAAAAATATCATCACTTTCAATGATGTAACTAAGCATTTGGAGCTAGAGGATGAACGTCTGGAGGCTTATAAGGCCACTCGACAAGCCTATTTGACCGAAAGTACTGGTTATTCCCAATCAAAGCTTGAATTCAAAAAGGGCAAGAAATTTCAAAAAAATTGGAAGAAAGGCAGTCCTCCACCTAAGAAGGGAAAGCAACAGTAAAAGAAAAAGATAAAGAAAGGAGGCAAGAAAAAGCTAAACCTAAAGAAGGTCAAATGCTTTGCCTGTCACAATATGGGACATTTCTCACGTGACTATTCTAAACAGGCCGAAAGCAGAAAGGTAACAGTGAATTATGTGAATTCACATGTCTCATTTATTTCTAGCACTATTTTTCTAACAGAACCTATTTCTTTTTCTTGGGTTATTGACTCAGGCTCCACATACCACGTAAATCGAGATCGAGGATCTTTTATGGAATACCATCGGTTGCCATTTCAAAGCAAGTGGATTTTCGTTGGCAATAATGCAAGGATCGAGGTTCGAGGTATTAGCACTTGCAAACTTGTTTTGTGTGATGGAAATACCTTGATACTGCATTATATACTTCATGCTCCTGCCATCCGACAGAATTTAATTTCTATAATTTGCTTATTATACTTTGGGTGTAAATACCGCATTCCTAATGGTGTTCTAGATGAAGAAATATATATGGAACAACCAATTGATTCATTGAAAAAGGGTTTGAACACAAGAAGTGTAAACTCAAAAGATCTATTTATGAATTAAAACAGTAGTCCAGACAGTGGTACTTGAGGTTTCACAAGGCGATTACCTCATATAACTTCCTGATGATAGAGGAAGACCACTGTGTCTATGTTAAGCGGTTTGAGGATAACTTTGTGATAGTATCCTTATATGTAGATGATACACTCTTAGCTGGAAATAGTATTGACTTGGTGATAGCTATTAAAGAATGACTTTCATTAAATTTTGAGATGAAAGGCATGGGTGAAGCAGAATACATACTCAGAGTTAAGATTTGAAGGAATCGTTCCAAGATAATCCTCACTCTTTCACAAGAGAATTATATGAAGAAGATACTTGAGCGATTCAATATGAGTGAATGTAATCCCATGGATATCCCTGTGGCCTTAAGTTCTGACATGTGTCCCAAAATTGAATTAGATAAAAAGCAAATGGAAAGAGTTTCATATGCCAGTGCTGTTGGTAGCCTGATATATGCAATGATGTGTACAGACCAGATATTTGTTATGTCATAGGGCTTATTAGTATATTCCAGTCCAACCCTAGTGAGAAACACTGGAAAGCAGTGAAAAAGATCTTGAGATACTTAAAGGGCATAACTGACTATGTGTTGTGTTATCAAGGAACCGATGCTAATGTAGGCGGTGATGAAGAAGAACAAAGATCAACTTTATGATACACCTTCTTGTTTAACAACGGCGCCATATGTTGGAGTAGCAAGAAGCAGACGTGCATTGCTTTACACTCTATGGAAGTTGAGTTTGTGGCATACACTGCAGCAGCACATGAGGCTATTTGACTGAAGAGATTTATCAAATACCTAGGATTTGGAACGAGAGTACCAATCCAGTGTTAATACACTGTGACAATACTGTATCTATAGCCTACACTAAAGACCCTAAGTATCATAGTAAGACCAAACACATTGATATAAAGTATAACTTTGTGAGGGATTATATAACACATAAAATTGTAACTGTAAAATACATTTCAACCAAATGTATGGTTGCAAACCCCCTGACCAAACCAATAGGCAAAGAAATATTCAAGAAACATGTAAAAGCCATTGGCATACAAAAGATGTAAAGTTGCAAATTGTATGTAATATTTTTGTTTTTTGTTAATGATATCATGTCATTTATTATTACTTATATGTCTAGGTAACAGAATACAATGTCTAGTATATCATACAGGTTGAAAAGAGTAGCTCTTTCACACGAGTAACTGCCTTTGATGCTAGAGAAGCGTTCAAAGATGAGACATGTGTTCACCAGTAAAGTAGCAAGAGTGCTGATATGGTAGAGAAGAAACACAATAAATATCACCTTAGCTTAAAAAGTGCAGTAAGTCGAGATGAGATCCATAAGTAAGGGTATGGATGAAACAATAGATACCTACATCCATAAAACCTATTGCCAGATAATAAATTCTTCAAAATTGATGTCATATTATGTGAATATAATTGAAGAGTTTGGGTTTAGATTCTATGAGTGTCTAGACTTAAGTCTGTACGGTGTGACTGATAGAATCAAAACGACGTACACTCTTTAAGGATAAGAGGAACACCGTAACATGTGATTCATACCACATGTACTAAAGAACCGCAAATGGAAAACAAGTGAATCAATCCCTGCTTTATTGTTGTGTGAGTTCTAGAAAGGTATCATCCTTTCAAAAATGTCTTTTAACTTTGACAATATTATGGAGATATGTTTCAGCGATTGTTACTTTAGTATATGTCCTATGGTCAAATTATATATGAACCAAAGATATTATGCTAGAAAAGCGGTTGATTCATATCAAAATGATATATAGGCGAAAGAAAGAATGCCAAAATATACACATCCATGCTAGTGTCTGTGACTGGTTCCTTATGATATTATTTTGTTAATTTCATAGGTGTGGATACTATGCATAAGTGGAGGCTATCTGAGTTATATGCTGACTCAAGAGGGATTAGATTAGCTATAAGAAAAGTGTATATGGGTAAATTTAGGACATTCAAGACACTATAACTTATTCTAATCAAGCTGCACTAATGGGTTACTTTGTGCTGGTCTCTATAAAAGGGATTTCTAGTATAAACACTTGGAAGGAGACACCATGCCTATGCGGTCACAGCAAAGTACCCAGTATGAAAGAAGGAAAAGAATGAGATTGGACCTAAGACATCTAATCCACCAAGTATGAGTGGTAGATGTTAGAAAATAGGCCAGTCCACCTATGGTGGCTTAGGCCCAGGTCTATGAGGAGAAGATGTAGAGGGAACGATCTCTTTTAAATATGAGAAAATGAGGAACTGGAAGTTATTTGGATATCCAACTCCCTCTACCATATATACACGTACAGGAGCAAAAATAAACATGCATGTGTAGGTGCTTTGTGGCAGTCAGTTTTTCAGAGGTTCTTTCTACAAAGTGAGCATTTCTGGCTTGAGTTGGTTCCTCTCCCTCTGGACGTCTGAAACTCTTCCTTTGGTGAATTTCCTGTGAAATGTACCATAGTCCATACAAGGTGCTCTGGTTGCGTGTGAGTATCTCAGTGGAAAAGAAACCATCTCAGGTACGCCTAAAAACCTTTAGTTCAAAAAGTCACGAGTAGAAAACAGTTTTCTAGCAATTCCTTATCTAAACAGGGACAAAATAAGCATCATTTGCTGTAAGAACATGCTCATTCTCTAAAGAATCAAACAATTTGGCACAATGTGTCACCCAGATATCCCCATAAATATATCCATAAAGGTAGCCCAATGAACTTTTTTGGCATGTGGTTGACCCACTTCATGATTGAAGTTCCATTTCACCCAATCAATACCTGTAAAGAGAAGAAATTAAGTATCCCAAGAGTAAGGTGAGACAACAGTTTTCTATCGGTCTATAGCATTGGAACAATCTCTGAACAAATGCATTGAGTCTTCAATCTATGTACAACCAAACGGACAAGCAGCAGAAGTTGTAAGTCCTCTATGTACCCTCAGTACAATTGTATGAAACCTTCCATGTGAAAAAAGTCACATGAAGTGGGTATGCCAATTTTACATAAAAGACAATATTCCCCAAAGTATGGGTGTTTATAAAGCCCACGGCCCGGTATGCCCACCCAAGCCCATGAAAAAAAATCCTGCCCAGCCCAATAAATACAGGGTAGGGCTGGGCATCAGGCTGCAAAATGTAGCCCATACTTTTTTTGGGCTAGGCACCGGGTAGGGGGTTGCCCTACCCTGCCTATGAGCACTCATTCTTTTCTTTTTTTTTTTACTTTTCTCCCTAGATACTATGTTTGGAAGGGAGAATATGATAACTACTAGTGACTAAAGGGCCATTTTAGAAATATAAGTAGTTAAGTAAGTAAGTTGAGTCTTTTAATATTTATAACTATATTAATTTTTTCTTTTTCTTTAACTTTACTAATCATAATATGATTACATTATAAATTATAATTGTTTATTTTATTTTTTTTAGATGCTTCATCTTTGTCAATATTTCAGAAATTGATACAAAGTTACAATTATAAATTACTTAGACTTCAAAGCTTTTTTTATATGCAATGAATTTTAATACTTTAATTATTATCTTTTTGTTGCCTAATTTTTAGTGGATTATAGATATTATTTAACTCTTAAAGACATATGGATATTGTATTATTTTAGAAGTTTATAATTGCAGATTGTTTTCCACAACATGAGTATGGCATCACAACTTGGGCATGCCCAGCCTAAAATGGTTAGGGTTTTTATCGGATAGGGTCGGGCATCAGGCTGTAAAATGCAGCCCATACTTTTTTCGGGCAGGGTACCGAGCAAGGGGTTACCCTGCCCATGAACACCCATACCCCAAAGCAATTTCTAGAGAGTATTTGCCCGTTGCCATGTACCTACAAAGAGAGAATGGTATGCCAATTTTATAGAAAAACAACCATCAGTATATGGTTTCTAATAAAATTTATCATCACCTCTCTCCTCATGAGGTGGGTGCGCACTAGTGATATGATCAATAGCAATTTGGGGAAGCCAACAACTCAGTTTCTATCTATCCTATTCTCCCCTTGTAAGGAAACGGGCGATCCACCCATGGTGGATCAGACCCGACCGATGGAAAACAGAGAGCCATTTACATGAGAACCGAGGGAACATTTGAATTTGAAATAAGGGAGTTAGATACAGTTATCTAACTCCCCTCCCCACAGGCTATATATATGTGCATACACGGACAGAAATGTTGTTGGTTGAAGAACAATATTTCTCTGTTTCTTACGCTATGTTTTCATTATTCCTCAAAGTGTATTTGCCATGTAAACGTGAATAAGAGCCTTCTGTAGTGTTCTAGTCCTTGTGTGGGTATCCAGTGAGTCAAGCAAAGGATTCCAGATATGCCCAAAACCTTCAGTGGCATCAGAGCATGGTTATTCACTTCCGCATGCTTCTCTGTATTTTCATTTTTTTTCTGGTTATGCACTGTTCCTTTGCATATATATGTCTTAAAGTGTTTGTTTAGTAATAATATGCATAGAGCATGTATTTAAACGATAAAGAGAAGCATTTTCAACGAAAACCGAATTGAAATTTTTTTTTTAAATTGGGTCATTAGAAAATAGAGGTTTTAGGCCTTGAAAATTATCCCATTGCGTAGAGCATGAAAAAATGAAGAAGATGACACCAAGAACATCAAAATCAGACATCGGACGGAGAAGTTATAAATGAAAAATGAGTCGGGTTGTTGGACCCGGCTGTAGGTAGGGGATGACACTGTTCATCCCCCAAAATGACGCCATTTTTTTGCCTCAGTAAAAAAAATTGACGGGGCACTGTTCATGATGGATTGGGCTGTAAGAGGCCCAACCAAAAAAAAATAATTTTTTTTTAATTTATATAAAAAAATCATTTTTTTTAATTTATAAAAAAAATTGGGGGAAAAATTATGGGCTTCGTTCAATTTTTTATTTTTTCTGAATTTTTTCCTTCTTGGGGCGCGTGGGAGCGTGAGACCTCCGATTGAGGTGCGGTTTGTTCCTAAAAATCCCTAAAATCAAGATCTTTATTTTGACATATACTTTGCCTAATTTTGGAGGCAATGCTGAACCTATTTATGAATATTCAGTGTATTTTCTGGTATTTTTTAGTGTTTAAAAATTCCAAAAAATTATGATAATTAATGTGTTATTATTTAGGTGAAAATGAGTTCATCTAACACTGAATCTCTGTGATATACTATAAATGATGACATCTCATTCTTGGATGAGATCAATAACCTAGAGGAAAACCTTCAAGAGGATCCAGAGCAAGATCTTGATAATCTTTATGAAGAAGACCTAGAGGAGTTGATGGAGGAAGTTCCAAAAGAGGGACCAGAAGAAAGAGATTATTCCGGACCGTGCTCAGAAACATTATTCCCCATCGAACCACTTCCTCTACAGCCTTTAATAATGTCTTCAGATTTAAACTCCAAGAGGGCCTACTCTTAATGGTGAACCTCAAGTTGAGGATGGAGAAGAAGTGAATCAATCTCTTACCCCTATTTTGGCCATGAACATAACTAAAAGAGATGCAGCTATGTTAACAAACATGAAAGGCATTAATGGCTTAATTGGTAAACACATTGAAGGCATGACAGATAAGAAGCATACTGAATTCTACTTGAAAGTTATAATGGAATTTATAAGAGCTACAAGAGTTAGAGGCAAGCCCAAACCAGGATGCATCAGCAAGAAAAATTGGCTTAGAAGAATATAATTTGTATCTAATCTTAAAAAGCCACCTCATGAGCTTAAGAAGCTAAGAAAAGCAATGTTAGAATATTGTAAAACTCATATCGAATGATGTATGTTTGTACTTTGATTTCCATTGCTTTACTTTGTTAAAGACATGCTTTTATACTCTTTCTTTGTAAAGACTTATTATTATTACATGCCTTGTATGCAAGAGAAACATGTTTCATTTTAATTCTTTATATGTTATGATTCATGTATATTTTTTTATAAGTGGGAGCCTTTTTAGATGATGAGTATTCTGAAAAGCAATATTTCATAAGAAAAGTACTTATATTAATTTTGATAGAGAATGATGGCATTGCTAGTGCTTGTGTGATGGGAGGTACAAATGTATTCTCCTGATCATGGGTCTAGTGATATTATTATTTTCTGATCAAAAATTAATAAAAGTACATGACATTGTATACTTTACATGTGCTATATATATATATATGTAAATTCACTTAAATGTTCTATGGTTTAATAAATTAATGTGGGAAAGGTTTGTCACAGAACTGATATTGAACAATGGCATCAAAGAACATTATTGCTTAATTAAACAAGGGGGAAAAACTCAACGGGGACAACTGGGATATTTGGCACTGAAAGGTTCAATATATTCTAGAAGAACATGATGCCATTGAGCCATTAACAATGGCCATAGTAGAACCCGAGGCTGGTAATACGACCCAGCATAAGAGAGACCAGGAAGCTTACCAATCCTGAAAAAAGAAGAATAGCATTGCAAGAATCACTCTACTGAGCGCAATGGCTGATGACTTAATGTGTGAGTTTGAGACACATAGAACGGCACAGGCAATGTGGATTGCCTTAAAGGATAAGTTTAGAGGAGTGTCCACGACTAAGCTTAGAAGGTTGACAATTAAATTCGATACCTATAAGCTAAAACCAAATAATCCTATGAGGCAACATCTACGAGAAATGTCCATAATGATCCGTGAACTGAAGGAAGTCGGACATAATCTATCTGATAAACAACAAGTGCAGGCTGTCATCAGATCACTCCCTGCCAGTTGGGAGCACATGAAAGTTAATCTGACCTATTATGAAAATATCATTACTTTCAGTTATGTAGCTAAGCATTTGGAGCTAGAGGATGAACGTCTGGAGGCTTATAAAGCCACTGGACAAGCCTATTTGACCGAAGGTGCTGGTTCTTCCCAATCAAAGCCTAAAAAGGGCAAGAAATCTCAGAAAAATGGGAAGAAAGGCAGTCCTCCAACCAAGAAGGGCAAGCAACAGTTCAAGAAGAAGGGAAAGAAAGGAGGCAAGAAAAAGCTAGACCTAAAGAAGGTCAAATACTTTGCCTGCCAGAAAATGGGACATTTCGTACGTGACTGTTCTAAACAGGCCTAGAGCGAAAAGGTAACAGTGAATTATGTGAATTCACATGTCTCATTTGTTTCTAACACTATTTTTCTGACAAAACCTATTTCTTTTTCTTGGATTATTGACTCAGGCTCCACAGACCACGTAAGTCGAGATCAAGGATCTTTCGTGGAATATCGTCGGTTACTATATCAAAGCAAGTGGCTTTTCGTTGGCAATAATGAAAGGATAGAGGTTCGAGGCATTGTCACTTGCAAACTTGTTTTGCGTAGTGGAAAGACCTTGATATTGCATGATGTGCTTCATGTTCCTGACATCCGACGGAATTTAATTTCTGTAATTTGCGTACTAGACTTTAGGTTTAATGTAAACTTTCATAGTAAAGTTACAGATATTTATAGCAACTCAATATTTTATGGTTCAACTTTCCATTTTCAAAGCTTCTTTATTTTGGATCTTGCTAATAATTTTAATGTTCATGATTGCTTTGCTATTACTTCAAATAATCCTTATATGAATATTTGGCATGCTAGACTAGGATATATTAATCAAAATAGAATGATTAAACTGGCTAAAGAAGGCCTGTTGGGGGTGATCCCTAACATGGATATGTCATTATGCGTAACTGTCTAGCTGGTAAGGCTACCAGGAAACTATTCGGTAAGGGAATACGAGCTAAAAACCCATTACAATTAATCCATTCTAACATTTGCGGTCCAATGAGTGTGAGGGCAAGACACGGAGCTTGGTATTTCATTACCTTTATTGATGATTTTTCATGATATGGTCATGTCTATTTGATTTCACATAAGTCTGAGGCACTAAAGTGCTTTAAACGATATATGAATGAAGTAGAAAATCAAATGGACAATATAATCAAGGCATTACATACTGATCGAGGTTGTGAATACCTTTCAGATCAATTCAAACTGCTCTGTGAAGAAAAAGGGATTATTAGGTAACTAACTATCCCTGGCACACCTCAACAGAATGGGGTTGCTGAAAGAAGAAACAGAACTCTTCTGGACATGGTTAGGTCTATGATAGCTCAGGAAAACCTTCCAATTTCACATTGGGGTGATGCTTTATTGACGGCAACTTTCATACTTAACCGTGTGCCCTCAAAATCAGTCGCTTCCATAACCTACGAGTTATGGACTAAACGTCAGCCAGATCTAACTATCCTTAAACCTTGGGGCTCGGTGGCATACATCCATGACAATTCTCATAGACATGGGAAACTGGGTCCTAGAGGGAAGAAATATATTTTTATTAGGTACTCTAAACCCTCAAAAGGATATGTATTCATAAGTGAAATTGAAGATGGAACAGTGACTGAAATAGAATCAAGAGATGCTGTATTTATTGAGACGGAGTTTCCTAGTAGGGGAGATGTTGACTGCACTATATCTCTTTATGAGACTCAGGAACATGATAGTGCCGAACAAATTGACAGACTAGAATCGTCTAGGCGTGTCAATCTGAGTGGGAGCCAAGAACAATCAACATAAAGACCGAGACAAATGAGAAAAGATAAGCAAGTTGCTCCTACCAGAAAGAGTAACAAGGAAAGTGTTCCAAAGAAACGCTTCCAAATAGAAGGTGAAGCACTCTTAGTTACTCCAGAAGGGGATGATGAACCCCACACTGTTCATGAGGCCTTAACAGGTCCTGCAAAGGAGGAATGGAAGAAAGCAATGAAAGAGGAAATGGACTCAATGATGAAAAATCAAGTTTGGGAATTGGTTAATCTGCCAAAAGGGCGTAAAGCCATTGGGAACAAGTGGGTTCTCAAAATCAAAAGAAAAGTAGATGGATCAATTAACAAATTTAAATCTCAATTTGTTGCAAAGGGATATACACAACAGGAAGATATAGATTATGAGGATACTTTTTTACCTGTTGTGCGCTTCAATTCAATAAGACTTATTCTGGCAATAGTAAACAGTTTAAACTTAAAGTTACATCAGATGGATTTGAAAACCGCATTTTTGAATGGTGGTCTGGATGAAGAAATCTATATGGAATAACCAATAAGTTTCATTGATAAAGGGTTTAAACACAAGAAGTGTAAACTCAAAAGATCTATTTATGGATTGAAATAGTCATCCAGACAGTGGTACTTAAGGTTTCACAAGGTGATTACCTCATATAACTTCCAGATGATAGAGGAAGACCATTGTGTCTACGTTAAGCGATTTAAGGGTAACTTTGTGATATTATCCTTATACGTAGACGATATACTCTTAGCTGGAAATAGTTTTGACTCTATGATAGCTATTAAAGAATGGCTTTCATCAAATTTCGAGATGAAAGACATGGGTGAAGCAGAATACATACTTGGAGTCAAGATTTGAAGGAATCGTTCCAAGAGAATCCTCACTCTTTCACAAGAGAATTATATCAATAAGATACTTGAGCGATTCAATATGAGTGAATGCAAACCTATGGATATCCCTGTGGCCACTGGAGTGGCCTTGAGTTCTGACATGTGTCCCAAAACTAAATCAGATAAAAAGCAAATGGAAAGAGTTCCATATGCAAGTGCCATTGGTAGCCTAATATATGCAATGATGTGTACAAGACCATATATTTGTTATGTCGTGGGGCTGGTTAGCAGATTCTAGTCCAACCTTAGTGAGAAACACTGGAAAGTAGAGAAAAAAATCTTGAGATACTTAAAGGGAACATCTGGCTATGCATTATGTTATCAAGGAAGCGATCTACGCCTAATCGGATATTTTGATGCTGATGTAGGCGGTGATGAAGAAGAATGAAGATTTTAGGATACACCTTCTTGCTTAACAACTGCACCATATGTTGGAATAACAAGAAGCAAACATGCATTGCTTTACACTCTACGGAAGCTGAGTTTGTGGCATACACTGCAGCAGCGCAAGAGGCTGTTTGGCTGAAGAGATTTATCGAGCACCTAGGATTTGGGAATGAGAGTATCAATATGGTGTTGATACACTGTGACAATACTGTAGCTATAGCCTACACAAAAGACCCTAAATATCACAGTAAGACCAAACACATTGACATAAAATATAACTTTGTGAGGGATTATATAGCACAGAAAATTATAACTGTACAATACATTTCAACCAAGTGTATGGCTGCAGATCCCCTAACCAAACCAATAGGCAAAGAAACATTCGAGAAACATGTAAAAGCCATTGGCATGTTAAAAATGTAAAGTTGTAGACTGTATGTAATACTTTTGTTTTTATTAATGATATCTTATCATTTATTATTACTTATATGTATGGATAAATGTATACAATGTCTAGTATGTCGTACAGGTTGAAAGAGGTATCTCTCTCACACGAGCAACCGTCTTTGATGCTATAGAAGCGTTCAAAGATTAGACATGTGTTCACCAGTAAAATAGCAAGAGTGCTGATATAGTAGAGAAGAAACACAATAAGTGTCGCATTGGCTTAAAAGTGCAGTGAGTTGAGATGAGATCCATGAGTAAGGGTATAGATCGAACAATGGATTCCCACATCCATAAAACCTGTTGCCAGATGACAAATTCTTCAAAAAATTGACATCATATTATGTGAATATAATTGAAGAGTTTGGGTTTAGATACTATGAGTGTCTAGACTTAAGTCTGTACGGTGTGATTGATAGAATCAAAATAACATACACTCTTTAAGGATAAGAGGAACACCGTAACATGTGATTCATACCACATGTGCTAAAGAACCGCAAATGGAAAGCAAGTGAATCAATCCCTGCTTCATTGTTATATGAGTTTCAGAAAGGTATAATCCTTTCATTAATGTCCTTTGAGTTTGACAATATTATGGAGGTATGTTTCAGCGATTGCTACTTTGGTATATGTCCTATGGTTAAAATTATATATGAACCAAAGGTATTATGCTAGGAAAGCGGTTGATTTATATCAAAACGATATATGGGCGAAAGAAAGATTTCCAGAATATACATATCCATGCTAGTGTCTGTGACCGGTCCCTTGTAATATTATTTTGTTAATTTCATAAGTGTGGATACTATGCATAAGTGGAAGGCTATCTGAGTTATAAACTGACTCAAAAGGGATTATATTAGCCATGAGAAAAGTGTATACAGGCAAATCTAGGACATCCAGGCACTATAACTTATTCTGATCAAGCTGCACTCAAGGGTTGCTTTGTGCTGATCTCTAAAAAAGGGATTTCTAGTACAAACGCCCGAAAGGAGACGTCATGCCTACGCAGTCACGGCAAAACACCTAGTATGAAAGAAGGAAAAAAATGAGATTTGAGCCATAATATCTAATCCACCATGTGTGAGTGGGAGATGTAAAGAAACGGGCGATCCACCCATGGTGGATCAAACCTGACCGATGGGAAACAGAGAACCGTTTACATGAGAACTGAGGGAACATTTGAATTTGAAATGAGGGAGTTAGATACGGTTATCTAACTCCCCTCCCCACAGGCTATATATATGTGCATACACGGACATAAATGTTGTTGGTTGAAGAACAATACTTCTCTATTTTTGACACTCTGTTTTCATTATTCCTCAAAGTGCATTTGCCGTGTAAACGTGACCAAGAGCCTTCCGTAGTATTCTAGTCCTCGTGTGGGTATCTAGTGAGTCAAGCAAAGGATTCCAGATACGCCCGAAACCTTCAGCCCTCCACTACTCTTTCATTTCTATTAATAAGGCCTTCGTGACCAGGAATTAAATAAATGATGGGCTCATTAAGTTCCAACCAATTATCGAACCAGAAGGAGGCATTCTGCCCATTGCCAATTTTCTTTCCTAAGCCAGTTTGAAAAGAATGCCACACATTGCAAAAACTCATCCAAGTGCGTGAAGCATGTTTCCTTCTTTTCACATTGGGATTGCCTCTATGACCACATTGATACTTCGCTCTTAGGACTTGTACCCAAAGGGAGTATTTTTTTGGTTCTGACTCCCTCTTATTTCACGACAATATGTAATATAAATTATTTAGATTATGTTTTTTTACCAAAAGTTTAAATAATATTTGATTAAGTATAATTTTAATAAATGGTATTCATAATGTGAATAGTGTAATTAACTACTAGTATAATGTTATATTTTACAATGATTTTGTATTATTTAGATGCGGATAAGATAAATGATAAATATAATATCATTCATGAAAAGTTAAAACATTAGGAAAAGTAAATTTTTTTATTGTAAATGATAAATAATAATATCATTCATGTTATACCCCAAAAGAATATCTGTTTCTTAAGTCTAGATTCTTAAAATGAAAAAAAATCTATATAATTAAAACAAAAATAAAGAAAATTAAAGTGTTTTGCTCTTTTTTTTATTTATGATATTGAATTCTCAGTTTTATATTTAAAAAAATATGATGTTTTTTTTTTTAAATTTACTTGAACGAGAAACCCGCACTTATTACTAATTTATTTTGCCAAATACTAACTTTTTAAGTTTTATAAAAGTAAGCATGACGTTGCCCCCTTTACCAAGGATATCCGTCTGATATTAATCCGATGGAGAGAGATGATACTACATTCAATAGACAAAGATGGGTTGTGCTTGCTTTAGGTAGCTTGCCATCCACTTTGATCCAACCGCTGATTATTAAACCGGTTTCAACGATTATTTAGTTAAGGTATATCTTTTATTGTTCTAAGTATATCTAATATTTTAAAATATTTTATAATTTATCTAGTATATTAAAGTATTTCTTTTATATGTGTTCAGTAATATTTTATTATTCATTCAACACATAAAAATATTTTTTCAAGTGTCCAACTTCGCTTCCCTTCCACTTTGATCCAACAGCTAATTAAATCGGTTTTGATAATTATTTAAAGGGTTGGTTAAACTACCTCTAACATCTTGAAGTTTATTTGTAGGTACATCCAGTAGTTTAAAATATTTTATGATTTATCTAGTATATTAAAATATGTTTTTATATATGTCTAATATCCTAAAATCTTTCATAGTCCATCCAATAACATAAAGTGTCAAAACCACTTTTTTTTATAAACTCTTATCTATAAGCCATTTTCTAAAAGCTACCCAAAAGTCATTTTTTTTTCATAAACTCGTTTATAAAATCTTATCCAAACGGACCCTAAGTGTATCTAATACCCTAAAAATTTTACTAACAAACACTTTTAGTGATAGATGCAATTTCACTTAAAATGACTTCTTAGGAGTTAATATTGAGGTTAAAATTGTGCTTAAGAAGACTTTAAGGGTAAAGTTTTTCCTAAAAATTAAGATTTTAAGGTAAAAATTACGTCATAAAATATTTTATAATACTAAATATATCTAAAAAAATATTTTAGGATAATAGATACATATGAGAAAGAATATTTCATAGTGTTAGATACAACTTGACCTTTATTCAAAAATTAGTGAAACTAAATTATAATTAAAATAATATTATCTAATTAAAATATATAAAAATATTTATATACAATTTTGAAAGGAGTCATATTTAAATAAAAAATATACAATAGATAATACAACAAAATAGACTTATTAAAATACAGATAAAACATACTGCTATTTTTTAGCTCAACAAAGAAGAAAAAAATATAAAATATAACTCGATCAACTTATCTAAAATTTTTGACCAAATTAGATAGAAGAGTGGTTCACTAGTTTACTAATTTGACTAGTTGCTTTAGTTAAATTTTAATATTATGGTACACATGATGGAAATTATTTCTAATTGTATTAATCAAATTTTATTTTTAGTACTCCTTAAATAAGAATTAATTTTTTTATAAAGAACAATTTATTCAATAAAAAGATAAAACGATACATATAAAATCATCAACTAATCCTCTTTTAGGATCAAATTGAGGGCACAAAGTCTAAAAAAACACATTACAACAAGCTAATAGAAAATTAAACAAGAATCCAACAATGTCATAAGCAATGAGAATAAGAAACTATAATCTGTTCATCCAATAAACTGTCAGCAGTTCTAAGGCCAACTAAAGTTTGAGTCTCATATCAAACCAGCTGCAATACTACCAAATCAGATATTGCTTGAAGTCCCAAAAAATAGGAGTAGAAGCTATTCAGCAACAATGATAAAACTATAGACAATGGAGGACAAAATCTCCAACGTCAATAGCTATTGAATTTGCAAAAATGGGTTTTACACAACTAAGAACAAATGCCCTTACAAACTATAGAGAGAGTATGTTGATAAACTTGATGGAATGATGTTGTTAGGGAGAAAGACCGACAAGAAATTGCAAATAACAATTAATTAAAAGGTCATAGCTAGCAAGAGTTTTGAGATTGAGATTTTAGTATACAGCAACGTAGGGGATAAGATAACCTTATGAAAAGGTTATTCAATTCTCAATCTAGATTAATCTGAGGCTGTTATTATGTCTAAAAAATAGCTTGCCTTGGGATATTAGAGGAGAAATTTAAAAGAAAATATTCCTTATGCCAGATATATGATGGACCCTAATAATTTATTTATATCATAATTTCTCACAACCACATTGTCTTGACCAGAAAAAAAAGCTAATATATGATATCTTTTTCTTCACGTGGATGTACTATCGAATTGATTTTCCAAACATTGTATATCCAGACAAACTGTGTCGAAAATGGAAATAATTTAGTATGGTGTGAGATTTAAATGCGAAAGCAATAGGGGTTATATTATGTGAATTTTTTAAATTTTATTTTTAAATATATATAATTCGTAAAGTACTTCTTTTTCCTTTTTAGCAAACAATTGGTAAAGTACTTCTTAAATTTGGATTTCTAACTTACCTATGAATTAATACTATAAATTTATATCTCCTTTATATAGGATTTTTTAATTGAGTTGATTATTAAAATTGAAGCATTTAAATTTGTTTTGATAGGTCTAAATTTTATTTTTTAAAAAAACTATATTTTTAAATAAAATAATACACGTAATAAAACCCTCTTTAAATCGTAAGTTTGATGTTTTTCTCTGTTTTCGAGATTCACCACGAATTTTGTGAAAACATTGGGAGTGAAAGTGAGTGAATTATGCTAACGGGCAAAATATCAAGGGAAAAAGATAAGAAAAATCCATTTCAATTTCAGAATGACAATTTGGGCATGTGAATATTTAAAAGGACAGATTGGGCAGGAGATCCAATCTGTCATTTGTAAATTTGAGTGAAAAGACTAAATGACCCTAGAAGCGTTTGAAGAAAAAGCTGAAGAATGAAACTCATAACAAAATGAAGCAAGAGAAAAAGTAGGAGAACAGAACAAAATGGCCCTGTTTCCTTCGCTAGTTCATCATGAACCTCACTACCCACCAGCCTTTGCTTACTTCATTTTAGGTTGTCACCAAGATAAGGACCAAATCTTCAGGTTGTTACTGGCAGTTTATCGTCCAAGGAATCTGTATCTTCTGCATCTAGGGATGGACGAGAATGATGAAGAAAGGCACGGGTTGGCTGCGATAATTAGGTCAGTGCTTGCGATTCGTGCTTTTGGCAACGTAGATATGGTGGGCAAGGCCAATTGGATTACCTACTTGGGCTCCACCAATATTGCCATTACACTACGAGCTGCAGTGAAATTGGATAGTGAGTGGAATTAGTTCATCACTTTGAATGCTCATGATTATCCCTTCATCACCTAGGACGGTATGCTGATTCAGTAATCTATGCTTATGTTTTTCTTTTGTTTTTTATTAATTTGTACTATGTACCTTGTGTTTTATTCTGAGATTCACATACAATTTTGATTTAAGTGCACCTGTTTTGGACCTTAGAATGTTGTATTAAATGAAGGCTTAGTTTCTCTAGATGAGCATTAATACATAATAGCTTGGTCACATATGCCCACATTTTCATTTGGCTTTTGACTTTTCCCAGTCTCCGAGAAAGTGTTTCCATAATTGTTGAGTCTCTATTTTTTTTTATTAAGAGAATTGTACTATTCTATTTAAGTAATATTAGTTGTCTTAATTTAATATTTCTGAGGGTCCTAATTCTGAGTGTTTCCATTATTCTCTCTCTCAATCCCACTTAGAGTGTACCACGTATCACACGTTCAAAATTCAAAATTTAAATAAAAGAGAAATATCCTAGATAACAAGCTAGACTTTTGGTTATTATCACCTGAGCCCCTTATTAAATGAGCTTAGGCACAATTTACCAAGTATGAGCCCAAATTTCAACATCTCCCATTCAGACTTGGTGGATTGGATATCATAGTCCTAGCATCTTTCTCTTATTTCTTTCACACTAAGTGCTTTGCTATGATCGCATAGGCATGCCATCTTTGCTTAGTCGCCTGTACCAGAAATCTCTTTTATAAGACCAGAACAAAGCAAGCTCCTTCTTGTAGCTTGAATTTACCGATATACACTTTTCTATGGCCAATCTGATCCCTCTCGAATCAATACTTGACTTAGATTGCCTTTCTTATAAGCCTAGTATCCATACTTATGAAAACAAATATCATAAGCGACATGCCACATACATTAGCATACATGTATATATTGTAAGTAATATTCCTTTCACCTATATATCACTTTGATATAGATCAATTGCTTTCCTATCATAATTCCTTAGATAGTATCTATCATAATCATAGGATATATGCTAAAGCAATAGTCGTTGAAACATACTTCTATGATATTGTTAAAGTCAAAAGATACCAATACAAGGATTGTTCCTTCCTGGGGCTTACATAGCAATAAAATAGAGATCTTTCACTTGCTTCCCATTTGCGGTTCTTCTAGCAAATGTGTTATATCTAAATTTTTCCCTATCTATATAAGACCGATAGAGGAAAAAAGTTTAGAAAAGATTGTGATGATAAATAGAGAGAAAAGATGATGATTAGACAAAGATACAGAGAAGAGGGACTAGACTAAAAAGTCTAAAAGTTCTATGGTGCAAAATGTAAAGTAGAAATAAACTTTAGGCTATTAAGTGTAATTATAAAAAGTTAAGGGCCTGAAGTATAATTATCAAAAGTTCTAGGGTAAAATGGTAATTATAGAAAGTTGAGTTTAAAAAGGCCCAAAAATACTCAGAATCAGATAAGTCCCAAATTTTTTCAGTAAATAGAGAAAATTATTCTGATCAGTTTGATGCAACACAATTTTGATTTAAGGTCATGAAAAATTGATATAAATTTTTGAAGAAAGAAAAATTAATATAGTATCCTCTAGATCTCAGAATCAGATAAAATTTAGTATTAAATTCTTATAATTAATATAATAATTTATGAAACTCACAAAGCTAAAAAATGAGTTATGTAGAATTTCAGAGGAATTTCTCAGGAGTTGAACCCATGAAGGTAGTGGATCATGTAGAGAGCCCAAAATGACATCTCATAGGCCCAATAATATTTTTATATAAGTATGTGGGCCAGGGTTAATAAAGACTCAAAATATAAAATTATGAAAATGCCACTAAGTATGCCATGTGTTTTGTCATTAAGCCAAAGATGGACAAAAAGTATTTTGGTCATTTGACTAAGGTTAGACGATCAAGGAGAGTTCCCAAAATAGTTGACCAAGGTCAAGGAATGCTCTGATAATGTGTGAAAAGACGATAATGCCCTTGAGGTATTAAAGTAAATAAAGAAGAAGCAATGGGCATTTTGGAAATCTGCCAAGAGATCTGTAATTAAGTTTAGACCTAGTACATTAATGACAATGGTAGAAAGAATCCATATACTAGATTTAAGGTTAGAAAGCATATTATGGAATCTCATAAAAATTAAATTTATAAAATAGTATGACTTTTTGGAAATTAGATTGAGCTGGTATCGGATTGGACTTGAATTTTTTTAGATGCTTCCTCCCTTTGCAATGTTATCACATGGGCTATGAGTTCTCCCTTGATGATTTCATGGATGATGTCATCTCATTGGCTTCTAGGCAAGCTAATCCAAGATTACATATGAGCCATTATATCAAATAATGCACAAAGTGATATTGGCTATTCATTTCCATTGGATTTTTCTATAAATACCACCATATTTCTGATTCAAAATCATGGCAAGAGAAACCTTAGGGAAGCTATGTCAAAATGGAAACTCAAGTCAAGATAAAGAAGATTCAAGGCACCAAAGTTCAAGCTAGCTAGAGATTAAAGATAAACAATCTATCCTAACTTATTTTCCTCTAATTTATGGCTTGAGCTTAGGGTTTTCATGGAAAAAAGTTGAGTTTTCTCTAAGGTTTATATGCTGCCCAAGAATCCTAGATGAAAGGAGAAAGAAGAAATTAAAGTTAGAGTTATATGATTGAGGCTTGAACAAGCTAGTTAGATGATTGGTTGTTGCATTAAGTTGATATTCTTGACTTTGCCATTGAAGATATATTTCGGTCTACACTGTTCATGATAGAAGGAGATAGACTTTCAATAATTTAATACTTTCATTCAATTTATATGATGATTTTGTGTAGGATTGGATACATTTTGAATCTTGAAAATATTGGAATTGGAAGTTGTAATTCTTAGAACTATTCTCTATTACTATTTATTCGCATGAACAATGATTAGAATTTCATAATTTTGATGCTTCCAATAGTTTTGGAAGAATTTTATATATTTTGTAAATCTATCCATAACAATGCATAGGAGCTAGAATATCATAATTCTAAGCTTATACATGGATTCAAACGATAAAATTGTATAGGGTAAAGTTAAGACATCAATTGATTCAAATGCCAAGTGAATTAGTAAAGATCAAAGGAAGTCATGTTAGTTAAAGAAAGTTTAATGATCAAGGAAGTTAGATTGTGATGGATGGATGATTATATGATGTTAGGATTTGATTGTGGACTCCAAAGAGGTAGCCACACATCCAAGAGAAGTAAGAAGAAAGAGGCAAAGAAAAGTTAAAGTAAGAAGAAAGTCAAGTATATGAGGTAATAAATTTATCCTAGACTTGTATGTATTGAATGTTATACTTGGTTGTGCTATAGTTATATTGAATTATGTTGCATATGTGTTATGATTGAAGCTCTATTTCTATTATTACTTTGGCCAATTGTATTTCATATGTTACATGGAAGCATGCACATTACATAATGTTAACACTTTCACAAGTAAGCACAAAGTATTTACATTAATGCATGCATTATTCAGTACCATTTGCTACTGAGTTTTCCCTATAAATCTCACTCTATCTATGTAATCCCAATCCCAATAGGTTTATGAATGATGAAAGAGGATGATCAAATATGAAGAGAAGCAAGGGATTTGATATTATAAATGTTATGTGAAGAATTGTTATATGTAATGTTGCTATATGACCAATATAAACAGTGATGATCATGATGTAATAAAAAATAGTAGATGGTGAGATAAATGTATGAAATTTTATAGAAATTTAGTTAACATGTCAATCTTCATTTTGACACCAAGAACACCTTATTTCAATGTCTGTACAAAGAGAATGAATTTCCTAAATATAGGGACCAGAATCTATTTTCAAAAATATTTGATAATTAAACTATATTAATTGGCTAAGTATTTGGTCAAGAACTTATTTTTTACCTTAAAGTTAAAGATAGTAGCTTTGAGTAGAATTTTGAACCACTTCATTTTGATTTTTCTAGAATTAATTATGATTTTTTGAAGTTTGTCATCTAATCTGGAATACCATATGAATAGTACTCGAGAAGAGTAAAATTCTATATTTAGCTAATGGACTTCTAAGGTCTAGTAAGTGGTTCTAAATGCTACCGAATGGCCTCTCAAATGTATGAAAGTAAGGATATTTTAACATGTGGTATGAATCACATGCTACAGTGTCAGTCTTATGCTATAAGAGCGTATGTCTCTTTGGATTTATCATTAACACCATACAGACTGAAGTCTATGCACTCTTATTATCTAGACCCAAACTCTTCAACTCTACTCATATCATATGACGTCAATGTTGAAGGATTTGCTATCTAGCTATAGGCATCATGGAAATGGGTTTCCATGGTTTAATCCAATTTCATGTATATGGATCTCAGATTGACATACCTTAATATTTTTTTTTTGCGTCAATTTGTTCTACACTGTATTGTTCCTGTTCTTCGTAAAGAGATATAATGCAATCTATATTTTCTCTATTAGGAAATTTAGTCTTAATAAATATAGCATCTCATGATTCTATTTTAGTCACTGTTCTATCTTCATTTTTACATATGAAAACATATCCTTTTGATTGTTTATAGTGATTCTATTTTAGTCATTGTTCTATCTTCATTTTTACCTATGAAAACATATCCTTTTGATTGTTTATAGTACTTCATAAAGATACACTTCTTTCCTCTAGGACCTAACTTCCCATACTTATGAGAATTATCATAGATATACGCTACTGACTCCATGGTCTAAGGATGTTTGATCTAAATTGCATTTCATCCATAACTCATTGGGCATGGAAGTGACTAATTTTGAGGGCACGTGGTTAAGTATGAAGGTTGTTATCAACAAGACATCACCCCTAATATGAAATTGACAGGTTTACTTGAGCCATCATAGACCTAACTATGCCTAGAAGAATTTTGTTTGTTCTTTCAACAACTATATTATATTGGGGAGTACTAGGGATAATTACTTGCATAATTATCCCTATTTTTTCACAGAGTTGTTTGAATTGGTATGACAAATATTCAAAATCTCAATCAATATGTAACACTATGATTTTATTGTCATTTGATTATTCATCTCATTAATGTATTATCTGAAACACTCAAGGGCCTCATACTTATAAGAGAACACATAGACATGACCATATCGTGAAAAGTCATCAATAAAGGTAATGAAATACCAAGCTTTGTGCCTTGCCCTCACATTCATTAAATAGTAAATATCGAAATGGATTAATTACAATAGACTTTAACCTCTTGTTCCCTTGCCGAAAGGCTTTCTTATTGCCATGCCCACTACATAGTTTCACATAAGGACATTTCTATGCTTGCAATGGAACCTAATAATCCTTCTTTTACTAGTTTAATCATGCTATTTTGATTAATATATCATAGTCTAGTGTGCCACACATTCATATCAATAATATTATAAGAAATAGCAAATAATTTATTAACACTAGAACTACCAACAATATCCAAAATAAAGAACTTTTTGAATAGGAAAGCTAAACCATAAAAGACTGAATTGCCAAAAAAATTTGTGCAACTTTGTCATGAAAGTTCACTTCAAACCCAAAATCTAAAAGGTCTAAACAACAGGGACTACGTTCCGTTGGATGTCTCGAGCATGAAGCACATATAGAGCATTAAGGTCATGCCACCACGTAAAGTCAATTTGTAGGTGTCAATTCCTCTGACCTCGATCCTCGCATTGTTCCCTACACAAAGCACATGCTTTGATATTGCAAACTGACGATACTTCATGAAGGATTCTCGATCCTTGTTACATGGTTTGTGGATGCTGAATCTATAACCCAAGAAGAAATAGTTTCCATTAGGAAAATAGTACCAAAAATATGAGGCATATGAATTCACATTATTCACTAATACCTTTTCACTCTCAACCTATTTTAAACAATCAAATGTGAACTAGCCCATCTTTTAGTAGGAAAAACATTTGACCTTCTTCAGGTCAAGTTTTTGCTTTATGCCTTTCTTTCCCTGCTTCTTGAATTGTTTATTACACTTTTGAAATTGAGGAATGCCCTTTTTACCTTTCTTTTGGAACTTCTTACTTAGAATAGGATTTTGATTTAGAAGTGTCAGCATCCTCAGTCAAATGGGTCAGCCCAGAGGTCTTGTAAGCCTCCAAGCATGCATCTTCCAACTCCAAATGCCTATATGCATTGTTAAAAATAGCAATATTTTTATTGTGGGTTAAGTTGACTTTCATATGCTCCTAACCAACATGGAGCGATCTGATCATAACCTGTACTTATTGTTGATCAGACAAAGTATGACCAGCTTCCTTTAGTTCTTTAATCATGTTGGTCATCTCTCTCAGATGTTATTTTATAGGACTTTTTGGCTTAAGCTTATAGATATCGAACTTAATCGTCAATCTCCTAAGCCTAGTGGTAGAAACACCACTAAATTTATCTTTTAGTGTAGTCCACATGGTTTGAGTGATCTTGGGTATCTCAATTCACACATGATGTCATCTGCAATGGCACTAAGAAGCGTGATTCTGGCTATGCTATTCTTTTTCCTCTAAACCAATAAGCCTCTTGGTCTCTTTTGTGCTGGACCGTAAACCCAGCTTCAAGTTCAACCAAAGAACTCAAAGGTTCAATTACATCTTGTTCTTTTAAGATGTATAAGACCTTTCGGTGCCAGATATCCCAGTTATCCGTATTAAGTTTTTTACCTTTATCTAGTTCAGCAATAATTTTTTGTTTGTTTTCATTTTTAGTTTTGAGGCAAATCTAGGTTCTCTTCTAAAGAGAATCATACCAAAGAACATTCACCTACATAACACAGTAAACTATACAATGTCGTGCACTTATATTATTCTTGACTATAAAATAATGACACAACAAGATGTATGATCAGGAGCATATATTTGTACCTCCCATCACACAAATATTAGCAACAATCATTATATGCTATAAAAAATTCTATATAAGTACTTTAACAATAAAACACAACTTTTAAAAGCCTTATTTTTCTAAAAAATCACACTTATAAGAAGCATGCATGCTTAGATTATACACAAATAATCAAATTGCAATTTAAATGAGCTTCATTAAATAAAATAAGACATGCAGTCTATTTATAATAGATAAAATCACGTGTTCCAGTTGATAAACATGACGTTCTACTTATCAAAAGAAACTAAGTTAAACTATAGTAAAAGTGGGATCTAGCTTAGGTCATTCATCTCAAGGAGCCTAAACATAATGGTTATTAAATTTCCCAACTAATCCAAGAGCCTCAAATTATCAAATTAGCCAATGTAATTAAATAAGTATGAGAAATGTTAAGTGTATCTTCTAATTAAATTATGCTTACTATTTATTTTTTATTTCTATTTTCATAAGCAAGAGTATAAGGAATGAAAAGTATAGAGAATGTGAAATGAGACGTGTTTTAACCAAATGATGACTTTGTTTCCTTAAAGATAAATGTCAATTTCCTTGTTCACTAAATTTCAGGAGTTTTAGTAACTGAATATTGAGAGAATTAGCTCACAACTCGCAAGCTATACTTACTACAATCCTCAACTCGGTTGATTGATAGCAAGTAAAAATTGATTCAGTTTAGGAAATATATAGAGACAAATTAATTATTCTACCAGCAGTCATGACTATGAGCTACTATGGAATCAATTGAATTAACTACATAGATTGAATCCACTAGTCCACACTCTGAAATACAATTCTCTTTGAATTTAGAAGAAGCAAGAATCAACTCAATCCTCACAAATAATCCATCTCTAGTTATTGTGTAAACTCTAAATGTTCTTTACTTAAAATTAGTAATTGAGGATCCTAGAATTACTTCTAAAACTGTATTTAATTTTATACTTTTATTTTAGACAGTACAATAAGTAAAGGAACTACCTCTTTGAAGACCATGAACTCAGGCTCTATCTTCTCTAGGGAACACCAGTAACTTAGCCACACACTATTGGCCCAGCTCAGAGACGGTGAGATCGAAGGAAGACGTGGAAGAACCTAAAAGGACCAACTAGAAGGTGAAAGTAGATCTAGTTTTGCTTCTGTGTAGAGAATAGAGGTAGTCACCAAGATGAAGTTTTTGTGTAGAGAGCGAAAGTGGAGGAAGTTTAGAGATGAAATAAAAAGAGAAAAATTTTCTTCTCGCTGTCCTCTCGTCCAGTATGTCAAACTCCATGTCTGAAGGCTATGTGTGTAGTCTCATGGGTGAAGTCTGTTCAGAACGTGCATGACTATGCAGCTGTCTGTGTGGTACTGTGGAGTCCCCTTGTCCAGCTGTTAAAGATCCATTTAGTTATAATCTAACTAATTTTCCATCTCATTTTGTTAAATGGTTAGTTGGCTTGGTGGTTAATGAACAATGTCTTGCAATGTAATTAAGAGAAACAAATTATTTGTCCCACCTATGGTTAATGAACAATGTCTTGCAATGTAATTAAGAGAAACAAATTATTTGTCCCACCAATAATATCCAAGAATTATTAAAAAAAAAGTGTCACTTATTCCCTTGTTCATTCCAGATTATTTCCTTTATTTAATCATCCCAAATTACTTGATTTTGTTCTCAAATAAATGGTAAAAATCTTCCAAGTTAGCCACCAAAATCATAATAAAATATGCATTTATCAATTCCCCATACTAGCTTTTTGCACTCCGAGCAAAATTATGGATCAATATCAAAATTCAAACACATAAGTTCTACAAAACTGACAAAACAAAATTCAGAACAAGGCACGTGCAATAATCAACCTTTCACTTCAATTGGCAACAATCCAAGCTAAACTCATGGCAATAAAAAATCTAACTCATGTAATTAAATCATAGTAAACAATTAAGTTTGAGATTTTCTCACAAGGTAAAATGTTTCAGTCACTCTCTTATTAAGGTTACTTCATAAATTAGGCTTGTAACCATCCTACATCTCTACCACTAAATGCCACAAGGATTGTGAATCAAAGGGTCTTTATTTATAAGGGTTGTGTTGTTAAAAAGGCTATAAGATGAAATGGAAATAAGTGTCAATGACTAATAAAGTGCTGCATTTATTCTTCCCTCTTTCAAGCATACTTATATTTTGATCACAGTATCAATCGTGCAACCTTACACATAAACAAGCCATAAACTAATACGTCATCTAACCACTTCAAATTCAAGTTAAATTAGCTCTTCTACCTTGTCCTCTAGTCTCTTTTTTATCTTTATTTTTCTTCTTTTTTTCACTATTTCCTTTTCTTTCCATTGCTTTTTTCTTCTTCCCTTTTTTTTAACATTCAGATGTTATGCTTTTCTCTCTCTATGTTTTCCTTCTTTTTTTTCCCTTTTTCAACTTTTAAGCCAAATAACAATAGCATTTAGGTTAAAATTTAAACATCCAGTAAATAGTTACAGCATTAACAATAATTTTAACAAATAAGGAATTGATTCAGCAACAAATAACTAGTTTTTAGAAATTACTAAGTCAAATCACTTTAGTCAATCATGTACTTCTAGCTTTTCTCATGTGCAGCACTCATCAATGAAGGATGAATTTAAAAGAAATAAAGGTTTTGGTCAAGACGATTTTGAAAGAAATGTCATTATTATATTCACAATTATAAGAGCTGATGTTATTTTAAATCAAGGATTGAGACAAGTTATGTGAAGTTACCAAATTAAATGGTATTACTAGAGATAGAAAAATAGGCTACCCCGCGCCCACGGGCTACAGGGGCAGTTTTGCTAGCCAGAGCCTGCCCCCTAAGGGCCAGCTCGCCACTTGTTTTTACTTTTTTTAATATTTTTTTTAAAAAATATTTCTAAATTTTTATAATACTAATAAAAAATTTATAATGTTATATTTGCATCATCAAAAAATTACTAATGTTATACTCTTAAAGTTTCCTATTTTTTTATAAAATACCTCAAATTTTATAACTATAAATCTAAATAAACATTAACATAATATTAATCAATTATAATATGTCAACATATATTAATAAATAAGTAATCATTTTTACTAGTATTTGATAATAGGAGTATTCAAAGTAACATTTGAGTAAAATAAATAATAATATTAAAAATTAAAAAAAGCGAGCGGGCAGGCAGGTTCCTTTAAAAATGGGCTAGCCCGCCAATTTTGCTGGTTGAGGGGGTGGGCTATGCATGCCGCCCTAAAACGGGCTGACATTTTGCCCCAAGCCTGCTCCTATGAGGTAAAATAGCTTGGGCCCTTTTTACCAGCTCTAAGTATTATACAATTTGTAGGAATATATGTTGGAGGTTCAAAATCCTTCTATCTGGCTTACTCACCTTAATCCCCTCACCAAGACCAAATTGCATGAGTATTGAACTTAGTACATTCATGATGCACAATTTCTAGCAGCCAATCAATGAAGCAAGGAACTCATACTTCATAAAGTTTGTCAAAATTCAAAGATATGTGTTCAAAGTTCAATTAAATTTCAAGACAACTTTTAAACTCAACAAATAAGATCACATTTACATACTTAATTCCATCCTACCCCCACACTTGAAATTAGCATTATCCCTAATACAACTGAAAACAAACAAATTAGAAATTTGCTATGCTACTGACTTGGTTCCCCCATACTTATACTCGATAATACACACTTCTAGTAAACAAACCAAGAATATCAAAGAAATATAAGAGAGATAAGGTGGAAAGGAAACAGCCTTTTTTCATGATGGTTGGACGTTCTCATTGTACAACTTCAATAAATAGCCATTAACCTGAAATTATGTACCATCAACTTCATTCAACAATTAAGTAGTTCCATAATTAAGGACCAATTCACCATATAGGGACCATCCCATATAGTAGCAATTTTTTAGGTTTGAATGTATGTCTAGCTTTAAATCTTAAAACTTTATCGCCAACCTGGAACTTCTTACTCATAATTTGTTTACATGAATAAACTTGACTTTTTCATTATAGATCTTGGTATTCTCTTAATCATCTAGCCTTATTTCTTCCAATTCTTGAATTTGCAACATTCTTTCTTCTCCAGCAGTATCAAATTTCATGTTACAAGTCTTGATTGTTCTATATGCCTATAAGGCTTCGTCTAATATAACACTCCAATCTTTTCTTGAAGGTCCTACTATCTCTCTAAAATCCTCTTAATGGCTTTGTTAGAATTTTTAGCTTGAGCATTTGTTTGGGGTGGTAAACTGTTGAGGATTCTAAACTTGGCAAATAACTCACTTAAAATCTTATTACATAAATGATAACCTTTATCACTCACTATAGCTCTTGGCACACCAAATCTTGAGAAAATGTGTGACTTTAAGAACTTAGAAACTATCATTATTTCATCTTTTCTTGAAAGGTAATCTATAGCTGGTAACATGTACGTATAGCCAAAAGATGATGAAAATGGTCCCATGAAGTCAACTCCCCATACATCAAACACCTCACAAAATAGCATAGGATATTGAGGCATTTCATATTTTTTGGTCAATCTACCAGAGTGTTAGCACCTATCACAAGATTTACAAAATTCATGACAATCCTTGAATAGATGTGGCCAATAAAAATCAGCTTCAAGGATCTTCCTTGAAGTCTTCTTAGCACTAAAATGACCTACATAGACAGAGGAATGGCATGCTGTAAGGATGCTATCTATTTCTTCAATTGGTACACACCTTTTTATAACTTGATCACTACAAATTTTCCAAAGTGTAGGTAGTTCACATATGTAGTATCTTGTCTCATGCTGCCCTAGAAATGAGATAAAGAAAGTGAAATCAGACCAATAACAATATAATTTACTATGTGCCAATACAGAGGTACAATTGTAGAAACAAAATAATCTCTAAATTCATCACAATTAGGTCAGATTCTAGTACTCCCCTTGTGTTTTCAAGCAACCTACTAAGATGATTAGCCATCACATTCTCTGCTCCAATTTTATCCCTTATTTCCCCATCAAATTCTTGGATTAACAATATCTATCTCAAGAGCCGAGGCTTGGATTATGACTTTTTAACAAGAACTTTATAGCAGCATGGTCAATATATATAATAACTTTAGAACTCAAAAGATAAGATCTGAATTTTTCAAGTGTAAAGACAATAGAAAAAGTTCCCTTTCAGTAGTAGTATAATTCTTTTGAGTATTATCTAATATCTTAGAATCATATGACATAACTTTAGACATCTTACTATATTTATGTTCTAACTGTTGGAAATCGTGCCCTAGGGGCCAATCATTGTCTTATGAACATTATTAATTTATTAATTTATTAATTGAGTTATCATATTATTTGCATGTTTACTATGATGACCATCCTTGTATAATTTATAATATTATCCTAAATGTCCCTGGTCGATCATCTCTGCGGGAGCACAGATGAAATAAGACCAGTATGACTTTGAAGATGTATAGAGATATAAATCAAAGTCATAAGCACATGTAAGAGTACACGGTGCTGGACCGACCCGCTATGAGAGAACTGCATGGGTAACGTCATAAGCTTCTCTCATATACAAACCATGTAAATACGCCATTTGACCTGAGATCATCATGGATTCCTACATGACAAAACGCTCAGCTTTGACCTAGTCAAAAGTCACTTTTGACCGAGTGATCATAAAGACTATGTTCGGCCTTAGTGGTTTTTCATGCGGAGGAATGTGAATGGTCAAGATGGAATTTGTCCCTCACATTCGTAGAGAAATATTACTGGGCCCCTCGATGAGTGAGTCTGAGAAATGTATGGCCATACTGTAATGGAAAGGTAGTTCCATTTCTATAGTCAGACTACTTAGGGATCGAGAAAGTAACGGTCAGGAATAGGAGGATGACATTATCCATGCCTCATCCATGACCAAAATATCGCGTGACAGAAGGGACATGATATGGTTGTATAAAAGGTTACATTGTTTATCGATCCTCATATGATTTAGGTAGTCGTTATGTCTTGCTAGAGACCGCTTGCAACTTGTGGGCTAGTATAGCAAATGGCCCACTGCCAACTTCATATGGGCCTACAGGGTCACACACAAAATAGCCCAACACGAGCTATGATGTCCAGATTTATTGAATCTAAGACATGTCTAGATTCAATGAATGATCCAGGATAGATGTATATATATTTATTTATATTTATATTCATATATATATATATAAATTCGTATATATACCTTATATGTATATATGAGATTTAATTTATAAAGATAAATTAAATCTCTATCACGTTTGAAATTTGAAATTCAAATTGATAGGATATCTCATATAAGAGATATTTATAAGATTTAATTTATAAGGATAAATTAAATCTCTATCATGTTTGAAATTCAAAATTCAAATTGATAGGATATCTCATATAAGAGATATTTATAAGATTTAATTTATAAGGATAAATTAAATCTCTATCACGTTTGAAATTCGAAATTCAAATTGATAGGATATCTCATATAAGAGATATTTATAAGATTTAATTTATAAGGATAAATTAAATCTCTATCACGTTTGAAATTCAAAATTCAAATTGATAGGATATCTAAAATTTGATTTATGAGAATAAATCAAATATAGTTCAGTCTCATCTTTATTTAAAATTAAATAAATGGGTAATTAAATCTGTGGGACGGATTTGATATTATTTATTTAATTAGTTTCTTATAAAATTATACAATATATGATATTGTATTAATTTTGAAATTAATATAAGATTAACTCCAAAATCCAATTCGGTGGATAGAGAAAAACGCATAGCATCCTATATATCTGATTTTAGGAGCTGCATTTTGCACAGAGAAACATATAGAACATAGAAAGGCCGAAGGGGACTCTGCAAAAGGTTTGCAGATAAGAAACTGCCGAAATAGAGACGGAGAGGACGAACTCTTGAGAAAGCCCTGGAGGGACAAGAGACGCTAGCACGTCGTTCATGGTTAGAACGCTGTTCGTGTGGATACCAGTAGAGGAAGCCGACCTGAGTTGTTGACTTCTTGTGATCAGAAAGGGAGCACGAGCCGCAGAGAGAAGCTGTGAACGTCGTGACCAAAAGCTGTGAAAGTCGCTGAGGCACACTAAGGGTAATACTTCTTCCTACTTGACTTAAACACATACGGTAGATCCTGGCAAGGAATGGAAAATTTTTTAAATTAATTTTCGCTGCGTGTCTTCCAATTCCTTACAGTGGTATCAGAGCCATGCCGTTTTGTGTTTAAGTTAGGCTTGATTGTTGATTCATATGATATGTGTTAGTCGTAGCCGATCATATAATATGCATTTCATGTGTGACATATAAGGAATCCGTCTTATGTATGACATATAAGGAATCTAAAAGGGAACTGAAATCGGTGGTGATATGTTTTGATTTGATCAATTAACATAGAAGGGGTCCAAGAAAACCGAATGCAGATTCGTGATTATTTACATAGCAAAATTTTTTTTCTAGGGGCGCTACCCCAGACCCCGCCCGCTAACCGGCTAGCAGGACCGCCGCCCGCTAACTGGCTAGCGGGACCGCCGTGGCTACCTGTTCGTAGCATAATATAACCATAGAATATGCTATTTTGTGAATGTTTTAAGATTTGAAACATCAATTGCCCTGCAATTAAATCTGAATGTTGATTCTTGAATGCTTGGGTATGGTGAACAATATGGCTCTAGATTACAAGTGTTATAATTTTTTAAATATGGCCTGCGTGTCGTGCCTTCCTATATATTTATTCTCAATGTACCTTCTCTTCTCATCTCACTCCCCTCGAATGTTAAAAGAGGTTTCTATATGTAATTTCCCTTTTCTTACTAGAGAGCTCCTCTCATTGGCTTGAGGGGACTTAGGATAGGTGAGCCATATTGTATCACGTTTAAATTATGCATCTTATGATTATATCAGCACATGCATATTAATTGTATGAGATACAAACTGAGAAGCATGCATTCTCATAAACTAAACAGTTAAATTAAGCCCTCTAAATGAAATCTTAAGTCATAATGCCGTCAATTTATGAACACTTGTCAAAACCTCGATTGCTCAATTGTGGACTCTGCCAAAGTGGGTGCTTTTGAGTCATCTTGGGGAGATAAGCAAAGAGTAATGGTGCTACTCTCATATGTTCATTATTGTTTGACTTAATTGAGATTAACAAAACGGTTTTGGATCTCAAGGCATTAGATGGGATTAGAACATGCCAGATCATATGATGAAGGATCCCATGAACATCTAAGAGTTACATTTGATGTAATTGGTAAAGGTGTTACCTACCTAAATAACTTAATTTAAGCGTCCTGCCAAAGCGGACTTAAGTTTGAGCCAAATATGGATCTTAGCCCACTAACTATTGCATTGAGGGTTGTTTATTTAGTGGGAGATTACTAATTACATTGCATATTTTAATTGTATAATCATGACGACTAGTAATACTGCTACATTATCGCTGCGATCTATCCTTGAGAAGGACAAACTCAATGGGACAAACTTTCTTGACTGGTTTAGGAACTTGAGAATTGTTCTCAAGCAGGAAAGAAAGGCGCATGTCCTAGATCAACCTATTCCTGAGGAGCCAGCCGCCAATGCTCCTAGAGCTCAGAGAGATGCTTACACGAAGCATAAGAAAGACTCTGTCGATGTGGGATGCTTGATGCTAGCCACCATGGTTCCGGAGCTCCAAAGAGATCTGGAACACATGGAAGCTTATGAGATGATTGTGCATCTCAAGGAAATGTTCCAGCAACAGGCAAGGTAAGAGAGGTATGAGACCACTAAGGCCTTGCATTCCTGCAAGATGGTTGAAGGTGTATCAGTTAGTACTCATGTCTTAAAGATGAAGGGGTACATTCATCACCTTGAGAGGCTTGGATTTCCCATGAGCCAGGAGTTAGCTACGGATTTGATCTTAAACTCACTCCCAGAAAGTTATGACCAGTTTGTCATGAACTACAACATGAACAGCATGGAGAAATCTATTTCTGAACTGCATGGGATGCTTAAAACTGCTGAGCCGAGTCTTAAGAAGAAACCCAGTAGTATTTTGATGGTTCAGAAAGGAAATGGTACTAAAAGGAAAGGCAAAGGCAAGGGGAAGGGTCATGGCTCATCAGGTAAGACCAAAGAGTCAGGCAAGCCCGAAACCAAGCCTACACCAAAGAAGGCAAGGCCTCCGAAGGAAGGAGTCTGCTTCTTCTGCAATGAACCCTGTCATTGGAAGAGGAATTGCAAACTCTACCTCAAAGATCTGAAAAAGAACAAGAAGGATAGCGGGGCTATCGCTTCAGGTATTTATGTTATAGACATTCATCTTTCTACTTCCACCTCATGGGTATTAGATATTGCGTGTGGTTCTCACATTTGTACAAATGTGCAGGGACTAAAGGACAGTAGGAAGCTGAAAAAGGGTGAGGTTGACCTACGAGTTGGAAACAGAGCAAGGGTTGCTGCGTTAGCTGTAGGCACTTATGAATTAGTTCTGCCCACTGGGCTTTTGTTAGTTTTGAACAATTGCTATTATGTTCCTGCTTTAAGTAGTAACATTGTTTCACTTTCTTATTTGGATAAGGAAGGTTTCACTTCCATTGCTGGGAATAGTAAATGTTCTATTTATCGTAATGATATTTTCTATGCTCATGGTGATTTGCATGTTGATCATTACATATTAAATTTGGAACAACCCAATCATGGATAACATAACCGCCAAAAGGGTCAAACCAAATGATTTGAATCCCACATACCTCTGGCACTGTCGTCTGGGCCACATAAATGAGAAACGCATTTCCAAACTCCATCAAGATGGATTTCTAAACTCATTTGATTTTGAATCATATGACACTTGCGAGTCTTGCTTGTTAGAAAAGATGACAAAGTCACCTTTCACTGGGCACAGTGAGAGGGCCACTGATTTATTGGGCCTCATATATACAGATGTGTGTGGACCGATGAACACAAATGCCAGAAGAGGTTATTTGTACTTCATAATATTTATAGATGATTTCAGCAGATATGGGTACATCTATCTGATGAAACATAAATCTGAATCTTTTGAAAAGTTCAAAATATTTCAAAATGAAGTACAAAACCAGCTTGGCAAAACAATTAAAGCCCTTCGATCTGATCGGGGTGGTGAATATTTGAGCCAAGAGTTCATAGATCATCTTAGGAGTTGTGGGATAGTCTCACAATTGACTCCTCCAGGGACACCACAATGGAATGGAGTTTCTGAACTGAGGAATCGAACACTATTAGATATGGTTCGATCCATGATGAGTCAAATAGATCTTCCGCCCTCCTTTTGGGGCCATGCCCTAGAGACAGCTGGGTTCACACTCAATCGTGTTCCATCAAAGGCAATTGAAAAGACTCCGTATGAGATATGGACTGGGAGGACGCCTAGTTTGTCTTTCCTTAAGATTTGGGGATGCGAGGTCTATGTTAAGCAACAAACCTCAGACAAATTAGCGCCTAAATCCTCAAAGTGCCTTTTTGTGGAATATCCTAAGGAAACCAAGGGATATTATGTCTACAACCCTGCTGATAACAAAGTGTTTGTTGTCAGAAATGGTATCTTTCTCGAACGAGAATTTATCTCTAAAAGAACCAGTGGGAGTAAGGTACACCTCGAAGAAGTTCGAGAGCCACAAGACACCATAGAACTGCAGATGGAAAATAGAGAAGACTCACAACAAGTTGATGAGACTCCTCAAGTCACGCAAGGTCCACGTAAATCTAATAGGACACGACTTCAGCCTCAGAGATATGGATTTCTGATTTCTGATAGTCGTGAAGTGTTACTCATTGAGCATAATGAGCCGACTACCTATCGAAAAGCTATAGTGGGACCAAACTCTGAGAAGTGGCTTAATGCCATGAAGTCTGAAATGCAATCCATGTACGACAATAAGGTTTGGACCTTAGTCGACCCGCCTGAAGGTGTAAAAACCGTCGGGTGCAAGTGGGTTTTTAAGGAGAAAACTGACATGGATGGCAATGTAAATGTCTTCAAGGCACGACTGGTTGCAAAAGGATTTACTCAAACTCATGGTGTGGACTATGATGAGACCTTTTCCCCAGTTGCCATGGCCAAATCAATCAGAATCCTCTTTGCCATAGCAGCATATTATGACTATGAAATATGGCAGATGGACGTCAAGACAGCCTTCCTTAATGGAAAGCTCCTTGAGGATGTGTACATGACACAACCTGAAGGGTTTGTGCGTTCCGAGGACTCTGGCAAAGTGTGCAAGCTTCAAAGGTCCATTTATGGACTGAAGCAAGCCTCTCGGAGTTGGAATCAACGTTTTGATGAAGTAGTCAAAGAGTTTAGATTTCTTCAAAATATTGATGAACCTTGTATGTACAAGAAGGTTAGTGGGAGCACAGTTGTGTTTTTGGTACTCTATGTTGATGACATCCTACTTATTGGGAATGACATTCCTACCTTGCAGATTGTCAAGTCTTGGTTAGGAAAGTCTTTCTCGATGAAAGACTTGGGTGAAGCCACCTACATCCTAGGAATCAGGATCTATAGAGATAGATCTAAAAGACTTCTAGGACTCAGTCAGAGTACATACATAGATAAAATACTGCATAGGTTTAGTATGCACGAATCAAAGAGGGGTTTCATACCCATGTCTCATGGTATTCACCTCAGCAAAGATCTATGTCCTAGTACATCTGATCAGCGAGGTCGCATGAGTAAAGTTCCATATGCCTCGGCCATAGGATCTATCATGTATGCCATGTTATGTACTCGTCCGGATGTCTCGTTTGCCTTGAGTATGACTAGCAGATATCAACAGGACCCTGGTGAGGGCCATTGGACTGCTGTCAATAATATCCTTAAGTACTTAAGAAGGACTAAGGACTTATTCTTGGTCTATGGTGGATTGGATGACGAACTCTGTGTAACTGGTTACACAGATGCCAGTTTCCAAATTGACCAGGACGACCAAAAATCGCAGTCTGGATATATATTCCTCCTCAATAATGGAGCAGTAAGCTGGAAGAGCTCTAAGCAGGGCACTGTAGCAGATTCTGCGACAGAAGCTGAGTATATAGCAGCATCTGATGCAGCTAAGGAAGCCGTTTGGATCAAGAAGTTCATCACAGAACTAGGGGTGATACCTACCATCTCAGATCCAATAACTTTGCTCTGTGACAATAGCGGTGCTATTGCACAGGCTAAAGAGCCTAGGTCACATCAAAGGACCAAGCATATACTCAGGCGATTTCATCTCATCAGAGAAATCAATGATAGAGGTGATATAAAAATATACAAAGTAGCATGAGAAGATAATGTTGCTAATCCTCTAACAAAGCCGCTTGTGCAGGCAAAGCATGAGCGTCATGTCAGGTCAATGGGAATTAGTCAAATTAATGATTGTACCTAGTGCAAGTGGGAGGTTGTTGGAAATAGTGCCCTAGGGGCCAATCATTGTCTTATGAACATTATTGATTTATGAATTTATTAATTGAGTTATCATATTATTTGCATGTTTACTATGATGACCATCCTTGGATAATTCATGATATTATCCTAAATGTCCCTGGTCGATCATCTATGCGGGAGCACAGATGAAATAAGACCAGTATGACTTTGAAGATGTATAGAGATATAAATCAAAGTCATAAGCACATGTAAGAGTACAAGGTGCTGGACCGACCCGCTATGAGAGAACTGCATGGGTAACGTCATAAGCTTCTCTCATATACAAACCATGTAAATACGCCCTTTGACCTGAGATCATCATGGATTCCTACATGACAAAATGCTCAGCTTTGACCTAGTCAAAAGTCACTTTTGACCGAGTGATCATAAAGACTATGTTCGGCCTTAGTGGTTTTTCATGCGGAGGAATATGAATGGTCAAGATGGAATTTGTCCCTCACATTCGTAGAGAGATATTACTGGGCCCCTCGATGAGTGAGTCTGAAAAATGTATGGCCATACTGTAATGGAAAGGTAGTTCCATTTCTATAATCAGACTACTCAGGGATCGAGAAAGTAACGGTCAGGAATAGGAGGATGACATTATCCATGCCTCATCCATGACCAAAATATCGCGTGACAGAAAGGACATGATATGGTTGTATAAAAGGTTACATCGTTTATCGATCCTCATATGATTTGATTAGTCGTTATGTCTTGCTAGAGACCGCTTGTGACTTGTGGGCTAGTATAGCAAATGGCCCACTGCCAACTTCATATGGGCCTACAGGGTCACACACAAAATAGCCCAACACGAGTTATGATGTCCAGATTCATTGAATCTAAGACATGTCCAGATTCAATGAATGATCCATGATAGATGTATATATATTTATTTATATTTATATTCGTATATATATATATATAAATTCGTATATATACATTATATGTATATATGAGATTTAATTTATAAGGATAAATTAAATCTCTATCACGTTTGAAATTTGAAATTCAAATTGATAGGATATCTCATATAAGAGATATTTATAAGATTTAATTTATAAGGATAAATTAAATCTCTATCACGTTTGAAATTCAAAATTCAAATTGATAGGATATCTCATATAAGAGATATTTATAAGATTTAATTTATAAGGATAAATTAAATCTCTATCACGTTTGAAATTCGAAATTCAAATTGATAGGATATCTGAAATTTGATTTATGAGAATAAATCAAATATAGTTCAGTCTCATCTTTATTTAAAATTAAATAAATGGGTAATTAAATCTGTGGGACAGATTTGATATTATTTATTTAATTAATTTCTTATAAAATTATACAATATATGATATTGTATTAATTTTGGAATTAATATAAGATTAACTCCAAAATCCAATTCGGTGGACAGAGAAAAACGCATAGCATCCTATATATCTGATTTTAGGAGCTGCATTTTGCACAGAGAAACATATAGAACATAGAAAGGCCGAAGGGGACTCTGCAAAAGGTTTGCAGATAAGAAACTGTCAAAATAGAGACGGAGAGGACGAACTCTTGAGAAAGCCCTGGAGGGACAAGAGACGCTAGCACGTCGTTCGTGGTTGGAACGCTGTTCGTGTGGATACTAGTAGAGGAAGCCGACCTGAGTCATCGACTTCTTGTGATCAGAAAGGGAGCACGAGCCGCAGAGAGAAGCTGTGAACGTTGTGACCGAAAGCTGTGGAAGTCGCTGAGGCACACTAAGGGTAATACTTCTTCCCACTTGACTTAAACACATACGGTAGATCCTGGCAAGGAATGAAAAAATTTTTAAATTAATTTCCGCTGCGTGTCTTCCAATTCCTTACATTAACATTGCACCTACAACCTTATTTAATGCATCATATGGAAGTTCAAAATTTAATTGCCAATTAGGTGCAGCAAGTATGGGTGGTGTGATAAGCATAGTTTTAATAGTGTCAAATGCTCTTTTACAATTATCATCAAAACATAATTATATATCTTTTTGCATGAGTTAAGAAAGTTGAGAGTCTATCTTGCTAAAATCCTTTATAAATCTTCTATAAAATCCAGCATGTCCTAAAAATATAGTTCTTTTAAAGATGTGGGATAAGAGAAGAAATAACAACAATATTTGCTTTATCTACTTTATTTCTATTCTTAGATATTAAGTGCCCTAGAATTATGACTCTATCTACCATAAAGTGGCATTTCTCAAAATTTAATACAAGTTTTTTCTCAATATACCTTGCTAAGACTTTCTCTAAACTTTCTCAACATTTATTAAAGTCTTTATCATACATTGTAAAATCATCCTTGAGTACCTCCATGTTGCTTTCAAGAATATAGACATCATAGCTCTTTGAAAGGTTCCAGGAGAATTGCACAAACCAAATGGCATCCTCTTATAAGTATAAGTGTCAAATGGACATGTAAATGTAGTTTTCTCTTGGTCTTTGGGTGAATTGGAACCTGAAAATACCCTAAAAATCCATCAAGAAAACAATAATTAGATTTTCTGGCAAGTCTCTCCAATATTTGAATAATAAATGGTAAAGGAAAATGATCATTCCTAGTTATATCATTCAATCTTCTATAATCAAATACATACTCACCATGAATTTTGTACTCTAGTAGATATTAGTTCATTTTTTCATTCTCTACTACAGTTATACTATTTTTCTTTAGAATCACATGAACTGGACTTACATATTCACTGTCTTAAATAGGGTAAATAATGCCAGCATTTAAGAGCTTAATTACCTCTTTATTGATAACATATGATATCAAAAGGTTTAGCCCTTTTTGTTGTTGTTTAATAGGTTTGGCCCTATCATTTAACAAGATTTTGTGTGTGCATACATTAGGATCTATACTGGGTATATAAGCTAAGGCCCAACCTATTGTTCTCTTGTGTATTTTTAAAACTGAAATTAACTTCTCTTCGTCATAAACAGAAAGGGAATTAGCAATTATAGCAGGTAATTTTTCATTATAAGCTAAAAATACATATTTAAGATTGCTAGGAAGTAGTTTAAGTTCTAACTCAGGTGGCTAGACAATTGATGGAAGCAACTTCTTAGTTTCTAAAGCTGTAACATACTTCTCTAATTTTGTCTTTATAAGTATTGGATTGAGTACAACCACTAAAGCCTTTGAATTTCCTTCCTTCTGTGGTACATAATCAGTTTGTGATGGTAAATTATTCGAGCTCTTGCTATTCTTCAACTTGTTTTCACAAGAAAATGATCTATTGTGAGCTAGAAAACCTATAAATTGCTCAAATCTATCAAAAATCAAAATGTTACTCCTTAAATTATGAGAAAATCTAGTTTGCTTTAGGTGTCTCTTTGTTGATTTATCTACTGTATATCCAGTTTTTTTCCTACAATGAGCATGGAGAAAATTTGATTAGCCTTACTAAAATAAAATACATAATTTATAGGCACTAAAGGTTCAAAGAGAGAAGTAATTGCAACATTCTCAATAGCTATGTCCTTCCCTACAAGTTTATTATAACCAAGGTTTTAAAAGACTTTTTAGCCTTGGTTTGGGAAAATTTTAAAACAAATAGTCATATTTGTCCAAAAGGGCTTTTGGACTAAACCATTGTTTAAAACTAAGGTTTTGGATAAGCTTCTGAAACTAGTTTTTGAAACATAAAAGAGCTTATAAACTACCCAATTACTATTTTACTCTTACTTTTTCTTACACTATCTCTCTTCTCCACCCTCTCTCCTCTCTCCTATCTTTAACAAAATCATACCCTTTTTGATAATTTTTCAATTACAAAATTCCTTCTAATAATAACTATCAAAAACTCATTTATTTAAAATCACTTTTTCCATAAGCTTTTATCTAAAAGCCATTTTTTAAAAGCTCTCTAAAAGACATTTTTTTCATAAGCCATTTTTTCTAAACTCTTATCCAAACAAACTCATAATGTAATCGGGAGATTTCATCCCGATTCTCTCTAAGGCCTTTATTGCTCTGGGATTCTAAACAGAAGTAGCTCTCGGTATCCCATGAGACACTTGAATCTAAGCTGCTACTTTTTTAATTCCATGTTCAAATGATCCTTAGTAGTGTCCAGAAGTTTATTCTCTCCAAAAACTCATTGGAAAGTGTATTCACAACTTCATTTAAAAGGTTAGTAATAGAAAATGAAAAAGATTGTAAGGTGAAAAGTAAGATATCAACTAAAATAAAGTTAACATTTGACACATCATCTCTACTATCTAAAGAAAATTCAAAAGAAAAAGAAATTTCATATGCAAAAAACTAAGAATCATACTTATCAAAATCATGTAGCAATAGTTCATGTTCTTAATTAACTTCTTCCATGTATGCATCAATAACACTTAAGCATAACACTGAGTAATCTTCAAATGGATGTCTCATTGCTTCAATGACATTAAAATTTATGACATTATCACATACTTCCATGGTAATTGACAAATCCATATTTTTATATATTTATTCATATCATTTTAGTGGGCATTTGTCATTATTTTGATCCGTAATTATATTACTTTTGCTCTATTTCGATTAATATACCTTATATTGAATTAGTGCTTAATACGGGCATAATTGTTATATTTTTTATGATTTCTCCCAAACAATTATTTTTGAAACAAAAGGTATTACATTATTATGATTTTACATTTCAGGAATTTAGAATAAACCAGAATTTACAAATGACAATAAAGGACCACTAATTCATACATTATATTAGAGGACCTATGGGCCAAACCTTGCGATGTGGTCCATTAGGTTTATTTCTTTCCTTTTCAGCTTTTAAAGCACAACATGCACACACAGAATTACCATGCCATGAAAAACCACTCATACTCCCTTGCACACGTCCATTCATTGTCATCATTCCATCTGCCTTTATCACAACACTTCTCACCTAATCCTCTATTATCAAGACTCCATCTCCATCATATAACCCATTGTTGTCGCTCTATTCCATCATTATCACATGCCTTTGTCTCACTGTTCTAGCAGCATCTCTAAACCTCATCCTCATATAGCATAGAAGCAACATACACCCGTACTTCCATTCACCTATAGTCTCTTCTCCTCTCTGTTCCAAAACAACGATGACATAAGCCATGGTGTAGTGACAGAGTAGAGACATGAACAATAAGCAACAACCAAAAATGCATAAGAGTTGTGATAGTGCAGTGATGTTAGTGATTATGGCAGCGTTGACCTTAAGGGTAATGTGTGGCTAAGCGTTATAATTCTCTAATTCAAAGGTAAAGGCATGAGTTTGGGATCTCAAAATGGGAGTTTTTCTACCTATTAATTATATTATGATTCATAGGTTTTAGGATAATTTTGTATTTATTAGGAAGCCTTATTATGATTTGTTTAAATTTATTGAGAATTATTGTAACTGAATTTTTGCTTAGCATTTGACATTATTCTTTAATTAACTTTAATTTTATTTACTTTTATCTAGGTCAGACTTTGTATTGAGATTATTGTGAATATTTAATGACTTTCTAAGGTGGCTTAGATTATTGGATCATATGTCATTTGTTAGCTCTAATTCTTTATTTTGAATCTCTAAGTTATTTTTAAACTTGGTCTCTAATACCCTTAGTCATATTTTATTATTTTGGTGGCTGTTAATAGATTAAGACTTTAGAAAATATTGTTATAATTCGAGGTGGTTCAGTTGTTGGATTAAAAGTTTAATTATAATTTTTGATTCAATATTGTTAACTCCTATATATATTAAAGCTATGATTGCCTGCGCTATTGAATTGAAGGAATGCTTTTTTTGTTAATCACTTTTGTATCTATTTTCTATTCATTATCTATTTTATAAAGAATACCAAAAATATTTTATTTAAATTTATTTTTAATTAATTGCATTTAGTTGTTATTCAACCAATCCAAACCCCATTTTATAGCTTAAGTTGCATTGCATTTAGTTATTTAGAAATTTAAGTTCATATTTTAGCTGCTCAAAGAGAACGACCCGAGGTTGTACTATATGCAATCCTTGATTTAATTGTTGAAGTAACCCCAAGGCGACATCGAACAATAAGGTTGTTTCAGTAATGCTTCTATTTTTTATGCTTATGATAGTGTTAGATGTTCTAAGAAATAGGCTACCCATAATAATAGGTTCTTCCGTGGTTAATTCATGTGACATATCTAAGACATAAAAATATGCAGATATAATCAAGTCTTTAACCTTCACTAAGATGTCTTCTAACAATCCCTCAAGTTTTCAAGTGGTTCGATCATCAAGTTGAACTATCATGGTAATTTCCTTAAGTGAGCCTATACCTATACCTAAACCTAATGATGTATAAATAGAAGTGGGCATTACATTTATGGCTGCACGATCTAATAGACCACTAACACATTCATAGATTATCACATTTAATAGGAAGCTACAATTTAAGTAAGGCTGACATACTAGAGCCTACTTGAACCTTCTCATTTTGTTTGTAAATTCTTTTATTAGTGCAAAGTTCTTTTATGAACTTCCTATATTTAGGTATACTTCTAATCATATCCAAAAGTGACACATTAACTTCTAGTTTTCCCAATAAATTCATAATATCCTATTCTTATTTTTCTTTCAAAAATTTATTTGGACACATATATCACTAGGAAAATGTAGGTGCTTAATACTTTCCTCTCTGTCCTTCTATTTTGCATCTTCACACTCATTCTGAAGTTGGTTCTTGCTGATTTATGACTTGTACTTTTGGAACTAGTCATTGCTACCATCAATCTCAGTTGATTATGCAACATCTTTCAATTTAATTTGATCATTTTTCTGTTGCAAGATCCTCTCCTCCTTTTTACTTTCTGATTCTGGAGTGATTAAAGATTTTTCTTCAATTAGATCTTCATTTCCAAGTCTATTTTGTTCCTCATTTTCTCCATCAACCCCTTTATAAATATTAAAACTAACCTTCCCCATGGTTTTACCACTCCTCAAGTTCATAACATTCACAGGTTTGGGGTTAACAACCTTGTTTGAAGGTAGATTTCCACTAATTCTTGCCTGAATATCACTCATCGAATTAGCTAACTGTGATACATAACCATTCAAGTTTGAAGCTTTGGTTTCCCACTACTCTATTTTTCTCTCCAAGGCATCAAACTTTGAATTTGACATTGCGAGGTTGCTCTCTACTGTAGATCGCAAGTCTTTGAAATTACAATTGAAATTTGAATTTATGGAATTTATGTTTGAGTTCATCACATTTATTCTCTTAATTATCTTAGATATACCATCATCATTTACAGTAGCAGGTAATTACATAGCTTTAGAGGATTCAGCTAACTATCTGTCATTGTTGAATTTGTTTTGTCAAAATTCTTGTCTCCTTATCCATTCTTCCATATGAAATTAGGATGGTCCCTCTATCATCATTATATGTATTGGAGTATAGATTCTTTTGTGGATACTGACTTGGTTTGCCTTGGTAGATTACTGATAATTCTTCACAGTGTGTAGGATACTTGCCACTAGTATGCATAGGAGAATAAAGATGATAACTAAGAGCAACTAGAGCTTAAGATTGTGAGCTTTGAACATGTACATTGTTCAATTGATCCGCTAGTTTCGTGATCTGAGCATTCATAGCTTCTATTTGAGAAGACAAGTTATTAAAATCTTGAGAAGTCCTAATAGAAATTTTATGAACTTGCCTAGAATCTTAGCCTCCATATTACTTATCATTATTTGATATATTTTCAATCAAGTTCCATGCTTCATCAAGAGTTAAGTCATCAATAGAACCTCTAGTAGCTGCATCCAAATTATTTATGCTGAAGTGCACAATTCTAAGTGAAAATACTATACCAAATGCTCATTTGGATTCTAGTGGTAAGGACATCTAGCTAGTAGCTCTTGAAAACTTTCCCAAAACTTATAAAAGGACTCTTGAGCAAGCTGTTTTGCACAAAAAAATCTCTTTTCTCAATATAGTAAGTAGGAAAGTATCTTTATAAGAAAGTAATTCTCAAGCTGTTCTATTATTCCAAGGTATGAGTTGCTTGATGTGACAACATTAAAACTATATTTTTGCCTTCCCTTCAAGTGTAAAATGGAATACTTGTCTTTGCACATCATTCATATCAGCACCTACAAGTTTCAAGGATGAGTACACTTAATGCATAGTCTCCAAGTACTTAAAAGGATCCTCACCTGCTAATCCATGATTTTTTGGTAAATTACTCAATAAATGACCATTTTGCTCAAAATTATCATCCAAAGTAGGACAAGTATGAAAATATCAAAGTTTGCATTGGATGAAGTGAGTTCTTTAATGCTCCTACGTGCCCTTCTATTATTGTTTTTGTTATTCTCTTCATTTTTCTCATTTTGATTCACATTATGATTCTAATTTTGATTGTCACCCTCATGAACATGCTACATGACAAAGTGATTATCTAAAAAATCACCACATGAAAATTCAGTTTCAACTGCAACAGATTCACCAAAGAAATTACACTCAACAGTAGATACAACACTGGCTTAGCTTAAGGTTTTAGCTCTCTTAAATTCTCTAAGTGTTCTATTTATTTTTAAGTCTAAAGGAAATAATTCAGAACTTCTAGTCATGCAAGTTACACTCAACAATCATGTAGCATATTAAATGCATTCATTATGTAGAAATTCGAGAAATTAAGAATAAGCAAAAAATGACATAATCAGAATGTGCACAATAGGAATCACCAATAAGAGCACAAAATTTTTCTATCAAAATAATGTAATGGCAGTAAGAAAATCTAAATTATGATAGTAAATCCAATTATAATCATAGTAATAAATTGGTTCTTACAAATTCAGTGTATAAGATAGAAAAATCAGATCACCTATATATTTTTTAAATTCTTTTTATGTTTTTTAGACCCGAAGGACTGCTAGGGAACCTTAATAAGTAAGGGGAGATAAAAATTACATTATACTTATTAAAAGAAACTAAGCTAAACTATAGTAAAAGTATGACCTAACCTAGGTCATTCTTCTGATGGAGCCTAAACATAATGGTTGTTAAATTTCCCAACTAATCCAAGAGCCTTAAATTATCAAATTAACATATGCAAGTATGAGAGATGTTCAATGTATCTTCTAATTAAATTCTTCTACTATTTATTTTCTATTTATGTTTTTATAAGCAAGAGTCTAAGGAATGAAAAGTATAGAGAATGTGTAATGAGAAGTGTTTTAGCCAAATGATGACTATGTTCCCTTAGAGATAAATGTCACTTTCCTTGTTCACTAAATTTTAAGAGTTTTAGTAACCGAATATCAAGAGAATTAGCTCACAACTCGTGAGCTACACTTACTGTAATCCTGAACTCAGTTGATTGACTACAAATAAAAATTGAGTAGGTTTAGGAAATATGCAAACACAAATTAATTATTTTATCAACAACCATGAGTATGAGCTACTATGGAATCAATTGAATTAACTACAGAGATTGAATCTACTAGTCCACACACTCTATGATACAATTCTCTTTGAATTTAGAAGAAGCAAGAATCAACTCAATCCTCACAAATAATCCATCTTTAGTTATTATGTAAACTCTAAATGTTCTTTACTCAAAATTAGTAATTGAGGATCCTGGAATTACTTTTGAAACTGTATTTAATTTTACACTTTAATTTTAGACAGTACAATGAGTAAAGGAACTCCCTCTTTAAAGAGCATGAACTTAGGCTCCATCTTCTCTAGGTAAACACTAGCAACTTAGACACGTATCATCGGCCCAGCTTAACAAAGATAGTGAGATCGAAGGAAGCCATGGAAGAACTTAAAAGTACTAATTAGAAGGTAGAGGTAGATCTAGTTTTGTTTCTGTGCAGAGAATAGAGGCAGTTCTCAAGATGAAGTTTCTTTGAAAAGAGCGAAAGAAGAGGAAGTTTAGAGATGAAATAAAAAAGAGGAATTTTCTTTCAGCCATCCTCATATCCAGTATATGTCAAGTCTCCATGTCTGAAGTCCATGTGTGTAGTCTCGTGGGTGAAGTGTGTCCAGAATGTGCTTGACGGAGCATCTGTCTGTGTGTTACTGTGGAGTCACCTTGTCCAGCTATCAAAGATCCATTTAGTTACATTCTAACTAATTTTCCATCTCGTTCTATTACATGGTTAGTTGGTGTAACATCCTTACTTTCATACATCTTAGGAATCATTCAATATCATTTAGAACTACTTACAAGATCTTGGAAGTCCATTATCTAAATATGGAATTTGTACTCTTCTCGACTTACTGTTTATATGGTATTCCAAATTTGGCGATGAACTTCAAAAAATCATAATTAATTCTACAAAAATCAAAATGATGTGGTTCAAAAATCTACATGAATATAAAATCTTAAAATTTAAGGAAAAAATAATGTCCATATCCAATGCTTAGTCAATTAATACAGTTTATTCGTCAAAGATTACTGTTTATTTGGTCAAAAATTATGAAAACAGATTCTGGTCCCTTAATTTGTAAAATTTGTTCACTTTGTATAGACATCGAAATAAGGTATTTTTAGTGTCAAAATGAAGCTTGACATGTTAGCTAAATGTTTGTAAAATTTTATACATTTATTCCATCATTTACTATTTTTCATTATATCATGACCATCACTACTAACATTGGTCATATAGCAACATTACATATAACAATTCTTCACATAACATATACTATCCAATCCCTAGCTTCTCTTCATGCTTCATCATCCTCTTTCATCATTCATAAACCTACTAGGATTGGGATTACATGGAGGGAGTGAGATTTCTGGGGAAATCTCAGTACCAAACAGTACTAAACAATGTATGCATTAATATAAATACTTGTGCTTGTTTGTGAAAGTGTTAGCATTGTGTAATGTGCTTGCTTCCATATAACATATGAAATACAATTGGTCAAAGTAATCATAGAAATAAAGCTTCAATCATAAAGACATATGCCACACAATTCAACATAGCTATAGCACAACTAAGCATAATATTCAATACATACAAGTTTAAGATAAGTTTACTACCTCACATGTTTGACTTCTTTCACTTTAACCTTGCCTTTTTCTTCTTACTTCTCCTTGATGTGTGGTTGACTCTTTGGAGTCCACAATCAAATCCTAACATCACATAATCATCCATCCATTACAATCTAACTTCCTTGATCATTAAACTTACTTTAACTAACATAATTTCCTTTGATCTTTACTAATTGACTTGACATTTGAATCAATTGATGTCTTCACTTTACCCTACACAATTTCATTTTTTTTAATCCATTTATGAGCTTAGAATTATGAAATTCTAGCTCCTATACACTATTCTAGAAGATTTGCAACACATACATAGTTCTTTTAAAAATTCTCATTTTGATTCCAATACTTTCAAAACTTGTTTTCCTACTTTATCCCACATAACTTTTTATTTTAAAACCATTAGAAGCATCAAAATTATGAAATTATAATCACTATTCATGCGAGTGAACAATAATAGAGAAAAATTCTAAGAATTATAACTTCCAAATACAATGTTTCTAAGGTTCAAAACCTATCCAATCATATACAAAATCATCATATAAATCTAATGGAAGCATTAGATCATTGAAATCTCATATCCTTATATCATGAATAGTGCAGACAAAAAGGTTTTAATGATGGCAAAGTTAAGAATATCAACTTGATCAAACAACTAATTATCTAACTAGCTTGTTTAAACTTTAATCACATAACTATAACTTTAATTTCTTCTTTCTCCTTTCATCTAGGATGCTTGAACAGCATATAAACCTTAGAGAAAGCTCAACTTTCTTCCATAAAAACCCTAAGCTCAAGCCCCCAAATTAGAGAAAAATAAGTTAGGATATATTGCTTACCTTTAATCTCTAGCTAGCTTGAACTTTAGTGCCTTGAATCTTCTTTGTCTTAACTTGAGTTTCCATTTTGACATAGCTTCCCCGAGGGTTCTCTTGCCACGGTTTTGAATAAAAAATATGAGGGTATTTATAGAAAAATCCAATAGAAAATGAATGGCCAATATCACTTTGTGCATTATTTGATCCAATGGCTCATATTTAATCTTGGATTAGCTTGCCTAGAAGCGAATGAGATGACATCATCCATGACATCATCAAGGGACAACTCATAGTGTCATATCCTTACTTTTAACCTCAATTATACTTATTGGAAACAATTACATTGCCTTTTGCCTTAGAAACATTCATTTTCAAAAGAATTTCTCTTGGGGGTACTGTTCACGCTACTGTTCATTTTGTAATTCTAGAACGTGTACCCTACTTTGAAAATTCATAATTAAATATAGAAAAATCAAAATAAGGTAGTTCTAATTTTTAATGAAAGCTATTTCATTGAAATTTAAGGTAAAAGTATACAAATGAGGTTCCATTATCCCAATGAAATCAGTTTATTCGTTGAAAAACACTGTTCATTTGGTAAAATCTGGAAATTCCAATTTCTTTACCTTAACTTCAAAAATTCATTTCTCTTTCATTACTTGTCCAAATGAACCGTGTTACCTATGGATTTAAATCTCCAGATGTGCTCTTTAATATAAAAAATTTTCACCAAAAAACTCGTTGATTTACTATACAAAATTCATATCAGAACGTTACTGGATCCAGTTGCTTACTTTATCTCTATTCCAAATTTTAACTTAAACTTTGAAAAATTTAACAATTTGAATACTTAACCAATTGAGGTGTTCTTGGTGTTCATTTAAATCCCTATATCTTAGCTATTATCATACCAAATGTCAAGTTCAAACTCATTGATTAAGGCATTATAATCATCATCACACCACCATGGCCTTATAGCACAAAGATAGAATCATACATCATACATCCATCATGTCCCTTCATAGTGACATGTAGCTCATATAATTGATCATACAAGTTCAACCATCTATGTTTACCCTTTTTCCTTGTGAGGTTCCAGCACCTATGACATAGTTATGCATATGGAAAGAATGAGATTTCATGGAAATCCCAATTGCAAGGCATACAAACTATAATATCATGCATGATTAATTGGATACTTAACATGTTATAATGAGATGGGAGCTACTTCATAATGGTATGTAAGCAAAATCTAACATGCATATTGTCATGACATAAGTTGCAAGGAGTTGCAATCATTCATACTTTATCATCAATATGATGGCATAATCTCAAGCTCAACCAAACACCATAATCAACAAGCAAACATAGATTAAACTATAGTTAAGTATTCTTACTACCTCTTAGCTATCCTTGTCAAGGTCTTCTTGAGATGATTTCCTTCCTTCACAAATATCAAAACCTAGCCATTACAAAGCAACATCAATTCATAACTCAACTTGAACACAATACCAAGATTAGGTTTTCACTAACTTCCATTCTTTCTCTATTTTATGTTTCATACTTCCATCTTTCCAAAATAAATTCTCATGGTTCATTTCCACATAATTTTTTATGTAGAATCCAAATATGAAACTAGAATTTCCAAAATCAAAACATATCACAAGATGCTGCTCTTGACTGAAGTTAATGCTCTTGTTTTCCAAAATTCGCATTTTAATTCCAATGCTTCCAATACTTATTCTCCTACTTTATCCCCACACAATTTTTCATTTTAAACTCATTGGAAGCATCAAAACCATGAAATTCTAATATATGAGCAGTGTCACGTACAATAACAACCAAGAACACAAAACCCTACTTCCAAACATACTTGAATTTATAAGCTTATACCACTTGATTCTAGCTTGTTTAAACTTATCTAAACTATCCATAACATAAAACTCATATTCTAACCATATATAGATAGAACTTCCAGCAACAACAACAAGGGAAATATGGCACAAAACCCCTTAAAATCAAGAGTTAACTTGCTAGAATAAAGCTCAAGATCAAGGGAGAAAATTACCTTGCTTGTTGCTTTAAGTTGTGTGCTTCTTTCTTGGTTGAATGGAAATTTTGCAAGAGTTTCCCAAGCATACAGAATCCAATTTGAATGAGGGGGTATTTATAGATAAATTTGGGTGGAAATGGATGGCCAAGATTGATTTAGTTACTATTTGATCTAATGGTCCATATTCATTCTTGAACAATCTTGCTCTAGAAGACATGCCTTTTGATGCTATGCATGACATCATTTAGGGGCATGTTTGGCTAGAAAAATTTAAATATACTGATAAGAAAAATTCTAGTCCAGTTTGGTACCGATTTGAGCAGTTTCCCAAAAATTAGACTGTTTTCTGTTCCTAATTTTTCTAATATTCCAGGATATGTATTCTTTCCTAGAAATTAATGTCTAGGTTCCTCATACCATTGACATTGTTAGACTGAGTATTTATCTACCATCCATCCCTTAAAAATGACCAAAATATCCTTAGTGTCCTTTCTTGCACTATATTAAGCCTAAGGGCATAATTATCATTTTACCCCTCATTGTACTACCTCAGGGCATATACTGGCTCTAAATAATTATATTTATACTATATTACATGTTTTCAGCCTGTCTAGAATGACTAAAATGACCTCCATCTATCACGGGTATAATCTGGTCATCTAAGGGTATTTTCATAATTTTGCACTTTTCCTGGACTGCTCTGGACTCTGGTCCACTTAACTGTTCAGTCACCTTATTGGGCTTTTTGTGGCACCATTTAGGCCTTGGTATGGACTCATAATCTTTATGGCACAAATCCCAAGATAACTCTCCCGATCATATTTATCGGGTATTCTATTCCACTATAAACTGTACAGTTACATCAGGTAAGAAAATTGGGGATATAACACATAGCCCATGTGATGAAATTGCAAAGGGAGGAAGTATCTAAAAAAATTCTAGTCTAATCCGATATCAGCATAGTCTAATTTCCCAAAAACTAGACTGTTTTATGAATCTAATTTTTCTGAGATTCCATAATATGCTTTCTAACCTTAAATCCAGTATCCAACTTCTTCCTACCATTGGAAATTTTGTATTGGGTCTAAACTTAATTATAGATCCTTTGGCAGATTATCAAAATGCCCCTTGGTTATTCTTTATTTACTTTTATATCCTAAGGGCATTATCGTCTTTTTACACCTCCTCAGAGTATTCGCTAACCTTGGTCAACTATTCATGAAACTATCCTTGACTGTCTAACCTTAGTCAAATGACCAAAATGTTCTTCGTTTATCTCTGGCTCATTGTCACAATAGTGGTATACTCATTGTCATTTTTATAATTTTATATTTTTCTGGGTCTTTATTAGCCCTAGGCCACACACTTATTTAAAAATATTATTAGACCTATAAGATACTATTTTGGGCTCTCTACATGATCCACTACCTTCAGGGGCTCAACTCTCGAGAAATTTCCCTAAAAAATATTTATCGTGTTTTAATCTACTGTAAATTTTATAATAAATTCTACATAACTCCTTTTTAGGCTCTATCAATTTTATAAATTCTTATATTAATTATAAAAATTTACCACCAAATTTTATCTGATGTTGAGGTCCAGAGGATACTATATTAATTTTTCTTTTTTTAGAAATTTATATAAATTTTTCAAGACCTCATATCAAAATTTTGTGTTGCATCAACTGATCAGAATAATTTTCTCTATTTAGTAGAAAAATTTGAGACTAATCTGATTTTGAGCATTTTTTGGCATTTTCCAGCTCAACTTTCAATAATTAACATTTGCCCCATAACTTTTGAAAATTACACTTTAAGCCATCTGCTTTTCATAATTACACTTAAGGGCCCAAAGCTATTGTCTACTTTACACTTTGCACCATAGAACTTTTAGACTTTTAATTTTAGTCCCTCATCTTTATACTTTTCTCTAATCAGTGTTTTTTCTTTCTATTCATCATCACAATCCTTCCCAAACCTCTTTCCTTTATCAATATTATACATATAGGAAAAAAATTAGGATGTGACATTTCTACCCCCTTAAAATAAATTTTGTCCTTAAAATTTATCTAACACCTTAGTCAACTAGCTCTTCTACTTTATGAGTAAAGATTGGGGTATCTACCTCTTATCTTCTATCTTGACATCTTAGTAGAGTACTTTCCATATTCTCATATCTTTATATCTTTGATGTGATTACTCTTCATTTTCGAATCAACTTAATCAGAATTTAACTCTACTTCATTATATTACTTACTTGCTATGCATCTATTTGCATATGGACTGTTCACTATACTAGACTTGTGAGTAGTATCCATTTCTTTCATATCAAACTCCCTAGAATATTACTATATTCTGGAGTTTCATTAACTATTCATCATACTTTCTAGCACATATCTCTTATTACTTATCTTAACATTTGTAAATATTCAATTTTTGCTTTCATATCATTATACTTCTTCTTATCATTTTTAATAATTCATCATAATATAAAGAGATTACTTATGTCATTATTCTTTCTTTTTTTAGTTTACTACTAAATAGGAGCACATGCTCTAACATACATAATGCTTGGCCAACATATTGCAGGACTACATACCTGCTTATGAATGCAAAGCTCTAATATCAGAGCTCAATCATTGCTTTCCTTAATATGCATAACTCTAACACATGGAGCTTGCACAACCCTATCACATGGAGCTTGCACTGCTCTAACATTTGGAGCTTTAGCATATTTACATACATAATATAATGCTTGGTATTTTAGCAAAGAGTGAAAGTTCTTAGTTGCTATTTCATTTGCAACATAACATTCAAACATCTTACCCTTTCAAAAAGGGAGCCTCTCTATCTGTTTATAAAGCTAGCTACAAAGCCACTTCATATTGTACTTCTTAATACATATTTCTCATTATGTATCACATTACATATTTCTCATAACGTATCATCGCATATCTGGCCAAATCTAGCTATATCTGGCCTTCTAATCTCTTTATCCTCATCTGGAGGATCTATTTGTCTCTCATTCTTATTCTCTATAATCTCATCTTAGGGATCTCTTTATTCTTATTTAACCCCTTCTCATATCTTATGAGATACTCTTTTTCTCTTCCTTAGGCATATTATCTACAAACTCATAAATATCTATTACTTAGGACTAAAAACTTTAACTTTGACTACTTAGTTCCTATTACATGTAAGAAGATTATGAGTTTAGTCTCTAATAGTAATAAGGCTATCTGAAATTAACATCATGGGTACTCTCTCTGTTATGAGTTAACCAACTTGTGAGGCTTTTCTATGTTAACCTTTTCCTTGGTATTTGTCATTCTAAAGAAATACAGTACTTATAGCTCATTACTTTCTTTCTCTAGGCTAGGTTTACTGTGAACCTCGACATCTACTGTGATCAACCGTAAGCCTCTTCAGGATCTAACTGTGACCCTAGAATTCTATTATCTGTGAGTCATGTTAGGATCTAACTACAATGCTCAAGGAATCTACTACGATTCCGTTGTACTGTATTTTCATCTCTGTAAGACCTAACAAATAGACTAACTTACAAGGTTAGCCACTTTCACTTAGTTGCTAACTCAACAGATAATTCCCTAACATTGATCACATAAGCCAATATTATCTATTAAGACTTTACTCATTTCCTTTATCACTTAGAAATTTCACATGTCATTCTCATCTTTCATAACTTTACTACATCTGGTATTGAAGAGTGCTACACACACTCTACCATGCCCATATCTGTTGTAATCTGTACATCTCATCTGGTGGATATTACTCTACATGAGCTGCACTGTCCATTCTCTTGGCTCTATTTCAAGAGCAATCTGACTCTATTGCAAGAGCAATCTAGATATATTGCGAGAATGTTAACTTTTATTAAATAGACATTACTCCTTCTTAGAGCTGCATCATCTTTCATAACTGCATCTCATTTCATCTCATATTCATGGTACATCATTCATGTATCTTATTCCTACTGAATGGATATGTCCTGAGTACTGTAATCATATGTTTATAGATTTACTATTAACATTCATCTCTAATCTTGTTCTTTGTCTAATTGACTATCATTGTCTGGTAATAAATTCTCATTTTATTCTTTGAAAATTAACTGGCTAACTATCTCGTTTATCACTTTTCTATTACTTTATTATTACCAAATTAAATTATCTAATTGTATGTCGTATTATATGGGAGCAACATAACTTTCTCGTCATATATACTCTACCCTTAATAAAATACGAAAGGGGAGTATTCATTCATCATAGTATACTCTAACATGCAAAATGTGCAAGGAGATGCAATCATTTAAGTATTCTCCAACATGCGTGTCATCATATGACAACTGCAAGGAGATGCAAATGTTCATCATAACTTATGACAATATAAGCCATATCATCATCATATAATTTGCTCAACCATCCATCATACGCCCACTGGAATTAAACAATTAACTAGGTAAACTTAGTATTTTTTCCCTTTATCACCTATATGCCAAATTATCTATCACATTATCTTATCAGAATCTGACAATTTATTCAAGAACCTAAAATAACTATTCATCTAACTTAGACTATACGTTACCCTCTTATTAGGGTATAAACTTAACCCTTCATTACTCTTTCTTATATAGGGAATAGGGGAGTGACTTTATCTTTTCAACTATGGCTACACTTCTCTCTCTTGACATCATAAACTTCTTTTTGCTATCTTACATACATCTATCGTTTTGTTGAACTTCTACAACTACTTGAGAAAAATTATTTCTTTGTAGGACAGAATTCAAATCGTGAACTAACTTCTTAGTCATTCAACTTTCATTGCTCATATGGATGAACTTAACTAAGTATTCATCAAAGGGTTTCTCTTTCCCTACTTTAAACCTTAGACTCACGCTCATCTCTATCTTACTAAGAGGAATATTTCTTGTAAACTATTCGAGAAAAACTTCTCAGGTGAGCGGATCAATCTCCATATCTATATAGTAACTTATGTATCTCTCGACTATCTCTTAACTCTTTCTATCTGTATATTAGTCTACTCTGAACCAGACTGTGGTTCTTTTCTGGTCTTTTCTTGATCCTGACAACTTAAGTCACTTGGATCTCATTCATCATCTAGTACTATTACTTTTGTTCTCTAGGGTGCTCTACCCTAAGTCTGCTAGGTTACTGTCTCTTCTTAATGGTATCCATTTATTCTGGGAACTTTAACTTTTTATCTATTAAACATCACATCTCTAACCTTAAGCCATGTATTAGGATCATTCTTAGGCAAGTCTCATTCTAACTTCTTATTATTCTGTTCAGTAAAGACTAGCTGAATAAATCTGTCGTAGCATAGATTAACTCCTAGTGATCATACAGAGGATATACTTTTGAACATTTTCTTAAACTGATCTTCTATATCTAAGTGCCTTGTACTCTTTGGCTTGCCTGCACGCTGTGCTAAACCTCTAACTGATGAACTTTAGTGAGGCTGGCATCTTTATTCTTGTCATAAGGTCTCTCTGCATCCTAGTCACCACCTGAGTACTGCTAGTTGTGACTCATACTCTTTGTAAACTTTAGTCGCACCATTTTAACTTACTAGTCATGACTTGATAGCTCTGTGTTCTTCAGTTGTGACCTGGTCTGCTGTACACATTAGTTACGCCCTATGACCTAACTCATTGTGACCTATAAGCTATGTGACTTTCCGTCACGGCCAATTGTCTTCTCTCGTCACAACCAAAATGCCTCTGTGAATCTTTGTCTCGACTTATGTCTTAACTCGTTGCGATTTAACTTCTCTGAGACTTCTAGTTGCAACCTAAAATGCTTCATATCACGACCTGGCATAGCTTTCTTTAAACATTATGTTCTAGTATTTTTGTCCAGACTTTACTCTAGCAATGGCTAATTCTTATTCTTGGCTTTGACAAGCTTGAGTTAATTGAAACTCATTCATATCTATCTATAATCACACTAAATAGGGAACATATTCTCATAGATGTTCAACCAACTATCATTTCATTATATCACATCAAAACTCATATTTCATGGCACCATAATATTTGTACATATATTACATACATGTCAATTACATATACGAGATAAGTCATAACTATTATACATCTATGTAATTACTTAACTTTACACTATTTATAAATTTACATTACCCCTCATCTCTTTTTATATTCTTTTCTAGGGAATAGTAAACTACAAATACTTTTGCATACAAAAATGTCACCCTTGTACATCAGTTGGTGGATCATTTGCCAAAAACTCACTTAGCTCTACGTGCCATGTAGGGGTATATGGTAGTATCTGACTTACTACTATCTCATGCCAACCTTCTAGAGTGTAAACCTGATTCAGATCAATACCCTATATTGTATATCTATTTATCATCCATGCTACGACGTTAAGGAACTACAGATAAACTGACTGTTCTTGATCTCTACTTCTGTCCATCCCTTGACCTAGACTGAGTAACTCACTCTCCACAACTTTCTTGAGACTGATATAGTCAACATTATCTGTCTTTAGCAAAGAAGGCTAGGGTTGACTAGGACCAGAAAAATCACACTGATCTTTCTCTATAAAGGCATATATTCCTGTACTTTGAGAATATGAAGGTACTGTCATAAACTTTGACTGGGTCTTTGGATTAAGGAACTATTGTAGGTTACTCATATCAAATTTATCCTCAAACTCTAGTAGAGGAGGAATAATATATGGTCTATCTGTAATCTAGTATTAGTACTCAGCTTCCTCAGCTGTAATTTGTCTTCTTATCGGAGGAATAAGGCTTATATTAAGGTTAGAGGACACTCCCACAAACTCATATTGTATAGAGTCACTACACTCATCATCTGGTGCATGCACAACATCATACTGAACCTCTACATAACTTCCAGATTATAGGTTTGAGTCTATAGAAACATCTATAGGATATTCTACTGTAGACCTCCCTAACTGATCCTCTATACCACCATCTGAACTCTCTTCATTGTCTGAAGGAGGATCATAGTCTGGATATAGATCATCTTCATATATCATTACTGGTAAGGGGTCTCCCTTATTAATTGAAGGCTCTGACTTAATTTTATGAAATCTCATATCTACTTCTATAGGAATTACTTAAATAAGCAATACTAACTATCCTAATAAATACCCTAACTTAACAAAGTACTTACTACTTAGAGTTGGGTCTAGAGACTGTCTTATATTATGTTAGAAACTTCTGCTCTGATACCAAACTATAATATCCTTACTTTCATATATTTTACGAACCATTCAGTAGCATTTAGAACCACTTACAAGACCTTGAAAGTCCATTAGCTAAATCTAGAAGTTTTACTCTTCTTAAGTTATTGTTTATATGGTATTCCAGATTCGGCGACAAACTTTAGAAAATCATAATTAATTCTAGAAAAATCAAAATGATATGGTTCAAAAAGCTACATGAATATAATATCTTGAACTTTAAGGAAAAACAATTTTCAGACCAAATGCTTAGTTAATTAATATAGTTTATTCATCAAAGATTATTGTTCATTTGGTCAAAAATTCTAAAAACATATTTTGGTCCCTTACTTTGAAAAATTTATTCTCTTTGTACATACATCAAAATAAGGTATTTTTGGTGTTAAAATAAAGCTTGACATGTTAACTAGATGTATGTAAACTTTTATAAATTTATTCCATCATTTACTATTTTTTATTATCATGACCATCACTACTTATATTGGTTATATAGCAATATTACATATAACAATTCTTCACATAACATATATACTATCCAATCCCTAACTTCTCTTCATGCTTCATAATCCTCTTTAATCATTCATAAACCTGCTGGGATTGGGATTATATGGAGGGAGTGAGATTTTTGGGGGGAAATCTTAGTAGCAAACGGTACTAAACAATGCATGCATTAATGTAAATACTTGTGCTTGCTTGTGAAAGTGTTAACATTGTGGAATATGCATGCTTTCATGTAACATATGAAATATAATTGGCCAAAATAATCATAAAAATAGAGCTTCAATCTTAAACACATATGCAACACAATTCAATATAGCCATAACACAACTGAGCATAACATTTAATACATACAAGTTTAAGATAAGTTTACTACCTCACATGCTTGACTTCTTTCACTTTAACCTTGCCTTTTTCTTCTTACTTCTCCTTAATGTGTGGCTGCCTCTTTGGAGTCTACAATCAAATCCTAATGTCAAATAATTATCCATCCATTACAATCTAACTTCTTTTATCATTAAACTTACTTTAACTAACAAAACTTCCTTTGATCTTTATTAATTGACTTGGCTTCTGAATCAATTGATGTATTCACTTTACCGTACAGAATTTCATTTTTTTGAATCCATTTATGAGTTTAGAATCATGAAATTCTAGCTCCTATGCACTATTCTAGAAGATTTACAACACATACACAATTCTTCTAAAAATTCTCATTTTGATTCCAATGCTTCCAATACTTGTTTCTCTACTTAATCCCACACAACTTTTCATTTTAAAACTATTGGAAGCATCAAAATCATGAAATTCTAATTACTGTTCATGCGAGTGGATAGTAACAAAGAAGAATTTCAAGAATTACAACTTCCAATTATAATGTTTCTAAGGTTCAAAACCCATCCAATCCTATATAAAATTATCATATAAATCCAATGGAAGCATTAGATCATTGAAATCTCATATCCTTCTATCATGAATAGTGCAGACCAAAAGGTCTCAATGATGGTAAAGTTAAGAATATCAACTTGATCAAACAACCAATCATCTAACTAGCTTGTTTAAGCTTCAATCATATAACTCTAACTTTAATTTCTTCTTTCTCCTTTCATCTACGATTCTTGGACAGCATATAAACCTTAGAGAAAACTCAAATTTCTTCCATGAAAACCCTAAGCTCAAGCATCCAAATTAGAGGAAAATAAGTTAGGATATATTGTTTACCTTTAATCTCTAGCTAGCTTGAACTTTGGTGCCTTGAATCTTCTTTGTCTTGGCTTGAGTGTCCATTTTGACATAGCTTCTCCAAGGGTTCTCATGCGACAGTTTTGAATCAGAAATATGGGGTATTTATAGAAAACTCCAATAGCCCATGTGACAAAATAGCAAAGGGAGGAAGCATCTGGAAAAATTATAATCTAATCCGGTACTGGCTTAGTCCGATTTTCCAAAAACTAGACTGTTTTATGAATCTAATTTTTCTGAAATTTCATAATATGCTTTCTGACCTTAAATAAAATATCCAAATTCTTCCTACCATTGGCATTCTTGTACTGGGTCTAAAATTAATTATAGATCCCTTTGCAGATTACCAAAACGCCCATTGGTTATTCTTTATTTACTTTCATATCCCAAGGGCATTATCATCTTTTTACACCTCATCAGAGTATTCTCTGACATTGGTCAACTATTCAGGTAACTCTCCTTGACTATCTAACCTTAGTCAAATGACCAAAATGCCCTTCGTTTATCTCTGGCTTATTGACACAATATAATGGCATACTCAGTGGCATTTTAATAATTTTATTTTTTTAGTCTTTATTAGCCTTGGCCCACACTCTTATTTAAAAATATTATTAGGCCTGTAAGATGTTATTTTGGGCCCTCTGCATGATCCACTACTTTCATGGGCTCAACTCTAGAGAAATTCCCTTGAAAAATATTTATCGGATGTTTTAATCTACTGTAAATTCTATAATAAATTTTATAGGCCTCCTTTTTAGGATTTGTCAATTTTATAAATTATTATATTAATTATAAGAATTTATTGTCAAATTTTATTTGATTCTGAGGTCCAAATGATACTGTATTAATTTTTCTTTTTTTAAAAATTTATATCAATTTTTTAGGACCTCATATCAATATTCTGTGTTGTGTCAAACTAATCAGAATAACTTTCTCTATTTATTGAGAAAATTTGGAACTAATATTATTTTGGGCATTTTTGGGTCTTTTCTGACTCAACTTTCAATAATTACCATTTGCCCCATAACTTTTGAAAATTATAGTATAGGCCCTTAACTTTTTATAATTACACTTAATGGCCTAAAGCTTTTGTCTACTTTACACTTTACACCATAAAACTTTTAGATTTTTTATTTTAGTCCCTTATCTTTATACCTTTGTCTAATCATTATATTTCCTTTCTATTCATCATCACAATCCTTCCCAAACCTCTTTCCTCTATCATTATTATACAGATAAGGATAAATTAGAATGTAACAGTTAGCCTAGTGGTTAATGAATAGTGTCCTACAATGTAATTTAGAGAAACAAATTATTTGTTCCACCAATAATATCCAAGAATTATTGGAAATAATGTCAATTATTCCCCTATTCATTCCATATTATTTTCTTTATTTATTCATCCCAAAATACTTGATTTTGTTCTCAAATAAATAGTAAAACTCTTCCAAATTAGTCACCAAAATCATAATAAAATATGCATTTGTCACCAATACAATAAATATAAGGGAAGCTAGTATAAAGAAATATCAATCAAGATTAGCGTGGAAAAATTTAAGAATAGCTCTCTTTAGTTTTCTTAGTTTTGGTGACTTAAGTATAAATTTTAAAATTCTCTCTATAGCGTCAACCTAGAATAATTTTCTGATGTGTCAGTCTTTGTGTCTTACTTATCTTATGTATTCTATCATGACTTTAGCATAGATTTTTGTCTTTCTTGTTGGTCATAAACTTGGCATAATCATGGAAAACTTTATAAAAGCCTTTTATATTCGTGAGTATGACTGCTTGATCTTTATATATCCTCTAGCCAAAGTTGGGGTACAGGGTTGGTTTACTTCTTCTTCCCCCTTCATTTATAAGTTGTTTAAGAAGAGAAGGCACAGAGTTAGATCCAAAATCTATGAGCATCAATTGTATCTCCTCAGGTAGAGGATCTTCCATTGGATCCTCATGATCCTCCTTAGGGTTCTGCTCAAAATCTTCTTCTGAATCTGCATCAGGATTTTCTTCAGGGTCCTCATCAAGATCTTCTTCTGGACCATTAATCTCTATAAGTTCCTCTGGATCCTCTTCAAGAAGTTTAGGATCTGAATCTTCACTCTGAGGTTCATCTTCTAGAACTTCATCATCCAGATATGAGAAGTCCAACGTAGCATATTCAATGATTTCAGTGCTACTTGAAGTCTTTTGACTCATTTTCACCAAGGAATTTAATAATATAAATTATCATAATTTTCTAAAAAAAATTAAACACCTAAAAATACCAAAAAATATACTGAATACTCACAAATAGATCTAAAATTGCCTCAAAATAGGCAAATTATATATCAAAATGAAGATATTAATTTTAGAGATTTTTAGGGGCAAACTGCACCTTAATCAGAGTCTGGATAAGCCCTCATACGCCCTTGCAAGATTAAATACAAAATAAAAAAAGGGGCAAGACCCACTGTTGGGGCCAGGAGCATGGCTTCCACACGCTATGGAGGGGGTTGCCACGTGGCAACTGTGCAAATATTTTTTTGTGGGCTGGACTGGGTTGGGCTTTGTCCAACCCAACCTAGTTGATCCAACCCGACCCGGTTGATTTTTTTATTCTTTGTTTTTGATTTGGGCTAGGTTGGGCCTAGTCCAACCCGACCAAAATTATTTTTTCTCTTGTGCTTGGTTAGATCCCATGATATGACCCAGCCTGACAGTAACCAAAAATTTTTCCCACCAACTTTCACTTTTTTTATTAGGGTTCAAAATGACAGTGTTTTGGCTGGAGGTTGTCTTCAACCTCTGGCCAGGTCACAATGGATCCGGTTTGCCGGTAGGTCAGGTTTATTGGACCCAGAAACTTCTCTCCTCTGTTTATCCACCTCCTGATGTCTATTTTCAACATTATTGGAGTCATTTTCTATCATTTTCACGAGCTCTATGTAATGGGACTATTTTCAAGGACTAAATCAAAGGATTTTAGGTGACCCAATATGACATGAAATTTCTCCATAACTTCACCGTCTGATGTCCATTCTTGAAGTTCTTGATCTCGTTCTCTTCAATGTTTTGAGATATACGCTATGAGACTAATTTTGAAGCCTAAAACTATGCTTTTCAAATGACCCAATTTTGATGAACTGAAGCTTAATAGGAACATATTATACTAGTCATATATGTATATGATAGAAGCTAATAAATCATATTCTAGCCTCTAAAATAAACTAGGCTCTGACACCAATGAAGGAATTCAGGTGTACCTAAGATATAGACCAATTTCTTTGGCAGCCACGCGATAACTAGGGTATTCGTACACAACAAATACACTCCAAGAAAAGAATAGAGTTTAGAGAGAAAAATTCTAGGAGAGAGAGGTCTTGGTTATATGAATAATAGGGCTCTTAATTAGGAGTTATGCTATCCCATTCTTCTCTTTCTCAATCCCACTAGGTGTATCCCACGTAACACACGTTCAAAATTTAAAATTTGAACAAAAGGGGAATATCCCGAATAACAACCCAGACTTTTAGTTATTATCACCTAAACTCCATATTAAATGGGTTTAGGTTCAATCCACCAAGGGCAGATCTAACCACAAATTCCAATAACAAAAAACCATGCAAATTATGTGAAATATTGAAGAATGGTAAATTGAAATGTTTGGCTATGGTAGAAGTTTGGTAAATGGACATCATAATGGAGGTGAATGGATATGGCAGTGATGGTGGCAATAGAGGTTGTGTTTAGGGTGTGTTTGGTGATTTTGAAAAGCTAATACAAGGAAGCGATAACCTTGCTCTAATGCCAGATTGATGTAGGACGAGAAAGGGGAAGAGGGAAATAGAGAAATGATAGAGATAGAGAAACTGGAGGAGGAAGACAACAAGAAAGAGGGAGAAACCAAATGAAATAAGGAAGAGGGAGACAATAGCAAATACTTAATATTATTCAATTCATAAGTCGTATAAAGCAAATATGTTGAGGTGCTATTTATAGGCCTCAACCTAACTCTAGAAATTAAGACATAATATTCTATAAATATAAAATTAAATGCAAATGGCAATTAATAATACATGATAATAATCAATCAAAATTAAAAAGAAATATTCAATAATAATGCTAAATATCTAAAATCCTAATTATTCATTATTCCATATCCCATAAGCGTTTTTCCTAATTTCATAATTTGAAATAAGAATATATAATGAAAAAATTGATTTATGTATCAATATGAAAACTTTATTTAAGAATTTTGGAGACTGCTTTAAAAAATATTGAATATCTTTCATTTGATCAGTTGTTGTAGGTTGTTAAGCTTTGAACCTAATAGAATCTTGAAGAAATTTAAGCAATGTTAGTCAAAGGTTTATTATTACTAAAATATTTGTTATTTAGAAAACTTATAAATTGTATATTAATAGTCTTTTAAATATAAAATATTGTTTATATCTAATTAAGTTTTATAATACATAGTGTACCGTCTTACTATTTGAATTCATAATTGCAATGTTGTTCTAAAATCACTATGGATGTCTAAATTAATGATGATAAATAGATTTTCAATAAAATTAATTTATAATTATGATTTTGAGAATATGTTAGTTATAATTAATTTATAATACTGATTTATGATATAATTGGAAAGCCAAACTCATGGTTTTCTTGAAAAATATTCGAACACCTCTTAATTATTAATTATAATTAACTTTACAATTTAGAAATATCAATGCTCATTTCTAACTACCAATTCTTTAATCCAAACTTCAATTCAATCGTTTTTTTCACTTATCTAGCTCATTATAAATCTCAATTAACTAACATATCATTAAATTACACAAAAACTCCAATTTTCTTATCTCAAGGTTTAGTTGGTATCAGGGAAATGGAGGGGGAACAGAGGGTATGAATTTTAATGAGTTCAATTTAAAAAAGAAGAAGAAGTGGGGTTAAAAGATTTTAATTAATTTTTCTTACTCTTTTATAACATAATTTTTTATTAAAAGTTTATAACCATATTTATCCATTTATTTTGAATTGAACCCAAACCTATTAAAATTTTCGATTCTCTCCATTTCCCTCACAACAAATGGACCCTTAAAGTACTTAGGAAAGGATCATCTACTTAATTAAGCATAATTCTGGCCATCTTTCCTAAAGATCTCTTTTTTCATTTCAACTATATATTATGTTTTGCCATTGTGTATGAGGAGTAGAAAATTTCTATTCAATGACATTAGTTTGATAGAACTCCATCAAACTATATACGCCTATCAAATTTTCTACCATGGTTACTTCTAATTCTCACAATGATAATTTCTTGCTCATTTTGAACAATCTTGGGAACTTTCAAAAGAGATTTGAAGTTATCATCATTTTCAAGAAGAAAAAGGGTCCAGCTAAACCTAGAATAGCCATACACAATAGCAAGTACATAAAGGTCTCCCCTAATGCTCATTCTAGATTGACCAATCAAATCCATATGAAATCGTAATTGTAAGACGTGTTTGATGGTAGAGACAATAAGACGCTTTGCTTTATTTTATCCTTAAGCCATATCATGCATCACAAAGCTAGTGTTTCTCCAAAATTTATTTTGGCAAACAAATAACAAGATCATTTATAGCAAGCTTTTTTTCAGGGAAGTCATTATTAGATGAGTCAGCTATTCTCCCAACAGATTTTCATAGTTAATACTAATTATATATTGAGGATCAATGAAAGCTTCCTCATGATCAAGATTTATATCATACACATTGTGAATACTGTGGTCTATGAATTTGGCTGGATCAACTCTAATTAACATTTTTATAATACAATTTTTTAGAATAATATATAATTCGATTATATATTCTTATCACAAAGTTAACTACAAACGTTAAGTAAATTATAATCCTATATCATCAATTAAGAAAAATTGGGAAAAAGTTTCTCATTCAAAATTTTATTGATGAGAATGATTTAAACCCTAGTATTGATATTTTGTATGTACAAAATTTATAGAATACATATATTTTCTATATATAAAAATTTATCAAATCCTTCTCACCATACCAATAAAATTTTTAATGAGGCCGTGACTTTTCTCCAATTTTTCTTATTAATTAATGACACATTTCGGTCAAATGCTGATGGGTTCTCAACAACTTACTAATACAAATGCCTTTTTTCTTTGCCATTGTCCCTAAAGGTTGACACCACTACACCATTCTTTAATTGAAGTTAGGTGAACTTGGACTTGTCATTCATCAAGTATCCCCATTATTCACTATCAAAAGCATATGTTTCACTCGATACCTTCAAGCACATATACAAGAATTATTCTGGTTTTGGTTTCAAATACCTCAAATTTCTTGAATCCTCATTATTCTGGTTTTGGTTTTAAATACATCATTATTCACTATCTACTATTTGTAATTTTTAAAAATCACATTATTTTTAGTAGAGCATAAGTGGTATCCTTCAATAGCTATACATGAGTTGTCTCTTTCCAAAAAATATTTTCCATGCACGCAGCTTAGTTTGAACCCAATACTTAATATTTAAAAGATTCAATTATTTATCAAATGTGGGAAACTTTATTGGTAAAATTCATTTTCTTATTGCTTAGTATCTCATATTTATTTCATAACCTCAAAAATTGAAAACTACATCTTTTTTATTTTTTAACGTAATAAAAACATGTTATAATAAAATTACTAATAGATATAATTGATGCTAAAAGTTGCAATTCGATTTTACTCAGTATCTCACCTTCTCTATTTCTCTCAAAATCCAATCTCTGTCCGTTAGATCCAAAAATAAAATATTAAATCTAAAATATTGAGTTTTGGACCTAACGGTGGAATAGGATACTAAGAGTATCGTCTCCACAAAAGTTGCATTATTTTTTCTAGTAATATTAACTTAATTATATTACCAAATATTTTAATTTCAGAATCCGTAATTATCTTTTTTAATATGAGTATCTTTTTTAAAAATTGAACTAGAAATAATTTCTTTTTAATAAGATCTTATACCACTATACTAAATTTATATTAATAATTGTAGTATTTATTTTACTAGCGAGTATTTTTTTTTATCTAAATTTCATTAAATACACACCTTTCGCTTATTAATTATTAAAACTTTTCAAATTATCTTTTTTTTTTTGTGAATTTTGTAAGCGGTGGGTTAGGAGAATTCTAGAGAAATATCTTGAAAATTTTAAAATTTTAAAGCAGTGGTTTATTATACTTCTTTAACTATGAGCAAATTACTACACATTTTAGTAAGAATTAATACTATTTGAGATTTTAAAATTCTGAATAGTTAATCTTTTTTAAAATCCTCAATTTCCAACCTGTGCCTTTTACAATTATTACAACTTCTGAGGAGCACATAATATAAAATTTAACGATCACATTTTCCCTCCATCAACATATAGCAACGTATATTGCTCGTTTGACAGTGGACATAATAAAATAAAGTGAGAAAGATAAAAAAACCCACTTAAATTTTAAAAGAATAAATTGGGCAAAAGGTCCAATTTATCATTTACAAATTTGTGTGTAAAGATCAAATTAGCCTTTATTTTTTTAATAATATTTATAAGTTTGACAATACGATTTATAACTTTGCCAATGGTATTTATAACTCTGATAATGGTATTTGTAACTTGGAGAAATCTAATTTTGGCAATTGGGAGAAAAACTATAGCTGACAATGTAACTTCGACTAAGTGGAGTTGTAAATCCCATTATAAGAAATTGTAAATCTTGTAGGTGAAGTTACAAATCTATTTGGTGAAGTTGCAAATCCCCTAGGAAAAGTTGTAAATCCTATTGATAAAGTTACAAATCCCATTGGGAGAGTTGTAAATACTATTAGCCAAATTGAATACTAAAATACTGTTGTAAAACTCATTCTTTAAAGGAACTTTACAAAAATTGAACATTGAAAAGTGATTAACTAAATCAAAGCATCAGTCAGTCAATGATTTAAGTTATTACAAATACCATTACTTCTTCTCTGTTGTGAGAGTTGTAAATATTATTGCGGGAGTTACAAATACCATTGATAAAGTTGAAAATCCTATTGTGGAAGAGGCAAATACTATGAGTTATAAATACAATTGATAAACTTGCAAATACTATTGTGGGAGTTGTAAATAACATTGGTAAAATTGTTAATCCCATTGACAAAGTTACTTCTTCTCTATTACGGGAGTTACAGATACTATTGCAAGAGTTGCAAATATCATTGTTAAAATTGCAAATACTACTATAAGAGTTACAAATACCATTGGCAAAGTTATAAACACCATTGTTAAAGCTATAAATACTATTGTCAAAGTTACAAACATCATTGTCAAAATTACAAATACTATTGTCAAAGTTATAAATATTACTATAGGAATTGCAAATATCATTGTTAGAGTTATAAATATCATCGACAAATTTATAAATCTTATTGTCAAAATATTGAAAAAATGAAAGTTAATTTGATTTTTGCATACAAATTTATAAATGACCTAATATATCTTTTTTAATATTCAGAAGTCCAATTTATCCTTTTAAAATTCAAATGGATTTTTTTTGTCTTTCTCTCTAAAATAAAATATAGTAAGAAAATAATTTTTAAAGATTAAAAATTATTTTTATATTCATTTTCTTAAAATAATAAAAATTAAAAAATATTAATTATTAAAAGATATTATAAATATTATTCATACAATACCACAACACGAGATTGACAAGACTATTCTTGATTTCTTGTTGAGTGAAAAAGGGGTCCTTAAATAAGGCGAGTAATGTGGGCTAAAAATACTCCAACAATAGTCCAGCCAATGGAAAAACATAATCCAATTCTATTTCTTAATATAAGATTATATAAATAGTTAATTTTAATATTAAATATAAAATTTATTTTTTATATTTATTTATTCCTAGATTACTTATATTAATAATCTCTTAATAATAATTAAATAAAGAGAGAGAGAATTAAGGAGATGAATATAATATTTTAAAAAATATATATATTAAATAATTTAATTAATTTTTTTAATATAATTAAATTAATTAAATATATTTTATATTAAAAATTATAAAAGTACTAAACTAACTAGAGTTGAATCTCATGAAATAAACTAATCCTTTATAATATGTAAATTAAGATTTAAATTTTTATTGAGAGATTAACAATAGATAGGTCTAGCAAAATATTTTAATCTCTTATAATATAGTGAATTAATATTTAAATTTTTATTGAGAGATTAACAATAGATAGGTCTAGCAAAATATTTTAATCTCTTATAATATAGTGAATTAATATTTAAATTTTTATTGAGAGATATATTTATATTTAATATCTAATAATACGTTAAATACAATTATTTCTAATAAAATAATATTTATATTTAAAAAAATAAAAATTTCTACCAACAAAAATGTCTACGTTAACCCACGCATATATAATTGTGTCAAATAAGGGAATATCTATTATTAATAAAAAAAATACTAATAACAATAAATAACGCGAGTAACGTAGATGAAAACATGCTGGCGCGTGAAATAGCATACCTAAATCCACGAACTTTGTCTTCCCCGCGGCTATTGAATGAGAGGTACTGTGATCACTTGCATCACTCTTTAACGTATGCAACTAACCCAGTGAAAGAAAGAGAGAAATGTTAAGGGCGGCCATTAATGCTGAGCTCAACCACCAATCCTCTCTTGTAATTTAGAAGGACTCTTGCTACAACAACACACACCCACACTCTCATTCTCACCGCAACACACCTCATTTTGTCTCTCTATTTCTCTTTCTTTGATTCTCACATTCTTTCAAGCACTAAGAACTGGTGGGTGTTTTGGGGGAGACAGAGGTGCAGTAGATCTACCGCGGCCGCCATGTGGAACTCTGCCAAGAATGCATTTGCCAGGTCGGCATCGTTTAGGGAGGACTTGGACGACGAGGAGGAGCTCAGGTGGGCCGCATTGGAGAGGTTGGCGACGTACTCGCGAGCTCGCAGAGGCATTTTCATGGACCTTTCTGGTGAGAAGAAGGAGATTGATGTAAGCGAGCTCGAACCACAGGAGCGGATTCTAGTTCTTGAGAGATTGGCTAATTCCGTTGGCGATGACCCCGAGATGTTCTTCAATCAAATGAGAAGCCGATTTGACAAGTAATTTTCTCTCTTGATTTTTACTTGGTTACTTTCCTGGAAAATATGCGATTAGCAGGAAATAATGCTAAGTCATTTATAATCTCTCGTCTGAGCAATTCAACTGAAGATCATTTCCGTGTGCTTCTACCTGTTCTCATTTTTTTCAATTATGCTCTCATTTTTAGTGTTTAGAACTCGAAATATGACTAGGGAATCAAATTTCTGTCCCACAATACGCTGGTTCAAAATTTAGTGTTTTATACCTTTGCTTTAGCTCAATCGTGGGAAAAAAATTCATTATTTTCTTTTGACTCATATATGAATGATCTCTCTCAGGGTAAAGCTGAAGTTTCCGAAGATTCAAGTTCGATTTCAAAACTTGACAGTTGAAACTTATGTTCATGTTGGAAGTAGAGCGCTGCCTACGATTCCTAATTTTATCTGCAATATGGCCGAGGTATTTTCTCTCTTTTGTTTAATTATTTATTTTGGTTCATTTTATCGGGCTTCTGTTTAATCAAGGGTTGTTGTTTACTCATCTAACAAGATGATTCTGTAATTTTCTGTCTTATTTTGGTTTAGGCTCTTTTAAGACAGTTGCGACTATACAGAAGAAAGCGAAGTAAATTGACAATTCTAGCCGACATTAGTGGGATTATTAGACCTTCAAGGTAAGTGGTAAAAGATTTTTAATTAAGTTTGGGTGAATTTTCTTTTTTCATTAAAATGACAAAAGCTATTTATACATGCTACTTGAATTCCTTTGCCGAATTAATTTTTATAGATAAAGCCACCATTTTGTGGACAAGAATTTCTCTGCGTAAAAATGCGTAAAACATTTCCTTCAATTGCGATTTTGAATGCTAGGTTTTTATAATTCTATACGAATTTTTTTTGAAAAAAATTGATATATTTAAAATTGATGGATTTATTCAGTCGTTCCAATCTTCATAATAGAAATTTTACATGCTGCTTCATGTTACTTGGCATGTCGAGCATTAAACTCTTGCGCTGAAATTAGACAAGTTTCATATTTGATTAGCTCTCACGTTGGTCTTATTTTCTTAAAGATTTACTCTACTGCTGGGTCCGCCAAGCTCTGGAAAAACGACACTACTTTTAGCTCTTGCCGGCAGGCTGGGACCTGGTTTGCAGGTACTCGTATTTTCAACGCCCATAGTGAGCTGGAATTACACATCATATCTTAATCAAACGGTTCTTTCAAATTAATACCTGACCTAATAACTTACGTACCTAAACTTTGCTGAGCTGTGTTCCACGTCATCTTAATGTATATTCCCTTTTGAGTAATACTTACATAGTCCCCCAGTGTCACCTCATATATACTTTGACCAATCAAAATACACTATTTATTGTCACCCATTCATCTACATTTTTTGCAATTCTAATGGTTATGGATTTTTTTCTCTTTTCTACAAAAATAGAGGGTGCCAACTAGAGTTTAAATTATATGAACTATTATATTTTAATTGTTAAGAGTACAAATAAAGTGGCACTCTAAGGGTATAGTGTTTCTCTTCCCTTTTAAGTACTGTGAGTTTTTGGATATCCATTTTATTTAATTTATTCACATTGAAACATTCTAAGTAGTCCAATTCACTGATGGACTTAATCTATAATACTCCGTTTTGATTTGTGGCTTCTTCTTTGTTATATTTCTTTTGCTTATTTATATTGCTATGCCCTTTGAAGATGTCAGGGAGCATCACATACAATGGACATACTCTCAATGAGTTTGTTCCTCAGAGAACAGCTGCTTATGTCAGCCAACAAGATTCACACGTGCCAGAGATGACTGTAAGGGAGACTCTTGATTTTGCAGGCCGCTGTCAAGGCGTTGGATTTAAACATGGTATGCTCTTTAAGAGACCGTGTTAATTTGCACATTTAAATGCTGAATTCTAAATTCTCAACTCTGAAACAGATATGTTGCTGGAACTCGCCAGAAGAGAAAAGAATTCTGCGATAAAACCTGACGAAGATCTTGATATTTTCATGAAGGTGCTTCCCATAATGTTGCTTTCTTGACAAATTACTTTAATTTATGGACACTACTTAATTAGATATAATTTTTTTTAGGCATTAGCGCTCGGTGAAAAGGAAACAAATCTTGTGGTGGAGTATGTCATGAGGGTAATCTCTAACTGCTTTTAGCGTTTTAATCCTTAATGCCCAAAAACTGCCTTGATGATTATGACTAGATATATTTCATCAACTTACTAAAAACATTTCTAATGTCCCTATTAATGCGGTTCTTTTTACTCTGGCTAGCGAATTGAATGATGAAAGAAGTGTCTCGGTATGTGTTAAAAAGGGAGATGAGTATTACATTAGATTTGTGTGGTATTTTCTTGTTTAGTTCCGTAAATCTTCTGAAAGTACTAAAATATTTATGACAAAGATATTAGGTATGGACATATGTGCTGAAACATTGGTAGGAGATGAAATGCTCAAAGGCATTTCAGGAGGGCAAAAGAAGCGTCTTACAACAGGTATGTGCGCGCGTGTAGCTGTATTTCGTGCATCCCGAAGTCAAATGCATTTAAAGGATTTTCACCTGCTGTGTGTCATTCCTAGGAGAATTACTGGTTGGTCCAGCAAGAGTACTGTTCATGGATGAAATATCAACTGGTCTTGATAGTTCAACTAAGTACCAAATTATCAAATATCTTAAGCATTCGACCCGTGCACTTGATACAACCACTATCATATCTCTTCTACAACCAGCTCCCGAGACATGAGTTGTTTGATGAGGTCATTCTTTTGTGTGAGGGTCAGATTGTGTACCAGGGACCTCGTGAGTCTGCTCTTGAATTTTTCAAATTGATGGGATTTAGTTGTCCTGAGCGAAAGAATGTGGCAGACTTCTTGCAAGAAGTAAGCGGTTAAGATATTATGACATAGCTTCCTATTTTGATATGTATGTTTTTATTCATTGCTGAAGTTATCGTAAACAGGTGACATCAAAAAAGGACCAAGAGCAGTACTGGTCCGTCCTTGACCGTCCTTACCGGTACATACCTGTTGGGCAGTTTGCAGAAGCTTTTGCCTCATATCGCGATGGCAAGAATTTGTCTGAGGAACTAAAAGTTCCTTTCAATAAACGCTTTAATCACCCCGCAGCCTTGGCAACTACTAACTATGGAGTGAAAAAGCTTGAACTGCTCAAAACCAGCTACCAATGGCAGAGGCTACTGATGAAGAGAAATTCATTTATTTATGTTTTTAAATTTGTTCAGGTAAACTTAACTCTATCAAATCTGTTTTAGCCAAAAATAATTGTCCATTTATACAGGTTAATTTTTAAAGGCAACTCTAGTGGTTGTCCATATTTTTAAACTAGATACTTTTTACCAGGATACCTGATTTTAATTTCTCTTTTTTCTCTCGCTTTTGTTGTCTTTTTGATATCATTTCTTGCCTTTCTTTATTTTATATTATGACTATCCAACAGCGCTTGTTTTTATTTAATTTTACCTAGTATCATACTGTATATTTTAAAAATATTTAAGAGTTTCTTAATTCTGGTTATCGGCTTCAATTTTTTTACCGTCGTTAGTCAGTTTAGTATTTGTTTACTTATTTGCCTATGGTTCTCTGAATATATATAAAATTATCTATCGTTCCGGTTTTTATCTCAAATTCCATGCTATTTTCAGCTTCTTTTGGTTGCTTTGATCACAATGAGCGTTTTCTTCCGCACAACAATGCATAAAAACACAATAGACGATGGAGGCTTATATCTTGGGGCACTGTACTTCTCTATGGTAATTATTCTCTTCAATGGTTTTACGGAGGTATCAATGTTGGTTGCAAAGCTTCCAGTAATTTACAAGCACAGAGACTTGCACTTCTATCCCAGTTGGGTTTATACGCTCCCTTCTTGGCTCCTTAGCATCCCAACTTCCCTCATGGAGGCCGGATGCTGGGTGTTAATCTCGTACTCTACGATCGGATATGATCTTGCTATTTCTAGGTAAATCCATAGTATACTGCATTGTTCTATATTGTAATGGTTTATAGAGTGTGTGTGTGTGTTTTTTTGTTTTGTTTTTTTGCTAATGAAAATTATATGTGTTTCTGGATGCGCAGATTTTTTAAGCAGTTGTTGCTATATTTCCTTCTACACCAGATGTCAATTGGTCTCTTCCGTTTGATAGGATCCTTGGGCAGGAATATGATAGTAGCCAACACCTTTGGATCCTTTGCCATGTTGATTGTGATGGCTCTTGGAGGATACATAATTTCAAGAGGTCAAACTAGAGTTGCAATCTTTTCACGTGCTTAAATTTATTTTGACAACCTAATTTTTTCCCACTTAAAATTTCATACTGTGTTGAACAGACCGTATACCTCCTTGGTGGATATGGGGCTTTTGGATTTCTCCTTTAATGTATGGACAAAATTCTGCTTCTGTAAATGAGTTCCTTGGACATTCATGGCATAAGGTATAATCCTTGTTCCTTAGCAGTTATTAGCATCTGTGGAATTTCCTTAGCATTTTTCCAAGGTTAAATATAATTCTGGTTTGCACTTTCTTTTTATTGCATTGCAGTACAATCTGATTTCTCGTTTTGTAGAAAGCAGGAAATCATACCACCCTTCCCTTGGGTAAAGCATATTAAGAGAGAGGAGTTTGTATCCAGAGAGCTATTGGTATTGGATTGGTGTTGGCGCAATTGTTGGATATACAATTTTGTTCAATACATTATTTACTATCTTCCTAGCTTACCTTAATCGTAAGACGATATCCTTTTTGTTAAGTCCTCTAGTAATCTTATTTTACTTTGCCTTCTGGTATTGCATGAATCCGAAGTAATAACCTTAAATAATCTCTTATATAATTTGTTCAGCTTGGGGAAGCCCACAAGCTGTTGTGTCAAAGAAGGAGCTGGAAGATAGAGAGAAGAGGAGGAGAGGTGAAAGTTCTGTGATTGTGCTGAGAGAGTACTTCCAGCATTCAGCATCAAATGGTTTGTAAATTATACATTTCATCTTTATCCTTCTGTATTTTCTGCGTCTATACATAATTGGGAAGTTGCATGTTATCCAATTTTCATTTTGCAGGAAAATATTTTAAACAACGAGGGATGGTTCTCCCTTTTCAACCGCTCTCAATGGCTTTCAGCAATATCAATTACTACGTGGATGTCCCTGTGGTGCTCGATATTTGTTTTTTCTATCATTATATTAATTAATTCCTGTTTTATTCACATATTTGCTTTAGGAACTGAAACAACAAGGGATATCAGAAGACAAGTTGCAGCTTCTAGTTGATGTTACAGGAGCATTCAGGCCAGGTGTGCTGACAGCATTGGTTGGAGTTAGTGGCGCTGGAAAAACCACTCTCATGGATGTATTAGCTGGAAGAAAAACTGGTGGAACCATAGAAGGGAGTATATACATATCCGGTCATCCGAAAAGACAAGACACTTTTGCAAGAGTTTCTGGATATTGTGAGCAGACTGATGTTCATTCTCCTTGCTTGACCATCTTGGAATCGCTTCTATTCTCTGCTTGGCTTCGATTACCTTCAGACGTTAGCTTGGAGATACAGAAAGTAAAAAAGTTGAAGCATGACTTAACCTTTTTCCAAACCATGGGCACATAATGATTTTTCAGGAATTTGGGTTGTCAGGCTTTTGTTGAGGAGGTAATGGAGCTTGTGGAGCTCACTTCATTGAGTGGAGCACTTGTGGGGTTACCTGGAATTGATGGGTTGTCAACAGAACAACGAAAAAGGTTAACTATAGCAATTGAACTGGTTGCCAACCCTTCTATAGTCTTCATGGATGAGCCCACATCAGGGTTGGATGCTAGGGCAGCCGCCATTGTGATGCGAACTGTGAGGAATATAGTAAATACTGGAAGAACCATTGTGTGCACAATCCATCAGCCTAGCGTAGAAATATTTGAATCCTTTGATGAGGTATTGTTAATGAAAGAGCCCTTTCAGATTTGTTTCATTTATTAATGAGTATTTGAGGCAGGATTCATTTATGGAAGTGTCTAAACTTTGTGCGAAACTGCGAATTATGTTAATGTTTTTGTGATAACTTGATATGTTTCTATCATTCTTGGCGAACCTGTAGCTGTATTATCTTTACCTAGGATCTAATATTCTATCAATTAACGATTCATGAATTTCCCTAAGTATTTCTATCTCCTCACAAGTTGAACCATTTTCCAAAATTTTTGCAGCTTCTCTGTATGAAGCGTGGAGGTGAGCTAATATATGCTGGTCCGCTCGGCCCCAAGTCTTATGAGCTAATAAGTTATTTTGAGGTCTACAAATATATGCTTAGTTTTTATAGAATAATTCATTCATTGAGTGAATGATGAAAATAAATTCATTATTTCTTGTACAAATATTTCTTCTGTAGTCGATTGAAGGTGTTCCAAAGATCAGAACGGATATAACCCTTCTACATGGATGCTGGAGGTTACTTCTCAATTGGAAGAAAGCCGTCTAGGGGTAGACTTTGCTGAAATCTACCGAAGATCAAGCTTGTTTATGTAAATGCAATTCTTATGTCAACTTTTCTATTTATATGCAATTTTTGCTCTTTTATTGAGACCGTCTTCATTCTCTACTTTTTCAGACGAAACAAAGAGTTGGTTGAAAGCTTGAGCAAGCCAAGTAGTAATTCAAAGGAATTGAATTTTCCTAGCAAGTACTGTCGATCATATTTTGAGCAGTTCCTAACTTGTCTCTGGAAGCAAAATCTATCTTATTGGCGGAACCCACAATACACTGCTGTTCGCTTCTTCTACACTGTCATCATCTCATTGATGCTCGGGACTATATGCTGGAGATTTGGTGCCAAGAGGTCGTTTACTATGCATGTTACATTGTGTTATTCCATGATCATTGCTTAGTGCATGAATAGAATAAGCATATAAAGCCCTTAGAGACAACCAGTTGAAAGAGACATAATTTCTTATGTTGAGAAAGTTTGGTCAGCATGCAGTGAAGATCAATCTTACACGTAAATATGATACCTTTGTTCCTTGAATGACTTCTTAAGATTGGGATGATCAATTAAAACACTCCCATTGCTATTTCAACATCAATATAATGTACTCCTCCAATCCTTAATATGGAACCTATTTAATTAATTTAATTAGATTAAAGAAGTTAGTTAAATTATTATATTATATTTTTTATAAAATACTCTAATCATCTTTCTTAATTCATTCCCTCACTCTCTTAGTTGATTATTGTTGAGGAAGTATCACAATAGCGGTAATTTGGAGAAAAATGGATAAATATGGAAAATAGGTCTTATATTTATGACTAAAATCAACTATCTAATTATGTCCTATATTAAGGATTGGAGGAGTACTATTTTCTTCTGTACTAGCACATCCTGGATTATCCCATCTCGCTATTTTCTTTAATTCTGATTTCCTGTAGCAACAGGCAACTTTATTGTATTTTCACAGGGAGACGCAACAAGATATATTTAATGCCATGGGATCTATGTACGCAGCAATCCTCTTTATTGGCATCACAAATGGCACGGCCGTTCAACCTGTTCTTTCTGTTGAAAGATTTGTTTCATATCGAGAAAGAGCAGCAGGGTTGTATTCAGCTTTGCCATTTGCTTTTGCTCAGGTTTATTTTTATCAGAACATACATCTTTCTGCACTTTTGATTCAAAATAAAAACTGCCGTTTTAGAAAGTTGATAAACGTGTTATACATTTCGTTGTGCAGGGTGCTATTGAGTTTCCTTACGTATTTGCCCAGTCTTTGATATACTGCTCAATATTCTATTCCATGGCTTCCTTTGAATGGACTGCTGTTAAGTTCATTTGGTACATATTCTTCATGTACTTTACCATGCTGTATTTTACCTTCTATGGAATGATGACCACGGCTGTCACACCAAATCATCATGTTGCTGCCATTATTGCTGCTCCATTTTATATGTTGTGGAACCTTTTCAGCGGTTTCATGATCCCTCATAAGGTATGGGAAGTCTCGTTGCTTTCTAAATGTGTTTAGTGTCAACGTTTTTGGTTGACTAAGGAATACCTGTTTAGAATTAATGCATACATTTTTAATGTTGGACCTTTCTGAAGCTACCTAAGAGTAGCTTGGGTAGCAGGGTGTAGATAAAGATTCCAAATTTAAACTCTTTTGATATAAGGGGGTGCCAAACCACATTTTTCATGGTGTTTTTTGCTAAAAACATTGGCTCTCATAACTCTGTGTTTCCTAGGTTTGGTTCGGTTTGATTTTAAATAATTTCGCTAAAACATGGATCTATGCCATTTCTTGTGTATAATTAATTTAGTTTGCCTTGGATTAGTTTGCTTCATGCCTATCCTTTCTTTTTATAAAATCAACAAATTATTTAAACTAACACTCCTCTTATTCTTAATATAAAATATATTTAACTAATTAAATTAAATTAAAAAAATTAGTTAAATTGGTTAATATAACATTAAGTTGGTTAATATAAGGTATTTTAATAAGAGAGTATCAATAGGGGCAATTTGTGAAATAAAATAGATAAATATAGAAAATAGTTCTTATATTTAGGTCCAAGATCAATTTTTTAATTAAATCCTATATTAAGGATAGGAGGATTATTAGTTAAAGACAATAAATTTTAAAAACATTCTTTAAAATTTATCGAGTTACTGGTAAAAATTCAATCGAAATTTTAATACATCTACAAATTTACAAATCCCTCAATCACAATCCAACAATGAATTATCTTCATCTTACAAGATAGTATAACGTTGTTCCATCTCTGCAAATGTCTATTATATAGTTAAACAAGACTATTGAAAATTGTTATTTTGAAAATCAGGTCTCCTAATCTCACATGCAATAGGCTATATCTTTTGTTTGAGAAAGCTTGAAGTAACAATCTTCCTATTTAAATATAAATCCAAGCAGACCTTAACTAATTGATTCCTTGTTGTTCTTACCCTAATTTGATTTACATAACACTTGATGGAGTCTTGGATTTTCTACTTTTTAAATATAAGGTATTTTCTAAAATATTTTCTTAATCCATAATATAAACTATTTCCAATCCTTAATGTGCATGTTTGGTTTCATTAGAAACTTAAGTTTTAAAAGTGTTTTTAGTTTAAAGCTTGGTTTGGAGAAATTTCAAAATAAATAGATATTTTTTTTAAAAAGTTTTTACACCAAATCATAATTTAAAACTAAAATTTTGCATAAACTACTGAATATAACTTCTGGAATAATAAAAGAGCTTATGGACTATTTAATTACTATTTTATCCCTATTTTTTACACTATTTCTCCTCTCTCCTCTACCCTCTCCCCTCTCTCTTTTCCACCCTCTCTCATCTCTCATATTTTTAATAAAATCATATCATTTATGGTAATTTACCAATCACAAAAATCCTTCTAATAATAACTATCCAAATATTTATTTATTCAAAACTATTTTTTTCTATATGCTTTTCTTCAAAATTCTTTTTCTAAAAGCTGTTGAAAAGTCTTTTTTTCATAAGCCATCTTTCCAAACTTTTATCTAAACTGACCCAATATAAGAGCTAGTTTGAGAGTTGAATTTAGTCTTAAATATAGGACCTTAATCAATTTTATATTGAATATTTATTACTTTTGCTAAACTAATTTACCTAATTTATAAACTAATATATAACATAAGCTTATACATAAGTACTTTGGAGAAATCATGTCACATTTATTATAATTAACTTATTTACTTGGCTTTTTTAAGCTAATTATAACAAACAAATGTGACATGATCTCTTTAAAATATCTATATTTAACCTTAGATTATATATAAATTTATAAGTTAGGTAAATTAGTTTGTGAGAAAATGATAAATATTAAATATAAAAATATGTTAAGGTCTTATATTTAGGATTATGTTAGACCCTCTAAATAGCTCCTATATTAAGGACTAGAGGCAATACCATGTAATAATATGTAATGATTTGTCTTTTTTTTCTTTTACCCTTAAGTCATCTAATGATTACTCTTAAATTGCCCTAAGAGTCATGTTTTAGTGAGGTTTACATTCATTTCATTAATAAGGGGAAAAATGAACTCACAAGCTCTATTTTTCGACTAGTTAAAAATGTAACAAATTTTCCTTAAAACAAGTGAGGAGATTCATTTAGAACTTGAGAGAGTACAAACGGATTCAATGTGTTGTACGCAATCTGAAAAATGAGCCGCATTGTTTGATACGTGTAACAAATGTGACTTGCAATAAGTTTTTGCATTTTATAATGATATAATTATACTGATTGATTTGTTCTGGTCCTTTTCTCAGAGAATTCCTATATGGTGGAGATGGTATTACTGGGCAAACCCTGTAGCTTGGACTCTCTATGGTCTGGTAGCTTCTCAATATGGTGACGATTATAAACTTGTGAAGCTATCGGATGGAATAAACTGGAGACCAATAAAGCAGATGCTGGTTGAAGTGTTTGGTTATAAGCATGATTTCTTGTGCACTGCTGCAATAATGGTGCCTGGTTTCTGCATATTTTTTGCAATAATATTTTCCTTTGCAATTAAATCCTTCAATTTTCAAAGGAGATGATAGGGTTAGATTTGCATGCTGTGAGAGTTTTGTTTCTCCTACCAAGGTTTTCACATTCTTCCAATTACGTTTGACATTTGGTATTTGTATAGTAAATTATTACCCAAAGTCAAACAAGGGTGATTTTTATTCAGGGTTTGTATAAACTAATAAGATTTAGTTTTTAAAAAATTAGTGTGTTCTAGTTCTACCTAATTCAAACTATATTTTATTGTAAAGAGACAAATTATTATTATTATTTATCACAAATTAATCATGAAATCAAATGCCACTTTTTATCATGCTTTGCTTGTTACAGATGTAGATACTACTAGTTTTGATCTTTAATGTAAATGCTACTTAATTAATTTAATTAGGTATGTTAAAAATTAGTTAATTATAACAAATGTCAATGTAACATTATATCTTTAAAATATTTTTATATAATATTAGATTATTAGTTTATAAGTTAAGTAACTTAATTTGAAAATAAATATAGGAGACAAAAAAAGTATTTTATATTTAAAATTAAATTTAATCTTTAATTAATGGAGGAGTATTATGTCTGTGTCATATCATAATGATATAGAATATTAATACTGATGTATGGAACTATGAATGAGGTCTTTCTTTTCCTCTTTAACTAACATTTTTAGGTCAAAATTAGAAGTTTTGAACAACACAGTTTGAATTAATTCTCTTAACTTCTCTCTACATATTTTGCACATTCTACACTCATCAGTAGCATTTATTGGAGCCAACATTCAAACATCTCTCTTTATGCTTAACCATAACACTAATTTTTTTGTTTCTTAATCCCATCTTCTAAAATTGATACCGCATGTTATTTCTACACAGTTTTGAATGTAGATTCAATTTTTAAGATCAAATCTAGCAAAATCCAACTCCTTCCCCTTCAAACCATTTAGGCTAAAACATAAGGGTTTTGTGCCGAATTTCCATTATCCATTCTAATACTTCCAAAACTACTTTATCATCTTTACCTACACAATTTTTCATTCTAACTCATTGGAAGATCATAATGATCAAAATCTATCTCTATCTCAGACCCTATTCATGGCCAAAAATCATGAAAGGGGAAATTGGTGTTAGAACGGCAATTTCACTGAAGAGGGGTGTATTTCATGATTTTAAAAATTTTAAATTTAAATTAAAAAACATATATTTAGTTAAGAAGGATTTTACCAAAGAAAGAGGGTGCATATAAATAAGATAATGCAGAGAGAGTTTATACTAATTCAACCCAAATACTTATCCTATGTCCAATCCTCAGAGTTTCTCTAAGTATTCCACTATTCTCTAATATTCATAGGGCTCTTAATGCTTTAATACAAAACATAGTCCTTTTTCACTCCCCTTACTAGTTGAAGGTTACAACCAACTCAAGAGACCTACTCTCTTAAGTATCTAAGATGAAAGAGAAATGATACTCTTGTAAGATTAAATATGTTTTGATGATGTCAAAAGAGAACAAAAAGAATTAAGATAATTCATTATGTGAAAAGCTTTTTAAATAATGGAAATGTGTCTTTTAATCAAATGGAGTTAAAAGAAAAAAATTAGTAAAGTTAATCGATCATTTGTTTGATTATTGATAATTAATCGATTAATATCAATTAATCAATAAGATAATAGATTAATGCAAAACGCTGCCTTTTGTTTTAAAAAGTAAATTAATTAATCGATTAATGGGTGACTATTGATCGATTGATTAATCGATCAATGTATTAAAAATAAATTTTCTGTTGAACAAATATATTGCTATTAATCAATTAGTTAATCGATTAATTTATATTAATCTGTTAATTATTCGATTAGTCAGTAAAGTTATAATTTTGTGAAATTCAAATATAAACTAATTAATTGATTGATTTTTATTAACAGATTAATTGTTCAATTAATTTGTGTTTAAAACTTTTTTATTTAAATCTTCCAGACACAGTAATCGATTGAAAATTCAATTAACTCTAGAAACTTCAGAAAATTTAAATATGTCTCTATTTTTAATATATAAACTCATTTCATACCTCAAATGATTAATTTGAGTGATAAGATGACTATGGTTCTCATAAATCTTCATGACTAATCTTTTGAGCAACTTATCTTCATAAAATTACATCATATATGCATGAATATGTCAATCAATATGATGCTCTATTTTCTGTTTTATACTTTAGTTCTAGTTAATCGATTGGGTAATCGATTAATATATAATAATATCTAAAAATAAGCAAAATCTTGGGTATGATCTTAAAGTGTTTATAACTTAATTAACCTTATACACTTGATTATTGATTATCATTGATGAAGTTATCAAACACTAACTCATACGATTGATCATACGTTATTCTCATACTATTCTTGCTGTGAATCATTATAATCAAGTTTCAATTCATGTTATCAAATCCTCACTTTGCGAGTTTATTTACTAATGATTAAATCTTAAAGTATTTATAGGATTAAATTCTAAAGTTTAGATTCAATTAAGTTTAGAGAGATTTATGTATTATTTTTTTTGAGAGAGATTTATAGTGAGTTACAATGTCTATTCATTCACTCTATATAAGAGTTAGATTTACCCTTTATTCTTCATCTCTTTAAGAGCAAAACCTTAGAATCAAGGGATTCAAGGTTGGGGATTGCTCATATCTGTTTAAGGGAAGTGTTGCCATCGGAAGTGTGGTGTAACCTCATGATTGAGGTAGTTCTCAATTAGCCGTGAAAATTGAGTTTGTAAACACTACCAAAAACTTGTTCTAATCTTGGTAAATAGTGGATTGGAAAATCTCAGTGGAAAGCTGAGGACTTGACGTAGGTCAAGGAAGGACCAGACTAGAATGAATCATTGTGTGTTATTTTCTTCTTGTTTAAACTCTTTGATTTCTAGTAATTTATTTCAATTTCAAATCAAAGTTTTTCAAACTGTCTTGTTTTACTAACGAGAATTTCAAAGACTTACAAAAGAGAAAATCACCCTAGCTGGTGCCATTTTAGAGAGGAAGAAGAGAAAGGAATAGATTCCTTCATAATCTGACCTATTTTACTAATCATACAAAACACGTACTGTATCGGGTAAATTTTTAAGTTGTATTATTTAGATGACTTAGATATTTTTCTTATTAGTCTCGTCATAAATTTCTCTAATTTCTTCTCTTCATAAATGTAGATGACTTCATAATTAAGGCATGTGAAAAGAGGGGGTATCTTCAAATTTTTTCTACTCGTATTGTTTGGTTAGAGCTAGAGGAGAGGGTAGTGAAGGTGAGGGGTAGGAGTATTTGGTTTAAAAATTTCTTTATCTTTTCCTGCTCTCATCCACTACTCTTTTATACCTCTAAAATCAAATTTTTTTTTGAATGAGTTAGAAACTGAGTTTTTATGACAAAATTATTCATGATAATTTTTCATTCAATATTTCAGTATTACCCGCACTACATCTTCTGCGACGCTCGCCCTCTCCCTCACCTCCAACGAATGACAGCGCTGCCACCGGCCTTTCCCTCACCTCCAGCACGCTCCTTCGCTTTTATTTCTACTCTCGCAAAGAAACATATGTTGGATAGCATAAATCGAGGATTTCGCCCATATCAGGAAAAAAGTATGTAAAGGGCGGAAGGCGTACCCATCTTCACTGCGAGCGCCGTGGGGGAAGTCCAGCACGGGAGAAGTCAAGGTATATTTATAAATCCTATTTTCATCAAGAAAACTGAAGTCGCAGGCCGCAGAGGCGTAGTTCAGAGACACAACTCGGTGTAATATCGCAACAAGAGGAATAACCCATGTCAGAAATTTTTGTCCACCTATCATTCTCTTCATTCAAAAACTATCTCATACTAGTAATCACAGTATGTTCACAAAGCAATCTCAGATGTAGATGAAGCTTTCTCTCTCTCTCTTCCCTCACTCACAGGCGACGTGAAGCTGTACTCTGATTTGAAGCTTCTGATGAAAAATAAAAGAAAAAGAAAAAGAAAAAAAATAAAATAAAATAATACGGATATATTTATAAATTTATAATAAATTTCTCTACCCTTTTAAACTAAATGAGAAACATCTCATTCTCTTCCTTCCTTACATCCCTTTTCCTCCTCTATCATATCTTAAATTAATTTAACCTATCCACAACCAAACATAAAACACCAAATAACTTCATTTATTTATAAGTTCGACCAAATGCTTTTTGACAATTCCTTGGTCCTAAAATTTGTGCCTTTGCTTCATAAGTTTCTTTTTATTATATGAAAATTCTCTAATTTTTCCCCTTCTTGGAAGTACTTCTTTTTTAATTTATTGAAAGATGCCCCATTTTGGCATGAATAGGCTTTAAATATTTTTAAAGCCAACTTTCTATTATTTAAGAAAAAACCAATTTTATAAATTTATATAATTCATCAAATAATTAATCCCAATTTTTATACCATTATTTGAGGCCTCCTTGTATTTCAAATAATTGGATTTTGTTAGATATCTCTTAATTAGTCAAAATTATAAAAAATCCTTAAAATTCACTATTGGGGTAATTTTGTTATTTTTAACCTCAAATGCGCCTTAGCCCTTAATACCTCATTTTTTATTTTATTGGAATTTTTAGGCATATTTTTCATATTTATTCCTGTTGCCTTGAAACTTTCTAAAAATTATAATCTTGTCTGAACTTGGTTTAAGTTTAAAACTTATATCATTGAGGTATCTTATGTGACGTTTTCTTTGTTTTTTTAGTTACCCACCCGGTTCTCCGGAGTTTTGTTCTAACTATAACCGGATCTGACTCGCGTCGCGCACCTGGCTATACTGGGTGAGTCTTCCAACGGGAATTTTCTACATACGCCAATGCTCGAACTTGAGACCTTGCTTAAGTGATACCGAGCCGCTTACCAATCAGACCAACTCCCATTGGTTATGTAACTTTGAGCTCATAAATACTTTTATTTCTCATTCTTGGCCCTGAGACTTTCCTAGCATCTCTAGCAGTATTAAAAATTTAGCCCAAGAAAATTTTTTAGTTTACAATTTAGTCCCTCAAAACCATTCTATATTCCAAGACATTTATGGAACTTTTGATCAAAAGGGTTTAGTAATTTACTTAATTTAAGCTAATTCTTAGAGATGTTATATTTACTCAAAACCATTCCTTAATTTTGAGATGTTACATTTATCATGTTGATTTTCATATTTTTGCACTGCATTTTTATTTTATCAAGAGTATAATTCATTTAGGGGGTTAGACCACAAAAGGGTTTTCTTCTCTCCCAACAATTACTTTTCTTGGGATTCAAACTTATATTTCCTTTTTTTAAGGAGGTAAAGCTGTATACCTCCTTAACCAATAATTTGTTGATATTTTAACACTGCATTTTGATATCGATGTATTTTGGAGTATAATTGTTATGCGCTATTTTGTAACATAGATAGTTTTTATAAAAGTGGAAATAAAAATATAGTTTAAGGGTATGTTTGTTATGGAGATAGAATCAAAATATTTTAGTTTACGATTAAAGTGTAATTTAATTTTACCTCAAAAATTTTTACTCAAGATTCTCGGTTATGCAAAAGTTTTTTTTAGAGTAATATCCCAATGTTATATTTTATAGCATTGTTGCCCTCACCTTTTAAAAATAGTTGACTTTTAAATGAAAACAAATTGACTGAAAAATGCAGAGTTGGCAAGGGTTGATTTCATAGGGAGCTCATTGACTAAAGTGACAAAAGTTCTCTTAAAAAATTCCTAAAACAATGTACCCAAAAAGAAATCCTAAACACTCAAACAACCCACATCATCGCACCTATTTGGCATCATCTCTACCAAACATCAACCAGGGTGTTTGAACCTAGAAGAAACTCAAAAGCAAAGGAATTTTGAAATCCAAGTTGAAGAAAACACAATCCATGTGAACTTATAATAATGCAACATAAATTACACCCACTAAAAACAAATCAAACCAGCAAAACGGTCTTGAATGTTGAAATCTAGAAACAGGTTCGCAACCAATTTTCTCAATTCAAAAAGTAATTGGTGTTTGATTCTTGAAATACAGTCTGCATCCATCAAGAGAGGATTTCTAAAGTGAAAGAGTAAAATAATCAAAAGGGGGTTTCTGAATGATTATAACGATGATGGGGCATTGAAGCCAAGAAGCTACTTCACCATAATGCTTTGAGGACAAAAATCGTAATCAATAAATTGGAGATATCCGAATATTGATACACAAAGGAAGGAAAGGAAGGAAAACCCAAAAATAGAAATTATCAGAACCCGTGATGCCTTACGGTCATCAGATTTGCAACCCATAAATCATAAAATTATTAAAACAAATATAAAACCTAGAAATCATGAGAAGCTGAGAAAGACGGGTTGAACCAATAAATTGTAAATAAATTATAATAATTATTTATTATTTAGATTGTAGGTAGGTAGAATAGTTAGTTAGCTATGTCATGTCATATGAGTATGCGAGGTGGTCTATAAATAGGTGTATGGAGTTTGTATTTGTTGTACTATTCAATTTTCAATAAGGAATCCATTTTCTCCAAGAAACAATTGCTTATCATGATACCATAGCGGGTTGTTTTGGGCCAAAATTGCAAGAAGCCTACTCGTTGATTATAGGTCAAGGTTTTGTTTCCTTCACCCACATGCATCTTCTTGGTTTAATGTTGTGTTTCTTGATTTAGTGGTTTCAATCACCACAACCACATATGACACGATCCCTATTGTGACACTACAAGATTCTAGAGTTCTCCATCTCTTGCACTGTCGCTATACCTTTAAAGAGAGCAGAAGTTGAATCAGTTGCAGATGGTTGTTCAAAAGGTCTTTCCAATATGGAATCTTATGGGTTCGTCATCACAGGTTCAAGACTGTGTTGAATTATTGAAGATTGTTGTTCCAAATGTTCCTCAGATGGGGAACATTGCGACTTCATAGTCACAATCTAGATTTTGTTGAATCGTGTTGATTCAGAAATTAGTCGTCCAAGGATAGTGTTTTGGTCATCATTTCGCATGGGCAGGGAAGGTTCTCCTTTGTTGCATTTGTTACCGCTGTTCAAGAAATCCTTCATTAGGATATAGTAGCGTCGTCTCCATAAACTGGTTGGCCTTCCCCCCTTTGTTCTTGCAAGATTCTTTTCTGTATCTCTGAATTGGTCTGCATCCATAGGGAAGGAAGATTGTTCCACTCCAATTCCTGTCATTGACTTCTCTTATCCATTATATCTATATCTGTCGGATACACAGATAACTACCCTCATCCCACAACCTCTGCATGGATCAGAGAATTAAGAAATCTTTAGTAGGACAATGAGGTTAGCCCTCAATGGGAAAACTAAGTTGGGTTTCATAGATGGCACATGTACTCGGGAGAATCAAGACTTTACATTGCAAGGTACATGGGATCGTTGCAACTCCATTGTCTTCTCTTGGCTGATTAACTCAGTTGAACGGTATATATCCACTGGTCTTATCTTTTCAACTAGTACACAAATGGTATGGGCAAATTTAAAGAAACATTCTCATAAAATGGACAAAATCCAAATATATTCCCTGCATAAGTCCATTCTTTCTCAAACTTAGGGGACTATGAGCCTGGCAATGTACTTTATAAGATTAAGAGACCTTTGAGATGAATATGACTATCTAGTTCCTTTCCTGTCCTGTTAGTGTTCTTCAACGCAGGAGTACTCCAGAGCATTACAGCAATAGAAGCTTCTTCAGTTTCTTCTTGGGCTCAATGATAGCTTTGACAATGCAAAGACCCAAATTCTCTTACATACACCTTTTCCTTTCCTTAACCAGGCGTTTTCCCCCATTTCCAAGTATGAGTCACAGAGAGAACTTTCTTCTTCTTCACCCAATAATCCTCTTGAGGGATTAGTCATGACAAATAGGGGAGGATATTCTGGAAGAGGATAAGGCCGTGGGAGGAACCAAGATGAATGTTTATATTGTCACAGAAAGGCCTATAGGAGGGAAACTTGCTATCATCTAGTTGGTTTCCCACTAAACTTTCGAGGTAAACAGGTTACTGATGCTTTTGTCAATCAAGTGACTCAACGTGACAGTGCAACTCCTTGCTCTCATATTCAAAATTCACCCATTGCTAATGTTCTTGAGCCTGAGGCTATATCCCATTCACAATACAACTAGATACTTCATATTTTAAGGAAGAAACCTGAGGATACTATAGTGGGAGTAGCTACTAACTATGTTGATGATCATGCTTTAGGTATTGTGATTGCTCAGCTTAGTTCTTTATTTGAGACATATTGGATTAATGACTCAGGGGAAACTTGCCATGTTGCCTAGAGTATAACTATGTTTGATAGTGTACATATATACGTAGGACCACCTAGGAGAATCAAGATGCCAAATGGTAAGACTATCTGTAATATTCAAAATTCTCCCTATATGTAGAAAACTGATAGAGGAAAGGGGTTATAAAGGGATTTTGATAGTAATTAGAAGAAAAGATAATGATTAATATAAGTTTTAAGCCAAAGAAAGAGAGAAGGTATAAGTTGTAAAGAAAAAATGGGCTAAATTACAATTTAGTAAAAATATAAGGACTAAATTTTGTAAAAATATAAGGACTAAATTTCAAGGACATAATGGTCATTTTAGAAAACGGCTAAAGTGAAAACTTTAAAAGTTCCATGGTACAAAATAGAAGTAGACATAAGCTTTGGGTCATTAAATATAATTATAAAAAATTGAAGGCCTAAAGTGTAATTTTTAAAAGTTTAGGGGTAATTGATAATTATGAGAAAGTTGAGCCGGAAAAGGCTCAAAATTGTTTGGAAGCATTTTAGCCCCAAATGTTTTGATAAAATAGAAAAAAAATATTCTGATCAGTTTAACGTAACACGAAATTTTGATTTGAGGTCCTGATAAATTGATATGAATTTTTGAAGTTTAGAGATTTATGCAATATCTTGTTGACCTCATAATTAGATAAAACTTAGTAGTAAATTTTTATAAATAATATAATAATTTATGAAACTAACAGAAGTAGAAAAGAAGTCATGTAGAATTAATTATAAAATTTATAGTGAAATTGGACACTGATAAATGGTTAAACAAAATGTAGATAATTTTTATCAGAACTTCTAGGTCTTAGAAATTTATGAGACTTTGTAGAAAAATCATTTTATATTAGAATGAATTTCTAAAAATGTTAGAACTCTTAAAAGAATTTTATAGAATTTATTCAAAAAATAAGGGATTTAAGGATATCGGTATAGGATGTGCCTAGGGAATTGAGCCAATTGACAATTGGACTCAATTTAGGGCCCAAGTGACATTTTATAGAAGCCCAAGATGATAAGGAATGATCTTGTGGCCGAATGAATTTTTAAGTTACATTTATAAAAAAAAGAAGAGGAAGTTTCAAGACATGTGAGGTGTCTCATGTGGGACCCACCTTGTGCCACATGTTAAGTATAGTAAGAGGAATAAATTATCACATTTGCCGCATTACATTAAAATTTATAATAAATAGTTTAATGATGATTAAGATTAATTAATCTAAAATCCAACCAATGAAAATTAAGTTTAAGCCATTGTAATAAGTAGGAAATGGAAGGGTAGATTAGTCCTAAGGTGCCAAAAATTACTCTATAAATATCCCTCTCTTCCCTTTGTAAAATGTAGAGCCAAGAAGTTTGGGGAAGTTCTTGCCATTTCAAAACTCAACCTAATCTAAAGCATTCCAAGAGGTATTCCATGTACCTAGTGATCAAGCAAGCTAAGAAGCAAGATAAGTAATTTATCCTAACTTATTTTACTTCAATTTGGGAGATTGAAACTAGGGATTTAATAGTTGAATTTTGGAATAGTCCTCAAAGAAGAATGCTGTCCAAATCTGGACAGAAATCAATAAAGATGAAAAACACGTTAGAACTATGAAATATTAACCTAGATAAACTTGGATTATTGGCTATTGCTTGAATTAAATGTGTAATCCTTAAAATCCTAATTCATGTGACTTTCAGCCTAGGACTGAACTGAAGGAAGAAGATTGAATTTTAATGATCTAATGCTTAAATTTAATGTATATGATGATTTTGTGTAGGATTGAATAAGATTGGAACCTTGAAAACATTAAAATTGAGAAAGGGAGAATTTGAAACCTCTGTTGTTGTTCATGCATATGAGCAGTTATTGAAATTTTATAATTTTGATATTTTTAATGGGTTTAAAATGCAAAATTGTGTAGGATTAAGTAAGGTGAAAGTCTTGGAAGCACTGGAATTGAAAAGAGGAATTTTAAAAAAATTATAAATGCTATTTCTGTTTCTATCCAGACCTGAAGGAAACATTGGAATTTTGAAATTCTAAATCCATATTTGAATTCCTTCAGAAAAATTGTGTGGGATATAGTCAAGGCAAAAATTAATTCAAGGGACAAGACAATTAACCCCAAATAAAGAAAGTTAGGAGTTTATTTTAACATCCTTACTTTTATACGTCTTAGGGACCATTTAGGAGAATTTAGAACCACTTACAAGACCTTGGAAGTCCATTAGCTAAATCTGGAATTTTACTCATTCTCGGGTTACTGTTCATATGGTATTTCATATTACGCAACAAACTTCGAAAAATCATAATTAATTCTAGAAAAATTGAAATGAAGTGGTTCAAAAAGCTAAATGAAGATAACATCTTAAAATTTAAGGAAAAAATAATTTTCAGACCAAATGACTAGCCAATTAATATATTTTATTCGTTAAAGTTTACTGTTTATTTGGTCAAAAACTTTGGAAACAGATTCTGGTCCCTTACTTTGGAAATTCATTTCTCTTGTTATACACATCCAAATGACACATTCTACCTATGCATTTAAAGCTCTGGATGCTAATTCCTTCATTTGCTAGGTCAAACTAAAGCCACAACAAAACTGCTTCAGGACCTACATTTTTACTATTTCAGTTTCTTTTCTTTCATTTCCAATAATTATTTCAGCATGCACAAGCCATCAAATAAGCTTCTCAACATTCATATACATCATGTACATATGCCATAAGTATTACAATAGTTTCATCACACCTTACATGGCATTTATATACATGAACAATTTATAGTATATACTAAAATCTCAATACTTCACTTCCTTTCTTCCATTCTTTAGCTCTTCTCCATGCATACCTTTTCCATCATGCTTGACCTAAATTGGTTGGTTATGGGAGAGTTAGATTCTAGGGAATCTTAGTAGCAAACATTACCACTTAAATATGTAAGATAGATGCTAATGCATGATATGTAATTTCATTAACTTTCTTTGATTAGTGACATGCCATTATGCTATATACTTTTACATAAAGTGCATGGCCATGGAAACATGTTATTCATAATACTTTCAACATCATTTATCATGTCACAACATCATTCAAATATCATTTACATGTCAACACATAAGCATACCACATCAAGCACATAAAGAGGAAAGTTCACTACCTTGCACTTAAGTTTTCCTCTTGACCTTTAGCCCTTGCTCCCTAGCTTTCCAACCATGAACCCTTTATGTCCATCACTTTCCAACATCTTCTTGGATGTTTCATGGTCCTAAACACATTCATATTCATAACATAACTCATTAGGACTCATGAACTCTGACCATGCTCAAGACTAACTTTGTTACACTCTTTATTGTCATAACTTTCTCTAATTTTCACTAATCCACTTGGCTCTTAAAACAATTGATGTCTTGACTTTACCCTACATAATTTCATATTTTGAATCCATTTATGAGCTTAGAATCATGAAATTCCAGCTCCTTCATGGCCTACTGTATAGAACTGAACATAAGCATACAATTCTTTAAAAAATTCTCATTTTGATTTTAATGCTTCCCATACTTGTTTCTCCACTTTACCCCACACAACTTTTCATTTTAAAACCATTGGAACCATCAAAATCATGAAATTCCAATAACTGTTCATGTGAATGAATAATAACCGTAAGGAATCTCAAAGACTACAACCTATAGATTTTAATATTTTCAAGGTTCAAAACCTTTCCAATCCTACACAAAATCATCATATAAACTCAATCGAAGTATTAAATCATTGAAATTCCATTTCATTCCCTCATGAAAAGTGCAGACTGAACAAGGAACACCATGGCAAAGTCAAGAATATCAACTTGATTCAACAACTAATCACTTAACTAGCTTGTTTAAGCTTCAATCATAAGTTTCTAATTTTAATTTCTTCTTTCCCCTTTCATATATGGTTTTTGGGAAGCACCTACCCTTAGAGAAAACTCAAATTTCCCCCCATGAAAACCCTAAGTTTAAGCTCCCAAATCAAAGGAAAATAAGCTAGGAGATTGCTTACTTTTAATCTCTAGCTTGCTTGAACTTTGGTACCTTGAATCTTCTTTGTCTTGGCTTGAGTTTTCATTTTGCAATAGTTTCCCCAAGGTTCCATGAACTTATGGTTTTCTGCAGAAATGAAGGGGGTATTTATAGAAAAAATCTTGGTGGAAATCAATGGCCAAGATTGATTTGGTTACTATTTGAGCCAAGGGCTCACATTTAATCTTGGATTTAAATTTTTTATAAAGCAAATTGTGACATCATCATGACATCACAAGGGACACTTTATGGGATTATGTGGAGAAACCTTAGGGGGAGGAAGCTTCTAGAAAAATTTTAGTCCAATCCGGTACTGATTAGAGCAGTTTCACAGCAACTGGACTATTTTCTATTCCTATTTTTTTATAATATACCAGGATATGTATTCTGTCCTAGAAATCAATGTCCAGGCTCCTTATACCATTGACAATGATATACTGAATATTTATCTGCCATCCATCCCTTGGAAAATGACCAAAATACCCTTAGTTTTCTTTCATGTAATGTACTAGCCCTAAGGGCATAATTGTCATTTTACCCCTCTTTGTACAGCCTTAGGGCATATACTGGCTCAACTACTCATATTTATTCCATATACCATGTTTTTAGCCTATCCCAGATGACCAAAATGCCCTCTATCCATCACTAGTACAATCCAGCCATCTAGGGATATTTTCATAATTTTGCACCTTTTCTGGACACTGGCCCCTTTCACTGATGAACTGGTACCCTGGGTTTTGGGCCCTTCTTGGCATCATCATAGGCCTATATATGAGGTCATTTGATCTCATTCTATCTAGACTCACATACTAATAAGTTCTATTATCGGATCACGAGTGTTATTAAACTCCCATCAAAATTCACTATTGTGGGAATAACTTTTTATACAGGACTTCTTCCAGGGTTCTGTCAGATTCATAACATCTGACATTATAGGGCACATTGTCCTATAATTCCCCCACTTATATCTGATGTCCATGGAATCTGATAAAAATTCAGATAACTTTTAGACTATCAGATAATTTTCTGCTGTTTGGAGCCCTAATAAAATTTCTGTATCATGCCAGATTAACCAGCGTAAGTTCCTCTATTTACTGATGGAATATGGGACTAAAAACCTTCTGGCCAGTTATAACCCTTTCCGGGCTGATCTTTCTATAATTACAGTTTTACCCTTGAACTTTTCTCTTAATTACATTTATGTTCCTAACTTTTTGCATATTTATATTTAGGTCCCTAAACTTTTGAAAATTAACACTTTTGGCCCAACTTTTGTTTATACTTTAACTTTTGGCCTTTAAACTTTTCCAATTTTTGTTCAAGTCCCTTTCTTCCTTCAAGACTCATTTAACCTTTATTATTTCTTCTGATCATCGTCATAATCCTTTCTAAACCTCTTTCCACTATCAGTATTATCCAGATACAGCAAAATCAAGATGTGACATTTATCAGTTTCAGAAAATGGAAATTAAATTATTAAGTTAGGTTTAAAGCTGAATTGGTATGGATTGTAATAAGTGTATTACTCTACCGTGATTAGGCTTTGACATTTGTGAAAGAGGAGACTAAAAGACCAAGAAAGAAAAGGTTAAAGGAGAGTTATTCCAAAGTGGTAAACTTACCTAACTTGTTTTGCTTGCTTGGATGTTTTATGTGTTGGATATTTACTTTGGTAATGTGAAACATGTATGATTGAATTATCTTTGTTTCTTTTTATGCTATGACCATATTTTATAATTTAAGGAACATGGAAGCATGTAAAGATATCATTATGTAAGCATGATCATTAAGCACACATATATTAACATCAAGTATTGGGTTGCATACACTGTTTGGTTTTCGTTTGCTACTAAGATTTTTCCCAAAATCTCACCCCTTCCATGATACAAACATCATAGTAGGACCATCTTATGGAAACAAGGAAAGAGAATGAAGAAGTTATGATGCATAGATACTTTATTGTGCATGAGACTTTTTATGTAAACATGTAATATGTGTATTAAGTACTTATTTAAGTTCTAGTTATGTTTTGTTGAGACTTAAGAAAAATAGTTAACCTTTGAATAAATGTATGAGACTCTATAGTATGATAATAGACATGTTGAACTTTGTTTGGTATTAAGAACGCCTTATTATGATATTTGTACAAAGATAACGAATTTTTCAAAGCAGGGAACCAAATCTGGAAACTGTGAAACTGACCAAATAAACAGTAATTTCTCACGCCAATAGTGTTAATTGGTTTAGAGTTTGGTCATATTCATATTTTTCTTTTAAAGAGGCTTATGTTAGATTGTATAGCAACTTAAACCACTTCATTTCAATTTTTCTAGAATTAGTTATGAATTTTTGAAGTTGAATCACTTGTATGGAGTTTTGCCAAATGAACAGTAACTCATGGTCAAAAAATCTAGATCGTGTAATTTAACTTTATTGATTATATAAGTGGTTCCAGATACTACTGTTTGGTCCCTAAGACGTAAGAAAGTAATGTATTATACTATGAGAGTCACACACATTGGTATAGGACATCTTGTAGAAGGACTTATACTTAAGAACGTTTATTTTGCTCCCAGTTGTTGCTTTAATCTTATTTTTGTCTCACAGTTAACAGCTGACATGTCTTGCATAGTATCTTTTCATCCTTAACATTGTATTTTGCAGGAAACCTTAAGTGGGAAGGAAAGAATGATTGGTAGGAAGAATTCTGGATTATATGTGATAAATGAATATAAGAGGATATGCACTATTATGCACCTTAAACAGCACGCACCACTAGCTTTCCCCAAGATATTTGCATAGAAGGCTAGGCCATGCACCTATGGCAAGATAAAACATCTAGATTTGGTTAGAACTAAGGTTCATACTATTCATCATAAAAAAATGTGATATTTGTGCCTGCTCCAAGAAACTCGTTTGCCCTTTTCTTCTAGTTCCTCAAAGACTAGTTATTGCTTTGAATTACTTCATGCAGATGTATGGGGACCATATATAAAGACCACTTATAAGGGGCATCCTTACTTTCTTACTATTGTTGATGATATCTCTCGATGTACATTGACCTTTTTAATGATCAATAAAAACAAGGTTGTGTTCCATTTAAAGAATTTCTTTGCCTTTGTTTCTACTCAATTTTCTCTTTTAATTAAGCGATTACGTACTGACAATGGTCTTGAGTTTGTGAATCATGATTTTCCTACTTACTTGAGTAATAAAGGAGTAATTCATTAGACAACATGCCTACATAATCCTCAACAAAATGGGGTAGTTGAATGAAAGCATAGGCACCTCTTAGATGTTGTAAGGAGCCTACTCTTTCAGTCTAGGGTTCTATTGATATTTTAGGGAGAATGCATTTCCAATGCTACTTTTCTTATTAATAGGACTCTATCTTGCATTCTAGGTTATAAAACCCCATATGAACTTTTGTATGGTTATCAACCTGATTTATCTATGCTTAAAGTTTTTGGTTGTCTTGCCTATGCCACTAATTTGCTTTCTCATGATAAATTTGGCCCTCGTTATGATCCTTGTGTTTTTATGGGTTATTTAGATTCACAAAAGGGCTTTCTATTATAAAATATTAAAAATGCATCTATGTGTGTTAATCACCATGTTGTCTTCCTTGAAACTAAGTACCCTTTTTAAGATTTTGCATGCAGAAATCAAGGGGGAGAAAATAGTGATCTCATGATTGATTAATTCATTCATGACTCATCTAAGTATGATGAATCCCCTGACCCAACAATTTAAGGGTTATACCACATTTTAGAATAGACCCTCCAAGTGGTGAAGAAAATAGTCTAGGGTTGAATAATGAAGTAAGCTGTCCAGATATTACTAGACCTATGAGTGAAAGGAAGTCCCCTATATGGATGCAAGATTATCACTAACAGTGTGGTCTTCAACAAGTATTCTATTTAGGTATACATCTATGATAGATTCACAGCAGGATCTAGTTACAGGTAAAAGGAAGGTAAAATACCCATTAGAGTCACATTTATCTTATTTGAATATTTCCACTGATTATAAGGTTTTTTTGTCCAAAATTGGTAATGTTGCTGAGCCTCGTAGCTTTAAAGAAGTAGCTCGAGACCCAAGATGGGTAGATGCAATGTAGAAAGAAATAAAGGCATTAGAAGAGAATGGTACATGGCAGCTTATTGACCTACCTAAAGGTAAAACACCAACTGGGTGTAGGTGGATATTCAAGGTAAAGTATGACTTAAATGGGAATATTGATAGGTATAAGGCTAGATTAGTAGATAAAGGCTACAGTCAACAATAAGGAATAAATTATTTTGAAACCTTTTCACCTATGGTTAAGATGGTTACCGTCAAAGTTGTGCTTTCTCTTGCCGTAAAGAATGATTGGGTCTTATTTCAAATGGATGTGTATAATACTTTTCTACAAGGTGACTTGGTAGAGGAAGCATATATGCAAATCCCGCAAGGTTTTGAGAACTTCATAGGAAATAAAGCCTGCAAGTTGATAAAATCATTATATGGGCTCAAGCAGGCTTCACGACAATGGAATATTAAGCTCACTAATGCACTGTTAGAAGGAGGTTTTAAACAGAGTAAGTATGATTATTTGTTATTCATTGAAAAAGAAGAATATGAGATTACCTTAGTGCTGGCCTATATGGATGACTTGATCATAATAAGTAATATATCTAATAAAATAAATGAAGTAAAACAATTTTTACATAGTAAGCTTAGGATAAAATATCTAGGAGAACTTAAATATTTTCTAGGAATAGAAGTTGCATGATCAAGTAAAGGTATAGTGCTTAATCAAAGAAAATATGCTCTTGATATCATTACTAACATGGGTTTGTCTACTACTAAGCCTCTTATAGTTCCAATAGAGAAAAAACATAAGGTTAAGTGCGAATCCCAAGAAAGAAATTGATGATCTATTGCTGCCTCATCTAGCTGCATATATGAGATAGGTAGGGAGATTGTCTTATCTATATATAACCAGACCTGATTTATGTTTTATGGTTCAGGGGCTCAACTATTTCATGAATGCACCTATAAGAGTTGGTTAATATCTCAAAAACTAGCTAGGTCTTGGAATATTATTAACAACAAGACAATCTACCAAGTTAGAGTGCTTTGTGGATTCAGATTAGGGGACATGTCCAGATACCAGTAGATCAATAACTGGTTATGTGATCAAGTTTTTGGGATCACCAATATCTTGGAAACCAAAGAAGTAATCAACATTTTCAAAATCTTCTACAAAAGCTAAATATAGAGCTTTGAGTCAAGATGTGTCTGAAGTAGTATGGACCTCTAGGATGTTAAAAGACCTAGGGGTACATAATCTGGAACCTGTATAGGTCTTCTGTGATAGCCAATTAATAATTTATATTGCAATAAAACCCTATGTTTCAAGAGCGAACAAAGCATATTGAAGTTGATTGTCATTTTGTACGAGAGAAACTCCAAGAGGGTGTGATCAAGCTTGAACATGTTAGGAGGAAAGATTAGCAGGCTAATGTTTTAACCAAAGCTCTTGGAAAGGAAGATAATAATCGAATTATGTTCAAGTTAGGGACTATAGATATTTATAGTCATAAACTTGAGGCGGAGTGTTGAACAAATAAATTCTAAATAAATTGTAATAATTATTTATTATTTAGATTATAGGTAGGTAGAATAGTTAGTTAGGTATGTCCTATCGTATGAGTGTGCGAGGTTGTCTATAAATAGGTGTATGGAGTTTGTATTTGTTGTATTGTTCATTTTCCAACAAGAAATCCATTTTCTCTAAGAAACAGTCACTTTTCAAGGAGAAATGAGAGCAAGCTTGAACCTATTGATGAGAGGAAGAATATATTTCAATCATATCTCAAAACCTGAAATTTCTTCGAGCAGATATGATTTTCACCTCCTTTCCTTCCTCCCTATGGTTCCCTCATCCAGACCCACAACCACTATTACCAAAATATGAATGTTATAGCAATTTGTCTTTTATTGGTCAACAAATCTTTGAAGAAGGAAATGGCAACAACAAAAGCAAGAGGGAGTGACAGTGGAGGTACGGTAGATGATAAATAGGTCTCGCAAAGCTTCATTTGTGATTCCTTTTTTGGCCGATAATAAATAGTAGCATATACGATTCCTGTAAAAGGTGATGGTGATATTGGTGGAGGAGGGTTGAAGGTGGGAATGGAAAAAAGATGGTGCTCATGTGGCACAATAAGTGGAGTAATATGTGGCATATAATCCTACGTGCAGAGGCACCTCAACCTAATTAGTCAACAAACAATTAACATTTATAATGATGTGGGTGACATATATATTTTATAAATTAGCCAGAGTTTTTGAGTAAAACTTTTTAGGGTAAAATTATATTTTAACCCTTTATTTTATCTTGTATATGCATATTTTATTAATTTATCAATCTATTCTTGCTAATTTTTGCTTCTAAAAGAATCTCTATGTGTAGGAATTTAGCGTACCTATTGTCGGTTCACTTACTTTAGGTACCCACACAGCAACTCGACACCGTTACTGGATTAGGGTCTCTAGTACATAGTAAATGCACACAAGAGAGAAAAGAGACTTGTTGTCCAAGAGAATAGAGTAGACTACTGTATGTAGAGTCCCTTCACACATAACTCTTTCTGTTCTATGAAAACAATGATTTTTTTATGCTTTCTCCCCCATTCACCCTTGTTTAGATAATGGGAGAGAGGGATGGTTACCTCATAACCATTCCCTCCATTAGTTTGAATATCTTAGGATATTCACACTGATGACCCAACTCTTTGGTTATTTCTACTTCAACCTATATACACATATATGGGTCTAGACCTAATACACTAAGGGTGGTCTAGCCTATTTTCCTATATCTCCTACTCAAACTAAGTGGTTAGCGATCATGGGTTTTGATCTCTCTTTTTCTTCTTTCATACTAAGTGCTTTGACATGACCTCATAGGCATAACGTCTTCATTTAGGGGCCTACACTAAAAATCCCTTTTATAGGAACAACACAAGATAACATTTTCTTAATGTAGTTTGAGTTTAATAATATGCCTTAGATGTCCTAAATTTATTGATATGCAATTTTATATAGCTAATCTAATCCCTCTTAAATAAAACTTGACTCGATTGCCTTTCTTGTAAGCCTAGTGTCTACGCTTTTGAAAAAGAAATATCACAAGGGACATGTCACAGACACTAGCATACATATATATATTATAGGTAATCTTCCTTTTGCCCATGTATCACTTTCGAAATGGATCAACCTCTTTGCTAGCGTAATTCCTTAGATTGTGTATATCATGATCACAAGATATATACTAAAGTATCAGTCATTGAACTATACCTCTATGATATTAATAAAGTCAAATAACACCAATGGAAGGATCGTTCCTTCCTGGGGCTCACATAATAATAAAACAGGGATCTTTCACTTGCTTCCCTTTTGTAGTTCTTCTAGCACATGTGACATGAATCATATGCTATGGTGTTACTCTCATACTTTAAGAGCATACATCATTTTGGATCTATTATAAACACCGTGCAAATTTAAGTCTAGACACTATCGATTCAACTTTATCTATATGACGTCGATGGTGAAGGATTTGTTATCTTGTTACAGGCATCATAGAAGTGGGTTTCCATGGTTCGCTCCAATTTCATGATACGAATATCATCTCGACTTGACACACTTTAGCTGAGGTGACATATAGTTTGTGTTTCTTCTCTTCCATATCAAGACTTTTTGCAAATTTATTGGTGAACACAATTGTCTCATATTTGCACACTCTACCTGAGCATCAAAAGTGGTTGCTCATGTGAGAGATCCAACCTCGCTTTCCTGTACAACATACTGGATATTGTATACTTTCACATAGACACATCAAGAAATGATAAAAACATAATTCCATTAATCATAAAAGCATTACATAAGGTTTACATTTCACATTTCATGCATATCAAGAGCTTTTGCAAGTCTCTCAAAGACTTCTTTGCCTGTTAGATTTGTTAGGGGGACCTGTTACCATACATTTGGTAGAAATGTATGGCATGGTAACAATTATTTGTATTATATAATTCGTCACAAAATTATGCTTATGTTAACATGCTTGGTTTTTCTATGATACTTGGGGTCTTTGGGTAGGTTATAGCCGTAGTATTGCCACAGTGCACTATTACTGGATTGGTATTCTCATTTCTAAATCTAAGGTGTTCGATAAATCTTTTTAGTCATAAAGCCTCTTGTACCGCTATAATATATGCCACAAACTTAGCTTCTATAGAGTGTAAGGCAATGCACATTTGCTTCTTACCACTCTAACTTATGGCATCATTATTTAGCAAGAAGGTATAACCCAAAGTTGATCTAGTATCCCACTAGGCATAGATCACTTCCCTCATAACATAGTGTATAAGTTGTGCCCTGCAAGTATCTCAAGATCCTTTTTACTTCTTCCATTATTTCTTATTGGGATTAGACTAGAACCTACTTACTAGCCCTACTGCATAATAGATATTTGATCTTGTAAACATCATTGCATATATTAGACTACCAACTATACTAGCATATGGAACTCTTTCCATCTTTTTCTAGGACACATAATAGGACTAAGGGCTACTTTGATAGCCACAGGGATATCCATGGGATTATAGTCATTCATATTGACTCGCTCAAGTATTTTCTTGATATAATTCTCTTGTGAAAGAGAGAGGATCCTTCTTGAGTAACCTCTTTGGATATTAATTTCAAGTATGTATTCTGCTTCACCCATGTCCTTCATTTCAAAGTTCGATGAGAGCTATTTTTTAATAGCTGCTACTGAATCTAGACTATTTTTGGCCAATAGTATATCATCTACATATAAGGATAATTTAACAAAATTATCCTCAAACCACTTAATGTAGATGCAGTGGTCTTACTTTATCATCTGATAGTTATATGAGGTTATCGCTTTATGAAATCTCAAATATCATTGTCTAGATGATTGCTTTAGTCAATAAATGAACCTTTTGAGTTTACATACCTTGTTGTCCATTCCTTTCTCGATGAAATCTGATGGTTGTTCCATGTAGATTTCTTCATCCAGATCACCATTCAGAAATGCGGTTTTTACATTCATCTTATGTAACTCTAGGTTTAAACTGTTTACTATTGCCCTAATAAGTCTTATTGAGTTAAAGCACACAATAGGTAAAACAATATCCTTATAATCTATCCCTTTCTATTTTGTATATCCCTTTCCTATTAATTGAGACTTATATTTGTCAATTGTTCCACTCATCTTTCTCTTAATTTTGAGAACCCACTTGTTCCCAATGGCTTTGTACCCTTTTGGAAGATCAACTAACTCCTAGACTTAGTATCATTGAGTCCATTTCTTCTTCCATTGCTTTCTTCCATTCCTTCTTAGCAAGATATGCTAAGGCTTCATGAACATAGCGGGTTCATTATCCCTTTCTGGAGTAACTAAGAGCGCATTTTCTTCTTGAGAAGCATCTCTTTGGAACATTTTCCCTGTTACTCCTTCTGACTGGAGCTACTTGCTTACTTTTTTTTGTCTCAGTCTTATGTTGACCTTTCTTGGCTCCTACTTAGATTGACATACCTAGAGGATTCTTGTCTGTCAATTTGTTTGGCACTGTTTTGTTCCTGAGTCTCATAAAGGATATAATGTAGTCAACAACTCCCCTACTGGAAATTCCCTTTAAATGAATGTGGCATCTCTTGATTCTATTTTAGTCACTATTCCATCTTCATTTTCACCTATAAAAATGTATCATTTGGACTATTTAGAGTACCTTATAAAGATACATTTCTTTCCTCTAGGACGCTTCTTCCTATAATTAAGGGAATCATCATGGATATACACGGTTGACCCCAATGGTTTAAGGATGGTTAGATACGGCTTATGTTTCATCCATGACTCTTAGGGCATGGAAGCGATTGATTTTTTTAGGAGATGCCAAAATGATGTCGTTTCGACTAGAGGTTATCTTTAACCTCCAATCAATTCATGATGACCTATTTTACAGAGATGGGCAGGTTTGCCTCCTCCATAACTCTACTATTCTACATCTATTTTCAACATTTTTTGAGTAATTTTCTATTGTTTTCATGAGCTCTATGCAACAAGACTATTTTTGAAGCCTAAATTAGAGGTTTTTAGGTGACCCAATTTTATCCAAAATTTTTCTCCTCCATAACTCTACCCTCCAACGTTCGTTTTCAACATTCTTGGAGTATATTCTCATTGTTTTTGCTAGATATTCTCAATGGTACTAATTTTAGAAGTTAAAATGGTTGTTTATAGAAAGAAAAAAATTGTTATAAATGTATAGTGTAGTTTTTCACCCTCTTACTTCTACAATATGAACTAATAGTGAAAAACTTGCAGAGAGAGATTCATGCAGCTAAAATAATCATAAAAATAAGAACCTGACTCGGATACCATTACAGCTTTTTGGGCATACCTGTTGTTAGTTCACTTACTTTAGGTGCCCACATGATAACACAGTACCGTTACTAGACTCAGGTCTTTGGTACACAATAAAGGCCCACAAGAGAGGAAAAGAGAGAGTTGCTACCCAAGAGAAGATAGAACACTACTGTATGCACAACCCTCTCACTCATAGCTCTTTCTGTTCTATGAAAACAATTTTTTTCATGCTTTCTCCCCCATTCATGCATGTTCAGATAATGAGAGAAGGGTGGTTACCTTATAACTGTTGATAAAATCTTATTTGTATTAATTTTAATGAGTTTAAAGAGAGTTTTCTTATTGATTTTTGTCTCTATTTACCAATATAAAGAGAATTAACTAATAAAATAATATTAGAATAACAAAAAATTAATTGATACAATTTTGGTCATATATTCGAATATTATCTTATTAGATAAATGATTTGTATCTTTTAAATTCCTATTGTAGGAAATGCTCATTAAGCACCAAGTCAACTTGCTACTGTAACTAAAATGGAAGTGGAGTAAAAATGAAACATATTGGTCCATGTGACAGCTAGACTTAACAGATAGAACAGAAGCATGTGCTCAAGTAAGGAACACACATGTGTTGCAACAAAAATCACATGGAGGGGAAAACTAACATAATGCAAAAGGCACATGCTGAATAAAGGAGATTAGCTAACAAATTCATGCACATGCTGGCATGCAAATGACACACCTTACATGACTCATTCATTCACTTACAGCATAATTCATGCACTTCTCCTATATATCACGCATTCCTTCTAGCTCTATTCAAGTCATCTGCACACATCACACATCATTCCCCAGCTTTTACTCACACTCAACAACTTATTCCATATCAGACATACTTATTCATTCATCACAGACTCTCACACTATTATTTCCATTCTCTCTCTTTCATCTGTCACTTTTGTCTTTTATAAGCAATAGAACGAAAGGAAAGTTCTACTTCCATCTTCATCTTCTCTTTCTACATTCACCATGACTGCTGCTGGACTTACTATTGCTATTGAAGTTCTAATAGAAAAGGAAGGCTAGAGTTGATGTACTCTCTTGGAGATGATGCAGAACCAAAATCCTTAATCTGAATGGGGAATTCAATTGTCTTTAATTCAAAATTTAATTTTATCGAGTTGATATAGTTAATTCTAGTTTTATTGATTGAATTAGAGTTAGTAGATGATAAATGATTAGTGTAACATCCTTACTTTCATACGTCTTAGGGACCATTCAGTAGCATTTAGAACTACTTACAAGACCTTGGAAGTCCATTAGCCAAATCTGGAATTTTATTCTTTCTCGGGTTACTGTTCATACGCTATTCCAGATCACACAATGAACTTCAAAAAATCATAATTAATTCTACAAAACTCAAAATGAAGTGGTTCAAAAATCTACGTGAAGATAACATCTTGAAATTTAAGGGAAAAATAATTTCTAGACCAAATGATTATCCAATTAATACAGTTTATTCGTCAAAGTTTACTGTTCATTTGGTCAAAAATCCTGGAAACAGATTCTAGTCCCTTACTTTGGAAAATCAGTTCTCTTTGTAAAGACATCCAACTAAATCATTCTTGGTGTCAAAATGAAGCTTGGCATGTCATCTAAATGTCTGTAAAATTTCATATATTTATTCCATCATTTACTATTTTTCATTACATCATGACCATCACTGCTTACATTGGTCATACAGCAACATTACACATTCACATAACATATATACTATCCAATCCCTAGCTTTTCTTCATGCTTCATCATCCTCTTTCATCATTCATAAACCTTTGGGATTGGGATTACATGGAAAGGGATGAGATTTCAGGGGAAATCTCATTAGCAAACGGTACTAAACAATGCATGCATTAATGTAACTACTTGTGCTTACTTGTGAAAGTGTTACTATTGTGTCATGTGCATGCTTCCATGTTACATATGAAATACAATTGGCCAAAGTAAATATATAAACAGAGCTTCATACATAAGTACATAGGCAACACAATTCAATCAAGCTATAGCATAATCAAGCATAACATTCAATGCATACAAGTTTAGGATAAGTTTACTACTTTGAACCCTTGACTTTCTTTCACCTTAACTTGCTTCTTCTTCTCACTTTCCTTGTACATGTGGCTGCCTCTATTGGAGCATACCAATCAATTCCTAAAATCACATAATCATTCATCAATTACAATCTAACTTCCTTGAGAATTAAACTCACTTTAACTAACATAACTTCTTCTTAAACATTAATCTCATTAACTTTCCTTAATCTTAACCAATGGACTTGGTCTTTGAATCAATTGATGCCTTGAATTTACCCTACACAATTTTATCTTTTGAATCCATTTATGAGCTTATAATCATGAAATTCCAGCTCCTTCATCACATGCTGTACAGAACTAAAACTGCACTAAATTCTTTCAAAAATTCTCATTTTGATTCCAATGCTTCCCATACTTGTTTCTCTACTTTATCCCACACAACTTTTCATTTTAAAATCATTGGAAGAATCAAGATCATGAAATTCCAATAACTGTTCATGCAAGTGAACAGTAATAGAGAAGGCTTTCAAAAACTATAATCTTGGAATTTCAATGCTTTCAAGGTTATAAACCTTTCCAATCCTACACAAAATCATCATCTAAATTCAATGGAAGCATTAAATCATTGAAATTCAATTTCCTTCCCTCATGAACAGTGCATACTGAACAGGTTCACTCTTGGAAAAGTTAAGAATATCAACTTGATTCAACAACCAATCACTTAATTAGCTTGTTTAAGCTTAAATTATACGTTTCTAACTTTAATTTCTTCTTTCCCCTTTCATCTAAGGTTTTTTGTGCAGCACCTTCCCTTAGAGAAAAATCAACTTTTCTCCCATGAAAACCCTAAGTTCAAGCTCCTAAATCAAAGGAAAATAAGCTATGAGAGATTGCCTGCCTTTAATCTCTAACTTGCTTGAACTTTAGAACCTTGAATATTCTTTATCTTGGCTTGAGTTTTCATTTTGTAAGAGTTTCCCCAAGGTATCACAAGGCCACGGTTTTGGGCAGAATGAGAGGGTATTTATAGCCAAAATCCAAGAAAAATCAATGGCCAAGATTGATTTGATTACTATTTGATCTGAAAGCCCACATTTAATCTTGGATTTTACTTTTTCATAAAAGAATAATTATGACATCATGTGGGACAGCTCATGGGACACCTAAGTAGGCTAGGTGGCATGCTCATAGTGTAAGAAAGCTTTTGGAAAAATTCCAGTCCAATCCAGTACCGATTGGAGTAGTTTCACAACAACCGGACTATTTTCTGTTTCGAATTTTTTATAATATAATAGGATATGTATTCTGTCATAGAAATCAATGTCTAGGCTTGTCATACCCTTGACATGGTTATACTGAGTATTTATCTACCATCCATTCCTTGGGAAATGACCAAAAAACCCTTGGTATCCTTTCTTACACTATATTGACCCTAAGGGCATAATCGTCATTTTACCCCTCTTTATACTGTCTTAGGGTGTATCTGGGCTCAAATAATCATATTTATACCATGTGCCACATTTTTAACCTGTCCCAAGTGACTAAAATGCCCTTCATCCATCTCTGGTACAATCTGGGCATCCAGGGGTATTTTCGTAATTTCACACTTTTTCTGGACATTGGCCCCTTCTACTGATGGACTGGTACCCTAGGTTTTGGGCCCTTCTTGGCGTCATCATGGGCCTATATATGAGGTCATATGATCTCATTCTATCCAAGCTTACATACCGATAAATTCTATTATCGGATCACGAGTGTTATCAAACTCCCGTCAAAATTCACTAATATATGAATAACTTTTTATACAGAACTTCTTCTGGAGTTCTGTCAGATCCATAACATCTGACACTGTAGGGCACACTTTCCTATAATTCCTCCACTTATATCTGAGTCCATGGAATCTGATAAAAATTTAGATAACTTTTAGACTATCAGATAATTTTCTGCTGTCTGGAGTCCTAATAAAATTTCTGTATCATGCCAGATTAACAAGCATATCTTCCTCTATTTACTGATGGAATGTGGGACTGAAAAACTTTCAGGCATTTATAACCCTTTTCGGGCTGATCTTTCTATAATTACAATTTTGCCCTTGAACTTTTTACTTAATTACATTTAAGTCCCTTAACTTTTGCAAATTACACTTAAGGGCCTAACTTTTGTTTCTACTTTCACTTTTTGCCTTTAACCTTTTCTACTTTTCCTTTTAGTCATTCTCTTCCTTAAATAATCATTTAACCTTTATTATTTCTTTTGATCTTCGTCATAATCCTTTCCAAACCTCTTTTCACTATCAGTACTATACGGATAGGGGAAAATTAGGATATGACATTTCTACCCCCCTTAAAATAAATTTCGTCCTCAAAATTTACTTAACACCTTAATCAAGAATTGGGGTATTTATCTCTTATCTTCTATCTTAACATCTTAGCGGAGTACCTTTCATGTCTGCAGATCTTCATATATTTACTATGATCATTCTTCTGTTATGAATCAACTCGCTCAGAGTTGAACTCCAGTTCATTCTATTACTTTCTTGCTATGCATCTATCTACATATGGACTTCCCACTATACTAGACTTGTGAGTAGTGTCCATTTCTTTCATGTCAAACTCCCTCAAATACTGTTATATTCTGGAGCTTCTGCTAACTATTTATCATACTTCTTAATGCAATTACTTATTGCTCATTTAAGTATCTAGCGGAATTCTCTGAACATCCGCACACTTTAACTCTCATTCTTATATCATCATACATTATTATCATCTTTGATAACTCATCATAATACAGAGAGAGGACTTATATCATTATTCTTTATTTCGTTGCTCTACTGCTAAACAGGAGCACATAGGAGCATATAGGAGAACATACTCTAACATGCATAATGCCTGGCCAGCATGCTGCAGGACTACATACCTGCTCATGAATTCAAAGCTCTAACATCAGAGCTCAAGCATTCCTTCTCTTAATATGCACAGCTCTAACACTCGGAGCTTGTACAGCTCTAACACTAAGAGCTTGCACTACTCTAACATTCGGAGCTTTAGTATATTCTGTAAACATCACATAATATAACGTAACATAAGGCCTGGCATTCTATGCAAGGATTGGAAGCTCTCAAAGCTCTCATTTGCTCTTTCACATGTAGTTTAACCTTCAAATATCTTATCCCTTTCAAAAAGGAAGCCTCTCAATCCGTTCATAGGGCTAACTATAAAACCACCTCATATTGTACTTCTCATTACATACTTCTTATAACATATTTCATTACATACTATTCATAGCATTTCTCATTTCGTATCTTTTCATATCATAACATGGCATATTTGGCCACATCCGTCTACATCACATTTCATCTTTCAAATCCATTTCATTTGGACTTGACATAAGGGTTCTAGTCTCTTATTGTTCATAACCCTTTTTAGCTTTTCATAGCTCTTTCTATCATTTTACATAGTTATGCGCACATATGCCAAATTTCTATGGCATTCATACCTTTTTCATCACTTCCCAGGAGGTCACCCATCATTGGGCTACTCTTGCCTGAGCACGCTTAATTGAAATGTGCAGATAAAAATCTAAAGCACTGATGCTCACTGGCTCCAACCCCGATACTTGACCATCTTAGACCCATCTTATACTACCTCTCTTGGGTCTATCTGGCCTTCTAATCTCTTTGTCCTCATCTGGAGGATCTATTTACTTTTATTTTTAGTCTTTGTAATCTCATCGTAAGGATCTCTTTATTCTCATTTGACCCTTTCTCATATCTTATGAAACATTCTCATAAATCCTTGGAACTCAGGATTAGCAAATTTAAGTTTGATCACTGAGTTCCTGTTACGTGTAAGAAGATTTTGAGTTTAGTTCTTAATAGTAATAAGGCTATCTGAAACTAGCATCATGGGTGCTCTCTCTGTTATGAGTTAATCAACTTGTGAAGCTTCTATACCTTAACTTTTCCTTGGTATTCGTCCTTCCAAAGAAATACTGTACTGATGGCTCAATACTTTCTTTCTCTAGGCTAGGTCTACTGTGACCCTTGAGATCTATTGCAATCAACCGTAAACCTCTTCAGGATCTAACTATGACCCTAGAATTCTATTCTCTGGGAGCCATACTAGGATCGAACTGCAATCCTCTGGAATCTACTGCGATTCCATTGTACTGTATTCTCATCTCTGGAAGACCTAAACTAACAGATAAAGTTACAAGGTTAGTCACTTCCACACAGTTGTTAACTCCACAGATAATTCCCCAGAAATTATCTCAGTAGCCAATATTATCTATTAGGACTTTACTCATTTCTTTTATCACTCAGGAACTTCTCATGTCATTCTTATACTTTATAACTTACTAGATCCTTTACTGTAGAGAGCTACACAGGCTCTACCATGCATATGCCTATCATCATCTATTCATCTCATCTGAAGAATATTACTCTACATGAGCTATGTTGTCCATCTCTTGGTTTCATTTCAAAAGTAATCTTACTCTATAGCAAGAGCAATCTAGCTCTATTGCATGTCGTAGGGCATGGGAGCAACATAACTTTCTCATCATATCTACTATACCCTGCATGTAATGTAAAGGGGAGTATTAATTCATCATAGCATACTCAACATGAATAACATGCAAGGAGATGCAATCATTTAAGCAGTCTCTAACATGCGTGTCATCATATGACAACTGCAAGGAGATGCAACTTCTCATCATATCTTATGGCAACATAAGCCATACCACTATCACATACATCTGCTCAACCATCCGTTATACTCACATTACAATTAAACAATTAACCAAGTAGACTTTAAAGTATTATGTTCCTTCATTACCTTAATCACTAGGTCCTGATCATTTATTCAGGTACCTGAGTCATTTACTTGTTTCATTTAGGCTGCCACATCACCCTCTTACTAGGGTATAGACTCAACCCTTCTTTACTCTTTCTCACAAAAGGAATAGGGGAGTCACTTTATCTTTGAATCTGTGGCTACCTTACTTGGCCATATTTATTCTGCAATATCATCTCTTATTACCTGTAAGATTTCTATGTCTCTAGCCTGAAGGATTTGTGTGTCCTTGGCCTCACAACAATCCATAACTGAGTCAGCTATTCTCTTTCAGCTAACTGAGGAAGGTTTGGCTCCTATCTTTATGCCATTTGTACTTTTACGTTTCTCTTATCCTCCTGGATTACTAACAAGAGAGAGAAAGTAACTCGTACTAAGCCTCAAGATTCATATGAATGAACTCAATTTAGTGTCCATCAAAAGAGTTCTCTTTCCTTAGCTCTAACCCTTAGCCTAACGCTCACCTCTCTCTCTCTAATTGAGAGGAATGCTTCCTTTAAACTTCTTTGAGAAAAACTTCTCAAGTGAGCGGATCACTCTCTATATCGTAGGGAGTAACTTCTGTATCTCTTAATTCTTTTAACTCTTTATATCCATTAGTCTCAGTCTACTCTGGACTAGACTATGATTCTTTTCTGGTTTGCCTCTAGATCCTGACCAATTCAGGTCACTTGGATCTCATTCATCACTTAACATTACTATTTCTGTTCTCTAGGGCAGAAATTAGATTACTATCTCTTCGTGATGGAATCCCTCTACTTTGGAAATATTAACTTTCTATCCATTAACCATCACATCTTTATCCTTAAGCCATGTATTAGATCATTCTTAGGCAAGTCTTAGTCTAACTTCTCATTATTCTTTTCCATAAAGACTAGCTGTACAAAGTCTTTCGTACTATAGATCAACTCCTGATGATCATATGGAGAATCTATTATTGAACCTTTTCTTAAACTGATCTTCTGTATCTTAGTGCTTTATACTGCTTAACTTGCCTATACTCTGTATTAAATCTCTAACTGATAGACTTCAGTGAGGTTGGCATCTTTAGTCTCAACTCTTGACTTACTATCATCTCATACCAGTCCTTTAAAGTATATTATGTTAATGCCCTCTACTATATGTCTATCTATCATTTCTGCTATGACATGTATATGATATTTTAATGATGTTGTGACATGATAAATGATGTTGAATGTGTTATGAATAACATGTTTCCATGGCCATGCGCTTTATGTAAAAGTTTGTAGCATGTTGGCATGTCACTAATTAAAGAAAGATTAATGAAATTACATATCATGCATTAGCATCCATCTTGCATATTTAAGTGGTAATGTTTGCTACTGAGATTCCCTAGAATCTTACTCTCCCATAACCAACCAATTTAGGTCAAGCATGATGGATAATGTATGCATGGAGAAGAGCTAAAGCATGGAAGAAGAAAAGTGAAGTATTTAAGATGTTAGCATATGCTATGCACTTTCCATGTATGTCAAAGCCATGTAAAGTATCTATTTATGTGATGAGATTGTATGAAACAATTATTGTATAACCCCATGATTTATATGAATTCAGAAAAGGCAAAAGAGATGATTTATGTATGCTGGAACAATTATGGAAAGTGAAAGAAAGGAAACTAAAATGGTAAAAACGTAGGTCCTAAAGCAGTTTTGTTGTGGCTTCAGTTTGACCTAGCAAATGAAGGAATTATTTCAAGAAATTTTATGAGAATGTAGTACACATCCATAGATTTAATTGAATAGGTAGAACGTTTCATTTGGATGTGTATATCAAGAGAAATGAATTTCCAAAATAAGGGACCAGAAACTGTTTCCAGAGTTTTTGACCAAATGAACAGTAAAATTCAATGAATAAACTGTATCAATTGGCTAATCATTTGGTATGGAAATTATTTTTTCCTTAAATTTCAAGATGTTATCTTCATGTAGATTTTTGAACCACCTCATTTCGAGTTTTCTAGAATTAATTATGATTTTTTGAAGTTCATTGTGTAATCTGGAATACCATATGAACAGTAACCCGAGAAAGAGTAAAATTCCAGATTTGGCTAATGGACTTCCAAGGTCTTGTAAGTGGTTCTAAATGCTACTGAATGGTCCTTAAGACGTATAAAAGTAATGATGTTACATTATGGTATCAAAGCATAGGATTCTGGCTTAAGAAATGCTCTGAATAGATTATTTATGGACTGATATGAGATTATACCCAGACCCTAACCCTAAACAGTAAGTATTTTGTTAAGTTAGGGTATGTTGGGATGGTTAACATTACTTAATTAAGCAAATGTTGCAGGAATATATATGAGATTCCATAAGGTTAAGTCAGAGGCTTCAGTTAATAAGGGAGACTTCAGACCAATAGTGATATATGAAGATGATATATATCCACATCCCTTAGACAATGAAGAGAGTCCAAATGAGAGTTTAGGGGATCAGTCAGGAAAATCTATAGTGGAATGTCCCATAGACATTTCTATAGACTTAAACCTGTAGTTTGGAGGTGATGTAGAGATTCATTTTGAAGCCATGAATGCACCATATGATGTTGAGTCTAGTGACTCTATACGGTATAAGTTTGTTGGAATGCCCTCTAACTCTGATATAAGCTTTACCCCTTTTACGAGATGATAGATTACGGCTGAGGAAGCTGAGTACTGGTACTGGATTATGGGTAGACCATATATTATTCCTCCTCTACCAGAGTTTGATGATAGATTTATGATAATTAAGATATAACAGTCCCCTAATTCAGATATCCAGTCAGAGTTTATGATAGTTCTTGTCCATTCCCAAAGTCCAAGAATATGTGACTTTATAAAGAGAGATCAGTGTGATGTTCCTGGTTTTAGTCAACTCCAGCCTTCTTTGTTAAAGACAGTTAATGTTGACCATATGGTCTGAAGAAAGCTGCGGAGAATGACTTACTTAGTCCAGGTCAAGGGATAGACATAAGTAGAGATTAAGAACAGTTAGTTATCTGCAGTTCCTCAATGCCATAGTAGGAATGATAAACAGACATTCAGTAGTGGGCATTAACCTAATATACTTTAGAGGACTGGTATGAGATAATAGTAAGTCAAGAGTCATGAGACTAAAGATGCCAACCTTACTGAATTCTATCAGTTAGAGATTTAGCATAGAGTATAGGCAAGTTAAACAGTACAAAGCACTAAGATACAGAAGATCAGTTTAAGAAGAGGTTCAACAGTAGATCCTCTGTATGATCATCAGGAGTTGATCTACAGTATGAAAGATTTTGTGCAGCTAGTCTTTATGGAAAAGAATAATGAGAAGTTAGAGTGAGACTTGCCTAAAGAATAATCTAATACATGGCCTAAAGTTAAAGATGTGAAGGTTAATAGATAGAAAGTTAATGTTCCCAAAGCAAAGGGATTCTATCACGAAGAGATAGTAACCTAACGCTCTGCCCTAGGGAACATAAATAGTAATGTTAAGTGATGAATGAGATCCAAGTGACCTGAATTGGTCAGGATCTAGAGGCAGACTAGAAAAGAATCATAGTCTAGTCCAGAGTAGACTAAGACTGATGGACAGAAAGAGTTAAAAGAATTAAGAGATACAGAGTTACTCCATACGAGATGGAGAGTGATCCGCTCACTTGAGAAGTTTTTCTCAAAAAGTTTAAAAGAAGCATTCCTCTCAATTAGAGAAAGGCGAGCATGAAGTTAATGGTTAAAGTTAAGGGAAGAGAACTCTTTTGATGGATACTTAATCGATTTCATTCATATGAACCTTGAGGCTTAATAAGAGATACTTTCTCGCCTGTTAGTAATCCAGGAGGATTAGGGAAAACTTAAAAGTTCGAATGGCATAAAGATAGGAGCCAAACCTTTCCTCCGTTAGCTGAAAGAAGATAGCTGACTCAATTATGGATTGTTGTGAGGCCAAGGACATAGAAGTCCTTCAGTTTAGAGACATAGAAGTCTTACAGGCAATAAGGGATGATATGATAGAATAAATATGGCCTAGTAAGGTAGCCATAGATTCAAAGATGAAGTGACTCCCCTATTCCTTATGTAAGAAAGAGTAAAGAAGTGTTAAGTCTATACCCTAATAAGAGGGTAAAGTGGCAACCTAAGTGAAACAAGTAAATGATTTAGGTTCTTGAATAAATGATCAAGACCTAGCAGTTAAGGTGATAAAGGGACAAAATATTTAAAAGTCTACCTAGTTAATTGCTTAATGGCAATGTGAGTATGAGGGATGGTTGAGCAAACTATGTAATGATGCATGGCTTATGTTGCCATAAGGTATAATAAGAAATTGCATCTCATTGCAGTTGTCATGTGATGACACACATACTAGAGAATGCTTAATTGGTTGTATCTACTTGCATATTATGCATGTTGAGTATGCTATGATAAATGAATACTCCCCTTATGCAGTACATACTGGGTAGAGTATACCAGATGAGAAAATTATGTTGCTCCCATGCCCTATGACATGCAATTAAATAATTCAACTTAGCAAGAATGAAGCAATAGTAAAGTGCTAAACTAGAAAGTTAGCTACTTGATTCTCAGAAGATAGAAAGAGAATTTATGATCAGACTATGATAGTCAATGGGATAGAGAATGAGATTAAATATGAAGATTAGTAGTGAGCCTACAGATAAATGATTATGATACTCAGGACATATCCCTTTAGTAGGGATAAGATAGATGAAAGGAAATGAGATGCAATTATGAAAGATGATATGGCTCTAAGAAAGAGCAGTTTTTAAGTAATTTAAGTTAATGTTTTTGCAATAGAGCTAGATTGCTCTTGCAATAGAGTAAAGTCCCTCTGATGATATAAATAGATGATGATAGATATGTGCATGGTAGGACTTGTGTAGCTCCTTGCAATGTTAAATGTAATAAAGTTATAAAGATAAGAATGGTATATGAAGTTCCTGAGTGATAGAGGAAATGAGTCAAGTCCTAATAGATAATATTGGCTTCTGTGATCATTTTTGGGGAATTATCTGTGGAGTTAACAACTATGTGGAAGTGACTAACCTTGTAACTTTGTCCGTTGGTTTAGGTCTTCCAGAGATGAGAATACAGTACAACAAAATCCAGTAGATTCTGGAGGATTACAGTTAGATCCTAGTATGGCTCACAGGGTCGCAGTTAGATCCTGAAGAGGCTTACGGTTGATCGCAGTAGATCCCGAGGGTCACAGTAGACCAAGCCTAGAGCAAGAAAGTAATGAGCCATAAGTATAGTATTTCTTTGGAAGGACAAATACCAAGGAAAAGTTAAGGTATAGAAGCTTCACAAGTTGATTAACTCATAACAGAGAGAGTACCCATGATGCTAGTTTTAGATAGCCTTATTACTATTAGGGACTAAACTCAGAATCTCCTTACACGTATCAGGAACTAAGTGATCAAAGTTAAAGCTATTAATCTTGAGTTCCAAGGATTTATGAGAATATTTTATAAGATATGAGAAGAGATCCTTACGATGATATTACAAAGACTAAAAATAAAGGTAAGTAGATCCTCCAGATAAGGACAAAGAGATTAGAAGGCCAGATAGACCCAAAAGAGATAGTATAAGATGGGTCTAAGATAATAAAGTACCAGCGTTGAAGCCTATAAGCACCAGTACTTTAGATTTTTATCTGCATATTTTAGTTAAGCGTGCTCAGGCAAGGGTAGTCCAATGATGGGTGACCCCCTGGGAAGTGATTAAAAAAAATGTGAATGCCACAAGAAATTGGCATATATGCACAAAGCTATGTAAAATGATAGAAAGAGCTATGAAAAGCTAGAAAGGGTTATGAACAGTAAGAGACTAGAATCCTTATGTCAAGTCCAAATGAAATGGATTTAAAAGATGAACTATGATATAGCCAGATTTGGCCAGATATGCCATTTTATGTCATGAAAGATACGAAATGAGAAGATATGCCTTGAGAAGTAGCTGTATAGCTAGCTTTGTAAACAGATAGAGGGGCTTCCGTTCAGGAAAAGATAAGATGTTTGAATGATGAGCTACATGTGAAAGGGCAAATGAGAGCTTTGAGAGCTTCCACTCCTTGCATATAATGCCAAGCCTTATGTTACGTTACATTATGTGATGTTTACAGAATATGCTAAAGCTCCGAATGTTAGAGCAGTGCAAGCTCTGAGTGTTAGAGCTGTGCAAGCTCTGAGTGTTAGAGCTGTGCAAACTCCGAGTGTTAGAGCTGTGCATATTAAGAGAAGGAATGCTTGAGCTCCAATGTTAGAGCTTTGCATTCATGAGCAGGTATGTAGTCCTATAACACGTTAGCCAGGCGTTATGCATGTTAGAGTATGTGCTCCTATATGCTCATATGTGCTCCTATGTGCTCCTGCTGGCAGTAGAGCAATGAAAGAAAGAATAATGATATAAGTCCTCTCTCTGTATTATGATGAGTTTCTAAAGATGATAAGAATATATGATGATATGAGAATGAGAGTTAAAGTTTGCGGATATTCAGAGAATTCCGCTAGATACTCAAATGAGCAATAAGTGATTGCACTAAGAAATATGATGAATAGTTAGTAGAAGGTCCAGAATATGGCAGTATTCGAGGGAGTTTGACATGAAAGAAATGGACATTACTCACAAGTCCAGCATAGTGAGAAGTCTATATGCAAATAGATGCATAGCAAGAAAGTAATAGAATTAACTGGAGTTCAACTCTTATTGAGTTGATTCAGAATAAGAGAAAGTGATAATAGCAAAGATATGAAGAATTACGGATATGAAAAGTACTCCACTAAGATGTCAAGATAAAAGATAAGAGATAGATACCCCAATCCTTAGTCAAAAAGAAGACAAGGCTATCTATCTAAGATTACTGACTAAGGTGCTAAGTAAATTTCAAGGACGAAATTTATTTTAAGGGGGTAGAAATGTCATATCCTAAATTTTCCCTATCTATATAGTACTGATAGTGGAAAGAGATTTAAAAATGATTATGACAAAGATAAGAAGGAATTATAAAGGTTATATGAGTCCTGATGAAGGAGAAGGACTAAAACGCAAAGTAGAAAAGGTTAAAGGCCAAAAGTTAAAGTAGAAATAAATGATGGGCCAAAAGTAGTAATTTCCAAAAGTTTAGGGACCTAAATATAAATATGCAAAAAGTTAGGGACATAAATGTAATTAAGAGAAAAAGTTCTAGGGCAAAATTGTAATTATAGAAAGATTAGCCCGAAAAGGGTTATAACTGCCTGGAAGATTTTTAGTCCCACATTCCATCAGTAAATAGAGGAAGATATGCTTGTTAATCTGGCATGATACAGAAATTTTATTAGGGCTCCAGACAGCAGAAAATTATCTGATAGTCTAAAAGTTATCTGAATTTTTATCAGATTTCATGGACTTCAGATATAAGTGGGCAAATTACAGGAAGTGTACCCTACAGTGTTAGATGTCCTGGATCTGACAGAACTCTAGAAGAAGTTATGTATAAAAAGTTATTCACATATAAGTGAATTTTGACGGGAGTTTGTTAACACCCGTGATCCGATAATGGAACTTATCGGTATGTAAGCCTGGATAGAATGAGATCAGATGACCTCATATATAGGCCCATAATGACGCCAAGGAAGGCCCAAAACCCAGGGTACCAGTCTATCAGTAGAAGGGGCCAGTGCCAGAAAAAGTGCGAAATTACGAAAATGCCCCTGGATGCCCAGATTGTACCAGAGATAGATGAAGGGCATTTTGGTCATCTGGGACAGGCTAAAAATGTGGTACATGGTATAAATATGATTATTTGAGCCAATATATGCCCTAAGGCAGTACAAGAAGAGGTGAAATGACAATTATGCCCTTAGGGTCAGTACAGTGCAAGAAAGGACACTAAGGGTATTTTGGTCATTTTCCAAGAGATCTGTAATTAAGTTGTGGCCAGTACAAGTATGTCAATGGTGTGAGAATCCTAGACATTGATTTCCAGGACAGAATACATATCCTAGTATATTATAAAAAATTAGGAACAAAAAACAGTCCGGTTGCTATGAAACTGCACCGATCGGTACTGGATTGGACTGAAATTTTTTCAGAAGCTTCCTTACACTATGAGCACGCCACCTAACCCCTTGAGGTGTCCCTTGATGGGTCCCACATGATGTCATAATTATTATTTTATGAAAAAGTTAAATCCAAGATTAAATGTGGGCCTTTAGATCAAATAGTAACCAAATCAATCTTGGCCATTCATTTTTCTTGGATTTTGGCTATAAATACCCCTCAATTCTGGTTTAGAACCGTAAGCTCATGTACCCTTGGGGAAGCTCTTGTAAAATGGAAACTCAAGCCAAGACAAAAAAGATTCAAGGTTCTAAAGTTCAAGCAAGCTAGAGATTAAAGGTAAGCAATCTCTCCTAGCTTATTTTTCTTTGATTTGGCAGCTTGAACTTAGGGTTTTCATGGGGAAAAGTTGAGTTTTCTCTAAGGGGAGGTGCTGTCCAAAATCCATAGATGAAAGGGGAAAGAAGAAATTAAAGTTAGAAACTTATGATTGATGCTTAAACAAGCTAGTTAAGAGATTGGTGGTTGAATCAAATTAATATTCTTGACTTTGCCATGGTGTGCCCTATTCGGTCTGCACTGTTCATGAGGGAAGGAAATTGAATTTCAATGATTTAATGCTTCCATTGAGTTTGTATGATGATTTCATGTAGGATTGGAAAGGTTTTGAACCTTGGAAACATTAAAATCTCAAGGTTGTAGTGTTTGAGATTCCTTACAGTTACTGTTCACTCGCATGAATAGTGATTGGAATTTCATGATTTTGATGGTTCCAATGGTTGTAAAATGAAAAGTTGTGTGGAGTAAAGTGGAGAAACAAGTATGGGAAGCATTAGAATCAAAATGAGAATTTTTGAAAGAATTGTGTGCTTATGTTCAATTCTGTACAGCAGGCCATGAAGGAGCTGGAATTTTATTATTCTCAGCTCATAAATGAGTTCAAAATATGAAATTGTGTAGGGTAAAGTCAAGACATCAATTGATTTAAGAGCCAAGTGGATTAGTGAAAATTAGAGAAAGTTATGACAATAAAGAGTGTAATAAAATTAGTCTTGAACATGGTTGGAGTTCATGAGTCCTAATGAGTCATGTGATGAATATGAATGTGTTTAGGACCATGAAACATCCAAGAAGATGTTGGGAAGTGATGGACATAAAGGCTTCATGGTTGGAAAGCTAGGGAGCAAGGGCTAAAGGTCAAGAGAAAAGCTTAAGTGCAAGGTAGTGAACTTACTTCTTTATGTGCTTGATGTGGTATGCTTTTGTGTTGACATGTATATGATATTTTAATGATGTTGTGACATGATAAATGATGTTGAATGTGTTATGAATAACATGTTTCCATGGCCATGCGCTTTATGTAAAAGTTTGTAGCATGTTGGCATGTCACTAATCAAAGAAAGATTAATGAAATTACATATCATGCATTAGCATCCATCTTGCATATTTAAGTGATAATGTTTGCTACTGAGATTCCCTAGAATCTCACTCTCCCATAACCAACCAATTTAGGTCAAGCATGATGGATAATGTATGCATGGAGAAGAGCTAAAGCATGGAAGAAGAAAAGTGAAGTATTTAAGATGTTAGCATATGCTATGCACTTTCCATGTATGTCAAAGCCATGTAAAGTATCTATTTATGTGATGAGATTGTATGAAACAATTATTGTATAACCCCATGATGTATATGAATTTAGAAAAGGCAAAAGAGATGATTTATGTATGCTGGAACAATTATGGAAAGTGAAAGAAAGGAAACTAAAATGGTAAAAACGTAGGTCCTAAAGCAGTTTTGTTGTGGCTTCAGTTTGACCTAGCAAATGAAGGAATTATTTCAAGAAATTTTATGAGAATGTAGTACACATCCATAGATTTAATTGAATAGGTAGAACGTTTCATTTGGATGTGTATATCAAGAGAAATGAATTTTCAAAATAAGGGACCAGAAACTGTTTCCAGAGTTTTTGACCAAATGAACATTAAAATTCAATGAATAAACTGTATCAATTGGCTAATCATTTGGTATGGAAATTATTTTTTCCTTAAATTTCAAGATGTTATATTCATGTAGATTTTTTAACCACCTCATTTTGAGTTTTCTAGAATTAATTATGATTTTTTGAAGTTCATTGCATAATCTGGAATACCATATGAACAGTAACCCGAGAAAGAGTAAAATTCCAGATTTGGCTAATGGACTTCCAAGGTCTTGTAAGTGGTTCTAAATGCTACTGAATGGTCCCTAAGACATATAAAAGTAAGGATGTTAAAAGGAACATCCCACTAATCTTTCCTTATAAAGTCACAGATTCCCAGACTTTGGGAACGGATAAGAACTATCATAAACTCTGATTGGATATCTAAATTAGGGACCATGATCTATTACTCATAATAATTCTGTCCTCAAACTCTAGTGGAGGAGGAATAATATCTAGTCTACCCATAATCCAGTACCAGTACTCAGCTTCCTTAGCCATAATATGTCCTCTCATCAGAGGAATAGAACTTACATCAGGGTTAGATGGCACTCCAACAAACTCATACTGTGTAGAGTCACTAGACTCAGCATCAACTGGTGCATATTAGGCTTCAGGCTGTATCTCTACATGACCTCTAGACTATAGGTTTGAATCTACAGAGACATCTATAGAGCATTCTATTGTAGACTTTCTAGACTGATCCCCCATACTCTCCTCTGAACTTTCTTCATTGTCTGAAGGATCAAAGTCTGGATGTACATCATCTTCATGTATCACTACAGAATAAGGGTATCCCTTATTAACTGAAGCCTCTGAATTAACTTTATGAAATCCTATACCTACTCCTGCAATATTTGCTTAATTAAGCAACATTAACCATCCCATAACATACCCTAACTTAACAAAATACCCACTGTTTAGGGTTAGGGTCTGGGAATAATCTCATATTAGTCCATCAATAATATATTTAGAGTATTTCCTAAGCCAGAATCCTTTGCTCTGATACCAAAAATGTAACATCCTTACTTTCATACATCTTAGGGACCATTCAGTAGCATTTAGAACTACTTACAAGACCTTGGAAGTCCATTAGCCAAATCTGAAATTTTATTCTTTCTCGAGTTACTGTTCATATGGTATCCCAGATTACGCAATAAACTTCAAAAAATCATAATTAATTCTAGAAAACTCAAAATGAAGTGGTTCAAAAAGATACATAAAGATAATATCTTGAACTTTAACGGAAAAATAATTTCCAGACCAAATGATTATTCAATTAATACAGTTTATTCACCAAAGTTCACTGTTCATTTGGTCAAAAATCCTGGAAACAAATTCTAGTCCCTTTGGAAAATCAGTTCTCTTTGTAAAGACATCCAACTAAATCATTCTTGGTGTCAAAATGAAGCTTGGCATGTCATCTAAATGTCTGTAAAATTTCATATATTTATTCCATCATTTACTTTTTTTCATTACATCATGATCATCACTGCTTATATTGGTCATACAGTAACATTATACATTCACATAACATATATACTATCTAATCCCTAGCTTTTCTTAATGCTTCATCATCCTCTTTCATCATTCATAAACCTTTAGGATTGGGATTACATGGAAAGGGATGAGATTTCTGGGGAAATCTTAGTAGCAAAAGGTACTAAACAATGCATGCATTAATGTAACTACTTGTGCTTACTTGTGAAAGTGTTACTATTGTGTCATGTGCATGCTTCCATGTTACATATAAAATACAATTGGCCAAAGTAGACATATAAACAGAGCTTCATACATAAGTACATAGGCAACACAATTCAATCAAGCCATAGCATAATCAAGCATAAAATTCAATGCATACAAGTTTAGGATAAGTTTACTACTCTGAACACTTGACTTTCTTTCACCTTAACTTGCTTCTTTCTTCTCACTTTCCTTGCACATGTGGTTGCCTCTATTGGAGCATACCAATCAATTCCTAACATCACATAATCATTCATCAATTACAATCTAACTTCCTTGAGAATTAAACTTACTTTAACTAACATAACTTCTTCTTGAACATTAATCTCATTAACTTTCCTTAATCCTAACCAATGGACTTGGTCTTTGAATCAATTGATGCCTTGAATTTACCCTACACAATTTTTTCTTTTGAATCCATTTATGAGCTTATAATCATGAAATTCCAGCTCCTTCATCACATGCTGTACAGAACTGAAACTGCACTAAATTCTTTCAAAAATTCTCATTTTGATTCCAATGCTTCCCATACTTGTTTCTCTACTTTATCCCACACAACTTTTCATTTTAAAACCATTGGAATAATTAAGATCACGAAATTCCAATAACTATTCATGCGAGTGAACAGTAACCGTGAAGAATTCCAAAAGCTACAATCTTGAGATTTTAATGTTTCCAAGGTTCAAAACATTTCCAATCCTACACAAAATCATCATCTAAATTCAATGGAAGCATTAAATCATTGAAATTCAATTTCCTTCCCTCATGAACAGTGCATACCGAACAGGTTCACTCTTGGCAAAGTCAAGAATATCAACTTGATTCAACAACCAATCACTTAATTAGCTTGTTTAAGCTTCAATCATATGTTTCTAACTTTAATTTCTTCTTTCCCCTTTCATATAAGGTTTTTTGGGCAGCACCTTCCCTTAGAGAAAACTCAACTTTTCTCCCATAAAAACCCTAAGTTCAAGCTCCCAAATCAAAGGAAAATAAGCTATGAGAGATTGCTTGCCTTTAATCTCTAGCTTGCTTGAACTTTGGAACCTTGAATCTTCTTTATATTGGCTTGAGTTTTTATTTTTGTAAGAGTTTCCCCAAGGGTCCATGAAGCTATGGTTTGCTGCAGAATGAGGGGGTATTTATAGCCAAAATCCAAGAAAAATGAATGGCCAAGATTGATTTGGTTACTATTTGATCTAAAGGCCCACATTTAATCTTGGATTTAATTTTTTCATAAAATAATAATTATGACATCATATGGTACCCATCAAGGGACACCTCAAGGGGTTAGGTGGCGTGCTCAAAGTGTAATAAAGCTTTTGGAAAAATTCCAGTCCAATCCGGTACCGATTGGAGTAGTTTTACAACAACCGAACTATTTTCTGTTTTGAATTTTTTATAATATACCAGGATATGTATTCTGTCCTGGAAATCAATGTCTAGGCTTCTCATACCCTTGAAATGGTTATACTGAGTATTTATCTGCCATCCATTCCTTGGAAAATGACCAAAATACCCTTAGTATCCTTTTTTACACTATATTGACCCTAAGGGCATAATCGTCATTTTACCCCTCTTTATACTGCCTCAGGGTGTATCTGGGCTCAAATAATCATATTTATACCATATTCCACGTTTTTATCCTATCCCAGGTGACCAAAATGCCCTTAATCCTTTTCTGGTACAATCTAGGTATCTAGGGGCATTTTCGTAATTTTGCACTTTTTCTGGACACTGGCCCCTTCTACTGATGGACTGGTACCCTAGGTTTTGGGCCCTTCTTGGCGTCATCATGGGACTATATATGAGGTCATATGATCTCATTCTATACAAGCTTAAATACCGATAAATTCTATTATCGGATCACAAGTGTTATCAAACTCCTGTCAAAATTCACTAATATGTGAATAACTTTTTATACAGAACTTCTTCCAGAGTTCTGTCAAATCCATAACATCTGACACTGTAGGGCACACTTTCCTATAATTTCTCTACTTATATCTGATGTCCATGGAATCTGATAAAAATTTAGATAACTTTTAGATTATCAGATAATTTTCTACTGTCTGGAGCCCTAATAAAATTTCTGTATCATGCCAGATTAACCAACATATCTTCCTCTATTTACTGATGGAATGTGAGACTAAAAAACTTTCGGGTAGTTGTAACCCTTTTTAGGCTGATCTTTCTATAATTACAATTTTACCCTTGAACTTTTTACTTAATTACATTTAAGTCCCTTAACTTTTAAAAATTACACTTAAGGGCCCAACTTTTGTTTCTACTTTCACTTTTTGCCTTTAACCTTTTCTACTTTTCATTTTAGTCCTTCTCTTCCTTAAATAATCATTTAAGCTTTATTATTTCTTCTGATCTTCATCATAATCCTTTCCAAATCTCTTTTTACTACCAGTACTATACAGATAGGGAAAAATTAGGATATGATAATTAGCAAACTGAATCTAGCTTTAATTGATCTTCATCCTTGAACTAGTTTGACATTGCTATAATTAATTAAAGCAAATCTATAACAGAGTATATTTGTATATGTTTTATTCATCTTTTTCTATATCTTGAGTTGAATGATTCATATTTCTCTATTTAATGTCTGTGAGTTGTACCTTTGATTGAGATATAGCTGGTGAGTTGTTAGCTAACATATTCTAATTCAACTAATTAACTCTTCATATTCTGTGGTACCCACACGATAACACGGTACCGTTACTAGACTCAGGTCTTTGGTACATAATAAAGGCCCACAAGAAAGGAAAAGAGAGCGTTGCTGCCTAAGAGAAGATAACACACTACTGTATGCAAAGCCCTCTCACCCATAACTCTTTCTGTTCTGTGAAAACAATTTTTTTCATGCTTTCTCCCCCATTCATGCATATTCAGATAATGAGAGAGGGGTGGTTACCTCATAACCGTTTATAAAATCTTATTTATATTAATTTTAGTGAGTTTAAAGAGAGTTTTCTTATTGATTTTTGTCCCTATTTACCAATATAATGAGAATTAACTAATAAAATAATATTAGAATAATAGAAAATTAATTGATACAATTTTGGTCATATATTCAAATATTATCTTATTAGATAAATGATTTGTATCTTTTAAATTCTTATTGTAGGAAATGCTCATTAAGCACCAAGTCAACTTGCTACTGTAACTAAAATGGAAGTGGAGTAAGAATGAAACATATTGGTCCATGTGACAGCTAGACTTAACAGATAGAACAGAAGCATGTGCTGAAGTAAGGAACACATATGTGCTAGAACAAAAATCACATGGAGGGGAAAGCTAACAGAATGCAAAAGGCATATGCTGAATAAAGGAGATTAGCTAACAGATTCATGCACATGCTGGCATGTAGATGACACACCTTACATGGCTCATTCATTCACTTACAGCATAATTCATGCACTTCTCCTATATATCACGCATTCCTTCCAACTCCATTCACGTCATCTGCACACATCACACATCATTCCCTAGCTTTTACTCATACTCAACAACTTATTCCATATTAGACATACTCATTCATTCATCACAGACTCTCACACTATTAATCTCCATTCTCTCTCTTTCATCTATCACTTTTGTCTGTTATAAGCAATAGAACCAAAGGAAAGTTATGCTTCCATCTTCATCTTGTTTTTCTACATTCACCATGACTGTTGCTGGACTTACTGTTGCTGTTGAAGTTCTAATAGCAAAAGAAGGCTAGAGTTGATGTGCTCTCTTGGAGATGATACAGAACCAAAATCCTTGATCTAAACAGGGAATTCAATTTTCTTTAATTCCAATTCTAATTGTATCGAGTTGATATAGTTAATTCTAGTTTTATTGATTGAATTAGAGTTAGTAAATGATAAATGATTAGGGAACTGAGTTACATTTCCTATTTTTACATAATTGAGTTTTAATTGATATTCATCCTTGAACTAGTTTGACATAGCTATAGTTAATTAGAGCAAATCTATAACAGAGTATATTGTATATGTTTCATTCATTTTTTTCTATATCTTGAGTTGAATGATTCATATTTCTCTATTTAATGTCTGTGAGTTGTAGCTTTGATTGAGATATAGCTGGTGAGTTGTTAGCTAACATATTCTAATTCATCTAATTAACTCCTCATATTCTGTGGATAATGAATGTAAGGTAATCTCCAAGAGAACATATTTGTCATTGATTTATTTCATCATCATAACAACATAAATTCATAAATAATAGCATAGGATTTAACATTCAAAAGTTATTCAATATATCATCTCACAATGCATCTAATTAATTTGTTAATTTGTAGATCATTAAATTATTTAGGAACTTTAGCATCCATTTAGGCTCCTTGTGAATCGACCTATGTTAGCTTCACTTTACTATTGGTTAGCTTAGTTACTTGTTTGATAATTAAAATGATGGTTATCAAAATGGCGTTGTTGTCATGGAGTCTTACTTGTTAAGGTTTCTTAAGCAATCTACTGGGCCTAAAAATATAAAAAGAATATAGGTATTTTAGTTTTTCTACGAATTTAGTGTTTTGTGAATTTAATTCATGACCAATTGCATGTTTAGTCGCAACTATAGTGCAAAAATTGATTTGAGAGTCTTTGTGAATTTTGGTCATGACCATATACACATTTGGTCACAACCTGAAATTAGTTTTTAACTCATATTTGCTCTCTGCAACATTTAGTCGTGATCAGAGTGCTTTTTGGTCACAACCAACAATTTTTATCCATCAAATTTTCTTCTTTATAATTTCCGGTCACAACCAAATTGAACTTAATCACGACCAAAAATCAATGTTTAATTCATATTTACTCTCTATAATTTTTAGTCATAACAAAAGTGACACTTGGTCACGACCAAATAGCCTGATTAAAAAATTTGCTCTCAGTGACTAATAGTCGTGACTTAAAGTTCATTTTTGTCACGATCTCTGCTCTCTGTAATTTTTAGTCACGGCTAAAGTAATTTTTGTTGACCTGAGTGTTTTAAACTACGATTACTTGATCTCAATTTCTAAAATTGCTGCCTCTTTGATGGGCTTGATATCCTGCATAATTGTTGAGTGTGCTTTGTGTGACCATAAGCTCTAAATTATTTCTTTTGGATAGAGAAATCAATAGAACAATTAGGCAAATTAAGAAAGCTAAAATCTTAAATCAAGCTAGTATTGTATCTGTTATTGAGCTTTGTTCTTCTGGTGAATCATTGCAACTGAGACTAATTGTGCATTTGGCGATATCTTAAATAATCATTTTATCATAGAGCATGTTAAAGAAGGTGAAGCTCATACTCATAATCAGAATAATCAAAATGAACAACATGAAGAGAATAACATGAATAATAGAAGGGCACATAGGAGCATAAGAGAACTCACTTCTTCTAATGCAAACTTTGATCCCTTTCGCACTTGTCCTACTTTGGATGTTAATTTTGAGTTGAAAGGTCCTTTATTAAGAAACTTACCAAAGTTTTATGGATTGACAGGTGATGATACTTTCAAGTACTTGAAGACTATGCAGTAGGTTTGCTTATCCATGAAACCTATAGATGTTGACATGGTTGTTGTGCAGAGACAAGTATTTCATTTTATACTTGAAGGAAAGGCAAATTAATGGTTTTATATGCTATCACATCATACACCTTATGCCTTGGACTCCTAGAATAACTTGAGAAATATTTTCTTAGAGAGATACTTCCCTACTTCCAAGTCTGCTACATTGAGGAAGGCGATTTTTACTGCAAAATAGTTAGCTCGAGAGTCTTTCTATGACTTTTAGGGTAGGTTTCAAGAGCTGCTAGCTAGATGTCTATACCACCAAATTCCGAGTGAGCATTTGGGGCAGTATTTTCATTCAAGATAATTTAGATGCAACTACTGGGGGTTCTATTAATGATTTAACTCCCGATAAAGCATGTAATTTGTTTAAGATAGCAAACAATGACCAACACTATAGGGGCTATGATGCTAGGAAAGTCCATGAGGTTTTTGCAAGGTCTTCTCAAGATTGTAATAGCTTATCTTCTCAAGTTGCTGCTATGAATACTCATATCAACAATTTAGCTGCTCAGTTGAGCAATACACATGTTTATAGCCATACTCTCAAGCTCTAATTGCTCCTAGTTGTCAGCTTTATTCTTCTTCTATGCATACCAGTATCAATTATCTTACATACTATGAAGATGTATCAGCCATATATCATAGCAAATCAAATCAGTATCCATAAAGGAATCCATACTCTAATACATATAATGAAGGATGGAGAGATCATCCCAATTTCAAATGGAGTGATGGAGGTGGAGACAAGAATTTTAGGCCAAACATATTCAATAATGACAAGCAAGTGACTGAATTTTCTAAAGCTATGGAAGTACTTACTTCTACAAAGGATGATAGTATATATGAGATAATTAAGAGCATTAAGATGTGAACTCAAATATAAACTCCATAAACACAAACTTCAGCTTTAACTTCAAGACTTGAAATCTACAGTGGATATCAACTTATCAATGACAAATTCTAAATTTGTTGCATTAGAGAACAAAGTAGAACAGTGGGAAACCAAAGCTTCTAACATGAATGGCTATGTATCACATTTAACTAATTCAATAAGTGATATTTAAGTAAGAATAAGTGGAAATCTACCTTAAAATATAGTTGTTAACCCAAAATCTGTGAATGCTATAAGTTTGAAAGGTGGAAAGCAAGTTATAGATGCTAAAAATGAAGAGGAATGTGAGGTAAACACTAATTCCTGTAGTATAATGATGAATAGCATTGAGAAGTCTGAAAACAAGAAGGAAGCACAACTCCTTAGGGAGAGAAAGGTTACATTTGATTTTACAGAAAGTCAAATCAATTCTACAAAATATTCTAAAGGTTGTGGACAGCCAAATAGCAAGGAAACTGAGCTACTTGAGGCTATGGATTCTGAGTTAAGAAATCTTAGAGTGGACACAACTGAATAAACTCAATCAATAGTAAATTCAGAGCTCAAGTAGAAAGAAAAAATTCTGGTTCAACTGAGAAAGAACTAAATCTAAAGGATTTACTTGTCCCAAGAGAATTCATGAGTAGTAAGAAGAAAGCCTTAGAAGAGTAGGACAAGGAAGTACTTGATTTTTTCAGCAAGAGTGAAGTAAATATGCCTATGTTGGAGAGGGTTCAAAGAGTACCAGAATAGGTAAAGTGTTTGAAGGACAGTTGCACACACAAGAAAAGATACAAACCTAATGAACTAGTACAAGTGGGACCTAAAGCTTCTGTACTTTTCAAATCTCAACTTCCAATGAAGTGTCAAGATCCATGTGCATTTTCCATTCTTTGTACAATTGGCAAGATAATTGTTCCTAGAGCATTATTAGATTTAGGTGCTGCTATTAATGTGATGCCAAGTTCAGTTTATCATGCTCTATGAGTGAATTTGAGTAAACCAACTAGTGTGTTAGCTCAATTAGTTGATAAGAGTATTATAAATCCTAAGGAAATCTTAGAAGATATTTTAGTTCAAGTTAAGGAGCTTGTTTTTCCTGTTGACTTTTATGTTTTAGATACGTCAAATGTGTCTCTTGATGATAGTACTCTTATTCTAGGAAGGCCATTCTTGAGGACAGCTAACATCATGATTTGCATGAGAGATGGAATTATTAGAATGAAATTTAGTGGGCACATAATTCAGTTTAATATGTATAGACACCCACATCAGGATTATTCTCTCCAAGGATTTAAAATGATTGACGCGTTGCTTGAAAATAAGTGTGATGATATTTGTGAGCTTGATAATGATGATGAAGTTAAATAACCTTTCATTTCTTACTCCTTAACTAATTCTTTATTTTTTCTTCATCTAATGGTGATGTGTTATGCATGAATTCTAAAATTGATAGTTGACCTCCTACTATGGGTGATTTTTCTTCATCATATACTATTTATTCCTTTGGAACTAACTACATTGTTTCAAGTGATGAGCTATGTCCAAAAAGGTTTGTGGTATATTTAACAGAACTGTAGGGCAAGGATATTGCAATAGACTTTGAGAGACAAGAAGCTAGAATTGCTAAGCTAGGGAGTTCTCAATTTAATAGTTATAATATCCTGCATTTTCACCCTATTCATAGGGGCTTTAACTTGGAATTTTTATACATTTTAGGGCTATAGAAATTGAAGGATATTATTCACCATCAATAGAATTGCACTGCTAGAACTTCAAAGCTTAAACCGTTATAAGTTGTTGAATTATGCAATCTAGGAAGCATTGATTTTAATTCTAAATTTGCTTATGAATTGAGAATTTCTAAGGATTATTATGCAGCTAACATTGATTTCCATTGCTTTTTCAGAGGTATTTTGGGAGCACTCTTGCTTAATCAACTTATGGAACCCAAATTGAACTGTAAGAGAGGAGTTACTGCTGTGTGTGGTACTGGTTGATCCATAACTCAAAGAATAATGCATATAGAGTAAAGCCTAAGAAGCTAATTACATCAGTGATTCAACTTCCAGGGAATATAAAATATGCATATCTTGCTTAAAGGAACAAACTGCCATTTTGGAGCAGAAAATTTGAAAGGTCTCTCATGTTATTACTTATGCATCAACAACAATTCAAGGTAAATGGCAATTTGCTGAAATTGTACAAAGAGAACTTCAAACCCCCATAATGTTTATGTTGTCTCCATCTTTTTTTTTCCCACTTACAATAGTCTTCTTTGATCAGTTTTTCTTATATTACTTGAGTTGTTATTTGTTGATTAAGTGTGGGGGAGGATACCAAGTTAGTAGGTTAGATAGATACTTCCATGAATTTATCTTAGATTCTGGTTCATTTTTGTCCTTATTACTTCTGCCTTTGCATGTGTTTCATTAGTTTTTCACATTGAGGACAATGTAGTAATTAAGTGTGGGGGAGGATGAACTTTAATGTGTGGAATGGGTGAATAAAATCAGATAATTGATGCGATTTTGTGTCTTATGGTCACGACCTTATGTTGTCCTTGTTGCAACTAATGTGTGCGATTATGTTAAATTTCTTCTTTATGAAAATTAGTCGCGACCATTGCATATTTTTGTAGCGATCAGGAGTTCCTATCTTTTGGAATTTACCCTTATGTGATGTGTAATCGTGATATGTGCTTACCTTTGTTGTGACTATAACTCTCTGTGAATTGTGGTTGTGATTAGATTGACATTTAGGTCACGAATAAAGCATGTGTGGTTATCAAGTTTACTCTCTGTGATTATGAGTCGCGACTAGTGTCAATTTTTGTCACGACCAATATTCCTTATTTTCTAAAGATTTCTTCTCTATGTAAAACAGTCGTGACCTGATATCCTTTTTGTCCCAACTAAAATTGATCCTATGCTTAAAAAATTCTTCTGTCTCATTTTGATTATTGATTGGTCTATTGGAATTTACTGTCATGGATTTAAAATTGAATTTTAAGCATATACTTTTGAACATTGGCAAACTTGATGAAGTATAAATTGCTTGTTTCATCGATTTATTACTGGAAATTGTGCATCATGAATGATTAGCCTCATGTATTGAATTTAATATTAATGCAATTTTGTCATGGTGAGTAAATTAGGGTGAGTAAGTTAAATGGAATGATTATGAGCCTCCAACATAGGGCATTTCTTTCAAAACCTTTTTTACCAAACAGTAGTCACATAAATATTAAATCCTTTGCTTAAATTCTGAGACCTTCACTTTCTTTTAAAATTTTATCCTTGATTAATGGATGATGTACAAGAAATTTGTTGCTGCAGTAAGTCTTAAATTGTGAAATAATTATTAAGTTGAACTACTTGTTGAATATTTGTACTTCAATGTATTTGTTATCTATTTTAATAGTTGAAAAAACACAAAGAAAAAGTACAGAGAAAAAGGGAAAAAGAAGAAAGAAATGAGAAATAAGAGATAGATCAAATGACAAGATGTGATATTCAACTTGTATGAAAGGAAGTTAGTTTGTGACTTGTAATTTTCTATAGTTGAACAATTAGAACTATGATAAAAAATTGAAATAGCTTGAAGAAGTAAGATCATGTATAATATTTCATTAATAATTTGACATACATTTCCATTTCATCATTTAGCCTTTCCAACATTACAACCTAATAAAGACCCTTTGATTCAAAATCCTTGTGGCATTTAGTGGTGGAGATGTAGGACGGTTACAAGCTTATGGGAGGCCTAAGCTAGATGGTTGAGTGAAAATTACCTTAATTAGAGAGTGTGAGACACTATACATTGTGAGGAAATCTCAACTTAGTTTCTTACTATGATTTAATTGTATGAGTCAAATCATTTGATTGATATGAGATTAGTATGAATTATTGCCAATTGAAGCGAAAAGATTGATAACTACCAGTGTTTATGTTGAATCTGTTGTGGCCAATTTTTTTGAACATGTGTGTTTGAATTTCAATTTTGATCTATAATTTTGTTTGGAGTACAAAAACTAAGTGTGGGGAATTGATAAACTCTTATTTGTATTAATTTTAGTGTGTTTAAAGAGAGTTTTCTTATTGATTTTTGTCCCCATTTACCAATATGATGAGCAATTAATTAATAAATAAAATTAGAACAATGGGAAATTAATTGATCTAATTTTAGTCATATATTGGAATATTATCTTATTGGATAAATAATTTGTATCTTCTAAATTCTCATTGCAGGAAATGCACATTAAGCAGGAAGTCAACTGGTTGCTATACTAAAATAGAAAGGGAGTAAGAATAAAATAGATTGGTCTGTGTGACAGTTGGACTTAACAGATAGAACAAAAGCATGTGCTAAAGTAAGGATCACACATGTGATACAACAGAAATCAGATGGAGGGGAAAGCTAACAGCATGCAAAAGGCACATGCTGAATAAAGGAGATTAGCTAACAGATTCATGCACATGCTGGCATGCAGATGACCCACCTTACATGACTCATTCATTTACTTATAGCACCATTCATGCACTTCTCCTATATGTCACACATTCATTCCAGCTCCATTCACGTCATTGCACACATCACACATCATTCCCATCTTTCACTCATGCACAACAACTTATTCCATATCAGACAGACTCATTCATTTATCACAGACTCTCACACCATTCATCTCTATTCTCTCTCTATCTCCATTCTCTCTCTTTAATCCTTAACTTTTGTATGTTCTAAGCAATAGAACCAGAGGAAAGTTCTTCTTTCATCTTCATCTTCTCTTTATATATTCACATGACTGCTGCTGGACTTATTATTGTTGTTGAAGTTTTGACAACAATGAAGGCTAGAGTTCTTGTGCTCTCTTAGAGATGATGCTAAACCAGAATCCTTGATTTGAACAGGGAGTTCAATTGTGTCTTTAATTTTAGATATACTTGTATAGAGTTGATGTAGTTCATTATGATTTTATTGATTCAATTAGAGTTAGTAGATCATAAATGATTAGGTAACCGAGTTAGATTTCCTATTTATACATAATTGAACTTTAATTGATCTTCATCCTTGAACTAGTTGGACATGGTTGTAGTTAATTAGAGCAATTCTATAACATAGTACATTTATATATGTTTAATTCATCTTCTTCTACTTTTTGAGTTGAATGATTCGTATTTCTCTATTCAATATCTGTGAGTTGTACCTTTGATTGAGATTTAGCTGGTGAGTTGTTAGCTAACACATTCTATTTCAACTAATTAACTCATCATATTCTATGGATAATGAAGGTAATGTAATATTCAACAGAACACACTTGTCATTAATTCATTTCATCATCATAAACACATAAATTCATAAACAGTAGCATATGATTTCATTCATAAGTTATTCAATATCTCATCGCACAATTCATTTGATTAATTTGTTAATTTGTAGCTTGTTAGATTAGTTAGGAACTTTAGCATCCATTTAGGCTTTTTGTGAATCGACTTAGGTTAGCTTTGTAACATCCTTACTTTTATATATCTTAGGGACCATTCAGTAGCATTTGAAACCACTTACAAGACCTTGGAAGTCCATTAGCAAAATCTGAAATTTTACTCTTTCTCGGGTTACTTTTCATATGGTATTCCAGATTTCATAACAAACTTCAAAAAATCATAATTAATTCTATAAAACTCGAAATGAAGTGGTTCAAAAAGATATATGAAGATAACAGTTTGAAATTTAAGGGGAAAATAATTTCCAGACCAAATGATCAACCAATTAATACAGTTTATTCGTTAACATTTACTGTTCATTTGGTCAAAAACTCTAGAAACAGATTCTGGTCCCTTACTTTGGAAATTCATTTCTCTTGATATACACATCCAAATGAAACGTTATACCTATAAACTTAAAGCTATGGATGTGTGATACACACTCATAAAAGTTCATGAAATAATTCCTTCATTTGCTAGGTCAAACTGAAGCCACAACAAAACTGCTTCAAGACCTACGTTTTTACCAATTCATTTTCATTCCTTTTACTTTCAATAATTGTTTCAGCATACATAAGCTATCAAATAAGCTTCTTAATATTCATATACATCATGTACATATTCTATAAGTATTTCAAATAGTTTCATCACATAAATAGATACCTTACATGGCATTTACATACATGGGTAATTTATAGTATATGCTAAAATCTCAATACTTCATTTCCTTTCTTCCATTCTTTAGCTCTTCTCCTTGCATACCTTTTCCATCATGCTTGAACTAAATTGGTTGGTTATGGGAGAGTGAGATTCTAAGGAATCTCAGTAGCAAACATTACCACTTAAATATGCAAGATGGATGCTAATGCCAGATATGTAGTTTCATTAACTTTCTTTGATTAGTGACATGCCATCATACTATATACTTTTACATAAAGTGCATGGCCATGGAAACATGTTATTCACAATACATTCAACATCATTTATCATGTCACAACATCATTCAAATAACATATACATGTCAACACATAAGCATACCACATCAAGCACATAAAGAGGTAAGTTCACTACCTTGCACTTAAACTTTTCTCTTGACCTTTAGCCCTTGCTCCCTAGCTTTCCAACCATGAAGCCTTTATGTCCATCACTTCCCAACATCTTCTTGGGTGTTTCATGGTCCTAAACACATTCATATTCATCACATAACTCATTAGGACTCATGAACTCCAACCATGTTCAAGACTAACTTTGTTACACTGTTTATTGTCAGAACTTTCTCTAATCTTCACTAATCCACTTGGCTCTTAAAACAATTGATGTCTTGACTTTAACCTACAAAATTTCATCTTTTGAATCCATTTATGAGCTTAGAATCATGAAATTCCAGCTCCTTCATGGTCTGCTGTACAGAACTGAACATAAGCATACAATTCTTTCAAAAATTCTCATTTTGATTCTAATGCTTCCCATACTTGTTTCTCCACTTTACCCCACACAACTTTTCATTTTAAAACCATTGGAAGCATAAAAATCATGAAATTCTAATCACTGTTCATGTGAGTGAACAGTAACTGTGAAGAATTCCAAAAGCTACAATCTTGAGATTTTAATGTTTCCAAGGTTCAAATCATTTCCAATCCTACACAAAATCATCATACAAACTCAATGGAAGCATTAAATCATTGAAATTTCATTTCCTTCCCTCATGAACAGTACATACCGAACAGATTCACCCTTGGCAAAGTCAAGAATATCAACTTGATTCAACAACCAATCACTTAACTAGCTTATTTAAGCTTCAATCATATGTTTCTAACTTTAATTTCTTCTTTCCCCTTTAATCTATTGTCTTTGGGAAGCATCACCCCTTAGAGAAAACTCAACTTTTCTCCCATGAAAACCCTAAGTTCAAGCTCCCAAATCAAAGGAAAATAAGCTAGGAGAGATTGCTTACCTTTAATCTCTAGCTTACTTGAACTGTGGTACCTTGAATCTTCTTTATGTTGGCTTGAGTTTTCATTTTACAAGAGTTTCCCCAAGGGTTCATGAGCTTCACGTTTTGGTTCTGATTTGGAGGTATTTATAGCCAAAATCCATGAAAAAATCAATGGCCAAGATTGATTTGGTTACTATTTGATCCAAAGGCTCACATTTAATCTTGGATTTAACTTTTTCTAAAAAGAATAATTATTATAACATCATGTGGGACAGCTCATGGGACACCTGAGAGGGGTATGCGGCATGCTTCCCATGTAAGAAAACTTCTGGAAAAATTCCAGTCCAATCCGATACCGATCGGAGCAGTTTCACAACAACCGAACTGTTCTGTTCCTAATTTTTTATAATATACCAGGATATGTATTATGTCCTAGAAATTAAAATCTAGACTTCTCATAACATTGAAATTGATATACTGAATATTTATCTGCCATCCATTCCTTAGAAAATGACCAAAATACCCTTGGTATCCTTTCTTGCACTAATTAATCCTAAGGGCATAATTGTCATTTCACCCCTCATTGTACTGCCTCAGGGCATATACTGGCTCAACTAATCATATTTATTCAATGTTCCACATTTTTAACCCATCCTAGATGACCAAAATGCCATCCATCCATCTCTAGTACAATCTGGGCATCTAGGGGCATTTTCATAATTTTGTACCTTTTCTGGACACTGGCCCCTTCTAGTGATGAACTGGTACCCTGGGTTTTGGGCCCTCCTTTGCATCATCATGGCCTATATATGAGGTCATCTAATCTCATTATATCTAGGCTCACATACTGATAAGTTCTATTATCGGATCACGAGTGTTATCAAACTCCCGTCAAAATTCACTGTTATAGGAATGGCTTTTTATACACGACTTCTTCCTTGGTTCTGTCAGATTCAGGATATTTGACACTGTAGGGCACACTTTCCTGTAATTCTCCCATTTATATTTGATATCCATGGAATCTGATAAAAATTTAGATAACTTTTAGACTATTAGATAATTTTCTACTGTCTGGAGCCCTAATAAAATTTCTATATCATGCCAGATTAACCAGCGTAACTTCCTCTATTTACTGATGGAATATGGGACTGAAAAACTTTTGGGCAGTTATAACCCTTTTCGGGATGATCTTTCTATAATTACAATTTTACCCTTGAACTTTTATTTAATTATATTAAGTCCCTAACTTTTTGCATATTGACATTTAGGTCCCTAAACTTTTGGAAATTACCACTTTTTGCCCAAATTTTGTTTCTACTTTAACTTTTAGCCTTTAAACTTTTCCAATTTTTGTTTAGGTCCCTTTCTTCCTTCAAGACTTATTTAACCTCTATTATTTTTTATGATCATCGTCATAATCCTTTCCAAACCTCTTTCTACTATCAGTATTATCCAGATAGGGAAAAATCAGGATATGACAAGCTTTACTTTACTATTGGTTAACTTAATTACTTGTTTGATAATTAAAATGACAGTTATCAACTATTCCCTCAATCAGTTTGAAGATCCTAGGATATTCACACTAATTACCCAATACTTTGGGTGTTTCTACTTCAGCCCATATACACATATATAGGATAGGCCTAATATACCAAGGGTGGATCTACCCATTTTCCTATACTATGCATCTCAAAAATTGAAACTGAGTTTGATTCATCATTCACCTCCACTACTAAGCTATAACAATCAATCTCTTTAGCATTATCTATGTTTGAGAGAGCATTTGCAGGTTTAATTGCGTGATGCAATGGTCAAAAGTGGCTTTAGGTCAATTGACAATTGGTGATGTTTGGGATTGCGATGTAAAAAAAGTGCTTCACCACGAAAAAACTAATTGAACTTAAGAAACCTTTGATTACTTTTCCATCGTTGCTGCTTTTGAACCATGGAGAGATAAGGGATATTGTGAGAGAAGGAAGATAGATACCACATTGGTTTGATGATGTAATATTATTCTTTTAAAAAAATAAAATTTGTAAAATTTAAATAAGTATGTTAATAATATTATTTTATTTTTATAATTTTAATTTTAATATTTCTTATAGAATTATTACATTATATACATATAACATAAATATGTATTATTTAATAAAATTAATGTTTTTTTAGTCATTTACCTCTAAACTTTTTGATTAATTATCTAAACAAGTTTAATTTGTTAAAATATTTTTTTTACAAAAATTAATTCAAAAATAAGTCATATTACACTATTTAACTTTTATCTTATTTTATGTTTGCAAAAGATAGATTAAAAAAAGTCACTTATACCACCTCTAATCCAAAATCACTCTAAATATTGACAAGAATATTCTATATATGTGTGTGTGTGTGTGTGTGTGTAGAATAAACCTAAAAAATCGATTAGAGTGAGGGGTAATTTGTTCATTTGTTTAAAACTATATTTCTTCATTTCTTTCTAATTTTTTGGTTGACTCTTGTTTATTAGCAAACTTAATTAAGTAATTTATTTATTAAGAATTGGGCAAGTATTTTACTAAACATAATTTAGTAATTTTTTTATTGCTTACAAAATATAATTTCATCATACTTATTTTCATCCAATTTTTTTAATTTTATCCTAATGTAAGTATATATTTGGTTCTCTAATTTTATTGTGTCAACAAATTTAATGATGACTATACAATTAAATACTAATATATTAATTTTTCCAAACTGACTTCCATGTGTATGTTAACATAGAACATTAAGAGAAGAAAAGAATCAAGAAGTAGAGCTCAGTATGTGCGAATTTGAGAAATTATCATCTGAAACTTAGAAATTGTCAATGGTAAACCATTTTGATTCCTCTTGTAAATTTAAGAAAAATAGTTTCAAAAGTTTTCATGACATGATTTTTCAGCTGATTAATGATGTTTCAAAAAGTAAAAAGTTTTTGCATCAAAATAATTTTACTAGAATGAATGAAAGAAAGGAAGAATTTTTACACAATGATTTTAAACTTCCTCTACTTCACCAATGCAAAATTTGCAAGCGTGATACAAAAGTATATTATCCTATCCCTACAATTATTATGGTAAACAAGGTCATATTTCTCATGAATGTTAGCTGAGAAGAAATTCAAATGTGAGAAATAAGGTTGCTTGGGTTCCTAAAGGACAGTCAATGTCCAAAATCAATTATCAAGGACCCAAAGCTAAATGGGTACCAAAGTGTCCTTCTAAAGGTTCAAATGTCCAAAACATCTATACGAAAAATAGAATAGTACAAAGAGACCTGAGCTTTTGAGATTTCCTCATGCAATAGTGAAAGCTACATCATCTGAGAGAACTCAACAAGTTACCATTGCTGATATGTCAAAGTTAATCTAGAAGAAGCAATAAAGAAAAGCCTAAGGAGTACGTTTTGTCTCAAGAATGGACTATCACATAGTATCATTCAATTATCTTGAGGAGAATAAAAGAAAAAGAAGGATCTTTAAAACTTCAAAGTTTAAATCAGTCAAGAGATCATTGCAGACATTTGTTAGAAGTAATTAAAAGTTGCAATGGGTACGCAAAGGTAATCTTTCTTCCACATGAGCTGCATCTCAAGAATATGACTACACAGAGACAACTTCGCTTTATGAGGAAGCAGACATTTTATTTTGGTGGTGCTAAATATTACAAATATAAAGAAATAGTAAGTAGCCCACAAAAATCAAGTATACATTGGAATAAGAGCAACAATGGTGAAATCTATTCTTACCCTTGTGTTTATTGAACTAAGTTATAAGTAGGTAATAGATATTTGTTTCTAGTTAAATTCCATTAACAATAAGTTTATTAAATGTTTTTCTTTCAACAATTATATTGCTAAATGGATTATTGGATAATTTTTAAATATTTTTCAAACATTATTTTATGAATATATCAATTGATTTACAAAAGGTATATCTATTGTTTCAAGAAAATTTTCAAACTTATACATCAATTTTTTTAAATATTTTTTGTTGCGTATAAAAGTATTTGAAAACATTTAATTCATTATATATTTACCAAATCAAAATTTTCAAAATCTTCAGAAGATAATATTGAAAATGAATATTTGATTATTTTCAAGATAATTTTAATAGAAAGTCAAAGCTTTATAAATTTGGTCATATTTTATTAAGTTATTTGTTTTTCTCATCAAACTTTATTCACTAAAAATTTATATGCTTTGATGATGAGTTGGCTTTAAATGATTTCAAAAAGTTAATCTTTCTGTGATCATATTAACCATTCTCTAAGAGAGAAAGAGATTTGTATTTATGACAGGAGAATAAGGAGATATCTCGATGAACTACAAATGGCGTATCAAAACTAAGATAGTAGAGGAAATGAACACTACAAATACAAGATGTTGCTTAAAGAATGAAAGAAAAATGAATCAACACATCAATATGCAAAACCTGAAAAAGCTTTCTTCAACTCTCTCCTTATCTTGAAAATATAGTTACGGTTTCTTGATGTTAATCTAGTATTGATGATACATGCATCTCCTTCCTTCAAAATATTTTTTGTGTGAACTCATTTCTCAAAAATTTTCATGAGAAGAGTTAACACTTTTTATTATTCTTAAATGATTTCAATTTCAAAAGTTAATAATTTGAGTAAATGATGTTTGAAACGTTGTTTAAAATAGTTTTACTTTAAGAATAATCGATTAACCATAATTAAAAATTCATTCAAAGTGTTTTATGTTGAAATTAATCGATTAAGAGATCTATTAATGCAAATTAATCGAATAGGTAATCGATTAATGGATAATTACTGTGTTAAATTGTTCCTTTTGAAGATTAATCGATTGATTGATCGATTAATGGGTGTTAATCCAACATTTAATTGCTTAATTAGTGTCAACTTGTATTTAATGTCATTTTGTTCACAATTAATCGATTGACTATCCGAATAATTGAAATTAATCAAACACCTAATCGATTAATTATGAAATTAATGGATTAATTAATCGATTAATTATGAAATTAATGGATTAATTAATCGATTAATTGATAAAATTAATGGATTACTTAATCGATCAATGGGTATTAATGGATTAGTTAATCAATTAATATTAGGTTTTAACAGTTATCAGTCATGACTCTTCATTATTCAACTTCAACCCTAATCGACTAAATCCCAAATTCTTTGAAATTTATCCTTCAAAATCTCACAAATTTCTTTGGGGGAAAGCTTGTGCATCTATTTATGATCAAAGCCAATCCAAAAACACTTTCAAATTCCTCCATTTCACCGATCAAATTTGTCAAAAAGCATAGAAGATAGTGCAAACTAAAACCATAAATATGAATGGATCTGAGTAGCAACTATCATAATCTATTTTAAACACACCTCAAGCATCAGAACCAAAAGAGGAGAAGAAGAAATTTTAGCCTAAAGTGGACAAGGAAGGTCTAGAAGTTATAAAGGGAAAAGGGAAGGCACCAGCAAGAAAGGTGCTGATTAGGAAAAGGAAAGGTCAAGCCTTTGATCCATTTTCTTAGTACAAGAGGAAGGCTAAGTCACAGAAGGTAGACTATAACACAAATTCTGATCTAGAGTTCACTGATACATTAAAGAGGATGGTAGAGACTGCTACTGAGTCTTTTAGAAAGAGATAGAGGATGTCTAGGAAGCCTACCATATTAGTTTCCTCAGGACCTTAGTTATCTAGACTAGTATTCCTCCAAGGTAACATCAACTTGGATGTTGATATGGCTCTATACAATTCTAAAGTTAGGGAAAGGAAGTGTTGTCTAGTAGTTTCACTGGATATATCTACCCGTAAGACTGACCATAGGGTCAACATGGACTTGATTGAGCCCTTTTACCATTACGAAAGGTAGCTAAGGATCAATGAGCCGTATAACTTAGAGGTAGTCAAGAGATTTTACTGCAATATAGAAATATTCAACACCTTAGATGAAGAGGAGAATATTATTGATAATTATCTCACTACTAGGCTCAGGGGTAGAGAGATCAGGCTAGACTTTAGTGTGATCAACTATCTTATTAGAGCCCATCCCTCTATTGCTATGAAGCCCATGGATCAGGGTAAGGCATATCACATTCTACTGTAGACCAACAAGCCTTACCTAGGACCCCTGACTTTCACCCTAAGCTAGATGTGCGATCATTACTACATCATCCACTACACCTACTCCCTGTGCATGATTGTCAAGTCCTCAAGCTTTAGTTACATGAACCTGCAAGACTACATAACTCGGGCAAGGATTATTAGCAGAGAGAAACTCAACCTATGAGCTTTCATCTATAGCTATATGAGATATATTTGCCTAAGAAGATGAGGACTACTCTGATGCCTTTCCCACAGCTTGTCTCCTTAATCCTCAAGTATTACAACATTCACCATCTAGAGGGAAGGAAGAAGGAGGAGATCAGTGCCTTGGGAATGACACATCTAAACAAGATGAAGATTAAGTTGCTATATATGCCAAGAAGGGAAAGCTTACAAGGGATCCTCAAGCCAAGCAGCCTCCTGCTAATACATCTCTTCCTCAGGACAAAGGTCATTCCTCTTCCATAACACAAGTATCTATAGCTCCATACTTTCTGGGAGCATCTATCTAGAGGTATCTTCATACAGAGTTTACAAAGTTAGAGAGCATACTTAACTTCTAGGAAGGAAGCAGATTTGACTCATGAGAGATGAAGCTATAAGATCCAGACTATACTCAGCTCATATAAGGGATTTCCAAGCTTTCAAGGAAGAGGTTAGATAACGACATGAGGTTTTATCTGCATGATAGACTCATATTCATGAAGAAGTGTCTGACATCAAGAATCATTATTGTATCATATATTCATAGCATAGGATCTTCTTTCACTGAAGAGGAGCTTCAGGATCCCCTACCTTCCCAGCCTAATCAGCCTGGCTCTATACCTTCCACTTCCATTATTTCTGATCCTTGACCTTTACCCCCACCTACACCATCATTTACCTTAGTTGTTCCACTATCATCAGCTCAGCATCAGCCTTACCACTACCACAACTTTCTCTAGTCATTCCTTCCTCCCTTGCCCCGACCTTTTTGGATGATGACAAAAAGAGGGAGAGAAGAAGTAAAGAGAAGAAGGAAAAGGAATCCTCCTCCATGGAGTCACTTGACTAGTGATTGTTTTCTTCTTTTTTGGATTGTGTGCATTTTCTTACTTTCACATTATTATAAAGTTTTTTTGAAGTTTAATGAAATGGTATTCATACATTGTCTATCTTTTTGTTTATTGCCTTATGGAATTTTTTTAAATCGAACTTCTCTTTCACCTAAGTTTTGCAATCATAAAAAAGGGAGACATTATATTGCTAGATTGAATATGTTTTGATGATGACAAAAAAAAAAGAATTGAGTTAATATCTTTAAAGTAATGGAAATATTTTTTTGGAATGAAGTTTAAAGAGAAAAGAAAATTAAGTTGATTAATGTTTTGAAAAATTGTTTTTGAAGAAATGAAAATAATTTTGGAATCAAATGAAGTTAAAAGAAGTTAATCTTTAGTTATTTGATTATTGAGCATTAATCGATTAGTTAATCCATTAATGTCAATTAATCGATTGAATGTTAAAATAACTGAAAAGGAAGACTTTTGTTTTAAAAAGAAAATCATTTAATTTATTAACTAATCGATTAATGTTGAGAGCTGGGCATTTTGGAAGAAGGTTAATTAGCCAATTAATCGATTTATTAATGGATTAATGTCATATCCTAAATTTTTTCCTATCTATATAATATTGATAGAGGAAAGAGGTTTGGAAAAGATTATGACGATGATCATAATAAATAATAGAGGTTAAATGAGTCTTGAAGGAAGAAAGGGACCTAAACGAAAAATAGAAAAGTTTAAAGGCTAAAAGTTAAAGTAGAAACAAAAGTTGGGCCAAAAGTGATAATTTTCAAAAGTTTAGGGACCTAAATGTAAATAAGTAAAAAGTCAGGGACCTAAATTTAATTATGAGAAAATTGAACCGAAAAAGGCTAAAAAATGCCTGAAATCAGATTAGACTTAAATTTTATCAGTAGATAGACAAAGTGATTCTGATCAGTTTAAGGAGTCACATAATTTCGATTTGAGGTCCTGATTAATTGATATAAATTCCTGAAGTCAGAAGGAATTATTGCAGTATTTTTTGGATCTCAAAATCAGATGAAATTTACTGTAAATTCTTATATTTAATATATGAATTTATAAAACTGACAAAGTCAGAAAAGAAATCCTATAGAATTCTTATAGGATTTTACAGTAAAATAGAATACCCAATAAATAGGATCAGGAGAGGTATCTTGGGATTTATGCTATAAAGGGCATAAAGGCAATAAGCCCAAACCAAGGCCCAATATGATGACTGGACAGTTAAGTGGGCCAGAGTCTAGAGCAGTCCAGGAAAAGTGTAAAATTACGAAAATGTCCCTGGATGCCCATATTATGCCAGTGATGGATGGAGGGCATTTTGGTCATTCTGGATAGGCAAAAAATGTAGGACATAATATAAATATGATTAGTTAGATCTAGTATATGCCCTGAGGCAGTGTAAAGAGGGGTAAAATGAAAATTATGCCCTTAGGGCTAGTACAGTGCAAGAAAGGACACCAAGGGTATTTTGGTTATTTTCCAAGGGATGGATGGCAGATAAATATTTAGTATATCATTGTCAATGGTATTAGAAGCCTACAAAATGATGTCCAGGATAGAATACATATCCTGGTATATTATAAAAAATTAGGAACATAAAACAGTCTGGTTGTTATAGAACTGCTCCGATCGGTACCAGATTGGACTAGAATTTTTCTAGAAGCTTCCTTACATGAAAATGGAGCCACATACCCCCATAAGGTATCCCTTGATCTGTCCCACATGATGTCATAATTATTCTTTTTGGAAAAAGTTAAATTCAAGATTAAATGTGAGCCCTTAGATCAAATAGTGCACAAATCAATCTTGGCCATTGATTTTCCATGGATTTTGGCTATAAATATCCCTCAAATCTGAACCAAAACGTGAAGCACATGAAACCTTAGGTAAACTCTTGCAAAATGAAAACTCAAGCCAAGACAAAGAAGATTCAATGTATCAAAGTTCAAGCAAGCTAGAGATTAAAGGTAAGCAATCTCTCATAGCTTATTTTCCTTTGATTTGGGAGCTTGAACTTAGGGTTTTCATGGGGGAAAAGTTGAGTTTTATCTAAGGGGTGGTGCTGCCCAATAACCTTAGATGAAATAGAAAAGAAGAAATTAAAGTTAGAAACATATGATTGAAGCTTAAACAAGCTAGTTAAGAGATTGGTTGTTGAATCAAGTTGATATTCTTGACTTTGCCATAATGGAACCTGTTAAGTCTGCACTGTTCATGAGGGAAGGAAATGGAATTTCAATGATTTAATAATTCCATTGAATTTATATGATAATTTTGTGTAGGATTGGAAAGGTTTTGAACCTTGGAAACATTAAAATCTCAAGATTGTAGTCTTTGAAATCCTTCACGGTTACTGTTCACTCGCATGAACAGTGATTGGAATTTCATGATTTTCATGCTTCCAATGGTTTTAAAATAAAAAATTGTGTGGGGTAAAGTGGAGAAACAAGTATGGGAAGCATTAGAATCAAAATGAGAATTTTTGAAAGAATTGCGTGCATGTGTCCGGTTCTGTATAGCAGCCCATAAAGGAACTGGAATTTCATGATTCTAAGCTCATAAATGGATTCAAAAGATGAAATTGTGTGATAAAGTCAATACATCAATTAGTTCAAGAGCCAAGTGGATTAGTGAAGATTAGGGAAAGTTATGATAATAAAGAGTGTAACAAGGTTAGTCTTGAACATGGTTAGAGTTCATGAGTCCTAATAAATTATGTGATGAATATGAATGTGTTTAGGACCTTGAAACATTAAAGAATATGTTGGGAAGTGATTTACATAAAGGCTTCATGGTTGGAAAGCTAGGGAATAAGTGCAAAAGATTAAGAGAAAAGCTTAAGTGCAAGGTAGTGAACTTACCTCTTTTTGTACTCGATGTGGTATGCTTATGTGTTGACATGTATATGATATTCAAATGATATTGTGACATGATAAATGATGTTGAATTTATTTTGAATAACATGTTTTCCATGGCCATGTACTTTATATAAGAGTATATAGCATGATGGCATGTCACTAATCAAAGAAAGTTTAAAGAAATTACATATCATGCATTAGCATCCATCTTGCATATTTAAGTGTTAATATTTTCTACTGAGATTCCATAGAATCTCACTCTCCCATAACCAACCAATTTAGGTCAAGCATGATGGAAAATGTATGCATGGAGAAGAGCTAAACAATGGAAGAAAGGAATGGAAGTAATTGAGATCCTAGCATATGCTATGGATTATCTATGTATGTAAATGCCATATAAGGTGTCCATCTATATGATGAAACTATTTGTAATACTTATAGCATATGTACATGATGTATATGAATATTGAGAAGATTATTTGATGGCTTATGCATGCTGGAACAATTATTGAAAGTGAAAGAAAGGAAACTGAAATGGTAAAAACGTAGGTCCTGAAGCAGTTTTGTTGTGGTATCAGTTTGACCTAGCAAATGATGGAATTATTTCATAAAATTTTACAAGTGTGTAGTACACATCCAGAGCTTTAAGTTCATAGGTATAACATTTCATTTGGATGTGTAAATCAAGAGAAATGAATTTTCAAAGTAAGGGACCAAAATCTGTTTCCAGAGTTTTTGACCAAATGAACAGTAAACTTCAATGAATAAAATGTATTAATTGACTAATCATTTGGTCTTGAAATTATTTTTCCCTTAAATTTCAAGATGTTATCTTCACTTAGCTTTTTGAACTACTTCATTTTAATTTTTATAGCATCAATTATGATTTTTCAAAGTTCGTTGCATAATCTGGAATACCATATGAACAATAACCCGATAAAGAGTAAAATTCCAGATTTTGCTAATGGACTTCCAAGGTCTTGTAAGTAGTTCTAAATGGTCCCTAAGACATATGAAAGTAAGGATATTAGAATTAACATATTAACAAATTTTCTCTTGAATAAAGATATTGCTATTAATCGATTAGTTAATCGATTAATTTATATTAATCTATTAATTGTTCAATTAAGCAGTGAAGTTTCAATTTTGTGAAATTCAAATACTGATTAATCGATTGGTTAATCGATTAATTTATATTAACAGATTATTTGTTTGATTAATTTTTATTAAATCTTTTCTATTTGAAATCCTTGATATGAAACATCCTTACTTTTGTACGTCTTAAGGATCATTCAGTAGCATTTAGAACTACTTAGAAGACCTTGGAAGTCTATTAGCTAAATTTGGAATTTTACTCTTCTCAAAATACTATTCATATGGTATTCCAAATTAGGCAACAAACTTCAAAAAATCATAATTAATTATAGAAAAATTGAAATGAAGTGGTTCAAAAATATACATGAAGATAACATCTTGAACTCTAAGCAAAAAATAATTTCCTGACCACATTCTTAGTCAATTAATACAGTTTAATCATCAAATATTACTATTTATTTGGTCAAAATTCCTAAAAATAAATTATAGTCCCTATCTTTGGAAAATTCTTTCTCTTTGTAGAGACATCAAAATAAGATGTTCTTGGAGTCAAAATGAAGCTTGGAATGTTAACTAAATACCTGTAAAAGTTCATACATTTATCTCATCATTTTCTATTTTTCATTACATTCATGAGCATTATGGCTCAAACATGTCATATAACATCATTACTTGCAACAATTTATATCTTCATCATATAACATTTACATTATATAATCCCTAATTTCTCTTCATGATTCTTCATCCTCTTTCATCATTAATAATCATGTGGGATTGGGATTATATTGAGGGGTAAGATTGGGATTATATGGAGAGGTGAGATTTCTAGGGAAATCTCAGTAGTAAGCGGTACTAAACAATGCATGCATTAATGTAAATACTTGTGCTTGCTTGTGCAAATATTAATATTGTGTAATATGCATGCTTCCATGTAACATAAGAAATACAATTGACCAAAGTAATCATAGAAATAGAGCTTCAATCATAAACACATATGCAACACAATTTAACATAGCCATAGCATAACCAAGCATAACATGCAATACATATAAGTTTAGGATAAGTTTACTACCTCACACGCTTGACTTCTTTCACTTTAACCTTGCCTTTTTCTTCTTACTTCTCCTTGAGGTGTGGCTGCCTCTTTTGAGTCCACAATCAATTCCTAACATAGCATTATCATCCATGCATTACAATCTAACTCTCTTAAACGTTGAACACACTTTAACTAACTTAACTTTCTCAAATATTTACTAATTAACTTGACCTTTGAATTAATTGATGTCTTCACTTTACCCTATACAATTTCACCTTTTGAATCCATTTATGAGCTTAGAATCATGCAATTCTAGCTCTCATGCACTATTCTGGATAGATTTTAAAAACATGCTTAATTCTTCCAAAAATTCTCATTTTGATTCCAATACTTCCCATACTTGTTTCTCTACTTTATCCCACACAACTTTTCATTTTAAAACCATTGGAAGCATCAAAATCATGAAATTCTAATTACTATTCATATGAATGAATAGTAATAGAGAAGAAATCCAATAACTACAACTTAAAATTCCAATGCTTTCAAGGTTCAAAACCTATCCAAACCTTTACAAAATCATCATATAAATTCAATGGAAGCATTAGATCATTGAAATTCTATCTCCTTCTATCATGAATAGTGCATACCAAAAGTTCTCAATAATGGCAAAGTCAAGAATATTAACTTGATTCAACAACTAATCACCTAACTAGCTTGTTTAAGCTTCAATCACATAACTCTAACTTTAATTTCTTCTTTCTCCTTTCATCTAAGGTTTTGGACAGCACATACACCTTAGAGAAAACTCAACTTTCTTCTATGAAAACTCTAAGTTCAAGCCCCTAAATTAGAGAAAAATAAGCTACGATAGATTGCTTACCTTTAATCTCTAGATAGCTTGAACTTTGAACCTTGGATTCTTCTTTGTCTTGGCTTGACTTTCCATTTTGAAATAGCCTCAGCAAGGGTTCTTCGTTCACAGTTTTGAATAAAAAATATGAGGGTATTTATAGAGAAATAAAATAGAAAATGGATGGCCAAGATCACTTTGTGCACTATTTGATATAATGGCTCATATTTATTCTTGGATTAAACTTTTCTTAAAAGTTAATTATGACATCATCCATGACATCATCAAGGGATAATTCATAGGGACATGTGGCAAAATTCCAAGGGAGAGAAGCTTCTAGAAGAATTATAGTCTAATCCGATATGGGCTCGGTCTGATTCCCCAAAAACCAAATTATTTTCTGAATCTAATTTTTCTAAGATTCCATAATATGCTTTCTGACCTTAAATCCAGTATACAGATTCTTCCTATCATTAATATTCTTTTACTGGGTCTAAACTTAATTATAGATCCCTTGGCAAATTATCAAAATGCCCCTTGGTTCCTCTTTATTCACTTTAACATCTCAAGGGCATTATCGTCTTTTCACACCACATCAGAGTATTCCTTGACCTTGGTCAACTATTATGGAAACTCTACTTGACTATCTAACCTTAGTAAAATGACTAAAATACCATTTGTCTAACTCTAACTCAATGACACAACACAGTGGCACACTCAATGGCATTTTCATAATTTTATATTTTTCCCAATCTTTCCTAGCCCACATATTTAGCAAAAAATATTATTGGGTCTATAAGGCACCATTTTGGGCCTTCTACATGGTCCACTATCTTCATGTACTCAATTTGCGAGAAATTCCCCTGAAACATATTTTTCGGGTGTTTTAATCCACTGTAAATTCTATAATAAATTCTGCGGAACTCCTTTTTTATCTTTATTAGTTTCATAAATTCTTATATTAATTATAAGAATGTACTACTAAATTTTATATGATTCTAAGGTCCAGAGGATACTGTATTAATTTTTCTTTCTTCAAAAATTCATATTAATTTTTCAAGAGCTCAAATCAAAATTTTATGCTGCATCAAATTGATCAAAATAATTTTATCTATTTACTGGGAAAATTTGGGACTAATATGATTATGGACATTTTTGGGCCTTTTTTAGCTCAACTTTCAATATTGTAATTTTGCCCTTGAACTTTTAAAAATTACACTTTAGGCCCTCAAGTTTTCATAATTACACTTAATAGCCCAAAGTTTATGTCTACTTTTATTTTTCACCATAGAACTTTTAAACTTTTCATTTTAGTCTCTCTCTTTCTTCAAGACCCATCTAACCTTTATAATTCCTTCTGATAATTGTCACAATCTTTTTCAAACCTCTTTCCTCTATCAGTCTTATACAGATAAGGAAAAATTAGGATATGACATCATACACATTAATCGATTAGGTATTTGATTAACTTTAGCAATTTTAGAAACTTCAAAAAATCTCTATTTTAAGCTACATACTTAGTTTCTACTTCATATAATTAATTCATATGACATCTTGCCTATGATTCTCAATATTCATCTTGAAAAATCTATTGAACAAATTGTCTTTAATAATATTACAACATATATGCATAATTATGTCAATCACTATGATGCTCTATTTTCTATTCTACACTTTAATTCTAATTAATCGATTAGGTAATCATTTAATATATAATAATCTTTAAAAACAAGCAGAATTTCTATATGATTTTAAAATGTTCACAACTAAATTGAATTTATACTCTTGATCATTAATTGAGTTATCAAACATTGATTTATTTGATTAAGTATACATTGTTCCCATATCACTCTTACCGTGAATCATTGTATTCAAGTTTCAATTTATTTTATCAAATCCTCACTTAACGTATTTATATACTAACGATTAAATTTTGAAGTGTGTGCAAGATTAATATCAAAGAGTTCATATTCTCTTAAGATCAAAGCTAAAACAGATATTAGACCAAGAACAAAGCCAACAAACTTTCAACGATAAAAAGACAAATCTCAACGGCTATAATGGCTAATTCAACTATCATATTTCTAATGGATAGAAAACTCAACTGACAGAAACCTCAACAAAAACAATGCTCAAAAGTTACAGGATCAACTATAAAGAAAAGAGTATTCAAAGTTATGAGGTTGACAACAATGAATTATCAGCGAGATTAATACAAGTCGTGAAAGAACAAAAACTTCATGAGTCATAAATCTCCCCATTCCTTATATATTATTCTTTTAAGAGAAAAATTATAGTGAGCTACAATGTCCATTGATACACTCTATTTGAGAGTTAGTTATACCCTTCATTCTTCATTTCATCTGAGAGCAAACCCTTTGAATTAGGGAATTCAAGGTTGGGAATTGCTTGTATTAGTTTAAGGGGAGCGTTGCCATCGGAGTGTGATGTAACCTCAAGTTTAAGGTGGTTCTCAATTATCCATTAAAATTGAGGTTGTGAAGGCTACCCATAGCCTATTGTAATCTTGGTGTTTATAGTGCATAAGAAAATCTCAGTGGGAAGCTGAGGACTGCACGTAGATTAAGGAAATATTGAAATAAGATAAATTCTTTTTGCAAACTCTTCTTTCTAAACTCTTTGATTTTGAGTAATTTATTTTTCAGTTAAGCTTTTCAAATTACATTATTTTACTCAAAAAGTTTTTAAAGAGTTGAAAAAGATTTTTGATAAGTCATCATTCACCCAATTCACTCTCCCTCTTGGATGATCCGGCCTATATACCTAGAACTAACACTCTGAACTAGAGGAATTGTTATAATCACTTAAGTAACACTATGTACATTTCTCTCTTTCAAGAATATAGTATGCTCTATACCAAAGAGAAAAAATAGAGTGAGACAGAGACTCTATCATGATTTCACTGAATATGATCGAATTGCATTGTTAACCTTTTCTCATCTCTTCTTTCATTTTCAACGTCCTCAGCTTTCTCTCCCTGGCTTCATCTTCTTTTTATTATCAAGTTGTTGATAAATATGTTATATAGCTATTGTAGTAGCAGTTAAAGAATATATCCATTATTGCTGACATATACAATCTGATTTTTTGCTCTTTTTGATCAATTTCTTTGTTTGATATGCAAATAATCTTGAAATATACTTTAGAGAAGATATATAGTCAATATAAATACATAGCAATTGTTTCTAAATGATTTAGATCAAATTCTATCAAAATTTGGTTTAAAAAGTTTTTGCAGATTAGTCTTACTTATCAAAGTGTTTATCAAAGAGGTTCCTTTTTGAAATATAAATGTAAAATGAATTCATTTAAAATAGTTCTTAGATTTATTAAATAGGACTTTGATAATCAATTTTATCGAAAAGAGCTTCGGTAAATCTTTAATGAATTTAATTCATATAGTTTTGGATTTATTGAAAATGACTTTGGTAACATTCTTTTCGAAAACTTATTGTGAAATATTCTTTCAAACTTATCGATATATTTTACAATACCTTATTTATCAATGTGTTATTTGATAAATAGGCTTATAGAATAATATATTGATAAATACTAAAGAGTAATCTTTAAAACTTTTCAAACAGACTTTCATATTTTCTCAAATCATGAAATATATTTGGAAAGAAGTAATCAAAAGATAATTCATCAATTCAAATCAAATCACAAGATCATAATTTAGCACATCATAATAAATCATAAGCTTATAAGGATTTTTTATAGAATCATTCACGCAAATTTAGAATCCACAAATTGTGTTTCCTTTTTATCGAAGAGAGGTCTTATCGAAGATTATTTTGATAAACAACTTGATCAAATAGCTCTTTAAGAAATATGCTCCTTGAATCATAAGTGTAGGGAATCATATTCTCTTCTTCTTTGAATAAGGAATGATATTTTCTTCTTTTATGAATAATCTTTTTTAAAACATAGATCATTAACAACATTATAATCAAATCATCATCAAAATCATTTATAAAGTGAAGACAACTTTTAAATCTTTCTTTCTTAAATTTTGATCTGATATAATTTGTATCTCAAGTTTTCACATATCATTTGAGAAGAAAATAATTCAAATAAATTATTGTCAAAAAATTTATCAAAATAAGCTCTTTAGCAATCTGGATAAGATTAGAAATTGCTTAATGATAAGCAAACTTCAAATCTCTGTTTCTCTATCACAAGTTCTTATAATTTATTTTGAGAAGAAACAAACAAGATAATCATCTTATCAAAAACAAGTAGCAAGTTATATGTAAAATCTTGAGTTATTTTAGTGCTTTTGATAAAAATAGAGATTTTCTCTATTTATCAAAGTGTTATTTGATAAATCCTCTTATTAAATAGTTCTTCGATAAAATGAGTCTTTGAAATTAGAATGTCTTCTTTTAAAAACAGAGTTTATTGATCAAAATATTTATCGATAAATCTGTTAATCGATCAATTATTCGATATAAGCTTTTATAAAACTCTTTTCCAAATTCAAGTTGGTCATACTTATCGAATAGTCATCAAACTCTTTTCTAAACTTTTTTTCCAAAAGCATCTTATTGAATAAGTCTTTGAATGATGCCAGTTCTAAATAGTGGCTGAAACCTTTTGTTTAAGCTAAGTTCATATTGATTTATTGAAGTCTTTATCGATAATAACCTTTATCAAATAAGTTATCAATAAATATTTTTCAAAAAATTAGATTTCCTTTAAAAGTTCTTTCTTATTTATCATGGAGCTTATTGAGCAATCACCTTATCAATAAATCCTTATATCAAATTCAAATTTCTTTTTGAAATCTTTTCTTAATTCATTGTCATAATCAAAACATTGGAGTCTTAACATTTTACTTGTATGTTTATATCTTCATCTAATGCAAAAAAATGTTGGTGACCACCAGCGCTTCACAGAGTTAGAGTATTTGCATGTTGGGTTGGTGTCAACAATTCCTTCTTTCTTGATTTCAATGCTATTTGTAAGGTATGTTGAGATTACCTTATCCTTAATCCTTACTGTCCTCTTAAACACTCATAGTAGAAAGCATTTGAGTTCAATTGACTTTGACATTCAAATCATAACTTTTATTTTTAAATTCATTGAATCAATTTTTGCAAGCTGATATAAGCCTATCTTGGAAGGACCGTTATTATGTCAAGGCAAGTGTTTATACAGGGTAGCTAGCATTCATATTCCAAGTTATTGTGTATATTTCCCTATCAATTGATAAAAGAAATTAAGTGATATTGGGAGCATTAATGTCCATCAATTATCACTACTTTCAACTGAAATCTTTTAGATTAATATTGTCTTTAGCTTTTTATTTGTGTACGTTTTTCTTCAAGAATTTTTTTTACTTGCTACTCCTATGAGACAAGAAAAAGAGAAAGGTTAGCCTTAGCCAACAAGTTCTTTGGTCTTAGCCATAGAAAATTCAAAGTGGTCTTGGCCTCAGTCAATCAGTTTCTTAGTCGCAGCCAATATAGAACAGAGTACAGTTGACCGTAACCAAAAGAAGTCTTAGATAAAGCCAACGACAATTACTAAAGCTATGTGTTTTGTGACAACACTTCACCTAGGTTTTATATTCTTCCTATCTTCAACCTTGGCTACCATTCTTCATTTCTTGGGCAACTTGGAAGCTCTTTAGGGTACTAGGACAAGGATTTTAGCAAAGACTGAGCTAGGATTTGAAGATTTTAAGAGATTTGAGCTTCTCACCTTGATTTTTCTTCTCCATCCTTCTTTCCTTTTATTTTGTTCAATGTTTATGCTGATGTATATTTATTGTCTCATGGGTTTCTTGAACATGTGTAGCTAAACTTTTGATTCTAGGATTATTTTGACCCCTTGTGTGAATTAAGTACTCATTTTCCCTTTATATTTGTGATTAATGTTATGATTAAGTTTATTTTTCTTTATTGTTAATGCTTCTTGTTGATTGGCCACTAATGAGATTGTTAGGTTCACTTGATTGATGCTTGAGAAGGCTAGGTTAAGTATAGAACTTGAGTTTAATCATGTGAGAACTTGAAGTTTATGAGTTCAATGGATAGCTTTGTTAATAGGATAGAGATATACTCAATAACCTCATAGTCATATAAGATTCATGATAAAAATTGGGGTTTAATTAATTGATTAAGAGATTAAGGAATTAATTGAGCTAAACACCTATTTGGAGACTTGAGAGAGCACTTATGGGGAAATAGTATCCTTGGCCCGCTTAATCTATCATTAAGATGCAAATATTGTGGGGATTTGATTGAGTGCGTTCGAAATACAGGTGGATGAATTCCTAAGTCCCATTTTGTCCTTCAAGTCCAATAATCACTTGTTTATATTAATTTCTAATTTTAGTTTAGGTTTATTTTATAGCTTCCTTTTACTCTTGATATTTAATTTGTGTCACTCAAATTAGGAGAAAGTGTAAGAATCAATATTTGACTAGGTTTGGGAACCAAATCCTTGTGGGAATGATACTTTTCTTATCACTTTATTACTTGCAGAGAGAACATAAATCATTAGTTGTCAACACAAGGTGGAATTTTCTAGGATGCCAGGAAAATATGGAAATTCTATGTCGACTACCTCCCATGCTCTGAATCTCGTAAGTTTCTTAACTAACCATATGGATTTTGCTCCAATACCAGCAACCTCATGTGCTTAGCCATTTTTGACAACATATATATTCTGTGTTAGAAAGGTAGTCTCACCTAAGAGGGGGTGAATTGGGTGATATTAAAAATTTTAAACTTAAATTGTAAAATAATTGTTGATTTCAAAAATATATCATCGATGAGAGAGCGGATAAAAGAGAAGATGCACACAAACGATTTATACTGGTTTAGCCTAACCACTTGGCTTACATTTAGTCCTCAGAGTTCCTTTGAGTATTCCACTTTTCTCTAATATTCACTGGGCTCTTAGTACCTTAGTACATTAACAAGAGATTGCCTCTCTCACGCCCCCTTACTTCTCATAAGGTTACACTTCCACTCAAGAGTCCCACTCTTGAATATCTCAAATAAAGAATAAGGATTTCTAGCCCCTTCTCAAGTAAAGGGATAATGATAAATACTGAAGTCAAGCTCTCTAAGTTTCTTTCACAAAGGTAAAAATGCTCTATTCAGAGAATGGAAAATAGAGAATAACATAGTAGCAATGAATATAGTATTGAATGCTTTAATAAATGTTGTTCATTTTTCTTTCGTGTTTACTTCACTTCAGCATTTAATGTGGCTTCTTTTATAGTGGAGTCATTTGAATAGTCATTGGCCTCATCAAAGTAGCCGTTGAAGAATAGAGTTGTTAGTCACTGATGGTTAAAGCATTTAATGTATTCTAATAGAAATTTGCTTTTTGACGAATTTCTTCAATTGATCATGTTTCTGCCTACAATTGATCTTGAAATATATTGTATAAATGATATAAAAAGAGTTTAAACGTATATCACTTAATCTCCAATGTTTTGGATTTAAACATCGAAGTCTGGTTTGAAAATATTTTTAAAGAACTTAGATTTATCGAAGTGTTTATTGAAAAGCAGCCTTATCAAAAAAGAGTTTCAATAAATATCAAACAATATGTATTCAAATAAACCAACTCTTATCAATAATACTTCAATAACTAGCCTTATCAAAAATCTTTCAAAAAATAAACTTTTAATAACAGAGCCTTGGTTCAAGTTTATTGAAATTTTATAGAGAAAAGTCTTTTCAAAATATTCATTTCATAAACCAAAATATGTAATTTATCAAAGTGTTGTTTTATAAATAGATTTATTGAATAATTATTCGATAAATGCTTGTTATTCAAGAACAATGGTCTGACTTTGAAAATTTCTTTAATTCTTGTAATTTTATCTCAAATGCTATGTAACATATTTCAAATAAAGATTTATAAGATCATTTTTCCAAACAATCATAAGATCATTCTTTAACTAATTCCAAATTCTCAAAATCGCTTAACGGTTTCAGAAACTTGTTTTAAAACTGAATCTTCTCATTTATTGAAATGTTTATCGATTAATACTTCTACAAATAACATTCTAAAATTAATTTTATAATGATTATGTTCTCATTTATTGAAGAGCTTATCGATAAATACCCTTATCGATAAATGCCTTTTTAAAGCAGCTTTCACAAAATAAGTTTTCCTGTTATTTTTTTCAAATTTTTACCAATAAATTCCTTCATCGATAAATCTTTCAATAAATTCCTTTTGTAAAATATATTTCACAACTGAATGTTGTTCTTATCTATGGAATGTCTTATCGATAAGCTTAACGAAAACTAAGCTATGTCAAAACATATTTGAAGTGTCAATTATCTAATATTTTGCAATCATGACTTCAAAGAAAAGTACCTAACAATTCAATTTGTTAAGAAATGTTTTAATTTTTGTATAAAGAGGAAAATAAAAAAAATAATACATTCAAATAAATTGTACCTAATAATGTTTCTTCTTCTACTTATTCCCCTTCTATACAAACTTGTACTTAGATGTCTTACATCGCTTAAAAATGTCTATATTTAATACAACATATAATCATTTGGGCATGTATCAATTTTCTTGCACTTCAAGCCAAATTGGTTAATAATCTTCTTTGTTTCATAAAAAGACAGTGAGAATTCAGCTTGAGGGAAAGCATATGCCAATAATTTAACAATATTGATTAACGAGATCACACAACTCTACTTAAATTCCTATTTGTGAAATTACAGGGTTTGACTCAGTGATCAAGTCATGATGTTCCCCATGGAAACACCAAAAAGTATAATATTGTGGGAATGACTTCAATATTAAATGGTAAAAAACAACACCTCGTGATCGCCACTTGTCGAAATTATATTTAAGACATAGATAAAGAATCTTAGTGTTTACATTTGCATACTAAAAGTGAAATTCAAGAAAGAGTTCATTCCAGCCAAATATTGTAGAGACGTACAAAGCAACTAATCCATGTCCTGTCCATCACTGATATAGCTTAGAGCATGATAACACTTCATAGAGACCTTGAATAGAAGTTAAAATAAACTTTTCCAAGTTTTATTGTCTTAAAATGGGGTAGAAATAATGGTCAAATAATTTGTAGCTATTGATACAAAGTGTTATAATAAAAAGTTTATAACGATTATATAATAGCTACAAAATGTAGAGGAAATTTGGAATTTCAAAATTCACAACAGTCAGGATTTTGTAGTGGTTATATAACTCCTACAAAGTTTGGAGGGAATTTTTTCCACAACAGTCTAAATTTTGTAATGGTTCAATAACTAGTACAAAATTCCACCCTTATAATAAAGTTTTAATATTTGAATTAAATTTTATTGCAAATCTTGCGGCAAATTATATAAAAATACAACATTACATAACTAAAATAATCTAATAATATTTCTAAAATTTTAATAAACTAACACTAAAGTAAACCTCCAAATTATAATAAATTTAGAGAATAACCAACTTAAATAATCTCTAAATAAACAATCAACTTTAAACTGTACAACAAGTTCAACAAACAATCCTCCTCACCCTAATACTGCGAGGGATCATGTGGCTGTTGGCATTGCAGTGGCTGCACATCTACCAAATGAATCTCTGGAATTATTGGTATGCTAGCACTAGAAATATGTGAAAGGGCTCTCTCTAGCTTGCTCTACAAGACTTTTCTCTAGTCATTGAGATCTTGCTAGACCTTGAGATCATGCTCCTTTCTCTTGGCCACCATTTCTCTAGTGACCTCCTCTCAAAGCTCTTTGACCAATGTATTACTTGGTTGCCTTACTTTTAAGCTAGTTTGATTGGTTGCAGCTACTGATTGGGAGGTCCTTGCCTGTGAACTACTAGCATGACCTGAACCTAACAGTGAACTTAGGTCAACATCCAAAACTAGGCTAGGGTGCTCACCTCAAATAGGCCTTAATATCTGATTTCCTATTTTCTTATATATTTATAGAATTTTCATACATTTTCCTAAAATTATGCCTATTGGCCTGAAACTTTCTAGAAATTATATTTTTATCCCAGCTTTGACTTAACTTCATATATTGTGTCAATATTGTTAATGCAACTCCTCTAGCCTTAAAAGTATGGGATGTGACACCAGTCATGCCCCGCCTTTAGTGAGGCGGTGGGATCCAGGGCAGACTCTTGAGACTCTGGAGCTCCGCCTCAGTATGAGTCATCTGCGCCTTTTAAAACTTTTTATTTAAATTAAAATTTTAATATTAGTATGAAAATATTAACATTGATAATTTAATTAATGCCCTATTTACAACAATTTCTTTAACCTCCCCTAATGTAGGGGTGCCATCTCGATGCCTCTAAAGTTAAGGACACATTTGCCCAAAAGATGGTATGTATCCTTCCTCTCGTTGGGTCTTCCTTTATTGAGCAAATTTTTAACAGACATTGGTTAATAAAATTAAACTATGCACTTGCAATCTCATCATATACGTTAGCAAATTAAATAGAGCCTACCATATGGCTCGTAGTCTGCTGAATGGTGCTCGCAATGTTTCTTTGAACAATTTTCTAGAACAAAAATTGAATAGAATTAATTAAATTATAAAAATATCATAATTAATGCAATAGTTTCACACCCCATGCTCAGGCAACATCCTAAACTAGACAAAATATGCCCACTCATGAGGAAGGATGCCATCAGGTCACCTCATCATGTCACCTCTCTTGTTGTTAAACAGAAGGCTCTTGTCATTCTTCCAAGCTCCCACATTCTTCTGAGGGCATAAACCTCATCTCCTCACCGATAACAAATTTATCTTGTACGTAAGTCAATAAAAAAATAATTAGAAACATTTAATCAAGTCATTATTTAATTTAAATAAAAAATAAATATAAAGATTAATTATCAATTCAATAACTTGACCAATTTCCAAGTATCATGCTTTGCTTGTGCTTGTATATCTCGCTAGTCACAAGTATCTGTTGTAAACTGAGTGTACTGCTTACCTCTTAGATGTAGGAATTTGATCAAGAGTTTGCCATCGTCCTGGACCAGTTGTATAAACTTATTAAGTGGAACTACAACATAGAGACTAGCCTCCAGAAAGAAACCTTTTTGTTCAGCCTCCTTATAGTCTTGTTCCTATTACCGTCTACAAATTTAATTGGGAAATTAATTGAAATTGTATGAAATTTAAATAATTTAAAAATACTTTTATGAACAACATTTAATTATTATAAAAATTAAATTGTTCCAAATTTTAAATAATGAAATAAAATACTACCAATGACCTCAACAACTTGGCAGGTCTGATGCCTACTAAAATGAGGCCAATAAACCTATTGGGGCTACTCATTCTGTTGTTCCATGTTCCCCTTCTCCTCCACATTTGAAATATCCTTGGAAACACCACCTATGAAGTTGAAAGTGAAATCTTCCCTTATATCAAGTCTTCAATGCTGAAGGTTGGCACATCCCGTGGGTGTTTACTCTGCCTGATCATCAATATTCTAGGATGGTCTATTATGATCCATTGATTCTTTGCCAAGCTGACAAGAAAAAATTTAGATCAGTTTAAATAATATAATTATAGAAAATAATACATAAAAAATTTCTAAATTAAATCATAATCAAATAATGACAATAATAAGATTACTTAAATAAACAAATTATTTAATTAATTACAATAATATAGTTAATTAACATCAGTCAACAATGTATTTTAATTAAATTATAAATAAATATATAAATGAAATAATTAAACTAATTAAACAATCATACTAAAATATAAATATGTATATAAACAATTATTCGTACCTGGATATGGAGTTGGATATGGATCTGAGAAAACAATTCAATTAGGCTTCATTTCTTAACCTCACCAAAAGTGAAAAATTGAGGGGGCAGTTTCATAGTTATGCAATTTGTAGCAATTAGGGGATAACCGCTACAACAAGCATCACCTATTTCTAATGGTTGTCTCCAAACCGTTAGAAATTTGTAACACATGGCATGCACCATGGCACTTTCTTAAGGTTCTCTAGGAAACTGTTATAAATTTGCTTCGAAGTTTGTCACGATTATGGTAACTGCCACAAAATGTCATGACCTTTCACATCCTTTAGCGGTTTCTATCACAAAATCGCTACAAATTCGGCACCGAGGTTGTAGCAATTGACTACCATGAAATCGCGCTACAAAATACCAACACAAAATAAGGCTCGGTCAAAGCACTACAACTTTATAGAGGATTTGTTTTGAAATTATAACATCCTTAATTTAATACATATTAGGGACCAATCAGTAGCATTTAGAACCACTTACAAGACCTTGGAATTTTATTAGCTAAATCTGAAATTTTACTCTTTCTCGGGTTACTGTTCATATGGTATTCCAGATTACGCAACAAACTTTGAAAAATCATAACTAATTCTAGAAAACTCGAAATGAAGTGGTTCAAAAAGCTACATGAAGATAACATATTAAAATTTAAGATAAAAATAATTTCCATACCAAATTATTAGCCAATTAATACAGTTTATTCGCCAAATTTACTGTTTATTTGGTCAAAAATCCTAGAAACAGATTCTGGTCCCTTACTTTGGAAAATAAGTTCTCTTTGTACAGACATCCAAATAAAGCATTCTTGATGTCAAAAAGAAGCTTGGAATGTCATCTAAATGTATGTAAAATTTCATATATTTATTTCATCATTTACTATTTTTCATTACATCATGACCATCACTGCTTACATTGGTCATACAGCAACATTACACATTCACATAACATATATACTATCCAATCCCTAGCTTTTCTTCATACTTCATCATCCTCTTTCATCATTCATAAACCTGTGGGATTGGGATTACATGGAAAGGGATGAGATTTTGGGGGAAATCTCAGTAGCAAACGGTACTAAACAATGCATGCATTAATGTAAATACTTGTGCTTGCTTGTGAAAGTGTTACTATTGTGTCATGTGCATGCTTCCATGTTACATATGAAATACAATTGGCCAAAGTAAACATATAAATAGAGCTTCATACATAAACACATAGGCAACTCAATTCAATCAAGCCATAGAACAATCAAGCATAACATTCAATACATACAAGTTTAAGATTAGTTTACTACCTTGAACACTTGACTTTCTTTCACCTTAACTTGCTTCTTTCTTCAAACTTTCCTTGAACATGCGGCTGCCTCTCTTGGAGAATACCAATCAATTCCTAACATCACATAATTATTCATCAATTACAATCTAACTTCCTTGAGTATTAAACTCACTTTAACTAACATAACTTCTTCTTAAATATTAACTTTCCTTAATCTTAACCAATGGACTTGGTCTTTGAATCAATTGATGCCTTGACTTTACCCTAAAAAATTTCATCTTTTGAATCCATTTATGAGCTTAGAATCATGAAATTCCAGCTCCTTCATCACATGCTGTACAAAACCGAAATTGCACTTAATTCTTTCACAAATTCTCATTTTGATTCCAATGCTTCCCATACTTGTTTCTCTACTTTACCCCACACAACTTTTCATTTTAAAACCATTGGAAGTATCAAAATCATGAAATTTCAATCACTGTTCATGCGAGTGAACAGTAATAGAGAAGGATTTCAAAAACTACAATCTTGAAATTTCAATGCTTTCAAGGTTTAAAACCTTTCCAATCCTACACAAAATCATCATCTAAATTCAATGGAAGCATTAAATCATTGAAATTCAATTTTCTTCCCTCATGAATGGTGCAAACCGAACAGGTTCCATTAAGGCGAAGTCAAGAATATCAACTTGATTCAACAACCAATCTCTTAATTAACTTGTTTAAGCTTCAATCATATGTTTCTAACTTTAATTTCTTCTTTCCCCTTTCATATAAGGTTATTGGGAAGCACAAACCCTTAGAGAAAACTCAAATTTTCTCCCATGAAAACCCTAAGTTCAAGCTCCCAAATCAAAGGAAAATAAGCTAAGGTAGATTGCTTACCTTTAATCTCTAGCTTGCTTGAACTTTGGAACCTTGAATCTTCTTTATCTTGGCTTGAGTTTTCATTTTACAAGAGTTTCCCCAAGGTATCACAAGGCCATGGTTTTGGGCAGAATGAGGGGATATTTATAGCCAAAATCCAAGAAAAATCAATGGCCAATATTGATTTAGTTACTATTTGATCTAAAGGCTCACATTTAATCTTGGATTTTACTTTTTCATAAAGGAATAAGTATGAAATCATGTGGGAAAGCTCATGGGACACCTAAGAGGTTAGGTGGCGTGCTTATAGTGTAAGGAAGCTTATGAAAAAATGTTAGTCCAATCCGATACCGATCGGAGCAGTTTCACAACAACCGGACTATTTTCTATTCTGAATTTTTCTATAATATACCAGGATATGTATTTTGTCATAGAAATCAATGTCTAGGCTTATCATACCCTTGAAATGGTTATACTGAGTATTTATCTGCCATCCATTCCTTAGAAAATGACCAAAATACCCTTGGTGTCCTTTCTTACACTATATTGACCCTAAGGGCATAATCATCATTTTACCCCTCTTTATACTGCCTCAGGGTGTATGTGGGCTCAACTAATCATATTTATACCATGTGACACATTTTTAGCCTATCTCAAGTGACCAAAATGCCCTTCATCCATATCTGGTATAATCTGGGCATCCAGGGGCATTTTTGTTATTTCACACTTTTCTGGACACTGGCCCCTTCTACTGATTGACTGGTACCCTGGGTTCTGGGCCCTTCTTGGCGTCAACATGGGCCTATATATGAGGTCATATGATCTCATTCTATCCAGGCTTACATACCAATAAATTCCGTTATCGGTCTCGGGTGTTATCAAACTCCCGTCAAAATTCATTAATATGTGAATAACTTTTTTATACAGAACTTCTTCTAGAGTTCTGTCAGATCCAGGATATCTGACACTGTAGGGCACATTTTCCTGTATTTTGCCCACTTACATCTGAAGTCAATGAAATATGATAAAATTTCAGATAACTTTTAGACTATTAGAAAATTTTCTGTTGTCTGGAGTCCTAATAAAATTTTTATATCATGCCAAATTAACCAGTGCAACTTCCTCTATTTACTGATGGAATGTGGGACTGAAAAACTTCTGGGCAGTTATAACCCTTTCCGGGCTAATTTTTCTATAATTATAATTTTGCCCTTGAACTTTGTACTTAATTACATTTAAGTCCCTTAACTTTTGGAAATTACCACTTTTGGCCCAAATCTTGTTTCTACTTTCACCTTTTACCTTTAACCTTTTCTACTTTTCATTTTAGTCCTTCTCTTCCTTAAAGAATCATCTAACCTTTATTATTTCTTTTGATGTTCGTCATAATCCTTTCCAAACCTCTTTCCACTATTAGTACTATACGGATAGGGAAAAATTAGGATATGACAGAAATCGTTAGAAAGTGTACATTTTGTTGTAGTGCTTTGTAACCACTATCAAGTAACGGCTACAAAATGAGGTTTTTTTATAGTGTATACAAGTAACAGACTAAATTTTTTGCCATTTATTGAAAGGACATTATATGTAGTACACATGTTTTTGAGTGTAAAACTGTATACTATAAACTCAAATACCTACAACTTATCCTTCACCATCAACCCCTAAAGTCGATATAGGTGGAAGGTGATCAAGGATGAAAAAATTCCTTATAAGGTTATGTCTTTAGCTACCTAGGCAGCAAGGGAGTTTTATTCCCTTCATATATAATTAATTAAAACCTACAACTCTTATGTAATAGTAATCTAGACTCTTGGGCTATATCTCAAAAAGGGTATGAGAGTTCTCATATCCTCTCATGAGTGCTTAAATACAATTAGTGTTAATATCAATTTTCCTAAGAACTTTAGACTAGCAGAGGTAAAGCCCATGAATGATTTCAATTAGCTTAGCAATGGTTGGGGGAACTCTTAGCGATTTGTAGTAGAATCCCTGAACCGTTAATCCCTAAATAACACCTCTACATCGACTTTTTCCATCTTCCAAAACAAATACATCCACTTGAAGTCTAGTGAAACTAGTAGTGGTTACATGTGTGGTTTCCCTAGTGTCAAGAGAGTACTGATAAAGACTATTATCCCAGAGTATATCTTGTTCTAGGCAAGCTCTAAAAAAATTGGAGTGAGCATTGACCTCATCCTCTAACTCATGAGTTCTAAAAGTCTTGTTACATCTAGATATCCATATAACCCAATAAATGTAGCCAAACAGGCCAACAAATCTTCTTGGTGAATTGCAAACCAATGTCTTGCTCAAGGTTCCATTTGACGCATTGCTCACCTTCAAAAGAACATAAGGTAGTCCATGCAAAGGGTAAGACTACTCACTTTTATCTATTAGTGGTATTTGAGCAAATGGGCATTATGCTGAATTAGTGATGCCTCTTTGTGCTCAAAGTTATATCATGTGAGCTATACCATGGGAAAAATCCACATAAAAGATTTGATCTTCTTTGGTACCTCCTATTGCCAAATCATCTTTCATAGTTTGTTCTTGTTTTGGTGGTGATAGGACACAAATTATGTATGGTTTCTATAACATTTTAAGGGTTTTGTGACAACTTTACCATTCATTTTATGCCTGCAATTGTGTTTTTATGGTAATACATGGTTATGCTTGTCAATATGATAATTTAAGGGTAAAATGGTGAATTAACTCCTTCAAATTGCATATATATTGCTCTTTAGTAATTGGTTGAACTTTTACAGTGAGATTTGATGTTGAATTGTAGGTATTTTAGAGGAAAACCAAGGATTAACATGAGCAAAAAAGAGATCATAAGACAAAGAGAACCAAATCAAGGATGGTAGCCTCTGTGCACTTCAGTCGTGACCAAAGTGTCTATACGTGACGACCTCACTTCTCTTAGGAAGTTCTCCTGCTTTCACAGGTTATGACCAAAAATAGGATCTACTCACAACCAAAGAAGGAAATCAGTGAAGCTGCGCATTTTTGATTAGGTCACTCTGGCTTTAAAATGAAAGGGAGGCCACAGACGCAAAGGAGGTTGGGTTTTTACCTAATATGGTAAAGAAGCAGTACTCAAAACATTATCTCCACACTCTCTCCATAACCTTCCTTTATATCTTCCATCATTCATCCTTCCATCACATTTTTCTACTTTCTTCATGGCATCACATCTGAGCAGTGATTGCAGCACAATAGGAGTCATGAAAGGCTAAACATTTAGTCTCTTGGTGATAGATCACATATCTTGAGCTCATGGACTACACTATACTGGGGATTTTTCTATTTTAATCTCATATTTCTTATGTTTTGGAATTCCTAGATCTAAGGTTTTGATTTTATGAGTAAGGATTGGAAATTGATCTATTATTCTGAGATTATGTTTTGTAATTGAATTTGGATGATTTGGATGTTGGTTTAATATGAATATTTCAGTTTTAATTTATGGATAATTAGGTTTTTATCAATGATCATTGCTAACTGATTTGATTGGTTAAAATCTATGGTCATCGATCGATGATCATTCGAGGGCATCTTCATCATCTAATTTAATTACATGCTAAGTGGTTTTTAAATAGCGCATTAATGGTTTTTGAACTAGCTTTTATCAAAGGATTTTAAGGAATATTAATGTCCTGAACTCAATCGACCAATTGAGGTTTTATTTAAGACTTAGTGATTTTAAAATTCCCATATCATATTTAGAGTAAGGATAAATAGGTTTCCATCATCAAGAATTTTTCTCAACATATTTTTTTAACAATCCACTTATTATCTATCTTGATCAAAAATACAAAAATATTTACTTTACTGCACCTTTATATTATTGCATAAAAAATCAACCAAACCTAAAACCCATTTTTACTTTCACTCAGGTTTTCCATAATTTTGTCACCAATTTGTTAGGGTTCCAATAAAAAGGGCTTCTTGAGAAGAACGATAGGGTTATGCCTTATACTGTATTAATAGGGTGCAATTACTTTTATTTTGATGATTCGGACGACAATCTGTGCAAATCAATGGCACCGTTGCCGTGGAGCCAAGTGATTGGTTCATTAGCAATTGGTTGTCAATTTCATTATTTACCTGAGTCAATTTTTGTTTGAATTTTAGTTTTTATTGTTTTCATTGCATAGCATTCTGCGTTTTCCTTTTCTTTTAAGTTTTTGCGAATTTACTCTCTGTGAAAGCCAATCGTGACCAAACCACATTTTAGTCATGACTTGAAATCCATTTTTAAGAACTTTTACTCTCTGTGTAATTAGGTCGTGACCTGAACACCATTGTGTCGTGACCAATTGAACTTTTCTGCTATCAAACTTCTATGTTTGATTATGATTGCTTGATTGTTATTATTGATTGTTCTTGTGTTGCATGGTAGAAGAACTAAACCATTAGGGCCTTTTGAACCTGAAATTGAGAGACAACTTAGGAATTTAGAGAAGAAGCAAGATCAACAGAATCTAGTTCATCCTCTAGTGCTCCAGGATCTAAAATTGGACTTAATTTAGACATTCCATTAGAAATTTCTAATATGGCTGAGATTAATCCTAATAGGCATGATGGGCATAATAAACAAGGAGAAAATGAAATACCAATGAATGTAGAAGATAATAGAAGTATGAGGGAAATAAATCATTCGCATGTGAATTATGATCCTTATAGTTTTTATACTTAAGAGGCTAATTTTGAAATTAAAGGAGCTTTGATTGTAGCCTTACCTAAATTTCATGGTTTTGCAGGAGAATGTCGATATCGACACTTATAAATTATGCATATGATCTGCTCCTCGATAAAGCCTCCAGTAACTATATCAAATGATGTCTTAAGGAGGTGTTTCCATTTCACTTTAGAAGGGAAGGCTAAGGAGTGGTTATACAGTCTGCCAACTCATTTCTCAACTCTTACATAGGATCAGTTAAAGTCAACATATTTAGAACAATTATTCCTAGCCTCTAAGATAACTCAAATGAAGAAGGAAATTACAAACATTATGCAACAGGATGGAGAGTCATTACATGAATATTGGACAAGATTTATCAACTTGTTGGCTCGATGTCTATACCACAACATGATAAAGGCTGATCTAATAGACATTTTCTTTGATGGTCTACTCCCTCACAATCATGTGTCCTTGAATGCAGCAGCAAATGGATCTTTATGAGAGAAGACTTCACAAGCAAGTTAGGAATTATTCCAGAAAATAGCTAATGAAGACCATCAAACTGAGGATCCAAAGAGAATGACCTCATCATCTTCAGGTAATTCAAAAGAGATTTTGGCAGAAATAGCAGCTTTAGGAAACCGAATGGAAAAAAGGATTAATTTAATTTCCACAAAGCAAGTTCATGCAGTGGGAACCTCACAAGCACTAGTTACAGGATGTGAGTCATGCAGTTTAATGATGCATGCTACAAGTACATGTGATAGACAGTATGAAGAAGTAGCAGCAATATATCAAGGGAGAGAAAATTAATACTAGAAGAGAGACCCATACTCCAACACATACAATATTGGTTGGACAGACCACCAAAATATCATATGGGGGAATAGGGAAAATAGGCCAAACTAATTCCAAGAAGGTGGTTCGTCCCAAGCAACTACCAAAATAATACAAGGTCTATGGTTCCAACTCACCCTAATACTTTAGTGGCATTAAGACCAGATGAGACTTCTCAATTATTGAAAAGTACAGCTGCACATATAGACAACATGGATGGTAGAAAGACCAATATAGACCACAAGCTCAAAGAGAATGACGGTCAGTTCACCTCCATAGCTTCAATCCTTCAAAGCATGCAGAAGGATAATGCTAATGTGCATAGGAAACTTGAGGAGTTAAGTTCCAAGAATATAGATATTACAAGTCATTTAACTCAAGTTGCCAATATAGTGAGTGATATCCAAATGAAGAGCAGTGGCAGCATACCTTTGAATACTATAATTAATCTGAAGGGTCTGAATGCCATATCACTCAGAAGTGGGAGAGAAGTCCAATTTAAGGAAAATGAAATAATAAGGGAGGATATGGAAGATTCTGAAGTTGAAAATTCAGTAACACAAATTAAGATTAAAAATTCGGGAGTATTAAAGAACAACAACTTATGATCAAGAAGGCAACCCAAGAGGAGAACTCATAAAAGGGAATGCAGGAAAAGCAAGAAGAGGAAGTAATAATTCCAAGTCTAGCATACAAGGGAAAGTAAACTGAGGAGAAGGCAGAGTCGAGCAAGCAAGGAGCCTTTACACATACAGGTAAGGAGGTAAGTATAAAGGATCACACTTTTCCAAAAGCTTAGTTTGCTGGAAAGAAAAAGATTGATTCTGAATTTGCAAAGATGCTTTCAATCTCTTCAATAAGTTAGAAATAAACATCCCTATGGTTGAATTCCTCAAAAGAAATCCTAAATATGCTAAATTTTTAAAAGAGTTATGTGCTGATAAGAAAAAGTTTAGGCCTCTTGAGAGAATTCAGGTGAGTGCTAATGTGTCATCACTTTTTAAGGCTAAATTACTGGTTAAGTACCAAGACCCAGAATCTTACACAATCCTATGCATTATAGGCAAGGTTCAAATTAAGGGAGCATTATTAGATATAGGGGCTGCCATTAATGTAATGCTATGGTCAGTATACTTAGCCTTAGGTATTAATAATCTTAGAGATACAAGTGTAATGTTCCAATTAGATGATAAATCAATTAGGTATCCTAAATGAATTCTTGAGGATATTCTAGTGCAGGTGAAGGATTTAGTGTTCCCAGCTGATTTTTATGTTCTGGACATGTCCAGTGAACTAGTGAATGAGAGCACATTGATCCTAGGCAGACCTTTCCTTCAAATTTCTAAGACAATCATTAGTATAAAGCATGGTTTCATTATAATAGAAGTTGGAGGACATGTAGTGACTTTCAATATGAACGAAGCAATGAAATATCCTTTTGATAATTTTACTTTTATTGAGTTGAATGCCATTGATTATACTATTAAAGAAACTAAGGATGAGCATGAATTGAGTTTGCATGATGAGTATAATCCTATGTTACATAATTCCCATGAAGCATTTCAGGAGTGATTCAAATTTATCTTTGAGTGTTTATGATAACTATTTTGAATCTCTTTCCTCTATTTATTCTTTTTCTTACTCTTGTGACAGCAATGCATCTTGTTTTAATTGTTTTTATCTGAATAGCATGCTATCAATTTTTAAAGATTTCTCATTCCCGTCTAACTTTGATACAATATCATCATTCTCTAGGGATAATATTTTTTGAAAGGAAGTTGTGAGTGATTTTATAAGAAAATATGACATTCTGGGAACTGGAAGTGGAACAAACAAAGAGAGGTCAATCTTATGTGACTATAATGTTAAGACCTAAACGTCGTGACTAGATATAAACTTACTGGGGGAGAGACTCTCTATGCAATGGAGTCATGACAAAATGATTGTTTGGTCATGACTAGAAACTCTTGAGACATCTAGTAGCGACGCGAAGATGATGAAGTCATTAAGGCATATCAAGGTAATGAGGGACAACCTCTTTATGATCCCAAGTCGCGACTAAATGACTGTCACATCTTGACCAAACGTTCTAGAGATACTCACTTTCAGTTTGAGTCGCGATGAGAAGTTGCATATAACCCTGAGATGTTACGACCAGAGATGGGAAACACAAATAGTGAATTTCAATTTCCTTCAGCTCCATAATCCGCTGTTTTAGTTTAAATAGCCAATATGTTCTTACTCTACTTATCCTTACTCATATTCACCAATTACCTCTCATACTTTTAGATTCATAAATGATTTAGCCTCAAATAATAATGTAGGAATAAAGGAGACTGATCTCAACTATGTTGTAGCTGTGGACCAACTTAAGCTTGATACAACTCTTGAAGAGATTACAAGAAAGATGGAATGTCTTAATGATCTTCAAATGAGTAACCTCCAAGGATCTACACAAGATCATGTAGCAATCAAGTACCTATTCCATAAACATCAATCTAAGCCAAGACTTCTACGATGGATGTTACTGCTTCAAGAGATTGATATAGAAGTGAGAGATCAAGATGGAAATGTAACCACATTGTAGATCATCTAAGCAAATTACCAACAGAGACAAGGGGAGTACTTAGTTCTGATCTTATTTGTGAATCTTTCCCTGACCAATCTCTTTGTTTGGTTACCGTTATAGGACCTTAGTATGCTCATTTAGTTAATTTTATTGAGATCGACCTATGTCATATCCTAAATTTTCCTTATTTGTATAGTACTGATAGTGGAAAGAGGCTTAGAAAGGATTATGACAAAGATCAGACGAAATAATAAAGGTTAGATAAGTCTTAAAGAAAGAGAAGGACCTAAACACAAATTGAAAAAGGTTAAAGGCCAAAAGTTAAAGTAGAAATAAATGTTGGGCCAAAAGTGGTAATTTTCAAAAGTTAGTGACCTAAATGTAATTAAGCAAAAAGTCAGGGACATAAATGTAATTATGGAAAAGTTCAGCCAGAAAAGGCTTAGAACTGCCTGTAAGTATTTTAGTCCCACATTCTATCAGTAAATAGAGGAAGTCATGCTGGGTAATCTGGCATGATACAGAAATTTTATTAGGGCTCCAGACAGCAGAAAATTATCTGATAGTCTAAAAGTTATCTGAATTTTTATCTGATTCTATGGACATCAGATATATATGAGGGAATTATAGGAAAATGTGCCCTATAGTGTCAGATGTTATGAATCTGACAGAACTCCGGAAGAAGTTCTGTATAAAAAGTTATTTATATATTAATGAATTTTGACGGGAGTTTGATAACACCCGTGATCTGATAATGGAACTTATCGGTATGTGAGTCTAGATGAAATGATACTATATGACCTCATATATAGGCCCATGATGATGCCAAGAAGGGCCCCAAACCCAAGGTACCAATCCATCAGTAGAAGGGGCTAGTGTCCAGAAAAAGTGCAAAATTATGAAAATGCCCCTGGATGCCCAGATTATACTAGAGATGGATGAAGGGCATTTTGGTCACCTGGGACAGGCTAAAAATGTGGCACATGGTATAAATATGATTAGCTGAGCCCAGATACACCCTGAGGTAGTATAAAGAGGCGTAAAATGATGATTATGCCCTTAGAGTCAATATAGTGTAAGAAAGGACACCAAGGGTATTTTGGTTATTTTCCAAGGAATGGATGGTAGATAAATACTCAGTATAACCATGTCAAGGGTATGAGAAGCCTAGACATTGATTTCCATGATAGAATATATATCTTGGTATATTATAGAAAAATTCAGAACAGAAAATAGTCCGGTTGTTGTGAAACTGCTCCGATCGGTACCGGATTGGATTGGAATTTTTCCAGAAGCTTCCTGTCATAGTGAGCACGCCACATAACCCCTTTAGGTGTTCCTTGAGCTGTCCCACATGATGTCATAATTATTCTTTTATGAAAAAGTAAAATCCAAGATTAAATGTGAGCCTTTAGATCAAATAGTAACCAAATCAATCTTGGCCATTGATTTTTCTTGCATTTTGGCTATAAATACCCCTCCATTCTGCAGCCAAACCGTAAGCCAAGACAAAGAAGATTCAAGGTTCCAAAGTTCAAGCAATCTAGAGATTAAAGGTAAGCAATCTCTCCTAGCTTATTTTTCTTTGATTTGGGAGCTTGAACTTAGGGTTTTGATGGAGAAAAGTTGAGTTTTCTCTAAGGGGTGGTACTGCCCAAAGACTTTAAAGGAAATGGGAAAGAAGAAATTAAAGTTAGAACCATATGATTGAAGCTTAAACAAGCTAGTTAAGTGGTTGGTTGTTGAATCAAATTGATATTCTTGACTTTGCCATGGTGTGCCCTATTCGGTCTGCACCGTTCATGAGGGAAGGAAATTGAATTTTAATGATTTAATGCTTCCATTGAGTTTGTATGATGATTTTGTGTAGGATTGGAAAGGTTTTGAACCTTGGAAACATTAAAATCTCAAGGTTGTAGTCTTTGAGATTCCTTACGATACTATTCACTCGCATGAACACTGATTGGAATTTCATGATTTTGATGGTTCCAATGGTTTTAAAATGAAAAGTTGTGTGGGGTAAAGTGGAGAAACAAGTATGGGAAGCATTAGAATCAAAATGAGAATTTTTGAAAGAATTGTATGCTTATGTTCAGTTCTGTACAGAAGGCCATGAAGGAGCTGGAATTTCATGATTCTAAGCTCATAAATGGATTCAAAAGATGAAATTGTGTAGGGTAAAGTCAAGACATCAATTGGTTCAAGAGCCAAGTGGATTAGCGAAGATTAGAGAAAGTTATAAGAATAAAGAGTGTAACAAAGTTAGTCTTCAACATGGTTAGAGTTCATGAGTCCTAATGAGTTATGTGATGAATATGAATGTGTTTAGGACCATGAAACACCCAAGAAGATGTTGGGAAGTGATGGACATAAAGGCTTCATGGTTGGAAAGCTAGGGAGCAAGGGCTAAAGGTCAAGAGAAAAGTTTAAGTGCAAGGTAGTGAACTTACCTCTTTATGTGCTTGATGTGGTATGCTTATGTGTTGACATGTATATGTTATTTGAATGATGTTGTGACATGATAAATGATGTTGAATGTATTGTGAATAACATGTTTCCATGGCCATGCACTTTATGTAAAAGTATATAGTATGATGGCATGTCACTAATCAAAGAAAGTTAATGAAACTACATATCTGGCATTAGCATCCATCTTGCATATTTAAGTGGTAATGTTTGCTTCTGAGATTCCTTAGAATCTCACTCTCCCATAACCAACCAATTTAGGTCAAGCATGACGGATAGTGTATGCATGTAGAAGAGTTAAAGCATGGAAGAAGAAAAGTGAAGTATTTAAGAGTAACCCGAGAAAGAGTAAAATTCCAGATTTGGCTAATGGACTTCCAAGGTCTTGTAAGTGGTTCTAAATGCTACTGAATGGTCCCTAAGACGTATAAAAGTAAGGATGTTACAACCTAATCCCATCTTATGTGTCTAAATTTCAGGTCCAAAACCTCAAGAGTGAATCTAAATACTTTATTTGGGAAAACCTTTTCTATGGAGGTTGTGCTTAGATCAAGTAATAAGATGATGTGTCCCAGACCAAGATCATAAATCAATTTTAGAAGCTTGACACTCATGGGTTTGTGGTGGTCATTTTGGGGGAAAAAGGACTGCACGTAGGGTCCTTGAATCTGGTTTTTATTGGCCTTCCCTTTTCAAGGATGCTTTTGAGTTTTATAGAGCCTGTGATAGGTGCCAAAGATTTAGGGAGATTAGTAAAAGGCATGAGATGCCGCAACAACCTATTTTATTTTGTAAGGTTTTTGATGTTTGGGGAATAGACTTCATGAGACCTTTTCCACCTTTAACAGGATTTTATTACATTTTATTGGTTGTAGACTATTTATCTAGGTTGGTAGAGGTTATCCCTACAAGACTAGATTATGCCCAAACAGTCTCCAAGTTTCTATGGTCTCATATCTTTAGTAGGTTTGGAGTGTCGAAAGCACTAATTAGTGACCAAAGTACCTATTTCTGCAATAAGCTAATCAATAACTTATTAGCAAAATATGGTGTAACCCACAAATTCTGAACCCCATACCATCCTCAAGCCAATGGTCTAATAGAGATTTCTAATAGGGAAATAAAGCATATTCTAGAAAAAAATTGTTAAGCCATCCAATAAGGATTGAAATGTAAGACTTGATGATGCTTTATGGGTGTATAGAACAATTTTCGAAACTCCTCTTGGCATGTCCCCTTATAGGACAGTTTTTGGGAAAGCTTATCACATATCTGTGGAAATAGAGCATAAGATATTTTGGGCAATGAAAGCTTGCAATGAAGACCTTGTAGAAGCTAGTTTACAGATTCAAGAGCTGGAAGAGGTTAGGTTGGACGCCTATAGTAGCTCTGAGATTTATAAACTAAGGACAAAAGTAATCCATGCTGCTCATATTTTAATGAAGATATTTAAGGAGGGTGATAGAGTGTTAAGGTACCAAGCTAGGTTCAAATTCAAACATGCTAAATTTAACACTAGCTAGGATAGACCATACACAGTTGTTAAAGTCCACGAATTTGGGATAATTGAGTTAAAGGAGGAGACAACAGGCAAAATCTTTCAAGCAAATGGCCACATCTTGAAACTTTATGAGGAATCTACTCTGCCGCCTTGAGGCCAGGTTCTCCCTTACCTATCTCTTACCTTTTACAAATTTTTTTAATGTGATATATGCTTGACATGTTGGTTTAATGATTGGAAAAGGATGGACTAATAGAAGTAGTAGTTAATTGTTTTGCTTAATAATTCAATAAGATAGTGTTTAATTTTAGTTTTGTTCTATTTTGAATAATTCCCTTGTGTTGTCCATGTGATATTTTTTTAGTGATGGTTATCTGAGGTGTGACACACTCAATTGCATGCTATAGTTTACCCATCTTATCATCTTTGCTTTCTTTGTATTGCGACATATGATTTGAATATGATTGCGAGCTTCACTATGAATTTGCATTGAGTGATGTGTTTAACTATTGGACTGAAGCTAAATTTGAATTGACCTTATATAGTACTGTGATATTTATAATTCTACTGACAGTGAGGACACTATCGAGTTTAAGTGTAGGGGAGATGTTATTGTTTTTGTTCTAATTAATGCAAAATTCTTTTTAATCCAATCTTTCATCACAAATTTTTTTGTTTTTGATTTTAATGTATGATAAATTGCTGAAAAATGGATTCCCACTTTAAACTATTTTTGCGGTTAGCCAAAAAAGGTTTTACTGTAAAAGATATTTTGGGAGCTGAAAACTATCAAGTGGTAGTCTCAGTGAATTTTAGTCGCGATCTACATGTTGCATGGTCACGACTTGACATGGACCTTTGGACTTGATATGCTCTCTGTGAAAATCAGTAGCGACAATATCTCTCTGTGTATTGTTGTTACGACTTAATCATTCCTGGTCACGACTGTCTATTGTAAGTTCAAGGAAAACACTCATTGTGAAATTTAGTCGTGACCTTCACTACTTTCAGTCATGACCTGAGTGTGGAAATGTCTAATTACCTTTTCTTTGCTTTGTGTACTACTTTATAGAAGGATTCCTTTTGAACTACTAATTTTTTATAAATGATTCATTGCCCTCTTATTTTTAACCTTTTTGCATGAAATAGTTTATAGAAACCATTATCACACTTGAATCTTAAAAAATGGAAATCAAATTGGAAACAATCAAGCTTTTACTATTAGATTTGGGATTATTACATGGTTATGAGTGATTACTTTGGAACTTTTAATTCATCATTCAAGAGGGTTTTCAATTGTGATAAGTGTTTTAATGCCTAGTGAATGAAGAACATTGTCTGAGACTTTAGCTTATAAGCAATTTAATGAAAGCCTTGGTTGGAAGGATTCTCGGCCAAAATTTCTACATTGAGTGGTTATTCAATTAGTTTATATTCTATAAAACTTGTATTAGCTTTGAGTTAAAAAGTACTTGCGCATCTATGTTATTGAATATGATAGAGGCATTCATGTGTAAACCCTTTTATACCAAACACAATCCAGCACATATTATATCCATAGTCACCCCTTTGAGCCCAATAATTTTCTTCCTATCATAGAAAGTCATATATGCATGAGCATCTCTTTGAAATAAACTTCTTATTCATGTCAAAAAATCATTGTGATTAAGAAATTGTGCTACATCTTTTATATACAAGGTGTCAACTAAAAGAGAGAAAAAGCATATTGCATAAATAAAAAAATGGTGCAACAAAAATTGAAGAAAGAAAAGAGTATTGACTCCTATTAGCACAATCACCACCTCAACACCTTAGAAGACATGAATTCACGCTATATATTCAATATCACATACATATGGAACATTCTATCCTTCATATCCCATTCCTATGGCCTATCTCCATCATTACACCCCTAAAAGACCTCTTGATTCTTTACATAAGTCTTGTATAGTTGATGAGATTTAGAGCTATTACAAGCATATGGTATGATGTTTTTCAATTTGAATCTGAGTGAAAGAACCCTAACAATGAGAGAACATGGAGAGCTAAACACTTACATCCTTAGAGAGAATCTATTGCGCTCACATAGTTGAGGTTGATTTCATTTAGTAGTTGATTACTTGGCATTGCTCATATTATCACTTTTGTATTCCCAAAAGTTGGTGCATTAATTATTTTAAGGTATCACTACGGATTATGTTATTACCTCAAATTTAATAACTTTAGCTTAGGTGTATTTCATGTCTTTGTCCAAGAGTTCAAAGGTTCAAGTATGGGGAAATTGATAGGACACAAATTGTGTATGGTTTCTATAATATTTTGAGGGTTTTGTGACAGTTTTACCATTCATTTATGCCTACAATTGTGTTTTTGTGGTAATACATGGTTTTACTTGGCAATATGCTAATTTAAGGGTAAAATGGTAAATTAACTCCTTCAAACTGTATATATGTTGTTCTTTAGTAACTGGTTAGACTTTTACAGTGAGCTTTGATATTGAATTGCAGGTATTTTGGAGGAAAACCAAGGATTAACTTGAGCAGAAAAGAGATCACAAGAAAGAGAACCAAATAAAGGATGGAATCCTCTGTGCACTTTGTCACGACCAAAGTGTCCATAAGTCGTGACCTTACTTCTCCAGGGAAGTTCTCCTGCGTTCACAGGTCACGACCAAAAATAGGATATGGTCGCTGTCATATCCTAACTTTTCCTTATCTGTATAATGCTGATAGAGGAAAGAGGTTTGGAAAGGATTTTGACGATGATCAGAAGGAATAATAAAGGTCAAATGAGTCTTGAAGGAAGAAAGGGACTAAAATAAAAGGTTTAAAAGTTCTATGGTAGAAAATGAAAGTAAAGAAAAAAGTTGGGCTAAAAGGTGTAAATACCAAAAGTTAAGGGAGTTAAATATAATTTATCAAAAGTTCAGAGGCAAAAATATAATTATGAGAAATTTGAGCCAAAAAAGGCCAAAAAATGTCCTGAGAAACTTATTCTAATCAGTTTGACGTAACACAGAATTTTGATTTGAGGTCCCGAATAATTGATATAAATTCCTGAAGTCAGGAAAAATTATTGCAGTATTTTTTGGACCTCAAAATTAGAGGAAACCTTACAGTAAATTTCTATAATTAATATAAAAATTTATAAAATTAACAGAGTTAGAAAAGGAATCCTGTAGAATTTTTAAGGGAATTTACGATATAATAAAATACACGATAAATATATTCGGGAGAGGTTTCTTGGGATTTGTGCCATAAAGGAAATGGGCCCATATCAAGGCCAAAAATGGTGTCCCAGAGGCTTAGTGAGGTGATTGGATAGTTAAGTGGGCCAGAGTCTAGAGCAACCCCAGAAAAGTGTGAAATTACGAAAATGCCCCTATATAGCCAGATTGTACCAAATATGGATGGAGGGCATTTTGGTCATCCTGGACAGGTCAAAAATGTCCTAGCAAGTATAGGGATGATTAGTTAGAGCCAGTATATACTCTGATGCAGTATAAAGAAGTGTGAAATGACAATTATGCCCCTAGGATCATTATAGTGCCAAAAAGTGCAATAAGGGTATTTTGGTCATTTCCTAAAGGATAGTTGGTAAATAAATATTTAGTCTAACAATGTCAATGGTAGAAAAATCTAGACACTAGTTTTTATGACAGAATACATATTTTGGAATGTTATAAAAATTGGGAACATAAAACAGTCTGATTTTTGTGAAACTGCTTAGATCGGTTCCAAACTGGACTCAAATTTTTCCTATCAGTATTTCCCCATTATTTGTGCCAAATATAGCCCTTTTTGATGTCATGGATGATGTCATTAATGAGGCTTCTAGGGCAAGCTAATCTAAGATTAAATATGAACCATTACATCAAATAGTGCACAAACTAATCTTGGCCATTAATTTTCCATGAGATTTTTCTATAAGTACCCCCACAAATATGAAGCAAACTGTGGAGCATGAACCCTTGGAGAAACTCTTGCAAAATGAAGACTCAAGCCAAGACAAAGAAGATTCAAAGTACCAAAGTTCAAGCAAGCTAGAGATTAAAGGTAAGCAATCTATCCTAGCTTATTTTCCTTTGATTTGGGAGCTTCAACTTAGGGTTTTCATAAAGAAAATTTGAGTTTTCTCTAAGGTTTGTTGTTGTCCAAAACCCTTAGATGAAAGGAGAAAGAAGAAATTAAAGTTAGACATAGGTGATTGAAGCTTAAACAAGCTAGTTAAGTGATTAGTTGTTGAATCAAGTTGATATTCTTGACCTCGCCATGGTTGGACCATTTCATTTTGTACTGTTCATGATGGAAAGAAATGAAATTTCAATTATCTAATGATTCTATTAAATTTTTATGATGATTTTGTGTAGAATTGGATAGGTTTTGAACCTTGGAAGTATTAAAATTCCAAGATTGTAGTTTTTAAAATCCTTCTCTATTACTATTCACTCACATGAACAGTGATTTAAATTTCATGATTTTGATGCTTCCAATGGTTTTAAAATGAAAAGCTGTGTGGGATAAAGTGGAGAAACAAGTATGGGAAGCATTAGAATCAAAATGAGAATTTTTTAAAGAAAAGAGGGTGTTATGTAATTCTGTATAGAATAGTGCATAGGAACCGGAATTTCATGATTCTAAGCTCATAAATGGATTCAAAAGATGAAATTGTATAGGGTAAAGTCAAGACATCAATTTGTTCGAATGCCAAGTTAATTAGTAAAGATTAGAGAAAGTTATGTTAGTAAAAAGTTTATCAAGGTAGTCTTGAGCATTGTTGGAGTTCATGGTCCTAATGAATTATGTGATAAATATGAATGTGTTTAGGACCTTGAAACATTAAAGAAGATTTTTGAAAGTGATTTACCAAAAGGTTTCATGGTTAGAAAGCTAGGGAGCAAGTGCAAAAGATCAAGAGAAAAGCTTAAGTGTAAGGTAGTGGACTTACCTCTTTATATTCTTGATGTGGTATATTTATGTGTTGACATGTATATGATATTTGAATGATGTTGTGACATGATAAATGATGTTGAATGTATTGTGAATAACATGTTTTCTATGGCCATTTACTTTTATGCAAAAGTATATAGCATGATGGTTACCACTAATCAAAGAAAGTTTAATGAAATTACATATCACGCATTAGCATCCATCTTGCATATTTAAGTAGTAATGTTTGCTACTGATATTCCCTAGAATCTAACCCTTCCATAACCAATCAATTTAGGTCAAGCATGAAGGAAAACGTATGCATGGAAAAGAGCTAAAGAATGGAAGAAAGGAAGTGAAGTAATTGAGATTCTAGCATATGCTATGAATTATATATGTATGTGTAAGGTGTCTACTTATGTGATAAAACAGTATGAAATAATTTTGGCATATGTATATGATGTATATGAATGCATAAAAGGCAAAAGAGATGGTTTATGCATGCTAGAACAATTGTTGAAAGTGAAAGAAAGGAAACTAAAATGGTAAAAACGTAGGTCCTGAAGCAGTTTTGTTATGGCTTCAGTTTGACCTAGCAAATGAAGGAATTAATCCACAAACTTTAATGAGCATGTAGTGCACATCCATATATTTGAATTCATATATAATACACCTCATTTGGATGTGTATATCAAGAGAAATGAATTTTCAAAGTTAAGAGACAAATCTGGAATTTCCAGAATTTGCCATATGAACAGTAAAAAGTAACAATTTAACTATATCAATTGGCAAGGTAAATGTCCATATTTATATTTTTCCCTTAAATAGATATGAAAAAGATTCAATTAGAAAATTGTATCACCTCCATATGATTTTTATACAATTATTTAAGAATTTTTAAAGTTAGACTATAAATCTAAAAATCATCAAGTGAACAGTACCTGACAAGTAAGTTTTAAAATTTTAATTTTTGGGCTAATGTAATGCTTCCGCAAATCAAATACGCTTATGAATACATACTCTAAGGTGGTAAAAGTATGATGTTTTATTTTGGTATCAAAGCAAAAGGTTCTGGCATTGGTACAGAACAAAGTTTTAGCACAAAACAAATGTTCTGGTGCAAGATAAACTTGCTCTGATTGGAAAACTGAGTATATAGCAGTTACCTAAGGCCCAATTGAGATTGAGGTTAGTAATAGGTTACTTGTTCATAGTCCAACTAATATTATGAATGGATAAGGGAAAACTTGAAAAGTATGAATGACATAGAAATGTGAGCCAAAACCTTCCTCAGTTAGCTGAAAGAAAGCAGCTGACTCAGTTATAGATTATAGTGAGGCCAAGAAAGGGATACAGAAGTTTTACAGGCAATGAGAGATATTATGATTGAATGAATATAGCCTAGTTAAGGTACAATGGCCTAACATGATAGCTATCTCAGATTCCTAAATGAATAAATAGGATATTGGAGATGTAAGCTAAAGATAAATAGCCTCAAAAATTTCTTGAGGATTAGTAGAAAGAGATTATAAGAGATATAATATGAGATTTTGGAGTGCCCTTTAACCCTGATTTAAGTTCTATTCCTCTGATGAGAGGTCAGATTACAGCTGAGGAAGCTGAGTACTGGTATTGGATTATAGGTAAACCAGATATTATTCCTCCTCTACTAGAGTTTGAGGATAGATTTGAGATAAGTAATATACAACAGTCCCTTAATCCAGAGATCCAGTCAAGTTTATGACAGTCCTTGTACATTCTCAAAATCCAAGAATATGTGATTTTATAGAGAAAGATCAGTGTGATATTCCTAGTCCTAGTCAATCCCAGCCTTCTTTGCTAAATACAGATAATATTGAGTATATCATTCTCAAGAAAGCCATGGAGAGTGAATTACTCAGTCTAGGTCAAGGGATAGACAGAAGTAGAGATCAAGAGCATACCATTTATCTACAGTTCCTCAATGTCGTAGTAGGGATGATAAGCAGATATACAATAGAGGGCCTTAACTTGAACTAAGTTTATACTCTAGAAGATTGGAATGAGATAGTAGTAAGTTAGATACTGCCATATACCCCTACATGGCACATAGAGATAAGTGAGTTTTGGCGAATGATCTTCCAACTGATATACAAGGGTGGCACTTCTATATGTAGAAGTATGTGCAGTTTATAATTCCCTAGAAAAGAATATAAAAAGAGATTAGGGGTAATATAAACAAGTAAACATGGTAAAGTGAAGTAATTACTTAGATGTATGATAGTTATGTTGTACCCCAAATATGAAATTGACATGTATGTAATGTATATGCAAATGTTAAGGTGATCTGAAATATGAGTTTTGATGGGATATAGTAAGATGATAGTTGGTTAAACATCTATGTGAATATGTTCTTAATCTAATATGCTTATGATATATAGATATGAATGAGTTTCAATTGACTCAAATTCATCAAAGTCAAGAACATTATAACTGAATGTTTAGAAAAAGTTATGCTCAGGTCTCGATATGAAGCGATTTAGGTTGCGACTAGAAGTTCTAGAGAAATTAAGTTACGATGAATTAAGCCATAGGTCACGACAAATATTTACAGAAGCTTTTGGTCATGACAAGTAAAGACCATTGGTTGCGACAAAAGATGACCTATGGCCACGACTGAGGGACACATAGCTGTCAAGTTGTGACAAGTAAGTTGAGATGGTCGCGACTAAACTTTACAGAGAGTATGTGTCACAACTAGCCAGTACTAAGGTCATGACTGGAATACACAAAGACTTGATGGTGAGTGTCATATCCTAATTTTTCCCTATTTGGATAATACTGATAGTGGAAAGAGGTTTGGAAAGGATTATGACGATGATCAAAAGAAACAATAGAGGTTAAATGAGTCTTGAAGGAAGAAAGGGACCTAAACGAAAATTGGAAAAGTTTAAAGGCCAAAAGTTAAACTAGAAACAAAAGTTGGGCCAAAAATGGTAATTTCCAAAAGTTTAGGGACCTAAATATAAATATGCAAAAAGTTAGGGACATAAATGTAATTAAAAGAAAAGTTCAAGGGCAAAATTGTAATTATAGAAAGATCAGCCCAGAAAGGGTTATAACTGCCCAAAAGTTTTTCAGTCTCATATTCCATTAGTAAATAAAGGAAGTTACGCTGGTTAATCTGGCATGATACAGAAATTTTATTAAGGCTCCAGATAGCAGAAAATTATCTAATAGTCTAAAAGTTATATAAATTTTTATCAGATTCCATGGACATCAGATATAAGTGGGGGAATTACATGAAAGTATGCCCTACAATGTCAGATGTTATGAATCTGACAGAACCCTAGAAGAAGTCCTGTATAAAAAGTTATTCTCATAACAGTAAATTTTGACGGGAGTTTGATAATAACCATAATCTGATAATAGAACTTATCGGTATGTGAGCCTAGATAGAATGAGATCAGATGACCTCATATATAGGCCCATGATGACACCAAGAAGGGCCCAAAACCCAGGGTACCAGTCCATCAGTAGAAGGGGCCAGTGTCCAGAAAAAGTGTAAAATTACAAAAATACCCCTAGATGCCCAAATTGTACCAGACATAGATAAAGGGAATTTTGGTCATCTGGGATAGGCTAAAAACATGGAACATGGTATAAATATGATTAGTTGAGACAGTATATGCCCTGAGGTAGTACAAAGAGGGGTGAAATGACAACTATACCCTTAGGGTCAATATAGTGCAAGAAATGACACCAAGTGTATTTTGGTCATTTCCCAAGGGATATGTAAATAAGTTGTAGCCCAGTACAAGTATGTCAATGGTGTGAGAAGCCTAGACATTGATTTCTAAGACAGAATACATTTCCTGGTATATTATAAAAAATTAGGAATAGAAAACAGTTCGGTTGCTGTGAAACTGATATGATCGGTATCGGATTGGACTAAAATTTTTCCAGAAGCTTCCTACCATGATAATTTTGCCACATAAGCCCATGAAGTGTCCCTTGATATGTCCTTTATGATGTCATGATGATGTCATAATTACCTTTTTGAAAAAGTTAAATCCAAGATTTAATGTAGGCTTTTAGATTAAATAGTAACCAAATCAATCTTGGCCATTGATTTTTCATGAAATTTTCTATAAATACCCCCTTAATTATGGTTCAAACCCATAAGCTCATGTACCCTTGGGGAAGCTCTTGCAAAATGAAAACTCAAGCCAAGATAAAGAAGATTCAAGGTACTAAAGTTCAAGCAAGCTAGAGATTAAAGGTAAGCAATCTTTCTTAGCTTATTTTCCTTTGATTTGGGAGCTTCAACTTAGAGTTTTCATGGAGAAAAGTTGAATTTTCTATAAGGGGTGGTGCAGCCCAAAAACTTTAGATGAAAGGGGAAAGAAGAAATTAAAGTTAGAAACATATGATTGAAGCTTAAACAAGCTAGTTAAGTGGTTGGTTGTTGAATCAAATTGATATTCTTAACTTTGCCATGGTATGCCCTATTCGGTATGCACTGTTAATGAGGGAAGGAAATGGAATTTCAATGATTTAATGCTTCCATTGAGTTTATATGATGATTTTGTGTAGGATTGGAAAGGTTTTGAACCTTGGAAATATTAAAATCTCAAGGTTATAGTCTTTGAGATTCCTTACGGGTACTGTTCACCCGCATGAACAGTAATTGGAATTTCATGATTTTGATGATTCCAATGGTTTTAAAATGAAAAGTTGTGTGGGGTAAAGTGGAGAAACAAGTATGGGAAGCATTAAAATCAAAATAAGAATTTTTGAAAGAATTGTATGCTTATGTTCAATTCTGTACAACAGGCCATAAAGGAGCTGGAATTTCATGATTCTAAGCTCATAAATGGATTCAAAAGATGAAATTGTGTAGGGTAAAGTCAAGACATCAATTGTTTCAAGAGCCAAGTGGATTAGTGAAGATTAGAGAAAGTTATGCCAATAAAGAGTGTAACCAAGTTAGTCTTGAACATGGTTGGAGTTCATGAGTCCTAATGAGTTATATGATGAATATAAATGTGTTTAGGACCATGAAACATCCAAGAAGAATTTAGGAAGTGATGTACATAGAGGCTTCATGGTTGGAAAGCTAGGGAGAAAGTGCTAAAGATCAAGAGGAAAGCTTAAGTGCAAAGTAGTGAACTTACCTCTTTATGTGCTTGATGTGGTATGCTTATGTGTTGACATGTATATGATATTTGAATGATGTTGTGACATAATTAATGATGTTCAATGTATTATGAATAACATGTTTTCCATGGCCATGCACTTTATGCAAAAGTATATAGCATGATAGCATGTCACTAATCAGAGAAAGTTTAATGAACTTACATATCATACTATAGCATCCTTCTTACATATTTAAGTGGTAATGTTTGCTACTGAGATTCCCTAGAATCTCACTCTCCTATAACCAACCAATTCAGGTCAAGCATGATGGATAATATATGCATGGAGAAGAGCTAAAGTATAGAAGAAGAAAAGTGAAGTATTTAAGATGTTTGCATATGCTATACATTTTCCATGTATGTCAAAGCCATGTAAAGTATCTATTTATGTGATGAGATTGTATGAAACAAATATTGTATAACCCCATGATGTATATGAATTCATACAAGGCAAAAGAGATGATTCATGTATGCTAGAACAATTATTGAAAGTAAAAGAAAGGAAACTAAAATGGTAAAAACGTAGGTCCTGAAGCAGTTTTGTTGTGGCTTCAGTTTGACCTAGCAAATGAAGGAATTATTTCACAAAATTTTATGATCATGTAGTACATATCAAGATATTTAAGTGCATAGGTAGAACATTTCATTTGGATGTGTATATCAAGAGAAATAAATTTCCAAAGTAAGGGACCAGAATCTGTTTCTAGAGTTTTTGACCAAATAAACAGTAAACTTCAACGAATAAACTGTATCAATTGGCTAATCATTTGGTCTTGAAATTATTTTTCCCTTAAATTTTAAGATGTTATCTTCACGTAGCTTTATGAACCACTTTATTTCATTTTTTCTAGAATTACTTATGATTTTTTGAAGTTCGTTGCATAATCTAAAATACCAAATGAACAGTAACCTGAGAAAGGGTAAAATTCCATATTTGGCTAATGGACTTCCAAGGTCTTGTAAGTGGTTATAAATGCTACTGAATGGTCCCTAAGACATATAAAAGTAAGGATGTTATAGTGAGAATGAAGACGCTGACCTCACTAAAGTTTATCAGATAGAGGTTAACACAATGTGCAGGCAAGCCAAATAGTATGAGGCACTGAGATATAGAATATTAGTTTAAGAAAATGTTCAAAAGTACATCCTCCATATGATCACCAGGAGTTGATCTATGTTACAAAAGATTTATTCATATAGCCTTTACTAAACATAATATTAAGTTAGAATGAGACTTGCCTAAGAATGAGCCTAATATATGGCTTAAGGTTAGAGACATGATGGTCAATTGATAAAAAGTTAAAGTTCCCAAAATAGAAGGATACCATCATGCAAGATAATAACTTAGCCGACCTAGGGTAGAAGTAATAGTACTAGATGATGAATGAGATCCATGTAACTTAAGTTAGGTAGAGATGAGCATGAGGCTATGGGTTAAAGCAAGGAAAGAGAAACCCTTTGATAAATACTTAACTAAATTCATCCACATGGACATTGAGAGTTGAATGACAAGAAGTTAGGTCCCAGATTGAATTTGGTGTTACAAAAAAAGAGTTTTTCTCAGGTAGTTGTAGAAGTTCAACAGAGCGATAGATGTATGTAAAATAAGAAAAGAAGTTTATGATGTTTAGAGAAAGAACGATAACCACAGTTAAAAAGATAAAGTGACTCACCTATTCCCTATGTAAGAAAGAGTAATGAAGGGTTAAGTCTATAGGCTAGTAAGAGGGTAACGTGGTAGCCTAAGTTAGATGAATAGTTCCTTCAGGATCTGACAATGATCTGATCAGATAATGTGATAGATAATCTGACAGTTAAGGTGATAAAGGGATATAATGCTTTAAAAGATTACATAGTTATTTGTTTAATTACAGTATGCATATAGAAGATGGCTGAGCAAATTATGTAATGATGATATGGCTTATGTTGCCATGAGTTATGATGAGAAGTTACATCTCCTTGCAGTTGTCATATGATGACACGCATATTTGAAAATGCTTAAATGATTGCATCTCTTTGCATATTATGCATGTTGGAGTATACTATGATGAATGGATACCCCTTCCGTATTTTATTAAGGATAGAGTATATATGATAAAAAAGTTATTGCTCCCATGTCATACAACATGCAATTAGATAATTCAACTTGGTAATGATAAAGCAATATATGAGATTAGAGATGAAGGTTAATAGTGAATCTATAGACAAATGATCATAGTACTCAGGACATATCCCTTCAGTAGGGATAAGATACATGAATGATGTGCTAGAAACGTGAAATGAAATGAGATGCAGTTATGAAAGATGATATAGATCTAAGAGGGAGCAGCGTCTATGCAATAGAAGTTAACGTTTTTGCAATAGAGCTAGATTGCTCTTACAATAGAGTCAGATTGCTCTTGAAGATAGAGCCAAGGGAATGAACAGATTATGATAGATATGTGCATGGTAGAGCCTATGTAGCTCTCTGCAGTAATAGACATAGTCAAATTATGAAAGATGGGAATGATATGAGAAATTCCTGAGTGATAGAAGAAATGAGTAAAGTCCTAATAGATAATATTGGCTTCTGTGATCATTTTTGGGGAATTATCTATTGAGTTAACAACTATGTGGAGGTGACTAACCTTGTAACTTTATCCGTTGGTTTAGGTCTTCCAGAGATAAGAATACAGTACAACAGAATTACAGTAGATTCTGGAGGATTGCAGTTAGATCCAAGCATGGCTCACAGTAAATAAAATTCCAAGGTTGCAGTTATATACTGAAAAGGCTTATGGTTGATAATAGTAGATCCCAAGGGTCGCAGTAGACCAAGCCTAGAGAAAGAAAGTAATGAGCCATAAGTACAATATTTCTTTGGAAGGACGAATACCATAGAAAAGGTTAAGGTATATAAGCTTCACAAGTTGGTTAACTCATAACAGAGAGAATACCAATTATGTTAATTTTAGATAGCCTTATTACTATTAGGGACTGAACTTAGAATCTTCATACATGCAACAAAAATTAAGTAATCAAAGTTAAAGTTTTTAGTTCTAGGCAACCAGAATTTATGATAATATCTCATAAGATATGAAAAGCGGTCAAGTAAGAACAGAGAAATCTCTAAGATAAGATTACAAAAAATAAGAATGAGATACGAATATATCTTCCAGGTGAAGATAAAGAGATTAGAATGCCAGATAGACCAAGAGAGATAGTATAAGAAGGGTATAAGATAATATAAAGTACCAGGATTAGAGCCTGTTAGCACCAGTGCTTCAGATTTATATATGCACCTTTTAGTTAAGCGTGCTCAGGCAAGAGTAGCCCAATGATAGATAACCCCCTAGGAAGTGATAAAAAGGGTGTAATCGCCACAGAAGTTTGGCATATATGCACAGAGTTATGTAAAATGATAGAAAGAGCTATGAAAAGTTAGAAAAATATTATGAATATTAAGAGACTAGAACCCTTATGTTAAGTCTAAATGAAATGGATTTGAAAAAATTTATTTATAAGAGATTTCTTAAAAACTAGCAAAGTTATAAATTAAAGGGAATGTTTAACTTATGGTATCTCATAATACGTTATGACAAGGCAAGATAGACCATGATATAGCCAGATTTGGCCATATATACCATGATACGACATGAAAAGTACGTAATGAGATACGTTATGAGAAATATGTAATGTGATACATAATGAGAAATATGTATCAAGAATTACAATATGAAGTGCCTTTATAGCTAGTTTTATAAACAGATAGAGAGTTTCCCTTTTTGAAAGGCACAAGATGTTTAAAGGTTATGTTACAAATGAAGTAGCAAGTGAGAGCTTTCACTCCTTGCATGAAATGCCAAGCATTATGTGATATTTGTAAAATCTGCTAAAGCTCCAAATGTTAGAGCAGTGCAAGCTCTGAGTATTAGAGCTATGCAAGCTACGAGTATTAGAGCTATGCATATTAAAGAAAGGAATGCTTGAACTCCGATGTTAGAGCTTTACATTCATGGGTAGGTATGTAGTCTTGCAATACGTTGGCCAAGCATTATGCATGTTAGAGTATATGCTCCTATCTAGCAGTAAAGTAAAGAAAGAAAGAACAATGACATAAGTCCTCTCTCTATATTATGATGAGTTATAAAAGATGATAAGAAGAAAAAAAAGTATGATGGTACAAAAATGAGACAAAGTTTTGTGAATGTTTAGAGAATTCTGCTAGATACTTAGATGAAGTAATAAGTGATTGCATTAAGAAGTATCAAGAGTAGTTGACAGAAGCTATAGAATATAGCAGTATTCGAGGGAGTTTTATATGAAAGAAATGGACACTACTTACAAGTCCAGTATGGTAAGAAGTCCATATGCAAATAGATGCAAAGCAAGTAAGCAAGTAACAAAATGAGGTAGTGTTCAACTCTGATTGAGTTGATTCATAACAGAATAAAAGTAATAACAGTAAAGATATGAAGATCTGCAGACATGAAAGGTACTCCGCTAAGATGTCAAAATAAAAGATAAGAGATAGATACCCCAATTATGATAATAGTTTTGGTACCAAGAACGCCTCATTCCGATATTTGTACAAAGAGAACGAATTTTTCAAAGTTTAGGAACCAAATCTGGAAACTGACTAAATGAACAGTAATTTTCCACGCCAATAATGTATTAATTGGTCTGGAGTTTAGTTAGATTCATATTTTTTTTCCTTTAAAAAGGCTTATGTTACCTTCATATAGCAACTTGAGCCACTTCATTTCAATTTTTCTAAAATTAGTTATGAATTTTTGAAGTTGAATCACTTGTCTTGAGTTTTGCCAAATGAACAGTAACTCGTTAAAGTGAAATTTCATATTGTGTAATTTGACTTCATTGATCATATAAGTGGTTCTAAATGCTACCAAATGGTCTCTAAGATGTACAAAATTAAGGTGTTACATGTATGCATTAGGAAAGTATAGGTGTTTAATAGTTTCCTCTCTGTCCTTCTGTTATGTATCTTCATGCTCCTTTTGCTTCTGGTTTCAGTCTGATTTTTGACCTACACTACTGGAACTAGCAACTGCTTCATGCATAACAGGTGGTTGTCAGCATCTTTTAATATAGTTTGCTCATTTTCCTATAGCAATATCTCCTTCTCTTTGCTACTTTCTGATTCTGGCATGAGTGAAGGTTTTTCTCCAATCAACTCTTCAGCTCCAGATATGTTCTACTGCTCATTTACTTCCTCATCCTTCTTATCCTCTTCTGTATCTATTTTCCCCACTATTTTTCCACTTCTCAGGCTTATAGCATTTATAGATTTAGGATTAATAACTGTGTTTGAAGGTAAACTTTCACCAATTCTAGCCTAAACATCACTCACTGAATTTGCTAGCTATGATACATAGCCATTCATGTTTGCAGCTTTTGTTTCCCATTGTTCTATTTTACTTTCCAAGGTAGCAAATTTAGACTCTGTCATTGCTTATTGTTCTCCACAGTAGATCTCAAGTCCTTGAAGTTAGAGTTAAAGTTTGTGTTTATGGAATTAATATTTGAATTCATCACATTAATGTTCTTGATTATTTTATCTATTCCATCATTCTTTGCAACAAAAGGGACTTCCATAGCTCTAGAAGATTCAGCCATTTGTCTATTATTGTTGAATATGTTCTGCCTAAAATTCTTGTCTCCACCTCTATCCCTCTATATGAAATTAGGATGATCCCTCCATCCTTCATTATATATGTTAGAGTATAGATTCCTTTGTGGATACTGGTTCTGTTTGCCTTAATAGATAGTTGATACATCTTCATAGTGTATAGAACAATTTACAATGATATGCATAGTAGAATAATAAAGCTGACAACTAGGAGCAACAAGAGCTTGAGAGTATGAGCTTTAAACATGTGAATTGCTCAGTTGAACATCTATATTATAGATCTGAGCATTCATGGCAGTAACTTGAGAAGACAAGCTACTATAATCTTGAGAATACCTTGTAGAAACTTTATAGATTTACCTAGCATCATAGCCCCCATACTACTATTTATTGCTTGCTATCTTCTTAATCAAGTTCCATGCTTCATCTGGAGTTAAATCATCAATAGAACCTTCAATAGCTATATCCAAGTTCTTTTTGCATGCATAGCGCAATCCTGAATGAAAATACTATACCAAATGCTCACATGAAATCTGATAGTATGGACATCTAGCTAGCAGCTCTTTTAACTTTCTCCAAAACTCATGGAAAGACTCTTGATCATACTATTTTATAGAAAAACCTTATTCCTCAATGTAACAGTCTTAAAAGTAGGAAGTATCTCTCTAAGAAGGCAGGCCTTAAGTTATTCCAGGAGTCCAAGGCTTGAGGTGTATGATATGGTAGCATATAAAACTATTATTTTACCTTTGCTTCAAGTATAAAATGGAATACTTGTCTCTACACAGCATCCATGTCAGCACCTATAGGTTTCATGGATGAGCATATAGTCTTCAAATGCTTGAAAGGATTCAAACTTGTTAATCCATAAAACTTTTGTAAGTTACTTAATAAAGGACCTTTCAGCTCAAAATTAATATCCAAAGTAGGACAAGGGCGAAAAGGATCAAAGTTTGTATTAGATGAAGGGAGTTCTTTTATACTCCTATGTGCTCTTATATTATTCATGTTATTTTCTCCATATTGCTCATTTTGACTATTCTGATTATGAGTATAAGCTTCAACTTTATTAACATGCTCTATGACAAAATGATTATCTAAGATGGCACCAGATGTAAATTCATGTTTAGCTGCAATAGATTCACCAGAAGAACTAGGCTCAACAAAAGATGTAACACTACCGTGATTTAAGATTTTATCCTTCTTAATTTGCCTAAGTGTTCTATTGATTTCTATATCCAAAGGAAAGAATTCAGAGTTTCTGGTCATGTAAATCAAACTCAATAATGATACAGGATATCAAGTGTATCACAGATGCTGTAATTTTAGAAATTCAAATCAAGTAATCACAGTTTAAAAGAGTCAGGTCACGACTAATAATCACAGAAAGTAGAGATGGAGACAAAGATGAACTTCAGGTCCTGACTGTCAGTCACAGAGAGTAAAATTTCTGAATTAGGATTTCTAGTCACGACCAAATGCCACTTTGGTTACGACTAAAAATCACATACAGTAAAAGGCTTAAAGTTTTCAATTTTTGGTTGAGACCACAAAGCACTCTAGTCATGACTAACACTAATAGAGAGCAAAATGAGTTGAAAATAAACTTTTGGTTATGACTAAATGTGTTTCTGGTTGCGACTAGAGTTCACAGAGACTCTCAAAAATCAATTTAAGCATTTTGGTCACGACTACAAAGGCAAATGATCGCGACTCAAGAAGATAAAACACTAAATTTGTAAAAAAAACTAAAACACCTATCTACTTTTTATATTTTTAGACCCATGAGATTGCTTAAGAAACCTTAACAAGTAAGGCTCCCTAGCAACAACGCCATTTTGATAACTGTCATTAAATTATAAAAAAAACTAAGATAACCTTTAGTAAAGTAAGGCTAATCTAGGTCAATTCACAAGGAGCTTAGATGGATGTTAAAGCACCTAATTAATCTAATGAGCCATAAATTAACAAGTTAATCAGATGATGTTTAATGAGATATTATCTAACTTCTAAAAGTAAATCTTATGCTATTGTTTATGCTTTTAGGTGTTTATGATTATGAGATGAATGAATAACAAGTGTGTTCCCTTGAAGATTACCTTACCTTCATTATGCACAGAATATGAGAAGTTAATTAGTTAAATTAGAATATGTTATCTAACAACTCGCCAGCTAAATCTCAATCAAAACTACAACTCACAGACATTTAATAGAGATTATGAATCATTCAACTCAAAGATATAAAAAGATGAATTAAACAGATACAATTGTACTCTATTATATAATCACTTTAATTATTCACGATCATGTCTAACTAGTGCAAGGATGAAAATTAATCAAAGATCAATTATGCATAAATAAGAAATCAAACTCTTTCCCTACTTCTTTGTCAGCTACTAACTCTAATTGAATCAATAAACCACAAGTAACAACATCAACTCGATACAATTAAATCTAACTTAAGACACAATAAAACTCCCTGTTCAGCTCAAGAATTATGGTTCAGCATCATCTCTAAGAGAGCACAATAGCTTAGCCTTGCATTGCCATCTGAACTTCAGGAGCAATAGAAAGCACAATAGCAGTCATAATGAATATGGAAGAAGAAGATAAAGATGTAGACTGAACTTTCCTCTGGTTCTATTGTCTAGAATAGAGAAAATTTATAGATGAGAGAGAATAGAAATGGAGATAGAGAAGGAAAGTGAAGATGGCGTGAAGGTGTGTGCTATATAGAGTGGAATGTGGTGTGTTGAATCTGATAGGGAATAGTGTGTGTGAATGAGCTAGGACCAGAGTGGAAAATATGATATGAAATGATGGCCTACGTGAGCTCTATTCGGTGGTATATATACTATGTGAAAGATATGAGAAAGGTGGCACAATCAACATGAGGTGAGGTGTGAGATTTGTGATGTGTGTTCATAAGTGTGACTCACATCTCAGTGCATTAATGGTGCTATTAGATATGAAGTTATGTGCTGCTGGTGTGAGTGATTCAGTTCAGAGTAACTGTATGTGTGTCATGCATGATTAATCTCTCCTTCAGTGCCAGCATATGAGTCCATAATCTGTTAGCCTACTTATTTCTATTATGCTGCACATTTGCTGAATCTCCCATTTGCTTCTATTATCAACTTCCTCTAGCATGTAACTTTGTTAGTATGTGCATTCAAACAACTGCAGCCCACTTATTCATATTAGCCATGTGCTTAAACATGTTATCAGCTTCTTTAATCCAGCACATGTCTAGTTTCTTGTCTAGTTAACAATTGATCTAATATGCTAATTGGTCATTATATTCCTGTAATGAAAATTTAATAGATTATTTATCTAATTAATCACTAAAATAAAATCAATTAATTTTCACTTGTTCCATTTTAGTTTTATTAATTAATTGCTCATCATATTGAAAAATAAGGATAAAATCAATAATATAACTCACTTTAAACATACTAAAAAACACTACAAATATGAGTTTATCACCCATTAATACAAATTTAATCATAAATTATGTTCTTCAAAAGAAGTTATTATACTTTTAAAAACTTATTTATCGAAGGACTATTGGATAAGGAGATTTATCGAATAACATTGTGATAAAGTGGAGAAAATCTCTGACTTTACAAAATGTAGTGAATTGATTGATTTTCCACAAAGCTTGCTCTTACAAAAATATTATCCTTCATCAACATATATGTATGAGCACTTACGATAGGAGGATGTAAAGGTTTAAAAATTTAAAATATGATCATTTAAAATGTTGTTAATTTAGATCACTAAGTTTGAGTTTTTTGATGAATGATCTTTAGAGTGATCTAATTAAATTGCATTCTTCTCAAAATGAAATTGATCTTTAGAATCTTGAGTTATAAATTTATAAGATCAAATGATGAAAGAAAGGATAAATTATTTCACATTCAAATCACTGGAGTCTTAATTTGATAAATGTTATGTTAGTGATTTGGTTGTTTGAATTGTTTTGATGATGATTCATTTCTTATAATGTTTGATTAATCTGTTTGAATCATCTATAGTTTGATTAAACATGAAATGGTGAAGATTAGATTATTCATGAAATATTCAAAGTCTAATTCTATTCATTATGTTCTTATCAATGAACTACATTAAAGTTATGAGAGATCTTATCAATGAACCACATTATGTTATATCAAATCATTTATCCAAGAGATCTTTGATAAAATCTTTCTATGCTTAAACAAATGAATTCATTGAAGTTATGAAGATATGATCTTTATGAGAATGACTTTGTTGAGCTTATGAATTACTTTGATTTGATTGGATAAATTTTCATAAATCTTATAGCCTGATCTTAATTGATGAAAGTTATATGTTGATGACTTATTCTAACATGATAAATCTTTCAAGTCATGCTTTGATCTCTAGTTTGACCTATTTTGCTAAAATGATAATCTTGATCTTAGTTAGTAAAATGTCTTATGAATTTCTGTTTCTATAAATGCATTATTTGTGAAATGATTAAAGGATTAAAGAATACGAAAGTCTTTTGGAAAAGAATGTTCTACAGTATTTATCAATAAGCTATTCAAAGAGATTGTTTATCGAAGAATACTTCAATAAATGATGAATTGTGAAATATATCGGTAAATATGAAAGCATATGTTTTGAAAGAATATTTTTCAAAGAGTTACTCAATAAAGAAATTTATCAAAGAACTATTCGATAAATCATGAATTATCTCTTTACAATTTATTAAAGATTTATCGAAGTCCTTTTCGATAAGGTTGATTATTGAATAATTGCTCCATAATACTTTAACTGTTTCAAATAGAATTCTTTAGCAATTTATCGAAGACCTTTTCAATAAGGGTGTTCTTCAATAAGTCAAGCCATTTTACAGAAAGAGTTTTAAACCATACTTTATCAAATATTAATCTTTAATTCTAAATCATTTGAAAATACTTAATATATACTTACAATGATTATATATATTTACTAAAGTATGTTTCAAGATTATTTTTAGGCTGAATGAAGATTAATAAAGAGATCATCTAAAGAGCCAAATTATCCATATCAGTAAATATATAACGGCTATATTTGATAATGGCTACTTCAACGGACATATGAACAACATATCTATAAGAGAAGATGAAGCCAAAGAGAGGAAACTAATGAAGTGAAGAAGGCTGAGAGACGTATGAAGATACAACTGATGTTCAATATGCACTTTGATTATATTTAGTGATTATATCTCTGTTTCACTTTGTTTCTCCTCTTTTAGTACAGAGCATAGTATATTCTTGAGAGAGAGAAACTTATAAAGTTTGTGCTTCAATGTTTATCTTATCATCTCTATTAAGAGAGAGTTTATGATTTCTTAAATCCATTTCTGAGTTGCTCAAGAGTATAAGATTCTTAAGTGTTACCTTACGGGTTGTAAGAGGGAGTGAGAGGGATTCTCACATATTGTAACCTTATAGGTTGCAAAGGGGAGTGTGAGGGATTCACATGTGGAATGTACTGAGGCACCAAGAGCCCAGCTAATCTTGGAGAATAGTGGAACAATCAAATGAGCTATGGGGACTAGATGTAGGCCAAATGGATTAGGCCGAACTAGTATAAATCATCTATGTGTAATATTTCTTCTTCATATTCCTTCATTCCTTTATCGGTGATATGATTCTAAACTTTACTCTTCAATTTTATTCTAATATTCTTTCAGTGATACAGGCAGAATCATCAATTCTAGGGATTTCTCATAGTGATTGTACTAAGACTCCAAGACCCTGTGTAATCTTGGAGATTATAGTGAAAAATCTCAAAAGAATATGAGGACTCGACGTAGGCCAAGTGGTAAAGCCGAATCAGGATAAATCTCTTGTGTCAACTTGCTATTTCCATTATTCTCAGTAAATATATCTAATCTTATATATTTTCATTTCAAAAAAGCTTTAAATTTTTAAATATCGTCCAGTTCACCCACACTTGGGTGTAACTGCCATTCTAACAGAAGGAATACTAGGAAGGAAAATTTCCTAAAATGGCAAAAAATATTACTATTTTTGGTAGTTTTCTCTTATAGTATTCTTTTCTCCCTAATTTTCTTCACATCCAAACATAGGGTTAATGTTAATATTATTAGTCTCATTAACAAAACGTACAGACTTAATGAACTTAAATGGTGACTATGAAATTAAACTTAGCATATTAAAATATTTAAAGAAGAACTCTTCTCTAATCATTAACATCAACAACCCATCTATAAATATATATAAATATTATATTAAATGATTAAGTTATAAACATATTTTGTCAACATTTAATTATAAAGTCACTATTTAAATTCATTGTTAGTATTTTCTATTAATATTAATGGATTGAAAATACACTTTTATGGGTATTTTTGTACCTCCTAAAATCATATGGTGTTTTATACACTTTGGGTAAAAGTTTATGGGTATTCTTGTACATTTACACTTTTTAATTTCTTAAGTTAGGGTGTTTGGGTATTTTCACAATAATAGCATGGGTCCTACCACAAAAAGTAACGGCATTAGGTTGTTTAACGGTCATTTGTCTTTTTGCTCCATTTTTTAATGTTCATGGGTATTTTTGCTCCTCCAAAAAAAACGTAGTGTTGGACACACTTTTAAAAAAATACATAGATATTTTTGCACCATAACCCAAAATTTTAATACAGTATAATACATATTGTTTTATTTTTTGAAATATATATGAGATTACGAGAAGTGTATAAAGCTTACATGAAAAATTATGGGAAATAACATATGAACTTAAATTTGATTTAAGTGAACAAGAAGTCCCAAGTTTAAGAGTTAAAGAATTGAAGTAAAGGAAGGCATGACTGAAAGAGTTTCTAGGAGAATGCTTGAATGATATATGATGTGCTTTGCCTTTTCTTTATGTTTAGGTCATGATGTTAACCAAAAGGGTAAGCAGATTTAAGGTATAAGAGGAGTAAGTTACAAAGAAACAAGTGAAAAGGCAGCAAAAGAATATAAATTGTTTATAAAAACAAAAGTGGTAAAAATATAATAGTAATGAAAAAAATCATGATAATTCAAAAATAAAAATAAACTATAGGAATTAAATAATTGTTAGTTCCAAATAAATAGGCCGGATCACCCAAGAGGGGAATAAATTGGGTGAACGACGATTTATAAAAAATCTTTTCAACTCTTTAAAAACTTTTTGAGTAAAACAATGTAATTTGAAAAGCTTGACTGAAAAATAAATTACTAGAAATCAAATAGTTTAGGAAGAAGAGTTTGCACAAAGAATTTATCCTGGTTCGACCTTTTCTTGAAATATGTCCAGTCTTTAGCCTCTCACTGAGATTTTCCAATCCATTATAAACACTAAGATTACAATGCGCTCTTGGTAGCCTTTACAATCTCAATTTTAACAGATAATTGAGAATCCCTCAAACTTAAGGTTACACCACACTCTAGTGGCAACGCTTCCCCTTAAATTAATACGAGCAATTCCCAACATTGAATCCCCTGATTATAAGATTTTGCTCTCAGATTAAATGAAGAATGAAAGGTATAACTAACTCTTAAATAGAGTGTATGAATGGACATTATAGTTCATTGTAATTTTTCCCTCAAAAGAATAATACATAAGGAATGAAGAGATTAATGACTCATGAAGTTTTGGCTCTTTCATGACTTGTATTAATCTCGTTGATAATTCATTGTCATCATTAGTCACCAACCTCATAACTTTGAATGTTCTTCTATTTATAGTTGATCTTGTAACCATTGATCATTGTTTCTGTTGAGGTTTCCGTCAGTTGAGTTTTTATCCGTAAGAAATATGACCGTTGAACTAGCCGTTATAGTTGTTGAGATTTTGTATTTTTGTCGTTGAAAATCTATTGGATTTGTTGTTGGTCTAATATATGATTTAGCTTTGATCTTAACAAAATCTTAACTCTTTGATATTAATCCTGTAAACACTTCAAAATTTAATTGTTAGTATATAAATACATGAAGTGAGGATTTGATAAAATAAATTGAAACTCAAATACAATGATTCACGGCAAGAGTGATATGGGAACAATGTATTCTTAAACAAATGAATCAATGTTTGATAACCCAATTAATGATCAAGAGTATAAATTCAATTCAATTATGACCATTTTAAAATCATATAGAAATTCTGCTTGTTTTTAAAGATTATTCTATATTAGTTAATTACCTAATTGATTAATTAGAATTAGCTTGTAAAACAGAAAATAGAGCATTATAGTAGTTGACATAATTATGCATATATGATGTAATATTATTGAAGACAATTTGTCCAAGAGATTTGTCATGAAGAATATTGAGAATTATAGGCAAGCTATCATATGAATTAATTATGTGAAGTAGAAAATAAGTTGGTAGCTTAAACCAGAGATATTTTTGAAGTTAATCGAACTCTTAATCGATTAATATGTTTGAAGGATTTGAAATAGAAAAGATTTCAACACAAATTAATCAAACAGTTAATCTATTAATGTAAATTAATTAATTAACCAATCGATTAATTAGTTTATATTTGAATTTTACAAAACTGAAACTTCACTGCTTAATCGAACAGTTAACATATTAATATAAATTAATTGATTAACTAATCGATTAATAGCAATATATTTGTTCAAGAGAAACTATATTTTCAATATATTAATCGATGAACCAATCGATTAATTTCAATTAATGGATTAACTAATCGATTAATTGGCTCATTAACTTTCTTCTAGAATGCCAGCTCTCGACATTAATCCATTAACTAATCGATTAATTGATTTCTTTTTAAAATAAAAGGCTACATTTTCAATTAATCTAACATCGATTGATTAATTGATATTAATCCTTTAATTAATCAATTAATGCTCAATAATCGAATAACTAATCGATTAACTTCTTTTAATTTTATTTGATTCCAAAATCATTTTCATTGCTTCAAAAAACAATTTTTCACAACTTTAATCAACTTTATTTTCTTGTCTCTTTAAACTTCATTCCATAAAAACATTTCCATTGCTTTAAAGATATAAACTGAATTCTTTTTCTTTTATCATCATCAAAATATATTCAATCTAACAATAATTATTTTAGATAAAGGTGCAAATTTACCTATAAACTATTACTAAATATGTGCCTGGCACCGTAAATATTTTTATGGTGAAAAAGTACCCATAACATTTAAAATCAGCACAAAAATGACAAGCCCGTTAAAATAGGCTAATATTCATTACTTTTGTAGTGGGGCCCATGCTATTTTTATAAAAGTACAAAAATACCCCCAACTCAAAAATGGTAAAGGTGTAAAAACACCCACAAACTTTTACTTAAAGTACGCAAAATAACATATACATTTTAGATGTGTAAACATACTCATAAACATTCAAAATGAATAGGAAAGTGTCAAAATATCACCAACTTAAAAAAATTATATCCAACCATTTAAATTTGACATCCATGTTATAAAAGTAAAATTTATATGAAAAATCTACACAATAATAAATGAATGATAAAATTATATTATCATGTGAAAAATTTAATTACGTAACTTATAAATAGGATAAAAAATTCTCTACATACCTTATAAATAGGAACTTAAGAGCTTATAAATAATAGAATTTAGTTTTAGTCTTATGTTTTATATGAGTTATTTCTATCAAGTTTTATGGATTCATAATTAATTTGGCAATTGGACATGATAATACATATTACGCTTACTAGAGTATATGAAACCTCAGCCAATTAAGGAAGATATCAAATTAATTTGAAAAGTTAACAGATTTAAATTTTCTATTTTAATTTTTTTAACTCTTTTAAGAAATTAAATCTTTAGTATAGATTACAAATCAATAAAAAATAATTATTGAAAAACATATTATCTTTTTGTCTTGAAAAAAACAATAATTAAGGTGACCGTGAGACAAGATTAATTTGATATGTTAATATAATTTTTAGTCTCTTGACTTTACTCTGATTTTAGTTGTAGTCCCTCAACTTTCAAACTATGAATTTTAATTGTTTAACTTTAAACTATTTGAGGCCATCAATCTTTCCATTATTGTTGCGATTTAGATGCTGATTTGGCATGCTGAATAAATCAAACAATAACAATTTCATTTTAATTTAAAATGTTTTATGAAAATAATTCTGGCTGTCATATTCTCTCTCCCATTTTCCAATAAACCTCTTTTGAATTTTTCTCTTCAGGGATTCGTGTCACAATTTTTCCTTTCGACGTAAGAGTTTGCTATTCAAAAGTACTACCGGATCGTCTGTCGGAGGATGCTATAATGTCAGATAAAATGGTTGATGTAGAGAATTGTTCATATGAAGAACTGATTCAAGAAAGACCGAACGAGTCAAGACTTGGGTCAAAACCATTTTCGTACAAAGCCTCACTCATGGGTTTTAAAGAAACGGGCTTCAACTGGGTGCGTATGGCTCTGATATGGAAGATGATCTGCTAATCTCGGATTTGCTAGATAAAGAGTGAAGATTGCCAGAACCATCTGAAGATATTAGGAAGCTTATGAATGTCTACCCAGTCATGCCTTTATCTCATGAGGAGTTTAATGAGGGGTATAGGCTGTTGAATAATGCTATGATAATTACAATACTTGGAACTAGATTTAACTTCCATAAATTAACTGAACAACTAAATCGTATATGGGGTTTTAGCAACTATTACCTTGTTAATTTACCAAATAACTATTACATGGTTTGTTTCAATGATGAGAAGAACTGGGGTCACCAATATAAGAAGATCTTATTCGAGGACCCCTGGGTTGTAGCCCAGCATAGCGTCTTAATTAGTTCAAAGATAGTCACCCTATTTTGACCCGTTCCACAATCCTCTGGGCTAATTGCTACATGGGTAAGAATACCTAATATCCCTCTCCATTGTTATTACCAGAAGTATATATAGAGGCTTGAAGACATGATAGGGAAGCCAATAAAAGTGGATATGCATACCTTAGCTAACGAATATGATAACAAGAATAAAATGAAACGTGTGAGATACGCCAAAATCTGTGTGGACATTGATCTCCAAAAGAAGTTAGTGCCAAGGATTATTCTGATTTTAGCGTTGTTCAATGTGGAATATGAAGGTTTGAACCTTATTTGTTTTGCATGTCGGTGGTATGGACACCGTCAGGATGTTTGCCCTTGGAAGTGCAGGGCAAGAGCTTAGTCTAGCACGACCAGAAATTCAACCCCAACACCATCGTGTATGTCACCGGAGAAGTTACTTCTGACTAAAGGGGACGAGTTTGGTCCTTGGATGTTTGTGGATGGATCAACGCGAGCTCAAAATCTGAGGAAATATGGGAACAAAAGAAATTATGAGGGTAACGGTTATAATGTCAAGTCAGAGAAAAAGGTAGTGAACATAACCTCTCTTTCAAACTTTGTAGCCCTTGCAAAAATGGAAGAGGAAGGAAGAAGCCCAAGTGGTCAGGTTATGGACAGCAACGAGTTAGCAGATGAAAATGAAAGGTTTGGAAAGGCGATTTTTTTTTTTACCCAGTTCACTGGAGTTTTGTGCTGACTATATTCAGATCTGACCCGCGTCACGTACCTGACTATGGTAGGTGAGTCTTCCAACGGAGATTTTCTGCACACACTAAAGTTTAAACTCAAAATCTTATTTAAGTGATAGTGAGCTGTTTACTACTTAAATTAACCTTAAGGCTATTGTTATATAGGAGGAAAGGGGCGCATATCAGAGAAAACTTGATTTGGTGGAAAGAAAAAAGACCAAAGGGAAACCTAAAACCACCCAAAGCCGAAAACTCATCTTGCGGCAAAAGGGAAAGGAAAATGTTAAGCCTATGGATCTAATGCAACAAAAGACGGCCCAGTGTGCTGAAGGAGCAACTTCTGGAAAAAAGAAGGCCCAGTATGTTGATGAAGCTAATATTGAAAATGGGCTACAACTTAGTGGCCCAAAGTTGAAAGCCGATTATAAAGTAGCAGGGCAATATAAACATTATGTGTATTTGAATAAGATTTGAAAAATAGGTTTATAAAAAACAAGGTTTGTTGATAGCTTATAAAAAAAGGTTTTTGGAGAAGAGTTTATAAAAAAAAAGTGGTTTTGAATAAATGAGTGTTTAGATAGTTATTTCTAGAAGTAATTTTATTATTAGTAAATTACAAAAAAGAGTATGAGTATTAAATGAGGAGAGATAAGATATAAGATGAGAGAGAAGAGATAGTGTAAAAAGAGAGGAGAGATAGTGTAAGAAAAAATAAATGTAATATCGTAATTGGTTATTTCATAAGTTCTTTTACTATTCTATAAACTACTCTGATCAGTTTATTTAAAACTTTAATTTTAAACTATAATTTAGTCCAAAAGTCTGTTTTAATAAATATGACTATTTATTTTAAAATTTTATTAAATTTAAATTTTATCCAAAATAATTTTTAAAATTATGATTTTTAACTATTTCAAACAGGCCCATTGTGTTGTTAGTGGAAGTCCGGATAGCTCTGAACCCACTACCGTAGTAAAACAAGATTTGCAAAATACTTAAAGGAATTCAACTTAGATCCAAGAGGCCCATTTTAGTGGGTTTAACTAAAGAAAGTTAAAATATAGTCTTATTTAGAATATATTTAATTTTTTAAAAATATTATTTTATTATAATTTTAATTATAATATTTAAAAAAATATTTTATTTTTTAAATATTTATATTTATATTTAAAAATAATATACACCTCACCTTGTACCTTTATGTATATAGAAAGAAGAATTCGCCCTTAGATCGTTAGTTAAAAAAAAAACAAACTTAGATCCGAGAGGAACATCCTGCAGCTAAATCTGAATTTGGCATCATCAGAGTTGACCCAAGAAACTCACAAGGATGAAAGGCATCCCAAAGTTTTGGGGGTTGGGGAGGACCAAGAGCGTGAAGTTGCGACTCAAATTGTGGTTCAGAATAGACCTTAGATGGAAGCTCGCAGAGGGACGGGAGATTCGAGAAAGAAATTATCCTACCATATAAGTGATTTCTTTCTTCCCCTGTTCGTTCACCTAAATTTATTGTTTGTTTTATGATTATTTCTTCTTGAACGATGTGGTTCACAAGTATGATATCCAGGTTATGTGCTTGTTTGAAACTCGTATTAGTGGTGATAGAGCTGATACGGCGGTCAGAGCTTTGGGGTTTAGCAATTGGGTCAGAGTTGAGGCGACAGGTTTTGCAAGAGGATTATGGGTTCTTTAGGATGAATGTGAGACTGTTGCGGAATATCTTGCCTCTAATACCAAATTGTTACATTGCCGTATCACGGATAAAACCTTGTGGAATTTGTTTATACTACCTTTGCATATGGTGAGATTTCAGTGAATAAAAGAATGGAGCTTTACAAGATGCTCAGAGTAGCGGCGGCATCTGTTGTGGGCCCTTGCCTTGTTTTGGGTAATTTCAATTCATATCTTGATCCTTCGGACAAAGCAGGGGGTCCCCCCCCCCCCCCCAAAAAAAAAAAACCATCAAAGCATCTCAGATTGCTACTCTTGTGTGAATGATTGCGAATTGTTGAAGGTGCCAGTGGTGCGTGATAAATTTACCTGGGAGAGTAATGATGTTAAGGAGCACATTGATTGGGTTTTTTGCAATCTGGAGTGGGAGTTGGCACACCCTCATTTCAAGGCATTTTACTAAGTTGTGCTTCAAATTGGATTACCGTGTGGTGGTGGTTGCTAGTGGCGATAAGGGGGTGGGAAAAGCTCGTAAGCATTGTTTTAAGTATCAAGCTTCTTGGTGTTTGCAAGAGGGATTTTCTGAGTTAGTGAGTTCCTCTTGGCATGAGAAACAGTGGAATAAAGTAGAAGTTTTTGAGAAAGTAGCTACTGATCGGAACTCACGAGTTTTTGGAAATATGCCGAGAAAGAAACATGAATTACTTGAAGACTTGAGGGTATTAACAGAGCCAAGACTTCTAATTACCATGCTTGTTAAAACTGGACAAAAAAGCTTTGGCAGGATTATACTAAGGTGATTAATCAAGAAGAACTGTTGTGATTTCAAAAGTCGAGATGTTTTGGAATAGAAACACCAAGTTTTTTCATGCTTTTACAATGATTAAAAGGAAAAAAGCAAAATCGAAGCTCTTCAAGATGAGCATGGGAACTGGGTGTCAGATTAGAATCTCTCAAAAACATGTCCAGTGACTTCTTTAGGAATGTTTACTTAAGGATAATAGTGTTATACCTATTTCTGATTGGCTGGTCAGTTTTCCCAATTTAAACGATTCTCAATTGCTTTCTATCCAAGGGGAGGTTTCTTCGATTGAGATAAAGAATGCTGCCTTTGAGATGGGAGCTTTCAAAGATACAAGACCGGATGGTTTGAACCCTCATTTTTCCCAATCCCAATGGAATGTGGTGGGTCCTAAATCTATGGTTGGATTTCTCTTGCTTTTTCTTATCCATCTCAAGTTAAGGAGTTGAATCAAACTGGTATTGTCTTGCTTCTGAAAGTTGAACAGCCAACAACGATGAAAGACTTCAGGCCGATCTCTTTGTGTAATGTCTACTTCAAAATCCTGAGTAAAGTTCTTGCAAATAGATTGAAGAGGGTTGTGGATTATGTTATCCAACCTTACCAGTGCAGCTTTATTAGCGGGAGACAAGGATGTGACAACATCATTCTTGCTCATGAAGCCATCCATACCATGAGGAATAAAAGAGGTAGTAAGGGTTATACGGCTATCATATTGGACATGGAAAAGGTATACGATAGGCTTGATTGGGGTTTCAATGATTTTAGTCTTCGCTGCTTAGGGCTCAAGGATGACTTCATCTATCTTATCATGCAATGTATCTCTTCAGCTTCAATAAGGGTGTTGTGGAATGGATCCCCATTAGAACAATTCCTCCCTTCTAGAGGGGTCAGACAAGGTGATCCGTTAAGTGTCTACATTTTTGGCATTTGCATGAAAGACTAGGCCAGCTTATCCTTCATGAGGTCGATGCTGGTCTATGGAAACCTCTAAAACTCAGCTGTATCATATGTTCTTTGCAGATGGCCTATTCCTCTTTAGTGAAGCTTCAGAAGACCAAATGGAGAGGATAAGGGATATTATCTAGCTCTTTTGTAGTATCTCAAGACACAGAATTATCCTGCAAAAGTCAAAAGTTTATACATCTAAAAATTTTAATTTTAATTGTGCTTATGAGCTTAGTAGGAGATTAGGAGTCAGCCTTATGACAGAATTGATCAGGTATCTTAGGGTTCCCCTGCTACACAAGAGAGCAATAGGCAACCTTTTCCCCTTTATTCAGAGAGTCAGAGACAACTAGTCTAGTGGAAAGGGTGTTTCCTCAGTATGACGGGTAGAATGATGCTCATTAAATTAGTCCTGTCTTCTCTTCCTTACTATCAGATGCAGACTCTTCTAATCCCTAAAGGAGTGTTATATGATATTGATCAGTTGAGTAGAGATTTCTTTTGGAATCATGAGCAGGATAGTTTCAAGATGCATCTTATTGCATGGGATGTGATCAAAAGAGAGCGGAAAGAGGGTGGGCTTGGTACAGACGATCTGATTTTCCAAAATATTGCATTTATCATAAAATTGTGTTAGGGTCTTATTACAAAACCTCAAGCTCTTTAGGTTGGTGTCCGCGTAGCAAGTATAGATGTGGGGAGGGAGACCTCCTACAGTCCACAGAGAACCTTCCAATCTGCTGTCTGGCGTGGCATTACTAAGGTTTGGGATATCTTATGCAAAGGAATTGGGCGTAAACTTCGGAGTAGGTTGAACACTAGTGCTTAGCGGGACCCTTGAACACCCTTTAATGAACCATTAATGAATTATGTGGAGAAGAATTTTCAGCTTATTGATCCCGAGCCAACCGTGAACTATTTTGTTTCCTCAACTAGAAATTGGAATTTTGGATAAATGGAGGATGTTCTTAACTGAATGGGTTGTGGAGAAAATCAAGATGATCTCGCCCCTTAACTTGGATGGGAATGATTTATTTTTCTAGAGAAGCTCTTCGGATGGAAACTTCAGTGTTCGGTCTACTTATAGAATATTCTACAGTCACAATTGGACCTCTAATGATTCTCCCTGTCAGCAATTATGGCAGTGGCCAGATTCCTGAAAGAGCAAAGTTCTTCATGTGGCAAGTATTCCATGAGAGAATTCCTACAAATAACCCTAGAACACAGAGGATGTAGTGAGAGTGCGGAGTGCTTGTTTGAGTGCTTTTAGGAAACAGTGCTTCATGTTTTGAGGGATTGTGAGATTGTAAACAGTTTGTGGATATCTATTATTAACCCAATTTATCATTCTGTATTTTTTAATGGCAATTTGCAGGACTGGTTGAAGTAGAACATGAAGCATAATTCAGGTGGTACAAAGTTCGCCAAATGGTCTTGGATGCGGATCTTTGGACTGATGTGTAGGCTCTTGTGGAAAAATAGATGCAGGAGAGTGTTTGATGGTAGTGTTGAACATTACCAAACCTTAGTTCATAGGTGCATTTATCAACTGATGGTGGGGGTTGAAAGCAGCAAAGTTAGATACAAGATCTTCAAAGTGCCTGACAGAGATGAAGTGAAGTGGTGTGCTCCTCCTACTGACTACGACTGGATTGATGTTGATGGGTCACTTAACAATCAGCTACAAGCGGCTTGTGGTGGACTTGTTCAGGACGCTGGATTGTGGTGTTCCAATGAAAACTGGGGTTTAATTCCAGGGTTGCTGCGGAACTCCTGGTGATCAGGGAAGGGCTACAACTATGTAATGATAATGGGTTTAGGAGAATTAAGTTATACTCAAATTCTGCATAAGCTCTACATTTGTTTAGGTAATGGTGTTTCTTTACACCCGTTGAGTGACATTATCATTGAAATTAGATCAATGTTGATCTTTTCTTGGAATCTTGAGGTCATACATGCTTACAGGGAAGCTCTTCGATGTGTGGATATTCTTGCCAAGAAGGATCACGAGGCAAGCTCAGACATATGGTGCTGAGTGAACCTCCTACGTACTATTCAACTGTTTTGCTTAAGGATTTAGGTCTATTTTATTTTCTCTTTAGATTCGTTCTGACATTGTTTGTCATTTGTTAAACGTTAAAGAATGTTCTTGTCTTTATATTAAAAAATTTTGGTTTTCTCTTTCGACTTTTATCACAGGTCTCTTTTTTTTCCATTTGACTCTCGTCCCTATTCATTTTCCCTTTTCTCTCTCATTATCCTTCATCAGATTTGTTTTATCTCTCCTCATTCTTCTTTCCACCATTTTTTTACTTAACCAGAGATCCAGATTTGCCTATTTTACTTCTTTTTCAGCTTTTCCTTTCTCATTATTTCACCAAATGTCGAAGAGCATCTGGGTTTCCTTCACCTTCCATTCTTCAACAAACTAAGTAGCAGTAAAATCGTGCTAAAAAGGCTTTAAAAATTTTTGGTAGAAAATCTTAATATTCCAATTTCCAACAAAAAGAACTAGGTATCCGCGGAAGTTTAAAAGCACGGTGTCGTGACTAAAATCACTGTTGAAAAATCACCAAGCCTTGCATCTGAACTTTTTTCTGATCAAGGGTTTAGGGTTATCGTAAAAACTCAACCTGGAAGATAACGGAGGAGAGGGGAAAGAAAGAAAAAAAAAAAAAAGGAAAGCGGAGAGTAAGAATGTTCTACTTTTTATTATTAAAATATCTAAGTCATAATACAATGAATTTTTTCCACATCAGATTGCCCATTCAGCATGCCAAATAAGCATTTTAAATGGTATCAGTGTCACATGGATAAGTTTAACACTGTTAACAATATAACAACTAACAATTTAAAAGACTAAAATTTAGAATTTAAAAATTGAGAGATTATAACTAAAATAGGAATAAAATTAAAAGATTAAAAGTTATATTAACTCTAATTTAACAAATATATGAGAATAATTTTCATGAAATATATTCACCATGTATATATATATATATATATATATATATTTTTAATTGAGGATATTTTGATATTTTTATTTTTATTTTAAATGTGTATAACACACTTTAAATAAAAAATTTATGGATATTTTTACACCTTTATCATTTTCAAGTTAGGGGCATTTTTATACTTTTATGAAAATAGTATGGGTTATACTATAAAAAATAACTGACGGTAGCCTATTTTAACGGATTTATCATTTTTACATTGATTTTAAACGTTTAAAAGTATTTTTATACTTTAAATATATTTACAATGTCATCTGACTCACATTGAGTAAATATTTATAGATAAATTACATATTTATACTTGTTATTATTTTCATTTAGGATAGCATAAACAATAAAATTGCCTTATGCTCTTTTACCAACAAAAGGATCATCTTTTAATAGAGACAAAACAAAACTAACGATTAGATAGACTACATAGTCTGCACTGGCATATGGAATAGACATAAAAATACTCCGAAATGAAAGTCACGTTTTCAGAATCCAGAAATGGAGTTGGAGGTTGGGGCCTAGGATATTCCACTTGTAGAGTATAAGAACCCATATTTTGTTATGTGAAGTTGCAGGATCCTTGTATATGATAAGAAATGGCTTTTCGGTCTGCTGTCTTTTCTCATATTTCCATATTCAAAGTAACCTTCATTTTTGCCTTCTTATCTTCTTGATCAGCTTCAATTTTCTGTCTTGGTAGAAACAAGCGTGAAAATATTATTTTTTTTATTCAAAATTTTAACATAGAGTTGACATATAAAATGTAGGGAACAAATATAAACTTTTACATTATTTTTTATAATTTTAAAATTATTACATTTTAATATAGAGTTAAGTTACATTCAGTATTTTAAATTATTTTTCCTGTAGGTATCTTAAACTATTTTATAGTTCAATACTCTAAAATATTTTTCTAATAATATTAGTTTAAAATATTTTTCTAGTAATGTTTATAATATTTTTTTAATAATTAATATTTTTACTTTCATAACATGAATAGAAACTCATTTTTTATCATTAAAAGTTATTTTCTCTATTGTCTCATATATATAATATAAGAGCTACTTAACTAATTAAAATATCTTAATGAAGTTAGATAAATTATCTAATTATAATATATATGACATAATTTTCATAAAATATCTTTTTTATAATATTAGATTGTACCCATTTATAAGTTAAGTAATTTTTTTAAAAAATAATAAATTTGACAAATTAAGTAATATCTTACATATTTAGAATTAAAATTATGAGGAATATATGTTGCTATCTATGTTGATGGAGGTAAGGGTAAGACGTGGTCGATTGTCGAATAAAAAAAGATTATAAAAAAAATGACGTGATTATGAAGACATGAAAATCCATGTGCTCCTTGTCAGTTGTAATAATTGCAAAAAGCATTTAGATTTGGAAAATGAGGATTTAACAAACACAAATGCGATTTTGTTTTAAAAAAAACAAAGAGAAGATAATTTGAAACGTTTTCGATAAGTTGATATAAATAAAATACTAGTAAGAAATATTACAATTCTCTTATTCTATGAGAATTATTTTAACTAATTTATGTATAGTAAAAAAATTAATTAATTATAATAATTATGACTTAATCTTATATTAGTTTATCAATTAAGTAAATTAATTTAAGAAAAATAATAGATATAACAGATATAGTATATTAATATCTTATATTTATAATTAAATTTAATATATTAACTAACTCTTATATAGAGAATATATTTTTTTGTGCAAATTATATCTATACATTAAGAGTTCTGTTTTATTTAAGCAAGGGTAGCATAAATAATTTTTATTTTTTTTTAATAAGTACGATTACCAGAATTTAAACTTACTATTTTCCTTTTTTTTATGTTTTAGAGATGAATTCTTTATATGCGGCATTAATAAATTTCTCTATTGTAGCAAGTAGGACTCATTTTATAGGATATATGAGTGTATAACTAAATTATTATTGAAAAAATAATAAATATAAAAAATAAATTTTATATTAATAATTAATATTAAATTTAAATTAAATCTTATATTAAAAATAAAAAAATTATTAAAACTTCTTCCACACCTTTATATATGGGCTAAGTGGGTACAGGCCCCACATTTAATAGAAAATATTAATTTTTTTTATGGTGCCAACACTTGCTTAGATCAACTATATACCGCATGGATGGTAGGGCTGGTTATGGGTGTCCTGTCCCGGGTAACTCGTCCTAGTCCCGAAGATTTTGGAATAGATCTGTCCTGTCCCAAAACGGACTGGTACGAGTCCCCTTCGGGACAGGACGGTTCTTGGCACGACTCTCAGGTCGTCCCGTCCCGTCCTGACTTTTTTTTTCTTTTTTTCTTTTATAAATTATACTTAATGAATAGTAAATTTTCTTTTTTGTTTCTTTTTGTAAATCATATAAGGGAGTAATAGTAATATTTAGAGGAAATTGTTATAATTTTTTATGTAGAATAATTTATAAAATAATATTTTTATATTCTTTTTTTTTTAAAAAAAAAGTTTGGGAATTCCTGAACCCGTCCCGACCCGTCCCGATCCCGAAGGGGACTGGGACATATTCGGGACGGGACGGGACACGGGTAAAAAAATGTGTCCCGTGTCTTGTATCGGAACGGGACACAAGACAGGGTTGTCCCGATCCTGTCCCAACCCGTGAACACCCCTAATAGATGGTCTGAGTATATGTATTATTATATGTACAAATAATTATACTTTAATCAATTACCGTAACTTTACTAGATCAAATTATAATTGAATCAATAAATAAATTAGGACTAAATTTTGATTCATTCATTTAAATGATTTAATCAATTATCATCAACTATCAATAATAATTAATTATATTTTTAAAATCTTATAATACCTAATTTAATTAAAAATAAATTTAGATAGTTTCGATTAAATTTCTTTTATCTATAAGTTATAAGTAATAATCTCAATAAATAATCACATTTTAATCTTTAAAAGATTTTGAATCATATTATAATAATTATCAGTAATCTTATTAACTGATTTTATAGTATTTAAAATTGCTGAACACATTACTATTCATAATAATCATAAATAATTAATTATAAAATATTTTCCCACATGTAATATTAATGATGGTAAAAAAATAATTTTAAAATTTTATCTATGTAAATTTTTATTATTAAAAAATCTATATGATAAGATTTGATTGAAGAATTGGATTTAATGAATATAAGCAAATGAACCTTAATTTTGTTCATTAAAAATATAATTAATATGTTAATATATAGTTTTTAAATTTTCTAACATGTCATTTAAAAATGGATGAATAATTGAATAGAAAGAAAAAATAATTAATGCCAATGATTTTTTAGCCCACAGCCTAAAAATTCTATATAAATAGAGTTCATGAGTCATATTTATAATTTTATATTGTTAGTTCATCTCTTGACTCTCTCAATCGATAGAGATTTTAATATTAAAAAAATCATATGATAAGATTTTATTAGAAAATTAAATTTAATAAATATAAACAAATTACACTTAATATAATAATAATAACCACCTGAGTCCATTTGTTTCACATCCCCATTAACCACAATATTTAAACATTTGTTTTGCATTAAAGGCTTTGTGTGGATCAGTCTTCTTCTTCTTTTTTTCAAACTCTCCAACTCTATGGGGCCCACCCACTTATATGGGTATAATATTCTCTTTACCCACATGTTTAGACAAAAATCCTTCTTCCTTGTAGAAAGACAAATTTTGCTTATCCTCGTACACCTCCAAGCTTGACAGTCCCCATTTTTTCGCAAGAAGCCCAGCATTCTATTCTGCTACGTTGACATCTTTATATATATATATATATAGGGCTCCAAATTTTGACAGGTAGCTCTCATTCTTACCTTTTCTGACATTTTTCAAACATTTTCCTCTGTTCCCTCTTATGTTCCTTGTGTAATTCTTTTCTGAAAATGATTATTTTTACCTTTATTGAATTTAATTATTTTTGTTATATTCAATTTTTTTAAAAAAATATTTTAATGGGCATGGATTTAAAATTCTTAACTATAATATTTTTAAAAAATAATTTTATTTAAAAAATGTCGATTAAAAAACATAATGAGCTTTGACCACCCATATTAAATCTTTACAATCCATCTTTAATAAGTTTTGGGTACTCATCTTTTTGAAGATAAAATTAATTCCTTACCAGACATAAAAATAAATCAAAATATTTTTAGTTTATGAATTTTTCCCAATTAAGATTTTAAGATGATAAAATTAATTTTTTACCGGAGATAAAAATTTAAAAAAAAAAACTGAAATAGTTTGAAAGAAGAGTGTAAGAAAAAGAGCGTGGGTGTGTGTTGCCGTGAGAGAGAGAGTGATGCAGGTGGTCACCGTACCATGCGACGATACGGACAAATTTCGTAGAGAGATAGAGAGAGAGAGAGATACCGAAAATCTCTCTCTCTCTCTCTCCATTTTCTGTTTCTATCATTATCGTGCCAGTTCCCAGTTGGTAAAACTTCTTAAGCATTTCCCACCTCACCTATACATTTCCACTCGCATATATTTGATATGGTGGATTTTGTTACTACAGAAACCACATATCATTCATTAGACAACCTTATATATATATATATATATATATATATATAGCTACTAATTCCCCCACACCTTAACATATGAATTAAATAACTAGTCTATAAAAATAAAAAAAATTAATTAAATTAATTATTTATAATAAAATATGTGTTACTTTTTTAAAATATTATTTTTAATCATTTAAACACCCTTAACATATGTAATTAATAAGAATAATTTAAAAAACAATTATAAAATTGATAGACAAAAGTTAAAACTAAAGTAAAATTTTTAACTAGTTTCTAAATTTAGAATTGGAAAAAATATTATTTTAAGTAGGGTTAAGTTATATCAGGCAACCTAAAGTATTTTTTTAACAACACTTTGGAGAAAAAATGTTTCAAGGAAAAAATTACACCAAAAGTATTTTAGGAAATTAGGTGCCAATAAAAAAAATATTTTATTGGATGAAGTATAAATTAGTTTAGGATATTAAATACTATTTAGAAAATAATAGTGCAGGATTCATGTTAGGTTGTTAACTCTTTTAAATAAAAATGAGAGAATTTAGCATGTATGACAATGATTGAGTAGGGGAAAATAGAGCGAGACATAATATATTGAGGCTTAGAGTGCAGGAAAAAAGAAAGAAAGGGAATCAAAGAGAGAGGGAGGGAGGGAATCGTAGACGCAACAATACAAACACACACAGAATCATATGAACGTTTCCCACAAATTTAATTCCATAGCCATTCACTTCTTTCCCACTCAGATAGAGAGAGAGAGATGATTGAATGTGACGTATTATTTCATGTCCCCTGACCCCTATTTCTTATCTCAGACAACATTTCATGCACTTAATTCTCCTTGTTTTTATTCTTGCTTTTTTTTTTTTTTATGTTCAATGGCCATTTTGATTATATTGCTGGAGACTACTTCCTAAATTATATATATATATATATATATATTAATGACTGCCCTGAACGTTTCCTTGCTTCTTTCACCTTTATTGAATTTAATTATTTTTGTTATATTCAATTTTTTTAAAAAAAATATTTTAATGGGCATGGATTTAAAATTCTTAACTATAATTTCTTGGGAAAAAGACAGGAAAAGACCATCTAAAAATCAAAAGGACGGATTGGGCATCTGAAAAATGGAAAAGACAGATTGGGCAGGAGGCCCAATCTGTCTTTTGGAAATTCTGGGGCAAAGACAAAATTAACCTTCGGTAAATAAAGTTAAAGGCTGGGCATTTCACTCTGAAGCATGCATAACACCCGAGAGAGAGACCTCGTTCCAGTCCCGTGGAATCGCCCTCAACTCCTCGTTCCAGCCCCATCGAATCGCCCTCAAATCCTCGTTCCAGCGTCATCAAACCCTCGTTCCAGCGCCATCGAAGGCTCTTTCCAACAGCATAAAAGATTGTCGGACGCCTTCACTAAGGATTGTCATTCTTCAACGGGATTTGCAACTTGGTCGGTGGCCAAGTTGCAAAGTGTACAGTGATTCCCAACACCAGCCAGGGGAATTTGCAACTGCGCGAATGGTTTTTGCATCTTCCTGAATGGAATTTGCAACTTCTTCAATGGGATTTGCAACTTGGTCGGTGGCCAAGTTGCAAAGTCAACAGTGATTCCCGACTCCAGCCAGGGGAATTTGCAACTGCGCAAATAGTTTTTGCATCTTCCTGAATGGAATTTGCAACTTCTTCAACGGGATTTGCAACTTGGTCGGTGGCCAAGTTGCAAAGTCAACAGTGATTCCCGACTCCAGCCAGGGGAATTTGCAACTACGCAAATGGTTTTTGCATCTTCCTGAATGGAATTTGCAACTTCTTCAACGGGATTTGCAACTTGGTCGGTGGCCAAGTTGTAAAGTCAACAATAATTCCCGACTCCAGCCAGGGGAATTTGCAACTGCGCAAATGGTTTTTGCATTTTCCTGAATGGAATTTGTAACTTCACACCATAATAACCCGATGGAGGGTAAACCCATAGAGGGTAAACCCGATGGAGGGTACACGTGCATATACTATTGGTTTTACACTCCTTTTCTGCACGTGTACCCTCCATCGGGTTTACCCTCCCAGTTGCAAATTCTATTGTTAGAGTTGTAAATACCGTTAGCCAAGTTGTAAATCGTATTGTCAAAGAAGCTACATTGTCAGCTACAGTATTTCTCCTAATTGCCAAAATTTGATTTCTCACAGTTGCAAATACCATTGTCAGAGTTGTAAATACCATTGGCCAAGTTGTAAATCGTATTGTCAAATAAGCTACAGTGTCAGCTACAGTATTTCTCCCAATTGCCAAAATTTGATTTCTCACAGTTGCAAATACCATTATCAGAGTTGTAAATACCATTGACAAAATTGTAAATCGTATTGTCAAAGTTACTTCTTCTCTATTGTGGGAGTTACAAATAGCATTGTTGAAATTGCAAATACCACTATGGGAGTTACAAATACCATTGGGAAAGTTACAAACACCATTGTCAAAGCTACAAATACTATTGTCAAAGTTACAAACACCATTGTTAAAATTGTAAATACTATTGTCAAAGTTATAAATATTATTATAGGAGTTGTAAATATCATTGTCAGAGTTGTAAATAGCATTGGCAAACTTGTAAATCGTATTCTCAAAACATTGGAAAAGTGAAGGGTAATTTCGTCTTTGCCCCAAAATTTCCAAAAGACAGATTGGGCCTCCTGCCCAATCTGTCTTTTCCATTTTTCAGATGCCCAATCTGTCCTTTTGATTTTCAGGTGGTCTTTTCCTGTCTTTTTCCCTAATTTCTTTTAAAAAATGTCGATTAAAAATTAAACATAATGAGCTTTGACCACCCATATTAAATCTTTACAATCCATCTCTGATAAGTTTTGGGTACTCATCTTTTTGAAGATAAAATTAATTTCTTACCAGACATAAAAATAAATCATAATATTTTTACTTTATGAGTTTTTCCCAATCAAGATTTTAAGATGATAAAATTAATTTTTTACCAGAGATAAAAATTTTAAAAAAAACTGAGATAGTTTGAAAGAAGAGTGTAAGAAAAAGAGCGTGGGTGTGTGTTGCCGTGAGAGAGAGAGTGATGCAGGTGGTCACCGGACCATGCGACGATACGGACAAATTTCGTAGAGAGATAGAGAGAGAGAGAGATACCGAAAATCTCTCTCTCTCTCTCTCTCTCCATTTTCTGTTTCTATCATTATCGTGCCAGTTCCCAGTTGGTAAAACTTCTTGAGCATTTCCCATCTCACCTATACATTGCCACTCGCATATATTTGATACGGTGGATTTTGTTACTACAGAAACCACAAATCATTCATTAGACAACCTTTTGTGTGTGTGTATATATATATATATAACTACTACTTCCCCCCACACCTTAACATATTAACTAAATAACTAGTCTATAAAAATAAAAAAATTAATTAAATTAATTATTTATAATAAAATATGTGTTAATTTTTTTTAAAATATGATTTATTTAAACACCCTTAACATATGTAATTAATAAGAATAATTTGAAAAATAATTATAAAATTGATAGACAAAAGTTAAAACTAAAGTACAGTTTTTAACTAGTTTCTAAATTTAGAATTGGAAGAAATATTATTTTAAGTAGGGTCAAGTTATATCAGGCAACTTAAAGTATTTTTTTAACAACACTTTGGAGAAAAAATGTTTCAAGGAAAAAATTGCACCAAAAGTATTTTAGGAAATTAGTTGCCAATAAAAAAATATTTTATTGGATGAAGTATAAATTAGTTTAGGATATTAAATACTATTTAGAAAATAATAGTGCAGGATTCATGTTAGGTTGTTAACTCTTTTAAATAAAAATGAGAGAATTTAGCATGTATGACAATGATTGAATAGGGGAAAATAGAGCGAGACATAATATATTGAGGCTTAGAGTACAGGAAAAAAGAAAGAAAGGGAATCAAAGAGAGAGGGAGGGAGGGAGGGAATCGTAGAAGCAACAATACAAACACACACAGAATCATATGAACGTTTCCCACAAATTTAATTCCATATCCATTCACTTCTTTCCCACTCATATAGAGAGAGAGAGATGATTGAATGTGACGTATTATTTCATGTCCCCTGAACCCTATTTCTTATCTCAGACAACATTTCATGCACTTAATTCTCCTTGAATTTATTCTTGCTTTTTTTTTTTTATGTTCAATGGCCATTTTGATTATATTGCTGGAGACTACTTCCTAAATTATATATATATATATATATATATATTAATGACTGCCCTGAACGTTTCCTTGCTTCTTTCTTTGTTTCACTTGTAAACAATGAGGAAAAAACAAGAGCTCCGAGATTAAGGATCAAAAGTTGATAGTGGAGTACTCACTATTATGTTGGCCGTCTCTAAGGACCCCTCGGGTTGTGGTGTTTTACAAATAATATTTATAATAATTAATGTTTTTTCATTTTTATAAAAAGAATACAAAACATAATTTAATTTTTAAATTTATTTGTTGCTATATTTTATTTTAGGGATAAGGGTCATTTTTTCTCTAGAAGTTTCCACGTAAGAATTGTGAGGACTAGAAAGTTCTTTTTAGAACATTGTCACCCTAAAAGTGATAAAATTGGAGCAATGTTACCCTACCTAATAGATCCAAACAGTTGACCCATTATGCTAAGTTAACTTTACCACATATGATATAGTGTCATGTATCATGCCACGTCATCATACCACACCTTCATATCCTCCTCCTCCTCCTCACTAAAGAAACCTAGAATAAACCTGTCATCTACATCATCATCCTCCTCACTGAAAAAAAAAAAAATAGAACATACCTCTTTTCTCCAGCATCATCATCCTCCTCACTGAAAAAGAAAACTAGAACAAACCTCTCATCTCTATCATTATCATCTGGGTCACCCATCATCAAGATTGTGTCATCAACAATTAACTAATAAACAATTAATTAATCTGAAAAAAAAAACTCCCCTTCATCATCATCATCTTCCATGAATTTATGAACAATTGACAAAAATAACACAAAACCACATCAACAAGAAAAAAACCAATATGAAAAAAACCTCTCCCCTTCATCATCATCATCGGAATCCGTGAATAATCAACCAAAAAACACCAAATCAAACTAGAAAATTAAAATCAAATATGAGCAAAAGTAGAACAAGTCTACAAATCTCCAACAACTATCAAACATGAGCAAAGGAGAATTAGATCTAGGGTGAAAAATCTTCGGAGGGAGTGAGAGGGAGAGATTGATAGAGACAAAGATCGAAAGTCCAAAGATCTCTCCACCACTACCTCACCGTCCTCGATCGTTGTCAGAATCTCCCCTCGCCATCTTCTATTTATTAGTCACTTTCTTCGGTTCGTAGAGGTTTTGAGATGGGGCTTCAAATTGAAACGGCGGAGGGCGTTTGACGGCAACCGGGAGTGGCAGCAGAGATGAATCTGATGGAGGAGGTTCGTCGGAGTTAATGACGATAGAGATGAGGTTGTCGACGCAGGTGGAAAGGCGAGAGAAAACAATATCAAAGTACACAAAGATTAGGGATTGAGTTTGGAGAAGAAGGAATATAGAGGGAAGAAGCTAGGGTTTCATTGTTTGGAGAAAAGATTATTTTTTGCCTAAGAGGGATTGGGACACAGAAGAGGAGTTAGGATTTGTTATTGAGTTGGGTCAACAAAAGTTGTCTGTTTAGATTTGTTAGGGCAAGGCGACATTACTCCGATTTTGTCACTTCCAGAATGACACCGCTCCAAAAAATATTTCCAGATACTCACTATTCTTACGTGGTAACTTCCAAGGCAAAAATGACTCTTATCCCTTTATTTTAGTGGGTCAAACAAGTCCAATGCATGCTTATGATGAGAAATTTATGATGATGAGAAGTTCCAATACGTCATAATATGTTATCGCACTTAATTCTATAGTCACTTTGATCATGTTGTTGTGGAGACTGCTTTCTTAATTTTTCTTATAATAATATGAAGCTTTGAGGCATGTACCCTCTGGACTACAATATATATTAAGCTGGCGTCAACTTCAAACCGCAAGCCTTACAAAGTAAGAGAAAAAAACAATTTAAGGAATATTTTAATTTGAATGGCAATATAATATCTTATTTTCATTTGGGCATCTGAATTACTCATCTTTTCCTCTGCCACGTGTCCAGGCCTCTTTTTTGTGATACTTAGTATCTCAAAATCTATTCAATTTTTTTTCTCAAAATAATAATATGTGGATGTGGACCCGACATCCTCACCCTTTCTCCCCCAAAATTTCACTTTTGTCCATGCTATTTCCTCTTCCTCTTGGGATACCACCACATTTACCCTCTTCCTCCTTCACACGCCGCCTTCACTCTTCCCTCTTCTCCTTCATTCTCTTTCTTGCCACCAGGCTGTCACCACCGTGTATCTTCTTCTTCTTCATTTTCTCTTTGTTTCTACTTATCAGAAGCTTGATGTTGAAGCACTAACCCTTAACTCTCAGGTGGGAGCTGCTTCTTTCAACTTCTCCATATTATTTAGTGCTCTGCTAGCTACTAGCTTTCAGGTGAGTTCTGTTTCTTCCCCTTCATTTCTGCTTACATAAAAGTAACCCTTGTAGACATTTAAACTCACATAATCTGCACTATTTCTGTCTAATTTGCTTTTATAAATATATACATGAAATTATGAAGCAGCTAGCTAGGTTTGCTTCATGTAAGGTGTTACTCTTTATGTGCTATGTTTTTTTATAGATATAGCTATCCTTTCTCTCTCTCTCATGTTGGTTTCTCTCTCTAAAAAACAGAGCCTCCTAACAAATAGCACAGCTTCATTCCTCTTGGCAAGGTAATAGTACATTTCTCTTCTTGCATGATGTTTGTTTGAGAAATCTGTTTTTGTTTTTATGGTATTTTCATGTATGATCTCTTCTCCAGCTTCACATTGTTAGTCTTTTATGCTTAAGGGTGTTGTTAACCTCCAAACACAGTTATTTTACTGTTAGTGTCAATCTCATATAGTTTCTTATGTCTTTGCTATTAAACTCTTTCATTAAAAATATGATGTAAATACAAACAGTTGACTCTTCCTTATATCTCAAAAAAAATGTTCTCTCTCTTTTAAATAGGATTTTTCCACATAAATAGAAGATTGTGAAAGGAATATGAAAATTTTGCACAAGTTCCCCAAACAAGCCTTATTGATATTTAAACTCACATAAGCAAGTTCCCCAAACAAGCCTTATAGATTTTACTTTTTTCTTATGTTAAAATAACCAATAACATATGTTGTGTTTTGGGTGGGTCTAGGATTAAGCTCAAGCAAGCATTTGGGGAAGTCTGGGCCTAACTAGAAAAAAATATAGTTTAATTTCTTGAAGTGTAGTTGGTTCACAGATTAAAATAATATTACAGAGTCCCATATATTAATTAAAGTATTTATGTCTCTTCATCGTTCACTCCTTTTTTGTACCCTGTCCCAGCGAACTCTATGACCAATTACTAGTTTGTCCTCCATCTTCCTTCTATCATCCCTAGCAAATCATTATCAATGGAATAGCCTACTTGTGTGAGCTTATAGGAAACCCGACTTAGGGTGAGATCCAGCGATAAATCAAAGGCAATTTCGTATAGTTCAGTCTTTCACTCCAATCATTCCATAAAACTAGACTGCTCATAACTTATAACCAAGTATGATTTAATGATTTTATATTTTGAAGAGATATCAATATGTACTCGATGATTGGAAGCTTGGAACATGGCTCCTTTCCCAAGTTTTAGTTCATATTATAAATCACTGAGCTCTATTAGGAGAAAGTTGAAGCCATCCATTAAAATGAAGGAGGCCCTTTTTCCCTCACAGGTCATTCACTCACTTATTAGAAAAGGTTGTGTGTAAAAACTAAAATGGTTAGGGGCAATTCAACGACAAAGGCCACTAAGATAATAAAACTTATTACTATTTTTTTTAAATAGAGGGAGAGAACAGAATTATCCTTATTTAATTTATGATGTCTTTTATTTAAAATTTATGCTTCACATAATTTTTTAAATTATTTATAATAATTATGAAGTAAAAATTATATTTATATATTGATCTCATTTGTTAAATTATATTTAATATTGTTAAATTATATTTAATAATAATTATTAATATAATTTTCGTTTAATAATTTTTAATAATAAATTTTATTAAATTATGTCTAATAATAATCCTTATTGATTATAATTAAGAAAATGTAAAAAACTTTATAAAATTCATACTTTTTCTGTAATTAAACATCCAGAAGTGAGTTTAATAAATGAAATCTAAACATAATCAAATATCTTAAATCACTTGGGAGAAGAAGTATCCAAACATAATCGTATGGTGTAAATGGTTTATAAATACTTGAAATAATTTAGAAAAACTTGGAAAGTCTTAGATATATATAGAGACCCACATTTCTTGGGCATATGAGGCAATATCCCTTGTTTAGCCATCTTATGCCCTCACTTTCCCACATATCAATTTATAGAATTTGACCCTCGCTAGTGCATTTGGAAATGAGCGAGAATTAGAATCTCTTCATCATGCTTGACCTCTACAGATAATGTTGTTATATGATTCTATGATTGAAAGTATGTAATAGGATGTGGCAAAGGTTCTTTTTAAAGAATGTATTTCTTTTAGCCTAGGATGTGATACAGAAATGATATTTTATTCAAACAAGATTATAATCGTGTATACAAGTAGGAATTAAAATTCAGTTAAAAATGAAGATTTTATTTGATAAGAATTTTTATTTTTGTTGGTAAAGAAGAATTTTTAAATATTAATGTGCAAAGGGAGGATTTAAGTTCTGATATCATAAGACTTCAATTACTTTTCACTATTCCATATTTTATTGCCTAATATTGTATGTTAATTATAATGGATATGATCTTACACATGCACACCCCTTGTGGGGTATATGTGGGTGCGGACCCCACATCTAATATACAGCATAATGTTTGTGCATGCATGTGTTTACGAGCTCTCATGATTTGTTAGAGAAGATAATAATTCTTTGTTTCATCTACAAAATAAATAGGTAAATCCTTTGGTTCAAGCATCATATTTAATCACACATAACTTATTACATAAGAATAGTTTTCCACTTCTAAAATTAGGTTTCAAAAATTAATATGATAATTTGTTTTTAAAAAATAAACTTACTAACTATATTTGTACTTATGTATGATAATTTTGTCAAAAACATAGGCTTCCCTAGTTATCCTCCTGGTCCGTCCGTCCAACCAACAATATAACATATAAAATTTAGTATAATTTCTCCTGAGGTGTGATGGTTCACTTACTGTAGGCAAAAAATTAATAATATAATATTCTTTATAGTCTTTAAAATTTTAAAATTAATACATTTTAATATATTATATTCAATTTCACTTAATTTGTTTAAACTTATTAAACAAAATCTATACAATCGCACGTAAATTATTATATAAAAATCATTTTCAAATTTCATAATTATGTTAAAAAATTATTGTGATATATATTTTTTTAAAAAAAAATGAACTCATTAACTTCATTTATACATATCTACGATAAACCGATAATATAATACTATACACGTTTTAGTTTTAGTTTTAAATTTTTTATTAAAAAATGGCTCCAATATGCACATCATCATATGTGGGTTTGGACCCCACATTCAACTTGCCATTCCACTTTCTTTTCCCACCCTTTTACTCCATTTCATCTCTCTTCAAGGCTTGAAGAGAGATAAAATCTATTTAGAATAGTTTTAATGGAGTAGTCAGTGGTTTTAGCTAAGGGCCTATTCAATTAGAGGGGAGGGGAGGAAAATGATTCCCTCCACTCTTTCGGTTTGAAATTTTTGGGTAGAATAAAAATTTTGGCACCCTTCCCTTCTATCCACTTGTTTTTGTTCCCTCCAAATCAGGGTTTTCAGAGGGAAACCAATTTTTGAGACAATTATCTCACCTCCACACACCTCTCCAAAGCTTCTCTTTCGTGCCTACACTAGTGTCACTATCGACTAGCTGACTAGATTCACTTCAGCAATTTTAGTTCCGTTACCATCACTTGTTTGTTTTCTCTTATGTCTCTTCATCAGTCTACTTTAATGAAAGCTTCAGAATGTGGATCAGAAGAACAAGTGTGTTCAAATCTTCTCCTTTCTGTGATGGGAGCTATCCAGAGGTCTCCACAGATTCAATTTCCTCTGCTTTTCTTTTTCGAGTAGTAGGACTAGACACTGAAAGTGTATACCCTTGTGAAGACTCGGACCTTATTCGCAAAGAACACTTCCCCTTCTCTTCCCCTTTTCTCGAATAATCTCTTTCTTTTTCTGCGTTCGTTTAGGTTGAAGTACATCATTCCTCACTTTTTGACTTTCCCTCAGCTTTTGAGACCAAGTATTCACTTCAGATGGGGTATTAGCTGTAGACATTTTTGTTTGAGCCATTTTAGGTTTAGTTTACAGAAAACGGGGAATGGAATAATTTTACAAAATTGGAGAGATGGAGTGGGAGGGCTAATCATAGGTTCAGAAAAAAAGCATTAGAGCACAGAGAGGGTAAATCGTTCAATTTTTGAAATGACGCTCGAGTTATAGGGTTTTAAAATACAGTGACCAGATCTAGACAACTCGATTTTGGATTAAAAACTCGAGTTTTATATGAAAACTCTATTTTTCGTGAAAAACTAGAGTTTCTTCTTGAAACTTGAGTTTTCAAACTTAACGCGAGTTTTGTTGGCAAAACTCCATTTTATATTATACTTTGCTTAACAGGATGTCTTCCCTCCATTTGCAAAAATCAATTTTTTCACCATTACTCGATTTTCTTCTTAATGCACAACTTGAGTTTTATAAAAAAAAATTGAGTTTCCATACACAAGTTCATCGGTAATAAGTAAATAATGGTAAATGATTATTCCCTTCCCTTCCCTATTTAATCAAAGAAATGATCATTAAAAATGCATTCCCTCCCTTCCCTTCCAATCAAACCAAACAAGAAAACATTCAGCCCTCCCGTCCCCTCCCCTCCCTTCAACTGAATAGGCCCTAAGTGTATGTTTTTAAAATAGAGGCAAAGTCCTTGTGGTTATGGCCAAATGCAAGGTTAGAATATTTTACTCTAGTTTAATTCATATAGGAACTTATTGAGCCCCATTATGACCAATGCTTAACATAGAATTGTTGTGTTAGAAGTCCACGTTAGCAGTGGGAAACCTATTTAGGAGAAACTTAAAACTGATAGTGTAATAAAGCAGTTAGATAGTTACTAACTCAAGTAACTTATATTGTTATTGGTTGCTATAAGGAAGAAGTAGGGATGAATAAGAAATTATGTTGTACTTCATTTAATTACTTACAAAGAATAATATGTCTATTTGTGCATTTGAAAAATTTGATTTGATCCATGTGCATTTGAGTTGGCAATTTAAATTTGATAATGATGTTCGCTGCTCATCTATATAATTTGGATTGTTGGTAGGTTGTTAGTTTAAATTGATAAGAATGGGATTTTTGTTGGTGCTATTAGTCTTGTTATAAATTATATCGTTGTTATTGTTTGACGAATTTGAGTTGTGATTGATCATGTATAAATTATGCTATATTAGGATGTGCAGGGCATAAGGACTTGGGAATACCGTTTAAGTCGTTATGTTGCTGATTTTTTTTTTAAATTTGACACATGATTGAATTTTTTTTCATTTACTACTGCTTAACAATTAGAATAGTAGGAACATAATTCTCACTGATGAGTTCATTTTATTTGTCAATTTCATTACAGATAAATGGCTTCTGATAGTGCCTCTAGTAGTGATCATCCAAGGCAGTCCTCTGATGTGACCGAGAATGAGGTTCATGAGTTGAGGGAATCAAACCGTTTGTTGAAGGAGCAGGTGCAACTCCTTATTGATCAGCTCAACGAGAAGCAAGTAGTGAGGCAAGTCCCGAATCAAGTAAGCCAAAGACCCCATATATATATACGTCTTGAGGAATGTGCAAAGGTGCATAGATTGTTATATCCTGATCGTACTGCATATACAATTAACTTTGAGCCGGAGATCTACGGTGAAAGCAGACATGACTTTATCACCAATGAACTAGTAGAAGAAATCCTCAACCATGAGATGGCAAGCAGTATGGCTTGTAATTTTTATATAAGGTATTTATTTAACCATGCTTAAATAGTTAGCTACTTAGCTCATTTAGTATACTAATTCATTTGTTTTGACATTTAAGGTACCTCCACAAGGAATACATAGTCCCACGTGGTCTTTCTAAAAAGTTTATGTTTATCAATCCCCATGATATCAGCTCCCATGATCCCAAAATGGAGGTAGAGAAACAATCAAGATTAGTGGCAGATACCTTCACTGCAAGGGCCAAGGCAAATAACACTTTGTTTTTGGCACCATATGTGGAAAGGTGAGTAATTATTTCATGTTGCTAATCAATATTATGAAATTCAATTGTTTGCTAATCGTTGTTAATTATTCTCATTGTGTTTGTGGTACTTAGGGGACATTGGATGTTAATAATTATCAATCCCTTGATGGAAATAATATGGTACTTGGATTCCCTTAATGGGAAAGTGAGCAACCGACCAAAGATGAAGGATCTATTCGATATGTAAGTTGATTAAGTTTTGTGCATATATTTAATTTGTTGTTTACACATAATTTTTGTCATCAGCTTTAATTTTTTTTACATTCTTTATAGAGCTTTGGCGATGTACTGGACAAATGCAAATCTCACATGTCCCTTTGATTACAAATGGAAGGAAGTAAAGGTATTTACTATTAACTTTTGAATTAAACAACTATAGTTATTATCTCATTGACTAATGTATATTTGGTTTTTTCATAGTGCCCACAACAACCAAGTCAAAGCTCAGATTGTGGGTACTGCGTTATGAAATTTATGAAAGAAATAATCATCCACTACTCCAATACAACTCCTGATAATGTATAGTATTCAAACTTTACTTTATACATTTAAAGTTTAGATTAGCTACATATATCTAATTTGATTTTGTTATGAATCTTTTGCATATAGTACTTCAAAGACGCATATTTCGCAGAATATTCTCGTTCTCATATGGAACACATTGTCGAAGAGTTGGCTACGACCATTTACTATCAGTGGTTTGAATCAACACTTAAATCAAAAGTGAGTTAATCCTAAGCTATACGTGTGAAAATAGCCATTTAATTTGCATATAGTTCTTGTTATATGTTTAGGAATTTTGTTTAAAGGTACTTGGCCGAATTTGATATTGGTTTTTTGGGCCACTACTTCATTTGCTTAGACTTAGATGATAAATTACATTGGTTTTGATTATGAACAACTCAATTTTTAAACAAGAGTCAAGTGGTGGCAGCTAAAGGGGGAGAAGAGGGAAACTTTTAAAATAACTATGTTAAATGAAAGGATTTGGGAGGCGCAGGATAATGCTAATATCATGTGGAAGGAAATGGATGAGAAGGTCCGAGCGGTTGCTAAAGTAATTTTGGAAAAATCTAAAGGTTTTGGTCGATGAGATAAGGAGACTTGGTGGTGGAACAATGACGTACAAGAGAAAGTTAATTACAAGAGAGACTATTTCAAAGCTATACACTTATGTAATAATACAAAAAATTGGGAAAAGTATCGTTTAGCTAAGAAGGAAACTAAGAAGGCGATGAGTGCAGCTCATTTTAAGACTTTTGAGGAATTTTATAAGGAGTTAGAGATAAAGTCGGGAGAATGAAAGATTTATAAGATTGCAAAAGACAGGGAAAGGAAATCGAGGGATTTGGATCAAGTACAATGTATTAAGGATGAAGAAGGCAATATTTTGGTTGCAGATAGTGATATTAAAGAACGGCGGGAGACCTATTTTTACAAATTGTTTAATGACGAGGGAGGAGGGTTGAGTTATGAGCTAGAGGATTTAACACGAGAAGTTGAACCAGATTTAGCTTTTTACCATAGGATCCGTGTTGGCGAGATTAAAGAGGCGTTTAAGAAAATAGAAAATAGTAAAGCTGTTGGACCTGATTGTATTTCTATTGAAGTTTGAAAGTGTTTAGGTGAAGTAGGGGTGGTGTGGCTTGCTAAACTTTTTAATGTGATTTTAAGTTCTAAGAAAATGCCGGATGACTGGAGGAAAAGTACTTTAGTTCCTATTTACAAAAATAAAGGGATATTTAAAATTGTGCAAACTGCAGGGAGATAAAGCTTGAGTCACACTATGAAATTGTGGGAAAAGGTAATTGAATATAGGTTGAGATTAGAAACTGATATTATTGAGAATCAGTGTGATTTCATGCCGGGTAGGTCTACAATAGAGGCGATTTATTTCTTAAGGGGGTTAATGGAAAGGTATCGGACTAAAAAAAGAGAATTGCGTATGGTCTTCATTGACTTAGAAAAAGCATATAATCGAGTGCCAAGGGAGGTGCTTTGGAAAGCTTTGGAAAAGAAAGGCATACGCATGGCATATATCAAGGCAATAAAAGATATGTATGAGGGGGTAACAGCTACTGTAAGAACGTCTGGGGGCGAAACAAAGGATTTTTCCATAAGGATTGGTCTACATCAGGGATCATCCTTGAGTCCTTATTTATTTAATCTAGTAGTGGATGTTCTAACTAAGCCTATTCAAGAAGAAATCCTTAAGTGCATGCTTTTTGCGGACGATATAGTTCTTGTGGCAGAGTCAAGAGAAGAGATTAATTTTAAACTTGAGTTATAGAGAAGTAATTTAGAGTCGAAAGATTTTCGTCTGAGTAGAAGTAAAACTAAATATATGCATTGTAATTTTGATAAGAGGCAAGTTAGAAGTACCTTGGAGGTCAGATTGGGAGATCAAGTTATTCCACAAATAGATAAGTTCAAATATTTGGGATCAGTTATACAGAAGGACGGTGAAATTTTGGAGGATGTTTATCATAGAATTCAGGGCGGGTGGTTTAAATGGAGAAATGCTACTGGGGTTATATGTGATCGGAAAGTACCATATAAAGTAAAAGGAAAATTTTATCGCACTGCTATAAGACTAAGCGTGTGTTTGGGAAAGCGTTTGGGAATAGATTTTGGGGCAAAACCTCGGTTTGAAAAAATTTCACACAAACATCAATTTTTGTCCAGAATTGATTTTGGGCCAAAACCTCGGTTTGTAAAAATTTTTGCCAAACAGCCATTTTCCTCCAAAATTGATTTTGGGCAAAACCTCGGTTTGAAACCATGGTTTTGAAGAAGCTATTTTTCAATAGATTTTGGAACTGGAAAAGAGCTTATAGATTATCTAATTACTATTTTACCCCTACTTTTTTCTTATACTCTCTCTCCTCTCTCTCTCCTCTCTCTCCCCTCTCCCCTCTCTCCTCTCTCTCTCTCCTCTCTCTCTCCTCTCTCCTCTCTCTCTCCTCTCTCTATCCTCTCTCTCCTCTCTCCTCTCTCTCCTCTCTCCTCTCTCTCCTCTCTCCTCTCTCTCTCCTCTCTCCTCTCTCCTCTCTCTCCTCTCTCCTCTCTCCTCTCTCTCTCTCCTCTCTCATACTTTAATCAAATCATACCCTTTTTAGTAATTTATTAATATAAAAAGTGATTCTACTATTAATCATCCAAACATCTCTATTTGCAAAATCTATTCTTCTCATAATCTATTCTTCCCAAAATCTATTCTCCATAATCTATTCTTCCTAAAATCTATTCTTTCCAGAATCTATTCTCCCAGAATCTATTCACCAGAATCTATTCTCCCCAGAATCTATTCTCCAAAAGCTAATCCAAACACACCCTAATAATGCTTTATAGAAGTGAATGATGGCCTTTAAAAGGACAGCAAGAGCATAAAGTTGGGGTAGCTGAGATGGGGATGTTGAGATAGATGTGTGGGCATACAAGAAAATATAAAATTCATAATGAATATATACGGGGAAGAGTTGGAGTGGCACCTATTGAAGAGAAAATGGTAGAGAACCATCTTAGGGGATTTGGACACGTACAAAGAAGGCCAAGGGATGCGCTGGTGAAGATGGTGGATCAAACAGTATGGACACCTGTTAAAAGGAGTATAAGAAGGCCAAAGAGAACGCTCAAAGAAGTCATTGAGCGGGATCTCCTGGTCAATAACCTATCCAAGGATTTAGTTTTTGATAGAGTACAATGGTGTCGTATAATCCATGTAGCCGACCACATTAATGGGATAAGGCTTGTTGTTGGTGGTGGTGTAGATTGAGGAATTTGTTGTGCTAATTCTGTTGTTGTCATTATCATTTGTGTTTCTTTCTATAAGATGTTCTGTTTTTGACCACTGGAAAGTATGTTTTTTTTTAAGTTTAAATTATTTAACCAGCAAGTATTTATACATATTTAATAGTTATTTAGCCAAAACTGTCAAGTAAGCCTAAACCCTAAACTCACATGTAAAACATGAGCTTAATACTTGACAATTGTGTGAGTTTAATTGTCAAATATTTGACCCCATATTTAACATTTTAATATGACCTCAAACCTCAAAAGATGAATTCTTGATGTTTAGAAATCGTTAAATATGGAAAAAAATTAACTGTCAAATGTTCTAAAATATGTAGTAGAGAGAAAGAAAGATGATCATAATGGTTTACAAAATGCGTGTGCATTCGCGCAAAAATGATCGACCTTAAATAGGACATGAAATATAAAGGGTACACAATGAGTTTTTCACTAAATGTTGTTTTATTTTCCTTTTTCTACAGATTGAGCCACCAGCTACTGAAGCTGAACAGAGCCCCGCAGCTCCTGATACTCGTGCCACTCAAAATGAGTATAATATTTTATAGCACCTAATTATTTCTAGTTTCTCTTAACTTTATCTGTCCAAAATTACTATTTTTATGTCTAAATAATTTAATATGATATCTCATACTATATATAATTTTACTTAATACACTTGAACGTTTTAAACAAAATTTATATGATGGCATTTTCAGCTTGCAAATTCACTAATTTCATTTATACATATGCATGATAAACAAACAATATATAATTTTTTGTTAAAAAAATGCCTCTGATATGTTCAACCTCATATATGGGTGTGAACCCCATATTTATAATATATAGTCTAGATAATGTACACCTGCTTGCACCTGGTGTTTTTTAACGCATGGTCATATGACCCATTTTTGAGAGAAGCTTGTATTCTGTCTTCTTTAATTTCTATACCATTCCTAGTAAATCATTATCACTGGAATATTCTACTTGTGTGAGTTTATAGGTAGGCTTAGGGCGAGGTCTTGAGAAACCAAAGGCATTGTATAATATTTTATCTTAATTATCTTTCTGTCTTTCACTCCAATAATTCGATAAAGTAAGACTGCTCATAATTTATATGTAAGTATGATTGATCCATTTTATATTTTGTAGAGATATTAATTATTAATATATACTTTTATGTAAGAAATGTTGCTAAGATATTTCTTAGCAACATTTCTGGCATAAAGTGTTACTACCTATTAACTTGCTTCTCATTTTAGCTGTTAACAATCTATCTACCAATAGAAAAACTTGAATTCTTCTAGGCCCCTTCCATTCCAAACTTGAATCCTGTGAGATCACAAATCTCATTCTGCACTCTTCTCTTTCTGTAATTTTTTAGAAATATATACTTGGCTTTTAGGCATTGATTTTTTTGACCAGACGCCGCGCCAAAATTTCCACAACATTACAAGCCGTGCCCCTTGGACCCATTCTCAATGGAAAAACAATCTTCTCCAGGAGCTTTAAGACCACCCATTTGGGAAAAGGCAGACTAAACCTCCTCTCTACTAATTCTTCTACCAACCCGAGCCAATGCCTCAATTTTTTACTACTCCCAGCCTTTTTTTGTATCAATCCATCCTGTATCTATTACTTCTTCATTGAACAGATTCAAATAGAAGGGCTTCAAACTATTACTATCTATTTTGATTTAACTTATTTGTTAACTTCGCAAACCATTTCACCTGTCAATTCGTTCTTCTATACTTCGCTTCCCATTACTTTGCTTGTATTTTTGCACATTGTACATTCAAGTAATTAATAGACATTTCATTTCATTATAAAAAAACATTTTAAAATCGGACAGGGTGTATCATTGGAAATATAAGATGAATCAAGCTACTTTCCAAGTGGTTCTTGTCGGAGTTTTGGCTTGCTTGAATGCTTTCCATGTTGGAGCTGAAAACCCGTATTTGTTTTTACTTGGAAAGTGACTAATGGAAAAACTAGCATTTATGAACACATGTATTTGTTTTTTCTCAACGTGTGCTTTTATTCCTATGTAATTTTTTTTTGCTGAAATTGAAGATGATCGAAATTAATGATAATTATTAGCGATGCCTTTATCAATGCATTCTTATCAACGGTCATTTTCCATATAATTTGTCTTATATGAACCTTTTGGGTACATATATTTTACTATGTAGGGCTCTCCATGATAATAGTTTGAAAATAATGATCATATAATATTATGCGTGTTATGTTGATTGTCAATGATTGGGTAACCACGTAATATTGTATACACTAGCATAATCTAATATGGTGTATGTGTAGTTATTACATAACAAATTTATAATAAGATAAAGGGACTCACTTTATCTTATTATAAAATTTGTTATGTAATAACTACACATACACCATATTATTTATTCTATTTTATTTTTCTACCTTGCTATTTCACCTTCTTTTCCCACTTTCTTACCCCATTTGGTCTCTTCAAGCTATCCGTGTGCCTCTTGTAAGCATTTCTTCTTGTTTTAATTTTTACACGGTATATAGAATAAATATTGTTTTTTAATTTATATAGTCTATCTCCTTATATTTTAATGGATGGGTCATGTTACCTGTTATATAGTGTAGATGTCGTGCATGCTTTATTTTGCTTTAATTTAATTACTCAGTCTTATTCATAGAGGTGAGATCGAGATGACAACAAGAGAGATACAACAATTTCTACCAGGTGAACCATCACAGGGGCTTTCCTTCGATTCTTCCTTATCTTGGCCGGATGAATCAGTGGGCAGTGCATATGAATTTTTCCTCAAGAAGTTTTCATTGCCTTTATTGGGTGGCCTATTAATAACGGTAAGCGACTACTATTTTCCTTGAATTGTTTATTGTAACCAAATCTTTTAAAATAGATGGATGATATGCATAAAAGTTCAATGGCTTTGTTCTGATTTAGGTTAATTCTTGTCTGGCTGAAAAAATGGGACTGGCTACAATTAAAAAAGAAGAAAGGGATGGGCTATTTGTCGTTCCTATATCACCTGGTAGTCACAAGAATGCTGACAAGACTTTTGGAGAGTGCTACTTTCTGCAAAGCCCTTCTGACAGGGAAAGAGTTCTTGTAAATATAATCAAGAAGTATCCAATGCTGATTTTTGTGGATTTTACAGCATATTTTGCGGCCCATGGTATTTATTTACTTAAGTCTTGTATATTTGAATGTTCATATCAAAATATCCTCATTTTGATCATATGCATAGGTAGAAACTAATAATAGAATATTAGCGACAATATTAATCTAATTATTGCCATACATAAATTATGACTTTTCATGAGTTCAAGTTTCTCTAATTTCTCTTTTAGGTACTGCCATGTTGTGCATTGAGTTTAGGGTACCCTTTATGATGGGGACTACTACTAGTAGTGAAGCCAATAATTTTTTGCGTGACACTGATGTTTATGCACTTTTGTACCAACAAATTGCAAAAGAGATATCTTGGAGCTAGTAAAACCCCCATATACATTTTAATTTATGCACTTTAGCACAAGCATTTTGTCAATCTTATACTGTTATATATTGTCACTTCAGGCTCGTAGATATCTTGAAAGTTTAAAAAATATGTCTCTTCATTGTCCTAGGGTATTCTCTGACTATTACTTGAAGGTAATTCTCCATCCCCTTTTATTTTGAGTTATTGTGAAGGATTCTAATTGCATGCATGTATTTAGTTAGTTCATATTAGTAAATTTTTTATGGTTATTTATTTTGTAATCTCGCCAATATAATGCATTGATACTCAAAATGTTTTTAATATTGTTGTTGTAAGTAGTATGATGTGGTCTTAGGTTTCTCGTTGAAAGAAATATATTGATAGATTATCTAGGTTCTGCTTTGTTTCTAGATTTCCCTAAAAGAAGTGAATTGCAATCAAACAACAATGATTATAAGAATTAGTGTGAACCTCTGTTATGAAAAAAAGAGCAATCATTCATCTAAAAATATTCAAGTTCAATATAAATTTAATGATTTTTTTAGGAAAAGCATTATTTTAATCTTTGTTCTTTCTTTTAAAGAGAAGAAAAGTGTTGTTTTCGATTTTTTTTTTACTGGAAGTGGTATTTTGGATCTAAAACCCCTAAAAACATATATTTTAATATATGCACTTGGGCACAAGAATTTTGTCATTCTTACATTGTTATATACTGTCCCTTCAAGTTATTGTATTTATTGAAAGTATAAAAGTTTCGTCTATGTATTGTCTTCGTCTCTCATCTAGGTATTCTAGCTGGAAGGTAATTCTCCATCCCCTTTTATTTCAAGTTATGGTTTTTTGTAAGAATTAAGTCGAATCTTTTTCATCACCGTTTGACCTTTCTTCTTGGTTGAATGTTACGATATATGTCACCTTCTTCCAAGATCTGAGCTTCAATAGACTCAGGGCGCCTTTTGATGTTAATCGGGCGTACGTGTTAGGTCACATCATATGGCATTTAGTAATTAACATACATGAGATCCTCTTGAAGAACATCATTGCACCTATAAATTCGTTTTTCTTCTTGAACGTAACATAACACATCACTATTGTAAAGGATTCTAATTGCATGCATGTCTTTAGTGACTTCATATTATTAAATTATGTTTTGGTTATCTATCTATTTGGTGCAGCGGCCACGGCTAGATATTGAGGCTGGACTAGGGGAGGAGTTCAATGGTGAGATAGCAGGAGGCCATCTTAGGTAGACAATGGTACTTTATTGTTTGAAAACAGATATATAAGTTCAAACTAACAATTATTTATCTTGTTTCAGGATTTACTATCCAATACATGTGTCCATTTTCCTAATCTCATCCCTTATTATGGGTTCTTTTCTTTTCAAGATGACACGTAAAGGTATTATTATTATTTTTAGTATAATGTCTTTTTTAAATTATTGTTACTATTTTGTTATTATTTTTATTGTGCTAATTTATTTGTATATTTTTCAGATCATAATAGGCTCCTAGCCATTGTTGCCTTTAGCGTCTTGTCTATCGTAGAAGTGTTTTTCACATTTGTGATGTTATACGTCATTCGTGTTCTGATGAACTGGCTAGGCAGGCGCAAGACCTTTCAAGTAGTCAGTGAGGTGGTTTATGTCTTAGCAAATGATGCGCTTAATTTCCTAGAATTTTACCCACTCTCATATAAGTACACTCCAGAATATCTTTCTTTATTTGTAGCGATTGCATCTAACTTGATCCTCGTGGGTACATCTATAGAGCATGAATATGGTGTGCGAGGAGTTAGTCCATCACCGGCTTCTCACTTTCATGTCTCTATTAACCTTTTAATATTAGGTTATCTTCGTTTTAATGTTTCTTTTTACCAACTTGTCATTGATAGAGTGATTTTTCATCATCCTCTATTTTTCATTATGACCCTTTTCATTAAGATTTTGGGTTATGTGGGTAGATTTAGTTTGAGGGAGATGGGAATTTAGAACTTTAGTCTATATAAATGTTGTATTTTGACATGAAAGTTATGAGATAGTGTATTTTGATTTGATATTGTTAATATAATTCAATAATATACTTCACATTGTGTAACTATTAAGATTAGATTTGGTATCAATATGACAATTTATAATAATTTGTATTATTCCCAAGTAATAATTATATAATGTGATTATTTCTTGAACTCTTTATAATGCCCAAAAAAATTTGTATACTTTTGAAAGTAAAAAATTACATAAAAGTAGGACAGGTAAACAAAGAAGTATATGTGAACCTAGTTTCTCTGAAGTCAATTTTGGTTTATAATGAACTTTGAACAGCAGAGAATGGTAACTAAAATAATAAACTAAATAAATAACCTAATTAAAAAATAAATAATCTAATTATACAAACATGACCAACTAATCTATAAAAATAAATTTTTGTTCAAAATAATTTTCTATATCTAAAATATACAGCGTTTGACTTGGACTATATGGACGAACGATTATCCATTTTAGAGTTATAAATTTCTCTTAATCTTGTGTTGTTTAGGCAACATTTTCCATTTTAAGACTTAGGAAACAGAGTTGAAGGTCAAACCATTTATACTCGGCGTCATGTTAATTAACACGCCATAAGCATATAAGAAACAGTACATAAATTTTGTCTATTTGATTACATCATTATTCATGCAAAGTCGAACCAACAATATTGCTGAAACAACATGAAGCTAACTCTAAAACGCATATAGGGAATTCTTCCATGAGAATGTTCTTTTTTATTATCATTAAAATATCTAAGTCATAATACACTAAATTTTTTCCACATCAGATTGCCCACTCAGCATGCCAAATAAGCATTTTAAATGGTATTAGTGTCACATGGATAAGTTTAACACTGTTAACAATATAAGAACTAACAACTTAAAAGAATAAAATTTGGGGTTTAAAAATTGAGAGATTACAACTAAAATGAGAATAAAGTTAAGGGATTAAAAGTTATATTAACTCTAATTTAACAAATACATGAGAACAATTCTCATGAAATCCATTCGTCATGTGTGTATATATATATATTTAGTTGAGGGTATTTGGGCACTTTTATTTTTATTTTAAATGTTCATAACACACTTTAAATAAAAAATTTATGGATATTTTAACACCTTTATCATTTTCAAATTAGGGGCATTCTTATACTTTTATAAAAAATAGTATGCGTCATACTATAAAAAATAACATACGTTAGCCTATTTTAACGGATTTATCTTTTTTACATTGATTTTAAACGTTTAAAAGTATTTTTTTACTCTAAATATATTTACGATGTCATCAGACTCACATTGAGTAAATATTTATTGATAAATTACACATTTATGCCTTGTGCTCTTTTACCAACAAAAGGATCATCTTTTAATAGAGACAAAACAAAACTAACGATTAGATAGACTACGTAGTCTGCCCTGGCATATGGAATAGACATAAAAATACTCCGAAATGAAAGTCACGTTTTCAGAATCCAGAAATGGAGTTGGAGGTTGGGGCCTAGGATATTCCACTTGTAGAGTATAAGAACCCATATTTTGTTATGTGAAGTTGCAGGATCCTTGTATAGGATAAGAAATGGCTTTTTGGTCTGCTGTCTTTTCTCTTATTTCCATATTCAAAGTAACCTTCATTTTTGCCTTCTTATCTTCTTGATCAGCTTCAATTTTCTGTCTTGGTAGAAACAAGCGTGAAAATATTATTTTTTATTCAAAATTTTAACATAGAGTTGACATATAAAATGTAGGGAACAAATATAAACTTTTACATTATTTTTTATAATTTTAAAATTATTACATTTTAATATAGGGTTAAATTATATTCAGTACTCTGAATTATTTTTCCTGTAGGTATCTTAAACTATTTTATAGTTCAATACTCTAAAATATTTTTCTAGTAACATTTGTTAGTTTAAAATATTTTTCTAGTAATGTTTATAATATTTTCTTAATAATTAATATTTTTACTTTCATAAAATGAATAGAAAATCATTTTTGATCATTAAAAGTTATTTTCTCTATTCTCCCATATTTAATGTAAGAGTTACTTAACTAATTAAAATATATTAATGAAGTTAGATAAATTATCTAATTGTAATATATATAACATAATTTTCATAAAATATCTTTTTTATAATATTAGATTGTACCCATTTATAAGTTAAGTACCTTTTTTAAAAAAATAATAAATCTGACAAATTAAGTAATATCTTACATATTTAGAATTAAAAGGAGGAATATATGTTGCTATCTATGTTGATGGAGGCAAGGGTAAGACGTGGTCGATTGTCGAATAAAAAAAGATTATAAAAACAAAGACGTGATTATGAAGACATGAAAATCCATGTCCTCCTTGTTAGTTGTAATAATTGCAAAAAGCATTTAGATTTGGAAAATGAGGATTTAACAAACACACACGTCATTTTTAAAAAAAAAAACAAAGAGAAGATAATTTGAAACGTTTTTGATAAGTTGATATAAATAAAATACTAGTAAGAAATATTACAATCTTCTTATTCTAAATATGAAAACTATTTTAATTAATTTATGTATATTAAAAAATTAATTAATTATAATAATTATGAGTTAATCTTGTATTAGTTTATCAGTTAAGTAAATTAATTTAAAAAAAATAATAGATATAACAGATATAGTATATTAAATTCTTATATTTATTATTAAATTTAATATATTAACTAACTCTTATATAGGGAATATAATTTTTTGCGCAAATTATATCCATTCATTAAGAGTTCTGTTTTATTTAATCAAGGGTAGAATAAATAATTTTTATTTTTTTAATAAGTATGATTATCAGAATTTAAACTTACTATTTTCCTTTTTTTTTTATGTCTTAGAGATGAATTCTTTATATGCGGCATTAATAAATTTCTCTATTGTAGCCAGTAGGACTCATTTTATAGGATATATGAGTGTATAACTAAATTATTATTGAAAAAATAATAAATATAAAAAATAAATTTTATATTAATAATTAATATTAAATTTAAATTAAATTTTATATTAAAAATAAGAAGAATATTAAAACTTCTTCCACACCTTTATATATGGGCTATGTGGGTACAGACCCCACGTTTAAAAGAAAATATTATTTTTTTATGGTGCCAACACTTGCCTAGATCAGCTATATACCGCATGGATGGTCTGAGTATATGTATTATTATATGTACAAATAATTAGACTTTAATCAATTACCGTAACTTTACTAGGTCAACTTACAATTGAATCAATAAATAAATTAGTAATAAATTTTGATTCATTTATTTAAATGATTTAATCAATTATCATCAACTATCAATAATAATTAATTATATTTTTAAAATCTTATAATACCTAGTTTAATTAAAAATAAATTTGGATTGATTCGATTAAATTTCTTTTATCTACGAGTTATAAGTAATAATCTCAATAAATAATCTCATTTTAATATTTAAAAGATTTTGAATCATATTATAATAATTATCAATAATCTTATTAACTGATTTTATAGTATTTAAAATTTCTAAACACATTGCTAATTCATAATAATCATAAATAATTAATTATAAAATATTTTCCCACATATGTGATTTGTAATATTAATGATGGTAAAAAAATAATTTTAAAATTTTATCTATGTAAATTTTTATTATTAAAAAATCTATATGATAAGATTTGATTGAAGAATTGGATTTAATGAATATAAGCAAATGAACCTAAATTTTGTCCATTAAAAATATAACTAATATGTTATGATATAGTTCTTAAAATTTCTAACATGTCATTTAAAAATGGATGAGTAATTGAATAGAAAGAAAGAATAATTAATGCCAGTGATTTTTTAGCCCACAGCCTAAAAATTCTATATAAATAGAGTTCGTGAGTCATATTTATAATTTTATATTGTTAGTTCATCTTTGGACTCTCTCAATCAATAGAGATTTTAATATTAAAAAAATCATATGATAAGATTTGATTAGAAAATTAAATTTAATAAATATAAACAAATTAGATTTAATATAATAATAATAACCACCTCTGAGGCCATTTGTTTCACATCCCCATTAACCACAATATTTAAACATTTGTTTTGCATTAAAGGCTTCGTGTGGATCAGTCTTCTTCTTCTTTTTTTCAAACTCTCCAACTCTATGGGGCCCACCCACTTATATGGATATTTAGACAAAAATCCCTCTTCCTTGTAGAAAGACAAATTTTGCTTATCCTCGTACACCTCCAAGCTTGACAGTCCCCATGTTTTCGCAAGAAGCCCAGCATTCTATTCTGCTACGTTGACATCTTTATATATATATATATATATAGGGCTCCAAATTTTGACAGGTAGCTCTCATTCTTACCTTTTCTGACATTTTTCAAACATTTTCCTCGGTTCCCTCTTATGTTCCTTGTGTAATTCTTTTTTGAAAATGATTATTTTCACCTTTATTGAATTTAATTATTTTTGTTATATTCAATTTTTTTTAAAAAAATATTTTAATGGGCATGGATTTAAAATTCTTAACTATAATTTCTTTTAAAAAATAATTCTATTTAAAAAATGTCGATTAAAAATTAAACATAATGAGCTTTGACCACCCATATTAAATCTTTACAATCCATCTTCTACAGTCACAATTGGACCTCTAATGATTCTCCCTGTCAGCAATTATGGCAGTGGCCAGATTCCTGAAAGAGCAAAGTTCTTCATGTGGCAAGTATTCCATGAGAGAATTCCTACAAATAACCCTAGAACACAGAGGATGTAGTGAGAGTGCGGAGTGCTTGTTTGAGTGCTTTTAGGAAACAGTGCTTCATGTTTTGAGGGATTGTGAGATTGTAAACAGTTTGTGGATATCTATTATTAACCCAATTTATCATTCTGTATTTTTTAATGGCAATTGCAGGACTGGTTGAAGTAGAACATGAAGCATAATTCAGGTGGTACAAAGTTCGCCAAATGGTCTTGGATGCGGATCTTTGGACTGATGTGTAGGCTCTTGTGGAAAAATAGATGCAGGAGAGTGTTTGATGGTAGTGTTGAACATTACCAAACCTTGGTTCATAGGTGCATTTATCAACTGATGGTGGGGGTTGAAAGCAGCAAAGTTAGATACAAGATCTTCAAAGTGCCTGACAGAGATGAAGTGAAGTGGTGTGCTCCTCCTACTGACTACGACTGGATTGATGTTGATGGGTCACTTAACAATCAGCTACAAGCGGCTTGTGGTGGACTTGTTCAGGACGCTGGATTGTGGTGTTCCAATGAAAACTGGGGTTTAATTCCAGGGTTGCTGCGGAACTCCTGGTGATCAGGGAAGGGCTACAACTATGTAATGATAATGGGTTTAGGAGAATTAAGTTATACTCAAATTCTGCATAAGCTCTACATTTGTTTAGGTAATGGTGTTTCTTTACACCCGTTGAGTGACATTATCATTGAAATTAGATCAATGTTGATCATACATGGTTACAGGGAAGCTCTTCGATGTGTGGATATTCTTGCCAAGAAGGATCACGAGGCAAGCTCAGACATATGGTGCTGAGTGAACCTCCTACGTACTATTCAACTGTTTTGCTTAAGGATTTAGGTCTAGTTTATTTTCTCTTTAGATTCGTTCTGACATTGTTTGTCATTTGTTAAACGTTAAAGAATGTTCTTGTCTTTATATTAAAAAATTTTGGTTTTCTCTTTCGACTTTTATCACAGGTCTCTTTTTTTTTCCATTTGACTCTCGTCCCTATTCATTTTCCCTTTTCTCTCTCATTATCCTTCATCAGATTTGTTTTATCTCTCCTCATTCTTCTTTCCACCATTTTTTTACTTAACCAGAGATCCAGATTTGCCTATTTTACTTCTTTTTCAGCTTTTCCTTTCTCATTATTTCACCAAATGTCGAAGAGCATCTGGGTTTCCTTCACCTTCCATTCTTCAACAAACTAAGTAGCAGTAAAATCGTGCTAAAAAGGCTTTAAAAATTTTTGGTAGAAAATCTTAATATTCCAATTTCCAACAAAAAGAACTAGGTATCCGCGGAAGTTTAAAAGCACGGTGTCGTGACTAAAATCACTGTTGAAAAATCACCAAGCCTTGCATCTGAACTTTTTTCTGATCAAGGGTTTAGGGTTATCGTAAAAACTCAACCTGGATGATAACGGAGGAGAGGGGAAAGAAAGAAAAAAAAAGGAAAGCGGAGAGTAAGAATGTTCTACTTTTTATTATTAAAATATCTAAGTCATAATACAATGAATTTTTTCCACATCAGATTGCCCATTCAGCATGCCAAATAAGCATTTTAAATGGTATCAGTGTCACATGGATAAGTTTAACACTGTTAACAATATAACAACTAACAATTTAAAAGACTAAAATTTAGAATTTAAAAATTGAGAGATTATAACTAAAATGGGAATAAAATTAAAAGATTAAAAGTTATATTAACTCTAATTTAACAAATATATGAGAATAATTTTCATGAAATATATTCGCCATGTATATATATATATATGTTTTTTTAATTGAGGATATTTTGATATTTTTATTTTTATTTTAAATGTTTATAACACACTTTAAATAAAAAATTTATGGATATTTTTACACCTTTATCATTTTCAAGTTAGGGGCATTCTTATACTTTTATGAAAATAGTATAGGTTATACTATAAAAAATAACTGACGGTAGCCTATTTTAACGGATTTATCATTTTTACATTGATTTTAAACGTTTAAAAGTATTTTTATACTTTAAATATATTTACAATGTCATCTGACTCACATTGAGTAAATATTTATAGATAAATTACATATTTATACTTGTTATTATTTTCATTTAGGATAGCATAAACAATAAAATTGCCTTATGCTCTTTTACCAACAAAAGGATCATCTTTTAATAGAGACAAAACAAAACTAACGATTAGATAGACTACATAGTCTGCACTGGCATATGGAATAGACATAAAAATACTCCGAAATGAAAGTCACGTTTTCAGAATCCAGAAATGGAGTTGGAGGTTGGGGCCTAGGATATTCCACTTGTAGAGTATAAGAACCCATATTTTGTTATGTGAAGTTGCAGGATCCTTGTATATGATAAGAAATGGCTTTTCGGTCTGCTGTCTTTTCTCATATTTCCATATTCAAAGTAACCTTCATTTTTGCCTTCTTATCTTCTTGATCAGCTTCAATTTTCTGTCTTGGTAGAAACAAGCGTGAAAATATTATTTTTTTATTCAAAATTTTAACATAGAGTTGACATATAAAATGTAGGGAACAAATATAAACTTTTACATTATTTTTTATAATTTTAAAATTATTACATTTTAATATAGAGTTAAGTTACATTCAGTATTTTAAATTATTTTTCCTGTAGGTATCTTAAACTATTTTATAGTTCAATACTCTAAAATATTTTTCTAGTAACATTTATTACTTTAAAATATTTTTCTAGTAATGTTTATAATATTTTTTTAATAATTAATATTTTTACTTTCATAACATGAATAGAAAATCATTTTTGATCATTAAAAGTTATTTTCTCTATTGTCTCATATATAATATAAGAGTTACTTAACTTATTAAAATATATTAATGAAGTTAGATAAATTATCTAATTATAATATATATGACATAATTTTTATAAAATATCTTTTTTATAATATTAGATTGTACCCATTTATAAGTTAAGTAATTTTTTTAAAAAATAATAAATCTGACAAAGTAAGTAATATCTTACATATTTAGAATTAAAATTATGAGGAATATATGTTGCTATCTATGTTGATGGAGGTAAGGGTAAGACGTGGTCGATTGTCGAATAAAAAAAGATTATAAAAAAAAAATGACGTGATTATGAAGACATGAAAATCCATGTGCTCCTTGTTAGTTGTAATAATTGCAAAAAGCATTTAGATTTGGAAAATGAGGATTTAACAAACACAAATGCGATTTTGTTTTAAAAAAAAACAAAGAGAAGATAATTTGAAACGTTTTTGATAAGTTGATATAAATAAAATACTAGTAAGAAATATTACATTTTAACTAATTTATATATATTAAAAAAATTAATTAATTATAATAATTATGACATAATCTTATATTAGTTTATCAATTAAGTAAATTAATTTAAAAAAATAATAGATATAACAGATATGGTATATTAATATCTTATATTTATAATTAAATTTAATATGTTAACTAACTCTTATATAGGGAATATAATTTTTTGTGCAAATTATATCTATACATTAAGAGTTCTGTTTTATTTAAGCAAGGGTAGCATAAATAATTTTTATTTTTTTTAATAAGTACGATTACCAGAATTTAAACTTACTATTTTCCTTTTTTTTATGTTTTAGAGATGAATTCTTTATATGCGGCATTAATAAATTTCTCTATTGTAGCAAGTAGGACTCATTTTATAGAATATATGAGTGTATAACTAAATTATTATTGAAAAAAATAATAAATATAAAAAATAAATTTTATATTAATAATTAATATTAAATTTAAATTAAATCTTATATTAAAAATAAAAAAATTATTAAAACTTCTTCCACACCTTTATATATGGGCTAAGTGGGTACAGACCCCACATTTAATAGAAAATATTAATTTTTTTATGGTGACAACACTTGCTTAGATAAACTATATACCGCATGGATGGTAGGGCTGGTCATGGGTGTCCCGTCCCGGGTGACCTGTCCCGGTCTCAAAGATTTCGGAATGGATCTATCCTGTCCCGAAACGGACCGGTACAAGTCCCCTTCGGGACGGGACGGTTCTTGGCATGACCCTCGGGTCATCCCGTCCCGTCCCGTCTCGACTTTTTTTTTTCTTTTTTCTTTTATAAATTATACTTAATGAAGAGTAAATTTCCTTTTTTGTTTTCTTTTGTAAATCATATAAGGGAGTAATAGTAATATTTGGAGGAAGTTGTTATAATTTTTTATATAAAATAATTTATAAAATAATATTTTTATATTTTTTTTTAAAAAAAAGGGTTCAGGAATTCCTGAACTCGTCCCGGTCTCGAAGGGAACTGGGATATATTCGGGATGGGACAGGACACGGGTCAAAAAATGTGTCCCGTGTCCTGTATCGGGACGGGACACGGGACAGGGTTATCCCGATCCCGTCCCAACCCGTGAACGCCCCTAATGGATGGTCTGAGTATATGCATTATTATATGTATAAATAATTAGACTTTAATCAATTACCGTAACTTTACTAGATCAAATTATAATTGAATCAATAAATAAATTAGGACTAAATTTTGATTCATTTATTTAAATGATTTAATCAATTATCATCAACCATCAATAATAATTAATTATATTTTTAAAATCTTATAATACCTAATTTAATTAAAAATAAATTTAGATAGTTTTGATTAAATTTCTTTTATCTATAAGTTATAAGTAATAATCTCAATAAATAATCACATTTTAATCTTTAAAAGATTTTGAATCATATTATAATAATTATCAATAATCTTATTAACTGATTTTATAGTATTTAAAATTTCTGAACACATTACTATTCATAATAATCATAAATAATTAATTATAAAATATTTTCCCACATGTAATATTAATGATGGTAAAAAAATAATTTTAAAATTTTATCTATGTAAATTTTTATTATTAAAAAATCTATATGATAAGATTTGATTGAAGAATTGGATTTAATGAATATAAGCAAATGAACCTAAATTTTGTCCATTAAAAACATAATTAATATGTTAATATATAGTTCTTAAATTTTCTAACATGTCATTTAAAAATGGATGAATAATTGAATAGAAAGAAAAAATAATTAATGCCAATATTTTTTAGCCCACAGCCTAAAAATTCTATATAAATAGAGTTCGTGAGTCATATTTATAATTTTATATTGTTAGTTCATCTCTTGACTCTCTCAATCAATAGAGATTTTAATATTAAAAAAATCATATAATAAGATTTTATTAGAAAATTAAATTTAATAAATATAAACAAATTACACTTAATAGAATAATAATAATAATAACCACCTCTGAGGCCATTTGTTTCACATCCCCATTAACCACAATATTTAAACATTTGTTTTGCATTAAAGGCTTCGTGTGGATCAGTCTTCTTGTTTTTTTTTTTCAAATTCTCCAACTCTATGGGGCCCACCCACTTATATGGGCATAATATTCTCTTTACCCACATGTTTAGACAAAAATCCTTCTTCCTTGTAGAAAGACAAATTTTGCTTATCCTCGTACACCTCCAAGCTTGACAGTCCCCATTTTTTCGCAAGAAGCCCAGCATTCTATTCTGCTACGTTGACATCTTTATATATATATATATATATATAGGGCTCCAAATTTTGACAGGTAGCTCTCATTCTTACCTTTTCTGACATTTTTCAAACATTTTCCTCTGTTCCCTCTTATGTTCCTTGTGTAATTCTTTTTTGAAAATGATTATTTTTACCTTTATTGAATTTAATTATTTTTGTTATATTCAATTTTTTTTAAAAAAATATTTTAATGGGCATGGATTTAAAATTCTTAACTATAATTTCTTTTAAAAAATAATTTTATTTAAAAAATGTCGATTAAAAAACATAATGAGCTTTGACCACCCATATTAAATCTTTACAATCCATCTTTAATAAGTTTTGGGTACTCATCTTTTTGAAGATAAAATTAATTTCTTACCAGACATAAAAGTAAATCAAAATATTTTTACTTTATGAATTTTTCCCAATCAAGATTTTAAGATGATAAAATTAATTTTTTACCGGAGATAAAAATTTAAAAAAAAAAACTGAAATAGTTTGAAAGAAGAGTGTAAGAAAAAGAGCGTGGGTGTGTGTTGCCGTGAGAGAGAGAGTGATGCAGGTGGTCACCGGACCATACGACGATACGGACAAATTTCGTAGAGAGATAGAGAGAGAGAGAGATACCGAAAATCTCTCTCTCTCTCTCTCTCTCCATTTTCTGTTTCTATCATTATCGTGCCAGTTCCCAGTTGGTAAAACTTCTTGAGCATTTCCCATCTCACCTATACATTGCCACTCGCATATATTTGATACGGTGGATTTTGTTACTACAGAAACCACAAATCATTCATTAGACAACCTTTTGTGTGTGTGTGTGTGTATATATATATATATATATATAACTACTACTTCCCCCCACACCTTAACATATTAACTAAATAACTAGTCTATAAAAATAAAAAAATTAATTAAATTAATTATTTATAATAAAATATGTGTTATTTTTTTTAAAATATGATTTATTTAAACACCCTTAACATATGTAATTAATAAGAATAATTTGAAAAATAATTATAAAATTGATAGACAAAAGTTAAAACTAAAGTACAGTTTTTAACTAGTTTCTAAATTTAGAATTGGAAGAAATATTATTTTAAGTAGGGTCAAGTTATATCAGGCAACTTAAAGTATTTTTTTAACAACACTTTGGAGAAAAAATGTTTCAAGGAAAAAATTGCACCAAAAGTATTTTAGGAAATTAGTTGCCAATAAAAAAATATTTTATTGGATGAAGTATAAATTAGTTTAGGATATTAAATACTATTTAGAAAATAATAGTGCAGGATTCATGTTAGGTTGTTAACTCTTTTAAATAAAAATGAGAGAATTTAGCATGTATGACAATGATTGAATAGGGGAAAATAGAGCGAGACATAATATATTGAGGCTTAGAGTACAGGAAAAAAGAAAGAAAGGGAATCAAAGAGAGAGGGAGGGAGGGAGGGAATCGTAGAAGCAACAATACAAACACACACAGAATCATATGAACGTTTCCCACAAATTTAATTCCATATCCATTCACTTCTTTCCCACTCATATATAGAGAGAGAGATGATTGAATGTGACGTATTATTTCATGTCCCCTGAACCCTATTTCTTATCTCAGACAACATTTCATGCACTTAATTCTCCTTGTTTTTATTCTTGCTTTTTTTTTTTTATGTTCAATGGCCATTTTGATTATATTGCTGGAGACTACTTCCTAAATTATATATATATATATATATATATATATATTAATGACTGCCCTGAACGTTTCCTTGCTTCTTTCTTTGTTTCACTTGTAAACAATGAGGAAAAAACAAGAGCTCCGAGATTAAGGATCAAAAGTTGATAGTGGAGTACTCACTATTATGTTGTATAATTGAAAAGCTTCTTCAACCTTTTCTTTCTACACTTTTTTAGCACGTGCCCATCATTGTAAATATATATATAATTATAGTTTAAACATTGAATTGATGTGTATGACTTTTTTGCACTTTTCAACCTTCATTTGCTAATTATCATCCACGCTTTCGTTAGTGAACAAAATAACACATTATATTTAGAGAAGAAAGGAAGAGAATATATGGAGTGGGAAAATGCAGAACGTCCTTCTTCTTGTTTTTTCTCTCTTTACAAATTTTTTTATTGTACAATATATAAAGAACATAGAACCAAGTTTTGTTTTGTTGGAAGTTTAAATTAAACACGGAAATGCTATAAAATTGTGATTTTTTAAAGCTCTTATACAGTCTGAGAGTTTCTTTCATGTACAAATAAATAGATTTATCTGAAAAACATTATATGTACAAATGTGTATATTTATGTGTGTGTGTGTGTGTGTGTGTGTGTTTTCTTCGGGTGCCTAATGTTAATAAGTTTAAGCAATAATTTGAAGATGTTTAGGTCTAAATACACAAAATTTAATTTAATTTCTCTTGAAGTGTGTTTGTTCACAAACTAAACTATTCTATGAAGCACATTAATTAACCTATTAAAATATTTATGATTTTGTATAAAAAATTATGATGTCTTTTATATATCAAAATAATATATTAAAATATATTGGACATGGTGATCATGTAAAGCTTGAACTAGAATTGTTTTTTCTATTTATTAAAAATGAATTCTTATTTCTATTTGCAGCATTTGAGTACACATGTTTTATCTGCTATATGAAATTGTAGAACCTTATTTGAAATATGACACGTAAATCTTCTCATCTCACCACAATACTTTTTGGTCTCCCTTGATCCCAAAAAAGTGACTGATTATTATTAATTTTGTTTTTTTAAAAAAGTGTTTCTTGATCGGACATGCACAACCGCATCCAACATGCAGCCTCATTCTACTGACCTAGTATTTCACTTTTCTCTTCATTCATCATGACTCCAAGGCAAGGCTTAAAGCTACAAAAATATTAATTATTAATTTTAGTGTTTTAATATTGTTATCAATTTTATCCCTATCTAATAATATATACTCTATTTCCAAAATATAAAGTTAATACAATAGTAAATCAAATGAAGGATAAAATAATGTGACTTATAAAAGAGAAAAAAATATATTATCTTTTTGCCTTATAAATAAAACTACAATTGGAGTAAACATTTTTTATCGCCTATCAACGATCTTATTTAATTTAATAAAGATAATGAAAGAAAGTAAAAATTAATTTGATATTAGAGTTTGTTGTAATTAAAATAGATAATATTAAAAATCACTTGAACTTTATTAAAATTAATTTTATTAATATGTGTATCATTATTAAAATAGATAATAGATAATATTAGAGTTTTTTTTATGTAAATTTAATTACAAATACGTTACATGCACACGCAATATATTTTGTCCTGATGCTTGAAGCCACTCAATATTGTATTATTATTAATTATTATTCCCCATATTATTGGCCGTCTCTAAGGACCCCTCGGGTTGTGGTGTTTTACAAATAATATTTATAATAATTAATGTTTTTTCATTTTTATAAAAAGAATACAAAACATAATTTTTAAAATTTAAAATTTATTTGTTGCTATATTTTATTTTAGGGATAAGGGTCATTTTTTCTCTAGAAGTTTCCACGTAAGAATTGTGAGGACTAGAAAGTTCTTTTTAGAACATTGTCACCCTAAAAGTGATAAAATTGGAGCAATGTTACCCTACCTAATAGATCCAAACAGTTGACCCATTATGCTAAGTTAACTTTACCACATATGATATAGTGTCATGTATCATGCCACGTCATCATACCACATCTTCATATCCTCCTCCTCCTCCTCACTAAAGAAACCTAGAATAAACCTGTCATCTACATCATCATCCTCCTCACTGAAAAAAAAAAAAATAGAACATACCTCTTTTCTCCAGCATCATCATCCTCCTCACTGAAAAAGAAAACTAGAACAAACCTCTCATCTCTATCATTATCATCTGGGTCACCCATCATCAAGATTGTGTCATCAACAATTAACTAATAAACAATTAATTAATCTGAAAAAAAAAAACTCCCCTTCATCATCATCATCTTCCATGAATTTATGAACAATTGACAAAAATAACACAAAACCACATCAACAAGAAAAAAACCAATATGAAAAAAACCTCTCCCCTTCATCATCATCATCATCGGAATCCGTGAATAATCAACCAAAAAAAACCAAATCAAACTAGAAAATTAAAATCAAATATGAGCAAAAGTAGAACAAGTCTACAAATCTCCAACAACTATCAAACATGAGCAAAGGAGAATTAGATCTAGGGTGAAAAATCTTCGGAGGGAGTGAGAGGGAGAGATTGGTAGAGACAAAGATCGAAAGTCCAAAGATCTCTCCACCACTACCTCACCGTCCTCGATCGTTGTCAGAATCTCCCCTCGCCATCTTCTATTTATTAGTCACTTTCTTCGGTTCGTAGAGGTTTTGAGATGGGGCTTCAAATTGAAACGGCGGAGGGCGTTTGACGGCAACCGGGAGTGGCAGCAGAGATGAATCTGATGGAGGAGGTTCGTCGGAGTTAATGACGATAGAGATGAGGTTGTCGACGCAGGTGGAAAGGCGAGAGAAAACAATATCAAAGTACACAAAGATTAGGGATTGAGTTTGGAGAAGAAGGAATATAGAGGGAAGAAGCTAGGGTTTCATTGTTTGGAGAAAAGATTATTTTTTGCCTAAGAGGGATTGGGACACAGAAGAGGAGTTAGGATTTGTTATTGAGTTGGGTCAACAAAAGTTGTCTGTTTAGATTTGTTAGGGCAAGGCGACATTACTCCGATTTTGTCACTTCCAGAATGACACCGCTCCAAAAAATATTTCCAGATACTCATTATTCTTACGTGGTAACTTCCAAGGCAAAAATGACTCTTACCCCTTTATTTTAGTGGGTCAAACAAGTCCAATGCATGCTTATGATGAGAAATTTATGATGATGAGAAGTTCCAATACGTCATAATATGTTATCGCACTTAATTCTATAGTCACTTTGATCATGTTGTTGTGGAGACTGCTTTCTTAATTTTTCTTATAATAATATGAAGCTTTGAGGCATGTACCCTCTGGACTACAATATATATTAAGCTGGCGTCTACTTCAAACCGCAAGCCTTACAAAGTAAGAGAAAAAAACAATTTAAGGAATATTTTAATTTGAATGGCAATATAATATCTTATTTTCATTTGGGCATCTGAATTACTCATCTTTTCCTCTGCCACGTGTCCAGGCCTCTTTTTTGTGATACTTAGTATCTCAAAATCTATTCATTTTTTTTTTCAAAATAATAATATGTGGATGTGGACCCGACATCCTCACCCTTTCTCCCCCAAAATGTCACTTTTGTCCCTGCTATTTCCTCTTACTCTTGGGATACCACCACATTTACCCTCTTCCTCCTTCACACGCCGCCTTCACTCTTCCCTCTTCTCCTTCATTCTCTTTCTTGCCACCAGGCTGTCACCACCGTGTATCTTCTTCTTCTTCTTTATTTTCTCTTTGTTTCTACTTATCAGAAGCTTGATGTTGAAGCACTAACCCTTAACTCTCAGGTGGGAGCTGCTTCTTTCAACTTCTCCATATCATTTAGTGCTCTGCTAGCTACTAGCTTTCAGGTGAGTTCTGTTTCTTCCCCTTCATTTCTGCTTACATAAAAGTAACCCTTGTAGACATTTAAACTCACATAATCTGCACTATTTCTGTCTAATTTGCTTTTATAAATATATACATGAAATTATGAAGCAGCTTGCTAGGTTTGCTTCATGTAAGCTTTTACTCTTTATGTGCTATGTTTTTTATAGATATAGTTATCCTCTCTCTCTCTCATGTTGGTTTCTCTCTCTAAAAAACAGAGCCTCCTAACAAGTAGCACAGCTTCATTCCTCTTGGCAAGGTAATAGTACATTTCTCTTCTTGCATGATGTTTGTTTGAGAAATCTGTTTTTGTTTTTATGGTATTTTCATGTATGATCTCTTCTCCAGCTTCACATTGTTAGTCTTTTATGCTTAAGGGTGTTGTTAACCTCCAAACACAGTTATTTTACTGTTAGTGTCAATCTCATATAGTTTCTTATGTCTTTGCTATTAAACTCTTTCATTAAAAATATGATGTAAATACAAACAGTTGACTCTTCCTTATATCTCAAAAAAAATGTTCTCTCTCTTTTAAATAGGATTTTTCCACATAAATAGAAGATTGTGAAAGGAATATGAAAATTTTGCACAAGTTCCCCAAACAAGCCTTATTGATATTTAAACTCACATAAGCAAGTTCCCCAAACAAGCCTTATAGATTTTACTTTTTTCTTATGTTAAAATAACCAATAACATATGTTGTGTTTTGGGTGGGTCTAGGATTAAGCTCAAGTAAGCATTTGGGGAAGTCTGGGCCTAACTAGAAAAAATATAGTTTAATTTCTTGAAGTGTAGTTGGTTCACAGATTAAAATAATATTACAGAGTCCCATATATTAATTAAAGTATTTATGTCTCTTCATCGTTCACTCCTTTTTTGTACCCTGTCCCAGCGAACTTTATGGCCAATTACTAGTTTGTCCTCCATCTTCCTTCTATCATCCCTAGCAAATCATTATCAATGGAATAGCCTACTTGTGTGAGCTTATAGGAAACCCGACTTAGGGTGAGATCCAGCGATAAATCAAAGGCAATTTCGTATAGTTCAGTCTTTCACTCCAATCATTCCATAAAACTAGACTGCTCATAACTTATAACCATGTATGATTTAATGATTTTATATTTTGAAGAGATATCAATATGTACTCGATGATTGGAAGTTTGGAACACGGCTCCTTTCCCAAGTTTTAGTTCATATTATAAATCACTGAGCTCTATTAGGAGAAAGTTGAAGCCATCCATTAAAATGAAGGAGGTCCTTTTTCCCTCACAGGTCATTCACTCACTTATTAGAAAAGGTTGTGTGTAAAAACTAAAATGGTTAGGGGCAATTCAACTACAAAGGCCACTAAGATAATAAAACTTATTACTATTTTTTTTAAATAGAGGGAGAGAACAGTATTATCCTTATTTAATTTATGATGTCTTTTATTTAAAATTTATGCTTAACATAATATTTTAAATTTTTTATGATGTCTTAACAGAAATAGAGCAACCAAAAGCAATAAAATGCAACGCCCAAAAACATATCTTTACAGTGTAACAGCAACACGGATATATCAGCATGAATATGTTCCCTCAATCATAAACAGTTCCTTATTCCTTCGTTTGATAACCTCAACAGCAACGCATATATATATATATCTATAAGTACACTCATAGCGCTAAGGGATGATCACACACAACAACAGAAACCAAACAGGGCGCACGCATACACATTCAATCGAGATTGAAACCACTCCACAACTCTCGACATTCAGCACAACCAACTATGGGAAATCAATTTCACAGTTACCAGTATCAACACAGCACGACAAGCAGAGATACGCAGACATTCACTCGCATACACAGTTTCAGGTGCCACAACCATTCCCTCTCATCCATTTCCATTTCTTCCACCCTCACGGCTTGCCAAGCAGAGCAACAGACAATATCATACACCCACATCCCGTTATGAATATTCAAAAGAAAGTGACTTGTACTTACCACCACAACCACTGCAACACAACACGGCAACAGAGGAGGAAAGTGCTGACCACCATTCACCACACACAACAGATTCAATGGCGGCAAGTCGACGGACGCTCCTGAAACAGAAAGAAGAAAGCCCAACGGAGCTCCCATGGATGCCAATCAGCAGAGACAATAATACCAACCCAAAGCAAACCAAATAGAGACGGGGAAGAAGCTCGGGGTACTGTAACTGTTACAGTATCCCAACATACACCCACTGCACTGACAATAAAGCGTGACAACAGCGACAGCAACACCAACCCAAAACAGAGAAGGAAGAGAAGCTTCTGGTTGCACAACCATCGGCAGAAACTATGGCTCAGGCGACAGAAACCTCAGCAGCTGCCGAGCTCGACATAGTGAAAGAAGAGCACCACGACAGCCACCCTCGCCGGCGTTAACGCAGACGACAAGGTGACGGAGGAGGAACTCACTGCTGCAGACCCAAGGACCCATGAACTTCTCTGAACTTCCTCTGCCTCCAACCTCACTGACAGTCTGAAATGGCGGAAAGGAGGCGTGCTGAATGAATAAAAATGACAGATGGCAAAATGGTAATTTAACGTATCAGAAAAATGAAAATAACTTCTCCCATCTGCAGGAACTGGGGTTCGAACAGGGGACCTCACGTTAAACTTCTCCGCCCTAGACCATTCTGCTAACATGTTCCCATTGATATTTCCTGCACCAAATATATACATATTCCTTTCCTAAGTTGATTTTATCTATTAAAATTCCAGGCCATAACATTCTTCCCCTCTTAAGAAAATTCGGTCCTCCGAATTTGAAAATATTCTCACCTTAGTTCGAATAAGTGCGGGTACTTGATTTACATCTCACTCACCAATTCCCAAGTAGCTTCTTCCTCTTGAATGATTACGCCATAACACTTTCACTGAATGAATCTCTTGATCTTAACCTTTTTTACTTACCCATCCATAATAGCTACTGGATTTCATCATAAGACAAATCTTCATTCTCATGAATTTTTTTTTATATTCCACAACATGAAGTGGATCATACCAATACTTCCGTAGCATCGATACATGGAACACTGGATCAATTCCCGATAATTCTGGTGGTAAGACTAATCGATAAGCTACCATACCTACTTTATCCAAAATCTCAAAGGGACCAATATACTTTGGACTCAACTTGCCTTTCTTCCCAAATCTCATGACACCTTTCATTGGCGAAACATGCAAGAACACTTTATCTCTGACCATGAATTCCAATTCCTTATAACAATGATCCACGTAGGATTTCTGTCGACTCTGAGCTGTCAATAACCTTTTAACAAGACGGGGCAACCCCACGATGAAATCTAAGGTTATGTTTTCCCTATTTTCAATTAGGTATTTCCAACCACTATAACAATCCCACAGGCTTCTGATGTTCTGCTTTAACTTGTTAACACACCAAACAATGTGCAACAAAATCTGCCATATCATTCTTTATACCATGCCACCAATACAATTGCTTCAAATCTTTGTACATCTTAGTTATACCGGGGTAAATAGTATAAGCAGAATGATGAGCTTCTTCTCAAATTTGTCTTCTCAACTCCTGGACTTGAGGCACACAAATCCTGCCCTCGCATCTCAAGACACCTTCCTAATCAATTGCAAATTATGTATTACTCCCATCTTGGACCGAATCTCGCAACTTGCACAGCTTCGATTTAGGGTACTGAGCTTCCTTAATCTGATCACTTAACGAGGAACGAGCTTGCAAATGAGCTAAAAATTCTCCCTTATCAGCAATTTCAAACACAACTCCCTCTTATTCCACTTTATGAATCTCCTGTACCAACGGTCTTCTTTCAGTCTTTATATGTGCTAAACTACCCATAGACTTTCTGCTTAGCGCATCAGCCACCATATTCGCTTTCCCCAGATGGTACATAATCGTACAATCATAATCCTTTAATAGTTCCATCCACCTTCTTTGCCTAACATTCAAATCCTTCTGTTCAAAAATGTACTTGAGACTCTTGTGATATGTGAAAATCTTACACGTTTCACCGTACAGATAATGTCTCTAAATCTTTAGGGCAAACACTACTACGGCCATATCCAAATCATGAGTTGGATAATTCTACTCATGCGTCTTAAGCTTTCTAGAGGCATAAGCAATCACTCGTTCCTTTTGCATTAACACACAACCTAACCCAATTCGAGACGCATCGCAATATACTGTATACCCTCATACTCCTGAAGGTAAGCTTAACACAGGAGCAAAAGTCAAAGACTCCTTCAACTTCTGAAAACTTTCTTTGCACTTATCATCCCACATGAATTTCACATTCTTCTGAGTTAATCTTGTCATCGAAGCCGCTATTCTTGAAAAATCCTGAACAAAACGGTGATAATATCCTGTAAGGCCTAAGAAACTACGAATCTCAGTGACCGTAGTAGGTCATGGCCAACCTTTGACTGCCTCAACCTTACTAGGATCAACCTGAATATCGTCTTTCAATACCACGTGTCCCAAGAAAGTGACCTCAGTTAACTAGAACTCACACATAGAAAGCTTCGTATAAAACTGCTGTTCTCTCAACCTTTGTAATACTATTCACAAATACTGCTCATGCTACTCCGTACTCTTGGAATAAACCAAGATATCATCAAAATTCATAATGACCATAACGAGTCCTAAATGTTATCTTTGGAATATTTTCCTTCTTAATCTTTAGTTGATGATACCTAGATCGCAAGTCAACCTTTGAAAAGTTCTGTGCTCCTTGCAACTGGTTAGATAGATCATCAATGCGCAGCAACGGATACTTGTTCTTTCTTGTCACCTTGCTAAGCTATCGATAATCAATACACAGCCTGAACGATCCATTTAACACATTTTATCTATTACTTGAATCTAACCCCTGCACATTCTAAAACATCAAAACAGTGGTATCTTCCCGCTTCCATACTTCTAGATTTTCATATTCCTTCCATGCAAGCATAACAAAACCATACAAAATGAAGTAACATTAATATACACTTAAATTTACACTTGGCCATGGTCATCAAACTTGTTCCAATTTCATGATCTAAAATTCTTAATCGAAATCTTGCCAAATCAGTTTCTAGCTTTAAGTTCAAAACCCAAGGCTTCCACATTAACTATCTCAACATTCAGACATTTACTTTCTCAATAACCACACTTATCAAAGGAATTCATACCATGCATCACCTTTAAGCTTTTAGGTGCTCACATGTGTTAGTTCCCACTAAAATACACTTTACTTCAAATATGAAATTAATAGCTATCTATCCTCAACTATTTATCCTATAATTCGGCCCTGACTAACAAGGGATAATCAATGCTTTACAGCACTTATCAAGCACGTAAATACCTTTATACCATCGACTTGATATATATATAATTTCATCTCTTTTAACTTAATAACTTAAACTTCCCAGAGTTTGAAATCAGTCATCAAGCTCAAAACTTATAGCCTTTAACATTACAAAATACTTCCAGGAGAACCCAAAATCATAATACCCCAAAACAATAACTATTAACTTGATTTCATCTAATCAAAGCATCAAAATCCACTCAAACAGGTTTATACACCTCTTTTCAATGCCCTCAAACAAAATTCTATAGATTCCTCTCTAGAACAAAAACTTGTGAACTTAGAAGGATCCAACTTAATGCATTATAATAACTTGACTAAAATATTCAGTAACGCTATGGGTTTCTTCACAATTTTCATGCCTATATAATATAGAAATAACTAGGGACAGTGGATTTGATGGTTTGGCTTTTAAATAAGATTCTTATAAAGGTCTAAAGGGTCAACTTTCCCGACACCTAACTCCCCTATGATCCTATCCTTTCCCTTTATGGGGCAATTTTCTTTGCTGAGCAGTGCCTTAATCCAAAGTCTTATCACTTCTAGAGCTTCTTCTAACATGATGGACGTGTAGGCATTATTTAGCCATATGCCAAAACATAGAAAATATCCCATTTCTGAAAAAAGAATATAGTTTCAAAATCACACGAAAACCAAAACATTTTTAAATTTTTCATATAGATCTTCAGAAATGCCTCAACTATGGTTATGCCCGAGTTCATAACGATAATTGAGACCCCACCGAAGTATCTCTGCTCCACTTAGCCATAAAAAAACTTTTGGCTCTGATACCAAACTGTCACGTCCCAAAATTTAGACCGTGACCGGCACGGAATATGAATAGTTTCATATTCTAAAAGCCTAAAACCTCAAATACATCGTTTAAAGTTTCCATAACATTTTTCAAAATAAACACAATCTTTTCTAAAGTCTATGTGGAGCATTTACCTTTTTATCAAAATAACACAAGTACTTAATAAAGATTAAAATCAATCTTGTTCAAAAATAACGCTTCGGATCTGCGACGAGGCTCTTTACTACTCAGCAGGAGGATTAGGGTCACCTGCACTATCTGAGGCCAAATAATCTACTCGTGAATAACGTCCAAAAAACATGACTTAAAGAATGCAGAAATAAACAATGCATAATTCTATTGAAAATGTATTTCATAACACTTCGTAATCTAATATAAACCTTTTCGTAAACATTTGTATTTCAGGGAAAATAACAATCTGCAGTAACCGTTTCAAATCAATTTGAAATAACTATTTTAAATCAATTGTTATAAAACAATCCTTTCTAAACCATAATATTTCTGTAGGACTTCAACAGAACGAAAACAGACGTGGACACACAGTCCACGAGGGTAACTAACCATTCTGGTGGCTCGAAGCCACAATCCATCGTGAGTACGAGACCCACGTATATCCGTCGCGAGTACAAGACCCACGTATATCCATCGCGAATATGAAACCCACGTATATCCGTCGAGCTCGGGTAACCAAGGTGCACCAAGGACTAACAGTACTGCTGTTAGCAACCAGCGTTCTGTATTCCATCCTTTCTAAAACATTTCCATCATGCATGGGGTTTATTTCACATATAATAATCTCAACCATTTCAATGCCATAACCGTTAGTAAAAAAAACCACTTTGGATCTCAAAAACCCCAGCATGTACATTTAAAATCAAGTTACTGTAAAATCATATGAAATTCGCATAAGAATATATTTCATGAATAACATCAGTTCAGTGCAACTTTTGCCAAACTCTTTTCAAAAAGCTTATTCATCCATTTTCATGCATAATCATAATTCTTTTGTAAACCAATCGAAAGAAAATCATTTCTAACGATTTAAACCATACTTTCATAAAATTTGCTTTTCGAAACCATATGTGAAATTCATCATTTGAAATGACAATGCATTTGAAAATGTAAACTTTAGGGAACGTTATTCACTCACCTGTCATACTCCTAAACTGTTACTCTTTTTCAGCCAGACACTTTCGATTAATTCGCTTCTCAATCCCCTGGTATTCAGAAATAGTATTTCAATATTCTATTCAAAGTTTTAACAGAAACAATCACCCTTGATCTATACCTTAAGCTAACCACATACCACTAACCATTCGACATTGTTTCAAACAAATAAACATACGACCATACGGTACAAGCTTCCAACTAACCCAGGTAGCAAGCATCACCAAACATCAAATTTAATCATTTAAAATCCTGACAGCCCATATCCCAATGATTTGCCAAACATAGACTAAGAGAAACCCTATAACCACAATTACTAAACTCAGCAACAATCTCAATTGAACACATTCCACATACAACCAAAACATAGCTTTTCAAATCTTCTTTCCTTCCAAAACTTAAACTCAAATTAAGTTTTGCACACAATTGAAATATAGCTATCTGCACATCAACCCAACACAGCAGCACACATGCATACATAGCAACAGATACCCCTTTGATCCCTTCAACTAATATACATGTTACACATCTGAAACAGATTCCAAGGAACACCAACTATAATTCCAAGTTTCTTCTTTGCTTCCTAATTCCATCAATTCACTTCTGCCAGGTAATAAACCCATTATACATATGTATCCATAACAAAAATTTCCAGAACTAACGATGCATATATATATTGACCCTAGCTTTCATGATCATTCTGTATTCTTAACAGAAATAGAGCAACCAAAAGCAATAAAACGCAACGCCCAAAAACATATCTTTACAGTGTAACAGCGACATGGATATATCAGCATGAATATGTTCCCTCAATCATAAACAGTTGCTTATTCCTTCGTTTGATAACCTCAACAGCAACGCATATATATATTTATAAGTACACTCATAGCGCTAAGGGATGATCACACACAACAACAGAAACCAAACAGGGCGCACGCATACACATTCAATTGAGATTGAAACCACTCCACAACTCTCGACATTCAGCACAACCAACTATGGGAAATCAATTTCATAGTTACCAGTATCAACACAGCATGACAAGCAGAGATACGCAGACATTCACTCGCATACACAGTTTTAGGTGCCACAACCATTCCCTCTCATCCATTTCCATTTCTTTCACCCTCACAGCTTGCCAAGCAGAGCAACAGACAATATCATACACCCACATCCTGTTATGAATATTCAAAAGAAAGTGACTTGTACTTACCACCACAACCACTGCAACACAACACGGCAACAGAGGAGGAAAGTGCTGACCACTATTCACCACACACAACAGATTCAATGGCGGCAAGTCGACTGACGCTCCTGAAATAGAAAGAAGAAAGCCCAACGGAGCTCCCACGGATGCCAATCAGCAGAGACAATAATACCAACCCAAAGCAAACCAAATAGAGACGGGGAAGAAGCTCGGGGTACTGTAATTGTTACAGTATCCCAACATACACCCACTGCACTGACAATAAAGCGTGACAACGACGACGGCAACAGCAACCCAAAACAGAGAAGGAAGAGAAGCTTCTGGTTGCACAACCATCGGCAGAAACTATGGCTCAGGTGACAGAAATCTCAGCAGCTGCCGAGCTCAACATGGTGAAAGAAGAGCACCACGACAGCCACCCTCACCGGTGTCAACGCAGACGACAAGGTGATGGAGGAGGAACTCACTGCTACAGACCCAAGGAACCGTGAACTTCTCTGAACTTCCTCTGCCTCCAACCTCACTGACAGTCTGAAATGGCGGAAAGGAGGCGTGCTGAATGAATAAAAATAACAGATGGCAAAATGGTAATTTAACGTATCAGAAAAATGAAAATAACTTCTCCCATCTGCAGGCACTGGGGTTCGAACAGGGGACCTCACATTAAACTTCTCCGCCCTAGACCATTCTGCTAACATGTTCCCATTGATATTTCATGCACCAAATATATACATATTCCTTTCCTAAGTTGATTTTATCTATTAAAATTCCAGGCCATAACAGTTGCTATAAGGAAGAAGTAGGGATGAATAAGAAATTATGTTGTACTTCATTTAATTACTTACAAAGAATAATATGTCTATTTGTGCATTTGAAAAATTTGATTTGATCCATGTGCATTTGAGTTGGCAATTTAAATTTGATAATGATATTCTCTGCTTATCTATATAATTTGGATTGTTGGTAGGTTGTTAGTTTAAATTGATAAAAATGGGATTTTTGTTGGTGCTATTAGTCTTGTGATAAATTATATCGTTGTTATTGTTTGACGAATTTGAGTTGTGATTGATCATGTATAAATTATGCTATATTAGGATGTGCAAGGCATAAGGACTTGGGAATACCGTTTAAGTCGTTATGTTGCTGAATTTTATTTTCTTTAAATTTGACACAGGATTGAATTTGTTTTCATTTACTACTGATTAACAATTAGAATAGCAGGAACATAATTCTCACTGATGAGTTCATTTTGTTTGTCAATTTCATTACAGATAAATGGCTTCTGATAGTGCCTCTAGTAGTGATCATCCAAGGCAGCCCTCTAATGTGACCGAGAATGAGGTTCATGAGTTGAGGGAATTAAACCGTTTGTTGAAGGAGCAGGTACAACTCCTTATTGATCAGGTCAAAGAGAAGCAAGTAGTGAGGCAGGTTCTGAATCAAGTAAGCCAAAGACCCCATATATATATACGTCTTGAGGAATGTGAAAAGGTGCATAGATTGTTATATCCTGATTGTACTGCATATACAATTAACTTTGAGCCAGAGATCTACGGTGAAAGCAGACATGACTTTATCACCAATGGAGGTAGAGAAACAATCAAGATTAGTGGCAGATACCTTCACTGCAAGGGCCAAGGCAAATAACACTTTGTTTTTGGCACCATATGTGGAAAGGTGAATAATTATTTCACGTTGCTAATCAATATTATGAAATTCAATTGTTTGCTAATCGTTGTTAATTATTCTCATTGTGTTTGTGGTACTTAGGGGACATTGGATGTTAATAATTATCAATCCCTTGACGGAAATAATATGGTACTTAGATTCCCTTAATGGGAAAGTGAGCAACTGACAAAAGATGAAGGATCTATTCGATATGTAAGTTGATTAAGTTTTGTGCATATATTTAATTTGTTATTTACATATAATTTTTGTCATCAGCTTTAATTTTTTTTACATTCTTTCTAGAGCTTTAGCGATGTACTGGACAGATGCAAATCTCACATGTCCCTTTGCTTACAAATGGAATGAAGTAAAGGTATTTACTATTGACTTTTGAATTAAACAACTATAGTTATTATATCATTGACTAATGTATATTTGGTTTTTTCATAGTGCCCACAACAACCAAATCAAAGCTTAGATTGTGGGTACTGCGTTATATATGCATACACGAACAGAAGAGAAGTTCAATTGTTGCATAAAACATTTTTTCCTTTTCCTCTATTTTCGATGCTCTGCTTCTTTCTCCTTTCGGTGCATTTGTTGTGAAAATGAACTAGACTCCATACAGGGTGCTCCAGTTATGAGTGGTATCTAGTGAGTCAAGCAAGGGATTCTAGGTATGCCCAAAAACCTTCATTGGTATCATAGCCAATGTAATACGCTTCCGCATGCTTCTCTGTCATTTTTGAATTTTCTGGTTATGCACTGTTCTATTGCATATATATGTCTTAAAGTGTTTATTTAGTGATAATATGCATAGAGCATGCATTTAAACGATAAAGAGAAGCATTTCCAACGTAAACCGAATTAAAAATTTTGTTTTTTGAAATTGGGTCATTAGAAAACATAGGATTCAGGACTTGAAAATGATGCCATTGCGTAGAGCACAAAAAAATGAAGAAAATGATACCAAGAACGTTAAAATCGGACAACGGACGGAGAAGTTATGAGTAAACAACGAGTCGGGTTATCGAACCCGACCCGTTTTCCAGTCAGGTCTGTGCAGACCCGGCTGGAGGTAGGGGATGACACTGTTCATCCCCTAAAATAACGCCATTTTACCTTTTCAAAAAAAAATCATGGGGCATTGTTCACGACGGATTAGGCTGTGTCCAGCCCAGTCCCCAAAAAAATTTTTTTTGGGCTATAAGAAGCCAAATAAAAAAGTTTGTGGGCTGACAGAGGCCCATTCAATTTTTTTTTGAATTTATAAAAAAAATATTTGGGGAAATTCTGGTGGCAACACGTGGCAGCACCAGACTGGCGCATGCAGTACACGTCCCAGCAGCCAAGAGTGGGCTTCGTTCAGTTTTTTTATTTTTTCTGAATTTTTCCTTCTTAGGGTGCGTGAGGGAGAGTGGGACCTCCGATTGAGGTGCAGTTTGTTCTTAAAAATCCTTAAATTCAAAATCTTTATTTTGACATATAATTTGCCTAATTTGGAGACAATTCTGGACCTATTTATGAATATTCAGTGTATTTTCTGGTGTTTTTTAGTATTTAAAAATTTTAGAAAATTATGATAATTAATGTGTTATTATTTAGGTGAAAATGACTTCATCTAATACTGAATCTCTGGGATATACTTTAAATGATGACATCTTATTCTTGGATGAGGCCAATAACCCAGAGGAAAACCTTTAAGAGGATCCTGAGGTGGAACCTGAGGAGGATCCAGAGTAAGATCTTGATAATCTTTCTGAAGAAGACCCAGAGAAGTTGATGGAGGAAGTTCCACAAGAGGAACCAGAAGAAAGAGATGATTCCGGACCGTGCTTGGAAACATTATTCCCCATCGAACCACTTCCTCTATAGCCTTTAATGGTGTCTTCAGATTTAAACTCCAAGATGGTGCCTACTCTTAATAGTGAATCTCAAGTTGAGGATGGTGAAGAAGTGGACCAACCTCTTACCCCTACTTTGGCCATGAACATAGCTGAAAGAGATGCAGCTAGATTAACAAACATAAAAGCCGTTAATGGCGTGATTGGTAAATATATTGAAGGCATGACAGATAAGAAGCATACTGAATTCTATTTGAAAGTCATGATGGAATATATAAGAGCATCAAGAGTTAGAGGCAAGCCCAAATCAGGACGCATGAGCAAAACATATTGGCTTAGAACAATAGGATTTGTATCTAACCTTATAAAGCCACCTCGTGAGCTTAAGAAGCTAAGAAAAGCGATGTTAGAATATTGTAAAGCTCATATCAAATGATGTATGTTTGTACTTTGATTTTCATTGCTTTACTTTATTAAAGACATGGTTTATTACTCTTCCTTTGTAAAGACTTATCATTATTACATGCCTTGTATACAAGAAAAACATATTTCATTTCATTTCTTTATTTATGTTATGATTCATGTATACCTTTTATAAGTGGGAGTTTTTTCCAGATGATGAGTATTCTGAAAAGCAATATTTGATGAGAATAGTACTTATATTAATTTTGATAAGAGAATGATGGCATTGCTAGTGCTTGTGTGATGGGAGGTACAATTATATTCTCCTTATCATGGGCCTAGTGATATTATTATTTTTTGATTAAAATAATAAAAGTACATGACATTGTATACTTTACATGTGCTATATATATGTAAATTCACTTAAATGTTTTATGGTTCAATAAATTAATGTAGGAAAGGTTTATCACAGAACCGATATTGAACAATGGCATCAAAGAACATCATTGCTAAATTAAACAAAGGGGAAAAACTCAACAGGGATAACTGGGATATTTGGCACCGAAAGGTCCAATATATTCTAGAAGAATAGGATGCCATTGAGCCATTGACAATGGCCATGGTAGAGCCTGAGGCTGGAAATACAGCCTATCACAGGAGAGACCAGGAAGCCTACCTATCCTGGAAAAAGAAGAATAGCATTGCAAGAATCACCCTACTGAGCATAATGGATGATGACTTAATGTGTGAGTTTGAGACACACAAAACGACACAGGCAATGTGGATTGCCTTAAAGGATAAGTTTAGAGGAGTGTCCACGACTAAACTTAGAAGGTTGATGATTAAATTCAATACCTATAAGCTAAAATCAAATAATCCTATGAGGCAACATCTACGAGAGATGTCCACAATGATCCATGAACTGAAGGAAGCTGGACATAATCTATCTGACGAACAACAAGTGCAGGTTGTCATCAGATCGCTCTCTACTAGTTGAAAGCACATGAAAGTTAATCTGACCCATAATGAAAATATCATTACTTTCAATGATGTAGCTAAGCATTTGGAGCTAGAGGATGAATGTCTGGAGGCTTATAAAGCCACTGGACAAGCCTATTTGACCAAAGGTGCTGGTCCTTCCTAATCAAAGCCTGAATCCAAAAAGGGCAAGAAATCTCAAAAAAATGGGAAGAAAGGCGGTCCTCCACCCAAGAAGGGCAAGCAACAATATAAGAATAAGGGAAAGAAAGGAGGCAAGAAAAAGTTAGACCTAAAGAATGTCAAATGCTTTGCCCACTAGAAAATAGGATATTTCGCACGTGACTGTTCTAAACAGGCCGAGAGCGAAAAGGTAACATTGAATTATGTGAATTCACATGTCTCATTTGTTTCTAGCACTATTTTTTTGACAGAACCTATTTTTTTTCTTGGATTATTGACTCAAGTTCCAAGACCACATAAGTCGAGATCGAGGATATTTCATGGAATACCGTCGGTTGCCATATCAAAGCAAGTGGCTTTTCATTGGCAATAATGCAAGGATTGAGGTTCGAGGCATTGGCACTTGCAAACTTGTTTTGTGTGGTGGAAAAACCTTAATACTGCATGATGTGCTTCATGCTCCTGATATCCGACGGAATTTAATTTCTGTAATTTGCTTACTAGACTTTGGATTTAATGTAAACTTTCATGGTAAAGTTACAGACATTTGTAGCAACTCAATATTTTATGGTTCAGCTTTCCGGTTTCAAAGCTTCTTTATTTTGGATCTTGCTAATGACTTTAATGTTCATAATTGCTTTGCTATTACTTCGGATAATCCTAATATGAATATTTGGCATGCTAGACTAGGACATATTAATCAAAATAGAATGATTAAGCTGGCTAAAGAAGGCTTGTTGGGGGTGATCCCTAACATGGATATATCATTATGTGAAAGTTGTCTAGCTGGTAAGGCTACCAGGAAACCATTCGGTAAGGGAATATGAGCTAAAAACCCATTCCAATTAATCCATTCTGACATTTGCGGTCCAATGAGTGTGAGGGCAAGACACGAAGCTTGGTATTTCATTACCTTTATTGATGATTTTTCACGATATGGTCATGTCTATTTGATTTCACATAAGTTTGAGGCACTAGAATGCTTTAGACGATATATGAATGAATTAGAGAATCAAATGGACAATAGAATCAAGGCATTACGCACTGATCGAGGTCGTGAATACCTTTCAGAACAATTCAAACAGCTCTGTGAAGAAAAAGGGATTATTAGGCAACTAACTATCCCTAGCACACTTCAACAGAATGGGATTGGCGAAAGAAGAAACAAAACTCTTCTAGACATGGTTATGTCTATGATGGCCCAGGCAAACCTTCCAATTTCACATTGGGGTGATGCTTTATTGATGGCAACCTTCATACTTAACCGTGTGCCCTTAAAATCAGTCACTTCAACACCCTACGAGTTATGGACTAAACGTCAGCTAGACCTAAGCATCCTTAGACCTTGGGGCTCGGTGGCATACATCCATGACAATTCTTATAGACATGGGAAACTGGGTCCTAGAGGGAAGAAATGTATTTTTATAAGGTACTCTGAACCCTCAAAAGGATATGTGTTCATAAGTGAAATTGAAGATGGAACAGTGACTGAAACAGAATCAAGAGATGCTATATTTATTGAGACAGAGTTTCCTAGTAAGGGAGATATTGACCGCACTGTATCTCTTTATGAGACTCAGGAACAGGACAGTGCTAAACAAATTGATAAACCATAATCGTCTAGGCATGTCAATCTAAGTGGGAGCCAAGAACGGTCAACACAAAAACCGAGACAAATGAGAAAAGATAAGCAAGTTGCTCATACCAAAAAGAGTAACAGGAAAAGTGTTCCAAAGAGACGCTTCCAAATAGAAGGTGAAGCACTCTTAGTTACTCCAGAAGGGGATGATGAACCCCGTACTATTCATGAGGCCTTAGTAGGTCCTGTAAAGGAGGAATGGAAGAAAGCAATGAAAGAGGAAATGGACTCAATGATGAAAAACCAAGTTTGAGAATTGGTTGATATGCCAAAAGGGCGTAAAGCCATTGGGAACAAGTGGGTTCTCAAAATCAAGAGAAAGGTGGATGGATCAATTGACAAATTCAAATCTCGATTGGTTGTAAAGGGATATACACAACAGGAAGGAATAGATTATGAGGATACTTTTTCACCTGTTATGCGCTTCAATTCAATAAGACTTATTCTGGCAATAGTAAACAGTTTAAACTTAGAGTTACATCAGATGGATGTAAAAACAACATTCCTGAATGGTGATCTGGATGAAGAAATCTATATGGAATAACCAATAGGTTTCATTGAAAAAGGGTTTGAACATAAGAAGTGTAAACTCAAAAGATCCATTTATGGATTAAAACAGTCATTCAGATAGTGGTACATGAGATTTCATAAGGCGATTACCTCATATAACTTCCAGATGATAAAGGAAGACCAATGTGTCTACGTTAAGCACTTTGAGGGTAACTTTGTGATATTATCCTTATACGTAGATGATATACTATTAGCTGGAAATAGTCTTGACTCTGTGATAGCTATTAAAGAATGGTTTTCATCAAATTTTGAGATTAAAGACATAGGTGAAGCAGAATAATACTTGGAGTCAAGATTCAAAGGAATCGTTCCAAGAGAATCCTCACTCTTTCACAAGAGAATTATATCAATAAGATACTTGAGCAATTCAATATGAGTGAATACAAACCCATGGATATCCCTATGGCTATTGGAGTAGCCTTGAGTTCTAACATGTGTCCTAAAACTGAATCAGAGAAAAAGTAAATGGAAAGAGTTCCATATGCCAATGCCGTTGGTTGCCTGTTGTATGAAATGATGTGTACAAGATCAGATATTTGTTATGCCGTAGGGCTGGTTAGCAGATTCTAATCTAACCCTGGTGAGAAACACTGAAAAGCAATGAAAAGGATCTTGAGATACTTAAAGGGCACAACTGACTATGCGTTGTGTTATTAAGGAAGCGATTTGCACCTAATCGGATATTCTGATGCTAATGTAGGCAGTGATGAAGAGGAACGAAGATCAACTTTTGGATACACCTTCTTGCTTAACAATGGCGCCATATGTTGGAGTAGCAAGAAGCAGACGTGCATTGCTTTACACTCTATGGAAGCTGAGTTTGTGGCATGCACTGCAGCAGCGCAAGAGGCTATTTGGCTGAAGAGATTTATTGAGCACCTAGGATTTGGGAACGAAAGTACCAATCCGGTGTTGATACACTGTGACAATACTGCAGTTATAGCCTACACAAAAGACCCTAAGTATCACAGCAAGACCAAACACGTTGGTATAAAGTATAACTTTATGAGGGATTATATAGAACAGAAAATTGTAACTGTACAATACATTTCAACCAAATGTATGGTTGCAGATCCCCTGACTAAGCCAATAGGCAAAGAAATATTCGAGAAACATGTAAAAGCCATTGGCATGTTAAAAATGTAGAGTTGCAGACTGTATGTAATACTTTTATTTTTATTAATGATATCATGTCATTTATTATTACTTATATGTCTGGGTAAAAGTATACAATGTCTAGTATATCGTACAGGTTGAAAAAGGTAGCTCTCTCACACGAGCAACCCCCTTTGATGCTATAAAAGCTTTCAAAGATGAGCCACGTGTTCACCAGTAAAATAACAAGAGTGCTAATTTGGTAGAGAAGAAACACAATAAGTGTCGCCTTGGCTTAAAAGTGTAGTGAGTCGAGATGAGATCCATGAGTAAGGGTATGGATCGAACAATGGATTCCCACATCCATAAAACCTGTTGCCAGATGACAAATTCTTCAAATGGAAAGCAAGTGAATCAATTCCTGCTTCATTGTTGTGTGAGTTCCAAAAAGGTATAATCCTTTCATTGATGTCCTTTGACTTTGACAATATTATGGAGGTATGTTTCAGCGATTGCTACTTTGGTATATATCCTATGGTCAAATTGTATATGAACTAAAGGTATTATGCTAGGAAAGCGGTTGATTCATATCAAAATGATATGTGGGCAAAAGAAAGATTGCCAGAATATACATATCCATGTTAGTGTCTGTGACCGGTCCCTTGTAATATTATTTTGTTAATTTCATAAGTGTGGATACTATGCATAAGTGGAGGCTATCTGAGTTATATACTGACTCAAGAGGGATTAGATCAGCCATGAGAAAAGTGTATATGGGCAAATCTAGGATATTCCACGCACCAAAATTTATTTGATCGAGTTGTACTAAAGGGTTGCTTTGTGCTGATATTTATAAAGGGGATTTCTAGTACAAATGCCCAAAAGAAGACGTCATGCCTACGCGGTCACAACAAAGCACCTGGTATGAAAGAAGAAAGAAAAATGAGATTGGAGCCACAATAACTAATCCACCATGTGTGAGTGGGAGATGTTAGGAAATGGGTGATCCACCCATGGTGGATCAGACCCAACCGTGAGAAGCAGGGGAGGGAACATTTGAATTTGAAAATGAGGGAGTTAGATATGGTTATCTAACTCAACTCCCCACAAGCTATATATATGCATACACGGACAGGAGAGAAGTTCAGTTGTTGCATAAAACGTTTTTTCCTTCTCCTCTGTTTCTGACACTCTGCTTCTTTCTCCTTTCAGTGCATTTGTTGTGAAAATGAACCAGAGTCCATACAGGGTGCTCCGGTTATGAGTGGGTATCTAGTGAGTTAAGCAAAGGATTCCAGGTACACCAAAAAACCTTCATGTATTATATTCAAACTTTATTTTATACATTTAAAAGTTTAGATTAGCTACATATATCTAATTTGATTTTGTTATGAATCTTTTGCATATAGTACTTCAAAGACGCATATTTCACAGAATATTCTCGTTCTCATATGGAACACATTGTCGAAGAGTTGGCTACGACCATTTACTATCAGTGGTTTGAATCAACACTTGAATCAAAAGTGAGTTAATCCTAAGCTATACGTGTGAAAATAGCCATTTAATTTGCATGCAGTTCTTGTTATATGTTTAGGCATTTTGTTTAAAGGTACTTGGCCGAATTTGATATTGGTTTTTTGGGCCACTACTTCATTTTCTTAGACTTAGATGATAAATTACATTGGTTTTGGATTATGAACAACTCAATTTTTAAACAAATGGTGTAGATTGAGGAATTTATTGTGCTAATTCTGTTGTTGTCATTATCATTTGTGTTTCTTTCTATAAGCTGTGCTGTTTTAGACCATTGGAAAGTATGTTTTTTTTAAGTTTAAATTATTTAACCAGCAAGTATTTATGCATATTTAATAGTTATTTAGCCAAAACTCTCAAGTAAGCCTAAACCCTAAACTCACATGTAAAACATGAGCTTAATACTTGACAATTGTGTGAGTTTAATTGTCAAATATTTGACCCCATATTTAACAGTTTAATATGACCTCAAACCTTAAAAGATGAATTCTTACTTGATGTTTACAAATCGTTAAATATGGAAAAAAATTAACTGTCAAATGTTCTAAAATATGTAGTAGAGAGAAAGAAAGATGATCATAATGGTGTACAAAATGTGTGTGCATGCGCGCAAAAATGATCGACCTTAAATAGGACATGAAATATAAAGGGTACAAAATGAGTTTTTCACTAAATGTTGTTTTCTTTTCCTTTTTCTACAGATTGAACCACCAGCTACTGAAGCCGAACAGAGCCCCGCAGCTCCTGATATTCGTGCCACTCAAAATGAGTACAATATTTTATAGCACCTAATTATTTCTAGTTTCTCTTAACTTTATCTGTCCAAAATTACTATTTTTATGTCTAAATAATTTAATATGATATCTCATATTATATATAATTTTACTTAATACGCTTGAACGTTTTAAACAAAATTTATATGATGGCATTTTCAGCTTGGGAATTCACTAATTTCATTTATACATATGCATGATAAACAAACAATATATAATTTCTTTAGTTTTTATTTTTTGTTAACAAAATGCTTCTGATATGCTCAACCTCATATATGGGTGTGAACCCCATATTTATAATATATAGTCTAGATAATGTACTCCTGCTTGCACCTGGTGTTTTTTAACGCATGGTCATATGACCCATTTTTGAGAGAAGCTTGTATTCTGTCTTCTTTAATTTCTATACCATCCCTAGGTAATCATTATCACTGGAATATTCTACTTGTGTGAGTTTATAGGTAGGACAAGCTTAGGGCGAGGTCTTGAGAAACCAAAGGCATTCTATAATATTTTGACTTAATTATATTTCTGTTTTTCACTCCAATAATTCGATAAAGTAAGACTGCTCATAATTTTTATGTAAGTATGATTGATCCATTTTATATTTTGTAGAGATATTAATTATTAATATATATTTTATGTAAGAAATGTTGCTAAGAGATTTCTTAGCAACATTTCTGACATAAAGTGTTACCACCTATTAACTTGCTTCTCATTTTAGCTGTTAACAATCTATTATGCATAGCTACCGATAGAAAAACTTGAATTCTCCTAGGCCCCTTCCATTCCAAACTTGAATCCTGTGAGATCACAAATCTCATTGTGCACTCTTCTTTCTGTAAGTTTTTAGAAATATATACTTGGCTTTTAGGCATTGATATTTTTGACCAGACACAGCGCCAAAATTTCCACAACATTACAAGCCGTGCCCCTTGGACCCATTCTCAATGGAAAAACCATCTTCTCCAGGAGCTTTAAGACCACCCATTTGGAAAAAGGCAGACTAAACTTCCTCTCTACTAATTCTTCTACCAACCCGAGCCAATGCCTAATTTTTTTTTACAACTCCCAGCCTTGTTTTGTATCAATCCATCCTGTATCTATTACTTCTTCATTGAACATATTCAAATAGAAGGGCTTCAAACTATTACTATCTATTTTGATTTAACTTATTTGTTAACTTCGCAAACCATTTCACCTGTCAATTCGTTCTCCCATACTTCGCTTCCCATTACTTTACTTGTATTTGTGCACATTATACAATCAAGTAATTAATAGACATTTCATTTCATTATAAAAAACATATTTAAAATCGGACAGGGTGTATCATTGGAAATATAAGATGAATCAAGCTACTTTCCAAGTGGTTCTTGTCGGAGTTTTGGCTTGCTTGAACGCTTTCCATGTTGGAGCTGAACACCCGTATTTGTTTTTACTTGGAAGGTGACTAATGGAAAAACTAGCATTTATGAACACATGTATTTGTTTTCTCTCAACGTGTGCTTTTACTTTCTATGTAAATTTTTGTGCTGAAATTGAAAATGATCGAAATTAATGATAATTATTAGCGATGCCTTTATCAATGCATTCTTATCAACGGTCAATTTCCATATAATTTGTCTTATATGAACCTTTTGGGTACATATATTTTACTATGTAGGGCTCTTCATGATAATAGTTTGAAAACAATGATCATATAATATTATGCGTGTTATGTTGATTGTCAATGATTGGGTAACCACGTAATATTGTATACACTAGCATAATCTAATATGGTGTATGTGTAGTTATTACATAACAAATTTTATAATAAGATAAAGTGAGGACTCATACCTCATTATCTTACCTGGCTGAAAAAATGGGACTGGCTACAATTAAAAAAGCAGAAAGGGATGGGCTATTTGTTGTTCCTATATCACCTGGTAGTCACAAGAATGCTGACAAGACTTTTGGAGAGTGCTACTTTCTGCAAAGCCCTTCTGACAGGGAAAGAGTTCTTGTAAATATAATCAAGAAGTATCCAATGCTGATTTTTGTGGATTTTACAGCATAGTTTGCGGCCCATGGTATTTATTTACTTAATTCTTGCATATTTGAATGTCCATATCAAAATATCCTCATTTTGATCATATGCATAGGTAGAAACTAATAATAGAATATTAGCGACAATATTAATCTAATTATTGCCATACATAAATTATGACTTTTCATGAGTTCAAGTTTCTCTAATTTCTCTTTTAGGTACTGCCATGTTGTGCGTTGAGTTTAGGGCACCCTTCATGATGGGGACTACTACTAGTAGTGAAGCCAATAATTTTTTGCGTGACACTGATGTTTATGCACTTTTGTACCAACAAATTGCAATAGAGGTATCTTGGAGCTAGTAAAACCCCCATATACATTTTAATTTATGCACTTTAGCACAAGCATTTTGTCAATCTTATACTGTTATATATTGTCACTTCAGGCTCGTAGATATCTTGAAAGTTTAAAAATTATGTCTCTTCATTGTCCTAGGGTATTCTCTGACTATTACTTGAAGGTAATTCTCCATCCCCTTTTATTTTGAGTTATTGTGAAGGATTCTAATTGCATGCATGTATTTAGTTAGTTCATATTAGTAAATTTTTTTATGGTTATTTATTTTGTAATCTCGCCAATATAATGCATTGATACTCAAAATGTTTTTAATATTGTTGTTGTAAGTAGTATGATGTGGTCTTAGGTTTCTCGTTGAAAGAAATATATTGATAGATTATCTAGGTTCTGCTTTGTTTCTAGATTTCCCTAAAAGAAGTGAATTGCAATCAAACAAAAATGATTATAAGAATTAGTGTGAACCTCTGTTATGAAAAAAAGAGCAATCATTCATCTAAAAATATTCAAGTTCAATATCAAGTTAATGATTTTTCTAGGAAAAGCATTATTTTAATCTAAGTTCTTTCTTTTAAAGAGAAGAAAAGTGTTATTTTCGATTTTTTTTACTGGAAGTGGTATTTTGGATCTAAAACCCCTAAAAACATATATTTTAATATATGCACTTGGGCACAAGAATTTTGTCATTCTTACATTGTTATATACTGTCCCTTCAAGTTATTGTATTTATTGGAAGTATAAAAGTTTCGTCTCTGTATTGCCTTCGTCTCTCATCTAGGTATTCTAGCTGGAAGGTAATTCTCCATCCCCTTTTATTTCAAGTTATGGTTTTTTGTAAGAATTAAGTCGAATCTTTTTCATCACCGTTTGACCTTTCTTCTTGGTTGAATGTTACGATCTATGTCACCTTCTTCCAAGATCTGAGCTTCAATAGACTCAGGGTGCCTTTTGATGTTAATCGGGCGTACGTGTTAGGTCACATCATATGGCATTTAGTAATTAACATACATGAGATCCTCTTGAACATCATTGCACCTATAAATTCGTTTTTCTTCTTGAACGTAACATAACACATCACTATTGTAAAGGATTCTAATTGCATTCATGTCTTTAGTGACTTCATATTATTAAATTATATTTTGGTTATCTATCTATTTGGTGCAGCGGCCATGGCTAGATATTGAGGCTGGACTAGGGGAGGAGTCCAATGGTGAGATAGCAGGAGGCCATCTTAGGTAGACAATTGTCACGTCCCGAAATTTGGACCATGACCGGCACAGAATATGAATAGTTTCATATTCTGAAAGCCTAAAACTTTAAATGTAATGTTTTGAAATAAAAACCATCATAAATTGTATCTCATAAATCAACATAATCTTTTCTAAGGACTATATAGAGCATTTACCTTCCTTTCAAAATAATACAAGCACTTCGTTAATGATAATTACATCAAAAAAATATTTTTTTTGTCAAAAATGACGCTTCGGATCGGCAACGAGACTCTCCACTGCTCAGCGGGAAAGTTAGGGTCACTTGCACTATCTGAGGCCAAATAATCTACTCGTGAATAACGTCCCAAAAATATGATTTAAAAGAATGTGGAAATAAACAATGCATAATCATGTTAAAAATGTATTTCATAATATTTTGTAATCTGATGCGAACCTTTCCGTAAATATTTGTATTTCAGGGAAAACAACAATATGAAAGAACCATTTCAAATCAATCTAAATAACAATTTCATATCAATCATTTAAAAACAATCCTTTTGAAACTATAATCTTTCTGTAGGCATCATTGTTTTATAGAAACAATTTGAAATAACAATTCCAAATCAATTGTTGTAAAACAAATCTTTTCAAAATCTTAATCTTTTCCGTAGGACTTTAACAGAACGAAAACAGACGTGGACACACAGTCCACGAGGGTAAATAACCAATCTAGTGGCTCAAGGCCACTAGCCATCGCGAGTACGAAACCCACGTAATGATCTGGTGGCTCGAGGCCACAATCCGTCGCGAGTACGAGACCCACGTATATCCGTCGCGAGTACAAGACCCACATATATCCGTCGCAAGTATAAGACCCACGTATATCCGTCGCGAGTACAAGACCCACGTATATCCGTCGCGAGTATAAGACCCACGTATATCCGTCGCGAGTACAAGACCCACGTATATCCGTCGAGCTCAGGTAACCAAGGTGCACCAAGGACTAACAGTACTGCTGTTAGCAACCAGCGTTCTGTATTCTGTCCTAAAACGTTTCCATCATGCGTGGGGTTTATTTCACATGAAATAATCTCAATCGTTTCAATGCCATAACCATTGGTAAAAACCACTTGCATTTCAAAAACCCCAGCATGTAAATTTAAAATCAAGTTACTGTAAAATCATATGAAATTCACATAAGAACATGTTTCATGAATAATCCTCATTTCAATGCAACTTTTGTCAAACTCTTCTCAAAAGCTTATTCGTTCATTTCCATACATAATCATAGTTCATTTGTAAACCAATCGAAAGAAAATCATTTCTAACGACTTAAACCATACTTTCATAAAATTTGCTTTTCGAAATCCATATTTGAAATTCATCATTTGAAATGACAATGCATTTGAAAATGTAAATTTTAGGGAACGTTATTCACTCACCTGTCACGCTCCAATACCTTTACCAGTTCCGCCAATCACTATCGATTATCTTCACTTCTCAATCCCCTGGTATTCCGACATAATAATATATTTATTAACATTTTAACTAAAGTTCCCAACACAAATAAAGCATCTTTAACCTAACATTTCATTTACTTCACAAATTCCTTTGGCACTTAAGTTGCCTGAGACCCAAACACTTGAAAAAAATTACTTGGAGAAATTTAAGGAAATCTTGAACCATTCAATAACTGATATTTTCAACATTGAGTCCAATTAATTTCCAAACCTTTATCAATTGATATCAAATTTTCATTTTACTGTTAACATTGAACCATAACTCTAACACCTCCACTTGCATCATCACCCTACAATCTTGACACTTTCTAGATTTGCAAACATTATACCAGCCATAAATTTAGGCTTTAGAACATCACTTAATAGTTCCAAATACTTATTTAGCATTCAGGTTTCCTTTTGGCCAAAATGTTTTGTTTCCAGCTTCTATCAATTCAACTTCCAACTTCTTCACACAGGACATAACAACCGATGCAATACAACAATTTAAACTCTATTCTACTCCTTTTTAGCACTATTTCCAGAGACATAAAAACCCTACAAACAGTCAATCAACATTCAGTGCACTCCGAATTATATCTTTAACTAAGTGCCATCGCTTTTTCTTTTGTTCTCTATTAAATTTTGAATTCTAATTTCTCTCCAAAACCACAGCACACATCCAATCAAAGATTACCTCCCTCTTCACAGCGTTACACACACAGTCAAAAGGAAACAGAGCCGCCCAACATGCCTACACAAGCACGCAAAGCTCCCACTATCTTCACCATTCTTCAACACATACATAAATATGCACAGTCCACAACCCAACAGAAACAAAGACAGAACAGCAGTACTACACCACACTAAACCTTGGTTTATTCCTTCAGAGACCCACATTCAGAATAGCAGCACACACACATATACTTTGGTTAAGCGCAAAACAGAGTGAGTTTATCTGCTCAAGGATAATCTCCACTTCTTTCACATTCGCGGTAACTAGAGAAAGAATCCTCATTACCCAACTCAAGCTAGAAACAATCAATGAAGAAAGAGAAGTGTGAGACTTACACGACAGAAATTCCACAGTACCAGAAGGAAGGGAATAAGAGGTTGCTGCAGTGGAAATGTTCGAATTTAACAGCAACAGGGTGACGCAACACTCCACACACTGCTGAAATTCAAACCAAGGAGAAGAAGGTCGCAGACCTGAGATCGCTTTAGTGCTACAGGGCACGGGACAGCGGCAACAACAACACGATGTTCATCAATGGCACCACCACCAAAGTAAAATGACTGGAAACACAGTTCTAAGTCAGCCGATGAACACCCATCTGTGCCTCCAACGACTCATGGTTGAGATTTCCCCCAAACTCACTCTGATTCTTAGCTGAAGACAAGGCGACCAGAGAAAACACTCTAAAAACAGCAACACCAACCATGAACTGAGACAAGCGGCAGTCAACAGAGACTCAACCCAGCAACACCAGACGGCAAGGCATCCCCAAATTTCCCTCTGTTCTTCCTCTATATGTTGCTCCAGTTATCAGACACTCAGGGACTGCAGGCGAGGCGACAGCTCTAACTTGACAACTCAAGCAGAGAAATCTACTGAAACAATGACTGGACATGGCAATGATTGCGTGAAATTTTCCCCTCGCCGCTCTCCCGTTGTCTCCCTTCCTCTGATGTCGCTGAGAGTTGCAGAGGAGAAATGAAGAACATTGTACGAACTCTGCAGAGAAAAAGAAAGGAGGGGTAGAATTGTAATTTCGCATGCCAGAGAAAATAAAAACTTCCACTTCTGCAGTCACCAGAATTCGAACACAGGACCTCTGATTTTCATCCTCCGACCCTGACCACTCTGCTACCCATTACTATTTGAAATTTTCTACCATGAATATATATTTATCTTTTGATAGCATGTTTTTAAAATTTGATAAATTCCTGAACCATAACATTCTTCCCCTCTTAAGAAATTCGGTCCTCCGAATTTGAAGATATGCGCACCTTCGCTCTAGAATAAATGCAGGTACTTGATCCGCATCTCACTCTTCATTTCCTGGGTAGCTACTTCCTTAAAATGATTACACCACAACAATATCACTGAAAGAATCTCTTTTAATTTTAACTTCTTCCTTACTTGTTTATCAATAATAGCTACAGAATACTCATCGAATGCCAAGTCTTCGTTCACATAAACTTGATATTTCACAACATGAGATGGATCATACAAATATTTCTGTAGCATCGAAACATGAAACATCAGATGATTTCGTGATAACTCTGGTTGTAAAGCTAATCAATAAGTTACCGCACCAACGTCGTCCAAAATCTCAAAGGAACCAATATACCATGGACTCAACTTGCCCTCATTCCTAAATCTCATAACCCTTTCATTAGCGACACTCTTAAGAACACTTTATCTCCGACCATGAGCTCCAATTCTCTCCAACGATAATCCACGCAAGACTTATGACGACTTTCAGCGGTTAAGATCCTTGGTTGAATCACTTTCACCTTTTCTTTACCATCTTGAACTAAATTTGGTCCTAAAACCTTTCTGTCCCCAACTACAACCCATCCGATTGGAGATCTACATAGCTTTCCACATAATGCCTCAAATGGTGCCATTTGAATACTGGATGGATAACGATTATTATAAGCAAATTCCACTAACAGTAAAACTTATCCCAACTTCCACCGAAATCCATGATACAAGGTCTCAACATGTCTTTAACTATTTGGACTGTTCTCACTGATTGTCCACCCGTCTGAGGATGAAAAGTAGTGCTTAGATTCACTCGAGTACCCAATGCTTCTTGAAATGATTTCCAAACATCGAGAAGTAACCTGGGGCCCTCTATCCAAATGATACCAAACTGATAGGCACTGGAATTTCGTACAATCACAAAATCTCCTCAATATAAATCTCAGCGTATCTAGCCGCACTGTACGTCATCTTCATTAGAAGAAAATGAGCAAACTTAGCCAATCTGTCGACAATCACCCAGATAGAGTCAAAACCTTTAACTCTACAAGCAATTCAACAATGAAGTCCATTGCTATGTGTTCCCTCTTCCACTCAAGTATTTCCAACTGTTGTAACGATCTTGTAGACTTCTGGTGTTCCACTTTAACTTGTTGACACACCAACCAACGTGCAACAAAATTCGCTACATCACTCTTTGTACCATGCCACCAATACAATTGCTTCAGATATTGATACATCTTAGCTATACTAGGGTGGATAGTACAAGTAGAATGCTGAGCTTCCTCCAAAATATGCCTTCTCAACTCCAAGACTCATGGCACAAATCTTGCCTTGTACCTCAGAACACCTTTATGATCAAACGCAAATTCAGTGCTCTCCTATCTTGAATCCCGCAACTTGCACAACTTCGAGTTAGCATACTGAGTTTCCTTAATCTGGTCACTTAAAGAGAGAAAAAAAAACTCGCATATGAGCTAAAAACGTTCCTTTAGTAGCAATTTCCCATACAACTCCCTCTTGTTCCACTTTATGAAGTTCCTGTACCAACAGACTTCTCTCCACTTTTATATGAGCCAAGCTACCCATAGACTTTCTACTTGAAGCATCAACTACCACATTAGCTTTTCCCGGATGATATAGAATCGTACAGTCATAATCCTTTAATAGTTCCATCCACCTTCTTTGCCTAAGATTCAAACCTGTCTGTTCAAAAATATACTTGAGACTCTTGTGATCCGTGAAAATCTCACATGTTTCACCATACATATAATGTCTTCACATCTTTAGGGCAACCACTACTGCAGCCATTTCCAAATCATGAGTTGGGTAATTCTACTCATGCGTCTTACGCTTCCTAGGGGTATAAGCAATCACTCGTCCATTCTGCATTAACACACAACCTAACCCAATTTGAGACGCATCGCGATATACTGCATATCCTCCGACTCCTGAAGGTAAGCTTAACACAGGAGCAGAAGTCAAAGACTCTTCCAACTTCTAAAAGCTTTCTTTGCACTTATCATCCCACACGAATTTTCACATTCTTCTGAGTTAATCTTATCATCGAAGCCGCTATTCTTGAAAAAAAATCTTGAACAAAATGACGATAATACCCTGCAAGGCCTAAGAAACTACAAATCTCAGTTACTGTAGTAGGTCATGGACAACCTTTGACTACCTCAACCTTACTAAGATCAACCTGAATACCGTCTTTTGACACCACGTGCCCCAATAAAGTGACTTCAGTCAACCAGAACTCAATTGGAAAACTTAGCGTAAAGCCACAATTCTCTCGACCTTTGCAATACTATTCGCAAATGCTGCTAATGATTCTCTGTACTCTTAGAGTTACTGAACAACCATTAAGATCACTGTATATCAAATCCTTAAATCAATCTCCATTTTTTATATTTAACCTTAATCATACCACAACACTTGAACACTATTTTAAACCTTCTTAAAACATTAAAACAACAATTGATATAATCAATTACAAGTTTTACTAACTACTAATTCTGACCCTAAAGCTGTCAACAACACCATCAAAGTAGCCCATACGTCACCCTCAAGCCTTTGGGTGATCACTATATTTTAATTCTCTCTTAAATATACTTGCAACACATGATTACGCTTTAAAACATAAGTATCTTTAACCCTTACTCTCATGTTCCAAAAGTTCCAATGTATTACTTTAAGACCACAATAATTAGCTTCACCAAAATTCTCTTCAAAATCCCAACTTACAATATGTTGAGCACTTTACTTCAAATCTAGAATCAATAGCTATTTCTCACAAACCATTAAACTCAAGTTTCAGCCTCGGCTAACCAGAGTAATCAAAGGTTTATAACATTAAACAAACATCTAAACACCTTTATACCCCACACTTGGATTATGTATTTAACCAAATTTTATTTCTCTTAGCTTACCAATGCAAGACTTCATAGAGTTTTGAAATCAATTCTCAAGCTCGAAACTCATAGCCTTTAACATTCCAAAGTACTTTCAAGAGAACTCAAAATCATAATAACAAAAACACTAACCATTACTTGATTTTGTCTAATAAAAGCTTCAAAATCCACTCAAAACAAGTTTATACACCTCTTTTCAATGCCCTCAAACAAACTTCTATAAGTTCCTCTCAAGAATAAAAACCCATGAACTTAGGAAGATCCAACTTAATACATTCTAATAACTTGACTATAATATTATCCGCTTCAGCAACGCTATGGGTTTCTTCAAAAGGTTCGTGCCTATATAATATAGAAATAACTAAGGACAGTGGATTTGAAGGTTTAGCTTTAAATAAGATTCTTATAAAGGTCTAAGGGGTCGACTTCCCCTACACCTAATTCCCTTATGACCCTGTCCTCTCCCTCTATGGGGCAATTCTCTTCGCTGAGCAGAGCCTCAATCCGAAGTCTTATCACTTCTAGAACTTCTTCCAACATGGTGGACATCTAGGGGCATTAACTATATACTAAAAATATAGAAAATATTCAATTTTGAAGGAAAATATGGTTTCAAAATCGCAAGAAAAACAAAACACTTTTAAATTTTCTATAGAGATCTTCAGAAATGCCTCAACTATGGTTATGCCCGGGTTCATAACGATAATTGAGACCCCACCGAAGTATCCCTGCTCCACTTAGCCATAGAAAAACTTTTGGCTCTGATACCAAACTGTCACGTCCCAAAATTTGGACCGTGACCGGCACAGAATATGAATAGTTTCATATTCTGAAAGCCTAAAACTTTAAATGTAATGTTTTGAAATAAAAACCATCATAAATTGTATCTCATAAATCAACATAATCTTTTCTAAGGACTATATGGAGCATTTACCTTCCTTTCAAAATAATACAAGCACTTCGTTAATGATAATTACATCAAAAAAATATTTTTTTTTGTAAACAATGACGCTTCGGATCGGCAACGAGACTCTCCACTGCTCAGCGGGAAAGTTAGGGTCACCTGCACTATCTGAGGCCAAATAATCTACTCGTGAATAATGTCCCAAAAATATGATTTAAAAGAATGTGGAAATAAACAATGCATAATCATGTTAAAAATGTATTTCATAATATTTCGTAATCTGATGTGAACCTTTCCGTAAATATTTGTATTTCAGGGAAAACAATAATCTGAAAGAACCATTTCAAATCAATCTGAATAACAATTTCATATCAATCATTTAAAAACAATCCTTTTGAAACTATAATCTTTCTGTAGGCATCATTGTTTCATAGAAACAATTTGAAATAACAATTCCAAATCAATTGTTGTAAAAAAATCTTTTCAAAATCTTAATCTTTTCCGTAGGACTTCAACAGAACAAAAACAGACATGGACACACAATCCACGAGGGTAAATAACCAATCTAGTGGCTCAAGGCCACTAGCCGTCGCAAGTACGAAACCCACGTAATGATCTGGTGGCTCGAGGCCACAATCCGTCGCGAGTACGAGACCCACGTATATCCGTCGTGAGTACAAGACCCACGTATATCCGTCGCGAGTATAAGACCCACGTATATCTGTCGCGAGTACAAGACCCACGTATATCCGTCGAGCTTGGGTAACCAAGGTGCACCAAGGACTAACAGTACTGCTGTTAGCAACCAGCATTCTGTATTCCGTCCTAAAATGTTTCCATCATGTGTGGGGTTTATTTCACATGAAATAATCTCAATAATTTCAATGCCATAACCATTGGTAAAAACCACTTGCATTTCAAAAACCCCAGCATGTACATTTAAAATCAAGTTACTGTAAAATCATATGAAATTCACATAAGAACATGTTCCATGAATAATCCTCATTTCAATGCAACTTTTGTCAAACTCTTCTTAAAAGCTTATTCGTTCATTTCCATACATAATCATAGTTCATTTGTAAACCAATCGAAAGAAAATCATTTCTAACGACTTAAACCATACTTTCATAAAATTTGCTTTTCGAAATCCATATTTGAAATTCATCATTTGAAATGACAATGCATTTGAAAATGTAAATTTTAGGGAACGTTATTCACTCACCTGTCACGCTCCAATACCTTTACCAGTTCCGCCAATCACTATCGATTATCTTCACTTCTCAATCCCCTGGTATTCCGACATAATAATATATTTATTAACATTTTAACTAAAGTTCCCAACACAAATAAAGCATCTTTAACCTAACATTTCATTTACTTCACAAATTCCTTTGGCACTTAAGTTGCCTGAGACCCAAACACTTGAAAAAAATTACTTGGAGAAATTTAAGGAAATCTTGAACCATTCAATAACTGATATTTTCAACATTGAGTCCAATTAATTTCCAAACCTTTATCAATTGATATCAAATTTTCATTTTACTGTTAACATTGAACCATAACTCTAACACCTCCACTTGCATCATCACCCTACAATCTTGACACTTTCTAGATTTGCAAACATTATACCAGCCATAAATTTAGGCTTTAGAACATCACTTAATAGTTCCAAATACTTATTCAGCATTCAGGTTTCCTTTTGGCCAAAATGTTTTGTTTCCAGCTTCTATCAATTCAACTTCCAACTTCTTCACACAAGACATAACAACTGATGCAATACAACAATTTAAACTCTATTCTACTCCTTTTTAGCACTATTTCCAGAGACATAAAAACCCTACAAACAGTCAATCAACATTCAGTGCACTCCAAATTATATCTTCAACTAAGTGCCATCACTTTTTCTTTTGTTCTCTATTAAATTTTGAATTCTAATTTCTCTCCAAAACCACAGCACACATCCAATCAAAGATTACCTCCCTCTTCACAGCGTTACACACACAGTCAAAAGGAAACAGAGCCGCCCAACATGCCTACACATGCACGCAAAGCTCCCACTATCGTCACCATTCTTCAACACATACATAAATATGCACAGTCCACAACCCAACAGAAACAAAAACAGAACAGCAATACTATACCACACTAAACCTTGGTTTATTCCTTCAGAGACCCACATTCAGAATAGCAGTACACACGCATATACTTTGGTTAAGCGCAAAACAGAGTGAGTTTATCTGCTCAAGGATAATCTCCACTTCTTTCACATTCTAGGTAACTAGAGAAAGAATCCTCATTACCCAACTCAAGCTAGAAACAATCAATGAAGAAAGAGAAGTGTGAGACTTACACGACAGAAATTCCACAGCACCAGAAGGAAGGGAATAAGAGGTTGCTGCAGTGGAAATGTTTGAATTTAACAGCAACAGGGTGACGCAACACTCTACACATTGCTGAAATTCAAACCAAGGAGAAGAAGGTCGTAGACCTGAGATCGCTTCAGTGCTATAGGGCACGGGACAGCGGCAACAACAACACGATGTTCATCAACGGCACCACCACCAAAGTAAAATGACCGGCAACACAGTTCTAAGTCAGCCGATGAACACCCATTTGTGCCTCCAACGACTCATGGTTGAGATTTCCCCCAAACTCACTCTGATTCTTGGCTGAAGACAAGGCGACCAGAGAAAACACTCTAAAAACAGTTACACCAACCATGAACTGAGACAAGCGGTAGTCAACAGAGACTCAACCCAGCAACACCAGACGGCAAGGCATCCCCAAATTTCCCTCTGTTCTTCCTCTATATGTTGCTCCAGTTATCAGACACTCAGGGACTGCAGGCGAGGCGACAGCTCTAACTTGACAACTCAAGCAGAGAAATCTACTGAAACAATGACTGGACATGGCAACAATTGCGTCAAATTTTCCCCTCGCCACTCTCCCGCTGTCTCCCTTCCTCTAATATCGCTGAGAGTTGCAGAGGAGAAATGAAGAACATTGTACGAACTCTGCAGAGAAAAAGAAAGGAGGGGTAGAATTGTAATTTCGCATGCCAGAGAAAATAAAAACTTCCACTTCTGCAGTCACCAGAATTCGAACACAGGACCTCTGATTTTCATCCTCCGACCCTGACCACTCTGCTACCCATTACTATTTGAAATTTTCTACCGTGAATATATATTTATCTTTTGATAGCATGTTTTTAAAATTTGATAAATTCCTGAACCATAACAATAATGGTACTTTTTTGTTTGAAAACAGATATATAAGTTCAAACTAACAATTATTTATCGTGTTTCAGGATTTCCTATCCAATACATGTGTTCATTTTCCCAATCTCATCCCTTATTATGGGTTCTTTTCTTTTCAATATGACACGTAAAGGTATTATTATTATTTTTAGTATAATGTTGTCTTTTTTTAAATTATTGTTACTATTTTGTTATTATTTTTATTGTGCTAATTTATTTGTATATTTTTCAGATCATAATAGGCTCCCAGCCATTGTTGCCTTTGGCGTCTTGTCTATCGTAGAAGTGTTTTTCACATTTGTGATGTTATACATCATTCGTGTTCTGATGAACTGGCTAGGCAGGCGCAATACCTTTCAAGTAGTCAGTGAGGTGGTTTATGTCTTAGCAAATGATGCGCTTAATTTCCTAGAATTTTACCCACTCTCATATAAGTACACTCCAGAATATCTTTCTTTATTTGTGGCGATTGCATCTAACTTGATCCTCGTGGGTACATCTATAGAGCATGAATATGGTGTGCGAGGAGTTAGTCCATCACTAGCTTCTCACTTTCATGTCTCTATTAACCTTTTAATATTAGGTTATCTTCGTTTTAATGTTTCTTTTTACCAACTTGTTATTGATAGAGTGATTTTTCATCATCCTCTATTTTTCATTATGACCCTTTTCATTAAGATTTTGGGTTATGTGGGTAGATTTAGTTTGAGGGAGATGGGAATTTAGAACTTTAGTCTATATAAATGTTGTATTTTGACATGAAAGTTATGAGATAGTGTATTTTGATTTGATATTGTTAATATAATTCAATAATATACTTCACATTGTGTAACTACTAAGATTAGATTTGGTATCAATATGACAATTTATAATAATTTGTATTATTCCCAAGTAATAATTATATAATGTGATTATTTCTTGAACTCTTTATAATGCCCAAAAAAATTTGTATACTTTTGAAAGTAAAAAATTACATAAAAGTAGGACAGGTAAACAAAGAAGTATATGTGAACCTAGTTTCTCTGAAGTCAATTTTGGTTTATAATGAACTTTGAACAGCAGAGAATGGTAACTAAAATAATAAACTAAATAAATAACCTAATTAAAAAATAAATAATCTAATTATACAAACATGACCAACTAATCTATAAAAATAAATTTTTGTTCAAAATAATTTTCTATATCTAAAATATATAGCGTTTGACTTGGACTATCATGGACGAACGATTATCCATTTTAGAGTTATAAATTTCTCTTAATCTTGTGTTGTTTAGGCAACACTTTCCATTTTAAGACTTAGGAAACAGAGTTGAAGGTCAAACCATTTATACTCGGTGTCATGTTAATTAACACACCATAAGAATATAAGAAACAGTACATAAATTTTGTCTATTTGATTACATCATTATTCATGCAAAGTCAAACCAAAAATATTGCTGAAACAACATGAAGCTAACTCTAAAACACATATAGGGAATTCTTCCATGAGAAGTATAAGTCATATGCTATTTAGCTTTATTTTACTGAATAGTAATTTTTAAGAAAAGATATAATTAAGGATTTTTTTTTAAATATTCTTCTACACCTATTAAAATCATTCTCTATCCAAAGGAAAACAAAAAAAAGTTAATGATCTGTTTTGCCCTAGAAATTTACACATTAGAGTTATGCTATATTAGATTTTTTTTTTGGGTTTAAAATCGCCCTAGAAGTTTCCAAATCGTACCAATTTAGCCCTGACAGTTGTCTAGGTTAAGTTCGATTGTTAGTTGACTAAATGTACTGAGTTGACAGGTCTATGTGTCATGTACATCATTTTTGTTAAAGTGTAAATTTGCTCTAGAGGTTTTTACTTAAGGGTAATATTATCCCAAAACTTTCTAAATTATAGCAATGTCACTCAGTAATTATCTAAATTAAATTTGACTATTAGTTGACCAAATATATTAAGCTTGTAGAGTGAATAACAATAAAAAAAAGCTACAAATGGAGGAATAGCTCACGTTTGTTAGAGAGTAACGAGGAAAATGATTCGTTATTAGATGCATGACATATTGAGGGAGATTGACAAGAGACCAAGGCCATTGAAAATCATATATCGCCATACCCCATCAACGATGAGATAGACAAGTACCCTGTGTGATTTCTTTTTCATTGCACAAAATACTTTCACCTCTTTTAAATTTTTCACCTATTTTAATTCCTTAAATGCTAAAGACATGATGAATTTTTTAAATTATTTTCTTTTATTATAAATCTAGCTTAAAAAATGAAGTTGATGGCACATACACTTACTGGGTATCATCAAATTTAGTCAACTAATGGTTAAATTTAATTTGGATAACAGATAATACAAAATTACTAAGATTTAGAAACTTCCAGATATTTGGTGCTTTTAAATGAAAACTTTGAAGGCCAATTTGCACCGTAACCCAAAATAAAAATGACGTGGATGACATTTGGATTACTAACTTAGCATATTTGGTCAACTAGTAGTAAAACTTAACCTAGATAATTTGGAAACTTATGGGATTAGATTGAACTAAAAAAAACTTTTAGAGTAGTATAACGTGTACACTTACAGAGCAAAATAAGACCTTAACCCAAGAAAAATATTGCCAAAACAACATGGAATTGTGAGAAATTAACTCTAATAGAGGCTATTAATTTAACTTTATTTTATTGAATGGTAATTTTAAGAAAAGATATGAGGATTTTTTTAAGGTAAAATCTTAATTAAATCCAGCGGAAATACCAAAATTTATCTTCAAGCTTACACTTTCAACAAACTCTTAATCAGGCTTAGAGGATTAATTAGGAAATTCTGAACCTTGTAAATTTACCCCAATGTCCTTAAATGTTTACTAAACCGTTTCCACTCTCCTCAATCAAAATCCCTCTTTCTCCGCTATCCTTCTCACTCTCTTTCCTACTATGAAACACCTCCTATCATCCCCATCAAAACTAAGATTTGTCGTAAAAACGTTACAACATCATCATCTTCTTGTCATATTTCGGATATCGAGAGGGAAAGAAAAAAATGGAACAGTGAAGAACATTTTTTTATTTTAACAAAATCAATGTATGATAAACATTTAAGGGTATATATTGAGGTGAATTTACAAAATTCAGAAATCCCTAATTAGTCATCTTTTCTTGATTAGGAATTTACAGAAAATGTAGGTCTAAATCTGGATTTTGGTATTTCAGTTGGATTTAATTGGGGTTTTCCTCTTTTTATCCTTTTATTTAAAAATTTAATCAAAAATTAATTTTGATTGAGTTACTAAATTAAAAATAAATAAAATAAGTGAAATATTTTATAATATTGTATCATTTAAGATTTGAATCCTATTTATGAAAAAATATATCATATCAATACCAACTAAGAAGTACAAATTGTTGTTTAAAAATAATATTATTTACAAAAAACTTTAAGTTATTAATATACTCATTCGATCCTTAATATATGACCTAATTGTGAAGTAGATCTTGGTCATAAATATATGATCTATTTTCTATATTTATTAAATTTTTTTAAATTACCTTATTATACTCTCTCAACAATCATTAAAGTAGGGGAAGGAGGAAACGAGTTAAGTAAGATGATTATGATATTTTATCATATTAACTAATTTAATTAATTTTTTTAATCTAATTAAATATGTCATATATTAATAACTGAATGAGTAGATGGTATATTGTATCAATGGATTATCAGCATTATCTTCATTACGAATTTAATTTAAATTCAATTTACTACCTCAAAATGATAATGAATTTGTTAATTGTAATTTGGTAACTAAATTTAATTAAAAATACTTTTCTCTTCTCATATTTCACCTTAAACCTAGGTTATTATACCTGTAGAAGAATCGAAAGGGAAAAAATAACGAAGAAACATTCATGGTAGATTTAACGAATAATCTCTCTTCTTCCCTTCCAAATAATCTCAACATTAAATTATTTATCTCCTTCATGATACTTGGTTATATGTTGGATAAATGATGGAGTAGAACAGAATGAGTTTGAACTCAAAAGCGCAGTTTTCAAAACAATTTTGGGGCCTTTACATGTTGCATTCCAATTCCTCAAAACATTTTGTTATATGGTTGAATATATTTTACTCTTGCATGGATTTTGTTCAATAATAGAGGATCCAAATCTATCCCATTGTGGTACTTACTTATCTTTTCTTTTCTTTTCTTTTTTGATACAAGGGAAAGCCATAAAACAAAACTAAGAAGGAAAAAAAACAAACTAGCCTACACCTTCAATAGCTAAAATAGTACAAATACTCTCAAGGCCCAGGACTTGAAAACTCGGGTTATCATTCAGAGCTCTCTTTGCGAAAGCATCCGCCAAACTATTGCTGTCTTATCAAGATATTGGCATTCCACTCGCCAACTTCTCGCAATCAGAGATCAATCATCATGCAATTCTGGGTATCCTCTTTCAAAAGATGAAGTACATCATAAGAATTTTTTTGATGCACAACATCATTAAAATCACCATCCCAGGCTCGCTTCAGACCAAGAAGACATTCCTGGATTTTAGCTGTGAGGGCATCACCTGAATTCAAATGGGACATAAAGCCTTCAATCACACGTCTATTACTATCCTTTAGAACTCCACCACAAGCGGCAAAGGAGTTGACGTGGGAAAATGAGCCATCCACTTCAACAATAACCTTACCATCAAACTTCAATTCAGTGTTACTCTGCTGCCTATGGAACTTCTCATTCAGGTTCACCCCTTGAAGTTTAAACTTGGCGTTAGACATGCTACTCAAGATTCCCACGCATGGTCATGAATTCGGTCCGTATCACCATCTCCATTATCATGACTCAAGTCATTTTGATTACGCCAAATGAGCCAACATATAATAAAAAAGAGGCCTGCCAGTAACAGTTACCTCCTTTAACATTAAATCTCATGTTCAAGTGGAGCTAATCATTCATCGAACCTGAAAAGAATTGATCATAGAAAGTAGGATTAATTATCAAATTCCACATATTTCTAACCTTCCTGCAATCCCTTAGCGCATGAAGTGCATCCGCGCTTCCATCTTTGCACCGATCACTCATGATGGAGATGCTGCTTGAATTTAATCTCATTGGTAGTAAGCCTCTCATGTAGCATTAAGCAAGCAAAAGACTTGCACCTTGAGGAATCTTCATTTTCCAAATGTCTCTCCAACAACCCAAGGTGGCACAACTCAGTGGGTTTAAACTACTGTAAGCTGAACAAATAGTACATAAAATGACCACTCTTCTCCCATCTCCAACGAGCTCATTCGTTGCCATTTGTATCTTTGTATTTTGGACCACTTGTATGCCTTCAACCACTTTCTTCTAGTTCTGCTTAATGCCATACCAAGTGTTGGACCCTGCTTTCTTAATATTTATATGAGGAAGAAGATCATTTCTACAACCATACTTGCCTCTGATGAATTCATATTTTATCATATTATTTTATACCTATTTCAAGGAATTTATCATGTTTAATATGCATTATTGTAGTAGTTGTGGCTATTTTGTTCTTCAATTGATTATATGAATTAAATGATTAAAATGTCCTTTTATTGTGTTTTTAATAATTTTATTATTTCTCTTGATTAAATTGATTTACATGATGGTATTTTGCTCTTAGGGGTTTAATGAAATTAGGAAAAATAAATAAATGATGACTGGGACCTACATCAACTACTACATAATTATATTATATAAGAAGATTAATTGAGGAATTGCCAAATTGAAGGAGGAAATTGTAATATCTAATTAGAGAAAATCAAATGTCTCTAATAATATTATATTATATTAATATTATATTTTATTATATTAATTCATTCTTTTAATATTATATTATATTATATTATATATAATTTGAATTGATTCAAAAATAATTCCTCAATATCTAACATTTGAATATAATCAAAGGATAATAATAAATATGTTATCTTTTCCTATTTTCTTATTAATTGTTTTATATCTTTTATCCTATTATTTTTTATTTGAATTATTTGTAGGATATTTGAGTTTTAAAATATTATCTTTGGAGATATTGGAAAAGATGATAGCTTGAAAGGATACTGAAGATAAATGAAGATATCATTATCTTTTGAAGAATCAATCAGTGAAGAAACCCACATCAATAGGATTATCTCCCAAAGGCTATATAAAGGACCTCAAGGCTCCTCTATTCAACACACCCATCACCACCACCATAATCATCTTCTGCATCCTTTCCACAATTTCATCATTTTCCTTATAAATTCTTGAGGAGAGATGTAATGGCTTGACTTCCTATACTTTAGAGTTAGGAGTTGAACAATTTTATGTTTTGATCTTTTCCTTTATGAAAATTTATGATTTCCTAGATTTAGGTTTTGAGATTTGTATATGTTAGACCTAGGGTTTCGATTGAGATACCTTTTTGATTAAACCCTTGTGATTTATTATTTCAATTTATGATTTGATATTTTTTATTTAATATATTTAGTTTTCTCTTATAATTATTCATGTTGGATTCACATGTTTAGTTATAGATTTTCAATTAAATATCCATGTTAGAGGAACAAATCATTTATTATTTGATTTATCACATGCTAAGTGGATCTTCACTAATCATTCTTGATACAATTGTATGCTAGATCTAGGTATAATTGTAGATTTTATGATTATGACCATGATGAGTCTGGATTTTGCATGTTAGGGACTTACTATATATAATTGTTATAACTCTAATATATTATTGAATGATGATAGCCATGCATCAATCATTAGGAGCACTCTTTTTATTGGTGATATTCTCCATGCTATTACTCTTATTTTATTTTTATTATTAACTCCTTTTATTTTCTAAAAGTTATTAATTAATTTCTCTTCTACTATTCTTCCTTCTCACACTTAGTCTAATCTAGAGTTAAGCCATGCATTGACTCCACGTAAAAAATACAACTTAGGTTGACCTTTATACTATATAGAGATTAATTTAGTAAATAATTTGAGCACTAATGACAAGCGACATCAAATTTTGGCATCATTACCGAGGAGTTAATTCCCTTGACTCTTAGGTTAATTAAGTGTGTTTTCTTTTTCTTACTTTTATTAGTGTGTAGTAGAATCTAGTCTTTAGGTAGTTTTTGATTTGGTAAATTTTAGTTTGATCCTCACTGCTTTCCTTGGATTGTTTTTGACTTGTCGAGAAAATTTGAGAAAATTCATACTAGAAGGTTTCGACGTTCTGAACATTTTTAATAGCTTTACCTATTATGTTTAACCTATTTTTGCCAAATTTAGACATCTGAGTTAGTTTTTCTATTTTTTCTAGTTTCAAATTTTTTATTTTTTATTTATTTTAATTTTTTCATTATTCACATTTTCTTTGTTTCCTTGTCTAAATTACATTATGTCTTGGTTTAATAATCATCATTAATATAATCCTAATGCAATAATGAACTCCCAGTCTTTTACATGTTATAATATTTCAAGGGATCAGGCAAGAGCACAAATATCATCCATTGCACATAACATTTATGAATCTTTAGCTAAATATTGGGATCGATTCTAATATATCTTGCATGACTACCCGCATCATTAAATACTTGAAGAATACCTCATACTATATTTCCATAGGGGATTGAAAGAGAAAAAATAATAGATGGTGCAGCAAGAGGAGACTTGTTGGACCTAACCATAGACTAGGCTTGGGAATTTCTTAGATCATTTTTCATGAGTAACCAACAGTATATGGCACAATTACCACCTCAACTATATCATGAATCATCATTCCCACCACATATGCCCCACTCTAATCCTATATTTACTACATATGTGCCAATCCAAGACTTACCTAACAGGAATAATGATATGACATTAGTTCTTAAAGGGATATTAGATTTGACCTCTGCTATATCAGATGTCAGTTCTTAACTCTCAAACTTGTAATCCTAGTTTTATATAGAGAAAGCTATTATAGATGCCAAACTTGACAAACTAGCCTCAAGGTATGCTACCCTAGATAGTGGCAAAAAGGTGGGCTTCTTAGAAAATGATGATTGGAAAAATATTACTAAAGGTACCACTAAAGATACTACTGAAAACATCCATGACAACATAACTGAAGGTGTGGAAGACGTGACTGAAGACATCCTTGAAGTGCTGAAGCAATTAGGAAGTTTGAAAGAGAAAGAACTACTCAAGAAAGATAAGGCAGCTCAACTAGAGACTTCCCCAACCATCAGTAAAGAGGTAAGTATTCATTTCCCTAAATCCTATGCCATGTGTAAGAGGACTGCTAATAAGGAACAAGAAAAGGAGATTTATGACTTGTTTAGCAAACTTGAGGTGAATGTTTTATTGTTATAATTATTTAAAAACATGCCTTGAGTTGTCAAATTCATCAAGGACATGTGTACCAATTATTGTAGCTTTATACCAGATGAAAGAACCCAAGTTTCTTCTAATGTTTATGCCTTCTTCAAACCTCAACTTCCAATTAAATGTCAATATGCATGGGCTTTTACAATTCCTTGCACTATTTGGAAAATACATATTAATAAGGCTTTATTAAATCAAGGAGTAGCTATTAATGTTATGCCTTCAATTCAGGATGATGAAAATGAAGGTGCTGGTAAGGATGAGATATTATTATGTGATTTGCCACTCGATAAAGAAATAATCACTAATGAGATTTCCATTCCTCATGTTGAAGTCAAGATTCTTACAGAAGAAAGTCTTATTGATTTTATTGGATATGAGAAAAACTTGTATTCTTATATCTCTTATAAAGTTCTCACATCTAGTGTCCTGATTAATAATCTCATACGCTTGATAGCTTTCCAAGGCTTTAAGTATTTTGATTATTGTCCAACATTTGGAGTTGGAAAATGTGCTTCTTGTGGTTTTCTACATCTTTTGCAGGTACCTCATTTAGGAAAATTGTATGGTGATTACCATACTCCATATATTGTGGAACCTTCACAAATTGACCCTGAGCCACCACCCCAAACAATTAGAGAAAGCTGTGTAGAGAAAGTATACTTACATAAGAGCATGTTCCTCATCATAGATGATAATTTCAATTTTAAGACCTTCAAGCGGTATAAAGGCACCAGTTGTCTCTTTCATTATCTTATTCTTCTATATATTCTGAGCCTTATTATTTGAGATAAGTATGGGGAAGGGACAATCCCAATAGTAAAAGGTAGATTTATTGCTTTATGTCTTTTAACAATGTTCTAGAATATGTTGCATTTTAAAGATTTTTTAGTTTTATGTTAGTTTTTCTTTGAATAAAATATCCTCTCTTTAGCACATGACTGTTTAACCATTTTTCCTTCTCCCTTTATATATGCTTTAGTGCTGCGTTGAGGACAATACATAGTTTAAGTGTGGGATAGGGAATGTATTTGATTAATTGTTTGATTGAGCTCTTGAAAATGCCTATTTTTCAAAATTCTTTCACACTTATGCTTCTGAGCAATCACGTTTTAAATTAAAATATCATCTTGATTACACTGATACAAGTATGAATCTTTCAAATCCATTGTTAATTGTGATAGTTCAATTAGTCAATATTCTAAGAGTTATCATAGAAACAGGTAATCTAATGCATTGAGAACAGTTGAAGTCTTTAGCAAGACTCTGTGAACAAGAATGAAGAGAGATAGACTTGTTGGAAAAATTCTTGGCCTTAAATTCCTAAATTCAGTGAGTACTTCCTATACTATTTTCTCTTCATAACTTGTCTTAGTTCTCTTATATGCTGTCTAACTCATGTGCAACTTTTTAAAATGATTAAGGACATCATATTCTAAACCCTTTTTATCCTAAACACAAGCCATTATACATATTATATCCTTAGTCACCCTTTTTGAGCCAATCACTTCTCTTTTCCCATTATAGAAAGTCAAATATGCATGAACATCTTTTCAAAATAAATTTTTTATTCATGTCAAAAAATCATTGTTATTATAAATTGCGCTATATTTTTTATATACAAGGTGCCAAATAAAAAAAGCAAAGAAAAAGCATATTGCATAAAAAAGGAAAAAATAAAAAAAAGATAATGCAAGAAAATTTGAAGAAAAAATGAAGAAAAAAAAGAGGGAAAAGAAAAATGAAGAAGGCACTATTATCCCCTCTTATTAGCACAATTACCACCCTTACATCTCTTATGCCATGAATTTATACTATATATTCATTATTACATGCATATACTACTTTCTATGTTTCATATCCCATTCCACGTGGCCTATTTCCAATATTACAAACTTATAAAGTCCTCTTGATTAAAGAATGCACATGTAACTGACAGTAGAGATTTAAAACTATTACAAGCCTATAGTAAGGCTAGTATAGGAAGGTTTGAGTGAAAGAACCTGAATAAAAAGTGAGATGAGTGAAATAGATATATCCTTGAGTGTACTCTATTCTATTTGTTCCTCTGTCTTAATTGTGTTCATGGAGATTGTTATTATTGCATTTATTATTCTATGACTATCGCTGACTTGAAGGATTTCTTTGATTGATTATCACTTTCATGCTTGAACTTGTTTGATTCCTCTATTTATTCAGTGTTTATCAGGATATTATTCATTCATTTGCCCAAGAGTGCAAAAGTTTAAGTGTGGAGGAATTTGATGAATTCCTATTTTATCATATTATTTTATATCTATTTCAGGAAATTTATCATGTTTAATAGGCATTATTGTAGTAGTTGTGGCTATTTTGTGCTTTAATTGATTATATGAATTAAATGATTAAAATGTCCTTTTATTGTGTTTTTATTGATTTTATTATTTTTCTTGATTAAATTGATTTACATGAAGGTGTTTTGCTCTTATGTGTTTCATGAAATTGGGAAAAATAAATAAATGATGACTGAGACCTACATCAACTACTACATAATTATATTATATAAGAAGATTAATTGAGGAATTGCCAGATTGAAGGAGGAAATTATAATATCTAATTAGAGAAAAACAAATGCCTCCAATAATATTATATTATATTAATATTATATTAATTCTTTCTTTTAATATAATATAATATTATATTATATATCATTTGAATTGATCCAAAAATAATTTCTCAATATCTAAGATTTGAATATAATCAAAGGATAACAATAAATATGTTATCTTTTCCTATTTTCTTATTAATTGTTTTATCTCTTTTATCCTATTACTTTTTATTTGAATTGTTTGTAGGATATTTGAGTTTAAAAATATTATCTTTAGAGATATTGGAAAAGATGACAGCTTGAAATGATACTAAAGATAAATGAAGATATCATTATCTTTTTAAGAGCCAATTAGTAAAGAGACCCACATCAATAGGATTATCTCCCAAAGGCTATATAAAGGACCTCAAGACTCTTCCATTCAACATACCCATCACCACCACCACAATTATCTTCATCCCTTCCACAATTCTATCCTTTTCCTTCTAAGTTCTTGAGGAGAGATGTAATGGCTTGAGTTCATGTGTTTTAGAGTTAGGAGTTAAACAATTTTATATTTTGATCTTTTCCTTTATGAAAATTTATGATTTCCTAGATTTAGGTTTTGAGATTTGTATATGTTGGACCTAGGGTTTCGATTGAGACACCTTTGTGATCAAACCCTTGTGATTTATTATTTCAATTTATGATTTGATGTTCTTTATTTAATATATTTAGTTTTCTCTTATAATTATTCATGTTCGATTCACATGTTTAGTTATAGGATTTTTGATTGAATATCTATATTAGAGGAACAAATTATTTATTGTTTGATTTATCACATGATAAGTGGATCTTCACTAATCATTCTTGATACATTTGTATGCTAGATCTAGGTATTATTATAGATTTTATGATTATGACTATGACGATTGTCTGGATTTTGCATGGTAGGGACTTACTATATATAATTGTTATAACTCTAATATATTATTTAACGATGATAGCCATGATCAATCCTTGGGAGCACTCTTCTTATTGGTGATATTCTCCATACTATTACTCTTATTTTGTTTTTATTTTTAACTCATTTTATTTTCTAAAAGTTATTAATAAATTTCTCTTCTACTATTCTTCTTTCTCACACTTAGTGTAATCTAGAGTTAAGCCACGCATTGACTCCACATAAAGAATATAACCTAGGTTGACCTCTATACTATATAGAGATTAATTTAGTAAATAATTTGAGCACTAACAACAAGAGACATAAGCCTCTATGACTTTCATCCATATGGAATCTCGATCATTAATAGGGCCCCAACCGAGTTCATCATAAAGGCCTAGTTTTGCTATTCAATATGTCTCATACCAAGTCCCTCAACTTCTTCTCACTACAAACATTATCCCAAGCTATTAGATGCAATCTCTTTTTGTCATTTGATGAGCTCCAAAGAAAGTCCTAAGTGCTTTCTCACAAATAGGAACAAGTAGATCCACAGTTTGAATGATGTAAGAGGGTATAGCTATAATAACTAACTTAATCAGTGTTCTCCATCCAGTAAAAGACACTATAAATCTCCCAGCTACTAAGTCTATCTTGAACCTTGTTGAAAAGTCTAAAGATTGTCATGATCCCAACTTTCAAACCACTTAGTGTGTGGACTGAATTAGATAATGCAAATACCCTCTATTAACTACCAATCAGTAGATAAAGACTCTAATCAATTGATTTAATTACTAACAATCGCTAATAGTCAAACAACTAACTAGAAATCAAACATATATATATATATGCAAATCAATAATCATATCATCCAGATCAATTACAATGTCTACACTTTCTACATGGTCTGTTTCTACACCGAGTTAGTGTCTGATGTAGAATACCATTTTAAACCAGTTTAGAAAGCTGATTTTGCAGTAGTGCAAGTATCTAATATGAGAATAATAAATCAACATTCAATCCTCATACATATAATGAAATCCCTAAATTTAAAAATCCCAAAACATGAAATGAGTGCATATTAAGATAGAATAACTCCCTATTGTAGTTTGTGAACTTAAGATATACTGTCCTTCACCAAGAGGCTAAAAATCTAACCTCTCATAGCTCCTACTGTGCTGCAATCATTACCAGAATTGATACCATGAGATGTGCAGAAAAAGATGATAGAAAGATAAGGAGAAAGGTAGTAAAGATGTATAAATTAGTGTAGAAATGGAAAAACAGGTGAAAAGATTAAGAAAATTGGAAGATTTGATTGAAGGTTGTTGAGAGAAGTTGAGTAGCTCCAACTTGGCCAAATCTGGCAAAATATCCAGCCCTTATATTTGGCTCCTGACCCTTGTCTTAATTGTAGAGTAACCTAAATGAAAATGTACAACTTCACTAACGGGCTATTTTAGTTGAACCATATGCATATTTAGGTCACAACCTGAGAACACAGAGAACCTCTCAAAAGAAAAATAGGTCATGACTTGTGATTCAGGTCATCTCTATCTTGTGATTCCTTCTTTGCGTCACATTGGGTCCTTGATCTCTTCCAAAACACCTACAAAATAAAAATCAAAGCTCATTGTAAAAGCCAAGCTAATTAAAGAACAACATATATATAATTTGGAAGATTTAATTGGCCATTTTACCTTTTAATAAGCACATTGCCATGCACAACCATGTATTATCACAAAAGCACAATTACATGCATAAAATGAATGGTAAAAATGTCATAAAACCCTTGAAAATGTCAAAGAAACCATATACAATTTGTATATTATGAATTCTCCCACAATTGAACCTTTGTACTCTTGTTAAATAAATGAATGACACCTAAACTAATTCTGTCAAATATGAGAAAACAACATAATCAATAGTAAAACCTTAAGACAATTAATCAACCATCTTTTGGGAATGCAAAAATGATAACATGAGCAATGCCAAGTAATTAACTACCCTATGAAATCAACCTTAAATGTATGAGTACAATAGATTCTCTATAAGGATGTACGTGTTTAGCTCTCTAACATATCATTATTAGGGTTATTTTGCTCCAATTCAATTTGTCAAACACCCTATCACATGCTTGTAATGGCTCTAAATCTCCTCAACTATATAGTACTCATGCAAAGAATCAAGAGGTCCTTTGGGGTTGAAATGATAGAAATATCAAGTGAAAATATAATGGAATATAATTAAGTATCTTAATTAAAGATAATGCAAGTCAAATTTCATCTAAATCAGCTTAAACCATAACCTTATATTACAAAGAAGTACTTATTTCACCTTTATTCTTTTGCTATAGCTCCTTGACAACGCTACAACTTTATTCTCTTTTTCTTTTTTTAACCAGATGTACATACAATACTTCCCACAAGCTCCTCGAAGGTTATATGGTTTCAAATAGAAAGATGAAATTGACTTAATTTATGATGCATTTTAGATACACAAACAAACAACGGATAACAATGGAAGACATGAAGGTCCAATGGGTAAACAATGGATCAATATTTATAGTTTGTGTTTAGGCCCAAAGGTTTAGAAATGAATATCTTTATAATATTCAATAACATAAATGTGTAAGTAATATTCAACTTAGAGTCAAGACAAGTTCTAGAGGATACAAAACAAATGAATAATCACTCAATATAAGAATTAAGGCTGAAAATCCTTCTAACTAAGGTTTGTATCTAAATTGCTCATACACTAAAGTCTCAAACAACACTCATTATTCACTAGACATTAGAACACTTATCACGATTGAAAATATTCTAAAATGATGATTAAATGTTCCAAAGGAAACACTCAAGATCATGTATAAATCTCGAGTTTAACAGTAAAAACTTAAGTGTTTCCAATTCAATTTCTAAGATTTTGAAAAACTCAAGTATGGCAATGGTTTCTATAAAACTATTTATGCAAAAAGGTTAAAAAAATATGGCAATGATTCCCTTATAAAACCACCATGGTAGCTCAAAAGAAATCCTTCTATGTAGCATTGCATAGAGCAAAGAGAAGGAAGATGGACATTTTCACAGTCTAGTTGGGCCTAAAAACAATATAAGTTACGACTAAAAACAAGTAATTCTTCTTGAACTTAGGAAATTTGGATTCAACCAAAAGACATATAGGTCGTGACCATAAAACACAGAGAGCCCATTAAGCCCAGAATTCTATCTTAAGTTATGGCCATACAACACATAGATTGCGACGAATTATCACATAGACTACCAAATAACAACTTTCAAAACCTAGTACATTTTTTTACTCAAACCTTTTTAGCAAGCAACACAACATTTTAAAATGGGGATCCAATTTTTAGCGATTTGTAACACCTTACTTTCATACGTCTTAGGGACTATTCGGTAGCATTTAGAACCACTTACAAGTCCATTGAAGTTCAATTACAAAATGTAGAATTTTCAAGCTTCATGGGTACTGTTCATATGGTAATTCCAGATTAAGTGACAAACTTCAGAAAATCATAATTAATTCTAGAAAAATCAAAATGAAGTTGTTCAAAAGGATACTCGAAGCTAACATGATGTAGCTTAAGGGAAAAATAAGTTTTAGACCAAATGCTCAGTCAATCAGTATAGTTTAATCATCAAAAATTATTGTTCATTTGATAAAAAATTATGGAAAACAATTTCTGGTCCCCAATTTTAAAAATTTTATTGTTTTTGTATAGACATCAAAATAAGGAATTCCATATGTCAAAACAAAGCTTGGCATGTTATCTAACTACTACTAAAATATCATACATTTATTATATCATTAACTATTTTTAATTATAGACCAAAAGTCATAGCTTAAAACTGTTTATTGTTTAAGTACAGAATTTTAACAACTTTACATATATTTATCAAAAAACTTGTCCACAAATAACTATTCAAGTGGACTACATCATCATCTATCATTATTCTTCTCTTATGCTTGAGGTTCCTGTTAATTAAAGATATAAATTGGGGTGAGATTTTTGGGGACATCTCAGTAGTAAACGGTATTAAACAATATATACAAAATGCTTGGTATTTGTGTTTGCTTGTGATTGTGTTAACATAATGTATTGTGCATGCTTCCATGTAACATATGAAATACAATTGGCCAAAGTAATTATAGCAAAGAGGTTCAACAATTACATATGAATAACATCAATCAATCAAGCCATAACACAATCAACCATACAATCAACATATACCAGTTTACGTAAGTTTACTACCTTAATGCTTTACTTTTATTTATCCTCTTTCTTGTCACCTTTCATTGATGTAAGGTTATCTTCTTGATCACACAAATCAAATCCTAACATTGCATTATCATAGATGCATTATCATCCACTCATCATCAACTAGCTCAATTATTATTCAAGAGTATTAAGCTTGGTTATTAATTAGGGTAACTTTTCCTAATTTCTTCTAATTAACTTGGCCTTTGAATAAATTGATGTCTTAACTTTATCCTACATAATTTAACCTTCTAAATCCATTTATGAACTCAAAATTTTCAAATTCCAGTAGCTGCACTCTATTCTGGACAGAACCAAAAAACTTCTTTTTTCATTCAAAAATTCTTATTTTTATTCCAATGCTTCCAATACTTGTTTCTTTACTTTACCCCATATAATTTTTCATTTTTAAAACCATTGAAAGCATCAAAATCATGAAATTATAATCACTGTTCATGTGTGTGAACAGTACAGAGAAGACTTAAAAATTATAACTTCCAATTCCAATGCTTCTAAGGTTCCAAACCTATCCAATCCTACACAAAATCATCATATAAATTCAATGAAAGCATTATATCATTGAAATTCTATCTCTTTATATCTAAAATAGTGTAGGCTGAAAGGTTTCATCAATGGCAAAGTAAAAAATATCAACTTAATTCAATAATCAATTATCTAAACTAACTTTGCTAAGCACTACTTACATAATTCCAACTTCATTTTCCTCTTCCTTCTTTAACTTAAATTTGGACAGCAAGGTTACCAAGGGAAGAATGAAGTTTCTAACCATTAAAACCTAAGTTTCTTCCTTCTAAAATATTTATAAATAAACTAGGAAGGATTGCTTACCTTATGCCTTAACTTGGTTGATCACTAAGTGCCTTGAATTACCTTTGCTTTGGTTGAGCTTTTGGTTGACAAGAGTTTCCCCAAGGTACCTCCAAGCTCACAGTTTTGTACATGTATGGGGGGTATTTATAGAACATTTTCAAGGGCTTAGGGATCATTTTGTCTCTCAAGTTCCTAATTATTATAACTCCTTAATCTTGAATCTTATCGGTTACTTTCTTGATTAATTATCCTTAATCACCATTAACCTAATTCTTACATTATTTTAATATAAATCAACACGTGACAAAAGCTCTTCTTCCTTCTTTGGCTTACATGTGGTGCAAAGTGAGGCCCACAAGGGACATCTCACATGTCACCTTGCACTCATGAAACTTCCTTGCAATTTCCTTTGATTTTTTTCTTTAATTTATTTAAAAATCCATATAAAATCCATTTAATTACATGACCATTTATTTGGCTTCATGGGAACTTATATAAAGCCATTATAGACTTTCTCTAAGACAAACAATTTCTTTGGCACACATTCCAAGAAAATCCCTGTACCAATATCCTTAAATTATCCTAATATTTAAAATAAATTATATATAACTCTTTTAATAATTCCAACATTTTTAGAAATTCATTCTAATGTAAAATGAATTTATTGCAAAAGTCTCATAATTTTTTGAGACTCAGAATCCTTGTTAAAAATTCATATATTTTCTTTAAATCTTTTATCGGTATCTTATTTTACCTTAAATTATCTAATTACTTCTATAAGACTCTTTTTTAACTTCTATCAATTTTCATAAATTTTTATATTAATTATAAAAATTTACTATAAAATTTCATATGATTATGAGGTGTAGAAGATACTGTAATAATTTACAAACTTCAAAAATTAATATCAATTTATCAGGACCTTAAATCAAAATTTTGAGAAATATGACTGACCTAAATTCCATTCTCTATTTATTAATAAAACTTAGGATCAAAATATTTCTGGCCAATTTTGGGCCTTTTCTTGCTCAACTTTCCATAATTACACTTTTGCCCTTATAAAGTTTTAAACTTTTCACTTAGGTCCTTTCTTTATAATCTTTCATTTTCTACCTTCCTTAATACTTTGTATCTTTGCAATTTAGTCCATTTTCTTTATAACCTTGTCTAATCGTTATCTTTTCTCTCTATTTATCATCACAATCCCTTCCAAATCTCTTTCCTCTATAAGTCTTATATAGATATGGAAAAATTTAGGATGTGAAGAATTCATCACACATTAAGATCAAAAATAAAAAATTTTATGATGAAAGATTGGATTAATGGAAAATTTTGGCATTTGTTAGCATAGTAAGAAGTACATCTCCCTCATACTTAAACTTGACAGTGTCCTCACTGTCAATAGAGATATAAAAACAAAATCTCAATAGAGAAGCAATGAAAAACAAGGGTATATATAGATTGAAAGCAATAAATAGCAATGATAGTGTCATCAATCAATATCCTTTTCAAATGCAACATAATCAAAAATAAAAATAAAAAGTACAAAGCAATCATCTTTTACACTAATCATTCCTCTACTTTTCCGCGCCATCAGTAACATGTTTTTCCTCATTTACTCCAATAGCAACCCCATTATCTTCTCCAACATCTGTAGCTATTGCACATGAAGTTTCACCTAGTCCCTCTTGAAAGAAAGCAGAGGCAAGAATATTACTTTTAAAGAAAGCCTCTTCAAATCCTGGAGGTAAAGCTATATGAAGGGATTGAGCTATCTTAAGAACTAATGGATTGACAAATTACTGCCTTCTAAATTCTTAGTTCATAATGATTGCCCTATACTCTTGTAGCTGTGTAGTAACTTCTACAAGATGATCGAATATAGCTACAAGTTGCTCATGTAGAAAAGAGTTACCCTCAGTTACCTCCTTAAAAATTTGCACATCTTCTAAATCACCCTCAGCTACTCTTTTTCCCATTTTTGCACTCCTTAATTCACCAGCTTTCTTGTTTGCTTTTGATACACTATAACACTTGGTTATAGAAGGGTCAAGAAGGTCAGTTTTGAGGATAAGGATGTTGTGAACATTACATAAATCAGTAATCAGGTGTGCGAAAACTAGTAGAGCTATGGTAGAATTTAAACAATGGTAAATGGAGTTATAGACAATGTTTGGAATGTCTACAGGCTGCTAGGTCATCAATAGATATAACAAAAAGGCTCTTTCCTCATTGACATAAAAAATGTGAACCTAAGGCATCACATTATAAGTAATAAAATTGAGCAAAATTTATGCTTCACCGTTCATGAATTGCCTCTCCAAATATCTCTTTTATCCCGTCATGGTCTATTATGCTCTTCCCCCTAAATAACCAAAATTGTATCCCAAGGGACCTCATCTAAATGAGACTTCCAATGATATAATCGACATTCTAAAAGAGTAGGCAATTTGTAAAATGCTTTAATGTTGAAACCATCAATGAAGAATTCCTTATTTCTAAACTCAATCCCTAAGGACTCCTCTAAGGAAGAAGTGATATAAAATTCCCTGACCAATGTAACATTAGATTTAGAACTCCTTATCATCAATTCCTTAAAGCCCTAGCCTATAATTAATTTATAAAAATCCACTTGATCAGTTGCTAAGAATTCCTTTTCTTAAACTATGCCTCTTGTATTAAACATTTCTTTAGCCATTTTCCGCTTTTAGGGCCTCTTGAGCAGGATCTCTTGTTGACTTTGGGATTCTTTGTACGAGCCATCTAAGCAAGCATATCAAACAAAATACTAATCAATACAAAGATATCCTCTACCCTTGAAAAATCCCTCTCACTAAGATTGATGCGACATTGACTAACTTTTACAAAATTAGTTCAAAAATACTAGTTTGAGATGTCTAGTCATAAATAAATGATTCTTAAGTTATGACTAGACAAAAATTTTAGCCAGATAAATATGAACCCTAAAAATTTCACTTACTCACTATACTATCATTTCCAAATTCCTAAATGTCCCTAAAAAATAAACCAAAGAAAACTTAGAAACTACATAAAAGAGATAAGAAAACTAAAGAAAACAAAGAGGGAATAGAGAACTACCTTGAATCAATGTAGCAAAAGATTGGTAAGCTCTGAACTTTTGTCAAGGTAGAAATACAAACTACAAGGGCATATAAATGGAAGAAGCAATCCTTGAGAGTACAAAGGAGAAAGCTTTAGCAAGATGAAGGAGAATGGAGAGGCTAAGGAAGAAAAATAATGTTGCTCCAAGAAGGAAAGAAGAAACAGATAAGTGTAGCACATGTAGCAAGGTGAAACTAAAAGAGGAGGTTGCGCACGACTAGGGTTGTGGGGTATGGTAAGCCAATAGAGTTTAAAAGGTATGATGCTCAAAATGCATAGTTGAATACGTTACTAAGGTGGCAACCATAAAAGGTGTAGGTTGTGACTAAAACACATAGTGAGGCCAGTTTATAATATAGTCGCCACTTAAGTTGACTAAAGTAGCGACTAAAAAATATAGAGAGCTCAATTTTCCCTTATAACCATATTAGTTGTGACTATATTATATATAGTCACGACAAAAGTATACAATCACTCTCTAATGTACTCAAAAACTTTTTCTAACTCCCCTAAATCACCCTAAATCTTACCTAACATCAAATCAACACACAACTCAATACAAATTTCACAGTCAAGCACACAATCATATTCCAATCATACAAAGCAATTTGAGAAAAGCAAAGATGATAGGATGGGTAAGCTATAGCATGCAATTGAGTGTGTAGGAGATAAAGACAACCAACAATAAGTAGTAAACAAAAGGACAACAGAGAAATTTTATTCAAACGGAAATAAACAAAAAATAATCACTATTCTTACTTAATCATCCTTTTCCAACTCATTAAACCAACGTATGAAATATAACATCACAAAAGAAAAGCATACAAAAGGTAAGAGAGACAAGAAAATGACAACCTAGCCTCATGGAGATAGAGCAGACTTGTCATAAAGTTTTAAGAGGTGGTCTTTTCCTAAAAGGCTTTTCCCTTCGTCTCCTCTTTCAACTTAATCATACTAAAGTCATGAACTTTAACAACTGTGTAAGGGCCATTCCAGCTAGTTTTGAATTTGGCATGTTTGAACTTGAACTAAGCTTGGTACCTTAACACTTTGTCACGTTCCTTAAACCTCTTCCTTAAAATATGAGCATTATGAATTAATTTTGTCCCAAGCTTATAAATCTTAGAGCTACTATAAGCATCCAATATGATCTCCTCTAGCTCTTAGAGCTACAAAAACCTTTCTAAACTGACTTTTGTAAGGTCCTTATTGCAAGCTTTCACCGCCCAATATGTTTTATGTTTTATTTCCACAGGCATGTGATAAGCTTTCCAAAAAATTGCCCTATAAGGGGACAAGCCTAGAGGTGTTTTAAAAGATGTTCTGTAAGCCCATATAGCATTATCTAACCTTGAGTTCCAATCTTTATTGGATGGCTTAACAATCTTTTCTAGAATATACTTTATTTCCCTATTAGAAACATTAGCTAGGACATTGGTTTGATGGTGGTATAAGGTTGAGACTTTGTTAGTTACACCATATTTTGCCAATAAGTTATTTATTAACTTATTGCAAAAATGGGTACCTTAATCACTAATTAATGCCTTCGATGCTCTAAATTTGCTAAAGACGTGAGACCTTAGAAATTTATAGACCCTCTGGGCATCATCTAGTTTTGTAGGAATAGCCTCTACCCACCTAGACAAATAATCTATAGCCAATAAGATATAATGAAATCTAGTTGAAGGTGAAAAAGGTCCCATAAAATCTATTCCCCATACATCAAAAATCTGACAAAACAAAATAGGTTGTTGCGACATCTCATGACACTTACTAATTCCCCCAAATCTTTAACACCTATCACACGCTTTACAAAACTCAAAAGCATCTTTAAATAGAGAAGGCAAATAAAAACTAGATTTAAGAACTCTATGTGCATTCCTTTTTCCTAAAATATAACCCCCACAAACGCAAGAATAACAAGCTTCTAAAATTGGCTTGTGATCTTTATCAAGGACACATATTCTTAATATTTTATCATAACACATTTTCCATAGATAGGGATTATCCCAAATATAGTATATAGACTTGCTCTTTTGCTTGAAATTTATACAAATAAGATGGGATTAGGTCAATTTTGAGAAAATTAACCAAATGCGTATACCAAGGTTCTACAATAGCAACCACACAAAGAGATTGATCAGGGAAAGAATCACAAATAAGATCAGAACTAAGTACTCCCCTTATCTTTGTTAGCAATATACTCAGATGATCTGTAACATGGTTCACATTTCTAGCACAATCTTTCACTTCTACGTCAAACTCTTGAAGTAGTAACATACATTGTAGAAATCTTGGCTTCAATTAAGGTTTATGGAATAAATACTTGACTATTGCATAATCTGTGTAAACAATAACTTTAGAATTAATGAGATATACTCTGAATTTATCCAAAACTATTACAATTGTAAACAATTCTTTCTTAGTAGTGGTGTAATTAATTTGAGTAGCATCAATAGTTTTTGAGGCACCAAAATATAGAGAGCAATTTGTAGAAACTTGGAAAAATGTAAAATGGTATGCAATGATGCAAATGCCAAAGTGAAAGAAAATATTATATTTGTTTCTATTTCTGAAAATTTTTATGTTATGCAATTTAAACAATTAAAAACTAAAACACAATTTAAAAGAATGACTCAGGCTAACAATGCAATCAACAACCAATTTCTAAGGAACCATTCAACTGGCTACCCAGTAACAGCCCCATTAAAAAGTTTAAAGATTATCGTGATCCCAGTTTTCAAAATAAAAATTGAACCTAACAATGTAGTATAGGGAACAACCCTATCATTCCTCTCAAGGAGCCTTTCAAGTGGAATCCTAACCATTGGTGAACAATTTCATTGAAAACTTGAGTAAAAACATGGGTTCTTGGTTTGGTTCAAACATTGGGGTAAAAGAAATAAAAATGTAGTAAGAGTAACTGTTTTTGTATTTTTTATTAGTGGAAAAATAGTTTGGATTTTGAAAGAAATATGATATGAAAAACTCTTCATGATGAAAGCATAAGTATCCTTGCTCTTTATTTAAAATTAGTTATGACATCACTAAGTCTTATATAAAACCTTAATCAATCGATCAAATCCAATTCATTACTGATTTCAAACTCTCTTTTATCAAAGCTGAATTAAAACTCCTTAATTTACTGTTTAAAACCACTTAGTGTGTAGACTGAATTGGATAATACAAATACCCTCTATTAACCACCAATAAGTAGTTAAAGACTCTAATAATTTAATTTAATTACTAACAATTGCTAATAATTAACCAACTAACCAGAAATCAAACTGATATATCTGCAAATCAATAAACACATCATCAAGATCAATTACAGGTATCTAATATGAGAATAATCAATTGACATTCAATCCTCATACATATAATGAAATTCCTAAATCTATAAATCCCAAAACATGAAATGAGTGCAAATTAAGATAGAATAACTCTCCAATATAGTTCATGAGCTTAAGATATGTTGTCTATCACCAAGAGGCTAAACATCTAGTGTCATATCCCAATTTTTAGGCCTAGAAGCCTAGTATGTAACCTAAAATAGGTAGGCTACTAAGCCCTTTGAGCAGAAGTCCCAAAAGTATACAAATGATGTTCAGGTACTAAACTACAAATAAGAAAAGTTTAGAGACTAAATTATAAATAGTGAAAGTTCCTGAGGGAAAATATATAAATAAGTTAGAGATTTTAGAAGATTATCTTGGGCATAGAAAGAGAAAAGAGGTTAGTTAAAGGCCTAAGGTTGAAATAAAGATCTCAAAGGGATGATTTACGATGTTAAAGTTCATGCAAGGGTAAAATCATAATTTTAGAAAGGTCTCAAGGGCATAATGGTCATTTTGAAAAAGAAAGGGACTAAAGTGAAAACCCTAAAAGTTTTATGGTGCAAGATGAAAGTAGACACAAGTTATGGGCCATTAAGTGTAATTATGAAAAGTTAATGGCCTAAAGTGTAATTTTCAAAAGTTTAGGGGTAATTATAGAAAGTTGAGCCAAAAAATGCCTAAAGCTGGCCAAAAATAGTTTGGCTCCAGATTTTACCAATAAAAAGAGAAAAATATTTTGATCAGTTTAATGCAACACGCAATATTAATTTGAGGTCTCGATAAATTGATATGAATTTTTAAAATCTAGGAAATTGGTACAGTATCTTGTAGACCACAGAATAAGATAAAATGTTACAATAAATTCTTATAATTAATATAAGAATTTATAAAACTAACAAAACTCAAAAAGGAGTTATGTAGAATTTATGATGGAGTTTATAGTAGAATAAAACACTCGATAAATGCTTTTCAAAGGAATTTCTTGGGAGTTGAGCCCATGAAGATAGGGGACTAAGTAGAAGGTTACCTCATAGGTCCAATAATACTTTTAGATTGGTATGTGAGCCAGTGTTAAAAAAGACCCTAAAAATATAAAATTACAAATATGCCATTGTGAAATGCCACTATGTTATATCATTGAGCAAGAGATATATAAAGGGTATTTTGGTCATTTGACCAAGGTTAAAAATTCAAAAAGAGTTATCTAAATAGTTAACCAGGGTCAAGGAATACTTTGGTGATGTTTGAAAGGACAATAATATTCCTAGAGTTATTAAAGTAAATAAAGAAGAACAAAAGGCATTTTGGTAATTTGCCAAGGGATCAGTCATTAAGTTTAGACTCAGTTCAAGAATGTCAATGGTAGCAAAAATTTGGATACTGGATTTGAGATTAGAAAACATATTATGGAATCTCTGAAAAAGTAGAGTTAGAAAATAGTTTATTTTTTGAGAAATTAGACTGAGCCGGTACTAGATTGGACTATAATTGTTCTAAATATTTCTTCCCTTGGAATTTTGCCACATGGAGAATAATGTGTCCCTTGATGGCATCATGGATAATGTCACTATAACATCCTCTTTTTCTTACATCTTAGGGACCATTCAGTAGCATTTGGAACCACTTCTAGGGCCATTGAAGTCAAATCATACAATCTGAAATTTTACTCCCAGCGAGTACTATTCACTGTGTAAATTCCAGCAGAGTGACCTGACTTTAACAAATCATAATTAATTCTAAAAAAATCAAAATAGAGTGGTTAAAATTGCTACTCGAAGCTAACTTAATGTTATTTCAGGAAAAAATAACTCGTTGACCACGCCTTGACCAGGTCCATGTCAGTCAACGTCTGAAGTTTACTATTCATCCTGCGTTTTTCCCTGATTCTAGCACTTCGGTCCCATCTTTGCATAACCTTTACAGTATCCAATCCCTAGATCCTCTCTATGATTCTTCATTCCTCTTTAAACATACCTGTGGGATTGGGATTAGATGGAAGGGGATGAGATTTCTGGGGAAATCTCAGTAGCAAACGGTAACCATACAATGTATACAATTATATGCTTGATGTTACTATGTGTGTACTTAATGATTATGCTTGCATCATGATAACATACATGCTTCCATGTTACTTAATTATAACATATGGCCATAGTATAAAAAGAAATAGAGCATTACTTGATCATACATGCCTCACATCATCAAGGTAAGAAAATATCACATAAAATATCCAAGCAGTATAAGCATACAAGTAGGTAAGTCTACTACCTAGCGTGTAGCCTTTCCTTCCAGCTCCTAGCCTTGTCTCTAAGGTCCCTTCTTTTCATATGTTAGGGCCTATACATAGTATAATAATATCTTTATTATTATCCAGTATAGCTCTACTTAACTCATGCTTAACTGGGGGTGATATCCTTAATCTGACATTCCCCTGTCTTTCTTTCTACCTTTAACTACCTTTATTAATAGAGATATTTCTCTATTCTAACTACTAAGAGCAATCCTCTACTTTATTAGATCAGGGACTAGATAACTTTCTTACCTCATACCTAAGCTCTGCCCAGTCCCTCGGCTCCTTAGACTGCTCCTGGCTCCACCAGAACTCTTTCCTCTCTTTCTTTCTTCCTCTCTTTCTTTCTTCCTCTCTTCCTCTCTTGTTTCTCTTCCTTTTCTTGCTAGATCCATGGTGTGCCTTGAAATGGGAGGGGAGTGGCCTATTTATAGGTTAGAGGAGGTGGAATGAATGGTCCAGATTTATTCGTGATGAATGGCTCAGATTGCTTGCTTCCTCAAGAAGCTTTGCCTGCATCATCATGATGACATCGCCCTCCCTAATGACTCACCACTCATGACATCATCTAGGACACCTCAAGGGACACCTAAGGGGTATATGTGGTGTAATGGTGGGGCCCTTGAGACATCTCACCAGCTGACTTAGTCTTTCCAGAGAGTTCCAGAGTCTTTTCCCTGAATGGACGGCTGAGATCGTGCCACGTGTCCTCTTACTTTTTCTCCTTTTTCTATAACCATGCCATGTGTCCTTTGATTTTCTTCTTTTACTGTAATTATGCCATGTGGCACCTTGTGGGTCCCACTTATGTCCTCTCATGATTCCAGATCACTTTACCCAGCTCTATCTTGGACTGGGTCACTTTACTTTATTGAAAAAGCACTAAAATAATATTTTAATGCCTCTTGGGCCCACATTACTCTTGGGCTACGTTTTTGGGCCTTGGATTGTCATCTTGGGTTTCTAACCAAGCCCAAGCACTCTGGTGGCTCGGTTTCCAAGGAACATCCTTAATAAATTACCAAAATGCCCTTACTACCTATTTAGTACTTCTAGGGGCACTATTGTCTTTTCATACCTTACCAGAGTATCTCTTGACCTTGGTCAACTATCCAAATACCTTTTCTTAACTGTCTAACCTTATTTAAATAATCATAACACCCTTTGTCTGACTCTGACTTAATGACACAACACAGTGGCATACCTTCAGTGGCATTTTCATAATTCTTCATTTTTCTCGGTCTTTATTAGCCCTGGCCCACATATTTATCTAAAAATATCATTAGGCTTATAAGGTACCATTCTGGACCCTTTGTATGATCCCCTATCTTCATGGGCTCAATTCCTGAGAAATTCCCCTGAAACCTATTTATCGGGTCTTTTAATCCACTGTAAATTCTGTAGTAAATTCTACAGAACTCCTTTTTGAGCTCTATCAGTTTCAAAAATTCTTATATTAATTATAGGAATCTACTACCACATTTCATCTGATTATGAGGTCTAGAGAATACTATAATAATTTTCTTTCTCTTCAGAAATTAATATAAATCTTTCGGGACCTCATATCAAAACTCTGTGTTGTATTATTTTCTCTATTTATTGAGACCTCTGCTCAACAGGATCTAGTAGCATCCCTTTTTTAGGCTATATACTGGGCTTCTAAGCCTAAAAATTGGATATGACAGTCACCTTTTGGCTTCTAGGGCAAGCTTAATGCAAGAGTGAATATGAGCCATTGGATCAAATAGTACACAAAGTGATCCTAGCCATCCATTTGCCTTGCTTCAAGTCTATAAATACCCTCCCTTCCCTTCACCCTTATGACAAGAACAAGAAGCATTGGGGAGGTACTGCTCAAATGAAAACCAAGCTAAGACAAGAGAGATTCAAAGTACCAAAGGTCAAGCTAGCCAGGGATTAAGGTAAGCAATCTATCCTAGCTTATTTTTTTTCAATTTGGGGGCTTGATCCTAGAGCTTTTTATGGAAGAAAAATGATTTCTCTAGGGTATATATGCTGTCAAAACCCTAGATGAAAGAAGAAAGAAGAAGTTAAAGTTAGAACCATGTGATTAATGTTAGATTAGTTAGTTTAGATGATTGGTTATTTAATCAAGTTGATATTCTTGACTTTATCTTGGTTGAGACTTTTTGGCTAAGGCTGTTCTAGATAGAGTGAGATGGAATTTCATTGATATAATGCTTCCATTGAATTTATATGATGGTTTTGTGTAGGATTGAATAGGTTTGGAACCTTAAGAGCATTGGAATTAAAAGTTGTAATTTACAAAGCCTCCTCTGTTACTGTTCACACGCATGAACAGTAATTGTAAAGATGTGGTAAATAAATCTAGATCTATCTTTATGTTATCTTGATAATTGTTGAGCTTATTAGTATGATAGTATCTGACAAACCATAACAAGTCATATTCTAGCCAATGTATTTGAACATGTACTAAGTTTATTACACACTATTGCGTACGATGTTCCACCTGCCTCAGTCTTTTGGGTCTTACAGTCTGTTGTCGTATGGATAGTCTCATGTGTAATAACCTTAGACTAGTACCCACATGCTATCGAATTTTAACAAGTTTTGACAGTCATACCATACTAATAAGCTCAATAATTATCAAGATAACATAAAGATAGATCCAGATTTATTTATCATATCTCTACTTCACCTTCTGGCTCTGATACCAACTAGGGGAGAGACCCCGAAGGATCGAAGGGAAGAAGGGAGAAATAAGAGAAAAGGAAGTAGAGCATTGGAAGGACCAGTTAATGCATTATAGAAGAGTAAAATGCATGCAGAGGGGGTGCTCTTGAATGAACTAAAAGGCGGTAGAACCAACCAAGCTTAGCTCATAAGAGGAGGTAATGATATGAAAAAAGAAGAAAAGAAAGCTTAGAATAACTAAAAGTAATATATATTAAAACATAAACAACTTACAAGAAGAGGAAGGGATACATAAGGAGTAAGAAGAAAGAAGGAGGAGGAGACTCTCTCTAGATTTAGGAGTATCTCTCTTTAAGTGTAAGGAGGGGGCGTAATTGAACTTGCATCAGAAGGAAATGAATGCAACTTAAGAAGGCAAGAGCGGTTACTATTTAAACAGTGTTCTGACGTGGAATATTTTTACTGTTTGCACAGTTCCTCATCATAATACTATTTGCACAGTATCTGTCGACACTACAGTGACTCATTGTTTTACAAATTTTATTTGTACAAAAAACCTAGGACAAATTACTCGATCAACTAAGTCTCTAGAAAGTTTAATCTTCATCTAAGTCAATGACATATTCATCTTCATCACCTTTTTCTAATGGTGGTGCAGAATCTGTCTGACTTGTAGAAGGAGTCTGCTCCTGTTGCTGTAAAATCTGGAGCATTGAGTTTAATTGGTTGATAAGGCTAGCCTTATCGTTTGTTGAGGCAAGGATGGATTGTACCCTGTTCTTCTGATTCAAGAACTTGTTAAGTTCTATCATACAGAGGAATTGGGGATTTTGTTTGAACCATCTCTCGACTGCTTGTATGTTTATTCTAGAAAGATCAAATTTGGGCCACCACTTTACAGACAAAAGTCTTTGTAATATGGGTAAAAATCTTAATCCTTCAGTTTGTGAGAACCTGTAATTCCAGGAAAATATCCATGATACAGATAAGTTTGAAAAATAATAAAGTTCAACAGGAAAAGGATTTTCTTCAATGTTGAACTTTTGCTTAAAAAGCTCAAGAGCTCGAACTACTTCTGTAGGAAATATCTCTGGAGAAGGTCCAAAGAAATCCCACCAGTGTCCAAACCATTGAGGGAAATTATACTTGATTTTTACTTTAAAATAAATAAACCAAGTATGTTTAAAAAGTTTATTCTGATCCCAAAAGACATGATACCATGCATCAACATAATCATGATAATTATATCCTATAGGATCAAAGTTTATCCCAAAAGTTTTGATTTTGTTTAAATCTTGTCCCCACTGGGATGGAGTGAGAACTTTCAAAATCTGCAGGGTAGAATGAGTTATTAAAGACTCATCTATTTTGTCAGCATTTCTTTTGATTGCAGCCGACTCAGAATGAATCAATATTAATTTATAATATTCCCTAGTTTTTGGTAAATGTTTTGGCCTATAATGAAATCCAATTGGGAAGACATTTGAAGCCACTTGGTTGGGGTTTTTGTGATAGAATTCTGGCTATATCTGGATAATATTTATGGCCTTATTTTGTTTGGAAAAGGCCAGAGTATTAAACGATTTTGAGGAGACAGAAGCAGAAACTATCTGTTTTTTAGGATTGATTTGCAATATATTGGGCTGTTTATCAAGCAAATCATATTGGTTTTTTGTAATTACCTTTGCAGGGATTGGAGAAAGGGACAATTGTTGGGTAAAGGTTTTTTCTAAGAGAATTTTCTTGGCATAACTCTAGGCATATGATTCCAAAGTCTTTTTAGAAGATGCTCTTGTTTGAATTTGCTGGGTTGATGACCCAGACGGAGTAGATGACCCCGTTTTTGTTTGAGGTTTCTGGACCAAAGATCCAGATAGAGTGGATGACTCCATTTTGATTTGGTGGGTTCGCTGTAGAGACCTATGTTTTGCATCACCGCTTGGATGATGGCCTCCAGTTCAGAACTAGAGAATGTTTGGCTTTGGGCATCTTGTAAAATACCCTTTTATTTTTTATCTTCACTCTCTCCGGGTTTCTTTTTCCTCGGCATGTTTGGTGAAGGGATTTTTCTTTTCTTGTTTTCTCTCAAAACTATCTACCCTGTAAGAATTCACGGGTAAGAAAGTTAGGAAGGGAGTTTGAAGTACCTTTGATAAAATCAATTTCAAAATCAAAGACACTCAAAATTGCTTGCCATCGGGCGAAGACTTGTTTAGAAGCAAGATTTTTAACATCCTTTTGTAAAACATCTTTAGAAATGCATAAAACAATTGCCAAAATTTCTTTTTTAATGGTGGAATAGTTCTGTTAGGTACTATTCCAATGTTTGGACGTAAAATCTGTCAATACGCTGTTTGAGATTGCCACCGTAACCTATGTCACTGGCATTAGTTTCAATAATTTTGTAAGTAGTCAGATCTGGAAGGCTAAGACAAGGAAGCTCCTTAACCTGGGATTTGATCTGCTTAACAATGTTTGAGTGAAGGTCAGTCCACGGAGGTAGATTGCCCTTGAGTCACTGATGAAGCAGTTTAATAAAGTTACTGAGATGAGGAATAAAGTCAACAACGTAGTTTAAACATCCCAAAAATTGTTGGAGTTGTGTTTTATCAATGATTTGATCGGGAAATTTTTCAGCAAATTGAATTGCCCTTTCAATTGGTGTAATGGACCCTTGATGAATCTAATGACCCAAGAACCGAATTTTAGTTTGAAACAAACTAATTTTAGGTTTTGAAACCACTAATTCATTTGTTTCTGCAATCTTAACAAATTTAGAGATATGTTTAAAATGTTGATCTATAGAATGACTATAGACTAATACATCATCAATATAGACAATAATGTATTGACTATGATCATTAAATATCTCATTCATAATTCTCTGGAATTTGGAAGGAGCATTTTTCAATCCAAAAGGCATAACATTCCACTCATACTAACCAAAAGGAATAGTAAAAGCAGTTTTATACCTATCATTTTCAGAAATTTGTATTTTCCAAAAACCAGATTTCATATCAAAGTTTGAAAAGATTTTTGCAGAATACAAACGTTTTAGTAGATTAGATTTGTTTGGGATTGGATATCTGATCCATTGCAAAGAATTGTTTAATGATTTGTAATTAATTATAAGTGTAGGAGCATCACATTCAATCTCAGCATTTTTATTAACATAAAAAGCAGCACAAGACCATGGACTTCTCGACCTGTGAATTAATTTTTTGTTTAAAAGATCATAAATCTCTTTTTTGCAAGTTTCCAAAAGCTCCGGACTCATTTGGATTGGTCTGGCCTTTGTCGGGATTTTCTTTTCGAAAAAATCTTTTTCATATGGTAAATCTACCACATGTTGTTTTCAATTCCAAAAAGCATTTGGTAAGTCAGAACAAATATTTTTATGGATTTGTTCAAGACAAGTTTGAATTTTCTTTTGAACATCTTTTTGACACAATTGCCTTTCTAAATGCTGAAAAGAAATCTCTTTGTTTAAAAAGTTTATTTGTTGTTGTTTTGAAGTCAAAAGATTGAGCTCTTTGATTCTGGGTTTTTGAGTAAAAGGAAACAGAATAATTTTGCCTAAATATTATTTTAAAATTCCATTTTCATCAGTCATGTATGGGAATAATAACCTAGCAAAAGGCGCACCCAGAATGATCTGAGTTCCCATATTTTTAACCAAACGGAGTTTCAAATTTCAATTCTTGATTTTCAACAACAACCTTTGAAACTTTATATTTGACATCTAAGTGTGAGCCATTGACGCCATTAAACCTTTCGGTTATTTTTTCAAAGTATTTTGTTGTAATGATTCCTTTATTAAAAAAATTAGAATTAGCTCCTGTGTCAAATAAGACAGTTTGTTCCAAAACAAAATCATTATGAATAATAATTTTGGCATGGATATAACATTTTTGAATTGAAATATGAGAAATCAAATTTAAGAAAGTGTTATCTTCCTCATTACCATTATCTGGCGTGATTTCTAGATTTTCTTCAATTTTACCTGTTAGTACCACATCTTGAAGTTAGGATATAGCTTTGGCACAGTTGTCCTGTTGGAGTTTGATCAGACGTATTTCAGTCTTGAGTTGTTTGACCTCTAGGTGTAAATCCTGAAGGGTGGTTGGTTTAATAGAGTGTTGAAACTTATTTAAAATATCTGTCAAATCATATTTATTTACAGGAAAAACAAGTTTTGAGTTTAAAGAAGATGGTTGTTGATTAACCAATTCTCGAAACTTAAACAAATATTCTCCTTTTTTAGAATCTGGCAATTTTTCAATGATATCAATAAGTAAATCTTGTTCTTTCGAGATAACATTGATTGAAGATGAAGATTCTGGGATATCATCATTTTGAATATTTTGAATATCCTCAGAAGACTCATTTTCACTATCAATTTCTGAACTAGAAGTTTCTTCAATCAAAAGATTGTTTATTTGTTCAAGAACAGATTCATCAATACACCTGATTTTCTTGAGTTTTCTTCTGAAAGCACAATATTTTGAAATATGACCTAATTTGCCATATTTAAAACATTTAACTCTGTTTTGTTCAAGAAAGTTGACCTTGGGTTTGGATCTAAATTCCTGTTTCAGTCTACGGGGAGGTATATTTGAGTTATATCTTTGGTAGATATGTTTCTTCTTTTTGTGGTAGGAAGAAGATTTCCTAGGTTTCTTGGTTTGTTTACAGGATGGAAGACCAAATTGTTCGCAGAAGGTTCCTAACTCTCTACGGTTGACGGCTTTTTCCTTGGCCAGTTGATGTTGGATTCTATCATCCTGACAAATTTTAAGAGCAGTTTTTTTGAACATAAGAGATTAATTCTCTATATTCAAGTGCTCATAAGGGATTATTCCATCATTTTGGTTTCTAAATTTTTCTCTAACTTTATCACCCAATGATTTAGGCAATCCAGCTAGGATTTTTTCTTTCCAAAAAGGTTGTTTGGCATCATCTCTTGTGAGAACTCGAGCAAGGAAAGTATCCCTCTACCATCTGAAATCATAAAGGGTTCTGCACTTAAGATTTGACAGTAATTTAGCTGATCTATCTTTCCAAATAGATGGATCTCCAACAAAATAGTTAACAATTGTAAAAATCAAAGTTCAGACTGAATCTGGATAGGTTTGACCATCATAAAGGATAGGTGTTCCACCAGAATCAGTTTGGATAGATGAAAAAATTGTTTGTTTATCTTCTGGGGTAAGGTAATGATCCCACCAATTTTTCAATTGACCTATAAAACCAGCACCAAAAGGTTTGTGATTTGTTCATCTGCGTAGTTGTTTTGTGTTTGATACGCAGTACACAACATTGTCATCTGCTACATTGTCAAAAGGATATTAGCTTCATTAAGACCATCTATGTTCCATTTATAAATGTTCTCTCCACTAAATGACCTAAAGTTTTGGTTAACTCGTTCTTCAACCAGAATATCTGGAGGGCTTGCCCTAGGGTAATATAATTTGGAGGGTTGTTTCCAGTGTTGATGGTTAATTTGGAGTTGTGATTTTGAAGAATCTGTTTGGGAAGCCTGGGAGTCTTTCTCTAGATTACCTATTTGAGGGGTAGAAGAGGCAGACTAATTTTGAGGAGTTTCTGGGACAGTCAAGGTTTGGGATATTTGTAGTCTTTTTTGATTGATTTTGTCAATCAGGTTAGACTTATTTTGGAGGAATATTTCAGACTTCATTTGTGGGTTGAGCTGAAATGGTTTAAAAATGGGATTTTCAATCCTTGGTTTTGACTGTTCAGAAATAACGTTTGAAGATGTTTGAACAAAATGATCACCTAATTGTTGAAGATACAAATTAGTATAATTATTTTGTTCAACTATCTTTTTTATGTCATTTGAATCAATAGGTTGACTTACATTTTTAAAACGAAAAGGTGCTGCAAGTAAAGGTTGACCAGAATCATCCTTTACTGTAGGTATTTGCACCATTTTTTGTGGTAAAAATTTAGAAGTAATATTTTCTCCTTGAGAACTTTTCCAATATTTAATAATACCAACAGTTTGATCAAATGGATAATATAATTTTATAGTTTTAGCATATTCGCCAAACCAATCAAAAAATGGAATATTCATTTGAGCTCTTTCAAGGAATCTATAGATTTTTTCTTGAATCTTTTTTCTATCAGATCCTTTGAATTTTTCTAAAAACCATTTCCTCTAGAGATTGTATTCTTCCGAGTAAACCTGTTTTTGCAAAGTTTGTTTGTCAATCTAAAATTCATTTTCAATGATATTTAAGTTTAAATTTCCCATATCTACTGATGAATAAGTTGGAGACTCCACAGATCTGATATCAAACGTTAAGTCTTCATCTTTTTCATAAACAGTTTGGGGAATGTTTGAAGAATTATCAATTCCTTGGATTGAAGAACTAGTAGTTGGTGGTGTTTGGATAACTACTGAGGGTGTTTCAGATGCTCTTCCATATATGACAGAAGGCAGTCTAGGAATTGAAGAACAAGAGAATCTAGATGATTATGTTTGGATAGATATACAATCTTCATATATTGAAACTTCAGATCTTGATGTTTGAGAAATTGATCTTCTAGACCGATCAAAGGATAACCTGACAGATCCATCAGAAGTTTGAGTAATTTTCTTTAACTGTGAAATAGGTTCAGGAGTTGGTTGTGAGACTTTCTCTATGACCTATTCGTCTGGTAATACAACATCATTTGACATGATGATCCTGGGAATAGTTATATTAACATTTTGAAAATCAGTTAAGAAAATTGTTGTTTGGTCAGTTTCAGATGGAATTTGAACATAAGAAGTTGACGTGTTTGAGACCCTATACTGTATCCTATAAATTAAGGTAGCAGGTATGGATCCTGGCAACATGTTCAAACCATGAAGTTTAATTTTAAGTTTAACACCTTTAAAGACGTTTTCATCATTTAAATCTATCATTCTGTCAGGAAAATAGTTGAAATAAACGGGTTCTGCATGAAGGCCAGTTTCTGCCATTGCTAGAACAACATCTTGATATATATTATGTCTACCATCTAGTAAGACTAGTAAACATGATACATTCAAGCCTTTTCTGAAAAGAGGTTTTATGGTGATTTGAGCACTACCGACATGTAAAAAATTATATTCTTTACGGTGTCGCTCAATCGACTTTTTTGAAAGAAGGAAAAAATCCTCTTTATCAGGTTTAATAGAAACTGATTCTTCAACAGTCCTGATTATATGATCAAATTTTGAAAACCATTTTCTATCCTCAGTTTTTGCATAAAGCGTGTTTATAGCAATAAGCGGTAAAGTCCAATTGTCAATGTTTTGATTGATGTTTTGAAAAGAAATTTCATCTTTGAAAATTCTTTTGTTTGAAGCGGATGTTACTTCGTTTAATTCCTCATCTTTTAAAGGAGGGTGAGAAGAAGAAGAAGCATTTGAGTTTGAGGATGATCTTCGTTTAAAAGAAAAGGAACAGAATAAAGACATGATTAAAATAACAAAAATTTAAAGACAAAATTTAAATTGCAGGAATTTAAAGACTGAATATAAAGAGTAGAATTTAAATATGCTGGAAAATAAAATTCAAAAAGTAAATAACAAAAATTAAAAGAATAGAATAAGTAAAAATGCAAGAAAATAAATAAAGCAGTAGAAAGTAAAGACAAAGAAAGCAGAAAAGATAGAGATAAAGAAAAGCAATAAAGTAAAGTGAAAGGAAAACTCAATAATTCACTTTCTCCCTTTCATCGGTATCTTTACCTTCTGAATTCATAGTGGTATGATGAATAAAAATTTACCTATCTTTATGAATTCTGGAAAATTGTTAGTTCATTAGTATGATAGTATCTGACAAGCCATAACGAGTCATATTCTAGCCAATGTATTTGTACATGTACTAAATTTATTACATACTACTGCGTACGAATTCCACCTGCCTCAGTCTGTCGGGTCTTACGGTCTATTGTTGTACGGATGGTCTCATGTGTAATAACCTTAGATGAGTATCCACATGCTATCAAATTTTAACAAGTTTTGACAGTCGTACCATACTAATAAGCTCAACAATTTGAAGATAACATAAAGATAGATCCAGATTTATTTACCACATCTCTACTTCACCTTCTAGCTTTGATACCAACTAGGGGAGAAACCCCGAAGGTCATTAGTATGGTAGTACGATAGGTCATGAACAGTAATTGGAATTTCATGATTCTAACATCATAAATGGATTCAAAAGGTGAAATTGTATAATGTAAAGTCAAGGCACAAATTAATTCAAAGGACACGACAATTAACCATAAATTAAGAAAGGTAGGGGTTAATTGATTAAAGTTAAGTTAAATGTCTTTATATGCCAATTTAAATGGATGATAATGAATGAATGAATGAATATGTGATGTTTAGGCTTTGTTTTGTGGACTCATAAAGGCAGCCACTTAGCAAGGAAAGAGGACAAGGAAAAGAATAAAAGAAAGTAAAGCAATAAGGTAGTAAACTATCCTAAACTATGCTTGGTTGTGCTATAACTATGTTGAATTGTGTTGCATATGTGTATATGATTGAAGCTCTGATTACTTTGGCTAATTGTATTTTATATGTTACATGAAAGCATGCATATTATACAATGTTAACACATTCACAAGTAAGTACAATTATTTACATTTATGCATATATTGTTTAGTACTGTTTGCTACTGAGATTTTTCTAGAAATCTCACCCCATCCATGTAATCCCAATCCCAGTAGGTTCATGTATAATGAAAGAAGATGAAGAAGCATGAAGAGAAGTTAGGGATTAGATAGCATAAATGCTATATGATGAATGTATGAATTGTTGCATTTAATAATCAGTTTGAACAACAATGTTTATGATGTAATGAAAAATAGTAAATGATAGAATAAGTGTATAAAGTTTTACAAACATTTAGTTAACATGTCAATCTATGTTTTGACACCAAGAATGCCTTATTTCATTGTCTGTACAAAGAGAACAAATTTTCCAAAATTAGGGACCAGAATCTGTTTCCAGAAATTCTGATAAAATGAATAGTAAATTTTATGTCTGAGTTGACTCAGTTGAATGGTTAATTGGACTAAGAAAGTATTTCTTCTTTAAAGTTCAAGATGTTATTTCCGTGTAGCTTTTTGAATTGCATCATTTCAACATTTCTAGAATTAATTATGATTTTTCAAAGTTCATCGCCGAATATGGATATACCATATAAGCAGTAACTCATGAAGAGTAAAATTTTAGATTTAGCTAATGGACTTTAAAGGTCATATAAGTAGTTCTAAATGCTACTAAATGGTTCTTAAGATGTACAAAAGTAAGGTTTTACATTTAGCCTCTCATAGCTCCCATTGTGTTGCAATCGCTATCTAGAATTGATGCCATGAGATTTGCAAAAAAAGATGATAAAAAGGTAAGGGGAAAGGTGGTAGAGATGGTTTAATCGGTGTATAATTGGAAAAATATGTGAAAAGATCAAGAAAAATAGAGGATTTGATTAAAGTTTGTTGAGAGAAGTTGAGAGAATGAGAGCATGTTCAAGTTGGCCAAATCTGGCAAAATATCTAGCCCCTATGTTTGGTTCCTTACCCTTGTCTTAATTGCAAAGTAACCTAAATGAAAATATATAGCTTCACTAACTGGCTATTTTAGTCAACCACATCCATATTTAGGTCATGACCTGAAAATACAGAGAATCTCCCAGAAGAAAAATAGGTCATGACCAGTGGACTTTGAGGTCGTGACTAAACATCACAGAAGCTGACTTTCACGATTTAGGTCCTATTAGTCTTATGATCCCTTCTATACTTCACATTGGGTCCTACAGTATCTTCCAAAACACCTATAAAATAAAAATCAAAGCTCATTATAAAAGCCAAGCTAATTAAAGAACAAAATATATGCAGTTTGGAAAAGTTAATTGACTATTTTACCCTTTAATATGCACATTGCCATGCACAAGATGTATTACCACAAAAGCATAATTACAAGCATAAAATGAACGGTAAAAATATCACAAAAACCTTTAAAATATCAAAGAAATCATATACAATTTGTATCTTATCACTTGTCAATAATGAAATGTACATCTCAGAATACACTCGATCATGATGCAACATAACACTTAGGTACTTGCCAAGGTTAATAGTACTGGAGAAGCCGAATGCTTCACTCATCTGAGAGGATCTAGTGTGGTTGATATTCTTGGAGAAGTAAACTCTTGTTTTGTGAGCATTCACTTTATGGCCTGAGACTTGCAAAATGTATCAAGGCTATCATGTCCCAAAATTTGGGCCGTGACCGGCACAAAATATGAATATTTTCATATTCCTTAAGCCTAAAACCTTGAATAAACCACTTGAAATGAAAATAAGAATCTATTACAATTTTAATCAAAAGGCAAGTCCTCTGTAGGAATTTCAGCAGGATCGTCATTGTATAACTGATCTCCCAATAATCTTACATCAGATTGCAAACATTCAAATCTTTTGTAACATTTTTCCGAAATAACCAGAATCTTATCTATAAACTATTTGGAGAGTCTATCCTTTCGTCAAAATAATACAAGTATTTCATAAATGATAATTACATCAAAAGAGATTGGTCAAAAATCAACGCTTTAGATTGAATGAGATGCTTTTCACTGCTCAACTAGAGGAATAGGGTCAACTGCACTATCTGAAGTCAAATAATCTACTCATGAATAATGTCCCAAAATATAATTTAAAAATGCAGAAATAAATAATGTATCAACAAGTTTAAATGTAAATCATAATATTTGATAATTAGATATAAATATTTCGTTAAACATTTTATTTCATGAAAAACATTTAAAACAATCATTTCAAAACAATTATTTTTCCTTAGGACTTCAAGAGAATGAAAATAAGAGTAGACACATAGTCCACAAGGGTAACTAACCAATCTGGCACAACTTGAAGCCATAAAAATAGGCGTGGACACACAGTCCATGAGGATAAACTACTAAACGTAGCATGAGGCCACAAAACAAGTGTGGACACACAGTCCATGAGGGTAACTAACCAATCTAACATGGCTCAAAGCCACGAAAATAGGCGCATGTATGAGACCCATGAATAACAGGAATAGGTAAAAGACCTACGAATAACAGGCACGAGAATAGAATAACTGTCGCGAGTATGAGTGTCATATCCTAATTTTTCCCTATCTGTATAATACTGATAGAGGAAAGAGGTTTGGAAAAGATTATTACGATAATAAGAAGAAATTATAATGGTTAGATGAGTTTTAAAGAAAGAGAAGGTCTAAAACAAAAATTAGAAAAGGTTAAAGACAAAAAGTGAAAGTAGAGATAAAAGGAGGGACCAAAATGCAAATAGCCAAAAGTTCAGGGGCCTAAGTGCAATTATTCAAAAGTTGAGGGACCTAAGTGTAATTATGAAAAGTTGAGCCAAAACAGGCCAAAAATGCCCAGAATCATATTAGACTCAAATTTTACTAGAGATAGACAAAGTAATTTCGGTCAGTTTAAGGAGTCACAGAATTTCGATTTGAGGTCCCGATTAATTGATATAAATTCCTGAAGTCAGAAGGAATTATTGCAGTATTTTTCGGATCTCAAAATTAGATAAAATTTTATCGTAAATTCTTATATTTAATATATGAATTTATAAAACTGACAGATTCAAAAAAGGAATCCTGTAGAATTCTCACGAGATTTTACAGTAAAATAGAATACCTGATAAATAGGATCAGGAGAGGTGTCTTGGGATTTGTGCCATAAAGGGCATAAAGACAATGGGCCCAAACGAATGCCCAAATGGCACTATAGTAAGACCAATGTGATGACTGGACAGTTAAGTAGGCCAGGGTCCAGAGCAGTCCAGGAAAAGTGCGAAATTATAAAAATGCCCCTGATGGCCGGATTGTACCAGAGATAGATGGAGGCCATTTTGGTCATTATGGATAGGCCAAAAAAGTCCAAGATAGTATAAAGATGATTAGTTAGAGCCAGTATACACCCTGAGACAGTATAAAGAAGTGTGAAATGACAATTATTCCCTTAAAGTTAATATAGTGCAAGACAGTGAACCAAGGGCATTTTAGTCATTTCCTGAGGGATCTGTAATTAAGTTATGGCCAGTACAAGAATGTTAATGGTAGGAAGAATCTAGATACTGGATTTAAGGTCAGAAAGTATATTATGGAATCTTAGAAAAATTAGATTTATAAAACAGTCTGGTTTTTAGGAATCGGACCGAGCCGATACTGGATTTGACTAGAATTTTTCCTGAACATTCTTCACCCAATGGAATTGCACCACATAACCCCATAAGGTGTCCACTTGAGTTGTCCCTTGATGATTTCATGGATGATGTCATAATTATCTTTTTGAAAAAGTTAAATCTAAGATTAAATGTGAGCCTTTAGATCAAATAGTGCACAAACTAATTTGGCCATTAATTTCCACCAAGATTTTTCTATAAATACCCCCTCAATTCTGCAGCCAAACCTTGAGCCATGGAACCTAGGGGGGGAAACTCTTGCAAAATGAAAACTCAAGACAAGACAAATAAGATTCAAGGTATCAAAATTTAAGCAAGCTAGAGATTAAAGGTAAGCAATCTCTCCTAGCTTATTTTCCTTTGATTTGGGAGCTTGAACTTAGGGTTTTATGGGGGAAAATTTGAGTTTTCTCTAAGGGGTGGTGCTACCCAAAGACTTTAAATGAAAGGGGAAAGAAGAAATTAAAGTTAGAAACATATGATTGAAGCTTAAACAAGCTAGTTAAGTGATTGGTTGTTGAATCAAATTGATATTCTTGACTTTGTCATGGTTGAACCTATTCAGTATGCACTGTTTATGAGGGAAGGAAATGGAATTTCAATGATTTAATGCTTCCATTGAATTTATATGATGATTTTGTGTACGATTGAAAAGGTTTTGAACCTTAGAAACATTAAAATCTCAAGATTACAGTTTTTGAAATTGTCCATGGTACTATTCAGTCACATGAACAGTGATTGGAATTTTATAATTTTGATGCTTCCAATGGTTTTAAAATGAAAGGTTGTGTGGTAAAGTGGAGAAACAAGTATGGGAAGCATTAGAATCAAAATGAGAATTTTTGAAAGAATTGTATGCATATGTTCAGTTCTATACAGCAGGATATGAAGGAGCTGGAATTTCATTATTCTAAGCTCATAAATGGATTCAAAAGATGAAAATGTGTAGGGTAAATTCAAGACATCAATTGATTCAAAGGCCAAGTCCATTAGTTAAGATTAAGGAAAATAAGTGAGCTTAATGTTCAAGAGGAAGTTATGTTAGTTAAAGTGAGTTGAATGCTCAAGGAAATTAGATGATGATGGATGAATGGTTATGTGATGTTAGGGATTGATTGATATGCTCCAAAAGTGGCAGACACATATCCAAGAGAAGTGAGAAGAAAGAATCAAGATAAAGTGAAAGAAATCAAGTATATGAGGTAGTAAACTTATCCTAAACTTGTATGCATTGAATGTTATGCTTGATTGTGCTATGACTTGGTTGAATTGTGTTTCATATGTGCTTATGTATGAAGCTCTGTTTATATGTTTATTTTGGCTAATTGTATTTCATATGTAACATGGAAGCATGCACATTACACAATGTTAACACCTTCACAAGCAAGCACAAGTATTTACATTAATGCATGCAATATTTAGTACCGTTTGCTACTGAGATTTCCCCAGAAATCTCATCCCTTTCCATGTAATCCCAATCCCATAGGTTTATGAATGATGAAAGAGGATGATGAAGCATGAAGAGGAATTAGGGATTGGATAGTATATATGTTATGTGATTATTTGTTATATCTAAAGTTGCTGTGTGACCAATGTAAGTAGAGATAGTCATAATATAATGAAAAATAGTAAATGATGGAATAAATGTATGAAATTTTACAGACATTTAATTGACATGCCAAGCTTAGTTTTGATACCAAGAATTCCTTAATTTGATGCCTGTACAAAGAGAAATGAATTTCCAAAGTAAGGGACCATAATCTGTTTCCAGAGTTTTTGACCAAATGAACAATAAACCTTAACAAATAAATTGTATTAATTGGCTAATCATTTGGTCTGAAAATTATTTTTTCCTTAAATTTTAAGATGTTGTTTTCACGTATCTTTTTGAACCACTTCATTTCTAATTTTTAGAATTAATTATGATTTTTTAAAGTTCGTTGCGTAATCTAGAATACCATATGAACAATACCCCGAGAAAGTGTAAAATTCCATATTTGGCTAATGGACTTCTAAGGTCTTGTAAATGGTTCTAAATGCTACTGAATGATCCCTAAGACGTATAAAAGTAAGGATGTTACAACGAGACTCATGAATATCCATTGAGCTCGGGTTTGACCATGGTGCACCAAGGACTAACAGTACTGCTGTTAGTAACCAGCATTCTGTATTTCGTCCTTTCTAAAAACTAGCATGCGTAAACGTTACATGTTCACAACAGTTTCTAATACAATAATATTCATCAATAATAATTTATAATCATAAAACCCCAGCATGTTTAATAGAATAAAATCTTAAAAGATTTCTTCAATTCATATGGGATAAGTATTTAAATAATAAAATTCTCGTAAGCATATTTCATGAAGAAAATCAAGTCAACATAACATTTGCCAAAGTCTTTCTAAAACTTCTTCATCCATGTTCATACATAACCATAATCATTTTATAAACCAATTTGAAAGAAAGCCACTTCTACAATTAAAGTCATGAATTAATATAACTTGCTTTTTGTAAATCATTTTTAAACATTAACACTTAAATGAGATATATAAAATAACAAGTTAAAAATAATAGTTTTAAGGGATGTTATTCACTCATATATAATACTTACTCTTGCTCTAAGTTTCAGAATATCATTCTCCCTTTATTTTCCTAAATTTCCTGAAAATAAAACATTCTATCAATACTATATCCTTTTGTGCCAAAAATTATTTTCTTCCTAACATTTGAAATATGAAAACTACAATCTTTAACTTTGAAAATTTTCAAACTTTATAACCATACTTACATTCAAAAGTCCCTACCAAATTTCATATTCTTTCATTCAACCTAGCTCCAACATTCCAAGAACTATTCCAAATATTAATCCAACATCTCACATCATATAGGCATATAATAATTAATTTCTCTATACCTTATGGAATCTCATTTATAGCTTAAATTAGTTATCTTTAACATCTCTCTAAATTCATCGATAAATATGGAAATTTTCCCATTTTTGGAGTACCCATGTATATATACATGTCCAATTATCCACATATATGTTGAAATATCATTTCTTCTACTCCTTCATAATGGCACAAATTTCCCATGCATCAATCAACCTATACAAGTATCCTTTTGCCTTTTCCTACTCGTACTATTTATGTGAGTTTCATTGAAATCTACAAATTTCTAAATATGAAAATGCTCACCACATAATTCTTTTTCAACAACCAAACAACTCAACATATAACAGCATCATTTCCTCACAATTAACATTTTATATAGCCCATCTAGCTTTATTATCAATATATAATATATCACAAGTAGCCAACATTTTCCATTTTCAGCTTCCATATTTCAATTTCAAAATATGTCATTCTCCATATACTCAAACACACCCATAACAGTAACTCACATTCAGCAGCATCAACGTCATATCTATATACATATATATTCTTTTCAGTTTCAAAACCAGAACAAAAGTGTCTTCCCCCTCTGAATTTTAACTTTAAATAGTACACCTGACAGTAACAAAAATATGATTTGCCCACATATATATACACATACACAGCACACGCAAAGCATATATATATATACATATATCCTCTCCAAAACCACAACACACACCCATTAATATTCACCCTCTTCCTCACAGCTTTAAATACACACATTCAACCTTCTCTCTCACACCTATCATAGCTTGACAAGCACACATAGACATTCATTCTTCACCATTTCTACACATAGTTTTAGGTCAAATAGAAGAGCATAAAAAACAAGCAATGAACCAACCTTTTGTAATAATATTTTACCCCACCATAAAGAGTCTACAACCAATAGAAAAGGGAAGGATCCATAGACTTACCACTTCTACATACCTGTGCAATCAATTAGAATAAGGAAGGATGGAGATAGAGATTGTAACAGCAGTACATCGTGTACCATGGCAAAGTCTTGGCTCACAGAATACCAATAGAGATTCAGCAAGTAGTGCACAACAATAGAGATCAACTTTACAACTAGCAACCTATACTCACAGTACAAAATCCCATCAAATCTACATAAAGACGGAGAAGGAGATTGAAGAACTGTAGATACACTCACCCACAATGAACTACACCAGAAAGAACGTTAGAGGCTGAGCTACTATAATAACGGCGGAAGCTACAGAGGAGGAATGACTCCAGTAGCAGCAATACAATGTCGACCAGTGACAAACACAAGGTGACAGCGACTCGTCCTAGTAGCAAGAGGTGTGGTGATGCGAAGCTTTTCTGTGAAAATTTTCTCTGCTCTCTCTCTCAGCTGAGGTTAGGAAATAGGGAAATAATATAGCATAGAAGAGGAAGATGATGGACAACGATGATAGCATAATAAAGTAGAGATACTGGCAGAAGCAAGGTCTGGTCACACGGCATCGATGGCGTGAAGCTTTATCGCTGCTCTTCCCTTATGCCACAGTGAGAATTAGAGGAAATTGGAAGAGAGGTATGGTTATGCAGAGTAAAAGGGAAGAGGACAATTTCATAATTTCATATGTCTAAAAAAAATAAAAATAAAACTCCACTTCTGCAGCTCTCCAGGTTCTAACACAGGTCGCTAAATCTCTCTTTCACCTTTGACCACTTGTCTACTCCCTCCACATTGAAATTTTATTGCAATAATAATATATATATCCTTATTAAGTTAATTTTGTAATCTGTGAAATTTCTAGAGCCATTACAAAGGCACTGTTTAACAAGCTCCATGTTTGCTTCTTACCTAGCCTGATGGGTTTTCATCTATTATGTTCTTCATAGAGTGGATGACCTCTTGTGCCACAATAATATTGTTAGAGCTATTCCGCTAAGGTGTAAAGCTATAATGGTTTGGCAAGATTACCTATGACAAGCAAGATTTCAAACGATTAGATATAACTTTAGTAATGGTTTTATAAATAACACTATAAAGACTAATAGGATCAAAGTCCCTGAATAGTTCTGGGTACTCCCCTTCTCGGTATAAGAACAATGAAAGTGTGATTTAAAAACTTGATGTTGCTAGGGTCCTCAAAACTGAACTTCACAACTCTGATAATTGAAGGCCCCAAAATGTCCTGTGGATTCTTTAAGAATAGACTATTCAAACCATTCAGGCTAGGAGATGTCAATTCACCCATATCAAAGATTGTCTCTTTGATATCCTTAATCAAAATGGATCTCCCAAGCTAGCTCATCATCGAAGAATCCAGAGAAGGAAAGGATAAATCATCAGGCTCGAGACTCAAACCATAACCATCTTCTCTGAGAAATTGATGAAAAAATTAGTAGCCAGGTATTTAATATTTTTCAAGTTATCCACCTATCACATCATCATTCTACCTCAATTTTGTTCCTCCTCCGCCTACCATCAGCTCTCGCATGGAAATGTTTAGTGTTTTTGTCACCTAAAGAATACCATAAACTGTTCACCTTCTGATCCTACAAGAGATTTTCCAGAATAAGAACCTCTTCGAGCTCCAACTGAAGTATCTGTTAGGAAATAGGCTAGTCCACCCATGGTGGATCAGGCCTAAATTTGAGAAGCTAATGGAGGGAACACTTTGCATTTTGAAGGGAGGAAAATGAGGGAGTGGAAGTTATAGTTATCCAACTTCCACTTCACATATACACACGTATAGGGAGAAAATGAGGCAAGGGATTAGTTTTAAAAAGATTCAATCGTGTGTGTATAGTCTCTCTCAGTAGATAATAAAAACTGAGTGCCTTTTCTTTTTTTTTCTTCCTTTATTCTTCCTATTGCTTCCTATGAATGCTTCTCAGTTCTCTACTTTCCTTAGTACATTTGCTGTAAAAACTTACCAGAGTTCATACAAGGTGCTCCAGTTGCGTGTGGGTATCTAAGTGCAAAGGAAATCATCTCAAGTATGCCCAAAAACCTTTAGTGGCATCAGAGCCAGGTTATATGCTTCCGTATGCTTCTCTATGATTTTTTTTTAATTTTCTGGTTATGCACTATTCTATTGCATATATATGTTTTAAAATGTTTATTTAGTGATAATATGCATAGAGCCTGCATTTAAACCATAAAGATAAGCATTTTCAACGTAAACTGTAACTAAGCACTTTCATTTTTGAAATTGGGTTATTAGAAAATAGAGTTTTTAGGCCTTGAAATTAGTCCCATTTCGTAGAGCATGAAAAAAATGAAGAAAATGACATGAAGAATGTTGAAATTGGACATCAGACGGTGGAGTTACGGAGGAGAGAAGGTGGCAGGTCGACAGACCCACCCACCTCTGTAAAACGGGTTGTTTTGACCCGGCTGGAGATTGAAGATGAAACATCCTCCTTTTCTTACATCTTAGGGACCAAATTGTAGCATCTGGAACCACTTTTAAGGCTATGGAAGTCAAATTACTCAATTTGAAATTTTACTCTTAGCGAGTACTATTCACTGTGTAAATTCCAAAGGAGTGACCTGACTTCAAAAAATCATAACTAATTCTAGAAATATTGTATTAAAGTGGTTCAAATTGGTACATGAATCTAACTTAATGCTCTTTCAGGGAAAAATAACTCGTTCACCACACCTTGACCAGGTCAATGTCAGTCAACGTCTGAAGTTTACTATTCATCCTACATTTTCCCCTAATTCCAGCATTTTGGTCCCAATATTTGCACTATCCAATCCCCAACTTCTCTTCATGATTTTTCAATATTGTTCTAACATACCTGTGGGATTGGGATTACATGGAAGGGGATGAGATTTCTAGAAAAATCTCAGAAGAAAACAGAAACCATACAATGTATGCAACTATATGCTTGATGTTACTATGTGTGTACTTAATGATCATGCTTGCATCATGATAACATACATGCTTCCATGTTACTTAATTATAACATATGGTCATAGTATAAAAAAACAGAGCATTACTTAATCATACATGCCTCACATCATCAAGGCAAGAAAATATCACATAAAACATCCAAGCAACATAAGCATACAAGTAGGTAAGTTTACTACCTGGCGTATAGCCTTTCCTTCCAGCTCTTAGCCTGGTCTCTAAGGTCCCTTCTTTTCATAAGTCAGATCCTATACATAGCATAATAATATCTTTATTATTATCCAGTATAGCTCTACTTAACTCATGCTTAACTAGGGATAATATCCTTAATCTGACATTCTCCTAACTTTCTTTCTATCTATAGCTACCTTTATTAATAAAGATATTTCTCTATTCTAACTACTAAGATCAATCCTCTACTTTATTAGAGCAGGGACTAAATAACTTACTTACCATATTCCTAAGCTCTGCCTAGTCCCTAAGCTCCTTGGACTGCTCTTGGCTCCACCAGAACTCCTTCCTTTCTTTCCTTTCCTTCCTTTCTTTCTCTCTTTCTCTTTCTCTCTTCTTTCTCTTATTTTGCCTTGCTTGGCCATGGGAATTAAGTGAGGGGAAAGGGTCTATTTATAGGTGAGTAGAGGAGGAATGAATGGCTTAGATCACATCATGATGAATGGCCCAGATTGCTTAGCTTCCTCAAGAAGCTTTGCTTGCATCATCACGATGACATCATCCTCCTTGATGACTCACCATTATAACATCATCCAAGGACACCTTAAGGGGTATGTGGAGCAAATGGTGGGGCTCTTGGGACACCTCACTAGCTGACTCAGCCTCTCCAAATAATTACAGAGTCTTTTCCTGGAGTGAGCGGTCGAGATTATGCCACGTGTCCTTTTTACTTTTTCTCCTTTTTCCTATCTCATGACATGTGTCCTTAACTTTTCTTCTTTTCCTATAATCATGCCATGTGGTGCCTTGTGGGTCCCATGAGGACACCTTTCATGCCACCTCATGCTCTAAAGTCATATCTAATCACTTTTCCCAGTTCTATCCTTAACCGGGTAACCTTACTTTATGGAAAAGCACTAAAATATCATTTTAATGCCTCTCAAATTCCCATAAATATTGGGCCTACGTTTTTGGGACTTAAAGTGTTATCTTGGGTTTCTAACCAAGCCCAGCCACTCTGGTGGCTCAGTTCCTAAGAAACACCTCTTACTTTTCCGTTATGCCTACAGGGACTTTCACTATTTACACTTTAGTCCCTGAATTTTCACTCTCTTGCAGTTTAGTCCCTGAACATCATTTGTATACTTCTAGGACTCCTGCATAATAGGGCCTAGCAGCCTTTCTTTTTTAGGCTACATACTGGGCTTCTATGCTTAAAAATTGGGATATGACAGAAGACAACCTCCAGCCGAAATGACGTTGTTTTAGTTTTTTCATTTAAAAAATACACTGGTATTGTTCATCATACTGGCCTGCGTCCAGCCCAATCCCAAAAAAAAACAATTAGGCTGATAGAGTTCCATTAAAAATCATGTTTTTAATTAAAAAATTTTTTTGGAATAAAAAAATAAAAGGAAATTTTGGTACCAGACTGGCGCGTGCAGTGCACGAACCAGAGGCCGTGAGTGGGCTTCATTCAGTTTTTTTAATTTTTCTAAATTTTTTCTTCTTTGGGCGTATGAGGGAGCGTGGGACCTCCGATTAAGGTGTGATTTATTCCTAAAAATCCCTAAAATCAAGATCTTTATTTTGACATATAATTTGCCTAATTTTGGGGGCAATTCTAAACCTATTTATGAATATTCAGTGTATTTTATGATATTTTTTAGTGTTTAAAAATTCTAAAAAATTATGATAATTAATATTTGTTATTATTTAGGTGAAAAATGACTTCATCTAGTACTGAACCTCTGGAATATACTTTAAATGATGATATATCATTCTTGGATGAGGTCAATAACCTAGAGGAAAACCTTCAAGAGGACCTCGAGGGAGAACCTGAGGAGGATCCAGAACAAGATCTTGATAAACTTTCTGAAGAAGACCCAGAGGAATTGATGGAGGAAGTTTCACAAGAGAAACAAGAAGAAATAGATTATTCCAGACCATGCTCAAAAACTTTATTTTCTATCGAACCACTTCATCTACAACCTTTAATGGTGTCTTCAAATTTAAACTCCAAGATGGTGCCTACTCTTAAGGGTGAATCTCAAGTTGAGGATAGAGAAGAAGTGAACCAACCTCTAACCCCTACTTTGGCCATAAACATAGCTGAAAGAAATGCAGCCAAATTAGCAAACATAAAAGGCGTTAATGGCGTAATTGGCAAATACATTGAATGCATGACAGATAAGAAGCATATTGAATTTTACTTGAAAGTCATAATGGAATATAGAGCAACAAGTGTTAGAGGCAAACCCAAAATAGGACGCATGAGCAAAATATATTGGCTTAGAATAATAGGATTTGTATCTAACCTTATAAAGCCGCCTCGTGAACTTAAGAATCTAAGAAAAACGATGTTAGAATATTGTCAAGCTTATATCAAATGATGTAAATTTGTATTTTCATTTCCATTACTTTACTTTGTTCAGGACATCCTTTATCACTCTTTCTTGGTAAAGACTTGTCATTTATTACATGCCTTGTATGCAAGAAAAACATGTTTCATTTCATTTCTTTATCTTAGTTATGATTTATGTATACCTTTTATAAGTGGGAGCCTTTTTTAGATGATGAGTATTCTGAAAAGCAATATTTGATGAGAATATTGCTTATATTAATTTTGATAGAAAATGATGGCATTGCTAGTGCATGTGTGATGGGAGATACAAACGTATTCTCCTAATCATGGGTCTAGTTATATTATTATTTTCTAATAAGAAAATAATAAAAGTACGTGACATGTGCTATATATACGTAAATTCACTTAAATATTCTATGGTTCAATAAATTAATGTGGGAAAGGTTTGTCACAGAATCGATATTAAACAATGGCATCAAAGAACATTATTGTTGAATTGAATAAGGGGAAAAACTCAAGGGGACAACTGAGATATTTGGCACCGAAAGGTCCAATATATTCTAGAAGAACAGGATGCAATTGAGCCATTAACAATGGCAATGGTAGAGCCTAAGGCTAAAAATATGGCCCAGCACAGGAGAGACCAGGAAGCCTACCTGTCCTGGAAAAGGAAGAATATCATCACAAGAATCACCCTGCTGAGTGCAATGGCTGATGATTTGATGTGTGATTTCAAGACATATAGAACGGTACAAGCAATATGGATTGCCTTAAAGGATAAGTTTGGGGGAGTGTCCACAACTAAGCTTAGAAGGTTGACGATTAAATTTGATACCTATAACCTAAAACCAAATAATCCTATGAGGCAACATCTACGAGAGATGTCCACAATGATTCATGAACTGAAGGAAGATGGACATAATCTATCTGACGAACAGAAAGTGCAGGCTATCATTAGGTCGCTCCCTGCCAGTTGGGAGCACATGAAAGTTAACTTGACCTATAATGAAAATATCATTACTTTTAATGATGTAGCTAAGCTTTTAGAGCTAGAGGATGAACATCTGGAGGCTTATAAGGCCACTGGACAAGTCTATTTGACCGAAGCTACTGGTATTTCCCAATCAAAGCTTGAATTCAAAATGGGTAAGAAATTTCAGAAAAAGGGAAGAAAGGCGGTCTTCCACCCAAGAAAGTCAATCAACAGTGCAAGAAGAAGGGAAAGAAAGGAGGCAAGAAAAAACTAAACCTAAAGAAGGTCAAATGCTTTGTCTACCAGAATATGGGGCATTTCGCACGTGACTATTCTAAACAGGCCGAGAGAGGAAAGGTAACAGTGAATTATGTGAATTCACATGTCTCATTTGTTTCAAGCACTATTTTTCTGACAGAACCTATTTCTTTTTCATGGATTATTGACTCAGGCTCCACAGACCACGTAAGTCGAGATCAAGGATCTTTTGTGGAATACCGTCAGTTGCCTTTTCAAAGCAAGTGGCTTTTCTTTGGCAATACTACAAGGATCGAGGTTCGAGGCATTGGCACCTATAAACTTGTTTTGCATGGTGGAAAGACCTTGATGCTGCATGATGTGCTTCATGCTCCTGACATCCAACAGAATTTAATTTCTACAATTTGCTTATTAGATTTTGGGTTTAATGTAAACTTTCATGGTAAAGTTGCAGACATTTATAGCAACTCAATATTTTATGGTTCATCTTTTCGATTTCAAAAGTTCTTTATTTTGGATCTTGCTAGTGATTTTAATGTTCATGATTGCTTTGCTATTACTTCAAATAATCCTAATATGAATATTTTGCATACTAGACTAAGACATATTAATCAAAATAGAATGATTAAACTGGCTAAAGAAGGCTTGTTGGGGGTAATCCCTAACATGGATATGTCATTATGTGAAAGTTGTCTAGCTGGAAAGGCTACCCGGAAACTATTCGGTAAGGGAATACGAGTCAAAAACCCATTGCAATTAATCCATTCTGATATTTAAAGTCCAATGAGTGTGAGGGCGAGACACGGAGCTTGGTATTTCATTACCTTTATTGATAATTTTTCATGATATGGTCATGTCTATTTGATTTCACATAAGTCCGAGGCACTAGAGTGCTTTAGAAGATACATGAATGAAGTAGAAAATCAAATAGATAATAGAATCAAGGTATTACGTACTGATTGAGGTCGTGAATACCTTTCAGATCAAATCAAATAGATCTGTGAACAAAAAGGGATTATTAGGAAACTAACTGTCCCTAGCACACCTCAACAGAATGGGGTTACCGAAAGAAGAAATAGAACTCTTCTAGATATAGTTAGGTCTATGATTGCTCAAGTAAACCTTCCAATTTCATATTGGGGTGATGCTTTATTGACAGCAACCTTCATACTTAACCGTGTGCCCTCAAAGTCAGTTGCTTCCAAATCCTACGAGTTATGAACTAAAAGTCAACTAGATCTAAGCATCCTTAAACCTTGGGGCTCGGTGACATATATCCATGACAATTCTCATAAACATGGGAAACTTGGTCCTAGAGGGAAGAAATGTATTTTTATAAGATACTCTGAACCTTCAAAAGGATATGTATTCATAAGTGAAATTGAAGATGGAACAGTGACTAAAATAAAATCAAGAGATGCTGTATTTATTAAGATAGAGTTTCCCAGTAGGGGAGATGTTGACCGCACTGTATCTCTTTATGAGACTCAAGAACAGAACAATGCCAAACAAATTGACAGACCAAAATTGTTTAGGTATATCAATCTGAGGAGCCAATAACAGTGAACACAAAGACTGAGACAAATGAGAAAAGATAAGCAAGTTGCTCCTACTAGAAAGAGTAACTGGGAAAGTATTCCAAAGAGACACTTCCAAATAGAAGGTAAAGCACTCTTAGTTACTCTAGAAGGAGATGATGAACCCCGCACTATTCATGAGGCCTTAGTAGGTCCTACAAAGGAGGAATAGAAGAAAGCAATGAAAAAGGAAATGGACTCAATGATGAAAAGCCAAGTTTGGGAATTAGTTGATATGCCAAAAGGGCGTAAAGCCATTGGAAATAAGTGGGTTCTCAAAATCAAGAGAAAGGTGGACAGATCAATTGACAAATTCAAAGCTCGATTAGTTACAAAGGGATATACACAATAGAAAAGTATAGACTATGAGGATACTTTTTCACCTATTATGTGCTTCAATTCAATAAGACTTATTTTGACAATAGTAAACAGGTTAAACTTAGAGTTATATCAGATGGATGTAAAAACCGCATTTCTTAATGGTGACCTGGATGAAGAAATCTATATGAAACAACCAATAGGTTTTATTGAAAAATGGTTTGACCACAAGAAGTGTAAACTCAAAAGATCTATTTATGGATTAAAACAGTTATCTAGACAGTAGTACTTGAGGTTTCACAAGGCAATTACCTCATATCACTTCCAGATGATAGAGGAAGACCACTATGTCTACGTTAAATAGTTTAAGGGTAACTTTGTGATATTATCCTTATGCATAGACGATATACTCTTAGCCAAAAATAGTCTTGACTCTGTGATAGGTATTAAAGAATGGCTTTCATCAAATTTCGAGATGAAAGACATGGGTGAAGTAGAATATATACTTGGAGTCAAGATTCGAAGGAATCATTCCAAGAGAATCATCACTCTTTCACATGAGAATTATATCAATAAGATACTTGAGTGATTCAATATGAGTGAATGCAAACCCATGGATATCTCTGTGGCTACTGGAGTGGCCTTAAGTTCTAACATGTGTCCCAAAACTAAATTAGATAAAAAGCAAATGGAAAGAGTTCTATATACCAGGGCCATTGGTAGCCTGATGTACGCAATGATGTGTACAAGACCAGATATTTGTTATGCTGTAGGGCTAGTTAGCAGATTCCAGTCCAACCCTGGTGAGAAACACTGAAAAGCAATGAAAAGGTTCTTGAGATACTTAAAGGGCACAACTGACTATGCATTGTGTTATGAAGGAAGTGATTTGCGCCTAATCGGATATTCCAATGCTGATATAGGCGGTGATGAAGAAGAATGAAGATCGACTTTAGGATATACCTTCTTGCTTAACAACGGCGCCATAAGTTGGAGTAGTAAGAAGTAGACGTGCATTGCTTTACACTCTATGGAAGCTAAGTTTGTGGCATGCACTGCAGTAGTGCAAGAGGCTGTTTGGCTGAAGAGATTTATCGAACACCTAAGATTTGGGAACGAGAGTACCAATCAAGTGTTGATACACTGTGACAATACTACAGTTATAGCCTACACTAAAGACCTTAAGTATCACTGCAAGACCAAACACATTGATATAAAGTATAACTTTGTGAGGGATTATATAGCACAGAAAATTGTAACTGTACAATGCATTTCAACCAAATGTATGGTTGCAGATCCCCTGACCAAGCCAATAGGCAAAGAAACATTCGAGAAACATGTAAAAGCCATTGATATGTTAAAAATGTAAAGTTATAGACTGTATGTAATACTTTTTATTTTCATTAATGATATCATGTCTTTTATTATTACTTATATTTCCAGGTAAAAGTATACAATGTCTAGTATGTCGTATAGGTTGAAAAGGGTAGCTCTATCACACGAGCAACCGCCTTTGATGCTATAGAAGTATTCAAAGATGAGACATGTGTTCACCAGTAAAGCAGCAAGAGTGCTGATATGGTAGAGAAGAAACACAATAAGTGTCGCCTTAGCTTAAAAAGTGTAGTGAGTCAAGATGAGATCCATGAGTAAGGGTATGGATGGAATAATGGATACCCACATCCATAAAACCTGTTGCCAGATAACAAATTCTTCAAAATTGACGTCATATTATGTGAATAGAATTGAAGAGTTTGGGTTTAGATACTATAAGCTTCTAGACTTAAGTCTGTATGGTGTGGTTGATAGAATCAAAATGACGTAAACTCTTTAAGGATAAGAGGAACTCCGTAACATGTGATTCATACCACATGTGCTAAAGAACCGCAAATGGAAAGCAAGTGAATCAATCCCTACTTTATTGTTGTATGAGTTCCAGAAAGGTATAATCCTTTCATTAATGTCCTTTGACTTTGACAATATTATGGAGGTATGTTTCAGCGATTGCTACTTTAGTATATTTCCTATGGTCAAATTATATATGAACCAAAGGTATTATGCTAGGAAAGCAGTTGATTCATATCAAAATGATATATGGGTGAAAGAAAGATTGCTAGAATATACACATCCATGCTACTGTCTGTGACCGGTCCCTTGTGATATTATTTTGTTAATTTCATAAGTGTGGATACTATGCATAAGTGGAGACTATCTGAGTTATATACTGACTCAAGAGGGATTAGATTAGCCATAAGAAAAGTGTATATGGGCAAATCTAGGACATTCAAGGCACTGTAACTTATTTGATTGAGCTGAACTAAAGGGTTACTTTGTGCTAGTCTCTGAAAAAGGGATTTCTAGTACAAATGCCCGAAAGAAGACGTCATGCTTATGCGGTCACAGCAAAGTACCTAGTATGAAAGAAGGAAGAAAAATGAGATTGAAGCCACAATAATTAATCCACCATGTGTGAGTAGGAGATGTTAGGAAATAGGCTAGTCCACCCATAGTGGATCAGGCCCAAATTTGAGAAGCTAATAGAGGGAACAGTTTGCATTTTGAAGGGAGAAAAATGAGGGAGTAGAAGTTATAGTTATCCAACTTCCACTCCACATATACACACGTACAGGGAGGAAATGAGGCAAGGGATCTGTTTCAAAAAGATTCAATCGTGTGTATAGTCTCTCTCGGCAAATAAGAAAAACTGAGTGCCTCTTCTTTTTTTCCTCCTTCATTCTTCCTATTGCTTCCTGTGAATGCTTCTCGGTTCTCTACTTTCCTTAGTGCATTTGCTGTGAAAACTTACTAGAGTCCATACAAGGTGCTTAGGTTACGTGTGGGTATCTAAGTGGAAAGGAAACCATCTCAGGTATGCCTGAAAACCTTCAGTATATGTTGAAGTTGTTCAAGATTGGATGATGAAACAAACTTATTTAAGCTTTTATTGATCCTAGTAAATCTACCCATAAGCTAGCTCCTCTACCTACCTAAATTACCATACACTTCGAAACTCTACCGTCCTACTTCCTCTATAAACTTCACAACAATATCTTGCCAATTCACATTAGGATTCCAAGCCTCTTTGACCATCCTAGGAAAATCATTATACAGAACCTAAGAGGCTACAAATAGGAAGGGTTGCTCTATACGATATTGAGGCCTATTCAAAGAGGTGTTAAGGAGAATCAGGTGATGATCAAACTTGAACCAAGGTACATGTTTCACTGACACATCCAGAAAAGAACCAAGAAATCGATTGTTCACCAAAACCCGAACGGCTCTCACAACTTTATTGCCTGCAAGTAAGGAAAGGTTCATTGCACCCCATGTCATTAAGATTCAATAACTTGAAACATGAAAGAAAATATTTATCCACCGAGGTCATCTGAATAGCGTTTGAATGACGCTCATGATGGAAAAAGAATTACATTGAAATCCCCACCTATAATCCAAGGCTGTCTCATCAGGACAAATATCTACATGATTACCCCATAATTTGTCTCTGTATAAACGGGTTAGGACTAGCATAAATTGAGGTGATGAAGAGTTTCTCAATGCCTTTCTCAACCAGAACATGGATAAATTGATCAGATTTATTCAAAATTTTTAAACTTAAAACCACTTACTCTCAAGCATTTCTAATACCTCCTCTCAATCCAATAGCATTAACAACATCACATTTCTCAAAACCTAAACTTTGGCATCCTATTCATGCTTGATCACCACTAAATTTAGTCTCAAACAAAGCTAACAAAGTCAAAATAGTACAGTCTATGAAGTTCTTTAATCAAACTGGCAGAGCTCTTAACCCATACCCCTACAACTCCAAAAAAGAAAATTCATTGGACCCTATAACTGGGGATTCTTTGCTTATAGACCCCATAGAGATATTTAGAGATGGTGGTTGACTTTCTTCCATATTGCTCTCAACCAACATGTCTTGAAGATTCTTATTAGATTCCTGGATTCCTGGATCTTTTTTTTTCATTTAATAAAATACCTATTGAAATACCTTCCTTTTCTATTGGCTTACTATTGCCTTCTTTGTAGATCGCTTGAAATGGCTTAGGGGAGCTTAAAGAAATGTTTCTTACTAGCCTGTGCAAAAGCATATATGGGCTAGCCCAATGAACAAAAGGCTTAGACTTGGACTTATTATTATTAATAGTAGGCTTATTGTTCAAATTTTTCTCTTTACATATTTTATCAACAGGGACCCATTCGCGGTTTTTTTGTTGATACAAGACCCATTTGTAGTTTATATTTACAGTTTGTCCATTGTTGTTGCATAGTAATTAAGGGCCCAATTACTATTGCATGGGCTCCAGTTAACATTTGCATTAGCCCAAATATGAGTTCCCATAATAATGGTGGCCCAATATGAACTACTCAACCTGACTCGCTCGAATTGAACTTAGTCGCCTGCCATTACGATAAAGATACTCCTAGCACGTCAGAATTAGAGATATGGAGCGCGATCCCATTTTCCCAAAATATTTCCACCAAATACAAGTAAATCTAAAAAAAATCATAACCAAAGTGGCTCTACTATTAAGGAAGGAACTATCCATTTATCCAAGGAATGAGCTTTTGTTCAACTCTTAGTATTAAGTTATTTCCTCATTCTCATTTTCTAATTCATTCAATTTGTATCAAGTGTCAGATGCAAGTTGTTTGTCACTTTATTCCTAATATACTTGCTGTTGATAGCTTCTCTATTTCTTAGTTTGTACGTTGTGAGTCACCTAATAAAATCTTTATTGTAGAATAGGAGAGATTGCTTCATAATAATTTTTTTGTTTCATTTTGCATATTTGATTTTGATGAGTGAGTATTAATTTAGGATTTGCGATATTAGAGTAACTTTTTTCTGGGAATTTTGAAATTCAATTGGTATAATATAAGAATTTTTCCTATTTTCATTCCTCAAAATATAATTTATTCTTTAGTTTAAAATATATATATTATGATATTTTGAAACATCTCATATTCATAAAATAATTTGTAATTTTATTTTTTAATCAAAATATGTTTTATTACTTTTTTGGAAACTAATAAATAATGACTTAATATTTATAATCTAATTATATGAATAAAGTATTTATTATAATATTATAGTTTTAGTACAGAGTGAGAATTTAATTGAACTTGTAGTTAACTTATATAGTCCTTAATTATTTCCAAAGCCTTTTTTAAATATCATATAAATTAATTTATCATTATTATTTATGAAATATTTATCAGTGAAATTTCATGTTATATAATTTCATTATTTAAGTTAGTCTTATTGAATAATAATATTTATATTATATGAGGAATAGTGACTTTTGAATGTATATTATTTTGGGAGAATCTTATTCAAGTCCCATTTAAGAGAATTTATCCTTATAAAGTCTTACAAAATTATCAAATCATTGATATGTCCAAAGGGATCTTAGGGGAGATATTTTAATTGTGAAATAATTATCTTACCCTTGTTCATTAAAAAATTACAAGCAGTATCTCACAAATGACAACTTTTATGAACATCTATTACACATCCATATATTTAAATTCATATTTAATACGTCTCATTTGGATGTGTATAATAAGAGAAATAAATTTCCAAAGTGAAGAGACAGAATCTGGAAGTTCCAGAATTTGCCATATGAACAGTAAAAAGTAACGATTTAACTGCATCAATTGGCTAGGTAAATGTCCCGATTTATATTTTTTCCATAAAGAGATATGAAAGAGCTTCAATTAAAAATTTGGAACACCTCCATACAATTTTTCTATAATTAGTTATGAATTTTTAAAGTTGGATTGTAAATCTAAAAATTACTAAGTGAACAGTATCCAATAAGTAAGTTTTAAAATTTTAATTTTTGGACTAATGTAATGCTTCCACTAATCAAATATGCTTCCAAATACGTACTCTGAGGTGATAAAAGTAGGATGTTTCACCCTCCTTTTATCCCCTAAAGTAGATTGTTATATGACAAAAGAAACAATCTAAATCTAAGGAAGGAACTTTCTTCTTGATAAGGAGATATGACATGAGATGTAGAAAAACTAGCAAAATCCATGGTGATCGAGCACAATGGAGAATAAAATGATGGATAATCATAGGAAGGCCTATAGGCTACTGCTTCATAAGAAAATAGAGAATAAGTGCTCCTTCCCTAGTAACATTAGAGATATAAGCTGTAACTATCACATTAAAGCTCAAGAAATTCAACCAAACCCTAGCTTCATCATTCATCATATCCCTAGCTAGATAACTTTGCTCTCGCCCCTTATTGGACCACTAAGCTCACTCAACTCCCAAACCTTTTAGCACCAAAGTCCAATCAACTTCATTCAAATTCACCATGTGTTGAAACTTATACTCATTTACTCTTGGAAACTTACAATACTTCCTTATATCATCCTCAGTTATGGCCTTCCTCTTGTTTCTAAATTTGATCACTAGAAAATTCTCAACCTTAGCTATGCATAAAATACCTCATCAAGGTCTCATTCCCTCTTTCTCTTGGCTTCAACATCTCTTTGAATCCACCGGCTATTGCTATTTGGTAGAATTGGAACCTATTAGTTTATGGAAATTCACTCTCTTGCAAGTAATGTTCTAGTGTTCTAATTTTTGACTACCTCTTCTCTTATTAGTCGAGGAGGATATCGCATCTTCTTTTTCTTGGGTCTTGGAGGAGGACCACTATAAAGCAAATTCAAAAACAATCAACATACCAAAATAAACATCCAAATAATCACAATAACCCTAACATGTCCTAATGATAAGGGAAAGAAAATAACTCCTAAACCCCTAATCCTCTCCAAAAAGAAAATGAAGTTTTCATGCATCTGTTACCCTTCATCGCAACAAAAAAGGTATAGTACTTACGTGCCCAAAAAATCGTAGAACAACAAAATAAAGAATTGGAGAAACAAGGATTTAGTTCTAAAAGTTTGATTTTTTGCACAAAAGTCAAACTTATCCTTTATAAAGCCTTCATAAACCAAAAATTTCAAGTTTCAACATTTTAAATCATCAAAAACATACCCACAATCCAAGGTTTCTTTACAAAAATCAAAGCCTTTCTAAATAGGTTTTCAATCCACAGTCATACATAATCCTCTCCTTTCCTCTCACCCAAAACTCACATCCTATTCTTAATCTACTATTATTTTGAAAAGAAGCTAAATCTACTAACTAAATCTCAGAACACAAAGTAAGAGATTGAACTTACCAATCAAACTCAAAAATAGGGAGTGAAATGAATAAGAGAAGGCATGCAAGATAAGATATATTAGCCACAAAGTTTGAAAAACCTCTTACAAATAATAGATCTAGAGTATGGAAGGATGATTTCGCACTCAAACCACAAGATTGGAGCAACACGAAGGGAAGGAGAAAGGTTCATGGCGGTGATGAACCAAATGATAAACAAGAAAAAGAAGAATGAGAAACAAAAGAGAATGACACAATGAGATGGATTAGGTTAGGAAAATGAATGGGTTATTACGATAATACCCATCATTAATTATGAATAACTGAAGAATTTAAGGCAAAGTGGTAATTTGACATGAATTTGAAAAATGTTAAGTTTTGGGACCATTTTGTCATGACAAGAACAAATTTTTTCTCACGTTGAAATGGTACAATAAGCAACTCTATCAAATTTTAGCAATTCTAGCAATGAAAATAGACATTCATCATGACAAAAAGGTACAGAAAACCCTCACATGTAAATAAACCCATGAATCAATCAATCAATGCAATTTTACATTCTAACTTAGTAATTTATCAATTTTACATTCTAACTTAGTAATTTATCACAATTCACCAATTAAACCATTCAAAAAACTATGCAAATGATGGAAGATTGGAAGATAAGCTTATAATAACCAAAATTACATGCAATTAACAGTGAAATAATCATTTATCTCACAATTCAAAACATCAATCCAAAAGTTATCAACAACAAACATCTCCCTTATACTTACTTTTCGTATTGTCCACAAGGCAAATCATAGCCATATACTCAACTCAATAAAACTCTCAATAAAATAGAAAAAAGAAGGATGAAAGTTGTGAAGTCCAATTATATATTATAGTACAACATCATCCCCATAAGGAAGGAGAAAAATTGAGTTAAAATGAATCAAGATTGGTAGGCTAAAGAATGTAATAGAGTAAGGGGTCCATACACAATAGCCAGGCATTGTACAAAAACTGAGAAAGCACAAAGAATAAACAAGGGGTTATAAACAAAACAAAATAAGCAACTACTACTACTACTGAGATTGTCCTTTCTTAACACAAATGATATAGTCACATACAACTCATATCACCAACTATAAGACATGTAAAAAGTAAAGAGGAAAGGCAAGAGACAACCTAAACTCTGGAGGCTTAATAGGTTCCTAATAAAGTTTTAGAAGGTGACCATTGGAAAGAGAAACTCTGCCAGTAGCTTCCTCTTTGAGCTCCAAAATTATGGACCTTCCTGACCACAACAGTCCTTCCCATGAGGTCTTGAACTTGCCATCCTTAAACTAGTAATGGACTTGGAACTTTAATACTGTCACCCTTTTTAAATTACTTTTTCAATATATTTTCATCATAGATCAACTTGGTCTCCAACTTATACAATTTAGAGTTGTTATAAGCATCAAGCTGTAACTCTAATTCTTTTTAATATGAAGTAGCCTATCCTCACTACCCTATTTCAAGTCAGTATTACATACTTTCATAGCCTAATATGACTTGTGTTCCAACTCTATTGGAATATGACAAGTTTTCCCATAAACAAGTCTATATGGTGACATGCCTATGAGATACTTGTAGACCATTTGGTAAGCCCACAATGCATCATTTAACTTGAAACTCTAATACTTGTTGGAAGGCTTCACTATCTTCTCCAAGATGTTCTTAATTTCCCTATTAGACACTTTAGCAATACTATTAGTTTGAGTATGATAAGTAGTAGATACTTTATAGGCAACACCATATTTGGTAAGAAGTTATAAAGGAACTTGTTGTAAAAATGTGTACCATGATCATTAACTAGAGCCTTAGGCACTCCAAATCTACTAAAAATGTTAAAATTCATAAATGGGCAGTTCTTTAGGCATAATCTTTCCTAGCGGTATGGCTTCAACCCATCTAAACACATAATCTACCATTAATAATATATAATTGATGTCTTGACTTTACCTTACATAATTTGGCTTTCTGAATCCATTTATGAGCTTATAATTATAAAATTCTAGATCCTTCATGCAATTATGGACATATCCAAAAACATGTATTAGAAGCATTAGAATATTAGTTAGTTGAATTGGAGTATACTATATAGATGATTATATGATATTTAGGCTTTGATTGTGCACTCAAAGAAGGCAGCCACATATCAAGAAGAAGTGACAAAAGAAAAGTTCAAGGAAGAGCAAGGAAAAGAGGTAGTGACTTACCTACTTGTATGCTTATGTTGCTTAGGTGTTCTACGTGATAGTTGCTTACTTTGATTATGTAAATCATGTATGATTAAGTGATGCTCTATTTTTTTATGTTATGGCCATAGGTTATAATTAAGGGACATGGAAGCATATAATTTATCATTATGTAAGCATGATCATTAAATGCACATATATTAACATCAAGCATATAGTTTCATATATTGTATAGTTTCATGGAGAAGAGTTAAGAATTAGTTGCATGATTTAGGTGTATGTTTGTAAAATTAGTTGTTGAAACTTGTTATTATGAATAGTAACTCATGAGGAGGCAATGACATTTGAGTTGTAATTAAAAATAGTAAATGATCAAATAAATGTACAATATTTTAGCAGTACTTAGTTAACATGTTAAGCTTCATTTTGACACTAAGAACACCTTATTTGATATCTATACAAGGAGAACAAAATTTTCTAAGTTAGGGACCAAAAATTGTTTTATAGAATTTTGACTAAATGAATAGTGAACTTTAACACCAATATTGTACTGATTGGCTGAGTATTTGGTCTAAATCTTATTTTTCCTTCAATTTTTATTATGTTAGCTTCTTTTATCCTTTTGAACTACTTCAATTTTATTTTTATTGAATTAGTTATGATTTTTTTAAGTTTGTCGCTTAATCTAGAAATATCACATGAACAATACTCATGAATTGGAAATTTCTAGATTTAGTAATTGAACTTCAGTGATCATAAAAGTGGTTCTAAATGCTACATAATGGTCTCTAAGATGTACAAAAGTAAAGTTTTACATTTTTTGTATCAAAGCAAAGTCTTTAGCATCAGATCGGATAATTTCCATACCCTAAACTTAAGTAGCAAATATTATGCTAAGGTTAGGGTATTTAGTGAAAAAGTCAACTTAGTTTGAATCTTAAGTTAACCAAGAAGATCCTCTCCCTAGATGATTGTTTTACTTCTTAGAGAAGGATTCAGACAAGGAATATTAGAAAGATATTGTTTTAGGGAAAATATGTTCAAGTAGTGGATAGCATGTGTTTATGTCATAATGAATGAATAACATAGAACTTTAGTCGCCATGAGTCTGAACTCTAGTTGTGACAAATGTTTATTGAGTGTTTTGGTCATAACAAATAGAGATAGTGATATCCAAATAAGCATAACACATCGTACCCTAGGCCTTACAGCCTGACGAGGTAGTCTTCAAATATAAGACTAAGGTAGAGGTCTTAGTCTACTAATACCTATGAGGTCTCATGTTTCTTAACATGATGTGGCTGGACTAAGTAGAATAGCAATAGGAGCAGTTTCCTCCACTGACACAAATAGGAGTTGACCAGTCAAAGAAGTTGACAAGTCCAAGATCAAGAAAGCAAAGATACAAGAGTTAGTTCAACATAATGCTAGGGGAATGAAACATAATCGTTTCGTGAACTTTGATTCCCTAGAAGAAGAGACTAGGCACTATGGGAAGGATGAGAACAAAAATGGCAACCTCACTGGCATTTATCTACTAGAGGCTTAGCACAGGGTGTAGACAATCTGAATGGTATGATGTACTAGGATACAAAAGATCAGTTTAAGAAGGCGCTCAAAAGTATATCCTCCAGTTGATAACTAGGAGTGGATCTACGTTATAAAAGACTTTGTTAGGCTAGTCTTTTTTTAAAATAGAAGTTCATAAGTATGAGATTGAAGGTTGTCTAAAGATGTGATGGTTATTAGACAGAGAACCAATGTTCCTAAAATAGAGGAACCTCATCACAAAAAAACTAATGACCCAATGTAGAGCACTCCAGACGGTAGGACCAATAGTAGTACATAATGAATGAGATCCATGAAACTCATATTCACTAGAAACAAGAAAGAGATAGTACTATTACAATAACCGTAGTAGTATTTGTTGTTGATTTATGACTATTAGAAAGAGAGTCATCAAGGAGATATAGTCTGAAAGAAATATACTAGGAATGGTAGATAGTCAGGATTTGTTGAGAAATAAGATAGTATCTAGCTACAAAATATATAATTTTGTAAGCATAATATGGGTGTTAAGGTACATTAGATGCCTAAGCAATGGAGAATCAAATAAATTGCTTAGAAGAGATCTCCAAAGTGATAAAGTGTCTTACAGAGTGAAAGGCATAGTTAACCAGTTACCATCCAGAGAACGATGTAAAGAAGTAGTAGAGAGGTACATAAGTTAACCTATAAAGACAGAGAATGATCCCTCATATAGGAAGCATTCTTGAGCAATTTGATGAGAAGCATTATCCTGAGTTAGATAAAGATGAGCATGGGGATAAGTTAAAGTGTTAAAGTAGAGCAAGAGGAACACTTTAATAGATACTTAGCCGAGTTCATCTATATGAACAATGAGAGTTGAATAACTGAGAAGTTAATTCACAAATTGAATTATGTGCTACAAAAAAGAATTCTCCTCAAGAAGTTGTGGAGGTTCAACAGAACAATAGAGGTATTCATGATGCAAGATTACAGAGAAACACTTGCGATGCCAATACAAGATAAAGGCAACCCTAAGAGATGAACTCTTTTCAATGTTTCGGATAGGGATGTTCCAGAGGACCTTTAGTTTCAATAAGAGGTAATAATAAGTGAAAGAAAGTTAGAATGTGAGAATAAGGTGTAGAATAGAAAAGTAGTAAGCTGGGAGATGCAGACATGCAATCAGAGTCTGAGAGAAATGAGAATTGTAGTAGAGTTATGAGTAAGCTAAGCTTTGATTAATAGGTTGAGGAAATCACCTAAGATGAGACGAGATAAGTTAGTGTTAATTAATCATCAAGGATTAAGATTAAAATTAAGATTAGAATGGAAATTAAGACTAGGATTAGAGTTAGATTAAAGTTAGGAATATGGATAAGAGTTTGAGATTAGATGATGAGAGTCAGTCAGATGAGAAACCTAAAGAAGGATAATAATAGAAATTATCTAGAATAATAGAAAGTCACAGTAAGTGGGATAGTCTATTATAGTATGATTGGGGTTAATCAGTTATTTCTACAAGCTTATGAATACAGTACTCAGGCCATTCCTTATGGTAGTGTTATGCTAATTACTAAGAGGTGGTAATGTTATAACTTTATCAAAATAAAGGGTTATTTTCAAAGGAAGGAAGTGTACAGAGGATGTGTTATCAGTAAAGTACAGTATAAGTATGAGTATTCCTCTCTTATGAGATGAGCATGACAAAAACAACAATAAAAGAGATCACTCTCAAAGTAAAGCTAGATCTAGATTGCTTTTCAGATAGAGCCAGATTCAGATATGATGAAATGAGAAGTTATTATACTATACCATAGCAGAAGGTAATTGAATATAGCGATTGCAAGTAGTTAGACCATGATTGCACAGGCAACTATCATAGCAAACCACAATAAAGAAAGAAAGCTGAGAAAAACTCTTGAGTATAAGAGAGAATAAGTGAAGTCTTGATAATAAAATAGACTACAAGAAATAGTCCTAGAGGATTATCTATTGAGTTATCAACAAACAGGGAATAACTAACTCTATAATCTAGTTTATGGGTTAAAGTCTTTCAAAAGAATCATAGTTGATCCTAACATGATTCACAATGGAGTAATATCCCAGAATCTGATAGTTCCTAAAGAGGCTAAGCGCGATAGCAAGTGATTCCAATTCATGAAATAACCTAGCCTAGGGATAGGATAATGTGAGTTATGGAGAAAGAGGGATATGACAACTTGATATCTTTATGATAAGACAATCACCAAGGATAATGTGTTGACTAACTCATACAGAGAGAGTATCCATGGTGTTTTCTAGTTAGCTATTTGTAACATTCTTACTTTCATACGTCTTAGGGACCATTCAGTAGCATTTAGAACCACTTACAAGACCTTGGAAGTCCATTAGCTAAATCTGGAATGTTACTCTTTCTCGGGTTACTGTTCATATGGTATTCCAGATTACGCAACGAACTTCAAAAAATCATAACTAGTTCTAAAAAAACTCAAAATGAAGTGGTTCAAAAAGCTACATAAAGATAACATCTTTAAATTTAAGGGAAAAATAATTTCCAGACCAAATGATTATCCAATTAATACAGTTTATTCGCCAAAATTTACTGTTCATTTGGTCAAAAATCCTAGAAATAGATTCTGGTCTCTTACTTTGGAAAATCAATTCTCTTTGTACAGACATCCAAATAAAGCATTCTTGGTGTCAAAACGAAGCTTGACATGTCATTTAAATTTTTGTAAAATTTTATACATTTATTCCATCATTTACTATTTTTCATTACATCATGACCATCATTACTTACATTAGTCATACAACAACATTTCACATTCACATAACATATATACTATCCAATCCCTAGCTTTTCTTCATGCTTCATCATCCTCTTTCATCATTCATAAACCTGTGGGATTGGGATTACATGGAAAGGGATGAGATTTGGGGGGAAATCTCAGTAGCAAACGGTACTAAACAATGCATGCATTAATGTAACTACTTGTGCTTGCTTGTCAAAGTGTTACTATTGTGTCATGTGCATGCTTCCATGTTACATATGAAATACAATTGGCCAAAGTAAACATATAAATAGAGATTCATACATAAGCACATAGGCAACACAATCCAATCAAGCTATAGCACAATCAAGCATAGCATTCAATGCATACAAGTTTAGGATAAGTTTACTACCTTGAACACTTGACTTTCTTTCACCTTAACTTGCTTCTTTCTTCTCACTTTCCTTAAACATGTGGCTGCCTCTTTTGGAGCATACCAATCAATTCCTAACATCACATAATCATCATCTAAATTAATGGAAGCATTAAATCATTGAAATTCCATTTCCTTCCCTCATTAACAGTGCAGACTGAACAGGTTCCATTAAGGCAAAGTCAAGAATATCAACTTGATTCAACAACCAATCTCTTAATTAGCTTGTTTAAGCTTCAATCATATGTTTCTAACTTTAATTTCTTCTTTCCCCTTTCATCTAAGGTTGTTGGGCAGCACAACCCCTTAGAGAAAACTCAACTTTTCTCCCATGAAAACCCTAAGTTCAAGCTCCCAAATCAAAGGAAAATAAGCTAGGATAGATTGCTTACCTTTAATCTCTAGCTTGCTTGAACTTTGGAACCTTGAATCTTCTTTGTCTTGGCTTGAGTTTTCATTTTGTAAGAGTTTCCGCAAGGTATCACAAGGCCATGATTTTGGGAAGAATGAGGGGGTATTTATAGCCAAAATCCATGAAAAATGAATGGCCAAGATTGATTTGGTTACTATTTGATCTAAAGGCCCACATTTAATCTTGGATTTAACTTTTTCATAAAAGAATAATTATGACATCATGTGGGACAGCTCAAGGGGTTAGGTGGCGTGCTCATAGTGTAAGGAATGTGGGACTGAAAAGCTTATGGGCAATTATAACCCTTTCTGGGCTAATCTTTCTATAATTACAATTTTGCCCTTGAACTTTTTACTTAATTACATTTAAGTCCCTTAACTTTTGGAAATTACCACTTTTGGCCCACATGTTATTTCTACTTTCACCTTTTGCCTTTAACCTTTTCTACTTTTCATTTTAGTCCTTCTCTTCCTTAAAGAATCATCTAACCTTTATTATTTCTTCTGATGTTCATCATAATCCTTTCCAAACCTCTTTCCACTATCAGTACTATACAGATAGGGAAAAATTAGGATATGATACCATTAGACTGAACTTAGTTTTTTCTTAAGCAAAGAAGGAGTCCATATTCAAATCTGAGTATTAACATTCAAAAGATTGTAAGAGTATGCATAAAGAATAAAAGAGATAACCCATATGTCTTAGAAATAGACAAGTTTGAGTAGATAAATCCTTTAGATAAGGATAAGGAGATTAAAGTCAGATAGACCCAGAGACAAGGTCTAAGATAGGTAGACAGACATGAAGAAGAGGGTCTAAAGCAAAGTAAAGTTAGAACATAGCTATATTAGAAAAAATATACTAGGGCCCATAGTTATAGAAGTGGGTGACCCACTGGGAACTATAAAAGTGGGTGACCCACTGGGAACTATAATGATGACTCACAAGATTAGAAAGATGTTATAATACATTGAGAAAGAACATTTCTAGCTAACATGACTAAAGAATAGCGTGATAAAAAAGTAGCATAAGTACTAAGCAGAAAGAAAATAAGGGACTCCAGTATCCCTTATTTCAATTCCAAAAAGTGGAACTATATAGAAAGAAAGAGATAGTTAGATGAAAAGTATAACCTTGTACCAGTTATAGGAAGAGGAACTGTGAAGAAGGAAAGAGACAGATGGATATAGAAAGAGATAGACATATAGAAAAGTATTCTAGGTAGCTACATGAAACGCCAGAGTATACCAAAGTTGTAGAAGATGACATAAAAGAAATGGACACTACTCACAAGTCCAGTACAGTGAGTCATCCATAAATGATTAGATGTATGACAAGTAAGCAAGAATAGAAAGAAGTAGACTTCAACTCTAATTGAGTTAACTACGGTAAAAAGTAGTGAGCAGCACGAAGAAGATATGAAATTCCACGGATATTGAGAGCACTCTGCCAAATGTCAAGATAGGAGATAAGAGATAGATACTATCATATCATTTTTCCCTATCTATATAATACTGATAATGGAAAGAGGTTTGGAAAGGATTCTGATGATGAATAGAAAGGAAAAACAATGATTAGATAAAGGTATAAAGATGAGGGACTAAATTGAAAAGTTTAAAAGTTCTATGGAGCAAAAATGAAAGTAAAAATAAACTTTGGGCCATTAAGTGTAATTATGAAAATTTGAGGGCCTAAAGTGTAATTTTCAAAAGTTCAAGGGTAAAATGGTAACTATTGAAAGCTGAGCTGGAAAAGGCCAAAAAATACCTAGAATCAAATTAATCCCAATTTTACATAGTAAATTGAGAAAATTATTCTGATTAGTTTGACGCAACATGTAACATCCTAATTTTCTTATATCTTTGGGACCAAACAGTAGCATCTGGAACCACTTCTAAGTTCATTGAAGTCAAATTACACAATCTAGAATTTTACTCTACTGAGTACTAGAGGAGTGACATGACTTCAAAAAATCATAACTAATTCCAGAAACATTGAAATGAAGTGGTTCAAATTGCTACACAAAGTTAACTTAATGCTCTTTCAGGGAAAAATAACTAGTTGACCACGCCTTGACCAAGTCAACATCGGTCAACGCTCAAAGTTTACTGTTCATCCAGCATCTTCCCCTGATTCTAGCATTTTTGGTCTGAACTTTTAAAAATCATATCTCCATGTGTAGACATCCAAATGAGACGTTTTATATATCAAATCGAAGCTTGGCATGTCTGCTATTTACTGGTAAAATATTATATATTTATTCAATTGTTCACTATTACTTATTATAGCTCAAATGTCACTACCTTATCACGAGTTATTGTTCACAGTGACAATTTCCAGCAGTCAATATTACATACATCAACCACATATCAATTAGACTAAATAATTATTAACTTGTCTTCATATATCTTTATCTCCTCCATCTTGAGAAGACCTACTGTAATTGGATTGATATGGAAGGGGTGACATTTTTAGGGAAATCTCAGAAGCAAATGGAAATCATACCATGTATGCAACTACATGCTTAATGTTACTATGTGTGCACTTAATGATCATGCTTGCATAATGATAACTTACATGCTTCCATGTCCCTTAATTATAACATATGGCTATAGCATAAAAAGAAACAGAGCATTATTTAATCATACATGCTTCACATTATCAAAGAAAGTAAACATCACATAAAACATCCAAGCAATATAAGCATACAAATAGGTAATTTTACTACGTGGCATGTAGCCATTCCTTGCTTAGAGGTTCCTTCCTTCCTTTCTCTCTCTCTTTCTTTCTTTCTCTTTCTCTCTCTTTTTCCTCTCTTTCTTCTTGGCTGGCCGTGGGAATGAAGTGAGGGGGAAGGGTCTATTTATAGTTGAAGGGAGGTGGAATGGATGGCTCAGATCGAATCGTGATGAATGGCTTATATTGCTTAGCTTCCTCAAGAAGTCTTGCCTGCATCATCACAATGACATCATCATCCTCAATGACTCATCAAAGTGACATCATCCATGGGACACCTCACATGCTCGGTGGCGTAATGGTGGGGCCCTTGGGACACGTCACCAGCTGACTTAGTGGTTCCAGAGAATTTTAGAATCCTGTCCTAGAATGAGCGGCTGAGATCGTGCCATGTGTCCTTAGCTTTTTCTCCTTTTTCTAGACTTATGACATGTGGCACCTTGTGGGTCCCATAAGGACACCTTTCATGCCACCTTAGGGTTCTATATAAGTCTAAAGCCTTATTTGATCACTTTTTCCAATTCTATCTTTGATCGGGTAACTTTACTTTATTGAAAAAGTACTAAACTAATATTTTAATGCCACTTGAACCCACATCACTCTTGGGCCATATTTTTGGATATCTAGGAATGTCATATTGGGTCTCTAATAAAGTCCAAGAACTCTGATGGCTCAGTTCCCAAGAACTATCCCTTAGCAAATTACCAGAATGCCCTTAGTCCCTCTTTATTTCCTTAACTTTTTATTATTCGCAGTTTAGTCCCTAAACATCATTTATATACTTCTGGGACTTCTACTTAACAGGGTCTGGTAGCATATCTTTTTTAGGCTACATATTGGGCTTCTAGGCCTAAAAATTGGGATATGACATTTCTCCTCCTCTTAAAATAAATTTCGTCCTCGAAATTTTAGGGTTAAATCTCTATTCATACCTTGATGAAGAGTTTTTCTAAGGAGAATATCCCTTTCATTTTATAATATTTTCTTGACTTTCTTAGCTCTTCTTAACCTTTCTTATTATCTTACATAACTTTGTGCATTTATGCTAAACTTTTATAGCATTTACACCCTTTCTCATTAATTCTAAGGTGTCATATCCTAAATTTTCTCTATCTGTATAGTACTGATAGTGGAAAGAGGCTTAGAAAGGATTATGATGAAGATCAGACGAAATAATAAAGGTTAGATAAGTCTTAAAGAAAGAGAAGGACCTAAACGCAAATTGGAAAAGGTTAAAGGCCAAAAGTTAAAGTAGAAATAAATGTTGGGCCAAAAGTGGTAATTTCGAAAAGTTTAGGGACCTAAATGTAAATATCTAAAAAGTTAGGGACATAAATGTAATTAAGAGAAAAGTTCAAGGGCAAGATTGTAATTATAGAAAGATCAGCCCGAAAAGGGTTAGAACTGCCCAGAAGTATTTTAGTCCCATATTCCATCAGTAAATAGAGGAAGGTATGCTGGATAATCTGACATGATACAGAAATTTTATTAGGGCTCCAGATAGCAGAAAATTATCTGATAGTTTGAAAGTTATCTGAATTTTTATCAGATTCCATGGATATCAGATATAAGTGGGGGAATTACAGAAAAGTGTGCCCTACAGTGTCAGATGTCCTGGACCTGACAGAACTCCAGAAGAAGTTTTGTATAAAAAGTTATTCACATATCAGTGAATTTTGACGGGAGTTTGTTAACACCCGTGATCCGATAATGGAACTTATCGGTATGTAAGTATGGATAGAATGAGATCAGATGACCTCATATATAGGCCCATAATGATGCCAAGGAAGGCCCAAAACCCAGGGTACCAGTCTATCAGTAGAAGGGGCCAGTGTCAGAAAAATGCAAAATTACGAAAATGCCCCTGGATGCCCAGATTGTACCAGAGATGGATGAAGGGTATTTTGGTCATATGGGATAGGCTAAAAACGTGACACATGGTATAAATATGATTATTTGAGCCAATATATGCCCTGAGGCAGTACAAAGAGGGGTGAAATGACAATTATGCCCTTAGGGTCAATATAGTGCAAGAAAGGACACCAAGGGTATTTTGGTCATTTCTCGAGGGATCTGTAATTAAGTTGTGGTCAATACAAGTATGTCAATGGTGTGGGAAGACTATACATTGATTTACAGGACATAATACATATCCTGGTATATTATAGAAAAATTCACAATAGAAAACAGTCTGGTTGTTGTGAAACTACACTGATCGGTACCGGATTGGACTGGAATTTCTCCAGAAGGTTCCTTGCATGGGCAGCACGCCACCTAACCCTCTTAGGTGTCACATGAGCTGTCCCACATGATGTCATAATTAATCTTTTATAATAAAGTTAAATTCAAGATTAAATGTGGGCCTTTAGATCAAATAGTAACCAAATCAATCTTGGCCATTCATTTTTCTTGGATTTTGGCTATAAATACCCCCTCATTCTGCAGCAAACTGTAGCTTCATGGATCCTTGGGGAAACTCTTGCAAAATGAAAACTCAAGCCAAGACAAAGAAGATTCAAGGTTCCAAAGTTCAAACAAGCTAGAGATTAAAGGTAAGTAATCTGTCCTAACTTATTCTCCTTTGATTTGGGAGCTTGAACTTAGGGTTTTCATGGGGAAAAGTTGAGTTTTTTCTAAGGGGAGGTGCTATCCAAAATCCATAGATGAAAGGGGAAAGAAGAAATTAAAGTTAGAAACTTATGATTGATGCTTAAACAAGCTAGTTAAGTGATTGGTTGTTGAATCAAGTTGATATTCTTGACTTTGCCATGGTGTGCCCTGTTCAGTATGCACTGTTCATGAGGGAAGGAAATTGAATTTCAATGATTTAATGCTTCCATTGAGTTTGTATGATGATTTTGTGTAGGATTGGAGAGGTTTTGAACCTTGGAAACATTAAAATCTCAAGGTTGTAGTCTTTGAGATTCCTTACTGTTACTGTTCACTCGCATGAACAGTGATTGGAATTTCATGATTTTGATGGTTCCAATGGTTTTAAAATGAAAAGTTGTGTGGGGTAAAGTGGAGAAACAAGTATGGGAAGCATTAAAATCAAAATGAGAATTTTTGAAAGAATTGTGTGCTTATGTTCAATTCTGTACAGCATGCCATGAAGGAGCTGGAATTTCATGATTCTAAGCTCATAAATGGATTCAAAAGATGAAATTGTGTAGGGTAAAGTCAAGACATCAATTGGTTCAAGAGCCAAGTGGATTAGTGAAAATTAGAGAAAGTTATGACAATAAAGAGTGTAACAAAGTTAGTCTTGAACATGGTTGGAGTTCATGAGTTCTAATGAGTTATGTGATGAATATGAATGTGTTTAGGACCATGAAACATCCAAGAAGATGTTGGGAAGTGATGGACATAAAGGCTTCATGGTTGGAAAGCTAGGGAGCAAATGCTAAAGATTAAGAGGAAAGCTTAAGTGCAAGGTAGTGAACTTATCTCTTTATGTGCTTGATGTGGTATGCTTATGTGTTGACATGTATATGTTATTTGAATGATGTTGTGACATGATAAATGATGTTGAATGTATTGTGAATAACATGTTTCCATGGCCATGCACTTTATGTAAAAGTATATAGCATGATGGCATGTCACTAATCAAAGAAAGTTAATGAAATTACATATCATGCATTAGCATCCATCTTGCATATTTAAGTGGTAATGTTTGCTACTGAGATTCCCTAGAATCTCACTCTCCCATAACCAACCAATTTAGGTTAAGTATGAAGAAAAGGTATGCATGGAGAAGAGCTAAAGAATGGAAGAAAGGAAGTGAAGTATTGACATTTTAGCATATAATATAAATTGTCCATGTATGTAAATGCCATGTAAGGTGTCCATTTATGTGATAAAACTATTGTAATACTTATGGCATATGTACATGATGTATATGAATGTTAAGAAGCTTATTTGATGGCTTGTGCATGCTGAAACAATTATTGGAAATGAAAGAAAAGAAACTGAAATGGTAAAAACGTAGGTCCTGAAGCAGTTTTGTTGTGGCTTCAGTTTGACCTAGCAAATGAAGGAATTAGTTCACAAAATTTTATGAGCATGTATAAAATATCTAGAGCTTTAAATTCATAGGTATAATGTGTCATTTGGATGTGTATATCAAGAGAAATGAATTTCCAAAGTAAGGGACCAGAAACTGTTTTCAGAGTTTTTGACCAAATAAACAGTAAACTTCAACGAATAAACTGTATCAATTAGCTAATCATTTGGTCTAAAACTTATTTTTTCCTTAAATTTCAAGATGTTATGTTCATGTAGCTTTTTGAACCACTGCATTTCGAGTTTTCTAGAATTAATTATGTTTTTTTGAAGTTCATTGCGTAATCTGGAATACCATATGAACAGTAACCCGAGAAAGATTAAAATTCCAGATTTGGCTAATGGACTTCCAAGGTCTTGTAAGTGGTTCTAAATGCTACTGAATGGTCCCTAAGACGTATAAAAGTAAGGATGTTACATTTTGGTATCAGAGCAAGTTATGAGATGGCTAAGATTCTTCACCATGATCGGGGGTTCTCACTACGTGAGAGTGGGACGAAACGTTGGCTCTTACCCTGACATGGCCAACCGGCTTTGCCACCGGGAGGTTGCATTGCAGTCGAGAGGCTGGTGCGTAAAACTTGCGTCTGAGGTACCTTTTGTAGTCCCAAGAAGGACTCTGCAATTTTGGTATCAGAGCATAGGATTCTGGCTTAAGAAATGCTCTGAATAGATTATTTATGGATTGATATGAGATTATACCCAGACCCTAACCCTAAACAGTAAGTATTTTGTTAAGTTAGGGTATGTTATGAGATGGTTAACATTGCTTAATTAAGCAAATATTGCAGGAATATATATGAGATTCCATAAGGTTAAGTCAGAGGCTTCAGTTAATAAGGGAGACTCCAGACCAATAGTGATATATGAAGATGATATATATCCATATCCCTTAGACAGTGAAGAGAGTCCAGATAAGAGTTTAGGGGATTAGTTAGGAAAGTCTACAGTTGAATGTTCCATAAACGTTTCTGTAGACTTAAACCTGTAGTCTGGAGGTGATGTAGAGATTCATTTTGAAGCCATGAATGCACCATATGATGTTAAGTCTAGTGACTCTATACGGTATAAGTTTGTTGGAATGGCCTTTAACTCTGATATAAGCTTTACCCTTTTTACGAGATGATAGATTACGGCTGAGGAAGCTGAGTACTGGTACTGGATTATGGGTAGACCATATATTATTCCTCCTCTACCTGAGTTTGAGGATTGATTTGAGATAATTAAGATACAACAGTCCCCTAATTCAGATATCCAGTCAGAGTTTATGATAGTTCTTGTCCATTTCCAAAGTCCAGGAATATGTGACTTTATAAAGAAAGATCAGTTTGATGTTCCTGGTTCTAGTCAACTCCAGCCTTCTTTGTTAAAGACAGTTAGTGTTGACCATATTAGTCTGAAGAAAGTTGCGGAGAATGACTTACTCAGTCCAGGTCAAGGGATGGACAAAAGTAGCGATTAAGAACAGTTAGTTATCTGCAGTTCCTCAATACCGTAGTAGGAATGATAAATAGACATTCAGTAGTAGGCATTAACCTAATATCCTTTAGAGGACTGGTATGAAATAATAGTAAGTCAACAGTCATGAGACTAAAGATGCTAACCTCACTGAAGTCTATCAGTTAGAGGTTTAGCACAGAGTATAGGCAAGTTAAACAGTACGAAGCACTAAGATACAGAAGATCAGTTTAAGAAGAGGTTTAACAGTAGATCCTCCGTATAATCATCAAGAGTTGATCTATAGTACAAAAGACTTTGTTCAGCTAGTCTTTACGGAAAAGAATAATGAGAAGTTAGAATGAGACTTGCCTAAGAATAATTTAATACATGGCCTAAGGTTAAAGTGTGATGGATAATAGATAGAAAGTTAATGTTCCTAATACAGAGGGATTCCATCACGAAGAGACACTAACCTAGTACACCTAGGGTAGATCACCCTATAGGACAATAGTAATGTTAAGTGATGAATGAGATCCAAGTGACTTAAATTGGTCAGGATCTAGAGGTAGACCAGAAAAGAATCATAATCTAGTCCAGAGTAGACTGAGATTGATAGACAGAAATAGTTAAGAGATACAGAGAGGCATAGAAGTTACTCCATATGAGATGGAGAATTATGCGCTCACTTGAAAAGTTTTTCTCAAAAAGTTTAAAAGAAGCATTCCTCTCAATTAGAGAAAGGTGAGCATGAAGTTAAGGGTTAGAGCTAAGGAAAGAGAACTCTTTTGATTGATACTTAATCGAATTCATTCATATGAACCTTGAGGCTTAATAAGAGATACTTTCTCACCTGTTAGTAATCCAGGAGGATAAGAGAAACATAAAAGTACAAATGGCATAAAGATAGGAGCCAAACCTTCCTTAGTTAGCTGAAAGAGAATAGCTGACTCAGCTATGGATTGTTGTGAGGTCAAGGACACATAAATCCTTCAGGCTAAAGACATAGAAATTGTACAGGCAATAAGGGATGATATGATAGAATAAATATGGCCTAGTAAGGTAGCCATAGATTCAAAGATAAAGTGACTCCCCTATTTCTATGTAAGAAAGAGTAAAGAAGGGTTGAGCCTATACCCTAGCAAGAGGGTGATGTGGTGGCAGCCTAAGTGAAACAAGTAAATGACTCAGGTACCTGAATAAATGATCAGGACCTAGTGATTAAGGTGATAAGGGATGGTTAAGCAGATGTATGTAATAATGATATTGCTTATGTTGTTATAAGTTATGATGAGAAGTTGTATCTCCTTGCAGTTGTCATATGAGGACACGCATGTTAGAGATTACTTAAAAGATTGCATCTCCTTGCATAATATGCTTGTTGAGCATGCTATGATAAATGATTATGATACTCAGGATATATCCCTTCAGTAGGGGTAAGATATATGAATGATATGGCTCCAAGAAGGAGTGAATTATAAGTAATATAAGTTAATATTTTTGCAATAGAGCTAGATTGCTCTTGCAATAAAGTAAGATTGCTTTTGAAATGAAGCTAAGATATGGGATAGTATAACTCAGATAAAGTAAGGTCCCTCTGATGAGATAAATATATGATGATAGATATGTGCATGGTAGAGCCTATGTAGCTCCCTGCAGTGATGGATCTAGTAAGTTATAAAGTTTGAGAATGATATGAGAAGTTCCTGAGTGATAGAGGAAATGAGTGAAGTCTTTATAGATAATATTGGCTTCTGTGACCATTTTTGGGGAATTATCTGTAGAGTTAATAACTATGTGTAAGTGACTAATCTTGTAATGTGTAAGTGACTAATCTTGTAACTTTGTCTGTTGGTTTAGGTCTTCCAGATAGGAGAATACAGTACAACGGAATCCAGTAGATTCTAGAGGATTACAGTTAGATCCTAGTATGGCTCACAGGGTCACAGTAGATCCTGAAAGGCTTACGGTTGATCGTAGTAGATCCCGAGAATCGCAGTAGACCAAGCCTTGAGCAAGAAAGTAATGAGCCATAAGTACAATATTTCTTTGGAAGGACAAATACCAAGGAAAAGTTAAGGTATAGAAGCTTCACAAATTGATTAACTCATAATAGAGAGAGTACCCATGATGCTAGTTTCAGATAGCCTTATTACTATCAGGGACTGAACTCAAAATTTCCTTACACGTATCAGGAACTAAGTGATCAAAGTTGAAGTTGTTAATGCTGAGTCCCAAGGATTTATGGGAATATTATGTAAGATATAAGAAGAGATCCTTATGATAAGATTACAGAAAATAAGAGACAAGTAAATCCTCCAGATGAGGATAAAGAGATTAGAAGGCCAGATAGACCCAAAAGAGATAGTATAAGATGGGTCTAAGATAATAAAGTACCAGGGTTGAAGCCTGTAAGCACCAGTGCTTCAGATTTTTATCTGCATATTTTAGTTAAGCATGCTCAGGTAAGGGTAATTCAATGATGGGCGACCCCCTGGGAAGTGATGGAAAAGTGTGTAAATGCCATTGAAATTGGCATATGTGCACAAAGCTAAGTAAGATGATAGAAAGAGCTATGAAAAGCTAAAAAGGGTTATGAATAATAAGAGACTAGAACCCTTATGTTAAATTCAAATGAAATGGATTTGAAAGATAGACTATGATATAGCCAGATGTGGCTAGATATGTCATGTTATGATATAAAAGATACAAAATGAGATATGTTATGAGAAGTATGATATAAAGTAGAGATATGGCTAGCCTTATAAACAGATAGAGAGGTTCCCTTTTTGAAAGAGATAAGATATTTGAATGTTAAGCCACATGTGAAAGAGCAAATGAGAGCTTTCACTCCTTGCATAAAGTGCCAGGCATTATGTTATGTTTGTAAAATATGCTAAAGCTCCGAATGTTAGAGCAGTGCAAGCTTTATATGATAAAGCTATGCAAGCTCCGAGTGTTAGAGCTGTGCATATTAAGAGATGGAATGCTTGAGCTCCGATGTTAGAGCTTTGCATTCATGAGCAGGTATGTAGTCCTGCAGCATGTTGTCCAGGCATTATGCATGTTAGAGTATGTGCTACTATATGCTCCTATATGCTCCTACGTGCTCCTATTTAGCAGTAGAGCAATGAAAGAAAGAATAATGATATAAGTCCTCTCTCTGTATTATGATGAGTTTTTAAAGATGATAAGAATGTATGATGATATGAGAATGAGAGTTAAAGTTTGCGGATATTCAGAGAATTCCGCTAGATACTCAAATGAACAATAAGTGATTGCACTAAGAAATATGATGAATAGTTAGTAGAAGCTCCAGAATATAGCAGTATTCGAGGGAGTTTGACATGAAAGAAATGGACGCTACTCACAAGTCCAGCATAGTGAGAAGTCCATATGTAGATAGATGCGTAGCAAGAAAGTAATAGAATGAACTGGAGTTCAGCTCTGATTGAGTTGATTCAGAATAGAAGAATGACCATAGTAAAGATATGAACAATTACGGTTATGAAAAGTACTCCGCTAAAATTTTTATTTTAAGAGATAGATACCCCAATCATTGACTAAGCTGTGGAGTAAATTTCGAGGACGAAATTTATTTTAAGGGGGGTAGAAATGTCATATCCTAAATTTTCCCTATCTGTATAGTACTGATAGTGGAAAGAGGCTTAGAAAGGATTATGATGAAGATCAGACGAAATAATAAAGGTTAGATAAATCTTAAAGAAAGAGAAGGACCTAAACGCAAATTGGAAAAGGTTAAAGGCCAAAAGTTAAAGTAGAAATAAATGTTGGGCCAAAAGTGGTAATTTCCAAAAGTTTAGGGACCTAAATATAAATATCCAAAAAGTTAGGGACATAAATGTAATTAAGAGAAAAGTTCAAGGGCAAAATTGTAATTATAGAAAGATCAGCCCGAAAAGGGTTAGAACTGCCCAAAAGTATTTTAGTCCTATATTCCATCAGTAAATAGAGGAAGGTATGCTAGATAATCTGACATGATACAGAAATTTTATTAGGGCTCCAAATAGTAGAAAATTATCTGATAGTTTGAAAGTTATCTGAATTTTTATCAGATTCCATGGATATCAGATATAAGTGGGGGAATTACAGGAAAGTGTGCCCTACAGTGTCAGATGTCCTGGACCTGACAAAACTCCAAAAGAAGTTCTGTATAAAAAGTTATTCACATATCAGTGAATTTTGACTGGAGTTTGTTAACACCCGTGATCCAATAATGGAACTTATCGGTATGTAAGCATGGATAGAATGAGATCAGATGACCTCATATATAGGCCCATAATGATGCCAAGGAAGGCCCAAAACCCAGGGTACCAGTCTATCAGTAGAAGGGGCCAGTGCCAGAAAAATGCGAAATTATGAAAATGCCCCTGGATGCCCAGATTGTACCAGAGATGGATGAAGGGTATTTTGGTCATATGGGATAGGCTAAAAACGTGACACATGGTATAAATATGATTATTTGAGCCAATATATGCCCTGAGGCAGTACAAAGAGGGGTGAAATGACAATTATGCCCTTAGGGTCAATATAGTGCAAGAAAGGACACCAATGGTATTTTGGTCATTTCCCGAGGGATCTGTAATTAAGTTGTGGTCAATACAAGTATGTCAATGGTGTGGGAAGCCTATACATTGATTTACAGGACATAATACATATCCTGGTATATTATAGAAAAATTCACAACAGAAAACAGTCCGTTTGTTGTGAAACTACACTGATCGGTACCGGATTGGACTGGAATTTCTCCAGAAGGTTCCTTGCATGGGCAGCACGCCACCTAACCCTCTTAGGTGTCACATGAGCTGTCCCACATGATGTCATAATTATTATTTTATGAAAAAGTTAAATTCAAGATTAAATGTGGGCCTTTAGATCAAATAGTAACCAAATCAATCTTGGCCATTCATTTTTCTTGGATTTTGGCTATAAATACCCCCTCATTCTGCAGCAAACCGTAGCTTCATGGATCCTTGGGGAAACTCTTGCAAAATGAAAACTCAAGCCAAGACAAAGAAGATTCAAGGTTCCAAAGTTCAAGCAAGCTAGAGATTAAAGGTAAGCAATCTGTCCTAACTTATTCTCCTTTGATTTAGGAGCTTGAACTTAGGGTTTTCATGGGGAAAAGTTGAGTTTTTTCTAAGGGGAGGTGCTGTCCAAAATCCATAGATGAAAGGGGAAAGAAGAAATTAAAGTTAGAAATTTATGATTGATGCTTAAACAAGCTAGTTAAGAGATTGGTGGTTGAATCAAATTGATATTCTTGACTTTGCCATGGTATGCCCTGTTCAGTCTGCACTGTTCATGAGGGAAGGAAATTGAATTTCAATGATTTAATTCTTCCATTGAGTTTGTATGATGATTTTGTGTAGGATTGGAGAGGTTTTGAACCTTGGAAACATTAAAATCTCAAGGTTGTAGTCTTTGAGATTCCTTACGGTTACTGTTCACTCGCATGAACAGTAAATTTTGACGGGAGTTTGATAACACCCGTGATCCGATAATGGAACTTATTGGTATGTGAGTCTGGATAGAATGAGATCAGATGACCTCATATATAGGCCCATGATGACGCTAAGAAGGGCCCAAAATCCAGGGTGCCAGTTCATCAGTAGAAGGGGCCACTGTCCAGGAAAAGTGTGAAATTACGAAAATACCCCTGGATGCTCAGATTGTACTAGAGATGGATGAAAGGCATTTTGGTCATCTGGGATAGGCTAAAAGCATGTCACATGATATAAATATGATTAGTTGAGCCTATATACACCCTGAGGCAGAATAAAGAGGGGTAAAATGACGATTATGCCCTTAGGGTCAATATAGTATAAGAAAGGACGCCAAGGGTATTTTGGTCATTTTCCAAGGAATGGATGGCAGATAAATACTCAGTATAACCATGTCAAGGGTATGATAAGCCTAGACATTGATTTTTAGGACAGAATACATATCCTGGTATATTATAGAAAAATTTGAAACAGAAAATAGTCCGGTTGTTGTGAAACTGCTCCGATCGGTACCAGATTGGACTGGAATTTTTCTAGAAGCTCCCTTACACTATGATCACGCCACCTAACCCCTTTATGTGTCCCTTACACTATGATCACACCACCTAACTCCTTTATGTGTCCCTTGAGTTGTCCCACATGATGTCATAATTATTCTTTTATGAAAAAGTTAAATCTAAGATTAAATGTGGCCTTTAGATCAAATAATAACCAAATCAATCTTGGCCATTCATTTTTCTTAGATTTTGGCTATAAATACCCCCTCATTCTGCCCAAAACTGTGGCTTTGTGATACCTTGGGGAAACTCTTACAAAATGAAAATTCAAGCCAAGACAAAAAAGATTCAAGGTTCCAAAGTTCAAGCAAGCTAGAGATTAAAGGTAAGTAATCTATCCTAGCTTATTTTCCTTTGATTTGGGAGCTTGAACTTAGGGTTTTCATGGGAGAAAAGTTGAGTTTTCTCTAAGGGGTTGTGCTTCCCAACAACCTTAGATGAAAGGGGAAAGAAAAAATTAAAGTTAGAAACATATGATTAAAGCTTAAACAAGCTAATGAAGAGATTGGTTGTTGAATCAAGTTGATATTCTTGACTTTGCCTTAATGGAACCTGTTCGGTCTGCACTTTTCATGAGGGAAGGAAATGGAATTTCAATGATTTAATTCTTCCATTGAATCTAGATGATGATTTTGTGTAGGATTGGAAAGGTTTTGAACCTTGAAAGCATTGAAATTTGAAGATTGTAGTTTTTGAAATCCTTCTCTATTACTGTTCACTCACATGAACAGTGATTAGAATTTCATGATTTTGATGCTTACAATGGTTTTAAAGTGAAAAGTTGTGTGGGATAAAGTAGAGAAACAAGTATGGGAAGCATTGGAATCAAAATGAGAATTTTTGAAAGAATTCAGTGCAGTTTCAGTTCTGTACAGCATGTGATGAAGGAGCTGGAATTTCATGATTCTAAGCTCATAAATGGATTCAAAAGATGAAATTGTGTAGGGGAAAGCCAAGGCATCAATTGATTCAAAGACCAAGTCCATTGGTTAAGATTAAGGAAAGTTAATGAGATTAATGTTCAAGAAGAAGTTATGTTAGTTAAAGTGAGTTTAATGCTCAAGGAAGTTAGATTGTAATTGATGAATGATTATGTGATGTTAGGAATTGATTGGTATGCTCCAAGAGAGGCAGCCACATGTTCAAGGAAAGTGAGAAGAAAGAAGCAAGTTAAGGTGAAAGAAGGTCAAGTGTTCAAGATAGTAAACTTATCCTAAACTTGTATGCATTGAATGTTATGCTTGATTGTGCTATGGCTTGATTGAATTGTGTTTCCTATGTACTTATGTATGAAGCTCTGTTTATATGCTTACTTTGGCCAATTGTATTTCATATGTAACATAGAAGAATGCACATGACACAATAGTAACATTTTCACAAGCAAGCACAAGTATTTACATTAATGCATGCATTGTTTAGTATCATTTGCTACTGAGATTTCCCCCGAAATCTCACCCCTTTCTATGTAATCCCAATTGCACATTTTTATGAACTATGAAAGAGGATGATGAAGCATGAAGAAAAGCTAGGGATTGGATAGTATATATGTTATGTGAGTGTGTAATATTGCTGTATGACCAATGTAAGCAGTGATGGTCATGATGTAATGAAAAATAGTAAATGATGGAATAAATGTATGAAATTTTACACAAATTTAGATGACATGCCAAGCTTATTTTTGACACCAAGAATGCTTTATTTGGATATCTGTACAAAGAGAACTGATTTTCCAAAGTAAGGGACCAGAATCTGTTTCCAGGATTTTTGACCAAATGAACAGTAAACTTTGGCGAATAAACTGTATTAATTGCCTAATCATTTGGTCTGGAAATTATTTTTCCCTTAAATTTAAAGATGTTATCTTCACGTAGCTTTTTGAACCACTTCATTTTGAGTTTTGTATAATTAGTTATAATTTTTCTAAGTTCATTGCGTAATCTGGAATACCATATGAACAGTAACCTGAGAAAGAGTAAAATTTCAGATTTAGCTAATGAACTTCTAAGGTATTGTAAGTGGTTCTAAATGCTACTGAATGGTTCCTAAGACGTATAAAAGTAAGGATGTTATAAGTAACCCCAATCATACTGTAACAACTGTCCCATTTAATAAGACTGTCTATCATCCTGGGTACATTCTTATTGCATGTCGTATGGTATGGGAGCAACATAACTTTCTCATCATATACTCTTCCCTGCATGTACTGCATGAGGGGAGTATTCATAGCATACTCTAACATGTGTGTCATCATATGACAACTGCAAGGAGATGTAACTATTCATCATAACTTATGGCAATATAAGCGATATCATCATCACATAAATTTGCTCAACCATCCATCATACGTACACTGACATTGAAGAATTAACTAAGTAATCCTTGAAAGCATTCTTTCCTATCACATTATCTACCAGATCCTAAACATTCATTTAGGAACTTGAAATAACTACTCATTTAACTTAGGCTATCACATTACCCTCTTACTAGGGTATAAACTAAACCCTTCTTTACTCTTTCTTATATAGGAAATAGGGGAGTCACTTTATCTTTGAAACTGTGGCTACATTTCTCTCTCTAAACATCATAAAGTTCTTTTTCGTATCTTACATATACCGCTCTATTGAACTTTTGCAACTACCTGAGAAAAATCTTTTATAATGGAATTCAATCTATGAACTAACTTCTCAGGTGAGCGGAACAATCTCCATCTCTATGGAGTATTTCTATATCTCTTTACTAGCGAACTTATGTCATATGGATCTAATTCATCATCTACTACTATTACTTATATTCTCTAGTGTAGAGCGCTAGGTTACTATCTCTTCATGATGTAGTCCCTCTGTCTTGGGAACATCAACTCTTTATCTATTAACCATCTTGTCTCTAACTTTAGGCCATGTGCTAGGATCATTCCTAGGCAAGTCTCATTTTAACTTTTAATTCTTTTGTTCAGGAAACACTAGATGAACAAGTTCTTTCGTAGTGTAGATCTACTCACATAGATGATCTACTTCTAAACACTAGCGAGTATTTGCATTAACAAGGGAAGATGCCCAAAGATCACCCGAGATGATTCAAGGTATCATCTATCTTAATAATCATTCTGTGATTGCTATGTTTGATTTGGGTGCAAGTCATTCCTTTGTTTCTTATGAGTGTACTAAACGGTTAGGTCTTACAATTAGAAACTTGCATTATGCTATATGTGTGACAACCACTACAAATACTAAAGTAGTTACATCAGATGTCTGCCTAAATAGTGTCATTCGATATGAGTATTGCTGCATTACTCTAGACCTAATATGTATGCCCTTTTATGAGATTGATGTCATAATTGGATTGAATTGGTTGTCTTCCAATAATGCGATGTTGGATTGTAAGAACAAAACTCTAGTTCTTTCTCCATAAGCCACAAATGTGAATCCATAAGTGAGACTGAATTTCCTAACAGAGGCTCAGGCAGATTCAAGGAGATTCAAGGATTGCCTCCAGAATGAGATGTAGAGTTTATAATTTATATTATACCTGGAGATGGACCAGTATCCAAAGCCCCATATTGTATGGCACATAATGAGATGATTGAGCAAAAGAAGCAGATAGAGGAGCTTTTAGAGAAGGGTTTCATTCGACCCAATGTTTCTCTATGGGGTGCTCCAGTGTTATTTGTTAAGAAGGAGGATGGTAGTCTCAAACTATGCATTGGCTATCTAGAGTTGAATAAGATTACAATTAAGAATAAGTACCCTCTTCCTCAGATTGATGATTTTCTAGACCAGTTGGTGGGAGCAAGTCTATTCTCTAAGATTGATATGAAATCAAGTTATCACCAACTCAGAATCAAAGCATATGACATTTTAAAGACTGCTTTCAGGACTCACTATGGTCATTTCAAATTCATAGTAATGCCCTTTAGTCTGACGAATATGCCTAAAATTTTTATGGATTATATGAACATAATCTTCAGGCCTTATCTAGATCAGTTTGTTGTGGCCTTCATTGATGATATCCTAGTGTACTCCAAATCTGCAGAAGAGCATGAGGAGCATTTGAGAATTGTTCTTAGTACTTTTAAAGAAAAATGACTATATGCTAAGCTTAGTAAATGTGAGTTTTGGCTTCAAGAAGTCAAATTTCTCGGTCATGTCATATCCCATGAAGGGGTAGCTATAGATCCTAGCAAAGTTGAAGCAGTGTTAAGTTAGGACAGCCAAGGATAGTGATAGAGATCATAAGTTTCCTGGGCTTAGTAGGGTATTACAGAAGATTTATTAAGGACTTTTCTCGAATTGCTCTACCGTTAACCAAGCTTACCAGAAAGAACTAGCTGTTCAAGTAGGATAAGAAGTGCGAGGCTAGTTTCCAAGAATTAAAGTAGAGATTAACCATAACTCCTGTGCTAATTATTCCAGACCCAACTCAGACTTATGTAGTCTATACTAATGTAGCAAGCAGGGGTTAGGGTGTGTGTTAATGCAGTAGGGTCGAGTGGTAGCCTATGCTTCTTAGCAGTTAAAGCCACATGAAGAGAACTATCCCACTCATGATTTAGAGCCTATAGCGGTTGTGTATGCTCTCAAGATATGGAGACATTACCTGTATGGAGGTACCATAGAGCTATACTATGACCACAAAAGCCTGAAGTATCCACAAGATTAGAAAGAATTAAACATGAGGCAACAGAGATGAATGGAATTTCTAAAGGATTATGATTTCTAGATTAAGTACCATCCAAGAAAAGCAAATATGGTGCCTTAAGCAGAAAGGTGGTGCAGGTGGCGAGTCTAATAATCAAAGAGTTAGAATTAATAGAAGATGTTTGAGATTAGAGTCCTTTATACCAAATGCAGACAGTTGAGAGCTCTTATAGAGGAACACAGATTAAAGCTTTCATTGAGGATGAGATAAAGGAAGCTCAGGAGCAGGATAAGCTCATAGCAATCTTCAAGAATAAGCTAGAAATAGGGGAAACTATGAATTTTGATGTTTCCTATGATGGATTGCTATGATTTAAGGGATGACCATATATTCCCAATGCAATGGGATTAAGAGAGAAGATCTTCGATGAGGCATATAAAAGCAAATATACAGTACATCCAAGTATGACCAAGATGTATCATGATGTTCAAAGTTTATTTTGGTGGCCTGGATTGAAGAAGGATATTGTGGCTTATGTATCTAAGTGCCTAACATGTCAGAAGGTAAAGGTTGAGCACCAAAGGCCAGCAAGGAAATTATAACCAATGGAGATAACTGAGTAGAAATAGGACAACATTGCTATGGATTTTGTTGAAGGACTGCCCATGACTCCTACTAAGGATGATGCTATATGGGTAGTAATTGACCGATAACTAAGCCGACTCATTTTCTAGCAATCAACAAGAAATATTCTCTTAAGAAACTGGCAAAATTGTATGTAAAGGAGATTGTTAGATTAGGTATTCCAAGTAGTATCATATATGACAGAGATCCTCAATTTACGTCGATTTTTTGGCGGGCTTTACATAAAGAAATGGACACTACTCTCAGATTTAGTACGACTTATCATCCTCAGACAGATGGTCAATATGAGAGAATGATCCAACCCCTATAGGATATGTTGAGAGCATGCGTGTTGGATTTCAAAGGGAGTTGGGATGTCCACATACCATTGATAGAGTTTGCCTATAACAATAGCTATCAGGCAAGCATTCATATGGCCCCATTTGAAGCAATTTACGGATAAAAGTATAGATCTCCCTTATGCTGGGTAGAGTTGAGCAAAAGGAAGATGTTTGGTTCTGATATAGTAGATCAGATAGCACCACTGATCGATAAAATTAGAAAGAGATTGTTGACGACTCAAAGTAGACAGAAAAGTTATGCTGATATTAGAAGGAAGCTGTTGGAGTTTGAAGAGGGAGAACATGTATTCCTTAAGTTGACTTCTGTCATATCCCCAATTTTCTGACCTGATGTACCTGTATAGTTTATCTGCAATGGATATAAGATTTTTGTAATAAACTGTATCAGATTGCGAAAAGAAATGGAAGGATTAATAACTAAGGAAAGAATAGGGACCAAAATGCAAATTGAAAAGTTTGAAGACAAAAAGTTGAAGTAGAAATAAAAGGAGGGACCTAAATGCAATTAATGAAAAGTTTAGGGACTAAAGTGCAATTATTCAAACGTTAAAGGACCTAAATGTAAATATGGAAAAGTTGAGCCAAAACAGGCCAAAAATGCCCAGAATCAGATTAGATCCAAATTTTACCAGTAGATAGACAAAAATATTCCGGTCAGTTTAATGCAACACAGAATTTTGATTTGAGGTCCCGATTAATTGATATAAATTTCTGAAGTCGGAAGGAATTATTACAGTATTTTTCAAATCTCATAATCAGATGAGACCTTATAGAAAATTCATATATTTAATATATGAATTTATAAAATTAAGAGAGTCAGAAAAGGAATCCTATAGAAACCATACGGGATTTTACAATGGAATAAAATACTCGATAAATAGTATTGGGAGAGTTGTATTATAAATTGGGCCATAAAGGCAATACAGGCAATAAGCCCATAATAAGGCCCAAATGGCGCCATCATAAGCCCATTAAGGTAACTGGACAGTTATGTAGGCCAGAGACTATAGCAGTCCAGGAAAAGTGCAAAATTATGAAAATATCCCTGGATGCCCATACTGTACCAGTAGTGGATGGAGGTCATTTTGGTCACTCTAGATAGGCTAAAAATGTGTCATATAGTATAAATAGGATTATTTAGAGCCCATATACACCCTGAGGCAGTATAAAGAGGTGTAAAATGATGATTTTGCCCTTAGGGTTAGTACAGTGCAGGAAAGGACACCAAGGGTATTGTGGTCATTTCCTAAGGCATGGATGGCAGATAAATACTTAGTCTAACAATGTCAATGGTATGAGGAACCTAGACATTGATTTCCAGGATAGAATACATATCTTGGAATATTAAAAAAATTAGGAGTAGAAAACAGTCTAGTTTTTGTGAAACTGCTCCGATCAGTATCAAACTGGACTAGAATTTTCCCTATCAGTATATTCACCTTTTTCTAGCCAAACATGTACCTAAATGATGTCATGCATGGCATCAAAAGGCATGGCTTCTAGGGCAAGTTTGTGCAAGAATGAATATGGACTATTAGATCAAATAGTAATCAAATCAATATTGCCCATCCATTTCCACTCAAGCCCATCTATAAATACCCCCTATTCAGATTGGTTTTGGAATGCGTGACAACCATAGGTAACCTCTTGCAAAATTTCCATTCAACCAAGAAAGAAGAACACAACTTGAAGCAACAATCAAGGTAATCATCCCCCTTGATCTTGAGCTTTATTCTAGCAAGTTAGCTCTTGGTTTTAAGTGGTTTTTTTGCCATATTTCCCTTTGGTTGCTGCTTGAAGTGCTGTTCATATATGGTTAGAATATGAGTTTTATGTTATGGATAGTTTAGATAAGCTTAAACAAGCTAGAATCAAGTGGTATAAGCTTTGGAATCCAAGTATGCATGAAGTTAGAAGTTTGTGTTCATGGCTGTTACTGTACAAGACACTATTCATATGTTGGAATTTCATGATTTTGATGCTTCGAATGAGTTTAAAATGGAAAATTGTGTTGGGATAAAGTAGGAGAACAAGTATTGGAAGCATTGGAATCAAAATGTGAATTTTGGAAAATAAGGGAGTTCACTTGGGTTTGGCACAGCAGCTTTTGAGGTGTTTTCATTTTTGAAATTCTAGTTTCATATTTGGATTCTACATAAAAAATTACGTGGAAATGAACCTTGAGAATTTATTTTGGAAAGATGGAAGTATGAAACATAAAATCGAGAAAGAATGGAAGTAAGTGAAAACTAGTCTTGGTTTTGCGTTCAAGTTGAGTTGTCACTTGATATTACTTTGTAATGGCTAGGTTTTGACATTTGTGAAGGAAGGAAATCATTTCAAGATGACTTTGACAAGGATATCTAAGAGGTAGCAAGAATACCTAACTGTAGTTTTATGTTTGTTTGATTGGTTGCTTGCCTGTTGATTATGGTGTTTGGTTGAGCATGAGATTGTGTCATCATGTTGATGATGAAGTAAGAATGATTGCAACTCCTTGCAAGTTATGTCATGACAATATGCATGTTAGAGTTTGCTTATGTACCATTATGAAGTAGCTCCCATCTCATGATAACATGTTAAGCATCCAACTAATCATGCATGATATTATATTTTGTATGCCTTGCTATTGGGATTTCCATGAAATCTCATTCTTTCCATATGCATAACCATGTCATAGGTGCTAGAATTTCACAAGGAAAAAATGTAAACATAGATGGTTGAACTTGTATGATCAATTATATCACTATGAAAGGATATGATTGATGTATGATGTATGATTCTGTAATTGTGCTCTAAGGCTATGGTGGTGTGATGATGATTATGACGCCTTAATCAACAATTTTAAATGAACACCAAGAACACCTCAATTTGTTAAGTATTAGATTTGTTATGATTTTTCTAAATTGAAGCTAAAATATGGAATCAAGAGAAAGTAAGCAACTGGGGGCAGTAACCTTTCGACGTTAATTTTGTATAGTAAATGAACGAGTTTTTCCTTGAAATTTGGTGAGCTTAAAGAACACATCTAGAGATTTAAATCCATAGGTAACTCGGTTAATTTGGACAAGTAATGAAAGAGAAATGAATTTTTGAATTTAACACAAATAAACTGGAACTTCCATATTTTACCAAATGAAGAGTGTTTTTCAACAAATAAACTGATTTTATTTAGATAATTGAACCTCATTTTTATATTTGTCCCTCAAATTTCAATAAAAGAGCTTTGATTAGAAATTGAAACTAACCTATTTCAATTTTTCTACTTTTAATTATGAATTTTCAAAGTTGGGTACATGTTCTAGAATTGCCAAAGGAACAGTAACATGAACAGTACCCAAGAGCAATTCTTTTGAAAATCAATGTTTTCAAGGTAAAAGGCTATGTAATTGGTTCCAATGACTTTTAAATGAGTGTAATTGAGGTTGAAAGTAAGGATATGACACCATGTAAGGTGTCTATTTATGTGATAAAAGTGTATGAAATAATTATGGCATATGTACATGATGTATATAAATATGTGAGAAGCTTATTTGATGGTTTAGGAATGCTAGATTAGTTTATGAACATTTAAGAAAGAAGATGAAATGGTAAAAACGTAGGTCCTAAAGCAGTTTTGTTGGAACTTCAGTTTGATCTAGCAAATGAAAGGATTATTTCATGAAATTTAATATGCGTGTAGTACACATCCATATCTTTAAATTAATAGGTAACATGCCTCATTTGGATGTGTATATCAAAAGATATAAATTTTTAAAGTTAAGAGACAGAATCTTGAATTTCCATAATTTGACATATGACAGTAAAAGGTAACAATTTAACTGTATCAATTAGCAAAGTAAATATCCATATTTATATTTTTTTCCTTAAAGAGATATGAAAGATCTTCAATTAAAAATTTGGATTACCTCTGTACGAGTTTTCTACAATTAGTTATAAATTTTTAAAGTTGGACTGTAAATCTGGAAATCACCAAATGAACAATACCTGGGAAGTAAGTTTTAAAATTTTAATTTTTAGGCTAATGTAATGCTTCCGCTAATCAAATACGCTTCTGAATATGTTCTATGAGGTGATAAAAGTAGGATGTTTCATTTTAGTATCAGAGCAGAAGTTTCTGGCATAATATAAGACAGTTCCTATACCCTAACTCTAAGTAGTAAATATTTTGTTATGTTTGGGTATTGGTTGGGATAGTTAGCATTGCTTATGTAAGCAAATATTGCAGAAGTAGATATGGGATTTCATAAAGTTAAGTCAGAGCCATTAGTGAATAAGGTAATCCCCCGGCCAGTAATGATATATGAAGAAGATGTATATCCAGACTATGATCCTTCTTCAGATAGTGAAGAGACTTCATATGGTAGTATAGATGATCAATCAGGGAGATCTATAGTAGAATATCCCATAAATATTTCTGTAGACTCAAACCTGCAATCTAGAGGTTATGTAGAGATTTAGTCTGAAGTTGTGCATGTACCTAATGATAATGAGTCTAGTAATTATATACAGTATGTCTTTGTTAGAGTGCCCTCTAATCCTAATATAAGCCCTATTCCTCTAATGAGATGACATATTACAACTAAGAAAGTTGAGTACTAGTACTGGATTATAGGTAGACTAGACACTATTCCTCCTCCACCAGAGTTTGAGGATAGATTTGATGAGTAACCTACAACAGTTCTTCAATACCGTAGCAGGGATGATAAACAGATATACAATAGAGGGTATTGACCTGAATCAGATTTATACTCTAGAAGATTGGCTTGAGATGGTAGTAAGTCAGATATTGCCATATACTCCTACATGGCACATAGAGCTAAGTGAGTTTTTGGCAAATGATCCGCCAACTAATATATAGGGGTGGCATTTCTATATGCAAAAGTATTTACAGTTCACTATTCTCTATAAAATAATGTAAAAAGAGATAAGGGGTAATGTAAATTTGTAAATAGTATAAAGTTAAGTAATTATATATATGTATGATAGTTACGATGTACCCTGAATATGTAGTGGACATGTATGTAATATATGTATAAATGTTATGGTGATATGTAATATGAGTTTTGATGTGATATAATAAAATGATAGTTGGTTGAACATCTATGTGAATATGTTCCTTATTTAATATGATTATGATAGATAGATATGAATGAGTTTTAATTAACTCAAGCTTATCAAAGCCAAGAATAAGAGTTAGCCATATTAGAGTAAAGACTGGAAGTTCTAGAGCTATCAAGTCATAATGAGTCAAGTCATAGGACGCGACAGGAGAAGACCTTTAGTTGTGACTGAAGAACACAGAGCTGTCAAGTCGTGACGAGTAAGTTGAGGTAGTCACAACTAAAGTTTATAGAGAGTATGAGTCACAACTAGCCAGTACTCAGGCCACGACTAGAATGCACAGAGACCTGATAACAAGAATGAAGATGCTAACCTTGCTGAAGTTTATTAGTTAGAGGTTTAGCACAGTGTGCAGGTAAGCCAAATAGTACAAAGACTAAGATACGGAAGATCAATTTAAAAAGATATTTAGAAGTAGATCCTTCGTATGATCACTAGGAGTTGATCTACATTATGAAAGACTTTGTTCAACAAGTCTTATTTGAACAAAAGAATCAAAAGTTAGAATGAGCCTTGCCTAGAAATAAGCCTAGCACATGGCTTAAGTTGAGAGACGTGATGGTTAATAGATAGAAAGTCAATATTCCCAAAATAGAGGGATCCCATCACGAAGATACAGTAATCTAACAGACCTAGGGTAGAGTACCCTAAAGAACAAAAGTAATAGTGCTAGATGATGAACCATCCATGCGACTCAATTTAGTCAGGATCTAGAGACAGACCAAAAATGAATCACAGTACAATCCAAAGTAAACTGAGACTGATATACAGAAAGAGTTAAGAGATAGTAGAGAGATATAGAAGTTACTCTATAGAGATGGAGATTAATCTACCACCTGAGAAGTTAGTTTGCGAATTGAATTCCGTGTTACAAAAAAAGAGTTTTTCTCATGTAGTTGTAGAAGTTCAATAGAGCGGTTGATGTATGCAAGGTTAGAAAAAGAAGTTTATGATGCCTAAAGAGAGAAAGGTAGCCACAATTTCAAAGATAAAGTGACTCCCCTATTCCCTATGTAGGAAAGAGTAATAAAGGGTTGAGTCTATACCCTAATAAGAGGGTAACATGGTAGCCTAAGTTAGATAAATAGTTACTTTAAGTTATTGAATAAATTGTCATATCCTGACCAGATAATGTGATAGATAGTCTGATAGATAATATGACAGAGGAAAGAATGCTTGAAAGTTTACCTAGTTAATTGTTTAATTGCAATGTGCTTATAAGGGATGGTTGAGCAAATTATGTGATACGGCTTATGTTGCCATAAGTTATGATGAACAACTGCATCTCCTTACAGTCATTAAATGATGACATGCATGTTAAAGAATGCTTAAATGATTGCATCTCCTTGCATATTATGCATTTTAGAGTATGATATGATGAATGAACACTCTCTTTTTGCATTTCATGTAGGGTAGAGAGATATGATAAGAAAGTTTTGAAAAAAAATTTATTGCTCTATGCCATATGACATGCAATTAAATAATTCAACTTGGTACAGATAAAGCAATAGAAAAGTGATAAACGGTATAGTTAGCTAGTTAATTCCCAAAGAATAGAATGGGAATTTATGACCAGACAATGATAGTTAGTTAGACAAAGAATGATATTAAACATGAATGCTATTGGCAAATTTATAGCATATGATTATGGTACTTAGGACATGTCCCTTCAGTAGGGATGAGATACATGAATGATGTACCATGAACATGAAATAAAATGAGAAGCATTTATAAAAGATGATGCAGCTCTAAGAAGGAGCAATGTATATATAATAAAATTTAACATTCTTGCAATAGAGTTAGATTGCTCTTACAATAGAGTCATATTGCTCTTCAGATAAAGCCAAGAGAATGGACAATACAGCTCATGTAGAGTAATGTCCACCAGATGAGATGTACAGATTATGACAGATATGTGCAAGGTAGAGGTTGTGTAGCTTTATGCAATGCTAGATGTAGTAAAATTATGAAAGATAAGAATGATATGTGAAATTCCTAAGTCATATAGGAAATGAGTAAAGTCTTAATAGACAATATTGGCTTCTGTGATCATTTTTGGAGAATTATCTGTTGAGTTAACAACTAAGTGGAAGTGGCTAACCTTGTAACTTAGTCCATTGGTGATGACTATCATTTGAATTATCAAACAAAACTAAGCTAACCAATAGTAAGTGGAGGCTAACCTAGGTCGATTCACAAGGAGCCTAAATGGATGTGGAAGTTCCAAATTAACAAGTTAAAGAGATGGTGTTTGAGGAGTTTTAATCTAGCTGTTGAAAGTAAATTCTATGATATTGTTTATGTTTTTAGTGTTTATGATGATGAGATGAATGAAGTCATGGTGAAAATGATAGAAGAAGATGAAGATGAACTATAGAATTTTCCTTTTCTATTGACTAGAACAGAAGAAAATGCAAAATAGAAAATAGAGAGGGAAATGGAAATGAAAGCAAATGGCATGAATGGAATGGAATGGATGTGGAATGATGAATGATGCAGAATGTGTATAAGCTGGAATATGGCAAAACCAGACCCCCTGATATGGAATGGTGTGTGTGGAAGGATGTGAAGGGTAGCTGAAATGGGGTGAATGATGTGTGGAGGGCATGAACTGCTGCTGGAATGTGTGATTCTGCTGTGTGTGCATGAACAGTGCCATATATGTGGGTGAACAGTGCCAAATGCGTGTGAATAGTTCTGTGTGCGTGAACAATGCTTCTCCATGTGCCACCATATGCATGATCTCCCACTTGCAATCTATTCCTCAATTCCTAGATCTAGCCCATATGCTATCACATGTCATCAACTCGTTTAGTTCAGCTGTCATTCTCCCTTAATGCATTGGTCTATGATAGAAAATTAGAATAAACAAATTATTTGTTCACTTCAAGCACTAAATTTATATCAATTAATTCTCAATATTATTTTATTTAATAACTGCTCAATATATTGATAAATGGAGATAATATCAATAATAAATTCACTTTAAACACACTGCAAATTACTACAAATATGAGTTTATCAATTCTCCCACACTTAGCTTTTGTACTCCGAGGAAAATTATGGATTAAAATTGAAATTCAAACACACATGTTCAACATATTTGGCAAAACATATTCAGCATGAGAACTTGCAATCATCAATCTTTTCCCTTCAATTGGCAGCAATCCAAACTAATCTCATATCAATCAAAGAATCCAAATCATGCAATGAAATCATAGTAAGCAACTAAGTTGAGATTTCCTCACAAGGCGTAGTATTTCACTCATTCTCTTATCAAGGTAATTTCACTCAACCATCTAGCTTAGGCTTCCCATAGGCTTGTAACCATCCTACATCTCCACCACTAACTGCTCCAAGGATCGTTAATCAAAGGGTTTTTATTAGGTTGTAATGTTTGAAACACTAAGTGATAAAATGGAAATAGATGTCAACGATTAATGAAATACTGCACATGATCTGACTTCTTCAAGTTATTTTAACACTTTTTTTTCATAATTTGAATTCACAACTACAGAAAGTATCCAAGTCACTAAATATTCCCTTTCAACGATTAATGAAAGTATCCAACACTTTTTTTCATATGGCACGTGATCCCTTCTTTCTTTCTTTCTTTTCTCTTTTCTTTACTTTTCATTTTGCTTTTCTCTTTTTGTCACTATTGAACTAGATAGTACATATATTAAAATTTAGATATCCAACAAGTGGTGCAATTTATCAGTTATTTCACAGTTAATACTAACTACAATAGCAAAAATCCTGTACAACATTCGTTAACCAAGGATGAAATTTTTAAAAGAAAGTGAAGGTCTTAAAGGGGTTAAGCAAGGGATTTAGTTTTTTCATGTGGTTACTGTTTGGGCAAAAGGGTTTTGAAAGAAATGCCCCTATCATATTCACAATTCCAAGAAGCTAATGTGATTTTGAATTAAGGATTGAGACAAGTTTTGCAAAGTTACCAAACTAGATGGTGTCACACAATATAAATGAGTATCTGTTAGAGGCTCAATGATCCTTCCATCTGGCTTACTCACCCTAATCAACTCACAATGACAAGATTGCATGAAAATCAAACAAAATATATGAGATCAATCATTCATGCTGTACAATTTCCAGTAATCAATCAATGAAAACAAGCAACTCATACATTCATCATGCTTGCCAATGTTCAAAAGTATGAGTTCAAAATTTACTTTTAAATCCATGATAGTAAGTTCCGTTTGACCAAGCAACAATCAGATGAAACAAGAGAATTTTACTGCTGAAATTCATGTCTATTCGCGACAAAAAGGTCTTCAGGTCATGACTATTTTACACATAGAAGAAATGTTTAGAAAACAAGGAATATTGGTCGCAACTAACATACACCTTAGTCACAACGAATGATCACAGAGAGTAATCCTGACAAACACACAAAGACAGGTAATCATCATAAAGTAAAAATTACTGGTCGCGACAAACATATTCATTGGTTGTGACTATTTTTCACAGAGAAGAAACTTGACATTTTTGCACAGTTTAGTCGCGACAATTACATCTCAAGGTCACGACTAGAATACAGAATCATAGTAATTATCTTATTTTACTTACCAATTTCACAAATTATTGCCCTACACTTAATTTCTACATTGTTCTCAATGTGAAGAAGTAGAGAAACACATCCAAAGGCTGAAGTAATGAAGAGGACAAAGTTGAATTAGAATCCAAGATAAACTTATTAATTTTTATCTACCCTTATTGACTTGGTCTCCTCCCCCACAATTTATAGCTCAAGTATAATGTAAACTAGACTATTGTAAGTGGGGAAACAAGGAAAGAAACAACCTAAGTATCATGGGGGCTTGAAGTTCTCCTTGTACAGCTTGAATACTTGGCCAATAAGCTGGGATGCTATACTATCTACTTCATCTTGTCTTGTCGTTATAGCCTTTATCCATCTTAAAAGATAATCCACACCTTGTAGAATATATGCATATCCAAAAGATAGTGGGAATGGTATTGATGATATAACTGCTGCATTATCAATCTTTGTCCTTGCCAAGTAATTCTGTTGATGTTAGACCATATCTTTTAATTGTTATAGTCTTAAAATGTCTAAAAATTCTAATCTGCAGCTCTCATGAACAGGGTTAGAATGCAGTATATAATTATTGAATTGAAAATCCCCAAGCTCAGAGGTTCCAATTCTTTCTCTCTCAAAGTATGCTGCATAAACCTTGTCCTGCAACTCTGTTAAATCTGCTACAAACCTTCCTGGATATTGTTAATCACTTGAAACAGTGAGGTTAGCTCCAATAGAGAAAATATTCGATGAAGATGAAGAAAAATACCCATAGTGGTAAGCCAGCCATCAATTTTAGACTTAATGCATAACACATCACCCTTAGATGAAGAAAAAGTAGAGAAATCAGTTGAGGAGTTAAAAATGGAAAATTCTTTAACTTCATCATCATTTTTAAGCTCATGAATATTATCACTCATTTTCAAGTGATGCACCAATCATGTTAAGTCCTAAGAGAGAATGATCCAGATATGGGTGTCTATACATACCAAACTGAATTATGTGCCCACCAAATTCCATTTTAATAATTTCATCTTTCATGCAAATCATGGTATTAGCTGTCTTCAAGAATGGCCTTCCTAGAATAAGAATATTATCACCAAGAGATTTATTTGACATATCCAAAAGATAAAAGTCTATAGGAAAAACAAGTTCCTTAACTTGAACTAAAAATGTCTTCTAAAATTCCCTTAGGATTTATAATTCTCTTATCAGCCAATTGAGCTAACACACTAGTTGGTTTGATCAGATTTACTCCTAAGGCATGATAAATGGAACTTGGCATAACATTGACACATCACTTAAATCTAGCAATGCTTTAGGAATAGTTATCTTGCCAATTGTACAAGGAATATAAAATGCACATGGATCTTTACACTTCACTAGAAGTTGAGAGTTGAAGAGTGCAGAAGCTTTAGGTCCAACTTGCACCAGTTCATTAGGTTCATGTCTTTCCTTGTATGTGCAAATGTCCTTCAAACATTTTGCATAATTTGATACTCTTTGAATTCTTTCCAGCATAGGCACATTCACTTTAATCTTGTTGAAAGAATTAAGCACTTCCTTGTTCTGTTCCTCTAAGGCCTTCCCCTTGCTACTCATGAATTCCCTTAGAATAGTAGTTCCTTCAAATGCACCTTTTTCTCTGCTACACTAGAGGTTGTTTCTTGCTGCTTGAGCTCTAAATTGACTACTGGTTGTGTTTCTTCAGTTATGTCTACTCTAAGATTCCTTAAATCAGAATCCACAGCTTTAGGTAGCACAGTTTTATTTCTATTTAGCTATCCACAACCTTCTGAATTTGGGGCAGAATTGATTTGACTTTTTGTAAGCTTTTCCTTTCCCAGTGGTTGTGCTTCTTTTGTATTTTCAGACTTCTCAATGCTCCCATTAGAATTAGTGTCTACCTCACATTCCTTTTTATTGTTAACATCTGTAGCTTGTTCCCTAACTTGTTCTTCAACTATCAAACTTATAACATTCACATATTTGGGGTTAACAACTGTATTTGAAGGTATATCTCCACTGATTCTTGCCTAAACATCATTAATTGAATTGGCTAGCTGTGATACATAGCAATCCATGTTTGTAGCTTTTATTTCCTACTATTCCATCTTATTATCCAAGGCAGCAAACCTGGACTCTATCATTGCTTGATTGTTCTCCACAATAGATCTCAAGTCCTTGAAGTTAAAGCAGAAGTTTGTGTTGATGGAGTTTATATTTGAATTCATCATATTAATGCTCTTCATTATCTCATATATTCCATCATCCTTTGCAGTAGAGGGTACTTCTATAGCTATAGAAGATTCAGCCACTTGTCTATCATTGTTGAATTTATTCTACCCAAAATTCTTGTCTCTACCTCCATCCCTCCATCTAAAATTAGGATAATCTCTCCATCCTTTATTATATGTGTTAGAGTATGGATTCCTTTATGGATACTGATTTTGTTTGCCTTGATAGATAGCTAATACATCTTCAGTGTGTAGGACAATTGATAGTGGTGTGCATAGGAGAATAGCAAAGTTGACAACTAGGAGTAACAAGAGCTTGAAAGTATAGGCTTCGAATATGTGAATTGCCCAATTGAGTAGCTAGGTTATTGATATGAGCATTCATGGAAGCAACTTGAGAAGATAAACAATTATAATCTTTAGATGGCCATTGCTTGCTATTTTCTCAATCAGGTTCCATGCTTCATCTGGAGTTAAATCATCAATGGAGCCTCCAACAGCTATATCCAAATTCTTTCTACATGCATAACTCAATCCTAAGTGGAAATATTGCACCAAATACTCAGTTAGAATATGGTAGTATGGACATCTAGCTAGTAGCTCTTGAAATCTTCCCCAAAACTCATGGAAAGATTCTTGATCATACTGTTTTCTAGCAAAAATCTCCTTCCTTAATGTAGCTATCTTTGAAGTACAGAAGTATTTCTTTAGAAAAGTAGTCCTCAAGTTGTTCCAGGAATCCAATGCTTAAGGTGTATGATATGGCAGCATATAAAACCATTCCTTTGCCTTTTCTTCGAGTGTAAAGTGAAATACTTGTCTTTGCACAGCATCCATGTCAGCACCTACAGGTTTTATGGATGAGCAAACCCACTGCATAGTTTTCAAGTGCTTTAAAGGATCTTCCCCTACTAATCCATAAAATTTTGGTAAGTTACTTAACAAAGGACCTTTTAACTCAAAATTAACATCCAAAGCAGGACAAGTGCGAAAAGGATCAAAGTCTACATGAGAAGAAGTCAATTCTCTTATGCTCCTACGTGCTCTTGTATTGTTCATGTTATTCTCTCCATGCTACTCATTTTGAATATTCTGGTTATGAGTATGAGTATTAGCTTCATTAACATGCTTCATGACAAAATGATTATATAATAGAGCACCAGATACATAGTCAATTTCAGTAATAGAGTCACTAGAAGAACTAGGCTTAACAAAAGATACAACACTAGCTTGATTTAAGATCTTAGCCTTCTTGATTTGCCTAAGTGGTATATTGATTTCTCTATCCCAAGGAAAGAATTCAGAGCTTCTGTTCATGCAAATCATGCTCAACAATGATGTAGAATATCAAATATGTCACAAATGCAGCAATTCCAGGAATTCAGATCAAATAATCGCAGTTTAAAATAGTCAGGTCACAACTAAAAGGTCACTAGGTCATGACTAATAAGCACAGAGAATAAAAATTGTGAAAAAAATGAGATCAATCATAGTGAGGAAAAATTCTGAATCAGGAATTTTGGTCGCTACCAAATATCACTTTAGTTGCGACTAAAAATCATAGACATTAAATTAACCAATAGTAAGTAGAGGCTAACCCAAGTCGATTCACAAGGAGTCTAAATGGATGTAGAAGTTCCTAATTAATCTAATGAGCCACAAATTAACAAGTTAAAGAGATGGTGTTTGATGAGTTTCAATCTAGCTACTGAAAGTAAATTCTATGTTATTGTTTATGTTTTTAGTGTTTATGATGATGAGATGAATGAATGACAAGCGAGTTCCCATGGAGATTACCTTACATTCATTATCCACATAATATTAGGATTAGATAAGTTGAATTAGAATTTGTTAGCTAACAACTCGCTAGCTAAATCTCAATCAAAGCTATAACTCACAGACGTTAAAAGAGATTAAGAATCATTCAACTCAGAGATAGTAAAATATGAATTAAACAGAAACACTTCAATTAATCACAACTATGTTCAACTAGATTAAAGATTCAAATCAATCAAAGGATAGTTATACAAAAATAAGAAATTCAACTCAGTTCCCTACTTCGTGGTCTACTACTCTAATTGCATCATTAATTACAGAATTAACTATATCAACTTGATACAATTAACTCTGAATTAAAGATACAATAAGCTCCCTGTTCAACTCAAGGATTATGATTCAACATCATCTCTAAGAGAGCACATCAGCTTAGCTTTGCATTGCTATCTGAACTTCAGCAGCAATAGAAAACACAGTAGCCGTCATGGTGAAAATGATAGAAGAAGATGAAGATGAACCGCAGAACTTTCCTCTGGTTCTATTTACTAGAACAGAGAAAAGTGCTTAATAGAAAATGGAGAGAGAAATGAAAATGAAAGGCAAATGGCATGAATGGAATGGATATGGAGTGATGAATGATGCAGAATATGTGTGAGATAAAATATGGCAGAAGCAGACCCCCTGATATGGAATAGTGTGGATGTATATATAGGTGTAGAAGGATGTGAAGGGTAGCTGAAATGGTGTGAATGATGTGTAGAGTGCATAAACTGTTGTTGGAATGTGTGATTCTATTTTGTGTGCGTGAACAGTACCAGATATGTGGGTGAACAGTGCCATATGCGTGTGAACAGTGTTATGTGCATGAACAGTGCTTCTCCATATGCCAGCATATGCATGATCTCCTACTTTCAATCTGTTCCTCAATTCTTGGATCTAGTCCATGTGCTGTCACATGTAATCAACTCCTTTATTCTAACTATCATTCTCCCTTAATGCATTGGTCTGTGATAGAAAATTCGAATAAAAGGAGTATTTGTTCACTTCAAGCACTAAATTTATATCAATTAATTCTCAACTATTCTGAATATTATTTTATTTAATAATTGCTTAATATATTGATAAATGGGGATAATATCAATAATAAACTCACTTTAAACACACTACAAATCACACGAATATGATTTTATCACTTGGTTTAGGTCTTCTAGAGATAAAAATACCATAGAACTAAATCATAGCAGATTTTGGAGGATTGCAGTTAGATCCTAACATGGCTCATAGAGAATAGAATTCTAAGATTACAGTTAGTTTCAGAAGGGGTTAACGGTTTATCATAGTAGATCCTGAGGGTCACAATAGACCTAGCCTAGAAAAAGAAAGTAATGAGCCATAAGTACAGTATTTCTTTGGAAGAACGAATACCAAGGATAAGGTTAAGGTAGAGAAGCCTCACAAGTTGGTTAGCTCATAACAGAGAGAGTACCTATGATGTTAATTTCATATAGCCTTATTATTTTTATAGACTGAACTCATAATCTTCTTACGTGAAAAAGGAATTAAGTGATCAAAGTTAAAGATTTTTAGTCTTGAGTAACAAATATTTTTTAGTCTACAGATAATATGCCTAAGGCAGTAGAAGAAGAATATCTCATGAGATGTTAGAAGAGGTCAAGTAAGAAAAGAAAAATCCCCAAGATGAGATTACAGAGAATAAGAATGAAAGATAAATAGATCCTCCAGATGAGGCTAAAGAGAATGAGAATAAGAGCTAGATAGACCTAAGAAAGACAGTATGTGAAGGGTCTAAGATAGTAAAGTACCAGGGTTGGAGCCTATTAGCACCAGTACTGCAGATTTTTATCAGCATTTTTCAGTTAAGCATGCTCAGGCAAGAGTAGCCAATGATGGGTGACCTCCTGGGAAGTAATGAAAAAGAGTGTAAATGTCACAGAAGTTTGGCATAAATACAAAAGTTGTGTAAAATGATAGAAAAAGTCATGGAAAGTTAGAAAAGGTTATGAATGTTAAAGGACTAGAACCCTTATGTCAAGTCTAAATAGAGTGGATTTAAAAGGAAATATTTAGAAGAGTTTTCTCAAAAGCTAGCAAAATTATAAGTTAAAGAAAATGTTAGCCTTATGGTATCTAAGGATACATTATGACAAGGCAAGATAGACAATGATATAGCTAGATTTGGCCAGATATGTCATGATACAGCATGAAAAATATGTAATGAGAAACATATAATGTGATACATAATGAGAAATGTGTATCAAGAAGTACAATACAAAATGGCTTTGTAGCTAGCTTTGTAAACAGATAGAGAGGGTCCCTTTTTGAAAGGGGTAAGATGTTTGTATGTTATATTACAGATGAAATAGCAAGTGAGAGTTTTCACTCCTTGCATTAAATGCCAGGCATTATGTTATGTTTGTAAAATATGCTAAAGCTCCAAATGTTAGAGAAGTGCAAGCTCCATGTGATAGAGCTATGCAAGCTCCGAGTGTTAGAGCTATGCATATTAAAGAAAGGAATGCTTGAGCTCCGATGTTAGAGCTTCTCATTCATGAGCAGGTATGTAGTCCTGCAATATGTTGGCCAGGCATTATGCATGCTAGAGTATGTGCTCCTACTTAGCAGTAAAGTAAAGAAAGAAAGAATAATGATATAAGTCCTCTCTTTATATTATGATGAATTATTAAAGATGATAAGAAGAAGAAATATGATGAGTAATTGATAGAAACTCTAGAATATAGTAGTATTCGAGAGAATTTGATATGAAAGAAATAGACAATACTCACAAGTCTAGTATGGTGAGAAGTCTATATGCAAATAGATGCATAACAAGTAAGCAAGTAATATAATTAATGAAGTAGAGTTTAACTCTGATTGAGTTGATTTAGAAATGAAAAAAATCACAGCAAACATATGAAGATATGCGGATATGGAAAGTACCCCACTAAGATGTCAAGATAGAAGATAAGAGATAGATACCCCAATCCTTAATCATAAAGTGGGAAAATTATATATATCTAAGATAGTTGACTAAGGTGTTAAGTAAATTTTGAGGATGAAATTTATTTTAAGGGGTAAAAATATCATATCCTATTTTTCCTTATCTGTATAATACTAATAGTGGAAAGAGGTTTGGGAAGGATTGTGAAGATGAATAGAAAGGAAAAACAATGATTAGACAAATGTATAAAGATTAGGGACTAAATTGAAAAGTCTAAAAGTTTTATGGTGCAAAAATGAAAGTAGAAATAAACTTTAGGCCATTAAGTGTAATTATGAAAAGTTGAGGGCCTAAAGTGTAATTTTTAAAAGTTTAAGGGTAAAATGGTAATTATTGAAAGTTGAGCCAGAAAAGGCCCAAAAATGCCCAGAATCATATTAGTCTCAAAATTTCCTAGTAAATTGAGAAAATTATTCTGATTAGTTTGACGCAACATAGAATTTTGATTTGAAGTTTCCAAAAATTTATTTTAATTTCTAAAGAAAGGATAATTAATACAATATCCTCTGGACCTCTGAACTAGATGAAATTTGGCACAAAATTGTTATAATTAATATAAGAATTTATGAAACTGACAGAACTCAGAAACAAGTTCTGTAGAATTTATTATAGAATTTACAGTAGATTAAAACACACGATAAATATATTTTGGGGAAATTTCTCGAGAATTTAGCCCATGAAGATAGTGGATCATGTAGAGGGTCTGAAATAGCACCTTATTGACCCAATAATATTTTTACATAAGTACGTGGACCAAGGCTAATAAAGACCTGAAAAATATAAAATTATGAAAATGCCACTAAGTATGTCACTGTGTTGTGTCATTGAGTCAGAGTTAGATGAAGGGTATTTTGGTCATTTGACTAAGGTTAGACAGTCAAGGAGAGTTCCCATAATAGTTGACCATAGTTAGGGAATACTCTGATGATGTGTGAAAAGATGATAGTTCCCTTTGAGAAATTAAAGTGAAATCGGACTCCGATAAAGGGTCTTGAGGAAATATAGGGAATTTTTATCAAGATTTCTGTGTATCAAAATATTATGAGACTTTTTAGGGGATTTATTTTATATTAGAATGAATTTCTAAAAATATTAGAACCATTAACAGAGGTGTCTATTATTTCAAAACTAGGATAATTTAAGGATAACAGTATAAGAAAAGTGCCTTGGGATTTGTGCCAATTAGCTAATGGACCCAAGGAGGGCTAAGGTAGCCCAATAAGTCGCAAAAGTTGTCTTGGAGCCCAAGTCCAATAATGAATAATTTATGAATTTTTTAAGAAGAAAATAAAAAAGAATAAAATGAGAATTAGGGTTTGCACATGGTAGGACCCACAAGACCTTACAAAGAGAAGATTTGTCATGTGATCTTATCTCAAATTGGCTTGGTGGGCAAGTTTGATGTAAGAGCAATTATGAGCCATTAGATCAAATAGTGCACAAAGTGATCTTGGCCATTCATTTTCTATGGAATTTTTCTATAAATACCCCCATATTTTCTGTCAAAAACTGTGGCTTTGGAACCCTTGGGGAGGTGCTACCCAAATGCCAACTCAAGCGAAGATAAAGAAGAATTCAAGGACCATAGTTCATGCTAGCTAGGAATTAAGGTAAGCAATCTATCCTAGCTTATTTTCCTTCGATTTAGGGGCTTAAACTTAGAGTTTTTATGGGAAAAAGTTGAGTTTTCCCTAAGGTCTATGTGCTTCCCAAAACCTTAGAGGAAAGGAGAAAGAAGAAATTAAAATTAGAGTTATGTGATTGAAGCTTAAACGAGCTAATTAGGTGATTAGTTGTTGAATCAAGTTAATATTATTGACTTTGCCAAGGTTGTGACATTTTGGTCTGCACTATTCATGATAGAAGGAAATGGAATTTCAATGATCTATTGCTTCCATTGAATTTATATGATGATTTTGTATAGGATTGGATAGGTTTTAAACCTTGAAAGCATTAGAATTCCAAGTTATAGTTCTTGGAATTCTTCTATATTACTGTTCACTCATATGAACAGTGATTGGAGTTTCATGATTTTGATGCTTTCGATTGTTTTAAAATGAAAAGTTGTGTGGAATAAAGTGAAGAAACAAGTATAGGAAGCATTATAATCAAAATGATAATTTTTTAAAGAAAAGAGGGTGTTATGCAATTCTGTACAGAATAGTGGATTGGAGCTAGAATTTCATGATTCTAAGCTCATAAATGGGTTCAAAAGATGAAATTATGTAGGGTAAAGTCAAGACATCAATTGGTTCAAAGGCCAAGTCAATTAGTGAAGACTAGAGAAAGTTATGTTAGCAAAGAGTTTATCAAGGATAGTCTTGAACATTGTTGGAGTTCATGGTCCTAATGAATTATGTGATAAATATGAATGTTTTAGGACCTTGAAACATCCAAGAAGATGTTGGGAAGTGATTGACTGAAAGGCTTCATGGCTAGAAAGCTTAGGGAGCAACTGCAAAAGAACAACAGAAAAGCTTAAGTGCAAGGTAGTGGACTTACCTCTTTATGTGCTTGATGTAGTATGCTTATGTGTTGACATGTATATGATATTTGAATGATGTTATGACATGATAAATGATGTCGAATGTGTTATGAATAACATAGTTTCCATGGCCATGCATTTTTATGCAAAGTATATAGCAGGATGGCATGTCACTAATTAAAGAAAATTTCATAAAATTACATATCATGCATTAGCATCCATCTTGTATATTTAAGTGGTAATGTTTGCTACTGAGATTTCCTAGAATCTCACCCTCCCACAACCAACAAATTTAGGTCAAGCATGAAGGAAAATGTATGCATGGAGAAGAGCTAAAGAATGGAAGAAAGAAAGTGAAATAATTGAGGTCCTAGCATATGCTATGAATTTTCCATGTATGTAAATGCCATGTAAGGTGTCTATTTATGTGATAAGAATATATGAAATAATTATGACATATGTACGTGATGTATATGAATATATGAAAAGATTATTTGATGGTTTATGAACATTTGAGAAAGAAGATGAAATGGTAAAAACGTAGTTCCTAAAGTAGTTTTGTTGGGACTTAAGTTTGACCTAGTAAATGAAAGGATTATTTCACAAAATTTAATAAGCATGTAGTACACATCTAGATCTTTAAATTCATAGGTAACACACCTCATTTGTATGTGTATATCAAGAGAAATAAATTTCCAAAGTTAAGAGATAGAATCTGGAATTTCCAAAATTTGCCATATGAATAGTAAAAAGTAATGATTTAACTATATCAATTGGCAAAATAAATGTCAATATTTATATTGTTTTCCTTAAATAGATATGAAAAATCTTCAATTAAAAATTTGGATCACCTCTATACGATTTTTCTACAATGAGTTATGAATTTTTAAAGTTGGACTGTAAATTTGGAAATCACCAAATGAACAGTACCCGAGAAGCAAGTTTTAAAATTTTAATTTTTAGGCTAATGTAATCCTTCTGTTAATCAAATATTCTTCTGAATACGTACTCTAAGGTGATATAAGTATGATGTTTTAGATACCCTAAGCATTATTCATAAAATAGAAGAAGATATAAAGAGAAGTCGTGTGCAAGTTCATTCGTTGAATGAGGGATATATTAGTTCAAGGAGCCTTGAAAGTTTACTATAAATACCCCCTTCATTTCCTTACAAAATGTGGCATTATGGTGACCTTTATAACATCCTCCTTTTCATATGTCTTAGGGACCAAACAGTAGTATCTGGAACCACTTCCAAGGCTGTTGAAGTCAAATTACTCAATCAGGAATTTTACTCTTAGCGAGTACTGTTCACTGTGCGAATTCCAGAGGAGTGACCTGACTTCAAAAAATCATAATTAATTCTATAAAAATCAAAATGGAGTGGTTCAATTTGATACTTGAAGCTAACTTATTTTTATTTCATATAAAAATGACTCATTGACCATGACTTGACCAGGCCAACGTTGGTCAATATCCAAAGTTTACTATTCCTCTAGCGTCCTGTCCCTGATTCTAGCATTCTGGTCCCAACTTTGATAAATCATATCTTTATGTGTAGACATCCAAATGAGACATTCTATATATAAAATAGAAGCTTGGAATGTCTACTATTTACTGAAAAATATTATATATTTATTCAATCATTTACTATTTATAATTACAGCTCAAATGTCACTGCCTCACCACGAGTTACTGTTTATAGTGACAATTTCCAGCAATTATACATACATGAATCACATATCAATCATACTAAGCAATTAACATCTATTCATGCATATTTATCTCCTCCATCTTGAGAAGACCTGCTGTAATTGGATTGATATGGAAGGAGTGAGATTTCTGGGGAAATTTCAGTAGCAAACGGTACTAAACAATGCATGCATTAATGTGAATACTTGTTCTTACTTGTGAAAGTGTTAACATTGTCTAATGTGCATGCTTCCATGTTACATATGACATATAATTGGCCAAAGTAATTATAGGAACAGATCTTCATACATAAGCACATGTTCAACACAATTCAACAAAGCCATAGCACATCAAGCATAACATTCAATGCATACAAGTTTAGGATAAGTTCACTACCTGGCGTGTAGCCTTTCCTTAGTCCTTAACCTTTTCTCTGAGGTTCCTTCTTTACATAGGTCAGAGTATATATATAGCACAATAATATCTTCATTATTATTCTATCCAGTATAGCTCTACCTAGCTCATGCTTAACTTGAGGTAATACCCTTAATCTGACATTCCCCTGTCTTTCTTTCTACCTTTAGCTACCTTTATTAATAGAGATATTTCTTTATTCTAACCACTAAGAGAAATCCTATACTTTATTAGAGCAGGGACTAGATAAATTTCCTACCTCATTCCTAAGCTTTGCCCAGACCCTCGGCTCCTCAGACTGCTCCTGGCTTCACCATAACTCCTTCCTTCTTTCCTTTCTTTCTTTCCTTCTCTCTTTCTCTCTTTCTCTCTTCTTTCTCTTCATTTTCCTTGCTAGGCCGTGGTGTGCCTTGAAATGGGAGGGGAGTGGCCTATTTATAGGTGAGAGGAGGTGGAATGAATGGTCCAGATTGATTCGCGATGAATGGCTCAGATTGCTTGCTTCCTCAAGAAGTTTTGCCTGCATCATCTCGATGACATCAACCTCCCTGATGACTCACCACTCATGACATCATCTAGGACACCTCAAGGGACACTTCATGGTATATGTGGCAAAATGTGGGGCCCTTGGGACACCTCACCAGCTAACTCAGCCTTTCCAGAGAGTTCCAGAGTCTTTTCCCTGAATGGACGGCCGAGATCGTGCCACGTGTCCTCTTGCTTTTTCTCCTTTTTCTATAATCATGCCATGTGTCCTTTGCTTTTCTCATTTTATTCTAATCATGCCATGTGGCACCTTGTGAGCCCCATTTATGTCCTCTCATGATCACTTTACCCAGTTCTATCTTGGACCGGGTCACTTTACTTTATTGAAAAATTACTAAAACAATATTTTAATGCCTCTTAGGCCCACATTACTCTTGGGCTATGTTTGTGGGCCTTGGATTGTCATCTTGGGTTTCTAACCAAGTCCAAGCACTCTGGTGGCTCGGTTCCCAAGGAACATCCTTAGTAAATTACCAAAATGCCCTTAGTTCCTCTTTAGTACTTATACGAGCACTATTATCTTTTTATACCTTACCAGAGTTTCTCTTGACCTTGGTCAACTATCTAGATACCCTTTCTTGAATGTCTAACCTTAGTCAAATGATCATAATGCCCTTCATCTGACTCAGACTCAAGGACACAACACAGTGGCATACCTTAAGTGGCATTTTCATAATTCTTCATTTTTCTCGGTCTTTATTAGCCCTGGCCCACATATTTATCTGAAAATATCATTGGGCCTATAAGGTGCCATTCTGGACCCTCTGTATGATCCCTTGTCTTCATGGGCTCAATTCTCGAGAAATTCCCCTTAAACCTATTTATCGGGTCTTTTAATCCACTGTAAATTCTGTAGTAAATTCTACAAAACTCCTTTTTGAGCTCTGTTAGTTTCAGAAATTCTTATATTAATTATAGGAATTTACTGCCACATTTCAACTGATTATGAGGTCCAGAGAATACTGTATTAATTTTCCTTCTTCTTCAGAAATTAATATAAATCGTTTGGGACCTTATATTAAAACTCTGTGTTGCATCAACTGATCAACATAATTTTCTCTATTTACTGAGACCTCTGCTCAACAGGGTCTAGTAGCATCCCTTTTTTAGGCTATATACTAGGCTTCTAGGCCTAAAAATTGGGATATTATATTTTTCCTCCCCTTAAATAAATTTCATTCTCGAAATTTCATGGCTAAATCTCTATTCATCCTTCGATGAAGAGTTCCTCTGAGGAGAATGTCCCTTTCATTCATACTAAACTTTCTCATATACTCCTATATTCTTGAGTTTTTGTTGACTACTCATCATACTTCTTAGTGCAGTCACTTATTACTCATCTGAGTATCCAACAGAATTCTCTAAACATCCGCAAAACTCTATTTCTCATTCTCATGTCATCATAAGTTTTTATCATCTTTACTAACTCATCATAATACAGAGAGAGGACTTATATCATTATTCTTTCTTTCATTGCTCTACTGCTAAACAGGAGCACATAATAGCATATAGGAGCACATAGGAGCATATAGGAGCACATACTCTAACATGCATAATGCCCGGTCAGCATGCTGCAGGACTACATACCTACTCATGAATGCAAAGCTCTAACAACGGAGCTCAAGCATTCCTTCTCTTAATATGCAAAGCTCTAACACTCGGAGCTTGCATAGCTCTATCACATAGAGCTTGCACGGCTCTAATATTCAGAGCTTTAGCATATTTCACAAACATAACATAGCATAACATAATGCCTGGCATTTTATGCAAGGAGTGAAAGCTCTCATTTGCTCTTTCACATGTAACTTATCATTTGAACATCTTAGCCTTTCAAAATCATAGCCTCTCAATCTGTTATAGGGCTAGCTATAAAACCACTTCATAGTGTACTTCTTAATACATATTTCTCATTACTTACTTTTCATAGCATATCTCATCACATATCTTTTATGCCGTATCATAGCATATCTAGCCATATTTGGCGATATCATAGTCTATCTGGCCTTGTTATAAAACATTCTCTTTTAACTTAAAATATTGCTAGCCTTTAAGAGAATTCTTCTAATATTTCCTTTCAAATCCATTTCATTTGGACTTGACATAAGGGTTATATTCTATTTCTTTTTATAACCCTTTCTAACTTGTTATAGCTCTTTCTATCATCTTACATAATTCTATGTACATATATGACAACCTCTTGTGGCATTCATACTTTTTTCATCACTTCCCAGGGGGTCACCCATCCTTGGGCTACTCTTGCTTGAGCACGCTTAACTGAAATATGCCAATATAAATTTGAAGTACAGATGCTCACAGGCTCTAACCCTGGTACTCTACTATCTTAGACCCATCTTATGCTATCTCTCTTGGGTCTATCTGGCCTTCTTACCTCTTTACTTAGAGGATTTATCTGTCTTTTATTCTTATCGTAAGGATCTCTTTATTTGACCCTTTCTCATATCTTATGAGTTTTGCTCATAACTCCTTGGCACTCAGGATTAATAATTTTAACTTTGATCACTCAATTCCTGTATGTGTAAGGAGATTTTGAGTCCAGTCCCTGATAGTAATAAGGCTATCTAACATCATGGGTACTCTCTCTGTTATGAGCTAACCAACTTGTGAAGCTTTTTCACCTTACTTTTCCTTGGTATTCATCCTTTCAAAGACATACTGTACTTATGGCTCAATACTTTCTCTCTCTAGGCTAGGTCTACTACGACCCTCAGAATCTACTGCGATCAACCGCAAGCCTCTTCAGGATCTAACTGTGACCCTGAAATTGTATTCTCTGGGAGCCATACTAGGATCTAACTATAATCCTCTAGAATCTACTGTGATTCCGTTGTACTGTATTCTCATATCTGGAAGACTTAAACTAACGGACAAAGTTACAAGGTTAATCACTTCCACATAGTTGTTAACTCAACAGATAATTTCCCTAAAATGATCACATAGGCCAATATTATCTAGCAGGACTTTACTCATTTCCTCTATCACTCAGGAACTTCTCATACCATTCATAACTTTACTATACCCTCTACTACAGAGAGCTACATAGGCTCTACTATGCATATATCTATCATCATCTATTCATCTCATCAAAGGGACCTTACTCTATCTGAGTTATAATGTCCTATCTCTTGGCTTTATTTCAAAAGCAATCCTTTTCTATCGCAAGAGCAATCTAGCTCTATTGAAACAACACTAGCTTATGTCTTTACTGCTCTTTCTTTAGAGCTTTACCATCTTTCATAAATGCTTCTCTTTTTATTTCACTTTCATCACTCATGTTCCTTACCCTTACTGAAGGGATATATCTTGAGTATCATAATCATGTATCTATAGATTCACTATTAATCATCATCTTAATCTCATGGCCTATCATTGTCTAATCATATTGTCCAGATCCTAAACATTCATTTAGGAATTGGAAATAACTATTTATTTGACTTAGGCTGCCATATTACCCTCTTACTTGGGTATAGAATCAATCCTTCATTACCCTTTCTTATATAGGGAACCGGAGAGTCACTTTATCTTTAAAACTGTGGCTACCTTTGTCTTCATCAGTCTTACTCTACTCTAGACTAGACTGTGGTTCCTCTATCTTGGGAACATCAGCGGCCCATCTCATCTATAACTTTAGGCCATATGCTAGGATTTATTCCTAGCCAAGCCTCCAATCTAACTTTAATTCTTTCATGGTGTAGATCTACTCCATAGAGGATCTACTTCTGAACATTGTATATCAGTACTAACCCTTTAGCTGATGAACTTCAGCGAGCTTGGTACCTTCATTATCATTGTTACTATAACGTCTGATAGTTTCCCTTGACCTGGGACTGGTCAGCTTCTGTCTCTATCCATAAAGGAAACTTCTCCCCAGACGTTATCCTACTTAGTCCAGCCACATCGTGCTAAGAAACACGAGACCTCAGCGGTAACGGCTAACTAAGACTAGTCACTTCCTTGAAGTTTACCCCGTACTACTGTAAGTTATGGGGTACTATTCTATCTGTCTGGGTGTCACAATCTCTTGTTCAAATCATTCTCTAGGTAGTGAACACCATCCTTATATCTCATACTAGGGAGGAAACCTCTGTAATTCATATCTCTAACTTGTTTTAAGGGGTTAGCCTATCTACTCCAGAGTATCACTGAGTCAGAACCTTCTATTCCATGCCAGAATCTTATGCTCTAATACCAAATTATAACATCCTCCTTTTCATACATCTTAGGGACCAAACAGTAGCATCTAGAACCAGTTCCAAGGCTGTTGAAGTCAAATTACTCAATCGGGAACTTTACTCTTAGCGAGTACTGTTTACTGTGCGAATTCTAGAGGAGTGACACAACTTCAAAAAATCATAATTAATTCTATAAAAAACGAAATGGAGTGGTTCAAATTAATACTTGAAGCTAACTTATTTTTATTTCAGGTAAAAATGACTCGTTGACTATGCCTTGACCATGTCAACGTTGGTCAACGTCAAAAGTTTACTGTTCCTCCAGCATCCTGTCCCTGATTCCAGCATTCTAGTCCCAAATTTGATAAATCATGTCTTTATGTGTAGATATCCAAATGAGACATTCTATTTATCAAATTGAAGCTTGGAATGTCTACTATTTACTGGAAAAATATCATACATTTATTCAATCATTTACTATTTATAATTATAGCTTGAATGTCACTGCCTCACCACGAGTTACTGTTTATAGTGACAATTTCCAGCAATTATACATACATGAATCACATATCAATCATACTAAGCAATTAACATCTCTTCATGCATCTTTATCTCCGCCATCTTGAGAAGACCTGCTGTAAGTGGATTGATATGGAAGGGGTGAGATTTCTGGGGAAATCTAAATAGCAAACGGTACTAAACAATGCATGCATTAATGTGAATACTTGTGCTTGCTTGTGAAAGTGTTAACATTGTCTAATGTGCATGCTTCCATGTTACATATGACATATAATTGGCCAAAGTAATCATAGGAACAGAGCTTCATACATAAGCACATGTTCAACAGAATTCAATAAAGCCATAGCACATCAAGCATAACATTCAATGCATACAAGTTTAGGATAAGTTCACTACCTAGCATATAGCCTTCCTCTAGCTTTTAGCCTTTGCTCTAAGATTCCTTCTTTTCATAGTTCAGAGCCTATACGTAGAATAATAATATCTTCATTATTATTCTATCAGCATAGTTCTACTTAACTCATGCTTAACTAGGGGTGATATCCTTAATCTGGCATTCCCCTGTCTTTCTTTCTACCTTTAGCTACCTTTATTAATAGAGATATTTCTTTATTCTAACCACTAAGAGCAATCCTATACTTTATTAGAGCAGGGACTACATAAATTTCTTACCTCATTCCTAAGCTTTGCCCAGACCCTCGGCTCCTCAGACTGCTCCTGGCTTCACCATAACTCCTTCCTTCTTTCCTTTCTTTCTTTCCTTCTCTCTTTCTCTCTTTCTCTCTTCTTTCTCTTCCTTTTCCTTGCTAGGCCGTGGTATGCCTTGAAATGGGAGGGGAGTGGCCTATTTATAGGTGAGAGGAGGTGGAATGAATGGTCCAGATTGATTCGTGATGAATGGCTCAGATTGCTTGCTTCCTCAAGAAGCTTTGCCTGCATCATCACGATGACATCACCTTCCCTGATGACTCACCACTCATGACATCATCTAGGACACCTCATGGGTATTTGTGGCAAAATATGGGGCCCTTGGGACACCTCACCAGCTGACTCAGCCTTTCCAAAGAGTTCTAGAGTCTTTTCCCTGAATGGACGGCCGAGATCGTGCCACGTGTCCTCTTGCTTTTTCTCCTTTTTCTATAATCATGCCATGTGTCCTTTGATTTTCTCCTTTTATTGTAATAATGCCATGTGGCACCTTGTGGGCCCCATTTATGTCCTATCATGATCACTTTACCCAGTTCTATCTTGGACCGGGTCACTTTACTTTATTGAAAAAGCACTAAAATAATATTTTAATGCCTCTTGAGCCCACATTACTCTTGGGCTACGTTTTTGGGCCTTGGATTGTCATCTTGGGTTTCTAACCAAGCCCAAGCACTCTGGTGGCTTGGTTCCTAAGGAACATCCTTAGTAAATTACCAAAATGCCCTTAGTTCCTCTTTAGTTCTTATACGGGTACTATTATCTTTTTATACCTTACCAGAGTATCTCTTGACCCTGATCAACTATCTAGATACCCTTTCTTGAATGTCTAACCTTAGTCAAATGATCATAATGCCTTTCATCTGACTCTGACTCTGACTCAAGGACACAACAAAGTGGCATACCTTCAGTGGCATTTTCATAATTCTTCATTTTTCTCTATTTTTATTAGCCATAGCCCACATTTTTATCTCAAAATATCATTGGGCCTATAAGGTGCTATTCTGGACCCTCTGTATGATCCCCTATCTTCATGGGCTCAATTCCCGAGAAATTCCCCTGAAACTTATTTATCAGGTCTTTTAATCCACTGTAAATTCTGTAGTAAATTCTACAGAACTCCTTTTTGAGCTCTGTCAGTTTCAAAAATTCTTATATTAATTATAGGAATTTACTGCCATATTTCAACTAATTATGAGGTCTAGAGAATACTGTATTAATTTTCCTTCTTCTTTAGAAATTAATATAAATCTTTCGGGACCTTATATTAAATCTCTGTGTTGCATCAACAGATTAGCATAATTTTCTCTGTTTACTGAGACCTCTGCTCAATAGGGTCTAGTAGCATCCCTTTTTTAGGCTATATAATGGGCTTCTAGGCCTAAAAATTGGGATATGACAACCTTGGGGAGCCTCTTGCCATTTGAAAACTTGACCTATTCTAAGGAAACTCAAGGTACTTGGATTCAAGGTTGCTAAGGCAAGGTAAGCAATCCTTCATAGTTTATTTATAAGTATTTTGGAAGGAAGAAACTTAGGTTTTAATGGTTAGAAACTTTATTTTTCCCTTGGTAACCTTGCTGCCCAAAATAATACAATAAATAAATAAAAGGAAGATTATGCTAGAACTATGAAATTAACATTTAGACAAAGTGTGAATGATTAGATATTGAATTATATTTAAATCGATTGCTTTGGATATTGGAAAAGACTTGTATCCAGTGCTGTTATGGAAAGGAAGAGTGTATTTTCAATGATCTTATGCTTCTATTGAATTCATATGATGATTTTGTGTAGGATTGACTAAGTTTGGAACTTTGGAAGTATTGGAATTGAAAGAAGAAATTTTAAAGTTTTCTCTATTACTGTTCACAAGAGTAAACAGTAATTAGAATTTCATAATTTTGATGCTTCCAATTGTTTAATGAAAAATTGTGTGGGATAAAGTAGAGGAACAAGTATAAGAAGCATTGGCATCAAAATAATTTTTTTTGAGAAAATAGGCACTCTTTTCAGCTCTATACAACAAGGTGAGAAGTAGATGGAATTTCATAATTCTAAGTCTATAAATGGATTCAAAAGATAAAATTGTGTAGGGTAAAGTTAAGATGCAAGTTAGTTCAAAGGATAAGGCAATTAACTGCAAATAGAGATAGTTAGGGGTTAAGTGTTTAATTGAGTTTAATGTTATGAAATATTAATTGAATTGGAGTATGATAGATGAATGATTATATGATGTTTAGGTTTTGATTTTGTGCTCAAAGAAGTCAGCCACATATCAAGAAGAAGTGACAAAAGAAAAGTTAAAGGAAGAGCAAGGAATAGAGGTAGTAAACTTATCTACTTCTGTGCCTATGTTGCTTGGGTGTTCTATGTGATTGTTGCTTACTTTAATTATGTGAAGCATGCATGATTAAGTTCAAAGAGCACTTCCATGACAATAATCAAACACTTAATTGATTAATGAACACTCATTAATTGATTAACTAATCAATTAATTGATTTTCTTTGTTAGCACATAACATTGTCTTGACATTAATCGAACAACCAATCGATTAATTGATACCCATTAATCAATTGACTCATCGATTAACTGCTTCTATTTTCTTTTTAACATCATTTAATCACATTTGAGTTACTTTTGACAAGATTATTTTAAGTTCCTTTTGATACCATCAAAACATTATTGAATATGGGTTCTAACAACAAAGCATATACATTCTTCTGAGAGAGAAACTTAGGGAGTTTAAGAGCTTAAGTTTTTATATATTCACTATGTTGAGAGATTTTATTTGTAATAATCAACCTTTCAGATTGTTCAAGAGTGGGAATCTCTTGAAGTGAATTGCAACCTTATTTGTTGTAAGGGGAGTGCGAGGGATTCTCATTGGAATTACCATATGGGTTGTAAGGGAGAGTATGAGGGATTCACATGTTGATTGTACTGAGACTCCAAGGGCCCACTAAATCTTGGGGATAATGGAACGCTCAGAGCAAGTCTCTAGAAACTAGACATAGGTCAAGTGGTTGGATTGAACCAATATAAATCTTCCTACGCAGTACTTCTTCAACAACTTCTTCCTTTGGTGATATCATTCAAAACTCTACTCTTTGATTTTGTTTTAATATTCCTAGGGTTTCAAAAAAATTTAAAATTACCCAATTCACCCCCTCTTGAGTGATACAACCAGATTCAATATTTAGTATCATAGCTAGGTCACTTGTTAAAGGATATAACTATCTCAAGTGAAAAGATCATGGCTTATTTGATTGTGAAATATTTTCTAAAGATTTTGATATCACTATTCCTCCTATTTTAGAAAATTATGAGTTTTTGCATTAGAAAGATCGGATGACTATATTTTTGAAAACTCTCAATTATGATATAAGGGAAATCCTTTTAAATGATTTTGATCCTAAACCAAGTAAGATTGGAATGAAACTGAAAAGATATTATTTTCTCTAAATCGTAGAGCTATGAAAATTTTACATAATGCTTTATCTGAAAGTGATTATTTGAAAATTAAATTTTGATATAATGTTAGAGACATTTTTAAACTCTTGATTCTATTTATTCCTCTTATGATCATATTGAAGTTAGTGTTGACAATTCATCATTAATTATTAAAAGTGACAAATCTACACCCGATGAATAAATGGGAGACTACACTCAAGAAGGAGAAAGCACATAACATCCACATGAAATGATCAACATGGAGAAATAAGAGGAAAAAGAGAATCAAGAAGAGCTCAATATTCATGAATATGTTGAATCATCATTCAAAACTCAAAATACATATATGGTAAATCATTTCAATCACTCTTGTCAATTTATGAAAACTGATTTCAAATGTTTTCATAAAATAATTTTTCTACCCAATATTGATGATATTTCAAAAAGCAAAATATATTTTGAATCAATAAATTGCTTTCACTATACCAACACAATACTTGCAAAAATATTAATGATAAGCATCATTATGTTATTTGCAATTGTTGTGGAAACAATGTCATATTTTGCACACATGCTATATTAGAAGAAATTATAATGTAAGGAATAAATTTGTTTGGGTTCCTAAAAGACAAAGAAGGTCTAAAACTAACGCTCAAGGACCCAAAGTTAGATGGTTACCAGAATGTTCTTCCAATGTTACAAATATATAGGTAACCATAAGAGGAATGGACATGGTATAAAGCAAAGAGGACTTCCAAGAGTTTGTCATGAATAAGTCACATTATCAAAGAGAACTCAAGGAGAATCTATTACTATAATCTAAAAGTCAATTTATAGGAAGCAATAGAGAAAGGCACAAGAAGTATGTTCTGCCTCAAGAATATATTATCATACTATACAATTCAATTATCTTGAAGAGAACAGAAGAAGTAGGACTTCTCTAGAATCAAAGCTCATATCAATTGGGAGGCCATTGCAATCATTTATTAGAAGAAATCAAACAATACAACGGGTGCGCGGTAAACCTTCTTTCACAAAAGGTAAAAAAAGTACAATGGTAAACTTCGTGCATCATCATATTTATATCTTTGAAGTTTACATATGTACCTTTAATAATGAGCATTGCAACTGATTTCTAAAATTCTTCATATACTCCTGAGAAAAACTTGATTGTTAAATAATTTGGAAAGGAGTAAAAAGCAATGTTCAATAGGTCAATTCTTTGTTCATAAATGTTTCTAAAAATTGAGAATATTTTGTATGCATAAAGATATATTTATATCACTATGCTCATTCTAAATTATTCATATTCTCTAAGCATATCCTATTTCTTACAAACTAACAATTGTTGGATCCAATTGAATTTGGATACTTAGAAAGAAAACAAGTTCAAAATATTTGTAGGAAATCTGATCAATGATGTTCAACTCAAGATTTGTGGATTCAAAGAAAATATTTCAAATATTGATGGAGATGAACCAATAAAGCTCGATTTTTGGTGCTAAAGAAGAAGCTCAATATCAATTCACCAAAATTAAGCTTATTGGTGCATGGACAAGACTAAATATGGTGAAATCTAATCATTTATCTCTTGATTATGCTTAGATGAACTATGGATTAGGTATTAGATACTTGTCTCTTGTCAAACATCCTTAGCAATCTACACTTCAATATTATAAAAATCATTTTCAGATTGCTAAATGAATTGTTCATAATACGTTCTATATATCTATGAGCATTTTCATGATTTCAAAAGATAAAAGTGAATTTCAATTCCCACATCAAATATTTTGACTACATTAAATACATGCACATAAATTGAAAACTTTTTTGAAATATATGGAAATTAGTATTGGAGATTATATGGAAATATATGGAAAACTTTTCAATGGCTCCACATCCATTCGCTGAGTCATCATTGATCCTAAATGTGATATCATGTTCATGCTTGAGCTCTTTATCCCCCAAAGAGTTAAACAACCTTCAATTTAACAAAATTCACAAAGTTCAAGCTTACTATTTAGGAAGTTTCTAGAACATCAGAGCCTTATGCTTAAAATGTTTCTTCACTTCAATAAATTTGTCACTCTAGTCATTTGGACTAATGAGTAAATGTGCTTAATTTCTCAAATATCATTTGAAAAATGAATAAAGTCTTTAAGCTCTCATTATGCTAATTTCCTATTCAATATGACATTTGCTCCTAGGAAATTTCTAAACATGTTAACATTGTTGTTCAACATGTTATCCAATATACTTTTAAGCTTTGTTTCGTTGGGGGGTTTTGGAGAGGAGAGGAGGAGAAAGTGTGTTTGGTTGGAAAAAATGGAGGGGAGGGGAGGGGATATTTTTTGTCATTTAGTGCTCCTCTCCTCTCCCTCACCTCCCCTCCAAAAGTGGGGGTTTTTGGAGGGGAGAGAAATTTTTTACACTTTTATGACCAAATTGCCCTTTATATATTTTTAATATTCCAATTGTACCCTCAGGCCTTTTTTTATTATTTTTCTCACACCTAATTTTTTTAATTGCTAAAACTTAATAAACATAATAAATTATTTATATATTATATTAAAATATATAATAATTATAAAATTAATAAGAAATAATATTAAAATTTTATCATTTTTTTTAATTTTTTTTAATTTTATTATATATATAAATGAGATAAAAAAATTAAGATTTATAAATTAAAAAAATAATAATTTTGATATGAATATTGTAAATAAAGAGTAAATAAATTTAAATAAAGAGATAAGGATATATTTGTCAACTTCTAATTAACTCCCCTCCCCTCCCCTTCTGAACCAAACAAAAAATATCATTAATTAACCTTCCCTACCTTCCCTTAAATTAACCTAACCTACCCTCCCCTCAGCTGATCCAAATAAAGCCTTACAGAAGTATTCTTCTCCCATCCACTAGCCTTCTATATTTTCATGAAATTAATTTGTCAAAGGTTCATATTTTGAAATATCATCTTAAAATTACATACTTAAAAAAAACATTATTCTTTCAAGATAGATTCATTTTAAAGAAGAGCTTTGCATATAAACATGTATAATATTTCACAAGCTCAATTGTTTAACATTCTCATCTTCATTCACTATGAACTGATATGTTTTGATGATGAGTTATTGATATATGATCTAACATAAATATGGAAATTATTCTCTATATGATTATACTAACCATTCTTCTAGAAAGAAAGAATTTACATTCATAACAAGAGAAAATTCCTCAAGGGTTACAATGCTAGATCAAATCTTAGGATTAATGCAATAAGCACTAGAACTACAGAGTTCAAATTGGCAATAAGCCAAAGGATCATCCTCATTGCCAATTGATAACTGTCGTTTTAATTATCAAACAAAAACTAAGCTAACCAATAGTAAAGTGGAGGCTAACCTAGGTTGATTCACAAGGAGCATAAATGGATGTAGACGTTCCTAATTAATCTAATGAGCCACAAATTAACAAGTTAAAGAGATGGTGTTTGATGAGTTTCAATCCAACTACTGAAAGTAAATCATATGCTATGGTTTATGCTTTTAAGTGTATATGATGATGAGATGAATGAATGATAATCGTGTTCCCACGGAGATTACCTTACCTTCATTATCCACAAAATATGAGGATTATATAAGTTGAATTAGAATATGTTAGCTAACAACTTGATAGCTAAATCTCAATCAAAGCTACAACTTGTAGACATTAAAATAGATTACGAATCATTCAACTCAGAGATAGTAGAATATAAATTAAACAGAATCACAACTATGTTCAACTTGATCAAAGATGCAGATCAATCAAAGGATAGTTATGCAAAAATAAGAAATCCAACTCAGTTCCTTACTTCTTTGTCCTCTACTACTCTAATTGCACATTAATTATAGAATTAACTACATCAACTCGATACAATTAACTATGAATTACAGACAAAATGAAATCCCTATTCAGCTAAAGGATTCTAGTTCAGCATCATCTCCAAGAGAGCACAATGGCTTAGCCTTGCATTGCATCTGAACTTCAGCAAGAACAGAAAATACAGCAGCAGTCATGGCAAAAATGATAGAAGAAGATGAAGATGAACTACAGTACTTTCCTCTAGTTCTATTGACTAGAACAAAGGAAAGTACATAATAGAAATTGTAGATGGAAATAGAGCATCAATGAAATGAGAGTGTGCGTAATGGAATGGAAAATGAGAATAAAGTGAGTGCAGATTAATACAGAATGGATCTGTGTCTTTAGCTCCCAGCCAGTGTCCCCTTGCAGAAGCCGTGATACGTGATATATAGGGAAGTATGGAATAAGTGAGGTCATATGTGGAATCAACATGTGCAGATAGTGTGTTCATGTTTGTATCAGCTCTTCCATGTGACAACACATGCTTTCCAGCCAGCTGTGATCTTCCCTTGCAATCTGTTATGCTACACATGTGCTTGTGCTGCTAAAATGTGTGATTCTATTCAAATCTAGTGTGTGTGTGTGTGAACAGTGCCCTCCATGTGCCAGCACATGCATGGTCTCCCACTTGCAATCTGTTGTTAGATCTTGATCCAGCACATGTTCCATGTGATTATGCAGCTTTTGGATTGAGCACATGTTCCATGTATTCAGTTGTCAATTGATCTAACATGCGAATTGGTCATTATAAAGTGGAAATTTAATAGATTATTTATCAAATTAATCACTAAAATCAAATCAATTAATTTCCACTTGCTTCATTTTAATTTTATTAATTAATTGCTCATGATATTGGTAAATGGGGATAAAATCAATAATAAAACTCACTTAAAACATACTAAAAATCACTACAAATATGATTTTATTAACTCCCCCACACTTAACTTTTGCACTTCGAGCAAAATTATGGATCAAAATTGAAATTCAAACACACATGTTTAGTAAATTTGGCAAAATAGATTCAGCATGAGCGCTTACAATCATCAATCGTTTCCTTTCAATTGGCAACAGTCCAAACTAATCTCATATCAATCAAAGAATCCAAAACATGCAATGAAATCAGAGTAAGCAAGTGGGTTGAGATTTCCTCACAAAGTGTAGTGTTTCACCCATTCTCTTATCAAGGTAATTTCACTCAACCATCTAGCTTAGGCTTCCCATAGGCTTGTAACCATCCTACATCTCCATCACTAACTGCTGCAAGGATTTTGAATCAAATAGTTTTTATTAGGTTGTAATGTTGGAAAGGCTAAGTGATGAAATGGAAATAAATGTCAATGATTAATCAAATACTACACATGATCTTAATTCTCCAATATAATCTAAACATGCACTCCAGAGAGTACCAATCATTTTTCTCCAATAATACATCACTTTTGTTCTTTCTGGTCTATCTCTTCTTTCTTTATTTCTTTCTTTTTCTCTTTTCTGTACTTTTTCTTTTTGCCTTTTCTTTTCTTTCACTTTTTAACCAAATAGCAAATATATTGAAGTTCAAATATCCAACAGGTGGTGCAATTTAACAATTATTTCATAGAAGCAAGTACCCTGTACAGCATTCATTAATCAATGATGGAATTTTTAAAAGAAAGTGAAGGTCTTAAAGGAGTTAAGCAAAGGATTTAGTTTTTTATGTGGCTACTATTTAGAGAAAAGGGTTTTGAAAGAAATGCCCTTATCATATTCATAATTCAAGAAGCTAATATGATTTTGAATCAAGAATTAAGACAAGTTCTGCAAAGTCACTAAACTAGATGGTGTCACACAATGTAATGAGTATCTGTTGGAGGCTCAAGGATCCTTCCATCTGGCTTACTCACCCTAATCAACTCAATGACAAAATTGCATGAATATCAAACAAAATATATGAGATCAATTATTCATGCTACATAATTTCTAGCAGTAAATCAATGAAACAAGCAACTCATACTTCATCAAACTTGCCAATGTTCAAAAGTATATGTTCAAAATTTCAATTTTAAATCTATGACAATAAGTTCCATTAGACCAAGCAACAATCAGATGAAATAAGAGAATTTTTCTGCTGAAGTTCAAGTATAGTAGCGACAAAAGGGTCTTCCAGTCACGACTGCTTTACACAGAGAAGAAATTTTCATAAAACATGGAATATTGGTCGCGATTAACATGTACACTGGTCGCAACTCATGATCACAGCGAGTAATCCTGACAAACACACAAGCATAAGTCACAACTAAGTGTCCATCCAGTCACGACCAAAAATCACAGCAAGTTATAGTCATGAAAAAGATAAGCACATAACACAACTAAAATATCACAGACAAGTAAGCAATAACTTTACATAGAAATAAAACATGACATATGTCATATCCCAATTTTTAGGCCTAGAAGCCTAATATATAGCCTGAAAAATGTATGCTACCAGGCCCTGTTGAGCAGAAGTTCCAGAAGTATACATATGATGTTCAGGGACTAAATTGTAAGAAAGTGAAAGTTCAGGGATTAAATTGTAAATAGTGAAAGTCCATGGGGCCATAATGGTCATTTTGGAAAAGAAAATGATGTTTCTTGGGAATTGAGCCACCAGAGTGCTTGAGCTTGATCAGAAGCCAAGATAGCATCCCAGATATTCAAAAACGTTGCCCAAGAGGGATGTGGGCCCCAGTGGCATTAAAATATTAGTTTAGTACTTTTTCAATAAAGTAAAGTGACCCGGTCAAAGATAGAATTGGGGAAAGTGATCTGAAATCATGAGGTGGCATAAAAGGCCCACAAGGCACCACATGGCATGATTCTAGGAAAAGAAGAAAAGCTAAGGACACATGGCATGATTCTAGAAAAAGGAGAAAAAGCTAAAGGACACGTGGCACAATCTCAGCCATTCATTCCAGGAAAAGACTATGGAATTCTCTAGAATTGCTGAGTCAGCTGGTGAGGTGTCCTAAGGGCCCCACCTTTGTGCCACCTAGCATGTGAGGTGTCCCATGGATGATGTCACTTTGATGAGTCATCTAGGATGATGATGTCATTGTGATGATGCAGGCAAAGTTTCTTGAAGAAGCTAAGCGATCTGAGCCATTCATCGCGATTCAATCTGGACCATCTATTCCATCTCCCTCCACCTATAAATAGACCCTTCCCCCTCACTTCATTCCACACCCACGGCAAGCCAAGAAAAGGAGAGAAAGAAGAGAGAAAAATAGAAAGAAAAAAAGAAAGGAAGGAAGAGAAAGAAAGGAGGAGTTCTGGTAGAGCTAGGAGCAGTCCAAGGAACTTAGGGATTTAACAAGCTTAGGAATAAGGTTTTGACTTATGAAAAGAAGGAACCTTAGAGCAAAATTAAGGACTAGAGGAAAAGCTCCATGTTAGGTAGTAAACTTCCCTACTTGTATGCTTATGTTGCTTAAATGTTTTATGTGATGTTTACTTTGATAATGTGAAGCATGTATGATTAAGTAATGCTCTGTTTCTTTTTATGCTATGGCCATATGTTATAATTAAGTAACATGGAAGCATGTATGTTATCATTATGCAAGCATGATCATTAAGTGCACACATAGTAACATGAAGCATATAGTTGCATACATTATATGGTTTCCGTTTGCTATTGAGATTTCCCTAGAAATCTCACCCCTTCCATATCAATCCAATCATAGCAAGTCTTCTTGAGATGGAGGAGATAAAGATGCATGAAGAGAATTTAATGATTATTTAGCATAACTGATATGTGATTGATGTATGTATAAATTAGTTGCTGGAAATTGCCACTAAGAACAGTAACTTGTGGTGAGTTAGTGGCAATTAAGCTGTAATTAAAAATAGTAAATGATTGAATAAATATATGATATTTTAGTAGTAAATAGTAGACATTCCAATCTTCGATTTGATATATAGAACGTCTCATTTGGATGTCTACACATGGAGATATGGTTTTTCAAATTTGGGACCAGAAATGCTGGAATTAGGGAAAAATGCTGGATGAACAGTAAACTTTGGATGTTGACTAAGTCAAGGCGTGGTCAATGAGTTATTTTTTCCTGAAATAGCATTAAGTTATCTTTGTGTATCAATTTGAACCACTTTATTTCAATTTTTCTAGGATTAGTTATGATTTTTTGAAGTTAGGCCACTCTTCTAGAATTTACATAGTGAACAGTACTCGGGAGAGTAAAATTCCAGATTATGTAATTTGACTTCATCAACCTTAAAAGTGGTTCCATATGCTACCGCTTGGTCCCTAAGACATGAAAAGAAGGATATTTTAACATAAATGCGCACTGTAGTCACAACAATAAAAGCACAAGGTCACGACTAGAATATAGAATCTCAGCAGTTATCTGATTTTTATTTACCCATTTTGCACACTAAAGTTCATACTCCCCCACACTTAAATTCTATATTGTCCTCCATATGAAGAAGTAATGAAACACTTGCAAGGCTGAAGTGATAAAGACAAAGCAAATCCAGAATCCAAGATGAACTTATTAATTTTTACTAACCCCTACTGACTTGGTCTCCTCCTCCACACTTAATCAACAATATCAGCTCCAGTATATAATAAAACATTGTAAAATAGACCATTGTAAGCAGGGAAACAAGGAAGGAGACAACATGAGCATCATAGAGGCTTGAAGTTCTCCTTGTACAGCTTCAATAGATGGCCATTGACCTGAAATGCTGTACCATCTGCCTCGTCCATTAATTGAATTGTTCTGTAGTTATGCACCGTAGTTACCACATATGGACCATCCCATCTTGTAAGAAATTTTCTAGGTTTGAAAGCATATCTAGGCTTAAATCTCATAATCTTATCTCCAACCTAAAATTCCTTACACAGAAACTGTTTATCATGAAAAAACTTGGCTCTTTCCTTATATATCCTAGAATTCTCATAAGCATCTAGCCTTATTTCTTCCAACTCTTGAATCTGTAACATTCTTTCTTCTCCAGCAATGTCAAAATCCATATTACAAGCATTGACTACCCAGAATGCTTTGTGCTTAACTTCCACTGGTATCTGTATGGGGACATCTCAAGTGGGGTTTTATGAGCTATTTTGTATGCCCACAAAGCTTCATTTAACCTTGTACTTTAATCCTTTATTGAGGGTCTTACTATCCTCTCCAAAATCCTCTTGATAGCTTTGTTGGAACTTTCAGCTTGCCCATTCGTTTGTGGATGATAGGTGATGGAAACCTTATGCTTGATCCCAAACTTGGCAAATAACCTTCCTAAAATTTGATTATAGAAATGAGAGCCTTGATCATTTACTATAGCACTTGGCACACCAAACCTTGAGAAGATGTGTGTCACATCCTTACTTTTAACCTCAATTATACTCCATTAGAAGTTATTGGAACCAATTACATGATCATTTGCTTTGAAAATATCCATTTCCAAAAGATTTGCTTTCGGGTACCGTTCACTGTTACTGTTCATTTGGTAATTCCAGAACATGTACCCTACTTTGAAAATTCATAATTAATTATAGAAAAATCAAAATAATGTGGTTCCAATTTCTAATGAAAGATATTTCGTAAATATTTGAGGGGAAAATATGAAACTAAGGTTTTCTGGTCCAAATGAAATCAGTTTATTGGTTAAAAATCACTGTTCATTTGGTAAAAATCGGGAAGTTCCAGTTTCTTTGCTTAACTTCAAAAATTCATTTTCCTTTGGTTACTTATCCAAATGAACTATGTTACATATGGAATTAAATCTCTCGACGTCTTCTTTAAGCTCACCAAATTTCATAGAACAATTCGTTCATTTGATATATGAAATCATTGCGTGAACGTCACTGCCTCTCAGCACTCGTTTTATCTCAATTCCAGATCTTACTTCCAACTTTGGAAAATCATAACAATTCGGATACTTATCCAATTAAGGCGTTCTTGGTGTTCATTTAAATCTATGTATATTAAATTTAATCATACCAATTTTCAGTCTAAAACTCGTTGATTTGAACATCATAAATATTGTCACATCACCACAGCCTCAAAATAGGGTTACAGAAATATACACCATACACACTAACATATCATCCCATATTGTCATGTAAGTCATATAACTTGTTATACAAACTTAATCATCAACAATTACTCTCTTCCCTTGAGAGGATCCAGTACCTAAAACATAGTTATGCATGTGGAAGGAATGAGATTTCATGGAAATCCCAATAGCAAGTTACACAAACTATAATATCATGCATGAATAATTGTATGCTTAACATGTTATCATGTGATGGGAGCTACTTCATAATGGTACATAAGCAAAATCTAACATGCATATTGTCATGACATAACTTGCAAGGAGTTGCAATCATTCATACTTCATCATAACATGATGACATAAGCTCAAGCTCAACCAAACACCATAATCAACAATCAAGCAAAACAATTAAACAAACATGAGTTATAGTTAGGTATCCTTGCTACCTCTTAGCTATCTTGGTCAAGAACTTCTTGAAGTGCTTTCCTTCCTTCACAAATGTCAAAACCTAGCCATTACAACATAATATCAAGTTACAACTCAACTTGAAACCAAATCCAAGACTAGGTTTTCACTAGCTCCCTTTCTTTCTCTAATTTATGTTTCCTACTTCCACCTTTCCAAAATAAATTCTCATGGTTCATTTCCACATAATTTTTCATGTAGAATCCATATATGAAATCAGAATTTCCAAAATCAAAACATACCAATTGCTACAGTGCCAAACCGAAATGCATGCTCTTGTTTTCCAAAAATTCTCATTTTGATTCCAATGCTTCCAATACTTGTTCTCCTACTTTATCTATAACATCCTCACTTTTCATACGTCTTAGGGACCAAACAGTAGCATCTGGAACCACTTCCAAGGCTGTTGAAATCAAATTACTCAATATGAAATTTTACTCTAGCGAGTACTGTTCACTGCACGAATTCCAGAGAAGTGACCTGACTTCAAAAAATCATAACTAATTCTATAAAAATCGGAATGGAGTGGTTCAAATTGCTACATGAAGCTAACATAATACTATTTCAGGGAAAAATGACTCGTTGACCACGCCTTGACCAGGTCAATGTCAGTCAACGTCCGTAATTCACTGTTCATCCAGCATCCTGTCCCTGATTCCAGCATTCTGGTCCCAACTTTGAAAAATCATACCTTTATGTGTAGACATCCAAATGATACGTTCTATATATCAAATCGAAGCTTGGCATGTCTACTATTTACTGGTAAAATACCATACATTTATTAAATCATTTACTATTTATAATTACAGTTCAAATATCACTGCCTCCATCACGAGTTACTGTTCATAGTGATAATTTTCAGCAATTATACATACATGAATCACATATCAATCATGCTAAGTAATTAATATCTCTTCATGCATCTTTATCTCCTCCATCTTGAGAAGACCTGCTGTAATTGGATTGATATGGAAGGGTGAGATTTCTGGGGAAATCTCAGTAGCAAACAGCACTAAACAATGTATGCATTAATGTGAATACTTGTGCTTGCTTGTGAAAGTGTTAACATTATGTCATGTGCATGCTTCCATGTTACATATGAAATACAATTAGCCAAAGTAATCATAGGAACAGAGCTTCATACATAGGCACATATTCAACACAATTCAACAAAGCCATAGCACATCAAGCATAACATTCAATGCATACAAGTTTAGGATTAGTTTACTACCTGACATGTAGCTTTTCCTTCTAGCTCTTAGCCTTTGCCCTAAGGTTCATTCTTTCCATAGGTTAGAGCCTATACATAGCATAATAATATCTTCATTATTATTCTATCAGCATAGCTCTATTTAACTCATACATAGCTCAAGGATAATATCCTTAATCTGACATTCCCCTGGCTTTCTCTCTACCTTTAGCTACCTTTATTAATAGAGATATTTCTCTATTATAACCACTAAGAGAAATCCTATATTTTATTAGAGAAGGGACTAGATAACTTTATTACCTCATTCCTAAGCTTTGCCCAGTCCCTCAGCTCCTTAGACTGCTCCTGGCTCCACCAGAACTCCTTCCTTCCTTTCCTTTCTTTCTTTCCTTCTCTCTTTCTCTCTTTCTCTCTTCTTTCTCTTCCTTTTCTTGCTAGATCCGTGGTGTGCCTTGAAATGGGAGGGGAGTGGCCTATTTATAGGTGAGAGGAGGTGGAATGAATGGCCCAGATTGATTCACAATGAATGGCTCAGATTGCTTGCTTCCTCAAGAAGCTTTGCCTGCATCATCATGATGACATCACCCTCCTTGCTGACTCACCACTCATGACATCATCTAGGACACCTCAAGGGACACCTAAGGGGTATATGTGGCGAAATGTGGGGCCCTTGGGACACCTCACCAGCTGAGTCAGCCTTTCCAGAGAGTTCCAGAGTCTTTTCCCTGAATGGACAACCGAGATCGTGCCACGTGTCCTCTTGCTTTTTCTCCTTTTTCTATAATCATGCCATGTGTCCTTTGCTTTTCCTCTTTTACTATAATCATGCCATGTGGCACATTGTGGGCCCCATTTATGTCCTCTCATGATTCCAGATCACTTTACCCAGTTCTATCTTGGACCGGGTCACTTTACTTTATTGAAAAAGCACTAAAACATTATTTTAATGCCTCTTGGGCCCACTTTACTCTTGGGCTACGTTTTTGGGCCTTTAAATATCAACTTGGGTTTCTAACCAAGCCCAAGCACTCTGGTGGCTCGGTTCCCAAGGAGAATCCTTAGTAAATTACCATAATGCCCTTACTACCTCTTTAGTACTTATAGGGGCACTATTGTCTTTTCATACCTTACCAGAGTATCTCTTGACCCTAGTCAACTATCCAAATACCCTTTCTTGACTGTCTAACCTTAGTCTAATGATCATAACGCCCTTCGTCTGACTCTAACTTAATGACACAACACAGTGGCATACCTTCAGTGGCATTTTCGTAATTCTTCATTTTTCTCGGTCTTTATTAGCCCTGGCCTATATATTTATCTGAAAATATCATTGGGCCTATAAGGTGCCATTTTGGACCCTCTGTATGATCCCCTATCTTCATGGGCTCAATTCCCGAGAAATTCCCCCGGAACCTATTTATCGGGTCTTTTGATCCACTGTAAATTCTGTAGTAAATTCTACAGAACTCCTTTTTGAGCTCTGTCAGTTTCAGAAATTCTTATATTAATTATAGGAATTTACTGCCACATTTCATCTGATTCTGAGGTCTAGAGCATACTGTATTAATTTTTCTTTTCTTTAGAAATTAATATAAATCTTTCATGACCTCTTATCAGAACTTTGTGTTGCATCACACTGATCAACATAATTTTCTCTATTTACTGAGACCTCTGCTCAACAGGGTCTGGTAGCATCCCTTTTTCAGGCTATATACTGGGCTTCTAAGCCTAAAAATTGGGATATGACATTTCTCCTCCCCTTAAATAAATTTCGTCCTCGAAATTTCAGGGCTAAATCTCTATTCATCCTTCGATGAAGAGTTCCTTTGAGGAGAATGTCCCTTTCTTCCATACTAAACTTTCTCATATACTCCTATATTCTGGAGTTTTTGTTGACTACTCATCATGATTCTTAGTGCAGTCACTTATTACTCATCTGAGTATTCAGCGGAATTCTCTAAATATCCGCAAAACTTCATCTCTCATCTCATATCATCATATGCTTTTATCATCTTTACTAACTCATCATAATACAGAGAGATGACTTATATCATTATTCTTTCTTTTGTTGCTCTACTGCTAAACAGGAGCACATAATAGCATATAGGAGCATATAAGAGCACATACTCTAACATGCATAATGCCCGGCTAGCATGCTGCAGGACTACATACCTGCTCATGAATGCAAAGCTCTAACATCGGAGCTCAAGCATTCCTTCTCTTAATATGCACAGCTCTAACACTCGGAGCTTGCACAACTCTATCACATAGAGCTTGCACTGCTCTAACATTCGGAGCTTTAGCATATTTTACAAATATAACATAACATAGCATAACATAATGCCTGGCATTTCATGCAAGGAGTGAAAGCTCTTAAAGCTCTCATTTGCTCTTTCACACGTATCTTAACATTCAAACATCTTTTCTCTTTCAAAATCAGAGTCTCTCAATCTGTTTATAGGGCTAGCTATAAAGCCACTTCATGTTATACTTCTTAACACATACTTTTCATATCTTTCATGGCATATCTCATCACGTATCTTTTATGTCATATCACGGCATATCCGGCCAAATCTGGCTATATCATAGTCATCTTTCAAATCCATTTCATTTGGACTTGACATAAGGGTTCTAGTCTCTTTCTGTTCACAACCCTTTCAACTTTTCATAACTCTTTCTATAACTCTGTGTACATATGTGCCAACCTCTTGTGGCATTCATACCTCTTCCATTACTTCCCAGGGGGTCACCCATCATTGGGCTACTCTTGCCTGAGCACGCTTAACTGAAATGTGTCGATATCAATCTGAAGCACGGATGCTCACAGGCTCTAACCCTGGTACTCTACTATCTTAGACCCAGCTTATGTTATCTCTCTTGGGTCTATCTGTTCTTCTTATCTCTTTACCTGGAGGATTTATCTATCTTTTATTCTTATAGTAAGGATCTCTTTATTTGACCCTTTCTCATATCTTATGAGATTTGCTCATAACTCCTTGGTACTCAGGATTAATAACTTTAACTTTGATCACTCAGTTCCTGTACGTGTAAGGAGATTTTGAGTTCAATCCCTGATAGTAATAAGGCTATCTAACATCATGGGTACTCTCTCTGTTAGGAGCTAACCAACTTGTGAAGCTTCTGTACCTTAACTTTTCCTTGGTATTCGTCCTTCCAAAGACATATGGTACTTATGGCTCAATACTTTTCTCTCTCTAGGCCAGGTCTACTGCGACCCTCGGGATCTACTGTGATCAACCATAAGCCTCTTCAGGATCTAACTGCGACCCTGGAATTCTACTTTCTGGGAGCCATACTAGGATCTAACTGCAATCCTCCAGAATCTACTGCGATTCTGTTGTACTGTATTCTCATCTTTGGAAGACTTAAACCAAAGGACAAAGTTACAAGGTTAATCACTTCCACATAGTTGTTAACTCAACAGATAATTCCCCTAAAATTATCACATAAGCCAATATTATCTATCAGGTCTTTACTCATTTCCTCTATCACTTAGGAACTTCTCATATAATTCTCATCTTTCATAGCTTTACTATATCCTTTACTGCAGAGAGCTACACAGGCTCTACTATGCACATATCTATCATCATCTATTCGTCTCATCAGAGGGACCTTACTCTATCTGAGCTATACTGTCCCATCTCTTGGCTTTATTTCAAAAGCAATCATTTTCTATCGCAAGAGCAATCTAGCTCTGTTGCAACAATACTAACTTATGTCTTTACTGCTCTTTCTTAGAGCTATACCATCTTTCATAAATGCTTCTCATTTCATTTCATTTTCATCACTCATATATCTTACCCTTGAAGGGATATATCCTGAGTATCGTAATCATCTATCTGTAGATTCACTATTAATCATCATCTTAATCTTATTGCCTATCATTGTCTGATCATATTGTCCAGATCCCAAACATTCATTTAGGAATCGGAAATAACTATTTATCTGACTTAGGTTGCCACATTACCCTCTTACTAGGGTATAGACTCAACCCTTCATTACCCTTTCTTACATAGGGAACATGAGAGTCACTTTATCTTTCAAAATGTGGCTAGCTTTCTCTTTATAAGTCTTAGTCTATTCTAGATTAGACTGTGGTTCCTTTATCTTGGGAACATCAGCGGCCCATCTTGTCTCTAACTTTAGGCCATGTACTACGATTATTCCTAGGCAAGCCTCATTCTAACTTTTAATTCTTTTGTTCAGAAAACACTAGCTGAACAAATTCTTTTGTAACGTAGATCTACTCACATAGAGGATCTACTTCTGAACATCATCTAACCTTTCATATCTTAATTTATATTATCTGGCTTGATTATACTTTATACCAATCCTCTAGTTGACAAACTTCAACGAGGTTGGTATCTTTATTATAACTGTAACGTCTGGTAGCTTCCCTTGACCTAGGACTGGTCAGCTTCTATCTCTACTCATAAAGGAAACTGCTCCCCATACGTTATCCTGCTTAGTCTAGCCACATCGTGCTAAGAAACACGAGACCTCGGCGGTAACGGCTGACTAAGACTAGCCACTTCCTTGAAGATTGCCTCGTACCGCTGTAAGTTATGGGGTACTATTATATCTGTCTGGGTGTCACTATCTCTTGTTCAAATCATTCTCTAGGTAGTGAACACCATCCCCATATCTCATACTAGGGAGGAAACCTCTGTAGTTCACATCTCTAACTTGTTTTAAGGGGTTAGTTTATCTACTCCAGAGCATCACTGAGCCAGAACCTTCTGTTCTGTGCCAGAATCTTATGCTCTGATACCAAATATAACATCCTCACTTTTCATACATCTTAGGGACCAAACAGTAGCATCTGGAACCACTTCCAAGGCTGTTGAAATCAAATTACTCAATATGAAATTTTACTCTAGCGAGTACTGTTCACTGCACGAATTCTAGAGAAGTGACGTGACTTCAAAAAATCATAACTAATTCTATAAAAATCGGAATGGAGTGGTTCAAATTGCTACATGAAGCTAACATAATACTCTTTCAGGGAAAAATGACTCGTTGACCACGCCTTGACCAGGTCAATGTCAGTCAACGTCCGTAATTCACTGTTCATCCAGCGTCCTGTCCCTGATTCCAGCATTCTGGTCCCAACTTTGAAAAATCATACCTTTATGTGTAGACATCCAAATGATACGTTCTATATATCAAATCGAAGCTTGGCATGTCTACTATTTACTGGTAAAATACCATACATTTATTAAATCATTTACTATTTATAATTACAGTTCAAATATCACTGCCTCCATCACGAGTTACTGTTCATAGTGATAATTTTCAGCAATTATACATACATGAATCACATATCAATCATGCTAAGTAATTAATATCTCTTCATGCATCTTTATCTCCTCCATCTTTAGAAGACCTGCTGTAATTGGATTGATATGGAAGGGTGAGATTTCTGGGGAAATCTCAGTAGCAAACAGCACTAAACAATGTATGCATTAATGTGAATACTTGTGCTTGCTTGTGAAAGTGTTAACATTATGTCATGTGCATGCTTCCATGTTACATATGAAATACAATTAGCCAAAGTAATCATAGGAACAGAGCTTCATACATAGGCACATATTCAACACAATTCAACAAAGCCATAGCACATCAAGCATAACATTCAATGCATACAAGTTTAGGATTAGTTTACTACCTGACATGTAGCTTTTCCTTCTAGCTCTTAGCCTTTGCCCTAAGGTTCATTCTTTCCATAGGTTAGAGCCTATACATAGCATAATAATATCTTCATTATTATTCTATCAGCATAGCTCTATTTAACTCATACATAGCTCAAGGGTAATATCCTTAATCTGACATTCCCCTGGCTTTCTCTCTACCTTTAGCTACCTTTATTAATAGAGATATTTCTCTATTATAACCACTAAGAGAAATCCTATATTTTATTAGAGAAGGGACTAGATAACTTTATTACCTCATTCCTAAGCTTTGCCCAGTCCCTCAGCTCCTTAGACTGCTCCTGGCTCCACCAGAACTCCTTCCTTCCTTTCCTTTCTTTCTTTCCTTCTCTCTTTCTCTCTTTCTCTCTTCTTTCTCTTCCTTTTCTTGCTAGATCCGTGGTGTGCCTTGAAATGGGAGGGGAGTGGCCTATTTATAGGTGAGAGGAGGTGGAATGAATGGCCCAGATTGATTCACAATGAATGGCTCAGATTGCTTGCTTCCTCAAGAAGCTTTGCCTGCATCATCATGATGACATCACCCTCCTTGCTGACTCACCACTCATGACATCATCTAGGACACCTCAAGGGACACCTAAGGGGTATATGTGGCGAAATGTGGGGCCCTTGGGACACCTCACCAGCTGAGTCAGCCTTTCCAGAGAGTTCCAGAGTCTTTTCCCTGAATGGACAACCGAGATCGTGCCACGTGTCCTCTTGCTTTTTCTCCTTTTTCTATAATCATGCCATGTGTCCTTTGCTTTTCCTCTTTTACTATAATCATGCCATGTGGCACATTGTGGGCCCCATTTATGTCCTCTCATGATTCCAGATCACTTTACCCAGTTCTATCTTGGACCGGGTCACTTTACTTTATTGAAAAAGCACTAAAACATTATTTTAATGCCTCTTGGGCCCACTTTACTCTTGGGCTACGTTTTTGGGCCTTTAAATATCAACTTGGGTTTCTAACCAAGCCCAAGCACTCTGGTGGCTCGGTTCCCAAGGAGAATCCTTAGTAAATTACCATAATGCCCTTACTACCTCTTTAGTACTTATAGGGGCACTATTGTCTTTTCATACCTTACCAGAGTATCTCTTGACCCTAGTCAACTATCCAAATACCCTTTCTTGACTGTCTAACCTTAGTCTAATGATCATAACGCCCTTCGTCTGACTCTAACTTAATGACACAACACAGTGGCATACCTTCAGTGGCATTTTCGTAATTCTTCATTTTTCTCGGTCTTTATTAGCCCTGGCCTATATATTTATCTGAAAATATCATTGGGCCTATAAGGTGCCATTTTGGACCCTCTGTATGATCCCCTATCTTCATGGGCTCAATTCCCGAGAAATTCCCCTGGAACCTATTTATCGGGTCTTTTGATCCACTGTAAATTCTGTAGTAAATTCTACAGAACTCCTTTTTGAGCTCTGTCAGTTTCAGAAATTCTTATATTAATTATAGGAATTTACTGCCACATTTCATCTGATTCTGAGGTCTAGAGCATACTGTATTAATTTTTCTTTTCTTTAGAAATTAATATAAATCTTTCATGACCTCTTATCAGAACTTTGTGTTGCATCACACTGATCAACATAATTTTCTCTATTTACTGAGACCTCTGCTCAACAGGGTCTGGTAGCATCCCTTTTTCAGGCTATATACTGGGCTTCTAAGCCTAAAAATTGGGATATGACATTATCCCCACACAATTTTCCATTTTAAACTCATTGGAAGCATCAAAATCATGAAATTCCATCATATGAACAGTACCACGTACAGTACCAGCAAGAACACAAAACCCTAAATCCAAACATACTTGAATTCACAAGCTTATACCATTTGATTCTAGCTTGTTTAAGCTTGTCTAAACTATCCATAACATAAAACTCATATTTTAACCACATATGAGCAGCACTTCCAGCAGCAACCATAAGGGAAATATAGCATGAAAACCCCTTAAAACCATGAGCTAACTTGCTAGAACAAAGCTCAAGATCAAGGGAGATGATTACCTTGCTTGTTACTTCACTTTGGTTGCTTCTTTCTTGGTTGAATGGAAATTTTGCAAGAGTTTCCCTATGGTTCACCATGCATGCCTAAGTGTTCTAAATAGGGGGTATTTATAGAGAAATTTGGGTTGAAATGGATGGCCAAGATTGATTTGGTTACTATTTGATCTAAAGGCTCACATTTAATCTTGGATTTTACTTTTTCTAAAAAGAATAATTATTACATCATGTGGGACAGCTCATGGGACACCTAAGAGGGTTAGGTGGCGGGCTGCCCATGCAAGGAACCTTCTGGAGAAATTCTAGTCCAATCCGGTACCGATCAGTATAGTTTCACAATAGCCGAACTGTGTTTTGTTCCTAATTTTTTATAATATACCAGGATATGTATTCTATCCTGGAAATTAATGTCTAGGCTTCTCATATCATTTAAAATTTTATAATGAGTATTTATCTTCCATCCATTCATTGGAAAATGACCAAAATACCCTTGGTGTCTTTTCATGCACTGTACTGACCCTAAGGGCAAAATCGTCATTTCACACCTCTTTATACTGCCTCAGGGTGTATATGGGCTCTAAATAATCCTATTTATACTATATGACACATTTTTAGCCTGTTTAGAGTAGCCAAAATAATCTCCATCCACTACTGGTATAGTGTAGGCATCCAGGGGTATTTTCGTAATTTTGCATGTTTCCTGGACTGCTCTGGTCTCTAGCCCACATAAACTGTCCAGTCACCTTAATGGGCTCATGATGGCGCCAGTTGGGCCTCACTATGGGCTTATTTCCTATATTGCCTTTATGGCCTAATTCACACTATAGCTTCCCCGATCCTATTTATCGGGTATTTTATTTCACGGTAAAATCCCGTATGGTTTCTACAGGATTCCTTTTCTGACTCTCTCAATTTTATAAATTCATATATTAAATATATGAATTTTCTATAAGGTCTCATCTGATTATGAGATCTGAAAAATACTATAATAATTCCTTCCAACTTCATAAATTTATATCAATTAATCGGGACCTCAAATCAAAATTCTGCGTTGTGTTAAACTGACCGGAATATTTTGTCTATCTACTGGTAAAATTTGGGTCTAATCTGATTCCGAGCATTTTTGGCCTGTTTTGGCTCAACTTTTCCATATTTATATTTAGGTCCCTTAACTTTTGAATAATTGCACTTTAGTCCCTGAACTTTTCATTAATTGCATTTAGGTCCCTCCTTTTTCTTCTACTTTCACTTTTCACCTTCAAACTTTTAAATTTTCATTTTGGTCCCTATTATTTTCTTAGTTATTAATCCTTCCCTTTCCTTTCACAATCTGATACAGTTTATTCTAAGAATCTTATATCCATTGCAGATAAACTGTACAGGTACATTAGGTCAAAAAATTGGGGATATGACAATGTGCGACTTGAGAAATTTGGAAATTGTTACTACATCATCTTTCCTTGTTGGTATGGTCTCCACCCATCTTGAAAGATAATCCACAGCTAGCAAAATATATGTATATCCAAAAGACAGTGGAAATGGTCCCATGAAGTCAATGCCCCATACTTCAAACACCTCACAAAACAGCATAGTTGCTGAAGCATTCCATGCCTTTTGTCAGTCCACCAAACTGTTGGCACCTATCACAGGCCTTACAAAATTCATAGCAGTTTTTGAATAATTGTGGCCAATAAAAACCAGCATCAAGAATCTTCCTTGATGTCTTCTTTGTGCTGAAATGGCCTTCACAAATAGAAGAATGACAAGCTCTAAAAATGCTATCTACTTCTTCACTTGGTACACACCTTCTTATAACTTGATCACTGCATATTTTCCATAGAATGGGTGGTTCCCAAATATAAAATTTTGCCTCATGCCTAATCTTCTGGCCCTAAAAATGAGATAAGGAAGGTGAAATTAAACTAGTAACAATATAATTCACTATGTGGCAGTACCAAGTGTAACTACAGAAATTATAGAAACAGAACAATCTCTAAATGTATCACAAATAAGGTCAAAATCTAATACTCCCCTTGTATTTTTAGGCAACCTGCTCAAATGATCAACTAAGAACTTAACAGTAGCATGGTCAGTGTATATAATCACTTTAAAACTCAAAAGATAAGATCTGAATTTATCCAATGCAAACACAATGGCAAAGAGTTCTTTTTCTATGGTAGTATAGTTCTTTTGAGTATTATCTAATGTCTTAGAGGCAAATGAAATGACTTTAGACAGCTTACCATCTTTCTATCCTAACATTGCACCTACAGCTTCATTTGATGCATCACATGAAAGCTCAAAATCTAAATGCCAATTAGGTGCAGCAAGTATAGGTGGTATGATAATCATAGCTTCAATAGTGTCAAATTCTATCTTACAAGTATCATCAAAACTCTATATCTTTTTGCATGAGTTTAGAAAGTTGAGACGTAATCTTGCTAAAGTCTTTAATAAACCTTCTATAGAATCCAGCATATCCTAGAAATGACCTTAGTTCCTTCAAAGATTTGGGATAAGGAAGAGAAGAAATAACCCCAATCTTAGCTTTATCTATCATGATCCCATCTTTAGATATTAAATGTCCTAGAACTATGCCTTTATCTACCATGAAGTGACATTTTTCAAAATTTAGTACGAGCTTTTTCTCAATGCATCTTGCTAGAATTTTCTCCAAACTTTCTAAACATTCATCAAAATCCTTACCATACACTATAAAATCATCCATGAATACCTCCATGTTTTTTTCCAAGAATTCCCTGAATATAAACATCATAGCTCTTTGAAATGTTCCAGGAGCATTGCATAATCCAAAGGCATCCTCCTATAAGCATAGGTACCAAATGGGCACGTGAATGTGGTCTTCTCTTGATCTTCTGGTGCAATTGGAACCTAAAAATATCCTGAAAAACCATCAAGAAAATAGTAATGGGATTTCCCAACAAGTCTTTCTAGCATTTGATCTATGAATGGTAAAGGAAAATGTTTCTTCCTAGTTGCACCATTCAATTTCCTGTAATCAATACACACTCTCCATCAATTCTGCACTCTAGTAGGAATTAGTTCATTTTTTCATTCCTTACCACAGCTATTCCACTATTCTTTGGCACAACATGAACTGGACTTACCCATTCACTGTCTAAAATTGGGTAAATAATGCCAGTATTCAACAGCTTAGTTACCTCTTTCTTGACCATATGAGATATCAAGGGGTTTAACCTTCTTTGTTGATATTTAATAGGCTTGGTTCCTTCCTTCAATAGAATTTTATGTGTGCATACAAATACATCTATACCAGGTATATCAGCTATAGGCTATCCTATTGCTCTCTTATGTGCTTTTAAAACTGAAATAAGCTTTTCTTCCTTAGAAACAAAAGGTAAGTTAGCAATTATAACAGGTAATGTATTATTTCCAGCTAAAAACAGACATTTAAGGTTAATAGGAAGTAGTTTGAGTTCCAACTCAGGTGGTTGGTCAATTGATGGAACCAACTTCTTAGTTTCTGGAGCTGTAACATGCTTTATCAAGTCTGTCCTCATAGGTTCTGTGTTGTTCATTTATATCCTTATAATGAGAGTTCTAGCAACTAGTTCTCCCATAATTTTATCCTATTGTTTCTCTCCAAATCCTTCATTTAAAAAGTTAGTAATAGATAAAGAAAATGATTGTAGGGTAGAAAGTAAGCTATCAACTAAGATACATTAATACTTGACACATCACCACTACTATCCAAAGAAATTACAGAAGAAGAAATTTCATATTCAAGCAATTCACATTCAGCTCTATCAGATTTCAGCATATGCTTTCCATGTTCCTCTTTAGCCTCTTCAATGTATGCCTCAATTGCACTTAAGCCTGACAGTGAGTAATCTTCAAATGGATGTCTCATTGCTTCATAGACATTAAAAGTTATGACATTATCACCCACTTCGATTGTGATGCTCCCATTTTTCATACTTATCACAGTGTTGGCTATTTTAAGGAATAACCTACCTAAGATAATAGGTCCTTCTAAATTTGACTCATGTGACATATCCAAGACATAAAAATATGCACGTATAATCAAGTCCTTGACTTTAACCAATATGTCCTCTAACAGTCCCTCAGGTTTCCTAGTGGTTCGATCAATAAGTTGTACTATCATAGATATTTCTTTAAGTGAGCTGTGCCTATGCCTATTAATGTATAAATAAAAGTTGGCATCATATTGATGGCTACACCAAGATCTAACAGAGCACTAGCACACAGAAATTTACCAGTGGTGATTGGGATTGTAAAGGAACCTGGATTATCACATTTAATAGGAAGTTGTGGCTTAAACAAAGTTGACACACTAGATCCTACTTGAACCCTTTCATTTGGTTTACAGATTCTTTTATTAGTGCAGAGTTCTATCATGAATTTTCCATACTTGGATATGCTTCTAATCATATCTACAAGTGGAACATTAACTTCTAATTTCCCTAACATATCCATAATATCTTGTTCCTATTTATCTTTCAAAACCTTCTTTGGACACATGTATGCATTAGGGAAAGGCAGGTGTTTTATGCTTACTTCTCTGTCTTTCTGTTCTGCATCTTCATGCTCCTTATTCTGAATTCTGCTTGGTTTCTGATTTACACTGCTGGAAGTAGCCATTGTTTCCAGCATAGCAGATGATTGGGCAGCTTCCTTTACTGTAGTTTACTCAATATTCTGTTGCAACATGTTATGCTCTTTGCTACTTTCTGATTTAGGAGTAGATGAAGGCTTTTCTCCAATCACTTTTGCAACTCCAGATCTATTCTACTACTCAATTACTTCCTTATCCCTTGCATCCTCTACTGTATCTACTTTCCCTACTATTTTTCCACTTCTCAAGCTTATAGCATTTACAGATTTGGGGTTAATAACTGTGTTTGAAAGTAATTTTCCCCCAATTCTAGCCTGGACATCATTCACTAAGTTTGCTAGCTGTGATATATAGCCATTCATGTTTGCTGCTTTTGTCTCCCATTGTTCAATTTTACTCTCTAATACAGCAAATTTGGCTTCTGTTGTTGTTTGGTTATTCTTCATAGTATATCTCAAGTCCTTGAAGTTAGAGCAGAAATTTGTGTTGATGGAGTTTATATTGGAATTCATTACAGTAATACTCTTCATTATCTCAGATATTCCATCGTTCTTTACAGCAGAATGTACTTCGATAGCTCTAGAAGACTCAGGCACTTGCTTATCATTGTTGAATCTATTCTACCTAAAATTCTTGTCTCCACCTCCATCCCTCCATCTGAAATTAGGATGATCTCTCCATCCTTCATTATGTGTTGGAGTATGGATTCCTTTATGGGTACTTGTCATATCCCCAATTTTCTTACCTGATGTAACTGTACAGTTTATATGAAATAGACATGAGATTCTTAGAATAACTTGTATCAAATTGAGGTAGGAAAGAAAGGGATTAATAACTAAGGAAAGTTCAAGAACCTAAACGCAAATTAGAAAAGGTTGAAGGCAAAAAGTTAAAGTAGAAACAAAAGTTGGGCAAAAGTGGTAATTATCAAAAGTTTAGGGACCTAAATGTAAATAAGCAAAAAGTCAGGACCTACATGTAATTATGAGAAAGTTGAATCGAAAAAGGCTAAAAAATGCCCGGAATCAAATTAGAGCCAAATTTTACCAGTAGATAGACAAAAATATTCCGGTCAGTTTAACGCAATACAGAATTTTGATTTGAGGTCCTGATTAATTGATATAAATTCCTAAAGTCAGAAGAAATTATTACAGTATCTTTCACACCTCAGAATTAGATGAAACCTTACAGTAAATTTCTATATTTAATATAAGAATTTATAAAATTGACAGAGTCAGAAAAGGATTCTTGTAGAATTCTTACAGGGTTTTAAAGTGGAATAAAACATCTGATAAATATGGTCAAGAGAGATATCTTGGGATTTGTGCCATAAAGGAAATGAGCCCATACCAAGGCCCAAATGGTGCCACCATAAGCCCAGTAAGGTGACTGGACAATTAAGTGGGCTAGAGTCCAGAGTAATCCCGTAAAAGTGCGAAGTTACAAAAATAGCCCTAGATGACCAGATTGTACCAGTGATAGATGGAGGGCATTTTGATCATTCTGGACAGGCCAAAAATGTGTAATATAGTATAAATATAATTAGTTAGAGCCAGTATATGCCATGAGGAAGTGCAAAGAGGGGTAAAATGACAATTATGCCCTTAGGGTTAATATAGTGCAAGAAAGGACACCAAAGGTATTTTGGTCATTTCCTAAGGGATGGATGGCAAATAAATACTCAGTCTAACAATTTCAATGGTATGTGAAACCTAGAAAAAGGTTCCCAAGACAAAATACATATCCTGGAATATTATAAAAATTAGGAACAAAAAACAGTCTAGTTTTTGTGAAATTGCTCCGATCGGTACCAAACTAGACTAGAATTTTTCTTATCAGTATATTTACCTTTTTCTAGTGAAACATGGCCTTGTGTGATGTCATGCATGGCATCAAAAGGCATGCCTTCTAGGGAAAGTTTGTTCAAGAATGAATATGGACCATTAGATCAAATAGTAACCAAACCAATATTGGCCATTCATTTCCACCTAAATTTATCTATAAATACCCCCTTATTTTAGACCCCATTCGGTATGCTTGAGAACCATAGGGAAACTCTTGCAAAATTTCCATTCAACCAAGAAAGAAACACACAACTTGAAGCAATAAGTGAGGTAATCATCTCCCTTGTTCTTGAGCTTTGTTCTAGCAAGCTAGCTCTTGATTTTAAGGGATTCTTGTGCCATATTTCCCTTGTGGTTTTTGCTGGAAGTGCTGTCCATATGTGGTTAGAATATGAGTTTTATGTTATGGATAGTTTAGATAAGCTTAAATAATCTAGAATCAAGTGGTATAAGCTTGGAAATTCATGTATACATATAATTGGATGTTTATGTTCATGGCTGTTACTGTACATGACACTGTTCATATGTTCAAATTTCATGATTTTGATGCTTCCAATTATTTTAAAATAGAAAATTGTGTGGGGATAAAGTAGGAGATCAAGTATTGGAAGCATTGGAATCAAAATGTGAATTTTTGAAAAACAAGGGTTTGCTTCGGTCAAGGGCAGCAGGTCATGAGATGTTTTGATTTTAGAAATTCTAGCTTCTTATTTGGATTCTACATGAAAAGGTATGTGGAAATGAACACCAAGAATGCCTCAATTGGTTAAGTATTCGATTTGTTATATTTTTCTAAGTTAGAGTTAAAATCTGGAACTAAGAGAAAGTAAGTAACTAGAGGCAGTAACGTTCTGACATTAATTTGGTATAGTAAATTAACCATTTTTTCTGTGAAATTTTGTGAACTTAAAGAGCACATCTGGAGCTTCAAATCCATAGGCAGCACAATTTATTTGGACAAGTAACCAAAGAGTAATGAAGTTTTGAAGTTAAGGCAAAGAAACTAGAACTTCCAGATTTTATCAAATAAATAGTGTTTTTCAATGAATAAACTGATTTTATTTGGATAATGGGACCTTAGTTTTATATTTTTCCTTCAAATTTAAATGGAATATATTTCATTAGAAATTGGAACAAACTTATTTCAATTTTTCTACATTTAATTATGAATTTTCAAAGTTGGATACATGTCTGAAATTACCAAATGAACAGTAGCATGAACAGTACCCCAAGAGCAATTCTTTTGGAAATTAATGTTTCTAAGGAAAAAGGCTATGTAATTGGTTCCAATGACTTTCAAATGAGTATAATTAAAGTTGAAAGTAAGGATATGATAGTACTAATTATGTTTGTTTTGATAGATAGCTGATACTTCTTCACATTGCGTAGGGCAATGACAGTGGTGTGTATAGGAGAATAACAAAGTTGACAACTAGGAGCAACAAGAGCTTGAGAGTATGGGCTTTGAACATGTGAATTTCCCAATTGAGCAGTAAGGTTGTTAATCTGAGCATTCCTGGCAGCAACTTGAGAGGATAAATAATTATAATCTTGAGAAGGCCTTGCAGAAATCTCATGGACTTGCCTAGCATCACATCTCCCATACTGTTGGTCATTACTTGCTATTTTCTTAATCAGGTTCCATGCTTCATCTGGAGTTAAATCATCAATAGAGCCTCCAACAGCTGTATCCAAATTCTTTCTGCATGCATAGCACAATCCTGAATGGAAATACTGCACTAAATGCTCAAGTTATAGCAACATGTAAAACCATTCCTTTGCCTTTCATTCAAGTGTAAAACAGAATACTTGTCTTTGCACAGCATCCATGTTAGTACCTACAGGTTTCATGGATGAGCAAACCCACTGCATAGTCTTCAAGTGCTTGAAAGGATCTTCACCTGCCAATCCATAAAATTTTGGTAAGTTACTTAACAAAGGACCTTTTAACTCAAAATTAACATCTAAAGCAGGACAAGTGCGGAAAGGATCAAAGTTTGCATGAGAAGAAGTCAATTCTCTTATGCTCCTATGTGCTCTTCTATTGTTCATGTTATTCTCTCCATGTTGCTCATTTTGAATATTCTAGTTATTAGTATGAGTATCAGCTTCATTAACATGCTCCATGACAAAATGATTATCTAATAGAGCACCAGATGCATAGTCAATTTTAGCAATAGAGTCACTAGAAGTAATAGGCTCAATAGAAGATGCAACACTAGCTTGATTTAAGATCTTAACCTTCTTAATTTGCCTAAGTGTTATATTGATTTCTTTATCCCAATGAAAGAATTTAGAGCTTCTGTTCATGTAAATCATGCTCAACAATAATGTAAAATATCAAATCTGTCATAAATGTAGCAATTCTAGGAATTCAGATCAAACAATCGTAGTTCAAAATAGTCAAGTTGCAACTAAAAGGTCACTAGGTTGCGACTAATAAGCACAGAGAATAGAGATCCTGAAAAAAAAAGAACTTCACACCACGACTAGTAATCACACCAAGAAAAAATTCTGAATTAGGACTTTTGGTCACAACCAAATGTCACTTTGGTTGTGACTAAAAATCACAGATAGTAAAACACTTGTAGTTTTCAATCTAACTACTGAAAATAAATTCTATGCTATTGTTTATGCTTTTAAGTGTTTATAATGATGAGATGAATGAATGACAAGCGTGTTCCCTTGGAGATTACCTTACCTTCATTATCCACAAAATATGAGGATTAGATCAGTTGAATTAGAATATGTTAGCTAATAACTCGCTAGCTAAATCTCAATTAAAGCTACAACTCGCTGACATTAAAAGAGATTAAGAAACATTTAACTCAGACATAGTAGAATATGAATTAAACATAATCACTTCAATTAATCATAACTATATTTAACTCAATCAAAGATACAAATCAATCAAAGGATGGTTATGCAGAAATAAGAAATCCAACTCAGTTCCTTACTTCTTTATCCTCTACTACTCTAATTGCATCATTAATTATAGCATTAACTATATTAACTCGATACAATTAACTCTGAATTAAAGACCCAATGAACTCCCTATTCAGCTCAAGGATTCTGGTGCAGCATCATCTCCATGAGAACACATCAGCTTAGCCTTGCATTGCTATCTAAACTTCAGCAGCAACAGAAAATGCAGCAGTCATGGTGAAAATGATAGAAGAAGATGATGATGAATTTTAGTACTTTCCTCTGGTTCTATTGACTATAATAGAGGAAAGTGCATAACATAAATTATAGATAGAAATGGAGCAACAATGAAATGAGAGTGTGCATAATGGAATGGAAAATGAGAATGGAGTGTAGATTAATGTAGAATGGATCTGTGTCTTTAGCTCCCGGCCAGCGTCCCCCTTACAGAAGCTATAATGCGTGATATATAGGGAAGTATGGAATGGGTGAGGTCATGTATGGAATCAGCATGTGCAGATGGTGTGTTCATGTATGTATCAGCCCTTCCATGTGACAACACATGCTTTCCAGCCAGTTGTGATCCTCTCGTGTAATTTGTTGTGATGCACATATGCTTGTGCTGCTAAAATGTGTGATTCTATTTAGATCCAGTGTGTGTGCGTGAACAATACATGAACAGTGCCCCTCCATGTGCCAACACATGCATGATCTCCCATTTGCAATGTGTTATCAGATCTAGACCTAGCACATGTTCCATGTGATTATACAGCTCTTGGATCCAACACATATTCCATGTATTCAGCTGTCAATTGATCTAACATACTGATTGGTCACTGCAAAGTGGAAATTTAATAGATTATTTATCAAATTAATTACTAAAATCAAATCAATTAATTTCTACTTGCTTCATTTTAATTTTATTAATTAATTGCTCATCATATTGGTAAATGGGGATAAAATTAATAATAAAACACACTAAAAACACACTAAAAATATGCAGAAGATGCTCAAATATACAAAAGAGAGGAAGGAACAGGAATTCATGGATCAACTCATTATATTGCCAAAACAAAATGAGTATTTCTAAATCCTCTCTCTTTATAATTGAATATATCTGAAATGTTTTAATGATAATTCTTCCTTGCTATATGTGTCTATGTGTGTTTGACAAAAATCTTCTTTGTTGCATTTTTGAAATTAAGATATTGTTTTTAAAGTTAATGTTTTAAAATATCATACGAATATTTTTTTAAAAAAAGAAGCCATGAATTTATCAAAGAGGTTATCGATAAAGGTTATTATGGATAAACTAATTGATAAATTAACTTATTTTGTAGAAAATGTCTTGCACTATTTTTCAATATTTTTTTTTGACAAGAACACTTATCCAAATGTTGTTCAATAAATTTTGTGAAAAAGTATTGATATTTATCGAATTGATTACCGATAAGGGCACTTATCGAAGAACTATTAGATAAATTTGCTATTTTTGTTAAAAGTAAATGATGTTTCTGATCGAATAACATTTTGATATGAGAGCTTTTATAAGTATTTTTTTGATAAATTTTGTGTGAATTATTTGAAAGAGGGAGTTATTTATCAAACAACTTATCAATAAGTGTACTTATTGAAGAGCTATTTGATAAATATCTTACGATTGTTTAAATAGTTATCGATAAACACTTCAAATATAATACTTTTTGAAAAGCTTATCAATAAGATAACAGTTATTTAAGAAAAATATGACTGCTACACTCTAGTTTATCATCGAATATTTTCTCTCTCTGTGTACCAAAAGATCTTAACTGCTTCTATAACCTCCCACCAACAATTAAACTTTCCTATAATGTTTCCCAACATTCCATAACCTCTCATCCTACAAAAAAGCAATATGCTTCTTCATCTCTGCCATATTCATCAAACATCCCCTCTATTTGTCATATTCATATGAGCAATCAATGGCAAGAACCAAGGTACCAAAAGTTAGAATAGAATAGGGAACGAAAAAGAAAAAGGGAAATTCTTTGGAACCTAAGGTTGCAAAGGTTAAAAGAAATATGATTATTACTACATTATAGGCTCAAATTCAATCATGAGAGAGCCCAGCCAGACAGGATACTCAGTAAAGCTTAAAGCACAAGAGAAGAAATGAGACTTCTCAAGGTATTACTGAGTCTTCATCTCCATCTCTTGCTGATTCTAATCATATTCTTACTCCTCCTCCCAACTTTACTCTACTTACTGATAGATAAAGGGAAGCTTAAGGCATAATTTGCCCATAAGGACTTTTATCATGTCAATGTTACAGATTTAGATTACTTAAAGTACAATGAAAAGACCAAATTGGGTCAAACTAACCCTATAAAGCACCATGAAAACTAGCTACAAGTAAACTTCTCATATTGCCCTAAAGTAGTAAAGTAGTCAAAAGATTTTATTACTATATGAGAGTATTTGATGAATAGTCACTTGATCACAGAATTAACAGGAAGAGAAATTAGATTGAACTCAAATGTGATCAACTTCTTGCTGCAGACAACATATTTTAAAAATAATCCAGAATTATCCATGAGACGGATCTATGAGATTCTAACTTATCTGGTAATATGAAATCTGTACCTAAGGACATGTGTGATTATCATAGGATAATCTCCTATATTTACTCAAGAAGCATGGTTAACAAGCCTGGAAGCCTTACTTACTTGATCGAGGAAGATTATAGTTTATTGGCTAGGATAATTGATGGGGAGAAAATCAACATTGGTGACTTAATTTACAATATGGTCTTTTTTAGGAGAAAGGAGAAAATGAAGTCAAGATACTAAGGTTTAGTGCAAAATAAATTCATAGGATGAGAATTTCCCTGCCTTTGAATACTAGAGAAAAGAAGTCTTAGAAAGAGAAGTATCCTATACAACCAGATAAAGGCCAATCTTCAACTTCTCCTACTTTTCCTACCACTGCACCTTCTTTTGCTCAGGAAGGCATGCATAATATAGTCCAACAAGAACTTAAAAGCTTTAAAGGAGATTTATCGGCTTAAGTTGAAGAAAGCATGAAGTCTTTTTATTTTGATTTTCCTAAGCTACTCAATATGTTTAAACACTCTTTGGAAGACAAGATTCTTTATGAGGTTGCAAAAGTTATTCAAGCCAACAAGAATCAAGTGGCCATTCATCTCCATATTCTTTATCTGTAGAAAAAGGCACTCAGGTTTCTAAGAAAAGAAGTGGAAGTTTTAAAGAACCAAATCGCAAGTTCCAGTCAACCTAGTTTATCCTCTAAATATAAACACCCTTCTACGCCAATAATGCCCCTAAAACTTAGTAAGGCTTCCCCTCCTTGGTCCTATTTTTTATTGATGTAAAAAGTGGGGAGAGAAATAGATAAATTGATTAGTAATAATTTGTTTTGTTCATCTTGTTTGTTGAGATGTGATTGTTTAATTTTAATGAAATCAATGCTTCTATGTATCTTTTCATTGCTTGTTTGTAAATGCTTATGTGTAAATTGAAATTCAATGATTTTTAAAGTTTTTTCAATTAAGTTTACTTCTATGTATCTTTTTATTGGTTATTTGTCAGTGCTTATTTGCAAATTGAAATTCAATGATTTTAAAACAAATCAATTAAGTTTTGACATCATCAAAAGGGGGGAAATGTTAGACTTCAATATTTTGATTGTGCCAATTACTTGAGAAAAGATTTTAAAATGAAACTTAATTGATAAAGAGCATTTATCAATGAGCTTATCAAAAAGGTAGTTATTCGATAAATGAGAAAGAATTTTTGAAGAAAAATATGTTTTCTAAAAAGCCATTTATCGATGACCTATTCGATAAGGTTTCTTATTGAGAAAGACTTTGATAAATCAATCATATCTAGTTGAGAAAATTCTGAGTCATGCTATTATGAAACTAAAGTTATTCGAAGCTCTATTCAAAAAATAGATTTATAGAATAAGCCTTCAATAAATCTTGTAAAGACTCAATTTGTGAAAAGATTTTATAAAAGGGTTTTATCGAAAAGTTGATCAAACAATGGATTTATCGATAAGATATTCAATCCATCAACTCTAATTTTAAAAGAATAAATTTTGTTTTCAAAGACCCATTTATCGAAAGATTATTCCATAATGGAAGTTATTGAACAACTCTTTAACAAATAGAGAAAGTTTCTTATTATTCAAAAGCACTTATAAATGACTTTTCATACATTCTACCACTTTGCTTTTGATAAAATACTATCTTATTTGTTTGACATATTTTAGAAATACCTATGATCAGAAATTGAGAAAGTTTAAAGATTTAAAAACCTAATCATTAAAAATGTTTTTGAAATTATCCAAGATCACTTGATTTTGAGTTTTTTGATAAATAATCTTCACAGTGATCTAATTACTTTCTTTTTAATTTGATCTTTAGAATATTGAGTCACAAATTTATATAAAATAAAATTAAAGAAAATAAGATAAAGTTACTTCAAATTCAAATCACTGAAATCTTGATTTTGTTTGTTGTGATTTGATTGTTTGAAATGATTCATTGCTTAAATGCTTATTGATCTATTTAAATCATCTATGACTTAGTCTTGAATTTTTGAAGAAATACTTTTCATGAATGATTAAAATCTTATCTATTATGATCCTATCAATGAGATACTCAATCACATCATTTATTGAAGAGATCTTCGATAAGATCCTTCATTAATCTAAATATGAATGTCATAGAATATCTAATTGATTGGTAGTCTTGTGTTATATTTGTATTGAGCTTATGAATTACTTTGATTTGATTGAATGAATGATCTTCATGGATTTATAGCCTTATCTTATTTGATGGATGAATATATAAGCTCATGACTCATTTTGATATATTAAATATTTTTAGTAGAACTTATAATGTTGTGATATGTCCTAATATGCTATGATCTAATTTGCTAAATATTCTTGAGCTATTTGATCTTATTTGTTAAATGATCACATGAACTTTTATTTCCAAATATGATTATGATTTGATAAAAGATCATAATGATTTAAAGTCTATTTGAAAAGATTTGAAAAGAATGTTCTTCAGTATTCATCGATAAGTTATTCGAAGAATCTATTTATCGAAGAACATTTTGATAAATGGTGTATTGTGAAATATATCGATAAGTCTAGAAGCATATGTTTTCAAAAAATATTTTTCAAAGAGTTATTTGATAAGGACATTTATCCAATAAATATTCGATAAGATTTTAACTATTTCAAATACAATTTTTCATAAATTTATCAAAAACATTTTCGATAAGGATGTTCTTCGATAATTCAATCTAGTTTGCAAAAAGAATTTTAAATCACTTTATCAAATTTTGATCTTTAATCTAAATCATTTGGAGACACTTGCTATATGCTTACACTAATTATATATTATTACTAAAGCATGTTTTAAGATTATTTGCATAATCAATTAAAGAGAATGATCACAAAGCAAAAAGCATCAATGCATACGTCAGCAATAATGGCTATATTTGACAATGCCTATCTCAACAGCTACTTCAAAACTTCAACAGAATTATGAAGACGAAGTATAAAACAAGAAGAAGCCAAAGTGACAAAATTGAAGAAGTTGGAAAACATAAGAAGATACAACTTACTCTTAACATGCACTTTGATCATACACAATAATTGTATCTCTATTTGACTATGTTTCTCTCATTTGATACAGAGCATATACATTCTTATGTGAGACAAACTTAGAGAGTTTAAGAGCATAAGTGTTTATCATATTCACTCTACTGAGAGAGTTTTATTTGTAATAAGCAACTTTTCATATTGCTCAAGAGTGGGAATATCTTGAAGTAAATTGTAACCTTAATAGTTGTAAGGGGGAGTGAGAAGGATTCTCACTGAGATTACCTTATAGGTTGTAAGGGGAATGTGAGGGATTTACACGTTGATTGTACTAAGGTGCCAACTGAAAGATCCTTCTTTTATATGTCTTAGGGACCAAACAGTAGCATATGGAACCACTTTTAAGGTTATTGAAGTCAAATTATACAATCTGGAATTTTACTCTATCGAGTACTGTTCACTATGCAAATTCTAGAGGAGTGACCTGACTTCAAAAAATCACAACTAATTCTAGAAAAATTGAAATGAAGTGGTTCAAATTGCTACACAAAGATGACTTAATTTTATTTTAGGGAAAATAACCCATTGACCACTCCTTAACCAGGTCAATATCAGTCAACATATGAAGTTTACTGTTCATCCAGTGTTTTTCTCTTATTCTAGCATTTTGGTCCCAACTTTACATAACATTTGTACTATCCAATCCCCAGCTTCTCTTCATGCTTCTTTAATCCTTGCTCATCATAAACCTGTGGGATTGAGATTATATGGAAGGGGATGAGATTTCTAAAAAAATCTCAGTAGCAAACGATACTAAACAATGCATGCATTAATGTGAATACTTGTGCTTGCTTGTGAAAGTGTTTAACATTGCGTAATGTGCATTCTTCCATGTAACATATGGAATACAATTGGCCAAAGTAATTATAGAAATAGAGCTTCAAACATAAGCACATATGCAACACAATTCAACAAAGCCATAGCACAACCAAGCATAACATTCAATGAATTCAAGTTTAGGATAAGTTTACTACCTGGCGTGTAGCCTTTCCTTAGTCCTTAACCTTTTCTCTGAGGTTCCTTCTTTACATAGGTCAGAGTATATACATAGCACAATAATATCTCCATTATTATTCTATCCAGTATAGCTCTACCTAACTCATGCTTAACTTAAGGTAATACCCTTAATCTGACAATCCCCTAACTTTCTTTATATCCACGGCTAACCTTATCAAGAGAGATATTCTCTATTCTAACTATTAACTTTATAAGAACAATCCTCTAATTTATTATATTAGGGACTAGAATAAATTACTTACCTTATTCCTAAACTTGCCAAGTCCCTAAGCTCCTTTGATTGCTCTAACCTCCACCAAAACTCCTTTCTTTCTTTCTCTTTCTTTCTTTCTTTCTCTCTTTCTCTCTTCTTTCTCTTGTTTTTCCATGCTTGGCCATGGGAATGAAGTGAGGGGGAAGGGTCTATTTATAGGTGGAGGGAGGCGAAATGGATGGTCCAGATTGAATCGTGATAAACGGCTCAGATCGCTTAGCTTCCTCAAGAAGCCTTGCTTGTATCATTACTATGATATCATCATCCGAGATGACTCATCAAAATGACATCATCCATGGGACACCTCACATGCTAGGTGGCGTAATGGTGGGGCCCTTAGGACATCTCACCAGCTGACTCAACACTTCCAGAGAATTCCAGAGTCTTTTCCTGGAATGAACGACTGAGATTATGCCACGTGTCTTTAGCATTTTCTTCTTTCCCTAGACTCATGCCATGTGGTGCCTTGTGGGTCCCATGAGGATACCTTTTATGTCACCTCATGGTTCCAGATGAGTCTAAAGCTTTATCTGATCACTTTTCCCAATTCTATCTTTGACCGAGTAACTTTACTTTATTGTAAAAGTACTAAACTAATATTTTAATACCACTTGGGCCCACATCACTCTTGAGCCACGTTTTTGGATGTATAGGAATGTCATCTTGGGTCTCTAATCAAGCCCAAGCACTCTGGTTGCTCAGTTCCCAAGAAACATCCCTTTCTTGTCTAAAATGACTATTATGCCCCTAAGGACTTTCACTATTTTCAATTTAGGCCCTGATCTTTCACTTTCTTGCAGTTTAGTCCCTGAACATCATATGTATACTTATGGGACTTTTGCTAAATAGGGCCTGGTAGTATACCTTTTTTAGGCTGCATATTGGGCTTTTATGGCTAAAAATTGGGATATGACACCAAGAGCCCACTGAATCTTGAGGATAGTGGAACACTCAGAGGAGCTCTTTAAGGACTGGATATAGTTCAAGTGGTTAGACTGAACTAGTATAAATCTTCCTGTACAGTACTTCTTTGACAACTTCTTCCTTTGGTGATATCATTCTAAACTCTACTCTTTGATTTTGTTTTAATATCCCTAGAGTTTTCAAAAATTTTAAAATCACCCAATTCACTCCCCTATTAGGTGATACAACCAAATTCAACATAATTGTTGATTGTTTGATTATGACCATGGTAGTTGTCTATGGCTCTACATGATAGTGACTTAACATATATAATTGTTATAACTCCAATATATTATTAAACAATGAGAGCCACATGTCAATCATCAAGAGTGCTCATCTTATTGGTGATATCCTTATGCACTCTTGCTTTTATTTTATTTTTATTATTATATCTTTTTAATTATTAATCAAGTTCTCTTCTACTACTACTCCTTCTCACACTTAGTCTAATATAGAGTTAAGTCACACATTGACCCCATATAAAGAATATGACCTAGATTAATCTCTATACTACATAGATATTAATTTAGTAATTAATTTGAGTATTAACGACAGGCAGTGTGTGACTACAATATGCCAATCAATAATCTAATCAAATATTCCCTTGAATACATTTTAGTTACTTCACTAAAACTAACTAGATACCCAAACAATTCCACTAATCTGAATTCTTTTGAAATGAATGCTCGAGCCTTTTCTGCTTTCACAAGATGCAGCTGATACACGGCACTGAATAACAACAACACAATTGAATCCCTCGCCCAACACACACACAAGGAAATAGAGAATTATCACTTGCCTACCTATGATTCTCCAAGGAGGCTCACCGTATCCTGGTGAAGAATTTGATTTTTTGTTCTCCATGACTCCCAAATTAAATTCTCAAGTTTGATTTGATGTGCTTTGCTCAAGGGGAAATAAAGTGGTGTGAGAGTGAAGGAGAAGAAGACGATGATGAGGAGAGAGAAGAACTGACATATAGAGCAAGGAGAAAGAAAGTCATTAATGGATAGAAGTGGATAGAATTTTGTTTTATGCGAATTATGAGGACCAAACAATTACCTAATCTTTGGCACCAACTGAAAATAACATCACCACCAACCCCAAACCATATCAACTTGCCAAAATATCATTTCTCCTTTTCTTCCTATGTCCCATCTTTATAAACATGATGATTCGCACAGACTGTCATCATCCTATGCATCAAAATAAAATTAATTGCACCCTATTAATGTAGTATAAGGCACAACCCTATAGTTCTTCTCGAGGAACCTTGTTATTGGAAACCTAGCAAACTGGTGACAAAACCATTGCAAACCTAAATGGAAAAAAATTGGTTTTTGGGTTTGATTGATTTTTGAAGCAATAAAATAAGGGTGCAGTAAAGTAAATATTTTTATATTTTTGATTAAGTTGGAAAATGAATGGATTTTGAAAGGAATGTGTTGAGATAGACTCTTGGTGAGGGAAACTATCTATCCTTGCTTTTAATATGATATGGGATTTTAAAATGACTAAGTCTTAAAAGAAACCTCAATCGATCGATTGAGTCCAGAACATTAACATTCCTTAAACTCCTTTGATCAAAGCTAGTTTAAAAACTCTTAATGAACAGTTAAAAGCCACTTAGTGAAGCATCCCACTTTTACCACCTCAAAGTACATATTTAGAAGCATATTTGATTAGCAAAAGCATTACATTAGCCCAAAAATAAAAAATTTCAAACTTACTTCTCGGGTACTGTCCAACTTTGTTCATTTGGTGATTTCCAGATTTACAGTCCAACTTTAAAAATTCATAACTAATTATAAAAATATTGTATGGAGGTGATCCAAATTTATAATTAACGCTCTTTAATATCTCTTTAAGTAAAAAAACATAAATTTGGACATTTACCTTGCTAATTGATACTGTTAAATCGTTACATTTTACTGTTCATATGGCAAATTCTAAAAATTCTAGATTCTTTCTCTTAACTTTGGAAATTCATTTCTCTTAATATACACATCCAAATGAGCTGTATTACATATACATTTAAATATCTGGATGTGCACTACGTGCTCATAAAATTTTGTGGTTTATTCCTTCATTTGCTAGGTCAAACAAAAGCCACAACAAAACTGCTTTAGGACCTACATTTTTACCATTTCAGTTTCCTTTCTTTTACATTCAATAATTGTTCCAGCATGCATAAACCATTTCTTTTGCCTTTCATGAATCCATATACATCATGGGGTTATGCCATGATTATTTCATACATTTTCTTTAAATATAATGGATATTACATAACATTATATAAAAGGCTAACATACATGCATGACATCACTTGTCTACTTTTCCTCTTCCATTCTTTAGCTCTTCTCCATGTATACCTTTCGCACCATGCTTAACCTAAATTGGTTGGTTATGGGAGAGTGAGATTCTAGGGAATCTCAGTAGCAAACATTACCACTTAAATATGCAAGATAGATGCTAATGCATGATATGTAATTTTATTAAACTTTCTTTCATTAGTGACATGTGTCATATCCTAATTTTTTTCTATCCGTATAGTACTGATAGTGGAAAGAGGTTTAGAAAGGATTATGACGAGGATCAGAAGAAATGATAAAGGTTAAATAAGGCTTAAAGAAAGAAAGGGGGACCTAAACACAAAGTAGAAAAGGTTAAAGGCAAAAAATGAAAGTAGAAACAAAAGTTAGGCCCTTAAGTGTAATTTTCAAAAGTTAAGGGATTAAAATGAAAATAGCCAAAAGTTCAAGGGCCTAAGTGCAATTATTCAAAAGTGCGGGGACCTAAATGTAAATATGAGAAAGTTGACCCAAAACAAGCCAAAAATACCCATAATCATATAAGACCCAAATTTTATTAGTAGATAGATAAAGTGATTCCGGTCAGTTTAAGGAGTCACAAAATTTCGATTTGAGGTCTCGATTAATTGATATAAATTCCTGAAGTCAGAAGAAATTTTTGCAGTATTTTTTAGATATCAGAATTAGATAAAACTTTATAGGAAATTCCTATATTTAATATAAGAATTTATAAAATTAACAGAGTCAGAAAAGGAATCCTGTAGAATTCTTACAGAATTTTACAGTAAAATAAAATACCCGATAAATAGGATCGGGAGAGATGTCTTGGGATTTGTGCCATACAGAGCATAAAGGCAATGAGCTCAAACCAAAGCCCAAATGGTGCCATAGTAAGCCCAATATGATGACTAGACAGTTAAGTAAGCCAGAGTCCAGAGTAGACCAGGAAAAGTGCAAAATTACGAAAATGCCCCTAGATGCCCATACTATACCAGTGAAGGATGGAGGTCATTATGGTCATTTTAGATAGGCCAAAAAAGTGGGACATAGTATAAATATGATTATTTAGAGCCACTATATGCCCTGAGGCAGTATAAAGAGGGGTAAAATGACAATTATGCCCTTAAGGCTAGTATAGTGCAAAAAAGGACACTGAGGGTATTTTGGTCATTTTCAAGGGATGGATGGTAGATAAATATTTAGTATATCATTGTCAATGGTATGAAAATTCTAGACATTGATTTCTAGGACATAATACATATCCTGATATATTATAAAAAAATTAGGAATAGAAAATAGTCCAGTTGTTATGAAACGACTTCAATTAGTATTGGATTGGACTGAAATTTTTCCAGAAGCCCCCCCAAATTGAATTTCAGCACATACCCCCATGAGGTGTCCATTGAGCTGTCCCACATGATGTCATATGTTTTTTTTGAAAAAGTAAAATCCAAGATTAAATATGGGCCTTTAGATCAAATAGTAACCGAATCAATCTTGACCATTGATTTTCCATGGATTTTGGCTATAAATACCCCCTCATTTATGCATCAAAACCATGGACTTGTGATACCTTGGGGAAACTCTTGCAAAATGAAAACTCAAGCCAAGACAAGGAAGATTCAAGGTACCAAAGTTCAAGCAAGCTAGAGATTAAAGGTAAGCAATCTCTCCTAGCTTATTTTCCTTTGATTTGTGAGCTTGAACTTAGGGTTTTCATGGGGGAAAATTTGATTTTTCTCTAAGGGGAGGTTCTTCCCAAAAACCTTAGATGAAAGGGGAAAGAAGAAATTAAAGTTAGAAACTTATGATTGACGCTTAAATAAGCTAGTTAGGTGATTGGTGGTTGAATCAAGTTGATATTATTGACTTTGCCATGGTGTGCCCTGTTCAGTCTGCACTGTTCATGAGGGAATAAAATGGATTTTCAATGATTTAATGCTTCCATTGAATTTATATGATGATTTTGTGTAAGAGTGGAAAGGTTTTGAACCTTGGAAACATTAAAATCTCAAGATTGTAGTTCTTAAAATTCTTCATGGTACTGTTCACTCGCATGAACAGTGATTGGAATTTCATGATTTTGATGCTTCCAATGGTTTTAAAATGAAAAGTTGTGTGGGGTAAAGTGGAGAAACAAGTATGGGAAGCATTAAAATCAAAATAAGAATTTTTGAAAGAATTGTATGCATATGTTCAGTTCTGTATAGCAGGCCATGAAGGAGCTGGAATTTCGTGATTATAAGCTCATAAATGGATTCAAAAGATGAAATTGTGTAGGGTAAATTCAAGACATCAATTGGTTCAAGAGCCAAGTGGATTAGTGAAGATTAGAGAAAGTTATGATAATAAAGAGTGTAACAAGGTTAGTCTTGAACATGTTCATGAGTCCTAATGAATCATATGATGAATATGAATATGTTTAGGACCTTGAAACATCCAAGAAGATGTTGGGAAGTGATTGATATAAAGGCTTCATGGTTGGAAAGCTAGGGAACAAGTGCAAAAGATCAAGAGGAAAGCTTAAGTGCAAGGTGGTGAACTTATCTCTTTATGTGCTTGATGTGGTATGCTTATATGTTGACAGGTATATGATATTTGAATGATGTTGTGACATGATAAATAATGTTGAATGTATTGTGAATAACATGTTTTCCATGGCCATGCACTTTATGTAAGAGTATATAGTATGATGGCCAATGTAAGGTGTCCATTTATGTGATGAAACTATTTGTAATACTTATGGCATATGTACATGATGTATATGAATACTGAGAAGCTTATTTAATGGCTTATGCATGCTGGAACAATTATGGAAAGTGAAAGAAAAGAAACTGAAATGGTAAAAACATAGGTCCTGAAGCAGTTTTATTGTGCCTTCAGTTTGACCTAGCAAATGAAGGAATTATCTCATGACATTTTACAAGGGTGTAGCACACATCCAGAGCTTTAATTGAATAGGTAGAACATTTCATTTGAATGTGTATATCAAGAGAAATGAATTTCTGAAATAAGGGACCAGAATCTATTTGCAGAGTTTTTGACCAAATGAACAGCAAACTCTAACGAATAAACTGTATTAATTGGCTAATCATTTGGTCTAGAAATTATTTTTCCCTTAAATTTCAAGATTTTATCTTCATGAAGCTTTTTGAACCACTTCATTTTGAGTTTTCTAGAATTAATTATGATCTTTTGAAGTTCATTGTGTAATCTGGAATACTATATGAATATTAACCCGAGAAAGAGTAAAATTCCAGATTGTATAATTTGATTTCTAAGGTCTTGTAAGTGATTCTAAATGCTACTGAATGGTCCTTAAGATGTATAAAAGTAAGGATGTTACAACATGCCATTATGCTATATACTTTTGCATAAAAGTACATGGCCATAGAAAACATGTTATTCACAATACATTCAACATCATTTATCATGTCACAACATCATTCAAATATCATATACCTGTCAACATATAAGCATACCACATCAAGCACATAAAGAGATAAGTTCACCACCTTGTACTTAAGCTTTCCTCTTGATCTTTTACACTTGTTCCCTAGCTTTCCAACCATGAAGCCTTTATATCAATCACTTCCCAACATCTTCTTGGATGTTTCAAGGTCCTAAACATATTCATATTTATCACATGATTCATTAGGACTTATAAACTCCAACCATGTTCAAGACTAACCTTGTTACACTCTTTATTATAATAACTTTCTCTAATCTTCACTAATCCACTTGGCTCTTGAACCAATTGATGTCTTGACTTTACCCCACACAATTTCATCTTTTGAATCCATTTATGAGCTTATAATCATGAAATTCCAGCTCCTATAGACTATTCTGTACAGAATTGCATAACACCCTCTTTTCTTTCAAAAAATTCATATTTTGATTCTAATGCTTCCCATACTTGTTTCTCTACTGTATCCCACACAACTTTTCATTTTAAAACCATTGGAAGCATAAAAATTATGAAATTCCAATCACTGTTCATGGGAGTGAACAGTAATAGAGAAGAACTTCAAAAACTATAACTTGGAATTCTATTGCTTCCAAGGTTAAAAACTTATCCAATCCTACACAAAATCATCATATAAATTCAATTGAAGTATTAGATCATTGAAATTCCATTTCCTTCCATCATGAATAGTGCAAACCAAAATGGTTCAACCATGGCAAAGTCAAGAACATCAACTTGATTCAACAACCAATCACTTAATTAGCTTGTTTAAGCTTCAATCATATAACTCTAACTTTAATTTCTTCTTTCTCCTTTCATCTAAGGTTTTGGACAGACAAACACCTTAGAGAAAACTCAACTTTCTTCCATAAAAATCCTAAGTTCAATCTCCCAAATCAAAGGAAAATAAGCTAGGATAGATTGTTTACCTTTAATCTCTAGCTTGCTTAAACTTTGGTACCTTGAATCTTCTTTGTCTTAGCTCGAGTTTTCATTTTGCAAGAGTTTCCCCAAGGGTTGTCATGCCACAGCTTGCTTCAGATTTGGTGGGGTATTTATAGAAAAATCCCATGGAAAATCAATGGCCAAGATTAGTTTGTGCACTATTTGATCTAATGGCTCACATTTAATCTTGGATTTAACTTTTCTAAAAAGATAATTATGACATCATCAAGGGACACTTCATAGGGATAGGTGGCACCATTCCAAGGGGAAGAAGCTTCTAGAAAAATTTTAGTCCAATTCGGTATCAACTTAGTCCGATTCCCCAAAAACCATATTGTTTTATAAATTTAATCTTTCTAAGATTTCATAATATGCTTTCTGACCCTAAATCCAGTATCTGGATTCTTCCTACCATTGAAACTCTTGTATTGGATCAGTACTTAATTACAGATCCCTTGGCAAATGACAAAAATGCCCTTGGTTTACTGTCTTACACAATATTAACCCTAAGGGCATAATTGTCATTTCACACCTTTTTATACTTCATCAGAGTATATACTGTCTCTAACTAATCACCCCTATACTTTCTTGGACATTTTTTATCTATCAAGAATGACCAAAATGCCCTTCGTCTAACTCTAACTCAATGACACAACACAGTGGCATACCTTTAGTGGCATTTTCAGAATTTTATATTTTTCCCAGTCTTTATTAGCCCTGGCCAATATACTTATTTAAAAATATCACTAGGCCTATAAGGCACCATTTTGGGCCCTCTACATGATGTACTGCCTTTATGTGCTCAATTCCCGAGAAACCTCTCCCGAAGGTATTTATTAGGTATTTTATTACACTGTAAATTCCCTTAAAATTTCTACAGGATTCCTTTTCTAACCCTGTTAATTTTATAAATTCTCATATTAATTATAGAAATTTACTGTCAAGTTTCATCTAATTCTGAGGTCCGAGAAATACTATAATAATTTTCTTGACTTCAAAAATTAATATAAATTTTTCAGGACGTCATATCAAAATTCTGCGATTCGTCAAACTGATCAAAATAATTTTATCTACTTGCTAGTAAAATTTGGGACTAATCTGATTCTGGGTATTTTTAGGCCTTTTCCGACTCAACTTTCTCATAATTATATTTTTGCCCCTGAACTTTTGATAAATCACATTTAAATCCCTTAACTTTTGGTAATTACACCTTTTGGCCTAATTTTTCTTTCTACTTTCATTTTCTACCATAGAATTTTTAAACTTCTCAATTTAGTCATTCTCTTCCTCTAAGACTCATCTAACCTTTATTACTCCTTCTGATTATTGTCACAATCCTTTCCAAACCTCTTTCCTCTATCAGTATTATACATATAAGAAAAAATTAGGATAAGACATTTCTACCCCCTTAAAATAAATTTTGTCCTCGAAATTTACTTGGTACCTTAGTCAACAATCTTGGATAGATATCCTTGGCTTCTTTATGACTAAGGATTGGGGCATCTATCTCTTATCTTCTATCTTGACATTTAGCGGAGTACTTTCCATATCCACAGATCTTCATATCTTTGCTATGATCATTCTTTTGTTCTGAATTAACTCAATCAAAGTTGAACTCCCCTTCATTCTATTACTTGCTTATTTGCTATACATTTATTTGTATATAGACTTATCACCATACGAGACTTGTGAGTAGTGTCCATTTCTTTCATATCAAGCTTTCTCAAATATTGTTGTATTCTGGAGTTTCTGTCAACTACTCGTCATACCTTTAACACGTATCTCTTATTATTTCTCTGAGTATCTAGCAGAATTTTTTGAACATCCGTAAAACTTCATCTCTCATTTTTGTACCATCGTACTTCTTTTCTTCTTATCATCTTTAATAACTCATAATACTATAGAGAGATGACTTATGTCATTATTGTTTCTTTCTTTAATTTATTACTAAATAGGAGTACATAGGAGCACATACTCTAACATGTATAATGCCTGGCCAACATGTTGCAGGACTACATACCTGCCCATGAATGCAAAGCTCTAACATTAGAGCTCAAGCATTCCTTTTCTTAATATGCACAGCTCTAACACTCAGAGTTTGCACAGCTCTATCACATGGAGCTTGCACTGCTCTAACATTTGGATCTTTAGCATATTTTACAAACATAACATAATGCCTGGCATTATGCAAGGAGTGAAAGCTCTTATTTGTTATTTCACATTTAACATAGCATTTAAATTTATCCCTTTCAAAAAGGAAGCAACTCTATCTGTTTACAAAGCTAGCTATAAAGCCACTTCATATTGTACTTCTTGATACATATTTCTCATTATGTATCACATTACACATGTCTCATAACATATCTCATTACATACTTTTCATGTCGTATAATGGCATATCTAGCAAAATCTGGTTATATCAGGGTCTATCTTGCCTTGTCATAACGTATTCTGAGATACCATAAGTTAAACATTCTCTTTAACTTATAACTTTGCTAGCTTTTAAGAAATCTCTTCTAAATATTTCCTTTCAAATCCATTTCATTTGGACTTGACATAAGGGTTCTAGTCTCTTACTGTTTATCACACTTTCTAACTTTTCATAGCTCTTTCTATCATTTTACATAACTCTGTGCATATATGCTAAACTTCTATGGCATTTACAACCTTTTCATCATTTCCCAGGGGGTCACCCATCATTAGGCTACTCTTGCCTGAGCATGCTTAACTGAAAAGTGCAGATATAAATCTAAAACACTGGTGCTAACAGGCTCCAACCCTAGTACTTTAATATATTACACTATTCTTATACTATCTCTCTTGGGTCTATTTGACCTCTAATCTCTTTATCCTCACCTGGAGGATCTATTTATCTCTCATTCTTATTCTCTGTAATCTCATCGTTGGGATTTCGTTATTCTTATTTTATCCCTTCTCCTATGTTATGAAATATTCTCATAAATCCTTGGTACTCATGATTAATAACTTTAACTTTCATCACTTAGTTCCTGTTGCGCGTACGAAGATTCTGAGTTCAATCCCTAATAATAATAAGGCTTTCTGAAATTAACATTATGGACACTCTCTCTCTTATGAGTTAACCAACTTGGGAAGTTTCTATACCTCACCCTTTTCCTTGGTATTCGTCCTTCCAAAGAAATATTGTACTTATGGCTCATTACTTTCTTTTTCTAGGCTAGGTCTACTGCGACCCTTAGGATCTATTGTGATCAACCCTAAGCCTCTTCAAGATCTAACTGCGACCCTAAAATTTTATTATTTGTGAACCATGCTAGGATCTAATTGCAATCCTTTAGAATCTACTACGATTTCATTGTACTGTATTCTCATCTCTAGAAGACATAAACCAACGGACAAAGTTACAAGGTTAGTCACTTCCACATAATTGTTAACTCAATAGATAATTCCCCAAAAATGATCACATAAGCCAATATTACCTATTAGGACTTTACTTATGTTCTCTCTTACTCAGGAATTTCTCATATCTTCCATCATTCATAACTTTACTATGTTTATTACTGCAGAGAGCTACATAGGCTCTACCATGCACATATCTATCATAATCTATTCATCCTATCTGATAAACATTACTCTACATGAGCTGCATTGTCCATTCTCTTGACTTTATCTTAAGAGCAATCTGACTCTATCGCAAGAGCAATCTAGCTCTATTACAAGAACGTTAACTTCTATTGCATAGACGCTACTCCCTCTCAAAGCTACATCATCTTTCATAACTGTGTCTCATTTTATTTCATGTTCATGGTACATCATTCATGTATCTTATCCCTACTGAAAGGATATGTCCTGAGTACTATGATTATTTGTCTATAGATTCGCTATTAATCTTCATCTCTAATCTCTTCTATTGCTTTATCATTACCAAGTTGAATTATCTAATTGCATGTCATATGGCATGGGAGCAATAATAATTTTTTTTCAAAAAATTCTCATCATATCTACTCTACCCTACATGTAATGCAAAAGAAGAGTGTTCATTCATCATAGCATACTCTAACGTGCATAATATGAAAGGAGATGCAATCATTTAAGCATTCTCTAGCATGCATGTCAGCATATGACAACTGCAAGGAGATGCAACTGCTCATCAAAACTTATGGCAATATAAGCCATATTACATAATTTGCTCAACCATCCATCATACACACTTTGTAATTAAACAATTAACTAGGTAAACTTTAAAGCATTTCTTTCCTCTGTCACATTATCTGGTCCGATCATTGTCAGATCTTGAAGTAACTATTTATCTTACTTGGGCTACCCCATTACCCTCTTATTATGGTATAGACTTAACCTTCTATTACTCTTTCTTACATAGAGAATAAAGGAGTCACTTTATCTTTTTAAATGTGGCTACCTTTCTCTCTCTAAACATCATAAACTTTCTTTTCTTATTTTGCATACATATACCATTCTATTGAAATTTTTACAACTACCTGAGAAAAACACTTTCTTGGTAACACAGAATTTAATCCGCGAACTAAATTCTTAGTCATTCAACTCTCACTGTTCCTGTGGATGAACTTAGCTAACTATTCATCAAAGGGTTTCTCTTTCTTTGCTTTAACCCTTAGCCTGACGCTCATCACTCTCTAATTGAGAGGAATGCTTCTCATAAACTATTCAAAAAAAATTTCTCAGGTGAGCGGATCAATCTCCATCTCATATGGAGTAACTTCGATATCTCTCTACTATCTCTTAAATCTTTCTGTCCGCCAATCTTAGTCAACTCTATACTAGACTGTGGTTCCTTTATGGTTTGTCTTTGGATCTTGACTAACTTAAATCACATGGATCTCATTCATCATCTAGCATTATTACTTTTATTCTCTAGGGTGCTCTACCCTAGGTTTGCTAGGTTACTGGTTCTTCATGATGGTATCCCGCTGTTCTGAGAACTAACTTTTATCTATTGACTATCATGTCTCTAACCTTATGCAATGTATTAAGCTCATTCTTAGACAAGTCTCATTCTAACTTATTATTATGTTCAGTAAAGACTAGCCAAATGAATCTTTCCTAACATAGATCAACTCCTGGTGATCATATGAAGGATCTACTTCTGAACATTTTCTTAAACTGCTATTTTGTATCTTAGTGCCTTGTACTATTTGGCTTGCCTGTACACTATGCTAAACCTCTAACTGATAAACTTCAGTGAGGTCAGCATCTTCATTCTTGTCATCAGGTCTCTATGCAATCTAGTTACACCCTGAGTACTGGCTATTCATGACTCATATTCTCTATAAACTTTAGTCGCGACCATCTTCACTTGCGCGTCATGACTTGATAGCTTGGTGTTCTTCAGTCGTGACCATAGGGCATGTTCTATCGCGACCTGATTTGCTTATGCATTTGTTGCATCCTATGGCTTGAACTCATCGTGACCTGATAGGTCTAGAGCTTCCTGTCGCGACCAATGGTCTTTACTCATCACGACCAAAAGCTTCTATAAATATTTATTGCAACCTATGGCTTAACTCATCACGACTTAACTTTTCTGAAACTTCTAGTCGCGACCTAAACTGCTTCACATTGCGACCTAGCATAGCTTTTTCTAAGTATTCACTTCTAATATTCTTGACTTTAATGAATTTGAGTCAATTGAAACTCATTCATATCTATATATCATAATCACGTTAAATTAGGAACATATTCACATATATGTTTAACCAACTATGATCTTATTATATCACATCAAAACTCATATTTCATATCACCATAACATTTGCACATACATTACATACATGTCAATTTCATATTCGGAGTATAACGTAACTATCATACATATGAGTAATTACTTTACACTATTTACATTACCCCTCATCTCTTTTACATTCTTTTCTAGGAAATCATAAATTGCACATACTTTTGCATACAGAAGTGCCACCCCTGTATATCAGTTGGCAGATCATTTGCCCAAAAAATCGCTTAGCTCTATATGCCATATAGGGGTATATGACAGTATCTGACTTACTATCATCTCATGCCAATCTTTTAGAGTATAAACTTGATTCAGGTCAATGCCCTTTCTTGTATATTTGTTTATCATCCCTGCTACACATTGAGGAACTGTAGAAAAACTGACTATTCTTGATCTCTAGTTCTGTCTATCCCCTAACCTAGACTGAGTAATTCGCTCTCCACAACTTTCTTGAGACTGATATGGTCAACATTATTTGTGTTTAGCAAAGAAGGCTGGGGTTGACTAGGACCAGGAACATAACACTGATCTTTCTCTATAAAGTCACATATTCTGAACTTTGAGAATGGATAGGGACTGTCATAACTCTTACTAGATCTCTGGATTAAGGGACTGTTGTATATTACTCATAGCAAGTCTATCCTCAAACTTTAATGGAGGAGGACTAATATCTAGTCTACATGTAATCCAGTACCAGTGCTTAACTTCCTCGACCGTAGATTGTCCTCTTATAGGAGGAATATGACTTATATCAGGGTTACAGGGCACTCCCATGAACTCATATTATATCTCTTTCTACTAATCCTAGAGAAATGTTTTAGGCTATTAATCTTTAGCCTACATCTCCAAGATCCTATTTATCAATTTAGGAATTTGAGATAGTTATCATGTTAGGCCATTGTACCTTAACTAAGCTCTATTAATTCTATCATAACATCTCCTATCACACTGATCAATATTCATTCTATCATAACATTTTGTTAAGGTTTAATTTTGTTTTAGAAGTTTTCACATGAAAGTTATGGTTATCTGAAAGTTTTTTAATTAATATTACTTTGAAAGTATTTAAAACAAAACAAAATCGCCTAACTGTTAAAAGACTTGCATTAACTATTAACAGTCATGGTGATATTGCTCATTTTCTAGTACTTCTAATGCAATAATAATCCCTAAAAACTTTTGTATGCCCATAATTCTTACACAAATATTTTTGAGATAAAATTGGATCTTAACCCTATAATTTATAATTGATGTTTTAAAATTTATCATAAGGTACTAAAAAATTACAAATTTATTCATAAGTTATGTTTAACATTAATCTTTCAGAATTTATCATATGTTATTCTAAGACATTAATAAGTAACATAGGAAAAGATTTATAAACTTTTTAATTTATTTATCTTGTGGCAAAAGATTGATACTAGGATTCTAAAATTTGGCATTACCTATGATATAATTTACAACTAATGTTCAAAAATTTAAGAAAGATTTAAAATATGGGGGAACTTTATCAATGTTGTAAATTATTGTATAAATAGTATTAAATTTCGGGAAAACATTATCGAAAGAAATTACATTAGATTTTTTATAGAGAACTGGAAAGTAGCAAACATATTAAGTATGTTGAATAGCTTAGACAATCCAAGACTCTATTACAAGCCACCTCCGCGTAATTTTTACTGATCATCAATCGTGGTAGTTTGTAATGCTTCCTAGTTGGTGATGAACATTGTTTTTCGAGAATCTGATTAAACAAACCCAAAATACATCTTTTTCAACCCTCTAGTTCTTGATTGTCTTCAGTTTCAATTGGTCTTTGGTTACCAATCTCCCGCTCCTTCACCAGCATTAAATTTGGCCTTTAATTGCCGTTTCACTAATTCACAATTGTTGACTCTTTTTCCCTTTTAAGATTACAATATACTCCTTCATCGTCACTTGCACTCTGCTCCTTTGTCTCTGCTTGGTCGCCTTTCCTCTTCCAGTCATCGTTTCTGCCACTTGACCTTCCAACAGCAGCCACTTGCTTCGTCATATTCGATCATCACTTGCTTTGTTCATAAAAAAGGTTAGATCAAAACAGAAAACTCCCCAGTACAGTCCATGAGCTCAAGATATCATATCTATCACCAAGAGACTAAAGATTTAACCTCTCATGACTCCTATTGAGCTGCAATCGCTGTCCAAATATGATGCCATAAAGAAAATAGAAAAAGGTGATGGGTTAATGGTGTAAAGATGAGAGAATATGTGGAAAGATGTAGAAAGATGAAAGATTAGTGTGTAGGTTATGGAGAAGGTGTAGAAAGGATACCAATATTACTTCTTAGCCTAATCAGGTTTAAAAACTAGCCTCCCCTGCGTCTGCAGCTTATGCAGAAATAAAAAGGGGAAGAAGGCTACCATTGAAAGGAAGCAGTACTCTCACGCTCTCTGATCACCTTCTCCACCTCTGCCAACATTCTATACCTCTCCATAGACTTCTCTACCTCTCTACACCATTAACCTACCATCTTCTCATTGTTTCTCCATGGCATCCCATCTGAACAGTTATTACAGTACAACAGGAGTCATGAGAGGATAAACCTTTAGCCTCTTGATGATTAATCAAATATCTTGAACTCATGGACTCAAACGGGGAGTTTCTTCTATTCTAATTTGTATCTTCTCATCTTATGATTGTTGCTAGATCTAGGGTTTTCATCTTATGAGCAAGTTTTGAATATCGATTAATCATTCTTATATTAGACTGTGTAATTTAATTTACATGATTTGAACTTTTGCTTTTAATAGAATATTTTAGTTTCAATTTTAAGAGAGTGGGTTATTATCAGCGATCGTTGTTAATTAATTCATTGCTTGAAATCTAGGGTTTTTGATCGATGACCATTCGAGGGCATTTTCATCATCTAAATTCAATTTACACGTCAAGTGGTTTACGATAGTTCACTAATAGTTCTTAGACCAGCTTTTATCAAAGGGGTTTAAGGAAAATTAAGGTTCTGGACTTAATCGATCGATTGAGGTTTTCTTTGAGACTTAGTGCTTTGTAAACTCTAATTTTAAATGTGAAAGCAAGGATAGATACGTTTTCATCATCAAGAGCCTTTCATAGCATATTTCTCAACTAAACTAGCTCATTTTCATCATAAACAAAAATCCAAAAATATTTACTTTTCTACACCCTACTTTTATTGCATCAATCACTAAAACACAAAAACTATTTTATCCCTGCTCAGGTTTTTCATTGATTTTGACATCCAATCTACTAGGTTTCCACATCAAAGGTTCCTTGAGAAGAACGATAAGGTTGTGCCTTATACTACATTATATTGGGTGTAACAAACTTTATTTTGATGGATCAAACCACGACAGTCCGAGGCCATAATCAACTATCACTTAATGCTTTTCAAATCCCAAAACAACTTTTACACTGAAACCTTTTTGGCTAACTGCAAAATAGTTTAAAGTGGGGATCCAATTTTCAGCAATTCATCATTCATTAAAATCAAAAACCAAAATTTTTATGATGAAAGATTGGATTAATCGACAAATTTGCATTAATTAGAGCAGAAATAGTAGCATCTCCCCACACTTAATCCTTACTGTCAGTAGAATAGATTTCTCCCATAATAAACTAACACAGAACTCAATGCAAATTCAACAATGAAGCACATAGTCACATTCAAATCATACATCGCAATACAAAGAAAGTAAAATGATAAGATGGGTAAACTATAGCATGCAATTGAGTGTGTCACACCTCAGATAACTATCACTGAAGAAACAACACATGGGCAATAGAGGGGTGTTATTCAAAAATAGAAACAAACTAAGATGAAACACTATCCTATTGAATCATCAAGTAGAAAAATTAACTACTACTTATACTAGTTCATCCCTTTCCGATCATCAAACCAAAATGTCAAGCATATATCACATTAGGCAAACTTGTAAAAAGTAAGATATAGGAAAGGGACAACCTAGCCTCTAGGTGGCGGTGGGAACTCATGAGACTTTGGGGATGGTTGTGTGATCAGAAAGTCTCCCCTTGCCTTCTCCCTCCATTTTAGCAACCAAAGATCATGCACTCTAACTACATCATGAAGTCCATCCAAGCTTGTCTTGAATCTTCCTCCTTTAAACTTGAACTTTCCCAACTGTGGTTGGTATATGGAAGTAACAAACTTGGGTGGTGTTCATTTCACATCCTTTGTATATTTCCTGAAACTGCTCATATCTAGCTTGTTTAGATTCTCTATCTTGCCGCCTACTTTCTCACACGTTGCACTAAGTTGAGGTTGGTTTGCAACTATAACATAGTTGAGATCTATCTCTTTCATACCCGTATCATTAGTAGAGATCAAATTATTTAAGAATCTTAAGGTATGAGAGGTAATTTTGGAATGTGAGTAAGGATAAGTAGAGTTAGAACAAATTGGCCCTTTAACCAAAATAGTAGAATGTGAAACTGAAGGAATATGAGATTTACTAGCTATGTCTACTATTTCTAGTCATGACTTCTCAGGCTTCTCTCCCTTAAATCAGACTTCTCTCCCACTTCTGAGTGATATGGCATTCAAACCCTTTAGATTAATGATTGTATTCGAAGGTATGCTACCATTTCTTTTTGTTTGGATGCCACTCACTATATTGAAGACTTGAGTTAAATGACTTATAATATCTGCATTCTTAGAACTTAACTCCTCAAGTTTCCTATACAAATCAGCATTATCTCTTTGCATACTTTGAAGGATTGAAGCTATAGAGGTGAATTGACCATCATTCTCTTTGAGCTTATGGTCTATATTAGTCATTCTACATCCATGTTGTTCATTTGTACAGCCATACTATCCAACAACTAAGAAGTCTCATCTGGTCTTAATGCCACTAAAGTATTAGGGCGCATTGGAACTATAGACCTTGTTTATTTTGGTAGTTGCTTGAGGAAGCACCACCTCCTTAGAATTGGTTTGGCCTATTTTCCATACTCCCTCACATAAAATTTGAGTGGTCTCTCCAACCAAGGTTGTATGTATTGGAGTATGGGTCTCTCTTCTGGTATTAATTTTCTCTCCCTTGATACATTGCTACTACTTCTTCATATTGTTAGTCATATGTACTGGTAGCATGCATCATTGAAACGTATAACTCAAATCCTGTAACTAGTGCTTGTGAGGTTCCCACTACATGAACTTACTTTGTGGAATGCAACTCTCTTTCAATTATATTCATCCTCTTTTCCATTCAGTTTCCCAAAGCTGTTATTTTTGCTAAGATCTCATTTGAATTATCCGAAGATAATGAGGGCATTCTCCTTAGATCCCCGGTCTGATGGTCTTCATTAGCCAACTTCTATAATAACTCCCAACTTACTTATGGAGTCTTATCTCTTAAAGAGCCATTTGCTATTGCATTCAAGGACACTTGATTGTGAAGGAGTAGACCATCAAAGAAAATATCTACTAGATAAGTGCTATATCCTAATTTTTTCCTATCTATATAATACTGATAGAGGAACGAGGTTTAGAAAGGATTATGACGATGATCAGAAAGAATAATAGAGGTTAAATGAGTCTTGAAGGAAGAAAGGGACTTAAATGAAAATTAGAAAAGGTTGGAGGCCAAAAGTTAAAGTATAAACAAAAGTTGAGCTAAAAGTGGTAATTTCCAAAAGTTAAGGGACTTAAATGTAATTAAGTAAAAAGTTCAAGGACAAAATTGTAATTATGGAAAGGTCAACCCGAAAAGGGTTAGAAATGCTCAAAAGTATTTCAGTCTCATATTCCATCGGTAAATAGAGGAAGATACGTTGGTTAATCTAGCATGATACATAAATTTTATTAGGGCTCCAAACAGCAGATATTTATCTTATAGTCCAGAAGTTATCTAAAATTTTATCAGATTTTATACACTTTAGATATAAGTGGGGGAATTACAGGAAAGTGTGCCCTACAGTGTCAGATGTCTTGGATCTGACAGAACCCCGGAAGAAGTTCTGTATAAAAAGTTATCCTCATATTAGTGAATTTTTACAAGAGTTTGAAAACACCCGTGATTCGATAATAAAATTTATCAGTAAATAAGCCTGGATAGAATAAACTCATATGGCCTCATATATAGGCCCATGATGACGCCAAGGAGGGCCCAAAACCTAAGGTACTAGTTCATCAGTAAAAGGGGCCAATGCCCAGAAAAAGTGTGAAATTATGAAAATACCCCTGGATGCCCACATTGTACCAGTGATAGATGGAGAGCATTTAGGTCATCTAGGATAGGTTAAAAATGTGGCACATAGTATAAATATGATTAGTTCAGCCAGTATATGCCCTGAGGCAGTACAAAGAGGGGTGAAATGACAATTATGCCCTTAAGGTTAATATAGTGTAAGAAAAGACACCAAGGGTATTTTGGTCATTTCCCAAGGGATGGATGGCAGATAAATATTCAGTATAACCATGTCAATGGTATGAAAAGCCTAGACATTGATTTTCAGGACAGAATACATATCTTGGAATATTATAAAAATTAGGAATAGAAAATAGTCCTGTTGTTGTGAAACTGCTCTGATCGGTACCGGATTAGACTGGAATTTTTCCAGAAGCTTCCCCCTAATGGAATTTTGCCACATAACCCCATCAGGTGTTCCCTTGAGTTGTCCCTTGTGATGTCATGGATGATGTCATAAATCTTCTTTTTGAAAAAGGAAAATCCAAGATTAAATGTGGGCCATTAGATTAAATAGTGTACAAACTAATCTTGGCCATTGATTTCCACCAAGATTTTTCTATAAATACCCCCTCAAATCTCCATCCAAACCGTGGCATGTCAACCCTTGGGGAAACTCTTGCAAAATGAAAACTCAAGCCAAGACAAAGAAGATTCAAGGTACCAAAGTTCAAGCAAGCTAGAGATTAAAGGTAAGCAATCTTTCCAAGCTTATTTTCCTTTGATTTGGGAGCTTGAACTTAGGGTTTTCATGGGGGAAAAGTTGAATTTTATCTAAGGTTTTGTGCTTCCCAAAAAACTTAGATGAAAGGGAAAAAAAGAAATTAAAGTTAGAAGTATATGATTGAAGCTTAAACAAGCTAGTTAAATGATTGGTTATTAAATCAAGTTGATATTATTGACTTTGCCATGGATGAACCTGTTTGGTATGCACTGTTCATGATGGAAGGAAATGGAATTTCAATGATTTAATGCTTCCATTGAATTTATATGACAATTTTGTGTAGGGTTGGAAAGGTTTTGGAACCTTGAAAGCATTGAAATTCCAAAATTATAGATTTTGAAATCCTTCTCTATTACTATTCACTCACATGAATAGTTATTCGAATTTCATGATTTGGATGCTTCTAATAGTTTTAAAATAAAAAATTGTGTGGGATAAGGTAGAGAAACAAGTATGGAAAGTATTAGAATCAAAATGAGATTTTTTTAGGGAATTATGTACATGTTTCGGTTCTCTATAGCAGGCCATGAAGGATCTAGAATTTCATGATTCTAAGCTCATAAGTGAATTCAAAAGATAAAATTGTGTAGGGTAAAGTCAAGACATCAATTGGTTCAAGAGCCAAGTGGATTAGTGAAGATTAGAGAAAGTTATGATAATAAAGAGTGTAACAAGGTTAGTCTTGAACATGGTTGGAGTTCATGAGTCCTAATGAATCATGTGATGAATATGAATATGTTTAGGACCTTGAAACATCCAAGAAGATGTTGGGAAGTGATTGATATAAAGGCTTCATGGTTGGAAAGCTAGGGAACAAGTGCAAAAGATCAAGAGGAAAGCTTAAGTGCAAGGTGGTGAACTTATCTCTTTATGTGCTTGATATGGTATGCTTATGTGTTGACAAGTATATGATATTTGAATGATGTTGTGACATGATAAATGATGTTGAATGTATTGTGAATAACATGTTTTCCATGGCCATGCACTTTATGTAAGAGTATATAGTATGATAGCATGTCACTAATCAAAGAAAGTTTAATGAAATTACATATCATGCATTAGCATCCATCTTGCATATTTAAGTGGTAATGTTTGCTACTGAGATTGCCTAGAATCTCACTCTCCCATAACCAACCAATTTAGGTCAAACATGATGGAAAATGTATGCATGGAGAAGAGCTAAAGAATGGAAGAAAGGAATGGAAGTAATTGAGATCCTAGCATATGCTATGGATTATCTATGCATGTAAATGCCATACAAGGTGCCCATCTATGTAATGAAACTATTTGTAATACTTCTAGAATATGTACATGATGTATATGAATATTGAGAAGCTTATTTGATGGCTTATGCATGCAGGAACAATTATTGAAAGTGAAAGAAAGGAAACTGAAATGGTAAAACATAGGTCCTGAAGTAATTTTGTTGTGGCTTCAGTTTGACCTAGTAAATGAAGGAATTATTTCACAAAATTTTATGATCATGTATCACACATCCAGAGCTTTAAATCCATAGGTAGAACGTTTTATTTGGATGTGTATAACAGGATAAATGAATTTCCAAAGTAAGGGATCAGAATCTATCTTCAGAATTTTTGACCAAATGAACAGTAAATTTTGACGAATAAACTGTATTAATTGGTCAATCATTTGGTCTGAAAATAAATTTTCCCTTACCGTTAAAGATGTTATCTTCACATAGCTTTTTTAACCACTTCATTTCCATTTTTATAGAATTAATTATGATTTTTTGAAGTTCATTGCGTAATCTGGAATACCATATGAATAGTAACCCAAGAAAGAGTAAAATTCTAGATTTGGTTAATGGACTTCCAAAGTCTTGTAAGTGATTCCAAATGCTACTGAATGGTCCCTAAGATGTATAAAAGTAAGGATATTATAATCAGCCTTTGTCATGTTATGATGCGGACAGCGAGCCAATAAATTGATAAATCTTATCTAATATTCATGTAATAACTCTCCATCCTGTTGCAGAATGTTTGTAATCTTCTTATTCATTCAAGTTGTCTTCGAGGCTAGGAAAAACTATTATAAATATGTTAACTTCAACGGATCCCATGTAACAGTGGAGAAATGAGTTGGTAGATTGTATAATCACTCATTAGCCTTCCCTTCCAAAGTGAAATGGAAATACCTCCTTAAAACATTATCCAATGCAGTCAATAGAGGCTTCATCGAAGAAAAGATCATATGCATGGTTTGTAAGTGCCGATGTGGGTATTCTCCTACAAAACCATGAAATTTAGGTAAGGTTCAATCAAAGCTCCTTTAATTTCAAAATTGGCCTCTTCAGTGTAAAAGCTTTAAGGATCAAAATTCACATGCAAATGATTAATTTCCCTCACACTTCTATTTTCTTCTACATTCATTGGCCTTTCATTTTCTTCTTGTCTATTATGCCCATCATGCCCATTAAGATTAATCTCAACCATGTTAGAAATTTCTAATGGAATCTCTAAATTGAGTTCAATTTCAGATTCAGGGATACTAGAAGGTGAACTAGATTCTATTAATATTGCCTTTCCTCTAAATTCTCTCCTTAGTTTCCTAAGTTATCTCTCAATTTCAGGTTCAAAAGGCACTAATGGTTTAGTTCTTCTACGCATGCAACACAAGAACAATCAAGAATAACCATACAAGTGATCAGAATAAGACACAGAAGTTTCATAGCAAAAAAGTTCAACAGGTCGCGACACAATGGTTTTCAGGTCGTGACCTAATTGCACAGAGAATAAAAGTTCTAAAAATTTGGTACAGCGTCGTGATTAAGCTGTTGTATAGTCGTGACTAGAAGTCACAAATAGGAAATTTTCCAAAACAGTCACAACTAGAGGTTGTTCCTATTGCGACTGGAGTTCACAGAGAGTAAATGGTCATAAAATTGGATTTCAAGTCGCAACTAGATTCACATATAGTAGATTTGTAGAAACTTGAAAGAAAAGAAAAATCCATAATGCTATACAATGTAAACAACAAAAACTAAAATTCAAAAAAAAAAGACTCAGGTAAATAATGAAATTAATAACCAATTGCTAATGAACCAATTACTTGGCTCCCCGGCAACGGCGCTATTGATTTGAAGCACAGATTGTCGTCGTCTGACTCATCAAAATAAAAGTAATTGCGTCCTATTAATATAGTATAAGGCATAACCCTATCGTTCTTCTCGAGGAGCTTTTTATTGAAAAAGTAGCAAATAGATGACAAAACTATTGAAAACCTAAGTGAAAGTAAAATGGGTTTTTGGTTTTGATTGATTTTTAATGCAATAAAATAAGGGTGTAGTAAAGTAAATGTTTTTGTATTTTTTTATTAAGATGGAAATTTAGTGGATTGTGAAAGAAATCTGTTATGAAATACTCTTGATGATAAAGGACTATCATCCTTGCTCTTAATTTGATATAGGAGTTTTGAAATCACTAATTTTTAAATAAAATCTTAATCGATCGATTGAGTCCAGAGCATTAAATAATTCTTAAACTCATTTGATCAAAGCTAGTTTAAAAACTCTTAATGAACTGGTAAAAATCACTTAGCATGCAATTTAAATCAGATGATGAAAATGCCCTCGAATTGATCATCGATCAATATAACATTCTCATTTTCATACATCTTAGGGACCAAACAGTAGCATCTGGAACCACTTCCAAGACTGTTGAAGTCCAATTACTCAATCTGGAATTTTACTCTTAGCGAGTACGGTGTAAATTCTAGCGGAGTGACTTGACTTCGAAAAATCATAACTAATTCTAGAAAAATCAAAATGGAGTGGTTCAAATTTCTACTCGAAGCTAACTTAATGTTCTTTTAGGAAAAAATATCTTGTTAACTACGCCTTGACCAGGTCCATGTCAGTCAACGTCCGAATTTTACTGTTCCTCCAGCGTTCTGTCCCTGATTCCAGCATTCTGGTCCCAACTTTGATAAATCATATCTTTATGTGTAGACATCCAAATGAGACGTTCTATATATCAAATCGAAGTTTGGCATGTCCACTATTTACTGGAAAAATATCATATATTTATTCAATCATTTACTATTTATAATTACAGCTTGAATGTCACTGCCTCACCACGAGTTACTGTTCACAGTGACAATTTCTAGCAATTATACATACATGAATCACATATCAATCATGCTAAGCAATTAACATCTCTTCATGCATCTTTATCTCTTCCATCTTGAGAAGACCTGCTGTAATTGGATTGATATGGAAGGGGTGAGATTTTTGGGGAAATCTCAGTAGCAAATGGTACTAAACAATGCATGCATTAATGTGAATACTTGTGCTTGCTTGTGAAAGTGTTAACATTGTCTAATGTGCATGCTTCTATGTTACATATGAAATACAATTGGCCAAAGTAATCATAGGAACAGAGCTTCATACATAAGCACATGTTCAACACAATTCAATAAAGTCATAGCACATTAAGCATAATATTCAATGCATACAAGTTTAGGATAAGTTCACTACCTGGCATATAGCCTTCCTCTAGCTTTTAGCCTTTGCTCTAAGGTTCCTTCTTTTCAAAGGTCAGAGCCTATACATAGCATAATAATATCTTCATTATTATTCTATCAGCATAGCTCTTCTTAACTCATGATTAACTAGGGGTGATATCCTTATTCCGACATTCCCCTGGCTTCCTTTCTACCTTTAGCTACCTTTATTAATAGAGATATTTCTCTATTCTAACTACTAAGAGCAATCCTCTAATTTATTAGAGCAAGGACTAGATAACTTTCTTACCTCATTCAAGCTTTGCCCAGTCCTTCGGCTCCTCAGACTGCTCCTGGCTTCACCAGAACTCCTTCCTTCTTTCCTTTCTTTCTTTCCTTCTCTCTTTCTCTCTTCTTTCTCTTCCTTTTCCTTGCTAGGCTGTGGTGTGCCTTGAAATGGGAGGGGAGTGGCCTATTTATAGGTGAGAGGAGGTGGAATGAATGGTCCAGATTGATTCGCGATGAATGGCTCAGATTGCTTGCTTCCTCAAGAAGCTTTGCCTGCATCATCACGATGACATCACCCTCCCTGATGACTCACCACTCATGACATCATCTAGGACACCTCAAGGGTATATGTGGAGAAATGTGGAGCCCTTGCGACACCTTACCAGCTGACTCAGCCTTTCTAGAGAGTTCTAGAGTCTTTTCCCTGAATGGACGGCCGAGATCGTACCACGTGTCCTCTTGCTTTTTTTCCTTTTTCTATAATCATGCCATGTGTCCTTTGCTTTTCCTCTTTTACTGTAATCATGCCATGTGGCGCATTGTGGTCCCCATTTATGTCCTCTCATGATTCCAGATCACTTTACCTAATTCTATCTTGGACTGTGTCACTTTACTTTATTGAAAAAGCACTAAAATAATATTTTAATGTCTCTTGGGTCCACATTACTCTTGGGCTACGTTTTTGGGCTTTGGATTGTCATCTTGGGTTTTTAACCAAGCCCAAGCACTCTGGTGGCTCAATTCCCAAGGAACATTCTTAGTAAATTACCAAAATACCCTTAGTTCCTCTTTAGTACTTATACGAGCACTATTATCTTTTTATACCTTACCAGAGTATCTCTTGACCCTGGTCAACTATCTAGATACCCTTTCTTGACTGTCTAACCTTAGTCAAATGATCATAATGCCCTTCATCTAACTCTGACTCAAGGACACAACACAGTGGCATACCTTCAGTGGCATGTTCATAATTCTTCATTTTTCTTTGTCTTTATTATCCCTAGCCCACATACTTATCTAAAAATATCATTGGTCCTATAAGGTGCCATTCTGGACCCTCTGTATGATCCCTTATCTTCATGGGCTTAATTCCCGAGAAATTCCCCTGAAACCTATTTATCGGGTCTTTTAATCCACTGTAAATTCTGTAGTAAATTTTACAAAACTTCTTTTTAAGATCTATTAGCTTCAGAAATTCTTATATTAATTATAGGATTTTACTGCCACATTTCATCTGATTCTGAGGTCCAGAGAATACTATATTAATTTTCCTTCTTTAGAAATTAATATAAATCTTTCGGGACCTTATATTAAAACTCTGTATTGCATCAACTGATCAGCATAATTTTCTCTATTTACTGAGACCTCTACTCAATAGGGTCTAGTAGCATCCCTTTTTCAGGCTATATACTAGGCTTCTAGGCCTAAAAATTGGGATATGACAATCGATGACTATAGATTTCAAGGAATCGAATTAGTTAGCAACGATCATTGATAACAACCCAATTCTCTAGAATCAAAACCGAAATAGTCATATTAAACCAACATCTAAATTCAATTACAAAATCTAATCTCAGAATAATCGATCGATATCTTATCCTTACACATACAATGAAAAATCTAGATCTAGCAGTTCCAAAATATGAAAAGGATAGTGTAGCCCATGAGCGCAAGATATCATATCCATCACTAAGAGACTAAAGATTTAGCTTTTCATGACTCCTAATGTGCTACAATCGCTGTCCAGATATGATGCCATAAAGAAAGCAAAAAAAGGTGATGGGTTAATGGCGTAGAGATGTGAGAATCTATGGAAAGGTGCAGAAAGATAGAAGATGAGTGTGTATGTTGTGGAGAAGGTGTATAGAAAATCCCAGTACTACTTGGCCTAATTAGGTCCAAAAACTAGCCTCTCCTGTGTCTGCAGCTTCCACTTCCTTTTATTCCCACATGACCTAATTCAAAATGTGCAGCTATAGCGATTGTCTCTTTTAGTCGTGACTAGATCCATATTTTGGTCGTGACCTGTAAACGCAAAGAAACTTCCTAGAAGAAATGAGGTCGCGACCTATAATCACTTTGGTCATGACTAAAAAGCACAGAGGCGTGATATGATTTTCTTTGTCTTGTGATTTATTTTTTGCTCACATTAGTCCTTGGTTCTCCCCCAAAATACCTACAATTCAAAACCAAGGCTCACTGTAAAAGTCCAAATCAGTAGAGAACAATATTTATACAATTTGGAAGAGTTAATTTACTATTTTACCCTTTAATTAGCACATTGCCAAGCACAATCATGTATTACCACAAAAGCACAAATGCAGGCATAAAATGAATGGTAAAGTCATAATAAGACCCTAAAAATGTTATAGAAACCATACACAATTTGTGTTCTATCAGTTTACTTTAGTGTAGTAAGAAAATATGAACATTAGAAATGTTCTTTCAAAGTGTGAATAACAAATCATGATATGATATGCGAGATAATATGAGTTGTTATTATAGTACACAACTGTTGTTAATATAAGTGCTAGAGTTGTTAATATTATATGTCTGGTGTAGGTTGTCATTATTGATAGCGAGTTTGTCTGGAAAGCATCTATTCTGGTATGTTCATATAGGGGACAGTTTGGAAATGATGGAGAAAGTCATACATATGTTTGTGGTCAAGTAACAATAATATTCATAGTGGAAGGCATAACATATGATGAGTTCAAAATATTAGTAGCATCACTTGTTGGGAAAGGAAGTGATAAAATTATAATAAAATTCACTGTTAGATTTGATCGACACACATTTATTAACATATTTAATGATGAAGGAGTTGACCATTTTATAATACTCAATATAGAAAGTGGCCGTGTGTAAATACGTAACACACTGATTTTTGCTTTGTAAATAATTATACACAGTGATAAAAATAATTTTTTGTAACATTGATCAATATCTATCTGTCTGAAAGGTAGGGTGAATTTTTTATGAAAGTGACTATATTTGATGTACAACCTACAAAGGTGCAAGATTCCCTTTCAACTGAGCTTGAGAAAGTTCAGCAAGAGAAATTAGTTCTTGAGAGAAAGGTACTACGAAATATAAATAATTATCTAGATACAAAACTTTTACCTGTTCAATATTAGATGTTATATTCATTGCATATCCAAAATATATTCCTGCCCTGGTATATTCTACACCAGATTCTAGCATGATCATGTTACAGTTATATTGCTTCCTTGCTTCTATTTTCTGAAATTGCTGATTTTTGTAGGCAAATTCAAACAAGGAGTTAGTATGAGTGGTTGAGTTGTCATTATGTTACACAATAGTTGTTAATATGAGTGGCTGAGTTGTTAATAATTTGTGTCTAGTGCAAGTTGTCATTACTAATGGCATAATCATCTAGAAAGTATCCGATAAGAATGACAATTGTTATATTGTTAATTAAACAATACATGTAATAAAATATATTCAAGACATGTCAACTTGTTATGATGTTCATAAAAGAATTTTATCATGACAGCAAAAACAACTTACCCACTAAAAAATAGCTTACCCATGATAGCAAAAATAATAACTCCAGCACTTAAAAATAACAACCCTATATTGAATGAATAACAACTCCAGCAGTAGGAAATAATAACATCATAGTGAAGGCATAACAATCACATGTAAATAATAACTACCCAATGACAGCAAAAATAATAACTTTATCAGTAGGAAATAAGAACCCCATAGTGAAGGAACAAGAACTTGACAACTGAAAAAAAAACATCCACAACAGCAAAAATAACAACTCTAGTACTTAAAAATATAACCCTATATTGAAGGAATAACAACCTAGTAGTAGAAAATAACAACCCCATAGTGAAGGCATAACAACCACATGTAAATAACAACTATCTAATGACAGCAAAAAATAACAACTTTATCAATAGAAAATAAGAACTCCATAGTGAAGGAACAAGAACTTGACAATTGAAAAATAACTTATCCACAACAACAAAAATAATAACTTTAACACTTAAAAATAACAACCCCATATTTTAAGAATAATAACTCCAACAATAGGAAATAACAACCCTATAGTGAAGGCATAATAACTACCTGTAAATAACAACTATCTAATGACAGCAAAAATAACAACTTTATCAATAGGAAATAAGAATCCCATAGTGAAGGAATAAGAACTTGACAACTGAAAAATAACTTATCCACGACAGCAAAAATAACAATTTGGTAGATTAACAACTTGAATAACATTTGGTAGATTAACACATTTGAATTGTTATTTCCCCACACAAGAAGTATTAATTTGTTATCAAATTTCTTGTGAAACTAAACAATTCAACATCACACATTTGGTAGATTAACAACTTGAATAACAAGTCATGGTAAAGGAATAACAACTTGAGTACATTTCTACCTAACACTTGGAATGAGCCAAAAAAATAGGACTCTGTGTAGGAAAATGACAACTCTACCAACAACAAATGACAACTCCCTGAGGAAAAATAACAACTTGCGTACATTTCTTCCCAACACCATTCAGGTGAATTTTAACTTCATATATATGTACTTTAAAATTTACAAAACAAAAAGGAGAGTGTACAATGCATTTACACAAGTATGATTGCATTGTGTATGATATTGTATACATGATTGTGAGATATAAGTATGATTGCATTGGACTAAAATTTACTTCTTTATATTTCTCCTTTGCATAAAGCACCAGTGTGACAACAACTAAAATGGGCTTCATGATCACAAACAAACTGCAAGCAACCTTGCTTGCATTTCCATATAAAACACCTGCAATAAAGTTAAATAAAAAGAGATGTCAAGAACTAGGATACAATGTCCATGCCACCATGATACAAGTTGGACACAAATTCCTTGCTTCTAATGAATGTCCAGATTCACCTTTACCAAAACTCTATATAATCAATTCTTTATCTTACATAACACATTCATCATACTACTGGTTGAACCACTAACAATTATCATTTTTTTTAATGAGAGCTAAATACTATGAAACTCAAAATCAGTCATTACAAAAGGTACAATAGAAAGCAAGAAATAAGCATTATTCTCCTGGCTGGTATCTGCCTGCAAAAGACTGAACTGCAGATGAAAAATGTGCAAAATCTTTATATTTGTCCAATAACTCTACAACTGCATCTTCAAGGCCTTTCACCTAAAATATTTTACAATTACTATATGATCAATGATGGAGAAATGCTTGAGCCATCAACTTTAAATAATAATTCAGTAACTAAAACTCTTTATCATTATAAAATTATTAGATCATCTCCACATAATCACATATTCAGTAACTTCAATATGAAAGAGCAATGGGGAATCACATTTTCAATTATGAATATTATTCCACATAATTTCTTTATGTCCTGATGAATTCCAAAAGTTTCATCTAGATGATTATATGTCCTACTAGAAAACCATCCAGCTTAACTAAAATTGTTATACTTCTCTCCTTGCATCATTGTCAAACAAGAAAACAGGGAGAAATACTGAAATTAAATACAAAGAAATGATATTCAAATGACCATATCAGACAGCTTATCTTTCTCCAAATCAACTGCAATTTCCTTCATCAAACCAATAAACCTTCAAGTATCCTGAAATAATGACACATGATGCAACCAAATCAAGCACAAATTAGCAAATGAAAGCCAAAAATCTATTGGGGGAAAATAGAAAGGAAACTTCATAATGAGTTGTCTTCCTTTACATAAGCAATCTTTGATCACTGATCTCAACTTTTGAAAGGGAAACATTTGCCACATTTATGATTTTTTTGGACAAGAATTCCAATGCAAGTGTCACTGGCATAGTAAATTGAGGATTTTACAACAGAGACAATCTAAACCATGTGCTTTGAAAAAGAAAACTTGACCTCTTACCATGCAAGAAACCACTCAATCAATAAACTAATTCCGTATTTTGCAAAAGAATGACATCAAGAAATAATGTATTTTGCACTCAGAATTAAAGAAACACTTCCGCAATAAAGGGGAAAAGGCATTAAACAAAGGATGAATGAAGGAAAAAGTTACAGTAATGAGAGCCAGATTATCTGAGCAGAAAGTCAAAGCTACATTTCTTATTCTTCCACTAACGCCACCACCATGTGAAGTCAACACCATGGCTCTCCAATCCCCAACCTTTGCCTCCTTTGAGTGGAACGGAGTTTTGGAGGGAGCGCAAGGGCTTCGATAAATTATTAAACTGGCCCTTACCCCTCAAATACTCAGGACTTAACGGGTCATCGTTCTAGTGTGTTGAACTAGACAAACTTTGGAAAAATAACTCTACAACTTGTTTCAAATTAAAGCAAAGAAGAAAAATGATGCAACAAGGTAAGAGGTGCGAAGAGCAAAAAAGACAAACGCTGTAAAGAGAAGAGCGTGTACTACCAGGAGTGGTGACTCCTCTCTCCCTTCCTAGAATATGAGCAAGAGAATTTAAGCAAGGGACAGTTATGTCTTTTCATAATTGGAAAAAATTCATCTGAGGTCCCATGGGATTTGACATTAATTATGTTATTTTTTAGAACTTTTTTAGCATTTGATTCGTCCACGGGACCCAAACGTCATTTTCCTTAAAATAATTGCTCAACAGGCCCAAAAGAGTGAGGAGATTTTTTTTTAATGTTAACTATGTTGGTTTGACCTTAATTGGACCCGTTTAACCCATTGGCTAGGTAAGGTCAACCTTGATTAACGCAACTCAACCTATGTAGACTACGTGGAGTAGACCCTAACAAAACCTATGGGTCCATTTGACCGGGTTGAGTATCAACATTGACCAACTTAATTTACATTTGATTGGGTTGAGTTTGACCTTTGATCTATTCTTTTTTATATAAAAAAATTTAGGTGAGATCGGTATAAACCCAAAAATTTGCGTTTTTGTGGGATACAAACACATTCTTTACCATTTGTATCAACTCTTATTATCGACTTTGATCTACCTTATTCTTTAGTATAAAAATTTTTAGAAAGAGGTTAGGCTCATCTATAATTTAAAAGTAGGATAAAGTTTCTATTCCTCAATATCAATGTGAGGCACACCTTTGATTTACCTAATTTGACTAGATGGAATTCAGGTTGAACTAGACCCAAAACGTAGCTTACCTTGCAAAAGGTTGGTCCAACCCGTTTTAGACCCGATGACTCCTACCATTTTTTTTCCATATTTTCTCTCTCACGGACCTCCTTTTAATGAGATTTGGTGTTATTGGAATCTTCTTGAGCTCATCTACACAATGGTACTATTAATTCAAGCAAAAACTTCAATTTTGAGCTCCTCCAACGTTGGTTGAGTTTCAGAACACGATTTCAAAAAGTTTTTAAGTTTAATATTTTGTGTTTAATGTCCTAGGTTCTTATGCTACCCATTTATGGGCTTAAGTAGGTTTAAGAATGGTATTAAATGAAATCGTAAAATGAATGTTATGCATATATCGAGGTTAAAGCAGAAACATGTATGAACATGCAAGACATACATTAAACATGTATGAACACGCAAGACATACATTTATACATGCCACACGAATAAACATAGCGGAAGCATAGTAGAAATACGTGTCAATACTAAACTAATCAGTATAGGGCTTAACGGTAGCAGAACAGCACAACCATTAGAAAATAAAAGAGGGAGAGATACATACCGGTTGAGTTTATAGGGATCTACCAAATACAGTTACAAAAAATCGACAACTAAAACCTATTCTATTTAGACCCAACAAATGTCCTTCACAAGAAATAAAAGGGGGAACAGAGTTTAATTTAGTAACTCTATTTCACATTTTCTTTCAGACTCACGGTGGCAACCCATGTTTATAGAGTGGATGGATAAGATATTTAGAATAGAATAGTGAATAGTGAGGATGATTAATATCGGGAATATCTTCCAAACACTTACAATATCTTCATTAAATAACGTATCTTGGACTTGAACATGATCAATTCAAATATAATTTGTTATTTGGTTAAAACTAATTTAACTCATATTAAATTAATATCATTATTTAACTCAGCTAAATAGCCTCATTAAATTCAACCCATCTAGTGTGGATTCGGAATCCGACACAAGTAAGCAAGATAATGCCAAACAGATCAGTTACACGAGAATAGTTGATTGATTTTGCCAATGCCAACAAAAAGAGAGAGAAAATACAGAGACGCCTATTTGTTTGATCAATTTCTATCCTCCTACCCTATCCTATTTGGCTATTTCACAAAATGTTTTAGTGAGTGAAGAATCAAAAACTGTGAAGTTGAGTGAGCACATGAACAAGTTCATCACTGGAAGGCCTATCAGCGGGCAAGTCTGAGAGGCACGCGGCAGCGACTCTGACAGCCATGAGCATATCGTCTTCGTCCCCTTCTCTGGCGATGATGCTCTTATCGAGCGCTTCCTTGACATCTCCTGCTTGCTGCAACTGCCTTAGCCAACATCCCATGCTACCTCCATTCCCTGCTTCTTCAAAGAATGAATCTCCTGGGTCCCTTCCCGTTAATAATACACCCAAGATCATCCCAAAACTGAATATGTCACTTTTGTCAGTGTACCTGCTGAAATATATAAAACAAATTACTATCAGCTTCACACGCACATGTGCATCCACCTTCATCCCAACAATATGTTTCTTCTACTCTTTGCATCTCCGTAAACATTCTCTATTGAAAATCCACCTCTAATTTCTATTGGTTTGATTCCTACATGCAACTATACTCCTTTCAACTTGTGGTTATCAAGTAAAACTAGATAGTGGTGATTATGCATATTTTTTAAATAAATTATAATAGTAACATCATTCACCACAAAAATCCATAAGTATTGACTGCATAGAATTGGAAGAATCTTGAATGAAATTACAAATCGACAGAAGATAACAATAATAACACTAATGTCAAGAGTAAAAAACAAGACAATAGCATTCATGTATGCAAAATGAACAACGTCCTGCTTTCTCTTGTGGTGTGTAGTAAAGAGCAGGACAGATTACACAAGCAGCAAAATTGATCTATCAGCTATAATAAATTTCAACAATCCTAGGGATTTTGGCACCTGCAATTATGGAAGCATTCAGGAGGAGTATAGGGAGATGTGGCTCTATTAGAGTTGGGTAGAAGCTTAATCAATCCATAATCAGACAACCTAGGTTCAAACTCAGAATCCAATATTACATTGGTGGGCTTAAGGTTGTAGTGCAGAATCGGAGGTACACAGGTGTAGTGAAGATACTGAAGCCCCTTAACTACCCCAATAGCAATCCTTAGCCTAACTTCCCAACCAAGCCGCAGCTCGCTTTCCTTAGCTCTGTTCAGGGCATCAGCAAGGCTCCCATTGGCTACATAATCATAAACAAAGGAAAAACTGTTAGGTTCACGAACGTAGGCCCGAAGACTCATCAAATTTCGATGTCTTAGACTAGCAAGCACTTCCAGCTCCTTCTGTATTTCTCTCTTAACCCTCTTTTTCCTAACCTCTGGTGAACCGCTTTCAAAAGGTGTTAACCTCTTGACTGCAATTGTAAGCCCATTGTCAAGCACTGTTCTGTAACATTTGCCGTTTAGGCTTGAACCAAGTTGATGGTTTTCTTTAGACAAAGCTGATTGGAGTGTCTTGGGAGAAACTTTAGGGGAAAATATGACAGGCCCCTTGAGTATTGGGGTTCGATTCAAATACTGAACAAAGCAACGGACTATAAGAGCAAACAAAACGGAGCCAATTAATCCGGTGACTGCTCCTAAAACAACGCTTAAGATAATCTTGCGCAAGTCTTCCTTGTCTTGTGAAGGCCTTGATGGATACTCAGTTTCTGATTCTGAATAGTTCTGGTTGCTCATCCTTCCCTGGCACTCAACAGTAGCTTGCTGGAAGCTAATTAAGAACAGCAAGAGTAAAGTAAAAAACTCCTTTGTACAATATGAGGAACTGTTTCTTTTGGAAACCATTAGAGCAAGTTTAGAGCCACAAATCTTAGACGCTATGCAGGAAGAGAAAGCGTGGCATTTATCAGATGCCTAACCCTCTGACCCATATGGAAACATCACCATGACTAGTTGACACTTGGAAGCAGACAACCAGTCATCAAGATCAGATTTTTTTGTTGATAAAATCCACAAGCTGCTCTAACTCGCGCAAACTTCGGAGCAATATGCCAGGAAATAAGTCTCATAGAAGAGATTATACGAGAAGAGGATCCGCTAAAACGCACATCTTTTCAGCTCAATATCGTCACAAGGAAGCTGCAAAGAATCCTATTCATTTTTCACCGAATCCGAAAATTTATCTTGCTTGTAAATCATTTGTTCCTTCCGACGAATCTGAACAAGAATACGAGTCTGTAAAAGAAAAGGAATAAGATCTCCGCCTCTGGCCAGATACAGGGCAAAACAAATAAGCAACTAGCAGAACCAGAAACCCATTTCTTATATTGGATCCAGGAAAGAAAAATGAGCTCCTAAAAGAAAAAGAAAACGTTCGACATGATATGGCGAGTCCTTTTCTTCCAAAACAACTACGAAGACTCTCGTCCTTAAAATAATAGAATACTTAAAAGAGAAGGGGACAAACCAAAAATAGGAGCGCGAGAGAATGAACTTGCTTTTACAGAAAGTGGTAGATAGATGAAGAAGGAGAAGAGATGCATTAGTTAGGTGTGCTCCTACTTTCTATTGTAATTCGCTGTTGCTCAAAGCATCTCTGAATGCTGGGGGAGAAGGAAGGGCCATACCATGCCCCCGCGACAAAACTTGGTTCCCGCCTTTCTGAGTAGCCAGTAGTCCAGACTAAGGGGGGTCCACGCTTCGAAAGCGAAATATCGAAACCCGTGAGAAGAGGAAAGCAGAGAGTATATCGACCGTCCAATAACAAAAGACAAATCTTGAGTGTTAAATGGGAAATTTTGGGAAGTTTAACAGCGTGTTATCCCATTGCGGGATTAGTAGAGCTGGTTTACACTAAAATGGGGCAGGCTCGGGTTGACAAAATGCCAGCCCGCAGCCCGCCCCGCCCAGTCCGTAGCCCGCCTTGCCCAGTCTGCCAGTGCTGGTGGGCTGACCTATTTTTAAGCGGGCCAGCCCGTCAGCCCGCTTTTTTTTATAAATTATTAATATTATTATTTATTTTACCCAAATATTACTTTGAATACTTTTATTATTGAATACTAGTAAAGATAATTATCTATTTGTTAATATGTATTGACATATTATAATTGATTAATATTATGTTAATGTTTATTTAGATTTATAGTTATAAAATTTGATATTTTTTTATAAAAAGTAAAAATTTTTAAGAGTATAACATTAACTATATTTTAATTATGCTAATATAACATTAGAAATTTTTTATTAGTATTCTAAAAGTTTAGAAATAATTTTTTAAAAATATTAAAAATTAAAAAAAAAAAGTGGCGGGCCGCGGGCTAGCCCGCCCCTAAAACGGGGAGGGCTCGGGCTGGCAAAATGCCAGCCCGTTTTGGCCGCCCTGCCCAGCCCGCCAGTGTTGGTGGGCTGGCCCGTTTTTGGTGGGCCAGCCCGCTTTACCACCGGATTAGTAAAGTTGTCTCTCTTTTTTAAAAAAAATAAAAAAATCAATACTATGTTATTTTTATACTTCTTTTCTTCTCTTTTTACGCTGGAGGAATCACATAATATTAGAAAGAATCTTTGTCCAAATTGATTAATGATTAACTATTATTTTAATAGATTATTAGTATATCACTTGAAAAACCTTTTATTCCTTTGCCAAATTACTTAAAATACAATTCAAGTAAGATAAAAGAGAGAAAAACTGATGAATCTTCTCTTTTCTTCACTTTTCTTTTTTTCTTTTTGATAAATAACCATTCATCAATCAACAAAGATTATTAGGTTACTTTTATTTTACCAAGCTGTTCTCACTTCATTTCAAACGGTTTATAATTAATCAATGATAAGAATTTATTATAAATATTAATATCACAATTTCTCATAGCATTAAATGTTTTAATGATTGTTTGCAAATGTTTACTAGATGGGTTTAAAATTATAAAAACAATTAAGATGACTTTTATGCTGAGAAATGCAGCTGGAATTTCTAATACAAATCTATTGCTTGGTGAATTAAGGCTTAAAATACAACGCAGAAATAATAAACATAAAATACGGAGAAAAAACAAATAATCGCAGAAAAAAAGAGCATATGTTGGATCCAAAGAGTCACAGCCACAACACCTTCACTCAAAAAAACCAAAGCACACATACACAAACCCCCAAGACCGCATCGCTGCTTTCCCAAAAAGGAATCAAAGGAAAATAAGAATGCAGAAGCATCATATCATTTTACAGTTTACACAAGAGAGAGCTCGGGCTCCATTATATGCTACCGGTACTGAGGTGCTCAAACTTAGACCAATGTGGTCATTTTTGGATTACAACTCTGAGGACCAAGAATAGCACAATATGACCCCAAGGGACGGGCATCTCAACCTACCACCCTCCCTTAAGCCTTTAATACTAGCAACATTACCTTAAAAACAACCACCTTTTCCAGTTTATCACATTCAATAATTTACAAAAACCCAATATGTTTCATATCTTAGGCTTAAACTACTTGGAACATCAGTGCTTCTTTACTTGCTGAATAGCCTCATCCGTTTGAATCAGATAATAAAGCAAGCACTTCACTGTCGTTAAAGTTTGACTGTACGGCAAGGTTAAGGGGGGTTCTTCCCTCTTCATCGACAGCTTGAGGATCAGCTCCCCTGCGTTATTAATTATTTCAGTTGCATTCCAACAAAGTTTTCCAGGAATTTTGAAAAACTCTGCAACTTTCAAACATCTAAGTGTAATTCAACAACCCTAAATGAGTTGTAGAAATATATAAGAACTAATTAAACCATTATTCAAGTGTGTGCGTGTGTATACAGGTTACCTTGAGAGAAGTAATCTTGCCAATGTAGATCTTCCTTTGAGAATGCAGCGATGGAGAGGTGTTTGGCCTCTCATGTCAGTGGCATTAATAATTGCACCATACTGAAGAAGGAGCTCCAGCATGCCAATGTCTGCAGTTTCACAAGCAAGGTGAAGTAGGGTGCACCTATCAAGATCATTCATGGCCTGATCTTCTTTCGATCCCACCATATTCAAAGGGCAGATAGAGGACCAGTCGAATGAATTCCCAGCTAAAGTAGAGTTGTGATCATAGCCTGTCTGCTCTTGTAATAGCATCACTTTAGCAAGGGTTAAAGAAGAGCTGCATGTTTGCTCATATACAGCATTAACATCAACTTCATAATTAACAATGTAGCGGTATACAGCTTTTTTGTCATTGGAACGAACAGCCTCCCAGATCTGTTGTGCCACCAAGAGACTATATTGGTTGTCCTTTGGCTTGTGAACAAAAAGCTTCTCAGCGTACTGCATTTGGGCAAAAAATTGGTTTTAAGGCAGTCTAGATTTCAGCCATTACAAGTTAGCAGAGAACTAAACAATAACCAAGATAAATGAGTAATGATGTTACTGTGACCACCCAAAAAAAAACTATAAACCCCATCTCAGAGACCTGGCCATAAAAAATCTGATGCATCCCTTTTGTGTGAAGCCTAGGTTTTCTTTATTAAATTTCTTAGTTTCAAGTCCTATACTGATCTGTTGAAATGGCAATTTGTTAGTGCAATTACAAAACCGTAATACAGCATCTTATCCCATATTGGCTTAAAACCCACATCATTCTTAAGTTTCTGTTTGCTTTACACACTTCAAGTACACTTTCCTCTGTCAGTAAGTGCTTGAAATACAAGATCCGGCCAGGAGTACCAGCACGTTATGAGAATACCTTTGCATGGATGAACTTTTCCTTCACAGATAAAGAATCAGATTGACAAGGTTTGCTGATGAAGAGAACCTGTGGTTTGTCTGACTTACTTAAGCTTCAAAACAAAAAAAATATCAGCAAGACTTGGTCAAGAATAATCAAAATTGGATTAAAGAACAGATATACTAGTGCGATTCTCTACCCTGTGGGGACAAGGTCAATCTGAAAGGCACTTCTTGATTGCAACAATTCCTCCCAGACTGAGTTGGCAGACGCATTCCCAAGTGATTGAAACAAACTTATCACAGAAGGTTCCCACACTTTAACATCCAATGTAAGAGACCTTACCTGCATGAAAATTCAGAAGAGCTGCATGAGCAATCTATTCAAGCCTCATCATTTCAAAAGTAAATAAACAGATAAATAAATCCTTCCTGCAAAACATCTTGACAAACAAGGTAGAAGAAAAGTTGAATGGACAGAAACAAAATATATATTATTTAAAGACTTTCAGTGGGTACTCTCAACCTCAACCCTAATAATATAACCACACAAGAACACTTGTACCCTCTAATTTGGGCTCACTTCAAATAAATAATTTCTCAACTTGCAAAACTTTCCTAAATTCTGGACGCTTCTTTAGAAGGTAATTCTTTTCTAAGGCTTTAAGAATTTCCAAAAATCTTATCTCTTAATAAAACACACTTGACATTGACAAAAATAAAATTCTACATTGAGATGCAAATTATAGAAGGAAGAGAAATGGAATTCAAGTAGCCATACGTATAGATTGCTACACAGCAGCAGAAAGCATACTGGATAATATCGGTTCTCCAAATTACCGATATAAAAGGAAGCATGACAAATTTATGACAAGCTAATATTCTGACAATTTTCTGTTCTATAGCTTGTTTCTTTTTTCCAATTTCACAATCACCCTATTGGAAGCTTCATACTATCCACATCAGTTGAAGAGCACATTCAACAATTATTACATAGTCATCAACATTATAATTAAAAATAAGGGTCAATTATCTGCTATTGTGAAATAGTGCCCACTCTTTGGCCAAAAAAAAATAGTCCACACTCCCAAACTTTTAAAAGCTAACAACAGCTTAAGGAATGTTCCTGCAACAATATTTTAAGGATGTAATGCAATTTTTCAAAGTACTCAATGTTATTTCATTAAATTTGTTGTTTGCATAAAGAATAGAAAACATTTTAGATGTAAAAGGAATTTTGCAAATACATAGATTTGGATTGCTGAAACTTGCTTTCCTTGCGTTAACAAATTCCATCATCAAAAAATTAACATACTTCATTCTCATTCCGTTCCCAATTTTTATAGTATGCCTGTTCACAAGCATTCTTAAACCAGTTTACCAAAATATAGAGAATTCTGGAAAGCAACCAAAGTTGATACATTGAAATAGACAAACAGTTAGTGCTAGCAGTGATGCTTACTTTTGATATATGTACACCAAGATTTCGGTGAACACCAGAACACTCAATGCAAACAAGAACACCAAGATTTAATGATGCCCAATCAGGTTCAGGCGCCCCACAATCAGCACATATATCATTTCCAGAAACTCTTCGAAGAACATCAATTGGCTTCTCACTTTTGATACATGCCCGTTGCTGCTGCTGCAAGCTTCTTGAGGGGCGTTCCATATGTGCAGAAGCAAAACCTCTGTCCGATTTATATTCTTCTACGGCAGAGTGATCAAGATCTGAACTTTCGAAGGAACTACTCTCACTGGCAGACCTATTATGACCACTTCCCATTGGACTAGCAGGAAGACACTGAAAAAATTGGATAACATCAATAAAAATGACTGAAAGTATATATCTACAGAATCATAACAGGCCCTAGAGATGTACCCTTTCAGGAATCTGAGAACTCAACAATGAAGCAATAACACCTGTGATCTTTTCAATCCAATCCATTTGGTCCAGTGCACTCTCTGCCTGCACTGACAAACATAATTAAGTACAATTGAGGACTCAAACAAAGATATGAACCACAATCAACATCCTTGTGCTATTATCATAAATAAAAAATCCTAAAAACCATATCAAATAACCTGCAAAGTGTAGTTCTTTGTTGGTGAAATGATTCTGAAGCAAAACCTCAAGTCTGATTGATCAGCATCAACTTTGATTGTCGATGTAAGCAGGTTCACTGTGTGATGGGCAACAGATTTTTCATCGTGTACCCCACCATGATGATGATGAGAAGACAGCCATCTGCTCAAGAGGCCAGAACCAAGCTCAGAACTATTCCTCTGACCAGAATGTTGACTGCTAGACCCCTAGAAAAAATAACCAAACCACGATAATATTAAGCGGAATTTGATATGAAGGAACATATTAACTTCAATTATTTGTAAACCAACTTTATTTTCTCTACAGATTGCTTACAGATTTGCTGCACTGCTTACGATAGTAATATAACATTCCTCGACTGTCAAGAACAAAAAACCTCCTTTTCCAGTCACCCCTTAAGTTTGAAGACCGCTTTGAAAGATAACCTTGTCGAATTGTTTGAACCTAAAATGACATAATAATAAAAAAATTTAAAGATATATAATATTTAACCATGATTGAGAGGTGGGGGAGAAGAGAAATATCTTTTTGAGCAAAAATCTCCGGGCCTCTTTCCAACCTTTCCCTTGGCAGCTGATTGCATGACTGCCTCTATCATTTTATGTGAACTTCTACCAACGGCTTGTATACCATCTCCATTAGGAGACCCATTAGAACCATTTGAAGACCACCTACTCTCTCGATCAACCTGCCTTTTGTACTCTTGCATTCTTTCATTTAGAGCTGCTTGCTCATAGTTGGATCTTTCTCTTGACTGCTGAGCATATGTCAGGACCTGCAGAAGAATGTCTCGAGTAAATCATTTTCATTGCATAAGTGATAACCAGAGAACCACCCATCATATAACAGTTAACAATAGTCTTATCAACAAGAATCAATTTTATCCCACTAGGTAGGGTCAACTACATGAATTGCACAACGCTAACAATAGTCTTACCAATGAAATAAAATATACACTCTTGTTTAAAGATAAAAAATCATACTGAACCTGGTTAATATATGGCTCCATTTGGTGCAATAACTCATACCCCTACATTTGAGAGAAGTTACACATAAGCATGCTGACACAATGAATGTGAATATTTGAAAATAATACGATTTACCTGTTTGAAATAGCGAAGATGCGCATCCATGGTCCCACTGACTGCCTCCAAAAATTCAAATCTCTTCTTGGCTTCAACAGTTGACAAGGCAGTAACCTGGATGGAGATTTCAAGTTCATTTGCAGGGAGGGGGAAATCATTGTGGCAGTAATTAACGATATAGAACTGTCAACTCATAAAAAATTACTGACCAGATTAAATCGAGCTTGCTCAAAAGTGGATCTTGCATTATGAAGCTCCTGCAATACATCCCGTGTGTTTTAAAGATGTATAAAATACAAATAAAAAAGGGTACCCTCTATATAAGACACAAACAAATGCTTACCTCTTCAAGAGCAGTAGCTACATCTGTTTTTGTGCCTTTTCTTAAAGACAGGAACTTTTCACGGGCCTGCAGTATTATGAGCTTCAAAATCTAGTCTCTTAATAAAGTTGCTGTAGGTGTATTTTTAACATTTAAGAGATAAACCAGCAATCGCAATTATAAGTTAAAAAATTTCTTAGCTTTTCCTCTAGGTATAAACAAGGAATTTGATTTATCTTGATGTTCAAGAAAATAGTCAAGTTCATATATCCATTGATTAATTTCTATTTGAATGAAGTATAATCATCCCGAAATTAAAGATCAGATTTGTACCTGATCATAAATAAGACTGGCTTTGTCAAAACGCTTGCGTGCTTCCTGCACAAAGGGTGGTTCCCATAGATGAGAAACTACAGACGTAAAATAACTTTAACCATTATGGGATAAAGCTTACAGTAACCACCTTTAACTCATCTTTAAAATCTAAATTACCCTAGTAATACCAAACTTGTCTGTACAGTTCATTATAAAAGGGAATGAAACATGATCGTGACAAATTATTGTGATATATGCTAAAACATCTTAAATAAGAAATGCTGACATCATTTCACAGTTGAGAAAGGGAGATATACAGAAGCTTATGTACGGAACATTGTGTTGTAATGTTGTTCAGGGAGTCACCCTTGCAAGAACAAAGGAAGCAAATGAATGAAGAAAAACAAAAATACACAAAGTGATGCAGTTGACTGGTCTTTCCCTTTCCTACTGCCTCTGATCAGCATGCAGATAAACTGACAAGTACTTTTTACTACTGGAACAGACAGACCAAAGAATAAAAAAAATTCGATAAGCTTCAATTGTAGTGACATTTATCCCTTATATTTTGATGGAGCTCCAAATCAGGGGCCGCAAGTAATTCTTGTGGATCCTATATGGTATGGTTTTCCTCCCTTACAAATGAGTTTTCAAGGGTGGGTTTCCCATGATTGCTTAGGTCCCCTTCCATACTATGACAGAGCCTCACATTGTGCAGTATTTAAATGATATGGTTCTCCTCACAATCTGACTTTTAAGAGCGGGGGTCCTTCATGCTTACATAGGCCTCCATCATTGCCATCAGAGCTAAGTGTCATGTACAGGGTGTTACCTATAGAGGGTGCAATCCAGTGGCTTAAGTGAGTTCCATAGAGTGTAGCTCTCAAGGAGGTTGACTCTTTAGGAGCAATGCTATTATGGAGTTCCATATGAGATGACCACAGTAACTAAAGAGGCACTTGAGTGGTGTAATGCTTCCCCCTTACAAGCTAGTTTTCAAGGGTGGGTTTCCTATGCTTGCTTAGTTGGTAGGTCTACATATCTTAATTCTTATTCTAATAAAAATGGAAATAATATAAAACCTTTCAACAAAGCCCAGAACTCCTGCTTCACCTCAACCACTCTCAATAAACAATTGAAAAGCCTAACAAGACAGTAAATATTGAAAATAATGCTACTTCTACAAAAAGTCATGTAGATTGAGCTGCTGATCTTTAGCCAATAACCAGTAAGGATAGGTTGTATCATAAAAAGAACAAATAATGAGGGGGAAATACCTTGACTTCATGCAAATCAATATTAACAAATTGAAGTAATCTGTCATTTAGCATATGCTCAACCTGAGGAAGAAAGTAGTCTATGTCAAAAGCATAGCAAACTTTGTTGTACTGTAAAAAAAGCAAAAATGATTCTAAGCAATGAACTGGAGAAAAAGCATCAAGAAGAAAGGTCAGAATAATTCTTCCAGATAGTTAACTACTAAAAGAGATGGTAGGAGATAGCGTCCAGAATTAATTCTCAGATCTATAGCAATAGCTTTAACCCTTCTTCCTAACCAATGGTACAGGTGGTAACTATACAACCTCAACTTTAAAACCATTTACATCATATTCTCATACCTGTGAGCGAAGGACTTCTTTGTATGTTCCAATTTCTCTCAAGGCTATAGTGAATTTGGTCATAACAGGGCCTGTCAGTGTAAAAAAGATAATCAGTGAAGTTAGAAATCATTTTGCTAATGTTTGGAGTAAAGAATGCCATGCAGGCTAAAAATCAGATCATGAATATTAAACTGCCTTTACTTTTTTAAGAAGAATAACCTTAAATTACAGCATAACGATGAAAGAAATTATATAAAGGAGAATTTATATTGCTATAGTAAAAGGTAACTTAGTAAAATTGCATAATAATTTACTTCTTTTGACCATTGATGCTTTAGTTGAGGAAAACAAAAATTGTGAGGGAGGGAGGGAGTAGTAAAACCACCAGGATGACACTCATGTGCTTTCATATGACCCCAAAAGGAGAAGTAAAACCATCAGAATGCACATGAGTGCTTTCATGACTACAATAGAAATTTTTCAACAACTAGGAGTACCTCCAAAAGCAACACTGATAGGATCATTATGCCCTCCACCAAATGTTTCCAAAGCACTTGCAAATGCAATGTCACCATCGTATGCCTCCCCAAGTCCTTCACTAGAAAAGCAAAAGCAATTAGGGTGTGCCCCAGCTCCCAAGAATTGGTCTATATCAAATAACTTCAAAATCAATATTGTATATGTTATCAATTTGTCATAACCATGAGAAACTTCCAACAAAGAAATGAGAAGGCAAAAATAAATTCTCTACAATGGACATGTGAAAAGAGTTAGCGAGTCAAAATTTCAATTTCAAGAGAATGGTTGCAATGCTATTTTAATGACAAAGCAAAATAAACAAATTGAAAACACCTAATATGGGAAAATATAACTTTTGGTCCCTTACATTTTCTTAACTCAGAAAAAAACCCATCCCTATAGTTTCTTAACTTGAAACAACTTAGTCCCTATCATTCCTTGACTCAATAAACTATAAAGACTGAATTATAATAAGTCAAAGTTCAAAAACTAAATTGAGAGAAAGTTCAAGGACTAAAATTTATATTTTCCCTACTAATGTTCACCAAGATAAAGAAATTTAAAACTGAACATATTCATGATTTCTTCATTTTTACTGAAAATAACTACGTAAGTCTTCATGTTACTTTGGTATCACATCTTCACTACATCACATTCTCTCCATTATTTTGAAAGGAAAGAACCAGAAGATAGGAAGGAAATCACAATTTTGAAAGGACGGGAACCAAACTAAAGTTAACAGGACTACTACAATATTAGTCCTTAGATCTTTTGCAGGGAAAAAATTGCAGTATGCCTGGTTCTCACTTGGAAACAGCTGTCCATTTAGTTTTACACTATCTAACAGCCATTTCTGTGTGGAATAGATTGTCAAGAAATCAGCAAATCTTGAGTGTCTTAAAAGAACTTGAAGCAGTTTCTCTTTATAAATTTTATAGACTTCGGCAAAAGTTTCTGGGGGAGGAAGGGGAATTTTATGGGTGTGCCTCTGCTCTTCTATTATGTTTTTGGCTATAAAGGAAGGGGCCTAGTTTCAAAAATACTTTTCCGTCCTTATATTTTTACAGCAAAGGTTTGTTTTCAGAGCCTCTCTTTGGTACTTTTTGCAGGAACTTGCCAAAGCAGTTTCTCTTTGAAAGCTTTATAGTACACGAGCTTGTCTGCTCTCACTGTGCTGTCTTTTAGGACATATGTTAAGGTTAAAATATTTTATTTCAATTGAATCTCGTCTTTCCTCCCATCACCAAAATTTATAGCAATAGCTATATCATAATGTAAGACATAAACAGAGTTCCAGCTAATCCAGAGTTAAGGTAAGGGGATTCCCTGCACAAACTGTGGACAGCCAATTTACATTTTAAACGTTTTTTCACAGACAGAATCAAGATTTTACAACCATTCATAGTTATAATCAGCATTCATTGGTAAAACTAAAAAAAAAAACATACGTGTATTTTCTGCACCCTTTGTAAAATTTCAAGCTTCTCTCTCTCAAAGATTCTGAACCCTCCTCCATGCATTGTATCTGTTTTACAATATTAGCATACATTGTCAATTAAGAAATAACCTATCAATCTGAGCATAAAGCAAGGAGAGTATATTTTGTATGAACTTCCAAGACAAACAGTGAAGAGAACTATGTGGCTGGATATGTATAACCAAGGCTAACAGTTAGCACAAATGATAGGGTGTCAGAAGACATAAAGAGCACTTTTGCTTAATGCAATTCAAAATGCTGTACAGAACAAAATTATCAGCACTGGACAGCAGAAAATCACTCAAAATTAAATTCAACAGATAAAAGAGCTCATTATGAAAACCAACAACCATGAATACCCTAGTGAAGCAACACTGACCATAAACTGCTTACAATTACAGGGATTTTTAGTTATCAGATCATCCCATCAACAATAAATGAAATAGTCTCAAAAGAAATTAATTGTAATCCACTGTCAACGTCAAACTTTAAACACAATCTGTAAAAATGAAGTGTCACATTATTATAGTAAATAAAAAACTCACTTCTAATGAGTGTTTTAAACAGACTTTTAAATAGTTGGCATACTATGCTTTTAGTAACAGTTTAGGATTCTCTACGCTGACTGTAGATCCACACTCAAAATTAAATACTTTACATAATCTCCGCAACGTATCTGAATGGTTCAAGAGCATACAAGATCTACATAGAAGTAGAATTAGCATTGTGTCAGAGAGAAATGGAAAGATTGAAACCGGGATACCAACATGATTTAGCGTAGCAAGAGATAACAAATTGTTGAGTTGTTTGCCTCGAGCAGCACTATTTTCATCTTGTTATAAAATTTGAGGTGTTTTCAATATAAAAAGAGCATGACCACATACAATTATAGACAAGGGTGGGCAAAGTGCAAGGATAAGATTGGATAGTAATGGTATTTTACACACTCAAGAGCACACAAGTAAATTTGATAGCGAATTCAAAATAACATAGAAAGAGCTGGATCAAGTTGTAAGCTAGTGTGATCGTCCAAACTAAGACAATGGATCCAATTTTGAAAATGAATTGAAGGAGAGAACGAGTGACCTGCTTGCGAAACATAGGAGAGTCGTCGAGCTTTGCGAATGGCATTTTTGCTGATGTTTAGAGTAATAATAAATAACCATTACCATACCACGAAATCAATGCCGATCTTGGCGACACGAAAACCAATCAGTGCTATCAGCAGGAAAGAGGCAACAGGAGAAGCGAGATCTCAGGATTTTTGAGTTACAAATAAATCAAAGCAATCAAACAACTAAATAACCATCTGCCACTGAATTAAAACATCAAAATCAGCATTTGAATGAATTTCACGGCCCTGAAGCTACTCAAGAGCTTCCCTTCACCCCATGCTTGCAAGATTTTCCTTTATTGGATTCCAGTAATATCTTTGGTTTCAAAACCCCAGAAAAGCAATGACAAAACCCTAGAAACCCCACCACAAAAACACGGACAATTGTTTAATATGCTAACAGCGCGCGCACTGTTACACAGCAAGTCTACTTCTTAGGCATGGATGCTGCCTTTTATTTTTGAGGATGCCAAAGTTAAAGGGCAAGTCTTGGGAATTGAGTTGGATGGATTCAGGCAAATTCATTTCCTTAACGAATCCATGTGTGTTGCCCACTCACACTCTTTGATTAAAGCTAGAACACAGGGTGCCTTTTCTTTTTCTTGCCTCCTCCTTTTTGAGTTTATTTTAATTTAATCATTTTAATTAAAACTGCGTCGTATGGAAGGGCTAACGCCAAGGCCGAGGCATCCGCCAATCAAATCCAAAAGAGGAACGGCGTTTCTACGGCAGCTTCTTCAGTTTCTGGCAACTTTGCAGAGGAGAGAAGAAAGGGGTCCCACAAACGCGCATGCGGGGAGCGTGGACGAGTTAGGGATGTTCGTCGGCTAACTAAAAAAAATATAATTTAATATATTATTATAATTAATAAAAATTCTAACTATTTTAAATTAAATATAGATAGATTAGGCATAGATAGATTGGATATATTCAAGTTATAATATCATACTCATATTATAAAAAATAATATATAATTATAAATTTCTAAAATAATATTATATTTATATATCTTTAAAAGTTAAATAATATATATAATCCACTAAAAATAAAGTAACAAAAAGATAATAATTAAATTTTTAAAATTTATTGCATATAAAAAAAATTTTAAAGTCTAAGTAATTTATAATTATAACTTCATATCAATTTCTTAAATGTTGATAAGGATAAAATATTTAAAAAAATAAAATAAATAATTATAATTTATAATGTAATTATATTATGATTAGTAAAGTTAAAAAATCAATATAATTATAAATATTAAAAGACACAACTTATCTATTTAATTATTTATATTTTTAAAATGATCATTTAGTCAGCTATCATATTCTACCTTCTAAATATAGTATCTAGCGATAAAAGTAAAAAAAATAAAAGAATAAGTACTCATGGGTAAGATATGGTAGGATAAAGCAACCATTTACCTGATATCTACCTAAAAAAATATGGATTATATTTTGTAATTTGATATCCAATTTTATTCTATATTTATAAGGTTGAATAAGATTTTTTTTTTTATAAGCTCAAATGAATATAGCAGTTCGTAGGATTTATAAACCACTTTGGACGTGGAGCGTGGTTGTGAATGGTTTCTATGCAAGCGTCAATCCGATGACCGGCGAGATGTCTGTCTGAGAGGTGCTTCGTTTATGCGCTTCTCGCATATGCACCTGGCCTTCAAATCCTTAAATTTGATTTGTTTAAAATAATAACTTAAAATTTAACAGATTTTATTGTATTTTAAAATGTATATTTAGATAAATTTTTAAAAAAGAAGTTATAAAAAAATGATTTTTTTGTAGCTTTTTGAAAAAAAATTTTAAAGAATTTATAAAAAAATGATTATAGATAAATGAGTTTTTAGATAATTATTATCAAAATAATTTTTATAATTAGAAAATTATTAAAAATATATACTTTTATTAAAAATAGGAAAGATAAGATATGCGAGAATGTGAAGAATGGTAAATAGAGAAAGTAAAGAGGAAATATGGTATAAGAAAAAATAATGATAAAATAATAATTAATTAATTTATAAATTTTTTTACTGTTTTAAAAGTTACTTCTATTAGTTTATCTGAAACTATAATTTTAAACTATAATTTAATTTAAAAATCATTTTAAACAAATATAATTATTTATTTTAAAAAAAAATTAAACTAAAATTTAGGTTAAAAGTCATTTTAAAACTATAATTTTAAAGATTTCCTAAATACACTTTAAAACTGAAAAATATAAGTCCTATAATCTCATCTCTTTTGTAATAAAGTCCTTATATTTTACTTTTTAGATAAATTTATATTATCTATTATTAAAAATAATGATTAATCATCCCATATTACAAACTTCCATATTATTATTATATTTATAATCTGTTAATTTATAAAAAAAAAATAGCATTAACATGGCTTTTACTAAGAGTGCACTTGAATTAATATGACTGCATGAATTTAAATAAAATGGAAATTAATCAGGTGATATATGCAAAGAGAGGGTTATGAGGATAATAATTTTTTTATTTAGCTAATAAATAAATTTGCTTTCATTATTTTGGTTTTTAAAAATCTCTTTCATTTTGTGTTTGGTGAAAACTTACACGCTTGGATCCAAAAAAGAAGAAGAAGAATAAAATTTTCCATTAAAATTTAAGTAAAACTATAAAAATGGATATTTTTTCTTAAAATTAAATATATATGTCAAATAAGGGTGACTAAATTTTATTCAATTAATATTAATAACAATTAATAATAATATATCAAGTAATTACGAAGCTTAAAGAAAGTCACTTGTCTAAATTTAATTAATGATTAGAAATTAGTAAGATGCATAAACTTCATTATCTCAATTTTTAAAAAATTAGAATAATTTTACTAATCAATTTAAATAATAATATTTTGCTCTAAAATTTAAATTGTCTAAGTTTATGACTTTATTTAAATTAAAAAAATAATTTTGACATGATGAGGGAACAGCTGAAGTTATATTAAACTTTTTTCTTCAACTAGTTTAGTACCCAATGCACTGGTGCAAATTGATATTTGTTTATATTGATATAATTAACACCTTATGATTAGTACAATTTTATCCTTATATTACCAGAATAAGTAACGTTTCCGCTTGCCAAATAAACATTTTATTTTAAAATTAATGACACATGATTGATAAAAATTGCCACATGTATTTTAAAAAAAAAAACACACCTTAAAAAAAAGCAAAAATAAACTCCCGCATCACCAAAATGGACCAATGAAAAATCTCCTCCCAACACCTTGACCGGTTACTTCTTACCCATATAATCTCCTCCAAACTCAATAATTATTTTAAATACTTTTATAATTAATAATTAAATAAAATAAATATGATATTTTATTCTATATTATAAAATTAGGTTGCATAATAATCATACATATATATATGAATAATAAAGCATCATATCAATAATAAAACATGTATAAATTTTCAAAAGTATAAAATATATAAATTAATTATCAACATTTTTAAGTTAATAATATATATATTCTAAGTCTAAAATTCAAAATTAATTCAAACAATAAATTCAAATGAAAATAATGCAACGAATAATTAAATATTTTTAAGATTTTTTAATTTGAATTTTAAAATACACCCGTGTAATTTAATTTAATAAGTGTCATCAAGAATATAAATGAGAAGTCATCATTGGCTAAAATAAATTCATAGAAAAAATGTTTAAAATAATGATGGTCTTAAAAATAAAATACATAAAATAAATTCATAGAAAAAGTGGAATTTTTATTATTTAATTTGACATCTGCCACATGAATATTTAAAATAAAATAAAATGGTATCATAGAAAAGTAATGGGATCAAAACCACCTTAAAAACGTGATAATTGTCATCATAGATGTAAAGGACAAATCATCGTTGGTAGAAGAATGGAGAAGAAGTTAAAGCGAACATTCCTTGATGGGTTTTTAAATTGTTATAGAATGCTTGACCACAAAAAAATACCTCTCGTAGTTAAGTCATGATCCTTTATTATTAAATCAACTTGATCATTGAAGGTTATAGAAGTAACTGTACCAAACATTTCTGAAAGAGAATCTGATCAAATGAAATTTGCAGCTAAAGACACCTTCCTTAAAGTTGTATCTCCATCCTCATAATTGTAAACAAAGGATCTACATGTTGATCGGCACCCAAGTCGGCATTATATTGGTGGGTAACGGCGAGGCCTCCAACACTAGGCATAAAAGTGAATTTCCATCCTGAGTTGAAATAAGAAGGGTGCGGAAATGGCAGAACATTTAAAAACTACCAGACACGGCTCATCGTAATCCATCGCTGGCAAAATTTGGAAAATATAAAATATGAAAGAAGCGATCGCCTACTGGACGTAAAAACTTACACTCCCTCCCCTGCTTGGCGTAAACCAACTCTAACCTCCTCCACCATCCAAGAACATAGGGCCACAATTGAAACTGTATCCCACTTTCACTATAAAAAAATTAATTTTTAACGATGACTTTTATTGCCACTGATGGTATAAAAGTCGCTGCTGAATACTATTAGCAGTGATATTTTATCGCTGTCAAGTCGCTGCCTATAAGACTGTCACCTATACATATTGACAGTGACAAGTGAAAGTCGCCATTGAAAATTGATTTTACAGCGACAAAATTGTTGCCAACTAAAATTAAATCTACGGCGACAATTTTGTCACCGATAAAAATTAATATTATTTTTTACATTTTTTCTATAATTTTTATTATATGAAAAAATATGGGTAAAAGACAGAAAAAATCCACCTAAATTTTGAAAAGATAAATTGGACATGTGAATATGTAAAAGGACAGATTGGGCAGGAGACCCAATCTATCATTTATAAATTTGAGTGAAAATACTAAATAGTCCTAGAAGCATTTGAAAACAAAGCTAAAAAATGAAACTCATAACAGAATGAAGCGAGAGAAAAAGCAGGAGAATATAACTAAATGACCCTGTTTCCTTCGCTAGTTCATCACAAACCTCACTACCCACCAGCCTTTGCTTACTTCATTTTAGGTTGTCACCAAGATAAGGACCAAATCTTCAGGTTGTTGCTGGCAGTTTATCATCTAAGGAATCAGTATCTTCTGCATCTAGGGCGGGATGCAAATGATGAAGAAATGCACAGGTTGGCTGCGGTAATTAGGTTAGTGTCTTCGATTCATGCTTTTGGGAACATAGATATAGTGGGCAAGGCCAACATTGCTATTACACTATGAGCTGCTGTGAAATTGGATAGTGGGTGTAATTAATTCATCACTTTGAATGCTCATGATTATCCCCTCATCACCGAGGATGGTATGCTGATTCGGTAATCTATGCTTGTGTTTTTCTTTTATTTTTTTTATTAATTTGTACTATGTATGTTGTGTTTTATTCTTATATTCACACACAATTTTGATTTAAGTGCACCTGTTTTAGACTTTAGAATATCGTATTAAATGAAGGCTTAGTTTCTCTAAATTGAGCGTTAATGCAAAACACAGATACCTGCGTTTTCATTTGGCTTTTGACTTTTCTCAGTCTTTGGGAAAGTGTTTCCATAACTGCTAAGTCTCTGTTTTTTTTTTTTTTTGTTAAGAGAATTGTACTATTCTATTAAAGTAATATTAGTTGTCTTAATTTTATATTTCTGATGGTCCTAATTCTAGTTCCAAGTTGAGATTTTGAGTTTCTCTATTTTGTGCCATTTTTTGTTGTGTAGTATAATGCTATTCTTGTTTTCTCCACAATTTTCTATCCTATATGCCTAGAATTTTGCAATTTTGATGGTTAAAGAAGCTGATAGGAAAGAAGAGAAAATAAGTGTGGCCAAAATCTGCATACATAAGCTTAACTTCATTCTTTGTTGATTAAATTATATGTCATACTTTGTTGACTGAAATATATAAAAATCCCAATAGTTGGTTGCTATAACACTCTAACATTTGATTTCTACCGTGTTCTGATAGTGGTTCTTCAAAAAACCTGAAATTTTAAGTGTTGTTGTTGATTGAAGAATAAAGAAGCCACCTAACTTGTTCAAGTGGCTTGTTCCTTCAACAAAGTTAATGGGAGATTTTAGGTTTGGTATTAGTGGGTGTGATACCCGCAAAATGTATTTTGTTTTGCTTTTCACAGGTTAAAAATGATTAGAAAATGCAAATGACCTTGTACAGATTGAACAAGCCACTTTAGCAAGTGGAAGAGTTCCTCCAAGACTAGATGCATATACCATTAACGGTTATCCATGCCCTATCTACAATTGCTCCACTAATGGTATATGAGATAGCAAACAATACTACAATCTGATTATGATGAAGAATATGATATACTGTTATCTAGATTGCTTTAAATTATCTCACAGTAGGTTTTAATAACAATCTTTAGAAAACAAAATGATTCATAATTTCAACCTGTTATAAATATATCTGACTAAAAATGACTGCTCTTCTAATATAATCTATCATAACTTATAACTGCTTGTACTTGAAGTTATTGAATGGCACCAAAATAAAGGTCATTGAATATGGCAGTAAGGTGCAAATAATTTTGCAGGACACTAGTACAATAAACATTGAAAATCACCTAATGCATTTTCATGGTCATAGCTTTTATGTCATAGGTTATGGCACATGAAACTAAAACCCACAAACTGCACAATTTAACTTAGTGGATCCCCCTTACATGAGTACAGTCAAAGTTCCAATGGGTGGATGGGCATCAATTCCATTTGTTGCTGATAATCCAGGTATAAAAATGTAAAACAACTATCTTATTTGTCTTTTTATCTATTTGGTTTAACGTTTCTGTCATTTTTCTACAGGGGTATGCTATATGCCTTGTCACATTATGATGTTTATTGTGAAGAATGGAAAATGAGAGCAAGAATCCTTAACACACCCTCCCACAAACAGGCCACAACCTGATATGGATGATGTTTAAATTGTTATAATGTTTAACTTTTGTAATGTTTCATTTTTGGAAAGTTCATGGAATATGATGTATAGTGCATGGAATATGATGTATAGTTTTAATGTTTGCTTGTCATTTATTCATATGTAATATAAATGCTGTCATGGGTAGGATATTTGTTCTAAGTGTCATAAGTTAAGTGATCAATATAATCAATAAAGTTGTACAGTATGTTATGGCTATAAGTTATAAATACCATAGCAAGAGTTGTAAACTCATCAGAAGAGTGACAAACCAAATGCATTAGTTGCTAGCCTCATAAAACGAGTTACAAATCTTATTATGTACAAAGTTGCAACTTGCATTGAGGAAATTGTAAATTCCCATTGATAAAGTTGATAATTACTGTACAAGTTGCAACTTGCATTTAGGAAGTTGCAACTTGCATTGAAGAAGTTGCAAATTATATTAAGGAAGTTGCAAATTCCATTGAGGAAGTTGCAAATTGCATTGAGAAAGTTGTAAATCCCATTAGTGAAATTGCAAATTCCCATTGATGAAGTTGATAATTACTGTACAAGTTACAACTTGCATTGAAGAAGTTACAAATTGTATTAAGAAAGTTGCAAATCCCATTGCTGAAGTTGGTAATTACCGTACAAGTTACAACTTGCATTTAGGAAGTTATAAATCCCATTGAGGAAGTTGTAAATTGCATTGAGAAAGTTGCAAATCCCATTGGCAAAATTGCAAATTCCCATTGATGAAGTTGGTAATTACTGTACAAGTTGTAACTTGCATTTAGAAAGTTGTAAATCACATTAAGAAAGTTGCAAATCCCATTTGCAAAGTTGCAAATTCCCATTGATGAAGTTGGTAATTACTGTACAAGTTGCAACTTGTATTTAGGAAGTTGCAACTTGCATTTAGGAAGTTGCAAATCCCATTGAGGAAGTTACAAATCCCATTGGGCAAGTTACAAATCCTATTGGGCAAATTCCTAATCTTTATACAAGTTCCAACTTTAATTGAGGAAGTTGCAAATTGCATTTAGGAAGTTGCAAATCCCATTCGAGGATTTGTAAATCCCACTGAGGAAGTTACAAATCCCATTGGGGTACTTGTAAACACCATGAGAAAACTTGCAAATCCCCTTCTACAGTAACTTGTAAACATCATTGGCATACGTTAACAGAATGCAATATGTGAGACAAATGCATTGAGTAACGAGTTAAAATATGCCATCCTACAAGCTATGCTTTTGAATATAACACTACTCCAAAATGAAATCTCCATAAATACATCACTATTGTGGAAGTTACAAACCCTATTATAGGACTTGTAAACCTCATTAGACGAGTTATAAATCCCATTACAAGACTTGCAAATCTTACTAGACGAATTGTAAATGTCATTGTTGAAGTTGTAAACCCAAAGGCAATATGTTACAATTCCATTGTTGTAAATGTGAAATGGAAAATATGTACATAGCTATTACAAAATATAGTCGTAGTCATTACAAAGTTTAACAGTATATAAGTCGAACATTGAAAAGTGATTGACTAACTTTGAACATCAGTTAGTCAATAGCTGAACTTTCCAAAATGTAACATCAGTTGGTCAACCCAAAATTTTCAATTCAAGGTCTTACCATGGATACCATTCTTCTATTCTTTCAGGCTTTCCCTTATTTAGTTTCTTTGGTATTATTAAAGTTATAATTTCATCCATGAACAAAGGTCAATTCATTCCAGCTATCATGTTATGTTGCAAAACACAAACCTCCAATAGAACAATTACGAGTCTCACTAGTCAAAAATTCAGAAATTCCCAAACTACAAATGCACAGAAATAACATACATCAACAAAACTGATTGATGGGTCTTTCATTTTCTAAATCATCAGATGCTATAGAAGACATGTTTGAGAAAGTTCACTAGCTTATTTACATCAAACTTCTATTGAATTAGTTATCCTTCATTTTGTGCCAGTTTAATTGCTAAAGCTTCCACTTGCATATAATCAATTTTTCATACATTTCCATCCTCCAGTCAGCGAATGTTTCAAATTTTGAAGAGAGCAATGTAGTCAATATAATTCAATTGCCTAAGAAAAATGAACCATAGAAATAGCCTTCTCCATATCCTCCTAATTTTTTCCTTGCAAATGGCCTTTTAAGGATTCTAATACATCTCTTAACTTTTTCAAAAGAACATGCCCCTCTAAAGATGATATCTCTTTTAGCTTCATCTGAAACCATTAATAAAAAATCTTAGTATTCTTTATACCATCATTCTGAATTTTATAGAAAATATGGTCTAATAACATAAGTACCTCATCAAACAACTTAGCAGCTGCAGTCAAGTTCTTGTCAAATTTGTTGGCAAGGTCACGAACTAAGAGGCATTTGTATTGATCTGACAAGTTAGATACTTCTTTCTCAATAACATCCTTCATGGAAGGCCCATGGTTTTCCTCCATTGGCTCTTAAACAATTTGGTTATCATGTCCAAGTTTATATTTTAGAAAACTATTATAAACAAAACTAAAATCAGTTGAAATAGGAGGAAATGCACCATTGGCATCTTCACTTTGACTTCAGGGCTTCTCTTCATCATGGCTCTCTTCAGTGTTATGCTAGAATTAACATGCAATATTGTTCAAAAAAATTTCCCAACACTGAATCTAAAGTAAGACAAAGTTAAAGACACAAACAGAAGTTTTTTTCCTTTTTTTTTGTTCTAATAACTTAAATTTTCCAAAACTATGCTGTCAAATGTAAAATTAAGTTCTTGAAGCAGTGTCTAACCCAAACAAACAAACAGACAAAGAAAGAAAGAAAAAGAATCTAATTAGTCATTGATTATCCCCCACAACTCAACAAACATACAAAAACATAGATGCAGAAGAATTTCAACTGAGGCTGTGTTAATCCAGTAAAAAAACAATAATAGGAATAAGATTGTAGAGAATGATGCAGACGCCGACAAATAATGATAAAAATATAAAAAAAAAATGAATTGTAAAAAAGCATTAATATAAGATCATGGAAGAGAATTGCCAGGAGACAATGCATTTTCGATGGTAGAGGCCACCATTAATGATCAACTTCTGAACTACATTCTTAATATCATGTAACCTCCTTGCCAAATTTAGTTAACGTGAGAAAACAATCTTCACTTGATGTCAAAAACTTGAAATAAAATATAAAGCTCATCAAGCAGAGGTTCCTCGTCATCAAAGTTTTCAAAGTTACCTCTGAGGGAGCCTCCGTAAATTGTGCCAGAGGGGGCAGTTGTGGCTGCAAACCCGACGTCAAAGGACATGAAAAGAATGCAAACCCCACCTCCATGTAATATTTGCTTCACAGGTGGTGGGGTTACCATGGAATGGAAAAACCACTGGCTACACCGTGAAACAAATCCCTTCAACTGATGCGTTCTTAGTTTCCTTGTCTCAATTTTTCTTCAAATGCTTTAATGGTAATTTGGTCTTCTCACTTAAATTTATAAAGGATAGATTAGACCTACAGCCCAATATGTCATTTTAGATATTCATGTGCCCATTTTGTCATTTTTAAATTCAAATGGTTATTTCTTGTCTTTTTCCCAAAAAATATAATTTAATAACAAATAATAAATAACTAAATAAACTAAAATCTAATAATATTGATAAATAATTTTAATTATCATATAATTCAGTTACTTAAACATATTTAAAATTAAAATAAAATTATTTAATTTATACATAAACATTATATAGAAATACCAATACTAGGAATAGAAGAAATAAGTGCATGTGGTTGCCCCCTTTGTATCAAGGCAGTGAATTGATCTTGTATCCTTTGCTCCATTTGTTCCATTAGTCTTTGCTCGAATTGCTCACGCTCTTCTTACATCTTTTCATGCTCTGCCTCCATTTTTTCTCTCTCCTCTTGAAATTTTTTATCAAAATCTTCCTGTAATTGGACAAGCACACTCTGCACAACTGAACTATTACTAGATTAGAATTACTATATGACAATCTTTTGTACCTCCGTTTATACGTTGTACATAAATAAAACAATCTACAAACAAACTCATCCTGAAGGGAACTAGCCATTAGATATAAGGACACAAGTCTGATAAGCATAGCTCCAGAGTCCAGATGGAGCTAACTTCTTCCTCGACGTGTTTGATCTTCATAAACAGAGACCAGGTGATTTTAATAGAAAAGATAACTCATCCTGGGACTGATGGATATTGTGAAGCATGTATCCAGAAAGGAAGGAAAACAGATCACAGTAGCTAAGAAGCGTACATTTGCTGTTTGCTTCACATATGTCCTATCTAGATACAAGGCTATACCACGAATCATCAGTATTTGGTCACAAAGGTCCTGCCAACATCTCTCTACAAGAGATAGAAAAATGCCCAATGAAGCTAATGCATGATGAGCTATTGCTTTGTTAGATTCCATGCTTTATTGGCATGTTAGTGTAATCACAAGACAAACATGAAGATCATGCTGTTGAAACACAGAACCAAGAAGGAAGTTATTGACAAATATCTCACAGCATAAAAGATTTAATAGCAAGAAATTGTGGACCAACCAAAAAAACAATGTTAATTTAGACACGATGAAACAGTTGAAACATATGGAGCCATAGGAGTAATCTATCGGAAGAGAGACATTTAATATTAATAATGGCTCCCTCTCTATGTCTCTCCTAATTCTCTCTTTTCCCTTTATGTTCTGTCTTTCTCTCTCATTCTCCTCATTTCTCCTCCTTTCTCTCTTATACAAAATTATGATTATGTAACACAGCTCATTACAGACCAAAAGAATTTGAACATATACGCTAAAAGTAAGAAGTCACAACTGACAAATGAACACAGATGATCCTTCGTGGTCAGTTTGCAAGGCAATTAGTACTAAGATAGAATCCATTATATATCCCTTGCCACAGTACTGCAAGTGACTAATTTTCATATCCAATGGCAACAAGAACAAGGAACTCAACCCTAGAATACCAGACGGGCAGCTCATTTCCATTGAAAAATAAGCCTTTAATTGAAATCCACATAAAGACTTGATATTAATTCCATACTGCAAATTGCATAAACCATCCACATAATTCATCTCTCTCTCTTTCTTGCTTTTAGATAAACAGCTGAAACTTAGTAGAGTACAACCCCTACAATAGAATACCGCAATATGTAAAGAGAGTAATATCTAATGAAGATAATCAGAACCTTATGGCTCCTGTGGAAGAAGAAGAAATCAATAATGCAGTCTTTCAACTTGGTGTCTCTAAAGCTCCGATTCTTGATGGCTTTTCAGGTTTATTCTTTCAACCCTCTTGGCAAGAAATTAAAAATGATAACTGCAGTATGGTTTTGGGATTTCTTTGGGGAAGGTTACAACTTGGAAGGAATTAATAAAACCAGCAGTGTATTCGTTCCTAAAATAGACAAACCTAAAAATGTTAACCATTTAAGACCTATTGGTTTATGCAATGTGATCTACAAAGTCATTGCAAAAAATCATGATGAATAGGATAAGAGGTTTGATGATAAAATGTATATTACCACAATAGAGGGGTTTTATTTCAGATAGGATGGCTCATGATAATATTGTGGTAGTGCATGAAGCCTTTCATTACTTGAAAGTCCGGAAAGCGGAACTAGAGTTGGAATTTCACTTAAGGCTGATATGAGCAAAGCCTATGACCATATGCAGGGGAATTTTCTTTTAAAAAAGTGTTATTGATGATGGGTTTTTGTGTGACTTGGGGTATAGGGGATTATGAAATGTGTATCCTCTGTGGAGTTTGAACTTGCTGTTAGTGGAATCCTTGTAGAAATGGAAAATATATGGTCAAATCTAGTTATAATATTGCTAGGAATTATTGAAGAAGAGAATTGAAGAGAAGCCCTGAATGCTTACACCCACTAAACCCTCGATAAGTAAGAGATTTTAAATTGGATGAAATCACTCAGCTACTTGAGCACCCGAAAAGGAAAACTTAAAAGAGAAATGGTGGAAGTAGCACAAACCTGACGAGAAATGGAATCCTACCTTTATCGGGGCTGAGGAGGCGTAGCTTTCTTCCGGGGCAAATTGGCGGCCCTGATCCCACGCGCATTGGGGAGTACAGTGGGGTCGTCGATCTTGAGATCCTCATCGAGGCCCAGAGAGGAAGGGTCAAAAACGGCATCGTCGGAAGGAGCTAAGCCCTGGACGTGGTTGTGAAGGCCATTTTTGCTGTCGAGAGAACAAGCGATGACCTGGGACTTGGCCTTCTTCATGAGCTCGGGAGTGACGCTGACGCGATTAGGTACCTGTTTGGTTTATGTGAAACCAAAGTTTTAAAAAGCCTCGGGCAAAACCTTAGTTTGGAGAAATTTTAAAATAAACAGTCATATTTATTTAAATGGACTTTTGAACTAAACTATAATTTAAAATCAAGGTTTCAGATAAGCTGGTTAGAGCAACTTATGAAACAATAAACCACTTATAAACTAACCAATTATTATATTACCTCTATTTTTTCTTATACACTCTCTCATATTTTTTCTTACACCCTCTCTCCTCTTTCCTACTTTTTCTCTCTTTTCTCTCTTACACTCTCTCTCCTCTCTCATTTCATCTCTTATCTCTCCTCATTTAATATTCATACTTTTTTTTATAATTTATCAATAACAAAAGTACTTTTGAAAATAACTATCCAAATACTTATTTATTCAAAATCACTTTTTTTTATAATCTCTTCTCCAAAAGATATTTTCTATAAGTTGTTCAAAAATCCTTTTTTTTTATAAGCCTATTTTTAAAATCCTATCCAAATGGACTATAGGTCACTGAAGAAGCGAAGAACCCGAAGAAGAAAAGGAGAGTAAAGTGATGATAGTACAGTGAACCTAGGGCTAGGGTCGATAATTAATATTCCTGTATATACTATTACCTTTGCGTTAATTATTGTCATTGTAAAAAAGTATCATCAAAATTTGAATTATTTACTTTTTTAAGTTGAAAGTCTTATATTTAATAATGTTAAAATAATATTATCGTTAAAAATTTATTTTTAATAATATTTTTTTATTATCGCTAAAAAATTATTGTTAAAATTTTATTTTTTATAATATTTTTTAATTAAAATAAAAATAGAATAGATATGCAAAATAAAATATTCTCAAATATTTTTTATTAAAAAAGTAACCTCAAATATATCTGTATATATTTTAGAAAGAGATAATAAAAAGGTAGTTACGAAAATTTTAAGAATCTTAAGTTTTGAGATGCAATGAATAAAATAATTATGTAAAGTAAAATATTTTCAAAATAAGTGTATCAATGAAAAATATAATAGGGTAGTTGCCAAAAAAAGAAAGAGAAAAATTAAACAATCAAAATATTTTTAAAATAGAAAAATTAAGAATATAGGAGCAAGAAAGAAGGAAAATTAAGCAAACTATTTTTAAAATAGAAAAATCTGAAGCATGGGAATAGGGCCAAAAGAGATATTCCTAAAACTAAAATCTTATATTTTGTTTGCTAAATCTTCTATTTTTAGCATTTAAAAGAAAACCAATAAATTCTAGATAACCATCACAAGATATGTGTAAAGTATTAATATTATTTAGAATACACTAACATATTTTATTCTAGTCTATGGATGGGATATGCCGTATTTAATACATTGTCATCTTTCATTATAATATATTTAATGATTATTTTACCTCTCTATATATTATTTTAATGTAAAATTTAAAAAATTTAAAAGATCATACCCTATCTCATGATCAATGATTTCTATTCCAAAATATTTGCTGAATTATTAGAATTTGTATTTTTTTTTAATTATCAAGGCAAAATTGGAATATGGGTACGTAGGAAGTTAAAAGATATTGGGAAAAATTGAGAATGATATACTTTTTAATTTCTTTAACCCAAAATAAATATACAAGCATGGCACAACATGACATAAATACATACTACTTTTAGCTCCATCTATTATATATAGTAGAATATATTTTTGCAACCTTTTAAAACAACTCAAATTTAAAATTTGAAAAAGAATACAACTAATTCATAACCAAAATAATAGGTAGCTTTCAACACCTGTTAAAAATTCAATACCATATAGAAAGATGGCAGACGACATTTCAAGATAATTAACAATATATATTTTCTCTTTGACGTTAAAACATTAAGCCTGTATTTAGGATCTAGTGTTGGTACCTTCACAATGGATCTCATATTTTATGAGATGGATCGTATTTATGATCTAGTGTTAATAATATTTCATTCCTCTATTTTTTATGAGATGGATTGGTTAAAAAATATATAAATAATTAAGTATCTTATAGTAAAATTACAACACAATATCAAGAATAAAATATGTTTTTAAAGTATAAATATATACAAATTCATTATCCACATTTTCAATTAAAAATATTCAAAAATTCTAAAGCTAAAATTCCAAGTTCAAATAATTCAATCAATAAATTAAAATAAAAATAATTAATCATGAGTTACTTATCATTAAGCTTTTAAAATGTTAAACCTAAATAATCCGAGTACATATTATATTATAAATTAAATAATCACATATCTATTTATGGGCTATGGAAGTTATTTGATTTCCATATACTTATTTCATATGGATTGCCGAAAAATTAGGTGAATTAAATAACAATGTATCGCTATTTGTATAAATCAATAGGACAATAAAAAAGAATTTGAAAATACCTGGAAGTTCTAAACAATAATAATAATAAATGTTAAATATACTATAAATATAAAATACAACCATGAAATACCGGGTGAGTACGTGGGCCCATATCTTGGGGATAAAACTATAAGAAAAAAAAGAATAAATTTATTTAATTGGAGGGAGTGGGCCCGTTGACACTGCACTCGTTCTTCTCCCCGCTGCAGTTAACAATCCTATAACCTTTTCTCCAGTTAAAAACATAATTATTTAAAATATATTTAATTTTTAGAGAATATCATTTTATTATAAATTTAATCATGATATTTAGAGAAATATCTTAACTTTTAAATATTTAAATTTATATTTAAAAATAATTGACAATTCGCCCTGCCCGATATTAGTATTATTTTAGAGAAAAAGAAATTTCACTTTATTCTTAAAAATCGTAGGTGAATCCAACCCTATTTTAAAAATTTTTATACAAAAAAAAGAGTTAATAACCCTATAACAGCTGCAAAGATATGTAAAACACCGAATCATTAAATTAAATGTGACTAACACACTCTAATAAAATAATTTTTTTTTGGTTGCCCACCCGATTCACAGAGTTTTACCCTAACTACATCTATATTCAACCTGTAAGGAATTGAAAGACACGCAGCGGAAATTATCTTAAAAATTTTTCATTCCTTGCCAGGATCTACCATATGTGTTTAAGTCAAGTGGGAAGAAGCATTACCCTCAGTGTGTCTCAGCGACTTCCACAGCTTTCGGTCACGACGTTCACAGCTTCTCTCTGCGGCTCGTGCTCCTTTTCTGATCACAAGAAGTCGACGACTCAGGTCGGCTTCCTCTACTGGTATCCACACGAACAGCTTTTCAACCACGAACGACGTGCTAGCGTCTCTTGTCCCTCTAGGGCTTTCTCAAGAGTTCGTCCTCTCCGTCTCTATTTCGGCAGTTTCTTATCTGCAAACCTTTTGCAGAGTCCCCTTCGGCCTTTTTGTGTTCTATGTGTGTTTCTCTCTTTAAAACGCAGCTCCTAAAATCAGATATATAGGATGCTATGCGTTTTTCTCTGTCAACCGAATTGGATTTTGGAGTTAATCTTATATTAATTCCAAAATAATACAATATCATATATTGTATGATTTTATAAGAAACTAATTAAATAAAATAATATCAAATCCGTCCCACAGATTTAATTACCCATTTATTTAATTTTAAATAAAGATGAGACTGAACTATTTTTGATTTATTCTCATAAATTAAATTTGAGATATCCTATCAATTTGAATTTCGAATTTCAAACGTGATAGAGATTTAATTTATCCTTATAAATTAAATCTTATAAATATCTCTTATATGAGATATCCTATCAATTTGAATTTCGAATTTCAAACGTGATAGAGATTTAATTTATCCTTATAAATTAAATCTTATAAATATCTCTTATATGAGATATCCTATCAATTTGAATTTCGAATTCAAACGTGATAGAGATTTAATTTATCCTTATAAATTAAATCTCATATATCTCATATATATATAATATATATATACGAATTTATATATATACGAATATAAATATAAATAAATATATATACATTCACCTGGATCATTCATTGAATCTGGACATGTCTTAGATTCAATGAATCTGGACATCATAGCTCGTGTTGGGCTATTTTGTGTGCGACCCTGTAGGCCCATATGAAGTTGGCAGTGGGCCATTTGCTATACTAGCCCACAAGTCGCAAGCGGTCTCTAGCAAGACATAACGACTACCCAAATCATATGAGGATCGATAAACGATGTAACCTTTTATACAACCATATCATGACCCTTCTGTCACACGATATTTTGGTCATGGATGAGGCATGGATAATGTCATCCTCCTATTCCCGACCGTTACTTTCTCGATCCCTGAGTAGTCTGACTATAGAAATGGAACTACCTTTCCATTACAGTATGGCCATACATTTCTCAGACTCACTCATCGAGGGGCCCAGTAATATCTCTCCACGAATGTGAGGGACAAATTCCATCTTGACCATTCACATTCCTCCGCATGAAAAACCACTAAGCCCGAACATAGTCTTTATGATCACTCGGTCAAAAGTGACTTTTGACTAGGTCAAAGCTGAGCGTTTTGTCATGTAGGAATCCATGATGATCTCAGGTCAAAGGGCATGTTGACATGGTTTGTATATGAGAGAAGCTTATGACGTTACCCATGCAGTTCTCTCATAGCGGGTCGGTCCAACACCCTGTACTCTTACATGTGCTTATGACTTTGATTTATATCTCTATACATCTTCAAAGTCATACTGGTCTTATTTCATCTGTGCTCCCACATAGATGATCGACCAGGGACATTTAGGATAATATCATGAATTATCCAAGGATGGTCATCATAGTAAACATGCAAATAATATGATAACTCAATTAATAAATTCATAAATCAATAATGTTCATAAGACAATGATTGGCCCCTAGGGCATGATTTCCAATACAACCCTCATTGCGCACCTAGCTATGGTGGATGAGTCTCCCAACGGGGATTTTCTGCATACGCCAAGGCTCAAACTCGAAATCTCGCTTAAGCCATACCGAGCCACTTACAATTCAGTGTAAACACGGTCATACCAATTAACTATCAGTCATCAAACTCGTGGCCCAAAATCCAAGTGGCTATCATCTGCACATGGCTGAATAGCTGTAGAAAACATAAAGTTGACTCGATAGGGGTGGGCACTTTATTCTCAAAATCATTATATTGATATAAAATATACTATATGTAACCGGTATAAAAGATAATTACTACACTAGATACTAATACCAATAGGTATAGATTAGCTGCGTCATTTTTTGACTCTTCAGTTTCTTATTTTAAAACAAATGACTGGTAGCATTTTTATAAATAAAATGAAATATTTACACCGAATTTACAAAGAACTGATGTAAAATATATATAACCGGTGTTAAATATACTTTCTATTACGACTTTTCAGTTGCCTGTCTATACTTTCTCGCTTCTTTTCTCTATACCTTCTCAAGCCTTTCATTTCAATTCTTCGGTTCCCAACATTTCTACTCATTATAATAGAATGCCAATTGCATTATTCGATATTCTTTTCTAAAACATTTCTTATTCCTCAACTATATGTATACCATTCCTATTATCAGTACTTTTTGTCTTATCACTTTATCTCTAATTTCTTTTCTTTTCTTCTATCTGAACGCTCCAATGGCTTCTTCCTCACACACACCTTATTCTCCGCTGCACAAAAGAAACAGAGATGATTTTGAAGACAAACATCCCAACCCTCATCCTATAGTTCCTTCTCCTCCTCCCCTGGTTGTCACTTTGATGGAGCGCCTTGATGAACTTATCATGCGCTTCAATGGCCTAGAGGACTCAGTAGAAGAACTGTTTCAGAAAGTTAATAGACTGAAAGACAGTTTTAGAGCTTTCCGTTCAGAAGTTCGTTGCAATCAACAAAATGATAGCTTGTATAATCTTGTTGATCCTATTGACTCTAATGAATCCCAGATCTCCGAGTCTGATAAGGAGTGAAAGCTTGCAACCTTTATCTGCCCCTCATATTTTATATTTTTGTACGTAATGACAAAAAGAGAGAATATATTATATATTTTGATAGATATTGTTTTGAAAATTTCATACTTTTGATGTAAACTTATTAGTAAAGCTAAATGAATGAAGTTTCTTGTTCTGATAACATGGTGCTATTTTATTTTTCAAAAACAAAAAAAAATGTAATAGATTTAAACCGGACATGTCAATGTCAAGTGTAGAATGTAAATTCTAGTTTAGAAGAAGTTATTTATACATCGGTCTTCTATTTCATCTGGTGTAGATTTGTGCAATTTATAATATTTTATACCGGTGTAGAATATAATGTCAGGTTAAAAAAATTTATTTCTACACTTGTGTTACATTTTATCCGGTGTAGATTTGCTATAAACTTTAAAAAGTCCCTTCGCAGCTCCCATATGTTATTTTTTACTTGTTCGCGCTTTTAAATCTTATCGACCCTCCACAACCTGTGAGTTTTGTTTTGAACTCCTTGTCTCGAGAACTGAAGATTTATGCACTACTGACGGTAGCTTTTGCTATTATTTGTGTTGGATTCATTGATGTTATTTACTTGTTTCATTTGGTGAGTTCTTTCACTTGTGCATGATAGATTCTATCCCATAATTAGCTGCAAGTTAGGTTTTCTTATTTTTTATTTTCCTAGTTTTTTAGTATTCCACAAATATGGATCGTAGTTGGATAAATGTTAAATGAACAAGTGTTGAGTATGTTGAGGGGGTGAAGGAGTTTTTGGATTTTGCTAAACAAAACGGTGATGATGACAATGGAAGATTTTATTGTCTTTGTGTGAGTTGTTTGAATGAGAGGAAACAAAGTCATGTAGATATGTACACTCATCTAATTTGTGAGGGTTTTGTAAAAGTTACATAATATGGGTATAACATGGTGAAAATATGGAAAGGTCAAGTGCATCTTAACAGTTGTAACAAACCTTTGATGATGACATGGATGCTGATGATCAGATAGAGGACATGATTCGTGATATTGGAGAAGATGCTTTTATGCAGTCACATGCATATGGTAATATGTGCAATGATACATAAAAACTTCTATACCTGGGGTGCAGAAAATACAACCTGTTGAATGCGATATTGAGATTGGTAAGTGTGAAAGCATGACATGGGTAGAGTGATAAAGGTTTTTCAGAATTGCTTGAGTTGTTGCAAGACATGTTTCCAGAAAAAAAAATGTGTTGCCCAAACGCTACTATGATACTAAGAAAATAATATGTCCTTTAGGTGTGTAGTATAGAAAGATTCATACATGCCCAAATGATTGCATATTTTACAGGAAATATTTTGAAGATGAGGAGAAATATCCAATATGTAAGACACTAAGGTACATATCAAACAAGTCTCCTTCAAATGTGTTATGGTATCTTCCAATTATACCAAGATTTAAGATGCTCTTTGCTAATGAAGATGATGCAAAAAAAATGTTATGGCATGTGACTGAAAGGATTTGTGATGGAAAGTTTCGTCATTCGACCGATTCTTTGCAATAAAAGAAGATTGATAACTTATTTCCTGAGTTCACCGAAACCTAAGACTTATACTCAGTACATATGGCATGAACCCTTATAGTAGCCTTAGTAGTATACATAGTTCATGGCCTATCCTCTTGGTGGTTTACAACCTATCTCCCTTGTTGTGTATGAGATACAAGTATGCATTATTGTCTATGTTGATCTTAGGACCAAAACAACTGGAAAATGATATAGACATTTACCTAATGCCCTTGATCAAAGATTTGAGGAAGCTATGGGAAGGTGTAGATGTTTTTGATACGATTAAGAAGGAGGTATTCAATATGCGGGCCATGATGTTTTTGTACAATTAGTGGTTGAAGTTATGCACTTCTCTAGTTCACAAGACAACAATCCTAAATTGACAACTATCCCTTATTATGGCATCATTAAAGAGATTTGGGAGTTGGACTTCACCAAATTCACAGTTCCCATGTTCAAATGCAAGTGGGCTAATGTAAACAACGGTGTTATCGTGGATAGGTTAGGATTTATACTAGTTGATTTAAATAGTACAAGTTTTGAGAATGAGCCTTTCATTATGGCAGGCCAAGCAAAGCAAGTGTTCTGTATCACTGATTTGGCAAATAAAAGATGGTATGTCGCTCTTCAAGGAAAAAGGGTTGTTAACGATGATGATTCAATTTGTGAGACCCCTTCTTTTTCAGTAGGTTTACCAAAATTGAATGAAGAAGAAGTGGATTTTGATTGATTTGTATGTGATTGCATATATTATTTTGATGTAATAATAGCACAAGTATATTGTTCTAATTGCATATATTGTTTTGTTGTAACTTACAAGTGATGGGTTAATAAAAGGATTAGTTTGAAAAAATAACTCCAATATTTAAACCAGTTATACATGTTATCCGATGTAAAAAGTGATCTGAAAAACTTAAGGTTACCTTTTTTATGCTGAATTTATATGTTATCCGGTGTAAAAGTGATATGAAAAATTTAAGGTAACCTTTTTTACACCGAATTTATGTTATCCGGTGTAAAAAGTGATCTAAAAAATTTAAAGTCACTTTTTCTACACCGAATTTATGTTATCCGGTGTAGAAAGTCTTATGAAATTCAAACTATTGGTTATTTCATATTCAAAATATGATTTTTAGACCGGATTTAAATGTTAACCGATGTAAAGAGTCTTAAAGAAAATACTTTTTTAAAGCCCCCTTGGCGGGTCTCTTCATTTCTCAGGTTTTATTCAGTCTTATTTCTTAGGTCATCTATCATTACTCCACTCACCGTGCTCTGTGGTTTTTGTCAAGCTTTGCTATGCTCAGTCGTTCTTTTCTGTTCTCACTCTCATTATGCTTTGCTGTGTATGTGTTCTCGACACTTATTTTCTCGTGTATGTGCTTCGCCATATACATGTTCATTTAATGTAGGTTTTGTAGTTTTCTTGCGATAAATGCTTGCACTTCTTTCCATGGATAAATGCTAAAGGAACAAGTTTTGTGTATTATGATGGAAGGCAAAAGGTTTAAGTTTGTATACTATGTTTGATTTTGTTATTGCATATATAGGAATATGGGGGTAGTAGTAATCAGAATAAGGCTACCGATACTTCAAGTGACTCTAAGCAAAGGAGGAGTAGAAGTTTGACGCTATTGAAAGATATTTTGAAAGATAGGAAGGAAGGAAAATTACTACTGATTAAGTTTGACACACGTTGTAACCCAATTGGTGAGCACAAGACCAAGTACATGAGTTATGTAAGCCTCCTAGTAAGCAACAAGACTAACATCGCAATACAGACTTGAGATGCTGTTGATAATCTCGTGAAGAATCAAATTTGGGACTCTTTCTGGGTATAGAAACTGACTATTGCATATTGTATGCAGATCAATACCAAAAACTATAACTGTTTGTTGATAACTCTACTTTCAATGGAAATTATTGCAGCTCACTTATGATGTTCCCAACAATGAAGTCTTGAAGAAGATGTTGTCTTATTGCGTTGAGCATTGGAGGGCATTCAAGACACAACTAGCTCATCAGTATGTGCATGGCTGGGACAAAGATGGTCAACCTCATCTTTCTCCATGCAGCAAGTATCAATTCATTGACAAAGCTACTTGGGAAGAATTTGTTAGGCTTCGAACAATGACAATGTCTATGGTAAGTTGATATGTCGTGAAAAAGGAATTTTGCATTTCCCATGTTTCTTCCCTTTGTATGTATTGATTTTAACTACTTCAAGTCTTGTAGGAAAAAAGGGCAAAAGCCATTGAACACGTTATCAAGAATGATTGCCCCCACACAATGTCTCGAGGGGTTACGCGAAGGCTAAAAGAGACTTGTCGGGGGCCAAGAGGAAGAAGCTGGAAGATAATGATGAGTCCGATCCTAGTGTTACTCTTGCTCCCCCATCTCCAATACGTCGTGAAGATAAATGGTTCTACGCTCACCAAAAAAGGAGTGGATCATTTACAAGTGATCAAACTCGCATAACTGCGAAAAAAATTATAAGTACTACTTTTATTATTTTGTTTTAGTAGACTAATTATATTATCTCTTATGTTTGCTCTTTATATGTTATAGGTTGATCTTAAACAACAAAAAGCCCATGGCTCCTTCAAGTCAGATGGTAGGAATGGCATCTTGACTGTTTCCATGGGCAAACAAGAGCATGGGGATATGTCAGGGGAGTTAGACGAGGTGTCGATATAAGAGATTATTTTGGAGCATCTCCACGGCATTCCCCATATGTACTGAGGGTAGAGGCTAAGGCAGATGGAAAAGCTTCAATTGGGGCACAATTGCAATAAGGGTTTGCAAAAATCAAGGAAGAAACATTGTCAATGATGACGTCAAAGCAACAGGAACCAAGTGCCCCCAATTGCTCTCAAATGCAGCCCGTCCTAGCACTAAAGGGAGCTGTTGCATGGCCAAATTGGTGCTAGAGGATGCTAAACCTTGTGATCTATATGTGGATGATCCTCTCAAAAGGTTAGTGACACATGGTTCTATCCATATCTTAGGGGCAACTGCACACCACATCTAAATTTAGGACGATCAGTTAAGGGTGGCAGTTGAAGACGTGATAATTGAAGATGCTCTTGTCCCAATTCCCATTGATGAGGTGAAGATAGTGAGTCATGCAAAGGGGACTTTCATATTATGACTAAAGCATCTTGTTTCGGATCACATCATGTCATCCCCAAGAGAACTTCTCATACCTCCTAATTTGAGAGCCATACAACTGTGGTCCGATTGGCATCTAACGAAATATTCCATGTGGATGTGTTGCCTATGGATTTAGTTGTGGGTGACATGGGGGCACATGCCTTTGTTGACCATGCAGATGTGAAATATGTTATCACTCCTATGAATAAACTAACACTTGAATGTTATCACTCCTAGGAATAAACTAACCTTCAGGTGCATCCAAGTGTTTTTTATGTAATTCTAATTTAAATGTAAATATATGTAATAACAAAATTCATGTTTGCTAAGTGTTTTCATTAACTAACGTTGTGTTTGCATTAACTGTAGGTACATGCAAGCTGAGTTAGTTTATAAGGGTAAACAAGGTCAATTTGGATTCCTATGCCTATTTTAGATTTATGCAAAAGGGACCTCCCAATCTTTGAGACTTCAGTACATTTCAAAGAGGTTTAGTGAAACCGATATTAATTGTTTCTTCGCACCATATATGCAGGAGTAAGAATAATAATATTTTATACTAGTTTTGTATTTGCTTAATTCTAATAATCGTTATTATTTAATTAATTTCTATAGCAATCATTGGCAATTGATAATACTATGTAAGCACACTTATAAAGTTTTCTTCTTATACTCCCTCCACATAAGCCATCGGTTGATGCTAAAAAGATTATAAATACGTGAGTTTTTTTCCTTATAGAACAATGGTGTTTGTAATAAATATGATCTTTGTAATAAAAGGGTTACTAAGTTCATAATTTTGGTCATAGGGCTATGATGACGTTTGTAATTGCAAAAGATCTTAAGAAAACCAACTTAGTGAGGGACCCTGAATGGATCACACCGAATATAATAAAAGTGTCAAGTCTTATGCTCCACAGTTTTTTGCTGATGACACATAATTTTGTTTATTTTAATATTACATAGTTGAAAGCAACCCAAATAAAGTAACTTGTGCGGCTTCTATCTGATTAGATACATGATCAATATCATCTTGTCAAATAGGACTGACCTAACTGAGGAGGTAAATTGTGTTTTTAATAATTTCATATTTCTTGTCAATTTAATATATATTAGTAATGCCATAATTTCTTCTATTTTAATTTAATGTTTCATATGTTTAATCAATCTCACCTATTTTCTGAATAATATATTGAGGACCTATGCAATATTTGGGCTGAATTTTTTTTGTTTAAATCATTCATTCTCAATATTATTTGTTACTAACATAATACATTTTTTTTTATTTTTCTGTTCAAATTATTGTATTTTTTATTGAATTTTATTAAATGAATAATGTAATGAGCAATTGAAGATTTGTCTCTACCATCTTAAACTCTGTCTCTGCTGCTGTCTGAGTCCATATATTTAGGCAATTTATTCATAAAGTTTCAGGGGATGGAGTTAATGAAATATTGAAAGGGTTGTTGTTTAAAAATATATTTAAATTGGACAAAGAATACCGGCAGGTATAGAAACAATATATAAATATTATAACATCTACACTAGTTGTCTTTATGGTGAGGTGTAAAAAATTTATTAATCTACATTAGGTGTAATACACAACCGGTATAAAAAATTGATTAATCTGTTCACATAATCTGTGCATATATTAGTAAATTTTACACTTGATTTTAAAAGGGACCGGTTTAAATTCTACATCGGTAAATGGCTCGATTTAAAAAATGTATACTTTCTATATGGTATGTTTCTATACCGATTATTGTCTAGTATATAATACCATTTTTAACCGATTTAAAAAGTATTTTTTTTGTAGTAGTGTTATGTTTTAAATAAGCCTGAAATATTATAAATAATCTTTTACTGAAATATTAACACAAAAGGGATAACTGTTAAGGGCACGAATATTTAAAATATTATTAAAAAGAGGGATAACAGTTAAGGACACGAATATTAAAAATATTATAAAAAATATGCCTCATTTAGGTCAGATATGATATGTTTAAAATAATTGTTACAATTTGCCCACATAAAAAATAACCGTCAATTTAGGTGGATTTGGGATTGTGGGTATTTTATTCTGTTGGATCATTTTATTTTAAATAACCCTAGAATATCATAGATAATATATCACCGTTAGATTATCACAAAAAGGGATAACTGCCAACTGATTAAATATTTTTCACAAGATAAAAAATAGCCAATTTATCTACCTTTGGTGTTGCCATGTGTCGGCTTTTTGCTTGAGATCTCTGCTATATGTATCACTATTTGTATAAATAAATAAGAAATAAAAGTAATTTAAAAAATAACTCAAATAAAAAGGATTTGATTTTAAAATTTGGAAGTTCTAAACAATATAAATAAGTGTTAAATACACGATAAACATAAAATATATTCATGAAATGTGAGGTGAGTACGTAGACCCAAATCTTGGGGATAAAACTATAAGAAGAAAATTATTTAATTGGAGTGAGTCCGTTGACACATCTCTAGTTATTCTCCCCCGCTACAGTTAACAACCCTATAACATCTGCGAAGATATGCAAAAGCACAATCATTAAAATGTAAAACACCCTGCAATGAAATATTAGTAGTTCAGTGCAAACACAGTCATACCAACTATAAGTTATCAAATTTAGAGCGGATAAAATTGGTTGAAACCATTTTATATAAAAAAGAGGTAGGGTCAGGTTAGTATTTTATCAGCATGTGCCCGCCTCCTCTTAACCCGCCAACCCATTTTTTTTAATTTTAAATTATTAATATTATTATTTATTTTAATAAAATATTACTTTAAATACCCTATTATTGACTACTAATAAAGATAATTATGTATTTATTGATATTTATTAACATATTATAATTGATTAATATTATGTTAATATTTATTTAGATTTATAATTATAAAATTTGAGTTTTTTTATAAAAGTTAGAAATTTTTAAGAGTATAAAATTAGCAATTTTTTGATAATACTAATATAACATTAGAAATTTTTTATTAGTATTTTAAAAATTTAGAAATAATTTTTTAAAAATATAAAAAAATAAAAAGGTGGTGGGCTATATTTAGCCCTTTGGTTAGCCTGCCATCAAAAGGGAATGCCAGCGCATTTTAGGATAGGCTATTATAGGCCAACCTGCTTTCCCATCTTTAATCAAACTTATTGGCCAAAGTCTATGTGTCTATCATTCCAAAAGCCATAAAGAACATAAAGTTGACTTGATAGGGTGGGCAGTTTATTCATAAAATTATTATTTTTTTGGTATAAATGTTTTTAGAAAATAGTTGAGTTTACCTAAAATCTAAGAGCAAGTTGAAGTTTCCCTCTATCTAAACGAAACTAATATTTTCACAAAATCATTATGTTTTAAATAATCTCAAAAATATCATAGATAATCTTTTACTAACATATTAACACAAAAGTGATAACTATTAGGGTATGGATATTTAAAATATTATCAAAAAAAGGGATAACTGGCACAAATATTTAAAATATTATAAAAAATATGTCTCAATTAGGTGAGATATAATAGGTTTAAACTAATTGTTACAATTTGCCCACATCCAAAGTAACCGCTATTTTAGGTGGAATTGGGATTGTTGGTATTTTATTCTCTCGAATCATTTTATATTAAATAACCCCGGAATATCATAGATAATTTATCATCGATAGATTATCATAAATGGCAACTAATTAAATATTTTTTACAAGATAAAAAACGCCAATTTATCTATCTCTGGTGTTGCCATGTGTCAGTCTCCAGTGGCTCCTACTTGAGACCTATGCTATTATATATATAATAATATAATAAATATAATAGATGTAATTTCTTTTTTACCAACTCAATGCAATTTCTTTTTATTAATGGAGTTAATTGTTCATGAAGGTTTTGGGCGTACTTAGAATCCTTTGTTTGATTTACTGAATACCCACACGAAACTGGAGCACTTTAGAAGGCTCACAGTCACGTTTGCACAGCAAATGACATTGAAGGAGGAAGAAAAATAGAGATGCACATTGAGAAAAAGAGAGGAACTCAGGAGAATATGTATTTGTCTCTTTGACATACCAAAGCTAGACTTCAGTTTTGTGAATGGAATACTGAAATGAAACCACCCCTGTGCTGCCTTATTCACCGGAGAGAAATACGTACGTGGGGAGTGGGATCTCCATAACTCCCATATCCCTTATTTTTCTCTTTTTAAAATGAAAGTGTTCCCTCCAATAGAGTTCCTCATAGACTTGGGCCTAATCCACCAAGGGTAGACTAGCCCATTTTCTAATATCTCTCACTCACATTTGGTGGATTAGATGTCGTGGGTCCAATCTCATTCTCTTTCTTCTTTCATACTTGGTGCTTTATCCTGACTGCGTAGGCATGACGTCTCCTTTCGGGCGTTTGTACTAGAAATCCCTTTTACAGAGACTAGCACAAAGTAACCCTTTAGTGCAGCTCGATCAAAAATAAGTTATAATACCTTGAATGTCTTAGATTTACCCATATACACTTTTCTTATGGCTAATCTAATCCCTTTTGAATTAGTACATAATTTAGATAGCCTCCACTTATGCATAGTATCCATACTCATAAAATTAACAAAATAATATCACAAGAAATCGGTCACAGACACTAGTATGGATGTGTATATTCTGGCAATATTTCATTCACCTATATATCGTTTTGATATGAATCAATTGCTTTCCTAGCATAATACCTTTAGTTCATATATAATTTGACCATAGGACATATACTAAAGTAGCAATCGCTAAAATATATCTATATAATACTGTCAAAGTCAAAGGATATTTTTGAAAGGATGATACCTTTTTGGAACTCACATAACAATGAAGTAGGGATTGATTCACTTGTTTTCTATTTGCGGTTCTTTAGCACATATGGTATGAATCACATGTTACGGTGTTCCTCTTATCCTTAAAGAGTGTACGTTATTTTGATTATATCAATCACACCATACAGACTTAAGTCTAGACACTCATAGTATTTAAACCCAAACTATTCAATTCTATTAACATAATATGATATCAATTTTGAAGAATTTGTTATCTGGCAATAGGTTTTATGGATGTGGGTATCCATTGTTTGATCCATACCCTTACTTATGGATCTTATCTCGACTTACTGCACTTTTTAAGCCAAGGCGACATTTATTGTGTTTCTTCTCTACCATATCAGCACTCTTGCTACTTTACTGGTGAACACATGTTTCATCTTTGAACGCTTCTATAGCATCAAAGGTAGTTGCTCATGTGAGAGAGCTACAATTTTCAACTTGTACGACATACTAGACATTGTATACTTTTACCCAGACATATAAGCAATAATAAATGACATGCTATCATTAATAAAAATAAAAGTATTACATACAGTCTGCAACTTTACATCTTTTGTATGCCAATGGCTTTTACATATTTCTTGAATGTTTCTTTACCCATTGGCTTGATCAGGGGGCCTGTAACCATACATTTAGTTGAAATGTATTGTACAGTTACAATTTTCTGTGCTATATAATCCCTCACAAAGTTATACTTTATATCAATGTGTTTGGTCTTGCTGTGATACTTAGGGTCTTTAGTGTAAGCTATAACTGCAGTATTGTCATAGTAGATTAACACCAGATTGGTACTTGATGTTTGATCCATTAAAATAAAGTTATTACACCCAATATAATATAGTATAAGGCACAACCCTATCGTTCTTCTTGAAGAGCCTTTTATGTGGAAACCTAGTAGATTGGATGTCAAAATCAATGAAAAACCTGAGCAGGGATAAAATGGTTTTTGGGTTTTAGTGATTGATGCAATAAAAGAAGGGTGCAGAAAAGTAGATATTTTTAGATTTTTGTTTACGATGAAAATGAGTTGGTTGAGTTGAGAAATATGCTATGACAGACTCTTGATGATAAAATGTATCTATCCTTGCTCTCACGTTAAAATTAGAGTTTAGAAATCACTAAGTCTCAAAGAAAACCTCAATCAATTGATTGAGTCAAGAACCCTAATTTTCCTTAAACCCCTTTGATCAAAGCTGGTTTAAGAACTATTAGTGAACTGTCATAAATCACTTAGCGTGTAAATCGAATTTAGATGACAAAAATGCCCTCGAATGGTCGTCGATCGAAAACCCTAGATTTCAAGCAATAAATTAATTAACATCAATCACTGATAATAACCCACTCTCTCAAAATCAAAATTGAAATAATCTATTAAAAGAAAATGTTCAAATAATGTGAATCCGATTATAAAGTCTAATATGAGAATGATCAATCGACATTCAAAATTTGCTCATAAGATGAAAACCCTAGATCTAGCAGCAATCATAAGATGAGAAGACGCAAATTAGAATAGAAGAAACTCCCCGTTAGAGTCCATGAGCTCAATATATCTAGTTCACCACCAAAAGACTAAAGGTTTAGCCTCTCATGACTCCTGCTGCACTGCAATCGTTGTTCAGTTGAGACGTCATGAAGAAACAGTGAGAAGGTTGTAGGTTGATGGCGTGAAGAGATGAAGAAATCTGTGGAGAGGTGTAGAATGATGGAAGGGGTGGAGAAGATGATCAGAGAGTGCGAGAGTACTACTTCTTAGCCTAATTAGGTCAAAAACCAGCCTTCTTTTGATGGTAGCCTTCTTTCCCCTTTTATTTCTACATAACCTAATTTAAAAAGGGCAGCTTCAGTGATTTCGCATTTTAGTCTCGACCAGATCCATGTTTTGGTCGCGACCTATGAAACATCCTTACTTTTGTACATCTTAGGTACCATTCAATAGCATTTAAAACCACTTACAAGACTTTAGAAGTCCATTAGCTAAATCTGAAATTTTTCTTTCTCAAATTACTATTCATATGGCATTCCAGATTACATGATGAACTTCAAAAAATCATAATTAATTCTAGAAAAATTGAAATGAAGTAGTTCAAAAAGATACATGAAGCTAACATCTTGAAATTTAAGGAAAAAATAATTTCCAGACCAATTTCTTAGCCAATTAATACAGTTTATTTGTCAAATATTACTGTTCATTTGGTCAAAAATTCTGAAAATAGATGCTGGTCCCTTGCGTTGGAAAATTTGTTCTCTTTGTACAGACATCCAAATAAGGCATTCTTGGTGTCAAAATGAAGCTTTACATGTTAAATAAATGTTTGTCAAATTTTATACATTTATCTAATCATTTACTATTTTCCATTACACCATGACCATCACTACTTACATTAGTCATATAACAACTTTACATATAACAAATAATCACATAACATATATGCTATCAAATCCCTAATTTCTCTTCATGCTTCATCATCCTCTTTCATCATTCATAAGGCATGCATTAATGTAAATACTTGTGAAAGTGTTAACATTGTGTAATGTGCATGCTTCCATGTAACATATGAAATGCAATTGGAAAAAGTAATCATAGAAACAAAGCTTCATACATAAGCACATATGCAACACAATTCAACAAAGTCATAGCACAATCAAGTATAACATTCAATGCATACAAGTTTAGGTTAAGTTTACTACCTCATATACTTGACTCCCTTCCACTTTATCTTGCTTCTTTCTTCTCACTTCTTTTGGACACATGGATGCCTCTTTTAGAGCATATCCATCAATCCCTAACATCACATAACCATCCATCCATCATCATCTAACTTCCTTGAGCATTAAACTCACTTTAACTAATATAACTTCCTCTTGAACATTAAACTCATCAACTTTCCTTAATCTTAACTAATGGACTTGGCCTTTGAATCAATTGATGTCTTAACTTTACCCTACACAATTTCATGTTTTGAATCCATTTATTAGCTTAAAATCATGAAATTCGACCTCCTTCATGGCCTGCTGTATAGAACTAAAACACGCACACAATTGTTCCAAAAATTCTCATTTTGATTCTAATACTTCCCACACTTGTTTCTCTACTTTAACCCACACAAGTTTTCATTTTAAAACCATTGGAAGCATCAAAATCATAAAATTCCAATCACTTTTCATGCAAGTGAATAGTAATAGAGAAGAATTTTAAAATCTACAATCTTGGAATTTCAATGTTTCCAAGGTTCAAAACCTTTCCAATCCTACACAAAATCATCATATAAATTCAATGGAAGCATTAAATCATTGAAATTCCATTTCCTTCACTCATGAATAGTACCTACTGAACAGGTTCACCCATGTCAAAATCAAGAATATCAACTTGATTCAATAACTAATCACTTAACTAGCTTGTTTAAGCTTCAATTATATGTCTCTAACTTTAATTTCTTATTTTCCCTTTCATCTAAGGTTTTTGGGAAGCACCACCCCTTAGAGAAAACTCAACTTTTCTCATATGAAAACCCTAAATTCAAGCTCCCAAATCAAGGGAAAATAAGATAGGAGAGATTGCTTACCTTAAATCTCTAGCTTACTTGAACTTTAGTACCTTGAATCTTCTTTGTCTTGGCTTGAGTTTCCATTTTGCAAGAGTCTCCCCAAGTTTCATGAGCTCACAGTTTTGAACCAGATTTGAGGGGGTATTTATAGAAAATTTCATGGAAAATCAATGGGCAAGATTACTTTGTGCACTATTTGATCTAAAGGCTCACATTTAGTCTTGGATTTAACTTTTTCAAAAAGAAAAATTATGACATCATCCATGACATCACAATGGAAAACTCATGGGGGTTAGGTGGCACCATTTATAGGGGGAGAAACTTCTATAAAAGTTTCAGTCCAATCCGGTACCAGCTCAGTCCAATTCCCCAAAAACCAGACTGTTTTATAAATCCAATTTTTCTAAGATTTCATAAGGTGCTTTATGACCTTAAATCCAATATCCGGATTCTTCCTACCATTGATATTTTTGTACTGGGCCATAACTTAATTATAGATCCCTTGGCAAATGACATAAATGCCCTTGGTTATCTGTCTTGCACTATATTAACTCTAAGGGCATAATTGTCATTTTAGCCCTCTTTATATTGCCTCAGGGCTTATATTGGCTCTACCTAATCATATTTATACTATATCCCACATTTTTAGCTTGTACAGAATGACCAAAATGCCCTCCATCTATCACTGGTACAATATAGTCATCCAAGGGTATTTTCGTAATTTCGCTCATTTCCTAGACACTGGCCCCTTCTATTGATGAACTGGTATCATGGGTTTTGGGCCCTCCTTGGCGTCATCATGGTCCTATATAGGAGGTCATCTGAGCTAATTTTATCCAGGTTTACTTACTGCTAAGTTCCATAATCGGATCATAGGTGTTCTCAAACTCCCGTCAAAATTCACTAATACGGGGATAACTTTTTATACAGAACTTCTTCCGGGATTCTGTCAGATTCATGACATCTAATGTCATGGGGCACACCTTTCTGTAACTTTTCCACTTATACCTGAGGTCTATGAGATCTAATAAAATTTTAGATAACTTTTAGACTATGAGATAAATATCCACTATCTGGGACCCTAATAAAATTTTTGTATTATGCTAGATTAACCAGCATAGCTTTCTCTATTTACTGATGAAATATGGGACTAGAATACTTCTAGGCAGTTCCAAGCCTTTTCTGGTTGAACTTTTCTATAATTACATTTATATCCCTGACTTTTTGCTTAATTACATTTAGGTCCCTAAACTTTTAAAAATTACCACTTTTGGACCAAACCTTTTTCTACTTTAATTTTTTGCCTTCAACCTTTTCTAATTTTCGTTTAGGTCCCTTTCTTCCTTCAAGACTTATTTAACCTTTATTATGTCTTCTGATCATCGTCATAATCCTTTCTAAACCTCTCTTCGCTATCAGTATTATACGGATAGGAAAAATTTAGGTATGATAACCTGTAAACATAGAGAACATTCTAGAAGAATCAAGGTCACGATCAGTGGACTCTTTGGTCACGACTAAAATGTGCAGCAGTGTAGTTTTACTTTCATTGGCTTGTGATTTCTTTCCTGGTCCTTGCTCTCTTCCAAAATACCTGCAATCCACAATAAAAGCTCACTGTAAAAGTCCAAATCAGTAAATAATAGAATATATACAGTTTGAAAGAGTTAATTTACTATTTTACCCTTTTATTAGCACATTGCCATGAACAATCATGTATTACCACAAAAGTACAATTTAAGGCATAAATGAATGGTAAAGTTGTTATAAAGCTCTAAAAAGTGTCAAAGAACCATATACAAAATGTGTCTTATCAGTACTCTCATTCCCATATCCTAGGTGTTCGATAAATCTTTTCAGCCAAACAACCTCTTGCGCTGCTATAGTGCTGATAAGACACATTTTATATATGGTTTCTGTGACACTTTTAAGAGTTTTATAACAACTTTACTATCCATTTTGTGCCTTAAATTGTACTTTTGTGGTAATACATGATTTTTTGTGGCAATATTCTAATTAAAGGTTAAAATGCTAAATTAACTCTTTCAAACTGCATAAATTCTGTCATTTACTAATTTGGACTTTTACAATGAGCTTTTATTCTAGATTACACGCATTTTGGAAGAGAGTAAGTACTAGGAAAGAAATTACAAGTCAATGAATTTGAAACAACTCTCCTACACATTTTAGTTGCGATCAAAGAGTCTACCGGTCGTGACCTTGATTTTTCTAAAAGTCTCTTTGTGTTCATAGGCTATGACCAAAACATGGATCTGGTCACGACTAAAATATGAAATTGTTGGAACTACGTGTTTTGAATTAGGTTATGCAGAAATAAAAGGGGAGGAAGGCCGTCGTCAAGAGGAGGCTAGTTTTTTACTTGATTAGTTTAAGAAGCAGTACTTTAGCGCTCTCTGATCACCTTCTCGACCTCTTCCATCATTCTACACCTTTCCATAGATTTCTCCACATCTCCACACCACCAATCTACCTTTTTTCCATTATTTCTTCATGGCATCTCAACTGAACATCGATTGCAGTACAATAGGAGTCATGAGAGGCTAAACCTTTAGTCTCTTGGTGATGAATCAGATATCTTGAGCTCATGGACTCAAACGGGGAGTTTCTTCTATTCTAATTTGCATCTTCTCATCATATGATTGCTGCTAGATCTAGGGTTCTAATCTTATCAACAAGTTTTAAATATCGATTGATCATTCTCAAATTAGACTTTGTAATTGAATTTGGATGATTTGAACATATGCTTTTAATATAATATTTCAGTTTCAGTTTTAAGGGAGTGGGTTAATATCAGTGATCATTGTTAATTAATTCATTGCTTGAAATCTAGGGTTTTCGATCGAAAACCATTCGAGGGCATTTTCATTATCTAAATTTGATTTACACGCTAAGTGGTAGTTCTTAAACCAGCTTTGATCAAAGGGGTTTAAGGAAAATTAGGGTTTTAAACTCAATCGATCGATTGAGGTTTTCTTTGAGACTTAATGCTTTCTAAACTCCAATTTTAAACGTAAGAGTAAGGATAGATACATTTTTATCATCAAGAGTCTTTCATAGCATATTTCTCAACTAAACCAACTCGTTTTCATCGTAAACAAAAGTCCAAAAATATTTACTTTTCTGCACCCTACTTTTATTGTGTCAATCACTAAAACCCAAAAGCCATTTTATCCTTGCTCAGGTTTTTCATTGATTTTGACATCCAATCTACTAGGTTTCCACATAAGAGGCTCATCGAGAAGAATGATAGGGTTGTACCATATACTACATTATATTGGGTGCAATAAACTTTATTTTGATAGATCATACCACGACAATTCGATCTCATCAATGGCGCCATTGCTAGGAAGCCAAGTAATTGGTTCCCTAGTAATTGATTGTCAATTTCATTAGCTACCTGAGTCATTTTTCATGTTTTTGTTTGCATATTAGTGTTTTTAGTAGTCTTTTAAAATTGCATTGCATTATGTACTTTTCTGAGTTTTTGCAAAATCAGTCTTTATTACTTTGAGTCGTGACCTAAACTCACATACGTCGCGACAACTACTCTATGTGGCTTTGAGTCGCGACCAAACACTATTTGTGTTGAGACCTAAGTGCTTCCCTGTGAAATTTGACTACTATGCGAAAACCAGTCGCAACATTTGACACCTTCAATCGTGACTACTTTTCTCTATGAAATTGCATCGCTACCAAAATGTTCTTTAGTCGCAACTAACTGAAAATTTTTTGCTGTGCAACTTCTATGACTAACTCTGACTGATTGCTAAAAGAGCTGAACCATTAGTGCCTTTTGAACCTGAAATTGAGAGAAGACTTAGAAAACTAAAGAGAGAGTTTAGAGAATTTAGAGAAGAAGAAGCAAAATCTAGTTCCTCCTCTAGTATTCTAGAGTCTAAAATTGAACTGAATATGGATGATATTAATCATAATGGGCATGGAGAAAATAAAATACCAATGAACCCATAAGATAATAGAAGTGTGAGGGAAATTAATCATTCGCATATGAATTATGATCCTTATAGTTTCTATACTGAAGAAGCTAATTTTGAGATTAAAGGAGCTTTGATTGCAGTCTTACATAAATTTCATGGTTTTGTAGGAGAATGTCCATACAGGCACTTACAAACCATGCATATGATCTGTTCGTCAATGAAACCTCCAATGACTGCACTGGACGATGTCTTAAGGAGGTGTTTTCATTTTACCTTGGAAGGGAAGGATAAGGAGTGGCTGTACAATTTGCCCACCCATTTCTCTACTCTTACATGGGATCAAATGAAGTCAACATACCTTGAATAGTTTTTCTCGGCTTCTAATACCACTCTAATGAAGAAGGAGATCACTAATATTCTACAATAGGATAGAGAATCTTTACATAAGTATTAGACAAGGTTTCTTAACCTATTGGCTCAATGCCCTCACCACAACATGACCAAGGCTGATTTAATAGACATTTTCTTTAATGGTCTACTTCCTCATAATCAAGTGTCCTTAAATACTGCAGTAAATAGATCCTTGAGAGATAAGACTCCCCAGGCTAGTTAGGAGTTATTCCAAAAAATGGCCAATGAAAATCATCAGACAGGGGATCCAAGGATAGTACCCACATCATCTTCAGGTAATTCAAAAGAGATCTTAGCAGAAATAGTAGCCCTGGGAAACATAATGGAGAAGAGGATGAATATGATTGAAAGAGAGTTGCATTCCATAAAACAAGTTCATGCAGTGGATACCTCACAAGCCTTGGTTATAGGATGTGAATCATACAGTTCTATGATGCATGCTACCAGTACATATGACAGACAGCATGAAGAAGTGGTATCCATGTATCAAGAGAGAGATAATCAATACCGAAAGAAAGATCCATACTCCAACACATATAACCCTGGTTGGAGGGACCACTGATGAGGTCGGATTGTTGTGGTATGATCCATCAAAATAAAGTTATTGCACCAAATATAATATAGTATAAGGCATAACCCTATTGTTCTTCTCGAGGAACCTTTTATGTGGAAACCTAGTAGATTGGATGTCAAAATCAATGAGAAACCTGAGTACGGATAAAATGGTTTTTGGGTTTTAGTGATTGATGCAATAAAAGCAGGGTGCAAAAAAGTAGGTATTTTTGGATTTTTGTTTACGATGAAAATGAGTTGGTTGAGTTAAGAAATATGCTCTGACAGACTCTTGATGATGAAAACGTGTCTATCCTTGCTCTCACGTTTAAAATTAGAGTTTAGAAATTACTAAGTCTCAAAGAAAACCTCAATCTATTGATTGAGTCTAGAACCCTAAATTTCCTTAAACCCCTTTGATCAAAGCTGGTTTAAGAACTATTAGTGAACTGTCATAAACCACTTAGCGTGTAAATCGAATTTAGATGACAAAAATGCCCTCGAATGGTTGTCAATCGAAAACCCTAGATTTCAAGTAATGAATTAATTAACAAAGATGGCTGAGAATAACCTTAAAATAAAAATTGAAATAATCTCTTCAAAGCAAACGTTCAAATCATCTGAATCCAGTTACAAAATCTAATATGATGAAAAATCAATCGATATTCAAAATTTGCTCATAAGATGAAAACCCTAGATCTAGAGTAATCATAAAATGAGAAGATGCAAATTAGAACAGAAGAAACTCCCCATTTGAGTCCATGAGCTCAAGATATCTTATTCATCACCAAGAAGCTAAATGTTTAGCCTTTCATAACTCTTGCTGCACTGCAATTGTCACATCCTTACTTTTAACCTCAATTATACTCCATTAGAAGTAATTTGAACTAATTATATGATCATTTGCTTTGAAAACATCCATTTCCAAAGATTTGCTTTCGGGTACTGTTCACTGTTACTGTTCATTTGGTAATTCCAGAACATGTACCATACTTTGAAAATTCATAATTCATTGTAGAAAAATCAAAATAATGTGGTTCTAATTTATAATGAAAGCTATTTTATAAATATTTGAGGGAACAATATGAAATTGAGGTTATTTTGTTCACATGAAATCAGTTTATTGGTTAAAAATCACTGTTCCTTTGGTAAAATATGGAAGTTCCAGTTTCTTTGCTTTAACTTTAAAAATTCGTTTCTCTTTGGTTACTTGTCCAAATGAACTGTGTTACATATAGAATTAAAGCTCTATAAGTCCTCTTTAAGATCACCAAATTTCATAGAAAAATTCGTTCATTTGATATATGAAGTCATTGTGTGAACGTCACTGCCTCTCAGCACTCGTTTTATCTCAATTCCAGATCTTACTTCCAACTTTGGAAAATCATAACAATTCGGATACTTATCCAATTAAGGTGTTCTTGGTGTCCATTTAACTATATGTATCTTATATAACTTCACACCAAATTTCAGACTAAAAATAGTTGGTTTACATATCAAAATCAGCGTCACATCACCACAGCCTCACAACAGAGTTACAGAAACATACACCATGCATGCTAGCATATCATCCCATAGTGTCATGTGAGTCATATAACTTATTATTCAAACTTAATCATTAAAATTTAATCTCTTCCCTTGAGAGTATCCAGCACCTAAAATATAGTTGTGCATGTGGAAGGAATGAGATTTCATGGAAATCCCAATAGCAAGTTACACAAACTATAATATCATGCATGAATAATTGTATGCTTAACATGTTATCATGTGATGGGAGCTACTTCATAATAGTACATAAGCAAACTCTAACATGCATATTGTCATGACATAACTTGCAAGGAGTTGCAATCATTCATACTTCATCATAACATGATGACATAAGCTCAAGCTCAACCAAACATCATAATCAACAAGCAAGCAAGACAATTAAACAAACATGAGTTATAGTTAGGTATCCTTGCTACCTCTTAGCTATCTTGGTCAAGACCTTCTTGAAGTGCTTTCCTTCCTTCACAAATGTCAAAACCTAGACATTACAACATAATATCAAGTTACAACTCAACTTGAAACTAATTCCAAGACTAGGTTTTCACTAGCTCCCTTTCTTTCTCTAATTTATGTTTCCTACTTCCACCTTTCCAAAATAAATTCTCATGGTTCATTTCCACATAATTTTTCATGCAGAATCCAAATATGAAATCAGAATTTCCAAAATCAAAACATACCATTTGCTACAGTACCAAACCGAAATGCATGCTCTTGTTTCCCAAAAATTCTCATTTTGATTCCAATGCTTCCAATACTTGTTCTCCTACTTTACCCCCACACAATTTTCTATTTTAAACTCATTGGAAGCATCAAAATCATGAAATTCCATCATATGAACAGTACCACGTACAGTACCAGCAAGAACACAAAACCCTAAATCCAAACATACTTGAATTCCCAAGCTTATACCACTTGATTCTAGCTTGTTTAAACTTGTCTAAACTATCCATAACATAAAACTCATATTTTAACCATATATGAGAAGCACTTCCAGCAGTAACCATAAGGGAAATATAGCATGAAAATCCCTTAAAACCATGAGCTAACTTGCTAGAACAAAGCTCAAGATCAAGGGAGATGATTACCTTGCTTGTTACTTCACTTTGGTTGGTTCTTTCTTGGTTGAATGGAAATTTTGCAAGAGTTTCCCTATGGTTCACCATGCATGCCGAAGTGTTCTGAATAGGGGGTATTTATAGAGAAATTTGGGTTGAAATGGATGGCTAAGATTGATTTGGTTACTATTTGATCTAAAGGCTCACATTAAATTTTGGATTTAACTTTTTCATAAAAGAACAATTATGACATCATGTGGGACAGCTCATGGGACACCTAAGAGGGTTAGGTGGCGTGCTTCCCATTTAAGGAAGGTTCTGAAAAAATTCCAGTCCAATCTGGTACCGATTAGTGCAGTTTCACAACAACCGGATTGTTTTATACTTTGAATTTTTTATAATATACCAGGATATGTATTATGTCCTAGAAATCAATATCTAGGTTTCTCATACCATTGAAAATGATATATTGAATATTTATCTGCCATCCATCCCTTGAGAAATAACCAAAATACCCTTGGTGTCCTTTCCTGCACTGTACTAACCTTAAGGGCAAAATCGTCATTTCATCCCTCTTTACACTGCCTCAGAGCATATATTGGCTCTATATAATCATATTTATACTATGTCCCACATTTTTATCCTGTCCATAATGACCAAAATGGCCTCCATTCATCACTAGTACAGTATAGGCATCCAGGGGCATTTTCGTAATTTTACACTTTTCTTGGACTGCTCTGGTCTCTAGCCCACATAACTGTCCAGTCACCTTAATGGGCGTATGATGGCGCCATTTGGGCCTTATTATGGGCTTATTGCCTGTATTGCCTTTATGGCCCAATTCACTTTACAACTCTCCCGATCCTATTTATCGGGTATTTTATTTCACTGAAAAATTCGGTTTGGCTTCTACAGGATCCCTTTTCCATTTTTGTCAATTTTATAAATTCATATATTAAATATATGAATTTCCTATAAAGTCTCATCTGACTTTGAGATCTGAAAAATACTGTAATAATTCCTTCTGACTTCAGAAATTTATATCAATTAATCGGGACCTCAAATCAAAATTCTGTGTTGCGTTAAACTGACCGGAATATTTTTATCTATCTACTGATAAAATTTGGGTCTAATCTGATTCTGGGCATTTTTGGCCTGTTTTGTCTCAACTTTTCCATATTGACATTTAGGTCCCTTAACTTTTGAATAATTGCACTTTAGTCCCTGAACTTTTCATTAATTGCATTTAGGTCCCTCCTTTTATTTCTACTTCATCTTTTTTTCTTCAAACTTTTCAATTTGCATTTTGGTCCCTATTCTTTCCTTAGTCATTAATCCTTCCCTTTCCTTTTTTAATCTGATACAGTTTATTTCAAGAATCTTATATCTATTACAGATAAACTGTACAGCTATATCAGATCAGAAAATGGGGATATGACAGCAATCGCTGTTCAGCTGAGATGTCATGAAGAAACAATTAGAAGGTGGTAGGTTGATGGCGTGAAGAGGTGGTGAAATTTATGAAGAGGTGTAGAATGATGACAGGGGTGGAGACGGTGATTAGAGAGCACGAGAGTACTGCTTCTTAGCCTAATCAAGTCTAAAAACTAGTCTCCCTTTAACGGCAGCCTTCATTCCCCTTTTATTTCTGCATAACCTAATTTAAAACGCGCAGCTTCAGTGATTTTGCATTTTAGTCGTGACCAGATCCATGTTTTGGTCACGACCTGTAAACACAGAGAACATTTCAGAAGAATAAAGGTCGCGATTGGCGGACTCTTTGGTCGCGACTAAAATGTGTAGAAGCGTAATTTCACTTTCATTGGCTTGTGATTTCTTTCTTGGTCCTTACTCTCTTCCAAAATACCTACAATCTAAAATAAAAGCTCGCTGTAAAAGTACAAATAAGTAAATAACATAATATATGCAGTTTAGAAGAGTTAATTTACCATTTTACCCTTTTGTTAGCACAATACCACGCACAATCATGTATTACCATAAAAGTACAATTTAAGGCATAAATGAATGATAAAGTTGTTATAGAGCTCTAAAAAGTGTCACAGAAACCATATACAAAATGTGTCTTATCAACCATCCAAACTTTAGGTGGGGGTGATAGGCCAAATCAATTCCAAGGAGGTGGTGCTTCCTCAAGTAACTACCAAAATAATGCAAGGCCCATAGTTCCAACTTACCCTATGACTTTATTAACATCAAGGCCAGATGAGACTTCTCAATTGTTGAAGAGTATGGTTGCACATATGAACAACATGGACGGTATAATGACCAATATAAATAGTAATCTCAAAAAGAATGACGGTCAATTCACCTCCATATCTTCAATCTTTCAAAGTATGCAAAAGGATAATGCTGATGTACACAGGAAACTTGAGGAGTTAAGTTCCAAGAATGCAGATATCACAAGTCACTTAACTTAAGTCTCAAATATAGTGAGTGACATTTAAGGAATGAGCAGTGGCAGTATACCATCAAATACTGTCATCAATCCGAGGGGTATTCCTCAAAAGTGGCAAAAAGGTGCATTTTAAGGAGAACGATACATCGGGGCAGGATGTGGAAGAAGATGAATTTGAGAAATTATCTCTACCACAGGTACAAATTGGTAAATATGAAAGTGCTAAAGAACAACAGTTTATAATGAAGAAGCCAACTCAAGAGGAGGACTCATAAGCCTAAGTTGAGATACAAGAGCTGCAAGAAGAAGTAGCAATAGTACTAAGTCCAGCCGACAAAGAAAAGCAACCTGAGGAGAAGCCGGAGTCGAGTAAGTAAAGAGCCTCTATGCATAAAGGTAAGGAAGCAAGTATAAAAGATCTCCCTTTTCCTAACTCTTGCTTTGTTGGAAAGAAAAAAATTAACCATGACTTTGCAAAAAATGCTTATACTTTATTCAACAAGTTAGAAATAAATGTCCCTTTGGTTGAGTTCCTCAAGAGAAACCCTAAATATGCAAATTTTTTGAAAGAACTGTGTGCTGATAAAAAGAAGTTTAGGCCTCTTGAAAGAATCCAGGTGAGTGCTAATATTTCATCACTATTTAAGGCTGAACTACCTATTAAGTGCCAAGACCCAGGATCCTACATAATCCCATGCACTATAGGAAATGTTCCTATTAAGGGAACATTACTAGATCTAGGGGCAGTCATTAATGTAATGCCTTAGTCAGTATATCAAACCTTAGGTATCAACAACCTTAGTGACACAAACATAGTGCTCCAATTAGCTGATAGGTCAATTAGGTATCCTAATGGAATCCTTGAGGATATTATAGTACAGGTCAAGGACTTAGTGTTCCTAGTTGATTTTTATATTTTGGACATGCCCAATGAATTAGTAAATGACAGCACTCTGATCCTAGGCTGACCTTTCCACCAAACATCCAAGACCATTGTTAGTATGAAGCATAATTCCATCACAATGGAAGTTGGAGAACATGTAGTAACCTTGAATATGAATGAAGCAATGAAATTTCCTCCTCATAATTCTGCTTTTACTTCTTTAAATGCCATTGATTATGCTATTGAAGAGACTATGGATGAACATGAACTGAGTTTACATGATAATGATAGAGATAATGCACTTACAAAGGGTTTTTTGAGTGATCTTGCAGGGTCCCAAGATGTTCTGGAAGCTAGAAGTGCAATGATTGAAGAATGGCCAAATTTCTATGCCCAAAGGTCACGACCAAATTGCCTCCTTGTTGCGACTAAACATCAACCTGAGATCTATTGTTAATATGAGTTACGACTAAATGGCTTTAAGGTCACGACATAAAGTTCCAGAGACTATCCGTCGTGACACGAACATGAAGAAGTCACGACCAAATATCAATCTACTGAAGGGGAGCCTTTCTGTGACACCAAGTCACGACTAAAAGATGAACATGTCATGACAACAACTTCCAGAGACACACCCTGTCAACTGGAGTCATGACGAGAAGCTAAAAGGTCGCGACTAGAATCTCCAGACACAACCAGGGAACCCCACACTCCTTTAGCTCCACACTCCATTGCTTTAGTTAAAGCGCCAATACATTCTAACTCTTCTCAACCTCATTCTCATTCCAAAATTACATCTCATACCTTCAAGGTTTTTAAACGATTTAATCTCTAATAATAATGCAGGTATGGAAAAGAATGATCCCAAGTACATGGCAGTCGTAGACCAACCTTAACTTAGTGTGACAATGGGGGAAGCACATGATAAATTGGAGGAGCTACACAAGCTAGAGAAGAGCAACTCTAGAAAAAATACGAAGGAGGAAAAGGAAATATTTCCTAAGTCTGTTGCTGTGACATGCCAATCACAGTTGGGTAAGTTCAAGTTTAAACAGGGAGAATTCAAGACAGACTTGGACGAATCTCAGTATAAGATGAGCAATTGTAGAATGCTGAAGTGGAGGGAGAGGGCAATAGGGAAAACTTTCCAATCAAATAGCCACCTCTCAAAGTTTTATGATTTCCCGCCGCCACCTTGAGGCCAGGTTGTCCTTTTCCTATCTCTTACAAATTCATATATGCTTGATATGTTGGTTTGGTGATTGGAAAGGGATAAACCAGTAGAAGTAGTAGTTAATTTTTCTACTTGATATCTCAGAAGGGTAGTTCTCATTTTCTGTTTATTTTTGTTTATTCTAGGTGTCTTTTTGTTTTGAACAACAACCTGTTAATGTCCATGTGTCACTTACTCATCCATTGTTCCCTCTGATTGTCATCTTTTCTACTTTAGTTCTGTTGATAGTGAGGACACTGTCAAGTTTAAGTGTGGAGGAGATGTCTTTGTTTTTGTGCTACTCAATTTGATATTCTTCGAGTAATCCAATCTTTCATCACAAAATTTTTGTTTTTGATCTTAATGTGTGATGAATTGCAAAAAATTGGATCCCCACTTTAAACTTTGTTGATAATTGGAAAGGTTTTAGCATGAAAAATCATTTTGGGACTTTGAAAATTATCAGTCGATAGTCTGACAAAAACGGTCGTGACATACTGGCTTTTGGGTCATGACCTGTAATGAAACTTTAGACTTCATATGCTCTCTATGACCTGCGGTCACGACCTATGTACATAGTGATCGTGACAACAACTCTCTGTTGATTGGAGTCACGACATGAGTACCTACTTAGTCACAACTATCCCCTCTATGAGTTTGTGCCACGAAAGATACACCCCATAGAAGTGACTAAATGTTTTGAAAGTCCTGAGCATGCACCCTTGTGACAAGTGGTCGCGACCTTCACTGTTTTACAACGCGATCAATGTTTGAAAAATATCCAATTCCCTTCTCTTTGACTTATGCAAAGCTGTATAGAAGGACCCCTTTTGAACTACTGAGATTCTTACATTGTTCCCTTATTTCAAAACCTTTTTAGCTCCTAGAAACCATTGCCCCACTTGAATTCTTTTGGAAAATCTTGGAAATTGAATTTGAAAACACCTAAACCTTCACTGTTATATTTGGATTATACATGGTTCAAAGTGATTACTTTGAAGCTTGTAAATCATCATTTTAGAGGGTTTTCAGTTGTGATAAGTATTTTAATGCCTAGTGAATGTTGAACATTATTTGAGACTTTAGCTTATGAGCAATCTAGATCAAAACCTTTGTTAGAAGGATTCTCGGCCTTAAATTCTATATTGAGTGATTATTCAATTGGTTTATATTTTCTAGAACTTGTCTTGGCTCTGAGTTTTGAATTACTTGCGCATTTCTGAATTGAAATGATAGAGGCATTCTTTCTAAACCTTTATATCCCAAACACAAGCCCACTACATATTACATCCTTAGTCACCCCTCTTGAACCCATCGCTTTTTCTTTTTATCACCCTTATAGAAAGTCATATGTGCATAAACATCATTTTGAAATAAAATTTTTGGTCATGTAAAAAATTCATTATTGTTGTATTATTGTGCTGTAGCTTCCGTGAATGAGGTTCCAAACAAAAGAAGAAGAGAAAGGAAACATACTGCACTAAAAAAAAGAGAAAGTGCAAGAAAAAGAAAACAAAAAGAAAAAAGAAGAGGGCACCATTATTAATTCTTATTAGCACAATTACCACAGGTACATCCTTAGAGACATTAATTCATATTCACTGTTGAATGCATATAGTACTTTCTATTCTTCATATTCCATTCCATGTGGCCCATCTCCATCATTTCAACCCTAAAAGACCTCTTGATTCTTTGCATAAGTGCTATATAGTTACTGAGATTTAGAGCCATTACAAGCATATGGTAGGGTGTTCTCCAATTTGAATGAGTGAAAGAACCCTAACAATGAGAGGAAATAGAGAGCTAAACACTTAAACCATTGAGAGGATCTATTGCGCTCACACATTTGAGGTTGATTTTACTTAGTAGTTGATTGCTTGGTATTGCTCACATTATCACCTTTGCATCCCCAAAAGATGATGACTTATTTGTTTTCAGGGGTACACTATGGACTATCTTGATATCTTGAATTTAACACTGTTGATTTAGGATTGATTCATTTCTTTGTCCAGGAGTACAAAGGTCCAAGTGTGGGGGAATTGATAAGACTCATTTTGTATATGGTTTCTGTGACACTTTTAAGAGTTTTATAATAACTTTACCATCCATTTTGTGCCTTAAATTGTACTTTTGTGGTAATACATGATTGTGCGCGGTAATCTGTTAATTAAAGGTTAAAATAGTAAATTAACTCTTTCAAACAGTATAAAGTCTGTTATTTACTGATTTGGACTTTTACAATGAGCTTTTATTCTGGATTACAGGTATTTTGGAAGATAGCAAGGACAAGGAAAGAAATCACAAGTCAATAAAATTGAAACTACGCTCCAGCACATTTTAGTTGCGACCAAAGAGTCCACCGGCCATGACCTTGATTTTTCTGGAAGTCTCTATGTGTTCACAGGTTTTGACCAAAATATGGATCTGGTCGCGACTAAAATACAAAATCGCTGGAACTGTGCATTTTTAATTAGGTTATGTAGAAATAAAAGGGGAGGAAGGCTGCCATTAAGAGGAGGCTGACCTGATTAGGCTAAGAAACAGTACTCTTGTGCTCTCTGATCACCTTCTCGACCTCTTCCATCGTTCTACGCCTTTCCATAGATTTCTCCACATCTCTACACCACCAATCTACCATCTTTCCATTGTTTCTTCATGGCATCTCAACTGAACATCAATTACAGTACATCAGGAGTCATGAGAGGCTAAATCTTTAGTCTCTTGGTGATGAATCAGATATCTTGAGCTCATGGACTCAAATGGGGAGTTTCTTCTGTTCTAATTTGCATATTCTCATCTTTTAGTTGCTAGTAGATCTAGGATTTTCATCTTATGAGCAAGTTTTGAATATCAATTGATCATTCTCATATTAGACTTTGTAATTAATTCAGATGATTTGAGCGTTTGCTTTTAAAAGAATATTTTAGTTTCGATTTTAAGAGAGTGGGTTAATATCAACAATGGTTGTTAATTAATTCATTGCTTGAAATCTAGAGTTTTCGATCGACGACTATTTGAGGGCATTTTCATCATCTAAATTCGATTTACATGCTAAGTGGTTTATGACAGTTCACTAATAGTTCTTAAACCAGCTTTGATCAAAGGGTTTAAGGAAAATGAGGGTTTTGAACTTAATCGATCGATTGAGATTTTCTTTGAGACTTAGTGATTTCTAAACTCCAATTTTAAACGTAAGAGTAAGGATATATATGTTTTTATCATCAAGAGTCTTTCATAGCATATTTCTCGACTAAACCAACTCATTTTCATCGTAAACAAAAATCTAAAAATATTTACTTTTCTGCACCCTACTTTTATTGCATCAATCACTAAAACCCAAAAACCATTTTATCCCTACTTAGGTTTTTCATTGATTTTGACATCCAATCTACTAGGTTTCTACATAAAAGGCTTCTCGAGAAGAATGATAGGGTTATTCCTTATACTACATTATATTGAGTGCAATAAACTTTATTTTTATGGATCAGACCACAACAATTTGACCTCATCAAGTGCGTGCCACAAACTTAGCTTCCATAGAGTGTAAAGTAATGCACGTCTGCTTCTTGCTACTCCAACATATGGTGCCATTATTAAGCAAGAAGGTGTATCTTGAAGTCAATATTCATTCTTCCTCATCACCGCTTCCGATTAGGCGCAGATCGCTTCCTTGATAACACAACGCATATTCAGCTGTGCCCTTTAAGTATCTCAAGATCCTCTTCACTGCTTTCTAGTGTTTCTTACCAGGGTTAGACTGGAATTTGCTAACCAGCCCTATGGCATAATAGATATTTGGTCTTGTATACATTATTGCATACATCAGGCTACTAACGACATTTGCATATGGAACTCTTTCCATTTACTTTTTATCTAATTCAGTTTTAGGACACATGTTAGAGCTCAAGGCCACTCCAGTGGCCATAGGGATATCCATAGGATTACATTTACTCATATTGAATAGCTCAAATATCTTCTTGATGTAATTCTATTGTGAAAGAGTGAGGATTCTCTTGGAACGATTCCTTCGAATCTTGACTCCAAATATGTATTCTGCTTCACCCATGTCTTTCATCTCAAAATTTGATGAAAGCTATTCTTTAATAGCTATCACCGAGTCAAGACTATTTTTGGCTAAGAGTATATCGTCTACGTATAAGGATAATATCACAAAGTTACCCTTAAACCGCTTAACGTAGACACAGTGGTCTTCCTCTATCATCTAGAAGTTATATGAGGTAATCGCCTTATGAAACCTCAAGTACTACTGTCTGAATGACTGCTTCAATCCATAAATGGATCTTTTGAGTTTATACTTCTTGTGTTCAAACCCTTTTTCAATGAAGCCTATTGGTTGTTCCATAAGATTTCTTCATCCAGATCACCATTCAGGAATGCAGTTTTTACATCCATCTAATGTAACTCTAAGTTTAAACTATTTACTATTAGCAGAATAAGTTTTATTGAATTGAAGTGCACAACATGTAAAAAAGTATCCTCATAATCTATACCTTCCTGTTGTGTATATCCTTTTGTAACCAATCGAGCTTTGAATTTGTCAATTGATCTATCCACCTGTCTCTTGATTTTGAGAACCCACTTGTTCCCAATGGCTTTACACCCCTTTGACAGATTAACCAATTCCCAAACTTGGCTTTTCATCATTGAGTCCAATTCCTCTATCATTGCTTTCTTTCATTCATCCTTCGTAGGACCTATTAAGGCCTCATGAATAGTGCGGGGTTTATCATCCCCTTCTAGAGTAACTAAGAGTGGTTCGCCTTCTATTTAGAAGCGTCTTTTTGGAACACTTTCCCTGTTACTCATTTTGGTAGGAGTAACTTGCTTATCTTTTCTCATTTATCTCGGTCTTTATATTGACCGTTCTTAGCTCCCACTCAATTGACATACCTAGACGGTTCTGGTTTTCAATTTGTTCAGCACTGTCCTGTTCCTGAGTCTCATAAAGAGATATAGTGCGATCAACATCTCCCCTACTCGGAAACTTCGTCTCAATAAATACAACATCTCTTGATTCTATTTTAGTCACTGTTCCATCTTCAATTTCACTTATGAATACATATCCTTTTGAGGGTTTAGAGTACCTTATAAAAATACATTTCTTCCCTCTAGGACCTAGTTTCCCATGTCTATGAGAATTGTCATGGATATATGCCGCCAAGCCCTTAGGTTTAAGGATGCTTAGATCTGGCTGCCATTTAGTCCATAACTCGTAAGGTGTGAAAGTGACTGACTTTAAGGGCACATGGTTAAGTGTGAAGGTTGCTGTCAATAAAGCATCACCCCAATGTGAAATTAGAAGGTTTGCTTGAGCCATCATAGATCTAATAATATTTAGAAGAGTTCTATTTCTTCTTTCAGCAACCCCATTCTGTTGAGGTGTGCCAGGGATAGTTAGTTGCCTAATAATCCCTTTTTCTTCATAGAGTTGTTTGAATTGATCTGAAAGGTATTAACGACCTCGATCAGTACGTAATGCCTTGATTCTATTGTCCATTTGAATCTCTACTTCATTTATGTATCTCCTAAAGCATTTTAGTGCCTCAGACTTATATGAAATCAAATAGACATGACCATATCGTGAAAAATCATTAGTAAAGGTAATGAAATACCAAGCTCTGTGTCTCGTCCTCACATTCATTGGACCACAAATATCAGAATGGATTAATTGTAACAGGTTTTTAGCTCATATTCCCTTACCGAATAGTTTTCTGGTAGCCTTACCAGCTAGACAACTTTTGCATAATGACATATCCATGTTAGGGATCACCCCTAACAAGCCTTCTTTAGCCAGTTTAATCATTCTATTTTGATTAATATGTCCTAGTCTATCATGCAAAATATTCATATCCGGATTATTTAAAGTAATAGCAAAGCAATCATGGACATTAAAATCACTAGCAAGATCCAAAATAAAGAACTTTTGAAATTAGAAAGCTAAACCATAATATTGAGTTGCTACAAATGTCTGCAACTTTACCATGAAAGTTTACATTAAACTCAAAGTCTAATAAGCAAATTACAGAAATTAAATTCCGTCAGATGTCAGGAGCATGAAGCACATCATGTAGTATCAAGGTCTTTCCACTATGCAAAACAAGTTTGCACATCAATAAGTACCTTTAATGATCAATACTTCGATAAATTCCTTTTGTAAAAAAGATTTCTCAACTGAGTTAACTGAATGTTGGTCTTGTTTATCAAATTGATAAGCACCCTTACTAATAAACTTATCAAAAAATAAGTTATGTTAAAATCACGATTTGAAATGTTATCATCAAAATTATTTGTCATCATCAAAATATAGAGTTTAACATTTCTCCCTGTTTTTTATGATGGAAAAACATAAGTGATAAAAGTAAGATTATTTGAATCATGAATTAAGCATTAGAACACATCAATCAATCAAAATTTGTTAATTTGACAGTAAACAAATAACCTTGTTCAAGAGGACTCCATTTGCTAGCCTCACGAATAATTTCATTCAAAAGAGAAACATTTAAGGTTTAGAAGAGGAAGGTTTTGAAGTAGAAGAAGCAGAAGAGGGTGCTAAAGTCTAAGAGTAGAGGGAAGATTTGGTGAGGCAAGTAGTTCATAAAAGGAGAAAATGGTTTGAGAGTTGTTAACTTTGGCCTTCAAGTCTAGCACTTCTTATCTTAGTGCCTTGAGTGCTTGAGTGTGTATATCAATGGATTAGAAAGAATCCTAAGTTGATTCTTTGAGGCTTCATGCACTTTAGTGATTTCAAAAATTAGCTTGTCTTCAAGGGAATGTCCAAAATCATTGAATAGGTCAGGAATCCCCTAAAGAAGCTTTACTAAACTCTTGAACTCGGACCATCATTCTGTTTTAAAAACTTTCCAGTTCTTGTTGTAACACATGATGGAGAACTGCTTGAGCAAAAGATTGGGCAGATGGTTAAGTAGGTCTTGCAAATGATTGAGCCTCATCTTTTTGCCTTAAGAGGTTGATGTAACAGGTTGCTTTCCTTTTCCTTTCTAAGCTTGCTTACCTCCAGATGGCAAGGGTAATGTGATTCTTATCCTATGTATTTGGTTAGCCCCAAATCTTGAAATGTTCATTTCCATATCTCCTTTATCTAAATAATAAATATTGTTGCTATGAAGGATGAAAAATATCAATTGAGGATAGGGGATAGGAGTGACCTTAGACTTATCATAGTGGAAGTTTCTAATTTCACTATAGATCAAGGCTCCTATGTTTATATTTTCCCTACTGATAATTCTTGCCAGAAGTAGGTAATCATCTTGGTTGAGATAAGTAAAGCTCCCTAACTTGTTGAATATACTTTTTTTAGACTCTATATTTTGATGATGAAAAATAATTTAAAGATAGCGATTAAAACTAGTTGTTAACTTAACTTATTTTTCAATAATCTTATCGATAATAGTATTTATTGATAAGTCCTTCGATAAATAAGAAGAAAATTTTATTATGTAAAACTATTTTACAAAATGAACTTTTTGAAGCTCTGTTCGATAAGGGTACTATCGATAAGGACTTTGATAAAAACATTTAAATAGTTTGTGAAAACTGTTGCTTTGAAAGGATTTATCAAAGGATTAATTGATAATGACATTTATCGATAAAGACTTTGATAAAGGAAGTCAGTTAACTTAGTTTATGAAATTAGCCTATTTTCAAAGGAGTTCATCGAAGCATTATCAATAAGATGATTTATCTATAAGATGTTCGATAAATAAGGACAAATTGTGATGAAGTATATTTTAAGCTTCATTTATCGAAGTATTACTTGATAAGATAGTTTATCGATAAACACTTTGATAAATAGAGGAAATTTTAGTTTTAAACCAAAGCTTTAAAATAATTTTGCCAAATTCTATGACTTCCTTTTGAAAATGGGCTTATGAAATCCTATTTAGACATATACTTGAGATAAGATTAAACATAGAGAGAAATTTTTTCAATATTCTTCAGGCATTTTTCAATAATCCTATTTATCAAAAGACACTTCGATAAATTGGCTATTCTAGTATGTTTTAAAAAATAGGTTTTCTTGATGAGTATTTCGATAAGTCTGAACCAAACTATTGTTATCAAAAGGATATTTTGATAATGCTAGTTATTGAAGTATTATTCGATAAAAATCAATATATTTTACTACAAATTATTTGATATTTATCGAAGCACTTTTCGATAAACACTTATATAAATACACATATTTTTTGAAAAGGTTTTCAAACTAGAATTTGACAAAATTTGATGTTTTTATCCAAAACATTAAGAAATATTTAATCTGATTAGACTCCTTATATATCAATTATACAACATATTTCTAGATCAATTACAGACAGAAATAAGATCAAATTAACAAATTATCAAATAGCAAAATCTGTTAGAATATATACGTCAGCAACCAATGGCTCTATTCTTCAACGACTATTTCAATGGCTATCTAACAAAATTCAAACTGACTCAACTATAAAAGAAGCTGGAGTAAATGCTGAAGAAAATAAGCTCAAAGAAGCACAACAAACATGAACAAACAATATTATTGAAGCATTCATTACTATGTTCAGTGCTACTCTATTTTTCTCTGTTTCTCATTATTTGAATAGAGTATATTAATCTTTTAAGAGAGAAACTTAGAGAGTTTGATATTTAATGCTTATCATCATCACTCTAGAAAGAGAGAGCTAGAAATTTTTATTCTTTATCTGAGATACTCAAGAGTGAGACTTTTGAGTAGAATAGTAACCTTACAGGAAGTAAATAGGAGTGACAGAGGCATTCTCCTGTTGTTGTTGTACTGAGGTGCCAAAAGACTATGAATCTTGGAGAATAGTGTAACACTCGAGGAGCTTTGAGGACTATATGTAGGCCAAGTGGTTAGACTGAACAAGTATAAATTGTTTGTGTGCATTTTCTCTTCTCTAATCGGTGATATATTTTTGAACTCAATCTTCATTTTACAATTTAAGTTTAAAAATTTCAATATCACCCAATTCACCCCCAATCTTGGGTGAAACAACTGTTCTAACAACTTCTAGAGTAAATATAGTGAATTATCCTATGATAATCACACATGTCCTTAGGAACAAACTTTATATCCCCTATAAAGTTTCATTAAGCATTAGGATCCTATAAATGTGCTTGAGTGACAATGCAGGTCCTCTCTCATGGTGAGTTATCTTAAGAACAAGATTAATGATATCACCATCCAGCCTCAATTCTCTACCCCTTAACTCAGTGGTGAGGCAACTCTTTACCAATTCTCCATCCTCATTTACTTCATCATGAATCTTCATATTACAACAAAATCTCCTAAATACTTCAGTGTTGTAGGACAGATTGATCCCTAACCAATTTTTATAATACTTCATGGGATTTGATAAATCTAATTATGTCTTGTCATTATATTTAAGTAGTCTAAGGCCACATAGACTAAGGGAAGAAACCCTTATCAACGAACACTAATTTGTATTTCCCTTTATTTACTCCTCTATCTAAGTTTCCCATGGGTAACTCTTTAGAAGTAAGAATAGGAGTAGGGGTAGAAGTAGGAGCATAGGTACCTTGGGAGGAATCAATTGTCCATTTTCTAGCAGTTTGTTTCTTTCTCTGACCAGATAAAGGAGTAGATGGAGTCGTTTGAGAAGGAATTCCCACGTTGAGGACAACATTGACTGCTTGATTGATGTTGTTATTAGAGTGGGTATTTTCTGACCCAGATTCTTCAGACATAGTACGCAATATGTGCCTCTTCCTTTTTGAAGTGGGTTGCTATGAGCTTTGCCATGTATTAAATTTTAGAGTGATCGAGTCCCATGGTAGAGGAACCCCATCTTGCTTGACTTTAGCATTAAATATGGGTCATATTGACTTGGAAGGGTTATTGGCTTCTTCCCTTTATTGCTCTCATTCACAATTTTGGCATTCTTGGTCTTCACTATTTTTATAGTGAATAGTGCAAAATGAAAATGGAAACATAGACAAGATTTGTGAGTAAGGAGAGGTTTGAGAAAATGGAGAGGAAGATTTGGGAGGTTTAAAGGACGAATTTAAGATTAGAAAATGGTTAGATAGGTTTTGGTTACAGAGAGTGGAGAGATTTCTTGAAATGAGGTTCAATGAATTGACATAGTAACAGTTATATTTTTCCTTTATAACTGTGAATTTTTCGATAACCACTTCGATAAGGCCTATTTTTAAAGTGTTTATCGATAAATATCAATATAGACAACTTTTACACAATCAATTTATTTATTGAAGGGCTTTTTGATAAGTGCTCTCATTAAAAAACTTTTCGATAAATGTTTGTATTTATCGATAAGCAAAGACTAGTAATTGAAAGTTAAAACTTTTTACCGCTCATTTATTGAAGCCTTTACCAATAAACGGTTTGATAAATCTTACCATTTAGTAGAAAAGGTTCATGGAAGAATTTACTTCAGTTTTTGAAAGCCTTATCGATAAGATATTTTATTAATGACTTTTTTGATAAATCTCTTATTTCTTTAACTTCTCCAAATTTCTATTTATCGAAGACTTCTTCGATCAGCCTTCTTATCGAAGTTGTATTCGATCAATTCTAGCACTTTTATTCAAAATAAAATTCTAAATACTCCAATGCTTAAGTTAATTAATTATCCAAACATGAGTACGAAATTAAACAAAAATAATTAAGTTTAGAACCCTCTTACAATTCATTGGGATTGACCATTCCTAATTATCTTATGTAATTGAATTGTTCTTTTGCCAGAGATTTTGTAAAAATATCAGCTAGTGACAGATGAGTTGGGATGAATTCTACTCTGATATCTTTCTTTTTTGAAAATGATCTCTGATGAAGTGATGTCTTATATCAATGTACTTGGTTCTTGAGTATAGTACCAGATTCTTTAATAAGTTGATGATGCTTGTATTGTCACAAAGAATATGTATCTCTTTGAATTTAATTCCCAAGTCTTGTAGCTACTATTTTAACCATAAGATTTGAGTATAACAATTTCCTATAGCTACATACTCAGCTTTAGTTAAAGATCTAGCAACATTGTATTGCTTATTGCTGAACCAAGAAACAAGACAATCACCAAAAAATTGACATTGTACACTAATACTTTTTCTATTAGTTTTGCAACCAGCATGATTCAAATCTGAGTAGGCTACCAAGAGTTCTCCACCTCCTTTAGGAAACTATATTCCAAGGTTGGTGGTTCCAAAAGATATATGAATATCCTCTTCACAGCTTTAACATGAGTTCTTTGGGTGTAGTTGATATCTTGCATATACGCCTACACTATATTGGATGACTAGTCTACTTGATATAAGATACAATAGAGATCCAATCATTGCCTGATACATCTAGTTGAATTGTTGAGCTCATTGGAGTGGCCATGCTTTTGGCTTGATCCATCACAAATTTCTTTAGAAGTTCATTGAGATACTTTGTTTGTGAGATGAATATGCCATTCTTTTTTTGCTTGATTTGTAAACTAAGAAAGAAATTGAGTTCTTCCATCATTAACATATCAAATTCTCCCTACATCATCTTGGCAAACTCTTGACAAAGATTTTCATTAGTAGCATAAAAAATTATATCATCAACATAAATCTGAACTACTAATAAATCTTATTTATTTCTTTTTATGAAAAATATTGTACCTACTTTTCCTCTTTCGAAACTTTTCTCTAAAAGGAAATTACTTTGTTCATAACAACTCTTGGAGCTTGATTTAAACCATATAAAGTATTTTTTAATTTGTAAACATGATCAAGATATTTAAAACTTTAAAAACTAGTATTGCTCAACATAAATTTCTTCCATAATGTATCCATTTAGAAAAGTACTTTTGACATTCATTTGATAAAGTTTATAATCTTTTATGCATGTATAGGATAAGAGTACTCATATAGCTTACAGTCTAGTCACTAGAGCATACATTTCCTCATAATTAATTATGTCATATCCTAATTTTTCCCTATCTATATAATGTTGATAGAGGAAAAAGGTTTGGAAAGGATAGTGACGATGATCAGAAGGAATAGTAAAGGTTAGATGAGTATTGAAGAAAGAGAAGGACTAAATTGCAAATAAGCGAAAGTATAAGGACCTATATATAAATAGTGAAAGTCGTACGGGGTATAATAGTCATTTTAGAAAAGAAAGGGACTAAAGTGAAAAGTCTAAAAGATTTAATGGTTCCAAAAGGAAGTAGACATAAACTTTGGGTCATTTTGTGTAATTATAAAAAGTTGAGGGATTTAATTGAAAAGATGGAAAGTTTCTAGGGGCAAAAATATAATTATGAGAAAGTTGAGCCTGAAAAGGCCTAAAAATACCCAAAATTAGATTAGTTCCAAATTTTATGAGTAAGTAGAGAAATTATTCTGATCAGTTTGTCGTAACACAAAATTTTGATACGAGGTCTCAAAAAATTTATATTAATTTCTAAAATTGAGAAATATTATTACAGTATTTCTCGAACCTCATAATCAGATGAAACTTTATAGTAAATTCCTATAATTAATATGAGAATTTATAAAATTGATTGGGTCAAAAAAGAAATCCTGTAGAATTTTTAAGAGAATTTATAGTGTAATAAAATACCCGATAAATACCCTCAGGGAGAGGTTTCTCAGGATTTGTGCCATAAAGGCCCAAAATGGCATCCCAGAGGCCCAGTGAGGTGGATTGACAGTTAAGTAGGATAGAGCCCAGAGCAACCCCAAAAAAGTATGAAATTACAAAAATGCCTCTTTATAGCCAGATAGTACTAGATAGATAGAGGGCATTTTAGTCATTTTGGATAGGTCAAAAACATCTAAGTAAGTACAGGGGTGATTAGTTAGAGCTAGTATATACTCTGATGAAGTATAAAGAGGTGTGAAATGACAATTATGCCCTCAGGGTTAATATAGTGCAAGATAGTGAACCAAGGGCATTTCTGTCATTTGCCACAGGATCTGTAATTAAGTTTTAACCCAGTAAAAGAGTGTAAATGGTAGGAAGAATCCAGATATTGGATTTAAGGTCAGAAAGCATATTATGAAATCTCAGAAAGATTAGATTTATAAAATAGTATGGATTTTGGGGAATCAGACTGAGTCAGTACCATATTAGACTAAAATGTTTCCAGAAGCTTCTTCCCCTTGGAATGGTGCCACCTAGCCCTATGAATTGTCCCTTGATGATTTTAAGGATGATGTCATAATTATCTTTTTAGAAAAGTTAAATCCAAGATTAAATGTGAGCCATTATATCAAATAGTGCATAAACTAATCTTAGCCATTGATTGTTCATGGGATTTTTTATAAATACCCCAAAAAATCTGATGCAAAATCATGAAGGAGAACCTTGGGGAACCTCTTGCAAAATGAAAACTCAAGCCAAGACAAAGAAGATTCAAGGTACCAAAGTTTAAGCAAGCTAGAGATTAAAGGTAAGCAATCTATCCTAGCTTATTTTCCTTTGATTTGGGAGCTTGAACTTAGGGTTTTCATGGAGGAAAGTTGATTTTTCTCTAAGGTGTTGTGCTGTCCAAAAACCTTAGATGAAAGGGAAAAGAAGAAATTAAAGTTAGAGTTGTATGATTGAAGCTAAAACAAGCTAGTTAAGGGATTGGTTGTTGAATCAAGTTGATATTCTTGACTTTACCATGGTTAAATCATTTGGGTTTGCACTTTTCATGATAGAAGGAGATGATATTTCAATGATCTAATGCTTCCATTGAATGTATATGATGATTTTGTGTATGATTGGATAGGTTTTGAACCTTGGAAGCATTGAAATTCCAAGTTGTAGCTTTTAAAGTTCTTCTCTATTACTGTTCACTAGCATGAACAGTGTTGGAATTTCATGATTTTGATGCTTCCAATGGTTTTAAAATGAAAATTTGTGTGGGGTAAAGTGGAGAAACAAATATGGTAAGTATTAAAATCAAAATGAGAATTTTTGAAAGAATTATATGTATTTGTTCAGTTCTGTATAGCAAGCCATGAAGGAGCTGGAATTTCATTATTCTAAGCTCATAGATGGATTCAAAAGATGAAATTGTGTAGGGTAAAGTTAAGACATCAATTGATTCAAAGGCCAAGTCCATTAGTTAAGATTAAGGAAAATAAGTGAGCTTAATGTTCAAGAGGAAGTTATGTTAGTTAAAGTGAGTTTAATACTCAAGGAAATTAGATGATGATGGATGAATGGTTATGTGATGTTAGGTATTGATTGATATGATCCAAAAGAGGCATCCACATATCCAAGAGAAGTGAGAAGAAAGAAGCAAGATAAAGTGAAAGAAATCAAGTATATGAGGTAGTAAACTTATCCTAAACTTGTATGCATTGAATGTTATGCTTGAATGTGCTATGGCTTTGTTGAATTGTGTTGCATATGTGCTTATGTATGAAGCTCTGTTGCTATGATTACTTTGGCCAATTGTATTTCATATGTTACATGGAAGCATGCACATTACACAATGTTAGCACTTGCACAAGCAAGCACAAGTATCTACTTTAATGTATGCATTGTTTAGTAATATTTGCTACTGAGATTTCCCCAGAAATCTCATTCCTTTTCATGTAAACCCAATCCCACAGGTTTGTAAATAATGAAAGAGGATGATGAAGCATGAAGAAAAGCTAGAGATTGGATGGTATATATGTTATGTAAATGTGTAATGTTGTTGCATGACCAATATAAGTAGTGATGGTCATGATGTAAAGAAAAATAATAAATGATTGAATAAATGTATGAAATTTTATAGACATTTAGATGACATGCCAAGCTTCATTTTTACACCAAGAAAGCCTTATTTTGATTTCTTTACAAAGAGAACTAATTTTCCAAAGTAAGGGACCAGAATCTGTTTCCAGAATTTTTGACCAAATGAACATTAATCTTTGGCGAATAAACTGTATTAATTGACGAGTCATTTGGTTTGGAAATTATTTTTTCCTTAAAGTTCAAGATGTTATATTCACATAACTTTTTGAACCACTTAATTTCAAATTTTCTAGAACTAATTATGATTTTTTGAAGTTCATTGTGTAATCTGGAATACTATATAAATAGTAACCCGAGAAAGAGTAAAATTCTAGATTTGGCTAATGGACTTCTAAGGTCTTGTAAGTGATTTCAAATGTTACTGAATAGTCCCTAAGATGTATAAAAGCAAGGATGTTACATTTTGGTATAAGAGCAGAAGTTTCTGGCATGATATAGGATAATTCCCAAACCCAAACTCTAAACAGTAAGTACTTTATTAAGTTAGGGTATGTATTGAGATAGTTAGCATTGCTTAATTAAGCAAATAATACAGGAGTAGATATGGGATTTCATAAGGTTAAGTCAGAGGCTTTAGTTAATAAAGGAGACCCCTGGCCAGTAGTGATATGCGAGGATATTGTACATCCAGACTTTGATCATCCCTCAGGCAATGAAGAGAGTTCAGATGAGAGTATAGGGGATTGGTTAGGAAAGTCTACAGTAGAAGGTCCTATAGATGTTTCTGTAGACTCAAACCTATAGTGTGGAGGTCATGTAGAGATTTAGCCTGAAGCCATGTATGCACTAGATGATGTTGAGTCTAGCGACTCTACACAGTATGAGTTTGTTGGAGTGCCCTCTAACCCTAATGTAAGCTCTATTCCTCCGATGATAGGACATATTACGGCTGAGGAAGTTGAGTATTGGTCATGGTACTAGATTATGAATAAACTAGATATTATTCCTCCTCTACCAGAGTTTGAGGACAGAGTTGTTATGAGTAATATATCACAGTCCCCTAATTCAGACATCCAGTCAGAGTTTATGACAGTTCCTATCCATTCCCAAAGTCCAAGAATATGTGACCTTATAGAGAAAGATCAATGTGATGTTCCTGGTCCTAATCAACCCCAGTTTTCTTTATTGAAGACAGATAATGTTGACTATATCAGTCTCAAGAAAGCTATGGAAAGTGAATTACTTAGTTTAGGTCAGGGAATAGATAGAAGTAGAAATCAAGAGCAGTTAGTTTACCTACAGTTCCTCAATACCGTAGCAAGGATGATAAACAAATACACAGTAGAGGGTTTTGACCTAAATCAAGTTTATACTCTAGCAGATATAAGGAATTGGAAGACACGCAGCGGAAATTAACTTAAAAATTTTTCCATTCCTTGCCAGGATTTACCGTATGTGTTTAAGTCAAGTGGGAAGAAACATTACCCTCAGTGTTCCTCAGCGACTTTCACAGCTTCTGGTCACAACGTTCACAGCTTCTCTCTGCGGCTCGTGCTCCCTTTCTGATCACAAGAAGTCGATAACTCAGGTCGGCTTCCTCTACTGGTATCCACACAAACAGCGTTCCAACCACAAATAACGTGCTAACGTCTACTATCCCTCCAGGGCCTTCTCAAGAATTCGTCCTCTCCGTCTCTATTTCGACAGTTTCTTATCTGTAAACCTTTTGCGGATTCCCCTTCGGCCTTTTTGTGTTCTATATATTTCAAAACGTAGCTCATAAAATCAGATATATAGGATGCTATGTGTTTTCCTCTACCGAATTGGATTTTGGAGTTAATCTTATATTAATTCTGAAATTAATACAATATCATATATTGTATAATTTGATAAGAAACTAATTAAATAAATAATATTTATATTAAATCCGTCCCACAGATTTAATTCACGTATTTATTTAACTTAAAATAAAGATAAGACTGAACTATATTTGATTTATTCTCATAAATCAAATTTGATATATCATATCAATTTGAATTTCAAATTCAAAAGTGATAGAGATTTAATTTATTCTTATAAATTAAATCTTATAAATATCTCTTATATGAGATATCCTATTAATTTGAATTTCAAATTCAAACGTGATAGAGATTTAATTTATCCTTATAAATTAAATCTTATAAATATCTCTTATATGAGATATCCTATCAATTTGAATTTCAAATTCAAACGGGATAGAGATTTAATTTATCCTTATAAATTAAATATTATAAATATCTCTTATATGAGATATCCTATTAATTTGAATTTCAAATTCAAACGTGATAGAGATTTAATTTATCCTTATAAATTAAATCTCATATATCTCTTATATATAATGTATATATACGAATATAAATATAAATAAATATATACATCCACCCTGGATCATTCATTAAATCTGGACATGTCTTAAATTCAATGAATCTGGATATCATAGCTCGTGTTAGGCTATTTTATGTGTAACCCTGTAGGCCCATATGAAGTTAGCAGTGGGCCATTTGCTATACTGGCCCACAAGTCACAAGTGGTCTCTAGCAAGACATAACGACTACCCAAATCATATGAGGATCGTTAAACGATATAACCTTTTATACAACCATATCATGTCCCTTCTGCCACATGATATTTTGGTCATGGATGAGGCATGGATAATGTCATCCTCCTATTCCTGACTGTTACTTTCTCGATCTCTGAGTAGTCTGACTATAGAAATGGAACTACCTTTCCATTATAGTATGGCCATACATTTCTCAGACTCACTCACCGAGAGGCCCAGTAATATCTCTCTACGAATGTGAGGGACAAATTTCATCTTGACCATTCACATTCCTTCGCATGAAAAACCACTAAGCCTGAACATAGTCTTTATGATCACTCAGTCAAAAGTGATTTTTGACTAGGTCAAAGATGAGCGTTTGTCATGTAGGAATCCATGACTATCTCAGGTCAAAGGGCATAGTGACATGGTTTGTATATGAGAGAAGCTTATGATGTAACCCATGCAGCTCTCTCATAGCGGGTCGGTCCAACACCTTGTACTCTTACATGTGCCTATGACTTTGATTTATATCTCTATACATCTTCAAACTCATACTGGTCTTATTTGATCTCTGCTCCCGCATAGATGATCGACCAGGGACATTTAGGATAAGATCATGAATTATCCAAGGATGGTCATCACAGTAAATATGAAAATAATATGATAACACAATTAATAAATTCATAAATCAATAATGTTCATAAGACAATGATTGGCCCCTAGGGCACGATTTCCAACAACCTCTCACTTGCACTAGGTACAATCATTAATTGGACTAATTCCCATTGACCTAACATGATGTTCATGCTTTGCCTGCACAAGCGGCTTTGTTAGAGGTTCAACAACATTATCTTCTCCTGCTACTTTGCATATTTTTATATCACCTCTATCGTTGATTTCTCTGATGAGTTGAAATCGCCTGAGTATATGCTTGGTCCTTTTATGTGACCTAGGCTCTTTAGCCTGTGAAATGGCACCGCGATTGTCACATAGCAAAGTTATTGGATCTGAGATGGTAGGTATCACCCCTAGTTTCGTGATGAACTTCCTGATCCAAATGGCTTCCTTAGCTGCATCAGATGCTGCTATATACTCAGCTTCCATTGCAGAATCTTCTACAGTGCCCTACTTAGAGATCTTCCAGCTTACTGCTCCATTATTGAGGAGGAATATATATCCAAACTATGATTTTTGGTCATCCTGGTCAGTTTGGAAACTTGCATCTGTGTAACCAGTTACACAGAGTTCATCATCCAATCCGCCATAGACCAAGAATAAGTCCTTAGTCCTTCTTAAGTACTTAAGGATATTCTTGACAGCAGTCTAATGGCCCTCACCAGGGTCCTGTTGATATTTGCTAGTCATACTTAAGGCAAACGAGACATCCGGTCGAGTACATAACATGGCGTACATGATAGATCCTATGGCCGAGGTATATGGAACTTTACTCATGCGACCTCGCTGATTAGATGTACTAGGACACAGATCTTTGCTGAGGTGACTACCATGAGACATGGGTATGAAACCCCTCTTTGATTCGTGCATACTGAACCTATGCATTATTTTGTCTATGTATGTACTCTAACTGAGTCCTAGAAGTCTTTTAGATCTATCTCTATAGATCCTGATTCCTAGGATGTAGGTGGCTTCACCCAAGTCTTTTATCGAGAAAGACTTTCCTAACCAAGACTTGACAATCTGCAAGGTAGGAATGTCATTCCCAATAAGTAGGATGTCATCGACATAGAGTACCAAAAACACAACTGTGCTCCTACTAACCTTCTTGTACACACAATGTTCATCAATGTTTTGAAGAAATCCAAACTCTTTGACTACTTCATCAAAATGATGATTCCAACTCCGAGAGGCTTGCTTCAGTCAATAAATTGACCTTTGAAGCTTGCACACTTTACCAGAATCCTCGAAACGCACAAACCCTTCAGGTTGTGTCATGTACACATCCTCAAGGAGCTTTCCATTAAGGAAGGCTGTCTTGACGTCTATCTACCATATTTTATAGTCATAATATGCTGCTATGGCAAAGAGGATTCTGATTCATTTGGCCATTGCAACTGGGGAAAAGGTCTCATCATAGTCCACACCATGAGCTTAAGTAAATCCTTTTATAACCAGTCGTGCCTTGAAGACATTTACATTGCCATCCATGTTAGTTTTCTCCTTAAAAACCCACTTGCACTAGACAGTTTTTACACCTTCAGGCGGGTTGACTAAGGTCCAAACCTTATTGTCATACATGGATTGCATCTCAGACTTCATGGAATTAAGCTATTTTTCAGAGTTTGGTCCCACTATAGCTTCTCGATAGGTAGTCGGCTCATTATGCTCAATGAGCAACACATCATGACTATCAGAAATCAGAAATCCATATCTCTGAGGCTGAAGTCATGTCCTATTAAATTTCTGTGGACCTTGCGTGACTTGAGGAGTCTCAACAACTTGTTGTGAGTCTTCTCTTTTTTCCATCTGCAGTTCTGTGGTGCCTTGTGGCTCTCAAACTTCTTCGAGGTGTACCTTACTCCTACTGGTTCTTTTAGAGATAAATTCTCGTTCGAGAAAGATACCATTTTTGACAACAAACACTTTGTTATCAGCAGGGTTGTAGACGTAATATCCCTTGGTTTCCTTAGGATATCCCACAAAAAGGCACTTTGAGGATTTGGGCGCTAATTTGTCTGAGGTTTGTTGCTTAACATAGACCTCGCATCCCCAAATTTTGAGGAAAGACAAACTAGGCATCCTCCCAGTCCATATCTCATATGGAGTATTTTCAATTGCCTTAGATAGAACACGATTGAGTGTGAACGTAATTATCTCTAGGGCATGGCCCTAAAAGGAGGGCGGAAGATCTGTTCGACTCATCATGGATTGAACCATATCTAATAGTGTTCGATTCCTCCGTTCAGAAATGCCATTCCATTGTGGTGTCCCTGGAGGAGTCAATTGTGAGACTATCCCACAACTCCTAAGATGATCTATTAACTCTTGGCTCAAATATTCACCACCCCGATCAGATTGAAGGGCTTTAATTGTTTTGTCAAGCTGGTTTTGTACTTTATTTTAAAATATTTTGAACTTTTCAAAAGATTCAGATTTATATTTCATCAGATAGATATACCCATATCTGCTGAAATCATCTATGAATGTTATGAAGTAAGAATAACCTCCTATGGCATTTGTGTTCATCGGTCCACACACATCTGTATGTATGAGGCCCAATAAATTAGTGGCCCTCTCACTGTGCCCAGTGAAAGGTGACTTTGTCATCTTTCCTAACAAGCAAGACTCGCAAGTGTCATATGATTCAAAATCAAATGAGTTTAGAAATCCATCTTGATGGAGTTTGGAATGCGTTTCTCATTTATGTGGCCCAGATGACAGTGCCAGAGGTATGTGGGATTCAAATTGTTTGGCTTGACCCTTTTAGCGGTTATGTTATAGATATTTCCATGATTAGGTTGTTCCAAATTTAATATGTAATGATCAACATGCAAATCACCATGAGCATAGAAACATCATTACGATAAATAGAACATCTACTATTCCCAATAATGGAAGTGAAACCTTCCTTATCCAAATAAGAAAGTGAAACAATGTTACTACTTAAAGCAGGAACATAATAGCAATTGTTCAAAACTAACAAAAGCCCAGTGGGCAGAACTAATTCATAAGTGCATACAGCTAATGCAGCAACCCTTAAACTATTTCCAACTCGTAGGTCAACCTCGCCCTTTTTCAGCTTCCTACTGTCCTTTAGTCCCTGCATATTTGTACAAATGTGAGAACCACATGCAGTATTTAATACCCATGAGGTGGAAGTAGAAAGATGAATGTCTATAACATAAATACCTGAAGCGATAGCCCCGCTATCCTTCTTGTTCTTTTTCAGATCTTCGAGGTAGAGTTTGCAATTCCTTTTCCAATGACTAGGTTCATTGTAGAAGAAGCAGACTCCTTCATTCAGAGGCTTTGCCTTCTTTGGTACAGGCTTGGTTTTGGGCTTGCCTGACTCTTTGGTCTTACCTGATGAGCCATGACCCTTCCCCTTGCCTTTGTCTTTCTTTTTCATACCCTTTCCTTTCTGAACCATCAAAATAGTACTAGGCTTCTTCTTAAGACTCGACTCAGCAGTTTTAAGCATCCCATGCAGTTCAGAAATAGATTTCTCCATGTTGTTCATGTTATAGTTCATGATAAACTGGTCATAACTTTCTGGGAGTGAGTTCAAGATCAAATCTATAGCTAACTCCTGGCTCATGGAAAATCCAAGCCTCTCAAGGTGATCAATGTACCCTTTCATCTTTAAGACATGAGTACTGACTGATGCACCTTCAGCCATCTTACAGGAATATAAGGCCTTAGTGGTCTCATACCTCTCTTGCCTTGCCTATTGCTGGAACATTTCCTTGAGATGCACAATCATCTCATAAGCCTTCATGTGTTCCAGATCTCTTTGGAGCTCCGGAACCATGGTGGCTAGCATCAAGCATCCCATATCGACAGAGTCTTCCTTATGCTTCGTGTAAGTATCTCTCTGAGCTCTAGGAGCATTGGCTACTGGCTCCTCAGGAATGGGTTGATCTAGGACATGCGCCTTTCTTTCCTACTTGAGAATAATTCTCATGTTCCTAAACCAGTCAAGAAAGTTTGTCCTTCTCAAGGACAGATCGCAGTGATAATGTAGAGTATTACTAGTTGTCATGATTCTACAATTAAAATATGCAATTTAATTAGCAATCTCCCACTAAATAAACAACCCTCAATGCAATAGTTAGTGGGCTAAGATCCATATTTGGCTCAAACTTAAGTCCGCTTTGGCAGGACACTTAAATTAAGTTATTTAGGTAGGTAACACCTTTACTAATTATATCAAATGTAACTCTTAGATGTTCATGGGATCCTATCATCATATGATCTGTCATGTTTTTAATCCCATCTAATGCCTTAAGACCCAAAACCGTTTTGTTAATCTCAATTAAGTCAAATAATAATAAACATGTGAGAGTAGCACTATTACTCTTGCTTATCTCCCTAAGATAACTTAAAAGCACCCACTTTGGTGGAGTCCACAATTGAGCGATCGAGGTTTTGATAAGTGTTCATAAATTGATGGCATAATGACTTAAGATTTCATTTAGAGGGCTTAATTTAACTATCTGGTTTGTAAGAATGCATGTTTCTCAGTTTGTATCTCATACAAGTAATATGCATGTTTATGATATAATCATAAGATGCATAATTTAAATGTGATACAATATGGCTCACCTATCCTAAGTCCTCTCAAGCCAATGAGAGGAGCTCTCTAGTAAGAAGAGGGAAATTACATATAGAAACCTCTTTTAACATTCGAGGGGAGTGAGATGAGAAGAGAAGGTACATTGAGAGTATATATAGGAAGGCACGACACGCAGGCTGTATTTAACAAATTACAATACTTGCAATCTAGAGCCATATTGTTCACCATACCCAAGCATTCAAGAATCAACATTCAGATTTAATTGAAGGGCAATTAATGTTTCAAAACTAAAATATTCACAAAATAATATATGTTACGATTATGTTACGCTACGAATAGGTAGACCCCATCTATGTTAATTGATCAAATCAAAATGTATCACCACCGATTTCAATTCCCTTTTAGATTCCTTTTATGTCATACATAACATGGATCCCTTATATGTCACACATAAAACGCATATTATATGATTGGCTACGACTAACACATATCATATGAATCAACAATCAAGCCTAACTTAAACACAAAACGGTCTGGCTCTGATATCACTGTAAGGAATTGGAAGACACGCAGTGGAAATTAACTTAAAAATTTTTCCATTCCTTGCCAGGATCTACCGTATGTGTTTAAGTCAAGTGGGAAGAAGTATTACCCTCAATGTTCCTCAGTGACTTCCACAGCTTCTCTCCGCGGCTCGTGCTCCCTTTCCGATCGCAAGACATCGACGACTCAAGTCAGCTTCCTTTACTGGTATCCACACGAACAACGTTCTAACCACGAACGACGTGCTAGCGTCTCCTGTCCCTCCAGGGCCTTCTCAAGAATTCGTCTTCTCCGTCTCTATTTCGGCAGTTTCTTATCTGCAAACCTTTTGCGGATTCCTATTCGACCTTTCTGTGTTCTATATATTTCAAAATATAGCTCCTAAAATCAGATATATAGGATGTTATGCGTTTTCCTCTACCGAATTGGATTTTGGAGTTAATCTTATATTAATTCTAAAATTAATACAATATCATATATTGTATAATTTGATAAGAAACTAATTAAATAAATAATATTTATATTAAATCCGTCCCACAGATTTAATTCACCTATTTATTTAACTTAAAATAAAGATAAGACTGAACTATATTTGATTTATTCTCATAAATCAAATTTGAGATATCATATCAATTTGAATTTCAAATTCAAACGTGAAACTTAAAAATTAAATCTCATAAATATCTCTTATATGAGATATCCTATCAATTTGAATTTCAAATTCAAACGTGATAGAGATTTAATTTATCCTTATAAATTAAATCTTATAAATATCTCTTATATGAGATATCCTATCAATTTGAATTTCAAATTCAAACCTGATAGAGATTTAATTTATCTTTATAAATTTAATTTCATATATCTCATATATATAATGTATATATACGAGTTTATATATATACGAATATAAATATAAATAAATATATACATCCACCCTGGATCATTCATTGAATCTGGACATGTCTTAGATTCAATGAATCTGGACATCATAGCTCGTGTTAGGCTATTTTGTGTGTAACCCTGTAGGCCCATATGAAGTTAGCAGTGGGCCATTTGCTATACTGGCCCACAAGTCGTAAGTAGTCTCTAGTAAGACATAACAACTACCCAAATCATATGATGATCGTTAAACGATGTAACCTTTTATACAACCATATCATGTCCCTTCTGTCACGCGATATTTTGGTCATGGATGAGGCATGGATAATGTCATCCTCCTATTCCTGACTGTTACTTTCTTGATCCCTGAGTAGTCTGAGTATAGAAATGGAATTACCTTTCCATTACAGTATGGCCATACATTTCTCAGACTCACTCATCGAGAGGCCCGATAATATCTCTCTACGAATGTGAGGGACAAATTCCATCTTGACCATTCACATTCTTTCGCATGAAAAATCACTAAGTCTGAACATAGTCTTTATTATCACTCGGTCAAAAGTGACTTTTGACTAGGTCAAAGCTGAGCGTTTGTCATGTAGGAATCCATGATGATCTCAAGTCAAAGGGCATAGTGACATGGTTTGTATATGAGATAATCTTATGACGTAACACATGCAGCTCTCTCATAGTGGGTCGGTCTAACACCTTGTACTCTTACATGTGCCTATGACTTTAATTTATATCTCTATACATCTTCAAAGTCATACTGGTCTTATTTCATCTCTGCTCCCGCATAAATGATCGACCAGGAACATTTAGGATAAGATCATGAATTATCCAAGGATGGTCATCACAGTAAATATGCAAATAATATTATAACACAATTAATAAATTCATAAATCAATAATGTTCATAAGACAATGATTGGCCCCTAGGGCACGATTTCCAATAGCAGACTGGCAAGTATATGGCAAGGGATCCACTAGTTGATATATGGGAGTGGCACTTTTGTGTGCAAAAGTATGTGTAGTATATGATTTCCTAGAAAATAATGTAGAAGGAGATGAGGGGTAATGTAAATATGTAAAGTGTAAAGTAAAGTAATTACTCAGATGAATAGTAGTTATAATGTACCCCAAATATGTAATTGACATAAATGTAATGTATGTACAAACGTTATGTTGACATGAAATATGAAGTTTTGTGTGATATAATGAAATGATTGTTGGTTGAACAGGTATGTGAATATGTTCCCTTTTTAATGTGATTATGATGTATAGACATGAATGAGTCTTAATTGACTCTGAAGATGTTGACCTCACTGAAGGTTATTAGTGTGAGGTTCAGCACAGAGTGCAGACAAGTTAAATAGTACAAAGCACTAAGATACAGAAGATCAATTTAAGAAAAGGTTCAGAAGTAGATCCTCTGTATGATCATCAGGAGTTGATCTACAGTATAAAAGACTTTGTGCAGCTAGTCTTTACGGAAAAGAATAATGAGAAGTTTTCTCGAAGAAGTTTGAAAGAAGCATTCCTCTCAATTAGAGAGAGGTGAGCGTGAGGCTAAAGGTTAGAGCAAAGGAAAGAGAAACCCTTTAATGAATAATTAGCTGAGTTCATCTACATAAACCTTAAGGCTTAATAAGAGATATTTTCTTGCCTGTTAGTAATCAATGAGGATAGAGGAAAACTTAAAAGTTTGAATGGTATAAAGATATGAGCCAGACCTTTCCTCATTTAGCTGAAAGGAAATAGTTGAGTCAGATATGGATTACCACTAGATTACGGTGAGGCCAATGACACATTAGTCCTTCAGGTTAGAGACATAGAAGTCTTACAGGTGATGAGAAATGTTATGATAAGAATGAACATGGCCTTGTAAGATAGCCATAAATTCAAAGATAAAGTGTCTCCCTTATTCCTATGTAAGAAAGAGTAAAGAAGGGTTGGATCTATACCCTAATAAGAGGGTGATGTGGCAGCCTAAGTGAAACAAGTAAATGATTCGGGATCTTGAATAAATGATCAAGACCTAGTGATTAAGATGATTAAGGGATATAATACTTTAAAGTCTACCTAGTTAATTGTTTAATTGCAATGCGAGTATAAGGGATGGTTGAGCAAACTATATAATAGTGATATGGCTTATATTTTTATAAGTTATGATGAGAAGTTGCATCTCCTTGCAGTTGTCATATGATGACACTCATGTTAGAGAATGCTTTAATGATTGCATCTCCTTGCATATTATACATGTTAAGTATACTATGATAAATAAATACTCCCCTTTACATTACATACAGGGTAGAGTAGATATGATGAGAAAGTTTTGAAAAATTTATTGCTCCCATATCCTACAACATGCAATTAAATAATTTAACCTGATGATGATAGAGCAATAGAAAAGTAATGAACCAAATAGTTAGACAGTTAATTCCCAAAGAATGGAATGAGAATTTATGATCAGACAATGATACTCAATGGGATAGAGAATGAGATTAAAGATGAAAGATTAATAGTGAATTTATAGATAAATAATTACAGTACTCAGGACATAGCCCTTCAGTAGGGATAAGATATATGAATGATGTGCTATGAATATGAAAGGAAATGAGATGTAGTTATGAAAGATTATACGACTCTAAGAAGGAGCAGTTTATAAGTAATATAAGTTAATATTTTTGCAATAGAGCTAAATTGCTCTTGCGATAGAGTAAGATTTCTTTTAAAATAAAATCAAGAGATATGACAGTATAACTCAGATAGAGTAAGGTTCCTCCGATGAGATAGATAAATAATAATAGATATGTGCATGGTAGAGCTTGAGTAGCTCTCTACAGTAATGGATATAGTAAAGTTATAAAAGATGAGAATTATATGAGAAATTCCTGAGTGATAGAGGAAATGAGTAATGTCCTAATAGATAATATTGGCTTCTGTGATCATTTTTGGGGAATTATCTGTTGAGTTAACAACTATGTGGAAGTAACTAACCTTGTAACTTTGTCTGTTGGTTTAGATCTTCTAGAGATGATAATACAGTACAACAGAATCATAGTAGATTCCAGAGGATTGTAGTTAGATCCTAGTATGGCTCTCAGAGAATAGAATTCTAGGGTCGCAGTTAGAATCCGAAGGTCGCAGTAGACCTAGCCTAGAGAAAGAATGTATTGAGTTATAAGTACAGTATATCTGTGGAAGGACGAATACCAAGGAAAAGTTAAGGTATAGAAACTTCACAAGTTGGTTAACTCATAATAGAGAGAGTACCCATGATGCTAGTGGCAGATAGCCTTATTACTATCAGGGACTGAACTCAGAATATTCCTACACACAATAGGAATTGTCATATCCCAATTTTTAGGTTTAGAAGCCCAGTATATAGACTAAAAAAGGGATTCTACTAGACCCTGTTGAGCAGAGGTCTCAGTAAATAGAGAAAATTATGCTAATCAGTTTGATTCAACACAGAGTTTTGATATGAGGCCCGAAATATTTATATTAATTTTTAAAGAGAAGGAAAATTAATACAGTATTCTTTGGACCTTAGAATCAGATGAAATATGATAGTAAATTCCTATAATTAATATAAGAATTTCTGAAACTAACAGAGCCCAAAAAGGAGTTCTATAGAATTTACTACAGAATTTACAGTGGATTAAAATACCCGATAAATAGGTTTCAGGGGAATTTCGTGGGAATTGAGCCTATGAAGATAGTGGATCATACAGAGGGTCTAGAATGGCACCTTATAGACCCAATGATATTTTCAGATAAGTATGTGGGCTAGGGCTAATAAAGATCGAGAAAAATGAATAATTACGAAAATGCCACTGAAAGTATGCCACTGTGTTGTGTCATTAAGTCAGAGTCAAACGAAGGGTATTATGATCATTTGACTAAGGTTAGACAGTCAAGAAAGGGTATTTGGATAGTTGACCAGGGTCAAGAGATACTCTGATAAGGTATAGAAATATAACAGTACTCTTATAAGTACTAAAAAGGAACTAAGGTCATTATGGTAATTTACTAAGGATGTTTCTTGGGAACCGAGCAACCAGAGTGTTTGGGCTTGGTTAGAAACCCAAGATGTCAATCCAAGGCCCAAAAACGTAGCCCAAGAGTAATGTGGGCCCAAGAGGCATTAAAATATTGTTTTAGTGCTTTTTCAATAAAGTAAAGTGACATTATCCAAGATAGAATTGGGTAAAGTGATCTGGAATCATGAGGGGATATAAATGGGGCTCACAATGCCCCACATGGCATGATTACAATGAAAGAAGAAAATTAAAGGACACATGGCATGATTAGAGAAAAAGGAGAAAAAGCAAGAGGACACGTGGCACGATCTCGGCCATCCATTCAGGAAAAAGACTCTTGAACTCTCTAGAGAGGCCGAGTCAGCTGGTGAGGTGTCCCAAGGGCCCCACCATTATGCCATATACCACCTGAGGTGTCCCCTGAGGTGTCCTGGATGATGTCATTAGTGGTGAGTCATCAAGGAGGGTGATATCATCATGATGATGTAGGCAAAGCTTCCTGAGGAAGCAAGCAATCTGAGCTATTCATCGCGAATCAATCTAGACCATTCATTCCACCTCCTCTCACCTATAAATAGGCCACTACCCTCCCATTTCAAGGCACACCACGTATCTAGCAAGAAAAGGAAGAGAAAGAAGAGAAAAAGAGAGAAAGAGAGAAGGAAAGAAAGAAATGAAGGAGTTCTGGTGGAGCGAGGAGCAGTCTAAGGAGCTAAGGGACTGGGCAAAGCTTAGGAATGAGGTAAGAAAGTTATTTAGTCCCTGATCTAATAAATTAGAGGATTGCTCTTTGCAACATCCTTACTTTAATACGTCTTAGGGACAATTCAGTAGCATTTAGAACCACTTACAAGACCTTGGAAGTTCATTAGCTAAATCTAGAATTTTACTCTTTCTCGGGTTACTGTTCATATGGTATTCCAGATTACGCACCAAACTTTGAAAAATCATAACTAATTCTAGTAAACTCAAAATGAAGCGTTTCAAAAAGATACGTGAAGATAACATCTTGAAATTTAAGAAAAAAATAATTTTCAGACCAAATGATTAGCCAATTAATACAGTTTATTCGCCAAAATTTACTGTTCATTTGGTCAAAAATCCTGGAAACAGATTCTAGTCTCTTACTTTGGAAAATCAGTTCTCTTTGTCCAGACATCCAAATAAAGAATTCTTTATGTCAAAACAAAGATTGGCATGTCATCTAAATTTCTGTAAAATTTCATACATTTATTCCATCATTTACTATTTTTTATTACATCATGACCATCACTGCTTACATTGATCATACAGCAACATTACACATTCACATATTATATATACTATCCAATCCCTAGCTTTTCTTCATGCTTCATCATCCTCTTTCATCATTCATAAACCTGTGGGATTGGGATTACATGGAAAGGGATGAGATTTTGGGGGAAATCTCAGTAGCAAACATTACTAAACAATGCATGCATTAATGTAACTACTTGTGCTTGCTTTTGAAAGTGTTACTATTGTGTCATGTGCATGCTTCCATGTTACATATGAAATACAATTGGCCAAAGTAAACATATAAACAGAGCTTCATACATAAGCACATAGGCAACACAATTCAATCAAGCCATAGCACAATCAAGCATAACATTCAATGCATACAAGTTTAGGATAAGTTTACTACCTTGAACACTTGACCTTCTTTCACCTTAACTTGCTTCTTTCTTCTCACTTTCCTTGAACATGTGGCTGCCTCTCTTGGATCATACCAATCAATTCCTAACATCATATAATCATTCATCCATTACAATCTAACTTCCTTGAGCATTAAACTCACTTTAACTAACATAACTTCTTCTTGAACATTAATCTCATGAACTTTCCTTAATCTTAACCAATGGACTTGGTCTTTGAATCAATTGATGCCTTGACTTTACCCTACACAATTTCATCTTTTCAATCCATTTATGAGCTTAGAATCATAAAATTCCATCTCCTTCATCACATGCAGTACAGAACCGAAACTGCACTTAATTCTTTCAAAAATTCTCATTTTGATTCCAATGCTTCCCATACTTGTTTCTCTACTTTATCCCACACAAATTTTCATTTTAAAACCATTGGAAGCATCAAAATCATGAAATTCCAATAACTGTTCATGCGAGTGAACAGTACAGAGAAGGATTTTAAAAACTACAATCTTGGAATTTCAATGCTTTCAAGGTTCAAAACCTTTCCAATCCTACACAAAATCATCATCTAAATTCAATGGAAGCATTAAATAATTGAAATTCCATTTCCTTCACTCATGAACAGTGCATACCAAACAGGTTCCATTAAGGCAAAGTCAAGAATATCAACTTGATTCAACAACCAAGCTCTTAATTAGCTTGTTTAAGCTTCAATCATATGTTTCTAACTTTAATTTCTTCTTTCCCCTTTCATCTAAGGTTGTTGGGAAGCACAACCCCTTAGATAAAACTCAACTTTTCTCCCATGAAAACCCTAAGTTCAAGCTCCCAAATCAAAGGAAAATAAGCTAGGATAGATTGCTTACCTTTAATCTCTAGCTTGCTTGAACTTTGGAACCTTGATCTTCTTTGTCTTGGCTTGAGTTTTCATTTTGCAAGAGTTTCCCCAAAGTATCACAAAGCCACAGTTTTTGGTAGAATGAGGGGGTATTTATAGCCAAAATCCAAGAAAAATGAATGGCCAAGATTGATTTGGTTACTATTTGATCTAAAGGCCCATATTTAATCTTGGATTTAACTTTTTCATAAAAAAATAATTATGACATCATGTGGGACAGATCAAGGGACACCTCAAGGGGTTAGGTGGCGTGCTCATAGTGTAAGGAAGGTTCTGGAAAAATTCCAGTCCAATCTGGTACTGATCGGAGCAGTTTCACCACAACGGATTGTTTTCTATTCTGAATTTTTCTATAATATACCAGGATATGTATTCTATCCTGGAAATCAATGTCTAGGATTCTCATACCCTTGATATGGTTATACTAAGTATTTATCTACCATCTATTCCTTGGGAAATGACCAAAATACCCTTGGTGTCCTTTCTTACACTATATTGACCCTAAGGGCATAATCATCATTTTACCCCTCTTTATACTGTCTCAGGATGTATCTGGGCTCAACTAATCATATTTATACCATGTGCCACATTTTTAACCTATCCCAGGTGACCAAAATGCCCTTCATTCATCTCTGGTATAATCTGGGCATCCAGGGGCATTTTCATAATTTCGCACTTTTTCTGGACACTAGCCCCTTCTACTGATGGACTGGTACCCTGGGTTTTGGGCCCTTCTTGGAATCATCATGGGCCTATATGTGAGGTCATCTGATCTCATTCTATCCAAGCTTACATACCGATAAATTTTATTATCGGATCACGGGTGTTATCAAACTCCCGTCAAAATTCACTAATATGTGAATAACTTTTTATACATAACTTCTTCTGAGGTTCTGTCAAATTCATAACATCTGACACTGTAGGGCACACTTTCCTATAATTTTCCCATATATATCTGATGTCTATAGGATCTGATAAAAATTCAGATAACTTTTAGACTATCAGATAATTTTCTGTTGTCTAGAGCCCTAATAAAATTTCTGTATCTTACTAGATTAACCAGCGTAACTTCCTCTATTTACTGATGGAATATGGAACTAAAAAACTTCTGGGCAGTTATAACCCTTTCCAGGCTGATCTTTCTATAATTACAATTTTGCCCTTGAACTTTTTACTTAATTACATTAAGTCCCTTAACTTTTATAAATTACCACTTTTGGCCCAAATCTTATTTCTACTTTCACTTTTTGCCTTTAACCTTTTCTACTTTTTATTTTAGTCCTTCTCTTTCTTAAAGAATAATCTAACCTTTATTATTTCTTCTGATGTTCGTCATAATCCTTTCCAAGCCTCTTTTCACTATCAGTACTATACGGATAGGGGAAAATTAGGATATGATACTCTTAGTGGTTAGAATAGAGAAATATCTCTATTAATAAAGTTAGCTATAACTAGAAAGAAAGTTAGAGGAATGTCAGAGTAAGGATATTACCCCTAGTTGAGCATGAGGAAAGTAGAGCTATACTGGATAATAATAAAGATATTATTATGCTATGTATAGGCTCTAACTTATGAAAAGAAGGAACCTTAGAGACAAGGGTAAGAGGTGGAAGGAAAGGCTACACGCCAGGTAGTAAACTTACATACTTGTATGCTTATACTGCTTGGATGTTTTATGTGATATTTTCTTACCTTGATGATGTGAGGCATGTATGATTAAGTAATGCTCTATTCCTTTTATATTATGGCCATATGTTATAATTTAGTAACATGGAAGCATGCATGTTATCATGATGCAGGCATGATCATTAAGTACACACATAGTAACATCAAGCATATAGTTGCATATATTGTATGGTTACTGTTTGCTATTGAGATTTCCCCATAAATCTCATCCCCTTCCATGTAATCCCAATCCCACAGGTATGTTTAAAGAGGACCGAAGAATCATAGAGAGGAGCTAGGGATTAGATAGTGCAGAGGTTATGGAAAGATGGGACCAAAGTGCTGGAATCAGGGAAAAATGTAGGATAAACAGTAAACTTTGAATGTTGACTGACATGGACCTGGTCAAGATGTAGTCAACAAGTTATTTTTCCTGAAAGAGGATTACGTTAGCTTCGCATAGCAATTTCAACCACTTCATTTCAATTTTTCTAGAATTAGTTATGATTTTTTGAAGTCAGGTCACTCTGCTGGAATTTACACAGTGAACAGTGTTCACTAGGAGTAAAATTTTAGATTGTATGATTTGACTTCAATGGCCCTAAAGTTAAAGTTATTAATCTTGAGTACCAAGGATTTATGAGAATATCTCATAAGATGTGAGAAGTGGTCAAATATAAATAAAGAGATCCCTATAATGAGATTACAGAGAATAAGAATGAGAGACAAGTATATCTTTTAGATGAAAATAAAGAGAATAGAAGGATAGATATACCCAAGAGAGATAGTATAAGATGGGTCTAAGATAGTAAAGTACTAGGGTTAGAGCATGTTAGCACCAGTACTTCAGATTTATATCTGCACTTTTTAGTTAAGTGTGCTCAGGTAAGAGTAGTCCAATGATGGGTGACTCCCTGGGAAGTGATAGAAAAAGATATAAATGCCATACAAATTGGTATATATGAACAAAGCTATGTAAAATAATAGAAAGAGTTATGAAAAGCTAGAAAGGGTTATGAACAGTAAGAGACTAGAACCCTTATGTCAAGTCCAAATGAAATAAATTTGAAAGATAGACTATGATATAACCAGATTTGGCCAGATATGCCATGTTATGGCATGAAAGATATGAAATGAGAAATGCTATGAAGAGTACGTAATGAGATATGTTATGAGAAATATATATTGAGAAGTACGATATGAAATGGTTTTATATCTAGTCTTGTAAACAGATTGAGAGGCTCTATTTTTGAAAGGGATAAGATGTTTGAATGATAAGTTACAGTTGAAGGAGGAAGTGAGAGCTTTCACTCCTTGCATGAAATGCCAGGCATTATGTTATGTTTATAGAATATGCTAAAGCTCTAAATGTTAGAGCAGTGCAAGCTCTGAGTGTTAGAGCTGTGCATATTAAGAGAAGGAATGCTTGAGCTCCAAAGTTAGAGCTTTGCATTCATGGGCAGGAATGTAGTCCTACAATATGTTAGCCAGGCATTATGCATGTTAGAGTATGTGCTCCTATTTAGTAGTGAAGCAACAAAAATGAGTCCTTTCTCTGACATAAGTCCTATGTGCTCCTATATGCATGTTAAATTTGACATAAATCCTCTCTCTATGTTATGATGAGTTATTAAAGATGATGAGAAGTATGATGATATGAAAATGAGAGATAAAGTTTTGCGGATGTTCAGAGAATTTCGTTAGATACCCAGATGAGCAATAAGTAATTGCTCTAAGAAGTATGATGAATCATTAACAGAAACTCTAGAGTATAGTAGTATATGAGAGATTTTAATATGAAAGAAATGGACATTACTCACAAGTTTAGTATGATGAGAAGTCCATATGTAGATAGATGCATAGCAAGAAAGTAAGTAATAGAATGAACTGGAGTTCAACTCTGATTGAGTCGATTCAGAACAAAAGAATGATCATAGTAAAGATATGAAGAATTATGGATATGAAAAGTACACTGCTAAAATGTCAAGATAAAAGATAAGAGATAGATACCCCAATTCTTGATTGAGGTGTTGAGTAAATTTTGAGGACGAAATTTATTTTAATTTTAAGGGGGTAAAAATGTCATATCCTAATTTTTCCCTATCTACATAATATTGATAGAGGAAAGAGGTTTGGAAAGGATTATGACGATGATAAGAAGAAATAATAGAGGTTAAATGAGTCTTGAAGGAAGAAAGGGACCTAAACAAAAATTAGAAAAGTTTAAAGGCCAAAAGTTAAAGTGGAAACAAAAGTTGGTCCAAAAGTGATTATTTTCAAAAGTTATGGGATTTAAATGTAACTAAGTAAAAAGTTCAAGGGAAAAATTGTAATTATGGAAAGGTCAGCACGAAAAGGGTTAGAACTCCCAGAAGTATTTCAGTCCCATATTCCATCAGTAAATAGAGGAAGATATGATGGTTAATCAAGCATGATACAAAAATTTTATTAGGGCTCCAGACAACATATATTTATCTGATAGTCTAAAAGTTATCTGAAATTTTATCATATTTCATGGACTTCATATATAAGTGGGGGAATTACAGGAAAGTGTGCCCTATGGTGTCAGATGTCCTGGATCTAACAGAACCCCGGAAGAAGTTCTGTATAAAAAGTTATTCACATATTAGTGAATTTTGACGGGAGATTGATAACACCCATGATCCGATAATGGAACTTATCGGTATGTAAGCCTGGATAGAATGAGATCAGATGATCTCATATATAGGCCCATGATGATGCCAAAGAGGGCCCAAAAACCTTAGATGAAAGGGAAACGAAGAAATTAAAGTTAGAGACATATGATTGAAGTTTAAACAAGCTAGTTAAGTGGTTAGTTGTTGAATCAAGTTGATATTCTTGACTTTGCCATGGTTGAACCTGTTCGGTCTGCACTGTTCATGATGGAAGAAAATGGAATTTCAATGATCTAATGCTTCCATTGAATTTATATGATAATTTTGTGTAGGATTGGAAAAGTTTGGAACCTTGAAAGCATTGAAATTCCAATATTATAATCTTTGAAATTCTTCATAGTTACTGTTCACTCACATGAATAGTGATTGTAATTTCATAATTTTGATGCTTCTAATGGTTTTAAAATGAAAAGTTGTGTGGGGTAAAGTGGAGAAACAAATATGGGAAGCATGAGAATCAAAATGAGAATGTTTGAAAGAATTTTATGCATATGTTCAGTTCTGTATAGCAGGCCATGAAGGAGCTGGAATTTCATTATTCTAAGATCATATATGGATTCAAAAGATGAAATTATGTAGGGTAAAGTCAAGACATCAATTGATTCAAAGGCCAAGTCCATTAGTTAAGATTAAAGAAAATAAGTGAGCTTAATGTTCAAGAGGAAGTTATGTTAGTTAAAGTGAGTTTAATGCTCAAGGAAATTAGATGATGATGGATGAATGGTTATGTGATGTTAGGGATTGATTGATATGATCCAAAAGAGGCAGCCACATATCCAAGAGAAGTGAGAAGAAAGAAGCAAGATAAAGTGAAAGAAATCAAGTATATGAGGTAGTAAACTTATCCTAAACTTGTATGCATTGAATGTTATGCTTGAATGTGCTATGGCTTTGTTGAATTGTGTTGTATATGTGCTTATGTATGAAGCTCTGTTGCTATGATTACTTTGGCCAATTGTATTTCATATGTTACATGGAAGCATGCACATTACACAATGTTAACACTTTCACAAGTAAGCACAAGTATCTACATTAATGTATGCATTATTTAGTAATGTTAGCTACTGAGATTTCCCCAGAAATCTCATTCCTTTCACGTAAACCCAATCTCACAGGTTTTTGAATAATGAAAGAGGATGATGAAGCATAAAGAAAAGCTAGGGATTGGATGGTATATATGTTATGTAAATGTGTAATGTTGTTGTTTGACCAATGTAAGTAGTGATGGTCATGATGTAAAGAAAAATAGTAAATGATGGAATAAATGTATGAAATTTTACATACATTTAGATGACATGCCAAGCTTCATTTTGACACCAAGAATGCCTTATTTTCATGTCTTTACAAAGAGAACTAATTTTCCAAAGTAAGGGACCAGAATCTGTTTCCAGAATTTTTTACCAAATGAACAGTAATCTTTAGTGAATAAACTATATTAATTGACAATTCATTTGGTCTGAAAATTATTTTTCCCTTAACGTTCAAGATGTTATCTTCACATAGATTTTTGAACCACTTAATTTCAATTTTTGTAGAACTAATTATGATATTTTGAAGTTCGTTGTGTAATCTTGAATACCATATGATCAGTAACCCTAGAAAGAGTAAAATTCCAGATTTGGCTAATGGACTTCCAAGTTCTTGTAAGTGGTTTCAAATTCTACTGAATGGTCCATAAGACATATAAAAGTAAGGATGTTACAGTTCAAAGGCCAAGTTAATTAGTGAAGACTAGAGAAAGTTATGTTAGTAAAGAGTTTATCAAGTTAGTCTTGAACCTTGTTGGAATTCATGGTCCTAATGAATTATGTTATAAATATGAATGTGTTTAGGAACTTCAAACATCCAAGAAGATGGTTAGGAAGTGATTGACTGAAAGGCTTCATGGTTGGAAAGCTTGTGAGCAAGTGCAAAAGATCAAGAGAAAAGCTTAACTGCAAGGTAGTGGACTTACATCTTTATATGCTTGATGTGGTATGCTTATGTGTTGACATGTATATAATATTTGAATGATGTTGTGACATGATAAATGATGTTGAATGTATTGTGAATAACATGTTTTCCATGGCCATGCACTTTTATGCAAAAGTATATAGTATGATGGCATGTCACTAATTAAAGAAAGTTTAATGAAATTATATATAATACATTAGCATCCATCTTGTATATTTAAGTGGTAATGTTTGCTACTGAGATTCCCTAGAATCTCACCCTCCCATAACCAACCAATTTAGGTCAAGCATGAAGGAAAATGTATGCAGGGAGAAGAGCTAAAGCATGGAAGAAAGAAAGTAAAGTATTTAAGATCCTAGCATATGCTATGAATTTTTAATGTACGTAAATACCATGTAAGGTGTCTATTTATGTGATAAAATTGTATGAAATAATGATGACATATGTACATGATGTATATAAATGCATGAAAGGCAAAAGAGATGGTTTATGTATGCTGGAACAATTAATGAAAGTGAAAGAAAGGAAACTGAAATGGTAAAAACGTAGGTCCTGAAGCAGTCTTGTTGTGGCTTCAGTTTGACCTAGCAAATGAAGGAACTAATCCACGAAATTTCATTAGCATGTAGTACACATCCATATCTTTAAAATCATAGGTAATACGCCTCATTTGGATGTGTATATTAAGAGAAATGAATTTCCAAAGTTAAGAGACAGAATCTGGAATTTTCAGAATTTGCCATATAAATAGTAAAAAGTAACAATTTAATTGTATCAATTGGCAAGGTAAATGTCCAGATTTATATTTTTCCCTTAAAGAGCTATGAAATAGCTTCAATTATAAATTTGTATCACTTCCATATGATTTTTCTACAATTAGTTATGAATTTTTAAAGTTGGATTGTAAATCTGAAAATCACAAAATGAACAGTACCCGAGAAGTAAGTTTTAAAATTTTAATTTTTGGGCTAATGTAATGCTTCCGCTAATCAAATATGTTTATGAATACATACTCTAATGTGGTAAAAGTAGGATGTTTCAAATTCCTTCTTCCTAATTATAGCCTTTTGGAATAAGCCTAGCCTTATTTCTATTAGAATAGTAGTTTCACCTAAGAGGGGGTGTGAATTGGGTGATAATGAAAATTTAAAAACTTAAACAAAATAACAAATATTGAGTATATAAAGATTTCACTGAAAGAAGCAGATAAAGGAGAATTGTACATAGTAGATTTATACTAGTTCAACCTATCACATCCCATATTTTATGGTCAGAAAAGTAGTATTAACATATTTTGTATAACTTGTGAAGTTAAGCAAAAGTTGGGGCAAAAGTATAATTTTTAGAAAGTTTCAGGCTAATATGTGTAATTATGAAAAAATATATGGAAATTCTAAACAAATATTAGAAAATAGAAAATGAGATATTAAGACCCATTTGAGGTGACAAATGATGAAAATACCCTTAGAGTAAATTTTAAGAAATTTTTAGATATTTGGTTAATTATGGGCTATTTAGCTAAATTTAATTATTTGAGCTATTTGGAGGCCTCAAAAAATTGGACAAAATATGGATAATATGGTTGGGGGATTATTGGGTATTATACAAGTGGTTTTATTCCCAAAATACCCCTAGTTCGATCTTAAAGGAATTAAAAGTTTAATTAAGCTAACTATGGATTTTATTTGGAAAATTATATATAAATAACTAAAAGGGGTAAATAAATTCTAAGAAAAATTATAGGTTTTTCTTGGAATTAATACAAGATAATAAAGAAGATAGGAGCCTTTTATTAACTCACAAACTCTAGAAATTAATTTTAGAGTAAAGTTTGGGTAATAGAAATTAAATTAGTTTTTCTATTTTACCATCAATAAATTTATTATGGTAATAAAGGAGAGAACTTTTTGGAATAGAAAAATGGTAGGAATATTTTATGAAACTAATAAAAATTAATTAAAGTTTCCAAGACACTGGAATTGTGAAATATGAATTTATTCTAGTATAAAATGCAATGATATAACATACAAGAACCATATTTTTTACTTGGTCTAGATTACGCCATTTGTCAATCCACCAATGGTGAGGATTTTGACTTGAGTTTTAATTACATTTGTAACTATAGCATTTTTGGCAAATGAAGAAAAACTCTTGCCATTTGGATTCTTGGCATTTCAAGAGAAGGAAAAGCTAGCCACCATAGTCTCCAAGCTTGGATAAAATGTTAGTTTATGTCTCTAACCTCTTAATTGATTTTTAGCTAGTTAAATCATGGTTTGGGTGGTTGGAAAATAAAGATTCCCTGATAAATTCTTATTGGCCAAAAAGTATAAGGACTAGGGAGATATGATTTTGATGTTAAACCTAGGTTGAAGACATTGATTAGAGATTAATCTAAGTGGTATTGCATGGAGATTGTTTGATTTTCTTGGATTGGAAATTATTAAGGCAAAGAGTGATTTCTGCCCTAGGAATTGATTTTGTTGGTTTTGATGCTTCCAATGTGTTTAAAATGAAAAAGATGTAGGACAAACCTAAGAAACAAGCTTTAGAAGCATTGAGATCAAAAGTTGGAAATTTGGGCCTTACTTAGGGTACCTCTCAGCTAGGGGTGTCCAACTTTGTCCTATCCCGGGTGTCTCAACCCAGTCCCAATAGTTTCAGGATGGGATAGAGGGAAGGGCCGGGCCAGGACAGGTCGAGTCTTAGCCTGACCCTCGGGACTCCCGTCCCGTCTCGACCCTAATTTTTTTATAAAAAGTATATATTATATTTTCTTATCTTTCCCACTTTGTCCACTAGTCTCGGGCTCTCTTTCTCTCTTCTCTCAAGCTTTGCTTGCTCACGGTCATAGGTCTCGCTAGTCGTAACTCTCATACAGATATTATTACTTACAAATATTCTTATACATATATTTTTATTCTTCCTTACTGTCATTTTTCCCTTATCTAGGTCAGTTATCATTTGATATCAGGGAGGAATGTTGGTATTTAGAGGAAGTTGTTGTGGTATTTTATATGGAATGATTTACTAAGATAATTTTATTATAATATTTTTTTAAAAAAACATAAATTAGGATCGGGAATTCCTGTCCTGTCCTGAACCCGTCCCAATCCTAACGGGATCGGGACAAATTCGAGACAGGATGGGGTTATCCTGGTCCTGACCCGTCTCGTGAGTACCCCTACTCTCAGCCAATGATAAAGTCTTAAGGGGGTTTGATTTTTATAAATCAAAGCCTATATTTGGATTCTACATGAAAAATTATATAGGAATGACCTAAGAGAATAATTTTTAAGTTGGCAGACACAAAACCCTAAAAATCAAGTTAAAAGGACCAAGGGTTTCAAGGGTTTTTGTTTAAACCATAGCTAGTTGAATGTATATTGATAGTTGTGTATCTTTATCATATTGGAATAGGGTTTTGCATTATTGGAAGAATGAAATAAAGTCAAGAACAAGAGCTAAGATTTGCTTGATCAAGGTAGTAAGATTACTCAATCTTAATATTGACTTGTCATGATTGTTATGTGTTATTTCCATGATTATTGGTTGAACTAAAGATATTGAGATGATGCTACTCTTTGCATTGTGATGTCTTGACTTGATGCATGTTTGAGTTGGCATAAGATAAAAGTAGTTCTCTAATTATGGCATTATGCTTAGTTCTTTAATAAACATGCTTAGTGATATTATAGTTGATGTAACTCGCTATTGGAATTTCATTGAAATCTCACTATTCAAATTAAAAAATGTCATGTCATAACTTTTAGTCCTAGAAGTCCATAAAGTAGCATAAAATAGGTAGATTACTAGGCCCCTTTGAGCAGAAGGCCCAGAAATATATAGGGATTTAAGGGACTAAATTGCAAATAGAGGAAGTTTAGGGACTAAGGTGCAAATAGAGAAAATTTTTGGAAAAAATATATAAATAAAGTTAAGGACTCAAGGAGAGTTTCAAGGGCTTAGAAAAAGAAAAGAGTGTTATAATCCATACTATGTTTTGATGATGTCAAAAGTAACTCAAAATATTTTGGTAAAAGATTATTTAATCAATCAAGTTGTTTGACAAAAGTAAAAACTTAATCAATCAAGTTAGATCAAGTTAATCGATTAATGATACTTAATCAATTAATTGATCAATTAATGAGTATCATTTAATTGATTGAATGTTCGATTAATATCAACACATTACTCTTTTGTTAAGAAGAAAGTCAGTTAATCGATTAATAAGTGTCTATTAATCGATTAACTGTTCGATTAATATCATGGAGTTTCTTGTTAAAATTGAAAAGATAAGTCAACTAATCGATTGGTTATAATTAATCGATTGTATATTTGATTAATCTATTTAGAAGTATTTCTCTTCAGACAAAATAAACTCTATTAAGTAGTTAATTGATTAATATAAATTAATACATTAACTATTCGATTAATCAATTCAAAATGAGTTTGTGAAAATCAAATCAGAGTCTATTAATCAATTGTTAATCGATTAATTTAATTAATGGATTGACTATACAATTAATATGTTTTGAAAACCATTTTGTGTCAATTCCTCCAGAGACATTAATCGACTTTGGATTTGATTAATTTACATTAATGGATTGACTAGTCAATTGATATATTTTGAAAACCTTTCTGTGTCAATTCCTCCAGAGACATTAATTGACTAAGGATTTAATTAATTTATATTAATGGATTAGTTGTTCGAATAACTTCATATATTTCAATGATACTTCTTTGTTTACAGTGAAACTAATTACATATCTCACTGAGCTATATATGTTTGACTCAAATCTAAATTAAGCTGCTATTTCTCATCATTCTTCATTATATCTCTTTTGAGAAACCTATCTTAACAATTTATCTACAATATAGTTGAACAATCTGATCAATGTAATAATTTGTTTTCAATTTTCTATAGTAATTGAAACATTGATCGAATTAATGATGGTTAATCGATTAGTTAACCAATTAATACAGTATATTTTTTTAGAAAGCCATCTAAACCTTATTAGATCTTGAGTGTGTTCAGAAAAAGCTAAAAGTCTGAAATGATGAAGGCTATATCAACAGAAACTTGCTACATCCAGCAAAGCATTAAATGCTCACCTAACCACCAATGATGCCTTCACTCCAACAGTTATAAGCTTGAGTCTAAGAACTACCAAACGAAGTAAAGCTATTTAAGAAAGACTCATCATTAATGAAGACAATGGATCATCAATGACTAAATTCATTACACTCTTTGATTCTTCATTCTTTATTCTATAACCCGATATTATTGTGCTTTAGTGTTCATCTTCATATATACTCTATGAGAGATATTGAGAAAAGTTTTATTCATTTTGTAGACTTATGAGATTTGATCTCTTAAGTTACGATTGTTACATTACGGGAAGTAAGGTGGAGTGATTAAGAGAATCACTTGTTGTACTGAGGCACCAAGAGCCCATTCAAATATTAGGGTATAGTTGAAAACCTCATAAGGCCTCTAGGGATTGGACATAGGACAAGAGAATTAGTCCAAGCTAGGATAAACTGACTTGTGTTGATTCTTCTATCATTCAGTGATATCTTTCTAATCTCTATTCTTTTAACTCAATTATATTCTGGTTGTCTTTAAGATTTTAAATTTTTGTTAAAAATTTTGAAACACCCAATTTACCCTTTCTTGGGTGTTTCTTCCGAGACTAATATTTTGTAACAAAGTAGGTCTCTTCAAAAATATTTAACCATCTTAAGAGAGATCCAGTATCCATGGGAGGATTTGGGAGAGTGTTTTACTATAAGTAAGCTCCACATTAAGCCTCCAGGTTTTAACAGAGAGAACTTTACATTCTGGAAGATTATAATGAAGACTTTCATCAAGGCCTCTGAATATTGTCTTTGGGATGTAATATAAGATGGGAGCTACATTCCTACAAAAGTCATTGATATAACTAAAGTTCTAAAGGAGCTAAGTGAATATGATGATGACAAGAAGATGATATTACTCAGAAAGAGTATTTTTGGGTATCTAGTCTAGAGACGGCTAAAGAGATGTGGGAAGCACTAGAAATAACCCATGAAGAAACCTCTAGAGTCAAAGAAAGTAGAGTTAACATGCTAAGAATAGAGTTTGAGCTTTTTTGGATGGTTATTGGAGAAAGTGTCTGAGACATGGAAGTTATATTTTAACATCTTATCAACCACTTAACTGCCACTGGGCAATCATATAGCTCGAGATAAAGTATAAAGATTCTTGATGGTCTTACAAAGGAATGGGAGCCAAAGGTCACATCTATCGAAGAAGTCAAAGGCGAATCCATGAGGTATATCACTGCACTTTTTAGGAGCCTAGCCAAATACAAAAGCAAACATAAATACAAGAGGGACATCAAAGAAAAGAGTAGAAAAGGAATTTCTCTTAAAGCTCAAGAAAGTAATACTGATGATGAAGAGCTCAAAGATGATAAAATGGGTATCATAGTTCAGATATTCAAAAAGTTCTACAGAAACTAAGCAACTAGGAAATTTCAATAAAAAAGTGGCTTCATCATCAAAGGAGCAAAAAGACCAAATTATTTGTTTTGAATGCAAGAAGGTAGGTCACATCAAAGCTAAATGTCTATAACTCTCTAAGAAAAATAAAGAAAAGAAGAAAGAGAAGTTTCATAGAAGGAGAGCATTTGTTTTATCAATCTAGCTAGAAAGTTCTTCAAAAAGTGACAAAGATGACAAAGCAAACATTTGTCTTGTAGTTCAAGAAGAAGTGATTCAGAGACAACAGGTAATAAATTTAGAGAGAGTAGGTAATAAATGAATTACATGCTGAGTTCATCAAATTGGCAAAAGAGTTAGTAAGTTCTAAGAAAAAGATATAAAGCTTGGAAGAAAAGCTAAAACTCGAGGAGGCATCAAAGTGTGCAAAATGTGAAGAATTAAAAAAGAAAAATACAGAGTTAACCAAAACTATCAAAAAATTCACTAGAGGTAGTGAAATGCTTAATATTATACTCAGGAATCAGAGATATTTCTCTAACAAGTCAGGAATAGGATATGATCCTAATTTAGACAAGCATAGAGGAAAGAAAAAATTAGGTAACAAATCACACTTGTAATACTTTAGAAATACCATAAATACTTCAAATTCATTTGCTCTATGTTTATATTGCAACCGCAAGGCTAACTCTACTACGTCTTGTTATCAAAAGAAAAATGGACCCTATGGTACATTAAAATCGATTCCAAAAGGAACTTATGTACCTAAGAAAATCCAAACTAACTTAAAAGGACCCAAGAAAGTCTAGGTACCTAAAGTGAAATGATTTTGTTTTAGATTTGTCTCAAAGCATCCAAGACCAACAAATGGTATATTGATAGTGGATGCTCCATACATGACCAAAGGCACAGAGAAGTTCCTCAACCTTCAGCATAAGGAAGGTGAAAAGGTAAGTTTTAGAGAAAATCTATTAGGAAAGATTGCTAGGATTGGAGAAGTTGGAAGCAAAGAAGAGGTGAAAGTGTAAGACGTATGCTACGTGGAAGGATTATGCCACAATATCTTCAGTGTGAGTCAAATCACAGATAAAGGCAATTGGATTATTTGTTACTTAGGAGAATATCTGATAGTAAGCAAGAAAGACCTTTCATTTAATAAGCAAATCTTAAAGGCAAAACTCTATGCTCTGAGGAATGATCATGTATGAGAATTTGAAAACAATGAATTTGCTGAATTATATGGCAATCATAGAATTTATCATAACTTCTCTGCACCAAGAATGCCACAACAAGATGGAGTTATCGAAAGGAAAAATAGAGTCTTCACTACGGTGTCTAGAGTAATATTTAACGACAAAGATGTCTCATAAGTTTTTTGGGCAGAGGCTATAAATACATGTTATATATTTAACAGAGTCTACATCTGATCACTACTTAACAAGACACCATATGAGCTTCATAAAGGACATAAGCCTAATCCCACTCATCTGTGGATCTTCAGGAGCAAATATTTCATCCACAACAATAATAAAGAAAATTTGGGTAAATTATATCTTAAATATAATAAGTGTATTTTTCTTAGTTATTTTAACCGTAGTAAGGCATATAGACTTTTTAATAAGAGAAATTTTACAATAGAATAGTCTATTCATGTAGTGTTTTTTGAAACAGAACCAATTTCAAAGCCTCTAGATGATAAAGTTAAGATAATACAAGGTCTTCAAACACTAAAATTGAATAAGGAAAAATAACCCATAGTTGATAAACCTAGTAATACGTCTAATGATCCATCACACCTTCACGCCATCTTCCATTCTTCTTCTTTTCCATTTCTATTTTGCAACTTTCCTCTTTTCTAGACAATAGAACTAAGGAAACTGTAGTTATCAGCTTCATCTTCTTCTTCCACATTAATCATGACTGCTGCTAAAGTTCATATGGCAATGCAAGGCTAAGCTGTTGTGCTCTCTTGGAGATAATGTTGAACCTGAATCCTTGAACAGAATAGGGTTTTTATTGTGTCTTTAATCTACATTTGATTGTTTCGAGTTGATGTAGTTCTTTCTAGTTTATTGATTCAATTATAGTTAGTAGAGGACAAAGAAGTAAGGAACGGAGTTGGATTTCTTATTTCTGCATTAATGATGCTTTGATTGATTTTCATCCTTGGACCAAGTTAGACATAGCTATACTTAATTAGAGTAATCATAAATAGAGTACATTTGTATATGTTAATTCATCTTATTCTATCTCTGAGTTGAATGATTCATAATCTTTTTTAATGTATGCAAATTGTAGCTTTGATTCAGATTTAGCTAGCGAGTTGTTAGCTAACATATTCTAATTCAGCTGATTAACTTCTCATATTCTATGGATAATGAAGGTAAGGTAATCTCCAAGGGAACACACTTGTCATTCATTTATCTCATCATAAACACTTAAAAGCATTAACAATAACATATGATTTACTTTCAGTAGTTAGATAAAATCTCATCACACACTATCTCTTTAACTTGTAAATTTGTGGCTTATTAGATTAATTAGGTATCTTAACATCCATCTAGGCTCCTTGTGAATCAACCTAGGTTAGCCTCCACTTACTATTGGTTAGCTTAGTTTTGTTTGATAATTAGAACTACTGTTATCAGTCTTATATACAACAAAGTATCTATGCATCTAACTTTTTCATTATTCTTCATTGCTTCCATAAGATGGTCCTATTGTGATGTTTGTATAATAGAATGGGTAACATTTATAAGGAAATATCAGTAGCAAACAGAAACCAAATAGTGTATGTAACTTAATGCTTGATGTTAATATGTGTGTGCTTAATGATCATGCTTGCATAATGATATCTTTACATGCTTCCATGTTCCTTAAATTATAACATATGGCCATAGCATAAAAAGAAATAGAGAATCATTCAATCATACATGCTTCACATAATCAAAGTAAACATTCAACACATAAAATATCCAAGCAAGCAAAGCATACAAGTTAGGTAAGTTTACTACCTTGGAATAGCTCTCCTTTAACCTTTTCTCTCTTGGTCTTTTGGTCTCCTCTTTAACAAATATCAAAGCCTAATCATGGTAGAATAATACACTTATTACAATTTAAATCAATTTAGCTTTGAATCTAACTTCATACTTTAATTTAATTTTCCAAAAATGATAAACTCCTAACTTTCTTTATTTGTGGTTAATTGCCTTGTCCTTTAAATTAATTTTTTCCTTAACTATATCCCACACACTTTTTCCCAAGGAATCCAAATATGGATTCATAATTGCAAAATTCCAATGTTTTCTTTAGGTTTGAACAGCAATAGAAACAACACCTACAATTATCTAAAAATATCTCTTTTCAATTCCAATACTTCCAAGACTTTGATCTTATTTAATCCTACATAATTTTGCATTTTAAACCCATTGGAAACATCAAAATTATAAAATTCTAATCACAGTTTATATGCATGAATAGTAATAGAGAAGGTTTCAAATTCTCCCTCTTAATTTCAATGTTTCTAAGGTTCGAATCTTATTCAATCCTACACAAAATTATTATATAAATTCAATGAAAGCATTATATCATTAAAATTCAGTCTTCTTCCTTTAGTTATGTCCTAGGCCAAAAGGTCACATGAATTACGATTTCAAGGATTACACAATTAATTCAAGCTTATCTAGGTTAGTATTTCATAGTTCTACCTTGCTTCTCTTCTTTCTTCATTTCTATCCAGATTTGGACAGCATGGAGAACCAAGGAAAAATAGGTTTTCTAGCCATTAAAACCTAGGTTTCAATCTTCCAAAGCATATATATAGGAAATAAGAAAATTGCTTACCTTGATTGCTTTGAACCAAAGTGCCTTGTCTGTTCTTTATGCTTGGTTGAGATTTAAATCCTCAAGAGTTTCCCCTCTTAACTTGATGCCATTATGCAGGAATGGAGGGACTGATCTATAGAGTAATTTTTGGTGCCTTAGGTCTAATCTATCCTTCCATTTCCTAATTATTTCAAACCCTTAATCTTTAATTTGATTGGTTGGTTTCATGATTAATTATACGTAATCATCATTAACTTAATTATTTCATTATTTTAATACAAAGAAACACGTGGGATAACTCTTCATCCTTGCTATGCTTTCCATTTGGCACCTTGTGGGACCCAAGAAGACACCTTACATGGCCACCTTGCACCACTTGAAATTTCCTTCATTTCTTTCTTCTTCTTTTTTATAAAAATACAGTTAAAAATCTATTTGGACACAAAACCACTCCTTGTCATATTGGGCTGCTGCAAGACATCACTTGGGCCCTAAATTGAGTCCAATTGCCAATTGGCATAATTCCCAAGGCATTTCCCATTTATTTCATATACTAATATCCTTAAATTCTCCTAATTTTGAAATAAATTATAGACACTTCTTTTAATAGTTTTGAAATTTTTAGAAATTTATTCTAATGTAAAATGAATATTCTCTAAAGTCTTATAATTTTGAGACCTAGAATTCCTGATAAAAATTCCTTACATTTCCTTTAACCCTATATCGGTGTTCAATTTTACCATAAATTTTATAATTAATTCTACAAGACTCCTTTTTTACTTTTATTAGTTTCATAAATTCTTATATTATTTATAAGCATTTACTACCAAGTTTCATCTTATTCTAAGTTCTACAAGATACTGTACTAATCTTTCATCTAAGTTCCAACTAAGATTTTCATCTAAATTGCTCATACACTAAAGTCTCAAACAAACTCATTATTCACTAGGAATTAGAACACTTATCATGATTGAAAACTTTCTAAAATGATGATTAAAAGTACCAAAGTAAATCAATCAAGATTATGTATAAATCCCAAATTTATAGTAAAAACTTAAGGGTTTCCAATTAAATTTTCAAGATTTTCAAAAACTCAAGTGTGAAAATGGTTTCTATAAAATTATTTATGCAAAATGTTTAGAAAAAAAGGGCAATTATTCACTTATAAAAGCACCATGGTAGCTAAAAAGAAATCTTCCTATACATCATTGCAAAGAGCAAAGAGAAAGAAGATGGACATTTTCACAATATAGTCGCAACTGAAAACAGTGTAGGTAGCGACTAGATTTCACAGTGAGCAATTCTTCTTAACTTAGGAAATTTAGTCGTGACCAAAAGATATATATCACATAGACTACCAAATGACAACTTTCAAAGCCCAATACACACTTTTTTTTAAGCTCAAACCGTTTTAGCAATCAACAAAGTAGTTTAAAGTGAGGATCCAATTTTCCATAATTCATCACACATTAAGATCAAAACCCAAAATTTTTGTGATTAAAGATTGGGTGAATTGAAAATTTTGCCATTCATTAGCACAGTAACAAGAAAAATATCTCCCCCACCTTAAACTTGACAGTGTCCTCACTGTCAGCAAAGAAGCAATAGAAAACAAGGGTATATATAAATTAAAAGTAATGAACAACAATGATAGTGTCATTAATCAACATCCTTCTCAAATACAACATAATCAAAAATAGAAACCAAAAAGACAAAGCAATTATTTTCCACATTAATCATACCTCTGCTCTTTAGCGCTACCAGCAATGCGTTCTTCCTCATTAACTCTAGCAATAACCCTATCAGCATATCCAACATCTGTAGCTACTGCACCTAATATTTCACCTAGTCCCTCTTGAAAGAAAGTAGAGGCAAGAATATTAATTTTAAAGAAAGCCTCTTCAAATCCTAGAGACAAAGCTATATGAAGGGATTTAACTATTTAAAGAACTAATGGATCGACAAATTACTACCTTCTAAATTCTTGGTTCATAATGATAGCCTTATGCTCTTGCAACTATGAAGTAAGCTCTACAAGCTGATCGGATATAGCTGCAAGTTCCTCACGTAGAGCTTAGCCACCCTTAGTTGCCTCCTCAGGAATTTATTCATCTTCCAGGTCAGCCTCAACTACCCTTTTTGCACTCTTAATTTCACTAGCTTTCTTGTTAGCTTTTGATACACTATAGTACTTGGTGATAGAAGGGTCAAGAAAAAGGTCATTTTTTAGGACAAGGACCTTGTAAACCTTACATAAATCAGTGATTAGGTGCAGGAAAACCAAAAGAGCTATGGAAAAATTTTCACAATGGTAAATAAAGTTATAACGTCAACTGGCTATTGGTTCATCAATAGATAAAGCATAATAGCTCTTTCTTAATTTATATTAGAAATGTGGGCCTGAGGAATCACATTATAAGTCATAAAATTGAGCCAACTTTGTGCTTCATCATTCATGAACTTCCTCTCAAATATCTTTGTTTCCTATGATGGTCTATTAATCTCCTCCTGAAATAGCCAAAACAGTATCCCAAGGGACCTCATCCAAATGAGATTTCAAGTGATAGAATTGACACTCTGATAGACTTGCAATTTGTAAAATGGTTTAATATCAAAATCATCAATAAAAATTCCTTGTTTCTAAACCCAATCCCTAACTACTCCTCCAAGGAAGAAGTGATATAAAATTCCCTGACCAATGTAATATTAGCTTTAAAGCTCCTTTTCAATTTCCTTAAAGCCCTGATCTATAGCTAATTTATAAAAATCTATCTAATTAGTTGTTGGTAATTCCTTTTCTTAAACTATTCCTCTTATATTAAACATTTCTTCTGCTATTTTTTGGGTTAATTTATAGGGGATCTTGATGGTATCTCTTGTTGAGTTTAGGATTCTTTATACGAGCCATCTAAGCAAGCATATCAAACAACAACTAATCAATACAAAGATATCCTTTACCCTTGAAAAATCCCTCTCACTAAGATTTTATGTGACATTGGTTGACTTTTAAAAAATTAGTTCAAAAATACTAGTTTACAATTCCTAGTTGTAACTCAATGATTTTTAGGTCGCGACCTTGTGCCTATGTGACATTTGGTTATGACTAAAACACTGTATGGTCACGATTATTAGACAAAAATTTCAAATCAACCAAGATTTCAACCGATCTCCATCAATCTTAAACAAAACCCGTGCAAGTTTAGCGTAGATAAATATGAACCTTGAAAAATCACTTACCCACTTCTACACTATCATTTACAGGCTCCCAAATGTCCCTAAAAAATAAAACTACAGAAAACCTATAAACTACGTAAAAGAGAAAAGAAAACTAAAGGAAAATCAAGAGGGAAAAGAGAACTACCTTGAATTGATGGAGCAAAAGAGTGGTAAGCTTTGAACTTTTATCTAGGAGGAAATGTAAATTGTTAGGGCACAAAAATGGGAGAAGTAAACCTTGATAGTGCAAAGGAGAAAGCTTTTACAAGAGGAAGGAGAATGAAGAGGATGAGGGAACAAAATAATGGTGCAATAAGAAGGAAAGAAATAGAGAAGAGAAATGCGCTGCAACAAAAGTAAAACTGAGAGAGAAGGTTATGCAAGACTAGGGTTGTGGCCTATAGTAGGCCAATAGAGTTTAAAAGGTCTAATGCTAAAAATGTATAGTTAAATACGTTACTGAGGTCACAACCGTAAAAAGTTCAGGTACACATAGAGGTCAATTTCTGGGAATAGGTTATAGTCATGACCAAAATGGTCTAAAGTCGCACTAATCTACACAGAGGGATCAATTCTTCCCTAGAACTATAACATCCTTACTTTCATACATCTTAGGGACCATTCAGTAGCATTTAGAACCACTTACAAGACCTTGGAAGTTCATTAGCCAAATCTAGAATTTTACTCTTTCTCGAGTTACTATTCATATGGTATTCTAGATTATGCAACAAATTTCGAAAAGTCATAATTAATTCTAAAAAAATCAAAATGAAGTGGTTCAAAAAGCTACATGAAGATAATATCTTGAAATTTAAGTGAAAAATCATTTCCAAATCAAATGATTATCCAATTAATATAGTTTATTCGTTGAAGTTTACTGTTCATTTGGTCAAAAACTCTAGAAACAGATTCTGGCCCTTACTTTGGAAACTCATTTCTCTTGATATACACATCCAAATGAAACATTCTACCTATGAACTTAAATATCTGGATGTGTGCTACACGCTCATAAAATTTTATAAAATAATTCCTTCATTTGCTAGGTCAAACTGAAGCCACAACAAAACTGCTTCAGGACCTATGATTTTACCATTTCAGTTTCTTTTTTGTCACTTTCAATAATTGTTCCAACATGTATAAGCCATCAAGTAAGCTTCTCAATATTCATATACATCATGCACATATGTCATAATAATTACAAATAGTTTCATCACATAAATAAATACCTTACATGGCATTTAGATACATAGATAATTTATAGCATATACTAAGATCTCAATTACTTCCATTCCTTTCTTCCATTCTTTAGTTCTTCTCCATGTATACCTTTTCCATCATGCTTGACCTAGATTGGTTGTTTATGGGAGAGTGAGATGCTAGGGAATCTCAGTAGCAAACATTACCACTTAAATATGCAAGATGGATGCTAATGCATGATATGTAATTTCATTAAACTTTCTTTGATTAGTGACATGCCATCATGCTATATACTTTTACATAAAGTGCATGGCCAAGGAAAACATGTTATTCATAATACATTCAACATCATTTATCATGTCACAAAATCATTCAAATATCATATACATGTCAACACATAAGCATACCACATCAAGCACATAAAGAGGCAAGGTCACTACCTTGCACTTAAGATTTCCTCTTGATCTTTAGCACTTGCTCCTTAGCCTTCCAACCATGAAGCCTTTATGTCAATCATTTCCCAACATATTCTTGGATGTTTCAAGGTCTTAAAAAAATTCATATTCATCACATAATTCATTAGGACTCATGAACTCCAACCACGTTTAAGACTAACCTTGTTACACTCCGTATTATCATAACTTTCTTTAATCTTCACTAATCCACTTGGCTCTTGAATCAATTGATGTCTTGACTTTACCATACACAATTTCATCTTTTAAATTCATTTATGAGCCTAGAATCATGAAATTCCAGCTCCTTCATGGCCTGCTATATAGAACCGAAACATGTACACAATTCCCTCAAAAATTCTCATTTTGATTCTAATGCTTTCCATACTTATTTCTCTACTTTATCCCACACAATTTTTCATTTTAGAACCATTGGAAGCATCAAAATCATGAAATTCCAATCACTTTTCATGTGAGTGAACAGTAATAGAGAAGAATTTCGAAGACTACAATCTTGGAATTTCAATGCTTCCAAGGTTCAAAACCTTTCTAATCCTACACAAAATCATCATATAAATTCAATGAAATCATTAAATCATTGAAATTCCATTTCCTTCCATCATGAATAGTACAGACCAAACAGGTTCATCCATGGCAAAGTCAAGAATATCAACTTGATTGAACAACCAATCACTTAACTAGCTTGTTTAAGCTTCAATCATATACTTCTAACTTTAATTTCTTCTTTCCCCTTTCATCTAAGGTTTTTGGGCAGCACAACCCCTTAAATAAAATTCAACTTTTCCCCTATGAAAACCCTAAGTTCAAGCTCCCAAATCAATTGTATAGACTTTTCCTTTGAATGTATGTATACTCTAATAATATATTACTTTATTTAGATTTTTAAAAAAGACTTTTTATAACCACTGTAAGGTTTATTTAAAATTTAGTAAAACTATTTTCTACCATGTTTAACTCTTTTGAAATAAATAAAATTCATTTATAATATTGTTTTTAATTTATATGGGCTAAAAAATGGATTCAAGAAATTAATAATAGTTATATTTTATGAGAATTTTACAATATGGTATTAGAGCCTTAGGTTCCAGGTCCTCCTAGTCTTTTTATGATACATTATGAATTTATTTTATTGTTTAAAAAAATGGGGGTTTACGGTTTTATTCACATGGACGTCCCATGTCTTGACTAATATATATATCTTCCTTTTCAATTATGTTTTAGGCCATTATTGTTATACATATATTTTTAAAAAACTGCTTTGTTCATAGTGGCATGGGCATAGTGCGCTCATTGTATATATATTTTTTATTATAATTCTTTTCAAGCCAAAAAAATTATTTTTGAAATCCATTCCTAGTTTGTTTGTGAGCTCTCTTGTTTCAAGTCATTTCATAAAGAAAAAAACATGTTTCATGCACAGTTACATTGGGTTTTTACTGTACAGTGAACTTATAGGCTCTATTTTGGGCCATTAAAAATGTTTTAATTCCATAAAAATATTTTTTGGCTCTATTTGGGTTTATCTTCATAACATGCTCCAACCCTTGTACTTTACCATCTTATACCTTTCTTATATTGTCTCTTTTTGGGTATTTTCTACTTACATTATCATTTCCATTTTAGCCTCCTCCATGGTTTTTTTTTCTCATTTTTAGCCTCATTTATGACATCATTCATGGCCTTTATGGGGATTTGATTATCAACACTCATTCTACTTACATATCACATAGGTTTTTCTTATATCTAGAGCTAGACTGAATGCCTCTTGTTCAAGACTTGTGGCTCTAACTACTCAAGCACTAACTTTCCTTTATTAATTGGAAGAGAATTTAGCTCAAACTGATAAATGATAAGGTTTTTCGGAAGACAATCATAGATACTCTCTCTATATTAGTTATCCAACTTGAGGGGTTCACCTTATCCCTGGTCATCATCTACCCAAAGAGATACCATACCCTTTCTCATATGGCTCAGTAACTTTCCTTATGCTAGGTATATTGCGATCCCTCATAATCTACTATTAGCCTCTTTAAGATCTATTGCAACCTTGGAACATTATCTTGCTAGCCATATTAAGATCTACTATGACCCTCTAGAATCCCTGTGATTATGTTGTATTGTATCAAAATCTCTAGAAGACTTTAAACTATAGGATTAAGTTACCTCTACACAGTTGATAACCCACTAATGATTCTATAAGACTATTCCTATATATCAATTCCATTTTATTAGGCCTCATATGTTAGACTCCAATATTTTGATAGTGATAATTAACTGAAAAAAATTTCAAAAATAAATTTAATTGATATAGAGTATTTATCCATAAACTTATTGATGAGATAATTATTCGATAAATTAGAAATAACTTTTAAAGGAAAATATTATTTCTGCAAAGCATTTATTGAAGACATATTCGATAAGGTCTCTTATCAATAAAGACTTTGATAAATCAATCTAAATTTAGATTATGAAAATTCTGAGTCATGGTTCTGAAGCTGAAGTTATTCGAAGACTTATTCGATAAGGGAATTTATCGAAGAAGACTTCAATAAATATTTCACCAACTCAGCTTTGTGAAAAGAATTTTATGAAAAGTTTTATTCAAGAAATGATCGAACAAAGTATTTATTAAAAGAAGCTATTCTATTTTCAAATACTCATTTATCGTAGGACTATTTCATAAAGGGATTTATCGAATAACTCTTCAATAAAAAAGGAAAAGTCACTGAGTTTACAAAAGCATTGAACTATGATTTTACACTATTTGCTTTTGATGAGATATTCTCTAGCTTCTTTTATAAATACTTATGATCAGCGAATGAAAATTTTTAAAGTTACAAAATTAGATCATCACACTAGTATAAAATATGCTTTTTAAAGCCCCATTTTTAAACTGGTCCTTGCAGAGATAGTTTAAAAAAATAACTGGTGGCATTTTTGTAAATAAAATGAAATAGTTACACCAGATGTACATGTAACCGGTGTAAAATATAATTACTACGCTGTATACTAATATCAATAGGTGTAGATTAGCTGCGTAATATTCTGACTCTTTAGTTTATTGTCTATGCTTTCCCGCTTCTTTTCTTTAACTTATTCAAACCTTACAGAGAAGCTTTAGAACAAATGACTGGTGGCATTTTTGTAAATAAGATAAAATATTTACATCAAATTTACATTGAACCGGTGTAAAATATATATAACCAGTGTTAAATATATTTTCTATTCTAACTTTTCAGTTTCCTGTCTATGCTTTTCCGCTTCTTTTCTTAGTACCTTCTCAAGCTGTTCATTTCACTTCTTCGGTTCCCAACGTTTGTACTTATTATGATAAAAGGCCAATTGCATTCTACGATATTATTTTATGAAACTATTCTTATTTCTCAACCATATGTATACCATTCCTATGATCAGTACTTTTTATCTCATCACTTTATATCTATTTTATTTTATTTTCTTCTATCTAATTTTCTCTACTGCACAAAAGAAACATAGATAATTTTGAAGATAAATATGCTGACCCTCACCCTGTAGTTCCTTATCCTCCTCCCCTAGTTGTCACTCTGATGGAGCATCTTGAGGAACTCATCATACGCTTCAATGCCCTGGAGGACTCAGTGGAAGAACTGTCTCAAAAGTTACTAGACTGAAAGACAGTTTTAGAGCTTTCTACTTAGAAGTTCGTCGCCATCAACATAATGATAGCTTGTATCATCCTATTAATCCTACCGACTCTGATGAATCCCATACCTCTGAGTCTAATGATAAGTAAAAGCGTGCACCCTTTATCTGCCCCTCCTATTTTATTTTTGTACTTAATGACAAAAAGAGAGAATATATTATATATTCTGGTAGATATTGTTTTAGAAATTTCATATGTTTGATGTAAAGTTAAAGCTGAATGAATGAAGTTTCTTGTTCTGATGACATGTTCTTTTATTTTTTAAAAACAAAAAAAATGCAATAGAAGGTTGTCTAGAATAACACACTTACACATCTTGAATAACATTGATGAAGTTTAAGACTATATAGCTATTCATAAAGAGCTTGTTCAGAAATAAAATAATAGAGCAAAAGCTAATTAGAGAACACAATAAATCTTTTACACATTAGTTCAAACAAAAGGTTGAAAATGATGATTGTGTATCTAATTCAGTTAGATGGTTAGCATATGGTCCTGAATTTAATGTGATATATTTGAATTCATTTGATATCAACGAGTATTCCTTTTATACGAAGTCCCTAGATGATAAAAGTAGCGTGCAAAATAGTGATGTTATATTAGTGGCTAAAGCTATGTACTTCTCTAGTTTGAAAGACAACAATCCTAATTTAGCAGTCATCCCTTATTATGGCATTGTTGAATAGATTTGGGAATTAGACTACACCAAATTCACAGTTCCTGTATTGTAATGCAAGTGGGCCAATGTAAACAAAAGTGTTATGTTGGATTGGTTAGGATTTATACTGGTTGATTTGAATAGTATAAGTTTTGGGAATGAATATTTCATTATGGCAAACCAAGCAAAGCAAGTGTTCTATATCACTGATTCGACAAATCAAAGATGGTCTGTCACTCTCCAAGGAAAAAGGGTTTATGATGATGATTCAATTTGTGAGATTTCATTAGACTTGCCAAAATTGAATGAAGAAGAAGTGGATTCTGATTGATTTGTATGTGATTGCATATATTCTTTTGATTTAATAATAGCACAAGTATATTATTCTGATTGCATATATTGTTTTGTTGTAATTTACCAGTGATTGGTTAATAAAAGGGTTGGTTTGAAAAAATAACTCCAATGTTTAAACTAGTTGTACATGTTATCTAGTGTAAAACGTGATCTAAAAAATTTAAGGTCACCTTTTTTACACCAGTTGTACATGTTACTCGGTGTAAAATGTGATATTAAAAACACCTTTTTTACACCAAATTTATATGTTGTCCAGTGTAGAAAGTCTTTTGAAATTCAAAATATTAGTCATTTCATATTTAAAATATGATTTTTACACCGAATTTAAATGTTAACCGGTGTAAAAAGTCTTAATGAAAATAGTTTATTGAAGCCTACCCTTTGGTGTGTCTCTTCATTTCTCATTTCTTAGGTTTTATTTAGTCTTATTTTTTATGTCATCTATCATTAGGCCACTCGTCGTGCTCTGTGGTTTTCATCGGGCTTCACTGTGGTAAGTCATTCTTCTATGTTCTCACTCTCGTTGTGCTTTGCCGTGTATGTATTCTGGACACTTATTTTCTCGTGTAGGTGCTTGCCCTTTTTACGTGTTCATTTAATCTAGGTTTTGTAGTTTTCTGCGATAAATGCTTGCACTTCTTTCACTTTATTCAGTCATTCTTCTCTGTTTACTATGTTTATTGTTGTTATTGTGTATATAGGAATATGGGGGTAGTAGTAATTAGAATGAGGCTAATGATGCTCCAAGCAACTCTAAGCAAAGGAGGGGCAGAAGTGGGATGCGATTGAAAGACAAGAAGGAAGGAAATTACTATCAATTGAGTTTGACACACGTTAGAACCCAATTGGTGAACACATGACCAAGTACATGAGTTATGTCAGTCTCCTAGCATACAACAAGACTAACATCGCCATACAAACTTGGTATGCTATTAATAATCACGTAAAAGATTCAATTTGGGACTCTATATGGGTATAGGGACTTACTATTGTATATTATATGTAGACCAATATAAAAAAACATAACATTTGTTGATAACTCTACTTTCAATAGAAATTGTTGTAGCTCACTTACGATATTCCTAATAATGAAGTCTTGAAGAATAAGATGTTGCCTTATTGCACTGAGCATTGGTGGCCATTCAAGACATAAATAGCTCATCAGTCTGTGTATGTCTAAGATAAAGATGGTCAGCCTCATCCTTCTCCAAGTAACAAGTATTAATTCATTGATGAAGCTACTTGGGAAGAATTTGTTAGGCTTCAGACTATGACAGCTGCTATGGTGAGTTGATATGTCGTGAAAAAGGAATCTTGCATTTTCCATATTTCTTCCTTTTGTATGTGTTGATTTTAACTACAAGTCTTGTAGGAAAAAAGACCAAAAGCCATTAAACACGCTCTCAAGAATGATTGGCATTACAAAATATTGTGAGGGGGTAACGTGAAGGATTAAAGAAACTTGTTAGAGGCCAAGAGGAAGAGTTGGAAGAGGCTATTGAGTCTGATCCAAGTGTTACTATTACTCCCCCATTTCTAATATATCACGAAGATAAATGGTTGTGCGCTCACCAAAAAAGGAGCAGATCATTTACAAGTGATCACGCTCGTATGATTACAGAAAAAATTGTAAGTACTACTTCTATTATTTTGTTTCAGTAGACTAATTATATTATTTCTTATATTTTCTCTTTTTATGTTATAGGTTGATCTTAAACAACAAGAAGCCTATGGCTCTTTCTAGTCATATGGTAGTAATGACATCTTGATTATTGCTACAGGTAAGCAAGATCATAGGGATTGTGTTAGAGGAGTTAGATAAGGTGTTAGTATAAGAGATTATTTTAGAGTATCTCCACGATATTCTCTATATGTGATGAGGGTAGAGTTAGAATCATTATTATCCATCATAGGGACATAAGCTAAGGCAGAGGCTTGGGTAGAGGTGAGGGCACAGGTAGGAGCTTCAATTGAGGCACGATTACAAGAGGGTTTGGCAAAGATCAAGGAAGAAAGGTTATCCATGATGACATCAAGAAAAAAGGAGTCAAGTGCCCCCCAAATGCTCTCTAACACAGCCCGCCCTAGCACTAAAGGGAGTTGTTGCATGGTCAGGCTAGTGTTAGAGGATGTTGAACCTTGTGATCTATATGTGGAGGATCCTCTCAAAAGGTTAGTGGCACATAGTTCCATCCATATCTTAGGGACAACTGCCCACCACATCCAAATTTAGAACGATTAGTCAAGGTGGCAGTTGAAGACGCGATAATTGAATATGCTCTTGTCCGAATTATGACTGATGAGGCAAAGACTATGAGTCAGGCTAAGGGGACTTTCATATTATGTCCAAAGCAACTTGTTTCAGATCACGTCGCATTATCCCCAAGTGAACTTCCTACACCTACCAATTTGAGTACCATGCAATGTGTGATCCGATTGGCATCTGACGAAATATTCCATATGGATACGTTGCCTATGGATTCAGTTATAGGTAACACGGGGGCACCTACCTTTGTTGACCATGCAGATGTGAAATATGTTATTAGTCCTAGGAATGAACTAACCTCTAGGTACATCTAAGTGTTTTTTATGTAAGTCTAATTTAAATGTAAATATATGTAATAACAAAATTCACGCAAGCTGAGTGTTCGCATTAACTAACGTCATGTTTATATTAACTATAGGTACATGCAAGCTGAATTGGTTTCCAAGGCCAAACAAGGTCGGTTCATATTCCTAGGCCCATTTTAGATTTATTCAAAAGGGACCTCCCAATCTTTAAGACTTTAGTACATTTCAAGGAGGCTTGGTGAACTGATATTGATTATTTTTTTGCACCATATATGCAGGAGCAAGAATAATAATATTTTATTTTTTTCATACTAGGTTTGTATTTGCTTAATGGTAATAATCATTATTGTTTAATTATTTTCTACAGCAATTATTGGCAATTGATCATACTATGTAAGCATACTTATAAAATTTTGTCAAATAGGACTGACCTGACTGAGGAGATAAAATTTTATTTTTAATGATTTCATATTTCTTCTCAATTTAATATATATTAGTAATGCCTTAATTTGTTTTTTTAATTTGATATTACATATGTTTGATCAACCTTACTTATTTCTTGAATAAGATATTGAGGACATGTGTAATCGTTGGTCTGAGTTTTTTGTTCAATACATTTCTTCTCAATAGTATTTATGTTTCACTCAATACATTTTTGATTTTTTGTTCAACTAATTGCACCTTTTGTATTGAATTTTATTAAATGAATAATAAGCAAAGCAATTGAATTATGTCTCAGCATCTTGAACTATGTCTCTGTTGCTGTCTCTTTGAGTCATATATTTGAGTAGTTTTTTGTGAAGATTCAGGGGATGGGGTAATGAAACAATAAACGGGTTGTATTTAAAAAAAATAAATCGGACAAGGAATACTAGCAGGTATAGAAACAATATATAAATATTATAAGATCTATACCGGTTTGTGCAGGTAAGGTGTAAAAAATGGATTCATCTACACTAGATGTACTCATAACCAGTATATGAAATTCATTCATCTACAACGAGCGTATAAAAAATTGGTGTGGAAAATGCATTCATTTACACCGGATGTCCTTACAACTGGTGTAGATATTAGCAAATTCTATATATGTACTTTCATATTGGTTTAGAAAAATATTTCTTCTACCTTAGTGTACCACCTATTTAAAAGGTGTACACTTTCTACACAGTTTATATCTACACCAAATCATTGTCTGCTATAGAATACCATTTTAAACCAATTTAGAAAAACTTTTTGTAGTAGTGACAATCAATTGATTGAGGTTTTATTTTAGACTTAGTGATTTGATAACTCCCAATTCAAATTAAGAGTGAGGAAAGCTTTGTTTTCATTATCAAGAGGCATTTATATCATATTTCTTCTGGGAACCACACCATTTTCGCATTAACCTAAAAGACCAAAAACATTTACTTTCATTGCATCCTTACTTTTATTACATCAATGTTTGATCAAACTAAAAAACCTTGCTACCATTAAGGTTTTCAATGTTTTCATTAGCCAATTTAGGATTCCACATTAAAGGCTCCTTGAGAAGAATGATAGGGTTGTGCATTATACTACATTTTAGGTGCAATCTTTATTTTGAAAGTTCAAATGGTGACAATCTCGAGGCATTTCACACATATAGCATGTGAAATATTATCATCAAAATATCTCAGATATATTTAATATAAAGAGAGGGTTTAGAAATGGTCATTTAGTTTCAACAACTGGATGAATTGATCATGGAGTTTTTTGCCTTCCTCTCCTATTATGTTTGAGCATCTTTTGTGTTGGCATGAATGATTCTCCTTTCAGCTTGTTGAAAATGAACTTTGTAGTTTCAATGCTCCTTTCTCTATCAATTATCAATTTTGATGTTTCTTTCCTGTAATACATTGAGATTTTCTTTATTCTCCTATTATAAATTCAAATTTCTTTCTTCCTTGGAGAATTGTTAATATGGTCCAGTATGTATAATTAATGATTTCTATATAAGACTAGAGAAATAACTCCTCATCAAAACATATCAATTCTCAGTGAATACAGATTAATATGTTTATAATTGAGTTTGTAAAGTATGATACTCATAAATAAAAGCTCTTCCTTTTGGAAGCTATTTTGAAAAAAATAATGTTTCCATTTTTATAGAAAATAAATTATTTGATTCTTTAAAAATAATGGTTTCATATTGGAGAAGAATATCTTTGTAAGATCACATGTTGAGCAAGAATGTTAACATGTTTTGGAAATTTTGTAAGAGTAAAAGTCAGATAGGATATTAACAGAAATGAAGATTCAAGGACTTTCTCATTGTTTTTTAATAGTGATACTTATTAACTCGTTGGTCCAAATAGCAAGTATATTCTAGTGAATAAACATTTTAATCATAAGGCTTTGATGTTACAAAATATTTTGTTTTCTGAATAGATAGGCTTGAACTTATGCAAGTGATTAACTTGTTAAACAAGAGATAAGGAGTTCAGGCACATGACAGTAAACTTGGAATCAATGGTGACTCTGGAAAATGGATTACGAGCATTTTTTAAGTTTCCAAATAGGTGTATTAATCTCTAATACTGATGCCCACACGTTTCAAAAACAAATATTTTTAAAATCATTTGTATGCCTTAATACAACAAAAATATTTGCATGAGTTGAAATTTACAATTATCTTTCAAATCATGAATATACATTTTTATAATTCAAGCTAAATTTATGAGACAATTTAAATTATTATATGAATAAATATGCATAATTTTATCCATTTAGAAATATGAAAATATGAAATATAAATGTTGATTGCTAAAGGAATGCAACAAGGAACAAGTATTCATTACCCTAATCCAGAATTCAATTAAGCACAATAAAGAGACAAAGATTATATTTCACCATATTTCCACTTGTCCTTGTGCCTATTTGATTTCTACTTACTGATTCTTCATATTTGTGAGATTCAGCACCAAAATCAAAAGTCTGCTTATTAATATTTGAATTTGTCTATGTGTGGCCATATTGTTGAGATGCAGCTTTCTCTAACTTGCTTTCCTACAATTTAAATCTTTTTCTTCCACGGCATCCAACTTGTTCGGATCCATCATAGTTTAGTTATAGGAAAAGCTTCATAATCCACATGCTCAATGAATAGGATCAATTTGGAATAATTGAGCATAGTGAAATAAATATGCCTTTATACATAGAAGATATATTTTCTTTTTAATTTATGTATGCACAAAGAATTCAACTATTAAATATTGCAATCTTTTGTAAATATGTTTGTTAAATAGTTTTTTAATGAAAATAGTATTTCATAGCAATGCAATATTTAATATTTGTTAAGGTCTTTAGTGAGTTATCAAAATCAAATATTCAAATATGATGATTGACTCTATCTTTTGTCTCACTACTCTTAATTTTCTTTATTCAATGTAATGCTAGTAAGTAAGGAAGAATTTTGATACCTTTCTTTTGAGCATAGTTTTTAATGCATCTCTTTTGTGATGCTGAGAATTTAGATTTCTCGCTTTAATAATTTACAATCATCTTAGTGCTTCATAAATTCAATTTGTCTTTTCTCATCATAGTAGTTGAATGGTACTCTGTGGCAATCCATCGAGATGCGAGGTGCTCTTCTTCTTTATCTCCATTGCTTTTCTTTATGGATGTTCTTTGTAGCTCTAGTAAGGGTGTTCATTTTTTCCTATCCCCGGATTGTCCCGATCCCGGGTAATTTGGGACAGGTCCGTCCCATCCCGTGAAGGGTCAGGACGGGACGGGTCTCGGTCTGGCCCTCGGGATTCCCGTCCCGTCCCGAATATTTTTTTAAAAAAATAAAAAATATTTTTATTTTATTTATTTTTTTATAAAAAGTAAAAATAAAAAATGTTATTGGTTATATTATATTATTTATTAGATGATTGTATTTTTTTCTTCCTTATATATATTTATTTCTTTACACATGAAGCAATAACTTCAGTTGGTGAAGTGAAAAAATTGAAAAAGTAATAGTATTTGTAGTATAATTAATGGTATTTATTATTTTAAGTTGCTAATCGTAATAAAGAGAATTTAATTTCTTCTATTATTTTTTGTGTTTTGATTATATGTTACTAATAGATAGGATATACATAAAATATCTAATAATTTATTTTTTTTAAATTGGGTTCGGGAATTCCCAAACCCGTCCTAAGTGCTCTAAGAGTTTTCTTGTTGATCGTGTGAGTAACTCTCTTATAGGCACTTTCTTCTTCTATAGGCTAATCCATCCGTTTTTAGAAATATCCTGTAATTTGGTACCCATTTGTATTTGGGTCTTTGATTGTTAGTATTGGACCTTTATTATACTTTGGGTACACACATATTTATTTCTCAAATTAAAATTTCTTTTAAAATAATATGTGTCAGAAATATGACCTTGTTTACCACAATAGTTGTAGATAATAGGATGATTCACTTTATAAGTATATTTGCAAGTATTGTGTTGGTCGAGAGGAAGCAATCTATTATTATAGATTTTCTTCTTTCATGATTAACCTCTCTCCTTTTTACAAGACTTCTTAAAACATTTTGAGAAATTGATTATTCAAACATATTAAAAACATTATAATCAATAAATCACCATAAAAATCATTTAAGAAAAAAATCACTTTTATTTCTAAAAGCAAATCCTATGTAAAAAATGTTTTGTGCAAAAACAATATGCAAAGTCTTTCTTTCTATTTTTAATCAAAATGTTCTTCGAAAAATATCATTTTTTGAATCAAGATTTTCATAAATCATTTGAGAAGAAACAACAAGATAACATCTTATCAAAAGCAAGTAGCACGTTAATTCTAAAATCATTTATCTGTGCTTTTGATAAACTAGAAATTTTTTCTATTTATCAAAGTGTTATTCAATAAATATACTAATCGAATAATACTTTGATAGATGAGTCTTGAAATGCAATTCAAATAAAAGACTCTATAAATTGGTAGACTTTACTTATTGATTAATATTTTGATAAATATATTTCAAAACAATTTTTACAAAGCTTTCTTTGTAAAATCTTATTGATAACTACTTTGATAAATATTTTCATAAAACACTATGAGTCATTATTAAATTTATCGAAAGCTCTATCAATAAACATATTTATCAAACAAGTCTTTGAATAGATATAGTTTTTAAAACAATGACTCAGATTGTTCATTTATATAAGGTTTTATTGATAAGCAGCCTTATTGAATATGTTTTCGATAAATACACTTCAGAAAATAGATTTTCTTCACAAATTTTGTTATGATTTATCAAAGAGCTTATTAATCAATCCCTTATCGATAAATGTTCTTTAAAATTCTTTTGAAATCGTTTCTCAATTGTCATCATCAAAACATCAGAGTCTAATAATATTGACAATATTTGAAATCAATGAAATCTTTGCTATTTGCTTCTGTGTTATTTGCCACTAGATACTTTTCATTTATGTGCTTAATTTTTACTTCATAGAAATTCAATATTTTTCAAAGCTTCTCAATTAAGTTTTGACATCATCAAAAAGGAGGAGAAATGTTAGTCTCCAATATTTTGATTATGATAATTAATTGAGAAAATATTTCAAAAAGTCACTTAAATGATAAGTATTTATTGATAAGGCATTTATTCGATAAGTGAGAAACAAATGTTGAAGTAAAATATGATTTTGAAAAGCATTTATTGAGAACCTATATATAAGGTTTCTTATCGATGAAGACTTCAATAAATCATGAAGAATTTAGTTTTTGAAAATTCTAAGTCATTGTTTTAGAACTAATATTATTTGAAGACTTATTCGGTAAGAGAATTTATCGAAGAAGCCTTCGATAAGTATAACATAGACTCAGTTTAGGAAAGAATTGTTATAAAGGTCTTTATCGAAGTGTTAATCGATCAAAATATTTATCAATAAAGACTTTTATTAATAAACTCTATTTTTAAAAGAAGAAAATCTTATTTCAAAGCTTCATTTATCAAAAGATTATTTGATAAATGGATTTATCGAACACCTTTTCGATAAATGAGAAAATTTGTAATCTATCAAAAGCACTAGTAAATGACTTTGAATATATTTTTCTTCTTGCTTTTGATAAAATACTATCCTATTTATTTCTTCTCAAAATTTTTTATTACTCAAAATTTCAAAATTTGATGAAAAAAATTTAAAGTTTATTTTCCAAACTTATCCAGATCAAATGAAGCACTGATATATGAAAAAATGATGTTGACAATATCTGAATTATTCTTCTCAATTGATCTATGGAAAACTTGAATTAACTTTTATATATGATCAAAGGTTTGAGAAAGAAGGACAAGTTGTTTTCTGTTTGAATTCAAGTCACTTAAGCTTTAATTTGATAAATTTTTTGATGATAATTCATTGCTTATAATGGTGTTGATTTATTTAAATCACTTATGGTTTGATAAAACTTGAATTTATGACAATAAGATTATTCATGAAAGAAGGAAGTTTGATTCATTTATCTTCAATATTTAAAGCTTATTTATCAAAAAGCCATTTAATCATACTATTTATCAAAATCACATTCAATAATATCTTTCTTCTTAAGCTCAAATTGAATTAAGTCTCCGGTTTAATTGGTGGCTCTATAAATGTTTAGCTTACGAGTTGCTTTGATTGAATAAATAATCTTCATATAAATTTATATGTTGATCATATTTACTAAAAGATATTTATAAGCCTTATTCTGATTTGTGATATGATTTTAACGAGTTTATGATCTTATGAATCGATAAATAATCTTATACATTGATGTTTCCAAATAAGTTTTATGATTTGAAGAAAAGATCAAAGAATACAAAAGTCTATGAAAAGTTTAAGAGAATGTTCTTCAGTATTTATCAATAAGTTATTCAAAAAGGTTATTTATTGAAGAACTCCTTGATAAATAAAATATTGTGAAATATATCGATAAGTCTGAAAGCATATGTTTTGGAAGAATATTTTTCAAAGAGCTTTACAATAAGGATGTTTATCAAAGTCCTATTCGATAAATCCATAACTATTTGAATGAAATTCATTGGAGATTTATCAAATACCTTTTCGATAAAATTGTTTATCAAAGTCTTATTTGATAAATCCAAGAACTATTTCAAATGAATTCATTTGAGATTTATCGAAATCCTTTTTTGATAATACTAGTTATCGAAGAATTGCTCGATAAGATTTAAAATTGTTTCAATGCAATTTATCAGTAATTTATCAAAGACCTTTTTGATAAGGAACTTCTTCGAGAAACTCTTTGATAAATCAAGCTTATTTGTGGAAAGCTTTTTAAACTAAACTTTGACATATTTTGATCTTTAATCTAAATCATTTGAAAATAATTGCTACATGCTTACATTGATTATATATCTTCACTAAAGCATATTTCAAGATCATTTATAGAATGAGACAAGATCAAATGAAGAAGATCAACCAAAGAGCCAAAAGATATATGCACATGTTAGTAAATAACAACTATATTCAACAATGGCTATCTCAATAGCTACTTCAATAGATTTATGAAGAACCAACTATAAACAAAGAAAAACCACTTTTATTATATTTAGTAATTGTATCTCTGTTTCACTGTATTTTCTCTTCTTTGGTACAGAGCTTACCATATCATTAAAAGAGAGAAAAAGATAGTGTGTGCTTAATTGATTATCATAATTCCTCTAATAGAGAGAGATTTATAAAAATACATTTCAATTTTTGAATTATTCGAGAGTGTGAGACTATTAAGTGAATTGTCACCTTCCAGGTTGTAAGGGGAGTGAGAGGGATTCTCACTGATAAATACCTTATGGGTTGTAAATGAGAGTAAGAGGGGATTCTTACTATAATATACTAAGGTACCAAGAGTCCTTGGAGAATATTGGAATACTCAGAGGAGCTCTAGGGACCAGACATAAGCCAAGTGGATTAGGCCAAACTAATATAAATTGACTCTATACAATATTTCTTCATCAACTTCTTTCGGTGATATCATTGTTCTAAACTCTACTATTTGATTTTGCTTTAACATTCCTAGAGTTTTTGAAAATTTTTAAAATACTCAATTCACCACCTTTGGGTGTATAGCAGCAACATATTCTTCCTCTTGATAAATAGTACCAGAGCACCCTAGGGTGAAATGGTAGGTATAATGAAACCCTTCTCTAACAACTCCTCTATCTTCTTCTTTAGTTAGGTCATCTCATTAGGAGTCATTCTGTATTGGAAATTAGTCCAGCTCCAAGTATAATATCAATTGTAAACTCAACTTGCTCTAGAGGAAGTCCCTTGATTTTCATACAGAATACCTCAAAAAGTTGCTTGACTACTGTAATCTTCTCAATCCCTTCTTCTACTTTAGCTTGCATTGTGAAAAAGATTAAATACCCTTGACAAACTATTTGAAGGCATTTATTATCCTGGGCCTCAATATAAAGTTTAGTCCAGCAATATATTTTGAGATGACAATAGTCTAGACCAATAATAGCATCAATATCAGGGAAGGGCATACATATCAAATCTAGTATAGTGAATAATGTTTAAGCCAGACAATACAGTTCAAACAAGCATCAGAGGTAATTACTTTCGTACTGGTAGGAGTGGAGACACATATGTCATACGATAAAGTATTAACTACCAAGACTAGTCATTAATTCACATGGTAATTATTAATAATGATTGTACCTTGTATCATATCAGGTGTTTTCTTGGCTTCCTCTTGGGCAATAGTGAACACTAGTTGTCATATCCCCAATTTTCTTATCTGATGTATATGTATAGTTTATATGAAATGGATATGAAATTCTTAGAATAAATTGTATCATATTGAGGAAGGAAAGTAGGGGATTATTAACTAAGGAAAGTTCAGGGACCTAAACAAAAATTAGAAAAGGTTGAAAGCCAAAAGTAAAAGTAGAAACAAAAGGAGGGACCTAAATGTAATTAACCAAAAGTTTAGGGACCTAAATATAATTAAATAAAAAGTCAGGGACCTAAATGTAATTATGAGAAAGTTGAACCAAAAAAGTTTAAAAAATGCCCGAAATCATATTAGACCCAAATTTTACCAGTAGATAGACAAAATTATTCCTGTCAGTTTAACGCAACACAGAATTTTGATTTGAGGTCCCCGATTAATTGATATAAATTCCTGAAGTCAGGAAGAATTATTATAGTATTTTTTAGACATCAAAATCATATGGAAACTTACAGTAAATTTCTATATTTAATATAAAAATTTATAAAATTGACAGAGTTAGAAAATGAATCATGTAGATTTCTTACGAGATTTTACAGTGAAATAGAGCACCCGATAAATAAGGTCAGAAGAGATTTCTTAGGATTTGTGCCATAAAGATAATGGACCAATACCAAGGCCCAAATGGTGTCCAAATAGGCCCAATAAGATAATGAGACAGTTAAGTGGGCCAAAGTCCAGAGCAACCAGGGAAAAGTATGAAATTATGAAAATACTCCTAGATAACCAGCTTGTGCTAGTGATAGATGGAGGGCATTTTGATCATTCTGGATAGGCTAAAAACATCCAAAATAGTATAAATATGATTAGTTAGAGCCAGTACATGCCCTGAGGCAGTATAAGGAGGTGTGAAATGATAATTATGCCCTTAGGGTTAATATATGCAAGAAAGGACATTAAGGATATTTTGGTCATTTTCTAAGGGATGGATGGCAGATAAATACTCAATCTAACAATATCAATGGTATGATAAACCTAGACACTGAGTTCCATGATAGAATACATATCCTGGAATATTATAAAAATTAGGAACAGAAAACAGTCTTGTTTTTGTGAAACTGCTCCGATCGATACCGGACTGGACTGAAATTTTTCCTATAAGTATATTTACCTTTTTCTAGCCAAACATACCCCTAAATTATGTCATGCATGGCATCAAGTTTTGGCTTCTTGGGCAAGCTAGATTAAAGACTTAATATAGACTATTAGATCAAGTAGTAACCAAATCAATCTTGGCCATCTATTTCCATCCAAATTTATCTATAAATACCCCCTCATTTCATAATTCATTTGGAAGCTTTGGGAACCTTAGGGAAACTCTGGGAAAATTTCATTTGAACTAAGAAAGAAGCACACAACTTGGAGTAATAAGCAAGGTAACTATCTCCCTTGTTCTTGAGCTTTATTCTAGCAAGCTAACTCTTGATTTTAAGGGGTCTTTGTGCCATATTTCCCTTGTGGTTGCTGCTGGAAGTACTGTCCACATGTGATAAGAATATGAGTTTTATGTTATGGATAGTTTAGACAAGCTTAAACAAGCTAGAATCAAGTGGTATAAGCTTGGAAATTCAAGTATGCATGTAGATAGAAGTTTGTGTTCATGGCTATTACTGTATGTGACACTACTCATATGTTGGAATTTTATGATTTTAATACTTCCAATGAGTTTAAGATGGAAAATTGTCTAGGGTTAAAGTAGGAGAACAAGTATTGTAAGCATTGGAATTAAAATGGGAATTTTTGGAAAATCGAGGGTTTCACTTCGATTTGACACAGTAGCTCATAGGATGTTTTGATTTTAGAAATTCTGGTTTCATATTTGGATTCTACATGAAAAATTATGTGAAAATGAACCATGAGAATTTATTTTAGAAAGATGGAAGTAAGAAACATAACATGGAAAAAGAATGGAAGTTAGTGAAAAACAAGTCTTAGATTTATTTTCAAGTTGAGTTGTAACTTGATATTACTTTATAATGGATAGGTTTTGAAATTTGTGAGGGAAGGAAATTATCTCAAGAAGACTTTGACAAGGATAGCTAAAGAGGTAGCAAGAATACCTAACTATAGTTTCATGTTTGCTTGCTTGTTAGTTATGGTGTTTGGTTAAGCATGAGATTGTGTCATCATGTTGATGATAAAGTATAAAAGATTGCAACTCTTTGCAACTTATGTCATGAAAATATGCATGTTAGAGTTTGATTATGTACCATTATGAAGTAGCTCCCATCTCATGATAACATGTTAAGCATCCAATTAATCATGCATGATATTATAGTTTGTATGCATTGCTATTGGGATTTCTATGAAATCTCATTCTTTCCATATGCATAACCATGTCATAGGTGCTGGAACATCTCAAGGAAAAAGGGTAAACATAGAGGTATGAATTTGTATAATAAGTTATATTGCTTACTTGACACTATGGAAGGATGTGATGATGTGCATAGTGTATGATCATGTAGTTGTATCCTAAGGCTGTGACTTTGTTACAATGATTATGATGCCTAAACTAGCGATTTTGAATGTGAAATTTGGTATGATAATAGCTAATATACATATCTTTAAATGAACACTAAGAATTCCTCAATTGGTTAAGTATTTGATTTGTTATGATTTTTCTAAGGTGAAGTTAAAATCTGGAACTAAGATCAAGTAAGCAACTGGAGGCAGTAACATTCCAACGTTAATTTTGTATAGTAAATGAATGAGTTTTTCCATGAAATTTTGTGATATTAAAGAGCACATCTAATGCTTTAAATCCATAGGTAACACAATTCATTTCAACAAGCAATTAAAGAGAAATGAATTTTTGAATTTAAGGCAAAGAAACTGAAACTTCCATATTTTAAAAAATGAACAGCATTTTTTAACGAATAAACTGATTTCATTGGGACAATGAAACCTTAGTTTTGCATTTTTCTTTCTTCAAATTTTAATGAAAGAGGTTTCATTAGAAATTGGAATCACCCTATTCTAATTTTTTTTACATTTAATTATGAATTTTCTAAGTTGGGTACATGTTCTGGAATTACCAAATGAACAGTAGCGTGAACAGTACTGAGAGCAATTCTGTTGAAAATGCATGTTTCTAAGGCAAATGGTTATGTAAGTGGTTCAAATGATTTCCAACTAAGTATAATTAAGGTTAAAAATAAGGATACAACACCAGTACCTGTGTAGCCTAAGGTCATCGACATTTTGTCGGTACTCCTTAGCATAATGTCCCATCTTGCAACAAATATAACACACATTCTACCCTACCAGGAATGGCTTGTTCCCATATTTTTTCCGCATATTATATACTCCCTAGACTTTTACTAGCTTCTCTGTCCTATTGGCCTTATACTTTCTCTAGCCTTCTTAATATTTCACTATCTCTTCCTCTTTCTATTACCATTATTGTTGGAAGAGTCAGTGCCCTGATATGTTCTCCCTGGCATTCTCTCTATCTTAAGGGTTGGCTTGGATAGCTCATGGTGGTTTAGACTATTTTTTGTGATTATATAGGCCTCAACTGCTCTATTGAACTCCACGAACTATTGGGGAGCTATAATTCTTCTCAAGGACTATTTCAGACCCTAACCATTTTCTTCATTAACTACCTCTTATCATCCCTGTAACACAAATAGGTGGAATAATAGAAGAGTCTGATGAACTTTGTCAGCTACTGATATGACACAAATTGTGTATGGTTTCTATAACATTTTGAGGATTTTATGACAACTTTACCATTCATTTTATACCTACAATTGTGTTTTTATGGTAATACATGGTTGTGCTTGGTAATATGCTAATTTAAGGGTGAAATGGTGAATTAACTCCTTCAAACTGCATAGATGTTATTCTTTAGTAATTGGTTGGACTTTTATAGTGAGCTTTGATATTGAATTACAGGTATTTTGGAGGAGAACCAAGGATTAACATGAGCAGAAAAGAGATCACAAGACAAAGAGAACCAAATCAAGGATGGAAACCTCTATGCACTTCAGTCATGACCAAAATGTCTACAAGTCGTGAGCTCAATTCTTCTGGAAAGTTTTCCTACGTTCATAGGTCACGACCAAAAATAGGATATGGTCGCGACAAAAGAAGAAAATCAATAAAGCTGCACATTTTTTATTAGGTTATCCTAGCTTTAAAAGGATAGGGAAGCAGCAGGAGTCAGGGAGGATGGTTTTTTACCTGATACGGCAAAAAAGTAGTGCTCAAAACATTCTCTCCACAACCTACCTCATATCTTCTATCATTCATCCTTCTATCACCATTTTTTTGCTTTCTTCATGGCATCACATCTGAGCTGCGATTATAGCACAGCAGGAGTCATGAGAGGCTAAACCTTTAGTCTCTTAGTGATAGATCGCACATCTTGAACTCATGGACTGTACTGTACTGGGGAGTTTTTGGTTTTAATTTCATATTTCTTATGTTTTGGAATTCCTAGATCTTCATTTTTTATTTTATGAGTAAGGATTGGATATCGATCGATTATTTAGATTAGGTTTTGTAATTGAATTTTGATGATTTAGATGTTGGTTTAATATGAATATTGTAGTTTTGATTTATGGATAATTGGGCTTTTATCAACGATCGTTGCTGATTGATTCGATTGCTTGAAATCTATGGTTATGGATCGATGATCATTCGAGGGTATCTTCATCATCTGATTTAATTACACGCTAAGTGGTTTTTAAATAGAGCATTAGTGGTTTTTGAACTAGCTTTGATCAAAGAAGTTCAAGGAATATTAATGTTCTAGACTCAATCGATCGATTGAGGTTTTATTTAAGATTTAGTGATTTTAAAATTTTCATATCATATTCAGAGTAAGGATAGATAGGTTTCCATCATTAAGAGTCTTACTCAACATATTTCTTTCACAATCCACTAAATTTCCATCTTAATAAAAAATATAAAAATATTTACTTTACTGCACCCTTATTTTATTGCATCAAAAATCAACCAAACTGAAAACCCATTTTTACTTTCACTCAGGTTTTCAATGATTTTGTTACCAATCTACTAGGGTTCCAATAAAAAGGGCTCCTTGAGAAGAACGATAAAGTTGTGCCTTATACTGCATTAATGCAATTACTTTTATTTTGATGAGTCGAACGATGACAATCCGCGCAAATCAATGGCGCCATTGTCGGGGAGCCAAGTGATTGGTCCATTAGCAATTGGATGTCAATTTCATTATTTACCTGAGCTATTTTTTGTTTGAATTTTAGTTTTTGTTGTTTTTATTGCATAGCATTCTGCATTTTTCTTTTCTTTCAAGTTTATGTGAATTTACTCTCCATAAAAGCAGTCATGACCAAACCACATTTTAGTCATAACTTGAAATCCATTTAAGAACTTGTAATCTCTGTGTAATTGGGTCATGATCTAAACACCGTTGTGTCGTGACCAATTGAACTTTTCTACTGTCAAACTTCTGTGTCTAATTATGATTGCTTGCCTGGTTATTCTTGATTGTGTTGGAAATCGTGCCCTAGGGGCCAATCATTGTCTTATGAACATTATTGATTTATTAATTTATTAATTGTGCTATCATATTATTTGCATGTTTACTATGATGACCATCCTTGGATAATTCATGATCTTATCCTAAATATCCCTTGTTGGTCATCTATACGGGAGCACAGATGAAATAAGACCAGTATGACTTTAAAGATATATAGAGATATAAATCAGAGTCATAAGCACATGTAAGAGTACAAGGTGTTGGACTGACCCACTATGAGAGAACTGCATGGGTAACGTCATAAGATTCTCTCATATACAAACCATGTCAATATGCCCTTTGACCTGAGATCATCATGGATTCCTACATGACAAACGCTCAGCTTTAACCTAGTCAAAAGTCACTTTTGACCGAGTGATCATAAAGACTATGTTTGGGTTTAATGGTTTTTCATGCGGAGCAATGTGAATGGTCAAGATGGAATTTATCCCTCACATTCGTAGAGAGATATTACTGGGCCCCTCGATGAGTGAGTCTGAGAAATGTATGGTCATACTGTAATGGAAAGGTAGTTCTATTTCTATAGTCAGACTACTCAGGGATCAAGAAAGTAACGGTCAGGAATAGGAGGATGACATTATCCATGCCTCAACTATGACCAAAATATCGCATGACAGAAGGGACATGATATGGTTGTATAAAAGGTTACATCGTTTAACTATCCTCATATAATTTGGGTAGTCGTTATGTCTTGCTAGAGACCACTTACGACTTGTGGGCCAGTATAGCAAATGGCCCATTGTCAACTTCATATGGGCCTACAGGGTCGCACACAAAATAGCCCAACACGAGCTATGATGTCCAGATTCATTGAATCTAAGACATGTCCGGATTCAATGAAAGATCCAGGGTGGATGTATATATTTATTTATATTTATATTCGTATATATATATAAATTTGTATATATATATATTATATAAGAGATATATGAGATTTAATTTATAAGGATAAATTAAATCTCTATCACGTTTGAATTTGAAATTCAAATTGATAGGATATCTCATATAAGAGATATTTATAAGATTTAATTTATAAGGATAAATTAAATCCCTATCACGTTTGAATTTGAAATTCAAATTGATAGGATATCTCAAATTTGATTTATGAGAATAAATCAAATATAGTTCAGTCTCATCTTTATTTAAAGTTAAATAAATAGATAACTAAATCTGTGGGACAGATTTAATATTATTTATTTAATTAGTTTCTTATAAAATTATACAATATATGATATTGTATTATTTTTAGAATTAATATAAGATTAACTCCAAAATCTAATTCGGTAGAGAGAAAAACGCATAGCATCCTATATATCTGATTTTAGGAGCTGCGTTTTTAGCAATACACACAGAGAACACAGAAAGGCCGAAGGGGACTCTGCAAAAGGTTTACAGATAAGAAACTGCCGAAATAGAGACGGAGAGGATGAATTCTTGAGAAAACCCTGGAGGGACAAGAGACGCTAGCACGTCGTTCGTGGTTGGAATGCTGTTCGTGTGGATACCAGTAGAGGAAGCCGACCTAAGTCGTTGACTTCTTGCGATCGGAAAGGGAGCACGAGCCGCTGAGAGAAGCTGTGAACATCGTGACCAGAAGCTGTGGAAGTCACTGAGGAACACTGAGGGTAATACTTCTTCCCACTTAACTTAAACACATACGGTAGATCTTGGCAAGGAATGGAAAAAATTTTAAATTAATTTCTGCTGCGTGTCTTCCAATTCCTTTCAGATTGTTCTTGTGTTGCATGCTTAGAAGAACAAAACCATTAGTGCCTTTTGAACCTGAAATTGAGAGACAACTTAGGAAACTAAGGAGAGAATTTAGAGAAGAGGCAATATCAACATAATCTAGTTCATCCTCTAGTGTTCTAGGATCTGAAATTGGACTTAATTTAGAGATTCCATTAGAAATTTCTAATATGGCTAAGATTAATCCTAATGGGCATGATGGGCATTAGATAAGGAGAAAATGGAATACTAATTAATGTAGAAGATAATAGAAGTGTGAGGGAAATAAATCATTCGCATGTGAATTATGATCCTTATGATTTTTATAATAAAGAGGCTAATTTTGAAATTAAAGGAGCTTTGATTGCAACCTTACTAAATTTCATGGTTTTGTAAGAGAATCTCCACATCGGCACTTAAAAACTATGCATATGATCTATTCCTCGATGAAGCCCCCAATGACTACATTGGATAATGTCTTAAGGATGTGTTTCCATTTCACCTTGGAAAGGAAGGCTAAGGAGTGGTTATACAATCTGCCAACTCATTTCTCCACTCTTACATGGGATCAGTTGAAGTCAACATATTTAGAATAGTTCTTCCCGGCCTTTAAGATAACTCAGATAAACAAGGAAATTATAAACATTTTGTAATAGGATGGATAGTCCTTACATGAATATTGGACAAGATTTATTAACTTGTTAGCTTGATGTCCACACCATAACATGACAAAAGGCTGATTTAGTAGACATTTTCTTTGATGGTCTACTCCCTCACAATCAGGTGTCCTTAAATGCAGTAGCAAATAAATCTTTGCGAGATAAGACTCCACAAGCAAGTTAGGAATTATTCCAAAAAATTGCAAATGAAGACCATCAAACTGAGGATCCAAGAAGAATGACCTCATCATCTTCGAGTAATTCAAAAGAGATTTTGGCAGAAATAGCAGCTTTAGGGAACTGAATGGAAAAAACTGATGAATTTAATTGAAAGAGAGCTGGATTCCCCAAAGCAAGTTCATGCAGTGGGAACCTTACAAGCACTAATTAAAGGATGTGAGTCATGCTGTTGAATGATGCATGCTACAAGTACATGTGATAGGCAGTATGAAGAAGTAGCAATAATGTATCAAAGGAGAGAAAATCAATACTAGAAGAGAGACTTATACTTCAACACATACAGCCCTGGTTGGAGAAACTACCCAAATTTCAGGTGAGAAAATGGGGAAAATAGGCCAAACTAATTCCAAGGAGGTAGTGCTTCCTCAAGCAACTACCAAAATAATGCAAGGTCTATTGTTCTAACTGACCCTAATGCTTTAGTGGATTCAAGACCAGATGAGACTTCTCAATTATTAAAAAGTATGGCTGCATAGATGAACAACATGGATGTAACATCCCAAATTTTCCCTATCTGTATAAGACTGATAAAGGAAAGAGGTTATGAAGGGATTGTGATGGTAATCAGAAGAAAATGTAGTGATTAAAATAAGTTTTAAGCTAAAGAAAGAGAGAAGGTATGAAGTTGTAAAGAAAAGGGGCTAAATTGCAATTTAGTAAAAGTCTAGGAACTAAATTGCAATTATTGAGAGTTCAAGGATAAATTGGTCATTTTGAAAAAGAAAGGGACTAAAGTGAAAATTCTAAAAGTTCCATGGTACAAAATGAAAGTAGACATAAGCTTTGGGCCATTAAGTGTAATTATGAAAAGTTAAGGGCCTAAAGTGCAATTTCTAAAAGTTCAAGGGTAAAATGATAATTATGGAAAGTTGAACAAGAAAAGGCCAAAAACTGTCTGAAAGCATTTTAGTCCCAAATTTTACCATAAAATAGAGAAAATTATTTTGATTAGTTTAACGCAACACGAAATTTTAATTTGATATCCTGATAAATTGATATGAATTTCTAAAGTATGGAGATTAGTGCAATATCTTGTGGACCTCATAATTATATGAAACTTGGTAGTAAATTCTTATAAATAATATAAGAATTTATGAAACTGACAGAAGTAAAAAAGGAATCGGATAGAATTAATTATGAAATTTACAGTGAAATCATACACCAATAAAGGGTTAAAGGAAATGTATGGAACTTTTATCAGGATTTTTGAATCACATAAATTATGAGACTTTATAGAAAATTGATTTTATATTAAAATGAATTTCTAAAAATTTTAGAACCCTTAAAAGAATTTTATAGAATTTATTCCAAAAATTAGGAGAATTTAAAGATATCGGTATAGGATGTGCTTTGGGAATTAAACCAATTGGTAATTGGACTCAATTCAGGGTCCAAGTAACATTTTACAGTAGCCCAAGATGATAAGGAATGGTCTTGTGGTCAAATGAATTTTTAAGATATTTTTATAAAAAAGAAGAAAGAAATTTCAAGACATGTGAGGTGTATGGTGAGGTGTCTCATGTGGGACCCACCTTGTGCCACATGTTAAGCATAGCAAGAGGAATGAATTATCACATGTGCCTCATTACATTAAAATATTATAACAAATAGTTTAATGATGATTAAAATTAATCTAAAATCCAACAAATGAGAATTAAGTTTAAGCTATTGTAATAATTAGGAAATGGAAGGGTAGATTAGTACTAAGGTGCAAAAAATTACTCTATAAATACCCCTCCCTTCCCTTTGTAAAACGTAGAGCCAAGAAGCTTGGGGAAGTTGTTCTAATTTCAAAACTCAACCTAATCTAAAGCATTCCAAGAGGCATTCAAGGTACCTAGTGATCAAGCAAGCTAATAAGTAAGATAAGTAATTTATCCTAACTTAGTTAACCTCAATTTGGAAGATTGAAACTAGGGATTTAATAGATGAATTTTGGAATAATCCTCAAAGAAGCATGCTGTCTAAATCTAGACAGAAATCAAGAAAGATGAAAAACAAGTTAGAACTATGAAATATTAGCCTAGATAAGCTTGGATTATTGGCTATTACTTGAATTAATTGTGTAATCTTTGAACTCCCAATTTATGTGACTTTCGGCCTAGGACAAAACTGAAGGAAGAAGATTCAATTTGTCATATCCTAACTTTTCCCTATCTGTATAATGTTGATAGAGGAAAAAGGTTTAGAAAGGATTATGACGATGATCAGAAGAAATAATAAAGATCAAATGAGTCTTGAAGAAAGAGAGGGACTAAAATGAAAAGTTTAAAAGTTATATGGTGAAAAATGAAAGTAGAAATAAACTTTGGGCCATTAAGTATAATTATGAAAAATTGAGGGCCTAAAGTGTAATTTTCAAAAGTTCAAGGACCTAAATGAAATTTAGAAAATGTTTAAGGCCAAAACTAAAGGTATAGAAAAAAGTTGGGCCAAAAGGTATAACTACCAAAAGTTAAGGGACTTAAATATAATTTATCAAAAGTTCAGGGATAAAAATGTAATTATGAGAAAGTTGAGCTGAAAAAGATCCAAAAATGCCCTGAATCAGATTAGTCCCAAATTTTACCAGTAAGTAGAGAAAATTGTTCTGATCAATTTAACGCAACACAGAATTTTGATTTGAGGTTTCGATTAATTGATATAAATTCCTGAAGTTAGAAAAAATTATTGAAACATTTTTTAGACCTCAAAATCAGATGAAACTTTACAATAAATTCCTATAATTAATATGAGAATTTATAAAATTGACAGGGTCAGAAGAGGAATCCTATAGAATTTTTACAGGATTTTACAGTGTAATAAAATATTCGATAAATACTATCAGGAGAGGTTCCTTGGGATTTGTGCCATAAAGGTAATACACCAATACTAAGGCCCAAATGGCATCACAAGAGGCCCAATAAGGTGGTGAGACAGTTAAGTGGGATAGAGTCCAGAGCAACCCAGGAAAAGTGTGAAATTACAAAAATACCCCGATATAGCCAGATTGTACCAGTGATGGATAGAGGGCATTTTGGTCATTCTTGATAGGTCAAAAACATCCAAGCAATTATAAGGGTGATTAGTTAGAGCCAATATATACTCTGATGCAGTATAAAGAGGTGTAAAATGATAATTATGCCCCTAGGGTCATTATAGTGCTAGATAGTGAACCAAGGGCATTTCAGTCATTTTCCAAGGGATTTGTTATAACATCCTCCTTTTCATACGTCTTAGGGACCAAACAGTAGCATCTGGAACCACTTCCAAGGCTGTTGAAGTCCAATTACTTAATCTGAAATTTTACTCTTAGCGAGTACTGTTCACTGTGCGAATTCTAGAGGAGTGTCCTGACTTAGAAAAATCATAACTAATTCTATAAAAATCAAAATGGAGTGGTTCAAATTGCTACACGAAGCTAACATAATTATATTTCAGGAAAAAATGACTCATTGACTATGCCTTGACCAGGTCAACATTGGTCAGCATTCTGAAATCACTGTTCCTCCAGCATCCTGTCCCTGATTTCGGCATTCTGGTCCCACCTTTGATAAATCATATCTTTATGTGCAGATATCCAAATGAAATGTTCTATATATCAAATCGAAGCTTTGTATGTCTACTATTTATTGGAAAAAAATATCATACATTTATTCAATCATTTGCTATTGATAATTACAGCTCAAATGTCACTGCCTCCATCACGAGTTACTATTCACAGTGACAATTTCCAGCAATTATACATACATGAATCACATATCAATCATGCTAAGTAAATTAACATCTCTTCATGCATATTTATCTCCTCCATCTTGAGAAGACCTGCTGTAATTGGATTGATATGGAAGGGGTGAGATTTCTGGGGAAATCTCAGTAGTAAACGGTATTAAACAATGCATGCATTAATGTGAATACTTGTGCTTGCTTGTGAAAGTGTTAACATTGTCTAATGTACATGCTTCCATGTTACATATGAAATACAATTGGACAAAGTAATCATAGAAACAGAGCTTCATACATAAGCACATGTTCAACACAATTCAACAAAGCCATAGCACATTAAGCATAACATTCAATGTATACAAGTTTAGGATAAGTTCACTACCTGGCATATAGCCTTCCTCTAGCTTTTAGCCTTTGCTCTAAGATTTCTTCTTTTCATAGGTCAGAGCCTATACATAGCATAATAATATCTTTATTATTATTCTATCAGCATAGCTCTACTTAACTCATGATTAACTAGGGGTGATATCCTTAATTTGACATTCCCCTATCTTTCTTTCTACCTTTAGCTACCTTTATTAATAGAGATATTTCTCTATTCTAACTACTAAGAGCAATCCTATACTTTATTAGAGCAGGGACTAGGTAAATTTCGTACCTTATTCCTAAGCTTTGCCCAGTCCCTCGACTCCTTAGATTGCTCTTGGTTCCACCAGAACTCTTTCCTTTCTTTCTTTCCTTTTCTCTTTCTCTCTTCTTTCTCTTCCTTTTCTTGCTAGATCCGTGGTATGCCTTGAAATGGGAGGAGAGTGGCCTATTTATAGGTGAGAGGAGGTGGAATGAATGGTCTAGATTGATTCGTGATGAATGGCTCAGATTGCTTGCTTCCTCAAGAAGCTTTGCCTGCATCATCACGATGACATCACCCTCCCTGATGACTCACCACTCATGACATCATCTAGGACACCTCAAGGGACACCTCAGGGGTATATGTGGCAAAATGTGGGTCCCTTGGGACACCTCACCAGCTAACTCAGCCTTTCCAGAGAGTTCTAGAGTCTTTTCCCTAAATGGACGGCCGAGATCATGCCACGTGTCCTCTTGCTTTTTCTCCTTTTTCTCTAATCATGCCATGTGTCCTTTGCTTTTCTTCTTTTACTGTAATCATGCCATGTGGTGCATTGTGAGCCCCATTTATGTCCTCTCATGATTCCAGATCACTTTACCTAGTTTTATCTTGGATCGGGTCACTTTACTTTATTGAAAAAGCACTAAAATAATATTTTAATGCCTCTTAGGCCCATATTACTCTTGGGCTACATTTTTGGGCCTTGGATTGTCATCTTGGGTTTCTAACCAAGCCCAAGCACTCTGGTGGCTCGGTTTCCAAGGAACATCCTTAGTAAATTATGATAATACCCTTAGTTCCTTTTTAGTACTTATAGGAGCACATTATCTTTTCATACCTTACCAGAGTATCTCTTGACCCTGGTCAACTATCTAGATACCCTTTCTTGACTGTCTAACCTTATTCAAATGATCATAAAGCCCTTCATCTAACTCCGACTTAAGGACACAACACAGTGGCATACCTTTAGTGGCATTTTCATAATTCCTCATTTTTCTCGGTCTTTATTAGCCCTGGCCCACATACTTATCTGAAAATATCATTTGGCCTAAAAGGTGCCATTCTGGACCCTCTGTATGATCTACTATCTTTATAGGCTCAATTCCTGAGAAATTCCCCCGAAACCTATTTATCGGGTCTTTTAATCCACTGTAAATTCTGTAGTAAATTCTACAGAACTCCTTTTTAAGCTCTGTCAGTTTCAGAAATTCTTATATTAATTATAGGATTTTACTTCTATATTTCATCTAATTCTGAGGTATAGAGAATACCGTATTAATTTTCCTTCTCTTCAAAAATTAATATAAATCTTTCGGGACCTCATATCAAAACTCTGTGTTGCATCAAACTGATCAGCATAATTTTCTCTATTTATTGAGACCTCTGCTCAATAGGGTCTAGTAGCATCCCTTTTTCAAGCTATATATTGGGCTTATAGGCCTAAAAATTGGGATATGACATTTGTAATTAAGTATTGACCCAGTACAAGAATGTCAATTGTAGGAAGAATTTGAATACTAGATTTAAGGTCAGAAAGCATATTATGAAATCTTAAAAAAATAGATTTATAAAACAGTCTGGTTTTTGGGAAATCAGACTGAGCCGGTACCAGATTGGACTAGAATTTTTCCAGAAGCTTTCCCATTGGAATTTTGCCACCTAGCCCTATGAAGTGTCTCTTGATGATGTCATGGATGATGTCATAAGTCTCTTTTTGAAAAAGTTAAATCCAAGATTAAATGTGAGCCATTAGATCAAATAGTGCACAAACTAATATTGGCCATTGATTTCCACCAATATTTTTCTATAAATACCCCCTCAAATCTGATTCAAAACTGTGGAGCAGGGACCCTTTGGGAAACTATTGCAAAATGAAAACTCAAGCCAATACAAAGAAGATTCAAGGTACCAAAATTCAAGCAAGCTAGAGATTAAAGGTAAGTAATCTATCCTAACTTATTTTCCTTTGATTTGGGAGCTTGAACTTAGGGTTTTCATGGAGAAAAGTTGAGTTTTCTTGAAGGTTTTGTCCTGTCCAAAAATCCTAGATGAAAGCAAAAAGAAGAAATTAAAGTTAGAGATAGGTGATTGAAGCTTAAACAAACTAGATAAGTAATTGGTTGTTGAATCAAGTTGATATTCTTGACTTTGGCATGGTTGAACCATTTCATTTTGCACTGTTCATGATGGAAGGAAATGGAGTTTTAATGATTTAAGGCTTCCATTGAATTTATATGATGATTTTGTGTAGGATTGGATAGGTTTTGAACCTTGGAAGCATTAGAATTCCAAGTTGTAATTTTTGAGATTCTTCCCTGTTACTGCTTACTCGCATGAACTCACTCGCATAAATAGTGATTAGAATTTCATGATTTTGATGCTTCCAATGGTTTTTAAATGAAAAGTTGTGTGGGATAAAGTAAAGAAACAAGTATGGGAAGCATTAGAACCAAAATGAGAATTTTTGAAAGAAAAGAGGGTGTTATGTAATTCTATATAGAACAGTACATAGGAGCTAGAATTTCATGATTCTAAACTCATAAATGGATTCAAAATATGAAATTGTGTAGGTTAAAGTTAATACATCAATTGGTTCAAAGGCCAAGTTGATTAGTGAAGGAAGACTAGAGAAATTTATGTTAGTAAAGAGTTAAGAATTTATCAAGGATAGTCTTGAATATTGTTAGAGTTCTTGGTCCTAATGAATTATGTGATGAATATGAATGTGTTTAGGAACTTGAAACATCCAAGAAGATGTTGGGAAGTGATTGACCAAAAGACTTCATGGTTGGAAAGCTAGGGAGCAAGTGCAAAAGATCAAGATAAAAGCTTAAGTGCAAAGTAGTAGACTTATCCCTTTATGTGCTTGATGTGGTATGCTTATGGGTTGACATTTATATGATATTTGAATGATGTTGTGACATGATAAATAATGTTGAATGTATTGTGAATAATATATTTTCCATGGCCATGCACTTTTATGCAAAAGTATATAGCATGATGGCAAGTCACTAATCAAAGAAAGTTTAATAAAATTACATATCATGCATTAGCATCCATCTTGCATGTTTAAGTGGTAATGTTTGCTACTGAGATTCCCTAGAATCTCACCCTCCCATAACCAACCAATTTAGGTCAAGCATGAAGGAAAATGTATGCATGGAGAAGAGTAAAGCATGGAAGAAGGAAAGTGAAGTATTTAAGATTCTAGCATATGCTATGCATTTTCCATGTATGTAAATGCCATGTAAGGTGTCTATTTATGTGATAAAATTGTATGAAATAATTATGGAATATGTGCATTATGTATATAAATGCATGAAAGGCAAAAGAGATGGTTTATGCATGCTGGAACAATTAATGAAAGTGAAAGAAAGGAAACTGAAATGGTAAAAACGTAGGTCCTGAAGCAGTCTTGTTGTGGCTTCAGTTTGACATAGCAAATGAATTAATTAATATATAAAATTTTATGATCACATAGTACACATCTATATCTTTAAATTCATATGTAATATGCCTGATTTGGATGTGTACATCAAGAGAAATGAATTTCCAAAGTTAAGAGACAGAATCTGGAATTTCCAGAATTTCTCATATGAACAATAAAAAGTAACGATTTAACTGTATCAATTGGCAAGGTAAATGTTAATATTTATATTTTTTATTAAATATCTATGAAATATATTCAATTAGAAATTTGTAACAACTCCATACGATTTTTCTACAATTAGTTATGAATTTTTAAAGTTGGATTGTAAATCTGGAAATTACCAAGTGAACAATACTCGATAAGTAAGTTTTAAAATTTTAATTTTTGGACTAATGTAATGCTTCCTCTAATCAAATATGCTTCCGAATATGTACTTTGAGGTGGTAAAAGTAGGATGTTTCAGAATTTCAATGATCTAATGCTTCCATTGAATTTATATGATAATTTTGTGTAGGATTGAATAAGATTGGAACCTTGGAAACATTGAAATTGAGAAAGGGAGAATTTGAAACCTTCTATGTACTATTCATGTATATGAACAGTAATTAAAATTTCATGATTTTAATGTTTACAATGGGTTTGAAATGCAAAATTGTGTAGTATTAAGTAAGATCAAAGTCTTGGAAGCATTGGAATTGGAAAGAGGAATTTTTGGAAAATTGTAGGTGCTATTTCTATTTCTGTCTAGACCTGAAGGAAACATTGGAATTTTGAAATTCTTAATCCATATTTGGATTCCTTGGTCAAAATTGTGTGGGATATAGTCAAGGCACAAATTAATTCAAGGGACAAGACAATTAACCATAAATAAAGAAAGTTAGGAGTTTATCGATTTCAGAAAATGGAAGTAAATTATTAAGTTAGTTTTAAAGCTGGATTGGTATATATTGTAATAAGTGTATTACTCTACCATGATTAGGCTTTGACATTTGTTAAAGAGGAGACAAAAACACCAAGAAAGAAAGGGTTACAAGAGAGTTATTCCAAGGTAGTAAACTTATCTAACTTGTATGCTTTGCTTGCTTGGATATTTTATGTGTTGGATGTTTACTTTGATTATGTGAAGCATGTATGATTGAATAATGCTCAATTTATTTTTATGCTATGGCCATATTTTATAATTTAAGGAACATGTAAGCATGTAAAGATATCATTATGCAAGCATGATCATTAAGCACACACATATTAACATCAAGTATTGAGTTGCATACACTATTTGGTTTCCGTTTGCTACTGATATTTTCCCCAAAGTCTCACCCCTTCCATATACAAACATCACAACAGGGCTATCTTATGGAAGCAAGGAAGGAGAATGAAGAATTTATGATACATAGATACTTTGTTGTATGAAACTTTTTATGGAAATATGAAATGGGTGTATTAAATACTTATTTTAGTTCTGGTTATGTTTTATTGAGACTTAGGAAAAATAGTTAACCTTTGAATAAATGTATGAGATTGTACAGTATGATAATATAAATGTTGAACTTTGTTTTGATACTGAGAATGCCTTATTTTTATATTTGTACAAAGAGAACGAATTTTTCAAAGTTTGGGAACTAAATCTGGAAACTGTGAAACTGACCAAATGAACAGTAATTTTCCACGCTAATACTGTATTAATTGGGGTGGATTTTAGTCAGATTAATATTTTTCCTTTAAAGAGGCTTATGTTAGCTTCCTATAGCAACTTCAACCATTTCATTTTGATTTTTTTAGAATTAGTTATGAATTTTTGAAGTTGAATCACTTGTGTGGAGTTTTACCAAATGAACAATAAATCGTGGTCAAAAATTTCAGATTGTGTAATTTGACTTTATTGATCATATAAGTGGTTCCAGATGCTATTGTTTAGTCCCTAAAATGTAAGAAAGTAAGGTGTTATATTTTTGGTATTAGAGCAAGAGGTTTTGGCCCAGGTTTAGGTTAGAAACTACTCTGATTTAGATAGTTTACCTATCTTAGATAAGTGAGTATTCATTTAAGATAGATTTTGCAGGGATAGATAATGGTTGTTCGTAGGCAAAACTCCATTCCCTTAGTAAACCAAGGTGATTCCTTTCTTAAGGAAGTAGATAAGAAAGACCTAGATCTTACAAATACCTCATCAGAGAAGAAATCCTTCCATAGCAAATGGCCAATGTTAGTAGGATCCAGACAGTCTTCCCAAGGCTTGAACATGCAGTTCGGAGAGCCAGTAGATATAGTACCTATTTCTGTAGTTTCTGTTAATGATGCTGAGTTAGGTATCTATCCCTAGCCAGATTATAGTGTTCCTTCTGTAATTCCAGTAGATGAGTATGGTAATCCATATCCGGAACCAATATATCTAGAGGAGTTTATTTTAGATAATGATGATTTCTTATATTGGGTTTGCTTATACCCAAAGTGCCAACCATGGTATCCAGTAGTGTCACCACCTTATTATCCAAACCCAAGTCCATATGGTTTTGTTAAATTACTTCCGTTTAGCATCCCTAGTCCAAGTAGGCCATTACTTCCGATGTTCTACATCCCTAAAGTTGAGCAAGCCGGACCAAGTATGGTGAAGCCAGGGGAATATTTCCTTCACCAAGAGAAAGGTGTTAATGACTGGATAGGAGTCAAGAAAGCTATAGAGAGTGAACTGTTAGAGCTAGGCAATGGATTAGATAGAAGCCAGAATCAAGACCAGGCAGTATATATGGATTTTTTGGATGCAATATCAAGACTTTACTTTCGTTATGAAAGTTTAGATATTAATCTTTACTGAGTATACACTATATTAGAGTGGGATGAGCTTATGGCAAGTCAGATACTTCCATATACGATGACATGGTAGTCAAGTTTTAGGGAGTACATTTAGCACAACCCTCCAAGCAATATCTAGGAATAGATCTATAGCATAAAGCAATATGTGTGGCTAGTTCTTCCTAAAAAGAGGACATGAGTTATAAGGTTAATGCTTACTTAGGAGTATAGGTAAAACGAGACCTAGGGTGCTTGGTATATATTATATGATGATGATATACTCTATATGTTTTGTAAGAGACAATTGACTATGGCTTGCATATGTATGTATGTGATATGTGAATATGGTTTGCTGATATGCATGAATATTGTTCTACAGTATGTATATATGTTTGATAATGAATAGATGAAAGTTATTATACATACAATTGATTGCATTTTCTCAAATATAGACTAGAGGAAATAGAGACAATGGTTAATACCCATAGAACATTTAGACCTCAAGTTGCAGAGCCCCATAATGATAGGACTAACAACCAAGTAGACCCTGATGCAAATCATTAGGGATAGGCTAAAGCAACAACAATGGGTAATGGATGAAATTCGAGAGACACAAGCACGTCAGGAGCATAAAAGAGATATCGTTATAGCATTAGCAGTGATAGCAATTATTGCTAATATACGACGAATAGAAGAAGTAATCATCGAGGAACCATAATCTGGTCAAGGACAGACTGGAACTGGATCAGATACACAATAGGGGTCTATAGTGGACCAGGAAAGTATACAGACATGGATAGAATGATTATATAGGCACAATCCACATGCATTTGAGGGAGCCTTTGATGTTCAAATTGTAGAGGATTGGGTGAATTGTTTAGAGAAAATTTTTAAGGTTTTCAATTGTCTTTCAGAGCAAAAGGCACAAATGGCTATATATAAGTTAGAAAAAGATACTGACCGATGGTGGAGAAACATAGAGATTATTATGTGAGCAAGAAATACCCCTATTACATAGGAGATATTTCTCAAACAATTCTACGACAAGTATTTTCCTCTGTCTGTAAGGGATGAGCGCGAGGCTGACTTCTTGATGTTAAAACAAGGATTCTACATATCTAAATCAGATGAACAATGAGAGATGGACAATAGAGAAATTAACTCCAGGACTAAATTCTTCATTAAGAGAAAGGATTTTACCTACACAAATACAAAGATTTAATGAAGCGGTTGAAGCATGTAGAATTACAGAGAATAGCCTGTCACACCCTAAGTGTTCAAAAGATGAACCTATTACAGGACCTCCAATTAGAATGGTTCCAGTAGGACTGTCAACCTTAGCAGGTGGTAATAGGAAGTGGTTCAAATCAAGCTCAGGATAGAGATCTACTAATAAGAAAGGTAGATCAGGAAGAGGTAACATGCAATCAAGGCAGAATATAACATCCTTACTTTTATACGTCTTAGGGACCATTCAGAAGCATTTGGAACCACCTACAAGACCTTGGAAGTCCATTAGCCAAATCTGGAATTTTACTCTTTCTCGGGTTACTGTTCATATGGTATTCTAGATTACGCAATTAACTTTGAAAAATCATAATTAATTCTAGAAAACTCGAAATGAAGTGGTTCAAAAAGCTACATGAAGATAACATCTTGAAATTTAAGGGAAAAATAATTTATAGACCAAATAAGTATCCAATTGATACAGTTTATTCGTTGAAGTTTACTATTCATTTGGTCAAAAACTCTGGAAACAGATTCTGATCCCTTACTTTGGAAAATCATTTCTCTTGATATACACATCCAAATGACACGTTCTACCTATTAATTTAAATATATGGATGTGTGCTACATGCTCATAAAATTTTGTGAACTAATTCCTTCATTTGCTAGGTCAAACTGAAGTCACAACACAACTGCTTCAGGGCCTACGTTTTTATCATTTCAGTTTCTTTTCTTTCATTTCCAATAATTGTTTTAGCATGCACAAGCTATTAAATAAGCTTCTTAACATTCATATACATCATGTACATATGCAATAATTATTACAGACAAGTTTATCACATAAATAGACACCTTACATGGCATTTACATATATGGAAAATGCATAGCATATGCTAGAATCTTAAATACTTCACTTTCCTTCTTCCATGCTTTAGCTCTTCTCCATGCATACCTTTTCTTCATGCTTGACCTAAATTGGTTGGTTATAGGAGAGTGAGATTCTAGGGAATCTCAGTAGCAAACATTACCACTTAAATATGCAAGATGGATGCTAATGCATGATATGTAATTTCATTAAACTTTCTTTGGTTAGTGACATGCTATCATGCTATATACTTTTACATAAAGTGCATGGCCATGGAAAACATGTTATTCACAATACATTAAACATCATTAATCATGTCACAACATCATTCAAACATCACATACATGTCAACACATAAGCATATCACATCAAGCACATAAAGAGATAAGTTCACTACCTTGCACTTAAGCTTTCCTCTTGATCTTTAGCATTTGCTTCCTAGCTTTCCAACCAATAAGCCTTTATGTCAAACACTTCCCAACATATTTTTGGATGTTTCAATGTCCTAAACACAATCATATTCATCACATAATTCATTAGGACTCATGAACTCTAACCATGTTCAAGATTCACTTTGCTATACTCTTTATTGTCATAACTTTCCCTAATATTCACTAATCCACGTGGCTCTTGAATCAATTGATGTCTTGTCTTTAACCTACATAATTTCATCTTCTGAACTCATTTATGAGCTTAGAATCATGAATTTTCAGCTCCTTCATGGCCTGCTGTACAGAAGTGAACATAAGCACATAATTCTTTCAAAAATTCTCATTTTGATTCTAATGCTTCCCATACTTGTTTCTCCACTTTACCCCACACAAATTTTCATTTTAAAACCATTGGAACCATCAAAATCATGAAATTCCAATCACTGTTCATGAGAGTGAACAGTACTGTAAGGAATCTCAAAGACTACAACCTTGAGATTTTAATGTTTCCAAGGTTCAAAACTTTTCCAATCCTACACAAAATCATCATACAAACTCAATGGAAGCATTAGATCATTGAAATTCAATTTCCTTCCCTCATGAACAGTGCAGACCGAATAGGGCACACCATGGCAAAGTCAAGAATATCAATTTGATTCAACAACCAACCACTTAACTAGCTTATTTAAGCTTCAATCATATGTTTCTAACTTTAATTTCTTCTTTCCCCTTTCATCTAAGGTTTTTGGGAAGAACCTTCCCTTAGAGAAAACTCAACTTTTTCCCCATGAAAACCCTAAGTTCAAGATCCCAAATCAAAGGAAAATAAGGTAGGAGAGATTGCTTACCTTTAATCTCTAGCTTGCTTGAACTTTGGAACCTTGAATCTTCTTTATCTTGGCTTGAGTTTTCATTTTGCAAGAGTTTCCCCAAGGGTACATGAGCTTACGGTTCTGAACCAGAATTGAGGGGTATTTATAGCCAAAATCCAAGAAAAATGAATGGCCAAGATTGATTTGGTTACTATTTGATCTAAAGGCCCACATTTAATCTTGGATTTAACTTTTTCATAAAATAATAATTATGACATCATATGGGAAATCTCATAGGACACCTAAGAGGGTTAGGTGGCGTGCTGCCCATGCAAGGAACCTTCTGGAGAAATTCCAGTCCAATCCGGTACCGATCAGTGCAGTTTCACAACAACCGGACTGTGTTCTGTTCCTAATTTTTTTTATAATATACCAGGATATGTATTCTATCCTGGAAATTAATGTCTAAGCTTCTCACACCATTGACATACTTGTACTGGCCACAACTTAATTACAGGTCCCTATGGAAATGACCAAAATACCCTTGGTGTCCTTTCTTGCACTATATTGACCCTAAGGGCATAATTGTCATTTCACCCCTCTTTGTACTGCCTAAGGGCATATATTGACTCAACTAATCATATTTATACCATGTGCCACGTTTTTAGCCTGTCCCAGATGACCAAAATGCCCTTCATCCATCCCTGGTACAATCTGGGCATCTAGGGGTATTTTCGTAATTTTGCACTTTTTCTGGCACTGGCCCCTTCTACTGATAGACTGGTACCCTGGGTTTTGAGCCTTCCTTGGCGTCATTATGGGCCTATATATGAGGTCATCTGATCTCATTCTATCCAGGCTTACATACCGATAAATTCTATTATCGGATCACGAGTGTTAACAAACTCCCGTCAAAATTCACTGATATGTGAATAACTTTTTATACAGAACTTCTTCTGGAGTTCTGTCAAATCCAGGACATCTGACATTGTAGGGCACTCTTTCCTGTAATTTGCCCACTTATATATGAAGTCCATGAAATCTGATAAAATTTCAGATAACTTTTAGACATTCAGATAAATATCTGCTGTCTGGAGCCTTAATAAAATTTTTGTATCATGTCAGATTGTCCAGCATACCTTCCTCTATTTACTGATGGAATATAGGACTAAAATACTTCTGGGCAGTCATAACCCTTTTCGGGCTGATCTTTCTATAATTACAATTTTGCCCTTGAACTTTTCTCTTAATTACATTTATATCCCTAACTTTTTGGATATTTACATTTAGGTTCCTAAACTTTTGAAAATTACAACTTTTGGCCCAACTTTTGTTTCTACTTTAACTTTTGGCCTTTAAACTTTTCCAATTTTTGTTTAGGTCCCTTTCTTCCTTCAAGACTCATTTAACCTTTATCATTTCTTCTAATCTTTGTCATAATCCTTCTTAAACCTCTTTCCACTATCAGTACTATACAGATAGGGAAAAATTAGGATATGACATTTCTACCCCCCTTAAAATAAATTTCGTCCTCGAAATTTACTTAGCACCTTAGTCAGTAATCTTAGATAGATATCCTTGTCTTCTTTTTGACTAAGGATTGGGGTATTTACCTCTTATCTTTTATCGTGACATATTAACGGAGTTCTTTTTATATCCGTAATTCTTCATATCTTTGCTATTATCACTTTCTCTTATTCTGAATCAACTCAATAAGAGTTGAACTCCAGTTAATTCTATTACTTTCTTGCTACGCATTTATCTACATATGGACTCCTCACTATACTGGACTTGTGAGTAGCGTCCATTTCTTTTATATCCAATTCTCTCAAATACTGCTATATTCAGGAGCTTCTATTAACAACTCCTCATACTTTTTAGTGCAATCATGTTTTCCTCATCTAAGTATCTAGCGGAATTCTTTGAACATCTGCACACTTTAACTCTCATTCTCATATCATCATACATTCTTATCATCTTTAAAAACTCATCATAATACAGAGAGAGGACTTATATCATTATTCTTTCTTTCATTACTCTACTGCCAGCAGGAGCACATATGAGCATATAGGAGCACATACTCTAACATGCAAGTGCCTGGCCAATGTGTTGCAGGACTACTTACCTGCTCATGAATGCACAGATCTAACATTGGAGTTCAAGCATTCCTTCTCTTAATATGCACAGCTCTAACATTCGGAGCTTGTATAGCTCTATCACATAGAACTTGCATTGCTCTAACATTCGGAGCTTTAGCATATTTTACAAATGTAACATAACATGGTATATCATAGTACCTGGCATTTATGCAAGGAGTGAAAGCTCTCACTTGCTCTTTTACATATAGCTTAACATTCAAATATCTTATCCCTTTCAAAAAGGGAGCCTCTCTATCTATTTACAAGGCTAGCCATTACGCCACTTCGTATTATATTTCTCAATACATTTTTCTCATAACATAACTCATTTCATATCTTTTCATGTCATAACATAGCATATCTAGCCAATTCTGGCTATATCATAGTTTATCTTTCAAATCCATTTCATTTGCACTTGACATAAGGCTCTAGTCTCTTACTATTCATATCCCTTTTTAACTTTTCATAGCTCTTTCTATCATCTTACATAGCTCTGTGCACATATGCCAATTTCAATGGTATTTACACACTTTTCCATCACTTCCCAGGGGGTCACCCATCATTGAATTACCCTTACCTGAGTATGCTTAACTAAAATGTGCAGATAAAAATCTAAAGCACTGGTGCTTACAGGCTCTAACCCTGGTACTTCATTATTTTAGACATCTTATACTATCTCTCTTGGGTCTGTCTGGCCTTCTAATCTCTTTATCCTCATTGGGAGGAACTACTTATCTCTTATTTTCTGTAATCTCATCATAAGGATCTCTTCTCAAATCTTATGTAATATTCTCATAAATCCTTGGGACTCAGGATTAACAACTTTCACTTTGATCACTGAGTTCCTGTTACGTGTAAGAAGATTCTGAGTTTAGTCCCTGATAGTAATAAGGCTATCTGAAACTAGCATCATGGGTACTCTCTCTGTTATGAGTTAACTAACTTGTGAAGCTTCTATACCTTAACTTTTCCTTGGTATTTGTCCTTCCAAAGAAATACTGTACTTATGGCTCATTACTTTCTTGCTCTAGGCTTGGTCTACTGCGACCCTCGGGATCTACTGCGATCAACCGTAAGCCTTTCAGGATCTACTACGACCCTGTGAGCCATACTAGGATATAACTGCAATCCTCCAGAATCTACTGGATTCCGTTGTACTGTATTCTCATCTCTAGAAGACCTAAACTAACGGACAAAGTTACAAGGTTAGTCACTTCCACATAGTTATTAACTCCACAGATAATTCACCAAAAATGGTCACAGAAGCCAATATTATCTGTCAAGACTTCACTCATTTCCTCTATCACTCAGGAACTTCTCATATCATTCTCATACTTTATAACTTACTAGATCCATCACTGCAGAGAGCTACATAGGCTCTACCATGCACATATCTATCATCATCTATTTATCTCATCAGAGGGACCTTACTTTATCTGAGTTATACTATCCCTCATACTCACATTGCCATTAAGCAATTAACTAGGTAGACTTTAAAATATTATGTTCCTTCATTACCTTAATCACTAGGTCCTGATCATTTATTCAGGAACTTGAGTCATTTACTTGTTTCACTTAGGTTGCCACATTACCCTCTTATTAGGGTATAGACTCAACCCTTCTTTACTCTTTCTTATATAGGGAATAGGGAAGTCATTTCATCTTTGAATCTACGGCTACCTTACTAGGCCATATTTATTCGATCATATCATCCCTTATTGCCTGTAAGATTTCTATGTCTCTAGCCTGAAGGATTTATGTGTCCTTGGCCTCACAACAATCCATAACTGAGTCAGCTATTCTCTTTCAGCTAACTAAGGAAGGTTTGGCTCCTATCTTTATGCCATTTGTACTTTTACATTTCTCTTATCCTCCTGGATTACTAACAGGCGAGAAAATATCTCTTAACTCTTTCTGTCTGTCTGTCTTAGTCTGTTCTTGACTGGACGGTGATCCCTTTCTGGTCTGTCTTTGGATCCTGACTAATTTAAGTCACTTGGATCTCCTTCATCATCTAACATTACTTTTGTCCTCTAGGGTGATCTACCCTAGGTGTACTAGATTACTGTCTCTTCATGATGTGATCCCTCTATTTAGGAATATTAACTTTCTGTCTATTAGCCTTCATGTCTTTAACCTTAGGCTGTGTATTAAATCATTCTTAGGCAAGTCTCATTCTAACTTCTCATTATTCTTTTCCGTAAAGACTAGCTGCACAAAGTCTTTCGTACTATAGATTAACTCCTGATGATCATCCAGAGGATCTACTACTGAACTTCTTCTTAAACTAATCTTCTGTATCTTAGTGCTTCATACTGTTTAACTTGCCTATGCTCTGTGCTAAATCTCTAACTGATAGACTTTAGTGAGGTTGGCATCTTTAGTCTCATGACACTTGACTTACTATCATCTCATACCAATCCTCTAAAGTATATTAGGTTAATGCCCACTACTGAATGTCTGTTTATCATTCCTGCTATAGCATTGAGGAAATGCAGATAATTAATTGTTCTTAATCTGTACTTCTGTCCATCCCTTGACTTGGACTGAGTAAGTCATTCTCCGCAGCTTTCTTCAGATCAATATGGTCAACACTATCTGTCTTCAACAAAGAAGGCTGGGGTTGACTAGAACCAGGAATATCCCACTGATCTCTCTTTATAAAGTCACATATTCCTGGACTTTGGGAATAGACAGGGACTATCATAAACTCTGACTGGATATATGAATTAGGGGACTGTGGTATCTTACTCATAGTAACTTTATCCTCAAACTCTAATGGAGGAGGAATAATATCTGGTCTACCCATAATCCAGTATCAGTACTCAGCTTCCTCAGCCATAATTTATCATCTCATAAGAGGGATAAAGCTTATATCAGGGTTAGAGGGCATTCCAACAAACTTATACCGTATAGAGTCACTAGACTCAATATCAACTAGTGCATATTAGGCTTCAGGCTAAATCTCTACATCACCTCCAGACTACAGGTTTAAGTCTACAGAAATGTCTATGGGACATTCCACTATAGATTTTCCTGGCTGATCCCCTAAACTCTCATCTGAACTCTCTTCATTGTCTAAGGGATGTGGATATATATCATCTTCATATATCACTATTGGTATAGAGTCTCCCTTATTAACTAAAGCCTCTGGCTTAACCTTATGGAATCCCATATATATTCCTGCAACATTTGCTTATTAAGCAATGTTAACCATCCCATAACATACCTTAACTTAACAAAATACTTACTGTTTAGGGTTAGGGTCTGGGTATAATCTCATATCAGTCCATAAATAATCTATTCAGACCATTTCTTAAGCCAGAATCCTTTACTCTGATACCATAATGTAACATCCTTACTTTTATACGTCTTAGGGACCATTCAGTAGCATTTGGAACCACTTACAAGACCTTGAAAGTCTATTAGCCAAATCTGGAATTTTACTCTTTCTCGGGTTACTGTTCATATGGTATTCCAGATTACGCAATTAACTTTGAAAAATCATAATTAATTCTAGAAAACTCAAAATAAAGTGGTTCAAAAAGCTACATGAAGATAACATCTTGAAATTTAAGGGAAAAATAATTTATAGACCAAATGAGTATCCAATTGATACAGTTTATTCGTTGAAGTTTATTGTTCATTTGGTCAAAAACTCTGGAAACAGATTCTGATCCCTTACTTTGGAAAATCATTTCTCTTGATATACACATCCAAATGACACTTTCTACCTATTAATTTAAATATCTGGATGTGTGATACATGCTCATAAAATTTTGTGAACTAATTCCTTCATTTGCTAGGTCAAACTGAAGTCACAACACAACTGCTTCAGGACCTACGTTTTTACCATTTCAGTTTCTTTTCTTTCATTTCCAATAATTGTTTCAGCATGCACAAGCCATTAAATAAGCTTCTTAACATTCATATACATCATGTACATATGCAATAATTATTACAGACAAGTTTATCACATAAATAGACACCTTACATGGCATTTACATATATGGAAAATGCATAGCATATGCTAGAATCTTAAATACTTCACTTTCCTTCTTCCATGCTTTAGCTCTTCTCCATGCATACCTTTTCTTCATGCTTGACCTAAATTGGTTGGTTATGGGAGAGTGAGATTCTAGGGAATCTCAGTAGCAAACATTACCACTTAAATATGCAAGATGGATGCTAATGCATGATATGTAATTTCATTAAACTTTATTTGGTTAGTGACATGCTATCATGCTATATACTTTTACATAAAGTGCATGGCCATGGAAAACATGTTATTCACAATACATTAAACATCATTAATCATGTCAAAACATCATTCAAACATCACATACATGTCAACACATAAGCATACCACATCAAGCACATAAAGAGATAAGTTCACTACCTTGCACTTAAGCTTTCCTCTTGATCTTTAGCATTTGCTTCCTAGCTTTCCAACCAATAAGCCTTTATGTCAAACACTTCCCAACATATTTTTGGATGTTTCAATGTCCTAAACACATTCATATTCATCACATAATTCATTAGGACTCATGAACTCCAACCATGTTCAAGATTAACTTTGCTACACTCTTTATTGTCATAACTTTCCCTAATATTCACTAATCCATGTGGCTCTTGAATCAATTGATGTCTTGACTTTAACCTACATAATTTGATCTTTTGAACTCATTTATGAGCTTAGAATCATGAAATTCCAGCTCCTTCATGGCCTGCTGTACAGAATTGAACAAAAGCACATAATTGTTTCAAAAATTCTCATTTTGATTCTAATGCTTCCCATACTTGTTTCTCCACTTTACCCCACACAAATTTTCATTTTAAAACCATTGGAACCATAAAAATCATGAAATTCCAATCACTGTTCATGCGAATGAACAGTACCGTAAGGAATCTCAAAGACTACAACCTTGAGATTTTAATGTTTCCAAGGTTCAAAACTTTTCCAATCCTACACAAAATCATCATACAAACTCAATGGAAGCATTAGATCATTGAAATTCAATTTCCTTCCCCCATGAACAGTGCAGACCGAACAGGGCACACTATGGCAAAGTCAAGAATATCAATTTGATTCAACAACCAACCACTTAACTAGCTTGTTTAAGCTTCAATCATATGTTTCTAACTTTAATTTCTTCTTTCCCCTTTCATCTAAGGTTTTTGGGCAGAACCTTCCCTTAGAGAAAACTCTACTTTTTCCCCATGAAAACCCTAAGTTCAAGCTCCCAAATCAAAGGAAAATAAGGTAGGAGAGATTGCTTACCTTTAATCTCTAACTTGCTTGAACTTTGGAACCTTGAATCTTCTTTATCTTGGCTTGAGTTTTCATTTTGCAAGAGTTTCCCCAAGGGTACATGAGCTTACGGTTTTGAACCAGAATTGAGGGGTATTTATAGCCAAAATCCAAGAAAAATGAATGGCCATGATTGATTTGGTTACTATTTAATTAAAGGCCCACATTTAATCTTGGATTTAACTTTTTCATAAAATAATAATTATGACATCATATGGGACATCTCATGGGACACCTAAGAGGGTTAGGTGGCGTGCTGCCCATGCAAGGAACCTTCTGGAGAAATTCCAGTCCAATCCGGTACCGATCAGTGCAGTTTCACAACAACCGGACTGTGTTCTGTTCCTAATTTTTTTTATAATATACCAGGATATGTATTCTATCCTGGAAATTAATGTCTAGGCTTCTCACACCATTGACATACTTGTACTGGCCACAACTTAATTACAGGTCCCTATGGAAATGACCAAAATACCCTTGGTGTCCTTTCTTGCACTATATTAACCCTAAGGGCATAATTGTCATTTCACCCCTCTTTGTACTGCCTCAGGGCATATATTGGCTCAACTAATCATATTTATACCATGTGCCATGTTTTTAGCCTGTCCCAGATGACCAAAATACCCTTCATCCATCCCAGGTACAATCTGGGCACCCAGGGGTATTTTCGTAATTTTGCACTTTTTCTGGCACTGGCCCCTTCTACTGATAGACTGGTACCCTGGGTTTTGGGCCTTCCTTGGCGTCATTATGGGCCTATATATGAGGTTATCTGATATCATTCTATCTAGGCTTACATACTGATAAGTTCTATTATCGGATCACAGGTGTTAACAAACTCCCGTCAAAATTCACTGATATGTGAATAACTTTTTATACAGAACTTCTTCTGGAGTTCTGTCAGATCCAGGACATCTGACACTGTAGGGCACACTTTCCTGTAATTTGCCCACTTATATCTGAAGTCTATGAAATCTGATAAAATTTCAGATAACTTTTAGACTATCAGATAAATATCTGTTGTCTGGAGCCCTAATAAAATTTCTGTATCATGTCAGATTATCCAGCATACCTTCCTCTATTTACTGATGGAATATAGGACTAAAATACTTCTGGGCAGTTATAACCCTTTTCGGGCTGATCTTTCTATAATTACAATTTTGCCCTTGAACTTTTCTCTTAATTACATTTATATCCCTAACTTTTTGGATATTTACATTTAGGTTCCTAAACTTTTGGAAATTACAACTTTTGGCCCAACTTTTGTTTCTACTTTAATTGTTGGCCTTTAAACTTTTCCAATTTTTGTTTAGGTCCCTTTCTTCCTTCAAGACTCATTTAACCTTTATCATTTCTTCTAATCTTTATCATAATCCTTCTTAAACCTCTTTCCACTATCAATACTATACAAATAGGGAAAAATTAGGATATGACACAGAACAAGTGTGAAATATGTGGTAGGAACTACATAGGTAGGCCTTGTTTGGCGGGTCAAGGAGTTTGTTATAGATATGGCAAGCCAAGACATTATGCCAAGGAGTGCCCACAAAATGTTGCAGGTGAAAAATCTCAACATCAGGGAAGAATATTTTCCTTGAATAGGGAAGATGTAATAAAGTCACCTGAGCTGATACAAGGTATGAATTGAATTAACATTCATACTCTACTCTCATTGGCATAAGAATAATTGTATATTTAAATTATATGTCTGGCATACACATTCTATGTTACTCTAGACCTAACATGTTGCACTTGTATGCTATATAAATGATTATTATCCTGAAAAGACAAATATGAGTAGAACAGATAGAAGTAGGGGAAGAAATAGATAGGATAGTCAGTCTTACTTAATTCCTATGAAATTAGGATTGAGTTTAAGATCAGAAATAAGAGCTTGTTATGAAATAACAATATTTAGTTAAACAAAGAGTTAAAGCAAAGAAGTTTCTAGAATGTTAAATTAGAAAGATATTAGAGGCATACCTATAGACATATGATTACAGTATTCAGGACAAATTCTTTTAATAGAAATATGACATATAAATGATGTTCCATGAACATGAAATGAGATATAGTTATGAAAATAAGGATGCGGCTCTAAAAAAGAGTAGCGTATATGCAAAAATGATATTACTTATGAAATAGAACCAGATGTTCTTGAGATAGAATCATTTTAAAGAGATAGACAGTACAGCTTGTGATAGAGCCATGTCCACTAGATGAGATGAGAAAGTTTTTCAGTAGCTCTGCGTAAAGCCATAAAAAAGAATGATGTTATGAAAAACTCCGCTAATGTTGAGCAAGAGTTATAGAAAGAAAGTAAAGTTATGATTAGAAAGATAGAAATAATATGAGGAATTCCTGAGTAATAGAGAAAATGAGTAAAGTCTAGATAGATAATAATACTTTAAAAACAATTGTCTTGGAGAATTATCAGTTGAGTTATCAATAAGTGGAAGTGGCTATCCTTATGAATTAGTTCGTTGGTTTTGAATCTTCTAGAAAATTGTGATATGTTTCTAACATGGTTTTCACTAAAACCTTATTTTCGGATTCGATAAAAATCCTAAAAATGGCTTAAGGTGATTATGGGTGATTCCAAATCAACCTAGTATGAGGAAAAAGGAAGGTGAACCATAGAATTGGTGACAACACAGTATCTCTATAGGAAGAGAATTGCCAAGGATGAGCTTAAGGGATAAAACCCTCACAAGTTGATTAACTTATACAGAGAGAGTACCTATGGCATTTTTCTTAGATGAATCTTACTATATAGACTATACTCAGAATTCTCTTACACACTGAAGGAATTAAAGTTAATAATTAAAATTTTTTAGTCTTGAGTACAAAGTAATCATAAGCCTATAGGAAGCATGCCTAAAGAAAAGAAGAGAAAAATCCCATGTAAACTTAGAAGGGACCAGATATAAGTAGGTAAGTCCTTAAAAGGGATACTAAAGAGAATAAAAGCTGTATATACCCGATAAAGAGTAAAGAAAGAGGGTCTAAGGCAATATAATGGAAGAATATGATTATGCAAGTATGGATAGGTAATGACCTATGAACCCACATATTATAATCAGGTGCTAAACCATCAGTGTACAAAAGTTAAGCGTGCTCGAGCAAGGGTAGTATTGTCACATCCTTACTTTTAACCTCAATTATACTCCATTAGAAGTGATTGTAACCAATTACATGATCATTTGCTTTGAAAACATCCATTTCTAAAAGATTTGCTCTCGAGGGGGACTGCTCACTTTTACTGTTCATTTGGTAATTGCAGAACATGTATCCTACTTTGAAAATTCATAATTAATTGTAGAAAAATAGAAATAATGTGGTTCCAATTTCTAATGAAATATATTTAATAAATATTTGAGGGGAAAAATGAAATTGAGGTTCTCTTGTTCACACGAAATCAGTTTATTGGTTAAAAATTATTGTTCATTTGATAAAATCTGGAAGTTCCAGTTTCTTTGCCTTAACTTTCAAAAATCATTTTTCTTCGGTTACCTATCCAAATGAACTGTGTTACCTATGGAATTAAATCTCTATATGTCCTCTTTAAGCTCACCAAATTTCATATAAGAATTCGTTCATTTGATATATAAAATAATCATGTGAACATCACTGTCTCTAATCATTTACTTTATCTCAATTCCAGATTTTAGTTCCAACTTTGGAAAATCATAACAAATCTCTGTATTGTAGCTACCCTCACGCCAAATTTTAGACTATAACTCGTTGATTTATACATCAAAATCATCATCACATCACCACAGCCTCACAACAGAGTTACAGAAACATTCACCATGCATGCTAGTATATCATCCCATAGTGTCATGTGAGTCATATAACTTATTATACAAACTTAATCATCAACGTTTACTCTCTTCCCTTGAGAGGATCCAGCACCTAAATCATAGTTATGCATGTGGAAGGAATGAGATTTCATAGAAATCCCAATAGCAAGTTACACAAACTATAATATCATGCATGAATAATTGAATGCTTAACTTGTTATCATGTGATGGGAGCTACTACATAATGGTACATAAGCAAACTATAACATGAATATTGTCATGACATAACTTTCAAGGAGTTGCAATCATTCATACTTCATCATAACATGATGACATAAGCTCAAGCTCAACCAAACATCATAATCAACAAGCTAGCAAAACAATTAAACAAATATGAGTTATAGTTATGTATCCTTGCTACCTCTTAGCTATCTTGGTCAAGACCTTCTTGGGATGATTTCCTTCCTTCACAAATGTCAAAACCTAGTCATTACAAAATAAGACCAAGTTACAACTCAACTTGAACACAAAACTAAGATTAGGTTTTCACTAGCTCCCTTTCTTTCTCTACTTTATACTTCCTACTTCCATCTTTCCAAAATAAATTCTCATGGTTCATTTCCACATAATTTTTCATTTAGAATCCAAATATGAAATCAGAATTTCCAAAATCAAAACATACCAATTGCTACAGTACCAAACCGAAATGGATGTCCCTTTTTCCAAAAAAATCACATTTTGATTCCAATGCTTCCAATACTTGTTCTCCTACTTTAGCCCCACACAATTTTCCATTTTAAACTCATTGGAAGCATAAAAATCATGAAATTCCATCATATGAACAGTACCATATACAGTACCAGTAAGAACACAAAACGCTAAATCCAAACATACTTGAATTCCCAAGCTTATACCACTTGATTCTAACTTGTTTAAGCTTGTCTAAACTATCCATAACATAAAAATCATACTTGAACCATATATGATCAGCACTTCCAGCAGAAACCAAAAGGGAAATAGAGCACAAAAGCCCCTTAAAACCAAGAGCTAACTTGCTAGAACAAAGCTCAAGATCAAGGGAGATGATTACCTTGCTTCTTGCTTCAAGTTGTGTACTTCTTTCTTGGTTGAGTGAAAATTTTGCAAGAGTTTCCCTATGGTTCTCAAGGCTTCCGCACATGGTCTGAAATAAGGGGGTATTTATAGAAAAATTTGGGTTGAAATGGATGGCCAAGATTGATTTGGTTATTATTTGATCCAAGGGCTCACATTTAATCTTGGATTTAACTTTTTCTAAAAAAAATAATTATGACATCATGTGGGATAGCTTATGGGACACCTAAGAGGGCTAGGTGGCGTGCTGTCCATGTAAGGAAACTTCTAGAAAAATTTCAGTCTAATCCGGTACCGATCGGAGCAGTTTCACAACAATCGGACTATTTTCTGTTCTGAAATTTTTATAATATACTAGGATATGTATTCTGTCCTGGAAATCAATATCTAGTCTTCTCATACCATTAAAAATGATATACTAAATATTTATCTGTCATCCATCCCTTGGGAAATGACCAAAATACCCTTGGTGTCCTTTCTTGCACTATACTAACCCTAAGGGCAAAATCATCATTTCATACCTCTTTATACTACCTCAGGGTCTATATTGGCTCTAACTAATCACATTTATACTATATGCCATGTTTATAGCCTGCCCCAGATGACCAAAATGCCATCCATCCATTATTGGTACAATATGGGCATCCAGGGGTATTTTTGTAATTTTGCACTGTTTTTGGACACTGGCCCCTTCTGCTGATGAAATGGTACCCTGGCTTTTGGGCCCTCCTTGGCGTCATCATGGGCCTATATATGAGGTCATCTGATCTTATTCTATCTAGACTCATATACCGATAAGTTCCATTATCGGATCACGGGTGTTATCAAACTCCCGTCAAAATTCATTGTTATGGGAATAACTTTTTGTATAGGACTTCTTCTGGGGTTCTGTCAGATTCATAACATCTGACAATGTAGGACACACTTTCCTGTAATTCCCTCATTTATATATGATGTCCATGGAATATGATAAAAATTCAGATAACTTTTAGACTATCAGATAATTTTTTGCTGTCTAGAGCTCTAATAAAATTTATGTATCATGCCATATTAACCAGCATATCTTTCTCTATTTACTGATGGAATATGGGACTGAAAAACTTCCAGGCAGTTATAACCCTTTCCAGGCTGATCTTTCTATAATTATAATTTTGCCCTTGAACTTTTCTCTTAATTACATTTAAGTCCCTAACTTTTAGAAATTATCACTTTTAGCCCAACTTTTGTTTCTACTTTCACTTTTTGCCTTTAGCCTTTTCTACTTTTTATTTTAGTCCTTCTCTTCCTTAAAGAATCATTTAACCTTTATTATTTCTTTTGATCTTCATCATAATCCTTTCTAAGCCTCTTTCCTCTATTAGTATTATACCAATAGGAAAAAATCAGGATATGACAAGTATAATGATGGGTGACCACTGGGAAGTTAGTATAAACACTTAGAGAACTGAGAAGTGAAAGATCATAACCCTTATGTTAAACCCAAAGAAAGGATTTAAGAGGTAAGACTCAGAGTATAGTACAAGAGCATAATCCTCCTAAGAGATTGATAGACCGGTAAGTTAAAGAGGATATTAAACTTATAGTATCTAGGTTATGTAATAAGATACGTCATGATAAATATAGTGAGAAATGAATTGAATGAAGAAACCCCAGAATTTAATTAAATTTCTGAAAGGTTATCTATGAAAGAAATGGACATTACTCGCAAGTCCAGTATAGAGAGTCATATATAAATGGATGGATGCATACAAATGAGAGAATAACATAAAGAAGTAATTCTCAAAGATACCCTTAAACCTTAGTCACAAAATAAAAAGGGTATAAGAGGAGATATGTCCAAGGTTACTTGTCTAAGGTACTAATTAAATTTCAAAGATGAAATTTATTTTAAGGGGGATAGAAATGTAACATCCTAAATTTTCTCTATCTATATAAGACTGATAAAGGAAAGAGGTTATGAAGGGATTGTGATGGTAATCAAAAGAAAAGATAGTGATTAAAATAAGTTTTAAGCTAAAGAAAGAGAGAAGGTATGAAGTTGTAAAGAAAAAGGGAGCAATTGCAATTTAGTAAAAGTCTAGGGACTAAATTGCAATTATTGAAAGTTCAAGAACATAATGGTCATTTTGGAAAACAAAGGGACTAAAGTGAAAATTCTAAAAGTTCTATAGTACAAAATGAAAGTAGACATAAGCCTTGGCCATTAAGTATAATTATGAAAAGTTAAGGGCCTAAAGTGCAATTTCTAAAAGTTCAGGAGCAAAATGATAATTATAGAAAGTTGTGCAAGAAAATGCCAAAAATTGCCTGAAAGAGTCACAAATTTTACCATAAAATAGAGAAAATTATTCTGATTAGCTTAACGCAACACGAAATTTTGATTTGAGGTCCTGATAAATTGATATGAATTTTTGAAGTATGGAGATTAGTGCAATATCTTGTGGATCTCATAATTAGCTAAAACTTGGTAGTAAATTCTTATAAATAATATAAGAATTTATGAAACTGACAGAAATAAAAAAGGAATCCGTAGAATTAATTATGAAATTTACAGTGAAATCAGATACCGATAAAGTGTTAAAGGAAATGTAGGAAACTTTTATCAGGATTTTTGGGTCATAGAAAATTATGAGACTTTGTAGAAATTGATTTTATATTAGAATGAATTTCTCAAAATTTTAGAACCCTTAAAAGAATTTTATAGAATTTTTTCCAAAAATTAGGAGAATTTAAAGATATAGGTATAGGATGTGAGGTGTATGGTGAGGTGTCTCATGTGGGACCCACCTTGTGCCATATGTTAAGCGTAGCAAGAGGAATGAATTATCACATGTGCCTCATTACATTAAAATATTATAACAAATAGTTTAATGATTATTGGGATTAATTAATCTAAAATCCAACAAATGATAATTAAGTTTAAGCTATTGTAATAATTAGGAAATGGAATGGTAGATTAGTCATAAGGTGCCAAAAATTACTCTATATATACCCCTCCCTTCCCTTTGTAAAACGTAGAGCCAAGAAGCTTGGGAAAGTTCTTGCAATTTCAAAACTCAACCTAATCTAAAGCATTCCAAGAGGCATTCAAGGTACCTAGTGATCAAGCAAGCTAAGAAGCAAGGTAAGTAATTTATCCTAACTTAGTTAACCTCAATTTGGGAAATTGACACTAGGGATTTAATAGATGAATTTTGGAATAATCCTCCAAGAAGCATGCTATCCAAATCTGGACATAAATCAAGAAAGATAAAAAAACAAGTTAGAACTATGAAATATTAACCTAGATAAGCTTGGATTATTGGCTATTGCTTGAATTAATTGTGTAATATTTGGAATCCCAATTTATGTGATTTTGGCCTAGGACATAACTGAAGGAGGAAGATTGAATTTCAATGATCTAATACTTCCATTGAATTTATATGATGATTGTGTATGATTGAATAAGATTGGAACCTTAGAAACATTGAAATTGAGAAAGGGAGAATTTGAAACCTTCTCTGTACTATTCATGAGTATGAATAGTGATTAAAATTTCATGATTTTGATGTTTTCAATGGGTTTGAAATGCAAAATTGTGTAGTATTAAGTAAGATCAAACTCTTGGAAGCATTGGAATTGAAAAGAGGAGTTTTTAGAAAATTGTAGGTGATGTTTCTGTTTCTGTCTAGACCTGAAGGAAACATTGGAATTTTGAAATTCTGAATCCATATTTGGATTCCTTGGTCAAAATTGTGTGGGATATAGTCAAGGCACAAATTAATTCAAGGGACAAGATAATTAACCATAAATAAAGAAAGTTAGGAGTTTATCGGTTTCAGAAAATGGAAGTAAATTATTAAGTTAGGTTTAAAGATGGATTGGTATATATTGTAATAAGTGTATTACTCTACCATGATTAGGCTTTGGTATTTGTTAAAGAGGAGACAAAAACACCAAGAAAGAAAGGGTTACAGGAGAGCTATTCCAAGGTAGTAAACTTACCTAACTTATATGCTTTGCTTGCTTGGATGTTTTATGTGTTGGATGTTTACTTTGATTATGTGAAGCATGTATGATTGAATGATGCTCTGTCTCTTTTTATGATATGGCCATATGTAAGCATGATCATTAAGCACACACATATTAACATTAAGCATTGAGTTGCATACACTCTTTGGTTTCCGTTTGCTACTGATATTTTCCCCAAAATCTCACCCCTTCCATGATACAAACATCACAACAGGGCTGTCTTATGGAAGCAAGGAAGGAGAATGAAGAATTTATGATGCATAGATACTTTGTTGTAAGAGACTTTTTATGGAAATATGAAATGGGTGTATTAAGTACTTATTTTAGTTCTGGTTATATTTTGTTAAGACTTAGGAAAAATAGTTAACTTTTGAATAAATGTATGAGACTCTACAATATGATAATAGACATGTTGAACTTTATTTTGATACTTAGAATGCCTTATTCTGATATTTATACAAAAAGAACAGATTTTCAAAGTTAGGGAACTAAATCTGGAAACTGTGAAACTGACCAAATGAATAGTAATTTTCCATGCTAATACTGCATTAATTGGGGTGGATTTTGATCTGATTCATATTTTTACTTTAAAGAGGCTTATGTTAGCTTCGTATAGCAACTTGAACCACTTCATTTTGATTTTTCTAGAATTAGTTCTGAATTTTTGAAGTTGAATCACTTGTTTGGAGTTTTACCAAATGAACAGTAATCGTGGTCAAAAATTTCAGATTGTGTAATTTGACTTTATTGATCATATAAGTGGTTCCAGATGCTACTGTTTGTTCCCTTAGATGTAAGAAAGTAAGGGGTTACAATGGACAATAGAATGACCAATATAGACCACAAGTTCAAAGAGAATGATGGTCAATTCACCTCTATAGCTTCAATCCTTTAAAGTATGCAGAAGGATAATACTGATGTGCACATGAAACTTGAGGAGTTAAGTTCCAAGAATGCATATATTGCAAGTCATTTAACTCAAGTTGCCAATACAGTGAGTGACATCCAAACAAAGAGCAGTGGAAGCATACCTTCGAACGCTGACATTAATCCAAAGGGTTTGAATGCCATATCACTCAGAAGTGGGAGAGAAGTCCGATTTAAGGAAGATGAAACAACAAGGGAGGATATGGAAGATTCTGAAGTTGAAAATTTAGCAACACAAATGAAGATTAGGAAATTAAAGAGTATTAAAGAACAATAGCTTTTGATCAAGAAGGCAACCCAAGAGGAGAACTCACAAAAGGGAATATAGGAAAAGTAAGAAAAGGAAGTGATAATTCCAAGTCTAGCATATAAGGGAAAGCAAACTGAGGAGAAGGTGGAGTCGAGCAAGTAAGGAGCCTCTTCGCATACATGTAAGGAGGTAAGTATAAAGGATCTCCCTTTTCCAAAAGCTTATTTTGTTGGAAAGAAAAATATTGATTCTGAATTTACAAATGATGCTTTCAATCTCTTCAATAAGTTAGAAATAAACATATCTATGGTTGAATTCCTTAAAAGAAATCCTAAATATGCTAAATTTTTAAAAGAGTTGTGTGTTGATAAGAAAAAATTTAGGCCTCATGAGAGAATTCAATTGATTGCTAATGTGTCATCACTTTTTAAGGCTGAATTACTGGTTAAGTGCCAAGGCCCATGATCTTACACATTCCCATGCACTATAGGAAATGTTCATATTAAGGGAGCTTTATTAGATATAGGAGCTTCCATTAATGTAATGCCTTGGTCAGTATACTTAGCTTTAGGTATTAACAATCTTAGAGACACAAGTGCAGTGCTCCAATTAGCTGATAGATCAATTAGGTAAAGGAATTCTTAAGGATATTCTAGTGTAGGTTAAGGATTTAGTATTCCCAACTGATTTTTATGTTCTGGACATATCCAGTGAACTAGTGAATGAGAGCACTTTGATCTTAGGTAGACATTTCCTTCAAACTTCTAAGACAATCATTAGTATAAAGCATAGTTCCATTACAATAGAAGTTGGAGGACATGTAGTGACTTTTAATATGAATAAAACAATAAAGTATCCTTTTGATAATTTTGCTTTTGTTGGGTTGAATGCTATCGATTATGCTTTTAAAGAAACTAGGGATGAGCATGAATTGAGTTTCATTATGATGAGTATGATCTTATGTTGCATAATTCCTATATTTCCCATGAAGCATTTCAAGAGTATGAAGATTCAAATTTATCTTTGAGTGTTTATAATAACTATTTTGAGTGTTTATGTAGATTTAAGTTAAATGAAGATATTAAAAAAATAGGACACATGCTAAAATAAGGTTGAAGAACTTGACAAAATTTATACAATAAATTCTATCTAAGTTTTCTCTATAATAATAAATAACATAAAATACCAAATTGGTAAAAGAAATACAAATACTACCAACTACATAGATTGCCGGTCCGTGGTGGATGTTTATGCAACTTTAGGCAAGTGGATTCCATGACATTAGTATTATATTATCACTGAGAATAATGATTATTATCCACACTTTTTTTTATATATATAGTTCTTAACTAACTTCTGCTTTTCGATAGATAGAGTTTTAAAATACCATTTTTAGAATTTTGGTAAGTTTTTTAATCTCTTGCACTGCCTTTCAATGGCAAATTGAAAACCTTGCTTAAATAAACTTTTTTATTTCACTTGATCATATTATAACAATTTATCGAATTAAAAAAAAACAAGAAGAAGGGAAAATGGTTCTAGGTATGTGTTCTAAACCTTACAGAAGTCTCAATGCTTGTTTGCTTCAAAAGGCGTTCATCTTTATTTATTTCGGTTATCAAAAAGCTTATAATTTAATTTAATTAGCCATATAAAATAAACCTGTTTAGACACTTATATCACATTTTAAAAGTATTTATCAACTATCCTTATTTATTGCCTATCACTAATCCTATCTGCTTGCACACGGATACAGATTCTTTATCTATATACTCGCATGTATTTATGGATAATATGAGAGAAAATAATTATTTAAAACAAAAAATCAATAACATTGAACATACCTACTCATTTTAATTTTATTTAATAAAGTTTTTGCAAAAAAATATTTTATATAATCAATTGTTTAATTAAACTGGCCAAAAAAATTATACAATACGTTTAAATGAATTTGTTCAATTGTAATGCAACTTTCAAATGAATTGTTTAAAGGAATGAAATCATCTCATAGCAATAAATGATAAAGTAACATAATCAAGTCATTCTATTTTTATCTAATTTATTGATCGATTGATTATCATGTCAAAGAAAGGGTCAAGGATGGGTATTAATAAAGAAACTAATTTATTAACAATTATATATTCACCGAATTAATTCAAAAGATAAACAAGAAAATATTTAAATGTAAGCCAATATACCACCGTGCTTTTAAATTAGTTTTAGGGGTTGATCTAATTTAATTAAAAGTTTTAAATTTAAAATTTGGGTATGTAACAAATACAAGTAGTAAGGTAGTTGATAAATACAAGTAATAAGGTAATTGTCAAAAAAGATTACTCAATTTTCGATAGAAATTAGTTTAGAGTTAGTGTTATACCTAAAAAATAGCTTGCCTAAGTTATGGGAGGGGAAATCAAAAAAACATGTGAGCACATATTATTTTTGAATAAATTTAATTTCACATAAATATCTAAAATTTACAAATGATACTCATCAAATATTTTTTTAAAATACTTCGCGGTATCTTATTCTTAGGGATTTTTTACTTCTTCCTTATTTTAACTTAAAAATTGCATGTTATAGCTGGATATATACGTGTGCAAGTACCCTGAAAATAAAAAGGAAAGGGAAATAATACTCACAAAATTAAAATATTTTGTGCCTTCCCCACCTTTTATATTTGCTATCGCCAAAGCAGGAAGGTGGAGTGGCTGAGGCTTCAGAATCAAGTGCGAGAAAAAGCAAGTAACGCATCTCGGTGAAGTAGTTCATCTTCTTCATCATATTCTCATCTCAAGTAAGAGAAGTCCTCTCTTTATCTCGAAACTCGAATAAATATACGAATTTACAGCAGGGGTATGTGATGATTTTTTATGGGCACAACTAGATGGTAGATTTGAGAGCCATGGGAAATTACAAGCCAGTCAAGAACTACGATGAGGACTATAATGAACAAAGGAGGTTGGATCCCTGCGGAATGCTGCAAGCAACCGGACGAGACGATGTAGAGATGGCTCTTACGATTTCTGAATCAAGATCTGCTTCTGCCTACGCCAATGAGGAAAGACAGGCTAAGAAAATCGACGATCACTCACTCTCGTCTTCCAGGAACCAACCTCAACGTCTTGTTTCACTTGACGTTTTCCGAGGTCTCACAGTTGCGGTAATATTTTTCTCTCATATTGCTAGTTCTGTGTGTGTTACGTTGCTAAAGCAGTAATTACTAATTAGGGGTTTGGTTATTATGGCATGATAGACTTCCTATTGTCTCTGAACTTGTTTTTATATGATTATTGATAATGCTTTAACGGCCGTGTCTCCGGCGCAGAGGTGAAGGTCAGTTTTTCCTTGTTCGTCTAATTTGCCTAAACATTTTTTCCCATTCTTCTTGCCAGTGTCCGTTGTTTTTTCTTTCTTTCTTTTATCTCGTTTTTTATTCTTCTTAGATAGAAAGTAAGATAACCCAAGAATGAGAACTGGGTTCGGCAAACCAAATATAGCGCCGCGTTTTAAAAAAACAAAACTCGTTCTTCGTGCTCTTCTTTCTTCTCGCTGGGGAATCTAAAAAATCCAGTAAATATTCTCCGATATTAATTGAGGTAGCTTGTTTTTGTGGAGAAATGGATTCGTCCGAATCTCTGGCTTCATAGTGTTTTACCTGTTCAGTTATTCCAAATTTAGCCCGTCATACTTGCGCTTGATTTCATTGCTTGTGTGGGGTTCAGAACTTTAATGATGGGAACATTCAGAAAACGCGGTCGTCATAAATACAGTTGATCTTTTAAAGATATAATTAATTTCGTCTTGCTTTACTTTGAAGAGACGCTATATCAAGCACTCGTTTGGTGCCTTGATCCATCGTTACTAATCTTTCACTTATAAGGAAAAGTTGACCCTTTCAACTATAATAATCTAAACTATTCTTTTAGGTTTTTCCAGTTTTTTTGAATTGACAATTAATAGTATCATGTATGGGAGCCTCGCAAGTACTACTCGTGCGTTGTAGCCGTGATCCAATCCTTCAAATAATATGCCTCAACAGACTACAATGTTCTCACTTGTCATTGACTTTTTCCCTCTTAAGCTCATTGTCTTTTCCCCTTTCGTGGATGGTCTTCTTAAATAGCTTACCGGTTACCCCTTATTTTATTTTTAATGATATTTCTTTTAAGTTTGCAAGTTGAACCTTTGACCTAGCTAGCGTGGCAATCCCAGTTTACCACACCCATCAAAGAGCATAATTTATCTTTTGAAAGTTATCTGCGCGTCATATGGGCCCAATAGCTCGTCAAATGCCCCTCTTTTAACGTAATTTTTCTCTCTGATAATTTTATGGAAGCCTTTTGTAAGAATTGTGTTTACGATTGACGTATGTTCGACATCTATTCTTCATTTTCAATTTCTCTGTGCTAATTTGGTGAAAGAAAAAAACCATATAGTGGAGTTACTTGGTAAATTGGCTGTCTCGTCTGTTTCCTTTACATTTTCCTTTCCCACTATAAATCCAGCGCTGGTCGCATCCATGCAACCTTGTAATATATATCTTTTGAAGACATTGTATGCATTCTTGTTTTAGTAATTTTAAGTAGCAAAATGGTTGACAAAGTCTATATGCGGTTAATTTTGAACATAATCAATGATGTTTAATGAACTTGATAATATTTCAACAAGAATTCCTTAATTTTTCATTTTTAGATTTTCTGATTATTCCTTGCTTGACATGCAGCTGATGATACTGGTGGATGATGTTGGTGGAATCCTTCCAGCGATTAATCATTCCCCATGGAATGGTTTAACACTAGCAGATTTTGTCATGCCCTTTTTCCTTTTTATAGTTGGGGTTTCTCTTGCACTTACATACAAGGTATCTGCCTTATACTGATGCATAGCTAGTTTTTTCAAAATATGTTTGTTATGACGTTGTTTAGTACCATAGTTTGTGTCTCTTCTAAATGCTAGGATTTGTATAACTTGACTAAAACCAATTTCATCATGTAAGTTTCTGCAGGCTAGATTTTGTATCATTTGACTATAACCAGTTTCATTATGGGTCTGTTTAGAATCCTGTTTATTTATTTTGACAAATCTTGTTTATTTGAACAGAAGCTGTCTTCCAGAGTTGTTTCAACTAGAAAAGCAATTTTGCGAGCATTGAAGCTTCTGGCACTAGGCCTTTTTGTTCAAGGTGGTTTAACTGAAACTATGGCTTTGCATGTGGCAAATCCTAGGGCATTTATTAAGCGTGATTGATTGATTCCAATTTGAAAGGAACATGTGTTAAACAAACATAATTATTGGTAATTCAAGAAAAACAATTATGTTGTGTGTGCTAGATTCTAAGCACTAGCAAGTTTGATACACATACAGATATATATATATATATATATTTCTCTGTTAAATGATCTGCCAACCTTTTCTGCAGGAGGATTTCTCCATGGCCTCAATGACCTGACATATGGAGTTGATATTAAACAGATTAGATGGATGGGTATACTACAGGTATGTTTTTCATTTAGGTTCTCTATACCTTTTCTTAATCCACGTGGTTGGTACAAAGATAAAAAGACGTCATGTGCCAACTGGCAGCAGGGAGTTATGTATATATGCAAGAAGTTTGAACAATAAGAGCTAAAACCATTTGCCATGGCAAAATTCTTAAATTTTTCTGCATGTGACCAAATGTGAAAATTCATATGAAAATTTTCTTTTTGTTGGGTGTCCATCCCGTATAATAATGATCTCTTCTATTTCATGTTTCTGCAAGTCACTAAAAGTTAAGTTTCTGATTTTTGATTTTGGCTGTCTTTGTCCTTCCTGTATAAATAATGGCTACTTTTATTTTCTTCATTGGACGTCAGAGAATTGCAGTAGCATATTTGGTTACAGCACTATGTGAGATTTGGCTCAAGGGTGATGATACCGCTAATTCAGGATCATCTTTACTAAGAAAGTATCAATACCAGTGGTAAGCTTAAATAATTCTTCTCAATTTTGATGTTCTTAATCGAGGGTTGGTGGAGCGACATGAATTTCAACCTGGAAGCACGTTTCAATTGCTCTTTCAAGATATAATGCTAATGCGGGATTGACTGAATAAACATATCTGTTATTTTGTGTACGGAAACTTTTTGAATGTAATGGAAAGAAATATTTGAGATTTCCCAATCAATGGAATAAATCACAAAGGACAAATAAAGCATAAATTTTGAATTTAACATTGATTAGAATTCAGAGTTTACAAAGTAGACTATGAATTGATGCTTAACTCATAAATGCAGTTTTGATGCCAATGGTTGGAGGAAGTAAATTGATTTTTATTTGCTCCAAAAACTACATTACTTGGCACATTGAACATCATAGGTTACTTTCTTTCTATCCTGTAGTTTTGCAGAATCTGAGATTGGGACAAATACATACATGTAATCTAGGAAGTGAAAAATTATAGTTGTCTCCATATGCTGTTCAAATGGCAATTTTGGTGTTGTGACGTGTTGGGATATGTTCCCCCCTTCCTGCTGTGTTTCAAATTATGACTTTTCTACATGAGCACAAAAGTGTAATTTAATCTCGGTCATGACTTGTTGAAATCTTTTGGGGTGTTACTGGATTTCTACTTGCAATTCAATTGTAGTGTTCATGATGCATGTTATGTCATCCTCTTTTATCATGTATCTCAAACCAAGGCTTTTCTCTTAGATTAACAGCTTATTTTGCATAACGGCTGCAAGGTGCTAATCTTTGGACATTAACAGGGGTGTGGCTCTGTTTCTTACTAGCCTTTATCTTTCCTTGCTATATGGCCTGTATGTCCCTGATTGGGAGTATCAGATTCCGACAGAGCCTTCTTTACCACCAAAGATAGTTTCTGTAAGTGTTGATACTTGTTTATTTTCCAATCTGTTCGGAGGTTTATGATTTTTCATAGGTATAATCTAACTGGGGATACTGAGGATATTGTGTGGAAATGGAATCTGTTTAACCTTGTAAACTGTTTCCCAGGTTAAATGTGGATTAAGAGGTGATACTGGACCAGCTTGTAATGCTGTTGGAATGATTGATCGTAAGATATTGGGCATACAACATTTATATAGGAGACCGATTTATGCAAGGATGCAAGTATACTTTCTTCTATATCGAATGGTCTGACTATGTTTGCTTATTTATCTTCCTGTGACCATTTTACCTTTATTTTTTCCTAACTAGGAGTGCAGTATTAATTCGCCAGACTATGGACCCTTGCCTTCTGATGCTCCCTCTTGGTGTCAGGCCCCTTTTGATCCTGAAGGACTGCTTAGGTGAGTTTGTGATTTTGTCCTGGTCACTTAGACTTTGATATACATATGCAAAGTGGAAATATTAAAGTATACAGCTGATGATTGCTTATTTATGGGAAACAGGATTCAAAATGTTTCTTTCCTAATGTATAGACATGTTACTCGCATTTTAGATCTGCATAGTTTTCTTGTTATGATATCTACTTATAAAAGGATAACATATATAATCCTGCTACAAGAAGTGTTCAGTGAGTTCATAGCCCAGTAGGTTTGGCACTGCCAGACATATCAGCTGATGGCAGGTTGGTTTAGTTTAGTATATTGGTCCTGGTGGGCCACGAGCAGCATATACTTTGCCCGTCTGGACTTGTGAACACCTTTTGGTTCTTTTTTCCTTTTCTTTAAAAACTTTTGTAGTTTGGTTATTTAAAGAGACAAAACTCAATTTGTAAGTAGATTTCTCCACCCATATTGAAACAAGCTCAAGCCTTGTATGAGTTGAGACCATTCTCAATTGCTGCAATTGAGATGCAATTGATTTTAAATGTTGAAAATCTGATTCATGCACTGTCTTAATTTCAATCTGAATGGTAATTGATTGTTATATTTTGATTTATAAATTGCGGGATGAAGACATTCTTTTAATTTTTGTCAAACAGCCAATTTTTCTTATGGAAGATTGAAAACAAACTGTTTTTATTTTTTACCAAAATGAAAAATTAAAGAAATAGAAAACAAAGTCTTAGTTCTATAGATATAATGTAGACAATTGCCAAGTAATTGAGCATCCTGTAAGGACACCCATTGGCCTCTTAGTTAGTCCCTTACCCCCTGATGTTTTATCGTAGAAATTACTTAAATTTGAAGCACTTCTTTTCCTTCCCTCTATTTTTGGCTTTTTTTATTACTGATAGAATCAAGAATGAAGTTTTCATTATGTTTATGCCAGATCATGAATTAGTAAATGCGTCCAATATTAAAAAAAAATCCCAATTGTTTCGAATTTTCTCTTTTTGGAATTGAATATTTACAGAATCCCCATTTTGTTGGATCTGTAGCTCAGTGATGGCTATTGTTACATGCTTGGTTGGCCTGCAATACGGACATATTATAGTCCATTTTAAGGTAAAACAGTTTTTTAGTGTCTCTTTGTCAATCTCCATCAATGTAAGTTTTATTTTTTCTCCCTGTGCTTTCCGCGTTGTTGCATGTAGGATCACAGACTGAGAATCCTACACTGGATGATACCAACTTCTTGTCTGGTAGTATTTGGCTTTGCCTTCGACGTATTTGGTAAGCATGCTGCTCCTAACTTATGTGAGTATTGATGAAAGTTTAGAGAGAAAATTTAAGGAAGGCACAAGGAAATGGGAGGGACAATTTTGTGAGTAAATTGTACTATGCTCATTCATTCAACTCGTGTGGGTCCGTATCCAATCCAATAAGAAACTTACTCTAAAACCAACTGTAATCAAATTATATCATAATTTTGCAGGTGATTGATGTACTACTAACTTATGTGTTCTTTATGTTATTTAATTTGTAGGGATGCACATAAATAAGGTTCTGTACTCATTCAGTTATATGTGCGTCACCGCTGGTGCTGCTGTCATTCTCTTTACGGGAATTTACTTGATGGTAGAGTTCAATTTATTAGTCTGAACTATATTATTTACTTTGCAACACGGTTTAGTGTTAATTTTGTAAAATGTAACCATATTGTGCCTCCCTTGTAATGAAAACTAAAAAATTGCAGGTTGATGTTTGTGGCTATCGTCGCGTTACGAAGGTCATGAAATGGATGGGTATGCATGCTTTAGCGATTTATATCCTTGCTGCTTGCAACGTATTACCTATCATCCTCCAAGGATTTTATTGGGGCCACCCACGGAATAATATCGTAATCCCCTCTGGACCCTAACCTGCCTTTCAATTTCTTCAGAGTTACTTTTTTTTTTCCTGAATGTGGTGATTCTAGTTTTTTACAACTGAAACTAAAGTTGGAATTTCTACATGATCCTTGGAGTCTTTGTCAGACACATTTGATTCGGTTGCTTTTACCTCTATATGGCAGCTTAAGTTAATCGGGATCGGAACTTGAATGGAAGAGGCATATAGTTAACCGGGTGGAATTTTTTCATTTGTTTGGAGCTCGAAGTTCAACTTTGGGCTAGTTGAAGAGTTTTGGACTTGGTTCGAGGCCGCTGATATCGTTCCGCATCTGTGGGCGAGACCTATTTGGGAGCCAGCTTCATCTATTGATTAGGTAACACTGTTTAGTTTAGGTAGTACCCGATGAATTAAAATTTGACTGAACATTAATTTTTGTTTTTTGACTTAACATCAATGTAAAATTTTAATTTCCGATTATTAATATGCGTTATTTAGTATTTACTGATGTAGAAACGTGTGTTTGACTGTATATAGACGCGCGCCACATAATGCATCAAATAGCAGAAAAAATGTCGGCTGCTATTGAATATTCACTGTTCAACGCCATCGGGAAAAGCCTTGTTATAAAGTGACGAAAAAGTCAATACTCCTTCTCTCTTTAATATAAGTAAGTAATTAGTTTGAGAAAAATAATTAAGTTAATATATTTTATTTTTTAAAAATATTTTATTTTTTTTAATTCTACTCATTTACTCTCTTATTTAATTTTTATTAAGAGAGTATTAATAAAGATAATTTTAAAAAAATATAGATAAATATGAAAAAAATATTTTATATTTATTATTAAAGTTAACTCAAATTAAATTTTATGAGTTATAGCATGGTTAAAATTTAAAGATTGACTCATGATTAAATTAAAATTGTAGTAAACAAAGATTAATTTTTCTAAAGTAGTTCAAAAAGAATCACAACCGTGTATTTTTTGTCATGGGAGAATTTTAATTTGGGGCCAATTTAGGATGTTAATATTTTTGAACTCTTTACACCAAAATGTCCCTCAAGAATTATCAAGAAAAAGGAAAATGCCATCACCAGTGCCTCTACTTCGTCACCTGCGAGGGTAGCACGATAGTAACCGGAAACTCCTTTTGGCAGCGAAATTGTCACCTTAAGGGCGCAATTTTCATGCACATTGTTTTTTTTATAAAAAAAATGAGTCAATTATAGGAAATTTAGAAAAAGTGACTCCCAAATTTAAAAGTCAAGTCCACGTATTTAACCCTTTATATCACTTTTTTTTAAAAAAATAAACAATTTGGAAGGGAAACAAGAAATTTAGAAGTGCCCCTCTTAAATTTAGTAGTACATTTTTAGAACTTTGTGATAGCAACTTGTATACTGTCGTCACTAGTGGGGAACATTTAAAAGCGAGCTGAAAAAATAGGTTTCGCTCTAGACTCAGAAATCAATCGCACGATGAACTGAATTGTTAATTTCCACCATCAGAAAATTAACCTTAAATAAACTGGGTTAACAACCTACCTTGGATTGGGCCACACTCAAATATTTATTAATTATTCTAATTAATTGATTGATCTGAGAAAAATTGGAATCAAATGAGATACCAGTCAAACAGATAACACTATCAGATAAATAACAGGTTCTTCTAGCTGGTGATTAGACACAGTGATGGCAACTTGTGTACTGCCGTCACTAGTGGGAACTTTCAAAAGCAAGATGAGAAAATAGGTTTCGCTCTGGACTCAGAAAGTAATCGCACGATAAATTTCAAAGGGTGTCTTAGACATTGCCTTTGTTGGAACCCTATTTAATATGTATGTAACTGTCTTGAGTGCTTCCTTCCACAGGGAAGACGGCAGTTTGGAGCTACTCATTGTGCTCCTAACCATATCCAGCAATGTCCTATTTCTTCTTTCAGCTACACCATTCATTTCAGGTGATCCATGCATAGTATATTGAGCTACTATACCTTGCTCTAGAAGAAAATCAGCAAATGGACCTACAGCTTGTCCTTCACTAGTGTATATTCCATAATACTCACCACCACGGTCTGATCTCACATTCTTGATTGGTTTCCCAATCTGTTTTTCTACATATGAGATGCAGCGGAAGACTTAGAGTTCCCTCTCACCATTATATCTGCCATAATCAACAAATAGACCTGCAGCTTGTCCTTCACTAGTGTATCTGCCATAATACTCACCACCACGATCTGATCTCATGATCTTGATTGGTTTTTCAATATGTTTTTCTACATGAGATGTAGCGGAAGACTTAGAGTTACCTCTCGCCATTATATGTTACCTTACACCGCCAATACTTATAAGCCTCATTGCATATAGTTCAAATATGATGGCACCACCTATCTACTTGTTTGTTAGCTTAGATTGCTTATCTAAGCTTCCAGGTAACCTTTAGCTGTGTCACACTTAGGGACTACTCCCCCAATGCTCTTAGTGATCATTTGTTGTAAAAGTAGAAGAGATAAGCGGTTACTTCACTCCCACATATTATACCTTTCCTTTGCCTCTCTATCATTAGAGGCATCATCAGGTCTTGAAGGTTTATCAAACCTCAAGGCATAATCCAAGTATAAGAAATCGAGCTGGAACAAAACATCGCTCCAGTCAGCATAGTTAATGCTGCCATCTAAGATTTTTTTGTTTCTTACATCATCCATAATCCTAGGAGCAGCAATTGGATCTACAAAATGAAAATAGACAAACATACAAATAAGCTCACAGTAATAATTTATAGCAATTACAAGTCATTGTGCCATGTATGCATCCGCTGCATCTCATATAGGTTTTATATTCATGTATGTTATAATCTGGATTGAATATATTGTTTTGAGATGTTTAATTTCTAATATGTGGCATCAGAACCTTATTTGAGATCACTCTTGCCTTATTTATTGATCTCTAATCCTCATGAGCAGCAATATGGATTGAATAAATTGCGAGAGGTAACTCTAAGTCTTCTGCTGCATCTCATATAGGTTTTACATTCATGTATGTTATACTATGAATTGAATATATTGTTTTGATATGTTTAATTTCTAACATGTGGCACCAGAACCTTGTTTGAGATCACTCTTGCCTTGTTTATTTATCTCTAATCCTCATGAGTAGCAATATGGATTGAATAAATGGTGAGAGGTAACTCTAATTCTTCTGTTGTATCTCATATAGGTTTTATATTCATGTATTTTATAATCTGGATTGAATATATTGTTTTGAGATGTTTAATTTCTAACACTTTAAGCATAATTTAGTATAGCTTTGAGAATTTTGAACCAACAACAAAAAAAAATATTATAAATCCATCTAATTGATCAAAGTAATTATAGAGAAATAATGTTCAATAAAAATATTGTGTAGGGGTCCAAAAGCTCCTTTTCGGTTTTGCTTGAAATCTCACATGGCAGATTGAGTGATAGTGCAGAATATTCTTGTAAATTGCATCATTTTGGTAAGCAATTGTGTTCATTGTGAATTTGAGGGGAGAGCATCGTGTTTGTTAGCCCCACTTTTATCTCAATTGCACTGTTTGAAATTCGCATTATACTTTTTGTTAGTTAAAAGAAGAGTATGAGAATTGGTGATAATGGACTTTAGATTCTTGCCATCTGTCGAGCTCATGGATGTAGTTACAAAACATGCAAAATTGAGAAAATGCCTTAAAGATAATAAGAGAATGCACTCAAAGTGTGCAAATCTAGCTAAAAGTGTCATATCCAAATTTTTCCATATTTGTATAATAATGATAGTGGAAAGAGGTTTAGAAAGGATTATGACGATGATCAGAAGAAATAATAGAGGTTAAATGAGTCTTGAAGAGAGAAAGGGACCTAAATGAAAATTAGAAAAAGTTGGAGGCCAAAAGTTAAAGTAGAAACAAAAGTTGGGCCAAAAGTGGTAATTTCCAAAAGTTTAGGGACCTAAATGTAAATAAGCAAAAACTCAAGGACCTGAATGTAATTATGAGAAAGTTGAACTGAAAAAGGATAAAAAATGCCTGGAATCAAATCAGACCCAAATTTTACCAATAGATAGACAAAATTATTTAGGTCAGTTTAAGGAGTCACAGAATTTTGATTTGAGGTCCCGATTAATTGATATAAATTCCTGAAGTCAAAAAGAATTATTGCAGTATTTTTCAGATCTAAGAATTAGATGAAACCTTACAGTAAATTCTTATATTTAATATAAGAATTTATAAAATTGACAGAGTCATAAAAGGAATCCTGTCGAATTCATACGGGATTTTATTGTGGAATAAAATACCCGATAAATACGATCGGGAGAGATGTCTTGGGATTTGTGCCATAAAGGCAATGAGCTCATACCAAGGCCAAAATGACACAATCATGAGCCCAATAAGGTGATTGGACAGTTAAGTGGGCCAAAGTCCAGAGTAGTCTAGGAAAAGTGTGAAATTATGAAAATATCCTTGGATGCCTTATACCAGTGATAGATGGAGGGCATTTTGGTCATTCTAGACAGGCCAAAAACATGTAAGATAGTATAAAGATGATTAGTTAGAGGCAGTGTATGCTCTGAGGTAGTACAAAGAGGGGTGAAATGATAATTATGACCTTAGGGTTAATATAGTATAAAAAATGACACCAAGGATATTTTGGTCATTTTCCAAGGGATCTGTAATTAAGTTTTGACCCAGTCCAAAAAATTCAATGGTAGGAAGAATCTGGATACTGGATTTAAGGTTAGACAGTATATTATGGAGTTTTAGAAAAATTAGATTTATAAAATAGTTCGATTTTTGAGGAATCGGACTGAACCGGTATTGGATTGGACTGAGATTTTTCCAGAAGCTTGCCCCCAATTGAATTTTGCCACCTAGACCCTTGAGTTGTCCCTTGGTGATGTCATGGATGATGTCATAATTACCTTTTTGAAAAAATTAAATTCAAGATTAAAAGTGAGCCATTAAATCAAATAGTGCACAAATTAATCTTGGCCATTGATTTTCCATGGATTTTGGCTATAAATACCCCTCAAATCTGAACCAAAAATGTGAGCACAAGAACCCTTGGGGAAACTCTTGCAAAATTTCTATTCAACCAAGAGAGAAGCACACAACTTGGAGCAACAAGTAAGGTAATTATCTCCCTTGATCTTGAGCTTTATTCTAGTAAGCTAGCTCTTGATTTTAAGGGGTTTTTGTGCCCTATTTCCCTCATGGTTGCTGCTGGAAGTACTGTCCATATATGGTTAGAATATGAGTTTTATGTTATGGATATTTTAGATAAGCTAAAATAAGTTAGAATCAAGTGGTATAAGATTGGGAATCTACTTATGCATGAAGTTAGAAGTTTGTGTTCATGGCTGCTACTGTATGTGTCACTGTTTATATGTTGGAATTTTATGATTTTGATGCTTCTAATGAGTTTAAAATGGAAAATTGTGTGGGGATAAAGTAGGAGAACAAGTATTAGAAGCATTGGAATCAAAATGAGAATTTTTTGAAAATCAAGGGTGTGTTTCGGTTATGTACAGCAGCTTGTGCCATGATTTGATTTTGGAAATTCTAGCTTCATATTTGGATTCTACATGGAAAATTATGGGGAAATGAATCATGAGAATTTATTTTAGAAAGATGGAAGGATGAAACATAAAATAGTGAAATAATAAAAACTAGTGAAAATCTAGTCTTAGTTTAGTGTTCAAGTTGAGTTATAACTTGATATTACTTTGTAATTGCTAGGTTTTGACATTTGTTATGGAAGGAAATCATCTCAAGAAGGTTTTGACAAGGATAGCTAAGAGGTAGCAAGAATACCTAACTATAGTTTCATATTTGTTTAATTGCTTGCTTGTTAATTATAGTATTTGGTTGAGCATGACAATGTGTCATCATGTTGATGATGAAGTATGAATGATTACAAATACTTGCAAGTTATGTCATGACAATATACATGTTAGAGTTTTCTTATATACCATTATGAAGTAGCTCCCGTCTCATGATAACATGTTAAGCATTCAATTAATCGTGCATGGTAATATAGTTTGTATGCCTTGCTATTGGGATTTCCATAAAATCTCATTCTTTCCATATGCATAACCATGTCTTAGGTGCTGGAACTTCACCAGAAAAAAGGGTAAACATGCATGGATGAATTTTTATAATAAGTTATAGCACTTGCATGACACTATGGAAGGATATGATGAATGTATTATGCATGATTCTGTAATTGTATTTTGAGGCCATGGTGGTGTGACGATGATTTGAACATCTTAGCCAACGACTTTGAACCTGAAATTTGGCATGATGATAGCTAATATACAAAGCTTTAAATTAACACTAAGAACACCTCAATTGGAGAAGTATTCAAATTGTTAAGATTTTCCAAAGTTGAAGTTAAAATATGGAATAGAGATAAAGTAAGAAATTGGATGCAGTAACGTTTTAACGTTAATCTCATATAGCAAAAGAATGAGTTTTTCCATAAAATTTTTGTTGGAAATCGTGCCCTAGGGGCCAATCATTGTCTTATGAACATTATTGATTTATGAATTTATTAATTGAGTTATCATATTATTTGCATGTTTACTATGATGACCATCCTTGGATAATTCATGATATTATCCTAAATGTCCCTGGTCGATCATCTATGTGGGAGCACAAATGAAATAAGACCAGTATGACTTTGAAGATGTATAGAGATATAAATCAAAGTCATAAGCACATGTAAGAGTACAGGGTGTTGGACCGACCCGCTATGAGAGAACTGCATGGGTAACGTCATAAGCTTCTCTCATATACAAACCATGTCAATATGCCCTTTGACCTGAGATCATCATGGATTCCTACATGACAAAACGCTCAGCTTTGACCTAGTCAAAAGTCACTTTTGACCGAGTGATCATAAAGACTATGTTCGGGCTTAGTGATTTTTCATGCGGAGGAATGTGAATGGTCAAGATGGAATTTGTCCCTCACATTCGTGGAGAGATATTACTGGGCCCCTCGATGAGTGAGTCTGAGAAATGTATGGCCATACTGTAATGGAAAGGTAGTTCCATTTCTATAGTCAGACTATTCAGGGATCGAGAAAGTAACGGTCGGGAATAGGAGGATGACATTATCCATGCCTCATCCATGACCAAAATATCGCGTGACAGAAGGGACATGATATGGTTGTATAAAAGGTTACATCGTTTATCGATCCTCATATGATTTGGGTAGTTGTTATGTCTTGCTAGAGACCGCTTGCGACTTGTGGGCTAGTATAGCAAATGGCCCACTGCCAACTTCATATGGGCCTACAGGGTCGCACACAAAATAGCCCAACACGAGCTATGATGTCCAGATTCATTGAATCTAAGACATGTCCAGATTCAATGAAAGATCCAGGTGAATGTATATATATTTATTTATATTTATATTCGTATATATATAAATTCGTATATATATATATTATATATATGAGATATATGAGATTTAATTTATAAGGATAAATTAAATCTCTATCACGTTTGAAATTCGAAATTCAAATTGATAGGATATCTCATATAAGAGATATTTATAAGATTTAATTTATAAGGATAAATTAAATCTCTATCACGTTTGAAATTCGAAATTTAAATTGATAGGATATCTCAAATTTGATTTATGGGAATAAATCAAATATAACTCATTCTCATCTTTATTTAAAGTTAAATAAATAGGTAATTAAATCTGTGGGACGGATTTAATATTATTTTATTTAATTAGTTTCTTATAAAATTATACAATATATGATATTGTATCAATTCGGAATTAATATAAGATTAACTCCAAAATCCAATTAGGTTAAGTGGAAAAACGCATAGCATCCTCTATATCTGATTGGAGGAGCTACGTTTGAAAATAACACAGAACACAAAAGGCCGAACGGAATCTGCAAAAGGTTTGCAGACAAGAAACTGCTGAAATAGAGACGGAGACTTGTGAAAGCCTTGGAGGGACAGGAGACGCTAGCACGTCGTTCGTGGTTGGAATGCTGTTCGTGTGGATACCAGTAGAGGAAGCCAACCTGAGGCGTCGACTTCTTGTGATCAGAAAGAGACCACCGTCCGCGGAGAGAATCTGTGAAGGTCGCTGAGGAACACTCCGTCGATTTCTTGCGATCAGAAAGAGATCACCACCCACGTAGAGAAGCTGTGAAATTCGCTGAGCAACACTAAGGGTAATGATTCTTTCCACTTGACTTAAACACATACGGCAGATCCTGGCAAGGAATGGAAAATTTTTAAAGTTTATTTCCGCTGCGTGTCTTCTAATTCCTTACAGTGGTATCAGAGCCATGCCGTTTTGTGTTTAAGTTAGGCTTGATTTGTGATTTATATGATATATGTTAGTAGTAGCCGATCATATAATAAGCATTGTATGTGTGACATATATGGAATCCATGTTGTGTATGACATAAAAGGAATCTAAAAGGAAATTGAAATCGGTGGTGATGCTTTTTGATTTGATCAATCCGCATAGATGGGGTCTAAGAAAACTGAATTCGAATTTGTGATTATTTGTGAAAACCGAATTCAGATTCGTGATTATTTATGAAACAAAAACAAAAAACAATTTCTTCCGGGGCGCTGCCCCAGAGACCCCGCCCGCTAACCGGCTAGCGAGACAGCCGCCCGCTAACTGGCTAGCGGGACCGCCGTAGCTACCTGTTCGTAGCGCAACATAACCGTAACAAATGTTACTTTGTGAATGTTTTTTTGCCCTTCGATTAGATCTGAATATTGATTCTTGAATGTTTGGGTATGGTGAACAATATGGCTCTAGATTGCAAGTGTTGTAATTTTTAAATACAGCCTGCGTGTCGTGCCTTCCTCTATATACTCTCAATGTACCTTCTCCTCTCATCTCGCTCCCCTCGAATGTTAAAAGAGGTTTCTATATGTAATTTCTCTTTTCTTACTAGAGAGCTCCTCTCATTGGCTTGAGGGGACTTAGGATAGGTGAGCCATATTGTATCACGTTTAGATTATGCATATTATGATTGTATCAGCGTATGCATATTACTTGTATGAGATACGAACTGAGAAACATGCATCCTTATAAAAACAGATAGTTAATTAAGCCCTCTAAATGAAATCTTAAGTCATAATGCCGTCAATTTATGAACACTTGTCAAAACCTCGATCGCTCAATTGTAGACTCCACCAAAGTGGGTGCAGTTGAGTAATCTTGGGGAGATAAGCAAGAGTAATGGTGCTACTCTCACATGTTTATTATTGTTTGACTTATTTGAGATTAACAAAACGGTTTTGGGTCTCAAGGCATTAGATGGGATTAAAAACATGCCATATCATATGATGATAGGATCCCATAAACATCTAAGAGTTACATTTGATGTAATTGGTAAAGGTGTTACCTACCTAAATAACTTAATTTAAGCGTCCTGCCAAAGCGGACTTAATTTTAAGCCAAATATGGATCTTAGCCCACTAATTATTGCATTGAGGGTTGTTTATTTAGTGGGAGATTGCTAATTCAACTGCATATTTTAATTGTAGAATCATGTCGACTAGTAATACTGCTACATTATCGCTGCGATCTGTCCTTGAGAAGGACAAACTTAATGGGACAAACTTTCTTGACTGGTTTAGGAACTTGAGAATTGTTCTCAAGCAGGAAAGAAAGGCGCATGTCCTAGATCAACCCATTCCTGAGGAGCCAGCCGCCAATGCTCCTAGAGCTCAGAGAGATGCTTACACGAAGCATAAGGAAGACTCTGTCGATGTGGGATGCTTAATGCTAGCCACCATGGTTCCAGAGCTCCAAAGAGATCTCGAACACATGGAGGCTTATGAGATGATTGTGCATCTCAAGGAAATGTTCCAGCAACAGGCAAGGCAAGAGAGGTATGAGACCACTAAGGCCTTACATTCCTGCAAGATGGCTAAAGGTGCATCAGTCAGTACTCATGTCTTAAAGATGAAAGGGTACATTGATCACCTTGAGAGGCTTGGATTTCCCATGAGCCAGGAGTTAGCTACGGATTTGATCTTGAACTCACTCCCGGAAAGTTATGACCACTTTGTCATGAACTACAACATGAACAACATGGAGAAATCTATTTCTGAACTGCATGGGATGCTTAAAACTGTTGAGCCAAGTCTTAAGAAGAAGCCCAGTAGTGTTTTGATGGTTCAGAAAGGAAAGGGTACTAAAAAGAAAGGCAAAGGCAAGGGGAAGGGTCATGGCTCATCAGGTAGGACCAAAGAGTCAAGCAAGCCCGAAACCAAGCCTACACCAAAGAAGGCAAAGCCTCCGAAGGAAGGAGTCTGCTTCTTCTGCAATGAACCCGGTCATTGGAAGAGGAATTGCAAACTCTACCTCGAAGATCTGAAAAAGAACAAGAAGGATAGCGGGGCTATCGCGTCAGGTATTTATGTTATAGACATTCATCTTTCTACTTCCATCTCATGGGTATTAGATACTGCATGTGGTTCTCACATTTGTATAAATGTGCAGGGACTAAAGGACAGTAGGAAGCTGAAAAAGGGCGAGGTTGACCTACGAGTTGGAAACAGAGCAAGGGTTGCTGCGTTAGCTGTAGGCACTTATGAATTAGTTCTGCCCACTGGGCTTTTGTTAGTTTTGAACAATTGCTATTATGTTCCTGCTTTAAGTAGTAACATTGTTTCACTTTCTTATTTGGATAAGGAAGGTTTCACTTCCATTGCTGGGAATAGTAGATGTTCTATTTATCGTAATGATGTTTTATATGCTCATGGTGATTTGCATGTTGATCATTACATATTAAATTTGGAACAACCCAATCATGGAAATATCTATAACATAACCGCCAAAAGGGTCAAACCAAACGATTTGAATCCCACATACCTCTGGCACTGTCGTCTGGGCCACATAAATGAGAAACGCATTTCCAAACTCCATCAAGATGGATTTCTAAACTCATTTGATTTTGAATCATATGACACTTGCGAGTCTTGCTTGTTAGGAAAGATGACAAAGTCACCTTTCACTGGGCACAGTGAGAGGGCCACTGATTTATTGGGCCTCATACATACAGATGTGTGTGGACCGATGAACACAAATGCCAGAGGAGGTTATTCGTACTTCATAACATTCATAGATGATTTCAGCAGATATGGGTACATCTATCTAATGAAACATAAATCTGAATCTTTTGAAAAGTTCAAGATATTTCAAAATGAAGTACAAAACCAGCTTGGTAAAACAATTAAAGCCCTTCGATCTGATCGGGGTGGTGAATATTTGAGCCAAGAGTTCATAGATCATCTTAGGAGTTGTGGGATACTCTCACAATTGACTCCTCCAGGGACACCACAATGGAATGGCGTTTCTGAACGGAGAAATCGAACACTATTAGATATGGTTCGATCCATGATGAGTCGAACAGATCTTCCGCCCTCCTTTTGGGGCCATGCCCTAGAGACAGCTGCGTTCACACTCAATCGTGTTCCATCTAAGGCAATCGAAAAGACTCCGTATGAGATATGGACTGGGAGGACGCCTAGTTTGTCTTTCCATAAAATTTTTGTTGGAAATCGTGCCCTAGGGGCCAATCATTGTCTTATGAACATTATTGATTTATGAATTTATTAATTGAGTTATCATATTATTTGCATGTTTACTATGATAACCATCCTTGGATAATTCATGATATTATCCTAAATGTCCCTGGTCAATCATCTATGTGGGAGCACAGATGAAATAAGACCAGTATGACTTTGAAGATGTATAGAGATATAAATCAAAGTCATAAGCACATGTAAGAGTACAGGGTGTTGGACCGACCCGCTATGAGAGAACTGCATGGGTAACGTCATAAGCTTCTCTCATATACAAACCATGTCAATATGCCCTTTGACCTGAGATCATCATGGATTCCTACATGACAAAACGCTCAGCTTTGACCTAGTCAAAAGTCACTTTTGACCGAGTGATCATAAAGACTATGTTCGGGCTTAGTGGTTTTTCATGCGGAGGAATGTGAATGGTCAAGATGGAATTTGTCCCTCACATTCGTGGAGAGATATTACTGGGCCCCTCGATGAGTGAGTCTGAGAAATGTATGGCCATACTGTAATGGAAAGGTTGTTCCATTTCTATAGTCAGACTACTCAGGGATCGAGAAAGTAACGGTCGGGAATAGGAGGATGACATTATCCATGCCTCATCCATGACCAAAATATCGCGTGACAGAAGGGACATGATATGGTTGTATAAAAGGTTACATCGTTTATCGATCCTCATATGATTTGGGTAGTTGTTATGTCTTGCTAGAGACCGCTTGCGACTTGTGGGCTAGTATAGCAAATGGCCCACTGCCAACTTCATATGGGCCTACAGGGTCGCATACAAAATAGCCCAACACGAGCTATGATGTCCAGATTCATTGAATCTAAGACATGTCCAGATTCAATGAAAGATCCAGGTGAATGTATATATATTTATTTATATTTATATTCGTATATATATAAATTCGTATATATATATATATTATATATATGAGATATATGAGATTTAATTTATAAGGATAAATTAAATCTCTATCACGTTTGAAATTCGAAATTCAAATTGATAGGATATCTCATATAAGAGATATTTATAAGATTTAATTTATAAGGATAAATTAAATCTCTATCACGTTTGAAATTCGAAATTTAAATTGATAGGATATCTCAAATTTGATTTATGGGAATAAATCAAATATAACTCAGTCTCATCTTTATTTAAAGTTAAATAAATAGGTAATTAAATCTGTGGGACGGATTTAATATTATTTTATTTAATTAGTTTCTTATAAAATTATACAATATATGATATTGTATCAATTCGGAATTAATATAAGATTAACTCCAAAATCCAATTAGGTTAAGTGGAAAAACGCATAGCATCCTCTATATCTGATTGGAGGAGCTACGTTTGAAAATAACACAGAACACAAAAGGCCGAACGGAATCTGCAAAAGGTTTGCAGACAAGAAACTGCTGAAATAGAGACGGAGACTTGTGAAAGCCTTGGAGGGACAGGAGACGCTAGCACGTCGTTCGTGGTTGGAACGCTGTTCGTGTGGATACCAGTAGAGGAAGCCGACCTGAGGCGTCGACTTCTTGTGATCGGAAAGAGACCACCGTCCGCGGAGAGAATCTGTGAAGGTCGCTGAGGAACACTCCGTCGATTTCTTGCGATCAGAAAGAGATCACCACCCACGTAGAGAAGCTGTGAAATTCGCTAAGCAACACTAAGGGTAATGATTCTTTCCACTTGACTTAAACACATACGGCAGATCCTGGCAAGGAATGGAAAATTTTTAAAGTTTATTTCCGCTGCGTGTCTTCTAATTCCTTACAATTTTGTGAACTTAAGGAGGACATATAGAGATTTAAATCTATAGGTAATACGGTTCATTTGGACAAGTAATGAAAGAGAAATGAATTTTTGAAGTTAAAGCAACGAAACTGGAACTTCCAGATTTTACCAAATGAACAGTGATTTTCAACGAATAACCTGATTTCATTGGAGCAATGGAACCTCAGTTTTATATTTTTCCCTCAAAGTTCAATGAAAGATATTTCATTAGAAATTATAACTATCCTATTTCAATTTTTCTACATTTACTTATAAATTTTTAAAGTAGGGTACATGTTCTAGAAGTACCAAATGAACAGTAACGTGAACAGTACTCGATAGCTATTCTTTTGAAAATGGATGTTTTGATAGAACAAGGCTATGTAATTGGTTCCAATGACTTATGAATGAGTATAATTGAGGTTGAAAATAAGGATGTGATAAAAAGGGTGGTGATGTCGCTCGTCGTTAGCACTCAAATTATTTACTAAATTAATCTCTATATAGTATGAAGTCAACATAGGGCGTATTTTTTACGTGAAGTCAATGCAAGGCTTAACTCTATATTAAACTAAGTGTGAGAAGGAATAGTAGTAGAAAAGAACTTAATAGTTTTTCAAATGAGATAATAATAAAATAAAATAAAAGTATAGTATGGAGAATATCACCAATAAGAAGAGCGCTTCCAAGGATTGATGAGTGTCTATCATCATTCAATAATATATTAGAGTTATAATAATTATATATACTAAGTCCCTAACATGCAAAATCCCAAACAATTGTTATGGTCTCAATAATAAAATCCACAATTATACCTAGATTTAGTATACAATTGTATCAAGAATAATTAGTGAAGATCCACTTAGAATGTGATAAATTAAACAATAAATGATTTGTTCCTCTAACATGGATATTCAATAGAAAATCCTATAACTATACATGTGAATCTAACATGAATAATTATAAGAAGAAACTAAATATATTAAATAAAGAACATCAAATCATAAATTGAAATAATAAATCATAAGGGTTTGATCACAAAGGTGTCTCGATCGAAACCCTAGGTCCAATATATACAAATCTCAAAACCAAAATCTAGGAAATCATAAATTTGCATAAAGGAAAAGATCAAAATATAAAATTGTCAACTCCTAACTCTAAAGCACAGGAACTCAAACCATTACATCTCTCCTCAAGAACTTATAAGGAAAAGGATGGAATTGTGGAAGAGATGAAGATGATTGTGATGGTGGTGATTGGTGTTTTGAATGGAGGAGCCTTGAGGTTCTTTATATAGCCTTTGGGAGATAATCATATTGATGTGAGTCTCTTCACTGATTGGCTCTTTAAAAGATAATGATATCTTCATTTATCATCAATTTCCTTTCAAATTGTCATCTTTTCTAATATCTCCAAAGATAATATTTTTAAACTTAAATATCCTACAGACAATTCAAATAAAAAGTAATAGGATAAAAGAGATAAAACAATCAATAAGAACATAGGAAAAGATACCATATTTATAATTATCATTTGATTATATTCAAATGTTAGATATAGAGGAATTATTTTTGAATCAATTCAAATGATATATAATATAATATTATATTAAAATAAGGAATTAATATAATAAAATATAATATTATTGGAGGCATTTGGTTTTCTCTGATTAGATATTATAATTTTCTCCTTCAATTTGACAATTCTTCAATTAGTCTTCTTATATAATATAATTATGTAGGTCTCAGTCATCATTTATTTATTTTTTCTAATTTTATGAAATACATAAAAGAAAAACACCTTTATATAAATCAATTTAATCAAGATAAATAATAAAATCAATAAAAACACAATAAAAGGACATTTTAATCATTTAATTCATATAATCAATTAAAGCACAAAATAGCCACAACTACTACAATAATGCCTAGTAAACATGATAAATTTCCTAAATAAGATATAAAATAATATGATAAAATAGGGATTCATCAAATTCTCCCACACTTAGACTTTTATACTCCTAGACAAAGGAATGAATAACATCTTGAGAAACACTAAAAATAAATAGAGGAATCAAACAAGTTCGAGCATGAGAGTGATAATCAATCAATGAAATCCTTCAAGTCAGTGGTAGTTATAGAATAATAAATGCAACAAGAACAATCTCCATGAACACAATTAAGACAGAAGAACATGATAGAGGATAGTACACTTAGGGTATATATATTTCACTCATCTCACTCTTTATTGGGGTTCTTTCACTCAAACCTTCCTATACTAGCCCCTACCATATGCTTGTAATAGTTTTAAGTCTCTGGCGTCAGTTACATGTGCATTCTTTAATCAAGAGGACTTTATAAGATTGTAATATTTAAAATAGGCTACGTGGAATAGAATATGAAAGATAGAAAATACTATATGCATGCAATAATGAATATATAGCATGAGTTCATATCATAAGAGATATAAGGGTGGTAATTGTGCTTATAAGAAGGGATAATAGTGCCTTCTTCATTTCTCTTTTCTCTCTATTTTTTTGTCTTTAATTTTTCTTCAATTTTTCTTGCACTATCTTTTTCTGTGCAATATGATTTTTCTTTTCTTTTTTTTCATTTGGCACCTTGTGTATAAAAGATGTAGCACAATATCACAATAATAATTTTTTGATATGAATAAAAATTTTATTTCAAAAAGATTTTCATGCATATATGACTTTCTATGATGGGGAAAGAAAAGTGATAGGCTCAAAAGGGGTGACTAAATATATAATATGCATAATGGCTTGTGTTTGGGATAAAAAGGGTTTAGAATATGATGGCCTCAATCATTTTAAAAAGTTGCACATGAGTTAGACAGTAGATAAGAGAACTAAAACAAGTTTTGAAGAGTAGCTAATGTAGGAGGTACTCACTCAATTTAGGAATTTAAGGTCGATAATTCCTCCAACAGGGCTATCTCTCTTTATTCCTGTTCACATAGCCTCACTGAAGACTTCAACTGTTCTCAATGTATTATATTATTTGTTTCTATGATAACTCTTAGAATATTGACTAATTAAACTATCACAATCAACAATAGATTTGAAAGATTCATACTTGTGTCAATGTAATCAAAATGATATTTTAATTCAAAACATGAGTGCTCAGAAGCATACGTGGAATTTTTTTTTGAAAAATAGGCATTTTCAAGAGCTCAATCAAATAGTCAATCAAATTCATTCTCTCCCCCACACTTAAACTAGGCATTGTCTTCAACACAGCACTAAAAATATATAATAAAGGAGAAGGGAATATGGTTAAAGAGTTATGTGCTAAGACAGGATATTTTATTCAAAGAAAACTAACCAAAAACTAATAAATCTTTAAAATGCAACCTATTCTAGAAAATTGTTAAAAGACATAAAGTAATAAATCTACTTTTTACAATTGGGATTGTCCTTCCCCATACTTATCTTAAACAATAAAGCTCATAATATATAGAAGCGTAAGATAAGGAAAGAGACAAACTGGTGCCTTTATTCCGCTTGAGGGTCATAAAATTGAAATTCTCATCTATGATGAGGAACATGCTCTTATGTAAGTGTACCTTCTCTAGACAACTTTCTCTAATTGTTGGGGTGGTGGCTTGGGGTCAATCTGTGGAAGGGCCACAATATAGGGAGTATTGTGATCACCATATAATTTTCCTAAGTGGGGTCCCTGCAAGAAATTCAACAAACCAAAAGTAGCACCTTTTCCAACTCCAAGTTTGGGACAAGAATCAAAGTACTTGAACCCGTGGAAAGCCTTCAAGAATGCAAGGTTAGTAATCAAAATACTAGATGTGAGAACTCTATAAGATATATAAGAACACATGTATTTCTCACATCTAATAAAATCAATAAGTCTCTCTTCAGTAAGAGTCTTGACTTCAACATGAGGAATTAGATATAATCATTAGTGATTATTTCTTTATCTAGTGGCAAGTCACATGATAATATCTCATTCTTACCAGCACCCTCATTTTCATCATCATTAATTGTAGGCATAACATTAATAGTTACTCCTTGATCTAATAAAGCCTTATTAATATGTATTTTTTAAATAGTGCAAGGAATTATAAAAGCCCTTACATATTGACACTTAATTGGAAGTTGAGGTTTGAAGAGGGCATAAATATTAGAAGAAAATTAGACTCTCTCATTTGGTCTAAACCTATGATAATGGGTGCATAGGTCCTTGATGAATTTGACAACTCTAGGCATACCTTTAAGTAATTCTAACAATAAAACATTCACTTCAAGTTTGTTAAACAAGTCATAAATCTCCTTATCATGTTCCTTATTAGCAGTCCTCTTACTCATGGCATAAGATTTAGGGAAACAAATACTTATCTCTTTATTGATGGTTGGGGAAGTCTCTACTTGAGCTGCCTCATCTTTCTTGAGTAGTTCTTTCTCTTTCAAACTTTCTAATTGCTTTGGCACTTCAAGGATGTCTTCAGTAATATTTTCCACACCTTCAGTGATGTGGTCATGGATACTTTCAGTAGTATTTTCAGTATTACCTTCAGTAGTGTTTCTCCCACCATTATTTTCTAAGAAGCCCACCTTATTGCCACTATCTAAGATAGCATACCTTGAGGCTAGTTTGTCAATTCTGGCATCTATTCTATCTTTCTCTATGTCAAACTGGGATGACAAGTTTGAGAGTTGAGAATTGACACCTGATATAGCAAAGGTCAAATCTGATATCCCTTTAAGAACTAATGTCATATCATTATTCTTGTTAGGTGAGTCTTGGATTGGCACATATGTAGTAAATGGAGGATCAGAGTGGGGTATATGTGGTGGGAAGGATGATTCATGTCATATCTTAACTTTTCCCTATTGGTATAATACTGATAGTGGAAAAAGGTTTGGAAAGGATTATGACGATGATAAGAAGAAATAATAGAGGTTAAATGAGTCTTGAAGAAAGAGAGGGACCCAAATGAAAATTGGAAAAGTCTGGAGGCCAAAAGTTAAAGTAGAAACAAAAGTTAGGCCAAAAGTGGTAATTTTTAAAAGTTTAGGGACCTCAATGTAATTAAGTAAAAAGTCAGGGACCTAAATGTAATTATAGAAAAGTTCAGCTAGAAAAGGCTTAGAACTATCTGGAAGTATTCCAGTCCCACATTTCATCAGTAAATAGAGAAAGTTATGCTGGTTAATCTAGCATAATACAGAAATTTTAATAGGGTTCGAGATAGTGGATATTTATCTGATAGTCTCAAAGTTATCTAAACTTTTATCAGATCTCATGAATCTCAGGTATAAGTGGAACAGTTACAGGAAGGTGTGCCCCATGACATCAAATGTCATGAACCTGATAGAACCCCAGAAGGAGCTCTGTATGAAAAGTTATCCCCATATTAGTGAATTTTGAAGTTTGAGAACACCCGTGATCTGATTATAGAACTTAGCATTAGGTAAGCTTGGATAGAATGAGTTTAGGTGACCTCATATATGGGCCTATGATGATGCCAAGGAGGGGCCAAAACTCGTGATACCAGTTCATCAGTAGAAGGGGCCAGTGTCTAGAAAAAGTGTGAAATTACAAAAATATCCCTGGATGACTATATTGTACCAGTAATGGATAGAGGGCATTTTGGTCATTATGGATAGGCTAAACACGTGGGATATAGTATAAATATGATTAGTTAGAGCCAGTATATGCCTCGAGGCAGTATAAAGAGGGGTGAAATGACAATTATGCCTTTGGGGTTAATATAATGCAAGAAAGGATACCAAGGGTATTTTGGTCATTTCCTTAGGGATGGATGGCAGATAAATACTCAGTATAAAAATGTAAATGGTATGAGAAACCTAGATATTGATTTCTAGGACAAAATACATATCCTGTAATATTATAAAAATTGGGAACAGAAAATAGTCTGGCTTTTTTGAAACTACTCCGATCGATACAGGACTGGACTGGAATTTTGCCTATCAGTATATTTTAATTTTTCTAGCCAAACATGGCCCTAATGATGTCATGCAAGACGAAAATACTAAGGCTTCTAGGGCAAGTTTGGTTCAAGAATGAATATGGACCACAAGATCAAATAGTAACCAAATCAATCTTGGTCATCCATTTCCACCCAAATTTCTCTATAAATACCCCCTTATTTCAGAATGCATTCAGCAGCTTTGGGAACCATGGGGAAACTCTTACAAAATTTCTATTCAACTATGAAAGAAGCACACAACTTGGAGCACAAAGTAAGGTAATCATCTCCCTTGATCTTTACCTTTATTCTAGCAAGCTAGCTCTTGATTTTAAGGGATTTTTATGCCCTATTTCCCTTGTAGTTGCTGCTGGAAGTGCTGCCCATATATATTTAGAATATGAGTTTTATGTTATGGATAGTTTAGATAAGCTAAAACAAGCTAGAATCAAGTGGTATAAGATTGGGAATCCACGTATGCATGAAGTTAGAAGTTTGTGTTCATGGTTGATACTGTATGTGTCACTGTTTATATATTGGAATTTCATGATTTTGATGCTTCCAATGAGTTTAAAACAGAAAATTGTGTGGGGATAAAGTAGGAGAACAAGTATTAGAAGCATTGGAATCAAAATAAGAATTTTTGGAAAATCAAGGGTATGTTTCGGTTCTGTATAGAAGCTAGTGCCATGATTTGTTTGGAAATTCTAGCTTCATATTTGGATTCTACATGAAAAATTATGTGGAAATAAACCATGAGAATTTATTTGGAAAGATGGAAGTATGAAACATAAAATAGAGAAAGAATGGAAACTAGTGAAAACCTAGTCTTGGTTTTGTGTTCAAGTTGACTAATAACTTGATACTACTTTGTAATGGCTAGGTTTTGACATTTGTTAAGGAAGGAAAGCATCTTAAGAAGGATTTGACAAGGATAGCTAAGAGATAGTAAGAATAGCTAACTATAGTTTCATGCTTGTTAATTGCTTGCTTGCTTGTTGATTGTGGTGTTTAGTTGAGCATGACAATGTGTCATCATGTTGATAATGAGTTATGAATGATTACAACTCCTTGCAAGTTATGTCATGAAAATATGCATGTTAGAGTATGGTTATGTATCATTATGAAGTAGCTCCCATCTCATGATAACATGTTAAGCATTCAATTAATCATGCATGATATTATGGTTTGTGTAACTTGCTATTGGGATTTCTATGGAATCTTGTTCTTTCCATATGCATAACCATGTTATAGGTGCTAGATCTTCACAAGGAAAAAGGTTAAACATGCATGGGTGAAGTTGTATAATAAGTTATATTGCTTACATGATACTATGGAAGAATATGATAGTAAGTATGATGTATGGTTTTGTAATTGTGTTCTGAGGATGTGATGGTGTGACGATGATTATGATACCTCAATCAACGAGTTTAAACTTGAAATTTGGCATGATAATACTTAAGATACAGATATTTAAATTAAAACAAAGAACACCTCAATTGGACAAGTATTCAAATTGTTATGATTTTTCTAAGTTGGAGTTAAGATGTGGAATAGAGATAAAGTAAGCAACCAGAGGTAGTAACGTTCTGACATGAATTTTGTATAGTAAATGAATGATTTTTTCTGTGAACTTTGGTGATCTTAAAGAGCATGGTTATAGCTTTAAATTCACAGGTAACACAGTTCATTTGGACAAGTAACCAAAGAGAAATGAATTTTTAAAGTTAAGGCAAAGAAATTGGAACTTCCAAAATTTGCCAAATGAACAGTATTTTTCAATGAATAAACTTATTTCATTGGAACAATGGAACCTCAATTTTATATTTTTCCCTCAAAGTTCAAGGAAAGAGCTTTCATTATAAATTGGAACCACCCTATTTTTATTTTTCTATATTTAATTGTAATTTTTCAAAGTAGGGTACATTTTCTGGAATTACCAAATAAACAGTAATATGAACAATACCTAAGAGCAATTCCTTTGAAAATACATGTTTCTAAGGCAAAGGGCTATGTAATTAGTTCCAATGACTTTCAAATCGTATAATTGACTTTGAAAATAAGGATATGACAATTCATGATATAGTTGAGGTGGCAATTGAGCCATATATTGTTGGTTACTCATGAAAAATGATCTAAGAAATTCCCAAGCCTCGTTTACAGTTAGGTCTAACAGGTCTCCTCCCACTGCACCATATATTATTTTTCAGTCTTGCTCTTTCAATCCCCTATGGAAATATAGTATGAGGTATTCATCAGGTATTTGGTGATGTGGGTACTCGTGTGGGATGTATTAGAATTGATCCCAATATTCAGCAAAAGATTCATGAATATTTTGTGCAATAGATGATATTTATGCTCTTGCCTGATCCCTTGAAATATTATAACCTGTAAAAGAGTGGGAGTACATGATTATATTAGGATTATATTGATGATGATTATTAAACCAAGACATAATGTAATTTAGAGAAGGAAACAAAGAAAATGTGAATAATGGAAAAATTAAAAAAAAATCAAAATATAAAAATATAAAAATTGACTCAAATGTCTGAATTTGGCAAAAATAGGTTAGACCTATAGCTTAAGCTATTAAAAATGTTTACAACGTCGAAACCTTGTAGTATGAATTTTCTCAAATTTTTCTCGACAAGTCAAAAACAATTCCAGCAAAGTAGTGAGAATCAAACCAAAATTTACTAAACCAAAAAATACCTAAAGACTAGACTCTACTACACACTAATAAAAGTAGAAAAAGAAAACACACTTAATTAACCTAAGAGTAAAGGGAATTGACTCCCCGACAATGGTGCAAAATTTGATGTCGCTCGTCGTTAGCACTCAAATTATTTACTAAAGTAATCTCTATATAGTATAGAAGTCAACCTAGGGCATATTCTTTACGTGAAGTCAATGCAAGGCTTAACTCTATATGAAACTAAGTGTGAGAAGGAATAGTAGTAGAAGAGAACTTAATTAATAATTTTTTAAAGGAGATAATAATAAAATAAAATAAAGTCACTAACATGAAAAAGAAGAACTTAATTACCAATAAGAAGAGTGCTCCCAAGGATTGATGTGTGACTATCATCATTCAATAATATATTAGAGTTATAACAATTATATATACTAAGTCACTAACATGAAAAATCTCAGACGATTGTTATGGTCTCAATAATAAAATCCACAATTATACCTAGATTTAGCATACAATTGTATCAAGAATAATTAGTGAAGATCCACTTAGAATGTGATAAATTAAACAATAAATGATTTGTTCCTCTAACATGGATATTCAATCGAAAATCCTATAACTAAACATGTGAATCTAACATGAATAATTATAAGAGAAAACTAAAGATATTAAATAAAGAACATCAAATCATAAATTGAAATAATAAATCATAAGGGTTTGTTCACAAAGGTGTCTCGATCGAAACCCTAGGTCCAATATATACAAATCTCAAAACCAAAATCTAGGAAATCATAAATTGGCATAAAGGAAAAGATCAAAACATAAAATTGTTCAACTCCTAACTCTAAAGCACAGGAACTCAAGTCACTACATCTCTCCTCAAGAACTTAGAAGGAAAAGGATGGAATTGTGGAAGAGATGAAGATGATTCTGATGGTGGTGATTGGTGTGTTGAATGGAGGAGTCTTGAGGTCCTTTATATATCCTTTGGGAGATAATCCTATTGATGTGGGTTTCTTCACTTATTAGCTCTTGAAAAGATAATGATATCTTTATTTATCTTTAGTATCCTTTCAAGTTGTCATCTTTTCCAATATCTCCAAAGATAATATTTTTAAATTCAAATATCCTATAAACAATTCAAATAAAAAGTAATAGGATAAAAAAGATAAAACAATCAATAAGAACATAGGAAAAGATAGCATATTTATTATTATCCTTTGAAATTCAATTGTTAGATATCGAGGAATTATTTTTGAATCAATTCAAATAATATATAATATAATATTACATTAAAATAATGAAGTACTATAATATAATATAATATAATTAGAGGCATTTGATTTTCTCTAATTAGATATTATAATTTCCTCCTTCAATTTGACAATTCCTCAATTAATCTTCTTATATAATATAATTATGTAGTAGTTGATGTAGGTCCTAGTCATCATTTATTTATTTGTCCTAATTTCATGAAATACATAAAAGCAAAACACCTTTATGTAAATCAATTGAATAAAGAGAAATAATAAAATCAATAAAAATACAATAAAAGGACATTTTAATCATTTAATTCATATAATCAATTAAAGCACAAAATAGACACAACTACTACAATAATATCTAGTACACATGATAAATTTCCTAAATAAGATATAAAATAATATGATAAAAATATGAATTCAGGTGGTTTTCTAAACCACCATTTTCTCTATTGTTTTTGCAAAAAGATCTCATGAACATGACTGATGAGGTAGAGGAAAGAACGGGTGTAGGCTACTATGACTCCTAGCATTCCGCTACTTATGAATAGGTGTCTTTACTATAATTTCCTTAGTTTGGTTGTGTCTTTATTTGGTTGTAATTTTTTTTTCTGTTGGTGAGTTTTTGTGGGTTAACTTGTACTCTTAGGTTTTCTCTGATTGCTTTATTTTGGCTTCGGCCATTAGTCTATGTAATAACTTTGTTTTTGTGATTAATAAATTGACTATTTTTACAAAAAAAAACTAAAAGGGAGAACCAAATGAAACTAAATTAAACTCATCTATTCAATTCAGTTATTATGATTTTTCAATTTAGTTAATTTTAAAAGGAAAAAACATTCTTTAAGAACATGTAGTTTTTCTTAATTTTTAGTTTGGTATATATGTGTTTTTTTTCTCATTTTTAAATACTTTAATTTTACAACGTTAAAACATGTAAATGTATTATGTTAGTATTGTTAGCCCCTATGCATAAGCTAATTGTGTTAATAGAGTAAAATTAAAGGAATTAATAAGGAAAGAAAAACACATAGGTATTAAATTAAAAATTGAAGGAAAGAAATGCAAATGGTTTTTCCTTTCAAAACTATTTTAGTCTAACAAATTCTAGAATTTATGTTGCCTATCATTAGCACTCAAATTATTTACTAAATTAATATTTATATAGTATAGAGGTAAACCTAAGTCATATTCTTTACCTAGAGTCAATCTTAACTCTAGATTAGACTAAGTATGAGAAGGAGGAGGAGGAGGAGTAGTGTCATATCCTGATTTTTAGACATGGAAGCCTAGTGTGTAGCCTGAAAGCAGTAGACTAGCAGGCCCTATTGAGCAGAAGTTCCAGAATTATACATATGATGTTCAGGGACTAAACTATAAGTAAGTGAAAGATCAGGGACTAAATTGTAAATAGTAAAAGTCCCTGGGGACATAATGATAATTTTGAAGAAAGAGAGGGACTAAACTAGAAAGTCTAAAAGTCCCAAGGCCAAAAAAGAAAGTAGATACAAGTTGTGGGCCATTAAGTGTGATTTTGAAAAGATGAGGGACTAAAGTGTAATTTCCAAAAGTTTCCAAGAGCAAAATTGTAATTATAGAAAGTTTAGCTAGAAAAGGCTTAGAACTGCCTGGAAGCATTTTAGTTCCAAAATTCATCAATAGATAAAGAAAGTTATGTTGGTTAATCTAGCATAATACAGGAATTTTATTGAAGTTCCAGATAGCTAATATTTATCTAATAGTCTGAAAGTTATCCAAAATTTTTATCAGATACTATAGACCTCAGATATAAGTGAAAAGTTATAGGAAGGTGTGTCCTATGATGCCAGATATCATGGATCTGACAGAACCTCGAAAGGAGTTCTATAAAAAAAGTTATTCCCATATTAGTGAATTTTGACCGGAGTTTGAGAACGCCCGCAATCCGATTATGAAAATTAGCAGTAAGTAAGCTTGGATGGAATGAGTTTTAATATGACATCATAGAGAGGCCTAAGATGATGCCAAGTGATTCCAGGCCTATGATATCATTTTATCAGTTAAAGAGGTCAGTGCCCAGAAATATACAGAAAAGTTTGAAATGATGAAAATGCCTTTATGTTATAAAATAATTAAAGATTGAGTGAAGGGTAGTTTGGTCATTTGACTAGGGCTAGAAAGTCAAGGAAGGTTATCTGGATAATTGATCAGGGTCAAAAAATACTCTGGTAAAGTATGAAAAGACAATAATGCCCTTAGAATTATTCAAGGAAATAAAGAGTAACCTAGGGTATTTTGGTAATTTGATAAGGGATGTTTATTGGGAATTGAGCCACTAGAGTGCTTGAGATTGATAAGAGGCCAAGATAGCATTCCAATGGTCCAAAAATGTGGCCCAATGTTTATGTTAGGTTTAAGTGGAATTAAAGTAATAGTTTAATACTTTTTCATAAAGTAAAGTTACCCGGTTAAAGATAGAACTGGGGAAAGTGATTAGATAGAGCTTTAGACTCATCCAGAACCATGAGGTGGCATAAAAAGTATCCTCATACGACCCAAAAGGTGCCACATGGCATGAGTCTAGGGAAAGAAGAAAAAGTTAAGGACATGTGGCATGATCTCAGCCGTTCATTCTGGGACAAGACTCTGGAATTCTCTAGAAATGTTGAGTCAATTGGTGAGGTATCCCAAGGGCCCCACATAAGCATATGATGTGTCCATGGATGATGTCATTTTTGATGAGTCATCTAGGATGATGATGTCATCATGATGACGTAAGCAAGGCTTCTTGAGAAAGCTAAGCGATTTGAGCCGTTCATCGCTATTCGATATGGACCGTCCATTCCACCTCCCTCCACCTATAAATACCCTACCCCTCCTTCTATTCCATTCACAGCCGGCAAGAGGAAAAGGAGAGAAAGAAGAGAGAAAAAGAGAAAGAAAGGAAGGAAAAAGGAGGAGTTCTGGCGAAGCTAGGAGCAAGCCTAGGAGCTCAGGGACTTGGCAAGCTTAGGAATAAGGTAAGTAATTTATTCTAGTCCCTGCTCTAATACATTAGAGGATTGTTCTTATGAATTTAATAGTTAGAGTAGAGAAATATCTCTCTTGATAAGGTTAGCCATGGATAGAAAGAAAGTTAGGGGATTGTTAGATTAAGGGTATTACCTTAAGTTAAGCATGAGTTAAGTAGAGCTATGTTGGATAGGATAATAATAAAGATATTATTATGCTATGTATAGGCTCTGACCTATGAAAAGAAGAATCCTTAGAGCAATGGCTAAGAGCTAGAGGAAAGGCTACACGTCAAGTAGTAAACTTACGTACTTGTATGCTTATGTTGCTTGGATGTTTTACGTGATGTTTACTTACTTCGATGATGTGAAGCATATATGATTAAGTAATGCTCTGTTTCTTTTTATGCTATAGCCCTATGTTATAATTAAGGGACATGGAAGTATGTAAGTTATCATTATGCAAGCATGATCATTAAGTGCACACATAGTAACATCAAGCATATAGTTGCATACATTGTATAGTTTATGTTTGCTACTGAGATTTCCCCAGAAATCTCACCACTTCTATATCAATCAAATTATATCTGGTCTTCTCATGATGGACATAAAGATGCATGAAGTGAAGTTAATAATTATTTAGCATGATTGATACGTGATTGATGTATGTATAATTAGTTGCTGGAAATTGTCACTGTGAACAATATTTTGTGGTGAGTCAGTGACAATTGAGTTGAGTAAATGATAGAATAAATGTATGATATTTTACCAATAAATAGTAGACATACCAAGATTCAATTTGATATATACAATGTCTCATTTGGATGTCTACACATGGAGATATAATTTTCCAAATTGGGACCAAAATGCTGGAATTAGGGGAAGGATGCCAGATGAATAGTAAACTTCGAGCGTTGACTGGGTCAAGGCGTGGTCAACGAGTTATTTTTTCCTGTAAGAGCATTAAGTTACCTTTGTGTATCAATTTAAACCACTTCATTTCAATATTTCTAGATTTAATTATAATTTTTTGAAATTAGGTCACTCTTATAGAATTTACACAGTGAACAGTACTCAGTAGAGTAAAATTTTAGATTGTATAATTTGACTTCAATGACCTTAAAAGTGATTCCAAATGCTACCGTTTGGTCTATAAGATGTAAGAAAATTAAGATATTTTATTTTGGTATCAGAGAAAAGGGTTATGGCTTAGAGCATAAGATTCTGGCACAGAACAAAAAGTTCTGGCTTAGTGATGCTATGGTTTAGTTAGACTAACCCCTTTAAACAAGTTAGGAATTTGAACTAAAGAGGTTCCCTCCCTAGTATGAGATATGGGGATGGTGTTCACTACTTAGAGAATGTTTCAACAAGAGATAGGGACACTCAGATAAATAGAACAATACCCCATACCTTATAACTTTATGAGGTAGTCTTCAAGGAAATGACTATGATAGACTAGTCTTAGTTAGCCATTACAGCCGAGGTCTCGTGTTTCTTAGATCGATGTGGCTAGACTAAGCAGGATAACATCTGGGGAGCATTTTCCTCTATTGATAAAAGCTGACCAGTCTAAGGTCAAGGGAAGCTACAATAGTAGCTCGAGGTATCATTATGTGGCAAGACGTTACAGTAACGATGATAATGAAGGTACTAACCTCTTTAAAGTTTATCAGCTAGAGGATTAGTATAAAGAGTGATCAAGCCATATAGTATAAAGTACTGAGATATGAAATATTAGTTTAAAATAATGTTCAGAAGTAGATCCTCCATATGAGTAGATCTACATTATGAAAGAATTTGTTCAACTAATCTTTCATGAACAAAAGAATCAAAAGTTAGAACAAAAGTTGCCTAGGAATGATCCTAGCATATGGCCTAAAATTAGAGATGAGATGGTTAATAGATAGAGAGCTGATGTTCACAAGATAGAGGGACCACATCACGAAGAAACTGTAACCTAGTAGACCTAGGGTAGAGTATACTAGAGAACATAAGTAATAGTACTAGATGATGAATGAGATCCAAGTGACTTAAGTTAGTCAGGATCCAGAGATAGACCAGAAAGGAACCATAGTTTAGTCCAGAATAGACTGTGACTGATAGATAGATAGAAGAAGTTAAGAGATAGTAAGGAGATGTAGAAGTTACTCTATAGAGATGGAGATTGATCCGCTCACCTGAGAAGTTTTTATCAAATAGTTTACTAGAAGTATTCCTCTTAGTTAGATAGAGATGAGCGTTAGGCTAGGGGTTAAAGTAAGGAAAGAGAAACCCTTTAATGAATACTTAGCCGAGTTCATCCACATGAACGTTGAGAGTTGAATGACTAAGAAGTTAGCTCACAGATTGAATTCCGTGTTACAAAGAAAGAGTTTTTCTCAGGTAATTGTAGAAGTTTAACAGATCGGTAGACATATGTAAGATAAGAAAAAGAAGTTTATGATGTGAAAGGTAACCATAGTTAAAAAGATAAAGTGACTAACCTATTTTCTATGTAAGAAAGAGTAATAAAGGGTTGAGTCTATACCTTAGTAAGAGGGTAACGTGGCAGCCTAAGTTAGATGAATAGTTATTTCTAGTTCTAGAATAAATTACCAGATCCTGATCAGATAATGTAATAGATAATCTGGTAGATAATGTGATAGAGGAAAGAATGCTTTAAAGTTTACTTAGGTAATTGTTCAATTGTAGTATACGCATGATGGATGGTTGAGCAAATTTATGTGATGGTGATATGGCTTATGTTGCCATACGTTATGATGAATAGTTATATCTCCTTGCATTTGTCATATGATGGCATGCATGTTAGAGTATGCTATGAATACTCCCCTCATGCAGTACATGCAGGGTAGAGTTTATGATGAGAAAGCTATGTTGATCCCATACCATACGACATGCAATAAGAATGTACCCAAGATGATAGATAGTCTTAGTAAGTGGGACAGTTGTTATAGTATGATTGGGGTTACTTAGGTATTTCTACAGACTTGTGAATACAATACTTAGGGCTATTTCTTATGTTATGGTTATAGCAAGTACCAAGAGGATGGTAGTGCTATAATCCTATCAAAAGAAATGGTATACAAAAAGAGTAAAATATAACAGTAAAGAGATTGTTTTCATATCACTCTTTAGATAAGAGTTAGATCTAAAATATATAGCTCTCATATAGAGCTAGATTCAGATGAGTTCATATCACTTTTCAGATAAGAGTTAGATATGATATAGATTACTCACAGTTAGAGCATAGTTTAAATGGCTCGTAGTTAGAGCACAGATTTAAATGAGAAGTTATGATGAGGTCATAGCAACAGAATGCAATAGCAGGTGGTTATACCATAATTGGTAAGCCACAAAGAGTAAAAAAAATGAGAAGGAACTCCTGAGTAAGAGAGGAAATAAGTAAAGTCTTGGTAAATAATATGGGCTACTTAATGTATTTCTTAAACTTTATTGATTGAGTTATTAACAAGTGGAACCTAATAACTTAGTTTGTTAGTTTGAGATCTTTTATAGATGATGATACATTATAACAGAATCACAGAGGATTATGGAGGATCACAGTTAGATCCTAACAGCTTCAGAGTCACAATTAGATTCTGAAGAGGCTTATGGTTGATCGCAGTTAGATCCCCAGGTTACAGTTAGACCTAGTCTATGGAAAGTAATGAGCCATGAAGAAATGAGAATAGTACAGTATCTTTATGGAAAGATGATTACCAAAGAAGAAGTTAAGATAAGGAAGCTTCACGAGTTGATTAACTTATCCATAAAACTTATTTATAATGATTTTCCTCAAATAGCCTATATTATATACAGGCTGAACTTAGTTTTTCTTAAACAAAGATGGAGTTCAAGTTCAAGTCTGAGTGCTGATATTCAAAAAGTTTTGTAGAAATATGCCTGAGGAATAGAAAAGAGAACCCCATATGTTTTGAGAATATAAAAGTATGAGTAGATAGATCCTACAGATAAGGATAAAGAGATTAAAAGGCTAGCGAGACCCAGAGAAGAGGGTCTAAGATAGAGTAAAAATATAACACAGTTCTATGAGAAAGAATATGCTAAGGCCTAGAGCTATAAGAAAAGTAACCTAGCCCTAACCGATTAGAATGCTTAGCTGAAAGTTGCTCAAGCAAGAGTAGCCAATGATGGGTGACCCCTGGGAATTAATGAGAAAGGGTGTAAATGCCATAAAAGTTTGGCATAGATTATGTAAGATAGTAAGAAAAGTTAAGAAGAGCTGGAAAAGTCAAGAAAATATTATGAAATGGAAGGGACATTCTCCTCAAAGAAACTCTTCATCAAAGTATGAATAGAGATTTAACCCTGAAATTTTGAGGACAAAATTTATTTTAAGGGGAGGAGAAATGTCATATCCTGATTTTTAGACATAGAAGCCCTGTATATAGCCTGAAAGAGGTAGGTTACTAGGCCCTGTTGAGCAATTTTGAGGATGAAATTTATTTTAAGGGGAGAAAAAATGTCATATCCTGATTTTTAGACATAGAAGCCCAATATGTAGCCTAAAAGAGGTAGGCTACTAGGCCATGTTGAGCAGAAGTTCAAGAAGTATACATATAATGTTTAGGGACTAACTGCAAGTAAGTGAAAGATCAGGGACTAAATTGTAAATAGTAAAAGTCCTTAAGGGCATAATGGTCATTTTGAAGAAAGATAGGGACTAAACTGGAAAGTCTAAAAGTCCCAAGGTTAACAAAGAAAGTAGATACAAGTTGTGGGCCATTAAGTGTAATTATGAAAAGTTAAGGGATTAAAGTGTAATTTTCAAAAGTTTCCAAGGGCAAAATTATAATTATAGAAAGTTTAGCTAGAAAAGGCTAAGAACTGCCCAGAAGCATTTCAGTCCCAAGATTCATCAGTAGATAGCGAAAGTTATGTTGGTTAATCTAGCATAATACAAGAATTTTATTGAAGTTGCAGATAGCTAAATTTATCTGATAGTCTGAAAGTTATATGAAATTTTTATCAAATCCTATGGACCTCAGATATAAGTGAAAAGTTATAGGAATGTGTGTCTTATAATGCCAGATGTCATGGATCTACAGAACCTCAAAAAGAGTTCTATAGAAAAAGTTATTCTCATATTAGTAAATTTTAGCAGGAGTTTGAGAACGCCCGCGATCCAATTATGAAAATTAGCAGTAACTAAGTCAGATGGAATGAGCTCTTATAACATCATAGAGAGGCCTAGGATGATGCCAAGTGAGTCCAAGGCCTATGATATCAGTTTATTAGTTAAAGAGGTCAATGCCCAAAAATATGCAAAAAAGTACGGAATAACGAAAATGCCCTTATGTTATAAAATAATTAAAGAATGAGTGAAGGATAGTTTGGTCATTTTACTAAGGTTAGAAAGTCAAAGAAGGTTATTTGGATAATTGAACAGGGTCAAGAAATACTCTAGCAAAGTATGAAAAGACAATAATGTTCCTAGAATTATTCAAGGAAATAAAGAGTAACCAAGGGCATTTTGATAATTTGCTAAGGGATGTTTATTGGGAATCGACCCACCAGAGTGCTTGAGTTTGATTAAATGCCAAGATAGAATTTTAAGGGTCCAAAAATGTGGCACAATGTTTATGTTAGGTTTAAGTGGTATTAAAGTAATAGTTTAATACTTTTTCATAAAGTAAAGTTACCTGGTTAAAGATAAAATTGGGGAAAGTGATTAGATAGAGCTTTAGACTCATCTAGAACCATGAGGTGGCATAAAAAGTATCCTCATGGGACCTACAAGGTGCCACATGGCATGAGTCTAGGGAAAGAAGAAAAAACTAAGGACATGTGGCACAATCTCAGCCGTTCATTTTGGGATAGGACTCTGGAATTCACTGGAAACATTGAGTCATTTGGTGAGGTGTCCCAAGGGCCCTACCATTGCACCACTGAAGCATGTGATGTGTCCATGGATAATGTCATTTTTGACGTGTCATCTAGGATGATGATGTCATCATCATGATGTAAGCAAGGCTTCTTGAGAAAGCTAAGCGATCTGAGCTGTTCATCACGATTCGATATGGACCGTCCATTCCACCTCCCTCCACCTATAAATACCCCACCCCTCCCTCCATTCCATTCATGGCTAGAGAGAGGAAAAGGAGAGAAATAAGAGAGAAAAAGAGAAATAGAGAAAGAAAGAAAGGAAGAGAAAGGAAGGAAGGAAAAAGGAGGAGTTCTAGCGGAGTTTGGAGCAATCCAAGGAGTTTAGAGACTTGACAAGCTTAGGAATAAGGGAAATAATTTATTCTATTCCCTCCTCTAATAAATTAGAGGATTATTCTTAAGAATTTAATAGTTAGAGTAGAGAAATATCTCTCTCGATAAGGTTAGATATGGATAGAAAGAAAGTTAGGGGATTGTCAGATTAAGGGTATTACCTTAAATTAAGCATGAGTTAAGTAGAGCTACATTGGATAGGATAATAATAAAGATATTATTATGCTATGTATAGGCTCTGACCTATGAAAAAAAGAATCCTTAGAGCAATGGCTAAGAGCTAGAGGAAAGGCTACACGTCTAGTAGTAAACTTACGTACTTGTATGCTTATGTTGCTTGGATGTTTTATGTGATGTTTACTTACTTCAATGATGTGAAGCATATATGATTAAGTAATGCTCTGTTTCTTTTTATGCTATAGCCCTATGTTATAATTAAGGGACATGGAAGAATGTAAGTTATCATTATGCAAGCATGATCATTAAGTGCACACATAGTAACATCAAGCATATAGTTGTATACATTGTATGGTTTCCGTTTGCTACTGAGATTTCCGTAGAAATCTCACCCCTTCCATATCAATCAAATTACATCTGGTCTTCTCATGATGGAGGATATAAAGATGCATGAAGTGAAGTTAATAATTATTTAGCATGATTGATATGTGATTGATGTATGTATAATTAGTTGCTGGAAATGGTCACTATGAACAGTATTTTATGGTGAGTTAGTGACAATTGAGTTGCAATTAGAAATAGTAAATGATAGAATAAATGTATAATATTTTACCAGTAAATATTAGACATACCACGCTTTGATTTGATATATACAATGTCTCATTTGTATGTCTACACATGGAGATATAATTTTCCAAAGTTGGGGCCAAAATGCTGGAATTAGGAGAAGGATGCTGGATGAACAGTAAACTTTGAGCATTGACTTATGTTGACTGGGTCAGGTCGTGATCAACGAGTTATTTTTCCATGTAAGAGCATTAAATTAGCTTTGTGTATCAATTTGAACCACTTCATTTTGATTTTTTTAGATTTAATTATGATTTTTCGAATTCAGGTCACTCCTCTGGAATTTACACAGTGAACAATATTCGGTAGAGTAAAATTCTAGATTGTATAATTTGACTTCAATGACCTTAAAAGTGGTTCCAGATGCTACCGTTTGGTCCCTAAGACGTAATAAAATTAGGATGTTTCAAGTAGTAGAAGAGAACTTGATGAATAATGTTTAGAAAATAAAAGATTAATAATTTTTAGGAAATAAAAGGAGATAGTAACAAAAATAAAAGTAATAGTGTAGAAAGATATCACCAATAAGACGAACACTCCCAAGGATTGATACTTGGCTATCATCATTCAAAAATATATAGGAGTTATAACAATTATATATACTAAATACCTATCATACAGAACCCTAGACAACCATCATGATCATAATCAAACAATTCATAATTATACCTAGATTTAGCATACAATTGTATCAATAATGATTAGTGAATATCTACTTAGCATGTGATAAATTAAACAATAAATGATTTATTCTTTTGACATTGATATTCAACCGAACACCCTATAACTAAACATGTGAACCCAACATAAATAGTTATAACATGAAACGAAAGATATTAACTAAATAATACCAATTTATAAATTGAAATAATAAATTACAAAGGTTTGATCATAAAGGTGTCTCAATCGAAACCTAGGTCCAATATATACAAATATCAAAACCTAAATATAGGATATCATAAATTTGCATAAATGAAAAAATAAAAACATAAAATTGTTCAACTCCTACTCTAAAGCACAAGAATTCAAACTATTGCATCTTTCCTAAAGAACTTAGAAGAAAAGGGATGGAATTATGGAAAACATGAAGATGATTGTGATGGTAATGGTGATTGATGTGTTGAATGGAGGTGCCTCCTTTATATATCTTTTAGGAGTGAATCCTGTTGATGTGGGTCTCTTCACTGATTAGCCTCACAAAAGATAATGATAATATCTATTTATCTTCAGTATCATTCTAAGCTGTTATCTTTTCCAATATCTTGAGAGATAATATTTTTTTAATTCAAATATCCTATAAAATATTCAAACAAAAAGTAATAGGATAAAATAGATAAAATAATAAATAACAAAAATATGAAAAGATAACATATTTATCTATTATCCTTTGATTAAATTCAAATGTTAGATATTTAGCATGTTGGAAAGTATGTCTTGATGATGACAAAATAGCAAAAGGTTTTCACTAAAGTAAAATGTCAAATGAAGTATTTTATACAAGATTGCTGAATTACATATTTTAATCATATCAAATGTGATTCAAGTTGCTTCTGTCATATTATATAATGCCAAAGTTATTAAATCTATATCAAGTTTGATTGATATTGTGTCTTGTCAAATGATGTTTAAAATAATAAAAAAGTATGTATTTGTTTAAATGTTATTACAAGAAGAAGTTAATCGAGTTAATCAATTAATTAGTTGATTAAAGATAAGTAATCGATTGATTGTTCGATTAATATAAGGGCAACGTTATGTGCTAATATAGGAATATCAATTAATCAGTTAGTTAATCGAGATTAAGTATTTGATTAATGTCAAAAGCTTGCTTTTTGGAATTGAATAGAAAAGTCAATTGATTAATTAGTTAATCGATTAATTATAATTAATTAATTAGTTATTCGATTAATCTATTGAGGACAATTTTTCCTCCGAACAAAGATGATTTTATTAATCGATCAAGTTATATTAATCCATTAATTGTTCGATTAATCAGTGAAAAATTGTTTTAAGAAATTCAAATATGAATCCATTAATCAATTAGTTAATGATTAATCTATATTAATGGATTAATTGTTGATTAATGTTTATTTAAAACATCTTTGTATCAATTCTTCCAAATATATTAATCAACTAGATATTCGATTAACTTACATTAATCGATTAGTTATTCGATTAACTTCATATATTTTAATAATCCTTCTATGTTTACGTTGAAACTCATTGAATCTCTCTCTGAGCCATATATGTTTGATTCAAACTTGAATATGCATATGTTTCTCTTTAATCTTCATTTTACATCTCTTAAGAAACTTATCTTATCAAATTATATTACACATGATTGAAAATTCTAATAAAGGTGATGCTCTCTTTTCTATTTCACTCATTAATTGAAATATTGATCGAATTATTGATAATTAATAGATTATTTAATTGATTAATACAATATATTTTAGAAGGCCATATTAGAACTGATCTTTATAATATGAAGGAACTGTGAATAAGGCATTGGAAGAAGAAGGAATCAATCGACTATTAATTTGACTAATTAAGTTCAAGAATCAAGGAATTAATCTAACTATTGATCGTCTAAACAAAGGAGTGAAGGAATAGCAAAGGGAGAAGATGATGATCGATAAAACAACTCAAATATATATGTTTTGCTGCATTAAGAATTAAGTAATAATTGATTAATGATAATTAACCGATTAACTACTCGATTAATCTCTTCATTTTTTCAGTACGATGTTCTGTTCTACATTGACATAGGTTGAGTATTTTGATTATATCTCAAGATATACGTATCCTATTGAGGTGAAAATTAATTCATATGAAACTAAACTCAGAATATAATTCAATGTCACCAATTTCATCACCAAACAGTATCATATGGGGTAGATATACCATTTGCAATATAGAACATAGGATTAATGCTTTAGCTATGACCTCTATTAATAAATTGATAATATTTTTCTATCTACAATGAATTTTGGAGTTAAACTTGCTTTATTAGAAAGTACAATAGAGATTTCTGGAGATAGGTCATATGCTATGTTTGGATTTAAAAAAGATGAAGTTATGAAAATTGAAAAATGACCATTGTTCCTAAATTTAGAGATAATCAAAAGATATAAAAAGTAAAATGCTGAACGATTATTACTAGAACTTCTCTTGATTGTGTCAAACTTCATTTAAGGTATATAAAGACATGATTAAAATGAGATTAGAAAAAGATTAAAGCCAATGGACTTTGAATGGTAAAAAGGTACTTAGTGTCAGAAGCTTCAACAGCTAGTTCTAATGGTCATATTCTCAATGGAAGAAGAAAACCTCAATAGAAATAATCTCAACAGTCATAAGTTTAACTATAAATAAAAGAGCATTCAAAGTTTATAGGTGGGTGACAATGATGGAGAAAGAGGCAAGAGGAGCATTCAAATGCAAAATAAACAAGCCATGAAAGAGCCAAAACTTCAATAGTCTTCAACTCTCATATTCTTTATGTATCATTCTATTAAGAGAGAGAGAAATACAATGAGCTACAATATTTTATTATTCACTCTATTTGAGAGAGTTTGAAATCCCTTTATTCTTTACCTATCTGAGAGAAAACATTGGAATCAGGGGATTCAAAGTTGGGATTTGATTAATCTAAATTTTTCTACCATTGACATTCTTGAATTAGCATAATTTTAATTATTGATCCCTAAGAAAATTACCAAAGGACCCTTAGCTCCTCTTTTTTCACTTAAATAAATCTAGGGGCATTATTATCTTTTCATACTTTATCTGGGTATTCCCTGGCTTTGGTTAACTATTCCTATAGCCCTCTTTGTCTCTTGACTAGGAAGAACTAATTAAATTATCTCAGTCTCTTCATCTAGCTATTAACTACTTGCTTTACAAATTAATCTTACTTTATCTCTTTCTTTATAGTATTTTATTATTAAATTCTTGGTCTAAATTCCTTCTCCCTTATCCTCTCTACAGTTGGCACCATTGTGGGTCCCTCTAGGACACCTCACATAGTGACTCAGTGTTTCTAATGAATTCTAGAGCTCTCCAATGTCTTATCCACAATGAACGACTAAGATTGTGCCATATGTGTTTAATCCAAGACAAGCAACATGTGGCACCTTTAATCATGAGTGTGGGTCCCATATGTGACACCTCACTATGCTGAGTCATTATTACTTTGATTCCTTACATTATTTTAGTATCAAAATTACTAAATATGATTTTAATTGTACTTGGGCCCATGTAACTATTAGAGCACTTTTTAGGCCTCCTGAGATACCATCATTGGTATAAAATATGCTTTTTAAAGCCCTATTTTTAAATCGGTCCTTACAAAGACGGTCTAAAAAATATGACCGGTGGTATTTTTGTAAATAAGATGAAATAGTTACACCAGATTAACACGTCACCGGTGTAAACTATAATTATTACTCTGGATACTAATATCAATAGGTATAGATTAGCTATGTCATATTCTGACTCTTCAGTTTCTTGTCTATGCTTTCCCGCTTCTTTTCTTTAACTTCTTCAGACCTTGCAGAGAAGTTTTTAGAACAAATAAAAGATGACATTTTTGTAAATAAGATGAAATATTTACACCAGATTTACATTGAACTGGTGTTAAATATACTATCTATTATGACTCTTTAGTTTCTTGTCTATGCTTTATTGCTTCTTTTCTTTAACTTCTTCATACCATGTGGAGAAGCTTTTAGAACAAATTAAAGGTTGCACTTTTGTAAATAAGATGAAATATTGACACTGGATCTACATTGAACCAGTGTTAAATATACTATCTATTCTGACTCTTCAATTTCCTGTCTATGCTTTATCGCTTCTTTTCTTTAACTTCTTCATACCTTAAGAGAAGCTTTTAGAACAAATGAAAGGTGGCATTTTTGTAAATAAGATGAAATATTGACACCAGATTTACATTGAACTGGTGTAAAATATACTATTTATTCTGACTCTTCAGTTTCCTGTCTATACTTTCCCGTATCTTTTCTGTGTAACTTCTAAGGTCGTTCATTTCACTTCTTCAGTTTTCAACATTTGTACTCATTATGATAGAAGGCTAATTGCATTCTTCGATATTCTTTTCTGAAATCGTTCTTATTCCTCAACCATATGTATACCATTCCTATTATCAGTACTTTTGTTTCATCACTTTATCTCTGTTTTATTTTCTTTCCTTCTATCTAAACATACCAATGGCTTCTTCCTCACGCACACCTTATTCTCCGTCACCAAAAGAAATAGAGAAGATTTTGAAGACAAACATCCTAACCCTCACCCTGTAGTTCCTTCTACTCCTCCCCTAGTTGTCATTTTGATGGAGCTCCTTGAGGAACTGATCTTGTGCTTCAATGCTCTGGAGGACTAAGTAGAAGAACTGTTTGAGAAAGTTACTAGACTGAAAGACAGTTTTAGAGCTTTTCGTTAAGAAGTTCCCCGCCATCAATAGCATGATAGCTTAAATCATCCTATTGATCTTACCCACTCTGATGAATCCCAGACCTCTGAGTCTAATGAGTAGTGAAAGCCTGCAACCTTTATCTACTACCCCTCATATTTTATTTTTGTACTTAATGACAAAAGGAGAGAATATATTATATATTCTGATAGATATTGTGTTTGGAAATTTCATAATTTTGATGTAAAGTTATTAGTAAAGCTAAATGAATAAAGTTTCTTGTTCTTTGAATGAATGAAGTTTCTTGTTCTGATGACATGTTATTTTATTTTGTAAAAAAAATGCAACAGCTTAAAACCAGACATATCAATGTTCGGTGTAGAATATAATGACCAGTTTAAAAAAAGTTATTTCTATACTGGTGTTTCATTTTATCCGATTTAGATTATACCCTTTAATTTAATCGAAAGCCCCTTCGCGCCTCCCATCTGTCATTTTCACTTGATCGGACATTTAAGTCTTCTTGAGAACTAAAAATTTATGCACTTGATTTATTACTGCAAGCTAGGTATTCTTGTTTTCTATTTTTCTAGTTTTTTAGTCTTCCACAAATATAGATCATAGATGGATAAATGCTAAACAAATAAGTGTTATGTATGCTGAGGGGGTGAAGGAGTTTTTGGATTTTGCTAAACAGAACGGTGATGATGATAATGGAGGTTTTATTATCCTTATGTGAGTTGTTTGAATGAGAGAAAACAAAGTCCTATAGATATATACACTCATCTAATTTGTGAGGGGTTCTATAAGAGTTACACAATATGGGTATGGCATGGTGAAAATGTGAAAAGGTCGAGTGCATATGAACAGTTGGAACAGACCTTTGATGATGACATGGATATTAATGATCGGGTAGAGGATGTGATTCATGATATTGGAGACGATGCTTTTATGCAGTCACATGCATATGATACCAATAAGTTCCATTATCGGATCACGGGTGTTATCAAACTCCCGTTAAAATTCACTAATATGTGAATAACTTTTTATACATAACTTCTTCTGGGATTTTGTCAGATCTAGGATATCTGACACTCTAGGGCACACTTTCTTATAATTCCCCTACTTATATCTGAAGTCCATGAAATCTAATAAAATTTCATATAAGTTTCAGATTATCAGATAAATATATGCTGTCTGGAGTCCTAATAAAATTTCTGTATCATGCTAGATTAACCAGCATATCTTCCACTATTTACTGATGGAATATGGGACTGAAATACTTCCAGGCAGTTCTAACCCTCTTTCGGCTAACCTTTCCATAATTACAATTTTGCCCTTTAACTTTTTACTTAATTACATTTAAGTCCCTTAACTTTTGAAAGCTACCACTTTTGGCCCAACTTTTGTTTCTACTTTAACTTTTGGCCTTTAAACTTTTCTAATTTTCATTTAGGTCCCTTTCTTCTTTCAAGACTCATTTAACCTCTATTATTTCTTTTGATCATCGCCATAATCCTTTCTAAACCTCTTTCCTCTATCAGTATTATACATATAGGGAAAATTAGGATATAACATTTATCCCTCCTTAAAATAAATTTTGTCCTCAAAATTTACTTAGTACTTAGTCAACAATCTAGGATAAATCTCTTTTTCTCACTTTATGACTAAGGATTGGGGTATCTATCTCTTATCTTTTATTTTAACATCTTAGCGGAGTATTGTTTATATCTGCAGATCTTCATATCATTACTATGATCATTCTTTTGTTCTGAATCAACTCACTTAGAGTTGAATTATACTTCATTCTATTACTTACTTACATGCTATGCATCTATCTGTATATAGACTTCTCACCATACTAGACTTGTGAGTAGTGTCCATTTCTTTCATATCATACTTTCTCACATACTACTATATTCTAAGGCTTATGTCAATTACTCATCATTCTTCTTAATGCAATCACATATTACTCATCATAATACAGAGAGAGAAATTATGTCATCATTCTTCCTTTTGTTTCTTCACTACTAAATAGGAGCACATAGGAGCACATAGGAGCACATACTCTAACATGAATAATGCCTGGCCAACATATTGCAGGACTATATTCCTGCCCATCAATGCAAAGCCCTAACATTGGAGCTTAAGCATTCCTTCTCTTAATATGCACAACTCTAACACTTGGAGCTTGCACAGCTCTAACACTCAGAGCTTGTACTGCTCTAACATTCGGAGCTTTAGCATATTCTATAAACATAACATAATGCTTGGCATTTCATGCAAGGAGTGAAAGTTCTCACTTGCTCCTTCATCTGTAACTTATCATTTAAATATCTTATCCCTTTCAAAAATAGAGCCTCTCAATCTGTTTACAAGGCTAGCTATAAAGCCACTCCATATCGTACTTCTCAATACATATTTCTCATAACATATCTCATTATGTACTCTTCATAGCATTTCTCATTTCGCATCTTTCATGTCATAACATGGCATATTTGGCCAAACTTGGCTATATCATAGTTTATTTTTCAAATTCATTTCATTTGGACTTGACATAAGGGTTCTAGTCTCTTACTGTTCATAACCCTTTCTAGCTTTTCATAGCTCTTTCTATCATTTTACATTGCTTTGTGCATATATGTCAATTTCTATGGCATTGCTACCTTTTTCTATCACTTCCCAAGGGGTCACCCATCATTGGGCTACTATTGCCTGAGCACACTTAACTAAAAAGTGCAGATAAAAATCTGAAGCACGGGTGCTAACAAGTTCCAATCCTGGTACTTTATTATCTTAGACCCATCTTATACTATCTCTCTTGGGTCTATCTGTCCTTCTAATCTCTTTATTCTCATCTGGAGGATCTATTTGTCTTTCATTCTTATTCTTTGTAATCTTATCGTAAGGATCTCTTTGTTCTCATTTGACCCTTTCTGATATCTTATGAAATATTCTTATAAATCCTTGGGACTTAGGACTAACAACTTTAACTTTGATTACTTAGTTCCTATTACATGTAAGGAGATTGTGAGTTCAGTCCCTGATAGTAATAAGGCTATCTGAAACTAGCATTATGGGTACTCTCTCTGTTATGAGCTAACCAACTTGTGAAGCTTCTATACCTTAACTTTATCCTTGGTATCTATCCTTCCAAAGACATAATGTACTCATGGCTCAATACTTTCTTTCTCTAGGCTAGGTCTACTATGACCCTCAGGATCTACTGCGATCAACCATAAGCCTCTTCAGGATACAAGGTTAGTCACTTCCACATAGTTGTTAACTCAACAAATAATTCCCCAAGAATGATCACATAAGCCAAGATTATCTATTAGGACTTTACTCATTTCCTCTATCACTCAAGAATTTCTCATATCATTCTCATCTTTTATAACTTTACTATATCCATTATTGCAGAGAGCTACACAGGCTCTACCATGCACATATCTATCATTATCTATCCATCTTATCAGAGGGACCTTACTCTATCTGAGTTATACTGTCTCATCTCTTGGTTTTATTTTAAAAACAATCTTACTCTATTGCAAGAGCAATCTAGCTCTATTGCAAAAACATTAACTCATATTATTTAAAAACAGCTCTTTCTTAGAGCCGCATCATCTTTCATAACTGCATCTCATTTCCTTTCATATTCACAGCACATCATTCATATATCTTATCCCAACTGAAGGATATGTCCTAAGTACTGTAATCATTTATCTATAAATTCACTATTAATCTTTCATCTTTAATCTCATTCTCTATCCCATTGACTATCATTGTCTAATCATAAATTCTCATTCCATTCTTTGGAAATTAACTGGCTAACTATTTTGTTCATCACTTTTCTATTGCTCTATCATCATCAGGTTAAATTATTTAATTGCATGTCGTAGGATATGGGAGCAATAAATTTTTCAAAACTTTCTCATCATATATACTCTACCCTACATGTAATGTAAAGGGGATTATTCATTCATCACAGCATACTCAACATGCATAATATGCAAGGAGATGCAATCATTTAAGCATTCTCTAACATGTGTGTCATCATATGACAACTACAAGGAGATGCAACTTCTCATCATAACTTATGGCAACATAAGCCATATCACTATTACATAGTTCGCTCAACCATCCCTTATACTTACATTGCAATTAAACAATTAACTATGTAGACTTTAAAGTATTCTATCCCGAATCACCTTAATCACTAGGTCCTAATCATTTATTCAGGATCTTGAATCATTTACTTGTTTCACTTAGGCTGCCACATCACCCTCTATTAGGGTATAGACTCAACCCTTCTTTACTCTTTCTTACGTAAGGAATAGGGGAGTCACTTTATCTTTGAATCTGTGGCTACCTTACTAGGCCATATTCATTCTTATCATGACATTTCTCATCACCTGTATGACTTCTATGTCTCTAACCTGAAGGACTTCTGTGTCCTTGGCCTCACCGTAATCTAACAGTAATCCATAACTGAGTCAGCTATTTCCTTTTAGCTAATTGAGGAAGGGCTTGTTCTTTATGCCATTTATACTTTTAAGTTTTCCCTTATCCTCTTAGATTACTAATAGGCGAGAGAATATCTCCTATTACGCCTCAACGTTGATGTGGATGAACTTAGCTAAGTATTTATCAAAGGGTTTCTCTTTCTTTTGCTCTAATCCTTAGCCTTACACTTACCTCTATCTAATTAAGAGGAATGCTTCTTTTAAACTTCTCGAGAAAAATTTCTTAAGTGAGCGAATCACTCTCTATCTCATATGGAGTAATTTCTGTATTTTTCTATATCTCTCTATTATCTCTTAACTCTTTATGATCATCTGTCTTAGTTTGCTATTGACTGGACTATGATTCTTTTCTGGTCTATCTTTGGATCCTAACTAATTTAGTTCATATGGATCTCATTAATCATCTAGCATTATTACTTCTATTTTCTGGGTAGAGCACTAAGTTACTATCTCTTCACGATAGGATCTCTCTATTTTGGGAATATTAACTTTCAATCTATTAGCCATCATGTCTTTAGCCTTAAACCATGTATTAGGTCATTCTTAGGCAAGTCTCATTCTAACTTCTTATTATTCTGTTCAATAGAGACTAGCTACACCAAGTATTTCGTAATGTAGATCAACTCCTAATGATTATACAAAAGATCTACTTTTGAACCTCTTCTTAAACTAATCTTCTGTATCTCCATGCACTGTACTATTTAGCTTACCTGCACTATGTACTAAACCTATAATTGATAACCTTTAGTGAGGTCAACATCTTTAGAGTCAATTAAGACTTATTCATGTCTATACATCATAATCACATTAAAAAGGGAACATATTCACATACATGTTCAACCAACAATCATTTCACTATATCACACAAAACTTCATATTTCATGTTACCATAACATTTGTACATATATTAAATATATGTCAATTACATATTTGGGGTACATTATAACTACTATACATATGAGTAATTACTTTACTTTACACTTTACATATTTACATTACCCCTAATCTATTTCTATATTTCTTTCTAAGAAATCATAGACTGCACATACTTTTGTATACAGATGTGCCACCCCTGAATATCAGTTGGCGGATTATTTGCTAGATACTCGCTTATCTCTATATGCCATATAGGGGTATATGGCAGTACTTGACTCACTATCATCTCATGCCAGTCTTCTAGAGTATAAACTTGATTTAGGTTAATGCCCTCTACTGTATATTTGTTTATCATCCTTGCTACGGCATTGAGGAACTGCAGATAAATTGACTGCTCTTGATTCCTACTTCTGTCCTTTCCTTGACCTAAACTGAGTAACTCACTTTCCACAACTTTCTTTAGACTGATACAGTCAACATTATCTGTCTTTAACAAAGAAGGATGGGGTTGACTAGGACCAGGAACATCACACTAATCTTTCTCTATAAAGTCATCTATTCGTGGACTTTGGGAATGGATAGGAACTATCATAAACTCTGACTGGATGTCTGAATTAGGGGATTGTGATCTATTACTCATAATAACTCTATCCTTAAACTCTAGTGGAGGAGGAATAATATCTGGTCTACCTATAATCCAATACCAGTACTTAGCTTCCTCAGCCATAATATGTCCTCTTATTGGAGGAATAGAGCTTACATCAGGGTTAGAGGGCACTCTAACAAATTCATACTGTGTAGAGTCACTAGACTCAACATTATCTGGTGCATACACGGCTTCAGGCTGAATCTCTACATGACCTCCAGACTGCAGGTTTGAGTCTACACAAATATCTATGGAATATTCCACTGTAGACTTTCCTGACTGATCCCCTATACTCTCATCTGAACTCTCTTTATTGTCTGAAGGATGATCAAAGTATGGATGTACACCATGTCCATATATCACTACTAGCGTAGTGTCTTCCTTACTAACTGAAGCCTATGACTTAACTTTATAAAATATCATATCTATTCCTGCAATCTTTGCTTAATTAAGTAATGCTAACTATCTCAATACAAACCCTAACTTAACAAAGTACTTACTATTTAGAGTTATGGTCTGGAAACTATCTTAAATCATGCCATAAACTTCTGCCCTGATACCAAAAGTAACATCCTTAATTTTATATGTTTTAGAGACCATTCAGTAGCATTTGAAACCACTTACAAGACCTTGGAAGCCCATTAGCCAAATCTGGAATTTTACTCTTTCTCGGGTTACTATTCATATAGTATTCTAGATTACACAATGAACTTCAAAACATCATAATTAATTCTAGAAAAATTGAAATGAAGTGGTTCAAAAAGCTACGTGAAGATAACATATTGAAATTTAAGGAAAAAAGTAATTTCTAGACCAAATAACTCGTCAATTAATACAGTTTATTCACTAAAGATTACTGTTTATTTGCTCAAAAATTCTGAAAACAGATTTTGGTCCCTTACTTTGGAAAATTAGTTCTCTTTGTAAAGACATCGAAATAAGGTATTCATGGTGTAAAAATAAAGCTTGGCATGTAACTAAATGTCTATAAAATATCATACATTTATTCCATCATTTACTAATTTTCATTACATCATGACCATCACTACTTATATTGGTCATACAGCAACATTACACATTTATATAACATATATACCATCCAATCCCTAGCTTTTCTTCATGCTTCATCATCATCTTTCATTATTCATAAACCTGTGGGATTGGGATTACATGGAAAGGGATGAGATTTTTGGGGAAATCTCAGTAGCGAACATTACTAAACAATGCATACATTAATGTAGATATTTGTGCTTGCTTGTGAAAGTGTTAACATTGTGTAATGTGCATACTTCCATGTAACATATGAAATACAATTGGCAAAAGTAATCATAGCAATAGAACTCATACATAAGCACATATGCAACACAATTCAACAAAGCTATAGCACATTCAAGCATAACATTCAATGCATACAAGTTTAGGATAAGTTTACTTCCTCGTATACTTGATTTCTTTCACTTTATCTTGCTTCTTTCTTCTCACTTCTCTTGGATATGTGGCTGCCTCTTTTGAAGCATATCAATCAATCTGTAACATCACATAACCATTCATCTATCATCATCTAATTTCCTTAAGTATTAAACTTACTTTAACTAATATAATTTCTTCTTGAACATTAAGCTCACTTATTTTCCTTAATCTTAACTAATGGACTTGGCCTTTGAATCAATTGATGTATATACTTTACCCTATAAAATTTCATATTTTGAATCCATCTATGAGCTTAGAATAATGAAATTCTAGCTCCTTTATGGCCTGCTGTACAGAACTGAACATATGCATATAATTCTTTCAAAAATTCTCATTTTGATTTTTCATATCCTAATTTTTCCCTATCTGTATAGTACTAATAGTGGAAAGTGGTTTGTAAAGGATTATGATGAAGATCAGAAGAAATGATAAAGGTTAGATGAGTCTTGAAGAATAAGAAGGACTAAAACGTAAAGTAGAAAAGGTTAAAGGTAAAAAGTGAAAGTAGAAACAAATATTAGGATCTTAAGGGTAATTTTTAAAAGTTAAGGGACTTAAACGCAAATAACTAAAAGTCCAGGGGCCTAACTATAATTATTCAAAAGTTCAGGGACCTAAATGTAAATATGAGAAAGTTGAGCCAAAACAGGCTAAAAAATGCTCGGAATCAGATAAGACCCAAATTTTACTAGTAGATAGACAAAAATATTCTAGTCAGTTTAACGCAACACAAAATTTTGATTTGAGGTCCCGATTAATTAATATAAATTTCTGAAGTTAGAAGAATTATTACAGCATTATTCAGACATCAGAATCAGATAAAAATTTATAGAAAATTCCTATATTTAATGTAAGAATTTATAAAATTGATAGAGTCAGAAAAGGAATCCTATAGAATCCTTACGGGATTTTACGGCGAAATAAAATACCCGATAAATAGGATCGGGAGAGTTGTCTTATGAATTAGGCCAAGAAGGCAATAAAGATAATGAGCCCATATTAAGCCCAAATGGCGCCATCATGAGCCCAATAAAGTAATGAGACAGTTAAGTGGGCTAGAGTCCAGAGCAGTCTAGGAAAAGTGTGAAATTACGAAAATGCCCCTAGATGCCCGGATTGTACTAGAGATAGATGGAGGGTATTTTAGTTATTCTGGATAGACCAAAAATGTGTCATATAGTATAAGGATGATTAGTGAGAGCCCATATACACCCTGAGGCAATGTAAAGAGGTGTGAAATGACAATTATACCCTTAGGGTTGATATAGTGCAAGACAGTGAAACAAGGGCATTTTAGTCATTTCCCAAGGGATCTGTAGTTAAGTTATGGCCAGTACAAGAATGTTAATGGTAGGAAGAATCTAGATACTGGATTTAAGTTCAAAAAGTATATTATGGAATCTCAGAAAAATTAAATTTATAAAACAATTCAATTTTTGGGGAATCGGACTGAGCCGTTACCGGATTAGACTAGAATTTTTCCAGAACATTCTTCCCCCATTGGAATTGCGCCACCTCAGTCCATGAGGTGTCCCCTTGAGTTGTCCCTTGTGATGTCATGGATGATGTCATAACTCTTCTTTTTGAAAAAGGAAAATCCAAGATTAAATGTGGGCCATTAGATCAAATAGTAACCAAATCAATCTTGGCCATTGATTTCCACCAAGATTTTTCTATAAATGCCCACTCAAATCTGTAACCAAACTGTGGCTTGTCAACCCTTGGGAAAACTCTTGCAAAATGAAAACTCAAGCCCAGACAAAGAAGATTCAAGGTACTAAAGTTCAAGCAAGCTAGAGATTAAAGGTAAGCAATCTCTCCTAGCTTATTTTGCTTTGATTTGGGAGCTTAAACTTAGGGTTTTCATGGGGGAAAAGTTGAGTTTTATCTAAAGGGTGGTGCTGCCCAAAAACCTTAGATGAAAGGGGAAAGAATAAATTAAAGTTAGAAACATATGATTGAAACTTAAACAAGCTAGTTAAGTGATTGGTTGTTGAATCAAGTTGATATTATTGACTTTGCCATGGTGTACCCTGTTTGGTCTGCACTGTTCATGATGGAAAGAAATGGAATTTCTATGATTTAATGCTTCCATTGAATTTATATGATGATTTTGTGTTGGATTGGAAAGGTTTTGAACCTTGGAAACATTAAAATCTCAAGATTGTAGTTTTTGAAATCCTTCACCATTACTGTTCACTCGCATGAACAGTTATTATAATTTCATGATTTTGATGCTTCCAATGGTTTTAAAAATGAAAACTTGTGTGGGGTAAAGTGGAGAAACAAGTATGGGAATCATTAGAATCAAAATGAGAATTTTTGAAAGAATTGTGTGCATGTGTTCGGTTCTGTATAGCAGGCCATGAAGGAGCTGGAATTTCATGATTCTAAGCTCATAAATGGATTAAAAAGATGAAATTGTGTAGGTTAAAGTCAAGACATCAATTGGTTCAAGAGCCAAGTGGATTAGTGAAGACTAGAGAAAGTTATGATAATAAAGAGTATAACAAGGTTAGTCTTGAACATGGTTAGAGTTCATGAGTCCTAATGAATTATGTGATGAATATGAATGTGTTTAGGACCTTGAAACATCCAAGAAGATGTTGTCAAGTGATTGACATAAAGGCTTCATGGTTGGAAAGCTAGGGAACAAGTGCAAAAGATCAAGAGAAAAGCTTAAGTGTAAGGTAGTGAACTTACCTCTTTATGTGCTTACTGTGGTATGCTTATATGTTGACATGTATATGATATTTGAATGATGTTGTGACATGATAAATGATGTTGAATGTATTGTGAATAACATGTTTTCTATGGCCATGAACTTTATGTAAGAGTATATAGCATGATGGCATGTCACTAATCAAAGAAAGTTAATGAAATTAAATATCATGCATTAGCATCCATCTTGCATATTTAAGTGGTAATATTTGCTACTGAGATTCCCTAGAATCTCACTCTCCCATAACCAACCAATTTAGGTCAAGCATGATGGAAAATGTATGCATGGAGAAGAGCTAAAGAATGGAAGAAAGGAATGGAAGTAATTGACATCCTAGCATATGCTATGGATTATCTATGTATGTAAATGCCCTATAAGGTGTCCATCTATGTTATGAAACTATTTTTAATACTTATGGCATATGTACATGATGTATATGAATATTGAGAAGCTTATTTGGTGACTTATGCATTCTGGAACAATTATTGAAAGTGAAAGAAAGGAAACTGAAATGGTAAAAAAGTAGGTCCTGAAGTAGTTTTGTTGTGGCTTCAGTTTGAACTAGCAAATGAATGAATTATTTCATGAACTTTTACAAGTGTGTAGAACACATCTAGGGCTTTCAGTTCATAGGTAGAACGTTTCATTTGGATGTGTATATTAAGAGAAATGAATTTCCAAATTAAGGGACCAGAATCTATTTCTAGAGTTTTTGACCAAATGAACAGTAAATTCGACGAATAAACTGTCTTAATGGGCTAATCATTTGGTATGGAAATTATTTTTACCTTAAACTTCCAGATGTTAGCTTCATGTATCTTTTTGAACCACTTTATTTTGATTTTTCTAGAACTAATTTTGATTTTTCAAATTTTGTTGCGTAATCTGAAATATCATGTGAACAGTACCTGAGGAAGAGTAAAATTCCAGATTTGGTTAATAGACTTCCAAGGTCTTGTGAGTGGTTCTAAATGCTACTGAATGGTCCCTAAGATGTATAAAAGTAAGGATGTTACATGATTCCAATACTTCCCATACTTATTTCTCCACTTTACCCCACATAACTTTTCATTTTAAAACCATTGGAAGCATCAAAATCATGAAATTCTAATCACTGTTCATGCGAGTGAACAGTAACCGTGAAGAATTTCAAAAACTACAATATTAGAATTTCAATGCTTCCAAGGTTTAAAACCTTTCCAATCCTCCACAAAATCATCATATAAATTCAATGGAAGAATTAAATCATTGAAATTCCATTTCCTTCCCACATAAACAGTGCAGACCAAATAGATTTAACCATGGCAAAGTCAAGAATATCAACTTGATTCAACAACCAATTACTTAACTAGCTTGTTTAAGCTTCAATCATATGTCTCTAACTTTAATTTCTTCTTTTCCCTTTCATCTAAGATTTTTGGACAGCATAACACCTTAGAGAAAACTCAACTTTTTTTCCCATGAAAACCCTAAGTCCAAGCTCCCAAATTAAAGGAAAATAAGCTAGGATAGATTGCTTACATTTAATCTCTAGCTTGCTTGAACTTTGGAACCTTGATTCTTATTTGTCTTGGATTGACTTTTCATTTTGCAAGAGTTTCCCCAAGGTATCACAAGCTCACGGTTTGGACCAGATTTGAGGGGGTACTTATAGAAAAATTCATGGAAAATCAATGGGCAAGATTACTTTGTGCACTATTTGATCTAAAGGCCCACATTTAATTTTGAATTTAACTTTTTCCAAAAAGAATAATTATGACATCATAAAGGATATCTCAAGGGACACCTCATGGGGGTATGTGGTGAAATTCTCATGTAAGGAAGCTTGTAGAAAATTCCAGTCCAATCCGGTACCGATCGGAGTAGTTTCACAACAACTGAACTGTTTTATGTTCCTAATTTTTTATAATATACTAGGATATGTATTCTATCATAGAAATCAATTTCTAGGATTCTCATACCATTGACATTGTTATACTGAGTATTTATCTGTCATCCATCCATCAGGAAATAACCAAAATACCCTTGGTGTCATTTTTTATACTATATTAACCCTAAGGGTAAAATCGTCTTTTCACCCCTCTTTGTACTGCCTCAGCGCTTATACTGGCTCTAAATAATATACTTAGGCTATATCCCACATTTTTAGCCTATCCCATATTACCAGAATGCCTTCCATCCATCTCTGGTACAATCTGGGCATCTAGGGACATTTTCATAATTTTGTACTTTTTCTAGACACTGGCCCCTTCTACTGATAAACTGGTACCCTGGGTTTTGGACCCTCCTTGGTGTCATCATGGGACTATATATGAGGTCATCTAATCTCATTCTAACTAGGCTCATACCGATAAGTTTCATTATCGGATCACGGGTGTTATCAAACTCTTGTCAAAATTCACTAATATGTGAATAACTTTTTATACATAATTTCTTCTAGGGTTCTGTCAGATCCATGACATCTGACACTGTAGGGCAAACTTTCCTATAATTCCCCTACTTATATCTGAAGTCCATAAAATTTGATAAAATTTCATATAACTTTCAGACTATCAGAAAAATCTATGCTGTCTGGAGCCCTAATAAAATTTTTGTTTCATGCTAGATTAACTAGTATATCTTCCTCTATTTACTGATGGAATATGGGACTGAAATACTTTCAAGCTGTTCTAACCCTTTTCGGGCTGACCTTTCCATAATTACAATTTTGCCCTTGAACTTTTTACTTATTATATTTGAGTCCCTTAACTTTTGAAAATTATCACTTTTGGCCCAACTTTTGTTTCTACTTTAACTTTTGGCCTTTAAACTTTTCTAATTTTTGTTTAGGTCCATTTCTTCCTTCAAGACTCATTTAACCTCTATTATTTCTTTTGATCATCGTCATAATCCTTTCCAAACCGTTTCCTCTATTAGTATTATACAGATAAGAAAAATTAGGTTATGACAAAAAATATTTTGATGATGTCAAAAGTAACTTAAAATAATCATGTAAAAGATAACTCAAATAATCATAGGCATCTCTGTGTTTAAATGATTTGAAAAAGAAAAATAGAAGTTATACGATTAGTCAATCGATTAATGAGTATCAATTAATCGAGTGGTTGTTCGATTAATGTCAGGATAGTGTTTTATGCTATAAAGGAAAATTAATTCATTGATTCATGAGTGTGCATTAATTGATTAAGTATTCGATTAATGTCATGAAGTTTCTCTATAGAATAGAACAGATAAGTCAATTAATCGATTAATTGATCAATTCTAATTTACTGATTACCTGTTCGATTAATTTGTTCAGAACAATTTTTCCTTTATTCAAAACAAACTCTATTAATTTATTAATTAATAAATTAATTTATATTAATGCATTAACTGTTTGATTAATATGTTTAGAATCAGTTTGTGAGAATCAAATGTGAATTCATTAATCTATTGGTTAATTGATTAATTTATATTAAAGGATTAATTGTTCGATTCATGTGTGTTGAAATCATTTCTGTATCAATTTCTCTAGGGACATTAATCAACTAAGGATTCAATTAACTTACATTAATCGATTAGTTATTTAATTAACTTCATATATTTAAAAAATCTTTCTCTATTTGCGTTGAAACTGATTGCATCTCTCTTTGAGCTATATATGTTTGATTCAAACTTGAAATATGGTTATATTTCTCATTTTTCTTCATTATAAATCATTTGAAAAACTTATCTTATCAATTTACATTGAATATGGTTAAACACTCTGATCAAGGTGATGCTCTATTTTCTATTTTTAACATTAATTGAAACATTGATCAAATTAATGATGATTAATCTTTTAGTTAATTGATTAACATATTATATTTTTTAGAAAGCAATCTAAACTTTATTAGAAATTGATAATTATATTATGAGTTGATTATTAATTGTTTATACATTTAATCAATGCTTAAACTCCTCACAAATCTTTGAGATTGAGTGTGTTTAGAAAAGGCTAAAAGTTTGAAATGATAAAGGCTAGATCAATAGAAACTTGCTACATCCAGTAAAGCATTAAATGCTCACCTAATCACCACCAACACCTTTATTCCAACGGATACAATAGTTATAAGCTTGAGTCTAATCGGTACTAAATGAAGTAAATGTTATTTAAGGAAGACTCGACATTAATGAAGATAGCAATGAACAGACGAAATACCATTGAATGAATTTATTATATTCTTTCTTCATTACTCTATAAACCGATATTATTGTGCTTCAGTGTTCACCATCATATACACTCTGTAAGAGCAATTGAGAATATATTTTATTAATTCTATAAACTAACGAGATTGGCTCTCTTAAGTTGGGATTATTACCTTCCAGGAAGTAAGGATGAGTGATTGAAATAATTAATTGTTGTACTGAGGAACTAAGAGCCAATTTCAAATCCTGGAGATAGTTGAAAATCACATAAGGCCTATAGGGACTAAACGTAGGACAAGAGGATTAGTCCAATTAGGATAAACTGACTTTTGTTGATTCTTCTATCCTTCAGTGAAATCTTTCTAATAACTATACTATTTACTCTATTATATTATGTCTATCTTTTATTTTATCAATTTATGTTAAAAAAATTTAAAACACCCAATTCACCCTCTTCTTGGGTGTTTCTGTCGAAACTAACATTTGGTATCAGAGCATGTCTATTAAAAAAGATCTAACAATATCAAGAGAGATCCAACATCTATAGTAGGATTTATAGATAGCGTTTTACTTGAAGGAAGCTCCACCATAAATCCTACAGGTTTCAATAGAGAGAACTTTATGTTGACTGATCTAAGGTTCTAAAGGAGTAAAGTGAATACAATGACGATGACAAGAAGATAAAATTACTCAATGACAAGGTGTAACATCCTTACTTTCATACATATTAGGGACCAACCAGTAGCATTTAGAACCATTTACAAGACCTTGGAAGTCCATTAGCCAAATCTGAAATTTTATTCTTTCTCGAGTTACTGTTCACATGGTATTCCAGATTACGCAATGAACTTCAAAAAATCATAATTAATTATAGAAAACTAGAAATGAAGTGGTTCAAAAAGCTTCGTTAAGATAACATCTTGAAATTTAAGGAAAAAATAATTTCCAGACCAAATAATTAGCCAATTAATACAGTTTATTCGTCAAAATTTACTGTTCATTTGGTCAAAAATCTTGGAAACAGATTCTGGTCCCTTACTTTGGAAAATCAGTTCTCTTTGTATAGACATCCAAATAAAGCATTCTTGGTGTAAAAACGAAGCTTGGCATGTCATCTAAATGTTTGTAAAATTTCATACATTTATTCCATCATTTACTATTTTTCATTACATCATAAGCATCATTGCTTACATTAGTCATACAACAACATTACACATTCACATAACATATATACTATCCAATCCCTAGCTTTTCTTCATGCTTCATCATCCTCTTTCATCATTCATAAACCTGTGGGATTAGGATTACATGGAAAGGGATGAGATTTAGGGGAAATCTCAGTAGCAAACGGTACTAAACAATGCATGCATTAATGTAACTACTTGTGCTTACTTGTGAAAGTGTTACTATTGTGTCATGTGCATGCTTCCATGTTACATATGAAATACAATTGGACAAAGTAAACATATAAACAGAGCTTCTATGCAAGGAGTGGAAGCTCTCCAAGCTCTCATTTGCTCTTTCACATGTAGCTCATCATTCAAACATCTTATCTTTTCTAGAACAGAAGCCTCTGTATTTGTTTACAAAGCTAGCTATACAGTCGCTTCTCAAAGCATATCTTCTCATGTCGTATCTTTCATGACATAAAATGGCATATATGGCCAAATCTGGCTATATCATAGTTCATCTTTCAAATCCATTTCATTTGGACTTGACATAAGGGTTCTAGTCTCTTACTGTTCATAACCCTTTCTGGCCTTTCATAGCTCTTTCTATCATTTTACATAGTTCTGCGCACATATGCCAAATTTCTATGGCATTCATACCTTTTTCATCACTTCCCAGGAGGTCACCCATCATTGGGCTACTCTTGCCTGAGCACGCTTAACTAAAATGTGTAGATAAAAATCTGAAGCACTGGTGCTAACAGGCTCAAATCCTTGTACTCTACTATCTTAGACTCATCTTATGCTATCTCTCTGGGGTCTATCTGGCCTTCTAATCTCTTGTTATCCTCATATGGAGGATCTATTTGTCTTTCATTCTTATTCTTGGTAATCTCATCATAAGGATCTCTTTACTCTTATTTGACCCTTTCTGATATCTTATGAAATATTCTTATACATCCTTGGGACTCAGGATTAACAACTTTAATTTTGATCACTGAGTTCCTGTTACGTGTAAGAAGATTGAGTTTAGTCCCTAATAGTAATAAGGTTATCTAAAACTAACATCATGGGTACTCTCTCTGTTATGAGTTAACTAACTTGTGAAGCTTCTACACCTCAACTTTTCCTTGGTATTCGTCCTTCCAAAGAAATATTGTACTTATGGCTCATTACTTTCTTGCTCTAAGCTTGGTCTACTGTAACCCTCGGGATCTACTACGATCAACCGTAAGCCTCTTTAGAATCTAACTGTGACCCTATGAGCCATACTAGGATCTAACTGCAATCCTCCAGAATCTACTGCAGTTCTGTTGTACTATATTCTTATCTCTAGAAGACCTAAACCAACGAACAAAGTTACAAGGTTAGTCGCTTCCACAGAGTTGCTAACTCCACAGATAATTCCCCACAAATGATCACAGAAGCCAATATTATCTGTTAGGACTTTGTTCATTTCTTCTATCACTCAGGAACTTCTCAGATCATTCTTATACTTTATAACTTACTAGATCCATTACTGCAGAGAGCTACACAGGCTCTACCATGCATATATCTATCATCATCTATTCATCTCATCTGAAGAATATTACTCTACATGAGCTATGTTGTCCATCTCTTGGTTTCATTTCAAAAGTAATCTTACTATATCGCAAGAGTAATCTAGTTCTATTGCATGTCGTAGGGCATGGGAGTAACATAACTTTCTCATCATATCTACTATACCCTGCATGTAATGTAAAGGGAAGTATTCATTTATCATAGCATACTGAACTTGTATAATATGCAAGGAGATGCAATCCTTTAAACATTCTCTAATATGCGTGTCGTCATATGACAACTACAAGGAGATGCAACTTCTCATCATATCTTATGGCAACATAAGCCATACTACTATCACATACATATGCTCAACCATCCCTTATACTCACGTTGCAATTAAACAATTAACCAAGTAGACTTTAAAGTATTTTGTTCCTTTATTACCTTAACCACTAGGTCCTGATCATCTATTCAAGTACTTGAGTCATTTACTTGTTTCATTTAGGCTACCACATCACCCTCTTACTAGGGTATAGACTCAACCCTTCTTTACTCTTTCTGACATGAGGAATAAGGAAGTCACTTTATCTTTGAATCTGTGGCTACCTTACTAGGCCATATTTATTCTATCATATTATCTCTTATTGCCTATAAGATTTCTATGTCTCTATCCTGAAGGATTTATGTGTCCTTGGCCTCACAGCAATCCATAACTGAGTCAGCTATTCTCTTTCAGCTAACTGAGGAAGGTTTGGCTCCTATCTTTATGCCATTTATACTTTTACATTTCTCTTATCCTCCTGGATTACTAACAGGCAAGAGAAAGTAACTCTTACTCAGCCTCAAGGTTCATATAAATGAACTCGATTTAGTATCCATCAAAAGGGTTCTCTTTCCTTTGCTCTAACCCTTAGCCTCACGCTCACCTCTCTCTCTAATTGAGAAGAATGCTTCCTTTAAACTTCTTTGAGAAAAACTTCTCAAGTAAGGGGATCACTCTCCATCTCGTATGGAGTAACTTCTGTATCTCCTAATTCTTTTAACTCTTTATGTCCATCAGTCTTAGTCTAGTCTAGACTAGACTATGATTATTTTCTAGTCTGCCTCTAGATCCTGACCAATTCAGGTCACTTGGATCTCATTAATCACTTAACATTACTATTTCTATTCTTTAGGGCAAAGCGTTAGGTTACTATCTCTTCATGATAGAATCCCTCTATATCGGGAACATTAACTTTCTATCTGTTGACCATCCCATCTTTATCCTTAAGCCATGTATTAGATCATTCTTAGGCAAGTCTCATTCTAACTTCTCATTATTCTTTTCCATAAAGACTCGCTGCACAAAGTCTTTTGTACTGTAGATCAACTCCTGATGATCATATGGAGGATCTATTGTTGAACCTTTTCTTAACTGATCTTCTATATCTTAGGGCTTCATGCTGCTTAACTTGCCTATACTCTGTATTGAATCTCTAACTGATAGACTCCAGTGAGGTTGGCATCTTTAGTCTCATGACTCTTGACTTACTATCATCTCATACCAGTCCTCTAAAGTATATTAGGTTAATGCCCTCTACTATATATCTGTCTATCATTCTTGCTATGGCATTGAGGAACTGTAGATAGCTAACTGTTCTTAATCTTTAATTCTGTCCATCCCTTAACCTAGACTAAGTAATTCACTCTATGCAGCTTTCTTGAGACTAATATAGTCAACACTATCTGTCTTTAACAAAGAAAATTGGGGTTGATTGGAACCAGGAATATCTCACTAATCTTTCTTTATAAAGTCACAGATTCCCAGACTTTCAGAATGGACAAGAACTATCATAAACTCTGACTATATATCTGAATTAGGGACCATGATCTATTACTCATAATAATTATGTCCTCAAACTCTGGTAGAGGAGGAATAATATCTAGTCTACCTATAATCTAGTACTAATACTTAGCTTCTTCAGCCATAATCTGTCCTCTCATCGGAGGAATAGAACTTATATCAGGGTTAGAGGGCACTCTAACAATCCTCATACTATGTAGAGTCACTAGACTCAATATCATATGGTGCATTCACGGCTTCAGAATGAATCTCTACATCACCTCCAGACTGCAGGTTTAAGTCTATAGAAACATCTATGGGGTAATCTACTGTAGACTTTCCTGACTGATCCCTCATACTCTCCTCTGAACTCTCTTCATTGACTGAGGGATGATCAAAGTCTGGATGTACACCATATCCATATATCACTACTAGCCTGGGGTTTCCCTTATTAACTGAAGCCTCTGACTTAACCTTATAGAATTTCATATCTATTTCTGCAATATTTGCTTAATTAAGCACTGTTAACTATCCCGTAACATACCCTCACTTAATAATATGCTTATTGTTTATGGTTAGGATCTGGGAATAATCTCATATCATGCCAGAAACTTCTGCTCTTATACTAAAATGTAACATCCTTACTTTCATACATATTAGGGACCAACCAGTAGCATTTAGAACCACTTACAAGACCTTGGAAGTCCATTAGCCAAATTTGGAATTTTATTCTTTCTCGAGTTACTGTTCATATGGTATTCTAGATTACGTAATAAAATTCAAAAAATCATAATTAATTCTAGAAAACTCAAAATGAAGTGGTTCAAAAAGCTACGTGAAGATAAAATCTTGAAATTTAAGGAAAAAATAATTTCCAGACCAAATGATTAGCCAATTAATATAGTTTATTCGCCAAAATTTACTATTCATTTGGTCAAAAATCTTAGAAACAGATTCTGGTCCCTTACTTTGGAAAATCAGTTCTCTTTGTATAGACATCCAAATAAAGTATTCTTGGTGTCAAAAAAAATCTTGGCATGTCATCTAAATGTATATAAAATTTCATACATTTATTCCATCATTTACTATTTTTCATTACATCATAACCATCACTGCTTACATTAGTCATACAGCAACATTACACATTCACATAACATATATACTATCCAATCCCTAGCTTTTCTTCATGCTTCATCATCCTCTTTCATCATTCATAAACCTATGGGATTGGGATTACATGGAAAGGGATGAGATTTAGGGGAAATCTCAGTAGCAAACAGTACTAAACAATGCATGCATTAATGTAACTACTTGTGCTTGCTTGTGAAAGTGTTACTATTGTGTCATGTGCATGCTTCCATGTTACATATGAAATACAATTGGCCAAAGTAAACATATAAATAGAGCTTCATACATGCGTACATAGGCAACACAATTCAATCAAGTCATAGCACAATCAAGCATAACATTCAATGCATACAAGTTTAGGATAAGTTTACTACCTTGAACACTTGACTTTCTTTCACCTTAACTTGCTTCCTTCTTCTCACTTTTCTTGAACATGTGGCTGCCTCTATTGGAGCATACCAATCAATTCCTAACATCACATAATCATTCATTCATCACAATCTAACTTCCTTGAACATTAAACTCACTTAACTAACATAACTTCTTCTTGAACATTAAGCCCATTAACTTTCCTTAATCTTAACTAATGGACTTGGTCTTTGAATCAATTGATGTATTGAATTTACCCTACACAATTTCATCTTTTGAATCCATTTATGAGCTTAGAATCATGAAATTCCAACTCCTTCCTAACATGCTTTACAGAACCAAAATTGCACACAATTCTTTCAAAAAATCTCATTTTGATTTCAATGTTTCCCATACTTGTTTCTCTACTTTATCCCACACAAATTTTCATTTTAAAACCATTGGAAGCATGAAATCATGAAATTTTGATCACTGTTCATGCGTGTGAACAGTAATAGAGAAGGGTTTCAAAAACTATGATCTTGGAATTTCAATGCTTTCAAGGTTCAAAACCTTTCCAATCCTACATAAAATCATCATCTAAATTCAATGTAAGTATTAAATCATTGAAATTCAATTTCCTTCCCTCATGAATAGTGCAGACCGAACAGGTTCACTCTTGGCAAAGTCAAGAATATCAACTTGATTCAACAACCAATCACTTAACTAGCTTGTTTAAGCTTCAACTTTTTCTAATTTTCATTTTAGTCCTTCTCTTTCTTCAGGACTCATTTAACCTTTATCATTTCTTTTGATCTTTGTCATAATCCTTTCTAAGCCTCTTTCCACTATCAGTACTATACAGATAGGGAAAAATTTAGGATATGACATTTCTACCCCCTTAAAATAAATATCCTTGAAATTTACTCAACACCTTAATCAAGAATTGGGGTATTTAGGTGTCCCTTGATGATGTTATGGATGATGTCATCAAAGCTTGGTGGGCAAGCCAAATTTTAAGAATGAATATGAGCCCTTGGATCAAATAGTATATAAAGAGATCTCAACCATCCATTCACCACCTTTCAAGTCTATAAATACCCCTCCTTTCCCTTCACTTTGTGCCAAGTTTAGGAGACCATGGGGAGGTACTGTCCAAGTGAGAACCAAGCCAAGGCAAGAGGAAATCCAAGGTACCCAAGTCAAGTTAGCTAGGAATTAAGGTAAGTAATCTATCCTAACTTATTTTTCTTCAATTCAAGAGCTTGATCTTAGGATTTTAATGGAAGAAAAGTGAGATATTCCCTATGTTGTGCTACTGTGTAGAACTATACAATATTGGAAAAAGAAGTTATTGAAGTTAGAGACATGAAATTAAGGCTTAGACAAGTTTATATTGATGGTTATTGCTTGAATTAATTGTGTATTTTCCATTTTTCCACTTTATGAGACCTTTTGGCCTATGCTAGAACAGTATGAAGGAAGTTGATTTTGATGATTTTGATGCTTCCAATGCGTCCATACAGAAAAATTGTATATGATTGAGCCAAAGGACAAGAGTTGAAAACATTAAAATCAAAAGTGATATTTTTGAAAAATAACCCTTGCTATGACAGTTCTGTTCTGACTTGTGCACCAAGGAGCAGTTAGATTTTTTAATTCTGATTCATATTTGGATTCCTTGGGAAAAATTATGTGGGATATGGTCAAGGTTCAATTTAATTCAAAGGGTAAAATAATTAACCAAAATTAAAGAAAGACAGAGTTATTGGTCTAGGAAGTTGATACCAAGTTAGAAATAGATTATGATAAGTATGTTATGTTAATCCTAGATAAATGTGATAAAGAGGATCATAAAGAAATGGCAATGATGGAAGGAAAAGAGTAAGCAAAAAGTAGGAGACAAAGATAAAGTAAAGGAAAGTCAAGCATGTGAGGTAGTGGACTATCCTAAACCTGTATATACTGAATGTTATGTTTGGTTACACTATGACTATGTTGAATTGTGTTGTATATGTGTATATGATTGAAGCTCTATTTCTATGATTACTTTGGCCAATTGAATTTCATATGTTACATGGAAGCATGCACATTACACAATGTTAACATTTTCACAAGCAAGCACAAGCATTTATATTGATGCATACATTGTTTAGTACCGTTTGTTTTTGAGATTTCTCTAGGAATCTCACCCCATTGATGTACTCCCAATCCTAACAAGTTCATGAATGATAAAAGAAGATGAAGAAGCATGAAGAGAAGTTAGGGATTGGATAGCATACATGTTATATGATGAATGTATGAATTGTTGTATGTAATGATGCTATATGACTAGTTTGAGTAGTGATGTTCATGATGTAATGAAAAATAGTAAATGATGGAATAATTGTATGAAATTTTTTAGACATTTAGTTAATATGTCAAGTTTCTTTTTGACATCAAGAATGCCTTATTTTGTTGTCTGTACAAAGAGAATGCAATTTTCAATGTTGGGACTGGAAATAGTTTTCTAGAAAATTTCACCAAATAAACAGTAAAATTTGACATCATAATTGACTTACTTAACTAGTCAATTGGTATGAGAAAGTATTTTTCCTTTAAATTTCTGAACTGCTTCATTTCAAGTTTTTTAGAATTAATTATGATTTTTTTGAAGTTTGTCGCTGAATCTGGATATACATATGAATAGTAACTCATGAAGAGTGAAATTCTAGATTTAGCTAATGGAATTCAAAGGTCATAGAAGTGGCTCTAAATATTAATGACTAGTCCCTAAATATATGAAAGTAAGGTGTGACAAATATAAGAGAAAACATAAATACAAGAAGGACATCAAAGAAAAGAGTAGAAAAGGAATTGCTGTTAAAGCTCAAGAAAGTGATATTGATGATGAAACGAGTCTCATAGTTTGGAGATTCAAAAACTTATATAGAAATAGAGCAACCAAAAAATTTAACCAAAGAAAGGCTCTTCGTCATCAAAGGAGCAAAACGACTAGATTACCTACTTGAAATGCAAAAAGCTGGGTTATATCAAACCTAAATGTCCATAACTCTCCAAGAAAGACAAAGAAAAGAAGAAAGAAAAATTTTAGAAGAGAAGATAATTTGTTTCATTAATCTAGGGAGAAAGTTTTTCAAAAAGTGAAGGAAGTGACAACGATGAAAGGGAAAACATTTGTCTAGTAGCTCAAGAAGAAAGTCATTTAGATATAGAGTAGGTAATAAAGCTAAACCAACCTATGATAAATTACTTTCCAAGTATAATGAATTACATTATGAGTTTATCAAATTAGCAAAGGAGTTAGTAAATTCTAAGAAAAGGTATGGAGTTTAAAAGAGAAGATAAGTGTAATACCTATGGTTACACCAAAGTGCGCGAAATGTGAAGAGTCAGAAAAGAAAACTAGAGAGTTAACCAAAACTCGTGCAAAATTCACTAGAGGTAATGAAATGCTTAGCATTATACTTGGGAAATAGAGATGTATCTTTAACAAATCAGGAATAGTATATGATCCTAATTTAGACAAGTATAGAGGAAAGAAAAAGTTAGGTAACAAATCATATCTGCATTATTTTACAAATACCGTACATATTCCAATTCATTTTCTCTATGTTCATATTGAAACTTCAAGTGTCACTCTACTACATCTTATTATCATAAGAAGAATGGACCCTATGGTACATTAAAATAGGTTCCAAAAGGCACTTATGTACGAAGGAAATTCAAACTAACATAAAATGACTCAAGAAAATATGAGTACCTAAAGTGAAATGATTGTGTTTCAGATTGTCTCAAATCATCCAAGACTAATCAAATGGTGCATTGATATTGAATGCTACAGACATATGGCCAAAGACATAGAGAAGTTCATCAAGCTTCTTCCAAATATGAGACTTTTAATGCTTTTGTTGTGTTTGCCAAGAAGGTGCAAAATGAGAAAGCTATTTCTATTTTGTCTATTAGGGCTGATAAGGAGGAGAATTTGAAAACAATGTATTTGCTAAATTTTATGACAAATATGGGATTGATCACAACTTCTTTGCACTAAGAATGCCACAACAAAATGGAGTTGTCGAGAGGAAAAATAAAGTCCTCACTAAGATGGCTAAAGCAATGCTTAATGATAAAGGTGTCTCACAAGTTTTATGGGCACAATCTATGAACACAACATGTTATATATCTAACCGAGCGTTCATCATACCACTACTTAACAAGATCTCATATGAGCTATACAAAGGACATAAGCCTAATCTCAATTAATTGATTAATGAGTGTCCATTAATTGATTAAGTGTTTTATTAATATCATGAAGTAGCTATCTAGAATAGAACATATAAGTCAATTAATTGACTAGTTAAACGATTAATTCTACTAATCGATTCTCTGTTTGATTAATTTATTCAGAATAGTTTTTCCTTTATTCAAAAGAAAATTTATTAATCAATTAAATTATATTAATGCATTAACTATTTGATTAATCTGCTCAGAATCAGTTTGTGAAAATCAAATGTGAATCCATTAATCGATTGGTTAATCAATTAATTTACATTAATAGATTAATTGTTCAATTAATGTGTATTGAAATCATTTCTGTATCAATTTATCTAGAGACATTAATAAACTAGGGATCCGATTAAATTATATTAATTGATTAGTTATTCGATTAACTACATATATTTAAAAAATCTTTCTCTGTTTACGTTGAAACTGATTGTATCTCTCTTTGAGCTATATTGTTTGATTTAAACCTGATATATGGTTATGTTTCTCATCATTCTTTATTATAAATCTTTTGAGAAACTTATCTTATCGATTTACATTGAATATAGTTGAACACTGTGATAAATGTGATGCTCTATTTTCTATTTTCTATATTAATTAAAATGTTGATTGAATTAATGATGATTAATTGATTAAGACAATATATTTTTTAGAAAGCCATATGAACTTTATTAGAACTTGATCTTTATAAAATGAATTATTATTAGTTGTTCATACACTTAATAAATGCTTAAACTCTTGATAAATATTTGAGATTGTGTTCAAAAAAGGCTAAAAGTTTGAAATGATGAAGGATACATCAATGAAAACTTGTTACATCTGGTAAAGTATTAAATGCTCACTTAACCACTGTGCCTTCACTCTAACGGATACAACGGTTAGAAGTCTGAGTGTAACAGCTACTAAAAGAAGTAAATGCAATTTAAGGACTCGACATTGATGAAGAAACAACAAATAGACTGAACAACAACTTATGAATTTGTTACATTCTCAGTTTCTTTATTACTATGTAACAGACATTATTGAGCTCTAGTGTTCATCATCATATATGCTCTATGAGAGAGATTATGAATATTTTTCATTAATTTGGTAGACTTAAGAGATTGGTTCTCTTAAGTTGGAATTATTACAATACGGGAAGTAAGGGGAGTGATTAAGAGAACCAATTGCTGTACTAAGATGCCAAGAGCCCATTCAAATCTTGGAGATAGTTGAAAATCTCATAAGGCCTCTTGGGACTAGACATAGGACAAAAGCATTGGTCTAAACTAGGATAAATTGACTTGTGTTGATTTTTCTATCCTTCAGTGAATTATTTTTTATCTCTATTCTCTTTATTCAATCATATTCTTGTCATCTTCAAGTTTTTAAATTTTTGTTAAAAAATTCAAAACACCCTGATAGGACACAAATTGTGTATGTTTTCTATAACATTTTGATGTACCATTCATTTTATGCCTGCAATTGTGCTTTTGTGGTAATACATGATTGTGCTTGGCAGTATGCTGGTTCCAAGGTAAAATGGTAAATTAACTCCCTCAAACTGCATATATGTTGTTCATTAGTGACTATTAGACTTTTACAGTGAGCTTTGATGTTGAATTGTAGGTATTTTGGAGGAGAACTAAGAATTAATGTGGGCACAAAATAGATCACAAGACAAAGAGAACCAAATCAAGGATGGCAACCTCTGTGTACTTCTGTTGTGACCAAAGTGTCCACAAGTTGCAACCTCACTTCTTCTGGGAAGTTTCTCTATATTCACAGGTCACGACCACAAATAGGATCTGGTGGCAACCAAAGAAGTGAATCAGTGAAGTTGCAAAATTTTTATTAGGGTTTTATGATTTTAAAAGTAGAGGGAAGCAGCAGAAGTCAGGGAGGCTAGGATTTTTACCTGATATGGCTAAGAAGCAATACTCCAACCTTCTCTCAATACTCTCTACACAACCTACCCTCATACCTTCCATCATTCAACCTTCCATCATCATCTTTTTGCTTTCTTCATGGCATTACATTTGAGCAACAATTGTAGCATAGCAGGAGTCATTAGAGGCTAAACCTTTAGCGTCTTGGTGATGGATGGCATATCTTAAGCGTGTGGATTGCATTGCACTGGGGAGTTTTCTATTTTAATCTCACCTTTCTTATGTTTTGGAATTCGTAGATCTAGGGTTTTGATTTTCTGAGTAAGGATTGGATATTGATCGATTATTCTAAGATTAGGTTTTGTAATTGAATTTTGATGATTTGGATGTTAGTTTTAATATAAATGTTTCAGTTTTGATTTCTGGATAATTGGGCTTTTATATATGATCATTGCTAACTGATTCGATTGCTTGAAATCCATGGTCATGATTCAATGATCATTCGAGGGCATCTTTATTATCTGATTTAATTACAAGCTAAGTGGTTTTTAATAGCGCATTAATAGTTTTTGAATTAGCTTTGATCAAAGGAGTTTAAGAAATGTTAATGTCCTAGTCTTAATCGATCGATTGAGGTTTTATTTAAGACTTAGTGATTTTAAAACCCCCATATCATATTAAGAGCAAAGATAGATAGGTTTCCATCATCAAGAGTCTTTCTCAATAAAGTAAAGATAGATAGATTTTTTGTTGCAATAACATCAAAAGCATTTACTTTACTGCACCCTTATGTTATTGCAACAAAAAATCAACTAAACTAAAAACCTATTTTTACTTTCACTAAGGTTTTCAATAATTTTGTAACCAGTCTGCTAGGGTTCCAATAAAAAGGGTTATTTGAGAAGAACGATAGGATTGTACCTTATACTTGATTAATAGGGTGCAATTACTTTTATTTTGATGAGCTAGATGATGACAATCAACGCTACAAATCAATGACGTCGTGTCGGGGAGCCAAGTAATTGGTTCATTAACAATTAGTTGTCAATTTCATTACTTACCTGAGTCATTTTTTTGTTTGAATTTTAGTTTTTGTCATTTTCATTGTATAACATTCTGCAGTTTTTTAAGTTTATGCAAATTTACTCTCTATGAAAACCAGTAGCGACCAAACTACGTTATAGTTGCGACTTGAAATCTATTTTTAAGAACTTTTACTCTCTATGAACTCCAATCGCGACAGTAACAACCTCTGGTCATGACTGTTTTAGAAAATTTCCTCTCTATGATTTGTGGTCGTGACAAGACCATATTTTAATTGTGACACTGAACCAAATTTTTAGAACTTTTATCCTCTGTGTAATTGAGTCACGACTTGAAGACCCTTGTGTCGTGACCAGTTGAATTTTTCTGCTAAGAAACTTGTGTGTCTTATTTTGATTGCTTGCCTGGTTATTCTTGATTGTTCCTGTGTTGCATACGTAGAAGAAATAACCATTAGTGCCTTTTGAACCTGAAATTGAGAGACAACTTAGGGAGAGAATTTAGAGAAAAGTCTAAGTCAACAAAATCTAGCTCATCCTCTAGTGCCCTTGGATCTGAAATTGAACCCAATTTAGAGAATCCTTTAGAAATTCCTAATATGGCTGACATTAATCCTAATGGGCATGATGGGCATAATAGACAAGGAGAAAATGAAATACCAATGAATGTAGAAGATAATAGAAGTATGAGGGAAATAAATCATTCGCATGTGAATTATGATCCTTATGGCTTTTATACTGAAGAGGCTACTTTTGAAATTAAAGGAGCTTTGATTGTAGCCTTAACTAAATTTAATAGTTTTTAGGAGAATGTCCACATTGGCACTTACAAACCATGCATATGATCTGCTCCTCGATCAAGCCTCCAATAATTGCATTGGATGATGTCTTAAGGAAGTGTTTCCATTTCACTTTGGAAGGGAAGGCTAAGGAGTGGTTATACAATTTGCCAACTCATTTCTCAACTCTTACATGGGATCAGTTAAAGTCAACATATTTAGAATAGTTCTTCCCGGCCTCTAAGACAACTTAGATGATGAAGGAGATTACAAATATTCTGCAACAGGATGAAGACTCATTACATGAATATTGGACAAGATTTATCAACTTGTTGGCTCGATGTCCACACTATAAAATGACAAATGCCGATCTAGTAGACATTTTCTTTGATGGTCTACTTCCTCACAATTAGTTGTCCTTGAATACAGAAGCAAATGGATCTTTGCAAGATCAGACTTCACAAGTGAAACATCATTACTTTTGTACATCTTAGGGACCATACAATAGCATTTAGAACCACTTACAATACCTTGGAAGTCCATTAGCTAAATCTGGAATTTTACTCTTCTCGAGTTACTGTTCATACGATATTTCTAGATTAGGCAATAAACTTCAAAAAATCATAATTAATTTTAGAAAAATCAAAATAAAGTGGTTCAAAAAGCTACACGAAGATAACATCTTTAAATTTAAGGAAAAACTAATTTCAAGATCAAATACTTAGCCAATTAATACATTTTAATTGTCAAAGATTACTATTCATTTGGTCAAAAATCCTGAAAACATATTATGGTCCCTTTGGAAAATTTGTTCTCTTGGTACAAACATCAAAATAATGAGTTCTTGGTGTCAAAATAAAGCTTGACATGTTAACTAAACATTTGTAAAATTTCATACATTTATCTCATCATTTACTATTTTTCATTGCATCCTGAGTATTATGGCTCAAACAAGACTTATAACATCATTACTTGCAACCATTTATACATTCATCGTATAACATTTATATCATCCAATCCCTAACTTCTCTTCATACTTCTTCATCCTCTTTCATCATTAATAAACCTGTGGGATTGGGATTACATGGATGGGGTGAGATTTCTAGGGAAATCTCAGTAACAAATGGTACTAAACAATGCATGCATTAATGTACATTCTTGTACTTGCTTGTGAAAGTGAACATTGTGTAATGTGCATGCTTCCATGTAACATATGAAATACAATTGGCCAAAAAAATCATAGAAATAGAGTTTCTATCATAAGCACATATGCAACACAATTCAACAAAGCCATAGCACAACCAAGTATAGCATTCAATACATACAAGTTTAGGATAAGTTTACTACCTCACTTGCTTGATTTCTTTCACTTTAACCTTGCCTCTTTCTTCTTACTTCTTTTTGATGTGTGGCTACCTCCTTGGAGTTTACAATCAAATCCTACCATCACATAATCATTCATCTATTACAATCTAACTTTGTTCTGAACATTGAGCTCATTTAACTATATTAACTTTCCTTAATCTTAACTAATGGACTTGGCCTTTGAATCAATTAATGTCTTGATTTTACCCTACACAATTTCATCTTTGAATCCATTTATGATCTTAGAATCATGAAATTCCAGCTTCTATGCACTATTTTGGACAAATTTAAAAAACATGCATAATTCTTCCAAAAATTCTCATTTTGATTCCAATGCTTCCCATACTTGTTTCTCTACTTTATCCCATATAACTTTTTATTTTAAAACCATTGGAAACATCAAAATTATGAAATTCCAATTAATGTTCATATGAGTGAACAGTAACATAGAAGAACTTTAAAAACTATAACTTGGAATTCCCATGCTTCTAAGGTTCAAAACCTATCCAATCCTATACAAAATCATCATATGAATTCAATTGAAGCATTACATAATTGAAATTCTATCTCCTTCTATCATGAACAGTGCAAATTGAAATAGTTCAACCATGGCAAAGTCAAGAATGTCAACTTGATTCAACAACCAATCACATAATTAGCTTGTTTAAGCTTCAATCGCATATCTCTAAATTTAATTTCTTCTTTCTGCTTTCCTCTAAGGTTCTTGGACAGCACATACACCTTAGAGAAAACTCAACTTTCTTCCATGAAAACCCTAAGTTCAAGCTCCCAAGTCAAAGGAAAATAAGTTAGGATAAATTACTTACCTTTAATCTCTACCTTGCTTGAACTTTAGTACCTTGAATTTTCTTTGTATTAGCTTGAGTTTTCATTTTATAAGAAGTTCCCCAAGGGTTCTCATGCAACAGTTTTGAAGCTGAAATGTGGGGGTATTTATAGCCAAATTCTATGGAAAATGAATGGTCAAGATTACTTTGTGCACTAATTGATCTAGTGGCTCACATTTAATCTTGGATTTAACTTTTCTAAAAAGCTAACTATGACATCGTCCATGACATTATAAAGGGACAACTCATAGGGCTATGTGGCACCATTCCAAGGGAAAGAAATTTCTAGAAAAATTCTAGTCCAATCTGGTACCGGCTATGTCCGATTCCCCAAAACCATACTATTTTCTTAATCTAATTTTTTTGAGATTTCATAATATACTTTCTAACCCTAAATCCAGTATCCATATCCTTCCTACCATTGACATTCTTGGACTAGGCCAAAACTTAATTACATATCCCTTGGCAATTTATCAAAATATCCCTTAGTTATTCTTTATTTAATTTAGCATCTTAAGGGTATTAACGTCTTTTCATACCTCATCAGAGTATTCCCTAACCTTGGTCAACTACTATGGGAATTCCCCTTGACCATCTAACCTTAGTCAAATGACCAAAATGCCCTCCGTCTGACTCTAACTCAATGACACAACACAGTGGCATTTTCGTATTTTTATATTTTTCCCAATCTTTATTTTCCCTAACCCACATACTTATATGAAAATATTACAAGGCCTATAAGGTACCATTTTGGGCCCTCTATATGGTCATTTACCTTTATGGGCTCAACTCTTAAAAAATTCTCCCTGAACATATTTATTGGGTGTTTTAATCTACTTTAAATTCCATAATATATTCTTCAGAACTCCTTTTTGAGCTCTACTAGTTTCATAAATTCTTATATTAATTATAGGAATTTATTACCAAATTTCATCTAATTATGAGGTACAGAGGATACTATATTAATTTCTATTTTTTCAGAGATTAATATAAATTTTTTAGAACTTAACATCAAAATTCTGTCTTGCATCAAACTGATCAGAATAATTTTCTCTATTTACTACAAAAATATGGGACTAATATGATTCTGGACAATTTTAGGCCTTTTCCGGCTCAATTTTCAATAATTACAATTTTGCCCTTGAACTTTTGAAAAGTACACTTTACACCATAAAACTTTTAAACTTTTCATTTTAGTCCCTCATTTATACCTTTATCTAATCATTGTTTTTCCTTTCTATTCATCATCACAATCCTTTCTAAATCTCTATCCACTATCAGTATTATATAGATAGGGAAAAAGTATGATGTGACAACAAGCAAGTTGGGAATTATTCTAGAAAATGGCTAATGAAGACCATCAAATTGAGTATTCAAGGAAAATAACCTCATCATTTTCGGATAATTCAAAAGAGATTTTGGCAGAAATAGTAGCTGTAGGAAACCGAATGGAAAAGAGGATGAATTTAATTGAAAGAGATCCGTATTCCATAAAGCAAGTTCATGTAGTGGGAACCTTACAAGCACTAGTTATAGGATATGAGTCATGTAGTTCAATGATGCATGCTACCAGTACATGTGATAGACAATATGAAGAAGTAGCAGCAATGTATCAAGGGAGAAACAATCAATATCAGAAGAGAGACCCATATTCTAACACATACAATCTGGTTGGAAAGACCACCCAAATTTTAGGTAGAGGAGTGGGGAAAATAGGCCACCCAATTCCAAAGAGGTGGTGCTTCCTCAAGCAACTACCAAAATAATGCAAGGCCTATGGTTACAACTCACCCTAATGATTTAGTGGTATCAAGACCATATGAGACCTCTCAGTTGTTGAAGAGTATGGCTGAACAGATGAATAACATGGATGGTAGAATGACCAATATAGACCATAAGCTTAAAGAGAATGATGGTCAATTCACCTCCATAGCTTCAATCCTTCAAAGTATGCAGAAGGATAATGCTAAACACATAGGAAACTTGAGGAGTTAAGTTCCAAGAGTGAAGATATTACAAGTCATTTAACTCAAGTTGCCAATATAGTGAGAGACACCTGTCATATCCCCAATTTTCTTATCTGATGTATATGTACAGTTTATATGAAATAGATATGAGATTCTTGGAATAAATTATATTAGATTTAGGAAGAAAAGAGAGGGATTATTAAGTAAGGAAAATTCAGGGACCTAAACAAAAATTAGAAAAGGTTGAAGGCAAAAAGTGAAAGTAGAAACAAAAGGAGGGACCTAAATGCAATTAACAAAAGTTTAGGGACCTAAATATAATTAAGCAAAAGTTCAGGGACATAAATATAATTATGAGAAAGTTGAACTAAAAAAGGCTAAAAAATGCCCAGAATCATATTAGTCCCAAATTTTACTAGTAGATAAATAAAATTATTCCAGTCAGTTTAACACAACACATAATTTTGATTTGAGGTCCCGATTAATTGATATAAATTCCAGAAGTCAGGAAGAATTATTACAATATTTTTAGACCTCAAAATTAGATGAAACCTTACAGTAAATTCCTATATTTAATATAAGAATTTATAAAACTAATAGAGTCAGAAAAGGAATCTTGTAAAATTCTTACAAGATTTTACAGTGGAATAAAATACCTGATAAATATAGTCAGGAAAGTGTCTTGGAATTTATGCCATAAAGGTCATGGACCAATACTAAGGCCCAAAGGGCATCTCAATAGGCCCAGTAAGGTAGTGAGACAATTAAGTGGGCCAGAGTCTAGAGTAACCTATGAAAAGTACAAAATTACAAAAATGCCCCTAGATGGCTAGATTGTACTAGTGATGGATGAAGGGAATTTTGGTCATTCTAGATAGGCGAAAATATCCAAGATAGTATAAAGATAATTAGTTAGAGCCAGTATATGCCCTGGTGCAGTATAAAGAGGTATGAAATGACAATTATGCCCTTAGGATGAATATAGTGCAAGAGAGTGGAACAAGGGTATTTTGATCATTTCACAAGGGTTAGTTGGTAGATAAATACTCAGTATAATAATTTCAATGGTATGTGAAACCTAGACACTAGTTTCCAAGATAGAATACATATTCTGGAATATTATGAAATTTAGGAACATAAAACAGTCTGATTTTTATGAAACTGCTCCGATCGGTACTGAACTAGACTAAAATTTTTTCTATCAGTATATTTACCTTTTTCTAGCTGAACATGCCCCTAAATAATGTCATGCATGGCATTAAAGTCAAGGCTTCTAGGGCAAGATTGGTTCAAGAATGAATATGGACCATTAGATCAAATAGTAACCAAACTAACCTTCGCCATTCATTTCCACCCAAGATTTTCTATAAATACCCCCCAAACGAGATTGGATTCGGCATGCATGGTACCTTAGGGAACCTCTGGACAAAGTTCAAGGTAACTATCTCCCTTGTTCTTTAGCTTTAATCTAGCAAGTTAGCTATTGGTTTTAAGGGATTTTTGTGACTTCTTTCCCTTGTGGTTGCTGCTAGAAGTGCTGTTCACATATGATAAAAATATGAGTTTTCTGTTACAGATAGTTTGGATAAGCTTAAACAAGCTACAATCAAGTGGTATAAGTTTAGAAATTCAAGTATGCATGTAGTTAAAGTTTTGTGTTCATGGCTGCTACTGTATGTGTCACTATTCATATGTTGGAATTTCTTAATTCTGATGCTTCCAATGAGTTTAAAATGGAAAATTGTGTGGGAATAAGTAGGAGAACGAGTATTGGAAGCATTGGAATCAAAATGTGAATATTTGGAAAATCAAGGGTTTGCTTCGGTTTGGCACAGCAGCTCATGGAGTGTTTTGATTTTGAAAATTCTGGTATCATATTTGGATTCTACATAAAAATTATGTGGAAATGAACTATGAGAATTTATTTTATAAAGATGGAAGTATGAAACATAAAATAGAAAAAGAATGGAAGTTAGTGAAAACTTAATCTTGGTTTTGTGATCAAGTTGAGTTGTAACTTGATGTTACTTTGTAATGGCTAGGTTTTGATATTTGTGAAGAAAGGAAAACCTCCCAAGAAGAATTTATCAAGGATAGCTAAAGAGGTAGCAAGAATACCTAACTATAATTTTATGTTTGCTTGATTGTATCCTTGCTTGTTAGTTATGATGTTTGGTTGAGTATGAGATTGTGTCATCATGTTAATGATGAAGTATGAATGATTGCAACTCCTTGCGACTTATGTCATGAAAACATGCATGTTAGAGTTTGCTTATGTACCATTATGAAATAGCTCCCATCTCATGATAACATGTTAAGCATCCAATTAATCATGCATGATATTATAGTTTGCATGCCTTGCTATTGGGATTTCCATGAAATCTCATTCTTTCCATATGCATAACCATGTCATAGGTGATGGATCTTCTCAAGGAAAAAGGGTAAACATAGATGTTAAAAATTGTATAAGGAATTATATTGGTTACTTTACACTATGGAAGAATATGATGGTATGCATAGAGTATGATTATGTAGTTGTATCCTGAGGCTGTGACTTTGTGATGATAGTTATGACACCTTAACCCATGAGTTTGAACTTGGAATTTAGCATGATAATATCTAAGATATAGAGCTTGAAATTAACACCAAGAATTTCTCAAATGGTTAAGTATTCGATTTGTTATGATTTTTCTAAGTTGGAGCTAAAGTCTAGAATTAAGATAAAGTAAGCAACTAGAGCCAGTAACGTTCCGACATTAATTTCATATGGTAAACGAATGAGTTTCTCTATTAAATTTTATGATCTTAAAGAAAATGTGTAGATCTTTAAATCTATAGGTAACATGGTTCATTTGGACAAGTAACGAAAGAAAAATGAATTTTTGAAGTTACAGCAAAGAAACTGAAACTTCTAGATTTTACCAAATAAACAGTATTTTTCAATGAATAAACTGATTTTATTGGGACAATGGAACCTCAGTTTAACATTTTTCCTTCAAATTTTAATGAAATAGCTTCCATTATAAATTATAATCACCCTATTCCAATTTTTTTACATTTAATTATGAATTTTCAAAGTAGGGTACATATTCTGGAATTATCAAATGAACAGTAATATGAACAGTACTTGAGAAACAATCTTTTGAAAATGCATCTTTCTAAGGCTAAATGCTATGTAATTGGTTCAAATGACTTCCAACTAAGTATAGTTGAGGTTAAAAATAAGGATACGATAGCATCCAAATGAAGAGCAATGGCAGCATACCTTCCAATACTGTCATTAATCCGAAGGGTCTAAATGATATATAACTCAAAAGTGGGAAAGAAGTCTGATTTAAGGAAGATAAAATAGTAAGGGAAGATATGAAAGATTCTAAGGTTGAAAATTCAGCATCACAAATGAAGATTGGGAAATAAGAGAATATAAAAGAACAACAACTTATGATCAAGAAGGCAACCCAAGAGGAGAACTCACAAGAAGAGGAAGTGGTAATTCCAAGTCCAGCATAGAACGAAAGCAAAATGAGGAGAAGGCATAGTCGAGCAAGCAAGGAGCCTCTACACATACTAGTAAGGAGGTAAGTATTAAGGATCTCCCTTTTCCAAAAGCTTATTTTGCTGGAAAGAAAAAGATTGATTCTGAATTTGCAAAAGATGCTTTCAATCTCTTCAATAAGTTAGAAGTAAACATCCCTATAGTTGAATTCCTCAAGAGAAATCCTAAATATGCTAAATTTTTAAAAGAGTTGTGTGCTAATAAGAAAAAGTTTAGGCCTCATGAGAGAATTCAGGTGAGTAATAATGTGTCATCACTTTTTAAGGCTGAATTACTGGTTAAGTGCCAAGGCCCAGGATCTTACACAATCCTATGCACTATAGGAAATGTTCATATTAAGGGAGTATTCTTATATCTAGGTGCTGCCATTTAGTTACTTAGCCTTAGGTATGAACAATCTTAGAGACATAAGTGTAGTGCTCCAATTAGCTGATAGATCAATTAGGTATCCTAAGGGAATTCTTGAGGATTTTCTAGTGTAGGTTAAGGATTAAGTGTTCCCAACTAATTTTTATATTTTGGACATGTCCAGTGAACTAGTGAATGAGAGCACTTTGATCATAAGCAGACCTTTCCTCCAAACTTCCAAGACAATCATTAGTATGAAGCGTAGTTCCATTACCATGGAAGTTAGAGGACATGTAGTGACTTTCAATATGAATGAAGGAATGAAGTATCTTTTTGATAATTCAGCTTGTGTTAGGTTGAATGCCATCAATTATGCTGGTAAAGAAATTAGGGATGAGCATGAATTAAGTTTGCATGATAAGTATGATCATATATTGCATAATTCCCAGATTTCCCATGAAGCATTTCAGGAGCATGAGGATTCAGATTCATCTTTGAGTGCTTATGATAACTATTTTGAATCTCTCTCCTCTATTTATTCTTTTTCTTGCTCTTGTGAAGGCAATGTATCTTGTTTTAATTGTTTTGACATGAATAGAATACTGTCAGATTTCAAAGACTTATCATTCCCATCTAACTTAGATACAATATCATCATTCTCTAGGGATAATATCTTTGGAAAGGAAGTTGTGAGTGATTTTATAGGAAAACAAGACATTGTGGGAACTAGAAGTGGAATAAACAAATAGAGGTCGAGCTTATGTGACCACAAGTCGTGACATAAAGACCTCCACATCATGACTAAATATGAACTTGATGAGGGAGAGACTCTATGTCCAATGGAGTCACATTAAGATGATTGTATGGTCACGACCAGAAACTCTCGAGACATAGAGTCACGACGCGAAGATGATCAAGTCGCGACAGCATATCAGGGTGCTGAGGAACAGCCTCTTTGTGATCCCAAGTCACGACTAAATGACAATTATGTCAAGACCAAATGTTCTAGAGACGCTTACTATCAGTTTGAGTCATGATGAGAAGTTGACAGGTTGTGACCATAAATGGCAGACACAACCAAAGAATTTCAAATTCCTCCAACCCCACATTCTGTTGTTTTGGTTAAAGGGCGAATATGTTCTAACTCTACTTATCCTTACTTGCATTCACCAATTACCTCTCATACTTTAAGATTCTTAAATGATTTGACCTCAGATAATGATGCAGGAATGAAAGAGACTAATCTCAACTATGTTGCAACTGTAAACCAATGTAAGCTTGGCCTAACTCCTAAAGAGATCACAGGAAAGATGGAATATGCAAATGAGCTCAATATAAGCAACCTCAAAGGATCTACAAAAGGGAGTATTTATGATTTACATGATTTGCCCTATTTGATTCCCTTTATTGTCCAACCCCTAGAATTAGAGTTAAAAGATTTACCTTCTAACTTAAAGTATGCCTACCTTGAACCAGGCTCAAGATTGCCAGTAATCATTTCCATATCTTTAACTAATAGTGAAGAGTCTGTAAGGAATTGGAAGACACGTAGCAGAAATTAACTTAAAAATTTTTCCATTCCCTGCCAGGATCTACCGTATGTGTTTAAGTCAAGTGGAAAGAAGTATTACCCTCAGTATTTAGTCGCGACTTTCTCAGCTTCTGGTTGTGACATCCACAGCTTCTCTCCGCGGCTCGTGATCTCTTTTCGATCGCAAGAAGTCGACGACTCAAGTCGGCTTCCTCTACTAGTATCCACATGAACAGCGTTCCAACCACGAACGACGTGTTAGCGCCTCTTGTCCCTCCAGGGCTTACTCAAGAATTCGTCCTCTCCGTCTCTATTTCAGCACTTTCTTATCTGTAAACCTTTTGCGGATTCCCGTTCACCCTTTTTCTTTACCAACCGTAGCTCCTAAATATCAGATATATAGGATGCTATGCGTGTTACCACAGACTTAGATTTTTGGAATTAATCTTATATTAATTCTGAAATTAATACAATATCATATATTGTATAATTTGATAAGAAACTAATTAAATAAATAGTATTTGTATTAAATCTATCCTACAAATTTAATTCACCCATTTATTTAATTTAAAATAAAGATAAGACGGAATTACATTTGATTTATTCTCATAAATCAAATTTGAGATATCATATCAATTTGAATTTCAAATTCAAACGTGATAGAGATTTAATTTTATCCTTATAAATTAAATCTTGTAAATATCTCTTCTATATAATATAGAAATTCTCGATCCCTGAGTAGTCTGACTATAGAAATAGAACTACCTTTCCATTACAGTATGACCATACATTTCTCAGACTCACTCATCGAGGGGCCCAGTAATATCTCTCTACGAATGTGAGGGACAAATTCCATCTTGACCATTCATATTCCTCCGCACCAAAAACCACTAAGCTCGAACATAGTCTTTATGATCACTCGGTCAAAAGTGACTTTTGACTAGGTCAAAGCTGAGCGTTTGTCATGTAGGAATCCATGATGATCTCAGGTCAAAGGGCATAGTGACATGGTTTGTATATGAGAGAAGCTTATGACTTAACCCATGCAACTCTCTCATAGCGGGTCAGTCCAACACCTTGTACTCTTACATGTGCATATGACTTTGATTTATATCTCTATACATCTTCAAAATTATACTAGTCTTATTTCATCTCCGCTCCCGCATAGATGACCGACCAGGGACATTTAGGATAAGATCATGAGTTATCCAAGGATGGTCATCACAGTAAATATACAAATAATATGATAACACAATTAATAAATTCATAAATTAACAATGTTTATAAGACAATGATTGGCCCCTATGGCACAATTTCTAACAACCTCCTACTTGCACTAGGTACAATCATTAATTTGAGTAATTCCCATTGACCTAACATGACACCCATGCTTTACCTGCATAAGCGGCTTTGTTAGAGGATCAGCAACATTTTCTTCTCCTGCTACTTTGCATATTTTTATATCGCCTCTATCGTTGATTTCTCTGATGAGATAAAATCGCCTGAGTATATGCTTGGTCCTTTGATGTGACCTAGGCTTTTTGGCCTGTGCAATGGCACCGTTATTGTCACAGAGCAAAGTTATTGGATCTGAGATGGTAGGTATCACCCCTAGTTCCGTGATGAACTTCCTCATCCAAATAGCTTCCTTAGCTGCATTAGATGCTGCTATATACTCAGCTTCCATTGCAGAATCTACTACAGTGCCATGCTTAGAGCTCTTCTAGCTTACTGCTCCATTATGGAGGAGGAATATATATCCAGACTACGATTTTTGGTCGTCCTAGTCAGTTTGGAAACTCGTATCTGTATAACCAGTTACACAGAGTTCGTCATCTAATCTACTATGGACCAAAAATAAGTCCTTAGTCCTTCTTAAGTACTTAAGGATATTCTTGACAGCAGTCCAATGGCCCTCACCAGGGTCCTGTTGATATCTGCTAGTCATACTTAAGGCAAATGAGACATCCGGTCGAGTACATAACATAGTGTACATGATAGATCCTATAGCCGGGGCATATGGAACTTTACTCATGCGACCTCGCTGATCAGATGTGCTAGGATACAGATCTTTGCTGAGGTGAATACCATGAGACATTGGTATAAAACCCCTCTTTGATTCGTGCATACTGAACCTATGGAGTATTTTTTCTAGGTATGTACTCTGACTGAGTCCTAGATGTCTTTTAGATCTATCTCTATAGATCCTGATTCCTAGGATGTAGGTGGCTTCACCCAAGTCTTTCATCGAGAAATTTCCTAACCAAGACTTGACAATCTGTAAGGTAGGAATGTCATTCCCAATAAGTAGGATGTCATCGACATAGAGTACCAAAAACACAATTTTGCTCCCACTAACCTTCTTGTACACACAAGGTTCATCAATATTTTGAAGAAATCCAAACTCTTTGACTACTTCATCAAAACGATGATTCCAACTCCGAGAGGCTTGCTTCAGTCCATAAATGGACCTTTGAAGCTTTCACACTTTACCAGAGTCCTCAGAATGCACAAACCCTTCAGGTTGTGCCATGTACACATTCTCAAGGAGCTTTCCATTAGGGAAGGCTATCTTGATGTCCATCTACCATATTTTATAGTCATAATATGCTGCTATGACAAAGAGGATTTTGATTGATTTGGCCATTGCAACTAGGGAAAAGGTCTCATCATAGTCCACACCATGAGTTTGAGTAAATCCTTTTGCAACCAGTCGTGCCTTAAAGACATTTACATTGCCATCCATGTCAGTTTTCTTCTTAAAAACCCACTTGTACCCGACAGTTTTTACACCTTCAGGCGGGTTGACTAAGGTCTAAACCTTATTGTCGTACATGGATTGCATCTCAGACTTCATGGCATTAAGCCATTTTTCAGAGTTTGATCCCACTATAGATTCTCGATAGGTAGTTAGCTCATTATGCTTAATGAGCAACACATCATGACTATCAGAAATCAGAAATCAAAAATCCATATCTCTGAGGCTGAAGTCTTGTCCTATTAGATTTTCGTGGACCTTGCATGACTTGAGGAGTCTCAACAACTTGTTATGAGTCTTCTCTGTTTTCCATCTATAGTTCTGTGGTGTCTTGTGGCTCTCGAACTTCTTCGAGGTGTACCTTACTACCACTGGTTCTTTTAGAGATAAATTCTTGTTCGAGAAAGATACCATTTCTGACAACAAATATTTTGTTATCAGTAGGGTTATAGACGTAATATCCCTTGTTTTCCTTAGGATATCCCACAAAAAGGCACTTTGAGGATTTGGGCGCTAATTTGTTCGAGGCTTGTTGCTTAACATAGACCTCGCATCCCCAAATCTTGAGGAAAGACAAACTAGGCATCCTCCCAGTCTATATCTCATATGGAGTCTTTTCAATTGCCTTATATGGAACACGATTGAGTGTGAACGTAGCTATCTCTAGGGCATGGCCCCAAGAGGAGGGCGGAAGATCTGTTCGACTCATCATAGATCGAACCATATCTAATAGTATTCGATTCCTCCATTCAGAAACGTCATTTCATTGTGGTGTCCCTGGAGGAGTCAATTGTGAGACTATCCCACAACTCCTAAGATGATCTATGAACTCTTGGCTCAAATATTCACCACCCTGATTAGATCGAAGGGCTTTAATTATTTTGTAAAGCTGGTTTTGTACTTCATTTTGAAATATTTTGAACTTTTCAAAAGATTCAGATTTATATTTCATCATATAGATATACCCATATCTGTTGAAATAATCTATGAATGTTATGAAGTACGAATAACCTCCTCTGGCATTTGTGTTCATTGGTCCACACACATCTGTATATATGAGGCCCAATAAATTAGTGGCCCTCTCACTGTGCCCAGTGAAAGGTGACTTTGTCATCTTTCCTAACAAGCAAGACTCGCAAGTGTCATATGATTTAAAATCAAATGAGTTTAGAAATCCATCTTGGTAGAGTTTGGAAATGCATTTCTCATTTATGTGGCCCAGATGGCAGTGCCAGAGGTATGTGGGATTCAAATTGTTTGGTTTGACCCTTTTGGCGGTTATGTTATAGATATTTCTATGATTGGGTTATTCCAAATTTAATATGTAATGATCAACATGCAAATCACCATGAGCATAGAAAACATCATTACGATAAATAGAACATCTACTACTCCCAGTAATGGAAGTGAAACCTTCCTTATCCAAATATGAAAGTGAAACAATGTTACTACTTAAAGTTGGAACATAATAGCAATTGTTCAAAACTGACAAAAGCCCAGTGGGTAGAACTAATTCATAAGTGCCTACAGCTAACGCAGCAACCCTTGCTCTATTTCTAACTCATAGGTTAACCTCGCCCTTTTTCAGCTTCCTACTGTCCTTTAGTCCCTGCACATTTGTACAAATGTGAGAACCACATGCAGTATCTAATACCCATGAGGTGGAAGTAGAAAGATGAATGTCTATAACATAAATACCTGAAGCGATAGCCCCGCTATCCTTCTTGTTCTTTTTCAGATCTTCGAGGTAGAGTTTGCAATTCCTCTTCCAATGACCAGGTTCATTGCAGAAGAAGCAGACTCCTTCCTTCGGAGGCTTTGGCTTCTTTGGTGCAGGCTTGGTTTCAGGCTTGCCTGACTCTTTGGTCTTACCTGATGAGCCATGACCCTTCCCCTTGCCTTTTCCTTTCTTTTTCATACCTTTTCCTTTCTGAATCAAAACAGTACTGGGCTTCTTCTTAAGACTCAGTTTAGTAGTTTTAAGCATCCCATGCAGTTCAGAAATAGATTTCTCCATGTTGTTCATGTTGTAGTTCATGTCAAACTGGTCATAACTTTCCAGGAGTGAGTGCAAGATCAAATATGTAGCTAACTCCTAGCTCGTGGGAAGTCCAAGCCTCTCAAGGTGATCAATGTACCCTTTCATCTTTAAGACATGAGTACTGACTGATGCACCTTCAGCCATCTTGCAGGAATGTAAGGCCTTAGTGGTCTCATACCTCTCTTGCCTTGACTGTTACTGGAATATTTCCTTGAGATGCACAATCATCTCATAATCCTCTATGTGTTTTAGATCTCTTTGGAGCTCCAGAACCATGGTGGCTAGCATCAAGCATCCCACATCGACAGAGTCTTCCTTATGCTTCGTGTAAGTATCTCTCTGAGCTCTAGGAGCATTGGCTGCTGGCTCCTCAGGAATGGGTTGATCTAGGACATGTGCCTTTCTTTCCTGCTTGAGAATAATTCTCAAGTTCCTAAACCAATCAAGAAAGTTTGTCCCATTGAGTTTGTCCTTCTCAAGGACAGATCGTAGCGATAATGTAGCGGTATTACTAGTCGTCATGATTCTACAATTAAAATATGCAATTGAATTAGCAATCTCCCACTAAATAAACAACCCTCAATGCAATAATTAATGGGCTAAGATCCATATTTGGCTCAAACTTAAGTCCTCTTTGGCAGGACGCTTAAATTAAGTTATTTAGGTAGGTAACACCTTTACCAATTACATCAAATGTAACTCTTAGATGTTCATGGGATTCTATCATCATATGATCTGACATGTTTTTAATCCCATCTAATGCCTTGAGACCCAAAACTATTTTGTTAATCTTAATTAAGTTAAACAATAATAAACATGTGAGAGTAGTACCATTACTCTTGCTTATCTCCCCAAGATAACTCAAATGCACCCACTTTGGCAGAATCCACAATTGAGCGATCGAGGTTTTGACAAGTGTACATAAATTGATGACATTATGACTTAAGATTTCATTTAGAGGGCTTAATTTAATTATCTGGTTTATAAGAATTCATGTTTCTCAGTTTGTATCTCATACAAGTAATATGCATGTGCTGATATAATCATAAGATGCATAATTTAAACATGATATAATATGGCTCACCTATCCTAAGTCTACTCAAGCCAATGAGAGGAGCTCTCTAGTAAGAAAAGGGAAAGAAACATCTTTCAACATTCGAGGGGAGTGAGATGAGAAGAGAAGGTACATTAAGAGTATATAGAGGAAGGCACGACACGCAGGCCGTATTTAAAAATTACAACACTTGCAATCTAGAGCCATATTGTTCACCATACCCAAACATTTAAGAATCAATATTTAGATTCAATTGAAGGGCAATTAATGTTTCAAAACTAAAACATTCACAAAACAGTATATGTTACGGTTATGTTTTGCTACAAACAGGTAGCCACGGTGGTCCCCATTAATATTAATTGATCAAATCAAAACACATGCACCACCAATTTCAATTCCCTTTCAGATTCCTTATATGTCACACATAAAATGCATGTTATCATATGATCAGCTACGACGAACACATATCATATGAATCAATGATCAAGCCTAACTTAAACCCAAAACGGCATGGCTCTGATACCACTATAAGGAATTGGAAGACACGCAGCAGAAATTAACTTAAAAAAATTTCTATTCCCTGCCAGGATCTACCGTATGTGTTTAAGTCAAGTGGAAAGAAGTATTACCCTCAGTATTCAGTTGTGACTTTCTCAGCTTCTGGTTGCGACGTCCATAGCTTCTCTTCGCGGTTCGTGATCTCTTTTCGATCGCAAGAAGTCAATGACTCAGATCGGCTTTCTCTATTGGTATCCACACGAACAGCGTTCCAACCACGAATGACGTGCTAGCACCTCCTGTCCCTCCAGGGCTTACTCAAGAATTCGTCCTCTCTGTTTCTATTTTGGCAGTTTCTTATCTGCAAACCTTTTACAGATTCTCGTTCACGCTTTCTTTTTGTACCAACTGTAGCTCCTAAATATCAGATATATAGGATGCTATGCGTGTTACCACAGACTTGGATTTTTGAAATTAATCTTATATTAATTTTGAAATTAATACAATATCATATATTGTATAATTTGATAAGAAACTAATTAAATAAATAGTGTTTATATTAAATCCGTCCCACAGATTTAATTCACCCATTTATTTAATTTAAAATAAAGATAAGACGGAATTACATTTGATTTATTCTCATAAATCAAATTTGAAATATCATATCAATTTGAATTTCAAGTTCAAACGTGATAGTGATTTAATTTATCCTTATAAATTTAATCTCATATATCTCTTACATATAATGTATATATACGAATTTATATATATACGAATATAAATATAAATAAATATATACATCAACCCTGGATCATTCATTGAATTTGGACATGTCTTAGATTCAATGAATCTGGACATCATAGCTCGTGTTGGGCTATTTTGTGTGCGACCCTATAGGTCCATATGAAGTTGGTAGTGGGCCATTTACTATACTGACTCACAAGTCACAAGCGGTCTCTAGCAAGACATCACGACTACCCAAATCATATGAGGATCGATGAACGATGTAATCTTTTATACAACCATATCATGTCCCTTTTGTCACACGATATTTTGGTCATGGATGAGGCATGGATAATGTCATCCTCCTATTCCTGACTGTTACTTTCTCAATCCCTGAGTAGTCTGACTATAGAAATAGAACTACCTTTTCATTATAGTATGGCCATACATTTCTCAGACTCACTCATTGAGGGGCCCAGTAATATCTCTCTACGAATATAAGGGACAAATTCCATCTTGACCGTTCATATTCCTCCGCACGAAAAACCACTAAGCCTGAACATAGTCTTTATGATTACTCGGTCAAAAGTGACTTTTGACTAGGTCAAAGTTGAGTGTTTATCATGTAGGAATCCATGATGATCTCAGGTCAAAGGGCATAGTGCATGGTTTGTATATGAGAGAAGCTTATGACTTAACCCATGCAGCTCTCTCATAGTGGGTCAGTCCAACACCTTGTACTCTTACATGTGCCTATGACTTTGATTTATATCTTTATACATCTTCAAAGTCATACTGGTCTTATTTCATCTTCGCTCCCTCATATATGACAGACCAGGGACATTTAGGATAAGATCATGAGTTATCTAAGGATGGTCATCATAGTAAACATGCAAATAATATGATAACAAAATTAACAAATTTATAAATCAACAATGTTCATAAGACAATGATTGGCCCCTAGGGCATAATTTCTAACAGTGTCTAGATTATTAAGTGTGCTTAGAATGAATAGAGAGGCCTTGGGATGGCAATTAGTTGATATAAAAGGGATAGACCCCACAGTTTACACTCATAGGATTTTGCTGAATGAAGATTCCAAGCCAATTAAATAGCCACAAAGAAGATTAAATCCATTAATCTCATATGTGGTTAGGAAGGAGATTAGTAAATTATTAAAGACATGAATCATATATGCTATTTTAGATAGCGAATGGGTATCTCCTGTGCATGTGGTACCTAAAAAGAGTAGACTGACAGTAGTAAAAAATGATAATAATGAATTGATACCTACTAGAGTGCAAGATTCATGGAGGGTTTGTATTCATTATCAGAAGTTTAATGATTCTACTAGGAAAGATAATTTTCCCTTGGCTTTTATTGATTAAATGCTTAAGATATTAATAAGGAAAAGCCATTATTGTTTCCTATATGGGTATTTAGGATATTTCCATATTCCAATAGACCCGAGGGACTAAGAGAAGACCACATTTACATGCCCCTTCAGTACATATGCCTATAAAAGAATCCCCTTTGGTTTGTGTAATGCTCCTGGCACATTTTAGTGTTATAGCCTTCTATATTTGTTGATTTTATTGAAAAATGCATAGATGTGTTCATGGATGATTTTACTGTATATGGCAATTTTTTTATGAGTGTCTAGAGAGCCTTGATAGCATCCTTGCTAGATGTATTGAGAAAAAATTGGTTTTAAACTTTGAAAAGTGCCATTTCATGGTTGATCATGGAATAGTACTTGGACATCTTATAACTAGCAAGAGAATTGAGGTGGATAAAGTGAAAATTGAAGTCATGTACTCATTGGCCTACCCCACAACTTTAAAAGAACTTTGATCTTTTATGGGTCACGTTGGATTATATAGAAGATTCATCAAAGACTTTAGTAAAATTGCTTTGCCACTCCCAAAACTTCTTCAAAAGGACACTAAATTTGTTTTTTCTGCTGATTGTAAATAGGCTTTTGAAAAATTGAAGGATAGGCTAGTTTTTCCACCTATTCTAACTTTACCAAATTAGGATCTTCCTTTTTGAACTATCATGTGATACTTCCAATTATGTTGTGGGAGCTATCATATGACGAAAGGAAGGTAATTTATCTAGGGTGATTGCCTATGCCTCAAAAACACTTGATTATGCTCAAATTAACTATACCACTATTGAGAAAGATTTGTTTGTAATTGTAGTGGCTTTGGATAAATTTAAAGCATATCTCATTAACTCAAGAGTTGTTTTTTTACATAGATCATGTAGTAGTCAAGTACCTATTCCATAAACCTCAATCTAAGCCAAGACTTCTATGATGGACGCTACTGATTCAAGAGTTCAATATAGAAGTGAGGAATTATGCTGGAAATGTGAACCACGTTGTAGACCATCTAAGTATATCACCAATAGAGATAAAGGGAGTACTTAGTTCTGATCTTATTTATGATTCTTTCCCTGATTAATCTCTTTGTTTGGTTACTGTTATAGAACCTTGGTATGCTCATTTAGTTAATTTCATTAAGATCGGCCTAATCCCATCTCATCTGTCTAAATTTCATGCCCAAAAGCTTAAGAGTGAATCTAAATACTTTAGTTGGGAAAAACCTTTTATGTGTAGGTTATGCTCAAATCAAGTAATAAGATGATATGTCCTAAACCAAGATCACAAATAATTTTTAGAAGCTTGCCACTCATGTGTTTGTGGTGGTCATTTTGGGGGGAAAAGGACTACACATAGGGTCCTTGAATCTGATTTTTATTGGCCTTCATTTTTCAAGGATGCTTTTGAGTTTTGTAGAGCCTGTGATAGGTGCCAAAGATTTAGGGGGAATAGTAAAAGGCATGAGATACCGCAATAACCTATTATATTTTGTGAGGTTTTTGATGTTTAGGGAATAGAGTTCATGGGACCTTTTCCACCTTCAACAGGATTCCATTACATTTTATTGGTTGTAGACTATTGATCTAAGTGGATAAAGGCCATTCCTACAAGACTAGATGATGCCCAAATGGTCTCCAAGTTTCTAAGGTCTCACATCACATTAAAGAACTGAACATTAGTGCCTTCTAAATGTGAAATTGAGAGAAGACTTAGGAAACTAAAGAGAGAATTTAGGGAATTTAATGAAGAAGAAGCAAAATCTAGTTTCTCCTATAGTATTCCAGAGTCTAAAACTGAACTGAATATGGCTAATATTAATCATAATGGGCATAATGGGCATGGAGAAAATGAAATACCAATAAATGTAGAAGATAATAGAAATATGAGGGAAATTAATTATTCGTATGTGAATTATGATCCTTATGGTTTCTATACTGAAGAAACTAATTTTAAGATTAAAGGAGCTTTGATTGTAGCCTTACCTAAATTTCATGGTTTTGTAGGAAAATATCCACACAGGCACTTACAAACCATGCATATGATCTATTCTTCAATGCAGCTTCCAATTATTGCACTGGATGATGTCTTAAGGAGGTGTTTCCATTTTACCTTGGAAGGGAAGGCTAAGGAGTGGCTATACAATTTGCCAACTAATTTCTCCACTCTTACATAGGATCAGCTGAAGTCAATGTATCTTGAATAGTTTTTCCTAGCTTCAAAGACCACTCGAATGAAAAAGGAGATCACTAATATTTTGTAACAGGATGGAGAATCTTTACATCAGTATTGCACAAGGTTTCTTAACCTGTTGTCTCGATGCCCTCACCATAACATGATCAAGGCTGATTTAGTAGACATTTTCTATGATAGTCTACTTCCTCATAATCAGGTTTCCTTGAATGCTACAGCAAATGGATCTTTGAGAGATAAGATTCCACAAGCAAGTAAGGAGTTATTCCAGAAAATGGCCAATAAAGACCATCAGACAGGGGATCCAAGGAGAATGCCCACATCTTCTTTGGGTAATTCAAATGTGATCTTAGCTGAAATAGCAACCCTGTGAAACATAATGGAAAAGAGGATAAATTTGATTGAAAGAGAGTTGTATTCCACAAAGCAAGTTCATGTAGTGGATACCTCACAAGCCTTGGTTACAGGATGTGAATCATGCAGTTCAATGATGCATGCTACTAGTACATGTGATAGACATTATGAAGAAATGGCAGCAATGTATCATGGGAGAGACCATTAATACCAGAAGAGAGACCCATACTCCAACACATACAACCATAGTTGGAGAGACCATCCAAACTTTAAGTCGGGGTGATAGGCCAAATCAATTCCAAGGAGGCGGTGCTTCCTCAAACAACTACTAAAATAATGCAAGTTCTATAGTTTTAACTCACACTAATACCTTATTAACATCAAGGCCATATGAGACTTCTCAATTGTTGAAGAGTATGGTTGTGCAGATGAATAATATGGATCATAGAATGACCAATATAGATAACAAGCTCAAGGAGAATAATGGTCAGTTCACCTCCACAGCTTTAATTATCCAAAGTATGTAGAAAGATAATGCATATGTGCCCAAAAAACTTGAAGAGTTAAGTTCCAATAATGCAAATATCAAAAGTCACTTAACTCACGTCTCCAATACAGTGAGTGACATTAAAGGAAAGAGCAGTGGCAGCATACCTTCGAATACCATCATTAATCTGAGGGATTTGAATATTATATCCCTCATAAGTGGCAGAACAGTGCATTTTAAGGAAACTAATACACCAAAGCAGGATATGGAAGATGCTAAATTTAAGAATTCATCTTTGCCATGAGTGAAAATTTGGAGTCCTGAAAGTAATAAAGAACAGCAGCTTATAATGAAGAAGCTAACCCAAAAGGAGAACTCACAAGCCCAAGTGGAGATACAAGAGCTGCAAGAACAAGCAACAATAGTACTAAGTCCAGCCTATAAAGGAAAGCAACCTGAGGAGAATCCAAAGTCGAGCAAGTAAGGAGCCTCTATGCACAAAGGTAAGGAGGTAAGTATAAAAGATCTCCCTTTTCCTAACTCTTACTTTGCTGGAAATAAAAAGATTGACCCTGATTTTGCAAAAGATGCTTATACTCTATTCAATAAGTTAGAAATAAATATCCCATTGGTTGAATTCATCAAGAGAAACCCTAAATATGCAAAATTTTTGAATAAAATATGTGTTGATAAAAAGAAGTTTCGACCTCTTGAGAGAATCCAGGTGAGTGCTAATGTGTCATCACTCTTTAAGGCTGAATTACCGGTTAAGTGCCAACACCCAGGATCTTACACAATCTTATGCACTGTAGGAAATGTTCCTATTAAGAGAGCATTACTAGATTTAGGGGCATCCATTAATATAATGCCTTGGTCAGTATATCAAGCTTTAGGTATCAACAATCTTAGAGACACAAGCGTAGTGCTTTAGTTAGCTGATAGGTCAATTAGGTATCCTAAGGGAATCTTTGAGGATATTCTAGTTAATAATGATAACACTTTGATCCTAGGCTGACCTTTCTCCAAACTTCCAAGACCATCATTAGTATGAAGTATAGTTTCATCACATGGAAGTTTCAGAGCATGTGGTAACCTTTAGCATGAATAAAGCAATAAAATTTCCTTTTGATAATTCTGCTTTTACGGCTTTGAATGCCATTGATTATGCTGTTGAAGAGACTAGGGATGAACATTAATTGAGTTTGCAGGATAATGATAGAGATAATGCGTTTGTAAAAGGTTTGTTGAGTGATTTTGCAAGATCTCAAGATGTTCTGGAAGCTAGAAGCACAATAATTGAAGAAGGGTCAGGTTTCTGTGACCCAAGGTCCTGACTAAATGACCTCCACATCATGACTAGACATCAATCTGAGACTCACTATGAAGCTGAGTCTTGACCAAATGGCTTTAAGGTCATGACACAAAACTCCAGGATAATCAGTCGCGATATGAAGATGAAGATGTCGCGACTAAACATCAATATGCTAAGGGATAACCTTTCTGTGACCTAAAGTCTCGACTAAAAGATGACCAGGTCACAACAACAAGTTCTAGAGACACACCCTGTTAACTGGAGTCACCCGAGAAGCTGAAAGGTCACAACTAGAAATGCCAGACGCAACTAGGGAACTCCAAACTCCTTCAGTTCCACACTCCACTATTTTGGTTAAAGGGCCAATACATTCTAACTCTTCTCACCCTCATTCTCATTCCAAAATTACATCTCATACCATAAGGTTTTTGAGAGATTTAATCTATAATAATAATGCAGGTATGGAAAAAATGATCCCAAGTGTGTTGCAGTCGTAAACCAACCTCAGCTTGGTGTGAACTTGGGGAAGTAAATGATAAATTGGAGGATCTACAAAAACTATAGAAGAGCAACTATACGGAATATATGAAGGATGCGAAGAAAAAACTTCCCAAGTTTGTTGCTACTACATGCCAACCATAGTTAGGCAAGTTCAAGTTTAAAAAGGGAAAATTCATGACGAGCTTGGACGAATCTCAGTATAAGATACGCAATTGTAGAATGCTGAAGTAGAGAGAGAGGGCAATGGGGAAAACCTTCCAATCAAACAACTATCTCTCAAAGTTTTATGATTTCCCACTGCTTCCTTGAGGCCAGATTGTCCCTTTCCTATCTCCTACCTTTACAAGTTTTCCCTGATGTGAGATATTGATGATGGTTTGAGGATAGGAAAGGGATGTTTCAGTAGGATAGTTTTCATTTTCTGTTTATTTATTTTTATTCTAGGTGTCTTTCTATTTTGAACAATAACTTGTTACTATCCATATGTCGCTTACTCATTGATTGTTCTCTATAGAACTTACACACTCACATACATAATCTTAGCTTACCCATCCTATCGTTTCCGCCTTACTAGTATTGTTTTGCATGACTTTTATGTGACTGTGTACTGAACTATTAATTTGCATTGAGTGATTAGGCTACCTGTTATTTTGAAGCTAGATTTGATTGACTTTACAAAGTGATTGTGATCTTTTCTACTTTAGTTCTATTTACAGTGAGGACACTGTCAAGTTTAAGTATGGGGAGGATGTTTTTTATTTTGTTTATGTAAAAAACTCTTCTATTAACCCAACCTTTCATCACAAATTTTTGGTTTTTGATCTTAATGTGTGTGATGAATTGCTAAAAATTGGACCCCCACTTTAAACTATGTTGATAACTGGAAAGGTGTTAGCATGAAAAAAATATTTTGGGATATTGACAATTATCACTCGGTAGCCTCTATGAAAACTGGTCATGACATATGTGCTCCTTGGTCACAACCTGTAATGGAATTTTGGACTTAACATGCTCTTTGTGAACTACGGTCGCGACTTATGTACATAATGGTCATGACAATAACTTTATGTTGATCTGAATCACGATATGAGTACCTACCTAGTTACGACTATTGCTCTCTGTGTATTTACATCGCGAAAGGTATATTTCGTGGTCGCGACTAAATGATTTGAAAATCCTGAGCATGCACCCTTGTGACAAGTGGTCGTGACCTTTACTATTTTAAGTCGCGACCTATGTTTGAAAAATGTCCAATTACCTTCTCTTTACCTTGTGCAAAGTTGTATAGAAGGATCCCTTTTGAACTACTTATATTCTTTCACAAATGATTCAGTGTTCCCTATTTCAAAACATTTTTAGCTCCTAGAAACCACTGCCTCACTTGAATTTTTTGGAAAATCTTGGAAATTGAATTTGAAACACCTAAGCTTTTGCTGTTAGATTTGGATTATAACATGGTTCTAAGTGATTAGTTTGAAACTTTTAAATCATCATTTAGAGGGTTTTTAGTTGTGATGAGTGTTTTAATGCCTAGTGAATGATGAACATTTTTTAAACTTTAGCTTATGAGCAATCTAGATCAAAACCTTTGTTGGAAGGATTCTCGACCTTAAATTCTATATTGAGTGATTATTCAATTGGTTTATATCCTCTAGAACTTGTCTTAGCTCTGAGTTCAGAATTACTTGCGTATTTATGAATTGAACATGATAAAGGCATTATTTCTAAACCCTTTTATCCCAAACACAAGTCCACTACATATTACATCCTTAGTCACCCCTTTTGAGCCCATCACTTTTTCTTTTCATCATTCTTATAGAAAGTCATATGTTCATAAACATCATTTTGAAATAATTTTTTTATGTCAAAAATTCATTATTGTTGTGTTATTGTGCTACAGCTTCCATGAATAAGGTGCCAAATAAAAGAGGAGAAAAGAAGCATATTGTACTAAAAAAAAAGAGAGAGTGCAAGAAAAAGAAAGTAAAAAGAAAAGAGAAGAGGGCACCATTATCAACTCTTATTAGTAAAATTGCCACAACTACATCCCTAAAGACATGAATTCATGCTACACATTCATTGTTGAATGCATATAGTACTTTATATTCTGCATATTCCATTCCATGTGGCCCATCTCCATTATTTCAACCCTAAAAGACCTCTTGATTCTTTGCATAAGTGTTATATAGTTGCTGAGATTTAGAGCCATTACAAGCATATGGTAGGATATTTTCCAATTTGAATCTTAGTGAAAGAACCCTAACAATGAGAGGAAATAGAGAGCAAAACACTTACACCCATTGAGAGGATCTATTACGCTCATACAACTGAGGTTGATTTCACTTAGTAGTATATTACTTGGCATTGCTCACATTATCACCTTTGCATTCCCAAAAGATGACAAATTATTTATTTTTAGGGCACACTATAGATTCTGTTGTTATCTTGAATTTAATAGCGTTGTTCTAGTTGTGATGCATTTCTTTGTCCAGGAGTACAAAGGTTCAAGTGTGGGGGAATTGATAAGACACATTTTGTATATGGTTTATGTGACACTTTTAAGAGTTTTATAACAACTTTACTATTCATTTTATGCCTTAACTTGTACTTTTGTGCTAATCCATGATTGTGCGTGGCAATGTGCTAATTAAAGGGTAAAATGGTAAATTAACTCTTTCAAACTACATATATTCTATTATTTATTGACTTGAACTTTTACAATAAGCTTTTATGTTGGGTTGTAGGTATTTTGGAAGAGAGCAAGGACCAGGAAATAAATCACAAGTAATGAAAGTGAAACCATGCTCCTGTGCCTTTTAGTCACGACTAAAGAGTTTGCCAGTCATGACCTTGATTCTTCTGGAAGTCTCTCTGTGCTTACAGGTCACAACCAAAACATGGATCTAGTCGCGACTAAAATTCAAAATTGCTGAAACTGCGCATTTTGAATTAGGTCATACAAAAATAAAAGGAGATGAGGGCTGCTGTGAAATGGGAGGCTAGTTTTTGACCTAATTAGGCTAAGAAAAAGTACTCGAGCACTCTCTGATCACCTTCTCCACATCTTCTATCATTCTATATCTCTCCACAGACTTCTCCACATCCTTACACCATTAGTCTAGCATCTTCTCATCGTTTCTTCATGGCATCACATCTGGATAGCGATTGTAGTATAACAGGAGTCATGAGAGGCTAAATCTTTAGTCTCTTAGTGATGGATTTGATATCTTGAGCTCATTGACTAAAACGGGGAGTTTCTACTACTATAATTTGCATCTTCTCATGTTATGATTGCTGCTAGATCTAGGGTTTTCATTTTATGAGGAAGTTTTGAATATCGATTGATCATTCTCATATTAGACTTTGTAAATGAATTCGAATGATTTGAACATTTTCTTTTTAATAGAATATTTTAGTTTCGATTTTATGAGAGTTTGGTTATTATCAGCGATCGTTGTTAATTAATTCAATTGCTTGAAATCTAGGGTTTTTGATCGACTACCATTCGAGGGCATTTTCATCATCTAATTCAACTTACATGCTAAGTGGTTTTTGACAATTCTCTAATACTTCTTAAACCAGCTTTGATCAAAGGGGTTTAAGGAAAATTAGGGTTCTGGACGTAATTGATCGATTGAGGTTTTCTTTAAGACTTAGTGATTTCAAAACTCTAATTTTAACGTGAGAGCAAGGATATATATGTTTTCATCATCAAGAGTCTTTCATAACATGTTTCTGAAACAAACCAACTCATTTTAATCTTAATCAAAAATCCAAAAAACATTTACTTTTCTGCACCCTACTTTTATTGCATCAATCACTAAAACCCCAAAAACCATTTTATCCTTGCTCTGGTTTTTCATTGATTTTGACATCCAATTTGCTAGGTTTCCAAATAATAGGCTTCTTGAGAAGAATGATAGGGTTGTGCCTTATACTATATTATATTGGGTGCAATTAACTTTATTTTGATGGATTAGACCATGACAATCTGCCCTCATCAATAGCAGAAGCACAGAAGAACATAAATAGAAAATAGTACAAGTGCTTAGTAGAGAAAATAAGGGACTTCAATATCCCTTGTACCAGTTCCACATAACAAAACTGTAAAGAAAAAAAAAGAATTAGTTAGATGACGATGATAATACACAAATTGTGTATGGTTTCTATGACATTTTTAGGGTCTTATTACAACTTTACCATTCATTTTATGCATGTATTTGAGCTTTTGTGGTAATACATGATTGTGCTTGGCAATGTGCTAATTAAAGGGTAAAATGGTAAATTAACTCTTCCAAACTGCATAAATATTGTTCTCCACTGATTTGAAATTTTATTGTGAGCTTTGGTTTTGAATCGTAGGTGTTTTAGAGGAGAACCAAGGACTAACATGAACAGAAAAAAAATCACAAGGGAAAGAAAATCATATCACGCCTCTGTGCTTTTTAGTCGCGACCAAAGTGTCCATAGGTCGCAACCTCATTTCTTCTAGAACTTTCTCTATGTTTACAGGTTATGACAAAAACATGGATCTAGTCGCACCCAGTAACATCCTTATTTTCTTACGTCTTAGGGACCAAATTGTAGCATCTGGAACCACTTTGAAGGTCATTGAAGTCAAATTACACAATCTGGAATTTTACTCTATTGAGAATTGTTCACTATGTAAATTCCAGAGGAGTAACCTAAATTCAAAAAATCATAATTAAATCTAGAAAAATTGAACTAAAGTGGTTCAAATTGCTACACAAATATAACTTAATGTTCTCTCTAGAAAAAATAACTCGTTGACCATGCTTTGACCAAGTCAACATCGGTCAATGCTCTAATTTTACTATTCATCAAGCGTTTTTCCTTGATTCCAGCATTTTGATCCCAGTATTGGAAAAATCATATCTCCATGTGTAGACATCCAAATGAGATGTTTTATATATCAAATCGAAGCTTGGTATGTCTACTAGTTACTGGTAAAATATCATATATTTATTTAATCATTTACTATTTATAATTATAGCTCAATTGTCATTGTCTCCCCATGAGTTACTGTTCACAGTGACAATTTCCAGCAACTAATTTATACATACATCAATCACATATCAATCATGCTAAATAATTATTAAATTCTCTTCATGCATCATTATCTCCTCCATCTCAAGAAGACCTGCTATAATTTGATTGATATGGAAGGGGTGAGATTTATGGGGAAATCACAGTAGGAAACAGAAACCATACAATGTATGCAACTATATGCTTGATGTTACTATATGTGCACTTAATGATCATGCTTGCACAATGATAACTTACATGCTTCCATGTCCCTTAATTATAACATATGTGTTGGAAATCGTGCCCTAGGGGCCAATCATTGTCTTATGAATATTATTGATTTATGAATTTATTAATTATGTTATCATATTATTTGCATGTTTATTGTGATGACCATCCTTGGATAATTCATGATCTTATCCTAAATGTCCCTGGTCGGTTATCTATGCAGGAGCACAGATGAAATAAGACCAGTATGACTTTGAAGATGTATAGAGATATAAATTAAAGTCATAGCCACATGTAAGAGTACAAGGTTTTGGACCGACCCGCTATGAGAGAACTGCATGGGTAACGTCATAAGCTTCTCTCATATACAAACCATGTCAATATGCCCTTTGACCTGAGATCATCATGGACTCCTACATGACAAATGCTCAGCTTTGACCTAGTCAAAAGTCACTTTTGACCGAGTGATCATAAAGACTTTGTTCGGGCTTAGTGGTTTTTCATGCGGAGGAATGTGAATGGTCAAGATGGAATTTGTCCCTCACATTCATAGAGAGATATTACTGGGCCCCTCGATGAGTGAGTATGAGAAATGTATGGCCATACTGTAATGGAAAGGTAGTTCCATTTCTATAGTCAGACTACTCAGGGATCGAGAAAGTAACGGTCAGGAATAGGAGGATGATATTATCCATGCCTCAACCATGACCAAAATATCGCGTGACAGAAAGGACATGATATGGTTGTATAAAAGGTTACATCGTTTAAACGATCCTCATATGATTTGGGTAGTCGTTATGTCTTGCTAGAGACCGCTTACAACTTGTGGGCTAGTATAATAAATTGCCCACTGCCAACTTCATATGGGCCTACAGGGTCGCACACAAAATAGGCCAACACGAGCTATGATGTCCAGATTCATTGAATCTAAGACATGTCCATATTCAATGAATGATCCAGGATAGATGTATATATATTTATTTATATTTATATTCGTATATATATATATATATATATTGGTATATATACATTATATATAAGAGATATATGAGATTTAATTTATAAGGATAAATTAAATTTCTATCACGTTTGAATTTGAAATTCAAATTGATAGGATATCTCATATAAGAGATATTTATAAGATTTAAATTATAAGGATAAATTAAATCTCTATCACGATTGAATTTGAAATTCAAATTGATAGGATATCTCATATAAGAGATATTTATAAGATTTAATTTATAAGGATAAATTAAATCTCTATCACATTTGAATTTGAAATTCAAATTGATATGATATCTCAAATTTGATTTATGAGAATAAATCAAATACAGTTCAGTCTTAGCTTTATTTTAAGTTAAGTAAATAGGTGAATTAAATCTGTGGGACAGATTTAATATTATTTATTTAATTATTTTCTTATCAAATTATACAATATATGATATTGTATTAATTTCAGAATTAATATAAGATTAACTCCTAAAAAAGTCCAATTCGGTAGAAGAAAACGCAGAGCTTCCTATATATCTGATATTAGGAGCTACGTTTTACATTGAGATATACATAGAACACAGAAAGGCTGAAAGGGACTAAGCAAAGGGTTTGTAGATAAGAAACTGTCGAAATAGAGACGGAGAGGACAAACTTTTGAGAAAGCCTTGGAGGGACAAGAGACGCTAGCACTTCATTTATGGTTGGAACACTGTTCGTGTGGATACCAGTAGAGGAAGCTGACATGAGTCGTCGACTTCTTGTGATCAGAAAGGGAGCACGAACCGCGGAAAGAAGCTGTGAACATTGTGATCAAAAGCTGTGGAAGTCGCTGAGGCACACTAAGGGTAATGCTTCTTCCCACTTGACTTAAACACATACGGTAGATCCTGGCAAGGAATGGAAAAATTTTTAAATTAATTTCCGCTGCGTGTCTTCCAATTCCTTTCAATATGGCCATAGCATGAAAAGAAGCAGAGCATTACTTAATCATTCATGCCTCACATCATCAAGGTAAGTAAACATCACATAAAACATCCAAGCAATATAAGCATACGAGTAGGTAAGTTTACTACCTGACGTATAGCCTTTGCTCTAGCTCTTAGCCTTTGCTCTAAGGTTTCTTCTTTTTATAGGTCAGAGCCTATACATAGCATAATAATATCTTCATTATTATCTTATCAGTATAGCTCTACTTAACTCATGATTAACTTGAGGTAATACCCTTAATCTAACACTCCCCTAACTTTCTTTCTATCCACGGCTAACCTTATCAAGAGAGATATTTCTCTATTATAACTATTAAATTCATAAGAACAATCTTCTAATTTATTAGAGTAGGGACTAGAATAAATTACTTACCTTATTCCTAAGCTTGTCAAGTCCTTAAGCTCCTTAGATTGCTCCAAGCTCCACCAGAACTCCTTCTTTTTCGTTCCTTTCCTTCTCTTTCTTTCTTTCTTTCTTTCTTTCTCTCTTTCTCTTTTTCTCTACTTTCTCTTCCTTTCTTTCTTCTTGCCATGGAATGAAATGGAAAGGGGGTCTATTTATAGTTGAAAGGAGGTGGAATGGATAGTCTAGATCGAATTGCGCTGAATGGCTCAGATCGCTTAGCTTCCTTAAGAAGCCTTGCCTGCATCATCATGATGACATCATCATCCTGGATGACTCATCGAAATGACATCATCCATGGGACACCTCACATGCTTAGGTGGTGCAATGGTGGAGCCCTTGGGACATCTCAACAGCTGACTCAGTATTTCTAGAGAATTCCAGAGTCCTATCCCATAATGAATGGCTGAGATCGTGCCACGTGTCCTTAGCTTTTTCTTCTTTCCCTAAACTCATGCCATATGGCACCTTGTGGGTCCTATGAGGACACCTTTCATGCCACCTCATGGTTCTGGATGAGTCAAAAGCTGTATTTGATCACTTTTCCTAGTTCTATTTTTAACTGGGTAACTTTACTTTATGGAAAAAGTACTAAACTAATATTTTAATGCCACTTGGACCCACATCACTCTTGGGCCACGGTTTTGGATAGCTGGGAATGTCATCTTGGGTCCCTAATCAAGCTCAAGCACTCTGGTGGCTCGATTCCCAATAAACATCCCTCAGCAAATTACCAAAACGCCTTTGGTCACTCTTTATTTCCTTGAATAATTTTAGGGGCATTATTGTCTTTTCATAGCTTGCTAGAGTATTTTCTAAAATTGGCCAACTATCTAGATAACCTTCCTTGACTGTCTAACCTTAATCAAATGACCAAAATACCCTTCACTTATTATTTAATTATTTTACAAAATAGGGGCATTTTCGTCATTTAGCCCTTTTTCTGCATATTTCTGGCACTAACATCTTTAATTAATAAACCGATATCATGGGCCTGGGCCTCACTTGGCATCATCCTAGGCCTCTTTATGATGTTATCTGAGCTCATTTCATCCAAGCTTATTTACTGCTAATTTTCATAATCGGATTGCGGGTGTTCTCAAACTCCTGTCAAAATTCACTAATATGGGAATAATTTTTCTATAGAACTCCTTTCGAGGTTCTGTCATATCTATGACATCTGACGTCATAGGGCACACCTTTTTATAACTGTTCACTTATATATGAGGTCTATAGGATCTGATAAAAATTTCAAATAACTTTTAGACTATCAGATAAATATCGGTTATCTAGAACTCTAATAAAATTCCTGTATTATGCTAGATTAACCAGTATAACTTTCTCTATCTACTGCTGAATTTTAGGACTGAAATGCTTCCGGGAAGTTCTAAGCCTTTTCTGGCTGAACTTTCTATCATTACAATTTTACCCTTGGAAACTTTTGGAAATTACACTTTAGTCCCTCAATTTTTCATAATTACACTTAATGGCCCAAACTTTATGTCTACTTCCTTTTAGCACCATTAAACCTTTTAAACTTTTCACTTTAGTCCTTTTCTTTTCCAAAATGACCATTATACCCCTAGAAACTTTTACTATTTACAATTTAGTCCATGATCTTTCACTTACTTGCAGTTTAGTCCTTGAACATCATATGTATACTTCTAGGACTTCTGCTCAATAGGGTCTGCTAGCCTACCTCTTTTAGGCTACATATTGAGCTTCCAGGCCTAAAAGTTAGGATATGACATGACTAAACGAGATAATCGCTGAAGCTACGCATTTTGGATTAGGTCATATAGGAATAAAAGGAAGAGGAAACTGCAGACATAGCGGGAGGCTGGTTTTTGGACCTAATTAGGCTAAGAATCAGTACTCGAATCCTCTCTATACCTTCTCCACAACCTACACACTCATCTTCCATCTTTCTACATCTTTCCATAGAATCTCACATCTCTATCTTGAGCTCATAGACTATAGTGCACATTGGGAGTTTTTTGTTTTAATCTCACCTTTCTTATGTTTTTAGAATTCCTAGATTTAGGGTTTTGATTTTATGAGTAAGGATTGGATATCGATTGATTATTCTGAGATTAAGTTTTGTAATTGAATTTGGATGATTTGGATATTGGTTTAATATGAATATTTCAGATTTGATTTTTAGATAATTGGGTTTTTATCAATGATCATTGCTAACTAATTCGATTGCTTGAAATCTATGGTCATTGATCGATGATCATTTGAGGTCATTCACATCATCTTATTTAAATTACATGCTAAGTGGCTTTTAACAGTTCCTTAAGAGTTTTTAAACTAACTTTGATAAAAGGAGTTTAAGGATTGTTAATGTTATGGACTCAACCAATCGATTGAGGTTTCTTTTAAGACTTAGTGATTTCAAATCCCCATACCATATTAAGACCAAGGATAGATAGTTTTCTATCATCAAGAGTCTGTCTCAACATATTCCTTTCAAAATCCACTCATTTTTCAACTTAATGAAAAATACAAAAATATTTACTTTTCTGCACCCTTATTTTATTGCTTCAAAAATCAATCAAACCCAAAAACCAAACTTTTCTTTCACTTAGGTTTTCAATGGTTTTATCACCAGTTTGCTAGGTTTACAATACAAAGGTTCCTCGAGAAGAACGATAGGGTTGTACCTTATACTACATTAATAGGGTGCAATTAATTTTATTTTGATGTATAGGATGACGACAGCCTGTGCCAATCAATTGTGCTGTTACCGAGGAACCAAGTAATTGGTTCATTAAAAATTGGTTGTCAATTTCATTATTTACCTGAGTTAGTTTTTGTTTGAATTTTAGTTTGTTGTTTTTTATTGCATTAGACTTTGCATTTTTCTAAGTTTTTACAAAATCAGTCTCTATGACTGTAAGTTGCGACCAAATATCACTTGAATTTTCCCCTTTAAACTTGAACTTTCCCAATTGTGGTTGGTATATAGAAGTAGCAAACTTGTGTGGTGTACCCTTCACATCCTTTGTATATTTCTTGAAACCGCTCTTATCAAGCTTGTGTAGATTCTCTATCTTGCTGCCTACTTTCTCAGATGTTGCACCAAGCTGAGGTTGGTATGCAACTGTAACATAGTTGAGATCACTCTCTTTCATACCTGTATCATTAGTAAAGATCAAATTATTTAAGAATCGTAAGGTATGAGAGGTAATTTTGGAATGTGAGTGAGGAGGAGTAGAGTTATAACATATTGGCCCTTTAACCAAAATAGTAGAATGTGGAACTGAAGAGGTATGAGAACCACTGGTTGTGTCTACCATTTATGGTCGCGACCTCTTAGGCTTATCTTCAACTTCTCATCGCGACTCAAACTGACAGTGAGTGTCTCTAAAATTTATGGTCACGTCTTCATGGTCTTTCAATGGCTACTGAACGTCTTAGCAATTTTGTGTCATGACCTTACTAACATCTTCTTATGGCTCTGTTTCATAGAAAGTTTCTATTGATCTTCTAGTCATGACATTTTCAACCTCAGGTTATGACACACAGTCTCAGGAGTTGTAAGTCACGACATTATCATTCTCAAGTCGTGACTCATTTTCACAGAGAGATTGTACCTCAGCAAATTGATGTTTAGTCCTGACTGGGAGGTCTTCGAGTCGTGACTTGGGATCACTTATGCTTGACCCTGCTTCATGTGTTCTGCTTGTGGCTCCCAAATTATCTTGCGACCCTATAAAATGACTCACAAACTCCTTCCCAAAAGCATTATCACAGGCAATTGATGAAATATAATCGAGATTTGGTGACAATGAGAAATCATACCCATCATGCAAACTCATTTCATGCTTATCCCTAGTCTTTTCAATAACAGAATCAATAGCATTCAAACCAGCACAAGCAAAATTATCAAAAGGATATTTCATTACTTCATTCATATTAAAAGTCACCACATATCCTCCAACTTCTATTGTAATAGAACTATGCTTCATACTAATGATTATCTTTGAAGTTTGGAGAAAAGGTCTGCCTAAGATCAAAGTGCTCTCATTCACTAGCTCACTGGACATGTCCAGAACATAAAAATCAACTAGGAACACTAAGTCCTTAACCTGTACTAGAATATCCTCCAGAACAGTATCAAAAAATTTTATTTTGATGATTTTTATGCTTCCAATGAGTCCATAATACGAAATTGTATAGGGTTGAGGCAAGGTATAAGAGTTGAAAGCATTAAAATCAAAAGTGAGATTTTTTAAAAAGAACCCTTGTTGCCACAGTTCTGTTCTGACCAGTGCACCAAGGAGGAGTTGGAATTTTTTAATTCTGAATTCACATTTGTATTCATTGAGAAAAATTGTGTGGGATATGGTCAAGGAACAATTTAATTCAAAAGGCAAAGTAATTAACCAAAATTAAAGAAAAATAAAGACTTGTTGGTTTAGGAAGTTTAGAACTTGATAGTAATAGATTATAATGAGTATGTTGTTATGTTAGGATTTGGTTGGTGTTCTCAAAGAGGGTATTCACACCTCAAGGAGAAGTAGGAAGAAAGAGGTAAAGGAAAAGGATATGGAAAAGCAAGGAGTAAGAGGTAGTAAACTTACCTAACTTGTATGCTTTGCTTGCTTGGATATTTTATGTGTTGGATATTTACTTTGATGATTTGAAGCATGTATGATTGAATGATGATCTGTTTCTTTTTATACTGTAGCCATATGTTATAATTTAAGGAACATGGAAGCATGTAAAGATATCATTATGCAAGCATGATCATTAAGCACACACATATTAACATCAAGCATTGAATTGCATATACTGTTTGATTTCCATTTGCTACTAAGATTTCCTCCAAAATCTCACCCCTTCTATTGTACAAACATTATAGTTGGACCATCTTATGGAAGCAATGAAGGAGAATGAAGAAGTTATGATGCATAGATACTTTGTTGTATGAGACTCTTTTATGAAAATATGTATTGTATGTATTAAGTACTTATTTTAGTTCTAGTTATGTTTTGTTGAGACTTAGTAAAATAGTTAACCTTTGAACAAATGTATGATACTTTATAGTATGATAATAGACATGTTGAACTTCATTTTGGTACTAAGAATTCCTCATTCCAATATTTGTACAAAGAGAACGAATTTTTCAAAGTTAGGGAACCAAATATGGAAACTGTGAAATTGACCAAATGGACAGTAATTTTCCATGCCAACACTGTATTAATTGGTCTGGAGTTTGGTTAGGTTTATATTTTTCCTTTAAAAAGGCTTATGTTACCTTCATATAGCAACTTGAACTACTTCATTTCAATTTTTCTAGAATTAGTTATGAATTTTTGAAGTTGAATCACTTGTCTGGAGTTTTGCCAAATGAACAATAACTCGTTAGAGTGATAATTTGACTTCATTGATCATATAAATGGTTATAAATGCTACCAAATGGTCCCTAACACATACAAAATTAAGGTATTACAGTCATAGATCGATGATCATTCAAGGGCATCTTCATCATCTGATTTAATTACACGCTACATGGTTTTTAACAACCTATTAATGGTTTTTAAACTAGCTTTGATCAAAGGAGTTTAAGGAATGTTAATATTCTAGACTCAATCGATCGATTGAAATTTCATTTAAGACTTAGTGATTTTAAAACTCCTATACCATATTAAGAGCAAGGATAAATAGGTTTCTATCACCAAGAGTCTTTCTCAATGTATCAAGAATCCACTTATTCCCCATCTTGATAAAAAATATAAAAGCATTTACTTTACTATACCCTTATTTTATTGCATAAAAAATAAACCAAACCAAAAACGCATTTTTACTTCACTTAGGTTTTCAATGAATTCGTCACCAATTTGCTAGGGTTCCAATAAAAATGGCTCCTTGAGAAGAATGATAGGGTTGTGCCTTATACTAAATTAATAGGGCATAATTACTTTTATTTTGATGAGCCAAACGATGACAATCCTCGCTACAAATCACACCCAATTCACCCCCTCTTAGGTGTTTCTGCTTAGACTAACATTTGGTATAAGCGTTAGAAAAGATCTAACAATCTCAAGAAATATCCATTATTTATGGCAGGATTTGGGAACAAGGTGTTACTAGAAGGAAGCTCCACCATGAAGACTCCAGGTTTTAACATATAGAATTTTATGTTATGGTAAATGAGAATAAACACCTTTATCAAAGCCTTAGAGTATGATCTATGGGATGTCACACAAGATGGGAACTATATTCTAACAAAATTCGTTAATAGAGTTAAAGTTCTAAAGGAGTTAAGTGAATATAATGACATTGACAAGAAGATGATATTACTCAATGACAAGGCCATTAACATTATAAATGTGCTTAAGTCAGAAGGAGTATTTCTAGGTTTTCGGTCTAGAGACAACTAAGGAGATGGGTGAAGCGCTTGAAATAACCCAATGAACCTCTGGTGTTAAAGAAAGCAGAGTTAACATACTCAAAACAGAGTTTGACCTTTTTTGAATGGTTGATAGAGAAAGTGTTCAAGAAATATAAGTGAGATTTCAACATCTTATCAACCACTTAACTAATCTTGGGCAATCATGTAGCTCAAGAGATTAAGTATGTAAGATTCTTGATGGTCTTATGAAGGAATGGGAGCCAAAGGTCACAATCATTGAAGAGGCTAAAGGCCAATTCATGAGTTCTATCACTACTGTTATCAGAAGTCTAACTGAATAAGAGAGAAAATAGAAATACAAGAAGGACATCAAAGAAAATAATATAAAAGGAATTGCTCTTAAAGTTCAAGAAAGTGATATTGATGATGAAGAGCTCAAATATGATAAAATGGGTCTCATAGTCCAGAGATTCAAGAAATTCTACAGAAAGTAAGCAACCAGAAAATTCAACCAAAGAAAGGTTCTTCATCATCAAATGAGCAGAAAGATCAGATTATATGCTTTTAATGCAAAAAGATGGGTCACGTTAAAGGCAAATGTCCTCAACTCTAAAATAAAGACAAAGAGAAGAAGAGATAAAAGTTTCAGAAGAGGAGAGCATTCATCTCATCAATCTGGGGGGGAAGCTCTTTAGAAAGTGAAGAGAGTGACAACGATGAAATGGAAAACATTTGTCTAGTAGCTGAAAAAGAAAATAATTTAGAGATAGAGGAGGTAATAAATGTTGAACCAACTTATGATTAATTACTTTCTGAATATAATGAATTACATTATGAGTTCATCAAATTGGCAAAGGAGTTAGTAAAATCTAAGAAAAGGATATGGAGTTTATAAAGAAACAATAAGTGTAATATCTGAGGCTGTATCAAAGTGTGCTAAGTATGAAGAATCAAAAAAGAAAAATAGAAAGTTAACCAAAACTCTCAAAAAATTCACTAAAGGTAGTGAAATGCTCAACATTATACTTGCGAATCAGAGATGTGTCTCTGACAAGTTAGGAATAGAATATGATCCTAACTTAGACAAGAATAGAGGGAATAAAAAATTTGGTAACAAATCATATCTACAATACTTTAGAAATATTGTACATACTTCAAATATATTTGCTCTATGTTCATATTACAATTGCAAGGGACATTCTACTATTTCTTGTTATCACAAGAAGAACAACCCTATGGCATATTGAAATAGGTTCTAAAAGGAACTTATGTACCTAAGGTAATCCAAACTTACTTGAAAGGACCCAAGAAAGTTTGCGTATCTAAAGTGAAATGATTTTTTTAGGTTTATCTTAAAGTATCCAAGACCAAAAAATGGTACATTGATAGTGGATGCTCTAGACATATGACAGGAGACACAGAGAAATGGGAGGGGAGTGACCTATTTATAGGTGAGACGAGGTGGAATGAATGGTCCAGATTAATTCGCGATGAATGGCTCAGATTGCTTCCTCCCTCAAGAAGCTTTTCCTATATCATCACGATGACATCACCCTCCCTAATGACTCACCACTCATGACATCATCCAGGACACCTCAAAGGACACCTCAGGGGTATATGTGGTGCAATGGTGGGGCCCTTGGGACACCTCACTAGCTGACTCAGCCTTTCCAGAGAGTTCCAGAGTCTTTTCCCTGAATGGACAGTCGAGATCGTGCCACGTGTCCTCTTGCTTTTTCTCCTTTTTCTATAATCATTCCATGTGTCCTTTGATTTTCTTCTTTTATTGTAATCATGCCATATGGCGCATTGTGGGCCCCATTTATGTCCCCTCATGATTCTATATCACTTTACCTAGTTATATCTTGGACCGGGTCACTTTACTTTATTGAAAAAGCACTAAAACAATATTTTAATGCCTCTTGGGCCCACATTACTCTTGGGATACGTTTTTGGGCCTTGGATTATCATCTTGGGTTTCTAACCAAGCCTAAGCACTCTGATTGCTCGGTTCCCAAGAAACATCCTTAGTAAATTACCATAATGCCCTTAGTTCCTTTTTAGTACTTATAGGAGCACTGCTATATTTCTATATCTTACCAGAATATCTCTTGACCCTGGTCAACTATCCAAATACCCTTTCTTGACTGTCTAAACTTATTTAAATGATCATAATGCCCTTCGTTTGACTCTGACTTAATGGCACAACACAGTGGCATACCTTTAATGGATTTTTCGTAATTCTTCATTTTTCTCGGTTTTTATTAGCTCTAGCCCACATACTTATCTAAAAATATCATTAGGCCTATAAGGTGCCATTCTGGACCCTCTGTATGATCCCCTATCTTCATGGGCTCAATTCCCCAGAAATTCCCCCGAAACCTATTTATCGGGTCTTTTAATCCACTGTAAATTCTGTACTAAATCCTACAGAACTCCTTTTTGAGCTCTGTCAGTTTCAAAAATTTTTATATCAATTATAGGAATTTACTACCACATTTCATCTAATTTTGAGATCCAGAGAATACTGTATTAATTTTCCTTCTCTTCAAAAATTAATATAAATATTTCGGGACCTCGTATTAAAACTCTGTTGCATCAAACTGATCAGTATAATTTTTTCTATTTACTAAGACCTCTGCTCAACAGGGTCTAGTAGCATCCCTTTTTCAGGCTATATACTGGGCTTCTAGCCTAAAAATTAGGATATGACACACATCAACCCAATTCAGATACGGACTCTAATCCTAAATTAACTGCTATGCTATAGAAGATAGTGAACATTGCCATTAAGCCTCTTAGGAAGAGGCAGAGGATAGCAAGGAAGCCTTCTATAACTCCAGATCCCTCATATTCTCATCCATCAAGTTTGCCTTTTTTGCAAGGTAACTTGGATTCAAACATTGATATAGCTAAGTATAACTTATAGTTTAGGGAGAGGAAGCATTGTCCTGTAGTCTATCACATCATGATTTTTCCCTATCTATAAGGAACAAATAGAGCAAGGAAGGGATTGTGACGATGATCAAAAGAAATGATAAATGTTACATGAGTTTTGAAGAAAGAGAGGGACTAAACTCAAAAGTTTCAAAGTTCCATGGTGAGAAATAGAAGTACATATAAGTTATGGGCTATTATGTGTGACTATGAAAAGTTGAGGGACTAAAGTGCAATTTTCAAAAGTTTAGGGGCAAAATAGTAATTATGGAAATCTAAGCCAAAAAATGTCCAAAACTGCCTGAAAGTATTTTAGTCACAAATTTTATTGGTAAATAGAGAAAATTATTTTAATCAGTTTAACACAATACATAATTTTGATTTGAGGTCTCGATGAATTGATATAAATTTTTGAAGTTTAGAAAAATTAGTACAGTATCTTTTAGACCTCAGGATCATATGAAGTTTTATAGTAAATTCTTATAATTAATATGAGAATTTATAAAACTGACAAAACTAAAAAAAGAGTTATGTAGAATTTATTATGGAATTTATAGTAAAATAAAATAACCAAAAATACTTTTTGGGAGAATTACTTGGGAGTTTAGCCCATGAAGACATGAGACCACGTAAAAGGCCTAAAATATTGCCTCATAGGCCCAATGATATTTTTAGATAGGTATTTTGGTTAGTGCTAATAAAGATCATAAAAAATATAAAATTACAAAAATGCTAAATGTTATGTAAAATTACGAAAATGCCTTTATATTGCAATATTGAACAAGAGATGAGTAGAGTGTATTTTGGACATTTGGATAGGGTGAAAATGCTAAGGGAGATACAAGAAGGATTAATCAGAGTCAATATATGGCTTGATAAGATGTAAAGAGGTGTGAAATGACAATTATGCCCTTAAAGCTAATATAATGTAAGATAGTGAACTAAGGACATTTCAGTCATTTTTCAAGGGATGGTAAGCAGATTAAATACCCAGTCCAACAATGTCAATGGTAGGAAAAATCTGGATACTGGATTTAAGGTTAGAAAATATATTATGGAATCTAAAAAAAATAGATTTATTAAACAGTCTAGTTTTTATAAAATTTGATTGGGCGGGTACCAGATTGGACTAAATTTTTTCCAATCAGATCCAATCCCTAAATTTTGCCAGACAAGGACCTAAATGACGTCATGGATGATGTAATAAAGTGGCTTTTAGGGCAAGCTTGGTGGAAGATTGAATATGGACCATTAGATCAAATAGTAACCAGAGAAATCTTAGCCATCTATTTCCACCCAAACTTTTCTATATATACCCCTTATTTCTACACATTCATGACAAGCATTGGGAACCATGGGGAGGTTCTACCAAAATGGAAATGAAGCAAGAAGAAGAGGGAAATCAATTAGCTAAACAAGCAAGATCCAAAGTAACTTCCTCCTCCTATCTTTGTATTATGTTATAGGAATATTTCTCTTGGATTTGAATAGTTGAAACACCATTTTTCTCTCCATCTTATCTGATGGACATGAACTGGAATTAAAGGGGAAATATGAATTTTAAGTCATGGAATGTTTAGACAAGCTTAAACAAGCTATAATTTAGTAGTTTGAGCTTTGAAAATTATGTAATATTCGAATTGTAATCTTTAGACCCTTTCTATCATTATTCATGCACCTATATAGGAGTTATAATTTCATGATTTTGATACTTACAATGATTTTAAAATGGAAAATTGTGTGGGATAAAGTAAAGAAACAAGTATTGGAAGCGTTGGAATTAAAATGAGAATGTTTGGAAAACAAGGAGGGTATGTTTGGTTCTATACAGAAGCTAAGGGAGGAGTTAGAATTTTGAAATTCTAAACTCATATTTGGATTCCTTGGAGAAAACTATGTAGGTTTGATCTAAAGAAATAATTATTACCAAGCTAAACCACTAACTCCAAGATTTAATTTTAGAGTTAGGGGTTTTAAGGAAGTTAGTGTGCAATGTTTATGTAATGGCCCTAATGAGTTGTATACACAATTTAATTATGTTTAGAGCCATGATATGTCAAAGAAAATTAGTTAAAAAGGATGAGCAAGCAACCAATATTTGATTGGAGGTAAAGGGATCAAAGAGAAAAGGATAAAGTTTTAAGGTGGTGGACTTACCTCTTTATATGCTTGATGTGGTATGCTTATGTGTTAACATGTATATGATGATTGAATGATGTTGTAACATGATGAATGATGTTGAATGTGTTATGAATAACATGTTTCCCATGGCCATGCATTTTTATACAAAGAATATAGAATGATGGCATGTCACTAATTAAAGAAAGTTTAATGAAATTACATATCATGCATTAGTATCCATCTTGCATATGCAAGTGGTGATATTTACTACTAAGATTCCCCAAACTCTCACCCTCCCAAAACCAACCAATTTAGGTAAAGCATGATAGAAAAGGTTTGCATGGAGAAGAGCTATAGTAAGGAAGAAAGAAAGTGGCAATTATTTGTTCTCTCATGTATTGTATAAATTGCCAACTATGTTTATGTCATATAATATGCTATTATATGTAAACAAATGTATGAAATAATTATGGAATAAATCCATATTGTATATGAGTGTATGGGAATTCAAGTCGTTGATTTATAAATGTTGGAAAATTTAGGAGATTTATGAAAGAAAGTCAAAATGGTAAAAATGTAGGTCATGAAGTAGTTTTGTTGTGGCTTCAGTTTGACCTAGAAAATGAAGGAATTAATTCAAAAAAATTGCATGATAAATTATTACAGTAGTTCAAGTTGATACATAAACATAACTTAAGCCTATTTCAAGTAAAACTAACTCATTGACCACGCTCTCATCGAGTCAACGTTCAAAGTTAATTGTTTATTTGCTCCATTTCCCCTGTTTCCATATTCGGTCCCCTAACTTTGAAAATTTATTCTCCATGTATAGACATCCAAATTTACTTTGTTAGTCAATATAGTTAAATCGTTATTTTTTTACTGATCATATGGAAAATTATAGAAATTCCATATTTTGTCTCTTAATTTTTGGAAATTTATTTCTCTTTATATACAATCAAAATGATATGTGTTACCTATGAATTTAAATATTTGGATGTGTACTACTTTCTCATAAAATTTAGTGAATTAATTCCTTTATTTGCTAAGTCAAACTAAAGCCACAATAAAATTACTTTAGGACCTACATTTTTACCATTTCAGTTTCCTTTCTTTAATTCTCAATAATTGTTCCGGCATGCATAAACCATCTCTTTAGCTTCTCATACATTCATATACAACATGAAGATATGCCATAATTATTTCATACATTTTTATTTACATAAATATGTACTTTACATACCATACATACATGGAAACATATCATCTACTAGGACATCCATTACTTTATTTTGTTTCTTCCATATTATATCTCTCCTTCATGCATATGTCTCCCATCATAATTGGCCTATATTGGTTGATTCTAGGGAATCTCAGTAGCAAACATTACCACTTAAATATACAAGATAGATGTTAATGCATGATATCTAATTTCATTAAACTTTCATTAATTAGTTGCATGCCATCATGTTATAAACAACAACAACAACAACAACAACAAGCCTTATCCCATTAAATGGGGTCGGCTACATGAATCATACAACGCCATTATGCTCTATCAAAAACTAAATCCTTAGATAGGTTATTGATCATGAGATCCCGTTCAATGACCTCTTTGAGCATTCTCTTTGACCTTCCTCTACTCCTTTTAACCGGTGTCCATATTAGTTGATCCACCCTCTTCACTGGCGTATCCCTTGGCCTTCTTTGTACATATCCAAACCACCTAAGACGGTTCTCTACCATTTTCTCTTCAATAGGGGCCATACCAACTCTTCCCCGTATATGTTCATTATGAATCTTATCTTTTCTTGTATGCCCACACATCCATCTCAACATCCTCATCTCAGCTACCCCAACTTTATACTCTTGCTGTCCTTTTAAAGCCCAACATTCACTTCCATACAGAATTGCTAGTATTATAGCAGTGCGATAAAACTTTCCTTTTACTTTATCTGGTACTTTCCGATCACATATAACCCCAATAGCCTTTCTCCATTTAAACCACCCAACCTGAATTCTATGATTAATATCCTCCAAAAATTCACCGTCCTTCTGCATCATTAATCCCAAATATTTGAACTTATCTATTTGTGGAATAACTTGATTTCCCAATCTGACCTCCAAGTTACTTCTAACTTGCCTCTTATCAAAATTAAAATGCATATATTCAGACTTACTTCTACTTAGACGAAAACTCTTTGACCCTAAAGTACTTCTCCATAACTCAAGTTTAAAATTAATCTCTTCTCTTGACTCCGCCACAAGAACTATATCGTCCGGAAAAAGCATGTACTTAGGGATTTCTTCTTGAATAGGCTTAGTTAGAACATCCACTACTAGATTAAATAAATAAGGACTCAAGGCTGATCCCTGATGTAGACCAATCCTTATAGGAAAATCCTTTGTTTTGCCCCCAGACGTTCTAACAGTAGTTGTTACCCCCTCATACATATCTTTTATTGCCTTGATATATGCCATACGTACACCTTTCTTTTCCAAAGCTTTCCAAAGCACCTCCCTTGGCACTCGATCATATGCTTTTTCTAAGTCAATGAAGACTATATGTAAGTCTCTTCTTTTAGTCTGGTACCTTTCCATTAACTCCCTTAATAAATAATTCGCCTCTATTGTAGACCTACCTGGCATGAAACCACACTGATTCTCAGTAATATCAGTCTCTAATCTCAACCTGTGTTCAATTATCTTTTCCCACAACTTCATAGTGTGACTCATAAGCTTTATCCCTCTGTAGTTTGCACAATTTTGAATATCCCCTCTATTTTTGTAAATAGGAACTAAAGTACTTTTCCTCCACTCATCCGGCATTTTCTTAGAACTTAAGATCACATTAAAAAGCTTAGCAAGCCACACCACCCCCATTTCACCTAAACACTTCCAAAATTCAATAGGAATACCATCAAGTCCAACAGCTTTACCATTTTCCATTTTCTTAAGTGCCTCTTTAACCTCGTCAACACGGATCCTACAGGAAAAACCCAAATTTGGGTCAACTTTTCATGTTAAATCCTCTAGCTCATAACTCGATCCTCCTTCCTCGTCATTAAACAATTTATAAAAATATGTCTCCCACCGTTCTTTAATATCACTATCTGCAACCAAAATATTTCCTTCTTCATCCTTAATACATCGAACTTGATCCAAATCCCTCGATTTCCTTTCCCTATCTCTTGCAATCTTATAAATCTTTCCTTCTCCTGACTTTGTCTCTAACTCCTTATAAAATTCCTCAAAAGCCTTAAAATGAGCTACACTCACCGCCTTCTTAGTTTCCTTCTTAGCTAAACGATACTTTTTCCAATTTTTGGTATTATTACATAAGTGTATAGCTTTGAAACAATCTCTCTTGGACTTAACTTTTTCTTGTACGTCCTCGTTCCACCACCAAGTCTCCTTATCTCGTTGACCAAAACCTTTAGATTCTCCCAAAATTACTTTAGCAACCACTCGGACCTTCTTAGCCATTTCCTTCCACATGATATTAGCATTTTCCTGCACCTCCCAAACCCTTTCAATTAACATAGTTCTTTTAAAAGTTTCTCTCTTCTCCCCTTAAACTGCCACCACTTGACTCTTGTGTTTAAAACTTGTTGCCGCTTTTCCTTCCTACACTTAATACGCATATCAAGGACCATTAACCTATGCTGGGTTGTCACTCCGTCCCCTGGAATCACTTTACAATTTGTACAAAGTCTTCTGTCATGACTCCTTACCAAAAAGAAATCAATATGTGACCTGTGGACCCTACTCTTGTATGTGATCAAGTGCTCCTCTCGCTTCTTAAAGCATGTGTTAACAATCTTAAGGTTGTAAGCTAAAGAAAACTCAAGGATAGATTGCCCTACATTATTAATTTCTCCAAAACCAAAACCACCATGAGCCCCTGCATATTGCCCTACTTCCTTACCAACATGACCATTAAGGTCCCTACCAATAAAAATATTTTCAGTAAGTGGTAAGTTATGAATCAGCCCCTCCAAATCTTCCTAAAACTTTTCCTTAAGATGTTCTTCTGTTCCCACTTGAGGTGCATAAGCACTAATAACGTTGATTGTATCCTTACCAACAATTATTCTTAAAGATATAATTATGTCATCAATCTTTTTAACATCCACCACATTCTTCTTCCACTCTTTATCCACAATGATACCAACACCATTCCTTGTACCTATTTTACCTGTGTACCAAAATTTGAACTCATTGATTTCCCACGATTTTTCTCCAACCCATTTAGTTTCCTGAAGGCACAATATGTTAATCTTTCGCTTTACCATTTCGCCCACCACCTCCCACGCTTTTTCGGTCATAGTTCCAATATTCCAAGTACCAAATCAGATCTTTCTCTCCTGAACTAGCTTCTTTAGCCGCCTCCTTCCATAAGAGAGCAGTAGCCCTTGCTCATTTAACACTACATCCAGGCGACGATGCAGTGGCCCTTGCTCACTTCTCACTGTACTCGAGCCATACAGCGCGTTACTTACAAGCAACAACCTAGTATTAGCGCAATTTCTTTGTATGTCCATGTTCATAAGATTCAGCAAGTTTTATGTTGGCTGTCGGGGCCTAACATAACCTTCCTCCTTTACCCGGGCTTGGGACCGGCTACATGCGTAGGCGGAGTTCATCATGTTATAAACATTGTGTAAAAATGCATGACCATGGGAAACATGTTGTTCATAACAAATTCAACATCATTTATCATGTCAAAACATCATTTAATCATAATATACATGTCAACACATAAGTATACCACATCAAGCACATAAAGAGGTAAGTCTACTACCTTAAACATAAGTTTTTCTCTTGTTCTTTTGCACTTGCTCCCAAAGCTTTCCAACCATGAAGCCTTTCAGTCAATCACTTCCCAACATCTTCTTGGATCTCTCAAGGTCGTAAACACATTCATATCTATCACATAATTCATTAGAACCATGAATTCAAGCAATGTTCAAGACTACCCTCCATAAACTCTTAACTCTTTACTTTAACTTTAGGGATTTCTATCCATTTTTCTAAAAAAATACTTCCACAGGTCAATCCCACACACTTTTTCATGAGGAATATAAATATAAACTTATATTTATAAAAATGAATCTCCTTCTCCATGAATTGTACAGAAACAGTGGGTACCCTCCAAGAAATAAAAAAATTCTCATTTTGATTCCAATGCTTCCAATACTTGTTTCTTTATTTATCCCACACAAATTTTGATTTTAAAACTATTGGAAGCAACAAAATCATAAAATTCCCACATGTGAATAGTGATACATATAGTAGCTGTCAAGAGCATAAACCCATAATTGCATGTATACTTGAATTTCTAAGCCAATACTACTTGACTCTAGCTTACTTCTACTTGTCTAAGCTTTGTATAACATAAAATTAATCCTTTTCCCACCATTTAGCATTTCTTCTAGTAGCATATAGGGAGGAATAAAACATTTTATAATCATTAAATCTAACAACTAATCCTCCCAACTAGAAGCTTAAACACTTAGGGAGAAAGATTACCTTGGATGCTTGTTTATTTGCCTCTTGAGTTGCCTTAGTCTTAGCTTGAGTTTTCATTTTGCAAGAGGTTTCCCATGGTGTCTCAATACTTCTGTGAATGTTGCTAAAAGTGGGGGATATATATAGAAAATCTTAGGTTGAAATAGAAGGCCAAGATTGCTTTGGTTACTATTTGATCTAATGCTACATATATAACCTTCCATCAATCTTGCCCTAGAAGCTTTGCAAATGACATTATCCATGACATCATTTTATGGATGTGTTTGGCATAAATTAGAGGAAAATACCGATAGCAAAAATTCTAGTCTACTGATCTAATCAGTTTCACAAAAACAAACTTGTTTTATAACTATAATTTTTCTGAGATTCTATAATATGTTTTATAACCTTAAATCTAGTATCTAGATTTTTCCTACTATTGACATTATTGGACTGGGTATTTATCTGCTTACATCCCTTCAAAAATGACTGAAATGCCCTTGGTGTACTATACATTGTATTAACTATAAGGGCATAATTGTCATTTCACACCTCTTTACATCTGATCATAACATGTACTAACTCTAATTATTTATCCCTGTACTTTCCTTGACCTTTTTCACCTTATCCAAATGACCAAAGTGCCCTCCATTGATCTCTTGTTCAATATTAAAACTAGGGGCATTTTGTAATTTTGCATTTTTAGGGTTCCGCTGGACACTGGCACACTTGACTGTTCAAATATCTTACTAGGCCTTTGGGATGCCAACTTGGGCCTCTACATGGGTCCAATACCTTTATGGCTCAATTCCCAATAATTTACCCGAAAAGTATTTAGTAGGTGTTTTATTCTATTATAAATTCCATAATAAATTATACATAACTCCTTTTTGAGTTATGTCAATTTCATAAATTCTTATATTAATTATAAAAATTTACTATAAAGTTTTATCTGATTCTAAGGTTTGAAAGATACTATACTAATCTTTCTAAAATTATACTTCTTGGCCTAACTTTTATCTCTACTTTTCATTTTATACTATGGACCTTTTAAACTTTGTAGTTTAGTCACTCTCTTTCTTCAAAACTCATTTAACCTTTATCATTTCTTCTAATCATCGTCATAATCCCTTCCAAAATTCTTTACTTTATGTTTCCTTTATAGGTTCCAATGTCTCTTCTATATAGATAGGGAAAAACCAGGATGTGACAACATTCTTGGGCTGACATAATTTTAATTACTGATCCCTTGAAAAATTACTAAAAAGCCCTTAACTCCTCTTTTTTCACTTAAATAACTCTAATGGAATTATTTTCTTTTCATACTTCATCTGGGTATTCTACAACTCTGGTCAACCACTCCTATAGCCCTATTTGATTCTTGGCCTAGGAGAACTGATTAAATTGTCTCAGTCTCTATATCTGGCTCTTAACTAGTTGCTTTATGACTTAATATTACTTTATCTCTTTCTTCCTTCTCCCTTATCCTCTCTACACTTGGGGCCATTGTGGGTCCCTCTAGGACACCTCACATGGTGACTCAGCACTTCTAGAGAATTCTAGTGCTCTCCAGTGTCTTATCCTTAATTAAGGGCTAAGATCGTGGAACCTATCTTTACTTGAAATAAATATGTGACTAAGATTGTTTGGACATTTCTTCTGTAAGGAATTGGAAGACACGCAGCGGAAATTAACAAAAAAATTTCCATTCCTTGCCAGGATTTACCGTATGTGTTTAAGTCAAGTGGGAAGAAGCATTACCCTCAGTGTTCCTCAGCGACTTCCACAACTTCTGGTCACAACGTTCACAGCTTCTCTCCGTGGCTCGTGCTCCCTTTCCGATCGCAAGAAGTCGATGACTCAGGTCAACTTCCTCTACTGGTATCCACACAAATAGCGTTCCAACCACGAACGATGTGCTAGCGTCTCCTATCCCTCCAGGGCTTTCTCAAGAATTCGTTCTCTCCGTCTCTATTTCGGCAGTTTCTTATCTACAAACCTTTTACAGATTCCCCTTCAGCCTTTCTATGTTCTATATGTTTTTAAAACATAGCTCCAAAAATCAGATATATAGGATGCTACGCGTTTTCCTCTACCGAATTGGATTTTAGAGTTAATCTTATATTAATTATGAAATTAATACAATATCATATATTGTATATTTGATAAGAAACTAATTAAATAAATAATATTTATATTAAATCCGTCCTACATATTTAATTCACCTATTTATTTAATTTAAACTAAAGATAAGATTGAACTATATTTGATTTATTCTCATAAATCAAATTTGAGATATCATATCAATTTGAATTTCAAATTCAAACGTGATAGAGATTTAATTTATCCTTATAAATTAAATCTTATAAACATCTCTTATATGAGATATCCTATCAATTTGAATTTCAAATTCAAACGTGATAGAGATTTAATTTATCCTTATAAATTAAATCTTATAAATATCTCTTATAAGAGATATCCTATCAATTTGAATTTCAAATTCAAACGTGATAGAGATTTATTTTATCCTTATAAATTAAATCTCATATATCTCTTATATATAATGTATATATACGAATATAAATATAAATAAATATATACATCTACCCTGGATCATTCATTGAATCTGGACATGTCTTAGATGCAATGAATCTGGACATCATAGCTCGTGTTGGGTTATTTTGTGTGCGACCCTGTAGGCCCATATGAAGTTGGCAGTGGGCCATTTGCTATACTGGCCCACAAGTCGCAAGCGGTCTCTAGCAAGACATAACGACTACCCAAATCATATGAGGATCGTTAAACGATGTAACCTTTTATACAACCATATATTGTCCCTTCTGTCACACGATATTTTGGTCATGGATGAGGCATAGATAATGTTATCCTCCTATTCCTGACCGTTACTTTCTCGATCCCTTAGTAGTCTGACTATAAAAATGGAACTACCTTTCCATTACAGTATGGCCATATATTTCTCAGACTCACTCATCGAGGGGCCCAGTAATATCTCTCTACGAATGTGAGGGACAAATTCCATGTTGACCATTCACATTCTTTCGCATGAAAAACCACTAAGCCCGAACATAGTCTTTATGATCACTCGATCAAAAGTGACTTTTGACTAGGTAAGAGCTGAGCGTTTGTCATGTAGGAATCCATGATGATCTCAGGTCAAAGGGCATAGTGACATAGTTTGTATATGAGAGAAGCTTATGACGTAACCCATGTAACTCTCTCATAGCGGGTTGGTCCAACACCTTGTACTCTTACATGTGCCTATGACTTTGATTTATATCTCTATACATCTTTAAAGTCATACTGGTCTTATTTTATCTCTGCTCCCGCATAGATGATCGACCAGGGACATTTATAATAAGATTATGAATTATCCAAGGATGGTCATCACAGTAAACATGCAAATAATATGATAACACAATTAATAAATTCATAAATCAATAATGTTCATAAGACAATGATTGGCCCCTAGGGCACAATTTCCAATAACCTCCCACTTGCACTAGGTATAATCATTAATTTGACTAATTCCCATTGACCTAACATGACGCTCATACTTTGCCTACATAAGGGGCTTTGTTAGAGGATCAATAACATTATCTTTTCCTGCTACTTTGCATATTTTTATATCACCTCTATCGTTAATTTCTCTGATGAGATGAAATCGCCTAAGTATATGCTTGGTCCTTTGATGTGACCTAGGCTCTTTGGCCTGTGCAATGGCACCGCTATTGTCACAGAGTAAAGTTATTGGATCTGAGATGGTAGGCATCACCCCTAGTTCTGTGATGAACTTCCTGATCCAAATGGCTTCCTTAGTTGCATTAGATACTGCTATATACTCAGCTTCTGTTACAGAATCTGCTACAGTGCCCTGCTTAGAGCTCTTCCAGCTTACTGCTCCATTATTGAGGAGGAATATATATATCTAGATTGCGATTTTTGGTCATCCTGGTCAGTTTGGAAACTTGCATATGTGTAACCAGTTACACAGAGTTCGACATCCAATCCACCATAGACCAAGAATAAGTCCTTAGTCCTTCTTAAGTACTTAAGGATATTCTTGACAGCAGTCCAATGGCCCTCACCAGGGTCCTATTGATATATGCTAGTCATACTTAAGGCAAACGAGACATCCAGTTGAGTACATAACATGGCGTACATGATAGATCCTATGGCTGAGGCATATGGAACTTTACTCATATGACCTCACTGATCAGATGTACTAGGACACAGATCTTTCATGAGGTGACTACCATGAGACATGGGTATGAAACCCCTCTTTGATTCGTGCATACTGAACCTATGTAGTATTTTATCTATGTGTGTACTCTAACTGAGTCATAAAAGTCTTTTATATCTATCTCTGTATATCCTGATTCTTAGGATGTAGGTGGCTTCACCCAAATCTTTCATCGAGAAAGACTTTCCTGACCAAGACTTGACAATCTGCAAGGTAGGAATGTCATTCCCAATAAGTAGGATGTCATCGACATAGAGCACCAAAAACACAACTGTGCTCCCACTAACCTCCTTGTACACACAAGGTTCATCAATATTTTGAAGAAATCCAAACTCTTTGACTACTTCATTAAAATGATGATTCCAACTCTGAGAGGCTTGCTTCAGTCCATAAATGGACCTTTGAAGCTTGCACACTTTACCAGAGTCCTCAAAATGCACAAACCCTTCAGGTTGTGTCATGTACACATCCTCAAGGAGCTTTCCATTAAGGAAGGTTGTCTTGACGTCCATCTGCTATATTTCATAGTCATAATATGCTGCTATGGCAAAGAAGATTCTGATTGATTTGGCCATTGCAACTGGGGAAAAGGTCACATCATAGTCCACACCATGAGTTTGAGTAAATCCTTTTACAACCAGTCGTGCCTTGAAGACATTTACATTGCCATCCATGTCAGAATTCTCCTTAAAAACCCACTTGTACCCAATAATTTTTACACTTTCAAGCGGGTCGACTAAGGTCCAAACCTTATTGTCGTACATGGATTGCATCTCAGACTTCATGGCATTAAGCCATTTCAGAGTTTGGTCCCACTATAGCTTCTCAATAGGTAGTCGGCTCATTATGCTCAATGATCAACACATCACGACTATCAGAAATCATAAATCCATATCTCTGAGGCTGAAGTCGCGTCCTATTAGATTTCCGTTGACCTTACGTGACTTGAGGAGTCTCAACAACTTGTTATGAGTATTCTCTGTTTTCCATCTGCAGTTTTGTGGTATCTTGTGGCTCTCGAACTTCTTTGAGGTGTACCTTACTCCCACTGGTTCTTTTAGAGATAAATTATCATTCGAGAAAGATACCATTTCTGACAACAAACACTTCTTTATCAGTAGGGTTGTAAATGTAATATCCCTTAGTTTCCTAAGGATATCCCACAAAAAGGCACTTTGAGGATTTGGGCGCTAATTTGTCTGAGGCTTGTTGCTTAACATAGACCTCACATCCCCAAATCTTGAGGAAAGACAAACTAGGCATCCTCCCAGTCCATATCTCATATGGAGTCTTTTCAATTGCCTTAGATGAAACACGATTGAGTGTAAACGTAGCTATCTCTAGGGCATGCCGCAAAAAGAAGGGCGGAAGATCTGTTCGACTCATCATGGATCGAACCATATCTAATAGTGTTCGATTCCTCCATTTAGAAATGCCATTCCATTGTGGTGTCCCTAGAGGAGTCAATTGTGAGACTATTCCATAACTCCTAAGATGATCTATGAACTCTTAGCTCAAATATTCACCACCCCGATCAAATCGAAGGGCTTTAATTGTTTTGCCAAGCTAGTTTTGTACTTCATTTTGAAATATTTTGAACTTTTCAAAAGATTCAGATTTATGTGTCATCAGATAGATATACCCATATCTGCTGAAATCATCTATGAATGTTATGAAGTACGAATAACCTCCTCTGGCATTTGTGTTCATCGGTCCACACACATCTGTATGTATGAGGCCCAATAAATTAGTGGCCCTCTCACTGTGCACAGTGAAAGGTGACTTTGTCATCTTTCCTAACAAGCAAGACTCGCAAGTGTCATATGATTCAAAATCAAACGAGTTTAGAAATCCATCTTGATGGAGTTTGGAAATGCATTTCTCATTTATGTGGCCCAGACGATAGTGCCAGAGGTATGTGGGATTCAAATTGTTTGGTTTGACCCTTTTGGCGGTTATGTTATAGATATTTCCATGTTTGGGTTGTTCCAAATTTAATATGTAATGATCAACATGCAAATCACCATGAGCATATAAAACATCATTACGATAAATAGAACATCTACTATTCCCAGTAATGGAAGTGAAACCTTCCTTATCCAAATAAGAAAGTGAAACAATGTTACTACTTAAAATAGGAACATAATAGCAATTGTTCAAAACTAACAAAAGCCCAGTGGGCAGAACTAATTCATAACTGGCTACAGCTAACGCAGCAACCCTTGCCCTGTTTCCAACTCGTAGGTCAACCTTACCCTTTTTCAGCTTTCTACTGTCCTTTAGTCCTTGCACATTTGTACAAATGTGAGAACCACATGCAGTATCTAATAACCATGAGGTGGAAGTAGAAAGATGAATATCTATAACATAAATACCTGAAGCGATAGCCCCGCTATCCTTCTTGTTCTTTTTCAGGTCTTTCGAGGTAGAGTTTACAATTCCTCTTCCAATGACCAGGTTCATTTCAAAAGAAGCAGACTCCTTCCTTCGGAGGCTTTGCCTTCTTTGGTGCAGGCTTGGCTTCGGGCTTGCCTGACTCTTTAGTCTTACCTGATGAGCCATGACCCTTTCCCTTACCTTTGCCTTTCTTTTTCATACCCTTTCCTTTCTCAACCATCAAAATAGTACTGGGCTTCTTCTTAAAACTCAGCTCAATAGTTTTAAGCATCCCATGCAGTTCAGAAATAGATTTCTCCATGTTGTTCATGTTGTAGTTCATGTCAAACTGGTCATAACTTTCTAGGAGTGAGTTCAAGATCAAATCTGTAGCTAACTCCTAGCTCGTGGGAAGTCCAAGCCTCTCAAGGTGATCAATGTACACTTTCATCTTTAAGACATGAGTACTGACTGATGCACCTTCAGCCATCTTGCAGGAATATAAGGCCTTAGTGGTCTCATACCTCTCTTGCCTTGCCTGTTGCTGGAACATTTCCTTGAGATGCACAATCATCTCATAAGCCTCCATCTGTTCCAGATCTCTTTGGAGCTCCGAAACCATGGTGGCTAGCATCAAGCATTCCACATCGATAGAGTCTTCCTTATGCTTCGTGTAAGCATCTCTCTGAGCTCTAGGAGCATTGGCCGCTGGCTCCTTAGGAATGGGTTAATCTAGGACATGCGCCTTTCTTTCCTGCTTGAGAACAATTCTCAAGTTCCTGAACCAGTCAAGAAAGTTTGTCCCATTGAGTTTGTCCTTCTCAAGGACAGATCGCAGCGATAATGTAGCAGTATTACTAGTAATCATGATTCTACAATTAAAATATGCAATTTAATTAGGAATCTCCCACTAAATAAACAACCCTCAATGCAATAGTTAGTGGGCTAAGATCCATATTTGGCTCAAACTTAAGTCCGCTTTGGCAGGACGCTTAAATTAAGTTATTTAGGTAGGTAACACCTTTACCAATTACATCAAATGTAACTCTTAGATGTTCATGGGATCCTATCATCATATGATCTGTCATGTTTTTAATCCCATCTAATGCCTTGAGACCCAAAACCGTTTTGTTAATCTCAATTAAGTCAAACAATAATAAACATGTGAGAGTAGCCCCATTACTCTTGTTTATCTCCCCAAGATAACTCAAAAGCACCCACTTTGGTGGAGTCCACAATTGAGCGATCGAGGTTTTGACAAGTGTTCATAAATTGACAGTATTATGACTTAAGATTTCATTTAGAGGGCTTAATTTAACTATCTGGTTTATAAGAATGCATGTTTCTTAGTTTGTATCTCATACAAGTAATATGCATGTTTCTGATATAATCATAAGATGCATAATTTAAACGTGATACAATATGGCTCACCTATCCTAAGTCCCCTCAAGCCAATGAGAGGAGCTCTCTAGTAAGAAGAGGGAAATTACATATAGAAACCTCTTTTAACATTCGAGGGGAGTGAGATGAGAAGAGAAGTTACATTGAGAGTATATATAGGAAAGCATGACACGCAGGCCGTATTTAAAAATTACAACACTTATAATCTAGAGCCATATTGTTCACCATACCCAAGCATTCAAGAATCAACATTCAGATTTAATTGAAGGGCAATTAATGTTTCAAATCTAAAACATTCACAACATAATATATGTTATGGTTATGTTGCGCTACAAATAGGTAGCCACGGCGGTCCTGCTAGATTTTCTTAGACCCCATCTATGTTAATTAATCAAATCAAAACGTATCACCACCGATTTCAATTCCTTTTTAGATTCCTTTTATGTCATACATAACACGGATCCCTTATATGTCACACATAAAACGCATATTATATGATCGGCTACGACTAATACATATCATATGAATCAATAATCAAGCCTAACTTAAACACAAAATGGCATAGCTCTGATACCACTGTAAGGAATTGGAAGACACGCAGCTGAAATTAACTTAAAATTTTTTCCATTCCTTGCCAAGATCTACCATATGTGTTTAAGTGAAGTGGGAAGAAGCATTACCCTCAGTGTTCCCAGCGACTTCCATAGCTTCTGGTCATGACGTTCACAGCTTCTCTACGCGGCTCGTGCTCCCTTTCCGATAGCAAGAAGTCAACAACTCAGGTCAGCTTTCTCTACTAGTATCCACACGAACAGCGTTCCAACCACGAACGACGTGCTAGCGTCTCCTGTCCCTCCAGGGCTTTCCCAAGAATTCGTCCTCTCCGTCTCTATTTCGGCAGTTTCTTATCTGCAAACCTTTTGCATATTCCCCTTCGACCTTTCTATGTTCTATATGTTTTTAAAATGTAGCTCCTAAAATCAGATATATAGGATGCTATGCGTTTTCCTCGACCGAATTGGATTTTGGAGTTAATCTTATATTAATTCTGAAATTAATATAATATCATATATTGTATATTTGAAAAGAAACTAATTAAATAAATAATATTTATATTAAATCTGTCCCACATATTTAATTCACCTATTTATTTAACTTAAAATAAAGATAAGATAGAACTATATTTGATTTATTCTCATAAATCAAATTTGAGATATCATATCAATTTGAATTTTAAATTCAAACATGATAGAGATTTAATTTATCCTTATAAATTAAATCTTATAAACATCTCTTATATGAGATATCCTATCAATTTGAATTTCAAATTCAAACGTGATAGAGATTTAATTTATCCTTATAAATTAAATCTTATAAATATCTCATATATGAGATATCCTATCAATTTGAATTTCAAATTCAAACGTGATAGAGATTTAATTTATCCTTATAAATTAAATCTCATATATCTCTTATATATAATGTATATATACGAATATAAATATAAATAAATATATACATCTACCATGGATCATTTATTGAATCTGGACATGTCTTAGATTCAATGAATCTGGATATCATAGCTCATGTTGGGTTGTTTTGTGTGTGACCCTGTAAGCCCATATGAAGTTCACAGTGAGCCATTTGCTATACTGGCCCACAAGTCGCAAGCGGTCTCTAGCAAGACATAATGACTACCCAAATCATATGAGGATCGTTAAACGATGTAACCTTTTATACAACCATATCATGTCCCTTCTGTCACGCGATATTTTAGTCATGGATAAAGCATGGATAATGTCATCCTCATATTCCTGACCATTACTTTCTCGATCCCTGAGTAGTCTGACTATAGAAATGAACTACCTTTCCATTACAGTATGGCCATACATTTCTCAGACTCACTCATCGAGGGGCCCAGTAATATCTGTCTATGAATGTGAAGGACAAATTCCATCTTGACCATTCACATTCCTCCGCATGAAAAACCACTAAGCTCGAACATAGTCTTTATGATCACTCAGTCAAAAGTGACTTTTGACTAGGTCAAAGTTGAGCGTTTGTCATGTAGGAATCCATGATGATCTCAGGTCAAAGGGCATAATGATATGGTTTGTATATGAGAGAAGCTTATGACATAACCCATGCAGCTCTCTGATAGCGGGTCGGTCCAACACCTTGTACTCTTACATATGCCTATGACTTTAATTTATATCTCTATACATCTTCAAAGTCATACTGGTCTTATTTCATTCTGCTCTCGCATAGATGATCGACTAGGGACATTTAGGATGAGATCATGAATTATCCAAGGATGGTCATCACAGTAAACATGCAAATAATATGATAACACAATTAATAAATTCATAAATCAATAATGTTCATAAGATAATGATTGGCCCCTAGGGCATGATTTCCAACATCTTTTTCTCCAACACAAGCAACATGTAGCCCCTTCAATCTTGAGTGTAGGTCCTACATGTGACACCTCACCTATGTTGAGTCATTTCTAGTAATTATTACTTTGATTCTTTAAATTATTTTAATGTTAAAATTACTAAAATATTATTTTAAATGTACTTGGGTCCACGTAACTACTGTAGCACATTTTTGGGCCTCATGGGATGCCATCTTAGGTCTCTGATCAAGCCCAACTCCTCTAATGGCTTAAATCCCAATAAATTTATCCAAAAACCTTTATCGGGTGCCCTATTTTACCTTACATTCTATTACAAATACTACAAAGCTCTTTTTTAGTTATGTTAGTTTCATAAATTATTATAATTAATATAAGAGTTTACTATAAAATTTCATCGTATTTGAAGGTCAAGAAAGTCATATAATAATTTATAAACTTCAAAAATTAATATTAATTTTTCAAGACCTTAAATAAAAATTTTAAAAAATATGAATAACCCAAATATTGTTCTCGATTTACTAGTAAGATTTGGGACTGAAATGCTTCTGGGCTATTTTGGGCCATTTCTTGCTCAACTTCCTCATAATTACGATTTTGCCCCTAAATTTGGCAAAATACACATTAGCCCTTGAATTTACCAAATTCCATTTTGATCCCTTACTACTCTTTTTGAAATTCCAGTTTCATACCTAAAATCTCAAAACTCCATTTAGGTCCTCTTATATTTTTCCTTGAATTTTTTTATTTAACTTTTGGTCAAATGATGCTTGCGTCCCTTTGTCTTTTTAACTTTACATCTTCCTTTCTTTATTTCACTTAATCTAAACGTTATATTTTCTTCCGTTTATCATAACAATCCCTTCCTAACCCCTTTCCTCTATAAGTCTTCTACAGATAGGAAAATTTTGATAACCTGACTACTTGAATTGACATGGGTATTTGAACACAACAAATACACTATCAGGAAAAAGAGAGAGGGGAGAGAGAAAAATTACTAGAAGGAGAGAATATGTCGAATAATGAAAATGGGTCACCCCATCAGGAGTTATGTAATCCCATTATTCTCTCACTCAAATCCCATATCAGTATCTAGCAGATATCTCATTTAAAATTCAAAATTTGAACAAAAGGGAAAATATTTGTAGAAAATAATCCAAACTTTTGGTTATTATCTCCTGAGAACATATTATATAGGATTAGGCCCAATCCTCTAAGGGTAGATCTCATTCCAAATTCCAATATATCATACTCACACTTGGTAGATTAGATACCTTGGACCTAGTCATTTGGGTAGATTGTCATCGTCCGACTCATCGAAATAAAAGTAATTGCATCCTATTAATGTAGTATAAGGTACAACTCTATCGTTCTTCTCAAGGAGCCCTTTTATTGGAACCTTAGCAGATTGGTGTCCAATATAGACACAACTAAAGAGATGTGGAAAACCCTTGAAATAGACCACGAAGGAACCCCTAGTGTTAAAGAAAGTAGAGTCAACAAGCTCAAAATAGAGTTTGAGCTTTTCTGAATGGTTGATGAAGAACGTATCCAAGACATGGAAGTGAGATTTAAACATCTCATTAACCACTTAACGACTCTTGGGCAATCATATTGCTCAAGGGAATAAGTACATAAGATTCTCAATAGTCTTATGAAAGAATAGGAGCCAAAGGTTAAAGCCATTGAAAAGGTGATTTAGGCAGATTGTCATAATCTGACTCATCAAAATAAAAGTAATTGCACACTATTAATGCAGTATAAGGCATAACCCTATCGTTCTTCAAAAGGAGCCCTTTTTATTGGAACCCCAGCAGATTGGGGACAAGATCATTGAAAACCTGAGTGAAAGTAAAAATGGGTTTTAGGTTTGGTTATGTTTTTTATACAATAAAATAAGGGTGTAGTAAAGTAAATATTTTTATATTTTTGATTAAGATGGAAAATAAGTGGATTATTAAAGAAATATGTTAAGAAAGACTCTTGATGATGAAAACCTATATATCCTTGCTCCGAATATGATATGGGAATTTTAAAATCACTAAGTCTTAAATAAAACCTCAAACGATCGATTGAGTCTGGACATTAATATTCCTTTTATCAAATCTAGTTTAAAAACCACTAACGCGCTGTTTAAAACCCACTTAGCATGTAACTAAATCAGATGATGACGATTCCCTCGAATGATTATCGATTGATAACCATAGATTTCAAGCAATCGAATCAGTTAGCAATTATCGTTGATAAAATCCCAATTATCTAGAAATTGAAACTAAAATATTCATATTAAACTAACATCCAAATTATCCAAATTCAATTACAAAACCTAATCTCAAAATAATCGATCGATATCCAATCCTTACTCAAAATTGAAACCCTAGATCTAGGAATTCCAAAACATAAGAAAGGTGAGATTAAAATAGAAAACTCCCCAGTACAGTGTAATCCATGAGCTCAAGATATGCGATCCATCATCAAGATACACTGCTCATATGTGATGCCATGAAGAAAGCAGAAAAATAGTGATGGAAAGATGAATGGTGGAAGATATGAGGGTAGGTTTTGGAGATAATATTTTGAGTACTGCTTCTCTAATGTATTAGGTAAAAAACTAGCCTCCCTGACTCCTGCTGCTTCCCCCTCCTTTTAAAGCCAAGATAACATAATCAAAAACAGGTAGCTTCACTTATTTTCTTCTTTGGTCATGACTAGATCCTATTTTTGGTAATGACATATGAACGTAGGAAAACCTCCCAGAAGAAGTGAATAGAGGCTGCCATCCTTGATTTGGTTCTCTTTGTCTTGTGATGTCTTTCCTACTCATGTTAATCCTTGGTTCTCCTCTAAAATAATTGCAATTCAACATAAAGACTCACTGTAAAAGTCAACCAGTTACTAAAGAACAACATATATACAGTTTAAAGGAGTTAATTCACCATTTTACCCTTAAATTAGCATATTGCCAAGCATAACCATGTATTTCCACGAAAACACAATTGCAGGTATACAATGAATGGTAAAGTTGTCACAAAACCCTCAAAATATTATAGAAACCATGCACAATTTGTGTCCTATCAATTTACCCATACTTTAACCTTTGTACTCCTAGACAAAGACATGAAATATACCTCAGCCAAAGCTGTTAAATTCAAGGTAATAACATAATCCACAGTGATACTGTAAAACAATTAATGCAGTAACTTTTGGGAATACAAAAGTGATAATATGAGTAATGCCAAGTAATCAACTACTAAATGAAATCAACCTCAACTATATGAGCACAATAGATTCTCTCTAAGGATATAAGTGTTTAGCTCTCCATGTCCTCTCATTGTTAGGGTTCTTTCACTCATATTCAAATTGGAAAACATCCTACCATATGCTTGTAATGGCTCTAAATCTCATCAACTATACAACACTTGTGCAAAGAATCAAGAGATCTTTTAAGGGTGAAATGATGGAGATAGGCCACGTGGAATGGAATTTGAAGGATAGAAAGACCCATATACATTTAGTAATGAATATCATGTCTTCTGAGATATAGAGGTGGTGACTATGCTAATAGGAGTTGATAATAGTGCCTCATTCAATGCTCTTTTCTTTCTTTGATTTTTCTTGCACTATTTCCCCTTGTTTTAATTGTGCAATATGCCTTTTCTCTCATTTATTTCGCACCTTGTATATAAAAGATATAGCACAATTTCACAATCACAATGATTTTATGACATGAATAAGAAGTTTATTTCAAAGAGATGCTCAAGCATATATGACTTTCTAAGATGGAAAAAAGAAAAAATGATGGGCTCAAAGGGGTGACTATGGATATACTATATGCTGGCTTGTGTTGGGATATAAGGGTTTATAAATGAATGCCTCTATCATATTGAATAACATAAATGCACAAGTAATTTTCAACTTAGAGCTAAGACAAGTTCTAGAGGATATAAACCAATTCAATAACCACTCAATATAGAAATTTAGGCCAAGAATACTTCCAACTAAGGTTTTCATCTAAATTGCTCATAAGCTAAAGTCTCAGACAATGTTCATCATTCATTAGGCTTTAAAACATTTATCACAATTGAAAGCCCTCTTGAATGATGGACTAAAAGTTCCAAAGTAATCACTCAGAATCATGTAATAATCCTAAATCTAACAGTAAAAGCTTGAGTGTTTCCAATTCAATTTCCCTTTTCAAAAATTCAAGTGTGACAATGGTTTCTATAAACTATTTAATGCAAAAGGTTAAAAATAATAGGGCAATGAATCATTTATAAAACTTTAGTAGCTCAAAAGGAATCCTTCTATACAGTAGTACACAAACAAAAGAGAAGGTAATTGGACATTTCCACACTCAGGTCGCGACTAAAACAAGTGAAGGTTGTGACCAAATTTCACAGTGAGTGTTTGCCCTGAACTTACAATAGATAGTCATGACCAGAAATGATTAAGTCGCGACAATAATACACAGAGAGATATTATCGTGACCTAATTACACTCGTGTCATGACTGATTTTCACAGAGAGCATATTAAGTCTAAAGGTCTATGTCAAGTGGAGACCATGCAACACATAGGTTACAACTAAAAATCACGGAGACTACCACTTGATAGTTTTCAAAGCCCAAAACATCTTTTACATTAAAACCTTTTAGCCAACAACAAAACATTTTAAAGTAGGGATTCAATTTTTAGCAATTCATTATACCTTAAGAAACTTTGTGATGAAAGATTGGATTAATCGAAGAATTTAATATTAATTAGGACATAACACAAGAATATCTCTCCCACACTTAAACTTGATAGTGTCCTCGCTGTCAATAGAATTATAGACATCACAACACTATATAAAGTTAATTTAAATCCAGTATTAGCACAGCAGTTAAACACATCACTTAATGCAAATTCATAGTGAAGCTCGCAGTCATGTACAAATCATATGTCGCAATACAAAGAAAGTAAAGATGGCAAGATGGGTAAGCTAAAATCATGCAATTTAGTGTGGATTCAGCTTGGAGAACCAATAATAAGTAAACAGCACATGGGAACATAGGGGTATTATTCAAAGCAGAAGTAGACTAAAATTAAACACTATCCTATTGAAGCATCAAGCAAAAAAAAAAGGAAAAAATTAACTCCTACTTCTACTGGTTCATCCCTTTCCAATCATCAAACCTACATGTCAAACATATAGCACATTAAGAAATCTTGCAAAAAGTAAGAGTGATAATTGTTGTTCTAATTATCAAACAAAACTAATCTAAGCAATAGTATGTAGAGGCTAACCTAGGTCAATTCACAAGGAGCCTAAGGGATGTTAAGATACCTAATTAATCAGCCACAAATTAACAAGTTAAAGAGATGGTGTTTGATGAGATTTTATCTAACTACTGCAAGTAAATCTTATGCTATTGTTTATGCTTTTAAGTGTTTATGATGATGAGATAAATGAATGACAAGTGTGTTCCCTTGGAGATTACCTTACCTTCATTATCCACATAATATGAGAAGTTAATAAGCTAAATTATAATGTTAGCTAGTACTAGCTAGCTAAATCTCAATCAAAGCTACAACGCGTAGACATTAAAAGAGATTATGAATCATTCAACTCAGAGATAGAAGAAGATGAATTAACAGATACAACTATACTCTATTTATGATTACTCTAATAAACTATATCCATGTCCAACTCAGTCCAAGGATGAAAATCAATAAAAGCATCATTAATATAGAAATAAGAAATCTAACTCAGTTCCCTACTTCTTTGTGTTCTACTAACTCTAATTGAATCAATCAACCAGAAATAACTATATCAACTCGATACAATCAAATATGGATTAAAGACACAATGAACTCCCTATTCAGTTCAAGGATTCAGGTTCAACATTATCTCCAAGAGAGAACAATAGCTTAGCCTTACATTGCCATTTAAACTTCAGCAGCAATAGAAAACATAGTAGCAGTCATGATGAATGTGGAAGAAGATGAAGATGATAGCTACACTTTCCTCTAGTTCTATTGTCCATAATAGAGGAAAGTTACAGAATAGAAATGGAGGAAAAATAATGGAAGCAGATGGCGTGAAGGTGGAATGGAATGAGTAAAGCTGAAGTGTGGAATGAAGTGTGATTAGAGCCTGTCCAGTGTGTGTTATGTGTGTCATCTCCCATGCATGCAATGATATGATGATGATGTGTATGTTATATAGAAGCATTTGGACTGAATGGATTCAATTGTAGCTGCATGAATCTATTTCAGAGCATGTGTGAATCACTAACTTGCATTATGCTACATGTGTGTTGTAATCCCCACTTGCTTTAATCCAGCATGTGATTATGTTATCATGTGCATTCAAACTACATCCCACTTACTCCTATTAACCATGTGCTTAAATCTGTTATCAACTTCTTCAATCTAACACATGTCTAATGTCTAGCTGTCAATTGATCTAATATGCTGATTGGTTACTGCAAAATGGAAATTTAATAGATTATTTATCCAATTAATCACTAAAATCAAATCAACTAATTTCCACTTCTTCTATATTAATTTTAGTAATTAATAGCTCATCATAATGGTAAATGTGGATAAAATCAATAATAGAACTCACTTTAAACACACTAAAAATCACTACAAATATGAGTTTATCAAAGAGATAGGAAAGGTACAACTTGGCCTCAAGGCGGTGATACAGATTCCTCATAAAGTTTCAAAAGGTGACCATTTGATTGAAAAATTTTGCCTGTTGCCTCCTCCTTTAACTCAATCATCCCAAATTCGTGGACTTTAATAACTGGTAAGGTCCATCCCAGATAGTTTTGAATTTACCATGTTTGAACTTGAACCTAGCTTGGTACCTTAACACTCCATCACCCTCCTTAAACCTCTTCCTCAAGATATGAGCATCATGGATTACTTTTGTCTTTAGTTTATAAATCTCACAGCTACTATAGGTGTCCAATCTAATCTCTTCCAACTCTTGAATCTGTAACAACCTCTATGAACTAGCTTCTACAAGGTCCTCATTGCAAGCTTTCACTACTCAGAATGTCTTATGCTCTATTTCAACAGGCATGTGACAAGCTTTCCCAAAAATTGTCCTATAAGGGGACATGCCTAGAGGGGTCTTGAAAGCTGTTCTGTATTCCCTTAAAGTATCGTCAAGTCTTAAATTCCAATCCTTATTGGATGGCTTAACAATCTTTTATGGAATGTGCTTTATTTCCCTATTATAAACCTCTACTAGACCATTAGTTTGAGGGTGGTATGGTGTTGAGACTTTGTGGATTACACCATATTTTGCTAATAAGTTATTGATTAGCTTATTGCAGAAGTGGGTACCTTAGTCACTGATTAATACTTTCAGCACTCTAAATCTACTAATATATGAGACCTTATAAACTTGGTGACCCTTTAGGCATCATCTAGTATTATGGGGATGGCCTCTACCTATAACATCCTTACTTTTATACATCTTAGGGACCATTCAATAGCATTTAGAACCACTTACAAGACCTTGGAAGTCAAATTACACAATCTGGAATTTTACTTTTTCTCGGGTTACTGTTCATATGGTATTCCATATTATGCAAAGAACTTCAAAAAATCATAATTAATTCTAGAAAAATCAAAATGAAGTGATTCAAAAAGCTACATGAATATAACATCGTGATATTTAAGAAAAAAATAATTTCTAGAACAAATGATTAGCCAATTAATACAGTTTATTCGTTGAAGTTTACTGTTCATTTGGTAAAAAACTCTGGAAACAGATTCTGGTCCCTTACTTTGGAAATTCATTTCTCTTGATATACACATCCAAATAAAACATTCTACCTATTCACTTGAAGATCTGGATGTTTGCTACACGCTTGTAAAATTTCATAAAATAATTCCTTTATTTGCTAGGTCAAACTAAAGCCACAACAAAACTGCTTTAGGACCTACGTTTTTACCATTTCAGTTTCCTTTCTTTCATTTTCAATAACTGTTCCAGTGTGCATAAGCCATTAAATAAGCTTCTTAATATTCATATACATCATGTACATATTCTATAAGTATTACAAATAGTTTCATCACATAGATGAACTCCTTACATGGCATTTACATACATAGGTAATCCACAGCATATGCTAGGATCTCAATTACTTCCATTCCTTTCTTCCATTCTTTAGCTCTTCTCCATGCACATATTTTCCATCATGCTTGACCTAAATTGGTTGGTTATGGGAGAGTGAGATTCTACATAATCTCAGTAGCAAACATTACCACTTAAATATGCAAGATGGATGCTAATGCATGATATGTAATTTCATTAAACTTTATTTGATTATTGACATGCCATCATGCTATATACTTTTACATAAAGTGCATGGCCATGGAAAACACGTTATGCACAATACATTCAACATAATTTATCATGTCACAACATCATTCAAATATCATATACATGTCAACACATAAGCATACCACATCAAGCACATAAAGAGGTAAGTTCACTACCTTACACTTAAGCTTTCCTCTTGATCTTTTGTACTTGTTCCCTAGCTTACCAACCATGAAGCCTTTATGTCAATCACTTCCGAACATCTTCTTGGATGTTTCAAGGTCCTAAACACATTCATATTCATCACATAATTCATTAGGACTCATGAACTCCAACCATGTTCAAGACTAACCTTGTTACACTCTTTCTTATCATAACTTTCTCTAATCTTCACTAACGGATGTCTTGAATTTATCCTACACAATTCCAACTTTTGAATCCATTTATGAGCTTATAATAATGAAATTCTAGCTCCTTCATGGCCTGCTATTCAGAACCAAACACATGCACACAATTCTTTCAAAAATTCTCATTTTGATTCTAATGCTTCCCATACTTGTTTCTCCACTTTACCCCACATAACTTTTCATTTTAAAATCATTGGAAGCATCAAAATAATAAAATTCCAATCACTGTTCATTCGAGTGAACAGTACCATGAAGGATTTCAAAAACTATAACCTTAAGATTTTAATGTTTCCAAGGTTCAAAACCTTTCTAATCCTACACAAAATCATCATATAAAGTCAATGGAAGCATTAAATCATTGAAATTCCATTTCTTTCCCTCCTGAACCGTGCAGACTGAACAGGATACAGCATGGCAAAGTCAAGAATATCAACTTGATTCAACAACCAATCACTTAACTAGCTTGTTTAAGCTTCAATCATATGTTTCTAACTTTAATTTCTTCTTTCCCTTTTCATCTAAGGTTTTTGGGCAGCACCACCCCTTAGAGAATACTCAACCTTTTCCCCATAAAAACCCTAAGTTCAAGCTCCCAAATTAAAGGAAAATAAGCTAGGAGAGATTGCTTACCTTTAATCTCTAGCTTGCTTGAACTTTGGAACCTTGAATCTTCTTTGTCTTGGTTTGAGTTTCCATTTTGCAAGAGTTTCCCCAAGGGTTCATGAGGCCACGGTTTGGATGCAGATTTGAGGGGGTATTTATAGAAAAATCTTGGTGGAAATCAATAGCCAAAATTGATTTAGTTACTATTTAATCAAAAGGCCCACATTTAATCTTGGATTTAACTTTTTCAAAAAATAATAATTATGACATCATGTGGGAAAGCTCAAGGGACACCTCATGGGGGTTATGTGGCAAAATTCCAGTCCAATCTGGTATCGATCAGAGCAGTTTCATAACAACTGGACTATTTTCTGTTACTAATTTTTATAATATACTAGGATATGTATTATGTCTTAGAAATCAATGTCTAGACTTCTCATACCATTAAAAATTATATACTAAATATTTATCTACCGTCCATCCCTTGGAAAATGACCAAAATACCCTCGGTGTCCTTTCTTGCACTGTACTAGCCCTAAGGGCATAATTGTAATTTTACCCCTCTTTATACTGCCTTAGGACATATACTGGCTCTAACTAATCATATTTATACTATGTCTCATGTTTTTGGCCTATCCAGAATGACCACAATGACCTTCATCCTTCACTGGTACATTATGGGCATAAGGGGCATTTTTGTAATTTTACACTTTTCCTGTATTGCTTTGGTCTCTAGCCCACTTAACTGTCCAGTCACCTTCATAGGCTCATGATGGCACCATTTGGGACTTGATATGGGCTCATTGTCTTTATGCCCTTTATGGCACAAATTCTAAGACAACTCTCCTGACCTTATTTATTGGGTATTTTATATCACTGTAAAATCTCGTAATAATTCTACAGGAATCCTTTTCTGACTCTGTCAGTTTTATAAATTATTATATTAAATATATGAATTTTTTGTAAAGTTTCATCTAATTCTGAAGTATGAAAAATACTGCAATAATTCCTTCTGATTTTAGGAATTTATATTAATTTATCGGGACCTTAAATCAAAAATCAGTGACTCCTTAAACAGACCAGAATAACTTTATCTATCTACTGGAAAAATTTGGATCTAATATGATTTCGGTATTTTTGGCCTGTTTTGGCTCAAATTTCTGATAATTACATTTAGGTCCCTGAAATTTTGCATAATTGCACTTAGGCCCCTGAACTTTTAGCTATTTGCATTTAGGTCCCTTAACTTTTGAAAATTATACCTATGGGCCCAACTTTTGTTTCTACTTTCACTTTTTGTCTTTAACCTTTTCTACTTTGTGTTTAGGTCCTTTTCTTTCTTCAAGCCTCATTTAACCTTTATCATTTCTTCTGATCATCGTCATAATCCTTTCCAAACCTCTTTCCACTATCAGAACTATACGGATAGAGAAAAATTAGGATATAACAATACCCACCCAGATAAATAGTATATAACCAATAAAATGTAATGAAATCCTGCTGAAGGTGGAAAAGGTCCCATGAAGTCTATTCCCCAAACATCAAAAACCTCACAAAATATAATAGGTTGTTGTGGTATCTCATGCCATTTACTAATTTCCCAAATTTTTGGCACCTATCACAGGCTCTACAAAACTCAAAAGCATCCTTAAAAAGGGAAGGCCAATAAAAACTGGATTTAAGGACCTTAAGTGCAGTCATTTCCCCCCCAAAATGACCCGTACAAACTCATGAGTGGCAAGCTTCCAAAACTGATTTGTGATCGTGGTATGGGACATATCATCTTATTACTTGATATGAGCACAACTTCCACAAAAAAGACTTATCCCAAATAAAGTATTTAGACTCATTTTTTGAGCTTCTGGGCCTAAAATTTAAACAAATGAGATGGGATTAGGCTTATCTAAATAAAATTAACTAAATGAGCATACTAAGGTTCTACAACAGCAACTAAACAAAAAGATTGATCAGGGAAAGAATCATAAATAAGATCAAAACTAAGTACTCCCATTGTCTTTATTGGTAATCTGCTTAGATGATATGCAACATGATTCATATTTCCAGCTTGATCTCCACCTCAATTCCCTTACTAGATATAAGATGTCCAAGTACTATTCCATGATCAATCTTGAAATGGTACTTTTCAAAGTTCAAAATCAAATTTTTCTCAATACATCTAGCAAGGATGCTATCAAGGCTCTCTAAACACTTATCAAAGGAATGCCCATATATAGTAAAATTATTCATGAACACTTCATGCATTTTCGATGAAAGCCACAAATATAGAAAGCATACAACGCTGAAATATGCCAGGAGCATTACATAAACCAAATAGCATTCTTTTATAGGCATATGTACCAAAGGGGCGTGTAAAATTGGTATTTTCTTGGTCCCTCAGGTCTATTAGAATCTTGAAATATCCTGAATACCCATCTAGGAAACAATAATGGCTTTTCCCTGCTAATCTATCAAACATTTGATCAATAAAAGGCAAGGGAAAATGATTTTCCCTAGTAGAATCGTTCAAATTCCGATAATCAATATAAACCCTCCATGAATTTTGTACTCTAGTAGGTATTAATTCATTATTCTCATTCTTTACTACTGTCAGTTCGCTCTTTTTAGGCACCACATGTACAGGAGATACCCATTCACTATCTGAAATAGCATATATGATTCTTGCCTTCAACAATTTACTAATCTCCTTCCTAACCACATAAGAGATCAATGGATTTAACACATAAGAGATCAATGGATTTAATCTTATATGGGGCTGTTTAATTGGCTTAGAATCTTCACTCAGTAAAATCCTATGAGTGGAAAAAATGGGGTCTATCCCTTTTATATCAGTTAATTGCCAACCTAAGGCCTCTTTATTCTTTCTAATCATACTTAATAACATCGACTCTTCACTAACAGTTAAAGAACTGGAAATTATTACTGGCAATTTTGAATTTGGCTCAAGGTAAGAATACTTTAGGTTAGAGGGTAAATCTTTTAACTCTAATTCTGGGGGTTGAATAATAGAAGCGATCAAATGGGGAAAATCATTTAAATTAGAAATACTCCTTTTTGTAGACCCTTGGAGGTTGCTCATATTGGAAAGGTGTGTCTAGAGAATGGTATGTCCAAGTCATGATGGAAAGGTGTTTAGGTCAGGACTAGTATTCACAAAGAATGTGAGTCATGACTAGATAATACTTAGGTCGCAATAAGGATACACAGAGGGTGTTAAACACATCAAGCTACTATGATGGACAAAGTAACAGTAGATTGGTATTAGTCAGCCAATACCTCTGAGGTCTCATGTTTCTTAACACGATATAGTTAGACTAAGTAGAATAGTGACAGGGAGCATTTCCTTCTACTGACAGAGACAGAAGCTGACCAGTCTAAGGTCAAGAAAGTTGACCTATTCAACATAAAGAAAACTAAGATACAAGAGTTAGTTTAAGATAAGGCTAGGGGAACAAAACAGAATTGTTTCGTGAACTTAAAATCCTTATAAATTGAGATTAGACATTATAGGAATGATAAGAACAAAGGCGCCAATATCACTGAAGTTTATCGGCTAGAGGTTTAGTATGAGGTGTAGGCAAGCCAGATGTACGAGGCTTAGAAAATAGAAGACCAACTCAAGAAGGCATTCAGACGTAGATCCTCTATAAGATAGTCAGGAGTTGATCTACTATATGAAATACTTCATTAAGTTAGTCTTTCCTAAACAGAAGGTTCAGAAGTATGAGATCGAGATAGAGAGCTCATGGAGAAACCTCATTATCAAGGGACCCATAGATTAGTGTAGGGCACTCTAGATAGCAGCAAGGCTAACAGTAGCAAATGATAGATGGGATTCAGACAACTCAAGTTCTCCAGGAACAAGAAAGAGATGTTACTATCACGACAACCATAGCAAATGATCAAATAAATGTATGATATTTTAGAAGTATTTAGTTAACATGTCAAGCTTTATTTTGACACCAAGAATGCCTTATTCCGACATATATACAAAGAGAACAATATTTTTTAAATTTGGGACCAAGAACTATTTTTCTAGAAATTTGACCAAATGAACAATAAACTTTGACGTCAGAGTTGACTCAGTTAACTGATCAATTGGTCCAAGGAATTATTTTTCCTTTAAATTTTAAGATGTTAGCTTCATGTAGCTATTTGAACCACTCTTTCAATTTTTCTAGAATTAGTTATGATTTTTCAAAGTTTATCGCTTAATCTGAAATTACTATATGAACAGTACTCATAAAGAGTGAAATTCCATATTTTGTAATTGAACTTCAATGAACTTGTAGTGGTTCTAAATGCTACCGAATTGTCCCTAAGATGTAACAAAATAAGGTGTTACAATAGGGTTATTCCTTATAATACATTAATAGGGTGCATTTATGTTTTTGTTTTGATGAGCCAGACAACCACAATTCGTGCTCCAAATCAGATACCTAATTGATCTATTAGCTAATTGGAGCACTACACTTGTGTCTCTAAGATTGTTAATACCTAAGGCTAAGTATACTGACCAAGGCATTACATTAATAGCAACCCCTAGATCTAATAATGCTCCCTTAATATTAACCTTTCATATAGTGCATAGGCTTGTGTAAGATCCTGGGTGTTGGTGTCATTTCCTATTTTTCCCTATCTGTATATTACTGATAGTGGAAAAAGGTTTGGAAAGGATTGTGACGATGAATAGGAAGGAAAAACAATGACTAGACAAATGTATAAAGATGAGGGACTAAAATGAAAATTTTAAAAGTTATATGGTGCAAAGTGTAAAGTATTCAAAAGCTTTAGGCCATTAAATGTAATTTTTAAAAATTCAAGGGCGAAATGTTAATTATTAAAAGTTGAGCTAGAAAAGGCCCAAAAATGCCTAGAACCATATTAGTACCAAAGTTTTCCAGTAAATAGAGAAAAATATTCTAATCGGTTTGACACAACACAAAATTTTGATTTGAGGCTATGAAAAATTTATATTAATTTTTTAAGAAAGGGAAATTAAACAGTATCCTCTATACCTCAAAATTATAAGAAATTTGGCATAAAATTTCTATAATTAATATAAGAATTTATGCAACTGATAAAGCTCAAAAAGAAGTTCTATAGAATTTATTATGAAATTTACAGTGGATTAAAATACCCTATAAATATGTTCTGGGAAAATTTCTCGGGAGTTGAGCCTATGAAGGTAGTGGATCATGTAGAGGGCCCAAAAAGGCACCTTATAGGCCCAATATTATTTTTATATAAGTATGTGGGCCAGGGCTAACAAAGACCGGGAAAATTGTAAAATTACAAAAATGCTACTGTGTTGTGTCAATGAGCCATAGATAAATGAAGGGTATTTTGGTAATTTGACTAAGATTAGACAGTCAAGGAGAGTTCCCATAATGGTTTACCAAGGTCAGGGAATACTTTAATGATGTGTGAAAAGACAACAATGCCCTTTGAGAAATTAAAGTGAAATCGGACTTCGATAAAGGGTCTTGAAGAAATATATGGAATTTTTATCAGGACTTATGGGTCTCAAAAAATTATGATATTTTGCAAGGAATTTATTTTGTATTAGAATGAATTTATAAAAATGTTAGAATAATTAAAATCGGTGTCTAGTATTTATTTTAAAATTAGGATATTTTAAGGATATCGGTAAAAGGAAAATACATTGGGATTTGTGCCAATTTGCTATTGGACCAAAGGAAGGCCTAGGGCAGCCCAATATTTCATCCTAGGGCATTTCAATAAGTCCCAAAATTTTTCTTGGAGCCCAAGCCTAATAATGATTTTTTTTGAATTTTTGGAAAAGAAAATAAAAAGGAATAAAGTGAGAATTAGGGTTTACACATGGTGGGACCCACAAGACCTCGGACATGGTGTCCAAGGCAAGGGGAAGAGCATAGTTTTGCCATGTGATCTTATCTCAAGTTGGCTTGGTGGGCAAGTTTGATGTAAGAGCAATTATGAGCTATTCGATCAAAGAGTGCACAAAATGATCTTGGGCATCCATTTTCCATGAGATTTTCTATAAATACCCCCACTATTTCCACTCAAAACTATGAAGCAAGAACCTTGGGGAAACTATGGCAAAATGAAAACTCAAGCCAAAACAAAAAAGAATCAAAGGTCCAAAGTTCAAGTAAGCTAGAGAAAGTTAGATTGTAATGGATGAATGATTATGTGATGTTAGGATTTGACTGTGGACTCAAAAGAGACAGCCACACATCCAAGAGAAGTAAGAATAAAGACGCAAGGTTAAAGTGAAAGAAATCAAGCAAGTGAGGTAGTAAACTTATATGTATTGAATGTTATGCTTGGTAGTATTATGGCTATGTTGAATTGTGTTGCATATGTGTTTATGATTGAAGCTCTGATTCTATGATTACTTTGGCCAATTGTATTTCATATGTTACATGGAAGCATGCACATTACACAATGTTAACACTTTCACAAGCAAGCACAAGTATTTACATGAATGCATGCATTGTTTAGTACCGTTTGCTACTGAGATTTTCCCATAAATCTCACCCATTTCAAATAATCCCAATCCAACAAGTTTGTTAATGATGAAAGAGGTTGAAGAAGAATGAAGAGAAGATAGGGATTGGATAGTATAAATGTTATGTGAAGAATTGTTATATATAATGTTGCTATATGACCAATATAAGTAGTGATAGTCATGATGTAATGAAAAATAGTAAATCATGAGATAAATGTATGAACTTCTACAGCCATTTGGCTAACATGTCAAGCTTCATTTTGATACCAATAACACCTTATTTCGATGTCTGTACAAAGAGAACATCTTTTCCAAATTAAGGGACCAGAATCTATTTTTTGAATGTTTAACCAAATGAACAGTAATAGACTAAGAATTTGTCCTAGAAATTATTTTTCTATTAAATTTTGAGATGTTATCTTCATGTACTTTTTTGAACCACTTCATTTCCATTTTTTTATAATTAATTATGATTTTTTGAAGTTTGTCACCTAATCTGGAATACCATATGAACAGTAACTCAAGAAGAGTAAAATTCTAGATTTATCTAATGGACTTACAAGGTCTTGTGAGTGGTTCTAAATGCTACTAAATGGTCCCTAAGATGTGTGAAATATCATATCCCAATTTTTAGGCCTAGAAGCCTAGTATGTAGCCTAAAAAAGATATGCTACCAGACCCTACTGAGAAAAAGTCTCAGACGTATACAAATGATGTTTATGGACTAAACTACAAATAATGAAAAGTTAAGGAAATAAAGAGGGACTAAGGGCATTCTGGTAACTTGCTAAGGGATGGCTCTTGGGAACTGAGCTATCAGAGTTCTTGGACTTGATTAGAGACCCAAGATGACATTCCTAGATGTTCAAAAATGGGGCCCAAGAGTGATGTGGGTCCAAGTGATATTAAAATAATATTTTAGTACTTTTTCAATAAAGTAAAGTTACCCGGTCAAAGATAGAACTGGGAAAAGTGATCAGATAAGGCTTTAGACTTATCTAGAACCCTGAGGTGGCATGAAAGGTGTCCTCATGGGACCCACAAGGAACCACATGTCATGAGTCTAGAAAAAGCTAAGGACACATGGCACAATCTCATCTGTTCATTCCAGGAAAAGACTCTAGAATTATCTGGAAACGCTGAGTTAACTGGTGAGGTATCCCAAGGGCCCCACCATTGTGCCACCTAGAATGTGAGGTGTCCCATTGATGATTTCACTTTGATGAGTCATTAAGGATGATGATGTCATTATGATAATGTAGGTAAGGCTTCTCGAGGAAGTTAAGCGATCTGAGCCATTCATCGTGATTCGATCTGGACCATCCATTCCACCTCTACTAAACTATAAATACCCCCACCCCTTCAAGGAAATCCATGGCCAAAGCAATAAAGCAAGAGAAATAAAAGAGAAAGAGAGAAAGAAAGAAAGGAAGAGTTCTAGCAAAGCTAGGATCAATCCAATGAGCTTAGGGACTTAGCAAGCTTAGGAGTAAGGTAAGTAATTTATTCTAGTCCCTGCTATAATAAATTAGAGGATTGTTCTTATGAAGTTAATAGTTATAATAGAGAAATATCTCTATTGATAAGGTTAGTCGTGGATATAAAGAAAGTTAGGGCAGTGTAAGATTAAGGATATTACCTCAAGTTAAGTATAAGTTAAGTAGAACTATACTGGATAGGATAATAATAAAGATATTATTATGCTATGTATAGGCTCTGACCTATGAAAAGAAGGAACCTTAGAGCAAAGGCTAAGAGCTAGAGGAAAGGCTACACATCAGGTAGTAAACTTACCTACTTGTATACATATATTGCTTGGATGTTTTATGTGATGTGTACTTACCTTGATAAGGTGAAGCATGTATGATATTTTTCTAGTAAATAGTAGACATGCTAAGCTTCAATTTGATATATAGATCGTCTCATTTGGATGTCTACATATAGAGATATGATTTTTCAAAGTTGGGACCATAAATGATAGAATCAGGGGAAGATGCTGGATCAAAATTAAACTTTGAGCATTGACCGACATTGACTTAGTGAAGGTGTAGTCAACAAATTATTTTTTCCTGAAATATCATTAAGTTAGCTTTGTGTATCAATTTGAACTACTTTATTTTGATTTTTCTATAATTAGTTATGATTTTTCGAAGTCATATCACTCCTCTAGAATTTGCACAATGAACAGTACTCGGTAGAGTAAAATTCTAGATTATGTAATTGACTTCAATGACCTTAGAAGTGGTCCCAGATGCTACCTTTTGGTCCCTAAGACGTAAGAAAATAAGGATGTTGCACGAAAGTAAGGATGTTTCATTTTGGTATCAAAAAAAAGTTTCTGGCATCAAATAGGATAATCCCCATACTCTAACTCTAAGTAGTAAGTACTTTGTTATATTAAGATATTGGTTGGGATAGTTAGCATTGCTTATTTAAGCAAATGTTACAGAAGTAGATATGGGATTTCATAAAGTTAAGTCAGAGCCTTCAGTTAATAAGGGAGACCCCCGACCAATAATGATATATGAAGATGATGTACATCCAGACTTTGATCCTCTTTTAGATAGTGAAGAGAGTACAAATGGTAATATAGAGGATCAATCAGGGAGGTCTATAGTAGAATATCCCATAGATGTTTCTATAGACTCAAACCTATAATCTGGAGGTTATGTAGAGATTCAGCCTAATGTTGTGCATGCACTAGATGATGTTGCACCAGATGAGTCTAGTGACTCTATAAAGTATGAGTTTATGGGAGTACCCTCTAACCCTAATGTAAGCCATATTCCTCTGATGAGAGGAAAAATTACAGCTAAGGAAGCTGAGTACTGGTACTGGATTATGGGTAGACTAGATATTATTCCTCCTTTACTAGAGTTTAAGGATACATTTGATATGAGTAACCTACAACAACCCCTTAATCCAGAGATCTAGTCAGAGTCTACGATAATCCTTTTCCATTCACAAATAATACTGATAATGAAATAAGAGTTTTGATGTGATATAATGAAATGATAGTTGGTTGAACATCTATAAGGATATGTTCCCTATTTAATGTGATTATGATAGATAGATATGAATGAGTTTCAATTAACTCAAGCTCAGTAAAGTTAAGCATGAGAATCGGCCATTGCTAGAATGAAGACTGGACAAAGAACATTAGAAGATAATGTTTAGAGAAAGCTTTGTCTAAGTCACAATGTGAAGATATTTTGGTTACAACTAAAGTTTACAGAGAGTATGAGTCGCGACTAGCCAGTACTCAGGTCGCGACTAGGATGCATAGAGATCTAATGATAAGAATAAAGATGCTAGCCTCACTGAAGTTTATCAGTTAGAGGTCTAGCACAGCATGTAGGCAAGCTAAATAGTAAGAGGCATTGAAATATAGAAGATCAGTTAAGAAAATGTTCAAAAGTATATCCTCTATATGATTGCCAAGAGTTTATCTATTTTATGAAAGATTCATTCAACTAGTCTTTACTGAATAGAATAATAAGAAGTTAGAATGAGACTTGCCTAAGAATGAGCCTAATACATGGCTTAAGGTTAGAGACGTGATGTTAATAGATAAAAAGTTAAAGTTCCTGGAGCAAAGGGATACAATCATGAAGAGATAGTAACCTGGTAGACCTAGGGTATAGTAACCTAGAGAACAAAAGTAATAGTACTAGATGATTAATAAGATCAAAGTGACTTAAGTTAGTTAGAATAAAGAAAAGACCAAAAAGGAACCACAGTCTGGTCCAGAGCAGACTGATATATAGATAGAAAGAGTTAAGAGATATAGAGAGACACAAAAGTTACTACACAAAGATGAGAATTGATCCGCTCACCTGAGAAGTTTTTCTTGAATAGTTTATGAGAAGCATTCCTCTCAGTTAGATAGGGATAAGAGTAAGGCTAAGGTTAAAATAGAGAAAGAGAAACCCTTTGATGAATACTTAGCCAAGTTCATCCACATGAATAGTGAGAGTTGAATGACTAAGAAGTTAGTTCGCGGATTAAATTCTGTGTTACAAAGAAAGAGTTTTTCTCAGGTAGTTGTAGAAGTTCAATAGAGTGGTAGATGTATGCAAGATAAGAAAAGAAGTTTATGACGTCTAGAGAAAGGTAGCCACAATTTCAAAGATAAAGTGACTCCCATATTCCTTGTGTAAGAAAGAGTAATGAAAGGTTGAGTCTATACCCTAGTAAGGGGGTAACATGGCAGCCTAAGTTAAATAAATAGTTATTTTAGGTTCTTGAATAAATTGTCAGATCCTAATCAGATAATGTGATAGATAATCTAGCAAATAAGGTGATAAAAGGAAAGAATACTTTAAAGTTTACCTAGCTAATTGTTTACTTGCAATGTGAGTATGAAGGATGGTTGAGCAAATTGTGTAATGATGATATGTCTTATGTTGCCATAAGTTATGATGAACAATTGCATCTCCTTATAGTTTTTATATGATGGCATGCATGTTAGAGAATGCTTAAATGATTGTATCTCCTTGCATATTATGCATGTTAGAGTATGCTATGATGAATGAATACTCCCCTTTTACATTTCATGCAGGGTAGAGTATATATGACGAGAAAACTATGTTACTCCCATACCATACAACATGCAATTAAATACTTCAACTTGGTAATGATAAAGCAATAGAAAGGAATAAATGAGATTAGAGAATAAGGTTAATAGCGAATCTATAGACAAATGATTATTGTGCTCAGGACATACCCCTTCAGTAAGGATAAGATACATGAATGATATACCAGGAACATGAAATGAAATGAGAAGTATTTAGGAAAAATGATACAACTCTAAGAAGGAGCAGTATCTATGTAATAAAAGTTAACGTTCTTACAATAGAGCTAGATTGCTCTTGCAATATAGTCAGATTGCTTTTGAGATAGAGCCAAGAGAATGGACAGTTCAGCTCATGTAGAGTAATGTCTACCAGATGAGATGAACATATTATGATAGATATGTTCATGGTAGAGCTTATGTAGCTCTCTACAATAATAGACATAGTAAAGTTATGAAAGTTAGGAATGATCTGAGAAACTCCTGAGTAATAGAGGAAATGAGTAAAGTCATAATAGATAATATTGGCTTCTGTGATCATTTTTTGGGGAATTATATGTTGAGTTAATAACTAAGTGGAAGTGGCTAACCTTGTAACTTTGTCCGTTGGTTAAGTCTTCCAGAGATGAGAATACAGTACAACATAATCATAGTAGATTCTGGAGGATTGTAGTTAGATCCTAGCATGGCTCACATAGAATAGAATTTTAGGGTCACAGCTAGATCTTGAAGAGGCTTACGGTTGATCTCAGTAGATCCTGAGGGTCACAATAGACTTAGCCTAGAGAAAGAAAGTAATGAGCCATAAGTACAATATTTCTTTGGAAGAACGAATACTAAGGAAAAGGTTAAGGTAGGAAAGCCTCACAGTTGGTTAACTCATAACAGAGAAAGTACCCATGTTGTTAATTTCATATAGCCTTATCACTATTAGGGACTAAACGCATAATCTTCTTACACACGACAAGAACTAAGTAATCAAAGTTAAGGTTTTTAGTCCTGAGTAACAGATATTTATGAGTCTATAGATAATATGCTTAAGGAAGAGAAAAATAATATCTCATAAGATATAATAAGGGGTCAAATAAGAATAAAGAGATCCCTAAAATGAGATTACAGAGAATAAGAATGAGAGACAAATAGATCCTCCAGATGAGGATAAAGAGATTACCACGCCAGATAGACCCAAGAGAGACAATATGAGAAGGGTCTAAGATAGTAAAGTACTAGGGTTGAAGCCTATTATCACCAGTGCTTCATATTTTTATCGACACCTTTTAGTTAAGTGTGCTAAGGCAAGAGTAGTCCAATGATGGGTGACCCTTGGTAAGTGAAAAAGAAATGGTGTAAATGCAACAGAAGTATGGCATATATGCATAGAATTATATAAAATGATAGAAAGAGCTATGAAAAGTTAGAAAGGGTTATGAACAGTAAGAGACTAGAAACCTTATGTCAAGTCTAAATAAAATGGATTTGAAAGGAAATATTTATAAGAGTTTTCTCAAAAGCTAGCAAAGTTATAAGTTAAAAAGAAAGTTAGACTTAGATATAGCCAGATTTGGCTAGATATGCCATGATACAACATGAAAAAAATAGAGTGAGAATGCTATGAGAAACATGCAATGTGATACATAATGAGAAATATGTATAAAGAAGTACAATATGAAGTGGCTTTGTAGCTAGCTATGTAAACAGATAGAAAGGCTCCCTTTTTGAAAAGGATAAGATGTTTGAATGTTATGTTACAGATGAAATAGCAAGTGAGAGCTTTCACTCCTTGCATGAAATTCCAGGAATTATGTTATGTTTGTAAAATATGTTAAAGCTCCAAATGTTAAAGCAATGCAAACTCCATCTGATAGAGCTGTGCAAGCTCTAAGTGTTAGAGCGGTGCATTTAAGGAAATAAATGCTTAAGCTCCGATGTTAAAGCTTTGCATTCATGAACAGGTATGTACTTTTGCAACATGTTGGCCAGGCATTATGAATGTTAGAGTATGTGCTCCTATTTAGTAGTAAAGTAAAAAAAGGAAAATAATGACATAAGTCCTCTCTCTGTATTATGATTAATTATTAAAGATGATAAGAATAAGAAGTATAACGATATGGAAAAAAATTGAAGATTTATGGAAGTTAAGTAATAAGAGATATGTGCTAGACAGTATGATGAGTAGTTGATGAAAACTCTAGAATATAGTAATATTTGAGAGAGTTTAAAAGGAATGGACACTACTCACAATTCTAGTTTGGTGAGAAGTCCATATGCAAATAGATGCATAGCAAGTAAGTAAGTAATAGAATGAAGTAGAGTTCAACTTTGATTGAATTGATTCAAAAAAGAAAAATAATCACAGTAAAGATATGAAGATCTGCGGATATGGAAAGTACTCCACTAAGATGTCAAGATAGAAGATAAGAGATAGATAACCCAATCCTTAGTCATAAAGTTGAAAAAGGATATATATATATATATCTAAGATAGTTGACTGAGGTCCTACGTAAATTTCGAGGACAAAATTTATTTTAAGGGGGGTAGAAATGTCATATCCTATTTTCCCCTATCTGTATAATACTGATAATAGAAAGAGGTTTGGAAAGGATTGTGATGATGAATAGGAAGGAAAAATAATGATTACACAAAGGTATAAAGATGAGGGACTAAAATGAAAAGTTTAAAAGTTCTATGGTGCATAGTATAAAGTAGACAAAAGCTTTAAGGCATTAAGTGTAATTTTCAAAAGTTTAAGGGCGAAATGGTAATTATTGAAAGTTGAGCTAGAAAATGTCCAAAAATGCCTGGAATTAGATTAGTCCCAAATTTTCCCACTAAATAGAAAAAATTATTCTGATCGGTTTGACATAACAAAGAATTTTGATTTGAGGTCCAGAAAAATTTATATTAAATTTTCAAAAAGGGGAAATTAATATAGTCTCTTCTCGACCTCATAATTAGATAATATTTGGCACAAAATTCTTATAATTAATATAAGAATTTATGAAACTGATAGAGTTTAAAAAGGAGTTATGTAGAATTTATTATGAAATTTACCGTAGATTAAAACACCCGATAAATACGTTTTGGGGGAATTTCTCAGGAGTTGAGCCTATAAAGGTAGTGGATCATGTAGAGGGCCCAAAATGGCACCTTATAGGACCAATATTATTTTTAGATACGTATGTGGGCTAGGGCTAATAAAGACCAGAAAAATATAAAATTATAAAATGCCATTATGTTGTGTCAATAAGCCAAAGATAAATAAAGGGTATTTTGGTCATTTTACTAAGATTAGATAGTCAAGGAGAGTTTCAAGAATAGTTGAACAAGGTTAGGGAATACTTTGATGATATGTGAAAAGACAACAATGTCCTTTGAGAAATTAAATTGAAATCGGACTCTGATAAAGGGTGTTGAAGAAATATAGGGATTTTTTATCAGGACTTATGGGTCTCAAAAAATTATGACACTTTGCAAGGGATTTATTTTGTATTAGAATGAATTTCTAAAAATGTTAGAACAATAAAAAGAGGTGTCTAGCATTTATTTTAAAATCAGGATATTTTAAGACTATCGGTATAAGGAAAGTGCATTGGGATTTGTGCCAATTTGCTATTGGACCTAAGGAAGGCCTAGGGCAGCCCAATATTTCATCCTAGGGCAGCCTAATAAGTCCCAAAAGTTGTCTTGGAGCCCAAGTCCAATAATGAATAATTTTTGAATTTTTGAAAAAGGAATAAAGTAAGAATTAGGGTTTGCTCATTGTGGGACCCATAAGACCTCACACATGGCATCCAATGCAAGGGGAAGAGATGATTTTTGTCATGTGATCTTATCTCAAGTTGGCTTGGTGGGCAAGTTTGATGTAAGAGCAATTATAAGCTATTAGATCAAATAGTGCACAAAATGATCTTGGGCATCCATTTTTCATGAGATTTTCTATAAATACCCCCACTATTTTTGCTCAAAATCGTGAAGCAAGAACCTTGGGGGAAACTATGGCAAAATGAAAACTCAAGCCAAAATAAAGAAGAACCAAAGGTCCAAAGTTCAAGTAAGCTAGAGATTAAAGGTAAGCAATCAATCATATCTTATTTTCCTTTAATTTAGGAGCTTGAACTTAGGGTTTTCATGGAAGAAAGTTGAGTTTTCTCTAAGGTGTATGTGTTGTCCAAAACCTCATATGAAAGGAGAAAGAAGAAATAAAATTAGAGTTATATGATTGAAGCTTAAACAAGCTAGTTAGGTGATTGGTTGTTGAATGAAATTGATATTCTTGACTTGGCCATTGAAGATATATTTTGGTCTGTACTGTTCATCATATAAGGAGATGGAATTTCAATGATCTAATGCTTCCATTGAATTTATATTATGATTTTGTGTAGGATTGGATAGGTTTTGAACCTTAAAAATATTAGAATTGAAAGTTGTAATTCTTGAAATTCTTCTCTGTTACTGTTCACTCATATTAATAGTGATTGAAATTTCATAATTTTGATGATTCCAATAGTTTTAAAATGAAAAGTTATTTGGGATTAAGTAGATAAACAAGTATGGGAAGCATTGGAATAAAATGAGAATTTTTGGAAGAATTAAGCATGTTTTTCAAATATGTTCATAATAGTGCATAGGAGCTAGAATTTAATTATTCTAAGCTCATAAATGGATTCAAAAGATGAAATTTTGGAGGGTAAAGTCAAGATATCAATTGATTCAAATGCCAAGTCCATTAGTTAAGTCAGGGAAAGTTAATGTAGTTAAATGAGCTTAATGTTCAAGAGAAAGTTAGATTGTAATGGATGAATGATTATGTGATGTGTACTCCAAAGGGGCAGCCACACATCCAAGAGAAGTAAGAATAAAGAGGCAAGGTTAAAGTGAAAGAAATCAAGCAAGTGAGGTAGTAAACTTATCCTAAACTTATATGTATTGAATGTTATGTTTGGTAGTGCTATGTCTATGTTGAATTATGTTCCATATGTGTTTACGATTGAAGCTCTGATTCTATAATTACTTTGGCCAATTGTATTTCATATTTTACATGGAAGCATGCACATTACATAGTGTTAACACTTTCACAAGCAAGCACAAGCATTTACATTAATGCATGCATTGTTTAGTACCATTTGCTACTGAGATTTTCCTATAAATCTCACCCATTTCAAATAATCCCAATCCAACAAGTTTGTTAATGATGAAAGAGGTTGAAGAAGAATGAAGAGAAGATAGGGATTGGATAGTATAAATGTTATGTGAAGAATTGTTATATGTAATGTTGCTATATGACCAATATAAGTAGTGATAGTCATGATGTAATGAAAAATAGTAAATGATGAGATAAATGTATGAAATTTTACAGCCATTTGGCTAACATGTCAAGATTCATTTTGATACCAAGAACACCTTATTTTGATGTCTGTACAAAGAGAACAGATTTTCCAAAATAAGGGACCAGAATCTCTTTTTAGAATTTTTGACCAAATGAATAGTAATATTTGATGAATAAACTGTATTAATTGACTAATCATTTGGTCTATAAATTATTTTTCTATTATATTTCAAGATATTATCTTCACGTATTTCTTTGAACCACTTCATTTCAATTTTTCTAGAATTAATTATGATTTTTCGAAGTTCATCACCTAATTTGGAATACCTTTGAACAGTAACTTGAGAAGAGTGCAATTCCAGATTTAGCTAATGGACTTACAAGGTCTTGTAAGTGGTTCTAAATACTACTGAATGGTCTCTAAGACGTACCAAAGTAAGGATGTTTCACTTGGCACTTAACCAATAATTCAGCCTTAAAAAGTGATGACACATTAGTACTTACCTAAATTCTCTTAATAGGCCTAAACTTTTTCTTATCAGTACACATCTCTTTTAAAAATTTAACATATTTAGGATTTCTTTTGAGGAATTCAATCACAAGGATGTTTATTTCTAACTTATTGAAGATATTGAAAGCATCTTTTTCAAATTCATAATCAATCTTTTTCTTTCTAGCAAAATACACATTTGGAAAAGGGAGATCCTTTATACTTACATCCTTTCTATATGCGTAGAGACTCCTAGCTTTCTCAACTTAGCCTTCTCCTCAATTTGCTTTCCCTTGTATGCTGAACTTGGAATTATCACTTCATCTTCTTGCTTTTCTTATATTCCCTTTTGTGAGTTATTCTCTTAGGTTGCCTACTTGACCATAAGTTGTTGTCTTTAATACTCTCTAATTTCCCAATCTTCATTTATATTGCTGAATTTTCAACTTTAGCATCTTCCATATCCTCCCTTGCTGTTTCATCTTCCTTATATCAGACTTCTCTCCCACTTCTGAGTGATATGGCATTTAGACCCTTTAAATTAATGGCAGTGTTCAAAGGTATGCTGCCACTGCTCTTCGTTTGGATGTTACTCATTATATTGGCTGCTTGAGTTAAATGACTTGTAATATCTTCATTCTTAGAACTTAACTCCTTGAGTTTCCTGTGCACATTAGCATTATCCTTCTGCATGCTTTGAAGGATTGAAGCTATAGAGGTAAACTGACCATCATTTTCTTTGAGCTTGTGGTTTATATTGGTCATTATACCGTCCATGTTGTTTATCTGTGTAGCCATACTTTTCAACAACTTAGAAATCTCATCTAGTCTTGACTAAAGTATTAAGGTAAGTTGGAACCATAGACCTTGCATTATTTGGGTAGTTGCTTGAGGAAGCACCACCTCCTTGGAATTGTTTGGCCTATTTTCCCCACTCCCCCACCTGAAATTTGGGTGGTCTCTCCAACCAGGGTTGTATGTGTCACATCCTTACTTTTAACCTCAATTATACTCTATTAGAAGTGATTGAAACCAATTACATGATCGCTTTCTTTGAAAACATCCATTTGCAAAAGAATTATTCTTGGGGTACTGTTCACTTTTACTGTTCATTTGGTAATTCCAGAACATGTATCCTACTTTGAAAATTCATAATTAATTGTAGAAAATCAAAATAATATGGTTGCAATTTCTAATGAAATCTCTTTCATAGATCTTTGAGGGAAAAATATGGAACTGAGGTCTTCTTGTCCAAATGAAATCAGTTTATTCATTGAAAACACTGTTCATTTGGTAAAATATGGAAGTTTCAGTTTATTTGCCTTAATTCAAAAATTCATTTCTCTTTGGTTACTTGTCCAAATGAACTGTGTTACCTATGGATTTTAAGCTCTAGAAGTCCTCTTTAAGATCATAAAATTTGATAGAGAAATACTTTCATTTGATATATAAAATCATTGCTTGAATGTCGCTGCCTCTAAACGCTTACTTCATCTCACCTCCAGATTTTAACTTCAACTTAGAAAAATCATAACAATTCGAATTCTTACCCAAATGAGGCGTTCTTGGTGTTCATTTAAAGATCTGTATCTTAAATTTAATCATACCAAGTTTCAGACTAAAACGCATTGATTTAAGTGTCAGAATCATCATCACATCACCACAGCCTCAAAACATAGTTACAGAAACATACACCATGCATACTAGCATATCATCCCATAATGTCATGTAACTTTTTATACAAACTTAGTCATCAACATCTAATCTCTTCCCTTGAGAGGATCCAGCACCTACAACATAGTTATGCATGTGGAAGGAATGAGATTTCATGGAAATCCCAATAGCAAGTTTCACAAACTATAATATCATGCATGAATAATTGGATGCTTAACATGTTATCATGAGATGAGAGCTACTTTATAATGGTACATAAGCAAACTCTAACACAAAACCCTAAATTCAAACATACTTGAATTTCCAAGCTTATACCACTTGATTCTAACTTGTTTAAGCTTATCTAAACTATCCATAACATAAAACTCATATTTTAACAAATATGAGAGCACTTCCAGCAGCAACCATAAGGGAAATATAGCATGAAAACTCCTTAAAACCATGAGTTAGCTTAGTAGAACAAAGCTCAAGATCAAGGGAGATGATTACCTTGATTGTTGCTTCACTTTGTGTGATTCTTTCTTGGTTGAATGGAAATTTTGCAAGAGTTTCCCTATGGTTCACCATGCATGCCAAATCCATCTGAATAGGGGCTATTTATAGAGAAATTTGGGTTGAAATGGATGGCCAAGATTGATTTGTGCACTATTTGATATAAGGGCTCACATTTAATATTGAATTTAACTTTTTCCAAAAAGAATAATTATGATATCATAAGGGAAAGCTCAAGGGACACCTCATGGGGTATGTGGTGCCATTTTCATGCAAGGAAGCTTCTGGAAAAAATTCAGTCTAATATGGTACCAATCGGAGCAATTTCACAACAACCGTATTATTTTCTATTCCTAATTTTTATAATATACCGGGATATATATTTTGTCCTGGAAATCAATGTCTAGGCTTCTTATACCATTGAAAATGATATAATTAATATTTATATGCCATCTATCCCTTGAGGAATGACCAAAATACCCTTGGTATCCTTTCTTGCACTATATTGACCCTAAGGGCATAATTGTCATTTTACTCCTCTTTACACTACATCAGAGCATATACTAACTCTAACTAATCATATTTATACTATATGTCACATTTTTCCCTGTCCATAATGGTCAAAATACCCTCCATCTATCACTAGTACAATATGGGCATCCAGGGGCATTTTCATAATTTTCACATTTTTTCGGACTGCTCTGGACTCTGGCCCAAAAAACTGTCTCATTACTTTATTGAGCTCATGATGGCACCATTTGGTCCTTGATATGGGCTCATTGCCTGTATTTCCTTTGTGGCCCAATTCAGAATACAACTCTCCTGATCCTATTTATCGATTATTTTATTTTAATGTAAAATCCCGTATGGATTCTACAGGATTTCTTTCATGACTCTGTCAATTTTATAAATTCTTATATTAAATATATGAATTTCCTATAATGTCTCATCTGATTCTGAGATCTAAAAAATACTGTAATAATTCCTTTTGACTTTAGGAATTTATATCAATTAATCGGGACCTCAAATCAAAATTCTATGTCACGTTAAACTGACCAAAATATTTTTGTTTATCTACTAGTAAAATTTGGGTCTAATATAATTTCGAGCATTTTTGCCTGTTTGGGCTCAATTTTTCCATAATTATATTTTGGTCCCTCAACTTTTGAATAATTGCACTTTAGTCCCTGAACTTTTCATTAATTGCATTTAGGTCCCTCCTTTTTCTTCTACTTTAACTTTTTGCCTTCAAGCTTTTCAATTTTCATTTAGGCCCCTATTCTTTCCTTAGTTATTAATCCTTCCCTTTCCTTTCTCAATTTGATACAGTTTATTCCAAGAATCTCATCCATTGCAGATAAACTGCACAGTTACACTAAGCAAGAAAATTGGGGATATGATAGTATGCGTTGGAGTATAGGTGTCTCTTCTGGTATTGATTTTGTCTCCATTGATACATTACTGCTACTTCTTTATATTGTCTATCACATGTACTTGTAGAATGCATCATTGAACCGCATGACTCACATCCTGTAACTGGTGCTTATGAGGTTCCCACTACATCAGCTTGCTTTATGGAATACAGCTCTCTTTCAATTAAATTCATCATCTTTTCCACTCAATTTCCTAAAGCTGCTATTTTTGCCAAAATCTCTTTTGAATTACCTGAAGATGATGAGGTCATTCTCCTTGGATCCTCAGTTTGATGGTCTTCATTAGTTATTTTCTGGAATATTTCCCAACTTGCTTATGGAGTCTTATCTCGCAAAGATCTATTTGTTGTTGTATTCAAGGACACCTGATTGTGAGGGAGTAGACCATCAAATAAAATCTCTACTAGATTAGTGTTATATTCCCAATTTTTTTATCTGGTATGTATGTATAGTTTGTATGTAATAAATATGGGATTCTCTAAGGAAAGTGTACAAATTTATGGAAGAAAGGGATTAAAATGTAAATAATAGACAGTTCAAGGACCTAGATGGAATTTATAAATGTTATATGGCCAAAATAGAAAGTAGAGAAAAAAGTTGGGCCATTAAGTATAATTTCAAAAAGTTTAAGGACCTAAATGTAATTAAGCAAAAGTTCAAGGGGCAAAATCCTAATCATGAGGAAGTTGTGCCAGAAAAGCCCCATAACTGCCTAGAAATGTTGTAGTCCAAAATATTACCAGTAAATAGAGAATGAAAATTGGGCCAGGCATATTTTTCAGAATTTTAATCTGAGGCCCCAGATATTGATATTAATTTTTAAAGTTTAGAGATTATTATAGGTCCTTCTGGATCTCCTAACTAGATGAAATTTAGCAATAAATTCCCATAATTAATATAGAAATTTATAAAACTGACAGAGCTCAAAAAGAAGTTATGTAGAATTTTTAATAGAATTTATAGTAGAATTATATGCCCGATAAATACTTTTGGGTGAGGTTTTTGGGAATTAAGCCATAATTATATTGGACCCATATAGAGGCCAAAAATAACATCCAAAAGGCCCAATAAGATGTTTGACTATCAAGTAGGCTAGTATCCAAATGAACCCGAAAAAAGTGTAAAATTACAAAAATGCCCCTGTGCTGTAATAATGAACAAGAGATGGATGGAGGACATTTTGGTCATTTTGGATAGGTCAACAAACATCCAGACAAGTATAAGGGTGATTAATCAAGGCTAGTATAAGCCCTGATAAGAAGTAAAGAGGTGTGAAATGACAATTAAGCCCCTAGGGTTAATATAGTGCAAGAAAGTGCACTAAGGGTATTTTGGTCATTTCTCAAGGGATGGTTGGCAGATAAATACTTAGTCTAACAATGTCAATGGTAGGAAAAACCTAAACACTAGTTTTCATGACATAATACATATTCTAGAATATTATAAAAGTTAGAAACATAAAATAGTCTAGTTTTTGTGAAACTGCCTAGATCGGTACTGGACTAGACTATAATTTTTCCTATAAGTATTTCTACTTTTCTTTATCCAAACACAACCCTAAATGATGTCATGGATGATGTCATTAATGAGGCTTCTAGGGCAAGTTTGATGGAAGGTGGATTATGGACCATTAGATCAAATAGTAACCAAACTAATCTTGGCCTTCTATTTCCACCCAATCTTTTTTATAAATACCCCCCAATTCTATAACTGTTCGGAAGATTAGAAGCCTTAGGGAACCTTTGTCAAAATTCACTTTGAAGCAAGAAAGAAGCATACACCTTGGAGCAACAAGAAAAGTAACTAGTTCCTTTGATCTTGCACTTTGTTCTAGCAAGTTTGCCCTTGATTTTAAGAGGTTTCTATGGCACTTTCCCTTTGATTTTGCTGCTGTTCATGCTGTTCATATGTGGTGGGAATATGAATTCTATGTTATGGATAGTTTAGACAGGCTTAAACAAGCTATAATCAAGTGGTATTAGCTTAGAAATTCAAGTATACATGTAGTAAGCATTTTATGTTCTTGCCTGCCACTGTACGAATCATTGTTCATATGTTAGAATTTCATGATTTTGATACTTAAAATGGGTTTAAACTGGAAAATTGTGTGGGGATAAAGTAGTGAAACAAGTAGTGGAAGCATTGGAAGCAAAATGAGAATTTTGGGAAAATAAGGGTAGACATTTTGATTCTGTACAGTAGCCAAGGATGTGGTTTGATTTTGGAAAATCTTATTTCATATTTGGATTCTACATGAAATATTATGTGGAAATGAACCATGAGAATTTATTTTATAAAGATGGAAGCATAAGTCATAAAGTAGACAAAGAATGGAATCTAGTTAGAACCTAGTCTTGGAATTGTTTTGAAGTTGAGTTGTAACTTGATGTTACTTTGTAATGGCTAGGTTTTGACATTTGTGAGGGAAGAAGACCATCTCAAGAAGAATTTGTCAAGGATAACTTAAGAGGTAGTAAGAATACCTAACTATAATGTTATGTTTGTTTGATTGGATGCTTGCTTGTTATTTGTGATGTTTGGTTGAGCTTAAGATTATACTATGATGATGATGATGAAGTTTGAATGATTGCAACTCCTTGCAACTAATGTCATGACAATATGCATGTTAGAGTTTTCTTATGTATGAATATGAAGTAGCTCCCATCTCATGATTACATGTTAGGCATTTAATCAATCATGCACGATATTATAGTTTGTATGACTTGCTATTGACATTTTCATGAAATCTCATTCTTTCTATATGCATAACCATGTTATAGGTGATGGAACCTCCCAAGTAAAAGGTTAAATGTGGATGTTTGAATTTGTGTAATAAGATATGCTTACTACTTGGCACTATGAGATGACTTGATAGGATACCTAGCATATTATAGTGTTTTTGTATTATGAGGTAGTAACCTTGTGACAGTAATTATGATGACTTAACCAATGAGTTTGGATGTGAAATTTGGCATGAAAGTAGCTAAGATACTAAATAGACACCAAAAATGTCTCAATTGGTTAAGTCTTCGATTTAATATGATTTTTCTAAGTTGGATATAAAATCTGAAATTGAGATAAAGTGAGCGACTGGAGGTAGTGACGTTCAATCGCTAATTTCATATAGTAAAAGAATGAATTTCTCTAGGAAATTTTGTCAACTTAAATAACACATTTGGAGCTCTAAATTCATAAGTAACACATTCCATTTTGACAAGTAATCAAGGAGAAATGAATTTTTGAATTTAAGGCAAAGAAGCTGGAACTTCCAAATTTACCAAATGAAGAGTGTTTTCAATAAATAAACTAATTTTATTTGGACAATGAAACCTCAATTTTATATTTTTCCTTCAATTTTAAATACAAGAGCTTCCATTATAAATTGGAACCACTCCATTTCAATTTTTTATATTTAATTATGAATTTTCAAATTTAGCTATGTATTCTGGATTACCAAATGAACAGTACTCGTGAACAGTTGTGGAGCTTTGATTTCTTGAAAATTCATATTTATAAATCAAATAGATATGTTATTAGTGATGGGTTGCTTGTTTATGTCTAACTAAGATTATGCATTGGAGATGAATGCTCTAGGGAAATTGAATACTGAGGGTTAATAAGGGATAAAAGTTGAATTCTCAGTCAATTAAGATAAAGTTTAAGCCTTAGTTAGTTAAGTTTAAAAGAGAGTTGAGATTAATAGATAGCTTCTTGCATGATAGTAATCCTTGAGGATAGGGGAAACTTAAAAGTATGAATAACTTAGAGATATGAGCTAGTTCATTTCTCAATTAGTTAAAAGGAAGTAACTGACTCAATTATGGATCACCATGGGGCCAGGGACACAAAAGTATTTTAAATGTCAAGAGATGTTATGATGGAATAAAACTAAATATGTTTATTAGAAGTTTAGGGAAAGGTAGTAATAGATTAAGAGACTCCCCTATATAAGGAAGAGTAATGCCTGATATTCAGATAAGATAGTTAGGATTGAGTCTATACCCTGTATTATAATAGGAAGGTAAAGTGGCAACCTAAGCTAGATGAATGAATATAGTAAAGGTAAGATGGCCTAACAAAATATCATCTCATATTCCTGAATTGATGAATAGGATCTTGGAGATAATAAGATTAAAATAAATAGCCTAATTAATTTCTCAGGAATTAATATGAAGAGGTGATAAGAGATAGAGAATGAGACATATAGTTATAGGGAACTAGTATGATGCGAGATAAGCATGCTTAAGATAATGTTGAAAGACATTCAGTTTTGGGGTTAGGTTGAGAGGCTCATAAGTAAGGGATACTATGTACAAAAGTTCAAACCACCTAAATTTTCTTAAGAATTGGGAACTAGTCCTCTGAGTTTGACATTGCTCTAGATAGAGCAAGAAACCCTACCCTTGTAGGAAGGGGATGCAGTTGAAATGGGGTTGATGTTGCTTTGACAAAAGAACATGTCCTCCATTGAGAATAGAGATGGGTAGATAAGGCAAGGCAAGGCAAGCAGAGTTGACTTTACCCCAATAAATGTACAATTGGACAAGAATAATGTTTAAGGATAAAATTTAGAAGAATACTAATCATATAAGAAATAATAGATTATATAAGTCCTCTCCTTCTAATTTATGAACAAGAAGATGATTTTATAGTTGACTTTGCAGATAGATAAAAAGTCTCCCTTTTTTAGGGATAAGATGTTTGAATATTATGCTATAGATGAAGGTTTTGGAAAATGTGCCCTAGGAGCCAATCATTGTCTTATGAATATTATTGATTTATGAATTTATTAATTGTGTTATCATATTATTTGCATGTTTATTGTGATGACCATCCTTGGATAATTCATGATCTTATCTTAAATGTCCCTGGTCGGTCATCTATATGGGAGCAAAGATGAAATAAGGCCAGTATGACTTTGAAGATGTATAGAGATATAAATCAAAGTCATAGTCACATGCAAGAGTACAAGGTGTTGGACCGACCCGCTATGAGAGAGCTGCATGGGTTACGTCATAAGCTTCTCTCATATACAAACCATGTCACTATGCCCTTTGACCTGAGATCATCATGGATTCCTACATGACAAACGCTCAGCTTTGACCTAGTCAAAAGTCACTTTTGACCGAGTGATCATAAAGACTATGTTCGGTCTTAGTGGTTTTTCATGCGGAGGAATGTGAATGGTCAAGATGAAATTTGTCCCTCACATTCATAGAGAGATATTACTGGACCCTTCGTTGAGTGAGTCTGAGAAATGTATGGCCATACTGTAATGGAAAGGTAGTTCCATTTCTATAGTCAGACTACTCAGGGATCGAGAAAGTAATGGTCAGGAATAGGAGGATGACATTATCCATGCCTCATCCATGACCAAAATATCGTGTGACAGAAGGGACATGATATGGTTGTATAAAAGGTTACATCGTTTATCGATCCTCATATGATTTGGGTAGTTGTTATGTCTTGCTAGAGATCGCTTGCGACTTGTGGGCCAGTATAGCAAATGGCCCACTTCCAACTTCATATGGGCCTACAGGGTCGCACACAAAATAGCCCAACACGAGCTATGATGTCCAGATTCATTGAATCTAAGACGTGTCCAGATTCAATGAATGATCCAAGGTTGATGTATATATTTATTTATATTTATATTCGTATATATATATAAATTCATATATATATATATATATATTATATAAGGGATATATAGGATTTAATTTATAAGGATAAATTAAATCTCTATCATGTTTGAATTTGAAATTCAAATTGATAGGATATCTCATATAAGAGATATTTACAAGATTTAATTTATAAGGATAAATTAAATCTATATCACGTTGGAATTTGAAATTCAAATTGATAGCATATCTCATATAAGAGATATTTACAAGATTTAATTTATAAGGATAAATTAAATCTCTATCACGTTTGAATTTGAAATTCAAATTGACATGATATCTCAAATTTGATTTATGAGAATAAATCAAATATAGTCCAGTCTTATCTTTATTTTAAATTAAATAAATAAGTGAATTAAATCTGTGGGACGGATTTAATATCAACATTATTTATTTAATTAGTTTCTTATCAAATTATACAATATATGATATTGTATTAATTTCAGAATTAATATAGATTAATTTCAAAATCCAATTCGGTTGAGAAAAATGCAGAGCATCCTATATATCTGATTTTAGGAGCTACATTTTTTTAGACTACACATAACACAAAAGGCCGAAGGGAATCTGCAAAAGGTTTGCAGATAAGAAACTGCTGAAGTAGAGACGGAAAGGACAAATTCTTGAGAGAGCCTTGGAAGGACAGGAGACGCTAGCACGTCGTTCGTGGTTAGAACGCTGTTTGTGTGGATACCAGTAGAGGAAGCAGACCTGAGGCATCGACTTCTTGTGATTAGAAAGAGAGCACGAGCCATGGAGAGAAGCTGTGGACATCTTCTTGCGATCGGAAAGAGATCACCAGCCGCGGAGAGAAGCTGTGGAAGTCGCTGAGAAACACTAAGGGTAATGCTTCTTCCCACTTGACTTAAACATATATAGTATATCCTAGCAAGGAATGGAAAAATGTTTAAATTAATTTCCGCTGCATGTCTTCCAATTCCTTATAGAAATAGCAAGTAAAAGCTTTTACTCCTTGCATTAAATGTCGGGCACTATGTTATATTTGTAAAATATGCTAAAGCTCTTTATGTTAGAGAAATACAAGCTCCAAGTGATAGACTTGTGTAAGGTTTGAGTGTTAGAGCTGTGCATATTAAGGAAATGAATGCTTGAGTTTTGATGTTAGAGCTATGCATTCATGAGCAGGATATAGTCCTACAATGTATTGGCCAGGCATTATGCATGTTAGAGTATATGCTCCTACTTAATAGTAAAGTAATGAAAATAACAATTAATAATAGTTACATAAGTCTTCTCTCTATACCATTTATAATTGTTAGAAAATGGTAAGAGCGGTTAGTGGAGTAAGAAAACCCTTAAGACTCATATTATAAATTGATTAAAGTATAGTATGAGGCTTAAGTCAAACCTAAAACGATAGCTTGGTAGTTAGCTAGAGAATTGGTAAGGCCAAAAAAATGGTACTAATACATGGGAATGAATTTAAATCTTTCCATGTACCTAGAGTAGCAACCAGATACTACAGAGACGATAGGAATTAAGGCACCAACCTTGATAAAGTGTATTAGCTAGAGGTTTGGTACAAGGTGTGACTGAGCTACTTAGTACAATATACTGACGTATGAATAATCAGTTTAAGGAATGCTCAAAAGTAGATCCTCCATGTAATAATCTGGAGTAAATCTACATTAAGAAAGGCATTATTATGCTAGTTTTTTCCAAACGAAACAATCAGAGGCTAGACTAACACTTGTCTAGATACATGCCTAGCATACGGCTTAAATTTTGAGACGTGATAGTTAATTGATGGAGAGTTGATGTTCCCAGAATAAAGGAATTCCATCAGAAGGAACAAAGACCCAATATACCCAGTATAGAATATTTTGAATTAACAAAAACAACGACAATATATGAAAGATAAGATCCAACTGATTCAAGCTCGCCAGGAATAAGAGAGATATACTCCTATTACAATGACAGAAGCAGTAGTGATTGCTAGCTCGTAATGTATAGAGAAAGGGATAGGAAGGAGCCATAGTCTGATCAAGAGCAGACTAAAATTGGAAAAAAACCTAGGTCTACTAAGGAATAAGATAATATTGGATTACATAACCATAAACCGCCTATGTTCGATGGAACATTCAAGATCTCTAAAATATTGGAATATCTTTCAAAATTGAGGCGTAGTCAGTCATTTACGAATTAGAGAAAAATGTTAATAAATAGTAAAGGATGCAAAAGTTACCTTTTAGACAAAGAATAAACTATCAACTCAGAAGTTTAACTTAAGCAATTTTTACAAAAACCATTCACCTCAGTCCGTTAAAGATGAGCACGATGCTAAGTTAAAATGATAAGATAAGGTGGGAGAAGGGACCCTTTGATGAATACTTAGGTTAGTTCATTCATATAAATGATTAGAGATATACGACTGAGCAGGTTACTTATGGATTAAATTTCATACTATAATAAAGAATTATTCCCAAGCAATTACAAAGGTTTAACGGATTGGTAGGGGCATGCAATATTATAGAGAGAAGCTTACAATACTTAGAAAAGGGTAAGGGACAAAAAGTTAAGAAGTGATAATGAGTTAGAAATGCAAACATGCAATTAGAACCGCAGAGATGTGAGATATGTGGTAGACACCATGGATATAGGCTTTATTTAATAGGTCAAGGAAGTTGCTATAGATATGGCAAGACAAGACATTTTTCCAGGGAATATCTGTAAAATATGACAAATGAGAAACCAAATAAATTAAAGAACTTTTGCCTTGATTATAGAAAAGTTAAGGAAGTCACCTGATATAATCTAGGAAATGGTATGGATTAACGATCGCTAAGTAGTGCAATATATGACTCATGCACTGGTTATTCGTTTATAACAATGACTGTCAAGGGTAACTAGATCTTCCTATTAGCATTTTACCATATGATGAATGTGTTCCTATTCCCACTAGCTTAAGTATGGTAATACCCTATGTATGTTTAAATAGTAATATCCGGCATGCGCACTAGTAAGTTAACTTAGACCTGATATATTAATATTTACATGTTTGTAATAGATAAGATAATTAGCTCAAACTAATCCTTAATGATTGAAGTTAGGATTAGAATGAGAGTCTGAGATAAGATACTGATAATTAGTTAGTTAGGGAGTTATAATAAAAGAGATGATGGGATATGCTCAATATAGTTATAATAGATAAATATTATTGGCATACCTATAGACATATGATTATAGTAATAAGGATAAGTTCATCAAGAAGGATGAGATGTATGAATGATGAGCCACGAACATGGCACATATGATATGTAATGAAATGAGATATAGTTAAGAAATTGATAATGCAACTCCGAGAGTGCAGCATCTATGTAATAAAAATTAACGCTTTCACAATGGAGCTAGATTGCTCTTGTGAATAAGCCATATCACTTTTGAGATAAAGCTAGTTTAAGAAAATGGACAGTGCAGCTCATGTTAGAGCTATATCCGCCAGATGAGCTAAGAAATTGTTTTAGCAGTTATGTACATAACCATAATAAGAAAGATGAGATATACATTTTATATTAGTAAAGTATATGGTAGAGCCTGTGTAACTCTCTACAGTCTTGCATATATCAAAGTCATGTTTTGAAATGACAGATGAGAATAGTATGAGAAATTCCTGATTCAAGGAGGAAATGAGTAAAGTCTTCATGAAAATCATTGATTTAAGAAAATAGTTTCGGGGAAATTATTAGTTGTTACGAACTAAGTGGAAGTGACTAACCTAGTACCTTAGTCTGGTGGTTTTAGGTCTTATAGTGAATTATGAAATAGTACAACTAAATCGCAGTAGATTCTGGAGGATCACAGTTAGATCCTAGTATAGCTCATACATAGTTATAGGGTTATCCTAAATAAGCTTTCGATAGATCACAGTAGATCTGAGGGTTACAGTAGACCTAGCCTAAGAAAAGGAATGAGCCAAAAAGTTATGCGTATAGTATAGCATTTCTCTGGGAAGATGATTACCATGGACGAGGTTAAGATAGGAAATCTTTACGAGTTAGTTAACTCATGCAGAAGGAGTACCCACAACATTTTTTTCATATAGTTTTATTATATAGACTGAACTCAGGATCCTCATACAGGAGGAAGGAATTAAAGCCAACAGAGTTAAATTTTTTAGTCCTGAGTATAAGGTATTCATAAGTTTGTAGGGAGAATACCTAAGAAAGAGAATAAGAGTACCCCACATGAAAGAAGAAGGGATCAAGTCTAAGCAAATAAGTTTCTAAGATGAAATTAAAAAAATGAGAGCCAAATAGACCCAAGAGAGATAGTATGAGAAAGGTCTAAGCTAGTGAAGTATTAGTGTAGGAGCCTGTTAACACTAGTGCATAAGATTTTTACTGACACTTCACCTAAGCGTGCTCATGCCAGGAACCTTTATGGCAGAACAAAGTAGAGAATATTTGAGAGGAAAAATTTAAATTATGGCTTTATTCAAGAGAAAATTAAAGAAGACAGAAGCGTATGATTCTGCTAAGAGATTGTCAAAGCTGTATATCAAGGAAAGTATTAGACTTATGTAATGAGGCATGTAATGAGATAAGAAGTATGATGAAAGACAGAAAAACTAGAATTTCATTAAATTTATGGAGGGTTATCTATGAAAGAAATGGACATTACTCACAAGACCAGTACAGTGAGTTGTCCATATATAGATAAATGAATGACAAGTGAGAAAAAATAGAAAGAAGCAAACTTTGACTCTAATGGAGTTGAACTACAAAATGAGTGTGATAACATGAGAAGGATATAAAGCTCTATGGGTACTAAGAAACTTCCTCCAGATGCTAAGACAACATATGTAATTTAGTTAAAATACCCTCAAACCTTCGTAATGAAATAGAGAAGCACATAAGAGAGATATATCCAAAATGGTTGGACTAAGATACAAGTTAAATTTTGAGGACAAAAATTATTTAAAGGGAAGAAATGTCATATCCTGATTTTTCTCCATTTGTAGATGACTGATTTTTCCCTATTTATAGATGATTGATAGAGGAAAGATGTAAGAAAAGGATTGTGATGATGATAAGAAGAAATTATAATGATTAGATGAGTTTTAAGTTGAAGAAAAAAATGAAAAGTGCAAAGTTATAAAGCTTAGGGACTTGAACGTCATTTTTATAAAAGTTTAATATAAAGAATTCAAGGAACCAAAATAGAGTTTTAAGAATTTAGAAGTTAAATTAGAATTTTAAACATCTAGAAAGGGACTAAAATTACATCACCAAAACTGTAGTAAGAGACTAAAATAGAATTTGAAAAATTTAGGGACTAAAGTGTAATTTGTCAAATTTAGGGGCAAAATTTTAATTATGAGAAAGTTAAGCCAGAACTACCTATAAATGTTATAGTCCCAAATTTTATTAGTAAATAGATATTGGTAATTGGGTTAGGCATATTTTTTAGAAGTTTGATTTCTAAAAAATTAATATTAATCTATAAATTCTAGAAACTAATGCTGGACCATCTGGACCTTATAATCAGATAACATTTGGTAGAAATTCTTATAATTATTATAAGAATTTATAAAGCTGACATAACTCAAAAAGGAATCATGTATAATTTATTATGAAATTTAAGGTGAAAAAGGATATCGATAAAAGGATTTAATACAACAATATAGAATTTTTATCACGACTTATAGTTCACAAAAAATTATGAAATTTTTTAGGAAATTATGAAAGTTATCAAAATGGATTTTATGTTATTTTATTAAAAAAGAGACAAGAAAGGGAGAAATTTCAAGAACATGTGAGGTTTCCTTGTGTGACCCTCCTCATGTCTAAATGGCACTATATGCAATAGAGAAGCAAGGGTTTTAGCAAGTGATTTGATCCTTTATTTTGCTTGGAGGTTAAGTAAAATATAAGAGCAATTTTGGACTATTAGATTAAATAGTGTTGGAATTAATCTTAGCCAATCTTGACCTTGAATTTTGTCCTATAAACACCCTCCATTTCTCTTTATGTGGCGTGAGCATAAGGGAACCTTGGGCAGGTGCTGCCAAAATGAAATCCAAGCAAGAAGAAGAAGCAATCCAAGAGCAAATCAAGTAAATATTCAAGGTAACTTTTTCCTCCTATCTTTGTATTATGTTAAAGGAAGATTTCTCTTGGATTTGGATGGTTGAAACACCATTTTTCTCTCCATATTAGCTGCTGGACGTGATTTGAAATTAGAGGAGAAATATAAATTTTATGTTATATATAGTTTAGATAAGCTTGAATAAGCTAGAATCAAGTAGTATTGGCTTGAAAATTCAAGTATGCATACAAATTTTCATATCCTAATTTTTAGACTTACAAACATTGAAAAGTAGCTTAAAATATATAGGCTATCAAATTCCTTTGAGCAGAAATCCCAAAAATATACACAGGATTTTTAGGGACTAAACTACAAATAGTAAAACTTAAGGACTATGTCACATCTAAATTTTTAGGCCTAGAAGCCTAATATGTAGCCTGAAAAAGGTATGCTACCAGGACCTATTGAGTAGAAGTCCTAGTAAATAGAGAAAATTATGATGATCAGTTTGACGCAACACATAATTTTGATATGAGGTCCTGAAAGATTTATATTAATTTTTGAACAAAGGAAAATTAATACAGTATCCTTTGGATGTCAGAATTAGATGTAATTTGGTGGTAAATTCCTATAATTAATATAAGAATTTCTAAGACTGATAGATCCCAAAAAAGAGTTCTATAGAATTTATTATAGAATTTACAGTAGATTAAAATACTCGTTAAATAGGTTTCAGGGGAATTTATCGGGAATTGAGCCCATGAAGGTAGTGGATCAAACAGAGGGCTTAAAATGGCACCTTATAGGCCCAATGATATTTTCAGATAAGTATATGGGCCAGGGCTAATAAAGACCGAGAAAATGTAGAATTATAAAAATGCCACTAAAGGTATGCCATTGTGTTGTGTCATTAAGTCAGAGTCAGATGAAGGGCATCTTGGTCATTTGACTAGGGTTAGACAATCAAGGAAGGGTATCTGGATAGTTGACTAGGGTCAGGAGATACTCTGGAAAGGTGAGAAAAGATAATAGTGGCCCTATAAATATTAAAGAGGAACTAAGGGCTTTTTTGGTAATTTACTAAGAATATTTCTTAGGAATCAAGCTACCATGGTGCTTGGGCTTAGTTAGAAACCCAAGATGACATTCTAAGGGTCCAAAAATGTTGCCCAATGATTATGGGGGTTTAAGTGATATTAAAATAATATTTTAGTACTTTTCCATAAAGTAAAGTTACACAGTTAAGGATATAACTGGGAAAAGTGATCAGATAAAGCTTTAGAACCATGAGGTGGCAGAAAAGGTGTCCTCATGGGACCCACAAGGTGCCACATGGCATGATTCTAGGAAAAGAGGAAAATCTAAGGACACATGGCATGATTATAGGAAAAGGAGAAAAAGCTAAAGGACACGTGGCACGATCTCAGCCGTTCACTCCGGGAAAAGACTATGGAATTCTCTAGAAACGCTACATCAGCTGGTAAGGTATCCCAAAGGCCCCACCATTATGCCACCTTGCATGTGAGGTTTCTCATGGATGATGTCACTTTGATGAGTCATATAGGATGATGATGTCATCGTGATGATGCAAGTAAAGCTTCTTGAGGAAGCTAAGCAATCTGAGCCATTCATCACGATTTAATCTGGACCATCCATTCCACCTCCACTCAACTATAAATAGACCACCCCTCCCTCCATTCCATTCATGGACAAGCATGGAAAAGCAAGAGAAAGAAGAGAGAAAGAAAGAAAGAAAGAAAGAAAGCAAAAGAAAGGAATGAGTTCTGGTGGAGCTATAAGCAATCTAAGGAGCTTAGGGACTTGGCAGAGCTTAGGAATAAGGTAAATAAGTTATTCTAATCCCTACTATAATAAATTAGAGGATTGCTCTTATGAAATTAATAGTTATAGTAGAGAAATATCTCTCTTGATAAGGTTAGCCATGGATAAAAAGAAAGTTATGGGATTATCAAATTAAGGGTATTACCTCAAGATATATAGGCTAAGATAATACCCTTATATGGGATTATCAAATTAAGGGTATTATCAAGAGAGATAATATCTCTCAAGATATATAGGTTAATAGTTATATATAGGCTCTGACCTATGAAAAGAATAAACCTTAGAGCAAAGGCTAAGAGCTAGAGGAGAGGATACCTGTCAGGTAGTAAACTTATCCTAAACTTGTATGCATTGGATGTTATGCTTGATGGTGCTATGGCTTTGTTGAATTGTGTTGCATATGTGCTTATGTATGAAGATCTATTTCTATGATTACTTTGGCCAATTGTATTTCATATGTTACATGGAAGTATGCATATTACATAATGTTTACACTTTCACAAGCAAGCACAAGTATTCACATTAATGCATGCATGGTTTAGTACTGTTTGCTATTTAGATTTCCCCAAAAATCTCACCCCTTCCATATAAATCCAATTACAGTAGGTCTTCTCAAGATGGAGGAGATAAAGTTGCATGAAGAGACGTTAATTATTTAGCATGATAGACATGTGATCCATGTATGTATAATTGTTGGAAATTGTCACTATAAACAGTAACTCATGGTGAGGCAGTGACATTTAAGCTATAATTATAAATAGTAAATGATTGAATAAATGTATGATATTTTACCAGTAAATAATAGACATACCAAGCTTCAATTTTATATATATAATGTCTCATTTGTATGTCTACACATGGAGATATGATTTATCAAAGTTGGGACCAGAAATGCTAGAATTAGGGGAAGGACATTAGATGAATAGTAAAATTAGAACGTTGACCTATGTTGACTTGGTCAAGACGTGGTCAATGAGTTATTTTTTCCTGAAAGTGCATTAAGTTAGCTTTGTGTATCAATTTGAACAACTTCATTTCAATTTTTCTATAATTAGTTATGATTTTTCGAAGTCAGGCCACTTCTCTAGAATTTGTACCATGAGCAGTACTCACTAAGAGTAAAATTCTATATTGAGTAATTTGACTTCAATAGCCTTAAAACTGGTTTTAGATGCTACCGTTTGGTCCCTAAGACATAAGAAAATTAGGATGTTATAGACTAAATGGTAAATAGTGAAAGTCCAGGGACTAAATTGCAAATAATAGAAAGTTTAAGGACTTAAATGTAAGTTAGTAGAGTCCCAAGGCTTAAAATAAATGTAGAGATAAGTTGTGGGCCATAAAATATAATTATAAAAAGTATAGTAAGGGACCAAAGTGGAATTTGGAAAATTTAAGGACTAAAGTGTAATTTGTCAAATTCAAGGGTAAAATTGTAATTATGAGAAAGTTGAGCTATAAAAAGCCCAAAACTGCCTGGAAATGTTACAGTTCTAAATTTTACCACTAAATAAAGAATGGTAATTGGGCCAGATATATTTTTTAAGAAATTTAATTTGAGGTCACATATAATTGATATTAATTTAGACCTCATAATGAGATAAAATTTTATAGAAAATTCTCATAATTAATATAATAATTTATAAAACTTACAAAACTCAAAAAAGATTTAAGTATAATCTATAATAAAATTTAAAGTAAAATAAATTATCGGATAAATACTTATAGGTGAAGTTTCTTGGGAATTGAGCCCATAAGGCATTAGACCCAATTAAAGGCCCAAGTTGGTGTCATATAGACCCACTAATATACTGTAATAATTATGTGGGCAAGTGTCCAAAAAGACCTTGAAAAGTACAAAATTATGAATGGTGGACCTTTTGGTCATTTGAGGGACCAATCATTAGCATTTAGAACCACTTACAAGTCTTCGGAAGTATATTAGCTAAATCTGAAATTTTTCTCTTTCTCGGGTTACTGTTCATATAGTATTACAGATTACACGACAAACTTTGAAACATCATAATTAATTCTAAAAAAACTGAAATAAAGTGGTTAAAAAAGATACGTGAAGCTAACATCTTGAACTTTAAGGGAAAAAAAATTTCCAGAACAAATGATTAACTAATTAATACAGTTTATTCATCAAATTTACTGTTCATTTGGTCAAAAATTCTGAAGATAGATTCTAGTCCCTTATTTTGGAAATTCATTTCTCTTGTTATACACATCCAAATGAAGCGTTCTATATATTAATTTAAAGCTATGGATGTGTGCTACATGCTCATAAAATTTTGTGAGATAATTCCTTCATTTGCTATTGAAGCATAACAAACCTGCTCTAGGACCTACGTTTTTACCATTTTAGTTTCATTTATTTCACTTTCAATAATTGTTCCAACCTGTATGAGCCATCAAATAAGCTTCTCAATATTCATATACATCATGTACATATGCCATAATTATTACAAATAGTTTCATCACATAAATAGACACCTTACATGGCATTTACATACATGTATAATTCATAGCATATGCTAGGATTTCAATTACTTCACTTCCTTTCTTCCATTCTTTAGCTTGTCTCCATGTATACCTTTCGCATCATGATTGACCTAAATTGGATGATTATGGGAGAGTGAGATTCTAGAGAATCTCAATAGCAAACATTACCACTTAAATATGCAAGATGGATGCTAATGCATGATATGTAATTTTATTAAATTTTCTTTGATTAGTGATATACTATCATTCTATATACTTTTACATAAAGTGCATGGCCATGGAAAAAAGGTTATTCACAATACATTCAATATCATTTATCATGTCACAATATCATTCAAATATCATATACATGTCAACACATAAGCATACCACATCAAGCACATAAAGAGGCAAGTTCACTACCTTGTACTTAAGCTTTCCTCTTAATCTTTAGCACTTGCTCCCTAGCTTTCCAACCATGGAGCCTTTATGTCAATCACTTCCCAACATCATCTTGGATGTTTTAAGGTCCTAACACATTCATATTCATCACATAATTTATTACGACTCATGAACTCTAACCATGTTCAAGACTAACCTTGTTACACTCTTTATTATCATAACTTTCTCTAATCTTCACTAATCCACTTGGCTCTTGAACCAATTGATGTCTTCACTTTACCCTACACAATTTCATCTTTTGAATCCATTTATGAGCTTAGAATTATGAAATTCCAGATCCTTCATGGCCTACTGTACAGAACTGAAACATGTACAAAATTCCATAAAAAATTCTCATTTTCATTCTAATGCTTTCCATACTTGTTTCTCTACTTTATCCCACACAATTTTTCATTTTAAAACCATTGGAAGCACCAAAATCATGAAATTACAATCACTATTCATGTGAGTGAATAGTGATAGAGAATAATTTCAAAAACTACAATCTTGAGATTTTAATGTTTCCAAGGTTCAAAATCTTTCCAATCCTTCAAAAAATCATCATATAAATTCAATGGAAGCATTAAATCATTGAAATTCCATTTCCTTCCATCATGAAAAGTGCATACCGAACAGGTTCATCCATGGCAAAGTCAAGAATATCAACTTGATTTAACAACCAATCACTTAACTAGCTTGTTTAAGCTTCAATCATATACTTATAACTTTAATTTCTACTTTCCCCTTTCATTTAAGGATTTTGGGCAGCACAACCCGTTAGATAAAATTCAACTTTTCCCCATGAAAACCCTAAGTTCAAGCTCTCAAATCAAAGGAAAATAAGCTAGAAGAGATTGCTTACCTTTAATCTCTAGCTTGCTTGAACTTTGGTACCTTGAATCTTCTTTATCTTGGCTTGAGTTTCCATTTTGCAAGAGTTTCCCAAGGTTCATGAGGCCACGGTTTTGAACCAGATTTGAGGGGGTATTTATAGAAAATTTCATGAAAATTCAATGGCCAAGATTACTTTGTGCACTATTTGATCTAAAGGCTCATATTTAATCTTGGATTTAACTTTTTCAAAATGGAGATTTATGACATCATCCATGACATCACAAGGGACAAATCGTGGGGGTTATGTGGCAAAATTCTAATGTGGGGAAGCTTCTAGAAAAATTCTAGTCCAATCTGGTACCATCTCGGTCTAATTCCCCAAAAACTAGATTGTTTTCTGTTCTATATTTTTATAATATTATAGGATATGTATTCTGTCTTGGAAATCAATGTGTAGGTTTCTCATACCATTTAAATTTTTGTACTGGGCCACAATTTAATTATAGATCCCTTGGGAAATGACTGAAATTCCCTTGGTGTCTATTCTTGCACTATATTGACCCTAACGGTAAAATTGTCCTTTTACCCCTCTTTGTACTGCCTCAAGGTGTATACTGGCTCTAACTAATCATACTTATACTACACTACACGTTTTTGGCCTATCCCAGATGACCAAAATGCCTTCCATTCATCTCTTGTACAATCTGACTACATAAGGCCATTTTCGTAATTTCACACTTTTCTGGACATTGGCCCCTTCTACTATGAATTGGTACCCTAGGTTTTGGGCCCTCCTTGGCATCATCATGGGCCATATATGAGGTCATATGATCTGAATCTATCCAGGCTTACATACTGATAAGTTTCATAATCAGATCACGGGTGTTCTTAAACTCCCGTCAAAATTCACTTGTATGGGAATAACTTTTTATACATAACTCCTTCTAGGGTTCTGTCAGATCCATGACATCTGACACTATAGGGCACACTTTCCTATAATTCTCCTACTTATATATGAATTCCATGAAATCTGATAAAATTTTAGATAACTTTCAGACTATCAGATAAATATCTATTGTCTGGAGTCCTAACAAAATTCATGTATCATGATAGATTAACCAGCATATCTTCCTCTATTTACTGATAGAATATGGGACTAAAATTCTTCTGGGTAGTTCTAAGCCTCTTCAGCTTAAGTTTCTATAATTACAATTTTCCCCTAAACTTTTTACTTAATTACATTTAAGTCCCTTAACTTTTGGAAATTACCACTTTTGGCCCAACTTTTATTTCTATTTCAACTTTTTGCCTTCATCCTTTTCTAATTTATGTTTTAGTCCTTGTCTTTCTTCAAGACTCATCTAACCTTTATCATTTATTCTTATATTCATCATAATCCTTTCCAAACCTCTTTTCACTATCAGTATTATACAGATATGGAAAAATTAGGATATGACATTTCTACCCCTGAAAATAAATTTCGTTATCAAAATTTACTTGCCACCTTAGTCAACCATCATGGATAGATATACTTGTCTTCTTTATGACCAAGGATTGGGTTATCTATCTCTTATCCTCTATCTTGATATCTTTAGCAGAGTACTTTTCTAATCACTGTTCACGCGTATGAACAGTAACAGTGAAGGCTTAAAACTTACAACTTTCAATTCTAATGCTTCCAAGGTTCTAAATCTGTCCAATCCTACCCAAAATCATCATATAAATTCAATGGAAGCATTAGATCATTGAAATTCATTCTTCTTGGTCCAGAGCATACCTAGGCTGAATATCTCCATCAATAACAAAGTCAAGAGCACAACTTAATTCAACAACCAATCATCAAAACCAACTTATGTAAACCTTAATCACCTAGTTCTACATTTATTTTCTTCTTCCTCCTTTAACTTAAATTTTGGACAGCAAGCATACTCCAGGTTTAATGGAATTTCCAACCACTAAAACCTAGGTTTTACCCTTACAAAACACATATAAATAAACTAGGAAGAATCACATACCTTATGCCTTGACTACCTTGATCTCTGAGTGCCTTGAATTGTCTTTATCTTGGTTGAGTTTTCAAATGACAAGAGTTTCTCCAATGTAACCAAGGGTGCACGTTTTTGTGTAGAATGGGAGGGGTATTTATAGCTAAAATTTTGGCACATTGGGTCCATAATGTCCTCACTTTTCCTAATTATTACAATGGCTTAATCTTGAATTTGATTAGTTAGCTTTTGGATTAATTAACCTTAATCATCATTAGGTTAATTCTTATATTATTTTATTATATTTTAATACATGTTATAATCTTCCTTTCCTCTTCTTGGTTCCATGTGTAAAGCTTGTGGTTCCCACAAGGACACCTCCATGCTTCTTGGACTTTCTTTAATTCTTTATCTTTTAAAAATACATAAAATATTCTAAAAATTGTTTTGACCACATAACAATTCCTTGGGCTTATTAGGCTTGCATAACATGTCCTATTGGACCTCTTTTAAGTCTAATAGCTACTTGGCACAAATCCCAAGGCACTTTCCTTATATCGATATTCTTAAATCACCCTGATTTTTAGGATAAATGCTAGACACCCTTTTTAATATTTCTAACACTTTTAGAAATTCATTCTAATATAAAATGAATTTCCTACAAATTTTCATAATTTTTTGAGACCCAGAAGGCTTGATAAAAATTCCCCACATTTCCTTTAACCCTTTATCGGTATCCGATTCACTGTGAATTTCATAATTAATTCTACAGGACTCCTTTTTGACTTCTGTCTGTTTCATAAATTTTTATTACCATCTCAATCTTTTCATAACCTCTTTCCTCTATCAATCTTATACTTATAGGAAAAATTTAGGATGTTACATATATCAGTTGGCAGATCATTTGCCAAATACTCATTTAACTCTATATGCCATGTAGGGATATATAACAATACATGACTTACTATCATCTCATGCCAGTCCTCTAGAGTATTTTAGGTTAATGCCCTCTATTGTATGTTTGCTCATCATCCCTGCTACGGCATTGAGGAACTGCAGATAAACTGACTGTTCTTAATCTCTACTTTTGTCTATCCCTTGACCTATACTAAGTAATTCACTCTCCACATCTTTCTTCAGACTAATATGGTCAACACCATTTGTCTTTAACAAAGAAGGATGCGGTTGACTAGGACTAGGAACATTCCACTGATCTTTCTCTCTATAAAGTCACATATTCTTGGACTTTAGGAATGGACAGGAACTATTATAAACTCTAGCTGGATGTCTGAATTAAGGGACTATTGTATCTTACTTATCTCAAATCTATCCTCAAACTCTAGTAGAGGAGGAATAGTATATGCTCTACTCATAATCCAGTACCAGTACTAAGCTTCTTCAGCCATAATCTATCCGCTCATCGAAGGGATAAAGCTTACTACAGGGCTAGAGGGCACTCCAATAATCTTATACCGTATAAAGTCACTAAACTCAATATCAACTAGTGTATATTGGACTTCAGGCTGAATCTCTACATAACCTCCAGACTGCAGGTTTGAGTTTACAAAAATATCTATGAAAATTTATACTGTAGACTTCCCTGACTAATTCCCTGTACTCTCCTCTGAACTTTCTACATTGTCTAAAGGATGATCAAAGTATGGATGTACACCATATCTATACATCACTACTATCCTAGAGTCTCCCTTTATTAACTGAAGCCTCTGACTTAACTTCATGAAACCCTATATTTACTCCTGCACTATCTACTTAATTAAGCCATGCTAACTATCCCAATACATACACTAACTTTACAAAATACCTATTATTTAAGGTTAGGGTCTGGGAATAATCTCATATAAGTCCTTAAATAATCTATTCAGAGCATTTCTTAAGCCAGAATCCGTTCCTTTGATACTAAAATGAAACATCCTTGTTTTATATATTTGAGGGACCAATCAATAGCATTTCTTTGGAAGTCCATTAGCTAAATCTGGAATTTTTCTCTTTCTCGGTTTACTGTTCATATGGTATTTCAGATTACGCAACAAACTTCAAAAAATCATAATTAATTCTAAAAAAATTGAAATAAAGTGGTTCAAAAAGCTACGTCAAGCTAACATCTTCCAATTTAAGGTAAAAATAATTTCTAGACCAAATGATTAACCAATTAATACAATTTATTCATCAATAATTGTTCCAACATGTATAAGCCACCAAATAAGCTTCTCAATATTCATATACATCATGTACATATGCCATAATTATTATAAATAGTTTTATCACATAAATAGACACCTTACATGGCATTTACATACATGGATAATTCATAGCATATGCTAGGATTTTAATTACTTCACTTCCTTTCTTCCATTCTTTAGCTCTTCTCTATGTATATCTTTCGCATCATGCTTGACCTAAATTGGCTAGTTATGGGAGAGTGAGATTCTAGAGAATTTTAGTAGCAAACATTACCACTTAAGTATGCAAGATGGATGCTAATGCATGATATGTAATTTTATTAAATTTTCTTTGATTAGTGATATACTATCATGCTATATACTTTTACATAAAGTGCATGGCCATGGAAAAAAGGTTATTCACAATACATTCAACATCATTTATCATGTCACAACATCATTCAAATATCATATACATGTCAACACATAAGCATACCACATCAAGCACATAAAGAGGCAAGTTCACTACCTTGCACTTAAGCTTTCCTCTTGATCTTTAGCACTTGCTCCCTAGCTTTCTAACCATGGAGCCTTTATGTCAATCACTTCCCAACATCATCTTGGATGTTTTAAGGTCCTAACATATTCATATTCATCACATAATTTATTACGACTCATGAACTCTAGCCATGTTCAAGACTAACCTTGTTACACTCTTTATTATCATAACTTTCTCTAATCTTCACTAATCCACTTGGCTCTTGAATCAATTGATGTCTTCACTTTACCCTACACAATTTCATATTTTGAATCCATTTATGAGCTTAGAATTATGAAATTCCAGATCCTTCATGGCCTTATGTATAGAACCAAAACATGTACACAATTCCATCAAATATTCTCATTTTCATTCTAATGCTTTCCGTACTTGTTTCTCTACTTTATCCCACAAATTTTTCATTTTAAAACCATTGGAAGCATCAAAATCATGAAATTCTAATCACTATTCATGTGAGTGGACAGTAATAGAGAATAATTTCAAAAACTACAATCTTGAGATTTTAATGTTTCCAAGGTTCAAAACCTTTCCAATCCTACAAAAAAATCATCATATAAATTTAATGGAAGCATTTAATCATTGAAATTCCATTTACTTCCATCATGAACAGTGCATACCCAATAGGTTCATCCATGGTAAAGTCAAGCATATCAACTTGATTCAACAACCAATCACTTAACTATCTTGTTTAAGCTTCAATCATATACTTCTAACTTTAATTTCTTCTTTCCCCTTTCATCTTAGGTTTTTGGGAAGCACAACCCCTTAGAGAAAATTAAACTTTTTCCCATGAAAACCCTAAGTTCAAGCTCTAAAATCAAAGGAAATTAAGCTAGAAGAGATTGCTTACCTTTAATCTCTAGCTTGCTTGAACTTTGGTACCTTGAATCTTCTTTATCTTGGCTTGAGTTTCCATTTTGTAAGAGTTTCCCCAAGGTTCATGAGGCCACAGTTTTGAACCAGATTTGAGGGTGTATTTATAGAAAAATTCATGGAAAATCAATGGCCAAGATTACTTTGTACACTATTTGATCTAAAGGCTCACATTTAATCTTGGATTTAACTTTTTCAAAAAAGATATTTATGACATCATCCATGACATCACAAGGGACAAATCATGGGGGTTCTGTGGCAAAATTCTAATGTGGGGAAGCTTCTAGAAAAATTCTAGTCCAATCCGGTACCAGCTCGGTCCGATTCCCCAAAAACTATACTATTTTCGGTTCCTAATTTTTATAATATTCTAGGATATGTATTTTGTCCTAGAAATCAATGTCTAGGTTTCTCATACCATTTAAATTTTTGTACTGGACCACTATTTAGTTACAGATCCCTTGGGAAATGACTGAAATAGCCTTGGTGTCCTTTCTTGCACTATATTAACCCTAAGGGTAAAATTGTCTTTTCACCTCTCTTTGTAATGCCTCAGGGTGTATATTGGCTCTAACTAATCATTCTTCTAATACACTACACATTTTTGGCCTATTCTAGATTACCAAAATGCCCTCCATCCATCTCTAGTACAATCTTCCTTTATAGGGGCATTTTCATAATTTTACACTTTTCTGGACATTGGCCCCTTTTACCGATGAACTGGTACCCTAGGTTTTGGGCCTTCCTTGGTGTCATCATGAGCCTATATATGAGGTCATCTGATCTCAATCTCTCCAAGCTTACATACTGATAAGTTTCATAATCGAATCACGGGTGCTCTCAAACTCCTGTCAAAATTCACTTATATGGGAACAACTTTTTATACATAACTCCTTCCAGGGTTCTGTGAGATCCATGACATCTAACACTATAGGGCACACTTTCTTGTAATTCCCCCACTTATATCTGAAGTCCATAAAATATGATAAAATTTTAGATAACTTTCAGATTATCAGATAAATATCTACTTTCTAGAGCCATAATAAAATTCATATATCATGCTAGATTAACTAGTATATCTTCCTCTATTTACTGATGGAATATGAGACTGAAATACTTATGGGCAGTTCTAAGACTCTTCAGCTTAACTTTCTATAATTACAATTTTACCCCTGAACTTTTTACTTAATTACATTTAAGTCCCTTAACTTTTAGAAATTACCACTTTTGGCCCAACTTTTATTTCTACTTCAACTTTTTGCCTTCAATCTTTTCTAATTTATGTTTTAGTCATTCTCTTTCTTCAAGACTCATCTAACCTTTATCATTTATTCTGATCGTTGTCATAATTCTTTCCAAACCTCTTTCCACTATCAGTATTATACAGATAGGGAAAAATTAGGATATGACAATTTTCATTTGATTTTATCTATAAATAGCCCCCATTTTACCACATTTTGGTAGCACCAAGGACCATAGGGAACCTTTGTTAAAATTTCTACTTTAGCCAAAAAGGAGCACTCACACTTGGAAGCAAAGTAAGGTAATTAATTCCCTAGCTCTTGAACGTTATTCTAGGAAGTTTACTCTTAATTTTAAGATGTTTTAATGGCAATTATCCCTAATTATAGCTTCTAGATATGCTGCCTTTAGGCGGAAGAAGTATGAATTTTAGGTTATGTATAAGTTAGATAAGCTCAACAAATCTAGAATTAAGTAGTTTGAGCTTAGTAAATCATGTATTCTTGGAATTTTAATCTTGAGATCCTTGCTATCACTTTTCCTTTTTGAGCTTAGTTCATTCACTGTTTAAAATGAAAAATTGTGTGGGATAAAGTAGAGAAACAAGTAATGGAAGAATTGGAATTAAAATGAGAATTTTTGGAATTTAGGAAGGTACTGTATAGTTCTAGATAGATTTCATAGGAGGAGTTTGATTTTCATAATTCCAAGATAAATTTAAATTCCTTGGACAAAATTATGTAGGATTAGACTAAGGAAATAATTATTACAAAGCTAAACCACTAACTCCAAGATTTAAGTTAAGAGTTAGGGGTTTAAAGGAAGTTTGTGTGTATGGATTATGTAATGGCTCTAATAAGTTGTATACACCATGTAATTATGTTTAGGACCTTGAGACGTCTAAGAGGATGACCAAAGGTATGCATAGTTGAAAGCTTAGGGAGCAAGTGCAAGAACAAGAGAAAAAGCTAATGTTTAAGGTAGTACTTTATATGCTTGATGTCGTATGCTTATGTGTTGACATGCATATGATGATTGAATAATGTTGTGACATTATAAATGATTTTGAAAATGTTATGTATAACATGCTTCCCATGGCATGCATTTTTATTCAAAGCATAAAGCATGATGGCATGTCACTAATGAAAGAAATTTTAATAAAATTACATATCATGCATTAGCATCCATCTTGCATAAGTAAATGATAATGTTTACTAATGAGATTCCCCAGAATCCCACCCTCCCATAACCAAAAACTTTAGGTCAAGCATAATGGAAAATGTATGCATAGAGAAGAGATAAAGAATAGAAGAAAGAAAGTGAACAACTTGATACTCTAGCTTGTGATGTATGGTTTCCCTATTTATGTAAATGCTATGAAAAGTCTCTATTTATGTGATAAAAGTATATGAAATAATTTTGGCATATGAATATATGATACCCTACTTAATGGTTTATGAATGCTGAATTAATTTGTGGAAATTAAAGAAAGAAGATGAAACGGCAAAAAATTAGGTCTTGGAGCAGTCTTGCTTTTACTCCAGTTTGACCTAGCAAGTGAAGGAATTAATTAATGAAACTTTGTGAACATGTAGTATACATCCATATATTCAAATTCATAGGTAACACACCTTATTTGGATGTCTATATTAAAAGAAATTAATTTCCAAAGTTAAGGGACATAATTTGAAACTTGTAGGATTTACTATATAAATAGTAAACTTTGGTAATTTAGGATTAAATAGGTTAGTACATGTTCAATTTCATATTTTCCCTTAGATAGAAATGAAATATATTTAATTAGAGCTTTAAACTATCACTATACGATTTTTATAGAATTAGTTATCATTTTTTAAATTTAGACTATTATTTGGAATTTACCAAATGAACAATACTCAAGAGTCAAATTTAAAAATTTTAATTTTTGTGCCAAAGTAATGCTTCCGCTAATTAATTATGCTTTTGAATATGTACTCTGGGGGGTTAAAACTAGGATATGACATTTTGGTATTAAAGCAAAAGGTTATGGCATAGGTAAAGAATAAAGTTTTGACACATGATAGAGATTATGGTGCAAGATAAACTTGCTCTAATTAGGAAACATAGTATGTAATGGATTAACTAATGCCCATTTAAGATTGAGGTTAGTGATAGGTTATCTTTTCATAGTCTAACTAAGATTATGGATTGGAGATGAAGGCTTTAAGGAAATTGAACCTTGAGGTTTAATAAGAGATAAAAGGGTTTTCTCAATTAATTGAGATAAAGTTTAAACAACAATTAGTTAAGTTTAAAGGAGAATTGAGATTTAATGAAAAGTAAGAGATTGCTTCCATATAGATAGTGATCCTTGAGGATAGGGAAACTAAAGTATGAATGGCATAGAGATGTGAGCCAGACCTTATCTCAGTTAGTTGAAAGAAGGTAGTTGACCCAGTTAGGGATCACATAGAGGCCAAGAACATACAAGCTTTTCAGGCTAGGGACATAAAAGTCCTGTAGGAGGTCAAAAATAAAACAAATATGTTTAGTAAAAGTTAAGGGAAAAGTAGCCATAGATTATGAGACTCCCTTATCTAAGAAAGTGCAATGCCTAACAGTCAGATAAGGCAGTTAAAGGTTGAGTCTGTACCCTATACCCAATAGGAGAGTAAAGTGGTAACCTAAGCTAAATGAATGAATATAGTCTAGTTAAAGCAAGACGGCTCGATAGAATAACTATCCCATATTCTTGAATTAATAAATAGGATCTTAGAGATAGTATGCTAAAGATAAATAGCCTCAATAAGTTATCTGGGATTAATATAAAGAGATGATAAGAGAAAAATAATGAGATAGATATATTAGTTATAGGCATACACAACCAAGAAAGGGTGAATTGGATGTTTAAAATTTTTTCTAGAAATTTAAACTTAATAGATAGCAAGAATATGATTGATAAAATAGAATATAGTTCAGAGAGATTTCATCGAGGAAACACCAATCAGTTTATACTAGTTTGGACCAAACTCTTATCATATATCTAGTCCTTAGAGGCATTCTGAGATTTTCACTATCTCCAAGATTTCAATAGGCTCTTGGAACCTTCAGTATAGCAATTGACTCACTCTCAATTTCTCCCCTTACTTCCCAAGAAGGTTATAATCCTAACTTAAGATAACCAATCTCTTAAGTAAATAGAATGAATGAAGGTAAAACTATTTCAATCTCTCACAAGAGTGTATATGTTAATACACACTGAAGCTCAATAAATGTTGGGTTAGAAAAGAATGAAGAAATATGAGAATGTAATAAATTCATAAGTTATTTCAGTCAGTTGGATGGTTTTTTCATTCAATGTCAAGTCCTTAAATAACATTTACTTTGATTGCAACCATTTATACTCAAATTTATAACCGTTATAGTGAAGGCATGGTTGGTTGTTGTAGTCGTTAAGCATTTAATGCATTGTTAGAAGTAGAAAGTATAGTCTTCATCATTTCAAATTCATAGCCTTTTCTAAATATAATCAATCAAAATGATATGTTAGCCGTTGAAACATTAATAGAGTATGTAAACTGCTAATTAACAACAAGTTATCAAGTTTAAGTTAATAATCAAGTTCGGATGATTTTTCATAAAAGATATGTTGTATTAATTGATTACCTAATCAATTAATGTTTAGTTAGTATGTAAGATAGAGAAACAAAGCCTCACACTAATTAGATTATTCAACAATATATAATATAATTTTATAAAGACAAGTTTCTCAAAGGTTTATCTTGAAGATTAATGAGAAACATAAGTATATTATAACTTAAATCAGTCATATATAGTTATAAAGATATGAAATCACTTTTTAGCTTAAACGGAGAAATATTTAATATTTTCTGAAGTTAATCAATTGCCTAGTCAATTAATGTGTTTGGAACAATTGAATTAGAAAATATTTCAACACAAATTAATCGAACAGTTAATCTATTAATGTAAATTGATTGATTAACTAATCGATTAATTAATTTATATTTAAATTTCATAAAATTGATACTTCAATGATTAATTGAACAGTTAATAGATTATTATAAATTAATCGATTAACAAATGGATTAATATCAATATCTTTACTCAAGAGAAATTTTGTTTTCACTAGATTAATCGATTAACTGGCTTATCAATTTAATTCCAAAAGGCAATCTCTCGACATTAATTGAACACTTAATCGATTAATGGTCACTCATTAATGGATTAACTAATTGATTAATTGATATTCATTTATAACACATAATGCTGCCTTTACATTAATCTATCAACTAATTGATTAATTATTATTAATATACTACCTCATCAATTAATTTGACTAATTTATTCTTTTAACACAATTTAAGCACAAAAGAACTTTTTTAAATTACTTTTTGGCAATGTTTGAGCACAGAAAGAAATCTACCTAGCTATTTTTTCAAAAACATCATTTGTCAAAAAAATATATTATTAATCAAACTTTAGTATACACCATCTTGTTAGCATCAAACGAAAACATTGTTGTATTTTTAAAACATTATTAGTATAACTGAAAACTTTTTGCTACTTGGCATATTTAGCATCATCAAAACATATTTTCCAATAATCTCCCCTTTTTTATGATGGCAAATTATTCAAGAAAAGTAATATTTTTGTCCCTCTATTTTTCATTAGCAAAAAGTTTGAAGTAAAAGCATTTAAACAAAATTTCAAATCAACAGAAAAAGTTTAGAGATGCTCATTTGATTTTAGCACGATGTTGTAGTGATCTTTGAAGTTTTGTGCCTTCTTTTCTTGATTTTGGACTTTAAGTCTTCACAACGTGCAACTCTGGCAACCACCTTTAGCAATTCTAAATGCCCATTTGATTTTTCTTCCTTTTGAACCATTTGCTATATATATGAGAGCATTTAAAGGCGAAAGTTCCCCTTAATTGTATGGTTGTCTTGAGTTTTGAAGAAATGAGGTTGATTGTAAAAATGTCTATCACAGTTCAGGATAAATTAATCGATTAATTTATATTAATCAAATACTTAATTGATTAATTTCAAAATAAAACATTTTCAAATGGATCAATCAATAGTTTGAATAGTTTGAATTAATAGAACTGTTAATCAATTAATTTGTTATCTGTCAACATTTTCCATGGATTAATCGACTAAGTGTTTGATTAATTCATCCTTTGTTTAGTTCAAATTTTCAATTCAGGAATACAGCATCTTGTAAAAATTAAACTATTCACTATGATGCTTAAGTTAGTAACCTTAATAATCAAAATATATTTATTAAACAACTATTTTGAGAAGATAAAGGCTAAAGAAAGCTTAAAAGAGATTTTGTAAGTTAAATAGAAATATTACATTTCATTGGTATTTACCATTCCCAATTCTTTGTTGATGTAGTTGAATTGATATTGAGCAAGTGGTTTAGTGAAATATCTACTAGTTAAAGATGAGTTGGGAAGAATTCAACTTTTATATATTTCTTCTACACATGATATCTTATAAAGTGGTGTATGATATCAATGTGTTTTGTTCAGGAATGAAGTATTGGATTCTTAAACCTTTTCCATTATAAAACAATTAAGACAAGCACATTTGACGTCCATTTGATAAACCTTAAAATCTTTAATGCAAACAAAGGCCAAGAGTATTTGTATAGCTTAAAATCTAGCTACTAGAGTATAGGTTTCCTCATAATTGATACCCTCTTCTTGATTATAGCCTTTACTATTAATATAACCTTATTCCTAATAATTATACCGGATTCATTAAACTTATTCTTGAATACCCATTTAGTCTCGATGACTAGATGATCATTAGGTCTAAGTACCAAGTCCCAAATTTAATTTCGTTCAAATTGAGTTAACTCTTCATGCATTTCAACTTTCTAGAAATCATATGATAGTGCTTCATCTATGTTGGTGAGTTCAATATTAGAAATAAATATAGAGAAATATACTTCATTGGACACTTGTCTCTAAGTTCTTACTCCTTCATCGACTTCACCAATAGCCTAGTCTAATAGGTGATTTCTATTATGTCTCCAGGCCTAGGTTGATATTTTTTAGACTCATTAGAATGACTAATAGGTTGACCAACAATGAGTTATTTGTTTAATTTTAGTGTATGAAAACCTTGTACTGTCTCAGGTTTATCATCTATAGTTTTTGAAATTGGTTATGTTTCATAAAGTACTACATGCACATATTCTTCTATTGTAAATATTCTTTTGTTAAATAGTCTATATGTTTTACTACGATTATAATAGCCAAGAAAAATACCCTCATCATATTTAGGATCAAATTTACCTGATTTTTATTTATTATTATGGTTAATAAAGTATTTGCTCTTGAATATCCTTAGATGAGTGGGATTAGGTTTGTGTTCTTTGTAGAGCTCATACGGTGTCTTGTTGAGTGTTAGTCTGATGTGCGCTCAGTTGCATATATAACATGTTGTGTTCATGGCCTCTACCCAAAACACTTATAAGACACACTTGTCATTAAGCTTGCTTTAGCTATCTCTGTGAGATTTATATTCTTCCTTACAACAACTCCATTTTGTTATGGGATTCTTGGAGCAGAGAAGTTGTGATCAATCCTATAGTTGTCACAGAATTTAGCAAAATTAGTGTTCTCAAATTCTCCTCCGTGATCAATCCTAATAGACATAATAGATATACCTTTATCATTTTGTACCTTTTTGGCAAACACAACAAATGCATTAAAAGTGTCATCTTTAGAAGAAAGATATAAGGTTCAAGTAAATCTCAAATAGTCATAAACTATTACCAGAGTATATAAGTTTACTTTAAAACTTTTGGTTCGATAGACCAACCAAATCCATATGCAATAATTGGAGTGGTCTTTCAGTTGAGACTTCCTTCTTTGATTTAATAATTGTTTCCCCTTTGGATAAACATAACAAACAATATCAATTTCATATTTAACTTAAGGTAAATGGATAACCAAATCCTTCTTAACTAATTTTTAAACCTGATGCATGTTCACATGAGCTAATCTCTTGTGCCATTACCAACTTTCTTCTAATTTACTAAGGAAATAATTTTCAAGTGAATTAGGATTAATAGAAATAGTGTAATAGTTACTATCCCTTATAGTACGAAGTTTTGTCTTTAAGCTTTCTTTATTGATTGGGAGGTCCTTCTTGCTTATTATTGTAACATCCCAAATTTTCCCTATCTATATAAGATTGATAGAGGAAAGTTGTTATGAAGGGATTGTTATGATAACTAGAAGAAACAATAATGGTTATATAAGTTTAAGTCAAAGAAAGTGAGAAGGTATAAAGTTATAAAGTTAGAGGGACTAAATTGCAATTAATGAAAGTTTAGAGACTAAACTATAAACAGTGAAAGTTTAGAGACTAAATTGTAAATAGTGAAAAGTTCAAGGACCTAAATGGAGCTTTGAGATTTCAAGAACCAAATTAGAATTTCAAATTTGATAGAAAGGGAATAAAATAGAATTTGGCAATTTTAGGAACTAAAGTGCAATTTAGGCAAATTCAAGGGCAAAAGTGTAATTATGGAAAGTTGAGACAAAAAAAGCCAAAATTGCCTAAAAATATTTTGGTCCCAAAATTTTTCAATAAATAGAGAATAGAATTTGGGTCAAGAATATCTCTCAAAATTGTAATTTAAGGTCCTGAATTGATGTTAATTTCTTAACTCTGGATATTAGTACAATATCTTCTATACCTCATAATCAGATGAAATCTGGTAATAAATTATTATAATTAATATAAGAATCTATGAAATTGAATTAACTGAAAAAAGATTTATATAGAATTTACAGTAAAATAAAATACCTAATAAATACTTTTCAGTGGAATTTCTTGAGAGTTGAGCCCACGAAGGCATGAGACCAAGTAAAAGGCCCAAGATAGAACCTCATAGACCTAATGATATACTCAGCTAGGTATGTGGGCCAATGCTTAGAAAGACCTTAAAAATATAAAATTACAAAAATGCCCCTGTTATACCATTGAACAAGATATGAATGAAAGGTATTTTGGTCATTTGACCATGGTCAAAAGGTCAAGGAGGGTTCTAGGAATAGCTTACTAGGATCAGGGAACAATCTAGTGATGTTTGAAAAGAAGATAATGTCTTTAGAGTTTTAAAATAAAGAATAACCAAGGGATTAGTAATTAAGTTTAGACTCAGTCTAAGAATGTCAATACTAGGAAAAATCTAGCTACTGGATTTAAGATCAAAAAGTATATTATGTAATCTCAACAAAATTAGATTTAGAAAATAGTCTGTTTGTTGGGAAATTGGATTGAGCAGGTACTAGATTTGACTAGAATTTTTCTAGACTCTTCTTTTCCTCCACTTTGCTCTAAACATGGCCTTGATGATGTCATGGATGAGGTCATCAAAACTTGGTGGGTGAGCAAAGTTCCAAGATTGATTGTGGACCATTAGTTCATATAGTGCTTGAATTAACCCTAGCTATCTATCCACCACCTCTCAAGTTCATAAATTCCCTTTCCTTCCCTTTATTTTGTGCCAAGTTTGGGAGACCTTGTGGAGGTGCTGCTCAAGTGGAAACTTAAGAAAGAAGATATCTAAGGTACCAAAGTTCAAGCTAGCTAGAAACTAAGGTAAGCAATCTATCATAGCTTATTTTCCTTTAATTTGGAGGTTGAACCTAGGGTTTTAAGGGAAGGAAAATGAGATTTCCCCATGGTATGCTTGCTATATGAAATCTGGAAATTTTGAGGGGAAGAAGAAATTGAAGCTAGAACTATATAATCAACACTTAGATAAGATAGATTTAATATTTAGTTATGAAAGTAGATTGAAATTCCTTGCTTTGCAGATTAAAGAGGGCTTTTGGCCTAAGGCTGTATGGGCCTAAGGAAGATGAATTTCTTGGTTTTAATGCTTCCATTGAATTTAAATAATGATTTTGTGTAGGATTTGATTTGTTTGAAACTTTGGAAGCATTGGAATTGAAAGATGAAATTTTAAAGTCTTCTCTGTTATTGTTCACTCATATGAACAGTTATTAGAATTTGATAATTTTGATGCTTCCAATGGTTTTAAAATGAAAAATTGTGTGGGATAAAGTAGAGGAACAAGTATTGGAAGCATTTGAATCAAAATGAGATTTTTTAAAGAATTATATGCTTCTTTTCAGTTCTATCCATATTTGATGAAGCAGTTGGAATTTCAACATTCTAAGTCCATAAATGGATTCAAAAGAAAAAATTGAAGTTAATATATAAGTTAATTGAAAGGATAAGGCAATTAGCCACAAATAGAGAAAGTTAGGGGTTAAGTGGTTAATTGAGTTTAATGTTATGAAATATTAGTGAATTGAGATTATAATGAATGAATAATTTTATGATGTTAGTATTTAATTTGTGTGCTCAAAGAAGGTAGCCACATATTAAGAAGAATTAAGAAGTAAGAGGCAAAGAAAGAGTAAAGGAAAGTCAAGCATGTGAAGTGTTGTATATATTGAGTGTGATGCGCAATGGTGCTATGACTTTGTGAATTGTTATGGCATATATGTATTTGAAATATGTTTTGTTTCTATGACAACTTTGGTAAATTGTACTTCATATGTGACATGGTAGCATGTTCATGCATTATGTTGACATAATCACAAACAAGCACAAACATTAACATTAATGCATACACTATTTAGTTCTGTTTGCTACTGAGATTTCCCTAGGAATGTCATCCCCTCTATGTCCTAATCCTAGTAGTTTCATGAATAAGGAAAGAAGATGAATTTCATGAGAAGAAGTTAGGGATTGGATAGTATAATGTTATGTGAAGAATGTATGTATAGCATGTTGAAATTTGTCACTGGAACAATAACTCCTGAGGAAGCAGTGATGTTTATGATGTAATGAAAAATAATAAATGATAGAATAAATGTATGCAATTTTACCATCATTTAATTAACATGTCAAGTTTCAATTTGACATCAAGAATGCCTTATTTTGATGTCTATACAAAGAGAACAAATTTTTTATAGTTGGGGACCAAAAATTCTTTTTAGAATTTTTGACCAAATGAATAGTTATATTTGATGCCACTACTGTACTTATTAGCTGAGCATTTTGTTTGAGATTATTTTTCCATCAAAGTTCTATATGTTAGCTTCGTGTAACCTTTTGAGTCACTGTATTTTGATTTTTATAGAATTAATTATGATTTTTTCAAGTTCATCGCTTAATCTAGAAATACCACATGAACAATACCCATGAACTTGGAAATTCCATATTTTGAATTGAAGTTGAATGATCATACAAGTGATTCTAAATGTTATTGCATGGTCCCTAAGGTGCACAGAAGTAAGCTAATATATTTTTGATATCAGAGTAAAGTTTCTTGCATCAGATAGGGTAATTCCCATACCCTAAATCTAAGTAGTTAACATTATGTTAAGGTTAAGGTACTTAGTGAGAAAGTTAGTACCACTTAAGAGGAATCTTAATTAAGTGAACCAAGAAGATTCCCTTACTAGATGAGTGGTTCACTACTTAAAGTAGGATTCAGATAAGGAACCTTAAAAACATAATGTTTATAGAAAGGTATGTTTAAGTTGCAATGGAAAGGTGTTTAGGTCACAACTCATTTTTACAGAGAAGTTAGCTTGCAATGAGTCAGGTCATGTGTCATATCCTAATTTTTCCCTATCGGTATAATACTGATAGTGGAAAGAGGTTTGAAAAGGATTATGACAAAGATCAGAAGAAATGATAAATGCTATATGAGTTTTGAAGAAAGAGAAGGACTAAAACGAAAATTAGAAAAGGTTGAGGACAAAAAGTGAAAGTGGAAACAAATGTTAGTCCCTTAAGTGTAATTTCAAAAGTTAAGGGACTTAAATGTAAATAACCAAAAGTTCAGGGGCTCAAGTGTAATTATTCAAAAGTTCAGGGACCTAAATGTAAATATGATAAAGTTGAGCCAAAACAGGCCAAAAATGCCTAGAATCATATTAGACTCCAATTTTTCCAGTAGATAGACAAAGTAATTCTGGTCAGTTTAAGGAAACACAGAATTTTGATTTGAGGTACGAATTAATTAATACAAATTTTTAAAGTCAGAATAATTACTACAGTATTATTCAGATATCTGAATCATATGAAAATTTATAGGAACTTCCTATATTTAATGTAAGAATTTATAAAATTGACAGAGTCAGAAAAGGAATCCTGTAGAATCCTTACGGGATGTTACAGCGAAATAAAATATCCGATAAATAAGATCAGGAGAGTTGTCTTGTGAATTGGGCCATAAAGGCAATTAAGGCAATGGGCCCATATTAAGGCCCAAATGGCACCATCATGAGCCCATTAAGGTGATTGGATAGTTAAGTAGGCCAGAGACCAGAGCAGTCCAGGAAAAGTGTGAAATTACAAAAATGCCCCTTGATACCCATACTGTACCAGTGAAGGATGGAGGTCATTATGGTCATTATGGACAGGCTAAAAATGTGGTACATAGTATAAATATGATTAGTTAGAGCCAATATATGCCTTGAGGCAGTGTAAAGAGGGGTAAAATGACAATTATGCCCTTAGGGCTAGTATAATGCAAGAAAGGACACGAAGGGTATTTTGGTCATTTCCCAAGGGATGGATGGCAGATAAATACTCAGTATAACCATGTCAAGGGTATGAGAACCCTAGACATTGATGTCCAGGACAGAATACATATCATGGTATATTATAAAAAATTAGGAACAGAAAACAATCCGATTATTGTGAAACTGCTCCGATAGGTACTGGATTGGACTGGAATTTTTTTAGAAGCTTCCTTGCATGAAAATAGCCCCACATACCCCCATGAGGTGTCCCTTGAGCTGTCCCACATGATGTCATAATTATTCTTTTTGGAAAAAGTTAAATTCAAGATTAAATGTGAGCCCTTAGATCAAATAGTGCATAAATCAATATTGTCCATTGATTTGCCATAGATTTTGGCTATAAATACCCCCCAAATATGAACCAAAATGTTAAGCACATGAACCCTTGGGGAAACTCTTTCAAAATGAAAAGTCAAGACAAGACAAAGAAGATTCAAGGTACCAAAGTTCAAACAAGCTAAAGATTAAAGGTAAGCAATCTCTCCTAGCTTATTTTCCTTTGATTTGGGAGCTTGTACTTAGGGTTTTCATGGGGGAAAAGTTGAGTTTTCTCTAAGGGGTGGTCCTGCCGAAAGAACTTAAATGAAAGGGAAAAGAAGAAATTAAAGTTAGAGACATATGATTGAAGCTTAAACATGCTAGTTAAGTGGTTGGTTGTTGAATCAAGTTGATATTCTTGACTTTGCCATGGTGTAACCTGTTTGGTCTGCACTGTTCATGAGGGAAGGAAATGGAATTTCAATGATTTAATGCTTCCATTGAATTTATATGATGATTTTGTGTAGGATTCAAAAGGTTTTGAACCTTGGAAACATTAAAATCTCAAGATTGTAGCCTTTGAAATCCTTCATGGTTACTGTTCAATCACATGAACAGTGATTGTATTTCATGATTTTGATGGTTCCAATGGTTTTAAAATGAAAATTTGTGTGGGGTAAAGTGGAGAAACAAGTATGGGAAGCATTAGAATCAAAATGAGAATTTGTGAAAGAATTGTGTGCATGTGTTCGGTTCTGTACAGCAGGCCATGAAGGAGCTGGAATTTCATGATTCTAAGCTCATAAATGGATTCAAAAGATGAAATTTTGTAGGTTAAAGTCAAGACATCAATTGGTTCAAGAGCCAAGTGGATTAGTGAAGATTAGAGAAAGTTATGATAATAAAGAGTGTAACAAAGTTAGTCTTGAACATGTTTGGAGTTCATGAGTCCTAATGAATTATGTGATGAATATGAATGTGTTTATGACCTTGAAACATTCAAGAAGATGTTGAGAAGTGATTGATATAAAGGCTTCATGGTTGGAAAGCTAGGGACAAGTGCAAACGATCAAGAGAAAAGCTTAAGTACAAGGTAGTGAACTTACCTCTTTATGTGCTTGATGTGATATGCTTATGTGTTGACATGTATATGATATTTGAATGATTTTGTTACATGATAAATGATGTTGAATGTATTATGAATAACATGTTTTCCTTGGCCATGCACTTTATGTAAAAGTATATAGCATTATGGCATGTCACTAATCAAATAAAGCTTAATGAAATTACATATCATGCATTAGCTTCCATCTTGCATATTTAAGTGGTAATGTTTGCTACTGAGATTCCCTAGAATATCACTCTCCCATAACCAACCAATTTAGGTCAAGCATGATGGAAAATGTATGCATGGAGAAGAGCTAAAGAATGGAAGAAAGGAATGGAAGTAATTGAGATCCTAGCGTATGCTATGGATTATATATGTATGTAAATACCTTATAAGTATGTGATGAAACTATTTGTAATACTTATAGCATATGTACATGAATATTGATAAGCTTATTTGATGGATTATATATGTAGGTCTTGAAGCAGTTTTGTTGTAGCTTCAGTTTGACCTAGCAAAAGAAGGAATTATTTCATGAAATTTTACAAGTGTGTAGCACACATCCAGATATTTAATTACATATATATAACATTTCATTTGGATGTGTATATCAAGAGAAATGAATTTCCAAAGTAAGGGACCAAAATCTATTTCCAGTGTTTTTGACCAAATGAACAGTAAACTTCACTGAATAAACTATATTAATTGGCTAATCATTTTGTCTGGAAATTATTTTTACTTTAAATTTCAAGATGTTATCTTCACGTAGCTTTTTGAACCACTTCATTTCAATTTTTATAGAATTAATTATGATTTGTTGAAGTTCATTACGTAATCAGAAATACCATATGAATAGTACCCGAGAAAGAGTAAAATTCCATATTTTGCTGATGGACTTCTAAGGTCTTGTAAGTGGTTCTAAATGCTACTGAATAGTCCCTGAGACGTATAAAAGTAAGGATGTTACATCATGGGTCCTGACTAAGGTATACAGAGGAGTTTAGGTTATGACGATGAACCAAGAGAGTTAGATACAATGACATAACATGGAGGATATTAGTCAGGATGAGCTAGTATGGTGGATACGACTAAAAGAGATACTGACCTTCAGATGGTTATGTTGTGTTATACCCTAGTCTTATAGCCTTACAAGACAATCTTTAAGGATGTAGCTATAGTAGACTGGTCTTAGTTAGCCAATACCTCTGAGGTCTCTTGTTTCTTAACACGATGTGGCTAAACCAAGTGGAACAATGATGGGGACTAGTTCCTTCTACTGATAGAGACAGAAGCTGACTAGTCTAAAGTCAAAGAAGTTGATCATTCCAAGATCAATAAAGCTAAGATACAAGAGTTAGTTCAAGATAACAATAGGGGAATAAAACAAAATTGTTCCATGAACCTAAAATCCATAGGAGCAGAGATTATACTCTACATGAATGATGAGAACAAAGGCACTAACATCGCTGAAGTTTATCAGCTAGAGGTCTAGTATGGGGTGCAAGCAAGCTACATGTATGAGACCCATAGACACATAAGACTAACTAAAGAAGGAGTTCTAAAGTAGATCCTTTGTAGGATAAACATGATTTGATCTACACTATAAAAGACTTTATTAAGTTAGTCTTTTCTGAATAGAAGGTTCAAAAGTTTGAAATCGAGGATTGCCTAGAGATATGATGGAAAATAGGTTGAGTTAATGTTCTTGAAACAAAGAAACCCTATCATGTAGAAACCAGTATACATAGTGTAGGGCACTCTAGATGACAGGAGTAACAGTAGTAGATGATAGATGGGATCCTAACAATTTAGGTTTGCCTAGGACAAGAAAGAGATGCTATTATCATAATAGTTGTAGTAGCAATTATAGTTGATTTATGACAATTAGAGAGAGAAATCATCGAGGAGTCATAGTCAGGATAGGATTATACTAGGATTAACAGATAGTCAGGATCTGCTGAGGATGAAAATAGTATCTAACTATATAATGTACAATTTTGTAATCATAATTTGGAAAAGGTATATTAACTCTCCAAATGGTAAAGAATTGGGTTAATCATTTGGAATATGTGAAAGTGTCTTACATAATGAAAGGCACTGATAATAAGTATCAACAAAAGGAAGATGTTAAGAGATAGTGAAGGGAACATAAGTTAGTTTATAGACAGAGAATAACCACTCGCCTATAATCTTTTATTGATCAATTTTAAGTGAAGCATTCTCCTCAGTTAGATATAGATAAGCATGAGGCTAAGTCTTAAAGTTTTAAAGTAGGGTAAGAGAAACCCTCTAATTGATGCTTAGCTAGTTCGTCCCTGTGAAAAGTGAGAGTTAGATGACTGGGAAGTTAACTCACAAATTGAATTACGTGCTACAAGAAAGAATTTTTCCCAAGCAATTATAGAGGTAATAGAAGCAAGAAAAGTTAAAATATGTGCATAAGATTTAAAATAGAAGAAAACTAAGAGATAAAAACATGCAATTAGAACCTAACATATATGAGAGCTGTAGTAAAGACCACAGAAAAAGGCTTTGATTGACAGCTCGAGGAAGTTGCTACATATGTGGCAAGTCGGGACATTTTACTAGGGAATATTTATGAAATATGATTGGTAAGATATTTTAGATACATGGGTAAGTTTGCCTGATCAGAGAAGAGGCAAGGAAGTCGCCTGATATGATGAAAGAGATAATATGGAAAAATGATCGCTAAGTAGATACAATATGTGATTCATGCACCAGTCATATATTTATAGTAATGACTATGTAGGGTAAATGAATATTCTTGTTAGTTCACTGCAATCATTCCCATTGGCTTAAAGGTGATGTACCTTATGCATATTTGAACGATAATATTCCAGCATGCACACAATAGAGTTACCCCATATCTTGTATGTTTACTCCATATGTTAGAGAAATAGATGAGGCAGTTAGTGTTAATGAATCCTTAAGGATTAAAATTTAGATTATAATGGAAATTAGGATAAGAGTTAAAGTTAGATTAAAGTCAGGAATAAGAATAAAGTTTGAGATCAGATGATGAGAGTTAGCTATATAAGAAATTTAGAAGATGATAGTAATAGATATAATGCAAAATAACATATAGTCTCAGCAAGTGGGACACTCATTTACCATATGATTAGGGTTACTCAAGTATTTCTACAAGCTTATGAATATAGTACTAAAGGCCATTTCTTAGGTTATAACAAGTAGTAAAAGAATGGTAGTGTTATAACTCTATTAAGAGATATGGTATACAATACGAATAATAGACAATAGTAAAGAGATAGCTTTCAAATCACTCTTCAGATAAGAGTTGGATCTAAAATAGATGGCTCTTAGATAAAGCTAGATTTTATTGAGTCTAGATCACTCCTTAGATAAGAGTTAGATCTGATCCAGATTGCTCCTCAGATAAGAGTACATATTCATATAAGATAAAATGAGAAGTTATTATCCGATACCATAACAGAAAACAAATGCTTATGGTAATTATTGATGGTGAATTATAGATGGCAATTTGCAGATGGCTATATGGCAACAACCTATGGCAAGCCACAAGAATGAAAGAAATTTGAGAAGCACTCCTAAGTAAGAAAGAGGATAAGTGAAGTCTTGATAAGAAAGATGGACTATAGAACATAGTGCTAGAGAGTTATCTAATAAGTTGTTAATAAAAGGGAGTAAGTAACCCAATAATATAGTTCACTAGTTGAAGTCTTTAGAAAAATTACAGTTGGTCCTAACATGATTCACAAGCGAGTGATATCCCAAAATCCGATAGTTCCTAACAAGGCTTAAGATGACAACAAGTGATTCCAAGTTGTGAAATAACCCATCCTAATGACAGGATAATGTGCGTCATAAAGAAAAGGAATAGGACAACTTAATATCTTTCTGATAAGACAATTGCTAAGGACAAGGTGTTGACTAACTCATATAGAGAGAGTATCCATAATGTTTCCAGGTAGCCACTATACTACCTTAATTTCTCTTAAAAAAAATAGAGTCCAAGTATAAATCTGAGTACTGGCATTCAAAAGATTATAGGATTATGCCTAAGAAATAGAAAAGAGAACCCCATATAACTTAAGAATAGACAAGTATGAGCAGATAGATACTCTATATGAGGATGAATAGATTAAAAGGAAAAAGAGACCCAGAAAAGAGAGTATAAGGAAAAGTTAGAACACAATTCTATGAGAAATAGTATGTTAAGGTTCAGAACCATATAAAGTATAACCTAGCCCTAATCCAGCAGCACACTTAATTGAAAGGTGCTCAGGCCAGAGAAGTCCAGAGATGGGTAACCACTAAAAAATAAAGTATTAAGTAACAAAAGTTTGAAAGATGTTCTAGAATAATGAGAAAGAGCATTTCTAGATAGCATTGAAAGAAAACAAAATAGCATAATAAAAGAAAGAATAGCATGAGCACAGAAAAGTATAAGTAGCGAATATTATAAGTGCTCAATAGAGAGAAAATAAGGGACACTTGTATTCCCTTATATAAGTTATAAACAGAGGAACTGTATAGAAAGAAAGAGACAGTTAAATAAAAAGTATTTTAAATATGATAAGAAAAGTTATGAAAAGTTAGAAAGAGTTAGAAAAGGTAAGGAATTAGAACCTTATATCAGATCCAAGTAGAAAAGATCTAAAAGAAAAGATTCAAGTACAATTTTATGTTAGGAGGAAGTTTGAAAGGTTTTAAAGTTAGATCCTCCCCAGAAGCCAGCAAAGCTATCAAAGAGTATTACGGAATACAAAAAGAAAAGTGTAGTAAAAGATTTATAATGCATTATGGGAAATATACAATACACAAGAAAAAATGCATAATAAGTTATGTGAAATAAGAAGTATGATGTATGATAGAGACCCCAGAATTACATCAAATTTCTAGAAGATTATGTATGAAAGAAATGGACACTACTCATAAGTCCAGTATAAATAGTCATCTATAAATGAATAGATGTATGACAAGTAAGTGAGTAATAGAAAGAAGCATACTTTGACTCTGATTGAGTTGACTAAGGAAGAAGGAGCATAACAGTACGAAAAATATATGAAGCTCTGTGAATGTTGAAAGCACTCCACGAGATGCCAAGATAAAAGATAAGAGATAGATACCCAGAACCTTAGTCATAAACCAAAAGAGGATAGAAAGATAAGTTATATCCAAAGTTCTTTTGACTAAGGTACGAACTAAATTTTGAGGAGGAAATTTATTTTAAGGAGGGTCAAAATATAACATCCCAAATTTTCCCCATATGTATAAGACCAATAGAGGAAAGAAATTATGAAAGGATTGAGATGATAACCAGAAGAAAAGATTATGGTTAGATAAGTTTTAAGTCAAAAAAAGAGATAATATATAAAGTTATAAAGTCAGAGGGATTAAATTACAAATAATGAAAGTTTAGGGACTAAAATATAAATAGTAAAATTATAGGGACTAAATTGCAAATAGCAAAAAGTTCAAGGAGCTAAATGGAGTTTTAAGATTTTAAAGACCAAATTGGAATTTCAAATTTGGTAGAAAGGGACTAAAATAGATTTGGCAATTTTAGGACTAAAGTGCAATTTAGCCAAATTCAAGGGGAAAATGTAATTTTAAAAAGTTGAGCCATAAAAAACTCAAAATTATTAAAAATTGTTTCAGTCATAAATTTTACCAATTAAGAGATAATAGAATTTGGGCTAGGCATATCTCTCAGAGTTCTGATTTAAGGTCCTGATAAATTGATATTAATTGTTAAAGTCTAGATATTAGTACAATATCTTCTAGACCTCATAATCAGGTGAACTTTTGTAGTAAATTATTATAATTAATCTAAGAATCTATGAAATTGACAGAACTTGAAAAAGAGTTATGTAGAATTTATAATAGAATTTACAATAAAATAAAATACCCGATAAATACTTTTTAGGGGAATTTGTTGGGAGTTGAGCCTACGAAGGCATGGGACTAAGTACAAGGCCCAAGATGGAACCTCATAGGTCCAATGATATACTCATATAGGTATGTGGGCCAGTACTTAGAAAGATCCTAAAAATAAATAAAATTATGAAAATACCCCTATGTTATACAATGAATAAGAGATGAATGTAGGGTATTTTTGTCAATTGATTAAGGTCAAAAGGTCAAGGAGGGTTCTCGTACTAGCTGACCAGGGTCAGGGAACACTCTGGTGATGTTTGAAAATGCAATAATGCCCATAGATTTATTAAAGTAAATAAAGAATAATAAAGTGCATTTTGGTAATTTACTAAGGGATCAATAATTAAGTTTAGACCCAATCTAAAAATACAAATGGTAGGAAAAATCTATATACTAGATTTAAGATTAGAAAACATATTATAAAACCTAAGAAAAATTAGATTTAGAAAACAATCTAGTTTTTAGGATCTAAATGTAATTTATCAAAAGTTCAAGGGTAAAATCGTAATTATAGGGAAGTTGTGCTAGAAAAAGCCTAAAACTGCCAAAAAATGTTGCCGTCCTGAATTTTACCAGTACATAGAGCATAGAAATTGGGCCAGACATATCTTTCAAAAATTTGATTTGAGGCCCAGATAATGGATATCAATTTCTAAAGTCTGAAGATTATTACAGGACCTTTTAAATTTGCCAATCAAACGAATTTTGGTAGTAAATTACCATAATTAATATAGAAATATATAAAATTGATAGAGCTTAAAAAGGAGTTATGTAGAAGTTTTAATAGAATTTACAATAGAATAATATACTAGATAAATACTTTTGGGTAAGGTTTATAAAGGTATTGGACCCATGTAAAGGCCCAAGTTGGAATCTCATAAGCCCAGAAGATATTTGGATAGTCATGTGGGCTAGTATCCAGAGGAACCCTAAAAAATACAAAATTATGAAAATGCCCCTGTGTTATAATAATAAATAAGAGATGGATTGAGGATATTTTAGTCATTTTGGATAGGTCAAAATGCCAAGGAAGGTATAGGGATGATTAAGCAGAGTTAAAATATGCCCTGATAAGATGTAAAGAAGTGTGAAATGATAATTATGCCCTTAGGGTTAATATAATATAAGATAGAGCACCAAGGGCATTTCTGTCAATTTTCAAGGGATGGTAAGCAAATAAATACTCAGTCTAACAATGTCAATGGTAAAAAAATCTAAACACTAGTTTTCATGATAGAATACATATTCTGGAATATTATAAAAATTAGAAATATAAAATAGTATGTTTTTTTGTGAAAGTGACTAGATCAGTACCATATTGGATTAGAATTTTTCCTATCACTATTTCTCCACAATTTGTGCCAAATACAACCCTATGTGATGTCATGGATGATGTCATTCTTTGGCTTCTAGGGCAAGCTTGATGGAAGGTGCATTATGGACCCTTAGATAAAATAGTGTTTGGATTAATCTTTGGTTTCCATTTTCACCCAAAGTTTTCTATAAATACCCCCCACACATAACATTTTGGCAGCCTTGACAATCCTAGGGAAACTCAGTCAAAATTTATTTTGGAGCTAGAAAGAAGCATACACTTTCGAGCAAAAAGAAAGGTAATTAGTTCATTTGATCTTGGACTTTATTCTAAGAAGTTTGCTCTTGGTTTTAAGTGGTTTTTATGGGATTTTCCCTTTGATGTTGCTGCTGGACATGCTGTTCATATGTGGTGGGAATATAAATTTTATTTTATAGATAGTTTAGACAAGTTTAAACAATCTAGAAGCAAGTAATATAGGCTTGGAAATTCAAGTGTACATGTTATTAGGTTTTGTGTTCCTGGCTGCCACTGTACCAATCACTATTCATGTGTAAAAATTTAATGATTTTGATGTTTCCAATGGGTTTAAAATAGAAAATTGTGTGTGGGGGGTAAGGTATAGTGTAATGACCCTAGAAAATACATAGAAAAATATTACAATTTTAATAAGGTATATATTATTTCTTGCAGTATTTTCACAAAGGGAAGTAGATGGTTGGGTGGTTATAGGCTGTATTGTTAAACTGAAGGTACCTTATTCGAATTCAAATCACATCACCTGCAAAAATGGAATTTTACTTTTGTTCAACCATTAAGCGAAATGACTAGAATACCCCTATATTTAACATAACAGTAGAACACTCCTCTTCTATTTTTAGCCGATGCCATGAGTAAGAGAGAGAAATCCAAGGAGAAGCTTCATGACACTAAGATATTCTACTGATGTGATATGTTGCCGTTGCCACCTTGCTTTTGTTACCTTCTACCATATGTGCTACTACTACCGGTGTTGTCAGTCCTCCTAAAATTTCCATCTTTGTTTAGCAGTAGAGTGAGAGTGGCAGTGGAGAAGTGTCTTGGGAAGTAGAAGAAGAGTAGTGTTCCTCAATTGTGGTGGTGGTATAATCAAATCGTTGTTAGTCCTCTATCATCTACAGCGCCGTCCACATGCATGCTATCACGCTATCATAAGCCACCATCATTACTGTAGCTACCTTTAATCTTCGATATTCCTCTCTGTTTCTACTGCAGAATGCTACCATTGTTCTTTGCTGGTAGCTGGGAAGTTGTTCTTCCTTCTTTTTTGTTCTAGTATGGCATTTACCATTATTGCTATCATGCTCCCTCTATCGTTATCATAGCAACCTCAGATCTCCATCTTTCTTCTTTTTGGTTACAGTAAAATTCAGCTAGAGGGGTGTGGTGAGCTTTACATCTTTCCTCTCATTTAACTCTGGTTAGTTGTGGTTGAAAGATTATATTTTCTTTCTCCTCTGTTTGCTAGGTATGTGATGATATGAAGGTAAAGATCGAGTTATGTTGTGTTATGAAACCACTGAGAACTTGAAGCTGTGTGTGTTTATAATTGTCACTTTGTTTCTCTTGAGTTATTCGACATGTGTGGAGGCGAAGGAGGATAGTGTTAGATAAAATAAATTTAAGATGTGTGAGGTGGGTGATTTAATTTCTATTCCCCTTTGTTTGTTGATGTTGTGAAGGAATAATGGTGGATGAATAATTGATGTTAAGATTGTGGTGGACCTTAGTTATGGATATGAAACCTTGTGTATTTGTTGCTCTATTTGCTAAAAAAATGTTATAGGTGGAGATAGAAGTAAGAAGAGAAGGGATAAATAGAAATTAAGGTATGTGAAAAGGGAAGGAATATTTTAATTGACTATTTTGGTTGTAATTAGGTAAAAGTGGACATAGGTTATGCTTCTTTGGGTTTAGAGGTATGTTTAAAAAAGAAAACAAAATTGAAGATTCATTCTGCTTATGGATGTTGAGCGATATGGAAGAATATAAATTTTGGGACAAAGATTGTTTAAATTAAATTTGATAGCAAAGTTTAAAAACTTTCAAAGTAAGGGTTGTGATTTCATATCTCAAATCTTATAAAGAAAAGGGAAAAGAGCATAAGGAAAATGCTGGAATATTTAATTATTAGTAAGTATATATGTGACTTGCAATGGTATTGGTAAATGACAGGTAATTGGGATAAAAGAGAAATTTCATTTCTTGATGGATTATGAAGTTTGAAAATGTGTAATAAAAAGAGTAATTCTTAGAGCTCATTAATTATTGATAAGTGTCCTATTTTCATGAATGAGAATATTTGGGATATATAGAAATATAATAGTATATTATAACAACCATTACAATTGAAATTGAGTTTAAGTATTAATGATTTATTTTCAGAAAATCTAGGAAAGTAAGGAGATAATATTGTTTGAAGCATAGCATAGGAGTAAATTATTGGAGTATTACATGTGAGTGAATAATGTCTCCTAAAATACTATTTTTAATAATGATTTGCTATTTGATATGTTCCATTTAAAATGTTAAATTTTGAGTATGATTTGCTAAAGGCATGGTTATATAAATTAATGACTTTAATTAAGATTATTGGTTTCTCTTTTCAATTAGTTTATGACATGATTATGTTTATGTATGAAAATGAATAAAGAAGTTTTGAAAAAGACTTCTGTAAATGTTATATTGAGTTCCTTTTCTTTATGAAATATGCTTAGGTGAAATTTATTATTTGAATAATTATTCCATATAAATTGAAGAAATCTTTAGAGATTTTATTTTGATGATCATGTTAGGGTTTCATGATTATGAAACATTATTGGTAAAATTCTTGCATTGGAAAGGGTTGTGATCATTTAATGCTAAATTGACCCCATGTATGCGTGGAAATGTTTTCAGAGAGGACTGAATACAGAACACTATTTACTAATAGTAGAATTGTTAGTCCTTGTTGTACCATGGTTAAACTTGAGTTTGATGGATATACGTGGGTCTCGTACTCACATCAGATAATCATGGGATTCATTTTCGTGCTTGTTATTCGTAGGTCTTGTACCTACGCCTACTATTCGTGGGTTTTGTAATTGCACCTATTTCGTGGCTTCGAGCTACACTTGATTAGTTTTTTACCCTCGTAGACTATGTGTCTATACTTATTTTCATTCTGTTGAAGTCCTATGAAAAAAATGATTGTTTTGAATTGAATGTTTTAAATGAATTTCCTAAAATAAAATGTTTACCAGAATATTTGTATTGAATTACAAAGTGTTATTATTTACATTTAAACATGTTGAAATTGTTTCTTTCTGCATTTTAAATTATGTTTTTGGGACCTTATTCACCGGTAGATTATTTTGGCATCATATCCTGATTTTTAGACATAGAAGCCCAGCATGTAGGCTGAAAGAGGTAGGCTACTAGGCCCTGTGGAGTAGAAGTCCCATAAGTATATAGATAATGTTCCAGGAGTAAACTGTAGGTAAGTGAAAGTTTAGGGACTAAATTATAAATAATAAAAGTCCCTAGGGTATAATGTTCATTTTTGAAAAGAAAGGGACTAAAGTGAAAAGTCTAAAAGGCTTAATGGTGTCAAAAGGAAGTAGACATAAAGTTTGGGCCATTAAGTGTAATTATGAAAAGTTGATGGACTAAAATTTAATTTCCAAAAGTTTCTAAGGGCAAAATTATAATTATAGAAAGTTCAGCCAGAAAAAGCTTAGAACTGCCCGCAAGCATTTCAGTCCCAAAATTCATCAGTAGATAGAGAAAGTTATGTTGGTTAATCTAGCATGATACATAAATTTTATTGATATTCCAGATAGCTAATATTTATCTGATAATCTGAAAGTTATCTGAAATTTTTATCAGATCTTATGAACCTCAGATATAAGTAATGTAACATCCTTACTTTTATACGTCTTAGGGATCATTCAATAGCATTTGGAATCACTTACAAGACCTTGGAAGTCCATTAGCCAAATCTGGAATTTTACTCTTTCTCAGGGTTACTGTTCATATGGTATTCCAGATTATGCATCAAACTTCAAAAACTCATAATTAATTCTAGAAAAATTGAAATGAAATGGTTCAAAAAGCTAAGTGAACATAACATCTTGAACTTTAAGGGAAAAATAATTTACAGACCAAATGACTCGTTAATTAATACAGTTTATTCGCCAAAGATTACTGTTCATTTGGTCAAAAATTCTGGAAATAGATTCTGGTCCCTTAGCTTGGAAAATTAGTTCTCTTTGTAAATACATTGAAATAAGGCATTATTGGCGTCAAAAAAAAGATTGGCATGTCATCTAAATGTTTGTAAAATTTCATACTTTTATTCCATCATTTACTATTTTTCCTTACATCATGACCATCACTACTTACATTGGTCACACAGCAACATTACACATTTACATAACATATATACCAACCAATCCCTAGCTTTTCTTCACGTTTCACCATCCTCTTTCATTATTCATAAACCTTTGAGATTGGGATTACATGGAAAAGGATGAGATTTCTGGGAAAATCTCAGTAGCAAACATTACTAAACAATGCATGCATTAATGTAAATACTTGTGCTTGCTTGTGAAAGTGTTAACATTGTATAATGTGCATGCTTCCATGTATCATATGAAATACAATTGGATAAATTAGTCATAGAAACATAACTTCATACATAAGAATATATGCAACACAATTCAACAAAGCCATAGCACAACCAAGCATAACATTCAATGCATACAAGTTTAGGATAAGTTTACTACTTCATATACTTGATTTCTTTCACTTTATCTTGCTTCTTTCTTCTCACTTATCTTGGATATGTGGCTGCTCTTTTGGAGCATATCAATCAATCCCTAACATCACATAATCATTCATCCATCATCATCTAATTTCCTTGAGCATTAAACTCAGTTTAACCAACATAACTTCCTCTTGAACATTAAGCTCACTTATTTTCCTTAATCCTAACTAATGGACTTGGCCTTTGAATCAATTGATGTCTTAAATTTACCCTACACAATTTCATCTTTTGAATCCATCTATGAGCTTAGAATAATAAAATTCTAGCTCCTTCATGGCCTGCTGTACAAAACTGAACATATGCATACAATTCTTTCAAAAATTCTCATTTTGATTTTAATACTTCCTATACTTGTTTCTCCACTTTACCCCACACAACTTTTTATTTTAAAACCATTGGAAGCATAAAAATCATGAAATTTCAATCACTGTTCATGCGAGTGAACAGTAGCAGGGAAGAATTTCAAAAACTACAATCTTAGAATTTCAATGTTTCCAAGGTTCAAAACCTTTCCAATCCGGCACAAAATCATTATATAAATTCAATGCAAGCATTAAATCATTGAAATTCCATTTCCTTACCTCATGAACAGTGCATATCAAACAGGTTCACCCATGGCAAAGTCAAGAATATTAACTTGATTCAACAACCAATCACTTAACTAGCTTGTTTAAGCTTCAATTATATGTCTCCAACTTTAATTTCTTATTTTCCCTTTCATCTAAGGGTTTTGGACAGCACAACACCTTAGAGAGAATTCAAATTTTTCTCCATGAATACCCTAAGTTCAAGCTCCCAAATCAAAGGAAAATATGCTAGGATAGATTGCTTACCTTTAATCTCTAACTTGCTTGAACTTTGGAACCTTGAATCTTCTTTGTCTTGGCTTGAGTTTCCATTTTGCAAAACTTTCCCCAAGGTATGACAAGCTCACGGTTTGGACCAGATTTGAGGGGGTATTTATAGAAAAAAAAATAATGGAAAATCAATGGCCAAGATTACTTTATGCACTATTTGATCTAAAGGCTCACATTTAATCTTGAATTTAACTTTTCCCAAAAAGAATAATTATGACATCATAAAGGACAGCTCAAGGGACACCTCATGGGGGTATGTGGCAAAATTTGCATGTAAGGAAACTTTTGGAAAAATTCTAGTCCAATTCGGTACCAATCAGAGTAGTTTCACAACAACTGAATTGTTTTTTGTTCCTAATTTTTATAATATACCAGGATATGTATTCTGTCCTAGAAATCAAAGTCTAAGCTTCTTATACCATTGACATACTTGTACTGGGCTAATACTTAATTACAGATCCCTTGGGAAATGACCAAAATACCCTCGGTGTCATTTCTGGCACTATATTGACCCTAAGGGTAAAATCATCTTTTCACCATTCCTTGTACTTCCTCAGGGCCTATACTGGCTCTAAATAATCATACTTAGGCTATATCCCATGTTTTTAGCCTATCCCATATGACCAAAATGCCATTCATTAATCTCTGGTACAATATGGGCACTAGGGACATTTTTATAATTTTGCACTTTTTTTGGACACTGGTCCCTTCTACTGATAAACTAGTACCCTGGGTTTTGAGCCCTCCTTGGTGTTATCATGGGCCTATATATGACGTAATCTGATCTCATTCTATCCAGGCTTATATACCGATAATTTCCATTATCGGATCACGAGTGTTATAAAACTCCCGTTAAAATTCACTCATATGTGAATAACTTTTTATACACAACTTCTTCCAGGGTTCTATAAGATCTAGGACATCTAACACTATAGGGCACAATTTCTTGTAATTCCCTCACTTATATATTGAAGTCAATGAAATCTGATAAAATTTCATATAACTTTTAAACTATTAGATAAATATATGTTATCTTGAGCCCTAATAAAATTTCTGTATCATGCTAGATTAACTAACATATCTTTCTCTATTTATTGAAGGAATATGGGACTAAAATACTTTCGGGCAGTTCTAACCCTTTTTGGGCTGACCTTTCCATAATTACAATTTTACCCTTGAACTTTTTACTTATTATATTTAAGTCCCTTAACTTTTTGAAATTACCACTTTTGGCCCAACTTTTGTTTCTACTTTAACTTTTGGCCTTTAAACTTTTCTAATTTTTGTTTAGGTCCTTTTCTTCCTTCAAGACTCATTTAACCTCTATTATTTCTTCTGATTATCGTCATAATCCTTTCTAAACCTCTTTCCTCTCTCAGTATTATACATATAGGGAAAAATTAGGATATGACAAGTGACAAGTTATATGAAGGTGTACCCTATGACACCAGATGTCATGGATCTAACACATATAGTATGAATGATTGCAACTCCTTCCAACTAATGTCATGACAATATGCATGTTAGAGTTTTCTTATGTATGTTTATGAAATAGCTCCCATATAATGATAACATATTAAGCATTTAATCAAACCTATGTGATATTATAATTTGTATGATTTGCTATTAAGATTTCTATGAAATCTCATTCTTTCCATATACATAACCATGTTCTAGGTGCTGGAACTACCAAATGAAAAAATGGTAAATATGGATGAATGAGTTTGTATTATAAGTTAAGTTGACTATTTAACATTATAGAATGCAATAATACATTATAGTGTGTATGTATTATATGGCAGTGACCTTATAATGGTATTTTACATGACTTAACCAATGGCTTATTGTAACATCCTTACTTTTATACATCTTAGGGACCATTCAGTAGCATTTGGAACCACTTACAAGACTTTGGAATTCCATTAGCCAAATCTGGAATTTTATTCTTTATCGGGTTACTGTTCATATGGTATTCCAGATTTCGCAAAGAACTTCAAAAAATCATAATTAATTCTAAAAAAATTGAAATAAAGTGGTTCAAAAAGATACGTGAAGATAATATCTTGAAATTTAAGGGAAAAATACTTTCCAGACCAAATGACCGGTCAATTAATACAGTTTATTCGCCAAAGATTACTGTTCATTTGGTCAAAAATTCTAAAAACAAATTCTGGTCCCTTACTTTGGAAAATTAGTTCTCTTTGTACAGACATCCAAATAAGGTGTTTTTGATGTCAAAACAAAGCTTGGTATGTCAAAAATGTTTATTGCATCATTTACTATTTTTCTTTACATCATGACCATTACTACTTATATTAGTCATACAACAATACTACACATAACATATATACTACCAAATCCCTAGCTTTTCTTCATGCTTCACCATCCTCTTTCATTATTCATAAACTTGTGGGATTGGGATTACATGGAAAAGGATAAGATTTATGGGGAAATCTCAGTAGCAACCATTACTAAACAATGAATGCATTAATGTAAATACTTGTGCTTTCTTGTGAAAGTGTTAACATTGTGTAATGTGCATGCTTCCATGTATCATATGAAATACAATTGGCCAAAGTAATTATAGAAATAGAGCTTCATACATAAGCACATATGCAACACAATTTAACAAAACCATAGCACAACCAAGCATAACATTCAATGCATACAAGTTTAGGATAAGTTTACTACCTCATATACTTGATTTCTTTCACTTTGTCTTGCTTCTTTCTTCTCACTTCTCTTGGATATGTGGCTGCCTCTTTTGGAGCATATCAATAAATCCCTAACATAACATAACCAATCATCCATCATCATCTAATTTCCTTGAGCATTAAACTAAGTTTAACTAACATAACTTCCTCTTGAACATTAAGCTCACTTATTTCCTTAATCTTAAATAATAGTTTTCAGTAATTGTCAAATTGAGTATTTAATGCTTTTATAGTACTATTGTTTTAATACAAGAAAATGATTTTAAAGCTTTAACAAATAGGGGAGAAAATGAAATTTGTCATAATGCATTCTGAGGTTCAGTTACTTCATTCACACTTGATTTATTTATAGTAGCATCTGATTCAATTTCCTATACAAACTTTTTTTAATACAAGATTGATTAATTACATATTTTGATTGTGATTCAAGTTGTTTCTATGTCAATACTATTGTTTTAATGTTTTACTAAATTAATCGATTAGGTAATCGATTCATGTAAATTAATGCATTAGTTAATCGATTATCCAAAATATTTTATGTTTAGTTTTTATTTGTTAATTGATTAGTCAATAATGCTAATTAATCAAACAATCAATCAATTAATGAGTGTCCATTAATTGATTGATCATTCGATTAATGCAAAGTTGTTGCTCTCTCGAATTTAAAAGATAAGCCAATTAATCATTAGTTAATCGATTAATTCTAACTAATCGAATGACTGTTCGATTAATCTATTCAGAACATATTTTCCTTTATACAAAACAAACTCTATTAATCGATTAGTTAATTAATTATAATTAATCGACTGTCTGTTTGATTAATTAGTGTAGAATCAATTTGTGAAAATCAAATGTGAATCTATTAATCAATTGGTTAATCGATTAATTTACTTCAATAGATTAATTGTTCGATTAATGTGTTTTGAAAAGCTTTCTATAACAATTCTTCTATAGATGTTAATCAACTATATATTGGATTAACTTATATTAATTGATTAGTTATTTGATTTATATATTTCAAAAATCTTTCTATGTTTGCGTTGAAACCATTTGCATCTCTCTCTAAGCTATATATATTTGATTCAAAACATAAATATGATTATGTTTCTCATCATTCTTCATTATAAATCTTTTAAGAAACTTATCTTATGAATTTATATTGAATATGGTTGAACACTCTGATCAATGTGATGCTCTCTTTTCTGTTTTATACATTAATTGAAACATTAATCGAATTAATGATGATGAATTGATTAATACAATATAATTTTCAAAAGAAAGCTATCTGAACTTTATTTGAACTTGATGTGTTTATAATATGAGTTGATTATTACTTCTTTATACACTTAATAATTGCTTAAACCACTGATTATGAATTCAACTAAATGAGTGAAAAGACTCAAGATTGTCATCATCCCAACTTTCAAAATAAAAATTGAACCCAATAATGTAGTATAAGGTGCAACCCTCTCATTCTTCTCAAGGAGCCTTTCAAGTGGAATCCTAACAATTGGTAAACAATAACATTGAAAACCTAAGTAACATTATGGGTTCTTTGTTTGGTTCAGACATTGGGGCAATAGAAATAAAAGTGCAGTAAAATTAATTGTTTTTGTATTTTTGATCAGTGTGAAAATGGTTTGGATTGAAAAAGAAATATGAGAGTTATGAAATCACTAAGTCTTATATAAAACTTCAATCAATCAATCAAGTCCAGGACATTACTGAGTTCAAACTCCTTTTAATCAAAGATGAATTAAAATGCTTTAATGCACTTTTGAAAACCACTTAGTGTGTAGATTGAATTGGATAATGCAATAAAAACCCTCTATTAACTACCAATCGATAGATAAAGACTATAATCAATTGAATTCATTACTAACAATTGCTAATAATCAACCAGCTAACTAGAAATCAAACTGAAATATGCATATGCAAATTGATAATTGCATTATCCAAATCAATTACAAGTATCTAATATGATAATAATCAATCGATATTTAATCCTCATATATATTATGAAATTCCTAAATCTAGAAATCCCAAAACATGCAATGAGTGCAGACTAAGATAGAATAACTCCCTATTTTAGTCTATGAGCTCAAGCTATGTTGCCCATCACCAAGAGGCTAAAAATCAAGCCTATCGCAGCTCCTACTGTGATGCAATAACTATCTAGAGTTGGTGCCATAAGATATGCAAAAAAAGATGATGGAAATATGAAGAGAAATATGGTAGAGATAGATTGATCAGCATAGAAATAGAGAAATTTGTTAAAAGATTATGAAAAAGGAAGATTAGATTGAAGGTTGTTGGGAGGATGGGAGCAGTTTCAACATGGCTAAATCTAGCAAAATATATAGCCCTAAGTTAGGCTGTTGAACCTTGCCTTAATTGTAGAGTGGCCTAAATAAAACACACAGCTTCACTAACTGTCTATTCTAGTTGTGACTAGATCCATATTTAGGTTGTGACCTAAGAACACAAAGAACCTCCTAGAAGAAAAATAAGTCACAACCAGTGGACTTTGAAATCGTGACTAAACATCATAGAAGCTGACTTTCTTGATTCAGGTCTTCCTTATCTTGTAGTTTTTTCTTTGCTCTACTTTGGATATTTGAGTCTCTTTCAAAACCCTTGCAAATCAAAAATTGTAAAGGCCAAACTAATTAAAGAATAAAATATATGCAGTTTGGAAGAGTTAATTGACCATTTTACCCTTTAATAAGCATATTGACATGCACAATCATGTATTACCCCAAAAGCACCATTACAGGCATAAAATAAATGGTAAAAGTGTCACAAAACCCTTGAAAATATCAAAGAAACCATATACAATTTGTATCTTATCACTTCCCCATACTTGAACCTTTGTACTCCTGAATAAATAAATGAATCACACCTAAACAAATGCTAGTAAAACTGAGAGAACAATATAATCAACAGTGAACCCTTGAGACAATTGATCAATCATCTTTTGGGAATGAAAAAATGATAACATGAGAAATGCCAAGTAATTAGCAATTAGTGAAATTAACATCAAATGTATGAGCATAATAGATTCTCTAGAGGGATGCAAATGTTTAGCTCTCTAACCTTATTGTTATGATTCTTTCACTCCAATTCAATATGGCAAATACCCTACCATAGGGTTATGATAGTTATAAATCTCCTCTACTATACAATAGTCATGCAAAGAATCAAGAGGGCTTTTGGGGTTGAAATGATGGAAATATCAAGTGGAAATGGAATGTAATATAAGTAGGCGCCTTAATGAAAGATAATGTAAGGAAAATTTCATTTGAATCAACTCCAACCATAACCTTGAAGGTACTTATTTTTTATAGATCTTATTTTAATTAAAGATAATGCAAGGCAAATTTTATAAAGAAGTACTTATTTTAACTTTATTCTTTTGCTATAGCTCCTTAACAACGCTATAACTTTATTCAATTTTTGTAGTAATCAAGGGTACATATAATACTTTCCACAAACTCCTTGAAGGTTACATGGTTTCAAATATAAGGATGAAATTGACTTAATTTATGATGCAGTTTAGACACATGAATAAATAATAGATAACAATGGAAGACATGAAGGTCCAATGGGTATACAATGGATCAATATTTATGGCTTGTGTTTAGGTACATAGGTATAGAAATGGATGCCTCTATCATATTCAATAATATAAATACGCAAGTAATTTTTGACTTAGAGCAAAGATAAGTTATAGAGAATGCAAACCAAATGAATAATCACTAAATATAGGAATTAAACATGAGAATCCTTGTAACCAAGGTTTGTATCTAAATTGCTTATACATTAAAGTCTCAAACAATACTCATTATTCACTAGGAATTAAAACACTTATGACAATTGAAAACCTTTTAAAATTATGATTAAAAGTACCAAAGTAATCACTCAAGATCATGTATAAATCCAAAGATTAATAGTTAAAACTTAAGTGTTTCCAATTCAATTATCATGATTTTCAAAAACTCAAGTCTGGAAATGGTTTCCATAAAACTATTTATACAAAAAAGTTAGAAAAATAGGGCAATGATTCACTTATAAAAGCACCATGATAGTTTAAAAGAAATCCTTCTATACAACAATTCATAGAGCAAAGAAAAGGAAGATGAACATTTTCACAGTGCAACCTAGTCGCCACTAAAAATAGTATAGGTCATGCTAGATTTCATAGTGAGAAATTCCTCAAACTTAGGATATTTAGTCATGACCAAATGACATGTAGGTCATGACCATAAAACACAGAAAGTACAATAAGTCCATAATAGCATATAAACAAGAAAAACATCTCCTCAATTGTAACATCCCAAATTTTCCCTATCTGCATAAGACTAATAGAGGAAATAGGTTATGAAGGGATTTGGATGATAATCAGAATAAAAAATAATGACTAGATAAGTTTTAAATCAAAGACAGAGAGAAAGTGTAACATTCCAATTTTTATCCTTATATTGAACTAAAATAAAAAATATTATTTATCAATAACTTAAAAATATTATCTAATTAAATTATTATAGTCTAGTATTTTTATTATTTTTAATAAAATATGATATATAGATTATCCTATTTTTATCTTATTTAGAATTTTATGATCTGATTGTTATTATTAGTTAGAAATTTATTAGCATTTGGATTTAGATTTAGATATGTAATTTAATTTTAAAAATATAGTTTAAATTTTAAAATATAATACCTGATAGAATTTTGATAAAGATAATAACAATATATCTATATCTTTGATTACATAAATATAATAATATATGCACTTATACTTTAATGATAACATAGTTTAAATTTTAAATTACTATATTTGATAAGAGTTTAATAAAGATAAGATATGAATTTGAATTTTGAATTATTATTATTATGGCTTTATAAATAGAGTTAAGACCTTGAGTTATCCCTCAAACTTGATTATTGAGTCAGTTCTTCTCCTTTTAGTCATCTCTCTTAATCCCTTCAAGGAAACCACTTTTTACTTGTTGTGTGTGCAAATATGATGTTTGTGAGTATTTTAATATATATATATATATATTAATGTTGATATTATTATATTCAGAAAGGTTGTCATATGATTTTTATTGAAAGTAGTTTTGTGGGATTTAAAGTTTAATTTAGAAAGTTATATTGAGAAAAATACTCTTTTGTGATATCATCAAGTTATTAAGATTTTGATTAATATGATTACTTTCAGAATTATGCATTGGGGACGATTGAAGAGATAGTTGTATTTCTACCACATGGTATAGCCTCTATTGGAGCTTGATAGTTAGCTTTTGTCCCACCAGTTTACCGAGGGATGTGCCCCACCTATTTATCGAGGGGCTACGACACCCCCACCTGTGTTACCGAGGTGGAATTGATCCATGGTCTGGTCAGGTGCTATGTGAATTTTGGCCTATCCATATCACTTGACTAGTTAGTTGTTCAAGGAGTAGTTACCACTAGCCCATGGGTTCGATCAACCGAAATAAGTCGGTTCGGTTGGTTTGAGGGAAGGAACTTGGGTGGGTTATTCATTTATTTTTATTATGATAATATGTTATTTTGTATATATTGTATTTTGTGAGGTCCCACTTGACACCTCATGAGCACATATTAGTATGCATAATGAGTATGATTGATGGTTACTGAGACGTTTGTCTAACCCCATGGTTATTAATATTTTTCAGGGTATATTATCATCTTAAGACCCTAGGGAAAAACTTCATAAGCTTGAGTAGAGCTATATTAATTGTATAGCCCTATCCCTTGAAGGTATGTGTAGAATATTTGTATATTGCTATAATAGATTTTATTTAGCATACTCATATATCATATTATCTTATTTATATTTTAAGGAAAACCTTTTTATAATAGTGGTAGAGTTTATTTAAATTTTAATTAAACTCTTTTCTACCATGGTTAACTCTTTTGAAATAAATTAAATTCATTTATAATATTATTTTTTAATTATATTGGATACAAAATATGTTTAAATAATTAATAATAGTTATATTTTATGAGGATTTTATAGAAAGTATAAAGTTGTAAAACCAAAAGGACTAAATTTTAATTAATAAAATTTTAGGGAGTAAATTGGAAAAAAGGAAACTCCAAGGACCTAAATGAAATTTTGAAATTTTAGGGACCAAATTGGAATTTTAAATTTGGTTGAAAGGGTCTAAAATAGAATTTGACAATTTCAGGGACTAAACTGTAATTTTGCTAAATTTAGGGGCAGAAATGTACTTATGGAATATTGAGCTTGAAAAGGCCCAAAATTACCCAAAAAATATTTTGGTCCCAAATTTTACCAATAAATAGATGATAGAATTTAGGCCAAACATATCTTTCATAATTTTGATTTAAGATTCCAATAAATTTATATTAATTTATGAATTATGGAAATTGGTACAGTATCTTTCGAACCTCATAATAAGATAAAATTTTATAGTAAATTCTTATAATTAATATAGAATTTATAAAACTAACAGAAGTGAAAAATGAGTTTTGTATAATTAATTAGAGAATTTAAGGTTAAATCAGACATTGATAAATAATTTAGAGAAAACATATGGAATTTTTATCAGGACTTCTGAGTCTAAAAATATTATGAGACTTTGCCAGAAATTTATTTAATATTGGAATGATTTTTTAAAATTATCATAACTATTAAAATGGTTGTCTAGAATTTATCTCAAAATTAATTTGAGAATATCGGTATAAGAAAAATGCCTTGAGATTTATGCCAATTAGCAATTGGACTTAAGAGGAGGCCCAAATGGCATCATATGAAGACCCAAGAAGCCCAAGTTGGTGTCTTGGAGCTCAAGACAAATTTTAAGATATTTTATAAATGTTAAAAAGAAGAAAATTCAAGAAAGTCAAATATAAGATTACAAGGCACATGGTAGGACCCACACCATATGTAAGGCACTACATTGTAGCCAAAAACAAGGAAGAAGAGTTTGGACATGTGATACAATTTAATAAAATAATATAAGAATTAAGTTAATGAAGATTAAGGTTTATTAATCCAAAAAACTATCAATCAAATTAAAGACTTAAGCATTATAATAATTAGTTGAAGGAGGGATATTTTAGCCCCTTGAGCTTTGAAAATTCACTATAAATACTCCCTATTCCTTCACAAAACTATTATGCATAAAGGATCCTAGGGGAAACTCTTGTTAAATGAAAACTTGACCTATTCCAAGGCAATTCAAGGGGGAGTTCAAGGCACTTTAATACAAGATAGTTAAGGCATAAAGGAAGAAATCTTCCTAGTATATATATATATATTGGAAGATTGAAACATAGTTTTGAATGTTAGATAATGGATTTCTCTCTTGATACACACGATGGTGATAAATTCATAATTGCAGTGATTTTAGTGTGTTTAGAAAGAGTTTTATTATTGTTTTTTAGCCCCATTTATCAATATGTTGAGCAATTAATAAATAAAATAAAAATAAAAAAGTGGAAATTAATTGATTTGATTTTAGTAATTAATTGGATAAATAATCTATTAAATTTCCATTACAAGAATGAAGTAACCAATCAACAGATTATATGGAGATCAATTGACAGCTCGTTAGCAAATTAGGCATGTGCTGGATTGAAGAAGATGATAATAGATTAAGCACATGGCTAATAGTAACAAGTGGGCTGCAGTTGGTTGAATGCACATGCTAACATAATCACATGCTAGAAGAAGCTGCTAACAGAAGCAAGTGGGCTAATAGCTAGCTACAAAGCATGTGTTGGCACTTGAAAGGAGAATGATTCACACATGACATGAAATATCTTTATTTTTGTATATCTTAGGGACCATTCAATAGCATTTAGAACCACTTACAATATCTTAAAAGTCCATTAGCTAAATCTAGAATTTTACTCTTCTTGGGTTACTGTTCATATGGTATTCCAAATTCAATGACAAACTTTGAAAATATCATAATTAATAATAAAAAAATCAAAATGAAGTGGTTTAAAAATATACGTGAAGATAACATGAAATTTAAGGAAAAAATAATTTTCAAACCAAATGCTTAGTGCCTGTTTGGGAACCAATTCTGGGAATTAATTCTGGCCAAAACCTCGGTTTGGAAAAATTTTACACAAACATCAATTTTTGTCCAGAATTGATTTTGGGCCAAAACCTCGGTTTGTAAAATTTTTTGCCAAACAGCCATTTTCGTCCAAAATTGATTTTGGGCAAAACCTCGGTTTGAAACCATGGTTTTGAAGAAGCTATTTTTCAATAGATTTTGGAACTGGAAAAGAGCTTATAGATTATCTAATTACTATTTTACCCATACTTTTTTTTATACTCTCTCTCCTCTCTCCCCTCTCCCCTCTCTCTCTCCTCTCTCTCCTCTCTCCTCTCTCTCCTCTCCCCTCCCCTCTCTCCTCTCTCCTCTCTCTCCCCTCTCCCCTCTCTCTCCTCTCTCCTCTCTCCTCTCTCTCCTCTCTCCTCTCTCTCTCCTATTTATTCTCTACCCTCTCTCCTCTCTTATACTTTAATCAAATCATACCCTTTTTAGTAATTTATTAATATAAAAAGTGATTCTACTATTAATCATCCAAACATCTCTATTTGCAAAATCTATTCTTCTAAAAATCTATTCTCCCCAAAATCTATTCTCCATAATCTATTCTTCCCAAAATCTATTCTTTCCAGAATCTATTCTTCCCAAAATCTATTCTCCAGAATCTATTCTCCCCAGAATCTATTCTCCAAAAGCTAATCCAAACACACCCTTAGTCAATTAATACAATTTACTTGTCAAAGATTATTATCCATTTGGTCAAAAATTTTGAAAACAGATTATGGTTTCTTACTTTGGAAAATTTGCTCTCTTTGTACAGACATCGAAATAAGATGCTCTTGGTGTCAAAACAAAACTTGACATGTTAACTAAATGTCTGCAAAATTTTATACATTTAATCTATCATTTACACTTTTTTATTACATCATGAACATTATTGTTCAACATGTCATATAACATCATTACACATAACACTTCTTCACATAACATTTACACTATCCAATCTCTAACTTCTCTTCATGCTTCTTCATCCTCTTTCATCATTCATGAACCTGTTGGGATTTGGATTACATGGATGGGGTGAGATTTATCGGGAAATCTTAGTAGCAAACAATACTAAACAATGCATGCATTAATGTAAATATTTGTGTTTTTCATTCATAAAAACATATGCAACATAATTCAACAAAACCATAGCACAACCAAGCATAACATTCAATACATACAAGTTTAGGATAAGTTTACTATCTCATATACTTGACTTTCTTCTTACTTTAACTTTACTTTTCCTCCTTCTTCTTACTTTTGTTGGATGTGTGGCTGACTATTTAGAGTCCACAATCAAATCCTAACATCACATAATCATCCATCCATTACAATCTAACTTTCTCTTGAACATTGAGCTCATTTAACTACATTAACTTTCCTTAATCTTAACTAATGGATTTGACCTTTGAATCAATTGATGTATTGACTTTACCCTACACAATTTCATCTTTTGAATCCATTTATGAGCTTAGAATCATGAAATTCCAGTTCATATACATTGTTCTAAACATATTTGAAAAATATGCATAATTCTTCCAAAAATTCTCAATTTGATTCCAATGCTACTCAAACTTGTTTCTCTACTTTATAGCACACAACTTTTCATTTTAAAACCATTGGAATCATAAAAATGATGAAATTCCAATCACTGTTCATACGAGTGAACAGTAATAGAGAAGAACTTCAAAAGCTACAACTTTTAATTCCAATGTTTTTAAGGTGCAAAACCTATCCAATCCTACACAAATCATCATATGAATTCAATGGAATCATTAGATAATGGAAATTCCATCTCCTTTTATCATGAACAGTGAAAACTGAAAGGTCTCAACAATGACAAAGTGAAGAATATCAACTTGATTTAATAACCAATCACCTAACTAGCTTGTTTAAGCTTTAAACACATAACTCTTACTTTAATTTCTTCTTTCTCCTTTCATGTAAGTTTTTGGTCAGCAGATACACCTTAGAGAAAACTCAATTGTATTCCATGAAAACCCTAAGTTCAAGTCCCCAAATCAAAGGAAAATAAGCTAGGATATATTGCTTACCTTAATTCCTAGCTAGCTTGAACTTTGGTCCTTGAATTCTTCTTTGTCTTGGCTTGAATCTTCATTTAAGCAGTACCTCCCAAAGGGTTCCAAGGGCCATGGTTTTGTGCAGAAAAATGGGGGTATTTATAGAAAACTTCTATGGAAAATGAATTGCCAAGATCACTTTGTGCACTATTTGATCTAATAGCTCATAATTGCTCTTACATCAAACTTGCCCACCAAGCCAATTTGAGATAAGGTCACATGACAAAAAGATTCTCTTCCCGTTGCCTTGTATGCCATGTGTGAAGTCTTGTGGGTCCCACCATATACAGACCATAATTTTCACTTTATCCCTTTTTTTCTTTTCAAAAATTCATAAATTATTCATTATTAGACTTGGGCTTCAAGACAACTCTTGGGACTTATTTGGCTTCCCTAGGACAAAATTTTTGGCTGCCATAGGCCTTCTTTGGGTCTAATAGCTAATTGGCATAAATCCCAAGGTACTTTCATTATACCGATATTCTTAAAATATCCTGATTTTGAAATAAATGTTAGACACCTCTTTTAATGATTCTAACATTTTTATAAATTCATTATAATATAAAATAAATACCCTGCAAAGTCTCATAATTTTTTGAGACCCATAAGCCCTGATAAAAATTCTCTATATTTCCTCAACACCTTTATCGGTGCTTGATTTCACTTTAATTTCTCAAAGAGCATTATCGTCTTTTCACACATCATCAAAGTATTCCCTGACCTTGGTAAACTATTCTAGAAACTCTCCTTGACTATCTAGTCTTAGTCAAATGGCCAAAAATATAGTGGCACACGTAGTAGCATTTTCATAATTTTATATTTTTCTCTGTCTTTATTAGCCCTGGCCCACATACTTATGTAAAAATATTATTAGGCCTATAAGGAGCCATTTTGGGCCCTCTACATGATCCACTACCTTGATGGGCTCAAGTCTCGAGAAATTCTCCTAAAACGTATTTATTAGGTATTTTAATCTATTATAAATTCTATAATAAATTCTACAGAACTCCTTTTTGAGCTCTGTTAGTTTCATAAATTCTCATATTAATTATAAGAATTTAATACGAAATTTTATCTGATTCTAAGTTACAGAGGATACTGTATTAATTTTTCTTTCTTTAGAAATTAATATAAATTTTTCGGGACCTCAAATCAAAATTATGTGTTGCATCAAACTAATCAGAATAGTTTTCTCTATTTACTAGGAAAATTTGGGATTAATCTAATTCTAGGCATTTTTGGGCATTTTCTGACTCAACTTTTAATAGTTACACTTAATGGCCCAAAGCTTTTGCCTACTTTACACATTGCACCTTATACCATTGTCAAATCATTATTTTTCCTTTCTATTCATCATTACAATCATTTTCAAGAAAAATTAGGATGTAACATGACACACCTTCCAGAATTGATTCATTCACTTCCTCCATTCAGACCACATCACTCATTCCACACTTATATATCCACATGATTTGCACATGAAAAAAACACTCCTTACGCAACTGATCCATCTACATACATCTGACACACTCTGATCCTATCTCCCATACACACATTTACCTTAGTTTCCATTAGCCTCATGCCATACACCATTCACTCTATCACAAATCCATTCTCTCTCCATCTCTATTCTCTCTCATATGTACTTCTGCTCTATTATGGGTAGGAGAACCAGAGCAACTTATCACTTCTATCTACTTCTTCTTATGCACTTATGGTGATTGCTACTGGTTTTACTATTGCTATTGAAGTCTTGACAACAATAGAAGTCTAGAGTTGCTGTGCTCTCTTACAGACAATATTGAACCAGAATCATTGATCCAAAATATGGAGTTGATTGAAGCAGATTATCGTCGTCCTACTCATCAAAATAAAAGTAATTGCACCCTATTAATATAGTATAAGGCACAACCCTATTGTTCTTCTCAAAGAGCCCTTTTTATTAGAACCCTAGCATAATGGTGATAAAATAATTGAAAACCTGAGTGAAAGTAAAAATGGGTTTTGGGTTTGATTGATTTTTTATGCAATAAAATAAGGGTACATTACAGTAAATGTTTTTGTATTTTTGATTAAGATGGAAAATGAGTGAATTGTTAATGAAATATGTTGATAAAGACTCTTAATGATGGAAACCTATCTATCCTTGCTTTGAATATGATGTGGGAATTTTAAAATCACTAAGTCTTAAATAAAACCTCAATCAATTGATTGAGTCAAGATCATTAATATTCCTTGCACTCCTTTAATCAAAGCTAGTCAAAAACTTCTAATGTGCTATTTAAAAATCACTTAGCATGTAATTAAATCAGATAATGAAGATTCCCTCGAATGATCATCGATTAATAACCATAGATTTCAAGCAATCAACTAAGTTAGCAATGATCATTGATAAAAGCCCAATTATCCATAAATCAAAAATGAAATATTCATGTTAAAACCAACATCCAAATTATCCAAATTGAATTGCAAAACCTAATCTAAGAATAATTGATCGATATCCAATCCTTAATCATAAAATCAAAACCCTAGATCTAGGAATTCCAAAACATAAGAAAGGCGAGATTAAAAAGAAAAGTCCCTAGTGCAGTGCAGTCCATGAGCTAAAGATATGCAATCCATCACCAATAGACTAAAGATTTAGCCTCTAATGAATCCTGTTGTGCTGCAATCGCTGTTCATATGTGATGCCATGAAGAAAGTATAAAAATAGTGATGGAAAGATAAATGATAGAATATATGAGGGTAGGCTGTGGAGGGAGTGTGTATAATGTTCGAGTCTACTTCTTTGATGTATCTAATAAATAAAATAGCCTCCTCGACTCATGTTACTTCCCTCTCCTTTTAAAGCTAGGATAACCTAATAAAGAATGCACAGCTTCACTGATTTTCTTCTTTGGTCGCGACCAGATCCTACTTTTGGTTGTGACCTATGAACGCAAGAAAACTTTCTAGAAGAAGTGAGGTTGCGACTTGTGGACCTTTGGTCGTGACTGAAGTCAGAGGCTGTCATCCTTGATTTGGTTCTCTTTGTTTTGTGATATCTTTTCTACTCATGTTATTCCTTGGTTCTCCTCCAAAATTCCTGCAATTCAACATCAAAGCTTACTATAAAAGTCCAACCAGTTACTAAAGAATAACATATATACAGTTTGAAGGAGTTAATTTACCATTTTACCCTTAAATTAGCATATTGCCAAGCACAACCATGTATTACCACAAAAACACAATTGCAGGAATAAAATGAATGGTAAAGTTGTCATAAAACCTCAAAATGTTACAGAAACCATACACAATTTGTATCATATTAGGAGTTTAATGTGTCTTTAATTTAGATTTAATTGTATTGAGTTGATGTAGTTAATTATGGAATTAATAATGCAATTAAAGTTAGTAGATGATTAATGAGTAAGGAACTGAGTTAGATATCCTATTTCTACATAATTGATACTTTAATTGATTTTCATCCTTGGACTAAGTTGGACATGGCTGTAGTTAATTAGAGTAATTCTATAACATAATACAGTTGTATTTGTTTAATTCATCTTCTTCTATCTCTTGAGTTGAATGATCTTATTTATCTATTCAATGTCTATGAGTCGTAGCTTTGATTGAGATTTTAGCTGGCAAGTTGTTAGCTAATATATTCTAATTCAACTAATTAACTCCAAATATTCTATGGAAAATGAAGGTAAGGTAATCTCCAAGGGAACACACTTATCATTGAAACATTTCATCATGACAAAAACCTAAAATCATAAACAATAGCATATGATTTATATTCATAATTTAGTCAATAGCTCATGTCACAAATCATTTGATTAATTTGTTAATTTGTGGCTCATTTGATTAATTAGAAACTTTTACATCCATTTAGGCTCCTTGTGAATCGACCTAGGTTAGCTTCACTTTACAATTAGTTAGCTAAGTTTTGTTTGATAATTAAAATGACAGTTATGAAAATGGTGCCGTTGTTAGAGAGCCTTACTTGTTAAGGTTTCCTAAGCAATATACTGGGCCTGAAAACATAAAAAGTAGATATGTGTTTTAGTTTTCTGCTAATTTAGTGTTTTATCTTGTTGAGTCGCGATCATTTGCCTTTCTAGTCGCGACCAAAGTGCTTAAATTGATTTCTGAGAGTCTTTGGGAATTTTAGTCACCACTAGGCACACCTTTGGTTGTAACCTGAAATCATTTTTTAACTAAGATTTGCTCTCTGTAAGTTTTAGTTGCGACCAGAGTATTTATTGGTCGCACCCAAAAATTTTTTCCATCAAATTTTCTTCTCTATGTTTTCTAGTCGCAACCAAATTGACATCTAGTCATGACCCAAAATTAGGGTTCAAATCAGATTTACTCTATGTGATTTTTAATCATGGCTGGAGTGATAGTTGGTCACAACCAGAAATTGAAAATTTCAAGTATTTGCTCTATGTGATTTTTAGTCGCAACCAAAGTAACATTTGGTCATGACCAAAACCCTTGATTCAAAAATTTTGCTCTTTGTGACTAATAGTTATAACATCCTCCTTTTCTTACATCTTAGGGACCATTCAGTAGCATTTAGAACCACTTCTAGGGCCATTGAAGTCAAATCATACAATCTAGAATTTTACTCCCAGTGAGTACTATTCAATGTGTAAATTCCAGCGGAGTGACCTGACTTTAAAAAATTATAACTAATTCTAGAAAAATCAAAATGGAGTGGTTCAAATTGCTACCCGAAGCTAACTTAATGTTATTTCAGAAAAAAATAACTTGTTGACCACTCCTTGACCAGGTACATGTCAGTAAATGTCCAAAGTTACTGTTCATCCTGCGTTTTTCCCTGATTCCAGCACTTTGGTCCCATCTTTGCATAACCTCTAGACTATCCAATCCCTAGCTCCTCTCTATGATTCTTCGGTCCTCTTTAAACATACCTGTGGGATTGGGATTATATGGAAGGGGATGAGATTTCTGGGGAAATCTCAGTAGCAAACGGTAACCATACAATGTATGCAACTATATGCTTGATGTTACTATGGGTGTACTTAATGATCATACTTGCATCATGATAACATACATGCTTCCATGTTACTTAATTATAACATATTGCCATAGTATAAAAAGAAACAGAGTATTACTTAATCATACATGCCTCACATCATCAAGGTAAGAAAACATCGCATAAAACATCCAAGCAGTATAAGCATACAAGTAGGTAAATCTACTACCTGGCGTGTAGCCTTTCTTTCCAGCTCCTAGCCTTGTCTCTAAGGTCCCTTCTTTTCATATGTTAGAGCCTATACATAGCATAATAATATCTTTATTATTATCCAGTATAGTTGTACTTAACTCATGCTTAACTAGGGGTGATATCCTTAATATGACATTCCCCTGTCTTTCTTTCTACCTTTAGCTACCTTTATTAATAGAGATATTTCTTTATTATAACAACTAAGAGCAATCCTCTACTTTATTAGAGCAAGGACTAGATAACTTTCTTACCTTATCCCTAAGCTTTGCCCAGTCCCTCAGCTCCTTAGACTGCTCCTAGCTCCACCAGAACTCCTTCCTTTCTTTCCTTTCTTTCTTTCCTTCTCTCTTACTCTCTTTCTCTCTTCTTTCTCTTCCTTTTTTTGCTAGATCAGTGGTGTGCCTTGAAATGGGAGGGTAGTGGCCTATTTATAGGTGAGAGGAGGTGGAATGAATGGTGCAGATTGATTCACGATGAATGGCTCAGATTGCTTGCTTCCTCAAGAAGTTTTACCTGCATCATCACGATGACATCACCCTCCTTGATGACTCACCACTAATGACATCATCCAGGACACCTCAAGGGTATATGTGGTGCAATGGTGGGGCCCTTGGGACACCTTACTAGCTGACTCAGCCATTCCAAAGAGTTACAGAGTCTTTTCCCTGAATAGACGGCCAAGATCGTACCACGTGTCCTCTTGCTTTTTCTCTAATCATGCCATGTGTCCTTTGCTTTTCTTCTTTTATTGTAATCATGCCATGTTGCATATTGTGGGCTCCATTCATGCCATCTCATGATTCCAGATCACTTTACCTAATTCTATCGTGGACCGGGTTACTTTACTTTATTGAAAAAGTACTAAACTAATATTTTAATGCCTCTTGGGCCCACATTACTCTTGGGCTACGTTTTTGGGCCTTGGATTGTCATCTTGGGTTTCTAACCTAGCCCAAGCACTCTGGTGGCTCGGTTTCCAAGAAACATCCTTAGTAAATTACCAAAATGCCCTTAATACCTCTTTAGTACTTCTAGGGGCACTATTGTCTTTTCATACCTTACCAGAGTATCTCTTGACCCTGGTCAACTATCCAGATACCTTTTCTTAACTATCTAACCTTAGTTAAATAATCATAATGCCCTTTGTCTGACTCTGACTTAATGACACAACACAGTGGCATACCTTCAGTGGCATTTTCGTAATTCTTCATTTTTCTCGGTCTTTATTAGCCCTAGCACACATATTTATCTAAAAATATCATTGGTCCTATAAGGTGCCATTCTGGACCCTTTGTATGATCCCCTATCTTGGGCTTAATTCTCGAGAAATCCCCCCGAAACCTATTTATCGGGTATTTTAATCTATTATAAATTTTGTAATAAATTCTATAGAACTCCTTTTTGGGCTCTGTCAGTTTCAAAAATTCTTATATTAATTATAGGATTTTACTTCAACATTTCATCTAATTCTGAGGTCTAGAGCATACCGTACTAATTTTTCTTTTTTGTGGAAATTAATATAAATCTCTCAGGACCTCATATCAGAACTCTGTGTTGTATCAAACTGATCAGCATAATCTTCTCTATTTACTGAGACCTCTGCTCAACAGGGTCTGGTAGTATCCCTTTTTCAGGCTATATACTGGGCTTCTAGGCTTAAAAATTGGGATATGACATTTCTCCTCCCCTTAAAATAAATTTCATCCTCGAAATTTCAGGGTTGAATCTCTATTCATCCTTCGATGAAGAGTTTCACTGAGGAGAATGCCCTTTTCTTTCATACTAAACTTTCTCATATACTCCTATATGCTGGAGTTCTTGTTGACTACTAATCATACTTCTTAGTGTAGTCACTTATTACTCATCTGAGTATTCAGTGAAATTCTCTAAATATCCGCAAAACTTTATCTCTCATTCTCATATCATCATATGCTTTTATCATCTTTACTAACTCATCATAATACAGAAAGAGGACTTATATCATTATTCTTTCTTTTGTTGCTTTACTGCTAAACAGGAGCACATAATAGCATATAGGTGCATATAGGAGCACATACTCTAACATGCATAATGCCCGGCCAGCATGTTGCAGGACTATATACCTGCTCATGAATGCAAAGCTCTCACAGCGGAGCTCAAGCATTCCTTCTTTTAATATGCACAGCTCTAACACTCAGAGCTTGCACAGCTCTATTACATAGAGCTTGCATTGCTCTAACATTCGAAGCTTTAGCATAGCATAACATAACATAATGCCTGGCATTTCATGCAAGGAGTGAAAGCTCTCATTTGCTCTTTCACACGTAACTCATCATTCAAACATCTTTTTCCTTTCAAAAAGGGAGCCTCTCAATCTGTTTATAGGGCTAATTATAAAGCCACTTCATAGTGTACTTCTTAACACATACTTTTCCTATCTTTCATGCCGTAACATGGCATATCTAGCCAAATCTGGCTTCATCATAGTTCATCTTTCAAATCCATTTTATTTGGACTTGACATAAGGGTTCTAGTCTCTTTCTGTTCATAACCCTTTCTAACTTTTCATAACTCTGTGTACATATATGCCAACTTCTTGTGGCATTTATACCTCTTTCATCACTTCCCAGGGGGTCACCCATCTTTCATAAATGCTTCTTATTTCATTTCATATCACTTATATTCCTTACCCTTACTGAAGGGATATATCCTGAGTATTGTAATCATGTATCTGTAGATTCACTATTAATCATCATCTTAATCCCATTGCCTATCATTGTCTGATCATATTGTCCATATCCCAAACATTCATTTAGGAATCGGAAATAACTATTTATCTGACTTAGGCTACCACATTACCCTATTACTAGGGTATAGATTCAACCCTTCATTACCCTTCCTTACATAGGGAACAGGAGAGTCACTATCTTTAAAACTGTGGCTACCTTTCTCTTTATCAGTCTTAATCTACTCTATACTAGGCTGTGGTTCCTTTATCTTGGTAACATCAGTGGCCCATCTCGTCTCTAACTTTAGGTCATGTGCTAGGATTATTCCTAGGCAAGCCTCATTCTTTTGTTCTAGAAACACTAGCTGAACAAATTCTTTTGTAATGGAAATCTACTCACATAGAGGATCTACTTGTGAACATCGTCTAACCTTTCATATCTCCTTACTTTATATTATCTGGCTTGATTATGCTTTGTACCAATCCTCTAGTTGATTAATTTCAACCAGGTTAGTACCTTCATTATCATTGCTACTATAACATCTGACAGTTTCCCTTGACCTGGGACTGGTCAGCTTCTATCTCTATTCATAGAGGAAACTGCTCCCCAGATGTTATCCTGCTTAGTCCAGCCACATCGTGCTAAGAAACACGAGACCTCGGCGGTAATAGCTGACAAAGACTAGCGACTTCCTTGAAGATTACCCCATACAGCTGTAAGTTATGGGGTACTATTCTATCTGTCTGGGTGTCACTATCTTTTATTCAAAGCATTCTCTATGTAGTGAACACCATCCCCATATCTCATACTAGGGAGGAAACCTCTGTAGTTCACATCTCCAACTTGTTTTAAGGGGTTAGTCTATCTACTCAGAGCATCATGCGCCAGAACCTTCTGTTCTGTGCCAGAATCTTATGCTCTGATACTAAATTATAACATCCTCTTTTTCTTACATCTTAGGGACCATTCAGTAGCATTTGGAACCACTTCTAGGGCCATTGAAGTCAAATCATACAATCTGGAATTTTACTCCCAGCGAGTACTATTCACTATGTAAATTCCAGCAGAGTGACCTGACTTTAAAAAATCATAACTAATTATAGAAAAATCGAAATGGAGTGGTCCAAATTGCTACTCGAAGCTAACTTAATGTTCTTTCAGAAAAAAATAACTTGTTGACCACTCCTTGACCAGGTCCATGTAAGTCAACGTCTGAAATTTACTGTTCATCCTGCGTTTTCCCTTGATTCTAGCACTTTGGTCCCATCTTTGCATAACCTCTGCACTATCCAATCCCTAGCTCCTCTCTATGCTTCTTCGATCCTCTTTAAACATACCTGTGGGATTGGGATTACATGGAAGGGGATGAGATTTTTGGAGAAATCTCAGTAGCAAACGTTAACCATACAATGTATGCAACTACGTGCTTGATGTTACTATGTGTGTACTTAATGATCATGCTTGCATCATGATAACATACATGCTTCCATGTTACTTAATTATAACATATGGCCATAGTATAAAAATAAATAGAGCATTACTTAATCATACATGCCTCACATCATCAAGGTAAGAAAACATCACATAAAACATCCAAGCAGTATAAGCAAACAAGTAGGTAAGTCTACTACCTGGCGTGTAGCCTTTCCTTCCAGCTCCTAGCCTTGTCTCTAAGGTCCCTTCTTTTCATATGTTACAGCCTATACATAGCATAATAATATCTTTATTATTATCTAGTATAGCTGTACTTAACACATGCTTAACTAGGGGTGATATCCTTAATCTGACATTCCCCTGTCTTTCTTTCTACCTTTAGCTACCTTTATTAATAGAGATATTTCTCTATTCTAACTACTAATAGCAATCCTCTAATTTATTAGAGAAGGGACTACATAACTTTCTTACCTCATTCCTAAGTTTTGCCCAGTCCCTCAGCTCCTTATACTGCTCCTAACTCTACCAGAACTCCTTCCTTTCTTTTCTTTCTTTCGTTCCTTCTCTATTTCTCTATTTCTCTCTTCTTTCTCTTCCTTTTTTTGCTAGATCCGTGGTGTGCCTTGAAATGGGAGGGGAGTGGCCTATTTATAGGTAAGAGGAGGTGGAATGAATGTTCCAGATTAATTCGCGATGAATGGATCAGATTGCTTGCTTCCTCAATAAGCTTTGCTTGCATCATCACGATGACATCACCCTTCTTGATGACTCACCACTAATGACATCATCTAGGACACCTTAGGGGTATATGTGGAATAATGGTGGGGCCCTTGGGACACCTCATCAGCTGACTCAGCCTTTCCAGAGAGCTCTAGAGTCTTTTTCCCTGAATGGACGGCCGAGATTATGCCACGTGTCCTCTTGCTTTTTCTACTTTTTCTATAATCATGCCATGTGGCATATTGTGGGCCCCATTCATGCCATCTCATGATTCCAGATCACTTTACCCAGTTCTATCTTGGACCGGGTCACTTTACTTATTGAAAAAGTACTAAACTAATATTTTAATGCCTCTTGGGCCCACATTACTCTTGGGCTACGTTTTTTGGCCTTGGATTGTTATATTGGGTTTCTAACCTAGCCCAAGCACTCTGGTGGCTCAGTTCCCAAGAAACATCCTTAGTAAATTACCAAAATGCCCTTAATACCTCTTTAGTACTTCTAGGGGCACTATTGTCTTTTCATACCTTACCAGAGTATCTCTTGACCCTGGTCAACTATCCAAATACCCTTTCTTAACTGTCTAACCTTAGTTCAATAATCATAATGCCTTTTGTCTGACTGTGACTTAATGACAAAACACAGTGGCATACCTTTAGTGGCATTTTCATAATTCTTTATTTTTCTCGGTCTTTATTAGCACTGGCCCACATATTTATCTGAAAATATCATTGGGCTTATAAGGTGCCATTTTGGACCCTCTGTATGATCCCCTATCTTTATGGGCTCAATTCCAGAGAAATCCCACTAAAACCTATTTATTGGGTATTTTAATCCACTATAAATTCTGTAATAAATTCTACAGAACTCCTTTTTAGGCTCTGTCAGTTTCAGAAATTCTTATATTAATTATAGGATTTTACTTCAAAATTTCATCTAATTCTGAGGTCTAGAGCATACCGTACTAATTTTTCTTTTTTTTGAAAATTAATATAAATCTCTCGAGACCTCATATCAGAACTCTGTGTTGTATAAAACTGATCAGCATAATCTTCTCTATTTACTGAGACCTCTGCTCAACAGGGTTTAGTAGCATCCCTTTTTCAGGCTATATACTAGGCTTCTAGGCCTAAAAATTGGGATATGACAATAGTCACGACTTGAAGTCCATTTTTTGTCACAATCTCTACCCTATATGATTGTTGGTTGTGACCTAAGGACCTTGTAGTCACGACCTGATTATTTTAAACTGTGATTACTTGATCTGAACTTTTGAAATTACTACATCTGTGCTATACTTGATATCTTGCGTAATTGTTGAAGTTTGATTTACATGACCAGAAGCTCTAAATTTGTTTCTTTAGACAAAGAAGTCAATAGAACACTTAGGCAAATTAAGAAAACTAAAATCTTAAATCAAGCTAGTATTTCATCTGTTGTTGAACTTAGTTCTTCTAGTGAATCTATTATAGCATAAACTAAAATTGCATGAGGTGATATATTAAATAATCATTTTGTCATGGAGCATGTTAGTGAGGGAGAAGCTCATACTCATAATCAGAATATTCAAAATGAGCAACATGGAGAGAATAACATGAATAATAGAAGGAATGTTAGAGCAATGCAAGTCCAAGTGTTAGAGTTGTGCGAGCTCTGAGTGTTAGAGCTGTGCATATTAAGAGAAGGAATGCTTGAGCTCCGATATTAGAGCTTTGCATTCATGGGCAGGTATGCAGTTCTACAATATGTTGGCCAGGCATTATGCATGTTAGAGTATGTGCTCCTATACGCTCCTATATACTCCTATGTGCTCCTATTTAGCAGCAGAGCAATGAAAGAAAGAATAATGATATAAGTACTCTCTTTGTATTATGATGAATTTTTAAAGATGATAAGAATGTATGATGATATGAGAATGAGAGTTAAAGTTTGCGGATATTCAGAGAATTCCGCTAGATACTCAAATGAGCAATAAGTGATTGCACTAAGAAATATGATGAATAGTTAGTGGAAGCTCCAGAATATAGCAGTATTCGAGGGAGTTTGACATGAAAGAAATGGACAATAGTCACAAGTCCAGCATAGTGAGAAGTCCATATGCAGATAGATGCGTAGCAAGAAAGTAATAGAATTAACTGGAGTTCAACTCTGATTGAGTTGATTCAGAATAGAGGAATGACCATAGTAAAGATATGAAGAATTACGGATATGAAAAGTACTCTGCTAAGATGTCTATTTTAAGAGATAGATACCCCAATCATTGACTGAGATGTTGAGTAAATTTCAAGGCAAAATTTATTTTAAGGGGGTAGAAATGTCATATCCAAGAAACATCCTTAGTAAATTACCAAAATGCCCTTAATATCTCTTTAGTACTTATAGGGGCACTATTGTCTTTTCATACCTTACCAGAGTATCTCTTGACCCTAGTCAACTATCCAGATACCCTTTCTTAACTGTCTAACCTTAGTTAAATAATCATAATGCCTTTTGTCTGACTGTGACTTAATGACAAAACACAGTGGCATACCTTCAGTGGCATTTTTGTAATTCTTTATCTTTCTCGGTCTTTATTAGCCCTGGCCCACGTATTTATCTGAAAATATCATTGGGCCTATAAGGTGCCATTTTGGACCCTCTATATGATCCCCTATCTTTATGGGCTCAATTCCCGAGAAATTCCCCTAAAACCTATTTATCGGGTATTTTAATCCACTATAAATTCTGTAATAAATTCTACATAACTCCTTTTTGGGCTCTGTCAGTTTCAGAAATTCTTATATTAATTATAGGATTTTACTTCAAAATTTCATCTGATTCTGAGGTCTAGAGCATACCGTACTAATTTTTCTTTTTTTTGAAAATTAATATAAATCTCTCGAGACCTCATATCAGAACTCTGTGTTGTATAAAACTGATCAGCATAATCTTCTCTATTTATTGAGACCTCTGCTCAACAGGGTTTAGTAGCATCCCTTTTTCAGGCTATATACTAGGCTTCTAGGCCTAAAAATTGGGATATGATAATAGTCACGACTTGAAGTCCATTTTTTGTCACAATCTCTACCCTATATGATTGTTGGTTGTGACCTAAGGACCTTGTAGTCACGACCTGATTATTTTAAACTGTGATTACTTGATCTGAACTTTTGAAATTACTACATCTGTGCTATACTTGATATCTTGCGTAATTGTTGAAGTTTGATTTACATGACCAGAAGCTCTAAATTCGTTTCTTTAGACAAAGAAGTCAATAGAACACTTAGGCAAATTAAGAAAACTAAAATCTTAAATCAAGCTAGTATTTCATCTGTTGTTGAACTTAGTTCTTCTAGTGAATCTATTATAGCAGAAACTAAAATTGCATGAGGTGATATATTAAATAATCATTTTGTCATGGAGCATGTTAGTGAGGGAGAAGCTCATACTCATAATCAGAATATTCAAAATGAGCAACATGGAGAGAATAACATGAATAATAGAAGGGCACGTAGGAGCATAAGAGAACTCACTTCTTCTAAAGCAAACTATGATCCTTTTGTACTTGTCCTACTTTGGATGTTAAGTTTGAGTTGAAAGGTCCTTTGTTAATTAACTTACCAAAGTTTTATGGATTAACAGGTGAGGATCCTTTCAAGCATTTAAAGACTATGCAGTGGGTTTGCTCATCCATGAATCCTATAGGTGCTGACATAGATGTTGTGCAGAGACAAGTATTCTATTTTACACTTGAAGGAAAGGCAAAGGAATAGTTTAATATGCTGCCAAATCATATACCTCAAGCCTTAGACTCCTAGAATAACTTAAGGACTGCCTTCTTAGGGAGATATTTCCCAACTTCTAAGACTACTACATTGAGAAAGGTGTTTTTTGCTGCAAAATAGTATGATCAAGAGTCTTTCCACAAGTTTTAGGGAAGGTTTCAAGAGCTGCTAGCTAAATGTCCTTACCGCCATATTCCAAGTGAGCATTTAGTGAGTATTTTTATTTAGGATGGCGCTATTGAGTTGAAGTATGGATTGTCATATGACTCATCAAAATAAAAGAAATTACACCCTATTAATATAGTATACGGCATAACCCTATTGTCATATCTTGATTTTCCCCTATATGTATGATAATGATAGTGGAAAGAGGTTTGAAAAGGATTATGACGAAGATCAGAAGAAATAATAAAGGTTAGATAAGTCTTGAAGAAAGAGAAGGACCTAAACAAAAATTGGAAAAGGTGAAAGACCAAAAGTTAAAGTAGAAATAAATGTTGGGCCAAAAGTGATAATTTCCAAAAGTTTAGGGACTTAAATGTAATTAAGTAAAAAATCAGGGACCTAAATATAATTAGGGAAAAGTTGATCCAAAATAGGCAAAAAATGCCCAGAATTATATCAGACTCAAATTTTACCAGTAGATAGACAAAATTATTCCGGTCAGTTTAACACAACACAAAATTTTGATTTGAGGTCCTGATTAATTGATAAAAATTTATGAAGTCAGAAGAATTATTACAGTATTCTTCAGACATTAGAATCAGGTGGGAAATTATATGAATTCCCATATTTAATATAAGAATTTATAAAATTGACAGAGCTAGAAAAGGAATCCTATAGAAGCCTTACGGGATTTTACGGTGAAATAAAATACCCGATAAATAGGATCGGGTGAGATTTATTGTGAATTGTGCCATAAAGGTAATGATGCTAAGGAGACCATACCAAGGCCCAAATGGCGCCATAGTGAGCCCAATAAAGTAGTGAGACAGTTATGTGGGCTAGAGTCCAGAGCAGTCTAGAAAAAGTGCGAAATTACAAAAATACCCCTAGATGCCCTATTATACTAGTGATGGATGGAGGGTATTCTGGTCATTCTGGACAGGCAAAAAACATGTAAGATGGTATAAAGATAATTAATTAGAGCCAGTAAATAGTATGATGATGTTTAAAAAGACGATAATGCCCTTTGAGAAATTAAAGTAAAATCGGACACCGATAAAGGGTTAAAGGAAATGTAGGGAATTTTTATCAGTACTTTTGGGTCTTAGAAAATTATGAGACTTTACAGGGAATTTATTTTATATTAGAATGAATTTATAAAAATGTTATAACCATTAAAAGAGGTGTCTAGAATTTATTTCAAAATTAGGATATTTTAAGAATATCGGTATAAGGAAAGTATCTTGGGATTTGTACCAATTAGCTATTGGACCCAAGGAAGGCCTATGGCAGCCCAAAATTTCGTGCTAGGGAAGCCCATTAAGTCCCAAGAGTTGTCTTGGAGCCCAAGTCCAATAATAAATAATTTATGAATTTTTGAAAAGAAAAAAAGGGATAAAGTGTGAATTATGGCTTGCACATGGTAGGACCCACACACCCACACACTTGGCGTACAAGACAAGGGGAGGAGAAGATTTTTGTCATGTGGATTTATCTCAGGTTGGCTTGGAGAGGAAGCTTGATATAAGAACAAATATGAGCCATTAGATCAAATAGTGTACAAAGTGATCTTGGCTATTCATTTTCCATGGAATTTTTCTATAAATAGCCCCTCAATTCTGCAGCCAAACCGGGAGCAAATAACCCTTGGGGAAGCTCTTGCAAAATGAAAACTCAAGCCAAGACAAAGAAGATTCAAGGTTCCAAAGTTCAAGCAAGCTAGAGATTAAAGTACCATGAAACATCCAAGAAGATGTTAGGAAGTGATGGACAGAAAGGCTTCATGGTTGGAAAGCTAGGGAGCAAGGGCTAAAGGTCAAGAGAAAAGCTTAAGTGCAAGGTAGTGAACTTACCTCTTTATGTGCTTGATGTGGTATGCTTATGTGTTGACATGTATATGTTATTTGAATGATGTTGTGACATGATAAATGATGTTGAATGTATTGTGAATAACATGTCTCCATGGCCATCCACTTTATGTAAAAGTATATAGCATGATGGCATGTCACTAATCAAAGAAAGTTAATGAAATTACATATCATGCATTAGCATCTATCTTGCATATTTAAGTGGTAATATTTGCTACTGAGATTCTCTAGAATCTCACTCTCCCATTGTCATATCCCCAATTTTTTGACCTGATGTACCTGTACAGTTTATCTGCAATGGATATAAGATTCTTGGAATAAACTGTATAAGATTGTGAATGGAAAGGGAATGATTAATAACTAAGGAAAGAATAGGGACCAAAATGAAAATTTAAAAGTTTGAAGGTGAAAAGTGAAAGTAGAAGAAAAAGGAGGGACCTAAATGCAATTAATGAAAAGTTCAGGGACTAAAGTGCAATTATTCAAAAGTTAAGGGACCTAAATGTAAATATGGAAAAGTTGAGCCAAAACAGGCCAAAAAATGCCCGGAATCAGATCAGACCCAAATTTTACCAGTAGATAGACAAAAATATTCCGGTCAGTTTAACGCAACACAGAATTTTGATTTGAGGTCCCGATTAATTGATATAAATTTCTGAAGTCGAAAGGAATTATTACAGTATTTTTCTGATCTCATAATCAGATGAGACCTTATAGAAAATTTATATATTTAATATATGAATTTATAAAATTGAGAGAGTCATAAAAGGAATCCTGTAGAAACCATACGGGATTTTTCAGTGAAATAAAATACCCGATAAATAGGATCGGGAGAGTTGTAACGTGAATTGGGCCATAAAGGCAATACAGGCAATAAGCCCATAATAAGGCCCAAATGGCGCCATCATAAGCCCATTAAGGTGACTGGACAGTTATGTGGGCCAGAAACCAGAGTAGTCCAAGAAAAGTAGAAAATTACGAAAATGCCCCTGGATGCCCATACTGTACCAGTAGTGGATAGAGGTCACTTTGGTCACTTTAGACAGGCTAAAAACGTGTCATATAGTATAAAGAGGATTATTTAGAGCCCATATACACCATGAGCCAGTATAAAGAGGGGTGAAATGACGATTTTGCCCTTAGGGTTAGTACAGTGCAGGAAAGGACACCAAGGGTATTTTGGTCATTTCCCAAAGGATGGATGGCAGATAAATACTCAGTATAATATTTTCAATGATATGAGAAGCATAGACATTAATTTCTAGGATAGAATACATATCCTGGTATATTATAAAAAAATTAGGAACAGAACACAGTCCGGTTGTTGTGAAACTGCACTGATTGGTACTGGATTGGACTGAAATTTCTCTAGAAGGTTCTTTGCATGGGCAGCACGCCGCCTAACCCTCTTAGGTGTCCCATGAGCTGTCCCACATGATGTAATAATTATTCTTTTTAGAAAAAGTAAAATCCAAGATTAAATGTGAGCCTTTAGATCAAATAGTAACCAAATCAATCTTGGCCATCCATTTCAACCCAAATTTCTCTATAAATACCCCCCTATTCAGAAAACTTCGGCATGCATGGTGAACCATAGGGAAACTCTTGCAAAATTTCCATTCAATCAAGAAAGAAGCAACCAAAGTGAAGTAACAAGCAAGGTAATCATCTCCCTTGATCTTGAGCTTTGTTCTAGCAAGTTAGCTCATGGTTTTAAAGGGTTTTCATGCTATATTTCCCTTATGGTTGCTGCTGGAAGTGCTGCTCATATGTGGTTAAAATATGAGTTTTATGTTATGGATAGTTTAGACAAGCTTAAACAAGCTAGAATCAAGTGGTATAAGCTTGTGAATTCAAGTATGTTTGGATTTAGGGTTTTGTGTTCTTGCTGGTACTGTACATGGTACTGTTCATATGATGGAATTTCTCGATTTTGATGCTTCCAATGAGTTTAAAATGGAAAGTTGTGTGGGAATAAAGTAGGAGAACAAGTATTGGAAGCATTGGAATAAAAATGAGAATTTTTGGAAAACAAGAGCATGCATTTCGGTTTGGCACTGTAGCAATTGGTATGTTTTGATTTTGGAAATTCTGATTTCATATTTGGATTCTACATGAAAAATTATGTGGAAATGAACCATGAGAATTTATTTTGGAAAGGTGGAAGTAGGAAACATAAATTAGAGAAAGAAAGGGAGCTAGTGAAAACCTAGTCTTGGATTTGGTTTCAAGTTGAGTTGTAACTTGATATTATGTTGTAATGGCTAGGTTTTGACATTTGTGAAGGAAGGAAAGCAGTTCAAGAAGGTCTTGACCAAGATAGCTAAGAGGTAGCAAGGATACCTAACTATAACTCATGTTTGTTTAATTGTTTTGCTTGCTTGTTGATTATGGTGTTTGGTTGAGCTTGAGCTTATGTCATCATGTTATGATGAAGTATGAATGATTGCAACTCCTTGCAAGTTATGTCATGACAATATGCATGTTAGAGTTTGCTTATGTACCATTATGAAGTAGCTCCCATCACATGATAACATGTTAAGCATACAATTATTCAATATGTAACATAGTTCATTTGGATAAGTAACCAAAGAGAAATGAATTTTTGAAGTTAAAGCAAAGAAACTGGAACTTCCAGATTTTACCAAATGAACAGTGATTTTCAACGATTAAACTAATTTCATTGGGACAAGAAAACCTCAGTTTCATATTTTTCTCTCAAAGATATGTGAAAGAGCTTTCATTAGAAATTGGAACCATATTATTTTGATTTTTGTACAATTAATTATGAATTTTCAAAGTAGAGTACATGTTCTGGAATTACCAAATGAACAGTAACATTGAACAGTACCCGAAAGCAAATCTTTTGGAAATGGATATTTTCAAAGCAAATGATCATGTAATTGGTTCCAATCACTTCTAATGGAGTATAATTGAGGTTAAAAGTAAGGATGTGACACCCATAACCAACCAATTTAGGTCAAGCATGACAGATAATGTATGCATGGAGAAGAATTAAAGCATGGAAAAAGAAAAGTGAAGTATTTAAGATGTTAGCATATGCTATGCACTTTCCATGTATGTCAAAGCCATGTAAAGTATCTATTTATGTGATGAGATTGTATGAAACAATTATTTTATAACCTCATGATGTATATAAATTCAGAAAAAGCAAAAGAGATGAATTATGTATGCTGGAACAATTATGGAAAGTGAAAGAGAGGAAACTGAAATGGTAAAAAAAACTAAGTCCTGAAGCAGTTTTGTTATGGCTTTAGTCTGACCTAGCAAATGAAAGAATTATTTCAAGAAATTTTATGAGCATGTAGTAAACATCCAGAGCTTTAAGTGCATAGGTAGAACGTTTCATTTGGATGTGTATATCAAGAGAAATGAATTTCCAAAATAAGGGACCAGAAACTGTTTCCAGAGTTTTTGACCAAATGAACAGTAAAATTCAACGAATAAACTATATTAATTGGCTAATCATTTGGTCTAGAAATTATTTTTCCCTTAAATTTCAAGATGTTATCTTCATGTATCTTTTTTAACCACTTCATTTCAAGTTTTCTAGAATTAATTATGATTTTTTGTAGTTTGTTACATAATCTGGAATACCATATGAACAGTAACCCGAGAAAGAGTAAAATTCCAGATTTGGCTAATAGACTTGCAAGGTCTTGTAAGTAGTTCTAAATGCTACTGAATGGTCCCTAAGACATATAAAAGTAAGGATGTTACACCTATCGTTCTTCTCGATGTGCTTTTTATTATAAAACTATCAAATAGGTGACAAAACCATTGAAAACCTGAGTGAAAGTAAAATAGGTTTTGGGGTTTGATTTATTTTTGATGCGATAAAATAAGGGTACAATAAAGTAAATGTTTTTGTATTTTTGATTAAGATGGAAATTCAATGGATTGTGAAAGAAATATGTTTTGAAAGACTCTTGATAATGGAGGACTATCTATCCTTGATCTTAATGAATTGTTAAAAAACCACTCATAGTGCAATTAAATTAGAAGAAGAAGATGCCCTCAGATTAATCATCGATCGATGACCATAGATTTTAAGGAACCGAATTAGTTAGCAACGATTGTCGATAAAAGCCCTATTATCCAAAAATCAAAACTGAAATAGTCATATTAAACCAATATCCTAATCATCCAAATTCAATTACAAAACCTAATCTTAAAATAATCGATCGATATCCTATCCCCACTCATACAATGAAAACCTTAGATCTAACAGTTCCAAAATATGAAAAAGGTGAGATCAAAACAAAAAACTCCCCAGTGCAGTCCATGAGCTCAAGATATCATATCCATCACTAAGAGACTAAAGATTTAGCCTCTCATGACTCCTACTTTGTTGCAATCGCTGTCCAAATATGATACCATGAAGAAAGCAGAAAAAGGTGAGGGTTTAATGGCGTAGAGTTGGAGATTATATGGAAAGGTGAAGAAAGATGGAAGATGAGTGTGTAGTTTGTAGATAAGGTGTAAAGAGGATATGAGTACTACTTCTTAGCCTAATCAGGTCAAAATCCAGCTTCCCTATGCGTATATAGCCTTAACTTCCTTTTATTTCTACACAACCTAATTCAAAATGTGCAGCTTCAATGATTGTCTTTTTAGCCACGACAAGATCCACATTTTGGTTGCGACCTGTAAACATAGAGAAACTTTCTAGAAGAAATGAGGTCACGACCTGTGGACACTTTGGTCATGACTAAAAAGCACAGAGGCATGATATAATTTTCTTTGTCTTATGATTTCTTTTCTACTCACATTAGCCCTTGGTTCTCCCACTAAATACCTGCGATTCAAAACCAAAGCTCATTCTAAAAGTCCAAATCAGTAGAGAACAATTTTATGCAGTTTGAAAGGGTTAATTTACCATTTTACCCTTTAATTAGCACATTGCCAAGCACAATCATGTATTACCACAAAAGCACAAATACAGGTATAAAATTAATGGTAAAGTCATAATAAGACATTGAAAATGTTATAGAAACTATACACAATCTGTGTTCTATCAATTCCCCCACACTTAAACCTTTGTACTCCTGGACAAAGATATGAAGTACACCTAAGCTAAATCTATTAAATCCGAGGTAATAACATAATCCACAGTGAAACCTTAAGACAATTAATGCACTATCTTTTGGGGATGCAAAGGTGATAATATGAGCAATGCCAAGTAATTAACTACTAATTGAAATTAACCTCAACTATATGAGTGCAATAGATTCACTCTAAGGATGTAAGTGTTTAACTCTCAATGTCCTCTCATTGTTAGGCAACACTCATATTCAAATTGGAAAACATCCTACCATATGCTTGTAATCGCTCTATATCTCATTAACTATACAATGCTTATCCAAAGAATCAAGAGGTCTTTTAAGGGTGAAATGATGGAGATAGGCCACGTGGCATGAAATATGAAGGATAAAAAGTACCATATGCATTCAATAATGAATATATAGAATGAATTCATGTCTTCCGAGATGTAAAGGTGATAATTGTGCTAATAGGAGTTGATAATAGTGCCTCATTCATTTATCTTTTATTTCTTTTTTTTTGTTCTTTTTGTTCTTTTTTTAGTGCAATATGCTTTTCCCCCTTTTTTGGCACCTTGTATATAAATGATATAGCACAATATCACAATAACAATGTTTTTCTAACATGAATAAAAAGTTTATTTCAAGAAGATGTTTATACATATATAACTTTTTATGATGGAAAAAGAAAAGTGATGAGCTCAAAGGGGGTGACTATGGATATAATGTGTGATGGGCTTGTGTTTCGGATAAAAGGGTTTAGAAATGAATGCCTCTATCATATTCAATAACATAAATGCGCAAGCAATTTTTAACTCAAAGCTAAGACAAGTTCTAGAGGATATAAACCAATTGAATAACCACTCAATATAGAAATTTAGGCTGACAATTCTTCCAACTAAGGTTTTCATCTAAATTGCTCATAAGCTAAAGTCTCAAACAATGTTAATCACTCACTAGGCATTAAAACACTTATCACAGTTGAAAACCCTCTCAAATGATGTATTGAAAGTTCCAAAGTAATCACCCAGAATCATGTAATAATTTCACATTTAACAGTAAAAACTTGAGTGTGACAATGGTTTCTATAAAATATTTCATGCAAAAAGTTAAAAATAAGAGGGCAATGAATCATTTATAAAAAATCTTTAGTAGCTTAAAAGGAATCCTTCTATACAGCATTGCATAAAGCAAAGAGAAAGTAAGTGGACATTTTCACACCCAGGTCACGACTTAAAGTAGCGAAGGTCACGACCCAATTTCACAGTGAGTGCTTACCCTGAACTTACGATAATTAGTCGCAACCACGTAGCACATAGGTCATGACAAAAGTACACAGAGAGATACTATTGCGACCTAATACACTCATGTCGTGACTGATTTTCATAGAGAGCATATTAAATCTAAAATTCCATGTTAGGTCGCAACCAGACAACACATAGATCGTGATGAAACACCACAGAGACTACCACATAATGTTTTTCAAGGCCCAAAACATCTTCTACACTAAAAACTTTTTAGCTAACCGTAAAATAGTTTAAAGTGGGGATCCAATTTTCAGCAATTCATCATTCGTTAAAATCAAAAACCAAAACTTTTATGATGAAAGATTTGATTAATTGAAGAATTTGCATTAATTAGCACAGAGACAATAAAATCTCCCCCACACTTAAACTTGACAGTGTCCTCACTGTCAACAGAATATATTTCTCCACAATAAACTAACACACAACTCAATGCAAATTCAATAATGAAGCACACAATCACATTTAAATCATACATCACAATATAAAGAAAGCAAAGATGATAGGATGGGTAAACTATAGCATGTAATTGAGTATGTCACACCTCAGATAACCATCACTAAAGAAGCACATGGGAAACACAGGGGTATTATTCAAAAATGGAAATGAACTAAGATGAAATACTATCTTATTGAATCATCAAGAGAAAAAGTAATTACTACTTCTACTGGTTCATCTATTTCCAATCATCAAATCATCACAAGCAACAAGATATTCTTAATTGATAATCGCATATAAAAAGTAAAGTAGAGGATAGGGACGACTGGACTCAGGGAGGCAGTGGAAACTCAAAACACTTTAGGGGACAGCTGTGTGATCAGAAAGTCTCCCCTATTGCCTTCTCTCTCTATTTTAGCATCCCAAGATCATGCACTTTGACTATATCATGAAGTCCACCCAAGCTTTTCTTGAATTTTCCCCCTTTAAACTTGAACTTTCCCAACTGTGGTTGGTATGTAGAAGTAAGAAACTTTGGTGGTGTTACCTTCATATCCTTTGTATATTTCTTGAAATCGCTCTTATCTAGCTTGTTTAGATTCTCTATTTTGCTGCTTAATTTCTCAAATATTACACCAAGATGAGGTTAGTCTACAACTATAACATAGTTGAGATCACTCTCTTTCATACCTATATCATTAGTAGAGATCAAATCCTTTAAGAATCATAATGTGTGAGAGGTAATTTTGGAATATGAGTGAGAAGGAGTAGAGTTAGAACATATTAGCCCTTTAACCAAAATAGTGGAATGTGTAACTGAAGGAATCTAAGATTGACAGGCTGTCATATCCTAATTTTTCCCTATCTATATAGTACTGATAGTGGAAAGATGTTTATAAAGGATTATGACGATGATCAGAAGAAATAATAGAGGTTAAATGAGTCTTGAAGAAAGATAGGGACCTAAACACAAAGTAGGAAAGGTTCAAGGCCAAAAGTTAAAGTAGAAATAAAAGTTAGGCCAAAAGTGATAATTTCCAAAAGTTAATGGACTTAATGTAATTAAGCAAAAAGTTCAAGGGTAAAATTGTAATTATAGAAAGTTTAGCCGAAGAGACTTAGAACTGCCCAGTAGTATTTCAGTCCCATATTTCATCAGTACAGAGAGGAAGTTACACTGGTTAATCTGGCATGATACATAAATTTTATTAGGGTTCCAAACAGCAGATATTTATCTGATAGTTTGAAAGTTATCTAAAATTTTATCATATTTCATGGACTTCATATATAAGTGGGAGAGTTACAGGAAAGTGTTCCCTATAGTATCAGATGTCATGGATCTGACAGAACCCTGGAAGAAGTTCTGTATAAAAAGTTATCTTCATATAAGTGAATTTTGACGGGAGTTTGATAACACCAGTGATCCGATTATGAAACTTATCAGTATGTAAGCCTGGATAGAATGAGATCAGATGACCTCATATATAGGCCCATGATGACGCTAATGAGGGTCCAAAACCCAGGGTACTAGTTCATCAGTAAAAGGGGCCAGTGTCCGAAAAAAGTATGAAATTACGAAAATACCCTATGTAGTCAGATTGTACCAGAGATGGATGGAGGGCATTTTAGTCATTTAGGACAGGCCAAAAATGTGTAGCATAGTATAAATATGATTATTTGGAATAGAAAACAGTCTGATTTTTGTGAAACTGCTCCGATCGGTACCGGATTGGACTGGAATTTTTCTAGAGGCTTCCTTACATGAGAATTGCACCACATACCCCCATGAGGTGTCCCTTGAGTTGTCCTTTGTGATGTCATAATTCTTCTTTTTGAAAAAAGTTAAATTCAAGATTAAATGTGAGCCCTTGGATCAAATAGTGCATAAATCAATATTGGCCATCCATTTTTACCCAAATTTTTCTATAAATACCCCCTCATTTCAGACCTATTTGGCATCCCTTGGAACCATGGGGAAACTCTTGCAAAATTTCCATTCAACCAAGAAAGAAGCACATAACTTAAAGCAAGAAGTAAGGTAATCATGTCCCTTGATCTTGAGCTTAATTCTAGCAAGTTAGCTCTTGGTTTTAAGGGGCTTTTGTTCTCTATTTCCCTTATGGTTGCTGCTTGAATTGCTTTCCATATGGGTTTGGAATATGAGTTTTATGTTATGGATAGTTTAGACAAGCTTAATCAAGCTAGAATCAAGTGGTGTAATCTTGGGAATTCAAGTATGTTTGGATTTAGGATTTTGTGTTCTTGCTGGTACTATATGTGACGCTATTCATATGATGGGATTTCATGGTTGTGATGCTTCCAATGAGTTTAAAATGTAAAATTGTGTGGGGATAAAGTAAAAGAACAAGTATTGGAAGCATTGGAATCAACATGTGATTTTTTGTAAAAAGGGGCATTCACTTCGGTTTGGCATATCACCTTTTGAGATGTTTTGATTTTGGAAATTCTAGTTTCATTTTTGGATTCTAAATGAAAAATTATGTGGAAATGAACTATAAAAATTTATTTTGAAAAGATGGAAGTATGCAACATAAAAGGAAGAAATAAATCAAGTTAGTGAAAACCTAGTATTGGATTTGGTTTCAAGTTGAATTGTAACTTGATATTATTTTGTAATGGCTAGGTTTTGACATTTGTGAAGGAAGGAAACTACTTCAAGAAGACCTTGTGAAGGATAACTAAGAGGTATCAAGGATATCTAACTATATTACATGTTTGCTTAATTGTTTGCTTGCTTGTTGATTATGGTGTTTGGTTAAGCATGAGGATGCGTCATCATGTTGATGATGAAGTATGAATGATTGCAACTCCTTGCAAGTTATGTCATGACAATATGCATGTTAGAGTTTGCTTATGTACCATTATGAAGTTGTAACATCCTTACTTTTATACATCTTAGGGACCATTCAGTAGCATTTAGAACCACTTACAATACCTTGGAAGTTCATTAGCCAAATCTGGATATTTTACTATTTCTCAGGTTATTGTTCATATGGTATTCTAGATTACGCAATAAACTTCAAAAAAATCATAATTAATTCTATAAAAATCAAAATAAAGTTGTTCAAAGAGATACGTGAAGATAACATATTGAAATTTAAGGAAAAAATAATTTCTAAACCAAATGACTTGTCAATTAATACAGTTTATTCGCCAAAGATTATTGTTCATTTGGTCAAAAATTCTGGAAACAGATTTTGGTCCCTTAATTTGGAAAATTAGTTCTCTTTGTAAATATATCAAAATAAGGCATTCTTGGTGTCAAAACGAAGCTTGGCATGTCATCTAGATGTCTCTAAAATTTCATACATTTATTCCATCATTTACTATCTTCCTTTACACCATGACCATCACTACTTACATTGGTCATACAACAATATTACACATTTACATAACATATATACCATCTAATCCCTAGCTTTTCTTCATGCTTCATCATCCTCTTTCATTATTCACAAACCTGTGGTATTGGGTTTACATGAAAAGGAATGAGATTTCTAGGGAAATCTTAGAAGCAAACATTACTAAACAATGCATACATTAATGTAGATACTTGTGCTTGCTTGTGAAAGTGTTAACATTGTGTAATGTGCATGCTTTCATGTAACATATGAAATACAATTGGCCAAAGTAATCATAGCAACAGAGCTTCATACATAAGCATATATGCAACATAATTGAATAAAGCCATAGCACATTCAAGCATAACATTCAATGTATGACTTTCTTTCACTTCATCTTGCTTCTTTCTTCTCACATCTCTTGGGCATGTGGCTGCTTCTTTTGGAGCATACCAACCAATTCCTAATATCACATAACCATTTATCCATTACCATCTAACTTCCTCGAGTATTAAACTTACTTTAACTAACATAACTTTCTCACCTTACTAACTTTCCTTAATCTCAACTAATGGACTTGGTCTTTTAATCAGTTGATATCTTGACTTTAACCTACACAATTTCATCTTTTGAATCCATTTATGAGCTTAGAATAATGAAATTCCAGCTCCTTCATGACCTGCTGTATAGAACTGAACATATGCATATAATTCTTTCAAAAATTCTCATTTTGATTCTAATGCTTCCTATACTTGTTTCTCCACTTTACCCCACACAACTTTTCAGTTTAAAATCATTAGAAGCACCAAAATCATGATATTCTAATCACTGTTCATGTGACTGAATAGTATTGTGAAGAATTTCAAAAACTACAATCTTGGAATTTCAATGCTTCCAAGGTTCAAAACCTTTCCAATCCTACACAAAATCATCATATAAATTCAATGGAAGCATTAAGTCATTGAGATTCCATTTCCTTCCCTCATGAATAGTGCATACCAAACAGGTTCACCCATGGCAAAGTGAAGAATATCAACTTGATTCAACAACCAATCACTTAACTAGCTTGTTTAAGCTTCAATCATAAGTTTCTAATTTTAATTTCTTCTTTCCCCTTTCATCTATGGTTTTTGGGCAGCACCTCCCCTTAGAGAAAACTCAACTTTTCCCCTATGAAAACCCTAACTTCAAGCTCCCAAATCAAAGGAAAATAATCTAGGAGAGATTGCTTACCTTTAATCTCTAGCTTGCTTGAACTTTGGTACCTTGAATCTTCTTTGTCTTGGTTTGAGTTTCCATTTTACAAGACTTTCGCCTAAGTATCACAAGCTCACGGTTTGGATGCAGATTTGAAGGGGTATTTATAGAAAAATTCATGGAAAATCAATGGCCAAGATTACTTTGTACACTATTTGATCTAAAGGCCCATATTTAATCTTGGATTTAATTTTTTTCAAAAATAATAATTATGACATCATAAAGGACAGCTCAAGAGACACCTAATGGGGGTATGTGGCGAAATTATCATGTAAGGAAGCTTCTGGAAAAATTCTAGTCAAATCTGGTACCGATCGGAGCAGTTTTACCAAAACCGGTATGTTGTCTGTTCCTAATTTTTATAATATACCAGGGTATGTATTATGTCCTAGAAATCAATGTATAGGCTTCTCATACCATTAACATACTTGAACTGGGCCAATACTTAATTATAGATCCCTTGGAAAATGACTAAAATGCCCTTGGTTCACTGTCTTGCACTATATTAACCCTAAGGGCATAATTGTCATTTCACACCTCTTTATACTACCTCAGGGTGTATACTGGCTCTACCTAATCATATTTATACTATCTTGTATGTTTTTAGACTATCCAGAATGACCAAAATGCCCTCCGTCTATCTCTGGTACAATCCGACCGTCTAGGGGCATTTTCATAATTTCACACTTTTCTTGGACTGCTCTAGACCCTTGCTCACTTAACTGTCCAGTCATCACATTGGGCCTACTATGGCGCCATTTAGGCCTTGATTTGGGCTCATTACTTGTATGCTCTTTATGGCACAAATCCTATGACACCTCTCCTGATCCTATTTATCGGGTATTCTATTTTAACGTAAAATCTCATAAGAATTATACAGGATTCCTTTTCTGACTTTGTCATTTTTATAAATTCATATATTAAATATAAGAATTTACGATAAAATTTCATCTGATTATGAGATCCAAAAAGTACTGCAATAATTCCTTCTGACTTCAGAAATTTATATCAATTAATCGGGACCTCAAATCAAAATTCTGTGACTCCTTAAACTGACCGAAATCACTTTGTCTATCTATTGGTAAAATTTGAGTCTATTCTTATTCCGACCATTTTTAAGCATTTTTCAATTCAACTTTCTCATAATTACATTTAGATCCCTAACTTTTTGTTTATTTACATTTAGGTCCCAAAACTTTTAGAAACTATCACTTTTGGCCCAACTTTTGTATCTACTTTAACTTTTGGCCTTTAAACTTTTCTAATTTTCATTTAGGTCCCTTTCTTCCTCCAAGACTCATTTAACCTCTATTATTTCTTCTGATCATCGTCATAATCCTTTTCGAATCTCTTTCCTCTATCAGTATTATACAGATAGGGAAAAATTAGGATATGACCTTTCTACCCCCTTAAAATAAATTTCATCCTCAAAATTTACTTAGCACCTCAATAAAGGATTGGGGTATCTATCTCTTATCTTTTATCTTGACATCTTAGTGGTGTACTTTCCATATCCATAATTCTTCATATCTTTTGCTATGATCATTCTTCTGCTCTGAATCAACTTAATCAGAGTTGAATTCCAGTTCATTCTATTACTTACTTTCTTGCTATGCATCTATCTACATATGGACTTCTCACCATACTAAACTTGTGAGTAGTGTCCATTTCTTTCATATTAAACTCTCTCATATACTACTATACTCTAGAGTTTCTGTTAATGATTCATCATACTTCTTAAAGCAATTACTTATTGCTCATCTAGGTATCTAGCAGAATTCTCTGAACTCATTCATATCATCATACTTCTCATCATCTTTAATAACTCATCATAATACAAATAGAGGATTTATGTTATCATTCTTTCTTTTGTTGCTTCACTACTAAATAGGAGCACATAGGAGCATATAGGAGCACATACTCTAACATGCATAATGCCTAGCCAACATATCGCAGGACTACATTCCTGCCCATGAATGCAAAGCCCTAACATTGGAGCTTAAGCATTCCTTCTCTTAATATGTACAGCTCTAACACTTGGAGCTTGCACAACTCTAACACTTAGAGCTTGCACTGCTCTAACATTCGGAGCTTTAGCATATTCTATAAGCATAACATAATGCCTGGCATTTCATGCAAGGAGTAAAAGCTCTCACTTTCTCCTTCATCTGTAACTTATCATTCAAATATCTTATCCCTTTCAAAAATAGAGCCTCTCAATCTATTTACAAGGCTAGCTATAAAGCTACTTCATATCATACTTCTCAATACATATTTCTCATAACATATCTCATTATGTACTCTTCATAGCATTTTTAATTTCGTATCTTTCATGCCATAACATAGCATATCTGGCCAAATCTGGCTATATCATAGTCTATTTTTTAAATCCATTTCATTGGGACTTGACATAAGGGTTCTAGTCTCTTACTGTTCATAACCCTTTCTAGCTTTTCATATCTCTTTCTATCATTTTACATAGCTTTGTGCATATATGCCAATTTCTATGGCATTTCTACCTTTTTCTATCACTTCCCAGGGGGTCACTTATCATTGGGCTACTCTTGCCTGAGCACGCTTAACTGAAATATGCAAATAAAAATATGAAGCACTAGTGCTAATAGGCTCTAACCCTGGTACTTTACTATCTTATACCTATCTTATACTTTCTCTCTTTGGTCTATTTGTCTTTCTATTCTCTTTATTTTCATCTAAAAGATATACTTGTCTCTCATTCTTATTCTCTGTAATCTCATCATAGGGATCTCTTTATTCATATTTGACCCCTTCTCACATCTTATGAGATATTCTCATAAATCCTTGGTACTCAAGATTAACAACTTTAACTTTGATCACTTAGTTCATATTGCGTGTAGGAATATTCTGAGTTTAGTCCCTGATAGTAATAAGGCTATCTGAACCTAGCATCGTGGGTACTCTCTCTATTATGAGCTAACCAACTTGTGAAGCTTCTATACCTTAACTTTATCCTTGTGAAGCTTCAACTGCGATCAACCGTAAGCCTCTTTATGATCTAATGCGACCCTGGAATTCTATTCTCTGTGAGCCATACTAGGATCTAACTGCAATCCTCTGGAATCTACTATGATTCCGTTGTACTTTATTCTCATCTCTGGAAGATCTAAACCAACAGATAAAGTTATAAGGTTAGTCACTTCCACATAGTTGTTAACTCAACAAATAATTCCCCAAGAATGATCATAGAAGCCAATATTATCTATTAGGACTTTAATTATTTCCTCTATCACTCAGGAATTTCTCATATCATTCTCATCTTTTATAACTTCACTATATCTATTATTACATAGAGCTACACAGGCTCTACCATGCACATATATACCATTATCTATCCATCTCATCATAGGAACCTTACTCTATCTGAGTTATACTGTCCCATCTCTTAGCTTTATTTCAAAAGTAATCTTACTCCATCACAAGAGCAATTTAGCTCTATTGCAAAAACATTAACTTATATTACTTATAAACTGCTCATTCTTAGAGCTGCATCATCTTTCATAACTGCATCTCATTTCCTTTCATTTTCATAGCACATCATTAATATATCTTATCCCTACTGAAGGGATATGTCCTGAGTATTGTAATCATTTATCTATAAATTCACTATTAATCTTTCATCTTTAATCCCATTCTCTATCTCATTGACTATCATTGTCTGATCATAAATTCTCATTCAATTATTTGGGAATTAACTGGTTAACTATTTTGTTCATCACTTTTCTATTGCTCTATCATCATTAGGTTAAATTATTTAATTGCATGTCGTAGGATATGGGAACAATAAATTTTTTAAAACTTTCTTATCATATCTACTCTATGCTACATGTAATGTAAAGGGGAGTATTCATTCATCATAGCATACTCAACATGCATAATATGCAAGGAGATGCAATCATTTAAGTATTATCTAACATGCGTGTCATCATATGACAACTACAAGGAGATACAACTTCTCATCATAACTTATGGCTACATAAGCCATATCATTATTACATAGTTTGCTCAACCATCCCTTATACTCGCATTACAATTAAACAATTAACTAGGTAGACTTTAAAGTATTCTGTCCCTTTATAACCTTAATTACTAGGTCCTGATAATCTATTCAGGCACATGAGTCATTCACTTGGGCTGCCACATCACCCTCTTATTAGGGTATAGACTACACCCTTCTTTACTCTTTCTTACATAGGAATAGGGGAGTCACTTTATCTTTGAATCTATGGCTTTCTTACTAGGCCATATTCATTCTTATCATAATATTTCTTATCGCCTGTAAGACTTTTATGTCTCTAACCTGAAGGACTTTTGTGTCCTTGGCTTCACCATAATCTAGCGCTAATCCATAACTGAGTCAGCTATTTCATTTTAGCTAACAGAGGAAGGGCTTGTTCTTTATGCCATTTATACTTTTAAGTTTTCCCTTATCCTCCTGGATTACTAACAGGCAAGAGAATATCTCCTATTACACCTCAACGTTCATGTGGATGAACTTATCTAAGTATTCATCAAAGGGTTTCTCTTTTCTTTGCTCTAACCCTTAGCCTTACACTCACCTCTATATAATTAAGAGGAATGCTTCTTTTAAACTTCTTTGAGAAAAACTTCTCAAGTGAGCGAATCACTCTTCATCTTGTATGGAGTAACTTTTGTATTTCTCTACTATCTTTTAACTCTTTATGTCTGCTAGTCTCAGTATGCTCTTGACTGAACTGTGTTTCCTCCTGGTCTGTCTTTAGATCCTGACTAATTTAAATCACTTGGATCTCATTCATCACTTAGCATTACTATTTCTATTCTCTAAGGCAGATTGTTAGGTTACTATCTCTTCGTGATAGAATCCCTCTACTTTAGGAACATTAACCTTCTATCTATTAGCTATCACGTCTTTATCCTTAAGCCATGTATTAGATCATTCTTAGGCAAGTCTCATTCTAACTTCTCATTATTCTTTTCCCTAAAGACTAGCTGAACAAAGTCTTTCGTACTGTAGATCAACTCCTTGTGATCATACAGAGGATCTACTTCTGAACCTCTTCTTAAACTGATCTTTTGTATCTTAGTGATTCGTACTATTTAACTTGCATGCAGTCTATGCTAAACCTCTAACTGATAACCTTCAGTGAGGTCAGCTTCTTCAGAGTCAATTAAGACTAATTCATGTCTATACATTATAATCACATTAAAAAGGGAACATATTCACATACATGTTCAACCAACAATCATTTCATTATATCACACAAAGCTTCATATTTCATTTTACCATAACATTTGTACATACATTATACTTATGTCAATTACATATTTGGGGTACATTGTGACTACTATACATCTGAGTAATTACTTTACTTTACACTTTACATATTTACATTACCCTACATCTCCTTCTACATTCTTTTCTAGGAAATCTTAGACTTCACATACTTCTACACATAGAAGTGCCACTCCTGTACATCAGCTGGTGGATCCCTTGCTAGATACTCGCTTAGCTCTATATGCCATGTAGGGGTACATGGCAGTACTTGACTCACTACCATCTCATGCCAGTCTGCTAGAGCATAAACTTGATTTAGGTTAAGGCCCTCCATTGTGTGTATCTATTTATCATCCTTGCTATAATATTAATGAATTGTAGGTAAACTAACTGCTCTTGATTTCTACTTCTATCCATCCCCTGACCTAAACTGAGCAATTCACTTTTCACATCTTTCTTGAGATTGATACAATCAGCATTATCTGTCTTTAACAAACAAGGCTGGGGTTGACTAGGACTAGGAACATGACGCTGATCTTTTTCTATAAAGTCACATATTCTTGGACTTTAGGAATAGACAAGAATTGTCATAAACTCTAACTAGATGTCTGAATTAGGGGACTGTGATCTATTACTCATAACAACTCTGTCCTCAAACTCTAGTGCAAGAGGAATAATATCTGGTTTACCCATAATTCATTAGCAGTACTTAGATTCCTCAGTCATAATATGTCCTCTCATTGGAGGAATAAAAATTACATTAGGTTTAGAGGGCACTCTAACAACCTCATACTGTGTAGAGTCACTAGACTCAATATCATATGGTGCATACACGGCTTCAGAATGAATCTCTACATCACCTCCATATTGCAGGTTTGAGTCTACAAGAACATCTATGGGACATTCTACTGTAGACTTTCCTGACTGATACCCATACTCTTCTCTGAACTCTCTTCATTGTCTGAGGGATAATCTTCATATATCATTACTGGTCTAGGGTCTCCCTTATTAACTGAAGCCTCTGACTTAATCTTATGAAATCCCATATCAACTCCTACAATATTTGCTTAATTAAGCAATGCCAACTATCTCAATACATACCCTAACTTAACAAAATACTTACTATTTAAGGTTAGGGTATGAAAACTATCTTATATCATGTCAGAAACTTATGCTTTAATACCAAAATGTAACATCCTTACTTTTATAAGTCTTAGAGGCTACTTAGTAGCATTTAGAATCACTTATAAGCCCTTGGAAGTCCATTAGCCAAATCTAGAATTTTACTTTTTGAGGTACTATTCATATAGTATTCCAGATTATGCAACGAATTTCAAAAAATTATAATTAATTCTAGAATAATTAAAATGAAGTGGTTCAAAAAGCTACATGAAGATAACATCTTTAAATTTAAGGGAAAAATAATTTCAAGACCAAATGACTCGTCAATTAATACAGTTTATTCGCCAAAGATTACTGTTCATTTAGTCAAAAAATCTAGAAATAGATTTTGGTCCCTTAATTTTGGAAAATTAGTTCTCTTTGTAAAGACATCAAACTAAGGCGTTCTTGGTGTCAAAATGAAGCTTGGCATGTCATCTAGATGTCTCTAAAATTTCATACATTTATTCCATCATTTACTCTTTTTCTTTACACCATGACCATCACTACTTACATTGGTCATACAACAACATTACACATTTACATAACATATATACCATCTAATCCCTAGCTTTTCTTCATGCTTCATCATCCTCTTTCATTATTCACAAACCTGTTCTATTGGGTTTACATGAAAAGGAATGAGATTTCTGGGGAAACCTTAGTAGCAAACATTACTAAATAATGCATACATTAATGTAGATACTTGTGCATGCTTGTGAAAGTGTTAACATTGTGTAATGTTCATGCTGTAAGGAATTGGAAGACACGTAGCGGAAATTAATTTAAAATGTTTCCATTCCTTGCCAGGATCTACCGTATGTGTTTAAGTCAAGTGGGAAGAAGCATTACCCTCAGTGTTCCTCAGCGACTTCCACAGCTTCTGGTCACGATGTTCACAGCTTCTCTCTGCGGCTCGTGCTCCCTTTTCGATCGCAAGAAGTGGATGACTCAGGTTAGCTTCCTCGACTGGTATCCACATGAACAGTGTTCCAACCACAAACGACGTGCTAGCATCTCTTGTCCCTCCAGGGCTTTCTCAAGAATTCATCCTCTCCGTCTCTATTTCGGCAGTTTCTTATCTGCAAACCTTTTACAGATTCCCCTTCAGCCTTTCTGTGTTCTCTGTGTGTATTGCTAAAAACACAGCTCCTAAAATCAGATATATAGGATGCTATGTGTTTTTCTCTCTACCGAATTAGATTTTGGAGTTAATCTTATATTAATTATGAAATTAATACAATATCATATATTGTATAATTTTATAAGAAACTAATTAAATAAATAATATTAAATCCGTCCCACAGATTTAATTACCTATTTATTTAACTTTAAATAAAGATGAGACTGAACTATATTTGATTTATTCTTATAAATCAAATTTGAGATATCCTATCAATTTGAATTTCAAATTCAAACGTGATAGGGATTTAATTTATCCTTATATATTAAATCTTATAAATATATCTTATATGAGATATCCTATCAATTTGAATTTCAAATTCAAACGTGATAGGGATTTAATTTATCCTTATAAATTAAATCTTATAAATATCTCTTATATGAGATATCCTATCAATTTGAATTTCAAATTCAAAGGGGATAGAGATTTAATTTATCCTTATAAATTAAATCTCATATATCTCTTATATAATATATATACGAATTTTTATATATAGGAATATAAATATAAATAAATATATACATCCACCCTGGATCTTTCATTGAATCTGGACATGTCTTAGATTCAATGAATCTGGACATCATAGCACGTGTTGGGCTATTTTGTGTGCGACCCTATAGGCCCATATGAAGTTGGCAGTGGGCCATTTGCTATACTGGCCCACAAGTCGTAAGCGGTCTTTAGCAAGACATAACGACTATCCAAATTATATGAGGATCGTTAAACGATGTAACCTTTTATACAACCATATAATGTCCCTTTTATCACGCGATATTTTGGTCATAGTTGAGGCATGGATAATGTCATCCTCCTATTCCTGACCGTTACTTTCTCGATCCTTGAGTAGTCTGACTGTAGAAATGGAACTACCTTTCCATTACAGTATGGCCATACATTTCTCAGACTCACTCATCGAGGGGCCCAGTAATATTTCTCTACGAATGTGTGGGATAAATTCTATCTTGACCATTCACATTCCTCCACAGGAAAAACCACTAAACCCGAACATAGTCTTTATGATCACTCGGTCAAAAGTGACTTTTGACTAGGTCAAAGCTGAGCGTTTGTCATGTAGGAATCCATGATGATCTCAGGTCAAAGGGCATATTGACATGGTTTATATATGAGAGAAGCATATGATGTTACCCATGCAATTCTCTCATAGCGGGTCGGTCCAACACCTTGTACTCTTACATGTGCTTATGACTCTGATTTATATCTCTATATATCTTCAAAGTCATACTGGTCTTATTTCATCTGTGCTCCTGCAGAGATGACTGACCAGGGACATTTAGGATAAGATCATGAATTATCCAAGGATGGTCATCATAGTAAACATACAAATAATATGATAACACAATTAATAAATTCATAAATCAATAATGTTCATAAGACAATGATTGGCCCCTAGGGCACGATTTCCAACAACCTCCCACTTGTACTAGGTACAATAATTAATTTGACTAATTCTCATTGACCTAACATGACGCTCATGCTTTGCCTGCACAAGCGGCTTTGTTAGAGGATCAGCAACATTATCTTCTCCTGCTACTTTGCATATTTTTATATCACCTCTATCGTTTGTTTCTCTGATGAGATGAAATCACCTGAGTATATGCTTGGTCCTTTGATGTGACCTAGGCTCTTTGGCCTGTGCAATGGCACCACTATTGTCACAGAGCAAAGTTATTGGATATGAGATAGTAGGTATCACCCCTAGTTATGTGATGAACTTTCTGATCCAAACGGCTTCCTTAGCTGCATCTGATGCTGCTATATACTCAGCTTCCGTTGCAGAATCTACTATAGTGCCCTGCTTAGAGCTCTTCCAGCTTACTGCTCCATTATTGAGGAGGAATATATATCCAGACTGCGATTTTTAGTCATCCTGGTCAGTTTGGAAACTCGTATTCGTGTAACCAGTTACACAGAGTTCGTCATCCAATCCACCATAGACCAAAAACAAGTACTTAGTCCTTCTTAAGTACTTAAGGATATTCTTGACAACAGTCCAATGGCCCTCACCAGGGTCCTGTTGATATCTGCTAGTCATACTTAAGGCAAACGAGACATCCGGTCGAGTACATAACATGGCGTACATGATAGATCCTATGGCCAAGGCATATGGAACTTTACTCATGCGACCTCGCTGATTAGATGTACTAGGACACAGATCTTTGTTAAGGTGAATACCGTGAGACATGGGTATGAAACCCCTCTTTGATTCGTGCATACTGAACCTATGCAGTATTTTGTCTATGTATGTACTCTGACTGAGTCATAGAAGTCTTTTAGATCTATCTCTATAGATTCTAATTCCTAGGATGTAGGTGGCTTCACCCAAGTCTTTTATCGAGAAAGACTTTCTTAACCAAGACTTGACAATCTGCAAGGTAGGAATGCCATTCCCAATAAATAGGATGTCATCGACATAGAGTACTAAAAATACAACTGTGCTCCCACTAACCTTCTTATACATACAAGGTTCATCGATATTTCGAAGAAAACCAAACTCTTTGACTACTTTATCAAAATGATGATTCTATCATATCCCCAATTTTTTTGACCTGATGTACCTGTACAGTTTATCTGCAATGGATATAAGATTCTTGGAATAAACTGTATCAGATTGTGAAAGGAAAGGGAAGGATTAATAACTAAGGAAAGAATAGGGACCAAAATAAAAATTTAAAAGTTTAAAGGTGAAAAGTGAAAGTAGAAGAAAAAGGAGGGACCTAAATGCAATTAATAAAAAGTTCAGGGACTAAAGTGCAATTATTCAAAAGTTAAGGGACCTAAATGTAAATATGGAAAAATTGAGCCAAAACAGGCCAAAAATGCCCAGAATCAGATCAGACCCAAATTTTACCAGTAGATAGACAAAAATATTCCGGTCAGTTTAACGCAACACAGAATTTTGATTTGAGGTCCCGATTAATTGATATAAATTTATGAAATCGGAAGGAATTATTACAGTATTTTTCAGATCTCATAATCAGATGTGACCTTATAGAAAATTCATATATTTAATATATGAATTTATAAAATTGAGAGAGTCAGAAAAGGAATCCTGTAGAAACCATACGGGATTTTTTAGGGAAATAAAATACCCGATAAATAGGATCGGGAGAGTTGTAACGTGAATTGGGTCATAAAGGCAATACAGGCAATAAGCCCATAATAAGGCCCAAATGGCGCCATCATAAGCCCATTAAGGTGACTAGACAGTTATGTGGGCCAGAGACTAGAGCAGTCCAGGAAAAGTGCAAAATTATGAAAATGCCCCTAGATGCCCATACTGTACCAGTAGTAGATAGAGGTCATTTTGGTCACTTTAGACAGGCTAAAAATGTGTCATATAGTATAAAGAGGATTATTTAGAGCCCATATACACCATGAGCCAGTATAAATAGGGGTGAAATGACGATTTTACCCTTAGGGTTAGTACAGTGCAGGAAAGGACACCAAGGGTATTTTGGTCATTTCCCAAGGGATGGATGGCAGATAAATACTCAGTATAATATTTTCAATGATATGAGAAGCCTAGACATTAATTTCTAGGATAGAATACATATCCTGGTATATTATAAAAAAATTAGGAACAGAACACAGTCCGGTTGTTGTGAAACTGCACTGATCGGTACTGGATTGGACTGAAATTTCTCCAGAAGGTTCTTTGCATGGGCAGCACGCCACCTAACCCTCTTAGGTGTCCCATGAGCTGTCTCACATGATGTAATAATTATTCTTTTTAGAAAAAGTAAAATCCAAGATTAAATGTGAGCCTTTAGATCAAATAGTAACCAAATCAATCTTGGCCATCCATTTCAACTCAAATTTCTCTATAAATACCCCCTATTCAGAACACTTCGGCATGCATGGTGAACCATAGGGAAACTCTTGCAAAATTTCCATTCAACCAAGAAATAAGCAACCAAAGTGAAGTAATAAGCAAGGTAATCATCTCCTTTGATCTTGAGCTTTGTTCTAGCAAGTTAGCTCATGGTTTTAAGGGGTTTTCATGCTATATTTCCCTTATGGTTGCTGCTGGAAGTGATGCTCATATGTGGTTAAAATATGAGTTTTATGTTATGGATAGTTTAGACAAGCTTAAACAAGCTAGAATCAAGTGGTATAAGCTTGTGAATTCAAGTATGTTTGGATATAGGGTTTTGTTTTCTTGCTGGTACTGTACGTGGTACTGTTCATATGATGGAATTTCTCAATTTTGATGCTTCCAATGAGTTTAAAATGGAAAGTTGTGTGGGGATAAAGTAGGAGAACAAGTATTGGAAGCATTGGAATAAAAATGAGAATTTTTGGAAAACAAGAGCATGCATTTCGGTTTGGCCCTGTAGCAATTGGTATGTTTTGATTTTGGAAATTCTGATTTCATATTTGGATTCTACATGAAAAATTATGTGGAAATGAACCATGAGAATTTATTTTGGAAAGATGGAAGTAGGAAACATAAATTAGAGAAAGAAAGGGAGCTAGTGAAAACCTAGTCTTGGATTTGGTTTCAAGTTGAGTTGTAACTTGATATTATGCTGTAATGGCTAGGTTTTGACATTTGTGAAGGAAGGAAAGCACTTCAAGAAGGTCTTGACCAAGATAGCTAAGAGGTAGCAAGGATACCTAACTATAACTCATGTTTGTTTAATTGTTTTGCTTGCTTGTTGATTATGGTGTTTGGTTGAGCTTGAGCTTATGTCATCATGTTATGATGAAGTATGAATGATTGCAACTCCTTACAAGTTATGTCATGACAATATGCATGTTAGAGTTTGCTTATGTACCATTATGAAGTAGCTCCCATCACATGATAACATGTTAAGCATACAATTATTCATGCATGATATTATAGTTTGTGTAACTTGCTATTGGGATTTCCATGAAATCTCATTCCTTCCACATGCATAACTATGTTTTAGGTGCTGGATCCTCTCAAGGGAAGAGAGTAATTGTTGATGATTAAGTTTGTATAACAAGTTATATGACTTACATGAAAATATGGGATGATATATTAGTGTGTATGGTGTATGTTTTTGTAACCCTGTTTTGAGGCCGTGGTGATGTGACGCTGATTTTGATATGTAAACCAACGAGTTTTAGTCTGATATTTGGTGTGAGGTTAGCTAAGATAAATATCTTTAAATGGAAACCAAGAACGCCTTATCTAGATAAGTATCCGAATTGTTATGATTTTCCAAAATTTGAAGTAAGATCTGGAATTGAGATAAAACGAGTGCTGAGAGGTAGTGACGTTCATGCAATGATTTCATATATCAAATGAACGAATTTTTCTATGAAATTTGGTGATCTTAAAGAGGACGTCTAGATATTTAATTCCATATGTAACACATTTCATTTGGACAAGTAACCAAAGAGAAACAAATTTTTAAAGTTCAAGCAAAGAAACTGGAACTTCCAGATTTTACCAAATGAACAGTGATTTTCAACGATTAAACTGATTTCATTGGGACAAGAAAACATCAGTTTCATATTTTTCCCTCAAATATATGTGAAAGAGCTTTCATTAGAAATTGGAACCATATTATTTTTATTTTTGTACAATTAATTATAAATTTTCAAAGTAGAGTACATGTTCTGGAATTACCAAATGAACAGTAACAGTGAACAGTCCCCGAAAGCAAATCTTTTGGAAATTGATATTTTCAAAGCAAATGATCATGTAATTGGTTCCAATCACTTCTAATGGAGTATAATTGAGGTTAAAAGTAAGGATGTGATAGATTCCAACTCCGATAGGCTTGCTTCAGTCCATAAATGGATCTTTCAAGCTTGCACACTTTACTAGAGTCCTCAGAATGCACAAACCCTTCAGGTTGTGTCATGTACACATCCTCAAGGAGCTTTCCATTAAGGAAGGCTGTCTTGACGTCCATCTGCCATATTTCATAGTCATAATATACTGCTATGGCAAAGAAGATTCTGATTGATTTGGCCATTGCAACTGGGAAAAAGGTCTCATCATAGTCCACACCATGAGTTTGAGTAAATCCTTTTGCAACCAGTCATGCCTTGAAGACATTTACATTGCCATCCATGTCAGTTTTCTCCTTAAAAATCCACTTGCACCCGACAGTTTTTACACTTTCAAGCGGGTCGACTAAGGTCCAAACCTTATTGTTGCACATGAATTGCATCTCAGACTTCATGGCATTAAGCCATTTTTTAGAGTTTGGTCCCACTATAGCTTCTCAATAGGTAGTTGGCTCATTATGCTCAATGAGCAACACTTCACGACTATCAAAAATCAGATATCCATATCTCTAAATGACCAACACTTCATGACTATCAGAAATCAGAAATCCATATCTCTGAGGCTGAAGTCGTGTCCTATTAGATTTTTGTGGACCTTGTGTGACTTGAGGAGTCTCAACAACTTGTTGTGAGTCTTTTCTGTTTTCCATCTATAGTTTTGTGGTGTCTTATGGCTCTCGAACTTCTTCGAGGTGTAACTTACTCCCACTGGTTCTTTTAGAGATAAATTCTTGTTTGAGAAAGATACCATTTCTGACAACAAACACTTTGTTATCAGCAGGGTTGTAGACGTAATATCCCTTGGTTTCCTTAGGATATCCCACAAAAAGGCACCTTGAGGATTTGGGTGCTAATTTGTCTGAGGCTTGTTGCTTAACATAGACCTCGCATCCCCAAATCTTGAAGAAAGGCAAACTAGGCATCCTCCCAGTCCATATCTCATACGGAGTCTTTTCAATTGCCTTAGATGGAACACGATTGAGTGAGAACATAGCTGTCTCTAGGGCATGGCCCCAAAAGGAGGGCGGACGATCTGTTCGACTTATCATGGATCGAACTATATCTAATAGTGTTCGATTCCTCCATTCAGAAATGCCATTCCATTGCGGTGTCCCTAGAGGAGTCAATTATGAGACTATCCCACAACTCCTAAGATGATCTATGAACTCTTGGCTCAAATATTCACCACCCCGATCAGATCGAAGGGCTTTAATTGTTTTGCCAAGCTAGTTTTGTACTTTATTTTGAAATATTTGAACTTTTCAAAAGACTCAGATTTATGTTTCATCAGATAGATATACCCATATCTGCTGAAATCATCTATAAATGTTATAAAGTACGAATAACCTCCTCTGGCATTTGTGTTCATTGGTCCACACACATCTGTATGTATGAGGCCCAATAAATCAGTGGCCCTCTCACTATGCCCAATGAAAAGTGACTTTGTCATCTTTTCTAACAAGCAAGACTCGCAAGTGTCATATGATTCAAAATCAAATGAGTTTAGAAATCCATCTTGATGGAGTTTGGAAATGTAATATGTAATGATCAATATGCAAATCACCATGAGCATAGAAAACATCATTACGATAAATAGAACATTTACTATTCCCAGCAATGGAAGTGAAACCTTCCTTATCCAAATAAGAAAGTGAAACAATGTTACTACTTAAAGCAGGAACATAATAGCAATTGTTCAAAACTAACAAAAGCCCAGTGGGCAGAACTAATTCATAAGTGCCTACAGCTAATGCAGCAACCCTTGCTCTGTTTCTAACTCGTAGGTCAACCTCGCCCTTTTTCAGCTTCCTACTGTCCTTTAGTCCCTGTACATTTGTACAAATGTGAGAACCACATGCAGTATCTAATACCCATGAGGTGAAAGTATAAAGATGAATGTCTATAACATAAATAACTGAAGCGATAGCCCCGCTATCCTTCTTGTTCTTTTTCAGATCTTTGAGGTAGAGTTTGCAATTTCTCTTCCAATGACTAGGTTTATTGCAGAAGAAGCAGACTCCTTCCTTAGGAGGCTTTGCCTTCTTTGGTGCAGGCTTAGTTTCAGGCTTGCCTGACTCTTTGGTCTTACCTGATGAGCCATGACCCTTCCCCTTGCCTTTGCCTTTCTTTTTCATACCCTTTCCTTTCTGAACCATCAAAATAGTACTGGGCTTCTTCTTAAGACTAATGCTTCCTATACTTGTTTCTCCACTTTACCCCACACAACTTTTCAGTTTAAAATCATTGGAAGCACCAAAATCATGAAATTCTAATCACTGTTCATGTGAGTGAATAGTATTGTGAAGAATTTCAAAAACTACAATCTTAGAATTTCAATGCTTCCAAGGTTCAAAACCTTTCCAATCCTACACAAAATCATCATATAAATTCAATGGAAGCATTAATTCATTGAGATTCCATTTCCTTCCCTCATGAATAGTGCATACCAAACAGGTTCACCCATGGCAAAGTCAAGAATATCAACTTGATTCAACAACCAATCACTTAACTAGCTTGTTTAAGCTTCAATCATAAGTTTCTAATTTTAATTTCTTCTTTCCCCTTTCATCTATGGTTTTTGGGCAGCAACTCCCCTTAGAGAAAACTCAACTTTTCCCCCATGAAAACCCTAAGTTCAAGCTCCCAAATCAAAGGAAAATAATCTAGGAGAGATTACTTACCTTTAATCTCTAGCTTGCTTAAACTTTGGTACCTTGAATTTTCTTTGTCTTGGTTTGAGTTTCCATTTTACAAGACTTTAGCCTAGGTATCACAAGCTCACGGTTTGGATGCAGATTTGAGGGGGTATTTATATAAAAATTCATGGAAAATCAATGGCCAAGATTACTTTGTGCACTATTTGATCTAAAGGCCCACATTTAATCTTGGATTCAACTTTTTTCAAAAATAATAATTATGACATCATAAAGGACAGCTCAAGGGACACCTAATGGGGGTATGTGGCGAAATTATCATGTAAGGAAGCTTCTGGAAAAATTTCAGTCCAATCCGGTACCGATTGGAGCAGTTTCACCAAAATCAGACTGTTTTTTGTTCCTAATTTTTATAATATACCAGGATATGTATTCTGTCCTGGAAATCAATGTCTAGGCTTCTCATACCATTGAAATACTTGTACAGGGCTAATACTTAATTACAGATCCCTTGGGAAATGGCTATAATGCCCTTGGTTCGCTGTCTTGCAGTATATTATCCCTGAGGGCATAATTGTCATTGCACACCTATTTATACTGCCTCAGGGTGTATACTGGCTCTAACTAATAATCTTTATACTATCTTGGAAATTTTTGGCCTATCCATAATGATCAAAATACCCTCTATATATCTCTGGTATAATCCGGCCATTTAAGGGCATTTTCGTAATTTTATACTTTTTCTAGATTGCTGTGGACCCTAACCCACTTAACTGTCCAATCATCACATTGGGCCTACTATGGAACCATTTGGACCTTAGTTTGGGCTCATTGCCTTTATGCCTTTTATGACAAAAATCCTAAGACACCTCTCCTGATCCTATTTATCGGGTATTTTAGTTTACCGTAAAATCCTGTAAGAATTCTACATGATTTCTTTTCTGACTCTATTAATTTTATAAATTCATATATTAAATATAAGAATTTATGATAAAATTTCATCTGATTCTGAAATCTGAAAAGTACTGCAATAATTCCTTCTGACTTCAGGAATTTATATCAATTAATCGGGACCTCAAATCGAAATTCTGTGACTCCTTAAACTGACTGGAATCACTTTGTCTCTCTACTAGTAAAATTTGAGTCAAATATGATTCTGGTCATTTTTTAGCCTTTTTCGGTTCAACTTTCTCATAATTACATTTAGGTCCCTGACTTTTTGCTTATTTATATTTAGGACCTTAAACTTTTGAAAATTACCACTTTTGGCCCACCTTTTGTATCTACTTTAACTTTTGGCCTTTAAACTTTTCTAATTTTTGTTTAGGTCTCTTTCTTCCTTCAAGACTCATTTAACCTCTATTATTTCTTCTGATCATCGTTATAATCCTTTCCAAACCTCTTTCCTCTATCAGTATTATACATATAGGGAAAAATTAGGATGTGATAGAAGTAGTAGCTCCTATCTCATGATAACATGTTAAGCATCTAATTATTCATAGTTGAGTGGAGGTACAATGGATGGTCCAGATCGAATTGCGATGAATGGCTCAGATTGGTTAGCTTCCTCAAGAAGCCTTGCCTGCATTATCATGATGACATCATCATCCTCAATGACTCATCAAAGTGATATCATCCATGGGACACCTCACATGCTAGGTGGCACAATGGTGGGGCCCTTGGGACACCTCACCAGCTGACTCAACGCTTCTAGATAATTCCAGAGTCCTGTCCCAGAATGAATGGCTGAGATCGTGTCACGTGTCCTTAGCTTTTTCTCCTTTTTTATACTTATGACATGTGGCACCTTGTGGGTCCCATGAGGACACCTTTCATGCCACCTCAGGGTTCTAGATAAGTCTAAAGCCTTATCTGATCACTTTCCCTATTTCTATCTTTGACCGGGTAACTTTACTTTATTGAAAAAGTACTAAACTAATATTTTAATGCCACTTGGACCCACATCACCCTTAGGTCACAATTTTGGACATCTAGGAATGTCATCTTGGGTCTCTAATCAAGTCCAAGCACTTTGATGGCTTAGTTCCCAAGAACCATCCCTTAGCAAATTACCAAAATGCCCTTAGTCCCTCTTTATTTCCTTAACTTTTCATTATTACACATAATTGCCCAAACTTTATGTCGACTTCCTTTTGGCACCATTAAACCTTTTAACTTTTTCATTTTAGTCCCTAAACATCATTTGTATACTCCTGGGACTTCTGCTCAACCGAGCCTGGTAGTATACCTTTTTTAGGCTATATACTAGGCTTCTAGGCCTAAAAATTGGGATATGACAACTGTATGTCTTAGGAGTTATTGGTCACGACCAAACAATCATCCTGTCGTGACTCCATTGCACAAAGAGTCTCTCCCTCATTAGGTTCATATCTGGTCGCGATGTTGATCTCTTAACATCGTGACTTGTGGTCACATAAACTCAACCCCTCTTTGTTTGTTCCACTTCAAACTTTCACAATGTCTTGTATTCATATAAAATCACTAACAAATTCCTTGCCAAAAACATTATCACTAGAGAATAATGAAATTGTATCAAGGTTAGATGGGAACATAGTATTATACTCATCATGCAAATTCAATTCATGCTCATCCTTAGTCTCTTCAATAGCATAATCGATGGCATTCAAACTAGCAAAAGCAGAATTATCAAAAGGATATTTCATTGCTTCGTTCATATTGAAAGTCACTACATGTCCTCTAACTTCCATTGTAATGGAATTATGCTTCTTACTAATGATTGTCTTGGAAGTTTGAAGGAAAGGTCTACCTAGGATGAAAGTGCTCTCATTCACTAGCTCACTGGACATGTATAGAACATAAAAATCAGCTGGGAACACTAAATCCTTAACATGCACTAGAATATCCTCTAGAATTCACTTAGGGTACCTAATTGATCTATCAGCCAATTGGAGCACTACACTTGTGTCTCTAAGATTGTTAATACCTAAGGCTAAGTATACCGACTAAGGCATTACATTAATGGTAGCCCCTAGATCTAGTAATACTCCCTTAATATGAACCATTCCTATAGTGCACGAGATAGTGCAAGATCCTAGGTCTTGGTACTTAACTGGTAATTCTGCGTTAAAAATTGATGACACATTAGCACTCACTTGAATTCTCTCATAAGGCCTAAACTTCTTCTTATCGGCACACAATTCTTTTAAAAACTTAGTATATTTAGGGTTTCACTTGAGAAATTCAACCATAGGGATGCTTATTTATAACTTATTCAAGAGATTGAAAGCATCTTTTGCAAATTCAGAATCAATATTTTTCTTTCCATCAAAATAAGATTTAGAAAAAGGGAGATCCTTTATACTTACCTCCTTACTTGTATGCATAGAGGCTCCTTGCTTGCTCGACTTTGTCTTATCCTCAATTTCTTTCTCTTGTATGCTGGACTTGGAATTGTCACTTCCTCTTCTTGCTTCTCTAGTATTTCCTCTTGTGCTTGTGAGTTCTTGTCATATCTTGATTTTTCACTATCGATATAATACTGTTAGTGAAAAGAGGCTTGGAAAGGATTATAACAAAGATCAGAAGAAATAATAAAGGTTAGATGATTTTTTAAGGAAGAGAAGGACTAAAATGAAAAGTAGAAAAGATTAAAGGCAAAAAAGAAAGTAGAAACAAAAGCTGGGCCCTTAAGTGTAATTTTTGAAAGTTAAGGGACTTAAATGCAAATAGCTAAAAGTTCAGGAGCCAAAGTGCAATTATTCAAAAGTTCAGGGATCCAAATGTAAATATGAGAAAGTTGAGCTGAAACAGGCCAAAAATACCTAGAATTAGATAAGACCCAAATTTTACCAGTAGATAGACAAAATTATTTCGGTCAGTTTAACGCAACACAGAATTTTGATTTGAGGTCCCCAATTAATTGATATAAATTTATGAAGTCAGAATAATTATTACAGTATTTTTCAAACATCAGAATCATATGAAACTTTATAGGAAATTCCTATATTTAATGTAAGAATTTATAAAATTGACAGAGTCAGAAAAGGAATCTGGTAGAAGCCTTACAGGGTTTTACGGTGAAATAAAATACCCGATAAATATGGTCAGGAGAATTATCTTGTAGATTGGGCCATAAAGGTAATAAAGGCAATAAGCCCATATTAAGGCCCAAATGGTGCCATCATGAGGCCAACAAAGTAGTGAGACAGTTATGTGGGCTAGAGTCCATAGCAGTCCAGGAATAATGCAAAATTACGAAAATGCCCATAGATGCCCAAAACGTACCAGTGATGGGTAAAGGGCCAGTAAATACTCTGATGATGTTTGAAAAGACGATAATGCCCTTTGGGAAATTAAAGTAAAATCGGACACCGATAAAGGGTTAAAGGAAATGTAGAGAATTTTTATCAGGACTTATGGGTCTCAGAAAATTATGAGACTTTACAGGGAATTCATTTTATATTATAATGAATTTATAAAAATTTTAGAACCATTAAAAGAGGTGTCTAACATTTATTTTAAAATCAGGATATTTTAAGAATATCGGTATAAGGAAAGTACCTTAGGATTTGTGCCAATTAGCTATTGGACCCAAGGAAGGCCTATGGCAGCCCAAAATTTCGTCCTAGGACAGCCCAATAAGTCTCAAGAGTTGTCTTGAAGCCCAAGTCCAATAATGAATAATTTTTGAATTTTTGAAAAGAAAAAAAGGGATAAAGTGAAAATTATGGTTTACACATGGTGGGACCCACACACCTACACACTTGGCATCCAACACAAGGGGGAGGAGAAGATTTTTGTCATGTGGATTTATCTCAAGTTGTCTTGGAGAGTAAGCTTGATGTAAGAACAAATATGCGCCATTAGATCAAATAGTGCACAAAGTGATCTTGGCCATTCATTTTCCATGGATTTTTTCTATAAATAGCCCCTCAATTCTGCAGAAAACCGTGAGCCATGGACCCTTGGGGAAACTCTTGCAAAATGAAAACTCAAGCCAAGGCAAAGAAGATTCAAGGTTCCAAAGTTCAAGCAAGCTAGAGATTAAAGGTTAGCAATCTCTCCTAGCTTATTTTCCTTTGATTTGGCAGCATGAACTTAGGGTTTTCCCATGAAAAGTTGAATTTTATCTAAGGTGTTGTGCTCTCCAAAAACCTTAGATGAAAGGGGAAAGAAGAAACTAAAGTTAGAAACATATGATTAAAGCTTAAACAAGCTAGTTAAGTGATTGGTTGTTGAATCAAGTTGATATTCTTGACTTTGCCATAGTGTGCCCTGTTCAATATGCACTGTTCATGAGGGAAGGAAATTGAATTTCAATGATTTAATGCTTCCATTGAGTTTGTATGATGATTTTGTGTATGATTGGAAAGGTTTTGAACCTTGAAAGCATTGAAATTCAAATGTTATAGTTTTTGAAACCCTTCTCTGTTACTGTTCACACACATGAACAGTTATTAGAATTTCATGATTTTGATGCTTCCAATGGTTTTAAAATGAAAAATTGTGTGGGATAAAGTGGAGAAACAAGTATGGGAAGCATTGGAATAAAAGTGAGAATTTTTGAAAGAATTTAGTGCAGTTTCGGTTCTGTACAGCATGTGATGAAGGAGCTGGAATTTTATGATTCTAAGCTCATAAATGGATTCAAAAGATTAAATTGTGTGGGGTAAAGTCAAGACATCAATTGATTCAAAGGCCAAGTCTATTAGTGAAGATTAGAGAAAGTTGTGATACTAAAGAATGTAATAAAGTAGACTTGAACATTGTTGGCTTTCATGGGTCCTAATGAATTATGTGATGAATATGAATGTGTTTAGGACCTTGAAACATCCAAGAAGATGTTGGGAAGTGATTGACATAAAGACTTTATGGTTAGAAAGCTAGGGAGCAAGTGCAAAAGATCAAGAGGAAAGCTTAAGTGCAAGGTAGTGAACTTACTTCTTTATGTGCTTGATGTGGTATGCTTATATGTTGACATGTACATGATTCTTGAATGATGTTGTGACATGATAAATAATGTTGAATGTATTGTGAATAACATGTTTTCCATGGCCATGCACTTTATGAAAAAGTATATAGCATGATAGCATGTCACTAATCAAAGAAAGTTTAATGAACTTACATATTATGCATTAGCATCCATCTTGCATATTTAAGTGGTAATGTTTGCTACTGAGATTCCCTATAATCTCACTCTCCCATAACCAACCAATTTAGGTCAAGCATGATGGATAATGTATGCATGGAGAAGAGCTAAAGCATAGAAGAAGAAAAGTGAAGTATTTAAGATGTTAGCATATGCTATGCACTTTCCATGTATGTAAAAACCATGTAAATTATCTATTTATGTGATGGGATTGTATGAAACAATTATTTCATAACCCCATGATGTATATGAGTTCATAAAAGGCAAAAGAGATGATTTATGTATGCTAGAATAATTATTGAAAGTGAAAGAAAGGAATCTGAAATGGTAAAACGTAGGTCCTAAAGCAGTTTTGTTGTGGCTTCAGTTTGACCTAGCAAATGAAGGAATTATTTCACAAACTTTTATGAACATGTAGTACACATATAGATCTTTAAATTCATAGATAGAACATTTCATTTGGATGTATATATGAAGAGAAATGAATTTCCAAAGAAAGGGAGCAGAATCTGTTTCCAGAGTTTTTGACCAAATGAACAGTAAACTTCAATGAATAAACTATATCAATTGGATAACCATTTGGTCTCGAAATTATTTTTCCCTTAAATTTCAAAATGTTATCTTCATGTATATTTTTGAACCACTTCATTTCGAGTTTTCTAGAATTGATTATGATTTTTCAAAATTTGTTGCGTAATCTGGATGTCACTCACTGTATTGGCAACTTGAGTTAAATAACTTGTAATATCTATATTCTTTGAACTTAACTCCTCAAGTTTCCTGTACACATCAGCATTATCCTTCTATATACTTTGAAGGATTGAAGGTATGGAGGTAAATTGACTATAATTTTCTTTGAGCTTATGGTCTATATTGGTCATTCTACCATCCATGTTGTTCATTTGTGCAGCCATACTCTTGAACAACTAAGAAGTCTCATTTGGTCTTGATGCCCTTAAACCATTAGGGTGAGTTAGAACTATAGACCTTACATTATTTTGGTAGATACTTGAGGAAGCACCACCTTATTGGAATTAGTTTGGCCTATTTTCCCCACTCCCCTACCTGAAATTTGGGTGATCTTTTCAACCAGGGTTGGATGTGTTAGAGCATGGGTCTCTATTTTAGTATTGATTTTCTCTCCCTTGATCCATTGATGCTACTTCTTCATATTGTCTGTCACATGTACTGGTAGCATGCATTATTAAATCGCATGACTCACATCCTGTAACTAGTGCTTGTAAGGTTCCCACTGTATGAACTTGCTTTATGAAATGTAGCTCTCTTTCAATTAAATTCATCCTTTTTTCCATTTGGTTTCCCAAAGCTACTATTTCTGCTAACATCTAATTTGATTTTCCCTAAGATGATAAAGTCATGCCTCTTGGATCCCCAGTCTGATAGTCTTCATTAGCCATCTTTTGGAATAACTCCCAACTTTCTTGTGGAGTCTTATCTCTCAAAAATCCATTTGCTGTAGCATTCAAGGAAACCTGATTGTGAGGGAGTAAACCATCAAAGAAAATGTCTACTAGATTAGCCTTTGTCATGTTATGATACGAACAGCGAGCCAACAAATTGATAAATCTTGTCCAATGCTCATGTAATGACTTTCCATCCTGTTGCAGAATGTTTGTAATCTCCTTCTTCATCCCAAGTTATCTTTAAGGTCAGGAAAAACTATTCTAGATATGTTAAGTTCAACTGATCCCATGTAAGAGTGGAGAAATGAGTTGGTAGATTGTATAACCACTCCTTAGCCTTCCCTTCTAAAGTGAAATGGAAACACTTCCTTAAAACATCATCCAATGTAGTCAATGGAGGCTTCATCAAAGAGCAGATCATATACATGGTTTATAAGTGTCGATGTGGGTATTCTCCTGCAAAACCATAAAATTTAGGTAAGGCTTCAATCAAATCTCCATTAATTTCAAAATTGGCATATTCAGTGTAAAAGCCATAAGGATCATAATTCACATGTGAATAATTTATTTCCCTCACACTTCTATTATCTTCTACATCCATTGGCATTTCATTTTCTCTTTGTCTATTATGCTCATCATGCCCATTAGGATTAATCTCTTTGTCTAATGGAATATCTAAATTGAGTTTAATTTTAGATTAAGGGACACTAGAGGGTGAACTATATTCTATTGATCTTGCCTCTCCTCTAAATTCTCTCATTAGTTTCATAAGTTAACTCTCAATTTTAGGTTCAAAAGGCACTAATGGTTTAGTTCTTCTACGCATGCAACATATGAACAATCAAGAATAACTAGGCAAGCAATCAGAATCAGACACAGAAGTTTGTCAGCAAAAAAGTTCAATAGGCCGCAACTTAAGGGTGTTTAGGTCGCAACCTAATTGCAAAGAGAATAAAAGTTCTAAAAATTTGGTTTCGCATCGTGACTCATATGTTTTATAGTCACGACTAAAAGTCACAGAGAGAAAATTTTCCAAAACAATCATGACCAGAGGTTGTTCCTATTGTGACTGGAGTTCACAGAGAGTAAAAGGTCTTAAAATTGGATTTAAAGTCGCAACTAAAATATGGTTAGGTCACGACTGGATTTCATAGAGAATGAATTTACAGAAACTTGAAAGAAAAGAAAAATGCAGAATGCTATGCGATGTAAATAACAAAAACAAAAATTCAAACAAAAAAATGACTTAGGTAAATAATGAAATTGACAACCAATTTCTAATGAACCAATTACTTGGCTCCCCACCAACGGTGCCATTGGGTTGAAGCACAGATTATCGTCGTCTAACTCATCAAAATAAAAGTAATTGCACCCTATTAATGTAGTATAAGGCACAACCCTATCGTTCTTCTCGAGGAGTTTTTTATTAGAAAGCTAGCAAATAGTGACAATCTAAGGTAGCAAATAAGTGCCATTGGGTTTTGGGATTTGATTGATTTTTGATGCAATAAAATAAGGGTACAGTAAAGTAAATGTTTTTGTATTCTTGATTAAGATGGAAATTCAATGGATTGTGAAAGAAATATGTTATGAAAGACTCTTGATGATAGAGAACTATCTATCCTTGCTCTTAATTTGATATAGGAGTTTTGAAATCACTAAGTCTTAAATAAAACATCAATCGATAGATTGAGTCTAGAGCATTAATAATTCTTAAACTCCTTTTATCAATGCTAGTTTAAAAACTCTTAATGAACTATTAAAAACCACTTAGAGTGCAATTAAATAAGAAGAAGAAGAAGCCCTCAGATTGATCATCGATCGATGACCATAGATTTCAAGAAACTGAATTAGTTAGCAACGATCATTGATAAAATCCCAAGTATCCAGAAATCAAAACTAAAATAGTTATATCAAACCAATATCCTAATAATCCAAAATCAATTATAAAACCTAATCTCAGAATAATCGATCGATATCCTATCCCTACTCATACAATGAAAACCTTAGATCTAGCAGTTCCAAAATATGAAAAAGGTGAGATCAAAACAAAAAACTCCCTAGTGCAATCCATGAGCTCAAGATATCATATCCATCACCAAGAGACTAAAGATTTAGCCTCTCATGACTCCTACTGTGCTACAATCGCTGTCCAAATATGATACCATGAAGAAAGCAGAAAAAGGTGAGGGTTATTGGTGTAGAGATGTGAGATTATGTGGCAAGGTGCAGAGAGATGGAAGATGAGTGTGTAGGTTGTAGAGAAGGTGTAGAGAGGATCAAAGTACTATTTCTTAGCCTAATCAAGTTAAACTCCAACCTCCCTATACGTCTGTAGCCTCAACTTCCTTTTATTCCGCATGACTTAATTCAAAACTCAATGCTTCAGTAATTGTCTCATTTTGTGGTGACCATATCCATGTTTTGGTCATGACCTATAAAAACAGAGAAACTTCCAGAAGAAATGAGGTTGGACATGTGGATACTTTGATTTGATTTTCTGAGGTGTGATATGATTTTCTTTATCTTGTGATTTCTTTTCTGCTCACATTAGTCCTTGGTTCTCCCCCAAAATACCTGTAATTCAAAACCAAAACTTACTGTAAAAGTCCAAATCTATAGAGAACAATATTTATGTAGCTTGCAAGGGTTAATTTACCATTTTACCCTTTAATTAGCACAATGCCAAGCACAATCATGTATTACCACAAAAACAAAAATACAGGCGAAAAATAAAAGGTAAAGTCATAATAAGACCCTAAAAATGTTATAGAATCCATACACAATTTGTGTTATATCAACTATACATGCAAAAAGAATTTGGATGCAACTGCTGGGGTTCCATTGAGGATTTAACTCCAGATGAAGCATGAAACTTGATTGAGAAAATAACAAGCAATGACCAGCAATATGGGAGTTATGATGCTAAGCAAGTCTATGAGGTTTCTGCAAGGCCTTCTCAAGATTATAATAGCTTATCTTCTTAAGTTGCTTATATGGATGCTCAAATCAACAATCTAACTACTCAATTGAGCAATTCACATGCTCAAAGCCCATACTCTCAAGCTCTAGTTGCTTCAATTGTTAGCTTTGTTATTCTCCTAGTATACCACTGTCAATTATCTTATATACTGTGTAGATGTATCATCCATCTATCAAGGCAAACTAAACTAGTATCCATAAAGGAATCCATACTCTAACACATAATTAAGGATGGAGAGATCATCCTAATCTCAGATTGAGGGATAGAGGTAGAGACAAGAATTTTAGGTAGAACAAATTGAACAATGATAGGCAAGTGGCTGAATCTTCTAGAGCTATAGAATGACCTACTACTACGAAGGATGATGGAATATCTGAGATAATCAAGAACATTAATGTGATGAATACAAATATAAACTCCATAAACACAAATTTTAAGTCTAACTTCAACGACCTGAGATCTACTATGAAGAACAACCTAGCAATGACAAATTCTAAGTTTGCTGTCTTGGAGAATAAAATATAATACTGGGAAACCAAGGCTTCTAACATTAATGGCTATATCTCACAGCTAGCAAATTCAAGAAGTGATGTTCAGGCAAGAAATAGTGGAAATCTACCTTCAAATACAGTTGTTAACCCTAAATATGTGAATGCTAAAATTTGATAAACGAAAAGAAAGTTAGGGAACAACTTACATATGCTAAAAGTGAAGAGGAATATGAGGTAGACACTGATTCTAGTAGTCTAATGATAAATAGCATCAAGAAGTCTGAAAGTAAGAAAGAAACACAACTCCTTAAGGAGAAAAAGGTTACGAAAAGTCAAATCGATTATACACAAGATTCTCAAGGTTGTGGACAGCCAAATAGTAAGGAAACTGAGCTACTTGAGGCTATAGATCCTGATTTAAGAAATCACAGAGTAGACACAACTGAAGAAACACAATCAGCAGTAAATTTAGAGCTTAAGCAGCAAGAAACAACTTCTGGTTTAGCTGAGAAAGAGGTGAATCTAAAGGATTTGCCTATCCCAAGGGAATTCATGAGTACAAGAAGAAAGCCTTAGAGGAGCAAAGCAAGGTAGTGATTGATTTTTCAGTAAGATTGAAGTAAATGTGCCTATGCTGGAGAGAGTCAAAGATTGTTAGAATATGCAAAGTTTTTGAAGGACAGTTGCACACACAAGGAAAGATACAAACCTAATGAACTGGTACAAGTGGGACCTAAAGCTTATACACTTTTCAGCTCTCAACTTCTAGTAAAGTGTCAAGATCAAGGTGCATTTTCTATTCCTTGTATAATTGGCAAGATAACTGTTCCTAGAGCATTATTAGATTTAGGTGCTACTATTAATGTGATGCCAAGTTCCATTTATCATGTCTTAGGAGTGAATCTGATTAAACCAACTAGTGTGTTAGCTCAATTGGCTGATAAGAGAATTATAAATCCTAAGGGAATTTTAGAAGACATTTTGGTTCAATTTAAGAAACTTGTTTTTCCTGTGGACTTTTATGTTCTGGATATGTTAAATGAATCTCTTTATGATAGTACTCTTATTCTAGGAAGGACATTCTTAAGGACAGCTAATACCATGATTTGCATGAAAGATGGAGTTATTAAAATGGAATTTAGTGGGCACATAATTCAGTTGAACATATATCTACACCCACATCAGGATTATTCTCTCTCTAGACTAAACATGATTATTGCATCACTCTAAAATAAGTGTGAAGATTATGCTTCATCTATCATTTCTTCCATTGGAACTAACCATACTATTTCAAGTGATGAACAACTTTTAGAAAGGTCTTTGGCAGATTTAATAGAGTTACATGACAAAGATAATGCAGCAAACTTTGAGAGACAAGGATCTGGAATCTCTTAGCTAGGGAGTTTTAAATTCATTAATTATAATATCCTACATTATAACCTTGTTCATGAGGACTTTAACTTGGATTTCTTAGACATTTTAAGGCTGCAAAAATTGAAGGATATTACTAACATCAACAAAATTTCATGGTAAAGACAGACTTGGATAATACAGTAGTTACATCAACAAGACCATTTCCACTATCTGTTGGCTATGCCTATCTTCTGCTAGTTGTGGATTATCTCTTAAGATAGGTAGAGGCTATACCAACAAGAAAGGATGAAGCATATAGTACAGTATTTCAGGTCAATGACCAATTATTAAAGCTGTACAGAGAGAACTTCAAACCCCCATGATACGCAGGTCGTCTCCTTCTTTGTTTCCCCACTTACAAAAGTATGTTTTACACAATTTTACTTATATACTTGAGTTGTTAATTATTGCTTAAGTATGGGGAAGGAGACCAAGTCAGTAAGGATAGATAGAAACTAATAAATTCATCTTAGATTATGGTTCAATTTTGTCCTTATTACTTCTGCCTTTGCATGTAATTCATTACTTCTTCACATTGAGGACAATGTAGAACTTAAGTGTGGGAGAGTAGTGTATGAAATAGGTAAATAAAAATTAGATAACTTCTGTGATTCTATATTCTGGTCGCGACCGTGTGTTGTTTTTATCACGACTAATGTGTGCAAATATGTAAAGTTTCTTCTATGTAAAAATTAGTTATGACTAATGCTTCTTTTTGTGACCACCAAAGGTTCATATTTTCTGATATTTACCTATCTATGATGTGTAGTTGTGATATGTGCTTATCTTTGTCGTGACTATAACTCTGTGAATTTTGGTCGTGATTGACACTTGGGTCACGACTTGAGCATGTGTGTTTAACAAGACTACTCTCTATGATTATGAGTCATACCAGTGTCAATGTATGTCACGACCAATATTCCTCATTTTCTGAAAATTTCTTCTCTATGTAAAACAGTCGTGACCGGAAGTCCTTTTAGTCATGACCACAAGTGATCCTTTGCTGAAACAAATTCTTCTGCTTCGTCTAATTGGTGCTCGGTTTAATGGAACTTATTGTCATAGATTTAAAATTGAATTTTGAACATATACTTTTTAACATTAGCAAGCTTGATGAAGTATAAGTTGTTTGTTTTATTGATTGATTATTGGAAATTGTGCAACATGAATGATTGATCTCATGTATTTAGTTAATATTCATACAATCTTGTCATAGTGAGTTGATTAGAGTGAGTAAGATATATGGAAGAATTTTGATCCTCTAACATATACTCATTTACATTGAGTGATACTATCTAGTTTGGTGACTTTACAGAACTTGTCTCAATCCTTGATTCAAAACCACATTAGCTTATTGGAATTGTGAATATGATAAGGGCATTTCTTTCAAAACACTTTTGATGACATAGTAGCCACATAAAAATTAAATCCTTTGCTTACACCCATTCGAGACCTTTACCTTCTTTTAAAATTTCATCCTTGATTAATTAATGCTATACATGATATTTACTATTGTAGTAAGTCTTTAATTGTGAAATAAGTGCTAAAATTGCATCACTTGTTGGATATCTAAACTTCAATGTATTTATTATCTAGTTTAATAGTTGAAAGAAAATAAAAGCACAAAGAAAAAGTCTAGAGAAAATATAAAAGAAGAAAGAAGAAAGAAAAGAGGGAAAAAATATACTAGTTGACAAGATATGATATTCCACTTGAATAAAAGGAAGTTAGCTTATGACTAATACTTTCTTCAATTGCACAGTTCAACTTGTAATTAAATGTTGAAGTAGCTTGAAGAAGTAAGATCATGTGCAGTATTTCATTAATCATTGACATGCATTTCAATTTCATCATTCAGCCTTTCTAACATTATAACCTAATAAAGACCCTTTGATTCACAAACCATGTGGCATGCAGTGGTTGAGATATAGGATGGTTATGTAACACCTTATTTTTTTTATGTCTTAGGGACCACTCGGTAGCATTTAGAACTACTTACAAGTTCATTGAAGTTTAATTACAAAATATGAAATTTCACTCTTTACAAGTCTGTTCATATGGTAATTCCAGATTAAGCGATGAACTTCAAAAAATCATAACTAATTCTAGAAAAAATGAAATAGAGTGGTTCAAAATGATACATGAAGCTTACATCTTAAACTTTAAGGGAAGAATACTTCCTTGGACCAATTGACCAGTTAACTGAGTCAACGCTGATGTCAAAGTTTATCGTTTATTTTGACAAATTTCTAGAAAAATAGTTCCTAGTCCCAAACTTTAAAAATGTTGTTCTCCTTACATAGACATCAAAATAAGGCATTCTTGGTGTCAAAACGAAGCTTGACATCTTAACTAAATACCTCTAAAATATCATATATTTATTTGATTATTTGCTATTTTTATAAATAGCTACAAATGTACTGCCTCTAAGCATACATTACATAAGTTATAACATAAAATTACACTTAAGCATATCATCTATCCCCTAACTCCTCTTCTTGCATCTTCATCTTCTTCTATCTTTGATGAACCTGTTGGTGTGGGGGTGACATGTAGGGGGTGATATTTTGGGAGAAATCTCACTAGTAAATGGAAAATATACAATGTATGCAACTATATGCTAGATGTTACTATGTGTGCACTTAATGATCATACTTGCATAATGTCATATCCCTAATTTTTTTGACCTGATGTACCTATACAGTTTATCTACAATGGATATAAGATTCTTGGAATAAACTGTATCAGATGGTGAAAAGAAAGGGAAGGATTAATAACTAAGGAAAGAATAGGGACCAAAATGAAAATTTAAAAGTTTGAAGGTGAAAAGTGAAAGTAGAAGAAAAAGGAGGGACCTAAATGCAATTAATGAAAAGTTCAGGGACTAAAGTGCAATTATTCAAAAGTTAAGGGACCTAAATGTAAATATGGAAAAGTTGAGCCAAAACAGGCAAAAAATGCCCGAAATCAGATTAAACCCAAATTTTACCAGTAGATAGACAAAAATATTCCGGTCAGTTTAACGCAACATAGAATTTTGATTTGAGGTCCCGATTAATTGATATAAATTTCTGAAGTCAGAAGGAATTATTACAGTATTTTTTAGATCTCATAATTACATGAGACCTTATAGAAAATTCATATATTTAATATATGAATTTATAAAATTGAGAGAGTCAGAAAAGGAATCCTGTAGAAACCATACGGGATTTTTCAGTGAAATAAAATACCCGATAAATAGGATCGGGAGAGTTGTAACGTGAATTGGGCCATAAAGGCAATACAGGAAACAAGCCCATAATAAGGCCCAAATGTCACCATCATAAGCCCATTAAGGTGACTGGACAGTTATGTGGGCCAGAGACCAGAGCAGTCTAGGAAAAGTGCAAAATTATGAAAATGCCCCTGGATGCCCATACTGTACTAGTAGTGGATAGAGGTCATTTTGGTCACTTTAGACAGGATAAAAACGTGTCATATAGTATAAAGAGGATTATTTAGAGCCCATATACACCATGAGCCAGTATAAAGAGGGGTGAAATGACGATTTTGCTCTTAGGGTTAGTACAGTGCAGGAAAGGACACCAAGGGTATTTTGGTCATTTCCCAAGGGATGGATGGCAGATAAATACTCAGTATATTATTTTCAATGATATTAGAAGCCTAGAAATTAATTTCTAGGATAGAATACATATCCTGGTATATTATAAAAAAAAATAGGAACAAAATACAGTCCGGTTGTTGTGAAACTGCACTGATCGATACTGGATTGGACTGGAATTTCTCCAGAAGGTTCTTTGAATGGGAAGCACGCCACCTAACCCTCTTAGGTGTCCCATGAGCTGTCCCACATGATGTAATAATTATTCTTTTTAGAAGAAGTAAAATCCAAGATTAAATGTGAGCCTTTAGATCAAATAGTAACCAAATCAATCTTGGCCATCCATTTCAACCCAAATTTCTCTATAAATACCCCCTATTCAGAACACTTCGGCATGCATGGTGAACCATAGGGAAACTCTTGCAAAATTTCCATTCAACCAAGAAAGAAGCAACCAAAGTAAACTAACAAGTAAGGTAATCATCTCCTTTGATCTTGAGCTTTGTTCTAGCAAGTTAGCTCATGGTTTTAAGGGGTTTTCATGCTATATTTCCCTTATGGTTGCTGCTGGAAGTGCTGCTCATATGTGGTTAAAATATGAGTTTTATGTTATGGATAGTTTAGACAAGCTTAAACAAGCTAGAATCAAGTGGTATAAGCTTGTGAATTCAAGTATGTTTGGATTTAGGGTTTTGTGTTCTTGCTGGTACTGTACATGGTACTGTTCATATGATGGAATTTCATGATTTTGATGCTTCCAATGAGTTTAAAATGGAAAGTTGTGTGGGGATAAAGTAGGAGAACAAGTATTGGAAGCATTGGAATCAAAATGAGAATTTTTGGAAAACAAGAGCATGCATTTCGGTTTGGCACTGTAGCAATTGGTATGTTTTGATTTTGGAAATTCTGATTTCATATTTGGATTCTACATGAAAAATTATGTGGAAATGTACCATGAGAATTTATTTTGGGAAGGTGGAAGTAGGAAACATAAATTAGAGAAAGAAAGGGAGCTAGTGAAAACCTAGTCTTGGAATTGGTTTCAAGTTGAGTTATAACTTGATATTATGTTTTAATGGCTAGGTTTTGACATGTGAAGGAAGGAAAGCACTTAAAGAAGGTCTTGACCAAGATAGCTAAGAGGTAGCAAGGATACCTAACTACAACTCATGTTTGTTTAATGGTTTTGCTTGCTTGTTGATTATGGTGTTTGGTTGAGCTTGAGCTTATGTCATCATGTTATGATGAAGTATGAATGATTGCAACTCTTTGCAAGTTATGTCATGACAATATGCATGTTAGAGTTTGCTTATGTACCATTATGAAGTAGCTCCCATCACATGATAACATGTTAAGCATACAATTATTCATGCATGAAATTATAGTTTGTGTAACTTGCTATTGGGATTTCCATGAAATCTCATTCTTTCCACATGCATAACTATGTTTTAGGTGCTGGATCCTCTCAAGGGAAGAGAGTAATTGTTGATGATTAAGTTTGTATAACAAGTTATATGACTTACATGACAATATGGGATGATATGTTAGTGTGTATGGTGTATGTTTCTGTAACCCTGTTTTGAGGCCGTGGTGATGTGACACTGATTTTGATATGTAAACCAACGAGTTTTAGTCTGAAATTTGGTATGACGTTAGCTAAGATACATATCTTTAAATGGACACCAAGAAATCCTTAACTGGATAAGTATCCGAATTGTTATGATTTTCCAAAGTTTGAAGTAAGATCTGGAATTGAGATAAAACGAGTGCTGAGAGGCAGTGACGTTCATGCAATGATTTCATATATCAAATGAACGAATTTTTCTATGAAATTTGGTGATCTTAAAGAGGACATATACAGATTTAGTTCCATATGTAACACATTTCATTTGGACAAGTAACCAAAGAGAAACAAATTTTTAAAATTAAAGCAAAGAAACTGGAACTTCCAGATTTTACCAAATGAACAGTGATTTTCAACGATTAAACTGATTTCATTGGGACAAGAAAACCTCAGTTTAATATTTTTCCCTCAAAGATATGTGAAATATATTTCATTAGAAATTAGAACCATATTATTTTGATTTTTGTACAATTAATTATGAATTTTCAAAGTAGAGTACATGTTCTGGAATTACCAAATGAACAGTAACAGTGAACAGTACCCGTAAGCAAATCTTTTGGAAATGGATATTTTCAAAGCAAATGATGATGTAATTGGTTCCAATCACTTCTAATGGAGTATAATTGAGGTTAAAAGTAAGGATGTGACATTTTGGTATCAGAGCAAAGGATTCTGGCTTAGGAAATGATCTGATTACATTATTTATAGACTGATACATAAGTGAACATCTGCATAATTGACCTTAAGTTAATTATTGCAGGATACCAATGACTGAGTCTAGAACATCAGAGACTACAGTGAACCAGGGGGACCCTAGACCCATAGTCTATAGTTCTAATAGATCAGGGTGGAACTCAGAAGAGATAGATGCTTTCATACATGATCCGGAGTTTTGTCTTCCCCCAGTGATCAATATCCGGGATTCCAGTAGTGAATCAAAATTGGGCAGGTTAGATAATTCTTCTGTGGGATCAAATGAGATGGATGAGGATGATGATGAAGAAGAGGAAATATCAGATGAGGATATACAATCAGAAGAGGATAAACTTGAGGAACCTAACCCAGCCCCACCTATGAATATTGTATTAGAAAGAGATGCAGGTCAGATAGATGATATAGAGATGATAAACCCTCAAGAGGAACAATCTGATGTGGGTTACTCTTATATTAGGAATGCAATATACCCTGTGCCTAGGCAGGCGGATGAGGTAGATGTTCCTGGACCGAGTCAGGTACCTAAACCAGTTGATGTACCTGGACCCAGCCATACAGCTAATGTGCCTGAACCTAGTCATGTAGCTGATATACCTGGACCTAGTTAGAGACCAGACCTTACAGATATTCCAGGTCCAAGTGGAACCAAGAAGTTAATGGTATAGATATATCTGGGTAACCATCAGATAATTGAGTTAACCCTTGGGGAGGATATGGATGAAGAACATTTCAGGAAAGCTGTGGAACTCACGAAACAGCTATATGAGATAGGAAGAATGTTGATTAGAGGTGTTGATCAAGACTATAGAGTTTATAAAGACTTCATAGCAAGGGTAAGAGAGGCCTATCAAGCATATGATCCAGATACTCTTACCCTAGAAGCTTGGGTTGATATCATGGATGATATTTTGCCTCTTACAGCAATATGGAGAGAAGGGTTAGATCAGTACTTTGAAGAGGAACCCTTTGAGGATATCCATGATTGGATCTACATGGTAGGGGAATTTATTAGGATCCATTATGAGAAAACATAATGTAATAGCTGTATGTATGAATGTTGTTGTAATCTATGTACTTTTGACTAGTAATGACATAATACATGTATGTGTGTCTGTTATGAAGAGTTTATGTAATGATGTTAAACCTGTTGTATGCTATGTTTTGAATGAAATATAAAGTATGTTAATTATAATATTCCTTTCCTATTTCCTATTACAATAGTAAAATAAAATGGTAAGAACCAAAAGAGCTAGTGCTTCGGGTGAATCCCAAAACGCCGGAGATATTAATCAGCTGATTCTAGAACGGCTGGAGCAGCAGAAGAAGCTGATAGAGAAAGTAAAAGCTGCTCAAGCAAGGAGTGAGTAGGAAAGGGATACTGCTATAGCAGCAGTTATAGCTGAAGCAGTGGAGAACCTTAGACACCCAGAGTCTGCAGGTATAGCTAATACAGAACCAGAGATGGTTCAACAGACAATAGAACTACCGAGACAGACAGGACAAACAGTAGATCCTACTGGTATTCAACAATGGATGACTAAATTCTATAAGCACAGTCCTCCGACGTTCGAGGGAACGTTCGATGTACAAAAAGCGAAAGATTGGATCAGCAGACTGGAGAAGATCTTCAAGGTACTGGGTTGTCCGTCTGAGAGTAAAGCACATATGGCAATCTACCAGCTAGAAAGGGATGCAGACAGATAGTGGAAGAACACATGAGCTAGTATTGCAGGCCAGACACATTCCTATCACGTGGGAAGTGTTCCTTGAACAGTTTTATGAGAAGTATTTTCCCCGGTCAGTGTGGGATGAACGAGAAGCAGAATTCCTTGTGCTGAGATAAGGAGAAAAAGAATCCTATGATGAATACTTAGCAAAGTTCATCCGTCTTTCTCAGTATTCCACTTACCTATGACAGTTGGATGATGAGTGGTGGATGATGGAAAGGATGATCAGGGGATTGAATGCTACCCTGAAAGATAAGATGACCCCTCAATAGCACCATCAGTTCAATAAAACAGTAGAGGCTTGCAGAATTATTGAGAATAGCCTGAATCACCGGATGCTAATGAAACCGGTAAGCAGAGAGACTGCTGCTCCTGAGAGACCTAACCAGAATAGAAATATAGCCAGTGGCAGTGGCTATAACAAGAAAAGGAAAAGGCAGTGGCAGCAGAACCAAAAGCCTAGTAGAGGGAATTATAGGGGAAACACAAATAATAGAGATCAGAGGTCTAGAGTATGTGACAAATGCGGGAAGAACCATGGAGACAGACCATGCTTGATGGGGGAAAATGTCTGTTACACATGTGGGAAGCCTGGACATTTCTCCAGGAGTTGTCCTCAAGCAGCTGATTATCAAAGGCCGCACACTCAAGGGCGAGTGTTTGCAATGACAAGGGAAGAGGCACAGAGATCACCCAAGATGATCCAAGGTATCATCTATCTCAATAATCATGCTGTGATTGCTATGTTTGATTCGGGTGCAAGTCATTCCTTTATTTCTTATGAATGTGCTAAATGTTTGGGCCTTACAATTAGCAAGCTGCATTATGCCATATGTGTCACAACCCCTACAAATGCTAAAGTAGTTACATCAGATGTCTGCCTAAATAGTGTCATTCGATATGAATGTTGTTGCACTACTCTTGACCTAATATGCATGCCATTCCATGAAATTGATGTCATAATTGGATTGAATTGGTTGTCTGCCAATAATGTAATGCTGGATTGTAAGAACAAAACTCTAGTTCTTTGTCCACAAGCCCAAAATGTGAATCCAGAAGTGAAACTGAATTTCCTGATGGAGGCTCAAGTGGATAGATGTTTACGAAAAGGATGTCAGGGATATATGGTCTTCTTTTCTGTTCAAGCAGAAGTGGAAGAAGGAATTGAAGCAATTCTAGTGGTCAAAGAATTTCCTGAAGTCTTTCCAAAGGAGATTCAGGGATTGCCTCCAGAACGAGAAGTGGAGTTTGCAATTGACATCGTACCTGGAGCTAGACCAGTATCTAAAGCCCCATATCATATGGCTCCCAATGAGATGATTGAACTTAAGAAGTAGATAGAGGAGCTATTAGAGAAGGGTTTCATCCGACCCAGTGTTTCTCTATGGGGTGCTCCAGTGTTATTCGTCAAGAAGAAGGATGGCAGTCTCAGATTATGCATTGACTATCGGGAGTTGAATAAGATTACTGTTAAGAATAAGTACCCTCTTCCCCGAATTGATGATTTGTTAGACCAGTTGGTTGGAGCAAGCTTATTCTCTAAGATTAATCTGAGATCAGGTTATCACCAACTCAGAATCAAAGCAGATGATATTTCAAAGACTGCATTCACGACTTGATATGGTCATTTTGAATTTCTAGTGATGCCCTTTGGTCTGACGAATGCACCTGCAATTTTCATGGATTACATGAACAGAATCTTCAGGCCTTATCTAGATCAGTTTGTGGTAGTCTTCATTGATGATATCTTAGTGTACTCCAAATCAGCTGTAGAGCATGAAGAGCATTTGAGGATTGTTCTTAGTACTCTTAAAGAGAAATGACTTTATGCTAAGATTAGTAAATGTGAGTTTTGGCTGCAAGAAGTCAAATTTCTCGGTCATGTCATATCCTATGAAGGGGTAGCTGTAGATCCTAGCAAAGTTGAAGTAGTACTAAGCTGGGAACAACCAAGGATAGTGACAGAGATCAGAAGTTTTCTGGGCTTAGCAGGGTATTATAGAAGATTTATTAAGGACTTTTCTCGAATTGCTCTACCGTTAACCAAGCTGACAAGAAAGAATCAGCAGTTCAAGTGGGATGAGAAGTGTGAGGCCAATTTTCATGAACTAAAGCAGAGATTAACCACGACTCCTATGCTGATTATTCCAGACCCAACTCAGACTTATGTAGTCTACACTGATGCTGGCAAGCAGGGGTTAGGATGTGTGTTGATGCAGCAAGGACGAGTGGTAGCCTATGCTTCTCGATAGTTAAAGCCACATGAAGAGAATTATCCCACGCATGATCTGGAGCTTGCAGCGGTAGTTTATGCTCTCAAGATATGGAGGCACTACTTGTATGGAGCTACTATAGAACTGTACTGTGATCATAAAAGCCTAAAGTATTTGCAAGATCAGAAAGAATTGAACATGAGGCAACAGAGATGGATGGAATTTCTAAAGGATTATGATTTCCAGATCAAATACCATCTAGGAAAAGCTAATGTAGTGGCCGATGCCTTGAGCAGAAAGGTGGTGTAGGTTGCTAGTCTCATGATCAAAAAGCTAGAGCTAATAGAAGATGTTTGAGATTGGAGTCCTCTGTATCAAATGCAGACATCAGAAAGTTCTTATGGAAGAACACAGATTAAAGCTTTTATTGAGGATGAGATAAAAGAGGCTCAGGAGCAGGATAGGCTCGCAGAAATTTTCAAAGGTAAGCTGGAAAGAGGGGAAACTAAAAACTTTGATGTGTCCCAAGATGGATTACTACGATTTAGGGGACGACTATATATTCCCAATGCAATGGGATTGAGAGAAAAGATACTAGAGGAGGCACATAAAAGCAAGTATACAGTACATCCAGGTATGACCAAAATGTATCATGATGTGAAGAGTTTATTTTGGTGGCCTGGATTGAAGAAAGATGTTGTAAATTATGTGTCCAAATGTTTGACATGTCAAAAGGTGAAAGTTGAGCATCAGAAGCCAGCAGGGAAATTTCAACTACTAGAGATACCCGAGTGGAAATGGGACAGTATTGCCATGGATTTTGTTGAAGGACTGCCCATGACTCCTACTAAGCATGATGCTATATGGGTGGTAATTGACCGATTAATGAAGTCGGCTCATTTCCTAGCAATCAATAAAAAGGATTCTCTAGAGAAGCTGGCGAAACTCTATGTAAAAGAGATTATTAGACTACATGGTATTCCCAGTAGTATCATTTCTGACAGAGATCCTCGGTTTACATCAAACTTTTGGCGTGCTTTACATAAAGAAATGAACACTACTCTCAGATTTAGTACAGCCTACCATCCTCAGATAGATGGTCAATCTGAGAGAACGATCCAGACGCTCGAGGATATGTTGAGAGCTTGTGTCTTGGATTTCAAAGGAAGTTGGGATGTCCATCTGCCGTTGATAGAGTTTGCCTATAACAATAGTTATCAAGCTAGCATTCAGATGGCTCCATTTGAAGCGCTGTATGGACGAAAGTGTAGATCTCCATTATGCTAGGTGGAGTTGAGTGAAAGGAGGATGTTTGGTCCTGATATAGTAGACCAGACAGTAGTACAGATTGATAAGATCAGAAAAAGGCTATTAACAGCTCAAAGCAGACAGAAGAGTTATGCTGATGTTAGAAGGAAGCCGTTGGAGTTTAAAGAAGGAGAGCATGTATTCCTTAAGTTGACTCCAACGACAGGAGCTGGACGATCGATCAAAGTGAAGAAGCTACACCCTAGATACATTGGGCCATTTCATATCCTCTCAAGAGTAGGATCAGTGGCTTACAAATTAGCTCTTCCTCTACATCTCAGCAAGATTCATGATGTGTTCCATGTTTCCCAATTAAAGAAGTATGTTTCAGATCCATCACATGTGATTGAGCAGGATGATATTGCATTACGAGATGACCTGACTTATGAAGTTGGACCAGTACAGATTATAGATAGAAAGGTCAAGCAATTGCGAAATAACCAGATCCCTCTAGTTAAGGTGGTATGGAAGGGATTAACGGAGAATGAAGCTACTTGGGAAGCAGAGGAAAAGATAAGAGAGATATACCCTGAACTATTTCCTTAATGTATATGTAAATTTTGAGGATGAAATTTATTTTAAGGGGGAGAGAAATGTCATATCCCTAATTTTTTTGACCTGATGTACCTGTACAGTTTATCTGCAATGGATATAAGATTCTTGGAATACACTGTATCAGATTGTGAAAGGAAAGGGAAGAATTAATAACTAAGAAAAGAATAGGGACCAAAATGAAAATTTAAAAGTTTGAAGGTGAAAAGTGAAAGTAGAAGAAAAAGGAGGGACCTAAATGGAATTAATGAAAAGTTCAGGGACTAAAGTGCAATTATTCAAAAGTTAAGGGACCTAAATGTAAATATGGAAAAGTTGAGCCAAAACAGGCCAAAAATGCCCGGAATCAGATTAGACCCAAATTTTACCAGTAGATAGATAAAAATATTCTGGTCAGTTTAATGCAACACAGAATTTTGATTTGAGGTCCCGATTAATTGATATAAATTTCTGAAGTCAGAAGGAATTATTACACTAGATATAAATTTCTGAAGTCAGAAGGAATTATTACACTATTTTTCAGATCTCATAATCAGATGAGACCTTATAGAAAATTCATATATTTAATATATGAATTTATAAAATTGAGAGAGTCAGAAAAGGAATCTTGTAGAAACCATACGAGATTTTTCAGTGAAATAAAATACTCGATAAAAAGGATCGTGAGAGTTATAACGTGAATTGGACCATACAGGTAATACAGGAAATAAGCCCATAATAAGGTCCAAATGGTGCCATCATAAGCCCATTAAGGTGACTGGACAGTTATGTGGGCCAGAGACCAGAGCAGTCCAGGAAAAGTGTAAAATTACGAAAATGCCCCTGGATGCCCATACTGTACTAGTAGGGGATAGAGGTCATTTTGGTCACTTTAGACAGGCTAAAAACGTATCATATAGTATAAAGAGGATTATTTAGAGCCCATATACACCATGAGCCAGTATAAAGAGGTGTGAAATGACAATTTTGCCCTTAGGGTTAGTACAGTGCAGGAAAGGACACCAAAGGTATTTTGGTCATTTCCCAAGGGATGGATGGAAGATAAATACTTAGTATAATATTTTCAATGATATGAGAAGCCTAGAAATTAATTTCTAGGATAGAATACATATCCTGATATATTATAAAAAAAATTAGGAATAGAACACAGTCCGGTTGTTGTGAAACTGCAATGATCGGTACTGGATTAGACTGTAATTTCTCCATAAGGTTATTTGCATGGGCAGCACGCCACCTAACCCTCTTAGGTGTCCCATGAGCTGTCCCACATGATGTAATAATTATTCTTTTTAGAAAAAGTAAAATCCAAGATTAAATGTGAGCCTTTAGATCAAATAGAAACCAAATCAATCTTGCCCATCCATTTCAACCCAAATTTCTCTATAAATACCCCCTATTCAGAACACTTCGGCATGCATGGTGAACCATAGGGAAACTCTTGCAAAATTTCCATTCAACTAAGAAAGAAGCAACCAAAGTGAAGTAACAAGCAAGGTAATAATCTCCTTTAATCTTGAGCTTTGTTCTAGCAAGTTAGCTCATGGTTTTAAGGGGTTTTCATGCTATATTTCCCTTATGGTTGCTGCTGGATGTGCTGCTCATGTGTGGTTAAAATATGAGTTTTATGTTATGGATAGTTTAGACAAGCTTAAACAAGCTAGAATCAAGTGGTATAAGCTTGTAAATTCAAGTATGTTTGGATTTAGGGTTTTGTGCTCTTGCTGGTACTGTATGTGGTACTGTTCATATGATGGAATTTCATGATTTTGATGCTTCCAATGAGTTTAAAATGGAAAGTTTTGTGGGGATAAAGTAGGAGAATAAGTATTGGAAGCATTGGAATCAAAATGAGAATTTTTGGAAAACAACAGCATGCATTTCGGTTTGGCACTGTAGCAATTGGAATGTTTTGATTTTGGAAATTCTGATTTCATATTTGGATTCTACATGAAAAATTATATGGAAATGAACCATGAGAATTTATTTTGGAAAGGTGGAAGTAGGAAACATAAATTAGAGAAAGAAAGGGAGCTAGTGAAAACCTAGTCTTGGAATTGGTTTCAAGTTGAGTTGTAACTTGATATTATGTTGTAATGGCTAGGTTTTGACATTTGTGAAGGAACGAAAGCACTTAAAGAAGGTTTTGACCAAGATAGCTAAGAGGTAGCAAGGATACCTATCTATAACTCATGTTTGTTTAATTGTTTTGCTTGCTTGTTGATTATGGTGTTTGGTTGAGCTTGAGCTTATGTCATCATGTTATGATGAAGTATGAATGATTGCAACTCCTTGCAAGTTATGCCATGACAATATGCATGTTAGAGTTTTCTTATGTACCATTATAAAGTAGCTCCCATCACATGATAACATGTTAAGCATACAATTATTCATGCATGATATTATAGTTTGTGTAACTTGCTATTGGGATTTCCATGAAATCTCATTCCTTCCACATGCATAACTATGTTTTAGGTGCTGGATCCTCTCAAGGGAAGAGAGTAATTGTTGATGATTAAGTTTGTATAACAAGTTATATGACTTACATGACAATATGGGATGATATGTTAGTGTGTATGGTGTATGTTTCTGTAACCCTGTTTTAAGGCCGTGGTGATGTGACGCTGATTTTGATATGTAAACCAACGAGTGTTAGTATGAAATTTTGTGTGAGGTTAGCTAAGATACATATCTTTAAATGGACACCTAGAACGCCTTAACTGGATAAGTATCCGAATTTTTATGATTTTCCAAAGTTTGAAGTAAGATCTGGAATTGAGATAAAACGAGTGCTGAGAGGCAGTGACGTTCATGCAATGATTTCATATATCAAATGAACGAATTTTTCTATGAAATTTAGTGATCTTAAATAGGACGTATAGAGATTTAGTTCCATATGTAACACATTTCATTTGGACAAGTAACCAAAGAGAAACAAATTTTTAAAATTAAAGCAAAGAAACTGGAACTTCCAGATTTTACCAAATGAACAGTGATTTTCAACGATTAAACTGATTTCATTGGGACAAGAAAACCTTAGTTTAATATTTTTTCCATAAAGATATGTGAAAGAGCTTTCATTAGAAATTAGAACCATATTATTTTCATTTTTGTACAATTAATTATGAATTTTCAAAGTAGAGTACATGTTCTGGAATTACCAAATGAACAGTAATAGTGAACAGTACCCGTAAGCAAATCTTTTGGAAATGGATATTTTCAAAGAAAATGATGATGTAATTGGTTCCAATCACTTCTAATGGAGTATAATTGAGGTTAAAAGTAAGGATGTGACACATAATGATTGCCTACTTCCATGTATCTTAATTATAACATATGTCTATAGCATAAAAAAAATAGAGCATTACTTAATCATACATGCTTCACATCATCAAAGTAAGTAAACATCACATAAAGCATCTAAGAGCCATAAGCATACAAGTAGGTAAGTTCACTACCTCATACTCCTTGCTTTCCTCATCATTTTCCTTTACCTCTTGCTTCCTAATTTTCCTTGAGATATGAATGCCCTCTTTGAGCTTACAAACCAAATCCTAACATTGTATTACCATTAACTCATTACAATCCAACTTCCTTGAACATTAAACTTTATCTACTAAAGTAACTTTCTTAAATCTTTGTTAATTAGCTTGGTCTTTGAATTGATTGAATTCTTGACTTTACCCTACACAATTTTGCCTTCTAAATCCATTTATGAACTCTAAATGGCCAAATTCCAGCAACTGTAACCTGTTCTGGATAGTACCGAAAAGCTTCTATTTTTCTTTTAAAAATTCTCATTTTGATTCCAACGCTTCCAATACTTGTTTATCTATTTTCCTCCACACAATTTTTCATTTCAAAACCATTTGAAGCATTAAAATTATGAAATTCCAACCACTGTTCATGCGTGTGAACAATAACAGAGAGCACTTAAAAATTACAACTTTGAATTCCAATGCTTCCAAGGTTCCAAACCTATCCAATCCTACACAAAATCATCTTTTAAATTCAATGGAAGCATTAGATCATTGAAATTCCATCTTCTCCAATCTAGAACAGCCTTGGCTGAAAGGCCTCAAGAAAGAGCAAAGTCAAAAATATCAACTAAATTCAATAACCAATCATCAAACTAGCTTATCTAAGTGTCTTCTACTTGATTCTATCTTGCTTTTCTTCTTTCTTTATTTCTGTCCAGATTTGGACAGCAAGCATACTCTAGGTTTAATGGAATTTCCAACCACTAAAATGTAGGTTTTACTCTTCCAAAATGCATCTAAATAAACTAGGAAGGATCACATACCTTATGCCTTGATTACCTTAATCTCTAAGTGCCTTGAATTGCCTTTGTCTTGGTTGAGTTTCCAAATGACAAGAGTTTCTCCAAGGGAACCAAGAGGCCACGGTTTTGCAAGGAAATGGAGGGGTATTTATAGCCAAAACTTTGGCATCTTGGGACAAGAATATCCCTCCTTCAACTAATTATTACAACTCCTTAATCTTGAATTTGATTGGTTGGTTTTTGGATTAATTAACCTTAATCACCATTAGGTTAATTCTTATATTATTTTATTTCATTTTAGCACATGTCCACACTCTTCTTCCTTATTCTTGCTTCCATATGGCATATTACACATGGTGAATGGGTCCCACCACGTGCAACCCTTGGCTTCCTCTTGAAGCTCCTTCATTTTCTTTTGATTTTTCTATTTAAAAATTCATAAAATATCCAAAATTGACTTAAGCTCCAAGACTTGATCTTAGGCTTATTGGGCTTGTCTAGCACACCATATTGGGCCTCTTTTAGGTCCAATAGCTAATTGGCACAAATCCCAAGGCACTTTCCTTATACTGATATTCTTAAATAACCTTAATTTTTGAAATGATTGCTAGACACCTCTTTTAATGGTTCTAATAGTTTTACAAATTTATTCTAATATAAAATAAATTTCCTACAAAGTCTCATAATTTTTTGAGACCCAGAAATCCTGATAAAAATTTATACATCTTCTTCAAATCCTTTATCGGTGTCTGGTTTCACCATAAATTTCATAATTAATTCTACATGACTCCTTTTTAAGCTCTTTTGGTTTCATAAATTCTTATATTATTTATAAGAATTTACTAGCAAATTTCATCTTATTATGAGGTCTAGAGGATACTATAATAATCTCTCGACTTTGGAAATTAATATCAATTTATCGGGTCCTCAAATCAAAATTATGTGTTACGTTAAATTGATAAGAATAACTTTCTCCATTTTATAGTAAATTTTGGGACTAAAATGTTTTTGGGCAGTTTTTTAGCCTTTTCTAGCTTAACTTTTCATAATTACCATTTTGCCCCTGAACTTTTAGAAATTGCACTTTAGGCTCTCAACTTTTTACAGTTACATTTAATGGCCCAAAGCTTAATCTACTTCCATTTTGCACCATGGAACTTTTAAAATTTTCACTTTAGTCTCTTTCTTTTCTAAAATGTCTATTATGTCATTTGAAACTTTTATTAATTGTAATTTAGTCCTTAGACTTTCACTGAATTGTAATTTAGTCTCCTTTTTCTCTTTCTTTGGCTAAAAACTTATCTTAATCATTATATTTTCTTCTAATTACCATTCCAATCCCTTCATAATCTCTTTCCTCTATCAATCTTATACAGTTAGGAAAAATTTAGACTGTTACAAGTTACAAGCCTATGGGGAGCCTAAGTTAGATGGTTGAGTGAAATAACCTTGATAAGAGAATGAGTGAAACACTACACCTTGTGAGGAAATCTCACCTTATTGATTACTATGTTTTAATTGTATGAGTTAGATTCTTTGATTGATATGAGATTAGTTTACACTGTTGCCAATTAAAGGAAAAAGATTGATGATTGCAAGTGCTTATTCTAAATATGTTTATGCTAAACATGAGTGCTTGAATTTCAATTTGCCTTTATAAATTTTGCTCAGGGTGCAAAAGCTAAAGTGTGGGGGAGTTGATAGACACATGATTGTAGTGATTTTAGTGTATTTAAAGAGAGTTTTATTATTAATTTTTAGCCCCATTTATCAATATGCTAAGCAATTAATAAATAAAATAAAAATGGAACAAGTAAAAATTAATTGATTTGATTTTAGTGATTAATTAGAAAAATAATCTATTAAATTTCTATTATATGAATGCAGTAACCAATCAACAGATTAGATCGTGATTAATTGACAGCTGGACAGGAAATTAGGCATGTGCTAGATTGAAGAAGCCGATAACAGATTAAGCACATGGCTAATTGGAACAACTGGGCTGCAGTTGGATGAATGCACATGCTAACAGAATCACATACTGGAAGGAGCTGTTAACAGAAGCAAGTGGGCTAATAGCTAGCAGGAAAGCATGTGTTGGCACTTGAGATAAGATTGATTCACGCATGACACACCTTTCAAAACTGATTCATTCACTTTCTCTATTCATACCACATCACACATTGCACACTTATATATTCACATCATCTACAGTTGGAAAATAACAAACCTTACACAACATATCCATCTACACACATCTGACGCACACTCTGATCCTATCTTTCACACACACATTCACGTCAGTTTCCATCAGTCTTATGCCACACACCATTCACTCTATCACATATCCATTCCTCCTCCATCTCTATTCTCTCTTATCTGCACTTCTGCTCTATTATGGGTAAGAGAACCAGAGTAACTTATCACTTCCATCTATATCTTCCTTTTCTACACTTATCACAACTGCTACTGGTTTTACTGCTGCTATTAAAATTTTGATAGCAATTGAAGGCAATTATTACTGTACTCTCTTAAAGATAATGCTGAACCAAAATCCTTGATCCAAAATAGGGAGTTCATTGTGTCTTTTATTTATATTTAATTTTATCAAGTTAATATAGTTAATTCTAGAATTACTGATACAATTAGAGTTAGTAGATGATTAATGAGTAGGGAACCGAGTTGGATTTCCTATTTCTACATAATTGATACTTTAATTGATTATCATCATTGGACCGATTCTATAACAGAGTACAGTTGTATCTATTAATTCATCTTCTTCTATCCCTTTAGTTGAATGATTCTTACTTCTCTATTCAATGTTTGGGAGTTGTAGCTTTGATTGAGATTTTAACTGACGAGTTGTTAGCTAACATATTCTAGTTCAACTAATTAACTCTAAATATTCAATGGATAATGAAGGAAAGGTAATCTCCAAGGGAACATACTTGTCATTGAAATATTTCATCATCACTAACACCTAAAATCATAAACAATAGCATAGGATTTATATGCAAAATTTAGTCAATAGCTCATGTCACAAATCATTTGATTAATTTATTAATTTATGGCTCATTAGATTAATTAGAAACTTTTACATCCATTTAGGTTCCTTGTGAATTGACCTAGGTTAGCTTCACTTTACTATTAGTTAGCTTAGTTTTGTTGGATAATTAAAATGACAGTTATCAGCTGGCCGAAAATCAAGAAAGGGAAGACTAAGCTAGAACCATGTACAAGATATTAAGATAAGATAGTTTTGAATGGTTAGTTATGGAATTAAATTATGTTCTTGACTTTGCTCTTTGTTAATGCTGAAAGGCTATTTTGGATAGTGGAGATTGATTTTCAATGATCTAATGCTTCCATTCAATTTAAATGATGTTTTTGTGTAGGATTGAATAGGATTATAACCTTGGAAGCATTGAAATTGGAAAAGGGAAGTTTTGAAACCCTTTATGTTACTATTTATACGCATGAACAGTGATGATAATTTCATGATTTTGATGCTTCCAATGGTTTTAAAATGAAAAATTTTGTTGGAAAAGTAGAGGAACACACTGCTACAGAAAAAGCTTTTTAAATTGCTTTAAAATGGTATTCTACACTGGATAATTATTCAGTGTAGAAACATACTGTGTAGAAAGTGTACACCTTTTAAATTAGGCGGTACACTAGTGTAGAAAAAAAATTATAAACAAGTATGAAAATAAGGTGTAGAAGGCTCATTTTTCTTAACATTTAAACCAGCCCTTTTTTATATCAGGTGTATAATGTACTAATATCTACACCGATTGTAAGGGCATCCTATGTAGATGAATGCATTTTATACACCATCTTTGTTCATGTCCACTGTAGATTCATACATAAACTGCCCAAATATACGACTCAGAGACAATAGCAAAGATAGAGTTCAGTATGGAAGAGATATAATTCAATTACTTATTATTCATTTAATAATAGTAAATACAAAAAGTGCAACAATTTGAACAGAAATTAAAAAATGTATTTAGTGAAAGATATATACTATTAAGAATAAAGGAATGAACAAAAAAACTTAGCCTAACAACTGAGCAGGTCCTCAATATCTTGTTCAGGAAATAGGTCAGGTTGATTAAACATATGAAATATTAGATTAAAGTTAAATAAATTAAGGCATTACTAATATATATTAAATTGACAAGAAATATGAAATCAGTAAAAACACAATTTTACCTCTTCAGTTAGGTCAATCATATTTGACACGATAATATTGACCTAGTTAAATTATTAAATTAAAATCAAATAAATAATTGCATTAACTTGTTAACTTATGGCTCATTGGAATACTTATGAACTTTAGCATCCATTTAGCGTCCTTGTGAAGCATGACCTAGGTTAAACTCCAGTTTACTATAGGTTAACTTAGTTTTATTTGATAATTAGAATGACAGTTATTCAAATGGCATCATTGCCAGGGAGCCTTACTTGTTAAGATTTCCTAAGCAAGTTTTTGGGCCTAAAAAACATAAAAAGAATACAGGTGTTTTAGTTTTTCTATGAATTTAGTGGTTTGTCTTTTTGAGTCTTGACCAATTGCCTATTTAGTCACAACTATAGTGCACCAATTGATTTTTTAGAGTCTCTATGATTTATAGTCATGACCAGATACATATTTGGTCACAACCTAAAATATTTTTTAGCATATATTTACTCTCTGTAACCTTAAGTCGCGATCAGGGTGCTTTTTGGTTGAAACCAAAATTTTTATCCATTAAGCTTTATTCTCTAAGGTTTCCAGTCGTAACAAAATTGACACTTAGTCACAACCAAAAATAAGTGCTTAATTCATATTTACTTTCTGTGATGTTTAGTCGCAACTAGAGTGATATTTGGTCACAACCATAAACTTAAAATTTCAAGCATTTGCTTTCTATGATTTTTAGTCACAACCATAGTGACATTTGATCAAGACCAAAAATCATAATTTTCAAACTTTGTTCTTTGTGACTAACAGTCACGACTTGAAGTTCATTTTTGTCACAATATTTACTCTCAGTGATTTGTCATCGTACCAAAAGTAATTTTGTGTCATGGCGTGTGTGTTTTGAACTGTGATTACTTGATCTTGATTTCTGGAATTACTCCATTTTTTATGTTCTTGATATCCTGTATAATTGTTGACTGTGATTTACATGACCAGAAGATCTGAATTATTTCTTTTGGACAATGAAATAAATAGAACACTTAGGCAAATGAAGAAAGCTAAAATCTTAAATAAAGCTAGTGTTGCATCTGTTATTGAACTTAGTTCTTCTGGTGAATCGATTGTAGCTGAGACTAAATTTGCAATTGGTGATATCTTAGATAATAATTGTGTCATGAAGCATGTTAATGAGGGTGAAGCTCATACTCATAATCAAAATAATCAAAATGATCAACATGAAGAGAATAATATGAATAATAGTAGGGCACATAGGAGCATTAAAGAACTCACTTCTTCTAATGCAAACTTTAATCTTTTTCGTATTTGTCCTACTTTGGATGTTAATTTTGAGTTGAAAGGTCCTTTGTTGAGTAACTTACTAAAATTTTATGGATTGGTAGGTGAAGATCCTCTCAAGTACTTAAAGACTATATAGTGGATTTGCTCATCCATGAAACCTATAGATGCTAATATGGATGCTATGTAGACACAAGCATTCCATTTTACACATGAAGAAAATGTAAATGAATGGTTTTATATGTTGCCACATCATGCACCTCATGCCTTAGACTCTTGGAATAACTTGAGGAATGCTTTCTTAGAGAGATACTTCCCTACTTCCAAGCAATATTGAGGAAGGAAATCTTTGCTACAAAATAGTTTGCTCAAAAGTCTTTTCATGAGTTTTGGGTAAGGTTTTAAGAGCTGCTAGCTAGATGTCCATACCACCAAATTCCAAGTGAACATTTAGTGTAACAGACATAAATAATTTAGATGTAGCTACTAGGGGTTCCATTGATGACTTAACTCTTGATGGAGTATGGAATTTGATTGAGAAGATAGCAAATAATGACTAGCAGTATGGGGGTTCTGATGCTAGGCAAGTTCATAAGATTTCTACAAGGTCTTCAAAAGTTTATAAGAATTTGTCTTCTCAAGTTACTACTATGAATACTCAAATCAACAAGTTAGCTACTCAATTGACCAATACATATGTTTAGAGCCCATAATCACAAGTTCTAGTTGCTCCTAGTTGTTATCTTTGTTCTTCTCCAATACATACTAGTGAAAAATGTCCTACATACTATGAAGATGTATTAGCCATCTATCAAGGTAAATAAAACTAGTATCTATAAAGGAATCCATGCCCCAACACATATAATGAAGGATAGAGAGACCATCTAAATTTTAGATGGAGGGATAGAGGTGGAGACAGGAATTTTGGGTAAAACATATTCAACAAAGACAAACAAGTGGTTGAATCCTCTAGAACTATGGAAGTACCTACTGCTGTGAAGGATGATGGTATATATGAGATAATCAAGAGCATTAATATGATAAATTCAAACATAAATTTCATAAACACAAACTTTAGCCCTAATTTTAAGGACTTGAGATCTACATGGAGAGAAACCTAGCATTGACAAACTCTAAGTTTGCTACCTTGGAGAGTAAAATAGAATAGTGCGAAACCAAATCTACAAACATGAATGGCTATGTATGAAATTTAGCTAATTTAGTAAGTGATGTTCAGGCAAGGATAAGTGGAAATCTACCTTCAAATACAGTTGTTAACCACAAATCTATGAATGCTATAAGTTTCAAAAGTGGAAAGCAAGTTGGGGAGCAAGTTACATATGCTAAAAATAAAGAGGAATATGATGTAGACATTGATTCTACCAGTTTAATGAGGAATACTAATAGAACACAAATTGTGTATGGTTTCTATAATAGTTTAAGGGTCTTATTACGACTTTACCATTCATTTTATGCATGTATTTGTGCTTTTGTGGTAATACATGATTGGACTTGGCAATGTGCTAATTAAATGGTAAAATGGTAAATTAACCCTTTTAAAGTGCATAAATATTGTTCTCTACTGATTTGGACTTTTATAGTGAGCTTTGGTTTTGAATTGCAAGTATTTTGGGGGAGAACCAAGGACTAATGTGAGTAGAAAATAAATCACAAGACAAAGAAAATTAGATCACGCCTCTATGCTTTTTAGTCACGACCAAAGTGTTCATAGGTCCCAACCTCATTTCTTTTAGGAAGTTTCTCTGGTTATGACTACAAACATGAATGGCTATGTATGAAATTTAGCTAATTTAGTAAGTGATGTTCAGGCAAGGATAAGTGGAAATCTACCTTCAAATACAGTTGTTAACCACAAATCTATGAATGCTATAAGTTTCAAAAGTGGAAAGCAAGTTGGGGAGCAAGTTACATATGCTAAAAATAAAGAGGAATATGATGTAGACATTGATTCTACCAGTTTAATGAGGAATACTAATAGAACACAAATTGTGTATGGTTTCTATAATAGTTTAAGGGTCTTATTACGACTTTACCATTCATTTTATGCATGTATTTGTGCTTTTGTGGTAATACATGATTGGACTTGGCAATGTGCTAATTAAATGGTAAAATGGTAAATTAACCCTTCTAAAGTGCATAAATATTGTTCTCTACTGATTTGGACTTTTATAGTGAGCTTTGGTTTTGAATTGCAAGTATTTTGGGGGAGAACCAAGGACTAATGTGAGTAGAAAATAAATCACAAGACAAAGAAAATTAGATCACGCCTCTATGCTTTTTAGTGACGACCAAAGTGTTCATAAGTCCCAACCTCATTTCTTTTAGGAAGTTTCTCTGGTTATGACTAAAATAGACAATCACTGAAGCTGCGCGTTTTTGATTAGGTCATTTAGAAATGAAAGGAAGCTAAAGCTAAAGACTTTGGAGAGGCTAGTTTTTTACCTGATTAAGCTAAGTAGTACTCAAATCCTCTCTACACCTTCTTCCCAATGTACACACACATCTTCCATCATTTTGCACCTTTCAATAGAATCTCACATCTATACACCATTAACTGATCACATTTTTCTGCTTTCTTCATGGTATCTTATCTGGACAATGATTATAGCACAGTAGGAGTCATGAGAGGCTAAATCCTTAGTCTCTTGGTGATGGATTTGATATCTTGAGCTCATGGACTGCACTAGGGAGTTTTCTCATTTGATCTCAAATAATAATGCAAGAGTGAAGTAGAATAATATCAACTATGTTACAGCTGTAAACCAACTTAAACTTGGTGTAACTCCTAATGAGATTATAGGGAAGATGGAATGTCCTAATGAGCTAAATATGAGCATTCTCCAAGGATCTACAAAAAGGAATCATGCAACAGTCAAGTACCTATTCCATAAACCTCAATCTAAGCCAAGACTTCTATGATAAATGCTACTGCTTTAAGAGTTCGATATAGAAGTGAGGAATCGAGTTGGAAATATGAACCACATTGCAGATCATCTAAGCAGATTACCAACAGAGACAAGGGGAGTACTTAGTTATGATCTTATTTGTGATTCTTTCCCTGATCAATCTCTTTGTTTGGTTACTATTGTAGAACCTTGGTATGCTCATTTAGTTAATTTCATTGAGACCAGCCTAATCCTATTTCATTTGTCTAAATTTTAGGCCCAAAAGCTCAAGAGTGAATCTAAATACTTTATTTAGGACAACCATTTTTGTGGAGGTTGTGCTCATATAAAGTATTAAGACGATGTGTCCCAAACTAAGATCACAAATCAGTTTTAAAAGCTAGCAATGGGTTTATGGTGGTCATTTTGGGGGGGAAAGGACGGCACGTAGGGTCCTTGAATCCAATTTTTATTGGCCTTCCCTTTTCAAAGATGCTTTTGAGTTTTATTGAGCCTGTGATAGGTGCCAGTGATTTGGGGGAGTAGTAAAAGGCATGAGATGCCACAACAACCTATTATGCTTTGTGAGATTTTTGATGTTTGGGGAATCGATTTCATGGGACCTTTTCCACCCTCATCGGGATTTCATTATATTTTATTGGCTGTAGACTATCATCTAGGTGGCTAGAGACCATTCCTACATGACTAGATAATGCATAAATGGTCTCCAAGTTTCTAAGGTCTTATATCTTTAGTAGATTTGGAGTACCGAAAGAATTAATCAGTGACCAAGGTACCCACTTCTATAATAAGCTAGTCAATAACTTATTAGCAAAATATGGTGTAACCCACAAAGTCTCAACCTCATATCATCCTCAAACTAATAGTCTAACAGAGGTTTTCTAATAGAGAAATTAAGAACATTCTAGAAAAGATTGTTAAGCCATCCAATAAGGATTGGAATTTAAGACTTGATGATGCTTTATAGGCGTACAAAACATCTTTTAAAACCCTTCTAGACATGTCCCCTGCATATCCCAATTTTTAGGCCTAGAAGCAAGCTACTAGACCCTATTGTGTGTAACATCCTTACTTTTATACGTCTTAGGGACCATTCAGTAGCATTTAGAATCACTTACAAGACCTTGGAAGTCCATTAGCCAAATATGGAATTTTACTCTTTCTCGGGTTAGTGTTCATATGGTATTCCAGATTACATAATGAACTTCGAAAAATCATAATTAATTCTAAAAAAATTGAAATGAAGTGGTTCAAAAGGCTACGTGAAGATAACATCTTGAAATTTAAGGGAAAAATAATTTCTAGACCAAATGAGTATCCAATTAATACAGTTTAGTCTTTAAAGTTTATTGTTCATTTGGTCTAAAACTTTGGAAACAGATTATGGTCGCTTACTTTGGAAATTCATTTCTCTTGATATACACATACAATTGAAACTTTCTACCTATAAATTTAAAGCTCTGGATGTGTACTACATGCTCATAAAATTTTGTGAACTAACTCCTTCATTTACTAGGTCAAACTGAAGCCACAACAAAACTGCTTCAGGACCTACGTTTTTACCATTTCAGTTTCTTTTCTTTCATTTCCAATAATTGTTTCAGCATGCACAAACCATCAAATAAGCTTCTCAACATTCATATACATCATGTACATATGCCATAAGTATTACAATAGTTTCATCACATAAATGGACACCTTACATGGCATTTACATACATGGACAATTTATAGTATATGCTAAAATCTCAATACTTCACTTCCTTTCTTCCATTCTTTAGCTCTTCTCCATGCATACCTTTTCTTCATGCTTGACCTAAATTGGTTGGTTATGGGAGAGTGAGATTCTAGGGAATCTCAGTAGCAAATATTACCACTTAAATATGCAAGATGGATGCTAATGCATGATATGTAATTTCATTAAACTTTCTTTGATTAGTGACATGCCATCAAACTATATACTTGTACATAAAGTGCATGGCCATGGAAAACATGTTATTCACAATACATTCAACATCACTTATCATGTCACAACATCATTCAAATATTATATACATGTCAACACATAAGCATACCACATCAAGCACATAAAGAAGTAAGTTCACTACCTTGCACTTAAGCTTTCCTCTTGATCTTTAGCATTTGCTCCCTAGCTTTCCAACCATGAATCCTTTATGTCAATCACTTACCAACATGTTCTTTGGTGTTTCAAGGTCTTAAACACATTCATATTCATAACATAACTCATTAGGACTCATGAACTCCAACCATGTTCAAGACTAACTTTGTTACACTCTTTATTGTCATAGCTTTCTCTAATCTTCACTAATCCACTTGGCTCTTGAACCAATTGATGTCTTGACTTTACCCTACACAATTTCATCTTTTGAATCAATTTATGAGCTTAGAATCATGAAATTCCAGATCCTTCATAGCCTGCTGTACAGAACTGAACACAAGCATACAATTCTTTCAAAAATTCTCATTTTGATTCTAATGCTTCCCATACTTGTTTCTCCACTTTACCCCACACAACTTTTCATTTTAAAACCATTGGAACCATCAAAATCATGAAATTCTCATCAATGTTCATGCGAGTGAATAGTAACTGTAAGGAATCTCAAAGACTACAACCTTGAGATTTTAGTGTTTCCAAGGTTCAAAACCTTTCCAATCCCATACAAAATCATCATATAAAATCAATGGAAGCATTAAATCATTGAAATTCTATTTCCTTCCCTCATGAACAGTGCATACTGAACAGGGCACACCATGGCAAAGTCAAGAATATCAACTTGATTCAACAACCAATCTCTTAACTAGCTTGTTTAAGCTTTAATCATATGTTTTTAACTTTAATTTCTTATTTTCCCTTTCATCCAAGGTTTTGGGAAGCACCTCCCCTTAGAGAAAACTCAATTTTTTCCCCATGAAAACCCTAATTTCAACTCCCAAATTAAAGGAAAATAAGATAGGAGAGATTGCTTACCTTTAATCTCTAGCTTGCTTGAACTTTGGTACCTTGAATCTTCTTTGTCTTGGCTTGAGTTTTAATTTTGCAAGAGTTTCCCCAAGGGCCCATGAACTTACGGTTTGCTGCAGAAATGAAGGGGGTATTTATAGAAAAATCTTGGTGGAAATCAATGGCCAAGATTGATTTGGTTACTATTTGAACCAAGGGCTCACATTTAATCTTGGATTTTACTTTTTCATAAAGTAAATTGTGACATCATCAAGACATCACATGGGACACCTCAAGGGACATTTCATGGGCTTATGTGGCGAAATCTTAGGGGAAGGAAGCTTCTGGAAAAATTTAAGTCTAATCCGGTACCGATCGGAGCAGTTTCACAGCAATCGGACTGTTTTCTATTCCTAATTTTTTTATAATATACCAGGATATGTATTCTATCCTAGAAATCAATGTCTAGGCTCCTCATAACATTGACAATGATATACTGAATATTCATCTGCCATCCATCCCTTGGAAAATGACCAAAATACCCTTGGTGTCCTTTCTTGCACTGTACTAACCCTAAGGGCATAATTGTCATTTCACCCCTCTTTATTCTGCCTCAAGGTATATACTGGCTCAACTAATCATATTTATTCCATGTGCCACATTTTTATCCTATCCCAAATGACCAAAATTCCCTCCATCCTTCACTGGTACAATCCAAGAACCAGGGGTATTTTCGTAATTTTGCACCTTTTCAGGACATTGGCCCCTTCTACTGATGAACTGGTACCTTGGGTTTTGGGCCCTCCTTGACATTATCATGGGCCTATATATGTGATCATCTCGTCTCATTCTATCTAGGATGACATACTTGTAAATTCCATTATTAGATCACGGGTGTTAAAAAACTCCTGTCAAAATTCACTGATTTATGAATAACTTTTTATACAGAACTTCTTCCAGAGTTCTGTCAGATTCATAATATCTGACACTGTAGGGCACACTTTCCTGTAATTCCCCCACATATATCTGATGTCCATGGAATCTAATAAAAATTCAAATAACTTTTAGACTATCAGATAATTTTCTGCTGTCTGGAGCCATAATAAAATTCTATATCATACCAGATTAACCAGCATAACTTCCTCTATTTACGGGCAAAATCTTCCAATCAAATGGCCAACTTTTGAAACTTTATGAGGAATCTACTCTACCACTTTGAGGCCAGGTTGTCCTTTTCCTATCTCTTACCTTTTATAAATTTGCCTAATGTGATATATGCTTGACATTTTGGTTTGATGATTGGAAAGGGATGAACTAGTAAAAGTAGTAGTTATTTTTTCTTCTTGATAATTCAATAGGATAGTATTTCATTTTAGTTTGTTTCTATTTTTTAATAGTATCCCTATGTTGCCTATGTGTTATTTCTTTAGTGATGGTTATCTGAGGTATGACACACTCAATTTCATGCTATAGTTTACCCATCTTGTCATCTTTGCTTTCTTTGTATTGTGATGTATGATTTGAATGTGACTGTGTGCTTCATTACTGAATTTGCATTGTGATGTGTGTTAGTTTATTGTGGGAGAAATCTATTATGCTGACAGTGAGAATACTGTCAAGTTTAAGTGTGGGGGAGATGTTATTGTTTCTATGTTAATTAATGCAAATTCTTCGATTACTCCAATCTTTCATCATAAAATTTTTTGTTTTTGAATTTAATGAATGATGAATTGCTAAAAATTGGATCCCCACTTTAAACTGTTTTGCGGTTAGCTAAAAAGGTTTCAGTGTAAAAGATGTTTTGGGCTTTGAAAAACATTAAGTGGTAGTCTCTATGTTGTTTCGTCATTCAAGAGGGTTTTCAATTATGATAAGTGTTTTAATGCCTAGTGAATGATGAACATTGTTTGAGACTTTAGCTTATGAGCAATTTAGATGAAAACCTTAGTTGGAAGGATTCTCAGCCTAAATTTCTATATTGAGTGGTTATTCAATTGGTTTATATCCTCTAGAACTTGTCTTATGTCTGAGTTGAAAATTACTTGTGCATTTATGCTATTGAATATGATAAAGGCATTCATTTCTAAACCCTTTTATCCCAAACACAAGCCCATCACACATTATATACATAGTCACCCCCTTTGAGCCTATAACTTTTCTTTTTCCACCATATAAAGTTATAGATGCACGACACTCTTTTTGAAATAAACTTTTACTTAGGTCAAAAAATCATTGTTGTTGTGATATTGTGCTACATCTTTTATATACAAGGTCCCAAGAAAAAGATGGTGCAAGAAAAATTGAAGAAGAAAGAAAAGAGAAATAAATTAGGCACTATTATCAATTCCTATTAGCACAATTACCACCTCTACATCTCAGAAGACATCAATTAGCTATATATTCATCATCACATGCATATGGTACTTTCTATCCTTGATATTCCATTCAACATGGCTTATCTCCTTCATTTCACCCTTAAAAGACCTCTCGATTCTCTGCATAAGTGTTGTATAGTTCATGATATTTAGAGCCATTACAAGCATATGGTAGGATATTTTCCAATTTGAATATGAGTGAAAGAACCCTAACAATAAGAGGACATTGAGAGCTAAACACTTACATCCTTAGACAAAATCTATTGCGCTCATATAGTTGAGGTTGATCTCAATTAGTAGTTGATTACTTGGCATTGTTCATATTATCACCTTTGCATTCCCAAAAGATGGTGCATTAATTGTCTTAAGGTTTCACTGTGGATTATGTTATTAAATCAAATTTAATAGCTTTGGCTTAGGTATACTTCATGTCTTTGTTCAGGAGTACAAAGGTTCAAGTATGGGGGAATTGATAGAACACAAATGGTGTATGGTTTCTGTAATAGTTTCACAGTCTTATTATGACTTTACAATTCATTTTATGCCTGTATTTGTGTTTTTGTAGTAATACATGATTGTGCTTGGCAATATGCATATTAAAGGGTAAAATGGTAAATTAACCCTTCCAAACTACATAAATATTATTCTCTAATGATTTGGACTTTTATATGGAAAAAAGTACATGCTTTATCACAGGAAAACTATAAAACCTAGATTAAATGAACATGTAAATGGCAAAGCACGTACACTAGAAAAGAAGTGTCGAGAACATGTACATGACAAAGCACAACGAGAGCAAGAACAGAGAAGAACAATTGAGCATGGCAAAGCCTTATGAAAACTATTGAGCACGATGAGCGGAGTAATGATAGAAGTAAGAAGGAAGACTGAAGAAAACCTGAGAGTTAAGAAATGATAGAAGCTCTAAGGGGCAGGCTTCTAAAATGTATTTTTAGAAGCCAATCTATATTAGATATCAATGATATCAGGTGTAGAATATCATATTTCTAAACTTGACTAACAAAATAACCAGTTTAACAAGTTATCTACTTATTTTCAAAAATGCCACTACTCATTTTTTGAATTTTAGAAGACTTTTTACACTAGATAACATATATATCAGGTGTAAAAAAGGTTTTAAATTTATTTGCAAAAATGGCACCTTAAGTTTTTACAATTGATAACATGTACATTCGGTTTAAATATTGTAGTTATTTTTTTGCCATACCCTATTTTATTACCCAATCTACAAAGAATATAATTAACATCTAGTGTAGGAAAGCATATTTCTAAACTTAACTAACACAATAACATGTTTAAAAAGTTATCAACTTATTTTTAAAAATGCCACCAGTTATTTTTTGAATTTCATATCACTTTTTACACCATATAACATATACATCTGGTGTAAAAATGGTTTTAAATTTATTTAAAAAATGCCATAATTTGTTGTTACACCAGATAACATGTATGTCCAATTTAAATATTATAGTTATTTTTTCCCACACCCTATTTTATTACCCTATCCCCTAAAATTTCAACATATATATGCAATCAGACAAGAAACTTGAATTATTACATCAAAAATATATCTGCAATCAGAACAAGAAACTTGTATTTTTACATCAAAAACATATATGTAATCAGAAAAGAAACTTGTATTATTACATAAAAACATACATGCAATCAGAACAAGAAATTTGCATTATTATATTACATCAAAAACTTAAAACACTCACATACAAATCAATCAAAATCTACTTCTTCTTCATTCAATTATAGTAAACCTACTGAAAAAGAATGGTCTCGTAAATCAAATCATCAACGTGAACAACCTTTTTTTGGATCAGTGATATAGAACCCATATTTTATTTGCCAAATCAGTGATATAGAACACTTGATTTGCTTAGTCTGTCATAATGAAAGGCTCATCCCTAAAACTTATACTATAAAAATCAACCAGTGTAAATCTTAACCGATCAACTATAACACCATTGTTTACATTAGCCCACTTGTATTTAAATATAGGAACTATGAATTTGGAGTAGTCCATATCCCAAATCTCTTTAACAATGTCATAATAAGGGATGGCTACTAATTTAGGATTGTTGTCTTTTGAACTAGAAAAGTGTATAGCTTCAACCACTAACATAACACCACTATTTTGCATGCTACTTTATCATCTAAGGACTTCATATAAAAGGAATACTCGTTGATATCAAATGACTTCCAACATATCAATTAAATTCAGGACCATATGACAACCATTTAACTGAATTAGAAACATAATTCTCATTTTTAACCTTCTGTTTAAACTAATGTGCACAAGATTTATTGTGTTCTCTAATCAGCTTTTGCTCTATCATTTTATTATTTTTTCCTGACAAGATTTTTATGAATATCTATATAGTCTTGAACTTTATCAATGTTATTCAAGATGTATAAGTGTATTTGCTATAATTCTTTATGATCAACACTCTTCACTAACATTCAGTGTTAACCCCCCCAGTTTGGCACAGGGTTTAAGAAGATTGGTAAGTCTTACTTTAGGCAAGTAGTGTTGATAAAAATCCATAGTTTCTTCATAAACATATTTTTGAACAATAGATACTTAAGGCTGATTTGGATTCTTCATGTACCCTTTCAAGATTTGTATATATCTTTTAATTGGGTACATCTATCATAAGTATATAGGGCCACACAATTTTATCTCTCACACTAGATAAACGATGAGGTGACTATGATGTAAAAAAAGGTAGGAAGAAATAGTTTTTAAGTTGCCAAAAAATAACATAACCCTTGTACTCCAATTCATCTAACTTTTTCGTCTTAAAGACTTTGCCACTTATAGCATTGAAGAAGAAGAAAAGTTGGGTTACAATGTGTCTCAAATAATCTTGAAGGATTCGTTGAACAGCCACTGGGAGTAATTGTTACATCAAGACATGACAATCATGAGACTTTTAGCCTACTGATTTCAAATCTTTTATTGACACAATCTTCTTAAGATTTGATGAGTACCCAGAGGGAACTTTGCTTTCTTGCAAACACTCACAAATACTTCTTCTCTTATTCTTGAACAAAATATTAATCTCTTCAACACAATATAATGAATCATGTCCTCTACCAGATCATTAGTATCCATGTCATTGTCAAAGGTCTATTCCACCTATTCATATTTACTCGACCTTTCCATATTTTCACCATGCCATACCCATACCACGTAACTATTGTAAAATCCCTCACAAATTATATGAGTGTACATATCTACAGGACTTTATTTCCTCTCATTCAAATATCTAACACAAGGACAATATAACCTTTCATTGTCATCATCACCATTTTGTTTCGCAAAATCCAAAAACTCATTCACCCCATGAGCATACTCAATACCTTGTTTATTTAACATTTATCCAACTATAATCTATATTTATGGAAAACTTAAAAACTAGATAACTAAAAAATAATGAAACCTAATTTTGGGAGAGAATATATAATACACAAGTGGAAGATCTCACCAATTAAAACAAGTAAATGATGGCAATAAATCCACACAACAAATAGGTAGCATATAAAGTTTTAGTTCTCTATACAAGGAGTTCAAAACAAAACTCACTGTGATAGAATGACAGAGAAGACTTAAATGCGTTAACCAATAAAAATGAGAGATAAGAGGCGTGAATGGGGTTTTGATTAAATTAAAGTATATTTGGGAAGTAAATCTATACCAGATGAAAAGGAAAACAGGTGTAGAAAGAACTGTTTCTAAACTAGACATATACAACAGGTATAGAAAGTATATCTTATACAGGCTATAAAAGTATTAGGTGTAGTAATTTTCTTCTACACTGGTCACATGTATGTCCTATGAAAAAGATTAAAACTTATTTCATAAGAAAATCTACATCAAATGAAATTTACATTTGGTATAGAGAATGTGATAATCTACACCTAACATTGACATGTTTGATTCCAGTCTATATTCTTTTCTTCTAGTTTTTGAAAAATAAAAGGAACACCATGTCATCAGAACAAGAAGCTTCATTCATTCAAACTTTACTTATAACTTTACATCCAAAGTTTGAATTTAAAAAAAATATATATCAACCTATATATAATATATTCTCTCCTTTTTGTCATTACATAAAAAAATAAAAAAGAAGGGGCAGTTAAACGTGTAGGCTTTCACTCCTAAGAGTCAGAGGATTCAGAGTAGGGAGAATCAACAGGATAATAGAAGCTATCATTCCATTGATGGTGGTAAGCTTCAGAGCAAAATGCTACAAAACGATCTTTCAGTATGTCAACTTTTAGAGTGAGTTCTTCCAAGGAGTCCTATAAGTCATTGAAGCACACGATGAGTTCCTCAATGAAGAGGAGAAGGAATTGAAGGTGAGGGTCAAGATGCTTGTCCTCATAATTATCTCTATTTCTTTTGTGCTATGGAGTAAGAGGTGTACATGAGGAAGAAGCCATTTGAGGGTTTAAATAGAAGAAAAGAAAAGAAAAGAAAGATAAAGTGATGAGACAAAAAGTACTGATCATAGGAAGGGTATACATATAAGGTTGAGGAATAAGAATGATTTCAGAAAATAATATAGAAGAATGCAATTGTCCTAATATCATAATGAGTATAAATACTGGGAACTGAAGAAGGGAAATAAACGGGCTGAAGACGTTATAGGAAAGAAGTGGGAAAGTATAGACAAGAAGCTGAATAGTCAAAATAGGACGAAGTACTCTACACCTAATGAAATGAAATCCGATGTAGAAAGAAAACATCTACACCGTACATAAAGGTAACTGGTGTAGAAAGAATTTTTTCTAAATTGCACATATATACAACAGGCATTGAAAGCATATTTTACACTGTCTATAGAATTTTCGGTGTAGTCATTTTCTTCTACACCGGTCACGTGTATATTCAATGTAAATATGTCATATTGTTTACAAAAATACCACTGGTCATTTTTTTAAACCGTCTCTACAATGACCTATTTTTAAATAGGGCTTTAGAAAGCCTATTTTGTAGTAGTGACAAGTCTTGGAAACATTGGAATCAAAATGAGAATTTTTGAAAGAATTATATGCTTCTTTTTAGTTCTATCCAGATTTGATGGAGGACCTAAAAATTCATAATTCTAAGCACATAAATGGATTCAAAAGGCCAAATTGTGTAGGGTAAATTAAATATACAAATTAATTCAAAGGACAAACCAATTAATAAAAATTAAAGAAAGATAAACACTTAATGGGTTAAGGATTAGTGAGTAAACTATGTTGGCTTGGAAATACATTATAATGAGTATGATGTTATGCTTTATTAGGCCTTCATAAATGTCATAAAAAAGGACAACAAATCAAGTACAATGATGTAAAGAAAACCAAGAGGTAAAGAAAGGTTAAGAAAGAGAGCTATTACAAGGTAGTGAACTTACCTACTTGTGTGCTTATGTTGCTTGGATGTTTTATTTAATGTTTGATTACTTTGATTATGTGAAGCATGTATGATTAAGTGAAGCTCTATTTCTTCTTATGCTATGTCCATATGTAAGTTATCATTATGCAAGCATGATCATTTAGTGCATACATATTAACATCAAGCATGTAGTTGTAAATATTGTATGGTTTTAGTTTGCTACTAAGATTTCCCCATAAATCTCACCCTATTAATGTCCCAATCCCAGCAAGTTCATGAATAAGGAAGGAAGATAAATTTACATGAGAAGAAGTTATGGATTGGATAGTATAATTGTTATGTGAGGAATGCATGTATAGATGTTAAAATTGTCACTGTGAACAGTAAAGTATAAGGAGGCAGTGACCTTTATGAGAAGCAAAATATAGTAAATGATAGAATAAATGTATTAAATTTTACCAAAATTTAGTTAACGTGTCAAGCTACATTTTGACACCAAGAATGACTTATTTTGATGTATATACAAAGAGAATGAATTTTTATAGTTGGAGACTAAAAAATATTTTCAAAAATTTTGATCAAATGAACAGTGATATTTGGCGATTAAAATGTACTGTTTGGCTGAGCATTTGGTGTAAGTGATATTTTTTCCTGCATATTCAATATGTTATCTTCGAGTAGCCTTTTGAACCTCTTCATTTCAATTTTTTATAATTAATTTTGATTGTTTGAAGTTCATCACTTAATTTGGAAATTCTAGATGAATATTACACGTGAGTTGGAAATTTTTAGGATTGTAATTGAACTTCAATGATCATATAAGTGATTCTAGATGCTACATGATGGTCCTTAAGACGTACAAAAGTAAGGTGTTATATTTTTGTATTAGAGCAAAGTTCTGGCATCAAATAGGATAATTTCCATACCCTAATCTTAAATAGTAAGTATTTTGATTAAGATAGGGTACAATTAGAATGTTAATCATGATATAAGATATGTGATATGTGATACTTTAAATGTGTTGTTTGAGATTGATGGATATATTTTGTATGTGCACATATGTTGTTTTGTTGTATGAATATGTGTGTTTGAGAATTATTGTGCATGCCTGTGATTGTGTTTTCAATTATTTGTAGAGTCACAAAGTGAGGGGACTAATAATCAAAGAAATGGCCAAGCATAGACCAAAGGCCTTGACATGAGTACAAAGCATAAGATTCTAGCGTGGAAAAGAAGGTTCTAGCCTAGTGATACTTTGAATTAGTTAGAGTTTAGAATTCTTAGTAAACCAAGTAGAATGGTAAAGTCTTAGTAGTCGCGATGAGCTAGTACTCTGGTTGCGACTAAGATTCACAAAGAAGTTAGGTCATGATGAATCAGGGCATTTGGACACGACTAAAATACACAAAGGAGTTCAGGTCATGACAAGGAAAGACCATGGGCAGTGATAGAAGAACACAGAATAATCTAGTTGTAATATATCAAGTGGTTAAGGTGACAACATAACACAAAGGATGTTAGTCAGGACGAGCCAGTATGTTAGATGCAATAACCCTTATATGGGTATATTGCATTATACCCTAGCTTTGTAGCCTTATGAGATAGTCTTCAAGGATACAGTTGCAGTAGACTAGTCTTAATCAACTAATACCTCAGGGGTCTCATGTTTCTTAGTACAATGTGGCTAGACTAAGTGGAATAGTAATTGGGGAGCAGTTTCTTTTGCTAACAAACACATAAACTTACATGTTTAAGGTTAAAGAAGTTGACCATTCCAAAAGTTTATATATAAGAGTTAGTTCAAGATAACCTAGGGGAACAAAACAGAATCGTTCCTTGAACATAAATTCCTATGAGTAGAGACTAGATGTTATAGTAACGATGAGAATGAAAGTACCAACCTCGCTGAATTTTATTGGCTAGAGGATGGGCATGAAGTATAGACGAAGACAAGCTAGAAAATATGATGTACAGTGATACGAATGATCAATGCAAGGGAATGCTTAAGAGAAGATTCATCGTGTGATGACTAGGATGTAACCGCAGTCTGATCAAGAACATATTAGGACTAGCAGACAGACAGAGACTACTAAGAAATAGAAGAGTATCCAGTTATAGAAGAAAATTTTACCGTGTCTAATAATAGAAGTTTATGATGGTTAGAAAGATAAAGGTAGCCACATTTCAAAGAAGAAGAGACTCTACTGTTTAAGAAAGACTAACGAACAAAAGCGAGATAAAGTAATTAAGGGTTGAGCTTGTACCCTAGAAAAGGGTAATGTAGCAACCTAAGCTAGATGAGTAAATATGGCCTTGTAAAGGCTAAGGCAGTGAAATGAAGTAGTTATTTCATATTCCTAAATGAATTAACAGTATTTGGCAGATAAGACATAGACAAAGTAGTTAGTCTTAGTTAAACCCCTTAGGTATTAGAGTTTATGTTAGGATAAAAAGCTAAGCACAAAACCTAAGATATGATAGCAATAAGAAAATACCCAAGAAGACAGACTGTCTAGATAAATAGGAAAGTTAGTTACAGTATGATTGGGTTACTCATATATTTCTCCAGGCTTGTGAATACAGTATTCATGGCCATTTCTTGTGGTAGGGTTATAACAAGAGTAATAAGAGGGTGGTAGTGTTATAACTCTGTCAAAAGAAATGGTATACAATAAAAACAACAGGAATAATAAAGAGATGAGTTTAGATCACTCTTCAAATAAGAGCTAGATGTGATATAGATTGCTCTTCAGGTAAGAGCACAATTTAGAATCAGATTGCTCTCATATAGAGCATAATTTATATATAGGTTGTTCACAGATAGAGCATAGATTCATATGAGAAGTTATGATATGGCTATAGTAATAGAAAGCAATGACAGGTGGCTAGGCCTTGATTGCATAAGGCAATAGCCCATAGTAAGCCACAACAGAGTAAGAAAGATGAGAAGGAACTCCTGAGTAAGAGAGGGAATAAGTAAAGTATTGATAGATAATAGGAGCTACTAGATGTTTTTTTAAAAAGCTTCTACTAATTGAGTTACCAACAAGTGGAAGTGGTTAACCTTATAACTTAGTCTATTGGTTTTAGGTCTCTAAAGGTATGGATACAATACAACAGAATCACAGAGGATTATAGGGTATCACAGTTAGATCCTATCATCACTTCTAGGGTCGTAGTTAGATCCTAAAGAGGCTTATGATAGATAGCGATTAAATCCTAATATCATAGTAGACCTAGCCTAATGAAAGTAATGAAACATGAAGATATGAGTTCATTGTAGTATCTCTTTAGAAAGAGGATTACCAAGGATGAAGTTAAGATAAGGAAGCTTCACGAGTTGATTAACTCCTCCAGAAAAATTATTTATAGTAGTTTTCCTCATATAGCCTATATTATATACATACTGAACTTGTTTTCTCTTCAATGAAGATGATGTCCAAGTTCAAATCTGAGTGTTGATATTCAAAGGTTTATAGAAGTATGCTTGAGGAATAGAGAAAAGAGCGCCATGTCTTGAGAAAAGACAAGTATGATCAAATAAATCCTCCAGATAAGGATAAAGAGATTAAAAGGCCAAAGAGATATGGAGAAAGAGGGTCTAAAGCAAAGTAAAGTTAAAACACAATTATATGAGAAAGTGAATGTTAGGGCTAAGAGCCATATCAAATGTAACCTAACCCTAACCTAGTAGCACACTTAACTAAAAGGTGCTCATGCTAGAGAGGTCTAGAGATGGGTAACCTACTGGAAAGTACTGTGTTGAGTCACAAGGATTAAAAAGATGTTATAGAAAGTTGAGAAAAACATTGATAGCTAGCAATAAAAGAAAACAAAATAGCACAAAAATAAAGAATAGTATTAGCAAAAAAGAGCTGAAGCAGAGAATAGCATAAGAGACAATAGAAAGAAAATAGGAATACTAGTATTTCCTTGTATTAGTTCCAAACAGAGGAACTATATAAAAAAAAGATATAGTTAGATGAAAAGTACTTCCTTACACCTATTCCAAGAAAGGAAACTATGAAAAAAGAAAGACACATATAGATGGAGAAAAGAGACAGATAGATAGAAAAGTATTCCAAGTAGCTAACTAAAATTCCATAATCCAAAATATAGAAAAGTTGTAGACAATTCAACATGAAAGAAATGGGCACTACTTATAGGTCTAGCATAGTGAATTGTCTATAAGTATGAGTAGATAGATGACAGATAAGTAATAGAAAAAAGCAAAGTTTGACACTGATTGAGTTGACTAAGGAAAAAGGAGCATAGTAGGCAAGAAAGATATGAAGTTTCGCGGATGTTGAAAGCACTCCGCCAGATGCCAAGGTAGAAGATATGATTCCTATAAATACCCCTAGGCCTTAGTCATTAAACTAGCAAAGATATAGAGAGAAGACATATCCAAAGTTATTTGACTAATGTGCTAATTAAATTTTGAAGACGAAATTTAATTTTAAGGGGTAGAAATGTAACATCCCAAATTTTCCCTATCTGTATAAGACTAATAGAGTAAAGAGGTTATGAAGGGATTGTGATGATAATTAAAAGAAAAGATAATGGTTAGATAAGTTTTAAGTCAAAGAAATGGAGAAAATATAAAGTTATAAAGCCTAAAGGACTAAATTGCAATTAATGAAAGTTTAGGACTAAACTGTAAATAGTAAAAGTCCAGGGACTAAGTTGTAAATAATGGAAAGTTTAAGGACCTAAATGAAATTTTGATATTTCATGTACCAAATTGGAATTTCAAATTTGGTTGAAGGTACTAAAATGGAATTTGAAAATTTCAGGAACTAAAGTACAATTTTGCCAAATTTAGGGGGCAAAAGTATAATTTTGAAAAGTTGAGCTTGAAAATGCCCATAATTACCCTAAATGTTTCGGTCTAAAATTTTATCAATAAATAGAGGATAGAATTTGGGTCAGACATATCTTTCATAATTTTGATTTAAGGTACCTGATAAATTGATATTAATTTCTGAAGTCTAAAAATTGGTACAGTACCTTCTAGACCTCATAATCAGATAAAATTTTATAGTAAATTCATATAATTAATATAAGAATTTATAAAACCTTTAGAAGTCAAAAATGATTTTTTTATACTTAATTAGAAAATTTAAGGTAAAATTAGAGAACGATAAAGGATTTAGAGAAAACGTGTGGCATTTTTATTAGGACTTTTGAGTTTCAGAAAATTATGATACTTTGTAAAAAAATTCATTTAATATTAGAATAAATTTATAAAAATATCATAACCATTAAAAGAGGTGTCCAAAATTGATCTCAAAATTAAGGTAATTTGAGAATATCTGTATAAGGAAAGTGCCTTGGAATATGTGCAAATTAGTAATTGGACTCAAGAGGAGGCCCAAATAGCATCCCATGAAGACCCAAGAATCCCAAGTTGGTGTCTTGGAGATCAAGACAAATTTTAGGATATTTGATAAATTTTAAAATGAAGAAAATCCAAAAAAAGTCAAATATAAGGTTAGATAGCACACAGTAGGACCCACACCATGTGCGAGACACCACATGGAAGTCAAAATTAAGGAAGAAGAGTTTGGACATGTGATAAATTTAATAAAATAATATAAGAATGGAATTAATGAAGATTAAGGTTAATTAATCTAAAAACCCACAAATTAAATTCAATATTTAAGCATTATAATAATTAGTTGAAAGAGGGATATTTTAGTCCCTTGAGCTTTAAAAATTCACTATAAATACCCCCATTCCTTCACATAACTATGATACATGATGGAGCCTTGAGAAAACTCTTGTCAAATGAAAACTTGCATATTCCAAGGCAATTCAAGGGGAAGTTCAAGGCACTTTGATCCAAGATAGTTAAGGCATAAGGTGAGTAATCTTCCTAGATTTTCTATATATGTTTTGGGAGATTGAAACCTAGGTTTTAATGGTTAGAAAATGGATTTCTCTCTTAATCCACATGCTAGTCAAAAATCAAGAAAAGGAAGACAAAGTTAGAACCATGTACAAGACATTAAGATAAGTTAGTTTGAATGCTTGGTTATAGAATTAAATTGTGTTATTGACTTTGCTCTTTGTTTAGGCCTTTTGATAACCTCTATCTTCTCTTGAATTGTCTTGGATTAAGTTGAATTTGTAAGGAATTGGAAGACACGTAGCGGAAATTAATTTAAAAATTTTTTCCATTCCTTGCCATGATCTACCGTATTGTTTAAGTCAAGTGGAAAGAAGCATTACCCTTGGTGTTCATAAGTGACTTCTACAGCTTATCTCTGCGACTGGTGATCTCTTTTCGATCGCAAGAAGATGTCCACGGCTTCTTTCTGTGGCTCGTGCTCTCTTTCTGATCGCAAGAAGTCAACGCCTCAGGTCGGCTTCCTCTACTGGTATCCACACGAACAGCGTTCCAACCACGAACGATGTGCTAGCGTCTCCTGTCCCCCCAAGGCTCTCTCTAGAATTCGTCCTCTCCGTCTCTACTTCAGTAGTTTCTTATCTGTAAACCTTTTGCAAATTTCGTTCGGCCTTTTGTGTTGTGTGTTGTGTGCCAAAAACGTAGCTCCTAAAATCATATATATAGAATGCTCTTCGTTTTCCTCAACCGAATTGGATATTGGAATTAATCTATATTAATTCTGAAATTAATACAATATCATATATTGTATAATTTGATAAGAAACTAATTAAATAAATAATATTTATATTAAATCAGTCCCACAGAATTAATTCACCTATTTATTTAATTTAAAATAAAGATAAGACGGGACTATATTTGATTTATTCTCATAAATCAAATTTGAGATATCATGTCAATTTGAATTTCAAATTCAAACGTGATAGAGATTTAATTTATCCTTATAAATTAAATCTTGTAAATATCTCTTATATAAGATATTCTATCAATTTGAATTTCAAATTCAAACGTAATAGAGATTTAATTTATCCTTATAAATTGAATCTTATAAATATCTCTTATATAAGATATCCTATCAATTTGAATTTCAAATTCAAACATGATAGAGATTTAATTTATCCTTATAAGTTGAATCTTGTAAATATCTCTTATATGAGATATCCTATCAATTTGAATTTCAAATTCAAACATGATAGAGATTTAATTTATCCTTATAAATTAAATCCTATATTTTAATTTCAAGTTATAAGGTTAACTTCTTCCACTTGTTGATAACTTGATAAAAATTTTAAAATATATTCAATAGCCCATATTATTTACTAAGACTTTACTTATTTTCCCTCTTACTCAGGAGTTCCTTCTCATTTTTCTTACCCTGTTATGGTTTACCAATCATGGTCTAACCACCTACCATTGCATTATGTTGTTATGGCCTCATCATAACTTCTCATTCAAATATGTGCTCTAACTACGAGCCATTTGAACTATGCTATAACTGCGAGCAATCTGTATCAGATCTAACTCTTATCTGAAGAGTGATCTGAACTCATATGAATCTAGCTCTATCTGAGATCCATCTGTTTCATATCCAACTCTTATCTGAAGAGTGATATGAAAACAATCTCTTCACTGTTATCTCTTGCTCTTTCTATATACCATTTCTTTTGATAGAGTTATAACACTACCACCCTCTTGGTACTTGTTGTAACTCTAACATAAGAAATGGCCCTGAGTATTGTATTCACAAATCTATAAAAATACCTGAGTAATCCCAATCATACTGTAACAACTGTCCCACTTACTGAGACTGTCTATCATCCTAGTACATTCTTATTGCATGTCGTATGGTATGGGAGCAACATAACTTTTTTCATCATAAACTCTACGCTGTATGTACTGCATGAGGGGAGTATTCATAGTGTACTCTAACATGCGTGTCATCATATGACAACTGCAAGGAGAAGTAACTATTCATCATAACTCATGGCAAAATAAACCATATTATCATCACATAAATTTGCTCAACCATCCATTATACGTACACTGTAATTGAACAATTAACTAAACTTTAGGACATTCTTTCCTCTACCACATCATTTGCCAGGTCCCAAACATTCATTTAGGAACCTGAAATAACTACTCATTTAACTTAGGCTACCACATTACCCTCTTACTAGGGTATAGACTCAACCCTTCATTATCCTTTCTTACATAGGGACCAGGGGAGTCACTTTATCTTTAAAACTATGGCTACCTTTCTCTCTTTAAACATTATAAACTTCTTTCTTTGTAACATAGAATTCAATCTATGAGATAACTTCTTATTCATTCAACTCTCAACTATCTCTCAACTCTTTCTTTCTATCAGTCTCAATCTACTATAGACTAGACTATAGTTCCTTTTTGGTCTATCTCTAGATCCTGACTAACTTAAGTCACTTGGATCTCATTCATTATCTACTACTATTACTTTTATTCTCTAGGGTACTCTGCCCTAGGTCTGTTAAGTTACTGTTTCTTTGTGATGTAGTCCCTCTGTCTTGGGAATATCAACTCTCTATCTATTAATCATCTCATCTTATACTAGGATCATTCATAGGCAAGTCTCGTTCTAACTTTTGTTCTTTTGTTCAGGAAACACTAGCTGAACAGATTCTTTTATAATGTAAATCTACTCACATGGAGGATCTACTTCTAAACATTGTCTTAAACTAATCTTTCATATCTCAGTACTTTATACTATCTAGCTTGATCATACTTTATACCAATCCTATAATTGATGAACTTCAATGAGGTTGGTATCTTCATTATCATCGCCACTGTAACATCTAGCAGCTTCCCTTGACTTGGGACTGGTTAGCTTCTATCTCTATCCATAAAGAGAAAACTTCTCCCCAGATGTTATCCTGCTTAGTCTAGCCACATCGTGCTAACAAACATGAAACCTCAGCGGTAATGGTTGACTAAGACTAACTACTTCCTTAAAGATTACCCCGTAAAGCTGTAAGGTATGGGGTACTATTCTATCTATCTGGGTGTCACTGTCTTTAAGTAGTGAACACCATCCCCATATCTTCTACTAGGGTGAGAACCTCTTAGTTCAAATCTCTAACTACACTAAAGCATCACTGAGCTAGAACCTTCTGTTTTATGCTAGAATCTTCTGCTATATGCCAGAACCCTTTGCTCTGTACTAGAGCCCTCTTGATTATGTACCAGAACCTTATGCTCTGAGCCAGAATCCTCTACTCTAATACCAAACTAAAAAATCCTCATTTTCTTATGTCTTAGGGACCAAATGGTAGCATCTAGAACCACTTCTAAGCGAGTACTATTTATTGTGTAAATTCTAGTGGAATAATATGACTTCAAAAAATCATAACTAATTCTAGAAATATTGAAATGAAGTGGTTCAAATTACTACAGGAATCTAACTGAATGCTCTTTCAGGGAAAAATAACTCATTGGCCACGCCTTGATTCAGTCAATGTCAGTCAACGTCTGAAGTTTACTGTTCATCCAGCGTCATGTCCCTAATTCCAGCATTTCTGGTCCCAAGTTTGAAAAATTATATCTTTATGTGTAGAAAGCCAAATGATACATTCTATATATCCAATTGAATATTGGCATGTCTACTATTTACTGAAAAAATATCATACATTTATTCAATCATTTACTATTTATAATTATAGCTCAAATGTCACTGCCTCACCACGAGTTACTGTTCACAGTGATAATTTCCAGCAATGATACATACATGAATCACACATCAATTATGCTAAATAATTAATGTCTATTCATGCATCTTTATCTACTCCATCTTGAGAAGACCTACTGTAATTGGATTGATATGGAAGGGGTGAGATTTATGGGGAAATCTCAGTAGCAAATGGTACTAAACAATTCATGCATTAGTGTGAATACTTGTGCTTTCTTGTGAAAGTGTTAACATTGTCTAATGTGCATGCTTCCATGTTACATATGAAATACAATTGGCCAAAGTAATCATAGAAATAGAGCTTCTTACATAAGAACATATGCAACACAATTCAACAAAACCATAGCATATCAAGCATAACATTCAATGCGTACAAGTTTAGGATAAGTTTACTACCTGACATGTAGCCTTCCTCTAGCTCTTAGCCTTGTCTCTAAGATTCCTTCTTTTCATAGGTTAGAGCCTATACATAGCATAATAATATCTTTATTATTATCCAGTATAGCTCTACTTAACTCATGCTTAACTTGGGGTAATATCCTTAATCTGACATTCCCTTAACTTTCTTTCTATCTATAGTTAACCTTATCAATAGAGATTTTTCTCTATTCTAACCACTAAGAGTAATCCTCTACTTTATTTGAGCAGAGACTAGAATAACTTACTTACCTCATTCCTAAGCTCTATCCAGTACCTAAGCTCCTTAGACTACTCCTGGCTCTACCAGAACTCCTTATTTCTTTCTCTTCCTTCCTTTCTTTCTCTCTTTCTCTCTTCTTTCTCTTGTCTTGCCATGCTTGGCTATGGGAATGAAGTGAGGGGGAAGGGTCTATTTATAGGTGGAGAAAGGTGGAATGGATGGTCCAAATTAAATCGTAATGAATGGCTTAGATCGCTTAGCTTCCTCAAGAAGCTTCGCCTGTATCATCACGATGACATCACCCTCCTCAATAACTCACCAATACGACATCATCCAAGGACACCTCAGGGGGTATGTGGCGTAATGGTGGGGCCCTTGGGACACCTCACCAGCTCACTCAGCCTCTCTAGAGAATTCTAGAGCCTTTTATTAGAATGAGCGGCTAAGATTGTGCCACATGTCCTTTTTACTTTTCCCCCTTTTTCTAATCTCTTTACACGTGTCATTAACTTTCTTCTTTTCCTGTAATAATGTCATGTGGTGCCTTTTGGGTCCTATGAGGGAACCTTTAATGCCACCTCATGGTCTAAAGTCATATCTGATCACTTTTTCTAGTTCTATCCTTAACCGGGTAACTTTACTTTATGGTAAAGCGCTAAAATATTATTTTAATGCCTCTCAAACTCTCATAACTACTTAGCCTACGTTTTTGGGCCTTTAAATGTCATCTTGGGTTTCTAACCAAGCCCAAGCACTCTGGTGGCTTGGTTCCCAAGAAACACTTCTTACTTATTCTTTATGCCCACAGGGACTTTCACTATTTTCCCTGAATTTTCACTTTCTTGCAGTTTAGTCTCTGAACATCATCTGTATACTTCTGGGACTCTTGCATAATAGGGTCTAGTAGCCTGACTTTTTTCATCTACAAATTGGGCTTCTAGGCCTAAAAATTGGGATGTGACAATAACTGCTTAATCTTGAATCTTATTAGTTGCTTTCTTGATTAATCATCCTTAATCACCTTTGCCTTAATTCTTATATTATTTTAATGCGAAGAAGCACATGGGATAATATTTTCCTCCTTGCCTTGGTGCCACATGTGGATGTGTGGGTCCCACAAGAAACCTCATAAGCTACCTTGTACCACATAGAAATTACCTTGAACTTTCCTTTCTTATCCAGTTTGAAAATTCCCTGAAAATATCTTAAAATCCAACCTATGCTCCAAAACAATATTTTGGCTTATTGGTTGCAGGATATGACACCACTTAGGTCTCTTTTTTAGCCCAATTTTCAATTGGCACAATTCCTAATGCACTTCTCATTAATTTCCTATACCGATATCTTTAAATTATCCTAATTTTTGTGATAAATTCTATAAATTATTTTAATAGCTTTGACATTTTTAGAAATTTATTATAATATAAAGTGAATTTTCTGCAAAGTCTCATAATTTTTTAGACTCAAAAGTCATGATAAAAATTCCATACATTTATTTTAATCCTTTATTAGTGTCCTTTTTTACCTTAATTTATCTAATTAATTCTACATAACTTATTTTTTAGTTTTATCAATTTTATAATTACATTTATTTTGGCTATTTGTGTTTAAATCCCTTAACTTTTAAAAATTACACTTAAGGGCCCAACTTTTGTTTCTACTTTTATTTTTTGCCTTTAACCTTTTCTGCTTTGCGTTTTAGTCCTTCTCTTTCTTCAAGACTCATCTAACCTTTATATTTTCTTCTGATATTCGTCATAATCCTTTCCAAACCTCTTTCTACTATCAGTATTATACGGATAGGGAAAACTTAGGATATGATAACTTCCATTTATGCCATGGAACTTTTAGGGTTTTGACTTTAGTCTATTTCTTTTTCAAAATTACCATTATACCCTTTCAACTTTTATTAATTACAAATTAGCCCTTTTAGCTTTACAACTTTATACCTTCTCTATTTCTTTAGCTTAAAACTTATCTAATCATATATTTTCTTCTGATTACCATCCTAATTCCTTCATAAACTCTTTTATCTATCATTCTTATCTAGATAGGAAAAATTTGGGATGTTACAGATTATAGGGAATCTCAATAGAAAATATTACCATTCAATGCATACAAGATGAATGTAAGTGCATGATATGCTTCCTTTATCTTTTTTAAGTTTCCATTTACATATTATCATGCCCAGTGCCCCATACTATCATGCATGACCATAAACTCATAAAGGGTAGAGCATATATCATTCATACATATCATACATCATTATCACATATCATAAACATATCAACACACAAGCATGTAAATCAAGCATACAAGAAGGGTAAGTTCACTACCTTATAGTTTCTCTTTTTTCCTTGCTCCGTTTGTCTCCAACCATGCCATGGTTTCTCGCTAGACCTCTTTAACTCATTCTCTTTAACATATCATGGGCCTAAACATAAATACATTGTGTATACAATTCATTAGAGTCATTACATTAACAATGTACATCCATTCCTTTAAAACCCCTAACTCTTAATCCTTGGAGTTAGTGATTTAGCTTTGTAACAATTATTTCCTTAGACCAATCTTATGCAATTTTGTCCAAGGAATACAAATATGAACTTGGAATTATTAAAATCAAACTCCTCCTTTCCAATCTACACAAAAACTGAAACTACCTCTAGGAATTCTAAAAATTTCTATTTTAATTTCAATGCTTCCAATACTTATTTCTCTACTTATCCTGACATAGTTTTTTATTTTAAATCTATTAGAAGCATCAAAATCATCATATTTCATCTCCTATCTAGACCTTTTAATAGTGACAGAACATGTGACAAAATTACAATTCCAATATTGCAAGGTTTATCCAAATTTCATCCAGCAGCATAGGGAGGGCATAATCATGATTTCTAACCATTTAATCTAACAATAAATCCTCCCAACTACAAGATCAAAGGCTTAGGAATAGATATTACCTTAAATACTTACTCAAATACCCCTTGAATTGCCTTTTCTAGCATTGATATTTCATTTTGCAAGAGCAGCCCCATGGTTTCCTCAAGAGTGTTGAGTTTCAGTTGCTGCCAAAGGGGTATTTATGGAAAAGCTTGAGATTAGATATCTAATCTTACAACGGATTGCCAAGTACAAATCAATGGCCAAGATTTAACCATCTATCTTGCTTACATCATCACCTCCTTCTCCTTACATCATCCACATGATATCATCAAGGACTTGTTCTTCAAGTTTCTTCCAATCTTCACAGCTCTCATTTATCTGGCTTTTTTATGGCCTTATGGAGTTTATAAAATTCTTCTATCTACTCAATAATCTTTATTTAATTATAGAAAAATTCCATGAATTATCTTCAACCATAACTCTTCCTCTAAATAATTCTTTTTTAATTTCCTGAAAAATGCCACTTACTGGCATTATGAGCTTCCACAATTTTTATAGCTCACACTACTAACTTTTTGGGAATGAGAATAATTTTATAAACTTCTTGAGTCTATTAACTACTTTTCTCCATCTTTATGTGCATTTGTCAAGCCTCCTCATGGCTTAAATAATTATATCCAGATAAATACCTCAAACTAAACCATTATACTGAAAACTATATTAAAGCTACTTTAGGGGTATTTTAGTCATTCTCCTTCATAAAAAGGCATCATTTCCCATTTTCTATGATTTTTCTAAATATTTTCCATAATTACACTTATGTTCCCATAACTTATGAGTACATTCACTTTTATCCAATGATTCTTTATACTTTACACTTTAGTCTTTTTAACTTTCTTACTTATGCCCTTAAGGACTTTCTTTCCTTATAATTTAGTCATTCCTTACTCTTTTCTCTTTATGTTCCTTAGAGAGTCTTCTAGAGCCTCTAACTTTATTTTTATATTTGCCCCAGAAACTTTTACTATATACATCATAGTCCTTGTACTTTCTCTATTTGCATTTTAGTCCATAAAAACCCTCTGTATATTTTTGAGACATTTGCTTAAAGGGGCCTATAGCCTACCTATTTTAGGCTACATTATGGGTTTTTAGGCTTAAAATTTGGGATGTTACAATTCTCTTCCTCTTAAAATAAATTATGTCCTCAAAATTTCTTGGGTAAATCTCTATTCATACCTTGACAATTGGGTCACTTAACCTTTATTCCTCAGACAACCTCTTACTTTTCATAATTTTTCTTAACTTTTCTGCTATTTTATTGAACCTTGTTCATTTATGCCAAACTTTTTTGGTATCTACACTATTTCTCATCATTTCCTAGGGTGTCACCCACTATTGGGCTACTCTTACTTAAGCACGCTAAACTGAAAAGTCCTGATAAAAATCTGAAGCACTAGTCCTAACAAGCTGTACCCTAGTACTTTACTACCTTAGACCCTTCTCATACTATATCTTTTGGGTCTTTTCTACTTACTCAGCCTTAATTATAGCCTTATCTATGGTAAATTTCTCATCTTTAGCCTTTTATATGACCTTATCTATAGCCTTATAGGGATTTGACCGTCAATTCTTAGTCTATTTTCACATCACAAAAGGTTTTCTCACATCTTGAGCTAGCTTGAATGCCTCTTATTCAGGAATTATGGCTCTAACTCTTCTAACTCTAACTTTCCATTGTAAGTATGAAGAGAATAAAGCTTAGCCTAATCAATGATATGGTTGTCTAGAAGAAAGCCATGGGTACTCTCTCTATATTAGTTAACCAACTTGAGAGGTTTCTTCCACTTGTCCCTGGTCATCATCTTCCCAAATAGATACTTACCCTTACTCGTGTGGCTCAACAACTTTCCTTAGGCTAGATCTACTAAGACCACGGGATCTACTGCAATCTACCATAAGCTTATAACTTTATCCTTATTAGACATGCTAAGATCTAACTGTGATCCTCTAAAATCTATTGTGATTTTGTTGTACTGTATCTATGTCTATGGGAGACTTTAAACCAAAGGATTAAGTTGCTTCTTCTTAGTTGGAAACTTAGTGATAATTCCCCAAGACTATTCCCATAAACCAATATCATTCTCTTAAGCCTTAATCAATTTTCTAAGACATCTACATATCTCTTTAAGTTTGACTTAACCCTCATCAATTCTTAATTCTCTATGTCACCTATTTATCTCTTTAGGTTCCTCATTAAGATTTTGAACCTCATTAGCTTAGGCTAATATGCCTTAGGAGTTCTCTTACTCCTCAACTGTTCTTACTTGTAGCTGCTCTTATCATAGATGCTCTCACTGTCTCTATCTAATTTTAGATGGTACATAGAGGAGGACTTATGTAACTACTTTTTCCTCTGCTTTACTTCTTAGCAAGAGCATTCTTAGTAGGAACATTAATCTAACATACATAATGCCTAGACAACTTGCTGCAGGAACTACATACCTACCATAAATATATAGCTCTAACATCATAGATGAAACATTTATTTTCTTAGTATGCATAGCTCTAACACTTGGAGCTTAAGCATATTTTCATATTTGTAAGATAATATATAGCATTTAATGCAAGGAGTGAAAGCTCTTACTTATTACTATATCTCAATCATACCATTCAAACTTCTTATCTCTATTGATAAGAGTTTTATCAATAAGCCGTTAGATAAATAAGAAGAAAATTCTACTATAAAAAACTATTATACTAAAGGAACTTATCTAAGTATATTGATCGATAAGGACATTAAGAAAACTTAGTTTGAGAAGTCTGTGAAATCAGTTTTCCAAAATGTATTTATTAAAGCATCGACCGATTAAAATATTTATCCATAAGTGAAAAATTAGTTTCATAAATCTTGTGAAATATGTTTCATAAGGCATTTATCGATAAAGGCATTTATCAATGAAGATTTTAATAAATCACTCAGTTACTTTGTTTTTCAAATTGTATATGTTTTTAAAGGAATTTTTTGAAGTACTTATCGATAAGGTAAGTTATTCGATAAATCAAGACAAATTGATATGAAATATATTTCAAACTTTATTTACCAAATTAGTACTGATAAGGCAGTTTATCGATAAATATTTCAATAAATAGGTAACATTTCGGTTTCTAATCAAGCACTGTACTAATGATTTTGACAGATTGTGATGGCTTGCTTCTTAAATGATTTATGAAATATTTTTTGAAAAAAATTACATATATGGGATAAGATTAAACATCGAAGAAAGAAAGTTTAAACTTCTGTTAATTGCTTCTTCGATAAATTGGTTATCCTGAAATATTTTGAAATGAATCATGTATTTTAGATAAATCTAAAAGCCTATGTTATAAAAATGATATTTTTCAAAAAGCAGTTCGATAAGGCTATATATTGAAGTCTTATTTGATAAAAACTAAAACTATTTAAATGCAATATGTTAAAAATTTATCGAAATATTTTTTAATAAGGTATATTTTTGATAAACACTTTAATAAATTCAACTGATATTTGAAAATAACCTCAAACCAAACTTTGATAGATTTTGATGTGTTAATCTAAATCATTATGAATCAATTGATATATGTTTAAACTCTTTATCTATCTTTTATGAAACATATTTCTAGATCAATAGTAGGTAGAAACAAGATCAAATGAAAAAAATCCACCAAAAAGTAAAATATGTCAGAATGCATTGCGTTAGCAACCAACAGCTATATTCTTCAACAGCTACTTCAGTGAGTCTAACATATCTAACGGATATTCAAAATGACTCAACTCTAAAAGAATACATAAAAATGATGAAGTTAAGATGTACAACAAAGCACAACAAACATGAACTAGCAATATAAGTGAATCATTCATTACTATATTCATTGTTACTCTGTTTCTCATTCTCTAAATAGAGTATATTTCATTCTTTGAGAGAGAAGCATAGAGAGTGTGATCTTTAGTGTTATCATCATCACTTATATAGAGAGCTAGAAATTTCATTTTTTATTTGAGATATTCAAGAGTGGGATTGTAACCTTACATGGAGAGAGAGACAATATCTTATACTAAGGCACCAATAACCCATGAGTCTTAGAGAATAATGGAACACTCATAGGAACTTTAAGGATTAGATGTAGGCTAAGTAGTTTCATTGAACCAGTATAAATCGTATATGTGCATCTTCTCTTCTTTCATCGGTGATATATTTCTCAATTCAATCTTCGTTTTACAATTTAAGATTAAAATTTTCAATATCACCCAATTCACCCCTCTTAAGTGAAACATCCATTATAACAAATATCATATTTATCTTATATAATTATTTATTATAAAATTATCCTATATAATTATTGAATCAAATATGTGAATTTCAAATGACTAACCATTTTATCTTCATTCATTCTTTTATAATGGATAAACGCACATCCATTTGCACCCTCGCGATCTGTACTAATACATAACCATAACAAAGCAAAAGCAAAACGCTAACTTTTATGCCGTTTCAACCTCTCCAAAGCATACTTAGCTCGTAAAGAAATTTCCTTCCTTAATTATATATTTTATCTTTTAGAGGATCCAATAAATTATCCTTATTCTCTAACTCCATAATACATTACACTGGGACTTGCCTTCCCTCATTCTCTCTTTTCATCCACTCCCCTCATCTTCTCTCTACAATCTTTAGATTAACATCCAACGATCCAGATTTAATATTTTATCAAAATTAATATTTTTATAATTTTATATAAAAGAAGTATAAAAATAAATTTATACTATTAAAATTTATTTGAATAATTCACAACTGTAGTCAGTAGACTATTATTTGAAGGTATATTTTTCTTCTACTTTTTTTATTATAGTTCTAATCTATCAACATAAAATTTTAACAATTTAAATTTATTTATATATTTTTTATAAAATTGTAAAAATATTAAAATATTTTTATAAATATTAAATTAAAATGGTTGAGATTTTAATATAAAGGTTGTGGAGAAAAGACGACGTAAGAAGAGGAAAGTTCCCCTACTACTAGTCTACTACAGTTTGAGGCTAATGGCCCCACATCCTTTACTCTCTTCCCTTTATTCTCACCCCTCTCTCCTTGCTTCGAGCTACTAATCTCTGATTTAATCTTTCTATGCTCTCTGACTCTGGTGATCTCTGCCTCCGCGACGTCGTTTTATACCCATTGATAAGTTAGTGATGGGAGGATATGGTTGTGATTGTGGTGTTGAAGTGGGGTACAAGAAGTCTTCGGCCGGAGGGGCGGGAGGGAAGTAGTGTGGCTGCGGCGCGTGTGAGACACGGTGTGGGCTGAAGAGAGCGTTAGTGGTGCCTGTTGTGGGTGGGACCCATATTCCTCCTAGGACTACAAGCTGAGGTGCAGCTGCCACAGCTACTTGCCGATTTGGACCAGGTCGTCTTGTGTGGAGACGATATTTATGTGAACACAAAAATCCCAAACATTAAAATGAATCAATAAGGAAACATGTGGATATGTGCCATGTGGATATATAGAAAAATGAATTAGTCAAGAATAATGGATTTAATTAAAAAAAAGGGCAAAAGTTTACATTTGACTACCAATTTTTAGTTTGATCCCTGACTCCATAAAGTATTGTTTTCAGTCTTTTAATCATGACAAATTCTTTTTTAGTTATCCACCCAATTTATTGGAACTTTACCCTGACTACATCTGTATCTGACCCACATCGCGCACCTAACTATAGTGGATGAGTCTCCCAACGATGATTTTTTATATACGCAAAGGCTTAAACTCGAGACTTCACATAAGTGATACCAAACCGCTTACCACTTGGACCAATCTCTATTGATAATCATGACAATATTGATATCAAATGATAATTTTTTTAAGAGTTATTATTATTTTGAAAATCAAACTTAATATGTCTATGAAATATCAAGTAAATATCTTTAACCATAATTAGTTAAATACATGAACAATAATTAATTACAGTCATTCAATTAAAACCAAATTATTTACAGTCATTCAATTAAATACATAATTATTTATTTCTAAAATATTTAATTTAGTATGGAACATGTTATGTATTTATATATATTCTATGACTAATAGTTGGTGTTGCCCATAATATTAATAATTACTCTCAGTAGCTATTTTAGACAGTAAAAATAGTGAACAGGCTTATTTTACCTGGAGATGACTTTTAACTTCATCATTGGTCAATCCTTCAACCTTCATCAGCTCCCTAATCTGTTTCGGAGTGGCAACTGTTGATATACAATAAAATTTCAATTATTACAATCCTCTAAATTTGTTAATATGAATTATTAAAATACCTTAATCATTTTCTTTAACGCATTCTCTCATTTTTTTACTTGATTAATATTGAGAAAATATTAATAGAGATAATTTAAAAAAAAAAATAAATATAGGAATTAATATCAAGATCAACTCTTCAATTATATTTTATATTAAAAATTGAAGGAGTTTGAGATTACTGATTAGTTATTGTAAAATCTCATAAAGTATTGCTAATAAAGTTACCTTGAGATCCACCAAGCATCTGAAGAGCATTCACAAATCGCCGGTGCAAGCCCGGTGACCAACACCTTCTTGCTTTCCGTTGACTTTGTGTGGTGGTGGTAGACTTCGAAGCAGTTTTACTTGTTGTTTTTACCTCACACAAAGAAACTGTAATCATCCATTTTCCTTGATCACACCCCACCCCACCACCATTAATATGGCTTCCTCCTTTACCAAAATTATCAATCGTCTCTGAGTATAATTTCTTGCCCTTCATTTGTTTCTTATCAACAGAGGCAAGTGCCAGCTCTAGAAGAGCCTGCAATGGCGTCGATGAATAACACTGATTCGAGCTAATTCGTTCCTTATTATTTGAGAATGGAAGAAAGGGTCCTCCACTAATATTTCTGTGAAGATTATTAGGGCTAACATCGAACCCACCAATCTGATCATGATCAGCTTCTTTATTGGTATTAGCCGATCCAATTGTGGAATATTGTTGCCTGGTTTCTTCACTAGCTTGGCTCCATAACTGAGCAGATATCATCCAATTAGCTTTATCACAATGGCTTGATGCTTTATCAGAACTTTCACAAGTTGATGAATGCTTTAAGGTTATAAATTCTTCCAGAACTGCACTTTTCTTGCCTTCATTTCCTCTCAAAGCCTCAAGTTGCTCCCTTGACTCCTCCAAAGCTGTCCCATGATAGAAGATGATGATTAATCCACGTAAGCTACATATTTTGTGTATGTGTGAGTGTGTGAAGTTAAAGATTTGAATTAAAGGTGTACCGTTGGTGAGAAGTTGCATGCAGAGAGGAAGCTCGCGCTTGAAGGCATCGATCTTGAGGCGTTCATCTTCAAGGCGAGAAACGAATTCTTCGAGCGTGAGGTTGCGAGTTTGATCAGCGAGATGGTGTGGAAAAGATTTGAGAAGCATAGAAAGCTGTGGTGGGGTTTGAAATCAAGGCTGAGCTCAGAAGGTATGGCCATATTTTTCTAATAACATTTACGTACAAACAAACACAACAAACCAGAAGCTATATATAAAGATGATAATACCAGAATAAGTGAAGGGATATGTCATGTTAGGAACAAACAAAGAGAAAAGATGGTGTTTGGCTTCTTGCTTCAGGTGTGGTGGGGACGATGTTGATTGGAACACAAGGAGGATTCCAGGGAGTATCCTCTTATTTTTGAAGGAATAAAGCAGCTTAAGAGACCCAGAAAAGGGATAAAGCGGAGAGGAATAAAAATTCCTTAAAAAAATTTAGGGCAAAAACAAAAGGAATTACAAAATAAGGTTGATTCAGTTTGTAAAAATATATAAAAAAAATGTATCACAAAGGCATGGGTTTAAATCTCACTACAGTTCATGTAAAGACCTTATGTTGCTAAGCTATATTATTTCAATCCTAATACATATATATATATATATATATACTTCTCTGTTCCTTAGTATATAATCTAAGTGGGGAGTTAATGTTGGTTCTAAATATAAGATATATTTTTCATATTTATTAATATTTTTATAAATTATCCCTACTAATATTCATTTAACAATAATCAAATAAGAGAAAAATGAAGAGAACTAAGAAAGATAATTAGGGTACTTTAGAAAAAATATGCCATATTAACTAAATTATTTTAATTTAATCAAATTAATTAAATATGTACTATATTAAGGAAGTATATATGTATATATATCAATATACTTTGATGGGTTATTAAGATTCAACTCATCATCTTGAAGGATTTTGAGTAGGAGAAGAAGTGCATACGTCAATTTGGTAGAAATAGTCTGCTGAATCTCATGTAGCACTAAAGCCTTTTCGAAAAGTTTTTGGTTGGAGAGGACTAATCATTGCTTTTTAGCGGTAGATACTCTAAACTTACCTAAAAAAATAAAAGTCTACTGAATTATTTCACGTTCATTATATCATTCGCTAACACTGGCATCTAACACAGGTAGTTTTATAAAAAAAGAAATCACAGGTAAATTCCAATTTTGTACAGCAATAGATAACGCAAATGGGGAAGAGTGAAAGAATGTGAAGGAGAATTGTGGTGATGGAGAAAGATTAAATATGTCATTCTTTCGTATAACTCCGTTAATATAAATAAAGTCCCTTTTCATAATTTGAATTTTAAATTCAAATTCAAATATTAATTAATTAATCACATAATTAATTCTGGCCATTTTAACTCATTAATGGGCGGCCAAATCTATGAATTTCCAACACATCTAAACTTTGTGTTTTAGAGGAAAGAAGAAAAAGAAAAAAAAAAAGAAAAGGTAATTAGCGAAGCTGACATTAGCGGTTCATGTGATTACTGAGAGCATCGTTGTATGGAACTTTTTGTGTAGTCTTTGTAGGAATATCGCCAATATAAAGTAAAGAGGATTCTTCTTCTTCTTACTGTCTAAGTCCTTTAATTTTTCTTTATTTCTCTTTTATTATTTGCTTTAATATCTTTATCCCCATTATATACTGTCTTTTTCCTTTTTTTATCTGCAACATTAGTGACTCTCAGATTCTCGGGCATCTTCAAATGAAGCTTCATTCTTCATCTGACATTGTATTTTTCTTCTATGGAAATCTAATGTACAACTTATCTATGTGGATAAGTTCAAGGAGTACATATTTAAGAATAATGCAGAAAATTCATTCATGATAAAGTTTTTGTTTGTTTGGAAATAATTATTATCTGCGATTTTTGTAAACGATAAAGTTTTTGAGATTGAGTGTTTAGCATGTAATTTCCTGAGTTCGAAGTTCTAATTATAAAACCAAATAACTCAAATTAATTTTATTCCATTTTTAATTAAGTCCATGTAATCTTTTTTTTTTCTTTTTATCGTGTGCTTATAGTTTTCTCAATTATATTCGTTATCTTCCATATTCTTATAATTTATAAAAGAAATGTTAGTAGCTAATGACTTAGATCTCACTCATGAGATTAATTTTGTCTCATGGATCTAAATAAAATTAAAATCAAACAGATTATATTTCAGATTATATATAGATACAAGAGGACAGTTAATAATAAATAAATTTTATTCCTATCATTTTATTTTTAGAAAACTTGTTTATTTTGTATTTTGTGGCAACTTACATATTTAGTCAACATTCACATTAACTCTAATTAAAATAATAGATTATGAGCACAAAGATTAATGCCTATAACTAATGAAATTGTAAGGGCAAAATGAGAAAGAAAATAATTACAGGGACCTCATTTAAAATTAAGTTAAACAATAAGGACTGATAAATTATTTTTTTTATATAGAACTATGGGTGATGATGTGTGCGCGTGTGGGTAAAGGAGAGGGAAAATTACATATTCAAATGAATTTAACCTGGAGTTTGAATCCACCTAACAACTTTCTTTTGAAGTTTAAAAGTTGAATTGTTGTCGACAAATGGAGTGCATTGAGGGAAATATCTCATCTGAAAAATGAGACGTTAATTTCATCAAAGAATAAATTTAGTTGCGTCTAAGGAAGGAATAACACAAAAATGTGAAAGCCTCCAAAAGAGTGATAAAGGAGTACTGTGATACATGGGAATCTTCTTCCCCATCTAATCTTACTTTCTTGAAGTGAGTAGGAAGGTAACAAGATTCGCCCTTTCATATATTTGAGGAATATTTAATTCTTACTTTTAGATATCAAGTTATAAATAATTTTTTCATTTATTCAATTATGTATTAAAAATATGTTTATATAAAAGGTGAATTATATACATGCACACATGTATGTGTAAGCCTTGACTTCATTACATGTAGTAAAATAGGCTAGTTCACCCTTGGTGCATTAGGCCCAGACCTATATATATGTATGTGGGACTAGAGTGTAAATACCTATAAGAGTTGGGTCATTAGTATAAATATCCCAAGATATTCAAACTAATAGAGGGAGTGGTTATAAGGTAACCACCCCTCTCCTCCATTATCTGATCATGCCTGATTAGGGGAGAACACACACATCCTTATTGTTTTTTTGGAAACAATAGATAGAAGCAATTTTTCGGACGCTGCCCTGCATGAAGAATTGCGCTCTCTTCTCTTGGCAAGACAATAACTCTCTCTTCTCCTCTCTTGTGTGTCTTTTTCTGTGAACCAGAGACCCAAGTCTAGTAAATGTGTCGAGTTGCCGTGTGGGTACCTAAAGTAAGTTAACCAACAACAGGTATGCCCTAAAACCTACAATGGTATCAAAGCCAGGTTCTTATTTTTGTGATTATTTTCGATGCATGAATTTGTCTCTTCTAGTTTTTCACAGTGAGTTTATATTGTAAAAGTAAGAGGGTGAAAAAAGTATCGTCTGTCTCTGCTAGTTTTTGTAAATAACTGTTTTAGCCTCTAAAATTAGTACCATTGAAAAGAGCTCGCAAAAATAATGAGAAAAGACTTCAAGAATATCTAAAACAGATGTAGGAGGATAAAGTTATAGAGGATAGAAGTATTGAGAAAAATTGGGTTATATGAAAACCTCCAATTTAAACTTTAAAAATAGTTCCATTGTGTAGAACTAGCAAAAACGATGGAAAATGACTCCAAAATTGTCAAGAATGGACGTCGGACAATGGAGTTATGGAGGAGGTCGGACCCCCCACCTCTGTAAAACAGGGTCGTCGTGACCCGACTGGAGGTTGAAGATGACCTCTAGCCAAAACGATGCCATTTTGGACATTATATTAAAAAAAAAAGGATGCTGGCGTAAAACCAAAACATAATTTAGGCTACAAAAAGGCCCATAAAAAATTGTTTTGGGTTGTTTGGAGGCCCATCAAAGAAATAAAAACAATGATTTAGGCCAAGGGGTACTGTATGGGGTCAGATAAGTGGATCCAACCTATATCCATAATAATAAAAAAATGAAATTAAAAAACATCTACGAATGGCCATGTGGCTACTAGTAAGTAAGACACGTGGCAGCTTCTGACTGATGCGTGTACGCCACACGCCAGTACTGAGAGTGTGTTTGTCTAGTTTTTTTTAATTTTTTCTAGATTTAATCTTCTAGGGGCATGTGCAGGCACGTCGGTACTCCAATTGAGATGATGTTTTTTCCTAAAAGTCCCTAAAATCAATATCTTCATTTTGGTATATATTTTGTGAAAGGAATTGGAAGACACGCAGCGGAAATTAATTTAAAAATTTTTCCATTCCTTGCCAGGATCTATCGTATGTGTTTAAGTCAAGTGGGAAGAAGCATTACCCTCAATGTTCCTCAGCTACTTCCACAGCTTCTGGTCACGACATTCACAGCTTCTCTCCGCGGCTCGTGCTCCCTTTCCAATCACAAGAAGTCGATAACTCAGGTCAGCTTCCTCTACTGGTATCCACATGACAGCGTTCCAACCACGAATGACGTGCTAGTGTCTCTTGTCCCTCCAGGGCTTTCTCAATAATTCGTCCTCTCCATCTCTATTTCGGCAGTTTCTTATCTGCAAACCTTTTGCAGATTCCCCTTTGGCCTTTCTGTGTTCTATGTGTGTTTCTAAAACGCAGCTCCTAAAATCAGATATATAAGATACTATGCATTTTTTTCTCTCTGTAGCAAATTGGATTTTGGAGTTAATCTTATATTAATTCTGAAATTAATACAATATCATATATTGTATAATTTTATAAGAAAATAATTAAATAAATAATATTAAATTCATCCCATAGATTTAATTACCTATTTATTTAACTTTAAATAAAGATGAGACTGAACTATATTTGATTTATTCTCATAAATCAAATTTGAGATATCATATCAATTTGAATTTCAAATTCAAACGTGATAGGGATTTAATTTATCCTTATAAATTAAATCTTATAAATATCTCTTATATGAGATATCCTATCAATTTGAATTTCAAATTCAAACATGATAGGGATTTAATTTATCTTTATAAATTAAATCTTATAAATATCTCTTATATGAGATATCCTATCAATTTGAATTTCAAATTCAAACGTGATAGAGATTTAATTTATCCTTATAAATTAAATCTCATATATCTCTTATATAATATATATATACGAATATAAATATAAATAAATATATACATCCACTCTAGACCATTCATTGAATCTAGACACATCTTAGATTCAATGAATCTGGACATCATAGCTCGCGTTGGGCTATTTTGTGTGCGACCCTGTAGGCCCATATGAAGTTAGTAGTGGGCCATTTGCTATATTGGCCCACAAGTCGCAAGCGATCTCTAGCAAGACATAACGACAACCCAAATCATATGAGGATCGTTAAACGATGTAACTTTTTATACAACCATATCATGTCCCTTCTGTCACGCGATATTTTGGTTATGGTTGAGGCATGGATAATGTTATTCTCCTATTCCTGACCGTTACTTTCTTGATCCCTAAGTAGTCTGACTATAGAAATGGAACTACCTTTCCATTACAGTATGGCCATACATTTCTCAGACTCACTCATCGAGGGACCCAGTAATATCTCTCTACGAATGTGAGGGACAAATTCCATCTTGACCATTAACATTCCTCCGCATAAAAAACCACTAAGCCCGAATATAGTCTTTATGATCACTCGATCAAAAGTGACTTTTGACTAGGTCAAAGCTGAGCGTTTGTCATGTAGGAATCCATGATGATCTCAGGTCAAATGGCATATTGACATGGTTTGTATATGAGAGAAGCTTATGACGTTACCCATGCAGTTCTCTCATAGCTGGTCGGTCCAACACCTTGTACTCTTACATGTGCCTATGACTTTGATTTATATCTCTATACATCTTCAAAGTCATACTGGTCTTATTTCATCTGTGCTCCCGCATATATGACCGACCAGGGATATTTAGGATAAGATCTTGAATTATCCAAGGATCGTCATCACAGTAAACATGTAAATAATATGATAATACAATTAATAAATTCATAAATTAATAATGTTCATAAGACAATGATTGGCCCCTAGGGCATGATTTCCAATATTTTGTCCATTTTGTGGCCAATTTTAGACCTATTTAAAAGTATCCAATATATATTTTGGCACTTTTTGGCACTTTTAGATGTTTAAAAATTCCATAATATTATGAACAAATTTATCATTGAATTTCTATGTGAACATGAGTCAAATGACTTTAAGTAGCACTAAAATTACTAAATATAATTCTTTAAACTCCTCACATCTAGATGATAAAGTTCTAAAAAATGAACCTCAGAGTGAGAATTTAGATCCTATATTTCTTGAAGAAGATATGTAAAAGATTATAAAGATGAATGGTTCAAAAGAAGATCTTGATTAGGACCCTAAAAAAAATCTAGATGCAGGTCTAGAAGGGGATCTTGAGCAGAACCCTGAGGAGGATCATGAGGATCTAGTAGACCTCGCATCCCCAAATCTTGAGGATCATGAGGATTTGGGCGCTAATTTGTCTAAGGCTTGTTGCTTAACATAGACCTCGCATCTTCAAATCTTGAGGAAAGACAAACTAGGCGTCTTCCCAGTCCATATCTCATAAGGAGTCTTTTTAATTGCCTTAGATGGAACACGATTGAGTGTGAACGCAGTTGTCTCTAGGGCATGGCCCTAAAAGCAGGGCGGAAGATCTGTTTGACTCATCATGGATCGAACCATATCTAATAGTGTTCGATTCCAACGTTCAGAAATGCCATTCCATTGTGGTGTCCCTAGAGGAGTCAATTGTGAGACTATCCCATAACTCCTAAGATGATCTATGAACTCTTGGCTCAAATATTCACCACCATGATCAGATCGAAGGGCTTTAATTGTTTTGCCAAGCTGGTTTTGTACTTCATTTTGAAATATTTTAAACTTTTCAAAAGACTCAGATTTATGTTTCATTAGATAGATATACCCATATGAATGTTATAAAGTACGAATAACCTCCTCTGGCATTTATGTTCATCGGTCCACACACATCTGTATGTATGAAGCCCAATAAATTAGTGGCCCTCTCACTGTGCCTAATGAAAGGTGACTTTGTCATCTTTCCTAACAAGCAAGACTCGCAAGTGTCATATGATTCAAAATCAAATGAGTCTAGAAATCCATCTTGATGGAGTTTAGAAATGCATTTCTCATTTATGTGGCCCAGACAACAGTGCCAGAGGTATGTGGGATTTAAATAGTTTGGTTTGACCCTTTTGGCGGTTATGTTATAGATATTTCCATGATTGGGTTGTTCCAAATTTAATATGTAATGATCAACATGCAAATCACCATGAGCATAGAAAACATCATTACGATAAATAGAACATCTACTATTCCCAGCAATGGAAGTGAAACCTTCCTTATCCAAATAAGAAAGTGAAACAATGTTACTACTTAAAGTAGGAACATAATAGCAATTGTTCAAAACTAACAAAAGCCCAGTGGCCAGAACTAATTCATAAGTGCCTACAGCTAACGCAGTAACCCTTGCTCTGTTTCCAACTCGTAGGTCAACCTCGCCCTTTTTCAGCTTCCTATTGTCCTTTAGTCCCTGCACATTTGTACAAATGTGAGAACCACACGCAGTATCTAATACCCATAAGGTGGAAGTAGAAAGATGAATGTCTATAACATAAATACCTGAAGCGATAGCCCCACTATCCTTCTTGTTCTTTTTCAGATCTTCGAGGTAGAGTTTACAATTCCTCTTCCAATGACCAGGTTCATTGCAGAAGAAGCAGACTCCTTCCTTCGGAGGCTTTGCCTTCTTTGGTGTAGGCTTGGTTTCGGGGCTTACCTGACTCTTTGGTCTTACCTGATGAGCCATGACCCTTCCCCTTGCCTTTACCTTTCTTTTTCATACCCTTTCCTTTCTGAACCATCAAAACACTACTGGGCTTCTTCTTAAGACTTGGCTCAGCAGTTTTAAGCATCCCATGTAGTTCAGAAATAGATTTCTCCATGTTGTTTATGTTATAGTTCATGACAAACTGGTCATAACTTTCTGGGAGTGAGTTCAAGATTAAATCCGTAGCTAACTCCTGGCTCATGGGAAATCCAAGTCTCTCAAGGTGATCAATGTACCCCTTCATCTTTAAGACATGAGTACTGACTGATGCACCTTCAGCCATCTTGTAGGAATATAAGGCCTTAGTGGTCTCATACCTCTCTTGCCTTGCCTGTTGCTGGAATATTTCCTTGAGATGCACAATCATCTCATAAGCTTCCATGTGTTCCAGATCTCTTTGGAGCTCCTGAACCATAGTGGCTAGCATCAATCATCCCACATCGACAGAGTCTTCCTTATGCTTCGTGTAAGCATCTCTCTGAGCTTTAGGAGCATTGGCTACTGGCTCCTCAGGAATGGGTTGATGTAGGACATGCGCCTTTCTTTCCTTCTTGAGAACAATTCTCAAGTTCTTAAACTAGTCAAGAAGGTTTGTCCCATTGAGTTTGTCCTTCTCAAGGACAGATCGCAGCGATAATGTAGCAGTATTACTAGTCGTCATGATTCTACAATTAAAATATACAATTTAATTAGTAATCTCCCACTGAATAAATAACCCTCAATGTAATAGTTAGTGAGCTATGATCCATATTGGGCTCAAACTTAAGTCCGCTTTGGCAGGACGCTTAAATTAAGTTATTTAGGTAGGTAACACCTTTACTAATTACATCAAATGTAACTCTTAGATGTTCATGGAATCCTATCATCATATGATCTGGCATATTTTTAATCCCATCTAATGCCTTGAGACCCAAAACCGTTTTGTTAATCTCAATTAAGTCAAACAATAATAAACATGTGAGAGTAGCACCATTACTCTTGCTTATCTCCCCAAGATAACTCAAAAGCACCCACTTTGATGGAGTCCAAAATTGAGCAATCGAGGTTTTGACAAGTGTTCATAAATTGACAGCATTATGACTTCAGATTTCATTTAGAGGGCTTAATTTAACTGTTTGGTTTATAAGAATGTATGTTTCTCAGTTTGTATCTCATACAAGTAATATGCATGTGCTGATATAATCATAAGATGCATAATTTAAACGTGATACAATATGGCTAACCTATCCTAAGTCCCCTCAAGCCAATGAGAGGATCTCTCTAGTAAGAAAAGGGAAATTATATATAGAAACCTCTTTTAACATTCGAGGGGAGTGAGATAAGAAGAGAAGGTACATTGAGAGTATATATATAGGAAGGCATTACACGCAGGCCGTATTTAAAAATTACAACACTTGCAATCTAGAGCCATATTGTTCACCATACCCAAGCATTCAAGAATCATCATTCAAATTTAATTGCAGGGCAATTGATGTTTCAAATCTAGAACATTCACAAAATAACATATGTTACGGTTATGTTGCGCTATGAACAGGTAGCCATGGTGGTCCCGCGAGCTAGTTAGCGGGCGGGGTTTGTGGGCAGCGCCCCAAGAAAAAAATTTTTGCTTTATAAATAATCACGAATCTGAATTCGGTTTTGTTGGACCCCATCTACGTTAATTGATCAAATCAAAACGTATCACCACCAATTTCAATTCCCTTTTAGATTCCTTTAATGTCATACATAACACGGATCCCTTATATGTCACACATAAAACGCATATTATATGATCAGCTATGACTAACACATATCATATGAATCAACAATCAAGCCTAACTTAAACACAAAACGGCATGGCTCTGATACCATTGAAAGGAATTGGAAGACACGCAGCAGAAATAAATTTAAAATTTTTTCCATTCCTTGCCAGGATCTACCATATGTGTTTAAGTCAAGTGGGAAGAAGCATTCAATGTTCCTCAGCTACTTCCATAGCTTCTGGTCACGACGTTCACAGCTTCTCTCCGCGGCTTGTGCTCCCTTTCTGATCTCAAGAAGTTGATAACTCAGGTCGGCTTCCTCTACTCGTATCCACACGAACAGTGTTCCAACCACGAATGACGTGCTAGCGTCTCTTGTCCCTCCAGGGCTTTATCAAGAATTCATCCTCTCCGTCTCTATTTTGGCAGTTTCTTATCTGCAAACCTTTTGCAGATTTCCCTTCAGCCTTTCTGTGTTCTATGTGTGTCTCTAAAACGCAGCTTCTAAAATCAGATATATAGGATACTATGCATTTTTTTTTCTCTCTGTACCAAATTGGATTTTAGAGTTAATCTTATATTAATTCCAAAATTAATACAATATCATATATTGTATAATTTTATAAGAAACTAATTAAATAAATAATATTAAATCCATCCCATATATTTAATTACCTATTTATTTAACTTTAAATAAATATGAGACTGAACTATATTTGATTTATTCTCATAAATCAAATTTGAGATATCATATCAATTTGAATTTCAAATTCAAACTTGATAGGGATTTAATTTATCCTTATAAATTAAATCTTATAAATATCTCTTATATGAGATATCCTATCAATTTAAATTTCAAATTCAAACGTGATAGGGATTTAATTTATCCTTATAAATTAAATCTTATAAATATCTCTTACATGAGATATCCTATTAATTTGAATTTCAAATTCAAATGTGATAGAGATTTAATTTATGCTTATAAATTAAATCTCATATATCTCTTATATAATATATATATATATACGAATTTATATATATATGAATATAAATATAAATGAATATATACATCCACCCTGGACTATTCATTGAATCTGGACATGTTGTAGATTCAATGAATCTGGACATCATAGCTCGTGTTGGGCTATTTTGTGTGCGACCCTGTAGGCCCATATGAAGATGGCAGTGGGCCATTTGCTATACTAGCCCACAAGTTGCAAGCGGTCTCTAGCAAGACATAACGACAACCCAAATCATATGAGGATCGTTAAACGATGTAACCTTTTATACAACCATATCATGTCCCTTCTGTCACGCGATATTTTGGTCATGGTTGAGGCATGGATAATGTAATCCTCCTATTCCTGACTGTTACTTTCTCGATCCCTGAGTAGTCTGACTATAGAAATGGAACTACCGTTCTATTATAATATGGCCATACATTTTTCAGACTCACTCATCGAGGGACCCAGTAATATCTCTCTATGAATGTGAGGAACAAATTCCATCTTGACCATTCACATTCCTCCGCATGAAAAAGCACTAAGCCCGAACATAGTCTTTATGATCACTCAGTCAAAAGTGACTTTTGACTAGGCCAAAGCTGAGCATTTGTCATGTAGGAATCCATGATGATCACAGGTCAAATGGCATATTGACATGGTTTGTATATGAGAGAAGCTTATGACGTTACCCATGCAGTTCTCTCATAGCTGGTCGGTCCAACACCTTGTACTCTTACATCTGCCTATGACTTTGATTTATATCTCTATACATCTTCAAAGTCATACTGGTCTTATTTCATCTGTGCTCCCGCATATATGACCGACCAGGGATATTTAGGATAAGATCTTGGATTATCCAAGGATCGTCATCACAGTAAACATGCAAATAATATGATAATACAATTAATAAATTCATAAATTAATAATGTTCATAAGACAATGATTGGCCCCTAGGGCACGATTTCCAATATTTTGTCCATTTTGTGGCCAATTTTAGACCTATTTAAAAGTATCCAATATATATTTTGGCACTTTTAGATGTTTAAAAATTCCATAATATTATGAACAAATTTATCATTGAATTTCTATGTGAACATGAGTCAAATGACTTTAAGTAGCACTAAAATTACTGAATATAATTCTTTAAACTCCTCACATCTAGATGATAAAGTTCTAAAAAATAAACCTCAGAGTGAGAATTTAGATCCTATATTTCTTGAAGAAGATATGTAAAAGATTATAAAGATGAATGGTTCAAAAGAAGATCTTGATTAGGACCCTAAAAAAAATCTAGATGCAGGTCTAGAAGGGGATCTTGAGCAGAACCCTGAGGAGGATCATGAGGATCTAGTAGAAAAGCCTCTTCTTTAGGATCTTTAATTTGATGTTCACATATTCTGGATCTAGCTCTGTGTCTTCTCTTCCTAAACTTATGAATGGGGAAGAAGAAGTAATCAAACCCAAGTACCCTAACTTTGGCTAGGATGACAGCTAAGATCAAGCAGCCAAACTTACAAACATAAAAGGCATTTATAAATTTCTCCATAATTATGCCAAGTTCATGACTAATAAGAAAGAAAACTTCTACAGTAAAGTCATGATAGAATACATAAGACAATTAAAAGGTATAGACTAGAGTACCATAAAATCTTCATAGGTTTAAGCTATAGAGATAACTACATAATTTATGCTTAAGTCATCAAATTTTATTCTTCTATTATCTTGAATCATATCTTTTAAGTTCTGGCACTCCTTATGTTTTATATTGCTATTGTAAACATGATTTCATGTATTGTAACTGGAAAACAAGTCTTATTTTATTTAAAGGAGTTCATTTAAAATGCAATTTGATTATTCGTGTATAATCTATACATGCTTCTTATAAGTGGGAGCTTTTAGAAGATGGATCTTCTAAAAGTAATGTTTTATTGTTAAAGTACTCATATAGAATTCTTGATAGCACATAATGATTATTGCTTGTATCTGTGTGATGGGAGGTACAAACGTATGCTCCTGATCGTAGATCTTGTAGTGTCATTATTTTCTAGTCAATAATAATATCAGTACATGACATTGTATTCTTCACTGTGCTATATGATTAAAATGTTCTCTAGTATAATTCTCTTTAAAAAGAGAACCCAAATTTGCCTAAGAATTAAAAATGGAAACTAAGAACATTATTTCTGAAAAAATAAAGGCAAAAACTTAAAAGGGACAACTGAGATATTTGGTATCGAAAGGTCTAATACATCTTAGAGGAACAAGATTTTATTAAACCTTTGACGACTGCTATGGTTGAACCTAAAGCTGGGAATCTGGCCCAGAACAAGAGAGACCAAGAGGCTTACTAGGCTTGGAGGAAGATAAATAACATAGCTAGAATTACACTTCTTGGTACCATGGCAGATGAAATCATGTGTGAATTTGAGACGCACAAAACCGCTCAAGCCATATGGATTGTACTAAAGGATAAAGTTGGAAGTGTTTCTCCTACTAAGGTTAGGAGGTTGACAATTAAGTTCAACACCTATAAGCTTACGCCAAACACTCCTATGAAGCAACATTTGAGAGAAATGACCAACATGATCAGAGAGCTGAAGGAAGCTAGTCTTACCTTGTCTGACGAATAGTAAGTGCAAGCTCTGATCAGATCACTCCTTACTGGTTGGGGCATATGAAAGTCAAATTAACCTAAAATGAAAACATCCTTACTTTTAACGATATAGCTAGGTATTTGGAGCTGGAAGATAAGCATCTAGAGGCTTATAGAACCTCTGGACATGCCTATTTGACTGAGTATGCTGGCACTTCCCATTCAAAGCCCTATTTTAAGGAAGGCATAAATTTCCAAAAGAAAAGGAAGAAGGGCGGTCCTCAAGAGTGGGAAGAAAGGGAAGAAGGGCACTCCATATGCTAAGGCCAAGAGTGGGTCTTATTCTTTTTTTCCATATTTAATATTCTAGGGGCACATGAGATAGAGTTAGGGCTCCGATTGAGGTATGTTTGTCCTTAAAAATCTTTATTTTGATATATAATTTACCTATTTTTAGGGGAAATTTAAACATGTTTGATAGTATTCAATATATTTTTTGGTATTTTTAGGTGTTTAAAAATTCTAGAAAATTATGACAATTTATATTATTTAATTCTTAAGTGCAAATGAGTTAACATACTTCAAGTAGCACTGAAATAACTGAATATGCTATGTTAAGTTTCTTATATTAGGATGATGAAGGTCCAAAAACTGAACCTCAAAGTGATGATTCATATCCTAAACATTTTGAAGAAGAAGATTGGGAGGAGCTTGTAAAGATTAATTATCCAAAAGAAGATCTTTATGAGGACTCTGAAGTAAATCTAGGTGCAGATCCAGAAGGCGATCTTGAGCAGAACCTTAAGGAGGATGATAAGGAACTAATAGAAGATCTTCTACCCAAGGAGTTTCAATTGATGTTCACATATTCTGGATGTAACTCTGTGTCTTCTCTTCCTGGATAACTTATGAATAGGGAAGAAGAAGTAATCAAACCTAGTACCCTAGCTTTGGCTAGGAGAATAGCTAAAGATCAAGTAGCTAAACTCAGACATAAAAGGCATTTATAAAGTTCTTTATTATTGTGCTGATTTTATAACTAACAAGAAAGACACAAAATTATATATTAAAGTCATGATGGAATACATAAGACGAGTAATAGGTGGAGTTGGAGCACTAGAAAACCTTTATGGGTTGACGCTATAGAAAGAACTTCAAAATTTATGCTTAAGTCACCCAAACTTAAAACTAAGGAGAGCTATTCTTAAATTTTTCCCCATTGTTATCTTGATTAATGTCTCTTAGTACTAGCATTCCTTATGTTTTATTGCTTTTGAAGGCATAATTTGATGTATTGTAGATAGACTGCATGTCTTACTTTATTTAATAAAGTCTTTTTAAATTGTAATTTGATTATTCCTATATAATATAAGCATGTTTATTATAAGTGGAAGCTTTTAGAAGATAAGGCTTCTAACAGTTGTGTTTTAGTGTTAAAGTACTTGTATAGAATTCTTGATAGTACATAATGATTATTTCTAGTATATGTGTGATGGGAGGTATAAACGTATACTTATGATCATGGATCTTGTAGTGCCATTATTTTCTAGTCAAGAATAATATAAGTACATGACATTATATACTTCATTGTACTATATGACTGAAATGTTCTATGGTACAATTCTCTTTATTAGAGAACCTAAATTAATTGCAACTAAGAATATTATTATTGAACTAAATAAAGGTGGAAATTCAATGGGGATAAGTGGGATATATGGTATCAAAAGGTCCAGCACATCTTATAGGAACAAGATGCCATTGAACCTTTGATAACTACTATGGTTGAACCTGAAACTAGGAATACGGTCTAGCACAGGAGATACAAGGAGGCTTACCAGGCTTATAGGAAGAAGAATAACATATCTAGAATCATGCTTTTTAGTACCATGGCAGATGACATCATTTGTGAATTTATGATGCACAAGACTGCTCAATCAATATAGATTACACTAAAGGATAAAGTTGGCGGTGTTTCTACCACTAAGCTTAGAAGGTTGATGATTAAGTTTGACACCTATAAGCTTAAGTAAATACTCCTATAAAGCAACATTTGAGAGAAATGGCCAACATGATCATAGAACTAAAAGAAGCTGATCATACCTTATATGATAAATATCAAGTATAAGCTGTGATCAAATTGTTCCCTACTGATTTGGGAGCATGTGAAAGTCAACTTAATCCACAATGAAAACATCATTACTTTTAACGATGCATCTAGGCATTTGGAGTTAGAAGATCAATGTTTGGAGGCTTACAGGACCTTTGGATAGGCCTATTTTACTGAGGATGCTAGCACTTTTCAATCAAAGCCCTATTTCAAGAAAGCCAAGAAGTTCCAAAAGAAAGAGAAGAAGGGCGATCCTTAATTTCGAAAGGTCAAGAAGCAATTCAAGAAGGTAAATAAAGATAGAAACTAGAAATACGTGTGAAATGGCTCATCTTTTGGTAGCTAAATTATTTGACCTGAATATGGTCAAATGATTTACCTACCAAAAGATGAGTCATTTCGTACGTAATTATTCTAAATAGGCTGAGAGCAAAAATGTATTAGTAAATTATGTGAATTCACATGCCTCATATGTTTATAGTATTATTTTCCTAAAGGAAATCATTTCTACTTGAGTTATTGATTCATGCTCCAAAGACCATGTAATTATCAGAAAGTTCAGGGACCTAAGTGTAATTATCAGAAAGTTGAGCCGAAATAGGCCAAAAATGTCTGAAATCATATTAGACTCAAATTTTGTCGGCAGATAGACAAAATTATTTTGGTCAGTTTAGTGCAACACAGAATTTTGATTTAAGGTCCCGATTAATTAATATAAATTTCTGAAGTTACAATATTATTCAGACATCAGAATCAGATGAAAATTTATAGGAAATTCCTATATTTAATGTAAGAATTTATAAATTTAATAGAGTCAAAAAAGGAATCCTATAGAATCATTACGGGATTTTATGGCGAAATAAAATACCCGATAAATAGAATCTGGAGAGTTGTCTTGTGAATTGGGCCATAAAGGCAATAGAGACAATGAGCCCATATTAAGGCCGAAATGGCGCCATCATGAGACCATTAAGGTGACTAGACAGTTAAGTGGGTCAGAGACTAGAACAGTCCAAGAAAAGTGCAAAATTAAGAAAATGCCCCTAGATGCCCATACTGTACTAGTAAAGGATGAAGGTCATTATGATCATTTTGGATAGGCCCAAAACATGGGACATAGTATAAATATGATTATTTCGAGCCATTATATGCCCTGAGGCAGTGTAAAGAGGGGTAAAATGACAATTATGCCCTTAGGGCTAGTACAATGCAAGAAATGACATCAAGGGTATTTTGGTCATTTTTCATGGGATAGATTTAGATAAATATTTAGTATATCATTGTAAATGGTATGAGAAGCCTATACATTGATGTCCAGGACAAAATACATATCCTGGTATATTATAAAAAATTAGGAACAGAAAGCAATCTGGTTGTTGTGAAACTGCTCCGATCGGTACCGTGTTGGACTGGAATTTTTTAGAAACTTCCTTGCATGCAAATGGTGCCACATACCCCCATGAGGTGTCCCTTGAGTTGTCCCACATGATGTCATAATTATTCTTTTTGGAAAAAGTTAAATTTAAGATTAAATGCGAGCCCTTAGATCAAATAGTACACAAATCAATCTTGGCCATTGATTTTCCATGGATTTTGGCTATAAATACCCCCCAAATCTGAACCAAAACATGAAGCACATGAACCCTTGGGGAAACTCTTGCAAAATGAAAACTCAAGCCAAGACAAAGAAGATTCAAGGTATTAAAGTTCAAGCAAGCTGGAGATTAAAAGTAAGCAATCTCTCCTATCTTATTTTCCTTTGATTTGGGAGCTTGAACTTAGGGTTTTCATGGGGGGAAATTTGAGTTTTCTCTAAGGGGTGGTGCTGCCCAAAAAACTTAGATGAAAGGGGAAAGAAGAAATTAAAGTTAGAAACATATGTTGAAGCTTAAACAAGCTAGTAAAGTGAATGGTTGTTGAATCAAATTGATATTCTTGACTTTGCCATAGTGTACCCTATTCGGTCTGCACTGTTCATAAGGGAAAGAAATGGAATTTCAATGATTTAATGCTTCCATTGAATTTATATGATGTTTTTGTGTAGGTTTGGAAAGGTTTTGAACCTTGGAAACATTAAAATCTCAAGATTGTAGTTTTTGAAATCCTTCATAGTACTGTTTACTCACATGAACAATGACTGTATTGATGGTTCCAATGGGTTTAAAATGAAAAGTTGTAAGGTAAAGTGGAGAAACAAGTATGGGAAGCATTAAAATCAAAATGAGAATTTTTGAAAGAATTGTGTGCATGTGTTTGGTTCTATACAGCAGGCCATGAAGGAGCTGGAATTTCATGATTCTAAGCTCATAAATGGATTCAAAATATGAAATTGTGTAGGTTGAAGTCAAGATATCAATTGGTTCAAGAGCCAAGTAGATTAGTGAAGATTAGAGAAAGTTATGATAATAAAGAATGTAATAAGGTTAGTCTTGAACATGGTTGGAGTTCATGAGTCCTAATGAATTATGTGGTGAATATGAATGTGTTTATAACCTTCAAACATCCAAGAAGATGTTGGGAAGGGATTTACATAAAGGCTTCATGGTTGGAAAGCTAGGGAGCAAGTGCAAAAGATCAAGAGAAAAGCTTAAGTGCAAGGTAGTGAACTTACCTCTTTATGTGCTTGATGTGGTATGCTTATGTGTTGACATGTATATGATATTTGAATGATGTCGTGACATGATAAATGATGTTGAATGTATTGTGAATAACATATTTTCCATGGCCATGCACTTTATGTAAGGGTATATAGCATGATGGCATGTCACTAATCAAAGAAAGTTTAATGAAATTATATATCATGCATTAGCATCCATCTTGTATATTTAAGTAGTAATGTTTGCTACTGAGATTCCCTAGAATCTCACTCTCCCATAACCAACCAATTTAGGTCAAGCATGATGGAAAATGTATGCATGGAGAAGAGCTAAAGAATGGAAGTAATTGAGATCCTAGCATATGCTATCGATTATCTATGTATGTAAATGCCCTATAAGGTGTCCATCTATGTGATGAAACTTTTTGTAATACTTATAGCATATGTACATGATGTATATGAATATTGAGAAGCTTATTTGATGGCTTATACATGCTGGAACAATTATTGAAAGTGAAAGAAAGGAAACTGAAATGGTAAAAACGTAGGTCCTAAAGTAGTTTTGTTGTGGCTTCAGTTTGACCTAGCAAATGAAGGAATTATTTCATGAAATTTTATATGCGTGTTGCGCACATCTAGAGATTTAATTGCATAAGTAGAATGTTTCATTTTGATGTGTATATGAAGAGAAATGAATTTCCAAATTAAGGGACCAGAATCTATTTCTAGTGTTTTTGACCAAATGAACAGTAAACTTCAACGAATAAACTGTATTAATTGGCTAATAATTTAGTCTGAAAATTATTTTTACCTTAACTTTTAAGATTTTATCTTCACGTAGATTTTTGAACCACTTCATTTCAATTTTTATAGAATTACTTATGATTTTTGAAAGTTCATTGCGTAATCTGGAATACCATATGAACAGTAACCTGAGAAAGAGTAAAAATTCATATTTGGCTAAGGGACTTCCAAGGTCTTATAAATGGTTCTAAATGCTACTGAATGGTAAATAAGATGTATAAAAGTAAGGATGTTACAGACATCATAAAGATGAAGTTGAAGAATTTGGGTATAGATGGTGATAATATCTAGACTTCAAGTTGTACTTCATTTATAATAGATCCATAACGATGTACACTCTTATAGTGTAAGAGTAACACCGTAGCATGTGATTCATGTCATATATGCTAGAAGAACCACAAAAGGGAAGCAAGCGAAAGATCCCTTCTTTATTACTGTGTGAGTCTGATTCGCACGGGCTATCGTCATCCTATGCATCAAAATAAAATAAATTGCACCCTATTAATGTAGTATAAGGCACAACCCTATCGTTCTTCTTGAGGAACCTTTTTATTGGAACTCTAACAAACTGGTGACAAAACCATTGAAAACATGAGTGAAAGTAAAATTTAGTTTTTGGGTTTGATTGATTTTTGAAGTAATAAAATAAAAGTACAGTAAAGTAAATATTTTTGTATTTTTGATTAAGTTGGAAACTGAGTGGATTTTGAAAGGAATGTGTTGAGATAGACTCTGGATGATGGAAAACTATCTATCCTTGCTCTTAATATAATATGGGGTTTTAAACTAAGTCTTAAAAGAAACCTCAATCGATCGATTGAGTCCATAACATTAGCATTCCTTAAACTCCTTTGATTAAAGCTAGTTTAAAAACTCTTAATAAAATGTTAAAAGCCACTTAGCGTGCAATTTAAATAAGATGATGTAGATGCCCTCAAATGACCATCGATTGATGACCATAGATTTCAAGCAATTGAATTAGTTAGCAACGATCGTTGATAAAAAACCCAATTATCCAGAAATCGAAAATGAAATATTCATATTAAACTAATATCCAAATCATCCAAATTCAATTACAAAACTTAATCTCAGAATAATCAATCGATATCCAATCATTACTCATAAAATAAAAATCCTAGATCTAGGAATTCAAAAAATAGAGAAAAGGTGAGCTTAAAACAGAAAACTCCCCATGTGCACTGCAGTCCATGAGCTCAAGATATGTGATCCATTACCAAGAGACTAAAGATTTAGCCTCTTATGACTCCTACTGTGCCACAATCACTGTCCAGATACGATGCCATCAAGAAATCAGAAAGAGGTGATGGATTAATGATGTAGAGATATGAGATTCTGTGGAAAGGTGCAGAAAGATGGAAGATGAGTGTGTAGGTTGTAGGGAAGGTGTAGAGAGGATTCGAGTACTGCTTCTTAGCCTAATCAGGTCCAAAAACTAGCCCCTTGTCATATCCTAATTTTTCCCTATCTGTATAATGCTGATAGAGGAAAGAGGTTTGAAAAGGATTGTGACAATGATCGGAAGGAATAATAAAGGTTAGATGAGTCTTGAAGGAAGAGAGGGAGTAAATTGAAAAGTTCTATAGTAAAAAATGAAAGTAGAAGTAAAAGTTGGGCCAAAAGTTGTAATTACCAAAAGTTAAGGGACTTAAATGTAATTTATCAAAAGTTCAAAGGCAAAAATGTAATTATGAGAAAATTGAGCCAGGAAAGGCCTAAAACTGCTCAAAAATAGTTTAGTCCCAAATTTTACTAGTAAGTAGAGAAAATTATTCTGATCAGTTTAACGCAACACAGATTTTTGATTTGAGGTCCCGATTAATTGATATGAATTCCTAAAGTTAGAAAAAATTATTACAGTATTTTTTGGACCTCAGAATTAGATTAAACTTTATAGTAAATTTCTATAATTAATATGAGAATTTATAAAATTGACAAAGTCAGAGAACGAATCTTGTAGAAAATTTTAAGGGAATTTACAGTGTAATAAATACCTGATAAATACATTTGGGAGAGGTTTCTCGAGATTTATGCCATAAAGGTAATGAACCCATCTAAAGGCCCAAAATGGCATCCCAAAGGCCCAGTAAGATGGTTGAATAGTTAAGTGGGTCAAAGTTCAGAGGAACCTCGGAAAAGTGTGAAATTACAAAAATGCCCCTATGTTATAAGATTGTACCAGAGGAGGATGGAGGGCATTTTGGACAGGTCAAAAATATCCAAGAAAGTACAAGGGTGATTAGTTAGAGCAAGTATATACTCTGATAAGAAGTAAATAGGTGTAAAATGACAATTATGCCCTTAGGGTTAATATAATGCAATATGGTGAACCAAGGGCATTTCAATCAGTTGCCAAGGGATCTGTAATTGAGTTTTGACCCTGTCCAAGAGTGTCAATGGTTGGAAGAATCTGGATACTGGATTTAAGGTCAGAAAGCATATTATGAAATCTCAAAAATTAGATTTAGAAAGCAGACTGGTTTTTGAGAAATCAGACTAAGCCGGTACCGGATTGGACTGGAATTTTTCCAGAAGCTTCTCCCCTTGAAATGGAGACACATGCCCTATGAGTTGTCCCTTGGTGATTTCATGGATGATGTCACAATTAATGTTTTAGAAAAATTAAATTCAAGATTAAATGTGAGCCATTAGATCAAATAGTATACAAAGTAATATTGGCCATTGATTTTCCATGGGATTTGGGTATAAATACCCCCACAAATTCTGAAGCAAACCTTGAAGGAGAACCCTTGGGGAACCTCTTGCAAAATGAAAACTCAAGCCAAAACAAAGAAGAATCCAAGGTCCAAAGTTCAAGCAATCTAGAGATTAAAGGTAAGCAATCTATCATAGCTTATTTCCCTTTGATTTGGGAACTTGAACTTAGGGTTTTTATTGAGGAAAGTTGAGTTTTCCCTAAGGTGTTGTGCTGTCCAAAAACCTTAGATGAAAGGAAAAATAAGAAATTAAAGTTAGAGTTATGTGATTGAAGCCTAAACAAGATAGTTATGTGATTGGTTGTTGAATCAAGTAGATATTCTTGACTTTGCCATGGATGAACCTGTTTGGTATGCACTGTTCATGATGGAAGGAAATGGAATTTCAATGATCTAATGCTTCCATTGAATTTATATGATGATTTTGTGTAGGATTGGATAGGTTTTGAACCTTGAAAGCATTGGAATTCCAAGTTGTAGTTTTTGAACTTCTTATCTATTAATGTTCACTCGCATGAACATTAATTAGAATTTCATGATTTTGATGTTTCCAATGGTTGTAAAATGAAAAGTTGTGGGGATAAAGTGGAGAAACAAGTATGGGAAGCATTAGAATCAAAATGGGAATTTTTGAATGAAAATAGGGTGTTATGTAATTCTGTATAGAACAGTGCATAGGATCTAGAATTCCATGATTCTAAGCTCATAAATACATTCAAAAGATGAAATTGTGTAGGGTGAAGTCAAGATATCAATTGGTTCAAGAGCCAAGTAGATTAGTGAAGATTAGAGAAAGTTATGATAATAAAGAATGTAACAAGGTTAGTCTTGGACATGGTTGAAGTTCATGAATCCTAATGAATTATGTGGTGAATATGAATGTGTTTAGCACCTTCAAACATCCAAGAAGATGTTGGGAAGGGATTTACATAAAGGGTTCATGGTTGGAAAGCTAGGGAACAAGTGCAAAAGATCAAGAGAAAAGCTTAAGTGCAAGGTAGTGGACTTACCTCTTTTTGTTCTTGATGTGGTATGCTCTTATATGTTGACATGTATATGACATTTGAATGATGTTGTGACATGATAAATGATGTTGAATATATTGTGAATAACATGTTTTCCAACGCCATGCGCTTTTATGTAAAAGTATATAGTATGATGGCATGTCACTAATTAAAGAATGTTTAATGAAATTACATATCATGCATTAGCATCCATCTTGCATATTTAAGTGGTAATATTTGCTACTAAGATTCTATAGAATCTCACCCTCCCATAACCAATCATAATAGGTTATTCATGATGGAAGAATCAACCTATTATGTAATGTTATGTAATATCCATTATATGTAAAGAACATGTATGAAAGAATTATGGCATAACCCCATGATGTATATGAATGCATGAAAGGCAAAAGAGATGGTTTATGGATGCTGGAAAAATTATTGAAAGTGAAAGAAAGGAAATTGAAATAGGAAAAACGTAGGTCCTAAAGCAATTTTGTTGTGGCTTCAGCTTGACCAAGCAAATAAAGGAATTAATCCACAAACTTTTATGAGCACGTAGTACACATATAGATATTTAAATTCATATGTAATATGCCTCATTTGGATGTGTATATCAAGAGAAATGAATTTCTAAAGTTAAAAGACAGAATCTGGAAATTCCAGAATTTTTCATATGAACAGTAAAAGTAACAATTTAACTGTATCAATTGGCAAAGTCAATGTCCAAATTTATATTTTTATCCCTAAAGAGCTATGAAAGAGATTCAATTAGAAATTTGGATCACCTCCATACGATTTTTCTATAATTAGTTATGAATTTTTAAATTTGGACTGTAAATTTGAAAATCACCAAATAAACTGTACCCGAGAAGGAAGTTTTAAATTTTTAATTTTTGGGCTAATGTAATACTTCCGCTAATCAAATACGCTTCTGAATACATACTCAGAGGTGATAAAAGTAGGATGTTTCACCCCTTGCGTCTGTAGTTTCCTTTTCCTTTTATTCCCGCATGACCTAATCCAAAACATGCAGCTTCAGCGATTGTCTTTTTTAGTCATATAACATCCTCCTTTTCTTACATCTTAAGGACCATTCAGTAGCATTTGGAACCACTTCTAGGGCCATTGAAGTCAAATCATACAATCTGGAATTTTACTCCCAGTGAGTACTATTCACTGTGTAAATTCCAGCGGAGTTACCTGACTTTAAAAAATCATAACTAATTCTAGAAAAATTAAAATGGAGTGATTCAAATTGCTACTCGAAGCTAACTTATTGTTATTTTAGGGAAAAATAACTCTTTGACCACATATTGACCAGGTCCATGCCAGTCAATGTCTGAAGTTTACTGTTCATCCTACATTTTTCCCTAATTCCAGCACTTTGGTCCCACCTTTGCATAACCTCTGTACTATCCAATCCCTAGCTCCACTCTATGATTCTTTGGTCCTCTTTAAACATACCTGTGGGATTGGGATTACATGGAAGGGGATGAGATTTCTGGGGAAATCTCAGTTGCAAATGGTAACCATACAATGTATGCAACTATATGCTTGATGTTACTATGTGTTCACTTAATGATTATGCTTGCATCATGATAACATACATGCTTCCATGTTACTTAATTATAACATATGGCCATAGTATAAAAAGAAACAGAGCATTACTTAATCATACATGCCTCACATCATCAAGGTAAGAAAATATCACATAAAACATCCAATCAGTATAAGCATACAAGTAGGTAAGTTTACTATCTAACGTGTTGCCTTTCCTTCCAGCTCGTAGGCTTGTCTCTAAGGTCCCTTATTTTCATATGTTAGAACCTATACATAGCATAATAATATCTTTATTATTATCCAATATAGCTCTACTTAACTCATGCTTGACTAGGGGTGATATCCTTATTCTGACATTCCCCTGGCTTTCTCTCTACCTTTAGCTACCTTTATTAATAGAGATATTTCTCTATTCTAACCACTAAGAGCAATCCTCTACTTTATTAGACCAGGGACTAGATAACTTTCTTACCTCATTCCTAAGCTTTGCCTAGTCCCTCGGCTCCTTAGACTACTCCTGGCTCCACCAGAACTCTTTCCTTTCTTTCTTTCTTCCTCTCTTCCTCTCTTTCTCTCTTCTTTCTCTTCCTTTTCTTGCTAGATCCGTTGTTTTCCTTGAAATGGGAGGGGAGTGGCCTATTTATAGGTGAGAGGAGGTGGAATGAATGGTCCAGATTGATTCGCGATGAATGGCTCAAATTGCTTACTTCCTCAAGAAGCTTTGCCTGCATCATCACGATGACATCACCCTCCCTGATGACTCGCCACTCATGAAATCATCTAGGACACCTCAGCGGTATATGTGGTAGAATGGTGGGGCCCTTGGGACACCTCACCAACTGACTCAGCCTTTCCAGAGAGTTCTAGAGTCTTTTCCCTAAATGGACGACCGAGATCGTGCCACGTGTCCTCTTACTTTTTCTCCTTTTTCTATAATCATGCCACGTGTCCTTTGCTTTTCTTCTTTTACTATAATCATACCATGTGGCACCTTATGGGTCCCACTTATGTCCTCTCATGATTCCAGATCACTTTACCCAGTTCTATCTTGAACTGGGTCACTTTACTTTATTGAAAAAAATACTAAAACAATATTTTAATGCCTCTTGAGCCCACATTACTCTTGGGATACGTTTTTGGGCCTTGGATTGTCATCTTGGGTTTCTAACCAAGTCCAAGCACTCTGGTGGCTCAGTTTCCAAGGAATATCCTTAGTAAATTACCAAAATGCCCTTACTACCTCTTTAGTACTTCTAGGAGCACTATTGTCTTTTCATACCTTACTAGAGTATCTCTTGACCCTAGTCAACTATCCAAATACCCTTTCTTGACTGTCTAACCTTAGTCTAACGATCATAATGCCCTTCGTCTGACTCTAACTCAATGACACAACACAGTAGCATACCTTCAGTGGCATTTTCGTAATTCTTCATTTTTCTCGGTCTTTATTAGCCTTGGCCTACATATTTATCTGAAAATATCATTGGGCCTATAAGGTGCCATTTTGGACCCTCTGTATGATCCCCTATCTTCATGGGTTCAATTCCCGAGAAATTCCCCTGAAACCTATTTATCCGGTCTTTTAATCCACTGTAAATTCTTTAGTAAATTCTATAGAACTCCTTTTTTAGCTCTATCAGTTTTAGAAATTCTTATATTAATTTTAGGAATTTACTACCACATTTCATCTGATTCTGAGGTCCAGATAATACTGTATTAATTTTTCTTCTCTTCAAAAATTAATATAAATCTTTCGGGACCTCATATCAAAACTCTATGTTGCATCATTTTCTCTATTTATTGAGACCTCTGCTCAATAGGGTCTAGTAGCATCCCTTTTTCAGGCTATATACTAGGCTTCTAAGCCTAAAAATTAGGAGATGACAAGTCGCGACCAGATCCATGTTTTGGTCGCGACCTGTAAACATAAAGAATGTTCCCATAAGAAATTAGGTCGTGACCTATGCACTTCGGTCGTGACTAAAAAGCACAGAAACATGATCTGATTTTCTTTGTCTTATGATTTCTTTTCTGCTAATGTTAGTCCTTGGTTCTCCTCCAAAATACCTGCGTTTCAAAACCAATACCAAAGCTGACTATAAAAGTCTAAATCAGTGGAGAACAATATTTATGCAGTTTGGAAGAGTTAATTTACCATTTTACGCTTTAATTAGCATATTGCCAAGCACAAAAATGTATTACCACAAAAGCACAAATATAGGCATAAAATGAATAGTAAAGTTGTAATACGACCCTAAAAATCTCATAGAAACCATACACAATTTGTGTCTTATTAGAGTCCTAAGAAGGAACAATCCTTTCATTGATGTCCTTTGACATTGACAATATCATGGAGGTATGTCCTTTCCCACACTTGAACCTTTGTACTCCTAGACAAAGATATGAAGTACACCTAAGCTAAAACTATCAAATCTGAGGTAATAACATAACCCATAGTGAAACCGTAAGAAAAGTAATGCACCATCTTTTGGGAATGCAAAAGTCATAATATGAGCAATTCCAAGTAATCAACTACTAACGAAAATTAACCTCAACTATATGAGCGTAATATATTCTCTCTAATGGTGTAAGTATTTAGTTCTCATGTCCTCTCCTTGTTAGGGTTTTTTCACTCAAATTCAAAGTGGAAAACATCCTACCATATGCTTGTAATTGCTCTAAATCTCATCAAATATACAACACTTATGCAAATAATCAAGAGGTCTTCTAAGGGTGAGATAATGGAGATAGGCCATGTAGAATGGAATATGAAGGATAGAAAGTACTATTTGCATGTGATGATGAATATATAGCATAAATTCTTGTCTTCTGAGATGTAGAGGTGGTAATTGTGCTAATAGGAGGTGATAATAGTGCTTAATTCATTTATCTTTTCTTTTTGCATAAATTTTTCTTGCACTATCTCACTTATTCTTTTTTTCTTTTTACTGCAATATGCTTTCCTCCTTTTTTTATTTGGCACTTTGTATATAAAAGATGTAGCACAATTTCACAATGATTTACTTTTATGACATGGATAAGAAGTTTATTTCAAAGAGGTACTCATGCATATGTAACTTTCTATGATGGAAAGAAGAAAAGTGTGTAAGGAATTGGAAGACACGCAGCGGAAATAAACTTTAAAAATTTTCCATTCCTTGCCAGGATCTGCCGTATGTGTTTAAGTCAAGTGGAAAGAATCATTACCCTCAGTGTTGCTCAGCGAATTTCACAGCTTCTCTACGTGGGTGGTGATCTCTTTCTGATTGCAAGAAATCGACGGAGTGTTCCTCAGCGACCTTCACAGATTCTCTCCGCGGACGGTGGTCTCTTTCCGATCACAAGAAGTCGACGCCTCAGGTCGGCTTCCTCTACTGGTATCCACACGAACAGCGTTCCAACCACGAACGACGTGCTAGCGTCTCCTGTCCCTCCAAGGCTTTCACAAGTCTCCGTCTCTATTTCGGCAGTTTCTTGTCTGCAAACCTTTTGCAGATTCCGTTCGGCCTTTTGTGTTCTGTGTTATTTTCAAACGTAGCTCCTCCAATCAGATATAGAGGATGCTATGCGTTTTTTTTTACACTTGACCTAATTGGATTTTGGAGTTAATCTTATATTAATTCCGAATTGATACAATATCATATATTGTATAATTTTATAAGAAACTAATTAAATAAAATAATATTAAATCCGTCCCACAGATTTAATTACTTATTTATTTAACTTTAAATAAAGATGAGACTGAGTTATATTTGATTTATTCCCATAAATCAAATTTGAGATATCCTATCAATTTAAATTTCGAATTTCAAACGTGATAGAGATTTAATTTATCCTTATAAATTAAATCTTATAAATATCTCTTATATGAGATATCCTATCAATTTGAATTTCGAATTTCAAACGTGATAGAGATTTAATTTATCCTTATAAATTAAATCTTATAAATATCTCTTATATGAGATATCCTATCAATTTGAATTTCGAATTTCAAACGTGATAGAGATTTAATTTATCCTTATAAATTAAATCTTATAAATATCTCTTATATGAGATATCCTATCAATTTGAATTTAGAATTCAAACATGATAGGGATTTAATTTATCCTTATAAATTAAATCTCATATATCTCATATATATAATATATATATACGAATTTATATATATACGAATATAAATATAAATAAATATATATACATTCACCTGGATCTTTCATTGAATCTGGACATGTCTTAGATTCAATGAATCTGGACATCATAGCTCGTGTTGGGCTATTTTGTGTGCGACCCTGTAGGCCCATATGAAGTTGGCAGTGGGCCATTTGCTATACTAGCCCACAAGTCGCAAGCGGTCTCTAGCAAGACATAACAACTACCCAAATCATATGAGGATCGATAAACGATGTAACCTTTTATACAACCATATCATGTCCCTTCTGTCACGCGATATTTTGGTCATGGATGAGGCATGGATAATGTCATCCTCCTATTCCCGACCGTTACTTTCTCGATCCCTGAGTAGTCTGACTATAGAAATGGAACTACCTTTCCATTACAGTATGGCCATACATTTCTCAGACTCACTCATCGAGGGGCCCAGTAATATCTCTCCACGAATGTGAGGGACAAATTCCATCTTGACCATTCACATTCCTCCGCATGAAAAACCACTAAGCCCGAACATAGTCTTTATGATCACTCGGTCAAAAGTGACTTTTGACTAGGTCAAAGCTGAGCGTTTTGTCATGTAGGAATCCATGATGATCTCAGGTCAAAGGGCATATTGACATGGTTTGTATATGAGAGAAGCTTATGACGTTACCCATGCAGTTCTCTCATAGCGGGTCGGTCCAACACCCTGTACTCTTACATGTGCTTATGACTTTGATTTATATCTCTATACATCTTCAAAGTCATACTGGTCTTATTTCATCTGTGCTCCCACATAGATGATCGACCAGGGACATTTAGGATAATATCATGAATTATCCAAGGATGGTCATCATAGTAAACATGCAAATAATATGATAACTCAATTAATAAATTCATAAATCAATAATGTTCATAAGACAATGATTGGCCCCTAGGGCACGATTTCCAACAACCTCCCACTTGCACTAGGTACAATCATTAATTTGACTAATTCCCATTGACCTAACATGACGCTCATGCTTTGCCTGCACAAGCGGCTTTGTTAGAGGATCAGCAACATTATCTTCTCCTGCTACTTTGCATATTTTTATATCACCTCTATCGTTGATTTCTCTGATGAGATGAAATCGCCTGAGTATATGCTTGGTCCTTTGATGTGACCTAGGCTCTTTGGCCTGTGCAATAGCACCGCTATTGTCACAGAGCAAAGTTATTGGATCTGAGATGGTAGGTATCACCCCTAGTTCTGTGATGAACTTCCTGATCCAAACGGCTTCCTTAGCTGCATCAGATGCTGCTATATACTCAGCTTCCGTTGCAGAATCTGCTACAGTGCCCTGCTTAGAGCTCTTCCAGCTTACTGCTCCATTATTGAGGAGGAATATGTATCCAGACTGCGATTTTTGGTCGTCCTGGTCAGTTTGGAAACTCGCATCTGTGTAACCAGTTACACAGAGCTCATCATCCAATCCACCATAGACCAAGAATAAGTCCTTAGTCCTTCTTAAGTACTTAAGGATATTCTTGACAGCAGTCCAATGGCCCTCACCAGGGTCCTGTTGGTATCTGCTAGTCATACTTAAGGCAAACGAGACATCCGGTCGAGTACATAACATGGCGTACATGATAGATCCTATGGCCGAGGCATATGGAACCTTACTCATGCGACCTCGCTGATCAGATGTACTAGGACACAGATCTTTGCTGAGGTGAGTACCATGAGACATGGGTATGAAACCCCTCTTTGATTCGTGCATACTGAACCTATGCAGTATTTTGTCTATGTATGTACTCTGACTGAGTCCTAGAAGTCTTTTAGATCTATCTCTATAGATCCTGATTCCTAGGATGTAGGTGGCTTCACCCAAGTCTTTCATCGAGAAAGACTTTCCTAACCAAGACTTGACAATCTGCAAGGTAGGAATGTCATTCCCAATAAGTAGGATGTCATCGACATAGAGTACCAAAAACACAACTGTGCTCCCACTAACCTTCTTGTACACACAAGGTTCATCAATGTTTTGAAGAAATCCAAACTCTTTGATTACTTCATCAAAACGATGATTCCAACTCCGAGAGGCTTGCTTTAGTCCATAAATGGACTTTTGAAGCTTGCACACTTTACCAGAGTCCTCGGAACGCACAAACCCTTCAGGTTGTGTCATGTACACATCCTCAAGGAGCTTTCCATTAAGGAAGGCTGTCTTGACGTCCATCTGCCATATTTCATAGTCATAATATGCTGCAATAGCAAAGAGGATTCTGATTGATTTGGCCATTGCTACTGGGGAAAAGGTCTCATCATAGTCCACACCATGAGTTTGAGAAAAACCTTTTGCAACCAGTCGTGCCTTGAAGACATTTACATTGCCATCCATGTCAGTTTTCTCTTTGAAAACCCACTTGCACCCGACGGTTTTTACACCTTCAGGCGGGTCGACTAAGGTCCAAACCTTATTGTCGTACATGGATTGCATCTCAGACTTCATGGCACTAAGCCATTTTTCGGAGTTTGGTCCCACTATAGCTTCTCGATAGGTAGTCGGCTCATTATGCTCAATGAGCAACACATCACGACTATCAGAAATCAGAAATCCATATCTCTGAGGCTGAAGTCGTGTCCTATTAGACTTTCGTGGACCTTGCGTGACTTGAGGAGTCTCAACAACTTGTTGTGAGTCTTCTCTATTTTCCATCTGCAGTTCTGTGGTGTCTTGTAGCTCTCGAACTTCTTCGAGTTGTACCTTACTCCCACTGGTTCTTTTAGAGATAAATTCTCGTTCAAGAAAGATACCATTTCTGACAACAAACACTTTGTTATCAGCAGGGTTGTAGACGTAATATCCCTTGGTTTCCTTAGGATATCCCACAAAAAGGCATTTTGAGGATTTGGGCGCTAATTTGTCTGAGGCTTGTTGCTTAACATAGACCTCGCATCCCCAAATCTTGAGGAAAGACAAACTAGGCGTCCTCCCAGTCCATATCTCATACGGAGTCTTTTCGATTGCCTTAGATGGAACACGATTGAGTGTGAACGCAGCTGTCTCTAGGGCATAGCCCCAAAAGGAGGGCGGAAGATCTGTTCGACTCATCATGGATCGAACCATATCTAATAGTGTTCGATTTCTCCGTTCAGAAACGCCATTCCATTGTGGTGTCCCTGGAGGAGTCAATTGTGAGAGTGTCCCACAATTCCTAAGATGATCTATGAACTCTTGGCTCAAATATTCACCACCCCGATCAGATCGAAGGGCTTTAATTGTTTTGCCAAGCTGGTTTTGTACTTCATTTTGAAATATCTTGAACTTTTCAAAAGATTCAGATTTATGTTTCATTAGATAGATGTACCCATATCTGCTGAAATCATCTATGAATGTTATAAAGTACGAATAACCTCCTCTGGCATTTGTGTTCATCGGTCCACACACATCTGTATGTATGAGGCCCAATAAATCAGTGGCCCTCTCACTGTGCCCAGTGAAAGGTGACTTTGTCATCTTTCCTAACAAGCAAGACTCGCAAGTGTCATATGATTCAAAATCAAATGAGTTTAGAAATCCATCTTGATGGAGTTTGGAAATGCGTTTCTCATTTATGTGGCCCAGACGACAGTGCCAGAGGTATGTGGGATTCAAATCGTTTGGTTTGACCCTTTTGGCGGTTACGTTATAGATATTTCCATGATTGGGTTGTTCCAAATTTAATATGTAATGATCAACATGCAAATCACCATGAGCATATAAAACATCATTACGATAAATAGAACATCTACTATTCCCAGCAATGGAAGTGAAACCTTCCTTATCCAAATAAGAAAGTGAAACAATGTTACTACTTAAAGCAGGAACATAATAGCAATTGTTCAAAACTAACAAAAGCCCAGTGGGCAGAACTAATTCATAAGTGCCTACAGCTAACGCAGCAACCCTTGCTCTGTTTCCAACTCGTAGGTCAACTTCACCCCTTTTCAGCTTCCTATTGTCCTTTAGTCCCTGCACATTCGTACAAATGTGAGAACCACATGCAGTATCTAATACCCATGAGGTGGAAGTAGAAAGATGAATGTCTATAACATAAATACCTGAAGCGATAGCCCCGCTATCCTTCTTGTTCTTTTTCAGATCTTCGAGGTAGAGTTTGCAATTCCTCTTCCAATGACCCGGTTCATTGCAGAAGAAGCAGACTCCTTCCTTCGGAGGCTTTGCCTTCTTTGGTGCAGGCTTGGTTTCGGGCTTGCCTGACTCTTTGGTCTTACCTGATGAGCCATGACCCTTCCCCTTGCCTTTGCCTTTCTTTTTCGTACCCTTTCCCTTTTGAACCATCAAAACACTACTGGGTTTCTTCTTAAGACTCGGCTCAGCAGTTTTAAGCATCCCATGCAGTTCAGAAATAGATTTCTCCATGTTGTTCATGTTGTAGTTCATAACAAACTGGTCATAACTTTCCGGGAGTGAGTTTAAGATCAAATCTGTAGCTAACTCCTGGCTCATGGGAAATCCAAGCCGTTCAAGGTGATCAATGTACCCTTTCATCTTTAAGACATGAGCACTGACTGATGCACCTTCAGCCATCTTGCAGGAATGTAAGGCCTTAGTGGTCTCATACCTCTCTTGCCTTGCCTGTTGCTGGAACATTTCCTTGAGATGCACAATCATCTCATAAGCCTCCATGTGTTCCAGATCTCTTTGGAGCTCCGGAACCATGGTGGCTAGCATCAAGCATCCCACATCGACAGAGTCTTCCTTATGCTTCATATAAGCATCTCTCTGAGCTCTGGGAGCATTGGCGGCTGGCTCATCAGGAATGGGTTGATCTAGGACATGCGCCTTTCTTTCCTGCTTGAGAACAATTCTCAAGTTCCTAAACCAGTCAAGAAAGTTTGTCCCATTAAGTTTGTCCTTCTCAAGGACAGATCGCAGCGATAATGTAGCAGTATTACTAGTCGTCATGATTCTACAATTAAAATATGCAATGTAATTAGTAATCTCCCACTAAATAAACAACCCTCAATGCAATAGTTAGTGGGCTAAGATCCATATTTGGCTCAAACTTAAGTCCGCTTTGGCAGGACACTTAAATTAAGTTATTTAGGTAGGTAACACCTTTACCAATTACATCAAATGTAACTCTTAGATATTCATGGGATCCTATCATCATATGATCTGGCATGTTCTAATCCCATCTAATGCCTTGAGATCCAAAACCGTTTTGTTAATCTCAATTAAGTCAAACAATAATGAACCTATGAGAGTAGCACCATTACTCTTTGCTTATCTCCCCAAGATAACTCAAAAGCACCCACTTTGGTGGAGTCCACAATTGAGCGATCAAGGTTTTGACAAGTGTTCATAAATTGACAGCATTATGACTTAAGATTTCTTTTAGAGGGCTTAATTAACTATCTGTTTTTATGAGGATGCATGTATCCCAGTTTGTAACTCATACAAGTAATATGCATGTGCTGATCTAATCATAAGATGCATAATTCAAACGTGATACAATATGGCTCACCTATCCTAAGTCCCCTCAAGCCAATGAGAGGAGCTCTCTAGTAAGAAAAGAGAAATTACATATAGAAACCTCTTTTAACATTCGAGGGGAGTGAGATGAGAGGAGAAGGTACATTGAGAGTATATAGAGGAAGGCACGACACGCAGGCCGTATTTTTAAAAATTACAACACTTGCAATCTAGAGCCATATTGTTCACCATACCCAAACATTCAAGAATCAATATTCAGATCTAATCGAAGGGCAAAAAAACATTTACAAAGTAACATTTGTTACGGTTATGTTGCGCTACGAACAGGTAGCTACGGCGGTCCCGCTAGCCGGTTAGCGGGCGGCTGTCCCGCTAGCCGGTTAGCGGGCGGGGTCTCTGGGGCAGCGCCCCGGAAGAAATTTTTTTTTTTTGTTTTTGTTTCATAAATAATCACGAATCTGAATTCGGTTTTCACAAATAATCACAAATTCGAATTCGGTTTTCTTAGACCCCATCTATGCGGATTGATCAAATCAAAAAGCATCACCACCGATTTCAATTTCCTTTTAGATTCCTTTTATGTCATACACAACAAGGATTCCATATATGTCACACATCAACGCTTATTATATGATCGGCTACTACTAACATATATCATATAAATCACAAATCAAGCCTAACTTAAACACAAAACAGCATGGCTCTGATACCACTGTTAGGAATTGGAAGACACGCAGCGGAAATAAACTTTAAAAATTTTCCATTCCTTGCCAGGATCTGCCGTATGTGTTTAAGTCAAGTGGAAAGAATCATTACCCTCAGTGTTGCTCAGCGAATTTCACAGCTTCTCTACGTGGGTGGTGATCTCTTTCTGATTGCAAGAAATCGACGGAGTGTTCCTCAGCGACCTTCACAGATTCTCTCCGCGGACGGTGGTCTCTTTCCGATCACAAGAAGTCGACGCCTCAGGTCGGCTTCCTCTACTGGTATCCACACGAACAGCGTTCCAACCACGAACGACGTGCTAGCGTCTCCTGTCCCTCCAAGGCTTTCACAAGTCTCCGTCTCTATTTCGGCAGTTTCTTGTCTGCAAACCTTTTGCAGATTCCGTTCGGCCTTTTGTGTTCTGTGTTATTTTCAAACGTAGCTCCTCCAATCAGATATAGAGGATGCTATGCGTTTTTTTTTACACTTGACCTAATTGGATTTTGGAGTTAATCTTATATTAATTCCGAATTGATACAATATCATATATTGTATAATTTTATAAGAAACTAATTAAATAAAATAATATTAAATCCGTCCCACAGATTTAATTACTTATTTATTTAACTTTAAATAAAGATGAGACTGAGTTATATTTGATTTATTCCCATAAATCAAATTTGAGATATCCTATCAATTTAAATTTCGAATTTCAAACGTGATAGAGATTTAATTTATCCTTATAAATTAAATCTTATAAATATCTCTTATATGAGATATCCTATCAATTTGAATTTCGAATTTCAAACGTGATAGAGATTTAATTTATCCTTATAAATTAAATCTTATAAATATCTCTTATATGAGATATCCTATCAATTTGAATTTCGAATTTCAAACGTGATAGAGATTTAATTTATCCTTATAAATTAAATCTTATAAATATCTCTTATATGAGATATCCTATCAATTTGAATTTAGAATTCAAACATGATAGGGATTTAATTTATCCTTATAAATTAAATCTCATATATCTCATATATATAATATATATATACGAATTTATATATATACGAATATAAATATAAATAAATATATATACATTCACCTGGATCTTTCATTGAATCTGGACATGTCTTAGATTCAATGAATCTGGACATCATAGCTCGTGTTGGGCTATTTTGTGTGCGACCCTGTAGGCCCATATGAAGTTGGCAGTGGGCCATTTGCTATACTAGCCCACAAGTCGCAAGCGGTCTCTAGCAAGACATAACAACTACCCAAATCATATGAGGATCGATAAACGATGTAACCTTTTATACAACCATATCATGTCCCTTCTGTCACGCGATATTTTGGTCATGGATGAGGCATGGATAATGTCATCCTCCTATTCCCGACCGTTACTTTCTCGATCCCTGAGTAGTCTGACTATAGAAATGGAACTACCTTTCCATTACAGTATGGCCATACATTTCTCAGACTCACTCATCGAGGGGCCCAGTAATATCTCTCCACGAATGTGAGGGACAAATTCCATCTTGACCATTCACATTCCTCCGCATGAAAAACCACTAAGCCCGAACATAGTCTTTATGATCACTCGGTCAAAAGTGACTTTTGACTAGGTCAAAGCTGAGCGTTTTGTCATGTAGGAATCCATGATGATCTCAGGTCAAAGGGCATATTGACATGGTTTGTATATGAGAGAAGCTTATGACGTTACCCATGCAGTTCTCTCATAGCGGGTCGGTCCAACACCCTGTACTCTTACATGTGCTTATGACTTTGATTTATATCTCTATACATCTTCAAAGTCATACTGGTCTTATTTCATCTGTGCTCCCACATAGATGATCGACCAGGGACATTTAGGATAATATCATGAATTATCCAAGGATGGTCATCATAGTAAACATGCAAATAATATGATAACTCAATTAATAAATTCATAAATCAATAATGTTCATAAGACAATGATTGGCCCCTAGGGCACGATTTCCAACAAAGTGATGGGCTCAAAGGGTGTGACTATAGATATAATATGTGATGGCTTGTGTTTGGTGTCATATCCCTAATTTTTTTGACCTGATGTACCTGTACAGTTTATCTGCAATAGATATAAGATTCTTGGAATAAACTGTATCAGATTGTTAAAGGAAAGGGAAGGATTAATAACTAAGGAAAGGATAGGGACCAAAATGAAAATTTAAAAGTTTGAAGGTGAAAAGTGAAAGTAGAAGAAAAAGGAGGGACCTAAATGCAATTAATGAAAAGTTCAGGGACTAAAGTGCAATTATTCAAAAGTTAAGGGACCTAAATGTAAATATGGAAAAGTTGAGCCAAAACAGGCCAAAAATGCCCGAAATCAGATCAGACCCAAATTTTATCAGTAGATAGACAAAAATATTCCGGTCAATTTAACGCAACACAGAATTTTGATTTGAGGTCTCGATTAATTGATATAAATTTCTGAAGTCAGAAGGAATTATTACAGTATTTTTCAGATCTCATAATCAGATGAGACCTTATATAAAATTCATATATTTAATATATGAATTTATAAAATTAAGAGAGTCAGAAAAGGAATCCTGTAGAAACCATACTGGATTTTTCAGTGAAATAAAATACCCGATAAATAGGATAGGGAGAGTTGTAACGTGAATTGGGCCATAGAGGCAATACAGGCAATAAGCCCATAATAAGGCCTAAATGGCGCCATCATAAGCCCATTAAGGTGACTGGACAGTTATGTGGGCCAGAGACCAAAGCAGTACAGGAAAAGTGCAAAATTACGAAAATGCCCCTGGATGCCTATACTGTACTAGTAGTGGATAGAGGTCATTTTGGTCACTTTAGACAGGCTAAAAACGTGTCATATAGTATAAAGAGGATTATTTAGAGCCCATATACACCATGAGTCAGTATAAAGAGGGGTGAAATGACGATTTTGCCCTTAGGGTTAGTATAGTGCAGGAAAGGACATCAAGGGTATTTTGGTCATTTTCCAAGGGATGGATGGCAGATAAATACTTAGTATAATATTTTCAATGATATGAGAAGCCTAGAAATTAATTTCTAGGATAGAATGCATATCCTGGTATATTATAAAAAAAATTAGGAACAGAACACAGTCCGGTTGTTGTGAAACTGCACTGATCGGTACTGGATTGGACTGGAATTTCTCCAGAAGGTTCTTTGCATAGGCAGCATGCCACCTAACCCTCTTAGGTGTCCCATGAGCTGTCCCACATGATGTAATAATTATTCTTTTTAGAAAAAGTAAAATCCAAGATTAAATATGAGCCTTTAGATCAAATAGTAACCAAATCAATCTTGGCCATCCATTTCAACCCAAATTTCTCTATAAATACCCCCTATTCAGAACACTTCGGCATGCATGGTGAACCATAGGGAAACTCTTGCAAAATTTCCATACAACCAAGAAAGAAGCAACCAAAGTGAAGTAACAAGCAAGGTAATTATCTCCTTTGATCTTGAGCTTTGTTCTAGCAAGTTAGCTCATGGTTTTAAGGGGTTTTTATGCTATATTTCCCTTATGGTTGCTGCTGGAACTTCCATATTTTACCAAATGAACAGTGATTTTCAACGATTAAACTGATTTCATTGGGACAAGAAAACCTTAGTTTAATATTTTTCCCTCAAAGATATGTGAAAGAGATTTCATTAGAAATTGTAACCATATTATTTTGATTTTTGTACAATTAATTATGAATTTTCAAAGTAGAGTACATGTTCTGGAATTACTAAATGAACAGTAACAGTGAACAGTACCCAGAAGCAAATCTTTTGGAAATGGATATTTTCAAAGCAAATGATCATGTAATTGGTTCCAATCACTTCTAATGGAGTATAATTGAGGTTAAAAGTAAGGATGTGACATTTGGGATAAAAGGGTTTAGAAATGAATGCCTCTATCATATTCAATATCATAAATGCGCAAGTAATTTTCAACTCAGAGCTAAGATGAAACATCCTTACTTTCATACATCTTAGGGACCATATAGTAGCATTTATAACCACTCACAAGACCTTGAAAGTCCATTAGCTAAATCTGGAATTTTACTCTTCTTGAGTTACTGTTCATATGGTATTTCCAGTTAGGTGATGAACTTCAAAAAATCCTAATTAATTATAGAAAAAATCAAAATGAAGTGGTTCAAAAAGCTACGTGAAGATAACATCTTGAAATTTAAGATAAAAATAATTTTTAAAGAAAATACTTAGTCAATTAATATAGTTTATTCGTTAAAGATTACTATGTATTTGGTCAAAAACTTCTCAAAATAGATTATAGTCCCTTACTTTGGAAAGTTTGTTCTTTTTGTACATACATCAAAATAAGGCATTCTTGGTGTCAAAACAAAGCTTGACATGTTAACTAAATGTTTGTAAAATGTCATACATTTATTCCATCATTTACTATTCTTTATTACATCATGAGCATTGTAGCTCAACCATGTCATATAACATCACTACTTGCAACTATTTAAGCATTCATCATATAACATTTACATTATCCAATCCCTAATTTCTCTTCATGCTTTTTCATTCTCTTTAATCATTAATAAACCTATGGAATTGGGATTATATGGAGGGGTGAGATTTTTAGGTAAATCTTAGTAGCAAATGGTACTAAACAATGAATGCATTAATGTAAATACTTGTGCTTGCTTGTGAAAGTGTTACATTGTGTAATGTGCATGCTTCCATGTAACATATAAAATACAATTTGCCAAAGTAATCATAGAAACAAAGCTTCAATCATGAACACATATGCCACATAATTCAACCAAGCCATAGCACAACCAAGCATAACATTCAATACATAAAATTTAGGATAGGTTTATTACCTCCCTTGCTTGATTTCTTTCACTTTAACCTTGCCTCTTTCTTCTTACTCCTCTTGGATGTGTGGCTGCCTCTTTGGAGTCCACAATCAAATCTTAACATCACATAATCATCTATCCATTACAATCTAACTTTCTTTTGACCTTTGACTCAATTAATGTCTTGCCTTTACCCTACACAATTTCATTTTCTAAATCCATTTATAAATTTAGAATCATGAAATTATAGCTCCTTCATGGCTTGCTGAACAGAACTGAAAACATGTACATAGTTCTTTCAAATATTCTCATTTTGATTCCAATGCTTCTCATACTAGTTTCTATGCTTTATCCCGCACAACTTTTCATTTTAAAACTATTGGAATCATCAAAATCATGAAATTTCAATCACCGTTCATACAAGTGAACAGTAATAGTGAAGAACTTCAATTGGAATTCCAATGCTTCCAAGGTTCAAAACCTATCCAATCATACACAAAATCATCATATGAATTCAATGGAAGCATTAGATCATTGAAATTCCATCTCCTTATATCATGAACAGTGTAGATTGAAATTGTTTAACCATGGCAAAGTCAAGAATATCAACTTGATTCAACAACCAATCCCCTAACTAGCTTGTTTAAGCTTCAATCACATACCTCTAACTTTAATTTCTTCTTTCTACTTTCATCTAATATTTTTGGAAAGCACAAACACCTTAGAGAAAACTCAACTTTCCTCCATGAAAACCCTAAGTTTAAGCTCCCAAATTTAAGGAAAATAAGCTAGGATATATTGCTTACCTATAATCTCTAGCTTGCTTGAACTTTGGACCTCGATTCTTCTTTGTTTTGGCTTGATTTTCTTTTTCCAAGAGGTTCCCCAAGGTTTCTTGCTCCACGATTTGCATCAGAAATTGTGGGGGTATTTATAGCCAAATTCCATGGAAAATCAATGGCTAATATTACTTTGTGCACTATTTGATCTAATGGCTCATATTTAATCTTAGATTTAACTTGTCTAAAAAGCTATTTATGACATCATCCATGACATCGTCAAGGGACACTTCATAGGACTTGTGGCGATATTTCCAAGGGAAGAAGCTTCTGGAAAAAGTTTAGCCCAATCTAGTACCGGCTCAGTCTGATTCCCCAAAACCATAATATTTTCTTAATCTAATTTTTTTGAAATTCTGTAATATACGTTCTAACCTTAAATCTAGTATCCGGATTCTTCCTACTATTGACATTCTTGTACCGTGTCTAAACTTAATTACATATCCCTTGGCAATTTACTAAAACTCCCATTAGTTCTTCTTTATTTACTTGAACATCTTAAGGGCATTATCGTCTTTTCATAGCTCATTAGAGTATTCCCTGACCTTAGTCAACTATTATGGGAATTCTACTTGACCATCTAACCTTAGTGAAATGACTAAAATGCCCTTTGTCTAACTCTGATTCAATGACACAACACAGTGGCATACTTAGTGGCATTTTCGTAATTTTATACCCTATCTTTATTAGCCCTAGCCCACATACTTATCTGAAAATATTACTGGGCCTATAAAATGCCATTTTGGGCCTTCTATATGATCCACTACCTTTATGGACTAAACTCCCGAGAAATTCCCTCGAAACATATTTATCGGGTATTTTAATACACTGTAAATTCCATAATAAAATATACAGAACTCCTTTTTGAGCTTTGTTTGTTTCATAAATTCTTATAGGAGGGCAAGGAATCATTTATAAAAACTTTAGTAGCTCAAAATGAATCCTTCTATACAGCATTGCGCAAAGCAAAGAGAAGGTAAATAGACGTTTCAGGTCGCGATTGAAAATAGTGAAGGTCGCAAACCAATTTCATAGTGAGTGCTTTTTCTGAACTTACAGAAACTAGTCATGACTAGGAAAAAGTTTTTTTCGCAACACAAATACATAGAGAGGTATTGTCGTGACCTAATGCACTCAAACAAAATTCTATGTCAGGTCACGACCATAAAACAGAGACTACCACTTAATGCTTTTCAAAACCTAAAAAATCTTTTACACTAAAACCTTTTTGGCTAACCGCAAAACATTTTAAAGTGGGGATCCAATTTTCAGCAATTTATCACACATTATGATCAAAAACAAAAATTTTGTGATGAAAGATTAGATTAATCAAAGAATTTCATATTGAATAGCACAGAAGCAAACTCATCTCCCTCACACTTAAACTTTGCAGTATCCTTACTGTCAGTGGAATATAGAAATCATAACACTATAAAAGGTCAATTTAATCTAGCCCCATCATAGCAGTCAAACACATCACTCAATGTAATTTTGACAATAAAGCTCGCAGTCATATTCAAATCATACATGGCAATTCAAGTAACACAAAGATGACATGATGGATAAGTTAAAATCATGCATGTGAGTGTATAAGCATCTCAAATAACTATCAATGAGTTCATGAGACATGGACAATAATGGAGTATTATGCAAAACAAAAATAAACAAAAAATAAACAGAAATAAACTGAAGATAAATACTACCCTATTGAATTATCAAGCAAAAAATTTACCTACTACTTCTACTGGGTTATCCCTTTCCAATCATCAAACTAACATGTCAAGCATACATCACATTAGGTAAATTTGTAAAAGGTAAGAGATAGAAAAGGGACAACTTGTCCTCAAGGAAAGGTAGGAACTCATAAGACTTTGAGAGATGGCTGTGTGATCGAAAAATCTCCCCTATTGCCTTCTCTCTCCATTTTAGCATCCCAAGATCATGCACTCTAACTACATCATGACATCCATCCAAGCTTGTCATGAATTCTCCCCTTTTAAACTTAAAATTTCCCAACTGTGGTTGGTATGTAGAAGCAGCCAACTTGTGTGGTGTTCCCTTCACATCCTTTGTATATTTCTTGAAATAGCTTTTATCGAGCTTGTGTATATTCTCTATCTTGCTGCCTACTTTCTCATATGTTGCACTAAGCTGAGGTTGGTCTGCAACTGTAACATAGTTGAGATCACACTCTTTAATACCTATATCATTAGTAGGGATCAAATTATTTAAGAATCATAAGGTGTGAGAGGTAATTTTGGAATATGAGTGAGGAGAACTAGAGTTAGAACATATTGGCCCTTTAACCAAAATAATAGAATGTGGAACTAAAGGGGTCAAAGAAACACTGGTTGTGTCTGCCATTCCTAATCGTGACCTCTCAGGTTTATCTTCAACTTCTCGTCGTGACTCAAACTTAAAGTGAGTGTCTCTGAAACTTATGGTCGTAACGTCATGGTCTTTAAGTCGCGACTGAATGTCTCGATAGCTTTGTGTCATGACCATACTGACATCTTGTTATGGCTTCATTTGACATAAAGTTTTTATTGATCTTCTGGTCACGATATTACCATCCTCATGTCATAATACACAGTCTCTGGAGTTGTTAGTCACAACATTATCATTCTCAGGTCATGACTTATTTTCACAGAGTCTTTACTTCAGCAAATTGATGTTTAGTCGCAACTTGGGATCACTTATGTTCGACTCTGCTTCATTTATTCCGCTTGCGGCTACCAAATTATCTTGTGACCCTATAAAATTACCCGCAAACTCCTTCCCAAAAGCATTATCACTAGCAATTGATGAAATAGAATAGAGATTTGGTGACAATGAGAAATCATACCGATCATGCAAACTCATTTCATGCTCAACCCTAGTCTCTTCCATAGCATAATAAATAGCATTCAAACCAGCATGAGTAGAATTATCAAAAGGATATTTTATTGCTTCATTCATATTGAAAGTCACCACATGTCCTCCAACTTCTATTGTAATGGAACTATGCTTCATACTAATTATTGTCTTGAAAGTTTGGAGAAAAGGTCTACCTAAGATCAAAGTGCTCTCATTCACTAGCTCACTGGACATGTCTAGAACATAAAAATTAGCTGGGAACACTAAGTCCTTCACCTGCACTAGAATATCCTCCAGAACTCCCTTAGGGTACCTAATTGATCTGTCAGCTAATTGGAGTACTACACTTGTGTCTCTAAGTTTGTCAATACCTAAAGCTAAGTATACCGACCAAGGCATTACATTAATGGCATCACCTAGATCTAATAACGTTCCCTTGACATAAACCTATCCTATAGTGTATGGGATTGTGTAGGATCCTGGGTCTTGGCACTTAACCGTCAATTCAGTCTTAAAAACTGATGACACATTAGCACTCACCTGAATTATCTCAACAGGCCTAAAATTCTTATCAGCACACAATTCTTTTAAAAATTTAGCATATTTAGGGTTTCTCTTGAGAAATTTAACTATATGAATATTTATTTTCAACTTATTGAAGAGATTGGAAACATCTTTTGTACATTCAAAATCAATATTTTTCTTTCCAGCAAATTAAGATTTAGGAAAGGGGAGATCTTTTATACTTACCTCCTTACCTCTATGCTTAGAGGCTCCTTGCATGCTCGACTCCACCTTCTCCTTAGTTTGCTTTCCCTTGTATGCTAGACTTGGCATTATCACCTCCTCTTCTTGCTTTTGGGTTGCCTTCTTGAGCATAAGCTATGGTTCTTTAATACTTTCTGATTTTCCAATCTTCATACGTGACATTGATGAATTTTCGTCTTCAGGATCTTCCATATCCTCTTGTACTATATCATCTTCCTTAAAATACACTTTTCTTCCACTTCTGAGTGATATGGCATTCAGACCCTTCAGATTAATGATAGTATTCAAAGGTATGCAGCTATTACTCTTCGTTTAGATGTCACTCACTATATTGGAGACTTTAATTAAATAAATTGTAATATATGCATTCTTGGAACTTAACTCCTTAAGTTTTTTGTGCACATCAGCATTCTCCTTCTGCATACTTTGAAGGATTGAAGCTATAGAGGTGAATTGACCGTCATTCACTTTGAGCTTGCTGTTTATATTAGTCATTCTACCATCCATGTTATTCATCTGTGCAGCCATACTCTTCAACAACTGAGAAGTCTCATCTGGTCTTGACGCCACTAAGGCATTAGGGTAAGTTAGAACTATAGACCTTGCATTATTTTGGTAATTGCTTAAGGAAGCACCACCTCCTTATAATTGGTTTGGCCTATTTTCCCACTCCCCACCTAAAATTTGGGTGGTCTACCCAACTAGGGTTGTATGTGTTAGAGTATGGGTCTCTCTTCTTGTATTGATTGTCTCTCCCTTGATATATTACTGCCACTTCTTTATATTGTCTATCATATGTACTGGTAGCATGCATCATTGAACCGTATGATTCACATCCTGTAACTAGTGCTTGTGAGGTTCCCACTGCATGAACTTGCTTTGTGGAATACAACTCTCTTTCAATTACATTCATCCTCTTTTCCATTCAATTTCCCAAAGTGGCTATTTATGCTAAGATCTCATTTTCATTACCTAAAGATGATAAGGGTATTCCTCCTTGGATCCCCAGTCTGATGGTCTTCATTAGCCATTTTATGGAATAAATCCAAACTTGCTTATGGAGTCTTGTTTCTCAAAGAGCCATTTGCTTGTCCAATATTCATATAATAACTATTCATCCTGTTGCATAATGTTTGTAATCTCCTTCTTCATCCGAGTTATCTTTGAGGCCAGGAAGAACTATTATAGATATGTTGACTTTAACTAATCCCATATGAGAGTTAATAAATGAGTTAGCAGATTGTATAACCACTCCTTAGCCTTTCCTTCCAAAGTGAAATAGAAACACCTCCTTAAAACACCATCCAATATAGTTATTAGAGGCTTCATTGAAGAGCATATCATATGAATGGTTTGTAAGTGCCGATGTGGACATTCTCCTATAAAACAATAAAATTTAGGTAAGGCTGCAATCAAAGATCCTTTAATTTTCAAATTAGCCTGTTTAGTGTAAAAGCCACAAGGATCATAATTCACATATGAATGATTTATTTCCCTCACACTTCTATTATCTTCTACATTTACTAGTATTCCATTTTCTCCTTGCCTATTATACCCATTATGTCCATTAGGATTAATATCAGCCATGTTAGAAATTTCAAATGGAATCTCTAAATTGAGTTCAATTTCAGATCCCTGAGCACTAAAAGGTGAACTAGACTCTATTGATCTTGCCACTTCTCTGAATTCTCTCCTTAGTTTCCTAAGTCATTTCTCAATTTCAGGTTCAAAAGGCACTAATAGTTTAGTTCTTCTACATATGCAACACAGGAACAATCAAGAATATCCGGGCAAGCAATCAAATTCAAACACAAAAGTTTCATAGCAGAAAGGTTCACTGGTCATGACTAAAATGTGTTATTGTCGTGACCAAATATCACAGAGAGAAAAGGTCACGACTCAAGTGATGTTTGGTCGCGACTTACAGTCACATAGACTGATTTTACAGAAACTTAGAAAAATGCAAAGTGCAATGCAATTAAAAACAACAAACTAAAATTCAAACAAAAATTGACTCAAGTAAATAAGGAAATTAGCAACCAATTGCTAACGAACCAATTACTTGGTTCCCCGGCAATAGCGCCATTGATTCGCACGGGCTGTTGTCATCCTATGCATCAAAATAAAATTAATTGCACCCTATTAATGTAGTACAAGACACAACCCTATCGTTCTTCTTGAGGAACCTTTTTGAAACTCTAGCAAACTGTTGACAAAACTATTGAAAACCTGAGTGAAAGTAGACTTTAGTTTTTGGGTTTGATTGATTTTTGAAGTAATAAAATAAGGGTGCAATAAAGTAAATATTTTTGTATTTTTTATTATGATAGAAAATGAGTGGATTTTGAAAGGAATGTGTTGAGACAGACTCTTGATGATGGAAAACTATCTATCCTTGCTCTTAATATGATATAGGGTTTTAAAATTTTAAAATCACTAAGTCTTAAAAGAAACTTCAATCGATTGATTGAGTCTAGAACATTAATATTCCTTAAACTCCTTTGATCAAAGCTAGTTTAAAAACTCTAATGAACTGTTAGAAGCCATTTAGCGTGCAATAGAAATAAGACGATGTTGATGCCCTCAAATAATCATCGATCGATGACCATAGATTTTATATAATGGAATTAGTTAGTAACAATCGTTGATAAAAATCCAATTATCTAGAAATTGAAACTAAAATATTCATATTAAACCAACATCCAAATTATCCAAATTCAATTACAAAACTTAATCTTAGAATAATCGATCGATATCCAATCTTTACTTAAAATCAAAACCCTAGATCTAGGAATTCCAAAAACATAAGAAAGGTTAGATTAAAATAGAAAACTCCCCATGTGCACTGTAGTCCATGAGCTCAAGATATGCGATCCATCACTAAAAGGCTAAAGATTTAGCCTCTAATGACTCCTATTATGCCATAATCATTGTCCATATAGGATGCCATGAAGAAAGCATAAAGAGGTGATGGATTAATGATGTAAAGATGTGAGATTCTGTGGAAAGGTGTAGAAAGATGGAAGATGAGTGTGTAGGTTGTGGAGAAGGTGTAGAAAGGATTCGAGTACTGCTTCTTAGCCTAATTAGGTCAAAAAACCAACCCCCTCGCGTCTACAGATTCCTCTTCCTTTTATTCCCGCATGACCTAATATAAAATGCACATCATCAAAGAAAGTTCTCAGAAGAAATTAGATCGTGACCTGTGTACACTTTGGTGACAACTAAAAGGCATATAAGCATGATCTGATTTTCTTTGTCTTATGATTTATTTTCTGCTCACGTTTGTCCTTGGTTCTCCTCCAAAATACCTGCGATTCAAAACCAAAGCTCACTATAAAAGTCTAAATAAGTGGAGAACAATATTTATGCAATTTGAAAGAGTTAATTTACCATTTTATGCTTTAATTAGCACATTGCTACACACAATCATATATTACCACAGAAGCACAAATACAGACATAAAATGAAGGGTAAAGTTACAATAAGACCTTGAAAATATCACAGAAACCATACACAATTTGTGTCTTAACATAGTCCTAAGAAGGAACAATCCTTTCGTTGATGTCATTTGACATTGACATTATCACGAAGGTATGTTTTGGTGACTGCTACTTTAGCCTATATCCTACAATCATGATAGATGTGATCTAAGGTAATATGCTAGGGAAGTGGTTGACTCATATTAAAGTGATATATGGGTGAAAGGAAGATTACCTAAAATACAGACACTAATGCTAGTGTCTATGACATGTCCCTTATGATATTTTGTCATTATAAGTCTGGACACTGAGCATACGAGAATGGCAATATGAGTTAAACGTTACTCAAGAGGGATTCGATTTACTGTGGAAAAGTGTATAGAAGTAAATCTAGGATATTTGAGGCATATTATTAACCTTAAGCTACTAAAAGGACATATTATCTTGTACTGGTCCTGTAAAAGAGATTTCTAGTACAAGCACCTAGATGAAGACGTTAAGTGCACACATAGTAATATCAAGCATATAGTTGCATACATGGTATAGTTTCCGTACACATAGTAATATCAAGCATATAGTTGCATACATGGTATAGTTTCCGTTTGCATACATGGTATAGTTGCATACATGGTATAGTTTCCGTTTGCTACTGAAATTTCTCCAAAAATCTCACTGATTCCTTATCAATTCAATTACAGTAGCTCTTCTCAAGATGGAGGAGATAAAGATATATGAAGACAAGTTAATAATTATTCAGTATGATTGATATGTGATTGATGTAAGTAATATTGATTGCTTGAAATTGTCACTATGAACAGTAACTTGTGATGAGGTAGTGACATTTGAGCTATAATAAGTAATAGTAAACAGTTGAATAAATGTAAGATAGTTTTCCAGTAAATAGTAGATATCCCAAGCTTCGATTTGATATATATAACATCTTATTTGGATGTCTATACATGGAGATATGATTTTTCAAAGTTGGGACCAAAAATGATGGAATTAGGGGAAGACATTGGATGAACAGTAAACGTTGACCATTGATCGAAATTGACTTGGTCAAGGCGTGGTCAAAAAATTATTTTTCCATGAAATATCATTAAGTTAGCTTTGTGTAGCAATTTGAACCACTTTATTTATATTTTTCTAGATTTAGTTATAATTTTTTGAAGTCAGGTCACTCCTCTAGAATTTACACAGTGAACAGTATTCAGGAGAGTAAAATTCCAGATTGTGTAATTTGACTTAAATGACCTTAAAAGTGGTTTTAGATGCTATTGTTTATTCCCTAAGACATAAGAAAATTAGGATGTTACAGTTTAAGGGCCAAATTAATTAGTGAAGACTAGAGAAAGTTATGTTAGTAAAAAGTTTAAGAAGGTTAGTCTTGAACATTGTTGGAGTTCATGGTCCTAATGAATTATGTTATGAATATGAATGTGTTTAGGACCTTGAAATATTCAAGAAGATTTTGGGAAGTGATTGACTGAAACGCTTAATGGTTGGAAAACTTAGGGAGCAAGTGCAAAAGATCAAGAGAAAAGCTTAAGTGCAAGGTAATTGACTTACCTCTTTATGTGCTTGATGTGGTATGCTTATGTGTTGACATGTATATGATATTTGAATATTGGTGTGACATGATAAATGATGTTGAATGTATTGTGAATAACATGTTTTCCATCGCCATGCACTTTTATACAAAAGTATATAGCATGATGGCATGTCATAGATTAAAGAAAGTTTAATGAAACTAAATATCATGCATTAGCATCCATCTTGCATAATTAAGTGGTAATATTTGCTACTGAGATTCCCTAGAATCTCACCCTCCCATAACCAACCATAATAGGTTATTCATGATGGAAGAATCATGTTTGGTACATGACCTAAGGAATTCAAGAGAAAGAGTAGACAAGTAATGGCATGCATGTATGTTAGGCTTTTAATGTGATGTTATGTAATATCCATTATACATAAAGAAAATGTATGAAAGAATTATGGCATAACCCCATGATGTATATGAATGCATGAAAGGCAAAGGAGATGGTTTATGCATGCTAGAACAATTATTTTAAGTGAAAGAAAGGAAACAGAAATCGTAAAGTAGGTCCTAAAGCAGTTTTGTTGTAGCTTCAGTTTGACCTAGCAAATGAATGAATTAATCCACGAAGTTTTATGAGCACGTAATACACATCCAAATATTTAAATGCATATGTAATAAGCATCATTTGGAAGCGTATATTAAGAGAAATGAATTTCCACATTTAAGAGATAGAATCTGGAAATTCCAGAATTTGCAATATGAACAGTAAAAAGTAACGATTTAACTATATCAATTGGCAAAGTAAATGTCCAGATTTATATTTTTTCTTTAAATAGATATGAAAGATATTCAATTAGAAATTTGGATCACCTCCATACGAGTTTTCTACAATTAGTTATGAATTTTTAAAGTTGGATTGTAAATCTGGAAATCACTAAATGAATAGTACCCAATAAGTAAGTTTTAAAATCTTAATTTTTGGGCTAATGTAATGCTTTCGTTAATCAAATATTCTTCCGAATATGTACTCTGAGGCGGTAAAAGTAGGAGATTTCATATTGGTATCAGAGCAAAAGTTTCTGGCATTGGTACAGACTAAGGTTTTAGCACATAATAGAGGTTTTGGTGCAAGATAAACTTGCTCTGATTAGGAAACAGAGTATGTAGTGGTTGTAAGGAATCGGAAGACACGCAATGGAAATTAACTTACAATTTTTTTCATTCCTTGCCAGGATCTACCGTATGTGTTTAAGTTAAGTGGGAAGAAGCATTACCCTCAGTATTCTGCAACGACTTCCACAGCTTCTGGTCACAACGTTCACAGCTTCTCTCTGCGGCTCGTGCTCCCTTTCCGATCGCAAGAAGTCGACGACTCAGGTCGGCTTCCTCTACTGGTATCCACATGAACAGCGTTCCAACCATGAACGATGTGCTAGCGTCTCTTGTCCCTCCAGGGCTTTCTCAAGAATTTGTCCTCTCCGTCTCTATTTCGGCAGTTTCTTATCTACAAACCTTTTGTAGATTCCCCTTCGGCCTTTCTGTGTTCTATATCTTTTAAAATGTAGCTCCTAAAATAAGATATATAGGATGCTATGCATTTTCCTCTACTGAATTAGATTTTGGAGTTAATCTTATATTAATTCTAAAATTAATACAATATCATATATTGTATAATTTTGATAAGAAACTAATTAAATAAATAATATTTATATTAAATCCATCCCACAGATTTAATTCATCTATTTATTTAACTTAAAATAAAGATAAGACTGAACTATATTTGATTTATTCTCATAAATCAAATTTGAGATATCATATCAATTTGAATTTTAAATTCAAACGTGATAGAGATTTAATTTATCCTTATAGATTAAATATTATAAATATCTCTTATATGAGATATCCTATCAAATTGAATTTCAAATTTAAATGTGATAGAGATTTAATTTATTCTTATAAATTAAATCTTATAAATATCTCTTATATGAGATATCCTATTAATTTAAATTTTAAATTCAAACGTGATAGAGATTTAATTTATCCTTATAAATTAAATCTTATATATCTCTTATATATAATGTATATATATGAATTTATATATATACGAATATAAATATAAACATCCACCCTAGATCATTCATTGAATCTGGACATCATAGCTCGTGTTGGGCTATTTTGTGTGCGACCCTGTAGGCCCATATGAAGTTGGCAGTGGGTCATTTGCTATACTAGCCCACAAGTCGTAAGCCGTCTATAGCAAGACATAACAACTACCCAAATCATATGAGGATCGTTAAACGATGTAACTTTTTATACAACCATATCATGTCCCTTCTATCACGCGATATTTTGGTCATGGATGAGGCATGGATAATGTCATCCTCCTATTCTTGACCATTACTTTCCCAATCCCTAAGTAGTCTGACTATAGAAATGGAACTACCTTTCCATTACAGTATGGCCATACATTTCTCAGACTCACTTATCGAGGGGCCCAGTAATATCTCTCTACAAATGTGAGGGATAAATTCCATCTTGACCATTCATATTCCTTCTCATGAAAAACTACTAAGCCCAAATATAGTCTTTACGATCACTCGGTCAAAAGTGACTTTTCACTAGGTCAAAGCTGAGCGTTTGTCATGTAGGAATCTATACTGATCTCAGGTCAAAGGGCATATTGACATGGTTTGTATATGAGAGAAGCTTATGACGTAACCCATGCAGCTCTCTCATAGCGGGTCAGTCCAACACCTTGTACTCTTACATGTGCCTATGACTTTGAGTTATATCTCTATACATCTTCAAAGTCATACTCATCTTATTTTATCTTTGCTCCCGCATAGATGACCGACCAGGGACATTTAGGATAAGATCATGAATTATCTAAGGATGGTCATCACAGAAACATGCAAATAATATGATAACACAATTAATAAATTCATAAATCAATAATGTTCATTAGACAATGATTGGCCCCTAGGGCACGATTTCCAACAGTGGTTACCTAAGGCCCAATTGAGGTTGAGGTTAGTAATGGGTTACTTATTCATAGTCCAACTAAGATTATGGATTAGTGTTGAATGTTCTAGGGAAATGGAACATTGAGGCTTAATAAGAGATACCTTCTCACCTGTTAGTGATCCAGGAGGATAAGGGAAAACTTAAAAGTATGAAAGGCATAGAGATGTGAGCCAGAATCTTCCTCAGTTAGCTAAAAGAAAATAACCAACTCAATTCTAAATTATAGTTAGATTACAGTGAGGCCAAGGACACGTAAGTCCTTTAGGCTAGGGACACAGAAGTCTTACAGGCGATGAGAGATGTTATGATAGAATGAATATAGCCTAGTTAAGGTAAAATGGCCTGACATGATAAGCTATCTCATATTCCTGAATGAATAAATAGGATATTGGAGATATAAGCTAAAGATAAATAACCTCAGAAATTTCTTGAGGATTAGTAGAAAGAGATGATAAGAGATATAAAATGAGTTTTTGGTAAGTCTTATTCCTCCTACAAGAGGATAATCTATGGCTGAGGGAGCTAAATACTGGTACTGGATTACAGGTAGACTAGATATTAGTCCTTCCTTACCAGAGTTTGAGGATAGATTTGCTATAAGTAATATACAACATTCCCTTAATCCAGATATCCAGTTAGAGTCAATGACAGTCCTTGTCCATTCTCAAAGTCTAGGCATATGTTATTTTATAGAGAAAGATTAGTATGATTTTCCTGGTCCTAGTCAACCCTAGCCTTCTTTGCTAAAGATAGATAATATTGACCATATTAGTCTTAGGAAAGTTGTGGAGAGTGAATTACTCAGTCTAGGTAAAAGGATGGACAGAAGTAGAGATCAATAGCAATCAGTTTGTTTATAGTTCCTCAATACCGTAACAGGGATAATAGACAGATATACAATAGAAGGCAGTGACCTGAATCAAGTTTATACTCTAGAATAATGGTATGAGATGGTAGTAAGTCAGATACTGTCATATACCCCTACGTGACACGTAGAGTTAAGGGAGTTTTTGGCAAATGATCCGCCAACTGATATGCAGGGGTGGCATTTCTGTATGCAAAAGTATTTACAATTTACTATTCTCTATAAAAGAATGTAAAAAGGGACGAGGGGTCATGTAAATTTATAAATAGCGTAAAGTAAATATATAAATATATGATAGCTACGATGTACCCCGAATATTTAGTGGACATGTATGTAATGTATGTATAAATGACATGGTGACATGAAATATGAAGTTTTGATGTGATATAATAAAATGATAGTTGGTTGAACATTTATGTGAATATGTTCCCTATTTAATGTGATTATGATAGATAGATATGAATGAGTTTCAATTGACTCAAACTCATCAAAGTCAGGAACATTAGAAGAGAATGTTTAGAAAAAGTTATGCCTAGGCCATGATGTTAAGCAGTTTAGGTCACGACTAGAAGTTTTAGAGAAGTTAAGTCACGATGAGTTAAGCCACAGGTCGTGACAAATATTTACAAAAGCTTTTGGTCATGATGAGTAAAGACCATTGGTCACGATAGGAAGCTCTAAAGCTATCAGGTCGCGATGAGTCCAGCCATAGGACGCGACTAATGTATAAGTAGATTAGGTCATGACAGAAGATGACCTATGGTTGTGACTAAAGAACACAGAGCTATCAAGTTGTGATAAGTAAGTTGAGATGGTCGCGACTAGAGTTCAAAGAGAATATGACTCGCAACTAGCTAGTACTCTGGTTGCGACTATAATTTAGAGAGACCTAATGACAAGAATAAAGATACTAACCTCACTGAAATTTATCAGTTAGAGGTTTAGCACATGTGTAGACAAGCAAATAGTATGAGGTACTGAGATATAAAAGATCAGTTTAAGAAGATGTTCAAAAATAGATCCTCCATGTGACCATCAAGAGTAGATCTATATTATCAAAGAAGGTGTTCAGTAGTCTTTCCTAAAAAAAGAATTAAAGTCATATTAAGACTTGCCTAGAAATGAGTCTAACGTGTGGCTTAAGATTAGAGACATGATGGTTAATAGATAAAAAGTTAAAATTTCCATAACAGAGGGATACCATCATGAAGAACCAGTAACCTAGTATACATAAGGTAGAGCACCCTAGAGAACAGAAGTAATAGTGCTAGATGATGAATAAGATCCATATAACCTAAATTAGTTAGGATCTAGAGACAAACCAGAAAAGAACTGCAGTCTAGTCTAGAGCAGGCTGAGGCTGACAGACAAAAAGAGTTAAGAAATAGTAGAGAGATACAAAAGTTACTCAAATGAGATGGAGATTGATCCGCTTACCTAAGAAGTTTTTATCGAATAGTTGACTAGAGGCATTCCTCTCAGTTAGATAGACATGAGCGTGAGGCTAAGGGTTAAAGAAGGGAAAGAGAAACCCTTTGATGAATACCTAGCCGAGTTCATTCACATGAACATTGAGAGTTGAATGATTGAGAAGTTAGCTCACGGATTGAATTTCGTATTACAAAGAAAGGGTTTTTCTCAAGTAATTGTAGAAGTTCAACAGAGTGGTAGATATATGCAATATGAGAAAAGAAGTTTATGATGTTTGAAGAAAGTAAGGTAGCCACAATTTCAAAGATAAAGTGACTCTCCTATTCCCTTTGTAAGAAAGGGTAATGAAGGGTTGAGTCTATACCCTAGTAAGAGGATAACATGGCAGCCTAAGTTAGATGGATAGTTACTTTATGATCTAATAATGACCTGATCAGATAATGTGATAGAGGAAATAATGCTTTAAAGTTGACCTAATTAATTGTTTAATTGCAATGTGAGTATAAGGGATGGTTGAGCAAATTATGTGATATGACCTATGTTTCCATAAGTTTTGATGAGTAGTTACATCTCCTTGCAATTGTCATATGCTAACATGCATGTTAGAGAATGCTTAAATGATTGCATGTCCTTGCATATTGTGCATGTTATAGTATGCTATGATGAATGAACACTCTCCTTTTGCATTATATGCAGGGTAGATTAGATATGATGAGAAAGTTTTGAAAAAAAAAATTATTGCTCTCATGCTATATAACATGCGATTAGATAATTCAACTTGGTAAAGATAAAGTAATAGAAAAGTGATAAATGAGATAGTTAGCCAGTTAATTCTAAAAGAATATAATAGGAATTTATGACCAGATAATGATAGTTAGTTAGACAAATAATGAGATTAATGATGAATGCTAGTGGCAAATCTATAGACATATGATTACAATACACATGACATATCCCTTAAATGTGGATAAGATACATGAATGATATACCATGAATATGAAATGAAATGAGACGTAGTTATGAAAGATAATGTAGCTCTAAGAGGAAGCAATGTCTATGCAATAGAAGTTAGCGTTCTCACAATAGAGCTAGATTGCTCTTGCGATAAAGGCAGATTGCTCTTGAGATAAAGCCAAGAGAATGGATAATGCAGCTCATGTAGAGTAATGTCTATAAGATGAGATGATTAGATTATGATAGATATGTGCATAGTAGAGCCTGTGTAGCTCTTTACAGTAATAAACATAGTAAAGTTATGAATGATATGAAGATATGAGAAATTCCAGAGTAATAGAGGACATGAGTAAAGTCCTAGTAGATAATATTGGCTTATGTGATCATTTTTGGGGGAATTATCTATTGAGTTAACAACATTGTGGAAGTGAATAAACTTGTAACTTTGTCCGTTAGTTTAGGTCTTCCAGAGATGAGAATACAGTACAATAGAATTGCAGTAGATTTTGGAGGATTGTAATTAGATCCTAGCATGGCTCACAGAGAATAGAATTCTAGGGTCGTAGTTAGATCCTGAAAAGGCTTACGGTTGAACGCAGTAGATCCTGAGGGTCACAGTAGACCTAGCCTAGAGAAAGAAAGTAATGAGCCATAAGTATAGTATTTCTTTGGAAGGACGAATACCAAGGAAAATGTTAAGGTATAGAATCTTCACAAGTTGTTAAACTCATAACAGAGAGAGTACCAATGATGTTAATTTCATATAGCCTTATTACTATTAGGGACTGAACTCAGAATTTTAGTACACGTAACAGGAACTAAGTAATCAAAGTTAAAGTTATTAATCCTGAATACCAAGGATTTATGAAAGTATTTCATAAGATATGATAAGGGGTCAAATAAGAATAAATAGATCCATAAGATGAGATTAGATAAAATAAGAATGAGAGACAAATATATCTTCCAGATGAGGATAAAGAGATCAGAAAGGCCAGATAGACCCAAGAGAGATAGTATAAGAAGGGTCTAAGATAGTAAATTACCAAGGTTATAGCCTGTTAGCACCAGTGTTTCGGATTTATATCTGCACTTTTCAATTAAGCATGCTCAGGCAAGAGTAGCCTAATGATGGGTGACCCCCAGGAAAGTGATGAAAAGGGTGTAAATGCCACAGAAATTTGGCATATATGCATAAAGTTATATAAAATGATAGAAAGAACTATGAAAAGTTAGAAAGGGTTATAAACAGTAAGAGACTAGAACCCTTATGTCAAGTCCAAATTAAATGGATTTGAAAGGAAATATTTAGAATAGACTTCTTAAATGCTAACAAAGTTATAAGTTAAAGAAAATGTTTAACTTACGGTATCTCATAATACATTATGACAAGGCAAGATAGACCATGATATAGCTAGATATGGCCAAATATGACCATATATGCCATGATAGGCATGAAAAGTACATAATAAGATACATTATGAGTAATATGTATTGGGAAGTTCAATATGAAATAAATTTGTAGCTAGCTTTATAAATATATAAAGAGGCTCCCTTTTTGTAAGGGATAAGATGCTTGAATATTATGTTACAGATGAAATATCAAGTGAGAGCTTTCACTCCTTGCATGACATGCCAGGCATTATGTGATGTTTGTAAAATATACTAAGGCTCAAAATGTTAGAGTAGTGCAAGCTCCATGTGATATGGTTATGCAAGCTTTGAGTGTTAGAGCTGTGCATATTAAGGAAAGGAATGCTTAAACTCCGATGTTAGAACTTTATATTCATGGGTAGGTATGTAGTCCAGTAACATGTTGGCCAGGCATTGCATGTTAGAGTATGTGCTCGTATTTTGTTGTAGAGTAAAGAAAGAAAGAATAATGACATAATGTCATATCCTAATTTTATTCCTATCCGTATAGTACTGATAGTGGAAAGAGGTTTGGAAAGGATTATGACGAAGATCAGAAGAAAAGATAAAGGTTAAATGAGTCTTGAAGAAAGAGAAGGACTAAAATGAAAATTATAAAATGTCGAAGGAAAAAAGTGAAGGTAGAAACAAAATTTGGTCCCTTAAATGTAATTTTCAAAAGTTAAGGGACTTAAATGCAAATAGTTAAAAGTTCAGGGGCCAAAGTGCAATTATTCAAAAGTTCAGGGACCTAAATGTAAATATGAGAAAGTTAAGCCGAAATAGGCCAAAAATACCCGGAATCATATTAGACCCAAATTTTACCAGTAGATAGACAAAATTATTCCGGTCAGTTTAACGCAACACATAATTTTGATTTGAGGTCCCGATTAATTGATATAAATTTCTGAAGTCAGAAGAATTATTACAGTATTTTTCATACATCAGAATCATATGAAACTTTATAGGAAATTTCTATATTTAGTGTAAAAATTTATAAAATTAAAAGAGTTAGAAAAGGAATCCTGTAGAATTTTTATGGGATTTTACAATGAAATAAAATATCTGATAAATAAGATCGTGAGATATGTCTTGGGATTTGTGCCATAAAGGACATAAAGGTAATGAGCCCAAACCAAGGCCCAAATGGTGCCATAGTATGTCTAATATGATGACTGGACAGTTAAGTGGGTCAGAGTCCCGAGCAATCTAGGAAAAGTGCGAAATTACGAAAATGCCCCTAGATGCCCATATTTTAGCAATGAAGGATGGATGTCATTATAGTCATTCTGGACGGCCAAAAATGTGGGACATAGTATAAATATGATTAGTTAGAGCTAGTATATGCCCTGAGGTAGTATAAAGAGGGGTAAAATGACAATTATGCCCTCAGGGCTTGTACAGTGCAAGAAAGGACACCAAGGATATTTTGGTCATTTTCCAAGGGATAGATGATAGTTAAATATTCAGTATATCATTTTCAATCGTATGAGAAGCCTAGACATTGATATCCAAGATAGAATACATATCCTAGTATATTATAAAAAATTAGGAACAGAAAACAGTCCGGTTGTTGTGAAACTACTCCGATCGGTACCTGATTGGATTGGAATTTTTTCAGAAGCTTCCCCCCAATGGAATTTCGTCATATACCCCCATGAGGTGTCCCTTGAGCTGTCCCACATGATGTCATAATTATGCTTTTTTGAAAAAGGAAAATCCAAGATTAAATGTGGGCCATTAGATCAAATAGTGTACAAACTAATCTTGGCCATTGATTTCCACCAAGAGTTTTCTAGAAATATCCCGTCAAATCTGCATCCAAATCGTGGCCTATCAACCCTTGGGGAAACTCTTGAAAAATGAAAACTCAAGCTAAGATAAAGAATATTCAAGGTTCTAAAGTTCAAGCAAGCTAGAGATTAAAGGTAAACAATCTATCCTAGCTTATTTTCCTTTGATTTGGGAGCTTGAACTTAGGGTTTTCATGGAGAACAATTGAGTTTTCTATAAGGTGTTGTTCTGACCAAAAACCTTAGATGAAAGGGGAAAGAAGAAATTAAAGTTAGAAACATATGATTGAAGCTTAAACAAGCTAGTTGAGTGATTGGTTGTTGAATCAAATTGATACTCTTGACTTTGCCATGGTGTACCCTGTTCGGTATGCACTGTTCATGAGGGAAAGATTTCAATGATTTAATGCTTCCATTTGAATTTATATGATGGTTTTATGTAGGATTGGAAAGGTTTTGAACATTGGAAACATTAAAATCTCAAGATTGTAGTTTTTGAAATCCTTCACAGTTACTGTTCACTCGCATTAACATTGATGAGAATTTCATGATTTTAATGCTTCCAATGGTTTTAAAATGAAAAGTTGTGCAGGGTAAAGTGAAGACATCAATTGGTTCAAGAGCCAAGTGGATTAGTGAAGATTATATAAAGTTATGATAATAAAGAGTGTAATAAGATTAGTTTTGAACATGGTTGGAGTTCATGAGTCCTAATGAATTATATGATGAATATGAATGTGTTTAAGACCTTGAAACATTCAAGAAGATGTTGGGAAGTGATTGACATCAAGGCTTCATGGTTGGAAAGTTAGGGAACAAGTGCAAAAGATTAATAGGAAAGCTTAAGTGCAAGGTAGTGAACTTACTTCTTTATGTGCTTGATGTAGTATGCTTATGTGTTGATATGTATATGATATTTGAATGATGTTGTGACATGATAAATGATGTTGAATGTATTGTGAATGACATGTTTTCCATGGCCATGCACTTTATGTAAAAGTATATAGCATGATGCCATGTCACTAATCAAAGAAAGTTTAATGAAATTACATATCATGCATTAGCATCCATCTTGCATATTTAAGTGGTAATGTTTGCTACTGAGATTCCCTAGAATCTCACTCTCCCATAACTAACCAATTTAGGTCAAGCATGATGGAAAATGTATACATGGAGAAGAGCTAAAGAATGGAAGAAAGGAATGGATGTAATTGAAATCTTACTATATGCTATCTATGTAAATGCCATGTAAGGTGTCCATTTATGTGATGAAACTATTTGTAATAATTATGGCATATGTACATGATGTATATGAATATTGAGAAGCTTATTTGATGTCTTATACATGTTGAAACAATTATTAGAAGTGCAAGAAAATAAACTAAAATGGTAAAAATGTAGGTCCTAAAGCAATTTTATTGTGGCTTCAGGTTGACCTAGCAAATGAAGGAATTATTTCACAAAGTTTTATGAGCATGTAGTACACATCTAGATATTTAAATGCATAGGAAGAAAGTTTCAATTTGATGTGTATAACAAGAGAAATGAATGTCTAAAGTAAGGGACCAGAATATGTTTCCAGAGTTTTTGACCAAATGAATAGTAAACTTCAACGAATAAACTGTATTAATTGGCTAATCATTTCATCTGGAAATTATTTTTTTCTTAAATCTCAAGATGTTAGATTCACATATATTTTTGAACCACTTCATTTCAATTTTTCTAGAATTAATTATGATTTTTCAAAGTTCATTGTGTAATCTGGAATACCATATGAACAGAAACCCGAGAAAGTGTAAAATTCTAGATTTGGCTAATGGACTTCCAAGGTCTTGTAAGTGGTTCTAAATGCTACTAAATGGTCCCAAGACATATAAAAGTAAGAATGTTAATCATAAGTCCTCTCTCTGTATTATAATGAGTTATTAAAGATGATAAGAAGAAAAGAAGTACAATGGTATGAAAATGAGAGATGAAGTTTTGCGGATGTTTAGAAAATTTCGCTAGATACTCAGATAAATAATAAGAGATATGTGTTAAAGGTATGATGATTAGTTGACAGAAACTCTAGAATATAGCAGTATTCAAGAGAGTTTGATATGAAAGAAATGGACACTACTCACAAGTCTGATATGGTGAGAAATACATATGCAAAGCAAGTAACAGAATGAAGTAGCATTCAACTCTGATTGAGTTGATTCAGAAAAGAAGAGTAATGACAGTAAAGATATGAAGATATGCGGATAAGAAAGGTATTCCATTAAAATATCAAGACAGAAAATAAGAGATAGATACCCCAATCCTTAGTCATAAAAAAGACAATGATATCTATCTAAGATTGTTGACTAAGGTACCAAGTAAATTTTGAGGACGAAATTTATTTTAAGGGGGTAGAAATGTCATATAATAATTTTTCTCTATCTGTACAATACTAATAGAGGAAAGAGGTTTGGAATGGATTGTAATGATGACTATAAAGGAAAAACAATCATTAGACAAAGGTATAAAGATGAGAGACTAAAATGAAAAGTTTAAAAGTTTCATGGTGAAAAATGAAAGTAGAAATAAACTTTGGGTCATTAAGTGTAATTATAAAATGTTGAGGGCCTAAAATGTAATCTTCAAAAGTTCAAGGGCAAAATGGTAATTATGAGAAAGTTGAGCCAAAAAAGGCCCAAAAATGCCCAGAATCAGATTAGTTCCAAATTTTTTCAGTAAATAGATAAAACTATTCTGATCAGTTTGACGTGACACAGAATTGTGATTTGAGGTCCCGAAAAATTTATATTAATTTATGAAGAAAGAAAAATTAATACAATATCCTCTGGACTTCAGAATTAGATAAAATTTGGCAGTAAATTCTAATAATTAATGTAAGAATTTTTAAAACTAATAGAGCTTAAAAAGGGGTTCTATATAATTTATTATAGAATTTATAGTGGATTAAAATACCCGATAAATATGTTTCAGGAGAATTTCTTGGGAGTTGAGCCCATGAAGACAGTGGATCATGTAAAGGGCCCACAATGGTGCCTTATAGGCCCAATGATATTTTCAGATAAGTATGTGGGCTAAGGCTAATAAAGACTGGGAAAAACATAAAATTATGAAAATGCCACTGAATGTATGCCATTGTGTTGTGTCATTTAGTCAGAGTTAGACGAAGGGTATTTTGGTCATTTGGATAGTTCAAAAATGTCCAGCCAAGTACAGGAGTAATTAGTTAGTGTCAGTATATGCCCTGGTAAGAAGTACAGAGGTGTAAAATGACAATTATGCCGTTAGAGTTAATATAGTGGAAGATAGTGAATTAACGGCATTTCAATCATTTACCAAGGGATCTGTAATTATGTTTTGACCCAGTACAAGAGTGTTAGTGGTAGGAAGAATCTGGATACTGGATTTAAGCTCATAAACCATAATATGGAATCTCAAAAAAATTAGATTCAGAAAATAGTCTTATTTTTGGGAAATTTGATTGAATCAGTATCGGATTAGACTGGAATTATTCCAGATGCTTCCTCCCTTTGTAATTTCATCACATGGGCTTTGAGGTGTCCTTTGATGATGTCATCTCATTGGCTTCTAGGGCAAGCTAATCCAAGATCAAATATGAGAGCCATTATATCAAATAGTGCACAAAGTGATATTGGCCATTGATTGTCCATAGGAGTTTTCTATAAATACCCCCACAAAATCTGAAGTAAACTGTAGCATGACGACCGTTGGGGAATGTAACATCCCAAATTTTTCCTACATGTATAAGATTGATAGAGAAAAAAGGTTATGAAAAGATTGGGATGGTAATAAGAATTTATGAAATAGATACAAGTAAAAAATGAGTCCTGTAGAATTAATTATGAAATTTACAGTGAAATCGGATACCAATAAAGGGTTAAAGGAAATGTGGGGAATTTTTATCAAGCCTTCTGGGTCTCAGAAAATTATAAAACTTTGTAAGAAATTCATTTTATATTAGAATGAATTTCTAAAAATGTTAGAACTATTAAAAGAGGTGTCTAGCATTTATCTTAAAAATTAGGGTGATTTAAGAATATCTGTATAAAGAAAGTTCCTTAGGATTTATGCCAAGTAGCTATTAGACTTAAAAGAGGTCCAATAGGACGTGTTATGCAAGCCTAATAAGCCCAAGGAATTGTTATGTGGTCAAAAGAATTTTAGAATATTTTATGTATTTTTAAAAGATAAAGAATTAAAGAAAGTCCAAGAAGCATGTGAGGTGTCCTTATGGGACCCACAAGCTTTACACATGACACCAAGAAGAGGAAAGGAAGATTATAAAATGTGTTAAAATATAATAAAATAATATAAAAATTAACCTAATGATGATTAAGGTTAATTAATCCAAAAGCTAACCAATCAAATTCAAGATTAAGCCATTGTAATAATTAGGAAAAGTGAGGACATTATAGACCCAAGGTGCCAAAATTTTGGCTATAAATACCCCTCCCATTCTTCACAAAAATGTGCACCCTTGGTTATATTGGAGAAACTCTCGTCATTTGAAAACTCAACCAAGATAAAGACAATTCAAGGCACTTAGAGATCAAGGTAGTCAAGGCATAAGGTATGTGATTCTTCCTGGTTTATTTAGATGTGTTTTGGAAGGGTAAAACCTAGGTTTTAGTGGTTGAGAATTCCATTAAACCTAGAGTATGCTTGCTGTCCAAATTTTAAGTTAAAGGAGGAAGAAGAAAATAAAGGTAGAACTAGGAGATTAAGGTTTAGATAAGTTGGTTTTGATGATTGGTTGTTGAATTAAGTTGTGCTCTTGACTTTGTCATTGATGGAGATATTCAGCCTAGGTCTGTTCTGGACCAAGAAGAATGAATTTCAATGATCTAATGCTTCCATTGAATTTATATGATGATTTTGTGTAGGATTGGATAAATTTGGAACCTTGGAAGCATTAGAATTGAAAGTTGTAAGTTTTAAGCCTTCTCTGTTACTGTTCATACGCGTGAACAGTGATTAGAATTTCATGATTTTTATGCTTCCAATGGTTTTAAAATGAAAAATTGTATGGGATAAAGTAGAAAAACAAGTATTGGAAGCATTGGAATTAAAATGAGAATTTTTGAAAGAATTATGCCCATGTTTTTGGTTCTGTCCAGCAGGCCATAAAGGATTTAGAAGATGAAATTGTGTAGGGTAAAGTCAAGACACAAATTAATTCAAATGACAAGGCAATTAACCACAAATTAAGAAAGATAGGGATTAATTGATTAAGTTAAGTTTAATGTCCTTATATGCCAATTGAGTTGAATCATGATGAATGAGTGAATATGTGATGTTTAGGATTTCATTGTGTATTCAAGAATACAACCTTACTACAAGGAAAGGTGACAAGAAAGAGGATAAGGAAAAAGTAAAGCATCAAGGTAGTAAACTTACCTAAACTTGTATGTGTTGAATGTATGGTTGATTGTGTTATGGCTTGATTGATGTTGTTCATATGTAAATGTTGAAGCTCTGTGCTATGATTTCTTTGGCCAATTATATTTCATATGTTACATGGAAGCATGCACATTATATTATGTTGACATAATCACAAGAAAGCACTAATACCAAGCATTAATGCATACATTATTTAGGCTCGTTTACTACTGAGATTTCCCCATAATCTCACCCCAAATTATATCTCTAATCAGCAGGAACCTTAAGCATGAGAGAGGAAGAATGTTAGATGAATATATGTTTTGCTTATATGGTTATGTTATAGTCAAGTTTTGGGGTGAATGTATGTAAAGTTAGTTGTTAAAATTCTGCACTGCAACAAAAACAGTTTTCCGCTATGACAATTGGGCTGTACTTAAAAATAGTTAATGGTGTACTAAATGTATGAAATTTTGCAGACATGTAGTTGACATGCCAAGATTCATTTTGACACCAAGAATGCCTTATTTTGATGTCTGTACAAAGAGAACTAATTTTCCAAAGTAAGGGACCAGAATCTGCTTCCAGAATTTTTGACCAAATGAACAGTAAAATTTGGCAAATAAACTGTATTAATTGGCTTATCATGTGGTCTGAAAATTATTTTTTACTTAAATTTCAAGATGTTATCTTCACGTATATTTTTGAACCACTTCATTTCGATTTTTCTAGAATTAATTATGATTTTTTAAAGTTCATCGTAAAATCTGGATTATCATATGAACAGTAACCCATAAAGGAGAAAAAATCTAGATTTAGCTAATGGACTTTCAAAGTCTTGTAAGTGGTTCTAAATGCTACTGATTGGTCCCTAAGACATATGAAAGTAAGGTGTTATAGGGAAACTCTTACAAAATGAAAATTCAAGCCAAAACAAAGAAGATTCAAGATACCAAAGTTCAAGCAAGCTAGATATTAAAGGTAAGCAATATATCCTAGCTTATTTTCCTTTGATTTGGGAGCTAGATAAGACACATTTTGTATATGGTGTCTATGATATTTTTAAGAGCTTCATAACAACTTTATCATCATTTTATGCCTTAAATTGTACTTTTGTGGTAATACATGATTGTACATGGCAATGTGCTAATAAAAGGTTCAAATGGTAAATTAACTCTTCCAAACTGCATATATTATGTTATTTACTGATTTGAACTTTTACAGTGAGTTTTTCTTTTGGGTTGTAGGTATTTTGGAAGAGAGCAAGGACCAGGAAAGAAATCACAAGCCAATAAAAGTGAAACCATGCTCCTGCACATTTTAGTCACGACCAAAGAGTCTACTAGTGCGACCTTGATTTTTCTGGAATATTCTCTGTGTTTACAGGTCATAACCAAAATATGGATTTAGTCACGAATAAAAGGAGGAGGAAGGCGCTCTTTGATCACCTTCTCCACCTCTGCCAATATTCTACACCTCTCCACAAACTTCTCTACCTCTCTACACTATTAAACCTACCATCTTCTCACTGTTTCTCTATGGCATCCCAATTGAATAGTGATTATAGTATAGCAGGAGTTATGAGAGGCTAAACCTTTAGCCTCTTGGTGATGAATAAGATATCTTGAGCTCATGGACACAAACGGGGAGTTTCTTTTGTTCTAATTTACATCTTCTCTTCTTATGATTGCTGCTAGATATAGTGTTTTCATCTTAAGAGCAAGTTTTGAATATCCATTGATCATTCTCATATTAGACTTTATAATTGAATTCAAATAATTTGAACATTTTCTTTTAGTAGAATATTTTAGTTTCGATTTTAAGAGAGGGGGTTATTATCAGTGATCGTTGTTCATTAATTCATTACTTAAAATCTAGGGTTTTCGATCGATGACCATTCGAGGGCATTTTCATCATCTAAATTCAATTTACATGCTAAGTGGTTTACGACAGTTCACTAATAGTTCTTAGACCAGCTTTGATCAAAGGGATTTAAGGAAAATTAGGGTTCTAGACTCAATTGATCGATTAAGGTTTTCTTTGAGACCTAGTGCTTTCTAAACTCCAACTTTAAACGTGAGAGAGCAAGGATAGATACATTTTCATCATCAAGAGTCTTTCATAGCATATTTCTCAAATATAACTCATTTTCATCATAAACAAAAATCTAAAAATATTTACTTTTTTACACCCTACTTTTATTGCATCAATCACTAAAACCCAAAAACCATTTTATCCCTGCTCAGTTTTTTTATTGATTTGGACATCCAATCTACTAGGTTTCCACATAAAAGGCTCATAGAGAAGAACAAGTTATGGCTTATATTACATTATATTGGGTGCAACAAACTTTATTTTGATGGATCAGACCACGACAGTCTCAGGCATCATCAGAGCTTGAACTTAGGGTTTTCATGGAAGAAAGTTGAGTTTTATCTAAGGCGTTTGTGCTACCCAAAACCTTAGATGAAAGGAGAAAGAAGAAATTAAAGTTAGAGTTATATGATTGAAGCTTAAACAAGCTAGTTAAGTGATTGGTTGTTGAATCAAGTTGATATTCCTGACTTTGACGTGGTTGAAACATTTTGGTTTACACTGTTCATAATGGAAGGAAATGGAATTTCAATTATCTAATGCTTCCATTTTGTGTAGGATTGGACAGGTTTTGAACCTTGGAAGCATTCAAATTCTAAGTTGTAGTTTTTGAAGTTCTTCTCTATTACTGTTCACTCGCATGAACAGTGATTAGAATTTCTTGATTTTGATGCTTCCAATGGTTTTAGAATGAAAATTTGTGTGGGATAAAGTGGAGAAACAAGTATGAGAAGCATTAGAATAAAAATGAGAATTTTTGAAAGAAAAAAGGGTGTTATGCAATTCTGTATAGAACAATGCATAGGTGCTGGAATTTCATGATTCTATACTCATAAATGGATTCAAAAGATGAAATTGTATAGTGTAAAGTCAAAACATCAATTGGTTCAAGGGCCAAGTTAATTAGTGAAGACTAGAGAAAGTTATGTTAGTAAAGAGCTTATCAAGGTTAGTCTTGAATATTGTTGGAGTTCATTGACCTAATTAATTATGTGATGAATATGAATGTGTTTAGGAACTTGAAATATTCAAGAAGATGTTGGGAAGTGATTGAGCAAAAGGCTTCATGGTTGGAAAACTTAGGGAGCAAGTGCAAAAGATCCAGAGAAAAGCTTAAGTGCAAGGTGGTGGACTTACCTCTTTATGTGTTTGATGTGATATGCTTATGTGTTGACATGTACATGATATTTGAATGATATTGTGACATGATAAATGATGTTGAATGTATTGTGAATAATATATTTTCCATGGCCATGCACTTTTATGCAAAAGTATATAGCATGATGGCACGTCAATAATTAAAGAAAGTTTAATGAAATTACCTATCATGCATTAGCATCCATTTTGCATAATTAAGTGGTAATATTTGCTACTGAGATTCCCTAGATCTCACCCTCCCATAACCAACCATAATAGGTTATGATGTAAGAATCAAGTTTGGTACAAGAGCTAAGGAATGGAAGAGGAAGAGTAGACAAGTGATGGCATGCATGCATGTTAGCCTTTTTATGTAGTGTTATGTAATATCCATTATATGTAAAGAAAATGTATGAAAGAATTATGGAAAAATCCCATGATGTATATGAATGCATGAAAGGCAAAGGAGATGGTTTATGCATACTGGAACAATTATTGAAAGTGAAAGAAAGGAAACTGAAATGGTAAAAACGTAAGTCCTGAAGCAATTTTGTTGTGGCTTCAGTTTGACTTAGCAACTAAAAGAATTAATCCACAATATTTTATGAACACGTAGTACATATCTAGATCTTTAAATGTATATGTAATATGCCTCATTTGGATGTGTATATCAAGAAAAATGAATTTCCAAAGTTAAGAGACAGAATCTGGAAATTCCAGAATTTGCCATATGAACAGTAAAAAGTAACGATTTAACTATATCAATTGGCAAAGTAAATATCCATATTTATATTTTTTCCTTAAAGAGCTATGAAAGATATTCAATTGGAAATTGGGATCACCTCCATAAAATTTTTGTACAATTAGTTATGAATTTTTAAAATTGGACTATAAATCTAAAAATCACTAAATAAATAGTACCCGAGAAGTAAGTTTTAAAATTTTAATTTTTAGGCCAATATAATGCTTCTGTTAATCAAATATACTTTTGAATATGTACTCTAAAGTGGTAAAAGTAGAATATTTCAATATGTGTACCTAAAGCAAGTAGACGATGGCAGGTACAGCCGAATTCCTACATATAAAAAATATTACGTGTTTCGCCAAAAGAAAATGTTATATATGTTTTGGTGACCAAACCACCAAAGTTTTTCATTCTTTTAACGCTTTTTCTTTTTTTGGGTAAATCATTCTTTTAATTCTTCTAGTTTGACTGGTGACGTATGGTATATACGAATAGTACTATTTTTCAGTACACGGAGATCAGGAATGTGAATTGGGGGCAACCAATTTGTCCATATATAATTCGATTTCATATATTTATATATTTCTACAAAATTGAAAATGAGTTGTGGTATTTAATGAATTTAATAAAACATTTTTTATTAATTGGCATTTGAAATAAAGTGCACTATTTATAACTAATAAATATATATTATTTTTTGGCCAAATAATAAATATATATTATTTTTTGGCCAAATAATAAATATATATTACGAGTCTTCTAATTTTTTATTAAAGAAAAATATAATAACGAAATTGGTAAACAGGGAAGCAATTAATATAATGTTACCCTTTGTTATTAAGAATTTGTGCGTGTGTATATATATATACAGAGAGATGGGATAAAGAGAGTGAATCAAATTCGTTGAGCACTTGGTTGCATTCCAACTTCGCTCTTCTTCTTCAAGCTACTTTCCAACTTAACTTTTCTTTGGATTCTCTTTGTTTTCTCAAGAGAGGGAAAAAAGGAATGAATATAAGATTATCATATCATGACACGTGACCGTGATATTCTTCACATCATGCTTTTCTTCTGTGAATATTTTCGTTTATGATTTATTTACATTAGTAAAAATATCTAAAAACCTAAAAGTTTGTAGGAAATAAAATTATTAAGTGTAAAGATATATAGATTTTAATCGAATTTTCACTACTCATTCTATTTAAATACATTAATATTAAATTAGTTATTGTCTCTTCTCTTTGATTCCATAATATTTTTCAGTCTTTTATTTTTCTATAGATAAGAACATGCTCATATTAATCAATAATGTTAGATGTGGGCAATTCCTTCTTTCAGTGAAAATTGAATATTGGTTAATCATATTATCAGATACTAGTACCTTACGATAGATCAAATTCTCATTGATAGTCTTTTTGGCAAAGGGGAAAAATATTTTTTTTTTGTAACAAAATTCAATCTCGGATTTTGAATCGGCTTCAAATGGCCCCATCAAAGTTGTATGGGCTTTTGAATTTGGCCCTCTTTTGTTAATGGTTTTTTTTTGTTTTCTTTTATTAAAATACAATTTATTAAACACTAGTAAAACGATACACAATACCAGAGGGATTATATCTAATAGAATGTACTAGTATCTCAAAATGTGACCATATAAGTTTTCAATTATGGCTAGGAAAGATGCCCACATTAAGTACTCTATAATGTCTCAAATAAGATTACTTTTAATAGAAATATATATGTATAAAAAAATGATATAGAACTATTTGACTCCTTTACATGATAAATTCTTATAGAAGTATAAGATCTCAACTAGAAAATAAAGACAAGATAAAAAAAAAAAAGCAACAACAACATGAACACTAAAATAGGAAAGTGAAGACCTCAAAACGGCACAATTTAGACTAGGATACTCCAAAATAGGAGGCAAATACAAGCAGAGGGTGAAGCGACCACATGATATTTTTTGTGAAATGTGTTTATCATAAATTCTAAATCCAACATTCTTATTTCGATGCTCATCAAAAGCATAATAGTGCTCATTTTGATGCTTAATGTGTTATATTTTTTACTGCTTATGTGCTTTTGTGATTTTTGTTTTTGGTTCCGTGTGTTGTTCTTGTCTTTATTTTGGCTTAAAGTATTTGTTTTGTGTTAAGATACATGGAGCATCATCTAAATCGTAAAATACCAAAGAACATGCTATGAAACTATACATACTTCTTCGTTCAAAAAAATTGGTTTACTAGAAATATGCATGTTTAGGCTTTGAAATTAGTTTCATTGTGTAGAGAACAAAAAAAAGAAAAAAGAAATGACAACAAGAATGTCAAAAACGGACATCAAAAGGCGAAGTTACCGAGGAGGGAAGAGTCGAGTCTGACCGACCTGACCCATGCTCCAGTCAGATCTGGTATGACTCGACTAGAGGTTAGGGATAATCAAAACATACCATTTTGATCATTCCTAAAATGGTGTAATTTTGAGGTTAGACGTCCCCTATGTATTTTAGGCCAAAAGGCAGCATTTTGGCAATCCTTAAAACAAAAAGATTTTTGGGCCTTATATGGTATTGGGCTTCAGATCAATTAAAAAAAATTTGGGCTATAGTAGGTATAACGGCCACTGATTAAAAAAAAGCTTGATTGGGTTGAAGGTGCATTGGGCCAAGAATCAAAAAAAAAACAAGAGGAGGTACTGGGCTCTGGACTGGGTCAGATTAATGGATCCAACCTGGATCCAGTTAATAATTAAAATATATATAAAATAAATAATTTTTTAACAGAAACACCACATGGCGCGTGGGACCACTTGGGGTCAACAAATGCCAGGTGGCTAACCTAGTGAGTAGATGTCAGTTCGTATAAACACCCAGGACAGAACATGTTGTGTCATATCTAAATTTTAGGCCTAGAAGCCCAGTATGTAGCCTTAAATAGGTTGGCTACTAGGCCTTATTGAGCAAAAGTCTCAAAATTATACAAATAATATTTATGGACTAAACTATAAATAATGAAATTTCAATGACTAAATTATAAATAATAAAAGTCAATAGGACAAATATATGTAAGTTAGAGACTATAAAAGAGTCTCCTAGGTAGAGAAAGAGAAAAGAGGTTAGTTAGAGGCCTAAGGTTGAGATAAAGATCTCAAAGAGATTATGTATGATGTAAAGCCCAAGTAAGGCTAAAATCATAATTTTAGAAAAGCTCCAAGGGCATAATGATCATTTTGAATAGAAGAGAGACTAAACTGAAAAGTTTAAAAGTTTCATATTATAAAATAAAAGTAGACACAAGTTATAGGCCATTAACTGTAATTATAAAAAGTTAAGGGATTTAAATGCAAAGAGGAAAAGTTTCCAAGGGTAAAATGGTAATTATGAAAAAGTTGAGCTGGAAAAGGCTCAAAACTCCCAGAGGTATTTTAGTACAAAATTTTAGTAGTAAATAGAGAAAATTGTTCTGATCAGTTTAACGCAACATGGAATTTTGATTTGAGGTCCTGATAAATTGATAGAAATTTTTTAAGATTAGGAAATTAGTATAGCATCTTCTAGACCTCATAATCAAATAAAATTTAGTTATAAATTCTTATAATTAATATGAGAATTTATGAATTTGGAAAAGGTAAAAAAGGAATCCTATAGAATTAATTATGGAATTTACGGTGAAAAATGATTCCGATAAAGGGTTAAAGAAATGTATGTATTTTTTATAAAGGGTTTATTATCTAAGGTATTTCAAAAAATTATGAGACTTTATATGGCATTTATTTTATATTATAATAAATTTTTAAAAATATTATAATCAATAAAAGAGGTGTTTATTATTTATCTCAAAAATCATGGCTATTTAAGGATGTAAGTATATGGAGTGCCTTGGGATTTATGCCAATTAGCAATTGGACTCAAGGAAAGTTCAATAATGACATAATGCAGCAGCCCAATAAGTCCCAAAAGTTATTTTGGAGCCCAAGTTCAATAATGGATCATTTATGAATTTTGAAAAAAAGGAAAAGAAATTAAGGAAGCTTCAAGAGGAAGATTAAGGTTTACACATAGTAGGCCTCACATGAGTAGCACACATGGTGTCCAAGCAATGAGGAAGAGAAGATTTTTGTCATATGATCTTATCTCAAATTTAGCTTATAGGGCAAGCTAAGATTAGGAGCAAATATAGACCCTTGGATTAAATAGTGTTTAAGTGCTCTTGGCCTTTCATTTTCCACATGATTTTTCTATAAATATCCTCCCATCCTAAAACCATGCCTCTTGAAACCTTGGGGAAGCTATGGTCAAATGGAAACTCAAGCCAAGACAAAAAAGAATCCAAGGACCAAAGTTCAAGCTAGCTAGGATTAAGGTAAGTAATCTATCCTAGCTTATTTTTCTTTAATTTGGGTGCTTGAACTTAGAGTTTTTATAGAAGAAAGTTGAGCTTTACCTATGGTTTATATGCTTTCCAAAAACCTAGATGAAAGAAGAAAGAAGAAGTTAAAGTTAGAACTATAAGATTAATGTTTAAATAAGTTAGTTTAGTTGATTGGTTATTGAATCAAGTTGATATTCTTGACTTTGTCATGGATGAGACCTTCTGGTATGCACTATTCATGATAGAGGGAGATAGAATTTCAATGATCTACTGCTTCTATTGAATTTATATGGTGATTTTGTGTAGGATTGGATAGGTTTCGAACCTTGGAAGCATTAGAATTGAAAGTTATAATTTTTGGAAGTCTTATATGTTACTGTTCACACTCATGAACAGTTATTAGAATTTCATGATTTTAATACTTTCAGTGGTTTTAAAGTGAAATATTGTGTGGGGTAAAGTAGAAAAATAAGTGTGGGAAGTATTGGAATCAAAATAATAATTTTTGAAAGAAAAGGGGGAGTTATTCAATTCTATCCAGAACACTGTGGAGTTCCTAGAATTTGGAAATTCTGAGTTCATAAATAAATTACAAATTCTAAATTATGTAAGTTAAGGTCAAGACATCAATTGTTTCAAATGCCGAGTCAATTAGTAAAGATTAAGGAATGTTATTTTATTTAAGTAAGCTCAATGTTCTAGAAAAGTTAGATTGTAATATTTGGATGATGATATGATATTAGGATTTGAATTGTATGCTTAAAAAAGGGAAGCCAGACATCAAGAAGAAGTAATAAGTAAGAGGCAAAGATAAAGTAAAGGAAATTCAAGCATGTGAGGTAGTAAACTATCATAAACTTGTATGTATTGGATATTATGCTTGATTGTGTTATGTCTGTGTTGAATTGTGTTACATATGTGTTTTTGATTGAAGCTCTATGCTATAATTACTTTGACCAATTGTATTTCATATGTTACATGGAAGCATGCACATTACATAATGTTGACACTTTCACAAGCATGCACAAGTATTTACATTAAAGCATACATTGTTTAGTACCGTTTGCTATTGAGATTTTCCCATAAATCTAACTCTATCCATGTAATCCCAATCCCAAAAGGTTCCTATATGATGAAAGAAGATGAAGAAGCATGAATAGAAGATAGGGATTGAATAGTAAAAATGTTATATAATGAATGTATGAACTGTTATATTTAATAATATTATATGACCAGTTTGAACAACAATGTTGATGATATAATGAAAAATAGTAAATGATAGTATAAATGTATGAAATCTTACAGACACTTAGTTAACATTTCAAGCTTCATTTTGACATTAAGAATGACTTATTTCAATATATATACAAAGAGAACAAATGTTCCAAAGTTAGGGACCAGAAAATATTTTCTAGAAATTTTGACCAGATGAATAGTAAATTTTTCCTTATGGTCAATTGATATTAGGAAGTATTTTTCCTTTAAAGTTCATTATGTTAGCTTCATGTAGCTTGATGAACCACTTCATTTTGATTTTTCTTAAATTAATTATGATTTTTTAAATTCGTCGTCGAATATGGAAATACCATATGAACATTAACTATTGAATAGGGAAATTCCATATTTAGCTAATGGACTTCAATGATCTTATAAGTGGGTCTAAATGCTACATAATGATCCCTAAGATGTATGAAAGCAAAGTGTTACATTTTTGGTATCATGTAAATTTTCTGACACCAGATAAGATAATGCCAGACCCTAAACCTAAGAAATTAACATTGTGTTAAGGTTATGGTACTTAGTGCGAAAGTTAGTATCACTAAAGTCTAGATCTTAAGTGAATCAAGAAGATCCCCTACCTAGATGATTGGTTCACTACATAAAATCATATTTAGATATGGAATCTTAGAAATATAATATTTAGAGAAAGATATGTTCAGGTTATGACAAGAGAAGACCTTTGGCTATGACCTATGAACAAAGAACTATCTAGTCGTGATGAGTTGATTAAGAGGGTCACAATGAAACTTCATAAAGAATATGATGAAAGGAATTGGAAGACACGCATCAGAAATTAATTTAAAAATTTTTCCATTCCTTGCCAGGATCTACCGTATGTGTTTAAGTCAAGTGGGAAGAAGCATTACCCTTAGTGTGCCTCAGCGACTTCCACAGCTTTTGGTCATGACGTTCACAGCTTCTTTCCGCGGCTCGTGCTCCCTTTCTGATCGCAAGAAGTCGATGACTCAGGTCAGCTTCCTTTACTAGTATCCACACGAACAGCATTCCAACCACGAATGACGTGCTAGCGTCTCTTTTCCCTCTAGGGCTTTCTCAAGAGTTCGTCCTCTTCGTCTCTATTTCGACAGTTTCTTATCTGCAAACCCTTTGCTCAGTCCCCTACGGCCTTTCTGTGTTCTATGTACATCTCTATGCAAAACGTAGCTCCTAATATCAGATATATAGGATGCTCTGCATTTTCTTCTACCAAATTGGATTTTAGGAGTTAATCTTATATTAATTCCAAAATTAATACAATATCATATATTGTATAATTTGATAAGAAACTAATTAAATAAATAATATTAAATCCATCCCACAGATTTAATTCACCTATTTATTTAACTTAAAATAAAACTAAGACTGAACTGTATTTGATTTATTCTCATAAATCAAATTTGAGATATCATATCAATTTGAATTTTAAATTCAAATGTGATAGAGATTTAATTTATCCTTATAAATTAAATCTTATAAATATCTCTTATATGAGATATCCTATCAATTTAAATTTCAAATTCAATCGTGATAGAGATTTAATTTATCCTTATAAATTAAATCTTATAAATATCTCTTATATGAGATATCCTATCAATTTGAATTTCAAATTCAAACGTGATAGAGATTTAATTTATCCTTATAAATTAAATCTCATATATCTCTTATATATAATGTATATATACGAATTTATATATATACGAATATAAATATAAATAAATATATATACATCTATCCTGGATCATTCATTGAATCTGGACATGTCTTAGATTCAATGAATCTGGACATCATAGCTCGTGTTGGGCTATTTTGTGTGCGACCCTGTAGGTCCATATGAAGTTGGCAGTGGGCCATTTGTTATACTAGCCCGCAAGTCATAAGCGGTCTCTAGCAAGACATAACGACTACCCAAATCATATGAGGATCGTTAAACGATGTAACCTTTTATACAACCATATCATGTCCCTTATGTCACGCGATATTTTGGTCATGGTTGAGGCATGGATAATGTCATCCTCCTATTCCTCACCATTACTTTCTTGATCCCTGAGTAGTCTGACTATAGAAATAGAACTACCTTTCCATTACAGTATGGCCATACATTTCTCAGACTCACTCATCGAGGGGCCCAGTAATATCTCTCTACGAATGTGAGGGACAAATTCCATCTTGACCATTCACATTCCTCCGCATGAAAAACCACTAAGCCCGAACATAGTCATTATGATCACTCGGTCAAAAGTGACTTTTGACTAGGTCAAAGCTGAGCGTTTGTCATGTAGGAATCCATGATGATCTTAGGTTAAAGGGCATATTGACATGGTTTGTATATGAGAGAAGCTTATGACGTTACCCATGCAGTTCTCTCATAGCGGGTCGGTCCAACACCTTGTACTCTTACATGTGCCTATGACTTTGATTTATATCTCTATACATCTTCAAAGTCATACTGGTCTTATTTCATCTGTGCTCCAGCATATATGACTGACCAGGGACATTTAGGATAAGATCATGAATTATCCAAGGATGGTCATCACAATAAACATGCAAATAATATGATAACACAATTAATAAATTCATAAATCAATAATGTTCATAAGACAATGATTGGCTCCTAGGGCACGATTTCCAACAACCTCCCACTTGCACTAGGTACAATCGTTAATTTGACTAATTCCCATTGACCTAACATGACGCTCATGCTTTGCCTGCACAAGCGGCTTTGTTAGAAGATCAACAACATTATCTTCTCCTGCTACTTTGCATATTTTTATATCACCTCTATCGTTGATTTCTCTGATGAGATGAAATCGCCTGAGTATATGCTTGGTCCTTTGATGTGACCTAGGCTCTTTGGCCTGTGCAATGGCACCGCTATTGTCATAGAGCAAAGTTATTGGATCTGAGATGGTAGGTATCACCCCTAGTTCCGTGATGAACTTCCTGATCCAAACAGCTTCCTTAGCTGCATCAGATGCTGCTATATACTCAGCTTCCATTATAGAATCTGCTACAGTGCCCTACTTAGAGCTCTTCCAGCTTACTGCTCCATTATTGAGGAGGAATATATATCCAAACTGCGATTTTTGGTCATCCTAGTCAGTTTGGAAACTTGCATCTGTGTAACCAGTTACATAGAGTTCGTCATCCAATCCACCATAGACCAAGAATAAATCCTTAGTCCTTTTTAAGTACTTAAGGATATTCTTGACAGCAGTCCAATGGCCCTCACCAAGGTCCTATTGATATCTGCTAGTCATACTCAAGGCAAACGAGATATTCGGTCGAGTACATAACATGGTGTACATGATAGATCCTATGGCCGAGGCATATGCAACTTTACTCATGCGACCTCGCTGATCAGATGTACTAGGACACAGATATTTGTTGAGGTGAATACCATGAGACATGGGTATGAAACCCCTCTTTGATTCGTGCATACTTAACCTATGTAGTATCTTGTCTATATATGTACTCTGACTGAGTCCTAGAAGTCTTTTAGATCTATCTCTATAGATTCTGATTCCTAGGATATAGGTGGCTTCACCCAAGTCTTTCATCGAGAAAGATTTTCCTAACCAAGACTTGACAATCTGCAAGGTAGGAATGTCATTCCCAATAAGTAGGATGTCATCGACATAAAGTACCAAAAACACAACTGTGCTCCCACTAACCTTCTTGTACACACAAGGTTCATCAATGTTTTGAAGAAATCCAAACTCTTTGACTACTTCATCAAAATGATGATTCCAACTTCGAGAGGCTTGCTTCAGTCCATAAATGGACCTTTGAAGCTTGCACACTTTACCAGAGTCCTCAGAACGCACAAACCCTTCAGGTTATGTCATGTACACATCCTCAAGGAGCTTTCCATTAAGGAAGGCTGTCTTGACGTCCATCTGCCATATTTCATAGTCATAATATGCTGCTATGGCAAAGAGGATTCTGATTGATTTGGCCATTACAATTGGGGAAAAGGTCTCATCATAGTCCACACCATGAGTTTGAGTAAATCCTTTTGCAACCAGTCACTCCTTAAAGACATTTACATTGCTATCCATGTCAGTTTTCTCCTTAAAAACCCACTTGCACCCGACAGTTTTTACACCTTCAAGCGGGTCGACTAAGGTCCAAACCTTATTGTCGTACATTGATTGCATCTCAGACTTCATGGCATTAAGCCATTTTTTAGAGTTTGGTCCCACTATAGCTTCTCGATAGGTAGTCGGCTCATTATGCTCAAGGAGCAACACATCACGAATATCAGAAATTAGAAATCCATATCTCTTGAGGCTGAAGTCGTGTCCTATTAGATTTTCGTGGACCTTACGTGACTTGAGGAGTCTCAACAACTTGTTGTGAGTCTTCTCTGTTTTCCATCTGCAGTTCTATGGTGTCTTGTGGCTCTCAAACTTCTTCGAGGTGTACCTTACTCCCACTGGTTCTTTTAGAGATAAATTCTCGTTCGAGAAAGATACCATTTCTGATAACAAACACTTTGTTATCAACAGGGTTGTAGACGTAATATCCCTTGGTTTCCTTAGGATATCTAGCAAAAAGGCACCTTGAGGATTTGGGAGCTAATTTGTCTGAGGCTTGTTGATTAACATAGACCTCACATCCCCAAATCTTGAGGAAAGACAAACTAGGCGTCCTCCCAGTCCATATCTCATATGGAGTCTTTTCAATTGCCTTAGATAGAACACGATTGAGTGTAAATGTAGCTGTCTATAGGGCATGGCCCTAAAAGGAAGGCAGAAGATCTGTTTGAATCATCATGGATCGAACCATATCTAATAGTGTTCGATTCCTCCGTTCAGAAATGCCATTCCATTGTGGTGTCCCTGGAGGAGTCAATTGTGAGACTATCCCATAACTCCTAAGATGATCTATGAACTCTTGGCTCAAATATTCACCACCCCAATCAGATCGAAGGGCTTTAATTATTTTGCCAAGCTAGTTTTGTACTTCATTTTGAAACATTTTAAACTTTTCAAAAGACTCAGATTTATGTTTCATCAGATAGATATACCCATATCTGCTGAAATCATCTATGAATGTGATGAAGTACGAATAACCTCCTCTGGCATTTGTGTTCATCGGTCCACACACATCTATATGTATGAGGCCCAATAAATCAATGGCCTTCTCACTGTGCCCAGTGAAAGGTGACTTTGTCATCTTTCCTAACATGCAAGACTCGCAAGTGTCATATGATTCAAAATCAATTGAGTTTAGAAATCCATCTTGATGGAGTTTATAAATGCGTTTCTCATTTATGTGGCCCAGATGACAGTGCTAGAGGTATGTGGGATTCAAATCGTTTGGTTTGACCCTTTTGGCGGTTATGTTATAGATATTTCCATGATTGGGTTGTTCCAAATTTAATATATAATGATCAACATGCAAATCACCATGAGCATAGAAAACATCATTACGATAAATAGAACATCTACTATTCCAAGCAATGGAAGTGAAACCTTCCTTATCCAAATAAGAAAGTGAAACAATGTTACTACTTAAAGCAGGAACATAATAGCAATTGTTCAAAACTAACAAAAGCCCAGTGGGTAGAACTAATTCATAAGTTCCTACAGCTAACGCAGCAATCCTTGCTCTGTTTTCAACTCGTAGGACAACCTCGCCCTTTTTCAGCTTCCTACTATCCTTTAGTCCCTGCACATTTGTACAAATGTGAGAACCACACGCAGTATCTAATACCCATGAGATGGAAGTAGAAAAATGAATGTCTATAACATAAATACCTGAAGCGATAGCCCTGCTATCCTTCTTGTTCTTTTTCATATTTTTGAGGTAGAGTTTGCAATTCCTCTTCCAATGACTAGGTTCATTGCAGAAGAAGCAGACTCCTTCCTTCGAAAGCTTTGCCTTCTTTGGTGCAGGCTTGGTTTCGGGCTTGCCTGACTCTTTGGTCTTACCTGACGAGCCATGACCCTTTCCCTTGCCTTTGCCTTTCTTTTTCATACCCTTTCTGTCATATCCCAATTTTTAGGCTTAGAAGCCCAGTATATAGCCTGAAAAAGGGATGCTACCAGACCCTGTTGAGCAGAGGTCTGAGTAAATAGAGAAAATTATGTTGATCAGTGTGATGCAACACAAAGTTCTGATAAGAGGTCATGAAAGATTTATATTAATTTCCAAAGAAAAGGAAAATTAATACAGTATGCTCTAGACCTCAGAATCAGATGAAATGTGGCAGTAAATTCCTATAATTAATATAAGAATTTCTGAAACTGACAGAGCTCAAAAAGGAGTTCTGTAGAATTTACTACAGAATTTACAGTGGATCAAAAGACCCGATAAATAGGTTTCAGGGGAATTTCTCGGGAATTGAGCCCATGAAGATAGGGGATCATACGGAGGGTCTAGAATAGCACCTTATAGGCCCAATGATATTTTCAGATAAATATATGGGCCAGGGCTAATAAAGACCGAGAAAAATGAAGAATTACGAAAATGCCACTGAAGGTATGCCACTGTGTTGTGTCATTGAGTTAGAGTCAGACGAAGGGCATTATGATCGTTAGACTAAGGTTAGACAGTCAAGAAAGGGTATTTGGATAGTTGACTAGGGTCAAGAGATACTCTGGTAAGGTATGGAAAGACAATAGTGCCCCTATAAGTACTAAAGAGGTAGTAAGGGCATTATGGTAATTTACTAAGGATTTTCCTTGGGAACCGAGCCACCAGAGTGCTTGGGCTTGGTTAGAAACCCAAGTTGATATTTAAAGGCCCAAAAAACGTAGCCCAAGAGTAAAGTGGGCCCAAGAGGCATTAAAATAATGTTTTAGTGCTTTTTCAATAAAGTAAAGTGACCCGGTCCAAGATAGAACTGGGTAAAGTGATCTGGAATCATGAGAGGACATAAATGGGGCCCACAATGTGCCACATGGCATGATTATAGTAAAAGAGGAAAAGCAAAGGACACATGGCATGATTATAGAAAAAGGAGAAAAAGCAAGAGGACACGTGGCACGATCTCGGCCGTCCATTCAGGGAAAAGACTCTGGAACTCTCTGGAAAGGCTGACTCAGCTGGTGAGGTGTCCCAAGGGCCCCACATTTCACCACATATACCCCTTAGGTGTCCCTTGAGGTGTCCTAGATGATGTCATGAGTGGTGAGTCAGCAAGGAGGGTGATGTCATCATGATGATGCAGGCAAAGCTTCTTGAGGAAGCAAGCAATCTGAGCCATTCATTGTGAATCAATCTGGGCCATTCATTCCACCTCCTCTCACCTATAAATAGGCCACTCCCCTCCCATTTCAAGGCACACCACGGATCTAGCAAGAAAAGGAAGAGAAAGAAGAGAGAAAGAGAGAAAGAGAGAAGGAAAGAAAGAAAGGAAAGGAAGGAAGGAGTTCTGGTGGAGCCAGGAGCAGTCTAAGGAGCTGAGGGACTGGGCAAAGCTTAGGAATGAGGTAATAAAGTTATCTAGTCCCTTCTCTAATAAAGTATAGGATTTCTCTTAGTGGTTAGAATAGAGAAATATCTCTATTAATAAAGGTAGCTAAAGGTAGAGAGAAAGCCAGGGGAATGTCAGATTAAGGATATTACCCTTGAGCTATGTATGAGTTAAATAGAGCTATGCTGATAGAATAATAATGAAGATATTATTATGCTATGTATAGGCTCTAACCTATGGAAAGAATGAACCTTAGGGCAAAGGCTAAGAGCTAGAAGGAAAAGCTACATGTCAGGTAGTAAACTAATCCTAAACTTGTATGCATTGAATGTTATGCTTGATGTGCTATGGCTTTGTTGAATTGTGTTGAATATGTGCCTATGTATGAAGCTCTGTTCCTATGATTACTTTGGCCAATTGTATTTCATATGTAACATGGAAGCATGCACATGACATAATGCTAACACTTTCACAAGCAAGCACGAGTATTCACATTAATGCATACATTGTTTAGTGCTGTTTGCTACTGAGATTTCCCCAGAAATCTCACCCTTCCATATCAATCCAATTACAGCAGGTCTTCTCAAGATGGAGGAGATAAAGATGCATGAAGAGATATTAATTACTTAGCATGATTGATATGTGATTCATGTATGTATAATTGCTGGAAATTATCACTATGAACAGTAACTCGTGATGGAGGCAGTGACATTTGAGCTGTAATTATAAATAGTAAATGATTTAATAAATGTATGGTATTTTACCAGTAAATAGTAGACATTCCAAGCTTCGATTTGATATATAGAACGTATCATTTGGATGTCTACACATAAAGATATGATTTTTCAAAGTTGGGACCAGAATGCTGGAATTAGGGACAGGACGCTGGATGAACAGTGAATTACGGACGTTGACTGAAGTTGACCTGGTCAAGGCTTGGTCAACGAGTCATTTTTCCCTGAAAGAGTATTATGTTAGCTTCATGTATCAATTTGAACCACTCCATTCCGATTTTTATAGAATTAGTTATGATTTTTTGAAGTCAGGTCACTTCTCTGGAATTCGTGCAGTGAACAGTACTCGCTAGAGTAAAATTCCAGATTGAGTAATTTGATTTCAACAGCCTTGGAAGTGGTTCCAGATGCTACTGTTTGGTCCCTAAGACATATGAAAAGTGAGGATGTTATACTTTCCTTTCTAAACCATCAAAACACTACTGGGATTCTTCTTAATACTTGGCTTAGCAGTTTTAAGCATCCCATGCAGTTCAGAAATAGATTTCTCCATGTTGTTCATATTGTAGTTCATGACAAACTGGTCATAACTTTCGGGGAGTGAGTTCAAGATCAAATCCATAGCTAATTCCTGGCTTATGGTAAATCCAAGCCTCTCAAGGTGATCGATGTACCCCTTCATCTTTAAGACATGAGTACTGACTGATGCACCTTTAGCCATCTTGCAGGAATGTAAGGCCTTAGTGGTCTCATACCTCTCTTGTCTTGCCTGTTGCTGGAACATTTCCTTAAGATGCACAATCATCTCATAAGCCTCCATGTGTTCCAAATCTCTTTGGAGCTCCGAAACCATGGTGGCTAGCATCAAGCATCCCACATTGACAGAATCTTCCTTATGCTTCGTGTAAGCATCTCTATGAGCTCTAGGAGCATTGGCCGCTGGCTCCTCAGGAATGGGTTGATCTAGGATATGCGCATTTCTTTCCTACTTGAGAACAATTCTCAAGTTCCTAAATTAGTCAAGAAAGTTTGTCCCATTGAGTTTGTCCTTCTCAAGGACAGATCGTAGCGATAATGTAGCAGTATTACTAGTCGTCATGATTCTACAATTAAAATATGCAATTTAATTAGAAATCTCCCACTAAATAAACAACCCTTAATTCAATGGTTAGTGGGCTAAGATCCATATTTGGCTCAAACTTAAGTCCTCTTTGGCAGGATGTTTAAATTAAGTTATTTAGGTAGGTAACACCTTTACTAATTACATCAAATGTAACTCTTAGATGTTCATGGGTTCCTATCATCATATGATCTGGCATGTTTTTAATCACATCTAATGCCTTGAGACCCAAAACTATTTTGTTAATCTCAATTAAGTCAAACAATAATAAACATGTGACAGTAGCACCATTACTCTTGCTTATCTCCCCAAGATAACTCAAAAGCACCCACTTTGGCAGAGTTGACAATTGAGCGATCGAGGTTTTGACAAGTGTTTATAAATTGATGGCATTATGACTTAAGATTTCATTTAGAGGGCTTAATTTAACTATCTGGTTTATGAGAATGCATGTTTCTCAGTTTGTATCTCATACAAGTAATATGCATGTGCTGATATAATCATAAGATGCATAATTTAAATGTGATACATTATGGCTCACCTATCCTAAGTCCACTCAAGCCAATGAGAGGAGCTCTCTAGTAAGAAAAGGGAAATTACATATAGAAACCTCTTTTAACATTCGAGGGGAGTGAGATGAGAAGAGAAGGTACATTGAGAGTATATATATAGGAAGGCACGACACACAGGCCGTATTTAAAAAATTACAACACTTGCAATCTAGAGCCATATTGTTCACCATACCCAAGCATTCAAGAATCAACATTTAGATTTAATGGTAGGGCAATTGATGTTTCAAATCTAAAAATTCATAAAATAACATATGTTACGGTTATGTTACGCTACGAACAGGTAGCCACGGCGCCCCGAGAAAAAAAATTTTGCTTTATAAATAATCACGATTCTGAATTCGGTTTTCTTGGACCCCATCTACGTTAATTGATCAAATCAAAGCGTATCACCACCGATTTCAATTCCCTTTTAGATTCCTTTTTTGTCATATATAATACGGATCCCTTATATGTCATACATAAAACACATATTATATGATCGGCTACGACTAACACATATCATATGAATCAACAATCAAGCCTAACTTAAACACAAAATGGCATGGCTCTGATACCACTGAAAGGAATTGGAAGACACGCAGTTGAAATTAATTTAAAATTTTTTCCATTTCTTGCCAGGATCTACCGTATGTGTTTAAGTCAAGTGGGAAGAAGCATTACTCTTAGTGTGCCTCAGCGACTTCCACAGCTTTTGGTCACAATATTCACAGCTTCTTTCCGCGGCTCGTGCTCCCTTTCCAATCGCAAGAAGTCGACGACTCAGGTCAGCTTCCTCTACTAGTATCCACATGAACATCGTTCCAACCACGAACGACATGCTAGTGTCTCTTGTCCCTCTAGGGCTTTCTCAAGAGTTCATCCTCTCCGTCTCTATTTTGACAGTTTCTTATTTGCAAACCCTTTAATTAGTCCCCTTCGGCCTTTCTGTGTTCTATGTATATCTCTATGCAAAACGTAACTCCTAATATTAGATATATAGGATGTTCTGCGTTTTCTTCTACCGAATTGGATTTTAGGAGTTAATCTTATATTAATTCAAAAATTAATACAATATCATATATTGTATAATTTGATAAGAAACTAATTAAATAAATAATATTAAATCTATCCCACAAATTTAATTCACCTATTTATTTAACTTACAATAAAGCTAAGACTGAACTGTATTTGATTTATTGTCATAAATTAAATTTGAGATATCATAGCAATTTAAATTTCAAATTCAAATGTGAAAGAGATTTAATTTATCCTTATAAATTAAATCTTATAAATATCTCTTATATGAGATATCCTATCAATTTGAATTTCAAATTCAATCGTGATAGAGATTTAATTTATCCTTATAAATTAAATCTTATAAATAACTCTTATATGAGATATCCTATCAATTTGAATTTCAAGTTCAAACGTGATAGAGATTAATTTATCCTTATAAATTAAATCTCATATATCTCTTATATATAATGTATACATACGAATTTATATATATATACGAATATAAATATAAATAAATTTATATACATCTATCCTAGATCATTCATTGAATCTGGGCATGTCTTAGATTCAATGAATCTGGACATCATAACTCGTGTGGGGCTATTTTGTGTGTGACCCTGTAGGCCCATATGAAGTTGGCAGTGGGCCATTTGTTATACTAGCCCACAAGTCGTAAGCGGTCTCTATCAAGACATAACGACTACCCAAATCATATGAGGATCGTTAGACGATGTAACCTTTTATACAACCATATCATGTCCCTTATGTCACGTGATATTTTGGTCATGGTTGAGGCATGGATAATGTCATCCTCCTATTCCTGGCCATTATTTTCTCGATCCCTGAGTAGTCTGACTATAGAAATGGAACTACCTTTCCATTACAGTATGGCCATATATTTCTCAAACTCACTCATCGAGGGGCCCAATAATATCTCTCTACGAATGTGAGGGACAAATTCCATCTTGACCATTCACATTCCTCCGCATGAAAAACCACTAAGCCCGAACATAGTCTTTATGATCACTCGGTCAAAATTGACTTTTGACTAGGTCAAAGCTGAGCGTTTGTCATGTAGGAATCTATGATGATCTCAGGTCAAAGGGCATATTGACATGGTTTGTATATGAGAGAAGCTTATGACGTTACCTATGCAGTTCTCTCATAGCAGGTCGGTCAACACCTTGTACTCTTACATGTGCCTATGACGTTGATTTATATCTCTATACATCTTCAAAGTCATACTGGTCTTATTTCATCTGTGCTCCCGCATAGTTGACCGACCAGGGACATTTAGGATAAGATCATGAATTATCCAAGGATGGTCATCACAATAAACATGCAAATAATATGATAACACAATTAATAAATTTATAAATCAATAATGTTCATAAGACAATGATTGGCCCCTAGGGCACGATTTCCAACATATGAGTTGCGACTAGAAAATATTCATATCATGACTGGGATACATAGAGCCTAGATGTCATGGCAATGACGAGAATTAAGGTGCCAACCTCACTGAAGTTCATCAGCTATAGGATTGGCATAAGGTATAACCGAGCTAGACAGTATGAGGTATTGAGATAAGGAAGATTATTTTAAGAAAATATTTAGAAGTAGATCTTCCATGTAACCATCTGGAGTAGATCTACCTTATGAAAGACTTTGTTCAACTAGTCTTTCCTGAATAGAAGAATTATAAGTGAGGTTGAGACTTTCCTAGGAATCAGCCTAGTACGTGTCTTAAGATATGATGGTTAATAGATAGAGAGCTAATATTCCCAAAATAAAGGGACCCCATCATGAAGAAATAGTAACCTAGCAAACCTATGGTAGAACACTCTAAAGAATAAAAGTAATAGTAGTAGATAATGAATGAGATCCATGTGACTCAAGTTTGCCAGGATAAAGAAAAATACCAAAAAGGAATCTTAGTATAGTCAAGAATAGACTTAGACTGATATATAGATAGAAGATGTTAAGAATGGTAGAGAGATATAGAAGCTACTCTATAAAGATGGAGATTGATCCCATTATCTGAGAAGTTTTCCTTTAGTAGTTTTACGATAAGCATTCCTCTCAGTTAGGTAGAGATTAACATCAGGTTAAGTGTTAAAGCAGGGAATGAGGAACCCTATGATAAATAATTAGTCGAGTTCATCCACATGAATTGTGAAAGTTGAATGGCTGAGAAGTTAATTCAAAGATTGAATTTTGCGTTACAAAGAAAGCGTTTTTCTTATGTAGTTGCATAGGTTCAACAGAACGATAGACGTATGCAAAATTAGAAAAAATAATTTATGATATTTAGAGAGTGAAAGGTAGCCACGGCTTAAATGATAAAGAGACTCCCGTATGTAAGAAAGAGTAATGATTAAGAGTCAGATAGATTAGTAAAGAGTTGATTATATACCCTAGCAAGAGGGTAACGTGGTAGTCTAAGTTAAATGAGTAGTTATCTCATGTTTCTGAATAAATGATTAGGATCTAGCAGCTAATATGTTAAAGGAAAGAATACTTTAAAGTTTACCTAGTCAATTGTTTAATTGCATTGTGCATATAATGGATGTATAGCAAATTATGTGATGATAATATGGCTTATGTTTCCTAAGTTATGATGAAAAGTTGCATCTCCTTACAGTTGTTATGTGATGATATGCATGTTAGAAGTATCCTTAAACAATTGCATTTCCTTGCACTTTATGCATGTTCCCCAACACCGTGGTTCATAGCCACATACTATAATCCTTTAAACTACAGGACCACCTCGTCTCCACTGAATCTATTCCCCAGAGTACCCTAAAAAAAGGGAACCTTTCCTTTCCTTAGCCATTTTGGCTTAAGAAGATGTGAAAGTGCCTTTCTATAAGAACAGTGCGTTATGAGGTGTAAAGTAGGAGAGAAGGGATTTCATAATTGGGGTTTTGAATAATAGGTGTTAAGCTTTTTATCATCCTGGCACCGAGCTATTTTTTCGCAGAACCTCCCTTACAGTATCGTCACTGCAGTAGCGTTTAACCACCAAGTTTGGGATAGATTAGTATGGTTCCTCTACGCTTAGGACACCATAATATTGAAGCATGAATAAATAAAGGCATGAGATAAAAGCATGTTGGTTATTGATTATGGGGCCCTAATTCTTGACTGGAGGGGACACCAAAGGCCTCTGCCCTTTCATCCCTTTGATAGATAGGGAGGGAGGAGAGAGCTTTTGGTTTTTTCATGTTGTTAAAGAGTTGAACAATGAAAATAGACGGCGAGTGTCTAATCAAATTGATCAGGTCTTGTAGGAACCAGGTTCAAGTCTACCGGTCTGTTAAGATACCTTAGCTGTATACATCAATGCACTCCTACTTGACACCTATCATTAATGATAAATGGCTCATCTCATCATGACCTTTTCTTGAATTCTCAAAACTTCAATTGCTCCATCCCCACAGGGGTAAAGAATCCATCTCTGTCACGGCTGTGTTGCCAGAGCCTCTTGGGAAGTCAGAATAGGAGAGCACTCATCTTGAGGTTGGCTTATACTTAAATGCTTTCAACAGTTATCCACTCCATACTTAGCTACCCAGCGCTTATCATGGGCATGATAAGCACCTCCGTACTTGGCTAACCAGCATTTATCGTGGGCACGATAACTGGCAGACTAGAGCGTGTCCTTACCAGCTCACTCGTACTGGGGAAAGGTCCTCCCAATACTCTAACGGCCATACCAGGTAGGGACTAAACTATCTCATTATGTTCTAAACCTATTTCACTTATACTTTAATAGGTGAACAACCTAACCCATGGAACATACTACAACCCCAGGTGGCGAAAAGCCGACATCGAGGTGCCAAACCTTCCCATCAATGTGAGCTATTGGGGAATATTAGCTTGTTATCCCTAGAGTAACTTTTATCTGTTGAGCAATAACCCTTCCACTCGACACTATCAGATCACTAAGGCTAACTTTCATCCCTGCTCGAGGTAGGTCTTACAGTCAAGCTCCCTTCTGCCTTTACACTCGAGGGCCAACCTCTATTTGGCCTGAGGAAACCTTTGCATACCTCTGTTACCTTTTAGGAGGGCTACACCACAAAGAAATTGTCTACCTAAGACTGTCCCTTGGAACATAGGTCTTGGCACAATGTTAGAATTCTAACTCTTCATAGTGGTATCTCACTGATGCTTGGGACTCCCTAGAAAGAGGCCTTCTTCGCCCTCCACCTAAGCTAACGCAAGAAGTGCCTAAAGTCAATCCCAAGGAATAATGAATATTTATATGGTATTTATGTCCAAGTGTAGGTAGCTTGCATGTTCACAGACATGTCTATTTCACCCAGCCACTCTTCAAGATAGTGCCCAGATCATTATGCCTTTTGTGTGGGTTGAAACTTACCCGACCAGGAATTTCGTTACCTTAGGACTGTTATAGTTATGGCAGCCGTTCACTGTTGCTTTCGTCATTGGCTCTCCTATCATAAGGTCACCAACTTCCTTGACCTTCTGGCATTGGGCAGGGGTCAGCCCCCATACATGGTCTTATAACTTTACAGAGACCTGTGTTTTTAGTAAACAGTCACCGAGGCCTAGTCACTATAACCCCTTTTGTGAGGAGGCACCCCTTCTCCTAAAGTTATATGACTATTTTGCTGAGTTCCTTAAAGAGAGTTGTCTTGCCGCTAGGTATTCTCTACCTACCCATCTGTGTCAGTTTTAGGTACAGGTACCCTTTTATTGAAGGTTGTTCAAGCTTTCCTAGGAGTATGGCATCGGATACTTCAATGCCATAGTGCCTAGTACTCGAGCATTGGCTCGAGGCAATTTCTCTACCTTTTCTTACCTTGAAAAAATAGGGGCACCTTGTGTACTTGAATTCATAACTATCTTTTAGCTAACCTAGCCTCCTCTGTCCCTCAAGTCTAACAAAGGGTAGTACAGGAATATTCACTTGTTGTCCATAAACTATGCCTTTTGACCTTATCTTAAGCCCTCACTCACCCTCTATGGAAGAAACTTGTAGAGGAACCCTTAGGCTTTTAGGGCACTGGATTCTCACTAATGTTTACATTACTTAAGCTGACATTCTTGCTTCCGTTTTGTCCAGCACTGGTCACACAGGTCCTTTCCTCTAAGGAAAAATGCTCCCCTACCAATGCATTATTACATCCCATAGCTTCGGCAGATCCCTTAGCCCTGTTCATCTTCGGCACAAGAGCACTCGATCAATGAGCTATTACACACTCTTTCAAGGGTGGCTACTTCTAGGCAAACCTCCTGGCTGTCTTTGTACCCCTACCTCCTTTATCACTGAGCGGTCATTTAGGGACTTAGTTGGTGATATAGGTTGTTTCCCTCTTGATGATGAAGCTTATCCACCATTATCTCACTAGTAAACCTTGACCCTTGTTATTTTAAGGTCATATCTAGTATTTAGAGTTTGCCTCAATTTAGTACTACTCTCATGGCATATACTGAAATAGTACTTTACCTTTAGATATCCAGTCAACCGCTACACCTTAATGCATTCCATGGAGAACCAGCTAGCTCTCGATTCGAGTAGTATTTCACCCCTAACCACAACTCATCCGCTGATTCTTCAACATCAGTGGATTCAGACCTCCACTTAGCTTCACCCAAGTTTCACGTCATAAGGATAGATCACCCAGGTTTGGGTCCATAAGCAGTGACAATTGCCCTATGAAGAATCGCTTTCACTACTTTTATGGTAGGTTCCCTTAACCAAGCCACTGCCTATGAGTTACTAGCTCAATCTTTAAAAGGCATGTGGTTAGAGCCTGGACTCCTCCCACTACTTCAGAACTTACAGTTTCATGTTCTATTTCACTCCCTGATGGGTTTTTTTCACCCTTCCCTCACGGTACTACTATGCCCTGGATTCAACATTAGTTTAAAAGGTTGACCTATTATGGAATATTTGGATCTATGCTTATTTTTCAACTCCCCAAAGCATTTCATCACTTACTATGCCCTTCCTCATCTCTAGGTGCCTAGGTATCTACCATAAGCCTTTTCTCGTTTGAACCTTACCCTTAACTTGAAGGCTATGCCATCCTAAGGTGCTGCTAAATGGAAGGATCTTATCAACGTCTATGAATGATAAATCATAGCATAGATCAAACCACCGAATCAAAAAAAATGGGTGCTATCATATAACTTTGTATCAGTTAAGTTCATGAGTTAGAGATAAGTGGACTCGAACCACTTACATCTGCCATAAGATAAACCACAACATCTCAAGCCCCTACTGATTCTACCGCAGAGGGCAACGATAGACAATAACTCCCTTGAACATAGCTTATAACTTCATGGTACTGTGCTCTCTAAAGTGCAACTCTTCTCAAAATCTCAAAAAGTGCTGACTTGGAATCCCATCAAACTAAGGATTCTTATGGTTACAGGGAATCCAACTACAGGAGAACTGAGAACATAGAGCTTTCCCCCCTTTTAGCCAAACTCTTTGGTCTTAAGAATATTGTTTTAAAAATAAGTTATTGCCCTTCTATAACCCTTATTGTCCAACCTAAGAGCAGATAGATAATGCATTATACTTATTGAATAGGGTTTTATGGTCAGTCTATGGATTTTCTTTCCTTTTACTTCATATCTCTCAAATGGTTGAAGAGAGATAGTGCATGAAGCTATTCGCAACGGCCAACTTGATCCTCTTCCCTAAGGATGCCAAATGAGGAAAACATAGGAAAGCCACTGACTCCAACTACCATACGTGTACGATCCATACTAGATCTAACTAACTGCCCATCCTACCTCCTCTACATTCTTGATAGCCTGTCTCTGTCTTAGTATAGTCTTTCAGTGGCATATTTCGATCCTCTTCCCCATTACTTAGGAAAAGTGAGCCACTGGTTTAAGTACAAGATACTATCATTATGACCTAGATATTAGTCATCAAACCTATAATCGTAACGACCCAATTGTAAGACCAGAGCTCTACTAACTAAGCTATATCCCCAAGCTAAGTGGAGCATTCATGAAGGATTCAGATGCTTCTTCTATTCTTTTCCTTGACGCAGTTGGGCCATCCTGGACTTAAATAAAAGACCTCACCTGTGAAGTAAATAATCATACCTACATTCTAACTAATTGGGAGAGAATCAATAGATTCCTTTTTTAGAGTGATTCAACCTTCCCAAATATAGCATACAACTCTCCATGTACTGTGCTCTCCAAGTGTGTGTTCCCCCTTCTTCCTTACCATGGCAAGTATTTGTGAAATAACTCTGATAAGAAGAAAAAATAAGGCATTAAGAGACCTTCCTAGCCCAACCATAGACACTCTAAGATCCTATTTCAAAGCTGCTCCCATTTTGAGTTAAGAGATAGATAAATATACACATCCCATTGTGCTAATTGGGGGCATTCATAGTGACTGAGGGGGTTGAAGACCAATAAGTAAGTTATTTATCAGCCAAGTATTCTATTCTTCTTATGGCCAGATCCAATCTCCGTTCCCTATGGAAAGGAAAAAGAATTTCACATTTTTCTTTACAGGAAGGGAATATTAGGAAAATTCTATTGATTGCAATTTTCTCCAGACCCCCATGAAAAGCATAAAAAAGGCTCAAATAGTATGATCCCATCGGCAACCCAAAATGAAAGGGGTGATCTCATAGTTCTTGGTATATGAAGATATGTTGTTAGGTGCTCCATTTTTTTCCATTGAGGCTGAACCTAGACCTATGCTCAAGAGATAGCTATCCATATACTGAAAATGGATGTATGAATTCTCCAGAAAAGAGGAGCCATGGTGGTTCCCCCAGACTACTTGGATCCCATGAGTAAATAGAAAGTTGGATCTATAGTAGACTCACCTGAATTGTCCCATCTATCCTCCTAAGCAGAAGTTTAGTTTCAAATCCTGGTTTGAATAGGAGAAGTAAGGCATGCTAATTTTCCTTGGATTATCCACATCTTAGGGTTAGGTGCTGATGAGCACATTGAACTATCCATGTGGCTAAGAGCCCTGACAATCGAAGCATAACGACACAATTGGCAGGGGCACACTTTACCACTAAACTAATAGCCTATCGTGTGGGCCCCCCACTGGGGGCTTGCTATGCCAAAAGTGAGAGAAGCCCTATCCCCCTTTTTCCTATATTCCATAAAATTTTACACAAATAAGAACTAATAAAGAGACCAACAATTCCATAGAAATACATCATGATCCCTTATGGAAAAAAAAGAATTTGCTGAGATGGAAATAAAGATAGCAAATTCCTACCAAGATAATTGAAGATCCAACCAGTAAGAACCGTAGTGAACCTAAAAAAAGATAACGGTCAAGCAAAAATTACTTGGTTTTATAGTATGCTTAAGTAATTGCATCTCCTTTCATATTATACATGTTAAAGTATGCTATGATGAATGAATACTCCCCTTTCATAGTACATGCAGGGTAAAGTATATATGATGAGAAAGTTATGTTTCTCCCATACTATACCACATGTAATTGATAGTTTAACTTAGTACTAATAAAGCAATAGAAGTAAGTGGTAAATGAGATAGTTATCCCATTTAATCCCCAAAGAATATAATGAGAATCTAAGACAAACAATGATAGTTAGTTAAGTGGTAGACCTATAGACATATGATTACTATACTCAAGACATATCCCTTTAGTAAGGGTAAGATACATGAATACTGAACATAAAATTAAGTGAGATACAGTTATAAAAATGATGTAGCTCTAAAAGGGAGGAGCTGATAACCGTCATTCTAATTATCAAAAGAAACTAAGCTAACCAATAGCATAGTGGAGTCTAGCCTAGGTTCATTCTTCACAAGGGGCCTAAATGAATGCTGAAGTTTCTAACTATCTAATGAGCCACAAATTAACAAATTAATGCAATGATCTATGAGATGAAATGTTTGAATAAGTTATGAATGTAAATTTTATGCTATTATTTATGATTTTTTAGGTGTTAATGATGATGATATGAATCAATGAGAAGTGTGTTCCCTTGGAGATTTCCTTACCATCATTATCCATAAAAATTATAATGTGTTAGCTAATAACTCACCAGCTAGATCTCAATTAAAGCTACAACTCATATACATTGAATAGAGAAATATGAATCATTAAACTCAAGCGGTAGAAGAAGATGAATTAAATATATACAACTATACTCTGCTATAGAATTTATCTAATTAACCATAACCATGTCTAACTAGTTCAAGGATAATGATCAATTAAAGCTTAATTAAACATAATCAGGAAATCCAACTTGGTTCCTCAATATTCATCATCTACTAACTTTAATTGAATTAATAAAACTATAATTAACTACATCAACTTGATACAATTAGATCTAGAATTAAACACACAATTGAACTCCCTATTTCATATCAAGGACTATGGTTCAACATCATCTTTAAAAAAGCAAAATGTATATAGCCTTGCATTGCTATCAAGACCTCAATAGCAATAGCAAGTCCAACATCAATCATGGTAACAGTAGAAGGAGAAGACAAAGATAGAATGTTGAAGTTTCTCTATTTCTCCTGCCTATAACAAAGTAGAAGTATAGATGAGAGAAAATGGAGATGGACAAAGAAGGAATGACATGTGGATCTAGATCTGTGATGGTGTTTTAGAATGAATGAAAGCTGGAATATGGAATTTCAGGAGAGCATGATGTGTGATGTAATCCAAATGAACTGTGTTGGAGTGAATATGTCAAGTGTGGAATGAGTCGCTGATATATTGCATGAATGATCTTTCTAGTTCCTGCATATATGTCAAACAATCTATTAGCCTACTTGTTTTTGTTAGCCATGTGTCCAATCTGTTATCTCCTCTATTCAATCCAGCTATCACTTCCTTGCCATTACCTTATAATTAATCTTATTGAATTCAGTTATAGTAATAAGTTGACTTGGTGATTAATGAGAATTTCCTGAAATGGGAATTTAAAAAATACAAATTATTTATCTAATAAGATAATATTCCAATATATGAACAAAATTATATCAATTAATTCCCCATTATTCTTATTTTATTTTATTTTATTTGTCAATTGCTCAAAATAATAGTAAATCAGGACAAAATCAATAGTAAAGCTCTCTTTAAACACTAAAATTAATATAAAAATAAGAGTTTATCAATTTCCCCACACTTAGCTTTTGCACTCCGAGCAAAATCATGGATCAAATTAAAGTTCAAACATAATATCTTTAGCATAATTGGCAAAACAAATATAGAATAAGGACTTGCAATCATCAATATTTTCCTTCAATTGTCAATAATCTAGACTAATCTCATATTAATCAAAGAATCTAATTCATGCAATTAAATCATAGTAAGCATCTAGGTTGAGATTTCCTCACAAGGTACTCCCTTATCAAAGTAATTTCACTCAACCATCTAGCTTAGGCTTCCCATAGGCTTGCAAGCATCTTACATCCCCACCACTAAATGCCACAAGGGTTGTAAATCAAAGGGTCTTTATTAGGTTGTAATTTGAAAAGGCTACATGATAAAATGGAAATGCTTGTTAATGATTAGTGAAATACTACACATGATCTTACTTCTTCAAGCTATTTCAATTTTTAATCACATTTACAATTGTGCAACTGTAGAAAACAACAAGTAACAAACTAACTTCCTTTCATACAAGTTGAATATCATATAGTCATATGGTTTATCTCTTCTTTGTTTTTCTCTTTTTGTTCTCCTTTCTTTCTTTTTTTCTCTTATTTTCTGTACTCTTTTTCTCTTTGTTTATTTTCTTTCAACTATTGAACCAGATAACAAATCATTGAGGTTTAGATATTCAACAAGTGTTTGCAACTTAACAATTATTTCACAATTAAAGAAGTAATGCAGCACAAATATCTTGTACAACATTCATTAATCAAGGATAAAATTTTAAAAGAAAGTGAAGGTCTTAAAGGGTTTAAGCAAATTATTTAATATTTATGTTGGATTATGTTTAATTAAAAGGGTTTTGAAAGAAATGCTCTTATCATGTTCACAAATCTAAGAAGCTAAAGTCATTTTGAATCAAGGATTGAAACAAGTTTTACATAGTTATCAAACTAGATGGTGTCACACAATATTAAGTGTAACATCCTAATTTTCTTACGTCGTAAAGACCAAACAGTAGTATTTAGAACAACTTTTAAGATCATTGAATAACTTAAAAATGACCTGACTTCTAAAAATCATAATTTAAACTAGAAAATAGAAATGAAGTGGTTCAAATTGCTACATAAAGATAACTTAATGGTTTTTCAAGAAAAAATAACTCATTAACCATGCCTTGACTAAGTCAATGTCAGTCAATGCTCCAATTTTACTCTTCATCCAATATTCTTCCCTGATTCCATCATTTTGGTCCCTACTTTGAAAAATCATATCTCCATGTGTAGACATCCAAATAAGATGTTCTGTATATGAAATTGAAGATTGGTATGTCTAATATTTATTGGTAAAATATCATACATTTATTCAATCGTTTACTATCTTTAATTACAGCTCAATTGCCACTAACTCACTACGAGTTATTACTCTCAATGGCAAATTCCAGCACCCAACTTTACATACATACGCATACAATAAATATTGAGAAGACATATGCATACATCAATCACATATCAATCATGCTAAATAATTCTTAACTTCTCTTCATGTATCTTCATCTCCTCCATCTTGAGAAGATATGCTATGATTGGATTGATATGGAAGGGGTGAGATTTATGGGGAAATCTCAGTAGTAAATGGTATTAAACAATGCATGCATTAATGCTTGGTATTAGTGCTTGCTTGTGATTGTGTCAACATAATGTAATGTGCATGCTTCCATATAACATATGAAATACAATTGGCCAAAGTTATCATAGCACAGAGCTTCAATATTTACATATGAATAATATCAATCAAGTCATAATACCAATAAACATACATTCAATACATATACATACAAGTTTATGTAAGTTTACTACCTGACGTGCAGCCTTTCCTCTAGCTCTAAGATTCCTTCTTGTCATAGTTTAAAGCCTATACGTAGCATAAAAATATCTTCATTATTATCCTATCCATTATAGCTTTAATTAACTCAATCTTAACTTGAGGTAATACCCATAATCTGACAATCCCCTAACTTTCTTTATATCCACGGCTAACCTTATCAAGAGAGAGACATTTATCTATTCTAACTACTAAGAACAATACTCTAATTTATTAGAACAGAGACAAGAATAAATTACTTAACTTATTACTAAACTTGCCAAGTCTCTAAGCTCCTTGGATTGCTCCTAGCTCCACTAGAACTCCTCCTTTTTCCTTCCTTCCTTTCTTTCTCTCTCTCTCTTTTTCTCTCTTCTTTCTCTTCCTTTCTCTTGCTTGCCTTGGATGTGCCTTGAATGGAAGGGGTGAGGTATTTATAGGTGAATGGAGGTGGAATAGACGGTCAAGATCAAATCGTGATGAATGGCTTAGATCGCTTAGCTTTCTCAAGAAACTTCACCTGCATCATCAAGATGACATCATCATCCTCAATGACTCATCAAAGTGACATCATCAAGGGACACCTCACATGCTTAGGTTGCATAATGGTGGGGCCCTTGGGATACCTCACTAGCTAACTCAGTGCTTTTAAAGAATTCCATAGTATTTTCTCGAAATAAACGGCTGAGAACGTGCCACATGTCCTTAGATTTTTCTTCTTTCCCTAGACTTATTCCATGTGGTACCTTGTGGGTCCCATGAGGCAACCATTCATACCACCTCATGGTTCTAGATGAGTTTAAAGCTCTATCTGATTACTTTGCCCAGTTATATCTCTAACTGGTAACTATGCTTTATTGAAAATCACTAAAATATTATTTTAATGCCACTGGACCCACAAAACTCTTGGGGCCACATTTTTTAACATCTTGGAATGCCATCTTGGTCTCTAATCAAGCTCGAGCACTGGTGGCTCAGTTCCTAAGAAACATCCTTTAACAAATTACCAAAATACCCTTAGTTCCTCTTTAATAATTCTAGGGGCATTATTGTCTTTTCACACCTTTCTAGAGTATTTTGTGACCCTGGTCAACTTTCCAGATATCCTTCCTTGACTGTCTAACCTTAATAAAATTACTAAAATATGCTTCACTCATTATTTAATTATTTTATAACATAGGGGCATTTTCATCATTTTGCACTTTTTCTGGACACTGGCCCCTTAAATTGATGAATTGATATCATGGGTTTGGTCCTCACTTGGCATCATCATGGGCCTCTATTTGACATCATCTGAGCTCATTCAGTCATAACTTGCTTACTACCAAGTTTCATAATCAGATCTCGGGCATTCACAAACTTTTGTCAAAATTCACTAAAACATGAATAACTTTTCCTACAGAACTCCTTTCAGGGTTCTGTCAGTTTCCCGACCTCTGGCTTCATAGGACATACCTTACTATAACTTTTTCACTTATATGTGAGGTCCAGAAGAACTAATAAATTTTTTTAGATATCTTTCATACTATCAATTAAATATCATCTATATGGAATTCCAATAAAATTTATGTATCCTACTAGATTAACCAATATAACTTTCTCTATCTACTAATAAATTTTTGGACTAAAATGCTTCCGGCCAGTTCTAAGCCTTTTCTGGCTCAACTTTCTATAATTACAATTTTGCCCTTGGAAACTTTTGGAAATTACACTTTAGTCCCTCAACTTTTCATAGTTACTCTTAATAGCCCAAAGTTTATTTCTATTTTCATTTTCCACCTGGAACCTTTAAACTTTTTATTTTAGTTCCTCTCTTTATACCTTTGTCTAATCATTGTTTATCCTTTCTATTATTCATCACAATCCTTTCCAATCCTCTTTCCACTATTAATATTATACAGTTTGGGAAAAAGTAAGATGTGACATTAAGAGTATATGTTGGAGGCTCAAAATCCTTCCATCTAATTTACTCACCCTAATCAACTCACCATAACTAGATTACAAGAATATTAAACTAAACACATGAGATTAATCATTCATGATACACAATTTCCAGTAGCCAATCCATGAAACAAGCAACTCACACCTTATCAAGTTTACCAATGTTTAAAAGTATATGTTTAAAATTCAATCTAATTCCATGTCAATAAATTCAAGACCAAGCAATAATCATAATTAAATAGAAGAATTTTTCAGCAGAGGATCACTTTTAGTTGTGATAAAAAGGACACAGGTCTTGACTATTTTACATAGAGAGTAATATTCAACAAACAAGGAATATTTAGTCTCGATAGAAATAGACACTGGTCATGAATTATTATCACAGAGACTAAACTTGATAAACATATACTCTGGTCTTAACCCAAAAGTCATGATCAAAACTCACGCATAGATAACATCGCGATAAAGATAAGCACAAATCATGACTACACATCACAGATAGGTAAACTTCAGAAAATAGGAACTTATTGTTATGACAAAAATGTACAATGGTTGCGACTAATTTTCATAGAGAAGAAATTTGACATATTCAAACACATTAATCACAACAAGAACAACATAAGGTCATGACCAAAAGACACAATCACATCAATTATCTAATTTTACTTTACCCATTTCACAAAATAAAGTTTATCGTCCCACACACTTATTTTCTACATTGCCCTCAATGTGAAGAATGAAACATACTTACTTTCATACATTTTAGGGACCATTAAGTAGCATTTGGAACCACTTACAAGACCTTTGAAGTTTATTAGCTAAATCTAAAATTTTACTATTATCGAGTTATTGTTCATATGGTATTTCTAGATTAGGTGATAAACTTCAAAAAAATTATAATTAATTCTACAAACATTGAAATAAAGTGGTTCAAAAAGCTATGTGAAGATAACATCTTGAGGTTTAAGGGAAAAATAATCTCTAGACCAAATTCTTAGTCAATTAATACAGTTTATTCATAAAAAACACTATTTATTTGGTAAAAAATTATGAAAAACACATTCTAGCTCATTTAAAAAATTGGTTCTCTTTGTATAGACATTAAAATAAGGCATTATTGGTGTCAAAACAAAGTTTGACATGTTAACTAAATGTCTATAAAATTCTGTACATTTATCTCATCATTTAATATTTCTTATTATATTATGACCATTACTACTTGTATTGATCATACAGTAACCTTACATATAACAATTCCTCACATAACATATATACTATCCAATCCCTAGATCCTCTTCATGCTTCATCATCCTCTTTCATTATTCATAAACCTGCTAGGGTTGGGATTACATGGAAGGGGTGAGATTTTTGGGGAAATCTTAGTAGCAAACTGTACTAAACAATCCATGCATTAATGTAAATACTTGTGCTTTCTTGTGAAAGTGTTAACATTGTGTAATGTGCATGCTTCCATATAACATATGAAATACAATTGGCCAAAGTAATAATAGAAACAGAGCTTGAACCATAAGCACATATGTAACACAATTCAATAAAGCCATAGCAAAACTAAGCATAACATTCAATACATACAAGTTTAGGATAAGTTTACTACCTCACATGCTTGATTTCTTTCACTTTAACTTTGCCTCTTTCTTCTTACTTCTCTTGGATATGTGGCTGCCTCTTTGAAGTCCACAAGCAAATCCTAACATCACATAATCATCTATCCATTACAATCTAACTTTCTCTTGAACATTGAGCTCATTTAACTACATTAACTTTCCTTAATCTTAACTAATGGACTTGGCTTTTGAATAAATTGATGTCTTGACTTTACCATACATAATTTCATCTTATGAATCCATTTATGATCTTAGAATCATGAAAGTCTAGCTCCTATGCACTGTTCTGGACATATTTGAAAAACATGCATAATTCTTTAAAAAATTCTCATTTTATTCCAATGCTTCTCATACTTGTTTCTCTACTTTATCCCACACAACCTTTCATTTTAAAACCATTGGAATCATCAAAATTGTGAAATTTTAATCACTGTTCATGCGAGTGAAGAGTAATAGAGAAGAACTTTAAAAACTATAACTTGGGATTCCAATGCTTCAAAGTTCAAAACCTATCAAATCCTACACAAAATCATCATATGAAATCAATGGAAGCATTAAATCCTTGAAATTCCATCTCCTTCTATCATTAAGAGTGCATACCGAAATGGTTCAACCATGGCAAAGTCAAGAGTATCAACTTGATCCAACAACCAGTCACTTAACTAACTTGATCCAACTTTAATTTCTTCTTTCTCCTTTCATCTAAGGTTTTGGACAGCATATACACCTTAGAGAAAGTTCAACTTTCCTTCATGAAAACCCTAAGTTCAAGCTCCCAAATCAAAGGAAAATAAGCTAGGATAGATTGCTTACCTTTAATCTCTAGCTTGCTTGAACTTTGGTACCTTGAATCTTCTCTATCTTAGCTTGAGTTTTCATTTTACAAGAGGTTCCCAAAGGGTTCTTGCTCCACAGTTTGTATCATAAATTGTGGGGTATTTATAGTCAAATTCCATGGAAAATGAATGGCAAAGATCACTTTGTGCGCTATTTGATCTAATGGCTCACATTTAATCTTGGATTTAAAATTTCTAAAAAGCTAATTATGACATTAGCAATTACATAATCATGGGACAACTCATAGGGTTATGTGGCACTATTCCAAGGGAAAAGAAACTTCTGAAAAAATTCCAGTTCAATCCAGTACTGACTCAGTCTGATTTCCCAAAAACCAGACTATTTTATAAATCTAATTTTTCTGATATTCCATAATATGCTTTATAACCTTGAATCCAATATCCAGATCCTTCTTACCATTGACATTCTTGGACTGGGCCTAGACTTAATTACAGATCCCTTGGTAATTTACCCAAACGTCCCTTGGTTCTTCTTTATTTACTTTAACATCATAAGGGCATTATTGTCTTTTCATACCTCCTTAGAGTATTCCCTGACCTTGATCAACTATTCTAAGAATTCTCCTTGACCATCTAACTTTAGTCAAATGACCAAAATGCTCTCTGTCTGACTTTGACTCAACGACACAACATAGTGGTATACTAGTGGCATTTTTGTAATTTTATATTTTTCTCGGTCTTTATTAGCCCTGGTCCACATACTTATCTAAAAACATTATTGAGCCTATAAGTTGCCATTTTGGGCCCTCTACGTGGTCCACTACCTTCATGGGCCAAACTCCTGAGAAATTCCACTGAAATATATTTATCGGGTGTTTTAATACACTATAAATTCTAGAATAAATTCTACAAAACTCTTTTTTGAGCTCTATCAGTTTCATAAATTATTGTATTAATTATAAGAATTTACTGCCAATTTCATTTGATTATGAGATCTAGAGGATACTATATGAATTTATCTTCTTTAGAGATTAGTATAAATTTTTCGGGACCTCATATCAAAATTCTGTGTCGTGTCAAACTGATCAAAATAATTTTCTCTATTTACTGGAAAAATTTGTTGGAAATCGTGCCCTAGGGGCCAATCATTGTCTTATGAACATTATTGATTTATGAATTTATTAATTGAGTTATCATATTATTTGCATGTTTACTATGATGACCATCCTTGGATAATTCATGATATTATCCTAAATGTCCCTGGTCGATCATCTATGTGGGAGCACAGATGAAATAAGACCAGTATGACTTTGAAGATGTATAGAGATATAAATCAAAGTCATAAGCACATGTAAGAGTACAGGGTGTTGGACCGACCCGCTATGAGAGAACTGCATGGGTAACGTCATAAGCTTCTCTCATATACAAACCATGTCAATATGCCCTTTGACCTGAGATCATCATGGATTCCTACATGACAAAACGCTTAGCTTTGACCTAGTCAAAAGTCACTTTTGACCGAGTGATCATAAAGACTATGTTCGGGCTTAGTGGTTTTTCATGCGGAGGAATGTGAATGGTCAAGATGGAATTTGTCCCTCATATTCGTGGAGAGATATTACTGGGCCCCTCGATGAGTGAGTCTGAGAAATGTATGGCCATACTGTAATGGAAAGGTAGTTCCATTTCTATAGTCAGACTACTCAGGGATCGAGAAAGTAACGGTCGGGAATAGGAGGATGACATTATCCATGCCTCATCCATGACCAAAATATCGCGTGACAGAAGGGACATGATATGGTTGTATAAAAGGTTACATCGTTTATCGATCCTCATATGATTTGGGTAGTTGTTATGTCTTGCTAGAGACCGCTTGCGACTTGTGGGCTAGTATAGCAAATGGCCCACTGCCAACTTCATATGGGCCTACAGGGTCGCACACAAAATAGCCCAACACGAGCTATGATGTCCAGATTCATTGAATCTAAGACATGTCCAGATTCAATGAAAGATCCAGGTGAATGTATATATATTTATTTATATTCGTATATATATAAATTCGTATATATATATATATTATATATATGAGATATATGAGATTTAATTTATAAGGATAAATTAAATCCCTATCACGTTTGAATTCGAAATTCAAATTGATAGGATATCTCATATAAGAGATATTTATAAGATTTAATTTATAAGGATAAATTAAATCTCTATCACGTTTGAAATTCGAAATTCAAATTGATAGGATATCTCATATAAGAGATATTTATAAGATTTAATTTATAAGGATAAATTAAATCTCTATCACGTTTGAAATTCGAAATTCAAATTGATAGGATATCTCATATAAGAGATATTTATAAGATTTAATTTATAAGGATAAATTAAATCTCTATCACGTTTGAAATTCGAAATTTAAATTGATAGGATATCTCAAATTTGATTTATGGGAATAAATCAAATATAACTCAGTCTCATCTTTATTTAAAGTTAAATAAATAAGTAATTAAATCTGTGGGACGGATTTAATATTATTTTATTTAATTAGTTTCTTATAAAATTATACAATATATGATATTGTATCAATTCGGAATTAATATAAGATTAACTCCAAAATCCAATTAGGTCAAAAAGGTGTAAAAACGCATAGCATCCTCTATATCTGATTGGAGGAGCTACGTTTGAAAATAACACAGAACACAAAAGGCCGAACGGAATCTGCAAAAGGTTTGCAGACAAGAAACTGCTGAAATAGAGACGGAGACTTGTGAAAGCCTTGGAGGGACAGGAGACGCTAGCACGTCGTTCGTGGTTGGAACGCTGTTCGTGTGGATACCAGTAGAGGAAGCCGACCTGAGGCGTCGACTTCTTGTGATCGGAAAGAGACCACCGTCCGCGGAGAGAATCTGTGAAGGTCGCTGAGGAACACTCCGTCGATTTCTTGCGATCAGAAAGAGATCATCACCCACGTAGAGAAGCTGTGAAATTCGCTGAGCAACACTAAGGGTAATGATTCTTTCCACTTGACTTAAACACATACGGCAGATCCTGGCAAGGAATGGAAAATTTTTAAAGTTTATTTCCGCTGCGTGTCTTCCAATTCCTTACAAAATTTGGAACTAATCTAATTCTAGGCATTTTTGGGCCTTTTTCGCCTCAACTTTCAATAATTACTATTTTATCCTTAAACTTTTGAAAATTACACTTTGCACCATATAACTTTTAAACTTTTTATTTTAGTCCCTCATCTTTATACCTTTGTCTAATCATTGTTTTTCCTTTCTATTCATCATCACAATCCTTTCCAAACATCTTTCCACTATCAGTATTATGCTGATGGGGCAAAAGTAGGATGTGACATTTCTACCCCTTAAAATAAATTGTCCTCTAAATTTACTTAGCACTTTAGTCAACAATCTTGGATAGATATCCTTTTCCTACTTTACGACTAAGGATTGGGGTTAAAAGGAATTGGAAGACACACAGCGGAAATTAATTTAAAATTTTTTTTCCCATTCCTTACCAGGATCTACCGTATGTGTTTAAGTCAAGTGGAAAGAAGCATTACCATTGGTGTTCCTCAGTGACTTCCACAGCTTCTCTCCGCGATTGGTGATCTCTTTCCGATCTCAAGAAGATGTCCACAGCTTCTCTCTGCGGCTCGTTCTCTCTTTCTGATCGCAAGAAGTTGACGCCTCAGGTCAGCTTCCTCTACTGGTATCCACACGAATAGCATTCCAACCACGAACGACGTACTAGCATCTCCTATCCCTCCAAGGCTCTCTCAAGAATTCGTCCTCTCTGTCTCTACTTCAGCAGTTTCTTATCTGCAAACCTTTTGCAGATTCCGTTCGGCCTTTTGTGTTGTGTGTTGTGTGCCAAAAGAATGTAGCTCCTAAAATCAGATATATAGGATGCTCTGTGTTTTCCTCAATCGAATTGGATCTTGGAATTAATCTATATTAATTCCAAAATTAATACAATATCACATATTGTATAATTTGATAAGAAACTAATTAAATAAATAATGTTTATATTAAATCCGTCCCACAGATTTAATTCACCTATTTATTTAATTTAAATAAAGATAAGATTGGACTATATTTGATTTATTCTCATAAATCAAATTTGAGATATCCTATCAATTTAAATTTCAAATTCAAACGTGATAGAGATTTAATTTATCCTTATAAATTAAATCTTATAAATATCTCTTATATGAGATATCCTATCAATTTAAATTTCAAATTCAAATGTGATAGAGATTTAATTTATCCTTATAAATTAAATCTTGTAAATATCTCTTATATGAGATATCCTATCAATTTAAATTTCAAATTCAAACGTGATAGAGATTTAATTTATCCTTATAAATTAAATCCTATATATCCCTTATATATAATATATATATACGAATTTATATATATACGAATATAAATATAAATAAATATATACATGAACCCTGGATCATTCATTGAATCTAGACATGTTTTAGATTCAATGAATCTGGACATCATAGCTCGTGTTGGGCTATTTTGTGTGTGACCCTGTAGGCCCATATGAAGTTGGCAGTGGGCCATTTGCTATACTGGCCCACAAGTTGCAAGTGGTCTCTAGCAAGCTATAACGACTACCCAAATCATATGAGGATCATTAAACGATGTAACCTTTTATACAACCATATCATGTCCCTTCTATCACGCGATATTTTAGTCATGGATGAGGCATGGATAATGTCATCCTCCTATTCCTGACTGTTACTTTCTCGATCCCTGAGTAGTCTGACTATAGAAATGGAACTACCTTTCCATTACAGTATGGCCATACGTTTCTCAGACTCACTCATTGAAGGGCCCAGTAATATCTCTCTACGAATGTGAGGGACAAATTCCATCTTGACCATTCACATTCCTCCGCATGAAAAACCACTAAGCCCGAACATAGTCATTATGATCACTCGGTCAAAAGTGACTTTTGACTAGGTCAAAGCTGAGCGTTTGTTATGTAGGAATCCATGATGATCTCAGGTCAAAGGGCATAGTGACATGGTTTGTATATGAGAGAAGCTTATGACGTAACCCATGCAGCTCTCTCATAACGGGTCGGTCCAACACCTTGTACTCTTACATGTGGCTATGACTTTGATTTATATCTCTATAAATCTTCAAAGTCATACTGGCCTTATTTCATCTCTGCTCCCACATAGATGATCGACCAAGGACATTTAGGATAAGATCATGAATTATCCAAGGATGGTCATCACAATAAACATGCAAATAATATGATAACATAATTAATAAATTCATAAATCAATAATGTTCCTAAGACAATGATTGGCCCCTAGGGCACGTTTTCTAACAGGGGTATCTATATCTTATCTTCTATCTTGACATTTAGCAGAGTACTTTCTATATCCGCAGATCCTTATATCTTTGTTAGGATTATTCTTCTATTCTGAATCAACTCAGTCAAAGCTCAACTCTACTTCATTCTATTTATTGCTTACTTGCGATGCATCTATTTGCATGTGAACTTCCCATTATACTAGACTTGTGAGTAGTGTCAATTTCTTTCATATAAAACTCTCTCAAATACTGCTATATTCTAGAGTTTATGTCAACTACTTATCATACTTCTTATTCTTCTTATCATCTTTAATAATTCATCATAATACAGAGAGAGGACTTATATCATTATTCTTTCTTTCTTTACTTTATTGCTAGGTAGGAGGACATAGGAGCACATACTCTAACATGCATAATGCGTGCCCAACACATTACAAGACTACATATGTGCCCATAAATGCAAAGCTCTAACATCAGAGCTCAAGCATTCCTTTTCTTAATATGCACAGCTCTAATACTCGGAGCTTGTACAACTATATCACGTGGAGCTTGTACTGCTCTAACATTTGCAGCTTTAGCATATTTTACAAATATAACATAATGCTTGGCATTTGATGCAAGGAGTTAAAGCCTCACTTGCTATTTTATTTGTAACGTAAGTTTTAAACATACTATCCTTTTTCAAAAAAGGAGCCTCTCTATCTGTTTATAAAGCTAGCTATAAAGCCACTTGGTATTGTACTTCTTGATATATATTTCTTATTATGTATCACATTACATATTTCTCATAACGTATCTCATTACGTACTTTTCATGCCGTATTTTGGCATATTTGGCCAAATCTGGCTATATCATAGTCTATCTTGCCTTATCATAAGGTATTATGAGATACCATAAGTCTAACATTCTCTTTAACTTATAGCTTTGCTAGCTTTTGAGAAAACTCTTCTAAATATTTCCTTTCAAATCCATCTTATTTGGATTTGACATAAGGGTTCTAGTCTCTTACCGTTCATAACCCTTTCTAACTTTTCATAGCTTTTTCTATCATTTTACATAACTCTGCATATATGTAAAACTTCTATGGCATTTACACCCTTTTTTATCACTTCCCAGGGGTCACCCATTATTGGAGTACTCTTGCCCAAGAACACTTAACTGAAAAGCGTTGATAAAAATCTGAAGTACTTGTGCTAATAGGCTCTAACCCTGGTACTTTACTATCTTATACCCTTCTCATACTGTCTCTCTTGGGTCTATCTGGCCTTCTAATCTCTTTATCCTCATCTAGAGGATCTATTTGTATCTTATTCTTATTCTCTGTAATATCATGTTAAGGATCTCTTTTTAACCCCTTCTCATATCTTATGAGATATTTTCATAAATTCTTGGTACTCACGATTAAGAACTTTAATTTTGATCACTTAGTTCCTGTTGCGTGTAAGAAGATTATGAGTTCAGTCCATAATAGTAATAAGGCTATATGAAATTAACATATTGGGTACTCTTTCTGTTATTAACCAACTTGTCAAGCTTCTCCACCTTAACCTTTTCCTTGGTATTCATCCTTCCAAAGAAATATTGCACTTATGGCTCCATACTTTCTTTCTCTAGGCTAGGTCTACTGCGACCCTCAGGATCTACTGCAATCAACCGTAAGCCTCTTCAGGATCTAACTGAAACCTTGGAATTCTATTCTCTAAGTCATACTAGGATCTAACTGCAATCCTCCAGAATCTATTGTGATTCTATTGTACTATATTCTTATCTCTGAAAGACCTAACCAACGGACAATTTTATAAGGTTAACCACTTCTACTTAGTTATTAACTCAACAGATAATTCCCCAAAAATGGTCACAGAAGCCAATATTATCTATTAGGACTTTACTGATTTCCTCTATCACTCAGGAATTTCTCATATCATTTCCATCTTTCATAAATTTACTATGTCTATTACTATAGAAAGCTACATATGATCTACCATGCACATATCTATCATAATCTGTTTATCTCATCTGGTAGACATTACTTTACATGAGCTACACTGTCCATTATCTTGGCTCTATCTCAAGAACAATTTGACTCTATCATAAGAGCAATCTAGCTCTATTACGAGAACATTGACTTCTATTGCATAAATGCTGCTCCCTTTTAGAGCTACATCATCTTTCATAACTGCGTCTCATTTTATTTCATGTTCATGGTACATCATTCTGTATCTTATCCCTACTGAAGGGATATGTCTTGAGTACTCTAATCATTTGTCTATAAATTCGCTATTAACCTTCATCTCTAATCTTATTTATTGCTTTTCTATTGTTTTATCATTACCAAGTTAAATTATTTAATTGCATGTCGTATGGTGTGGGAGCAATATAATTTTCTCATCATATATACTTTACCCTTAATGAAATACCAAAGGAGAGTATTCATTCATCATAGCATACTCTAACATGCATAATATGCAAGGAGAAGCAATCATTTAAGCATTCTCTAAATGCGTGTCATCATATGACAACTGCAAGGAGATGCAACTGTTCATCATAACTTATGGCAATATAAGCCATATCAGATAATTTGCTCAACTATCCCTTATATGCATAATGCAATTAAACAATTAACTAGGTAATCTTTCAAAGTATTCCTTCCTCTCTCATATTGTCTGTCAAATTATCTATCACATTATATGATCATATTATTGTCATATCCTGAAGTAACTATTCATCTAACTTAGGCTACTATATTACCCTCTTACTAGAGTATAGACTCAATCCTTCATTACTCTTTCTTACATAGGGAATAGGGGAGTCAATTTATCTTTAAAACTGTGGCAACCATTCTTTCTCTAGACATCATAAACTTATTTTCTTATTTTGTATACATCTACCGCTCTGTTGAACTTCTACAACTGCCTGAGAAAAAGTCTTTCTTTGTAACACAGAATTCAATTTGCGAACTAACTTCTTAGTCATTCAACTCTCACTATTCATGTGGATGAACTTGGCTAATTATTCATCAAAGAGTTTCTCTTTCCCTGCTTTAACCCTTAGCCTCACGCTCATCTCTATCTAACTAAGAGTAATGCTATAGGCCAGACTGTGGTTTCTTTCTCATCTTTTCTTGATCCTGACTAACTTAAGTCACTTGGATCTCATTCATCATCTAGTACTATTACTTTTGTTTTCTAGGGTGCTTTACCCTAGGTCTGCTGGGTTACTGTCTCTTCATGATGTTATCCCTCTGTTATTGGAACTTTAATTTTGTTATCTATTAACCATCATGTCTCTAACATTAAGCCATATATTATGCTCATTATTTGGCAAGTCTCATTCTAACTTCTTATTATTCTATTCAGTAAAGACTAGCTGAATAAATCTTTAATAACATAGATCAACTCCTGGTGATCAGACGGAGGATATACTTTTGAACATTTTCTTAAATTGCTATTCTATATCTCAATGCCTCGTACTGTTTGGTTTTCATACAGGTTGTGCTAAACCTCTAACTGATAAAACTTCAATGAGGCTGGCTTCCTTATTCTTGTACTCAGGTCTCTGTGCATCTTAGTCGTGACTCATACTTTCTATGAACTTTAGTCGCTACCATCTCTACTTACTCGTCACGACTTGACAACTCTATGTTCTTCAGTCGCGACCAAAGGTCTTCTCACATTGCAACCTGAACTGCTTTGTATACATTAGTCATGTCCTATGACCTAACTCATTGTGACCTGAAAGCTATGTGACTTTCCATCTTGGGCAATGGTCAATTCTTGTTCTTGGCTTTGTTGAACTCGAGTCAATTGAAACTCATTCATATCTATCTACTATAATCACATTAAATAGGAAACATATTCACAGAGATGTTCAACCAGCTATCACATCAAAACTCATATTTCATGGTACCATAACATTTGTACATACATTACATACATGTCAATTACATAACGGGGTAAGTCATAACTACTATACATCTATGTAATTACTTTACTATAGACTATTTATAAATTTACATTATCCCTTATTTATTTTTACATTCTTTTATAGGGAATAGTAAACTGCAAATACTTTTACATACAGAAATACCACCCCTATATATTAGTTGGCGGATCATTTGCCAAAAAATCACTTAGCTCTACGTGCCATGTAGGGGTATATGGCAGTATCTGACTTACTACCATCTTATGACAATCTTTTAGAGTGTAAACTTGATTCAGGTCAATACCCTCTTCTGTATATCTACTTATCATCCCTGCTACAACATTCAGGAATTGTATATAAACTGAGTGCTCTTGATCTCTACTTCTATCTATCCCTTTACCTAGACTGAGTAATTCACTCTCTATAGCTTTTTTGAGACTGATATAGTCAACATCACACTAATCTTTCTCTATAAAGTCATATATCCCTAGACTTTGAGAATAGAAAGGGACTGTCATAGACTCTGACTGGATCTCTGGATTAAGGGACTATTGTAGGTTACTCATATCAAATCTATCCTCAAATTATGTGGAGGATGAATAATATATGGTCTACTTGTAATCCAATACAAGTACTCAGCTTCCTCAGCCATAATCTATCCTCTTATCGGAGGAATATAGCTTACATCAGGGTTAAAGGGCACTCCAACAAACTCATTGTACAGAGTCATAGTCTCAGCATCATCTGGTGCGATATCATCTAGTGCATGCATAACATTAGGCTGAACCTCTACATAACCTCTAGACTGCAGGTTTGAGTCTATAGAAACATCTATAGGATCTTCTACTGTAGATCTTCCTAACTGATCCTTTATACTACCATCTGAATTCTCTTCACTATCTGAAGGAGGATCATAGTCTGGATAAACATCATCTTCATATATCATTACTGGCTAGGGGTCTCCCTTATTAACTAGAGGCTCAGACTTAACTTTATGAAATCCCATATCTACTCCTATAATATTTGCTTAATTAGGCAATACTGTTGGAGATTGTGCCCTAGGGGCCAATCATTATCTTATGAACATTGTTGATTTATGAATTTCTTAATAAAGTTATCATATTATTTGCATGTTTACTATGATGACAATCCTTGGATAACTCGTGATCTTATCCTAAATGTCCCTGGTCGGTCATCTATGTGGGAGCAGAGATGAAATAAGACCAGTATGACTTTGAAGATATATAGAGATATAAATCAAAGTCATAAGCACATGTAAGAGTACAGGGTGTTGGATCGACCCGCAATGAGAGAGCTGCATGGGTCAAGTCATAAGCTTCTCTCATATACAAGCCATGTCACTATGCCCTTTGACCTGAGATCATCATGGATTCCTACATGACAAACGCTCAGCTTTGACCTAGTCAAAAGTCACTTTTGACCGAGTGATCATAAAGGCTATGCTCGGGCTTAGTGGTTTTCATGCGGAGGAATGTGAATGGTCAAGATGGAATTTGTCCCTCACATTCGTAGAGAGATATTACTGGGCCCCTCGATGAGTGAGTCTGAGAAATGTATGGCCATACTGGAATGGAAGGGTAGTTCCATTTCTATATTCAGACTACTCAGGGATCGAGAAAGTAACGGTCAGGAACAGGAGGATGACGTTCTCCATGCCTCATCCTTGACCGAAATATCGTGTGACAAAAGGGACGTGATATGGTTGTATGAAAGGTTACATCGTTTATCGATCCTCATATGTTTTGGGTAGTCGTAATGCCTTGCTAGAGACCGCTTACGACTTGTGGGTCAGTATAGTAACTGGGCCACTGCCAACTTCATATGGGCCTACAGGGTCGCACACAAAACAGCCCAATGCGAGCTATGATGTCCAGATTCATTGAATCTAAGAGATGTCTAGATTCAATGAATAATCTAGGGTGGATATATATTTTATATATATATATAAATTAGTTTATATATATATTATATATAATATAAGAGATATTTGTAAGATTTAATTTATAAGGATAAATTAAATCTCTATCATTTTGAATTTGAATTTAAATGGATATGATCTATTTGAATTTGAAATTCAAATTGATAAGATATCTCAAATTTGATTTATGAGAATAAATCAAATATAATTCTGTCTTTTAAATTAAATAAATAGGTGAATTAAATCTGTGGGACGGATTTAATATAAACCATATTTATTTAATCAGTTTCTTATTAAATTATGCAATATATGATATTGTATTAATTCAGAATTAATATAAGATTAATTCTGAAACCCGGCCCTATTAGAAGCCCGATAGCTTCCTATATATTTGACATTAGGAGCTAGGGTTCCACACACAATAGATCTCCTCACACACATTCAGTCGTGAGAAAAAGGGGCAGGGAGAGTGCAAAAGGTTTGCATATAAGAAACTGCCGAAATAGAGACGGTGAGGACGGAATCTCCAGAAAGCCTTAGAGGGACAAGAGGCGCTAGCACGTCGTTCGCAATTGGAACGCTGTTCGTGTGGATACCGGTAGAGGAAGCCGATCTGAGCTGTCGACTTCTACGATACGGCCAGACATGAAGAAAGGTCGCGACCAGAACACACTTAGGTCGCGACCAAACGGGCATCTGAACGTCAGAAATCCGAAAAGAGGAGACAGGTCGCGACGTGAAGTTGAAGAGGTCGCGACTAAACGCTCCAGAGGCGACAGGTCGCGACTAGAAGCAGAGTAGGTCGCGACTACAAACTCCAGAGGCGACAGGTCGCGACTAGAAGCTGAGGAGGTCGCGACTGAAAGTTCCAGAGGCGAGGAGTCGCGACTAGTGGACACTGAGGTCGCGACCAAAGCTTGAAACCGAAGGTAACACTTCTTTCTCCTTGACTTAAACACATTCGGTAGATCCTGGCTGGGAATGGAAAAATTTTTAAAGTTAATTTCCGCTGCGTGTCTTCCAATTCCCTACAGTGGTATCAAAGCCATGCCGTTTTGTGTTTAAGTTAGGTTTGATTGTTGATACATGTGATGTATGTTAGACTTCTTAGCTGATTATATGATAACATGCGTAATATGTATGACATATATGGAATCTGTTTATGTATGACATATACAGAATCTAAAAGGAAACTGAAATCGGTGGTGTATATCAATTGATTTGATCAATTAATATTGATGGGGTCTAAGGAAAAAGAATTAAGATTCTTGATTATTTATAAAAAAAAAAAAAATTTCTATTGGGGCGCTGCCCCACACCCCGCCCGCTAACCGGCTAGTGGGACCGCCGTGGCTATTTAATCGTAGCGCAACATAATCGTAATATGTATTGACTTTCCTGATATATGAATGTTTTGAAACATTTATTGCCCTTCAAATAGTATGAATTTTGATTCTTGAATGTTTGGGTATGGTGAACAATATGGCTCTAGATTACAAGTGTTGTAATTTTTCTAAATACGGCCTGCGTGTCGTGCCTTCCTCTAATGACTCTCGTTGTACATTCTCTTCTCATCTCACTCCCGTCGAATGTTAAAACGAGGTTTCCTTATGTAATTTTCCTATTCTAATTAGACAGCTTCTCTCATTGGCTTGAGGGGACTTAGGATAGGTGAGCCATATTGTGTCACGTTTAAGATTATGCATCTTTTGATTAGATCACTGCATGTATGTTTTAATATGCATAATACTTGTATGAGATACAACCGCGATACATGCATCTTATAAACCAGATAATTAATTAAACCCTCTAAAAGAAATCTTAAGTCATATGCCGTCAATTAATAGACACTTGTCAAAACCTCGATCGCTCATTTGTAGGTCCACCAAAGTGGGTGCATTTGAGTTATCTTGGGGAGATAAGCAAGAGTAATGGTGCTGCTCTTATGTTTGTTATTGTTTGACTTAATTGAGATTATCAAAACGGTTTTGGGTCTCAAGGCATTAGATGGGATTAAAACATGCCGGATCATATGATGATTGAATCCCATAAATATCTAAGAATTACATTTGATGTAATTGGTAAAGTTGTTACCTACCTAAATAACTTAAAGTTGAGCGTCCAGCCAAAGCGGACTCAAGTTTAAGCCAAATATGGATCTTAGCCCACTAATTATTACATTGAGGGTTGTTTTATTCAGTGGGAGATTGCTAATTCGCTTGCATATTTTAATTGTAGAATCATGACGACTAGTAATACTGCTACATTATCGTTGCGATCTGTCCTTGAGAAGGACAAACTCAATGGGACAAACTTTCTTGACTGGTTCAGGAACTTGAGAATTGTTCTCAAGCAGGAAAGAAAGGCATATGTCCTAGATCAACCCATTCCTGAGGAGCCAGCAGCCAATGCTCCTAGAGCTCAGAGAGATTCTTATGCGAAGCATAAGGAAGACTCTGTTGATGTGGGATGCTTGATGCTTGCCACCATGGTTCCGGAGCTCCAAAGAGATTTGGAACACATGGAGGCTTATGAGATGATTGTGCATCTTAAGGAAATGTTCCAGCAACAAGCAAGGCAAGAGAGGTATGAGACCACTAAGGCCTTACATTCCTGCAAGATGGCTGAAGGTGCATCAGTGAGTACTCATGTCTTAAAGATGAAAGGGTACATAGATCACCTTGAGAGGCTTGGATTTCCCATGAGCCAGGAGTTAGCTACAGATTTGATCTTGAACTCACTCCCGGAAAGTTATGACCAGTTTGTCATGAACTACAACATGAACAACATGGAGAAATCTATTTCTGAACTGCATGGGATGCTTAAAACTGCTGAGCCGACTGTTAAGAAGAAGCCCAGTACTGTTTTGATGGTTCAGAAAGGAAAGGGTATGAAAAGGAAAGGCAAGGGCAAGGGGAAGGGTCATGGCTCATCTGGTAAGACCAAAGAGTCAGGCAAGCCCGAAACCAAGCCTGCACCAAAGAAGGCAAAGCCTCCAAAGGAAGGAGTTTGCTTCTTCTGCAATGAACCGGGTCATTGGAAGAGGAATTGCAAACTCTACCTTGAAGATCTGAGAAAGAACAAGAAGGATAGCGGGGCTATCGCTTCAGGTATTTATGTTATAGACATTCATCTCTCTACTTCCACTACATGGGTATTAGATACTGCATGTGGTTCTCACATTTGTATAAATGTGCAGGGCCTAAAGGACAGTAGAAAGCTGAAGAAGGGCGAAGTTGACCTACGAGTTGGAAATAGAGCAAAGGTTGCTGCTCTAGCTGTAGGCACTTATGAATTAGTTCTGCCCACTGGGCTTTTGTTAGTTTTGAACAATTGCTATTATGTTCCTGCTTTGAGTAGTAACATTGTTTCTCTTTCTTATTTGGATAAGGAAGGTTACACTTCCATTTCTGGGAATGGTAAATGTTCCATTTATCGTAATGATATTTTCTATACTCATGGTGATTTGCATGTTGATCATTACATATTAAACTTGGAACAACCCAATCATGGAAATATCTATAACATAACCGCCAAAAGGATCAAACCAAATGATTTGAATCCGACGTACCTCTGGCACTGTCGTCTAGGCCACATAAATGAGAAACGCATTTCTAAACTCCATCAAGATGGATTTCTCAACTCATTTGATTTTGAATCATATGATACTTGCGAATCTTGTTTGTTAGGAAAGATGACAAAGTCGCCTTTCACTGGGCACAGTGAGAGGGCGACTGATTTGTTGGGCCTCATACATACAGATGTGTGTGGACCGATGAATACAAATGCCAGAAGAGGTTATTCGTACTTCATTACATTCATAGATGGTTTCAGTAGATATGGCTATGTCTATCTAATGAAACATAAATCCGAATCTTTTGAAATGTTCAAGATATTTCAAAATGAAGTACAAAACCAGCTTGGCAAAACAATTAAAGCCCTTCGATCTGATCGAGGTGGTGAATATTTGAGCCAAGAGTTTATCGATCATCTTAGGAATTGTGGAATAGTCTCACAATTGACTCCTCCAGGAACACCACAATGGAATGGGGTTTCTGAACGGAGGAATCGAACACTATTGGATATGGTTCGATCCATGATGAGTCGAACAGAACTTCCACCATCCTTTTGGGGCCACGCCCTAGAGACAGCTGCGTTCACACTGAATCGTGTTCCATCTAAGGCAGTTGAAAAGACTCCGTATGAGATATGGACTGGGAGGAAACCTAGTTTGTCTTTTCTCAAGATTTGGGGATGTGAGGTCTATGTTAAGCAACAAGCCTCAGATAAGTTAGCGCCCAAATCTTCAAAGTGCCTTTTTGTGGGATATCCTAAGGAAACCAAGGGATATTATGTCTACAACCCCACTGATAACAAAGTGTTTGTTGTCAGAAATGGTATCTTTCTAGAACGAGAATTTATCTCTAAAAGAACCACTGGGAGCAAGGTACACCTCGAAGAAGTTCGAGAGCCACAAGACGCCACAGAACTAGAGATGGAAAGTAGAGAAGACTCACAAGAAGTTGTTGAGACTCCTCAAGTCACGCAAGGCCCAAGGCGATCTAATAGGGCACGACTTCAGCCTCAGAGATATGGATTTCTGATTTCTGATAGTCGTGATGTGTTGCTCATTGAGCATAATGAGCCCACTACCTATCAAGAAGCTATAGTGGGACCAAACTCTGAGAAATGGCTTAATGCCATGAAGTCTGAGATGCAATCCATGTACGACAATAAGGTATGGACCTTAGTCGACCCGCCTGAAGGTATAAAAACCGTCGGGTGCAAGTGGGTTTTTAAAGAGAAAACTGACATGGATGGCAATGTAAATGTCTTCAAGGCACGACTGGTTGCAAAAGGATTTACTCAAACTCATGGTGTGGACTATGATGAGACCTTTTCCCCAGTTGCAATGGCCAAATCAATCAGAATCCTCCTTGCCATTGCAGCATATTATGACTATGAAATATGGCAGATGGACGTCAAGACAGCCTTCCTTAATGGAAAGCTCCTTGAGGATGTGTACATGACACAACCTGAAGGTTTTGTGCGTTCTGAGGACTCTGGTAAGGTGTGCAAGCTTCAAAGGTCCATTTATGGACTGAAGCAAGCATCTCGGAGTTGGAATCATCGTTTTGATGAAGTAGTCAAAGAGTTTGGATTTCTTCAAAATATTGATGAACCTTGTGTGTACAAGAAGGTTAGTGGGAGCACAGTTGTAATTTTGGTACTCTATGTCGATGACATCCTACTCATTGGGAATGACATTCCTACCTTGCAGATTGTCAAGTCTTGGTTAGGAAAATCTTTCTCGATGAAAGACTTGGGTGAAGCCACCTACATCCTAGGAATTAGGATCTATAGAGATAGATCTAAAAGGCTTCTAGGACTGAGTCAGAGCACATATATAGACAAGATACTGCATAGGTTCAGTATGCAGGAATCAAAAAGGGGTTTCATACCCATGTCTCATGGTATTCACCTCAACAAGGATTTGTGTCCTAGTACACCAGATCAGCGAGGTCGCATGAGTAAGATTCCATATGCCTCGGCCATAGGATCTATCATGTACGCCATGTTATGTACTCGACCGGATGTCTCGTTTGCCTTAAGTATGACTAGCAGATATCAACAGGACCCTGGTGAGGGCCATTGGACTGCTGTCAAGAATATCCTTAAGTACTTAAGAAGGACTAAGGACTTATTCTTGGTCTATGGTGGATTGGTAGACGAGCTCTATGTAACTGGTTACACAGATGCAAGTTTCCAAACTGACCAGGATGACCAGAAATCGCAATCTGGATACATATTCCTCCTGAATAATGGAGCAGTAAGCTGGAAGAGCTCTAAGCAGAGCACTGTAGCAGATTCTGCAACGGAAGCTGAGTACATAGCAGCATCTGATGCAGCTAAGGAGGCCGTTTGGATCAGGAAGTTCATTACAGAACTAAGGGTGGTACCTACCATCTCAGATCCAATAACTTTGTTCTGTGACAATAGTGGTGCCATTGCACAGGCCAAAGAGCCTAGGTCACATCAAAGGACCAAGCATATACTCAGGCGATTTCATCTCATCAGAGAAATCAATGATAGAGGTGATATAAAAATATGCAAGGTAGCAGGGGAAGACAATGTTGCTGATCCTCTAACAAAGCCGCTTGTGCAAGCAAAACATGAGTGTCATGTTAGGTCAATGGGAATTAGGCAAATTAATGATTGTACCTAGTGCAAGTGGGAGGATGTTGGAGATTGTGCCCTAGGGGCCAATCATTATCTTATGAACATTGTTGATTTATGAATTTCTTAATAAAGTTATCATATTATTTGCATGTTTACTATGATGACAATCCTTGGATAACTCGTGATCTTATCCTAAATGTCCCTGGTCGGTCATCTATGTGGGAGCAGAGATGAAATAAGACCAGTATGACTTTGAAGATATATAGAGATATAAATCAAAGTCATAAGCACATGTAAGAGTACAGGGTGTTGGATCGACCCGCAATGAGAGAGCTGCATGGGTCAAGTCATAAGCTTCTCTCATATACAAGCCATGTCACTATGCCCTTTGACCTGAGATCATCATGGATTCCTACATGACAAACGCTCAGCTTTGACCTAGTCAAAAGTCACTTTTGACCGAGTGATCATAAAGGCTATGCTCGGGCTTAGTGGTTTTCATGCGGAGGAATGTGAATGGTCAAGATGGAATTTGTCCCTCACATTCGTAGAGAGATATTACTGGGCCCCTCGATGAGTGAGTCTGAGAAATGTATGGCCATACTGGAATGGAAGGGTAGTTCCATTTCTATATTCAGACTACTCAGGGATCGAGAAAGTAACGGTCAGGAACAGGAGGATGACGTTCTCCATGCCTCATCCTTGACCGAAATATCGTGTGACAAAAGGGACGTGATATGGTTGTATGAAAGGTTACATCGTTTATCGATCCTCATATGTTTTGGGTAGTCGTAATGCCTTGCTAGAGACCGCTTACGACTTGTGGGTCAGTATAGTAACTGGGCCACTGCCAACTTCATATGGGCCTACAGGGTCGCACACAAAACAGCCCAATGCGAGCTATGATGTCCAGATTCATTGAATCTAAGAGATGTCTAGATTCAATGAATAATCTAGGGTGGATATATATTTTATATATATATATAAATTAGTTTATATATATATTATATATAATATAAGAGATATTTGTAAGATTTAATTTATAAGGATAAATTAAATCTCTATCATTTTGAATTTGAATTTAAATGGATATGATCTATTTGAATTTGAAATTCAAATTGATAAGATATCTCAAATTTGATTTATGAGAATAAATCAAATATAATTCTGTCTTTTAAATTAAATAAATAGGTGAATTAAATCTGTGGGACGGATTTAATATAAACCATATTTATTTAATCAGTTTCTTATTAAATTATGCAATATATGATATTGTATTAATTCAGAATTAATATAAGATTAATTCTGAAACCCGGCCCTATTAGAAGCCCGATAGCTTCCTATATATTTGACATTAGGAGCTAGGGTTCCACACACAATAGATCTCCTCACACACATTCAGTCGTGAGAAAAAGGGGCAGGGAGAGTGCAAAAGGTTTGCATATAAGAAACTGCCGAAATAGAGACGGTGAGGACGGAATCTCCAGAAAGCCTTAGAGGGACAAGAGGCGCTAGCACGTCGTTCGCAATTGGAACGCTGTTCGTGTGGATACCGGTAGAGGAAGCCGATCTGAGCTGTCGACTTCTACGATACGGCCAGACATGAAGAAAGGTCGCGACCAGAACACACTTAGGTCGCGACCAAACGGGCATCTGAACGTCAGAAATCCGAAAAGAGGAGACAGGTCGCGACGTGAAGTTGAAGAGGTCGCGACTAAACGCTCCAGAGGCGACAGGTCGCGACTAGAAGCAGAGTAGGTCGCGACTACAAACTCCAGAGGCGACAGGTCGCGACTAGAAGCTGAGGAGGTCGCGACTGAAAGTTCCAGAGGCGAGGAGTCGCGACTAGTGGACACTGAGGTCGCGACCAAAGCTTGAAACCGAAGGTAACACTTCTTTCTCCTTGACTTAAACACATTCGGTAGATCCTGGCTGGGAATGGAAAAATTTTTAAAGTTAATTTCCGCTGCGTGTCTTCCAATTCCCTACAAATACTACTATCTTAATACAATCCCTAGCATAACAAAGTACTTACTATATAAAGTTATGGCCTGAGAACTATCTTATCTTATGCTAGAAACTTTTAGTCTAATACTAAAATGAAACATACTTACTTTCATGCATCTTAGGGACCATTCAACAGCATTTGGAACCACTTACAAGACCTTGAAAGTTCATTAGCTAAATCTAGAATTTTACTATTCTCGAGTTACTGTTCATATGGTATTTCTAGATTAGGTGATGAGCTTCAAAAAATTATAATTAATTCTAAAAAAATTGAAATAAAGTGATTCAAAAAGCTACATGAAGATAACATCTTGAGATTTAAGGAAAAAAATAATCTCCAGACCAAATACTTAGTCAATTAATACAGTTTATTTGTCAAAAACTACTGTTAATTTGGTCAAAAATTCTAAAAACACATTCTGGTCTTTTACTTTGAAAAATTGGTTCTCTTTGTCTAGACATCGAAATAAGGCATTCTTGCTGTAAAAAAAAAGCTTGACATGTTAACTAACTATCTATAAAATTTCATACATTTATCTCATCATGTACTATTTCTTCATATATCATGACCATCACAACTTGTATTGATCATATAGTAACCTTACATATAACAATTCCTCACATAACATATATAGTATCCAATCCCTAGCTCCTTCATGCTTCATCATCCTTTTTCATCACTCATAAACCTGCTAGAGTTGGGATTACATGGAGGGGTGAGATTTTTAGGGAAATCTCAGTAGCAACTAGTACTAAATAATGCATGCATTAATGTAAATACTTCTGCTTGCTTGTGAAAGTGTTAACATTGTGTAATGTGTATGCTTCCATGTAACATATGAAATACAATTGGCCAAAGTAATCATAGAAATAGAGCTTCAACAATAAGCACATATGCAACACAATTCAACAAAGCCATAGCATAACCAAGCATAACATTCAATACATACACGTTTAGGATAAGTTTACTACCTCACATGCTTGATTTCTTTCACTTTAATTTTGCCTCTTTCTTCTTACTTCTCTTGGATGTGTGGATGCCTCTTAGGAGTCCACAATCAAATCCTAGCATCACATAATCATCCATCCATTACAATCTAACTTTCTCTTGAACATTGAGCTTATTTAACATATATTAACTTTCCTTAATCTTAACTAATGGGTTTGGCCTTTGAATAAATTGATGTCTTGACTTTACCCTACACAATTTTATCTTTTGAACCCATTTATGATCTTAGAATCATGAAATTCCAGCTCCTATGCAATATTCTAGACATATTTGGAAAAATGCATAATTCTTTAAAAAATTGTCATTTTGATTCCAATACTTCTCATACTTGTTTCTCTACTTTATCCCACACAACTTTTCATTTTAAAACCATTGGAATAATCAAAATTATGAAATTCCAATCACTGTTCATACGAGTGAAGAGTAATAGAGAAGAACTTTCAAAATTACAACTTGGAATTCCAATGCTTTCAAGGTTCAAAACCTATCCAATCCTACACAAAATCATCATATGAATTCAATGGAAGCATTTAATTATTGAAATTCCATTACCTTCTATTATGAACAGTGCATACTAAAATGGTTCAACCATGGCAAAGTCAAGAGTATCAACTTGATCCAACAACCAATTACTTAACTAGCTTGTTGAAGCTTCAATCACATAACTCTAACTTTAATTTCTTCTTTCTCCTTTCATCTAAGGTTTTAGACAGCATATACACCTTAGAGAAAGTTCAACTTTCCTTCATGAAAACCCTAAGTTCAAGCTCCTAAATCAAAGGAAAATAAGCTAGGATATATTGCTTACCTTTAATCTCTAGCTTTCTTGAACTTTGGTACCTTGAATCTTCTTTGTCTTGGCTTGAGTTTTCATTTTGCAAGAGGTTCCTGAAGGGTTCTTGCTCCACAGTTTGCATCAGAATTTGTGGGGTATTTATAGCCGAATTCCATCAAAAATCAATGGTTAAGATCACTTTGTGCGCTATTTGAACTAATGGCTCACATTTAATTTTGGATTTAACTTTTCTAAATAGCTAATTATGACATCATCCAAGACATAATCAACGGACAACTGATTAGGTTATGTGGCACCATTCCAAGGGAAAGAAACTTTTAGAAAAATTCTAGTCCAATCCAATATCGACTTCTGAGATTCCATAATATGCTTTGTAACCTTAAATCCAGTATCCGGATGCTTCCTACCATTGACATTCTTGGAATAGGCCTAGACTTAATTACAGATCCCTTGGCAATTTACCAAAATGTCACTTGGTTCTTCTTTATTTACTTTAACATCATAAGGACATTATTGTCTTTTCATACCTCCTCAGAGTATTCCTTGACCTTGGTCAACCATTTTGAGAATTCTCCTTGACCATCTAACCTTAGTCAAATGACCAAAATGCCCTCCATCTGACTTTGACTCTAACTTAATGACACAACATAGTGGCATACTCAGTGGCATTTTTGTAATTTTATATTTTTCTGGGTCTTAATTAGCCCTGGCCCACATACTTATCTAAAACAATATTGACCCTATAAGGCGCTATTTTAGGCCCTCTACATGGTCCACTACCTTCATGGGCTAAACTCCCGAGAAATTCCCTTGAACCATATTTATCGGGTGTTTTAATACACTATAAATTCTATAATAAATCCTATAAAACTCCTTTTTGAGCTCTGTCAGTTTCATAAATTCTTATCTTAATTATAGTAATTTACTACCAAATTTCATCTGATTCTGAGGTCCAGAGGATACTGTATTAATTTCCCTTTTCTTAGAGATTAATAACCTCGTATCAAAATTATGTTTTGCGTCAAACTTATCAGAATAGTTTTCTCTATTTACTGTGAAAATTTGGGACTAATATGACTCTGAGCATTTTTGGGCTTTTTTCGGCTCAACTTTCAATAATTACTATTTTGCCCTTGAACATTTGAAAATTACCCTTTGCACTAAAGAACTTTAAAATTTTTCATTTTAGTCCCTCATCTTTATACCTTTGTCTAATCATTGTTTTTCCTTTCTATTCATCATCACAATCCTTTCCAAACATCTTTCCACTATCAATATTATGATGATAGGGAAAAAGTAGGATGTGACAAAGAACTAATGAAACACGTGCAATGGCAACAATAATATAAAAACTGAACCAGAATCTAAGATGAATTCATGAGACTATCTATCTACCCCTAATTACTTCGTCTCCTCCCCCACACTTAATTAACAAATATAGCTAAAATATATAAGAAAAACTGATTAAACTAGACTACTATAAGTAGTGAAACAAGGAAGGAGACAACCTAAAAATTATAGCAGTTTGAAGTTCTCTTTGTACAACTTCAATAAATGGCCATTAACCTAAAATGCTGTACCATATGCTTCATCTAATAACTCAAGTGTTCCATAGTCATATATGTTAGTTACCACATTGATAACTGTCATTTTAATTATCAAACAAAACTAAGTTAATCAATAGTAAAATAGAGGCAAACCAAGGTCGATTCACAAGGAGCCTAATAGATGTAGAAGTTCCTAATTAATTGTTAGCCACAAATTATCAAGTTAAAGAGATGGTATTTGATGAGTTTTAACAACTACTGAAAGTAAATCCTATGATATTATTTATATTTTTAAATGTTTATGATGATGAGATGAATGAATGACAAGTGTGTTCCCTTGAAGATTACCTTATCTTCATTATCCATAGAATATGAGGAGCAGATCAGTTGAATTAGAATATGTTAGCTAACAACTCGCTAGCTAAATCTCAATTAAAACTACAACTCATAGATATTCAAAAAGATTAAGAATCATTCAACTCAGAGATAGTAGAATATGAATTAAATAGAATTACTTCAATTAATCACAACTATATTCAACTCGATCAAATATGAGAATCAATCAAAGGATTAGTTATGCATAAATAAGAAATCCAACTTGGTTCCCTACTTCTTTGTCAACTACTACTCTAATTGCATCAGTAATTATAGAGCTAACTATATCAACTCGATACATTTAACTTTGAATTAAAGACACAATGAACTCCCTGTTTAGCCTTGCATTGCTATCTGAACTTCAGTAATAACAGAAAGAACAGCAGTAGTCATGGTGAAAATGATATAAGAAGATGAAGATGAACTGCAGAACTTTCCTCTAGCTCTACTAACTAGAATAGAGGAAAGTTTTAGGAGAGAAAATGAAGATGAAGAGAGAATTATAGAAGGAATGAATGGAGAAGAAAGGAGTGAATGCAATGGAAGAATGAGTGAGTGTAGATTTGATATGGAATGGTGTATGAATAGATGTGTGAATGGGGAAGAAACAAAATGAGAGACTATGCTTGAAGTGTCCTCTCCCCCAGCCATCTTTCATATGATATGTGATGGTGTGTGTATATAGGTGTGCAAGGATATGAAGGGTAGCTAAAATGGTGTGAATGATGTATGAAGTGCATACGTTGCAGCTGAAATATGTGATTATGTTGTGTGTGTGTGAGCAGTGCTAGATGTGTGTGTGAACAGTGCCAGATAGGTGGAATTCTAATATATTATAGCACATGCTTGATCTCCCACTTGCAATCTGTTATCATATCTGCATCCACCATATGCCCAATCTGTTGCAACACATGTTCTATGTGATTCTGCAACTCTTTGATCTAGCACATGCTTACATATCTAGCTGTCAATTGGTTTAACATGCTGATTGGTCACTGTAAAGTAGAAATTTAATAGATTATTTATCAAATTAATCACTAAAATTAAATCTATTAATTTTTACTTGCTCTATTTTAATTTTATTAATTAATTACTTATCATATTAGTAAACAGGAATAAAATCAATTATAAAACTCACTTTAAACACACTAAAAATGATTACAAATATGAGTCTACCAGACATATAGACTATCCCATCTTGTAGCAAGTTTTCTAGATTTGAATGCATATGTAGCTTTAAATCTCAAAACTTTATCATGAAAAAGTTTGGATTTCTCCTTGTAAATCCTAAAATTCCTTAAGTATCTAGTCTTATTTCTTCCAGCTCCTAAATCTAAAACATTCTTTCTTCTCCAGCAGCGTAAAAATCCATGTTGCAAGCTTTGGCTACCTAGAATGCTTTATGCTAAACTTCTACTAGTAGATTACATGTTTTACCATATACCATTCTATATAAGGACATCTCAAGTAGGTTCTTATGAGCTGTTCTATATGTCCACAATGCTTCATCTAACTTTGTACTCCAATCTTTCCTTGAGGGTCTTTTATCCTCTCCAAAATCCTCTTGATAGCTTTGTTGAAATTTTCAGCTTGACCATTTGTTTGGGGATGATAAGCTATTGAAACCTTGTACTTGATCCCAAACTTGGCATATAACCCACCTAAAATCTTATTACAAAAATGAGAGCCTTGATCAATTAATATAGCTTTTGGCACAACAAACTTTGAGAAGATGTGTGACTTGAGAAATTTAGAAACTGTCACTGCATCATCTTTCTTTGTTATTATAGCCTCCACCTATCTTGAGAGATAGTCCACAACTAGCAGAATATATATATATATCCAAAAGATTGTGGAAATGGCCCCATGAAGTCAATGCCCCAAACTTCAAACACCTCAACAAACACTATAGGTTGCTGAGGCATTTCATGCCTTTTAGCTAGTTCACCAAAGTGTTGGCACCTATAGTAAGCTTTGTAAAATTTGTAGCAGTCTTTGAATAGTTGTGGCCAGTAAAAACTCGAGAATCTTCCTTGAAGTCTTCTTTGTATGAAATATCCTCCACAAATAGAAGAATGACATGCTATAAGAATGTTGTCCACTTTTTCACTTAGCTCGCATCTTCTTATATCTTCCATAGAAGGGGTGGTTCCTAAATGTAAAATTTTTCCTCATGCTAATCTTTTGTCCCTAAAAATGAGATAAAGAAGGTAAAATTAGACCAGTAATAATGTAGTTCACTATGTGACAATACCAAGGTGCAATTACATAAATCACATAAATAGAACAATCTCTAAATATATCACAAGTGATGTCAGCATCTAATATTCCCCTTGTATTTTCAGGCAACATACTTAAACGATCAACTACGACATTTTCTACTCTAATTTTATCCCTTATCTCTACATCAAATTCTTGGATTAGTAGCATCCATATGAAGAGCCGAGGATTGGACTGTGGCTTTTTAAACAAGAACTTTACAGCATTATGGTCAGTGTATATAATCACTTTAGAACTTAAAAGATAAGATCTGAATTTTTCAAGTGCAAACACAATGGCAAAGAGTTATTTTTCTGTGGTAGTGTAGTTCTTTTGAGCACTATCTGATGTCTTAGAGGCATATTAAATGACTTTAGATAACTTACCATTTTTCTGTCCTAACATTACACCTACAACTTCATTTGATGTATCACGTGAAAGTTCAAAATCTAAATGCTAATTAAGTGCAACAAGTATATGTGGTATGATAAGCATAGCTTTAATAGTGTAAAATGCTCTCTTTCAAATATTATGATAACATAACTCTATATATTTTTTCATGAGTTTAAGTGGAGTTGCAATCTTGCTAAAGTCCTTAATGAATCTTCTATAAAAACTAGCATGTCCTATGAATGACCTTAGTTCCTTTAAAGATGTGGGACAAGGATGAGAAGAAATAGCCTTAATCTTTGCTTTATCTACTTCAATCCCATTATTAGATATTAAATGCCTTAGCATCAAATGGCATTTCTCAAAATTCAACACAAGTTTTTTCTCAATACACCTTACTAAAACTTTCTCTAAACTTTATAAGCATTCATTAAAATCCTTACAATACATTGTAAAATCATCCACGAATAACTCCATGTTGCTTTCCAAGAATTCACTAAATATAGACATCATGCCTCTTTGAAATGTTCCAGGAGCATTGCACAAGCCAAATGGAATCCTCCTATAAGCATAAGTGCCAAATAGACATGTGAATGTGGTCTTCTCTTGATCTTTTGGTGCAATTAGAATCTAAAAATACCCTAAAAATTCATCAACAAAACAGTAATTAGCTTTTCCAACAAGTCTTTCCAATATTTGATCTATAAATGGTAAAAGAAAATGATCTTTTTGAGTTGTATAATTCAATTTCCCATAATCAATACATACTCTCCATGAATTCTGTACTCTAGTAAGGATTAGATCATTCTTTTCACTCCTCACCATAGTTATATCACTTTTCTTTGGCACCACATGAACTGGACTTACTCATTCACTATCTAAAATTTGGTAAATAATGCCAGCACTCAATAGCCTAGTTTCCTCTTTTTTTGGCTACATTAGATATCAAGGGATTTAGCCTTCTTTGTTACTATTTAAAAGGCTTGGCTCCATCATTTAACATAATTTAATGTGTGCATAAAGATGCATCTATACCAGGTATGTCAGCTAAAGAACAACCTATTGCTCTCATGTGTTTTTAAAACTAAAATTAGCCTCTGTTCCTAAGAAACAGAAAGTGAATTAGCAATTATAACAGGTAATATGTCATTTTTAGCTAAAAACACATATTTAAGGTTACTATGAAGTGGTTTGAGTTCTAACTCATGTGGCTGGACAATTGATGGAAACAACTTCTTAGTTTCCAAAACTGCAACAGGCTTCACCAATTCTATCATCACGGATTATGCAATATCTAGTTTTGTCCCTACAATGAGATTCTCAACAGTTATGTGGTCACCTACAATTTTATGATGCTTATTCTCTCTAAAGCCTTCATTCAAAAGGTCAGTAACAAAAAAGAAAAATTGTAGGGTGGAAAGTAAGCTATCAACTAAAATATGGTTAATACATGACACATCACCACTACTATCCAAAGAAAATTCAGAAAAAGAAGAAATTTCATATTCAAGCAAAACACATTTAGCCTTATCATAATTTTGCAACAACAATTCATGTACCTTTTTAGCTTCTTTAATGTATGCATCAATTGCACTTAAGCCTAACAGTGAGTAATCTTAAATAGATGTCTCATTGTTTCATAGACATTAAAAGTAATTACATTATCACCCACTTCCATTATAATGCTCCCATTTTTAATACTTAAGACAGTGTTAGCCATTCTAAAAAATTAACCCCCCAAAAATAATAGGACCCTATAAGGTTTACTCATGTTACATATCCAATATATAGAAATCTATAGGTATAGTTAAGTCTTTAACCTTCACTAATATGTCTTATAATAATCCCTCAGGTTTCCTAGTGGTCCAATTAGCAAGTTGAACTATCATAGAGGTTTCCTTAAGTGACCCTATGCCTATACCTAATGATGTATACATGGAAGTTGGCATTACATTATTTGCTACACCAAGATCTAACAAAGCACTAGCACACTGAATCTTACCAATGGTGATTGGGACTGTAAATGAACATAGATCATTATATTTAATAGGAAGTTGTGGCTTAAGTAAAGCTGACACACAGATCCTACTTAAACCCTTCCATTTGGTTTGCAGATTCTTTTATTAGTGTAGAGTTCCTTCATGAATTCCCATACTTAGGTAAACTTCTAATTCGATTTACAAGTGACACATTAACTTTTAATTTTCCTACAAATTCAGAATATCTTGCTCTTGTTTTTCTTTTAAAACCTTCTCTAGATGCATATATACATTAGGAAAAGGTAGGTGTTGCATATTTACCTCTCTATCCTTTTGTTTTGCATCTTCATGCTCCTTTTTATACTAGTTTCTATCTAATTTTTGACTTATACTGCTAGAACTAGAAACTTCTTCATGCATAACAGGTGGTTGCTCATTCTTATAATGTAACATCCCCTTCTCCTTGCTACTTTATGATTCTATCATGAATAAAGGTTTTTCTTCAATTAACTATTCAGTTCCATATCTGTTATGCTGCTCATTTTCTTCACTATCATTTTTATCATTATCAACATTTACTTTCCCTACTATTTTTCCACTTCTCAAACTCATAGCATTCACAGATTTGGGGTTAATAACTGTGTTTGAAGGTAAATTTCCACTAATTTTAGCCTAAACATAACTTTGTAAACTAGCTAACTGTGATACATAGTCATTCATATTTGTAGCTTTTGTTTTCCACTATATTATTTTTCCCTTCATGGTAGGAAATTTAAAATCTGTCATTGCTAGGTTGCTCTCCACTGTAGATCTCAAGTCCTTAAAGTTAGAGTTGAAGATTGTATTTATGGAGTTTGTATTTGAGTTCATCGTATTAATTCTCTTGATTATCTCATATATTCAATCATCCTTTATTGTAGTAGGTATTTCTTTAACTCTAGAGGATTCAGCCACTTGCTTGTCATTTATTAATATGTTTAGCCCTAAATCTTGTATCCACCTCTATCCCTCCATATGAAATTTGGATGATCTCTCTATCATTCATTATATATGTTAGAGTATGGATTCCTTTATGGATACTTCTATTTACCTTGACAGATGACTGATACACCCTCATAGTGTGTAGGACATTTGTCATTGGTATGCATTAGGAAAGAACAAAGCTAATAACTATGAGCAACTAAAGCTAAAGAATGTGGGCCCAGAATATGTGTATAGCTCAATGAGCAACTAACTTGCTGATGTGAGCATTCATTATTTATGTATGTAGTATATAGTCCTAGATAAAAATATTGTAGTATATGTATGAGAAGACAGATTATTATAATCTTGAGAAGATCTTGTAGAGACCTTATAAACTTACCTAGCAACATAGCCCCTATACTGCTAATCATTATTTGTAATCTTCTCAATCAAATTCCATGTTTCATCGGAGTTAAATCATCAATGGAACCCCCAACAACTACATCCAAATTATTTATGTATGTAGTATATAGTCCTAGATAAAAATATTACACTAAATACTCACTAGGAATCTGGTGGTATATCTAGCTAGCAGCTTTTGAAACCTTCCCTAAAACATATAAAAAAACTCTTGAGCAAATTTTTTTGCAGCAAAAATCTCCTTCCTCAATATAGCAGTCTTAAATGTAGGGAAGTACCTCTCTAAGAAAGCATTCCTCGAGTTATTCCAGGAGTCCAAGGCATGAGGTGCATAATGTGGCAACATATAAAACTATTCCTTTGCCTTTCCTTCAAGTGTAAAATGGAATACTTGTATCTGCATAGTATCCACACCAGCACGTACAATTTTCATGGATAAGTAAGCCTACTGCACAGTCTTCTAGTGCTTGAAAGGATCCTTACCTACCAATACATAAAATTTTGGTAAGTTACTTAACAAATGACCTTTCAGCTCAAAATTAACATCTGAAGTAGAACAAGTACAAAAAGGATCAAAGTTTGCGTTAGAAGAAGTGATCTCTCTTATGCTCCTATGTGCCCTTCCATTATTCATGTTATTCTCTTCATGTTGCTCATTTGGATTATTCTGATTATGAGTATGAGCTTCACCCTCATTAACATGCTCCATGACAAAATGATTATCTAAAATATCACCAAATGCAAATTTAGTCTTAGCTCAACAACAGATATTCAAAGTGTTATTAATTTTAGATCACCAAATGTAAATTCAATCTTAGCTCACTATAAGAACTAAGCTCAATAATAGATGCAACACTAGCTTAATTTAAGATTTTAGCTTTCTCAATTTACCTAAGTATTATATTGATTTCTTTGTCAAAATGAAAGAACTCAGAGCTTTTGGTCATGCAAATTACACTCAATAATTATGTAGGATATCAAGTACATAAAAAGTGTAACAATTTCTGAAAATAAGATCAAGTAATCATAGTTCAAAAAGCTCTGGTCACAATGAAATAGAATTTTAGTTACGACTAATAATCACATAAAGAGATATCGTGACAAAAATGAACTTTAAGTCACCACTATTAGTCATAGAGAGCCAATTTTGAAAATCAAGATTTTTGTTCACAACCAAATGTCAATTTGATTGCGACTAAAAATCACAGAAAGCTATTTATTGAAATTTAAAGTTTTTGGTTGCGACCAAATGTCACTCAAGTCACAACTAAAAACCAGAGAGTAATTATGAATTAAACACTAATTTTTAGTCGTGACTAATTGTCATTTTGGTTGTGACTAAAACTCACAGAGAATATGACTTGATGGATAGTGAGGTTTAGTCGTGACCACATATGTATCTGGTCACAACTAAAATTCATAGAGACTCTTAGAAGTCAATTTTTACACTATAGTCATGACCAAAAAGGTAATTGGTTGTGACTTAGAAAGACAAAATACTAAATTCATAGAAAAACTTAAACACCTATATTATTTTTATGTTTTTTAGGCCCAGTAGATTGCTTAAGAAACCTTAACAAGTAAGGGTCCTTGGCAATGACACTATTTTTGTAATCGTCATTCTAATTATCAAAAGAAACTAAGCTAACCAATAGTAAAGTGGAGTATAGCCTAGGTTATTATTCACAAGGAGCCTAAATGGATGTTAAAGTTCTTAACTAATCCAATAAACCACAAATTAATAAATTAATGCAATGATATGTTAGATGAAATGTTTGAATAAGTTATGAATGTGAATTATATGCTATTGTTTATGATTTTAGGTGTTAATGATGATGATATGAATCAATGACAAGTGTGTTCCCTTAAAGAGTACCTTACCTTCTTTATTCATAGAGTATGAGGAGCTAATTAATTGAATTATAATGTGTTAGCTAACAACTCACCAGCTATATCTCAATCAAAACTACAACTCATAGACATTGAATAGAGAAATATGAATCATTCAACTAAAGATGTAGAAGAAGATGAATTAAATAGATACAACTATACTCTGCTATATAATTGCTCTAATTAACCATAACCATATCCAACTAGTTTAAGGATGATTCTAAATCAAAGCTCAATTAAACATAATCAAGAAATCCAACTCTATTCCCTAATATTCATTATCTACTAACTTTAATTGAATCAATAAAATCAGAATTAACTATATCAACTGGATACAATTAGATTAGGACTTAAAGACACAATTGAACTTCCTATTTCATATCAAGGACTCTTGCTCAATATCATCTCCAATATAGTACAATGGATCTAGCCTTCTATTATTGTTGAGACCTTAATAGCAATAGCAAGTTCAACAACAATCATGGTAAAAGTAGGAGAAGATGAATATAGATGTTGAAGTTTCTCTAGTTCTATTTCCTAGAATAGAGCAGATATGCATATGGGAGAAAATGGAGATGGAGAAACAAAGAGTGGCTTCTGGATTTGGATTTGTCATGGCATTTTCGAATGAAAAAAATCTAGAATGTGGAATATCAATAGAGCGTAATGTGTATGATGTGTGATATAGTTTAAATGAATTGTGTTAGAGTGAATATCTCAAGTGTGGAATAAGTCAGCTCATATATTATGTGAATGATCTCCTCTCTAGTGCCAACATATGCTTCTAACAATCTGTTAGTTTACTTGTTTCTATTAGCAATATGCCTAATATGTTATCCACTTTATTTAGTCCAGATGTCAGTTCCTTACCATTTCATTTTGATTGATCTTATCTAATTTAGTTACAGTAACAATTTGACTTGGTGATTAATGAGCATTTCCTGAAAAGAAAATTTAAAAGATACAAATTATTTATCTAATAATATTCCAATATATGACCAAAATTATATCAATTAACTCCCCAATGTTCTCATTTTATTTTATTTTTTAATTGCTCAACATAATAGTAAATGGGAAAAAATCAATAATAAAACTCTCATTAAACACACTAAAATCAATATAAAAATAAGTTTATCAGCAACGTCTATATGATGAAACTTAACACACTCGTAATAGAGTTAGATTGCTCTTATGATAGAGTCATGTTGCTCTTGAGATAAATCCATGAGAATGGACAATACAGCTCATGTTAGAGCCAAGAGAATAGACAGTGCAACTCATGTTAGAGCTACGAGAATGTTTAGTATAGCTCATGTTAGAGCCATGTCTACCAAGTAAGAGGTACAGATTATAACAGTTGTGAGCATGGTAGATCCTGTGTAGTTCTTAGCAGTATTGAACATAGTAAAGTTATGAAAGATGAGAATGATATGAGAAATTCTTGACTAATAGAGGAAATGACTAAAGTCTTAATAGATAATATTGGATTTTATGATAAGTATTGGGGAATTATCTGTTGAGCTAGCAACTAAGTGAAATTAGCTAACCTTGTAACTTAGTCTATTCGTTTAGGTCTTCCAGAGATAAGGATAAAGTACAATGGAATTACAATAGATTTAAGAGGATCGTAGCTAGATCCTAACATGCATCACAGAGAATAAAATTCCAGGGTCGCAGTTAGATCCTGAAGAGGATGATAGTTGATGGAAGTAGATCCTAAGGGTTGCAATAAACCTAGCATAAAGAAAGTAAAGTAATAGGCTATAAGTACAATATTTCTTTGGAAAGACAATTACTAAGGATATGTTTAAGGTAGGAAGCCTCACAAGTTGGTAAATTCATAAGAGAGAGTACCAATGATGTTAATTTCTGATAGCCTTGTTACTATTATGGACTAAACTCATAATCTTCTTACACAAAGAAGGAGTTAAAGTTAATAGAGTTAACATTTCTAAACCTGAGTACTAGGTATTTGTAATTCTATAGGTATTATGCCTAAGGAAGAGAAGAACAATATCTCAAAAAGATATGAGAAGGGGTCAAGTAAAAATAGAGAAATCCCTAAGATGATGTTACAGAGATTAAGAATAAAAGCCAGACAGGCCCAAGAGAGATAATATGAGAAGGGTTTAAGACGGTAAAGTACTAGGGTTAGAGATTGTTAGCACCAGTGCTTCAGATTTATATCAACACTTTCTAGTTAAGTGTCATATCCATAATTTTCTTATAGGGTATGTATGTACAGTTTGTATTTAATATATATGAGATTCTCTATGGAAAATGTTGCACTTTAAGAAAGAAAAGGGATTAAATTGTAAATAAGGGAAGTTCAAGGACCTAAATGAAATTTAGAAAAGTTCTAGGGCCAAAATAAAATGTAGACATAAATGTTGTGCCAATAACTGTAATTACAAAAAGTTTGAGAACTTAAATACAATTTATCAGAAGTTCAAGGGCAAAATAGCAATTATGAGGAAGTTGTGCTAGAAAAGGCTTAAAACTGCCCATAAATGTTGTAGTCCCTAATTGTACCAGTAAATAGATAATTAAAATTGGGCCAGGTATATTTTTTAGAATTTTGATTTGAGCCCTAGATAATTGATATTAATTTCTAAAGACTGGAGATTATTATAGGACCTTCCAGGTGTGGTTTATTGGGAATTGAGCTATGAAGGTATTAGACCCATGTAAAGGACCAAGTTAATGTCCCATAGGCCCAATAAGACATTTGAACAGTCATATGGGCCCTTCTGTTGTAATAATGAACAAGAGATGGATAGAGGACATTTTGTCATTTTGGATAGGTCAAAATGCCAAGGAAGGTATAGGGATGAATAAGTGTCATATCCTATGTTTTCCCTATCTGTATAATCTGATAGAGGAAAGAGGTTTGAAAATAATTGAGACAATGATTAGAAGGAATGAGAAAGGTTAGAAGAGTCTTGACGAAAGAGAAAGACTAAAATGAAAAGTTTAAAGTTTCCATGGTAGAAAATGAAAGTAAACAAAAGCTTTATGCCATTAAGTATAATTATGAAAAGTTGAGGGCCTAAAGTATAATTTTCAAAAGTTCAAGGGCAAAATGGTAATTATTAAAAGTTGAGCAAAAAATGCCCAAAATCATATTTGCACCAAAGTTTCCCAGTTAATAGAAAAAATTATTCAGATCAGCTTGATAAAACACACAATTTTGATTTGAGGCCCCAAAAAATTTATATTAACATCTGAAGAAAGGGAAATTAAAATAGTATCCTCTGGACCTTAGAATCAAATGAAATTGGCAGTAAATTCTTATAATTAATACAATAATTTATGAAACTGATAGAGATCAAAAAGGAGTTATGTAGAATTTATTATGGAATTTATAGTGGATTAAAACACCTAATAAATACGTTTAAGGGGAATTTCTCAACAGTTAAGCCCATGAAGGCAGTAGACCATGTAGAAAGCCCAAAATAGCACCTTATAAGCCCAATAATATTTTTAGATAAGTACGTAGGCTAGGCCTAATAAAGACCAGAAAAAATGCAAAATTACAAAAATGCCACTGAGTATGCCACTAGGTTGTGTCAATGAGCCAAAGATAAATTAAGGGTATTTTGGTCATTTGAATAAGGTTAGACAGTCAGGGAGAGTTCCTAAAATAGTTGACCATGATCAGTGAATACTCTGATGATATGTGAAAAGACAATAATGCCCTTTGAGAAATTAATGTGAAATCGGACACCGATAAAAGGTCTTGAGGAGATATAGGAAATTTTTATTATGACCTATGGGTCTCAGAAAATTATGAGACTTTGCAAGGGATTTATTTTATATTATAATGAATTTCTAAAAATGTTAGAACCATTAAAAGAGATGTCTAGCATTTATTTCAAAACTAGGATATGTTAAGGATATCGGTATAAGAAAAGTGTTTTGGGATTTGTGCCAATTAGCTATTGGACCCAAGAAGGCCTGGGGCAGCCCAATAAGTCCCAAAAGTTGTCTTGGAGGCCAAGTCCAATAATGAATAATTTTTGAATTTTTGAAAAAGAAAAGAAAAAGGAATAAAATGAGAATTAGGATTTGCACATAGTGGGACCCACAAGACGTCACACATGGCGTCCAAGACAAGGGGAAGAGATAATTTTTGTCATGTGATCTTATCTTAAATTGGCTTGGAGGGCAAGTTTGATGTAAGAGCAATTATGAGTGATTAGATCAAATAGTGCATAAAATTATATTGGCCATTCATTTTCCATGAGATATTCTATAAATATCCCCAGTATTTTCTACTCAAAATCGTGAAGGAGAACCCTTGGGGAACCTCTTGCAAAATAAAAAGTCAAGCCAAAAAGAAGAATCCAAGGTCCAAAGTTCAAGTAAGATAGAGATTAAAGGTAAGCAATCTATCCTAACTTATTTTTCTTTGATTTTAGAGCTTGAACATATGGTTTTCATGGAAGAAAGTTGAGTTTTCTCTAAGGTGTATATGCTGTACAAAACCTTAGATGAAAGGAGAAAGAAGAAATTAAAGTTAGAGATATGTGATTGAAGCTTAAACAAGCTAGTTATGTGATTGGTTGTTGAATCAAGTTGATATTCTTGACTTTGCCATGGTTGAACCATTTTGGTCTACACTGTTCATGATATAAGGAGATGTAATTTCAATGATCTATTGCTTCCATTCAATTCATATGATGATTTTGTGTAGGATTGGATAGGTTTGAACCTTGGAAGCATTGGAATTCCAAGTGTAGTTTTTGAATTTCTTCTCTATTACTCTTCACTCACATGAACAGTGATTGCAATTTTATGATTTTGATGATTCCAATGGTTTTAAAATGAAAAGTTGTGTGATATAAAGTAGAGGAACAAGTATGGGAAGCATTAGAATCAATATGAGAATTTTTGGAAGAATTATGCATATTTTTCAAATCTATCTAGAACAATGCATAGGGGCTATAATTTCATGATTCTAAGCTCATAAATAGATTCAAAAGGTGAAATTGTGTAGGATAAAGTCAAGACATCAATTGGTTCAATGGCCAAGTCAATTAGTAAAGATCAAAAGAAGTTATGTTAGTTAAAGTAAGTTTAATGTCCAAGGAAGTTAGATTGTAATGGATGGATGATTATGTGATGTTAGGATTTGATGGTAGACTCCAAGGAGGCAGCCACACATCACATAGAAGTGAGAAGAAAGAGGCAAGATAAAGTGAAAGAAAGTCAAGTATATGAGGTAGTAAACTTACCCTAAACTTGTGTGTATTGAATGTTATGCTTGGTTATGCTATGCCTATGTTGAATTGTGCTGCTTGTGTATATATGATTGAAGCTCTATTTCTATGATTAATTTGCCCAATTGTATTTCATATGTTACATGGAAACATGCACATTACACAATGTTAACACCTTCACAAGCAAGCACAAGTAGTTACATTAATGTAGCATTGTTTAGTACCATTTGCTACTGAGATTTCCACAGAAATCTCACCCCCTTCATGTAATCCCAATCCCACAGGTTTATTAATGTTGAAAGAGGATGAAGAATCATTAAGAGAAGTTAGAGATTGGATAATGTAAATGTTATATGATGAATGTATAAATTGTTGCAAGTAATGATGTTATATGACATGTTTGAGCCACAGTGCTCATGATGTAATAGAAAATAGTAAATGATGAGATAAATATATGAAATTTTATAGACATTTAACATGTTAAGCTTCATTTTGACACTAAGAACACCTTATTTTGATCTCTGTACCAAGAGAACAAATTTTCCAAAGTAAGAGACTAGAATATATTTTCAGAATTTTTGACCAAATGAACAGTACTCTTTCACGAATAAATTGTATTAATTGACTAAGTATTTGGTCTATAGATTATTTTTCCCTAAAATTTAAAGTTGTTATCTTCACGTAGCTTTTTAAACCACTTCATTTCAAGTTTTCTAGAATTAATTATAATTTTTTGAAGTTCATCGCTTTATCTAGAAATCACACATGAACAGTATTTTGAGAAACGTAAAATTCTTGATTGAGCTAATGGACTTACTTTCAAGGTCATGTAAGTGGTTCTAAATTCTACTGAATGGTCTCTAAGACGTACAAAAGTAAGGATGTTTCATTAAGCAGAGTTAGAATATGCCCTAATAAGATGTAAAAAGGTGTGAGATAATAATTATTCCCTTAGGGTTAATATAGTGTAAGATAGTGAACCAAGGGCATATCGGTCATTTTCTAAGGGATGGCAAGCAGATAAATACTAAGTCTAACAATGTTAGTGGTAGGAGCAATCTAAACACTAGTTTTTATAATATAATACATATTATGGAATATTATAAAAATTAGACACATAAAATGTCATATCCTAAATTTTCCCTATTTGTATAGTACTGATAGTGGAAAGAGGCTTAGAAAGGATTATAACGAAGATCAGATGAGATAATAAAGGTTAGATAAGTCTCAAAGAAAGAGAAGGACCTAAACGCAAATTGGAAAAGGTTAAAGGCCAAAAGTTAAAGTAGAAATAAATGTTGGGCCAAAAGTGGTAATTTCCAAAAGTTTAGGGACCTAAATGTAATTAAGCAAAAAGTTAGGGACATAAATGTAATTATGGAAAAGTTCAACCAGAAAGGGCTTAGAACTGCTTGTAAGTATTTCAGTCCCACATTCCATCAGTAAATAGAGGAAGTCATGCTGGATAATCTGGCATGATACAGAAATTTTAATAGGGCTCCAAATAGCAGAAAATCATCTGATAGTCTAAAAGTTATTTGAATTTTTATCAGATTCTATGGATATCAAATATATGTAGGGGAATTACAGGAAAGTGTGCCCTATAGTGTCAGATGTTATGAATCTGACAGAACTCTGAAAGAAGTTCTGTATAAAAAGTTATTCACATATTAATTAATTTTGACGGGAGTTTGATAACACCCGTGATTCGATAATGGAACTTATCGGTATGTGAGCCTACATGAATGAGACTAGATGACCTCACATATAGGCTCATGATGACGCCAAGAAGGGCCCAAAACCCAGGGTACCAGTCCAACAGTAGAAGGGGCTAGTGTCCAGAAAAAGTGCGAAATTACGAAAATGGCCCTGGATGCCCAGATTGTACCAGAGATGGATGAAGGGCATTTTGGTCACCTGGGACAGGCTAAAAGCATGGCACATGGTATAAATATGATTAGTTGAGCCCAGATACACCCTGAGGCAATATAAAGAGGGGTAAAATGATGATTATGCCCTTAAGGTTAATATAGTGTAAGAAAGGACACCAAGGGTATTTTGGTCATTTTCCAAGAAATGGATGGCAGATAAATAGTCAGTATAACCTTGTCAAGAGTATGATAAGCCTAGACATTGATTTCTAGGACAGAATACATATCCTGGTATATTATAGAAAAAATCGGAACAGAAAACAGTCCGGTTGTTGTGAAACTGCTCCGATCGGTGCCAGATTGGACTGAAATTTTTCCAGAAGCTTCCTAGCATGGTGAGCACGCCACATAACCCCTTGAGGTGTCCCTTGAGCTGTCCCACATGATGTCATAATCATTCTTTTATGAAAAAGTAAAATCCAAGATTAAATGTGAGCCTTTAGATCAAATAGTAACCAAATCAATCTTGGCCATTGATTTTTCTTGGATTTTGGCTATAAATACCCCTCCATTCTGCAGCCAAACCGTAAGCTCATGGAACCTTGGGGAAACTCTTACAAAATGAAAACTCAAGCCAAGACAAAGAAGATTCAAGGTTCTAAAGTTCAGCAAGCTAGAGATTAAAGGTAAGCAATCTCTCCTAGCTTATTTTCCTTTGATTTGGGAGCTTGAACTTAGGGTTTTGATGGTAGAAAATTTGAGTTTTCTCTAAGGGGTGGTGCTGCCCAAAGATATTAAAGGAAAGGGGAAAGAAGAAATTAAAGTTAGAACCATATGATTGAAGCTTAAACAAGCTAGTTAAGTGGTTGGTTGTTGAATCAAATTGATATTCTTGACTTTGCCATGGTGTGCCCTGTTTGGTATGCACTGTTCATGAGGGAAGGAAATTGAATTTCAATGATTTAATGCTTCCATTGAGTTTGTATGATGATTTTGTGTAGGATTGGAAAGGTTTTGAACCTTGGAAACATTAAAATCTCAAGGTTGTAGTCTTTGAGATTCCTTACGGTTACTGTTCACTCGCATGAACAGTGATTGGAATTTCATGATTTTGATGGTTCCAATGGTTTCAAAATGAAGAGTTGTATGGGGTAAAGTGGAGAAACAAGTATGGGAAGCATTAGAATCAAAATGTGAATTTTTGAAAGAATTGTATGCTTATGTTCAGTTCTGTACAGCAGACCATGAAGGAGCTGGAATTTCATGATTCCAAGCTCATAAATGGATTCAAAAGATGAAATTGTGTAGGGTAAAGTCAAGACATCAATTGGTTCAAGAGCCAAGTGGATTAGTGAAAATTAGAGAAAGTCATGACAATAAAGAGTGTAACAAAGTTAGTCTTGAACATGGTTGGAGTTCATGAGTCCTAATGAGTTATGTGATGAATATGAATGTGTTTAGGACCATGAAACATCCAAGAAGATGTTGGGAAGTGATGGACATAAAGGCTTCATGGTTGGAAAGCTAGGGAGCAAGGGCTAAAGGTCAGGAGAAAAGCTTAAGTGCAAGGTAGTGAACTTACCTCTTTATGTGCTTGATGTGGTATGCTTATGTGTTGACATGTATATGTTATTTGAATGATGTTGTGACATGATAAATGATGTTGAATGTATTGTGAATAACATGTTTCCATGGCCATGCACTTTATGTAAAAGTATATAGCATGATGGCATGTCACTAATCAAAGAAAGTTAATGAAATTACATATCATGCATTAGCATCCATCTTGCATATTTAAGTGGTAATGTTTGCTACTGAGATTCCTTAGAATCTCACTCTTCCATAACCAACCAATTTAAGTCATGCATGATGGATAATGTATGCATGGAGAAGAGTTAAATTATGGAAGAAGAAAAGTGAAGTATTTAATATGTTAGCATATGCTATGCACTTTCCATGTATGTCAAAGCCATGTAAAGTATCTATTTATATGATGAGATTGTATGAAACAATTATTGTATAACCCCATGATGTATATAAATTCAGAAAAAGCAAAAGAGATGATTTATGTATGCTGGAACAATTATGGAAAGTGAAAGAAAGGAAACTGAAATGGTAAAAAACTAGGTCCTGAAGCAATTTTGTTGTGGCTTCAGTATAACCTAGCAAATGAAGGAATTATTTCAAGAAATTTTTTGAGCATGTATTGCACATACAGAGATTTAAGTGAATAGGTAGAACATTTCATTTGGATGTGTATATCAAGAGAAATGAATTTCCAAAATAAGGGACCAGAAACTGTTTCCAGAGTTTTTGACCAAATGAACAGTAAATTTCAACAAATAAACTGTATCAATTGGCAAATCATTTGGTCTAGAAATTATTTTTCCCTTAAATTTCAAGATGTTATCTTCATGTAACTTTTTGAACCACCTAATTTCGAGTTTTCTAGAATTAATTATGATTTTTTGAATTTCATTGCGTAATTTAAAATACCATATGAACAGTAACCCGAGAAAGAGTAAAATTCCAGATTTGACTAATGGACTTCCAAGGTCTTGTAAGTGGTTCTAAATGCTATTGAATGGTCCCTATAACGTATAAAAGTAAGGATGTTATATAAAACAATATGGTTTATTTAAAACTGATTGGATTATTACCAGATTAAACTGGATGATGTCATTATTCTTCTTTTATAGCAAGCTGATAAAGGTGTATTATGGATACTTCGATCAAATAGTGTTTGGATTAATCTTGACCTTCCATTTCCACCTAAAATTTTCTATAAATACCCCTTCATAGTGTATTTTGGTAGCTTAGACAACCTTAGGGAAGCCCTGCCAAAATTCATTTTGGAGCTAGGAAGAAGCATACAACTTGGAGCAAAAAGAAAGGTAATTAGTTCCTTTGATATTGGACTTTATTCAAGGAAATTTGCTCTTGTTTTAAGAGGTTTTTATAGCATTTTTCTTTTGATGTTATTTCTGGACATGATGTTCATATGTGGTAGGAATATGAATTTTGTTATAAATAGTTTAGACAAGCTTAAACTGGCTAGAATCAAGTAGTATTGACTTAGAAATTCAAGTGTACATGGAATTAGGGTTTTGTGTTCTTGATGGTCACTATATAAATCACTGTTCATATTTGAGAATTTCATAATTTTGATGATTCTAATGGGTTCAAAATGGAAAATTGTGTGAGAGTAAGGTAGAGAAACAAGTAGTGGAAGCATTGGAATCAAAATGATAATTTTTGGAAAATAAGAGGAGGCATTTTGGTTTTGTACAGTAGCCAAGGAAGGAGTTGGACTTTGGAAATTCTGATTTCATATTAGGATTCTACATGAAAAATTATGTGGAAATGAACCATGAGATTGTTTTTTGAAAAGATAGAAGTATAAACCATAAAATGGACAAAGAATGGAACTTAATGAAAACCTAGTATTGATATTGTTTTGAAGTTTAGTTGAAACTTGAAATTACTTTGTAATTTCTAGGTTTTGACATTTGTTTAGGAAGAAGACCATCTCAAGAAGATTTTTATAGGGATAACTTAAGAGGTAGCAAGAATACCTAACTATAATCTTATGTTTGCTTAACTTTATGCTTACTTGTTAGTTGTGATCTTTGGTTGAGCTTAAGATGATGCTATGATGATGATGATAAAGTATGAATGAATGCAACTGCTTGCAACTAATGTTATGACAAATATGCATGTTAGAGTTTGCTTATGTATGATTATGAAGTAGCTCCCATATCATGATAACATATTAGGCATTTAATCAAGCATGCATGATATTATAGTTTGTATGACTTGTGATAGGACACATATTGTGTATGGTTTATGTGACATTTTAAGAGTTTTGTGACAACTTTACCATTAATTTTATGCCTACAATTGTGCTTTTGTGGTAATACATGATTATGTTTGGTAATATGCTAATATAAGGGTAAAATGGTAAATTAACTCCTCCAAACTGCATATATGTCATTCTTTAGTAACTAGTTGGACTTTTACAATGAGCTTTGATGTTGAATTACAGGTATTTTGGAGGAGAACCAAGGACTAATGTGCGCAGAAAAGAAATCACAAGACAAAGAGAATCAAATCAAGGAAGGCAGCTTCTGTGCTCTTTACTCGTGACCAAACTATCCACAAGTCACGACCTCACTTCTTCTGTGAAGTTTTCCTGCGTTCACAGGTTGAGACCAAAAATAGGATATGGTTATGACCAAAGAAGAGAATACATGAAGCTGTGTGTTTTTTATTAGGCGATTCTAGCTGTAAAAGGGGAGAGAATCCACAGACCCAAGGGGAGGCTGGTTTTTACCTGATACGGCTAAGAAGAAGTACTTAATCATTCTATTAACACTCTCTCCACAACTACACACATATCTTCCATCATTCTCTTTCCATCACTGTTTTAATACTTTCTTAATGGCATCATATATGACTAGCAATTGCAATAAGTAGGAGTCATGAGAAGCTAAATCTTTAATCTCTTGTTGATGGATCGCATATCTTGAGCTCATGGACTGCATTACACTAGGGATTTTTCTGTTTTAATCTCTACCTTTTTCATGTTTTGGAATTCCTAGATCTAGGGTTTTCATTTTATGAGTAGGGATTGATATCGATCGATTATTCTGAGATTAGGTTTTGTAATTGAATTTAGATTATTTGAATATTGATTTTAATATGAATATTTTAGTTTTGATTTCTAGTTGATTGGGCTGTTATCAACGATCGTTGCTAACTAATTCGATTAATTGAAATCTATAGTTATCGATTGATGAACATTTGAGGGTATTTTCATCATCTGATTTAATTATACACTAAGTGGTTTTTAACAACGCATTAATCATTTTTGAACTAGCTTTGATCAAAGGCGTTTAAGGAATGTTAATGCTATAGACTCAATCAATCGATTGAGGTTTTATTTAAGACTTAGTAAGTTTAAAATTCCCATATAAAATTAAGAGCCAAGATAGTTAGATTTCTATCACCAAGAGTTTTCCTCAACATATTTATTTCACAATCCACTCATTTTCCATCTTAATAAAAAATACAAAAACATTTACTTTACTGCACCCTTACTTTATTGCATCAAAAATCAATCAAAACCAAAACCCATTTTACTTTCACTCAAGTTTTTAATAGTTTTGTCACCAATTTGCTAGGGTTCTAATAAAAAGTCTTCCTTTAGAAGAACGATAGGGTTGTATCTTATACTACATTAATAGGGTGCAATTATTTTATGTTGATGAATCGGATGACGACAATCCATGCAAATCAATGGTGTCATTGCCAAGGAGCCAAGTAATTGGGTCATTAGCAATTGGTTGTCAATTTCATAATTTACTTGAGTCATTTTGTTATTTGAATTTTAGTTTTTGTTGTTTTCATTGCATAGCATTCTGCATTTTTTTCTTCAACTTTATGCGAATTTGCTCTCTACTCATTTGAGTCCCGACCACACATAATTTTCCTTTCTATAGTGCTTGATTACTCTCTGTGAACTCCAGTCGCGACAGTCACAACCTCTGGTCATTGCCATTTTGGAAGATTTATTCTCTGTGATTGTTGGTCGCGACCAAACAACATTTTAGTCGTGAGTTGAAATCCATTTTTATGAACTTTTACTCTCTATGTAATTGTTTCGCAACCTTAACACCCTTGTGTCGCGACTAGTTGAACTTTTTTGCTATGAAACTTCTGTGCCTGATTTTTATTGCTTGCCTGGTTATTCTTGATTATTCCTGTGTTGCATGCGTAGAATAACTAAACCATTAGTGCCTTTTGAACCTGAAATTGAGAGACAACTTAGGAAACTAAGGAAAGAATTTAGAGAAGAGGCAAGATCAACATAATCTAGTTCATACTCTAGTGTTCTAGGATCTGAAATTGAACTCAATTTAGAGATTCCATTCGAAATTTCTAATATGGCTGAGATTAATCCTAATGGGTATAATGGGCATAACAGACAAGGAGAAAATGAAATACCAATGAATGTAGAAGATAATAGAAGTGTGAGGGAAATAAATCATTCGCACGTAAATTATTATCCTTATAGTTTTTATACTGAAGATGCTAATTTTGAAATTAAAGGAGATTTGATTGTAGCTTTACCTAATTTTCATGGTTTTATGGGAGAATGTCCACATCATCACTTACAAACCATGCAGATGATTTGCTATTCAATGAAGAGCATCTAATGACTACATTGGATGATGTCTTAAGGAGGTGTTTCCATTTCACTATGGAAAGGAAGGCTAAGGAATGGTTATACAATTTGCCAACTCATTTCTCCACTCTTATATAGGATCAGTTGAAGTCAACCTATTTAGAACAATTCTTCTTGGCCTCTAAGACAACTCAGATGAAGAAGGAGATTACAAACATTATGTAACAGGATGGAGAGTCATTACATGAATATTGGACAAGATTTATCAACTTGTTGGCTTGATGCCCACATCATAACATGACAAAGGCTGATCTAGTAGAGATTTTATTTGATGGTATACTTCCTTACAATCAGGTGTCCTTGAATGCAGTAGCAAATGGATCTTTGAGAGATAAGACTCCATAAGCAAGTTGGCAATTATTCTAGAAAATAGCTAATGAAGACCATAAGACTGATGATCTAAGGAGAATTACCTCATCATCTTCGAGTAATTAAAAAAAGATCTTAGCAGAAATAGAAGCTTTGGGAAACTGAATGGAAAAGAAGATGAATTTAATTGAAAGGGAGCTGCATTCCATAAAGCAAGTTCATGTAGTGGGGACCTTACAAGCACTAGTTACAGGATGTGAGTCATGCGATTCAATGATACATGCTACAAGTATATTTGATAGATAGTATGAAGAGGTAGCAGTAATGTATCAAGGGAGAGACAATAAATACCATAAGAGAGACCTATACTCTAATACATATAACCCTGGTTAGAGAGACCACCCAAATCTTAGGTAGGGGAGTGAGGAAAATAGGCCAAACCAATTCCAATAAAGTGGTACTGCCTCAAGCAACTACCAAATTAATACAAGGTCTATGGTTCCTACTCAACCTAATGCCTTAGCAACATAAAGACCATACAAGATTTCTCAATTGTTGAAGATATGGTTGCACAAATGAACAACATGGAACGTAGAATGACCAATATAGATAACAATCTCAAAGAGAATAACAGTCAATTCACCTCCATAGCTTCAATCCTTTAAAGTATACAGAAAGATAATACTGATGTGCATAAAAACTTGAGGAGTTAAGTTCCAAGAGTGCATATATTACAAGTCATTTAACTCAAGTTTCTAATATAACTCAAGAACAACAGCTGATGATTAAGAAAGCAATACAAGAGGAAATACAAAAAAAGTAAGAAGAGGAAGTGCTAATGCCAAGTCCACCATACGAGGGAAAGCAAGCATTGGAGAAGGTGAAATCAAGCAAGCAAGGAGCCTCTATACATATAGGTAAGGAGGTAAGTATAAAGAATCTTCCTTTTCCTAAAACTTATTTTGCTGAAAAGAAAAAAATTGATTATGAATTTCCAAAAGATGCTTATACTCCTTTTAATAAAATCAAAATAAATATTCCTATGGTTGAATTCTGCAAAATAACCCTTAAGTATACTAAATTTTTAAATGAATTGTGTGCTGATAAGAAAAAGTTTAGACATTTTGAGAGAATTCAAGTGGGTGCTAATGTGTCATCACTTTTTAAGGATGAATTACCGGTTAAGTACCAATGTCATATCCTGATTTTTGGACATACAAGCCCAGTATGTAGCCTAAAGAGGCAGGCTACCAGGCCCTATGAAGCAGAAGTCCCAAAGTATACATATGATGTTTAGGGATTAAACTTTAAGAAAGTGAAAGATCAGGGTCAAATTGTAAATAGTAAAAGTCCCTGTGGGCATAATGGTCATTTTGAAGAAAGAGAGGGACTAAACTGAAAGTCTAGGAGTCCCAAGGTCAAAAATGAAAGTAGATACAATTTGTGGGCCATTAAGTGTAATTATGAAAAGTTGAGGGACTAAAGTGTAATTTTCAAAAGTTTGTAAGGGAAAAATTGTAATTATAGAAAGTTCAGCCAGAAAAGGCTTAGAACTGCCCAGAAGCATTTCAGTCCCAAAATTCATCAGTAGATAGAGAAAGTTATGCTGGTTAATCTAGCATGATACATATATTTTATTAGAGTTCCAGATAGCAGATATTTATCTGATAATCAGAAAGTTATCTGACATTTGTATAAGATCTTACGAACCTCAGATATAAGTGAAAAGTTAAAGGAAGGTGTGCCCTAAGTGCCAGATGTCTTGCACCTGACAGAACCTTGAAAGGTGCTCTATAGAGAAAGTTATTCACGTCTTAGTGATTTTGGACAGGAGGTTCTGAACGCCCGCAATCTGTTAAGTGACACTTAACAGTAAGCAAGTTATGGCTAAATGAGCTTAGATGATGTCAAAGAGAGGCCCATGATGATGCCAAGTGAGGGCCAAATCCATGATATCAGTTTATCAGTTAAAGAGGTAAGTGCCAGAAATATACAGAAAAAGTACGAAATGATGAAAATGCCATTACGTTATGAAATGATTAAAGAATGGGTGAAGTGTATTTTGGTCATTTGATTAAGATTAGACAGTCAAGGGAGGTTATCTGGTTAGTTAACCAACTTCAAAAAATACTCTAGCAAAGTATGAAAAGACAATAATGCCCCTAGAATTATTAAAGAGGAACTAAGGACATTTTAGCAAATTGCTAAGGGATGTTTCTTAGGAATCGAACCACCAGAGTGCTTGAGCTTGGTTAGAGGCCAAGATAGCATTCCAAGGGTCCAAAAATGTGGCCCAATGATTATGGTGGTTTAATTGACATTAAAATAATAGTTTAGTACTTTTCCATAAAGTAAAATTACTCAGTTAGAGATAGAACTGGGGAAAGTGATCAGATAAAGCTTTAGACTCATCCAGAACCATGAGGTGGCATGAAAGGTGTCCTCATGGGACCCACAAGATGCCACATGGCATGAGTATAGAGAAAGAAGAAAAAGCTAAGGACACGTGGCACAATCTTAGTCGTTCATTCAGGGACAGGACTCTAGAATTCTCTAGAAACACTGAGTCAGCTGGTGAGGTGTCCCGATGACCCCACCATTACAGCACCTAAGCATATGAGGTGTCCCTTGATGATGTCATTTTGATGAGTCATCTAGGATGATGATATCATCATAATGATGTAAGCATGGCGTCTTGAGAAACCTAAGCGATATGAGCCATTCATCGCGATTTGATCTGAGCCATCAATTCCACCTCCCTCCACCTATAAATAGACCCTTCCCCCTTCCATTCAAGGAATCCACGGAAAGCAAGAGAAAGAAGAGAGAAACAGAGAAAGAGAGAATGAAAGGAAGGAAGAGACATAAAGGAAGGAAAAAGAATGAGTTCTGGCGGATCTAGGAGCAATCTAAGGAACTTAGGACTTGCCAAGCTTAGGAATATGGTAAGTAATTTATCCTAGTCCCTACTCTAATAAATTAGAGGATTGTTCTTATGAATTTAATAGTTAGAATAGAGAATATCTCTCTCTTGATAAGGTTAGCCGTGGATAGAAAGAAAGTTAGGGGATTGTCAGATTAAGGGTATTACTTCAAGTTAAGCATTAGTTAAGAAGAGCTATACTGGATAGGAGTAATAATGAAGATATTATTATGCTATGTATAGGCTCTGACCTATGTGAAGAAGGAACCTTAGAGTAAAGGTTAAAGACTAAGGAAAGGCTACATGTCAGGTAGTAAACTTATCCTAAACTTGTTTGCATTAAATGTTATGCTTGGTTGTGCTATGGCTTTGTTGAATTATGTTGCATATGTGCTTATATTTGAAGCTCTATTTCTATGATTACTTTGGCCAATTGTATTTCATATGTAACATGGAAGCATGCAGGTTACACAATGTTAACACTTTCACAAGCAAGTTGTCACATTCTTACTTTTAACCTCAATTATACTCCATTAGAAGTGAGTGGAACCAATTACATGATCATTTGCTTTGAAAATATCCATTTCCAAAAGATTTGCTTTCGGGTACTGTTCACTATTACTGTTCATTTGATAATTCCAGAACATGTACTCTAATTTAAAAATTCATAATTAATTATCCAAAAATTAAAATAATATGGTTCCAATTTCTAATGAAATCTCTTTCACATATATTTGAGGGAAAAATATGAAACTGAGGTTTTTTTGTCCCAATGAAATCAGTTTAATCAATGAAAATCACTGTTCATTTGGTAAAATCTGGAAGTTCCAGTTTCTTTGCTTGAAATTTAAAAATTTGTTTCTCTTTGGTTACTTGTCCAAATGAAATGTGTTACATATGGAATTAAAGATCTAGACGTCCTCTTTAAGATCACCAAATTTCATAGAAAACTTCGTTCATTTGATATATGAAATCATTGCATGAACGTCACTGCCTCTCAGCACTCGTTTTATCTCAATTCCAGATCTTACTTCAAACTTTGGAAAATCATAACAATTCGGATACTTATCCAGTTAAGTCTTTCTTGGTGTCCATTTAAATATATGTATCTTAGCTAACCTCACACCAAATTTCAGACTAAAACTCGTTGGTTTACGTATCAAAATCAGCATCACAGCACCACGGCCTCAAAACAGGGTTATAGAAACATACACCATACACACTAACATATCATCCCATATTGTCATGTAAGTCATATAACTTGTTATACAAACTTAATCATCAACAATTAATATCTTCCCTTGAGAGGATCCAGCACCTAAAACATAGTTATGCATGTGGAAGGAATGAGATTTCATGGAAATCCCAATAGCAAGTTACACAAACTATAATATCATGCATGAATAATTGTATGCTTAACATGTTATCATGTGATGGGAGCTACTTCATAATGGTACATAAGCAAATTCTAACATGCACATTGTCATGACATAACTTGCAAGGAGTTGCAATCATTCATACTTCATCATAACATGATGACATAAGCTCAAGCTCAACCAAACACCATAATCAACAAGCAAGCAAAACAATTAAACAAACATGAGTTATAGTTAGGTATCCTTGCTACCTCTTAGCTATCTTGGTCAAGACCTTCTTGAAGTGCTTTCCTTCCTTCACAAATGTCAAAACCTAGCCATTACAACATAATATCAAGTTACAACTCAACTTGAAACCAAATCCAAGACTAGGTTTTCACTAGCTCCCTTTCTTTCTCTAATTTATGTTTCCTACTTCCACCTTTCCAAAATAAATTCTCATGGTTCATTTCCACATAATTTTTCATGTAGAATCCAAGTATGAAATCAAAATTTCCAAAATCAAAACATACCAATTGCTACAGTGCCAAACCGAAATGCATGCTCTTGTTTTCCAAAAATTCTCATTTTGATTCCAATGCTTCCAATACTTGTTCTCCTACTTTATCCCCACACAACTTTACATTTTAAACTCATTGGAAGCATCAAAATCATAAAATTCCATCATATGAACAGTACCACGTACAGTACCAGCAAGAACACAAAACCCTAAATCCAAACATACTTGAATTCACAAGCTTATACCACTTGATTCTAGCTTGTTTAAGCTTGTCTAAACTATCCATAACATAAAACTCATATTTTAACCACATATGAGCAGCACTTCCAGCAGCAACCATAAGGGAAATATAGCATGAAAACCCCTTAAAACCATGAGCTAACTTGCTTGAACAAAGCTCAAGATCAAGGGAGATGATTACCTTGCTTGTTACTTCACTTTGGTTGCTTCTTTCTTGGTTGAATGGAAATTTTGCAAGAGTTTCCCTATGGTTCACCATGCATGCCGAAGTGTTCTGAATAGGGGGGTATTTATAGAGAAATTTGGGTTGAAATGGATGGCCAAGATTGATTTGGTTAGTATTTGATCTAAAGGCTCACATTTAATCTTGGATTTTACTTTTTCTAAAAAGAATAATTATTACATCATGTGGGACAGCTCATGGGACACCTAAGAGGGTTAGGTGGCGTGCTGCCCATGCAAAGAACCTTCTGGAGAAATTCCAGTCGAATCCGGTACCAATCAGTGTAGTTTCACAACAACCGGACTGTGTTCTGTTCCTAATTTTTTTATAATATACCAGGATATGTATTATATCCTATAAATTAATTTCTAGGCTTCTCATATCATTGAAAATATTATACTGAGTATTTATCTGCCATCCATCCCTTGGGAAATGACCAAAATACCCTTGGTGTCCTTTCCTGCACTATACTAACCCTAAGGGCAAAATCGTTATTTCACCCCTCTTTATACTGGCTCATGGTGTATATGGGCTCTAAATAATCCTCTTTATACTATATGACACATTTTTAGCCTGTCTAAAGTGACCAAAATGACCTCTATCCACTATTGGTACAGTATGGGCATCCAGGGGCATTTTCGTAATTTTACACTTTTCTTGGACTGCTCTGGTCTCTGGCCCACATAACTGTCCAGTCACCTTAATGGGCTTATGATGGCGCCATTTGGGCCTTAGTATGGGCTTATTTCCTGTATTTCCTTTATGGCCCAATTCACGTTACAACTCTCCCGATCCTATTTATCGGGTATTTTATTTTACTGAAAAATCCTGTATGGTTTCTACAGGATTCCTTTTCTGACTCTCTCAATTTTATAAATTCATATATTAAATATATGAATTTTCTATAAGGTCTCATCTGATTATGAGATCTGAAAAATACTGTAATAATTCCTTCCGACTTCAGAAATTTATATAAATTAATCGGGACCTCAAATCAAAATTATGTGTTGCGTTAAACTAACCGAAATATTTTTGTCTATCTACTGGTAAAATTTAGGTCTGATCTGATTCTGGGCATTTTTGGCCTGTTTTGGCTCAACTTTTCCATATTTACATTTAGGTCCCTTAACTTTTGAATAATTGCACTTTAGTCCCTGAACTTTTCATTAATTGCATTTAGGTCCCTCCTTTTTCTTCTACTTTCACTTTTCACCTTCAAACTTTTAAATTTTCATTTTGGTCCCTATTCTTTCCTTAGTTATTAATCCTTCCCCTTCCTTTCACAATCTGATACAGTTTATTCCAAGAATCTTATATCCATTGCAGATAAACTGTACAGGTACATCAGGTCAAAAAAATTGGGGATATGACACAAGTACCACTATTTACATTAATGAATGCTTTGCTAGTATCATTTGCTACTAAGATTTCCCCAGAAATCTCATCCCCTTCCATGTAATCCCAATCCCACAGGTTTGTTAATGATGAAAGAGGATTGAAGAAGCATGGAGATAAGCCAGAGATTGGATAGTACAAATGTTATGTAAAGTTGGGACCAAAATGCTAAAATCAGGGGAAAACGCTGGGTGAAAAGTAATATTGGAGCATTGACCAACATTGACCTGGTCAAGGATTGGTCAATGAGTTATTTTTTTCCTTAAAGAGCATTAAGGTAGCTTTGTGTAGCAATTTGAACTACTTCATTTCAATTTTACTAGATTTAATTATGATTTTTTGAAGCAGGTTGCTCCTCTGGAATTTACATAGTTAACAATACTTGGTAGAGTAAAAATCCAGATTGTATAATTTGACTTCAATAACCTTAAAAGTGGTTTCAGATGCTACCGTTTAGTCTATAAAATGTAAGAAAAAAAGGATGTTTCATTTTAGTATCAGAGCAAAGGGTTCTGGCTCAAAGCTTAAGATTTTGGTAAAGAACAGAAGGTTCTGGCTTAGTGATGCTCTGGTTTAGTTAGACTAACCCCTTCAAACAACTTAGAGATTTGAACTAAAGAGGTTTCCTCCCTAGTATAAGATATGTGGATGGTGTTCACTTTTTAGAGAATGATTCAGACAAGAGACAGTGACACCCAGATAAATAGAACAATATCCCATACCTTACATCTTTACGTGGTAGCCTTCAAGGAAATGGCTATGATAGATTAGTCTTAGTCAGCTATTACCGCCGAGGTCTCTTGTTTCTTAGCATGATGTGGCTAGACTAAGCAAGATAATGTCTAGGAGCAGTTCCCTCTATTGATAGAAGATGACTATTCTAAGGTTAAGGGAAGCTGCAATAGTAGCTCGAGGTATCATTATATGGCCAAACGTTACAGTGACAATGATAATAAAGGTACCAACCTCATTGACATTTATCAGTTAGAGGATTGGTATAAAGCGTAATAAAGCCAGATAGTACAAAGTACTGAGATATGAAAGATTAGTTTAAGACAATGTTTAGATGTAGATTCTCTATATGAGTAGATCTACATTACAAAAGAATTTGTTCACCTAGTGTTTTTGAAACAAAAGAATCAAAAGTTGGAATGAGATTTGGCTAGGAATGATCCTAGCATATGGCCTAAAGTTAGAGATGAAATGATTAATAGATAGAGAGCTAATGTTCCTAAGATAGGGGAACTACATCACAAAAGAACAGTAACCTAGTAGACCTAGGGTAGAGCACCATAGAGAATAAAAGTAATAGTACTAGATGCTAAATGAGATTCATATGACATAAGTTCATTAGGATCAAGAAAAAGACTAGAAAGGAACCATAGTCTGGTCAAGAATAGACTAGGATTGATAGATAGATAGATAGATAGAAGAAGTTAAGAGATAGTAAAGAGATACAGAAGTACTCTATAGAGATGGAGATTGATCCGCTCACCTGAAAAGTTAGTTCATAGATTGAATTCCATTATAAAGAAAGGATTTTTCTCAGGTAGTTGCAAAAGTTCAACAGAGCGGTATATATAAGATAAGAAAAAGAAGTTTATGATGTATAGAGAGAGAAAGGTAGCCACAGTTACAAATATAAAGAGACTCCCCAATTTTAGAAAGAGTAATGAGCAAGAGTCAGATAAAGTAATGAAGGGTTGAGTCTATACCCTAGTAAGAGGATAACATGGCAGCCTAAGTTAGATGAATAATTATTTCTAGTTCTAGAATAAATTGTCAGATCCTAATCAGATAATGTAATAGATAATCTGGCAGATAATGTGATAGAGAAAAGAATGCTTTAAAGTTTACTTAGTTAATTGTTCAATTGCAGTGTACGTATAATAGATGGTTGAGAAAATTTATGTGATGATGATATGGCTTATGTTGCCATAAGTGATGATGAATAGTTGCATCTCCTTGTAGTTGTCATAGGATGACACGCATGTTAGAGTATGCTATGAATACTCCCCTCATATAGTACATGCATGGTAGAATTTATGATGAGAAAGTTATATTGCTCCCGTACCATACGACATGTAATAAGAATGTACTCGGGATGATAGACAATCTCAGTAAGTGAGACAGTTGTTATAGTATGATTGGGGTTACTCGAGTATTTCTATAGACTTATGAATACAGTACTTAGGGCTATTTCTTATGTTAGGGTTACAACAAGTACCAAGAAGGTGGTAGTGTTATAACTATATCAAAAGAAATGGTATACAAAAAGAACAAAAGATAACAGTAAGGAGATTGTTTTCATATTACTCTTCAGATAAGAGTTGGATCTAAAATATATAGGTCCAAATAAAGCTAGATTTAGATGAGTTTAGATTACTCTTCATATAATAATTGGATCTGATATAGATTGCTTACAATTAGAGCATAGTTTAAATGGCTTGTAGTTAGAGCACAGATGATGAGGCCATAGCAACTGAATGCAATGGCAGATGGTTAGACCATAATTGGTAAGCCATAATAGAGTAAGAAAGATGAGAAAAAACTCCTAAGTAAGAGGGAAAATAAGTAAAGTCTTGGTAAATAATATGGGCTACTAAATGTATTTCTTAAAATTTATTGATTGAGTTATCAACAAGTGGAAGCAGTTAACCTTATAATTCAGTCTGTTAGTTTGAGACCTTTTAGAGATGATGATACAGTACAACAGAATCACAAAGGATTCTGGAGGGTCGTAGTTAGATCCTAGCATGACTTAAGGGCCATAATTAGATCCTAATCGCTTTAGAGTCGCGGTTAGATTATGAAGAGGCTTATGGTTGATCGCAATTAGATCCTGAGGTTGAAGTTAGACCTAGCCTAAGGAAAGTAATGAGCCATGAAGAAATGAGAATAGTACAGTATCTCTCTGGAAAGATGATTACCAAAGACAAAGTTAAGGTAAGGAACTTCATTAGTTGATTAACTCATCTAGAAAACTTATTTATAATAATTTTCCTCAAATAGCCTATATTATATACAGACTGAACTTAGTTTTCTCTTAAAAAGGAGTCCAAATTCAAGTATGGGTGCTGATATTCAAAAGTGTTGTAGAAGTATATGCTTGAGAAATAGAGAAGAGAACCCCATATGTTTTGAGAATAGAAAAGTATGAGTAGATAGATCCTTCAGATAAGGATAAAGAGATCCAGATAAGAGCGTATAAGATAGAGTAAAAATAGAACACAGTTGTATGAGAAAGAATATTCTAGGGCCCAGAGCTATAAGAAAAGTAACCTAGCCCTAACCTAGTAGAACGGTTAGCTGAAAGGTGCTCAGGCAAGAGTAGCCTAATGATAGGTAGACCCCTGGGAATTAATGGGAAAGGGTGTAAATGCCACAAACAATTTGGCATAGATGTACAAAGTTATGTAAGATAGTAAGAATAGTTAAGAAGAGCTAGAAAAGTCAAGAAAATCTTATGAAATGAAAGGGACATTCTCCTTAGAGAAACTCTTCATCAAACAATGAATAGAGATTTAACCCTAAAATTTTAAGGATGAAATTTATTTTAAGGGGAGGAGAAATGTCATATCCTAATTTTTTGACATAGAAGGCTAGTATGTAGCCTGAAAGAGGTAGGCTACTAGGCCCTGTGGAGTATAAGTCCCAAAGTATACATATGATGTTCAGGGACCAAACTGTAAGAAAGTGAAAGATCAAAGACTAAATTGTAAATAGTGAAAGTCCGTGTGGGCATAATGGTCATTTTGAAGAAAGAGAGGGACTAAACTGAAAGTCTAAAAGTCCCAAGGTCAAAAATGAAAGTAGATATAATTTGTTGGCCATTCAGTGTAATTATGAAAAGTTGAGGGACTAAAGTGTAATTTCCAAAAATTTCTAAGGGCAAAATTGTAATTACATAAATTTTAGCCAGAAAAGGCTTAGAACTGTCCAGAAGCATTTCAATCCCAAAATTTATCAGTAGATAGAGAAAGTTATGCTGGCTAATCTAGCATGATACATAAAGTTTATTAGAGTTCTAGATAGTCGATATTTATCTGATAATCTGAAAGTTATATGAAATTTGTATCAGATCTTATGAACCTCAGATATAAGTGAAAAGTTATAGGAAGGTGTGCCCTAAGCACCAGATGTCATGCATCTGACAGAACCTCGAAAGGTGTTTTATAGAGAAAGTTATTCACGTCTTACTGAATTTTGACGGGAGGTTGTGAACACTCGCAATCTGATTGTGACACTTAACAGTAAGCAAGTTATGGCTAAATGAGCTTATATGATGTCACAAAGAGGCCCATGATGATGCAAAGTGAGGGCCAAATCCATGATATCAGTTTATCAGTTAAAGAGGTAAGTGCCAGAAATATACAGAAAAAGTACGAAATGATGAAAATGCCATTATGTTATGAAATGATTAAAGAATAGGTGAAGGGTATTTTGGTCATTTGATTAAAATTAGACAATCAAGGGAGGTTATCTGGTTAGTTGACCAAGTTCAAAAAATACTCTGACAAAGTATGAAAAGACAATAATGCCCCTAGAATTATTAAAGAGGAACTAAGGGCATTTTGGCAAATTACTAAGGGATATTTCTTGGGAATCGAGCCACTAGAGTGCTTGAGCTTGGTTAGAGGCCAAGATAGCATTCCAAGGGTCTAAAAACGTGGCCCAATGATTATGGTGGTTTAATTGTCATTAAAATAATATTTTAGTACTTTTCCATAAAATAAAATTACTCAGTTGGAGATAGAACTAGGGAAACTGATCAAATAAAGCTTTAGACTCATCCAGAACCAAGAGGTGGCATGACAGGTGTCCTCATGGTACCCACAAGGTGCAACATGGCACGAGTATAGAGAAAGAATACAAAGCTAAGGACACGTGGCACGATCTCAGTCGTTCATTCAGGGACAGGACTCTAGAATTATCTAGAAATACTGAGTCAGCTGGTGAGGTGTCCCGAGGGCCCCACCATTATGCCACCTAAGCATATGAGGTGTCCCTTTATTATGTCATTTTGATGAGTCATCTAGGATGATGATGTCATCATAATGAGGTAATTAAGGCTTCTTGAGAAAGCTAAGCAATATGAGCCATTTATCGCGATTTGATTTGAGCCATCAATTCCACCTCCCTCCACATATAAATAGACCCTTCCCCTTCCATCCAAGGCATCCATGATAAGTAATAGAAATAAAGAGAAAGAAGAGAGAAAAAGAGAAAGAGAGAAAGAAAGGAAGGAAAAAGAATGAGTTCTGGCAGATCTAGGAGCAATCCAAGGAGCTTAAGGACTTGGTAAGCTTAGGAATAAGGTAAGTAATTTATCCTAGTACCTACTCTAATAAATTAGAGGATTGTTCTTATGAACTTAATAATTAGAATAGAGAATATCTCTCTCTTAATAAGGTTAGCCGTAGATAGAAAGAAAGTTAAGGGATTGTTAGATTAAGGGTATTACTTCAAGTTAAGCATTAGTTAAGAAGAGCTATACTGGATAGGAGTAACAATGAAGATATTATTATTCTATGTATAGGCTCTGACCTATGTAAAGAAAGAACCTCAGAGCAAAGGTTCAAGACTAAAGAAAGGCTACATGTCAAGTAGTAAACTTATCCAAAACTTGTATGCATTAAATGTTCTGCTTGGTTGTGCTATGGCTTTTTTGAATTGTGTTGCATATGTGCTTATATTTAAAGCTCTATTTCTATGATTAATTTGGCCAATTTTATTTCATATGTAACATGGAAGCATGCACGTTACACAATGTTAACACTTTCACAAGCAAGTACTAGTATTTACATTAATGAATTCATTGTTCATACCATTTGCTACTGAGATTTCCCCAGAAATCTCATCCCCTTCCATGTAATCCCAATCCCACATGTTTGTTAATGATGAAAGAGGATTGAAGAAGCATGGAGAGAAGCCAGATATTGGATAGTACAAATGTTATGTAAAGTTGGGACCAAAATGCTGAAATTAGGGAAAAATGCTAGGTGAAGAGTAATATTGGAGCATTGACTGATATTGACCTCGTCAAGGTGTGGTCAACGAGTTATTTTTTTCCTTAAAGAGCATTAAGGTAGCTTTATGTAGCAATTTGAACCACTTCATTTTGATTTTACTAGATTTAATTATGATTTTTTGAAGTCAGGTTGCTCCTCTGGAATTTATATAATAAACAGTACTCGGTAGAGTAAAATTTCATATGATATAATTTGACTTCAATAACCTTAAAAGTGGTTTCAGATGCTACCGTTTGGTCCCTAAGACGTAAGAAAAGAAGGATGTTTCAACTAAGACCCAGGATCTTACCCAATCCCATGCACTATTGGAAATAGTCATTTTAAGGGAGCGTTATTAAATCTAGGGGCTGCCATCAATGTAATGCCTTGGTCAGTGTACTTAGCCTTAGGTATTAATAATCTTAGAGACACAAGTGTAGTACTCCAATTAGTTGATAGATCAATTAGATATCCTAAGGGAATTCTTGAGGATATTCAAGTACAGGTTAGGGATTTAGTGTTCCCAGCTGATTTCTATGTTCTGGATATGTCCAATGATGTCATATCCCTATTTTTCTTATATGATATGTATGTACAGGTTGTATGTAATAAATATGAGATTGTCTAACGAAAGTGTAGAAATTTATGTAAGGAAAGGGATGAAAGTGTAAATAATAGAAAGTTTAAAGATGTAAATGGAATTCATAAAAGTTCTATGGCCAAAATAGAAAGTAGAGAAAAAAGTTGGCCCATTATGTGTAATTTCAAAAAGTTAAGGGACCTAAATATAATGAAGTAAAAGTTCAAGGGGTAAAATTATAATTATGAGAAAGTTGTGCCAGAAAAGGCCCATAACTGCCCGAAAATGTGGTAGTCTCAAATTTTACCAGTAAATAGAGAATGAAAATTGGGCAAGGCATATTTTTCAGAATTTTGATCTGAGGCCCTAGATAATTGATATTAATTTTTAAAGTCTAAAGATTATTACAGGTCCTTCTGGATCTCCTAACTCGATGAAATTTGGCACTAAATTCCCATATAATTAATATAGAAATTTATAAAACTAACAGAGCTCAAAAAGAAGTTCTATAGAAATTTTAATGGAATTTACAGTAGAATTATATGTCTGATAAATACTTTTGGGGTTAGGTTTTTGGGAATTGAGCCATAAATATATTGGACCCATAAAGAGGCCCAAAATGGCATCCAAAAGGCCCAATAAGATGTTTGACAGTCAAATGGGCCAGTATCCAAAGGAACCCAAAAAAAGAGTGAAATTATAAAAATGCCCATGTGTTGTAATAATGAACAAGAGATGGATGGAGGGTATTTTGGTTACTTTGGACAAGTCAAAAATTTCCAACCAAGTATCAGGGTGATTAATCAGATTCAATATCTGCCCTGATAAGAAGTAAAGAGGTGTAAAATGATAATTATGCCCCTAGGGTTAATATGTGCAAGATAGAGAACTAACGGCATTTGGGTCATTTCTTAAGGGATAGTTAGTAGATAAATACTCATTCTAACAATGTCAATTGTGGGAAAAATCTAGACATTGGTTTAGCAACATAATACATATTCAGAAATATTATAAAAATTGGGAATATAAAACAATCTAGTTTTTGTTAAACTGATCGGATCAGTACCAGACTTATAACATCCTAATTTTGTTATGTCTTAGGGACCAAACGGTTGCATCTGGAATCACTTTTAAGGTCATTAAAGTCAAATTGCATAATCTAGAATTTTACTCTATCGATTATTATTCACTGTGTAAATTCCAGATAAGTTACTTGACTTCAAAAAATCATAATTAAATGTAGAAAAATCGAAATGAAGTGTTCATATTGCTACACAAAGCTAAATTAATTCTCTTTCTGGGAAAAATAAGTTGTTGACCACGCCTTGACCCAGTCAACATCAATAAATGCTCAAGGTTTACTGTTCATCCAGCATCCTTCCCCTGATTCCAGCATTTTTGGTCCCAACTTTGAAAAATCATATCTTTATGTGTAGACATCCAAATAAGACATTCTATATATCAAATCAAAGCTCGATATGTATACTATTTACTGGTAAAATATCATACATTTATTTAACCATTTACTATTTCTAATTACAGCTAAAATATTATTACCTCATCACGAGTTACTGTTCACAGTGGCAATTTCTAGAAACTAATTTATGCATACATCAATCACATATCGATCATGCTAAATAATTATTAACTTCTCTTCATGCATCTTTATCTCCTCCATCCTGAGAAAACCTGCTGTAATTGGATTGATATGGAAGTGGTGAGATTTATGGGGAAATCTCAGTAATAAACGATAACCATACAATATATGCAACTATATGCTTGATGTTACTATGTGTCACTTAATGATCAAACTTGCATAATGATAACATACATGCTTCCATGTTACTTAATTATAACACATGGCCATAGCATAAAAAGAAACAGAGCATTACTTAATCATACATGCTTCACATCATCAAGGTAAGTAAACATCACATAAAACATCCAAGCAATACAAGCATACAAGTAGGTAAGTTTACTACCTGACGTGTAGCCTTTCCTCTAGCTCTTAGCCTTTGCTCTAATGTTCCTTCTTTTCATATGTCAGAGCATATACATAGCATAATAATATCTTCATTATTATCCTATCCAGTATAGCTCTACTTAACTCATGCTTAACTTGACGTAATATCCTAATACAATATAAAGAGGTGTGAAATGACAATTATACCCTTAGGGTTAATATAGTGCAATACAGTGAACCAAGGGTATTTCAGTCATTTTCTGAGGGATATGTAATTAAGTACTGACCTAGTACAAGAATGTCAATGGTAGGAGGAATCCGGATACTTGATTTAAGGTCAGAAAGCATAATATGGAATCTTAGAAAAATTAGATTCAAAAAATAGTATATTTTTTTAGGAATCAACTAAGCTGGTACCGGATTGGACTGGACTTTTTCTAGAAGCTTCCCCCATTAGAATTTTGCCACCTAGCCCTATGAAGTATCCCTTGATGATGTCATAATTCTCTTTTTTGAAAAAGTTAAATCCAATATTAAATGTGAGCCATTAGATCAAATAGTGCACAAACTAATCTTGGCCATTGATTTCCACCAAATTTTTCTATAAATACCCCCTCAAATCTGAACCAAATTGTGAGCTCAAGAACCTTGAGGAAACTCTTGCAAAATGAAAAGGCAAGCCAAGACAAAGAAGATTTAGCGTACCAAAGTTGAAGCAAGTTAGAGATTAAAGGTAAGCAATCTGTCCTAACTTATTTTCCTTTAATTTGGGAGCTTGAACTTAAGGCTTTCATGGGGAAAAGTTGAGTTTTCTCTGAGGTGTTGTGCTGTCCAAAAATCTTACATGAAAGGGAAAAGAAGAAATTAAAGTTAGAGATTTATGATTGAAGTTTAAACAAGCTAGATAAGTGATTGGTTGTTGAATCATGTTGATATTCATGACTTTGCCATGCTTGAACAATTTTGGTTTGCACTATTCATGATGGAAAGACATAGAATTTCAATGATTTACGGCTTCAATTGAATGTTACTGTCATATCCTGATTTTTCCCTATCTATATAGTCTTGATAGTGGAAAGAGGCTTAAAAAGGATTATGAAGAAGATCAGACGAGATAATAAAGGTTAGATAAGTCTTAAAGAAAGATCAGGGACCTAAATGTAATTATAGAAAGTTGAGCCAAAATAGGGACCAGAAGATAGATAAATTTATTCTGGTCAGTTTAACACAACACATAATTTTTATTTGAGGTCCCGATTAATTGATATAAATTTATGAAGTCAGAAGAATTATTACAGTATTCTTCTGACATCAGAATCAGATGGGATATTATAGGAAATTCTCATATTTAATATAAGAATTTATAAAATTGATAGAGTCAGAAAAGGAATCCTGTAGAAGCCTTACGGGATTTTACGGTGAAATAAAATACCCGATAAATAGGATCGGGTGAGATTTATTGTGAATTGTGCCATAAAGGTAATGAGGCTAAGGAGACCATACCAAGGCCCAAATGGTGCCATAGTGAGCCCAATAAAGTAGTGAGACAGTTATGTGGGCCAGAGTCCAGAGCAGTCCAGGAAACTGGGAAATTACGATAATACCCCTGGATGCCCTATTGTACCAATGATGGATGGAGGGTATTCTGGTCATTCTGGATAGGCCAAAAATGTGTAATATGATTAATTAGAGCCAGTAAATAGTCTGATGATGTTTGAAAAGGCAATAATGCCCTTTGAGAAATTAAAGTAAAATCGAACACCGATAATGGGTTAAAGGAAATTTAGGGAATTTTTATCAGGACTTCTTGGTCTCAGAAAATTATGAGACTTTACAGGGAAATTATTTTATATTATAATGAATTTCTAAAAATGTTAGAACCATTAAAAGAGGTGTCTAGAATTTATTTCAGAATCAGGGTATTTTAAGAATATCTGTAAAAGGAAAGTACCTTGGGATTTGTGCCAATTAGCTATTGAACCCAAGGAAGGCGTATGGCAGCCCAAAATTTTGTGCTAGGGCAGCCCATTAAGTCCCAAGAGTTGTCTTGGAGCCCAAGTCCAATAATGAAAAATTTATGAATTTTTGAAAAGAAAAAAAGGGATAAAGTGTGTATTATGGCTTGCACATGGTGGGACCCACACACCTACACACTTGGCGTACAAGACAAGGGGGAGGAGAAGATTTTTGTCATGTGGATTTATCTCAAGTTGGCTTGGAGAGGAAGCTTGATGTAGGAACAAATATGAGCCATTAGATCAAATAGTGTACAAAGTGATCTTGGCCATTCATTTTCCATGGAATTTTTCTATAAATAGCCCCTCAATTCTGCAGCCAAACCGTGAGCAAAGAACCCTTGGGGAAACTCTTGGAAAATGAAAACTCAAGCCAAGACAAAGAAGATTCAAGGTTCCAAAGTTCAAGCAAGCTAGAGATTAAAGGTAAGCAATCTCTCCTAACTTATTTTCCTTTAATTTGGGAGCTTGAACTCAGGGTTTTGATGGGAGAAAAGTTAAGTTTTCTCTAAGGGGTGGTGCTGCCCAAAGACCTTAAAGGAAAGGGGAAAGAAGAAATTAAAGTTAGAACCATATGATTGAAGCTTAAACAAGCTAGTTAAGTGGTTGGTTGTTGAATCAAATTGATATTCTTGACTTTGCCATGGTGTGCCCTGTTTGTTCTGCACTGTTCATGAGGGAAGGAAATTGAATTTCAATGATTTAATGCTTCCAATGAGTTTGTGTGATGATTTTGTGTAGGATTGGAAAGGTTTTGAACATTGGAAACACTAAAATCTCAAGGTTGTAGTGTTTGAGATTCCTTACAGTTACTGTTCACTCGCATGAACAGTGATTGGAATTTCATGATTTTGATGGTTCCAATGGTTTTAAAATTAAAAGTTGTGTGGGGTAAAGTGGAGAAACAAGTATGGGAAGCATTAGAATCAAAATGAGAATTTTTGAAAGAACTGTATGCTTATGTTCAGTTCTGTATAGCAGACCATGAAGGAGCTGGAATTTCATGATTCTAAGCTCAGAAATGGATTCAAAAGATGAAATTGTGTGGGGTAAAGTCAAGACATCAATTGGTTCAAGAGCCAAGTGGATTAGTGAAAATTAGAGAAAGTTATGACAATAAAGAGTGTAACAAAGTTAGTCTTGAACATGTTTAGAGTTCATGAGTCCTAATGAGTTATGTGATGAATATGAATGTATTTAGGACCATGAAACATCCAAGAAAATGTTGGGAAGTGATGGACATAAAGGTTTCATGGTTGGAAAGCTAGGGAGCAAGGGCTAAAGGTCAAGAGAAAAGCTTAAGTGCAAGGTAGTGAACTTACCTCTTTATGTGCTTGATGTGGTATGCTTATGTGTTGACATGTATATGTTATTTGAATGATGTTGTGACATGATAAATGATGTTGAATGTATTGTGAATAACATGTTTCCATGGCCATGCACTTTATGTAAAAGTATATAGCATGATGGCATGTCACTAACCAAAGAAAGTTTAATGAAATTACATATAATGAATTAGCATCCATCTTGCATATTTAAGTGGTAATGTTTGCTACTGAGATTTCCTAGAATCTCACCCTTCCATAACCAATGAATTTAGGTCAAGCATGATGGATAATGTATGCATGGAGAAGAGTTAAAGCATGGAAGAACAAAAGTGAAGTATTTAAGATGTTAGCATATGCTATGCACTTTCCATGTATGTCAAAGCCATGTAAAGTATCTATTTATGTGATGAGATTGTATGAATAAATTATTGTATAACCCCATGATGTATATAAATTTAGAAAAAGCAAAAGAGATGATTTATGTATGCTGGAACAATTATGGAAAGTGAAAGAAAGGAAACTGAAATGGTAAAAAACTAGGTCCTAAAGCAGTTTTGTTTTGGCTTCAATCTGACCTAGTAAATGAAGGAATTATTTTAAGAAACTTTATTAGCATGTAGTAAACATCCAGAGCTTTAAGTGCATAGGTAGAACGTTTCATTTGGAGGTGTATATGAAGAGAAATGAATTTCCAAATTAAGGGACTAGAAACTGTTTCCAGAGTTTTTGACCAAATGAACACTAAACTTCAACGAATAAACTGTATCAATTGGCTACTCATTTGGTCTGGAAATTATTTTTCCCTTAAATTTTAAGATGTTATCTTCGTGTAGATTTTTGAACCACTTCATTTTGAGTTTTCTAGAATTAATTATGATTTTTTGAAGTTCATTGCGTAATCTGGAATACCATATGAATAGTAACCCGAGAAAGAGTAAAATTCCAGATTTGGCTAATGGACTTCCAAGGTCTTGTAAGTGGTTCTAAATACTACTGAATGGTCCCTATAACGTATAAAAGTAAGGATGTTAAATTATGGTATCAGAGCATAGGATTATGGCTTAAGAAATGCTCTGAATAGATTATTTTTGGACTAATATGGGATTATTCCCAGACCCTAACTCTAAATAGTAAGTATTTGGTTAAGTTATGGTATATTATGGGATTGTTAACATTGCTTAATTAAGCAAATGTTGCAGGAATATATATGAGATTCCATAAGTTTAAGTCAGAGGCTTCAGTTAATAAGGGAGACTCCAGTCTAATAGTGATATATGAAGATGATATATATCCACATCCCTTAGATAATGAAGAGGGTTCATAGGAGAGTATGGGGGACCAGTCAGGAAAGTCTACAGTAGAATATCCCATAGATATTTCTGTAGACTCAAGCCTATAGTATGGATGTCATGTAGAGATTCATCTTGAAGCTAATATGCACCAATTGATGTTGAGTCTAGTGACTCTATACGATATAAGTTTGTTAGAATGCCCTCTAACCGTGATATAAGATTTATCCCTCTTACAAGATGATAGATTACGGCTGAGGAAGATGAGTATTGGTACTAGATTATGGGTAGACCATATGTTATTCCTCCTCTACCAGAGATTGAGGATAGAGTTACTATGAGTAAGATACCACAGTGCCCTAATTCAGATATCCAGTCAAAGTTTATGATAGTTCTTGTCCATTCCCAAAGTCCAAGAATATGTGACTTTATAAAGAAAGATCATTGGGATATTCCTAGTCCTAGTCAACCCCAGCCTTCTTCATTAAGGACATATAGTGTTGACTATATTTGTCTGAAGAAAGCTGTGGAGAGTGAATTACTCAGTCTAGGTCAAGGGATGGACAAAAGTATATATTAAGAACAGTTAGTTATCTGCAGTTCCTGAATGTCATAGCAGGAATGATAAACAGACATCCAGTATAGGGCATTAACCTAATATACTTTAGAGGATTGGTATGAGATGATAGTAAGTCAAGTGTCATGAGACTAAAGATGCCAACCTCACTGAAGTCTATCAGTTAGAGATTTAGCACAGAGTATAGGCAAGTTAAACAGTATGAAGCACTAAGATACAGAAGATCAGTTTAAGAAGAGGTTCAATAGTAGATCCTCCGTATGATCATCAGGAGTTGATCTATAGTATGAAAGACTTTGTGTAGCTAGTCTTTACAGAAAAGAATAATGAGAAGTTATAATGAGATTTGCCTAATAATGGTCTAATACATGGCTTGAGGATAAAGACGTGATAGTTAATAGATAGAAAGTTAATGTTCCTAAAGCAAAGGGATTTTATCACGAAGAGATAGTAACCTAACGCTCTTCCCTAGAGAACATAAATAGTAATGTTAAGTGATGAATGAGATCCAAGTGACCTGAATTGGTCAGGATCTAGAGGCAGACCATAAAAGAATCACAGTCTAATCTAGAGTAGATTGAGACTAACAGACAGAAAGAGGTAAGAGATACAGAGAGATATAGAAGTTACTCCATACGAGATGGAGAATGATCCGCTCACTTGGGAAGTTTTTCTCAAAAAGTTTAAAAGAAGCATTCCTCTTAATTAGATAGAGGTGAGCATGAAGTTAAGGGTTAGAGCAAAGGAAAGATAACCCTTTTGATGGATACTTAATCAAGTTCAATCATATGAACCTTGAGGCTTAATAAGAGTTACTTTTTCTCCTGTTAGTAATCCAGGAGGATTAGGGAAAACTTAAAAGTTCGAATGGCATAAAGATAGGAGCCAAACCTTTCCCCTGTTAGCTGAAAGAAGATATCTGACTCAGTTATGCATTACAGATAGATTATAGTGAGGCCAAGGACACAGAAATCCTTCATGTTAGAGACATAAAAATCTTATAGGTGATGAGAAATGTTATGATAAGATAGCCTGATATGATAAGCTATCTCCAATTCCTAAATAAATAAATAGGATATTTGAGATGTAAGCTAAAGATAAATTGCCTCAAAAATTGTTTAAGGGTTAGTAGAAAAAGATATATGTAAGCTAAGAGAAAGAAGTTTATGAGGTTTAAAGAAAGTAAAGTAGCCACAGATTTAAAGGTAAGGTGACTCCCCTATTCCCTATATAAGAAAGCGTAAAGAAGGGTTGAGTCTATACCCTAATAAGAGGGTAATATGGCAGCCTAAGTGAAACAAGTAAATGACGCAGGTACCTGAATAGATGATCAAGACCTAGCAGTTAAGGTGATAAAGGGACAAAATGTTTTAAAGTCAACCTAGTTAATTGCTTAATGGCATATGAGGGATGGTTGAGTAAACTATGTAATGGTGCATGGCTTATGTTACCATAAGTTATAATAAGAAATTGCGTCTCATTGCATTTGTCATGTGATGACACACATACTAGAGAATGCTTAATTGATTGCATCTACTTGCATATTATGCTTGTTGAGTATGCTATGATAAATGAATACTTCCCTTATGCAGTACGTACTAGGTAGAGTATACCAGATGAGAAAGTTATGTTGCTAGCATGCCCTATGACATGCAATTAAATAATTCAACTTAGCAAGAATGAAGCAATATCAAAGTGCTAAATTAGAAAGTTAGCTACTTGATTCTCAGAAGATAGAAAGAGAATTTATGATCAGACTATGATAGTCAATAGGATAGAGAATGAGATTAAAGATGAAGATTAGTAGTGAGTCTACAGATAAATGATTATGATACTCAGGACATATCCCTTCAGTAGGGATAAGATAGATGAAAGGAAATGAGACGCAGTTATGAAAGATGATACGACTCTAAGAAAGAGCAGTTTTTAAGTAATATAAGTTAATGTTTTTGCAATAGAGCTAGATTGCTCTTGCAATAGAGTAAAGTCCCTCTGATGAGATAAATAGATGATGACAGATATGTGCATGGTAGAGCTTGTGTAGCTCCCTGCAATGTTAAATGTAATAAAGTTATAAAGATGAGAATGGTATATGAAGTTCCTGAGTGATAGAGGAAATGAGTCAAGTCCTAATAGATAATATTGGCCTCTGTGATCATTTTTGGGGAATTATCTGTGGAGCTAACAACTATGTGGAAGTGAGTAACCTTGTAACTTTGTCTGTTAGTTTAGGTCTTCCAGAGATGAGAATACAGTACAACAGAATCCAGTAGATTCTGGAGGATTGCAGTTAGATCCTAGTATGGCTCACAGGGTCGCAGTTAGATCCTGAAAGGCATACGGTTGATCGTAGTAGATCCCGAGGGTCGCATTAGACCAAGCCTAGAGCAAGAAAGTAATGAGCCATAAGTACAGTATGTCTTTGGAAGGACAAACACCAAGGAAAAGTTAAGGTATAGAAGCTTCACAAGTTAGTTAACTCATAACAGAGAGAGTACCCATGATGTTAGTTTCAGATAGCCTTATTACTATTAGGAACTGAACTCAGAATCTCCTTACACGTATCAAGAACTAAGTGATCAAAGTTAAAGCTATTAATCCTGAGTTCTAAGGATTTATGAGAATGTTTTATAAGATATGAGAAAGGGTCAAATGAGAATAAAGAGATCCTTACGATGAGATTACAAACACTAAAAATAAAAGTAGGTAGATCCTCCAGATGAGGACAAAGAGATTAGAAGGCCATATAGACCCAAGAGAGATAGTATAAGATGGGTCTAAGATGGTAAAGTACCAGGGTCATAGCCAATGAGCACCAGTGCTTTAGATTTTTATCTGCACATTTCAGTTAAGCGTGCTCAGGCAAGGGTAGTCCAATGATAGGTGACCCGCTGAGAAGTGATGAAAAAAATGTGAATGCCACAAGAAATTGGCATATATGCACAAAGCTATGTAAAATTATAGAAAGAGCTATGAAAAGCTAGAAAGGGTTATGAACAGTAAGAGACTAGAACCCTTATGTCAAGTCTAAATGAAATGGATTTGAAAGATAGACGATGATATAGCCAGATTTGGTTAGATATGCCATGTTACAACATGAAAGATACAAAATGAGAAGATATGCCTTAAGAAGCGACTGTATAACTAGCTTTATAAACAGATAGAGAGGCTTCCGTTTGGGAAAAGATAAGATGTTTGAATGATGAGTTACATGTGAAAGAGCAAATGAGAGCTTTAAGATCTTCCACTCCTTGCATAGAATGTCAGGCCTTATGTTATGTTACATTATGTGATGTTTACAGAATATGCTAAAGCTCCAAATGTTATAGCAGTGCAAGCTCTAAGTGTTAGACTTGTGCAAGCTCCGAGTGTTGGAGCTGTGCATATTAAGAGAAGGAATGCTTGAGCTCCGATGTTAGAGCTTTGCATTCATGGGCAGGTATACAGTCCTGCAATATGTTGGACAGGCATTATGCATGTTAGAGTATATGCTCCTATATGCTCATATGTGCTCCTGTTTAGCAGTAGAGCAATGAAAGAAAGAATAATGATATAAGTCATCTTTCTGTATTATGATGAGTTTTTAAAGATGATAAGAATGTATGATGATATGAGAATGAGAGTTAAAGTTTGCGGATATTTAGAGAATTCCGCTAGATACTTAAATGAGCAATAAGTGATTGCACTAAGAAATATGATGAATAGTTAGTAGAAGCTCCAGAATATAGCAGTATTCGAGGGAGTTTGACATGAAATAAATGGACTACTCACAAGTCCAGCATAGTGAGAAGTCCATATATAGATAGATGTGTAGAAAGAAAGTAATAGAATGAACTGGAGTTCAACTCTGATTAAGTTGATTCAGAATAGAAGAATGACCATAGTAAAGATATGAAGAATTTCAGATATGAAAAGTACTCCGCTAAGATGTTTATTTTAAGAGATAGATACCCCAATCATTGACTGAGATGTTGAGTAAATTTTGAGGACGAAATTTATTTTAAGGGGGGTAGATATGTCATATCCTGATTTTTCCCTATCTATATAGTACTGATAGTGGAAAGAGGCTTAGAAAGGATTATGACGAAGATCAAACGAGATAATAAAGGTTAGATAAGTCTTAAAGAAAGAGAAGGACCTAAACGTAAATTCGAAAAGGTTAAAGGCCAAAAGTTAAAGTAGAAATAAATATTGGGCCAAAAGTGGTAATTTCCAAAAGTTTAGGGACCTAAATGTAATTAAGTAAAAAGTCAGGGACCTAAATGTAATTATGGAAAAGTTGAGTCAAAATAGGCCAAAAATGCCCAGAATCATATTAGACTCAAATTTTACCAGTTGATAGACAAAATTATTCAGGTCAGTTTAACACAACACAGAATTTTGATTTGAGGTCCCGATTAATTGATATAAATTTATGAAGTCAGAAGAATTATTACAGTATTCTTCAGGCATCAGAATCAGATGGGATATTATAGGAAATTCCCATATTTAATATAAGAATTTATAAAATTGACAGAGTCAGAAAAGGAATCCTGTAGAAGCCTTACGAGATTTTACGGTGAAATAAAATACCCGATAAATAAGATCGGGTCAGATTTATTATGAATTGTGCCATAAAGGTAATGAGGCTAAGGAGACCATACCAAGGCCCAAATGGCGCCATAGTGAGCCAATAAAGTAGTGAGACAGTTATGTGGGCCAGAGTCCATAGCAGTCCAGGAAATTGGGAAATTACGAAAATGCCCCTGGATGCCCTATTGTACCAGTGATGGATGGAGGGTATTCTGGTCATTTTGGATAGGCCAAAAATGTGTAATATGATTAATTAGAGCCAGTAAATAGTCTGATGATGTTTGAAAAGACGATAATGCCCTTTGAGAAATTAAAGTAAAATTGAACACTGATAAAGGGTTAAAGGAAATATAGGGAATTTTTATCAAGACTTCTGGGTCTTAGAAAATTATGAGACTTTATAGGGAATTTATTTTATATTATAATTAATTTCTAAAAATGTTAGAACCATTAAAAGAGGTGTCTAGGATTTATTTCAAAATTAGGATATTTTAAGAATATTGGTATAAGGAAAGTACCTTGGGATTTATGCCAATTAGTTATTGAACCCAAGGAAGGCCTATGGCAGCCCAAAATTTTGTGCTAGGGCAGCCCATTAAGTCCCAAGAGTTGTCTTGGAGCCCAAGTCCAATAATGAAAAATTTATGAATTTTTGAAAAGAAAAAAAGGGATAAAGTGTGAATTATGGCTTGCACATGGTGGGACCCACACACCCACACACTTGGCGTACAAGACAAGGGGGAAGAGAAGATTTTTGTCATGTGGATTTATCTTAAGTTGGCTTGGAGAGGAAGCTTGATGTAAGAACAAATATGAGCCATTAGATCAAATAGTGTACAAAGTGATCTTGGCCATTCATTTTCCATGGAATTTTTCTATAAATAGCCCCTCAATTCTGCAGCCAAACCGTGAGCAAAGAACCCTTGGGGAAACTCTTGGAAAATGAAAACTCAAGCCAAGACAAAGAAGATTTAAGGTTCCAAAGTTCAAGCAAGCTATAGATTAAAGGTAAGCAATCTCTCCTAACTTATTTTCCTTTAATTTGGGAGCTTGAACTCAGGGTTTTGATGGGAGAAAAGTTAAGTTTTCTCTAAGGGGTGGTGCTGCCCAAAGAACTTAAAGGAAAGGGGAAAGAAGAAATTAAAGTTAGAACCATATGATTGAAGCTTAAACAGGCTAGTTAAGTGGTTGGTTGTTGAATCAAATTGATATTCTTGACTTTCCCATGGTGTGCCCTGTTCGGTATGCACTGTTCATGAGGGAAAGAAATTGAATTTCAATGATTTAATGCTTCCACTGAGTTTGTATGATGATTTTGTGTAGGATTGGAAAGGTTTTGAACCTTGGAAACACTAAAATCTCAAGGTTGTAGTGTTTGAGATTCCTTTCAGTTACTGTTCACTCGCATGAACAGTGATTGGAATGTCATGATTTTGATGGTTCCAATGGTTTTAAAATGAAAAGTTGTGTGGGGTAAAGTGGAGAAACAAGTATGGGAAGCATTAGAATCAAAATGAGAATTTTTGAAAGAACTGTATGCTTATGTTCAGTTCTATACAGCAGGCCATAAAGGAGCTGGAATTTCATGATTCTAAGCTCATAAATGGATTCAAAAGATGAAATTGTGTGGGGTAAAGTCAAGATATCAATTGGTTCAAGAGCCAAGTGGATTAGTGAAAATTAGAGAAAGTTATGACAATAAAGAGTGTAACAAAAGTTAGTCTTGAACATGGTTAGAGTTCGTGAGTCCTAATGAGTTATGTGATGAATATGAATGTGTTTAGGACCATGAAACATCCAAGAAAATGTTGGGAAGTGATGGACATAAAGGTTTCATGGTTGGAAAGCTAGGGAGCAAGGGCTAAAGGTCAAGAGAAAAGCTTAAGTGCAAGGTAGTGAACTTACCTCTTTATGTGCTTGATGTGGTATGCTTATGTGTTGACATGTATATGTTATTTGAATGATGTTGTGACATGATAAATGATGTTTAATGTATTGTGAATAACATGTTTCCATGGCCATGCACTTTATGTAAAAGTATATAGCATGATGGCATGTCACTAATCAAAGAAAGTTTAATGAAATTACATATCATGCATTAGCATCCATCTTGCATAATCAAAGAAAGTTTATCATGTGATTTCTTTTATGATCACATTAGTCCTTGGTTCTCCCCCAAAATACTTGTAATTCAAAACCAAAGCTCATTGTAAAAGTCCAAATCAACAGAGAACAATATTTATGCAGTTTGGAAAGGTTAATTTACCATTTTACCCTTTAATTAGCACATTGCCAAGTACAATTATGTATTACCACAAAAGCATAAATACATGCATAAAATTAATAGTAATGTCCCATGACCTAATCAAATTAGCAAAATAAACTAATATCCTGCGTCCTAGTCAACCAAGAATAGTGACGCACTTGAAATCCCAAAATAGAATTATAGCCTGTAGAAGAAACTAATTAAAAGTAGTTTTAGAAGGTTATGGAATTAGCTAGACAACTATATGATTTAGACCACCCTCTAGTCAGAACAGTAGATCAATATTACATGATCTATCAAGATTTCATAGCCAGGGTCTAAGAAACCTATCAGGATTTTGATTAGAATACTGTACTAATGTCATGGATGATATTTTGCCTACAAAAGTGACTTAGAGAACATGATTAGATCATTATGTCAATGAAGAACCATTCGAAAGTATACCAGACTGGATCTTCATGGCGGAAGAGTTTATTAGATGAACTTTTAAGAAGGAATAGTGTGATGTGACATTTGTGGATGACAATGTTATGTATGTACATAAGTGATATATAATAGATATGTATGATAGCTATACTTGACAAATGATACATGATAGTATGTGTGTATGATATTTTGAAACCTATCTATATACAATGTTATAAATGAAGTATAAGTTATGTTATTTATTTTATTCCCTCTCATATTTAGATAGTAAGCCAAAATGGTTTGAACAATACAAACTATTCAATCAGAGGAACCTCAAAATCTTGTAGACATTACTCAACTAATTTTGGAACACTTAGAGCAACAACAAATGGTGATAGAAGAAATGAGAACAGCTCAAGCTAGTAGCAACTAATAAAGAGATGCTGCTATAATAGTAGTTGTAGTAGAAGTTGTAGGTAATACAAGACAGCCAGAACCTATGAGAGCATCTAACATAGAACTAACAGTTGTGTAGTAGCGAATATAGCCACCTAGGCAAGATAAGTCGGTAGTTGATCATATTGGCATTCAGCAATGGATGACAAAATTTTGCAAGCAAAATCCTTTAACATTTGAAGGGGCATTTAATGCTCAAATGGCGAAGAATGGATTAGTCAATTGGAAAATATTTTCAAGGTGTTTGATTGTCCATTTGAAAGTAAGGCTGAGACGGCCATTTATCAGCTCCAAAGAGATGCATACCGGTGGTAGAAGAACACTGAGATATTGCTATAGGTAAGAAACATTCCTATTACATGAGAAGTGTTTCTTGAACAATTCTATGAGAAATATTTTCCTCAGTCCATATGGGATGAATAGGAAGCTAAATTCCTTGTGCTGAGGTAAGGAGAGAATGAGCCATTTGATGAATATCTAGCTAAGTTTATTCATCTTTCTTAGTATTCCACATATCTCTTATAAGTAGATGATGGATGATGGAGAGAATGATTAAAGGATTAAATCATGTTAAAAGAAAATATGACTCCCTAACGGTATAATCAATTGAACAAAGTAGTGAAGGCATGAAGAATAATTGAAAACAACCTAAATCATTAAATGTTATTAAGCTATTAAGCAAGGGAATGTTACTCCAGAAATGAATAGTCAAAGCTGAGATACTTATGCAATGGCAAAATAGAAGGCCTAATCGAGGAAAGTTTTGGGGCAATATTGGCAACTGAGACCCAAGGTTCTGAATATGTGATAAGTGTGTAAAGAATCATAGTGACAATCATGTTTGAGAGGGCATAATGTTTGCTATACATGTAGAAAACCTAGACATTTCTCTAAGGATTGTCCTCCAGCAATAAATAATCAAAGGCCACGATCTCAAGGTTGAGTGTTTAGACTTACACTGGAGGATGCTCAAAAATCACCCAATATGATCTAAGGTACCATTTATCTCAATAATCACTTTGTGATTGCTATGTTTGACTCAGGCACAAGTCATTTTTTTGTTTCTTATAAATGTGCTAAATGCCTAGGCCTTACGATTAGTAAGTTGCATTATGCTATATGTGTGACAACCCCTACAAATACTAGAGTAGTTATATTTGATGTTTACATAAATAGTGTTGTTTGATACGAATATTATTGCACTACTCTAGAATTAATATGTATACATTTATGAGAAGTTGATGTCATAATCGGGTTAAACTGGTTATCTTCTAATAATGTGTTGTTGGATTGTAAGAATAATACCCTAGTTCTTTATGCAAAGGCAACAAATTTGAGTTCATATGTAAGATTGAATTTTATAATAGAGCCTCAGACAAATAAATGCTTACAAAAAGGATGTCAAGGGTATATGATCTTCTTTTCTATTCAAGCATAAATAGAAGAATGGCTTGAGGAGATTCCAGTAGTCAAAGAATTTCTTGAAGTCTTTCAAAGGGAAATTCAAGGATTACCTCCTAAATGAGAAGTGGAGTTTGCAATTGATATTGTACCTGGAGCTAGAGCAATATCCAAAGCCCCATATCGTATGACTCCTAATGAGATGATTAAACTAAAAAAGCATATTGAGGAGCTTTTATAGAAGGGTTTAATCTGACCAAGTGTTTCACCATGGAGTGCTCTAGTGTTATTCATTAAGAATAAGGATGACAGTGTAAGATTATGTATCGATTATAGGAAGTTGAATAAGATTACTATTAAGAATAAGTACCATTTTCCCAAAATTGATGACCTACTAGATTAGTTGGTTGGAGCAAGTTTATTCTCTAAGATTGATTTAAGGTCTAGCTACCACCAACTCAGGATTAAATCATATGATATTTCAAAGACTGCTTTTAGGATTCTTTATGGTCATTTTGAATTTCTTGTGATGCCTTTTGGTTTAACGAACACACCTACAATTTTTATGGATTATATGAATAGAATCTTCAGGCCCTATTTAGATCAATTTGTTGTGGTCTTAATTGATGATATCCTAATGTACTCCAAATCTACTGAATATAATGAAAGGCACTTGAAAATTATCCTTAGTACTCTTAAACCACTACCTATGTGGTCTATATTGATGCTAGCAAACAAGGGTTAGGATATCTGTTAATGCAACAAGGTAGAGTAGTAACCTACACCTCTCAACAGTTAAAGCCACATAAAGAGAATTATTCAACTCATGATATGGAGCTTGCAGCAGTAGTTATGCTCTCAAGATATGGAGAAATTATTTGTATAGAGCCACTATAGAATTGTATTGTGACCACAAAAGCCTAAAGTATATGAATGACCAAAAAGAATTGAATATGAGACAACAAAGATGGATGGAATTGTTGAAAGTTTATAATTTCTAGATTAAATACATATAGGAAAGGCAAATGTTGTAATATATGCTCCAAACAGAAAAGTAGTACATGTGGCAAGTCTAAGGATTAAAGAATTGACATAAGTAGAATATGTCAAAGATTGGAGTCCTTTATACTAGATACAGATAACAGAGAATCCTTATAGAGGAATGCAGGTTAGAGCTTTCATGGAAGATGAGATAAAAGAAGCTCAAAATCATGATACACTCACAAAAATTTTTAAGGATAAGTTGAAAAGGAGGAAATTGAAAATTTTCAAACCTCCCAAGATGGATTACTATGTTTAGGGGAAGGGCATGTATCCTTAACACAATGGGATTAAGAGAGAAAATATTAGATAAAGCACATAAAAGTCGATATACAATGCATCAAAGTATGACTAGAAGGTATCATGATGTTAAAAGTCTATTTTGGTGGCCTAGGTTGAAGAAGGATTTTGTGGCTTGTATCAAAATGGCTAACACGCTAGAAAGTAAAGATTGAACATTAGAAGCCGCTAGGAAAATTGAAACCTTTAGATATTCCTCAGTGGAAATGGGAGAGCAGCTATGAATGTTATTGAAGGACTACCCATGACTCCAGCTAAGCATGACACAATATGGGTAGTAACTGATCACTTGACAAAGTTAGCTCATTTCCTAGCAATAACTAAGACAGATTCTCTAGAAACACTAGTGAAGTTGTATACGAAAGTGATTGTTAAACTACACGATATCCCAAGTATTATTGTGTCTGACAAAGACCCTAGATTTATATCTATTTTCTAGAAGGCTTTGGATAAAGAAATGGACACTACTATAAGGTTTAGCATAGCCTATCATCCTCAGATGGATGGTTGGTTTGAGAGAATAATCCATACACTAGAGGATATTCTAAGAGGTTGTGTTTTAGATTTCAAAGGTAGTTGGGATATCTATCTGCCACTAAAAGAGTTTGCTTATAACAATAGTTATAGACTATTATTCAAATGGCCCTATTAGAAGTACTCTACAGAGCTATGTGTAGATCTCTATTATACTAGTTAGAGTTCAGCGAGAGAAGATTGTTTAGTCCTAATATAGTAGATCAAACTACAAGACAGATTAAAATGATAAAAAAAAGACTATTAACAGCTCAAATTAGACATAAAATTTATGTTGATGTTAGAAGAAAACCATTGGAGTTTAAAGAAGGGGAACATGTGTTTCTTAAGTTGACTCCAACCATAGGAGTCAGACGATCAATCAAGGTAGAGAAGTTGCATCCTAAATATATAGGACCATTTTAGATTCTCATAAAAATATGATCAGTGGCACATAAGTTAGCTATTCCCCTAAATCTCAGCTACATACATGATATATTTCAGGTTTCCCAGTTAAAGAAGCATGTTTCAGACTCATCATATTTGATTGAACGGGATGACCTAACCTATAAAGTTTATAACACCCTAATTTTCTTATGTCTTAGGGACTAGACGGTAGCATCTGAAATCACTTTGAAGGTCATTGAAGTCAAATTACATAATCTGGAATTTTACTCTATCGAGTACTATTCACTGTCAATATTCTAGAGAAGTGATCTGACTTTGAAAAATCATAATTAAATATAGGAAAATTGAAATGAAATGGTTAAAATTGCTACATGAAGCTAACTTAATTCTCTTTTAGGGAAAAAATAGCCTGTTGACCACACATTGACTAAGTCAACATACGTAAATGCTCCAATTTTACTATTTATCTAGTGTCCTTCCCTAATTCCAGCATTTTTGGTCCCAACTTTGAAAAAGTATATCTCCATATGTATACATCCAAATAAGACTTTCTATGTATCAAATCAAAGCTTGGTATGTCTAATAGTTACTAGTAAAATATTATATATTTATTCTATTGTTTACTATTTCTAATTATAGCTCAATTGTCACTGACTCACCATAAGGTATTGTTCATAGTGGCAAATTCCATTACCCAACTTTACATACATATGCATATATACATACATGATGCAACTAATTCCTATTTTTTTCTTCAAGCCTCTTCATCTCCTTCATCTTGAGAGGACCTGTTGTGATAGTGACATGGAGGGGGTGAGATTTCTGGGGAAACCTCAGTAGTAAATGGAAACCATACAATGTATGCAAGTATATGCTTGATGTTACTATATGTGCACTTAATGATCATGCTTGTATAATGGTAACTTATATGCTTTCATATCCCTTACTTATAACATATGGACATAGCATAAAAATAAATAGAGCATTAATTAATCATATATGCTTCACATCATCAAAGTAAGTAAACATCACATCAAGCATCCAAGCAACATAAGCATACAAGTAGGTAAGTTCACTAACTGATGTGTAGCCTTTCCTCTAGTCCTCAGCCTTTTCTCTGATGTTCCTTCTTTTCATAGGTCAGAGCCTATACATAGTATAATAATATCTTCATTATTATCCTATCCAATATAGCTCTACTTAACTCAAGTTTAATTTGAAGTAATACCTTTAATCTGAGAATCCCCTAACTTTCTTTATATCTACGGCTAAACTTATCAAGAGAGATATTCTCTATTCTAACTACTAAATTCATGAGAACAATCCTCTAATTTATTAGAGCAGGGACTAGAATAAATTAAATACCTTGTTCCTAATCTCGCCAAGTCCATAAGCTCCTTGGATTGCTCCTAGGTCCGCTAGAACTCCTCCTTTTTCCTTCTTTTCTTTCTCTCTTTCTCTTCCTTGGCTGTGGAATAAAATGGAAGGGGGTAGGGGTACCTATAGTTGAATGGAGGTGTAATAGATGGCTCAGATTGAATCATAATGAATAGCTCAAATCACTTAGCTTCCACAAGAAGCTTTGCATTCATCATCAAGATTACATCATCTATGGACACCACACATACTTAGGTGGTGCAATGATGGGGCCCTTGGGACACCTCACCAGCTGACTCATTGCTTCCAGAGAATTCCATAATCTTGTCCCGTAATGAACGGTAAGATCGTGCCACGTGTCCTTAGCTTTTCCTTCTTTCCCTAGACTCATGCCATGTGGTGCCTTGTGGGTCCCATGAGGACACCTTTCATGCCACCTCATGGTTCTAGATGAGTCTAAAGCTCTATTTGATCATTTTTCCTAGTTCTATCTTAACCGGGTAACTATACTTTATTGAAAATCAATAAAATATTATTTTAATGCCACTTGGACCCATATAACTCTTGGGCCAAGTTTTTAGACATCTTGGAATGCCATCTTAGGTCTTTAATCAAGCTCAAGCACTCTGATGTATCAGTTCCCAAGAAATAACCCTTAGCAAATTACCAAAATGCCCTCAGTTCCTCTTTAATAATTCTAGGGGCATTATTGTCTTTTTCCACCTTTCTAGAGTATTTCTTGACCCTGGTCAACTATCCAGATAAGCTTCCTTGACTGTCTAACCTTAACCACATTAACAAAATACCCTTCACTCATTCTTTAATTATTTTATAACATAGGGGTATTTTCATCATTTTACACCTTTTTCTGGATATTTATGGACACTGTCCACTTTTATCCGATGAACTAATATCATAGTCTTGGGCCTCACTTGACATTATCATGGGCCTCTCTATGACATCATATGAGCTCATTCAGTCATAACTTGCTTACTGCTTAAATTTCATAATAAGATCTCGGGCATTCACAAACTCCCGTCAAAATTCACTAAAATGTGAATAACTTTTCCTACATAACTCCTTCTAAAGTTCCATCAGTTTCCTAACCTCTGACTTCACAGGGCGCAACTTCCTATAACTTTTCACTTATATCTGAGGTCCAAAAGATATGATAAAAATTTTAAATAACTTTCAGACTATCAAATAAATATCAACTATCTATAACTCTAATAAAATTAATGTATCATGCTAGATTAACTAGCATAACTTTCTCTATCTATTGATGAATTTTTGGACTGAAATGCTTATGGGCAGTTCTAAAGCCTTTTCTAGCTCAACTTTCTATAATTACAATTTTGCCCTTAGAAACTTTTAGAAATTACACTTTAGTCCCTCAACTTCTCATAATTATACTTAATGGCCCACAACTTGCATCTACTTTTATTTTTTTGCCTTAGGACTTTTAGACTTTCTAGTTTAGTCCGTTTCTTCCTTCAAAATGACCATTATGGCCCTAGGGACTTTCACTATTGGTTTAAAAAATGCTCCTTCCAAATTCCAGAGAATTATGAATGAGATCTTCAATGATCATAGTCAATACATTATTGTTTATATTGATGATGTATTAGTCTATAGTCATTCTATAGATCAATATTTTTAACATATCTCTAAATTTGTTAGGATTGCAGAAACAAATGGATTAGTGGTTTCAAAACCTAAAATTAGTTTGTTTCAAACTAAAATACGATTTTTGGGTCATTGGATTTATCAAGGGTCCATTAAACCAATTAAAAGAGCAATTCAATTTGCTGACAAATTCCCTGATTAAATCATTGATAAAACACAACTTCAACGATTTTTGGGATGTTTAAACTATGTTGCTGAATTTATTCATCATCTCAGTAACTTTATTAAACCGCTTCATCAGCTACTCAAGGACAATCCGGCTCTATGGACTGACCTTCATTCAAATATTGTTAAGCAGATCAAATCCCAGGTTAAGGAGCTTTAATTGACGCCATTAAACCTTTTAGTTGTTTTTTTAAAGTATTTTGTAGGAATGATTACTACATTAAAACAATTAGAATCAGCTCCTGTGTCAAATAAGATAGTTTGTTCCAAAACAAAATCATTATGAATAATAATCTTGGCATAGATATAAAATTTTTGAATAGAAATTCGAGAAATCAAGTTTAAGCAAGTGTTTTCTTCCTCATTACCATCGTTAGATGTCATTTCTGAATTTTCTTCAGTTTTACCTGTTAGTCGCATATCTTGAAGTTGGGGTATGGCTTCTGCATAGGTTTCCTATTGGAATTTAATCAGACGTATTTCAGTCTTAAGCTGTTTAACTTCTAAATGAAGATCCTGGAGGGTTGTTGGTTTAACAGAATGTTAGAATTTGTTTAAAACATCTGTTAAATTGTATTTATTTACTGGGAAAATAGGTTTTGAGTTAGAAGAAGATGATTGTTGATTAACCAATTCTCGAAACTTAAACAACTATTCTCCTTTTTCAGAATCTGGAAGTTTTTCAATGATATCAAGTAAATCTTGTTCTTTCTAGATAACATTGATTGAAGAAGAAGATTTTGGGATATCATCATTTTGAATGTTTTGAATATCCTCAGAAGATTCACTTTCAGTTTCTAAACTAGAAGTTTCATTAATCAAAAGATTGTTTATTTGTTCAAGAACAGATTCATCAATACACCTGATCTTCTTGAGTTTTCTTCTTAAGGCACAATATTTAGAAATATGACCTAGTTCATCACATTTAAAAAATTTGACCTTATTTTATTAAGGAAAGTCGACCTTAGGTTTGGATATAAATTCCTGTTTTAACCTACAAGGAGGTGTGTTTTGGTTATATCTTTGGTAGATATATTTCTTCTTTTTGTGGTAGGAAGAAGGTTTCCTATGTTTCTTAGATTATTTACAGGCTGGAAGACCGAATTGTTCACATAAAGTTCCTAACTCTCTACAGTTTATGACTTTCTCTTTGGCCAGTTGATGTTGGATGCTATCATCCTGACAAAATTTAAGAGCAGTTTTTTGAACATAAGAGATTAATTCTCCATATGTCAAGTGCTCATAAGGGATTATGCCATCATTTTGGTTTCTAAATTTTTCTTTAACTTTATCACCTAAAGATTTAGGTAATCTAGCTAGGAATTTTCTTTCCAAAAAGGTTGTTTGGCATCATCTCTTGTGAGAACTCGAGCAAGGAAAGTATCCCTATACCATATAAAATCAGAAAGGGTTCTGCACTTAAGATTTGACAGTAATTCAGCTATTCTATCTTTCCAAATAGACGGATCACCAACAAAATGTTTAACAATTGTAAAAATTAAAGTTTGGATAGAATCTGGATAGGTTTTACCATTGTAAAGAATATGTGTTCCATCAGAATCAGTTTGGATAGATGAAAAAATCGTTTGTTTATCTTCTAGAGTAAGATAATGATCCCACCAAATTTTCAATTGACCAGTGAAACCGAATACAAAAAGATTTGTGATCTGTTCATCTATGTAGTTGTTTTGTGTTTGATACGCAGTACACAACATTGTCATCTACTGCATCATTGAAAGAATATTAGATTCGTTAAGACCATTTATGTTCCATTCATAAATGTTCTTTCCATTAAATGACCTAAAGTTTTGGTTAACTCGTTCTTCAACCAGAATGTCTGGAGGGCTTGCCCTAAGGTAATACAGTTTGGAGGGTTGTTTACAATGTTATTGGTTGATTTAGCGTTGTGATTCAGAAGAATCTGTTTGGCAAATTTGAGAATCCTTTTCTACATTTCCTATTTAAGCAGAAGAGGTTGATTCATTTTGAGGAGTTTCTGGGACAGTCAAGGTTTGGGATATTTGGAGTATTCTTTGATTGATTTTGTCAATCAAGTTGGACTTGTTTTGGAGGAATATTTTAGACTTTATTTGTGGGCTGAGTTGAAATGGTTTAAATATTGGGTTTCCAATCCTTGGTTTTAATTGTTCTGAAACAATGTTTGAAGATGTTTGAACAAAATGATCACCTAATTGATGAAGATACAAATTAGTATAATTATTTTGCTCAACTATCTTTTTTATATCATTAGAATCAACAAGTTGACTTACATTTTTAAAACAAAAAGGTGCTGTAAGCACAGGTTGACCTAAATCATCCTTATCGTGAGGGATTTGCACCGTTTTTGGAGGTAAAAATTTAGAAGAGATATTTTCTCCTTGAGATCTTTTCCATTTCTTAATAACATCAATATTTTGATCAAATGGATAATCCATTTTTGTAGTTTTAGCGTATTCACTAAACCAATTAAAGAATGGAATATTCGCTTGAGCTCTTTCAAGAAATCTGTAGAATTTTTCTTGATTTTGTTTTCTATTAGATCCTTTGAACTTTTCAAAAAACCATTTCCTCTGGAGATTGTATTCTTCCGAGTAAAACTATTTTTGCAAAGTTTGTTTGTCAATTTGAAAATAATTTTCAATGACATTTATACTTCCCATATCCATTGATGAATAAGTTGGAGACTCTACAGATCTTAAGCCTTTATCTTTTTCATACACTGTTTGGGGTATATTTGTAGAATTATCAATTCCTTAGATTAAAGCACTAGTAGTTGGTGGAGTTTGGATAACTACTGTGGGTGTTTCAGATGCCATTCCATATATGATAGAAGACAGTTTAGGAAGTAAAGAACAAGAGAATCTAGATGATTCTGTTTGGACAGATCTATAGTCTTCATATATTGAAGCTTCAGATCTTTGAGTTTGGGAAATTGATCTTCTGGATCGATCAATGGATAACCTGATAGATCCATAAGACGTTTGGGTGATTCTCTTTAATTATGAAGTGGGTTCTGGAGGAGGGACTTTCACTATATACAATTTAGTCCCTAATCTTTTACTTGCAGTTTAGTCCCTGAACATCATATATATACTTCTAGGACTTCTGCTTAATAGGGCCTGGTAGCCTACCTCTTTCAAGCTATATGCAGGGCTTCTAGGCCTAAAAATCTGGATATGACATTTCTCTTCCCTTGAATTAAATTTTATCCTCGAAATTTCAGGGTTAAATCTCTATTTATACTTTGATAAAGAGTTTTTCTGAGGAGAATGTCCCTTACATTTCATAATATTTTCTTGGTTTTTCTAGCTCTTCTTAACTTTTCTTACTATCTTACATAACTTTGCGCATCTATGCAAAACTTTTGTGACATTTACACCATTTCTCATTAATTCTCAGTACACCCATCATTGGGCTACTCTTACCTAATCACCTTTTAGCTAAGCGTTCTACTGGATTAGGTCTAGGTTACTTTTATTTTAACTCAAAGCCTTAGCATATTCTTTATAATATAATTATGTTATATTTTTACTCTATCTTATACCCTTTTCTCTAGGTCTCACTAGCCTTTTAATCTCTTTATCCTCATCTGGAGGATCTATCTATTCAAAACATATGGGGTTCTCTTCTTTGTTCCTCAGGCATACATCTACAAAAATTTGAATATCAACATTCAGACTTGAACTTGGACTCCATCTTCTTTTAAGGGAAACTAAGTTTAGTCTATATATAATATAGGTTATTTGAGAAAAACTGTTATAAATAAGTTTTCTATATGAGTTAGTAAAGCTCCTTACCTTAACAACTTCGCCCTTTGTAATCATCTTTCCAGAGATTTACTACATTATACTCATATCTTCATGCCTTATTACTTTTCTTAGGCTAGGTCTAACTGCAACCTTGGGATCTAACTACGATCAATTGTAAGCCTCTTCAAAATCTAATTGCAACCCTCCAGAATCCTCTGTGATTCCATTATACTGTAATATCATCTCTGAAAGATCTCAAACCAATAAACTAAGTTATAAAGTTAACTGCTTCCACTTGTTGATAACTCAATCAATAAATTTTAAGAAATACATTCAGTAGCCCATATTATTTACCAAGACTTTACTTATTTCCTCTCTTACTCAAGAGTTCATTATCGTCTTTCTGACTCTGTTGTGGCTTACCAATTACGGTTTAACCACCTACCATTGCATTATGTTATATGCCTCATCATAACTTCTCATTTCAATCTATGCTTTAACTGCGAACCATTTGAACTATGCTCTAACTGCGAGCAATCTGTATTAGGTCTAACTCTTATCTAAATCTAGCTATATCTGAGAGCCATTTGTATCAGATCCAACTCTTATCTAAAGATTGATATGAAAATAATCTCTTTACTATTATCTTTTACTCTTTCTGTATATCATTTCTTTTTATAGGATTATAGCACTACCATCCTCTTGGTGCTTGCTTTAACCTTAACATAAGAAATGGCCTTTAGTACTATATTCATAAGTCTGTAGAAATACCTGAGTAACCCCAATCATACTATAACAATTGTCCCACTTACTGAGACTGCCTATCATCCTGGGTACGTTCCTATTGCATGTCGTATGGTATGGGAGCAACATAAATTTCTCATCTTGTATACACTACCCTGTATGAACTGCAAAATAGGAGTATTCATTCATCATAGCATACTATAACCTGCGTGTCATCATATGACAACTACAAGGAGATGTAACTATTCACAATAACTTATGGCAATATAAGCCATATTATCATCACATAAATTTGCTCAACCATCCATCATACGTACACTGCAATTGAACAATTAACTAGGTAAGATTTAAAGCATTCTTTCCTCTATCACACTATCTACCATATCTCAAACATTCATTTAGGAACCTGAAATAACTACTCATTTAAATTAGGTTGCCACATTACCCTCTAACTAGGGTATAGAATCAATCCTTCATTACTTTATCTGACTCTTGCTCATTACTATTGAAACATCCTACTTTTACCATCTCAGAGTATGTATTCGGAAGCATATTTAATTAGTAGAAGCATTACATTAGCCCAAAAATTAAATTTTTAAAACTTATTTATCGGATACTGTTCACTAGGTGATTTACATATTTACAATCCAACTTTAAAATTTCATAACTAAATGTAGAAAATCATATGGAGGTTATACAAATTTCTAATTGAATAACTTTCATAGCTCTTTAAGGACAAAATATAAAACTGGACATTTACCTTGCCAATTGATACAGTTAAATCGCTACTTTTTACTGTTCATGTGGCAAATTCTGGAACTTCCAGATTCTGTCTCTTAATTTTGGAAATTCATTTCTCTTGATATACACATCCAAATGAGGTGTATTACCTATGCATTTAAAGATCTGGATGTGTACTACATCCTCATATAATTTCATAGATTGATTCATTGATTTGCTAGGTCAAATTGAAGCCACAACAAAACTGCTTTAGGACCTACATTTTTACCATTTCAATTTCCTTTCCTTTACTGTCAATAATTGTTCCAGCATGCATAAACCATCTCTTTTGCCTTTCATGAATTCATATACATCATGGGATTATGCCATAATTATTTGATACATTTTCATCCCATAAATAGACACCTTACATGACATTTACATACATGGATAATTCGTAGCCTATGCTAGGATCCTAATTACTCCACTTCCTTTCTTCCTTTCTTTAGCTCTTCTCCATGCATACATTTTCCTTCATGCTTGACCTAAATTGGTTGGTTATGATAGGGTGAGATTCTATGGAATCTCAGTAGCAAACATTACCACTTAAATATGCAAGATGGATGCTAATGCATGATATGTAATTTCATTAAATTTTCTTTCTTAGTGACATGCCATCATGCTATATACTTTTGCATAAAAGTACATGGCCATGGAAAACATATTATTCACAATACATTCAACATCATCTATCATGTCACAACATCATTCAAATATCATAATCATGTCAACACATAAGCATACCACATCAAGCACATAAAGAGGTAAGTTCACTACCTTGCACTTAAGCTTTTCTCTTGATCTTTTGCACTTGCTCCCTAGCTTTCCAACCATGAAGTCTTTCGGTCAATCACTTCCCAATATCTTCTTGGATATTTCAAGGTCCTAAACACATTCACATTCATCACATAATTCATTACGACCAAAAACTCCAACAATGTTAAAGACTAACCTTGATAAATTCTTAACTCTTTACTAACATAACTTTATCTAGTCTTCACTAATCAACTTGGCCTTTTGAACCAGTTGATGTCTTGACTTTACCCCATACAATTTCATCTTTTGAATCCATTTGTGAGCTTAGAAACATGAAATTCTAGCTCCTATACATTATTCTATATAGAATTACATAACACCCTCTTTTCTTTCAAAAATTCTCATTTTGATTCTAATTCTTCCCATACTTGTTTCTCTACTTTATCCAACACAACTTTTCATTTTAAAACCATTGGAAGTATCTAAATCATAAAATTCCAATCACTGTTCATGTGAGTTAACAGTAACATAGAAGGATTTCAAAAACTACAATCTTGGAATTTCAATGCTTTCAAGGTTCAAAACCTATCCAATCTGACACAAAATAATCATATAAATTCAATGAAAGCATTAGATCATTGAAATTCCATTTCCTTACATCATGAACAGTATAAATAGAAATGGTTCAAGCATGGAAAAGTCAAGAATATCAACTTGATTCAACAACCAATCACTTATCTAGCTTGTTTAAGCTTCAACCATAAATCTCTAACTTTAATTTCTTCTTTTCCTTTTCATCTAAGATTTTTGGACAGCACAACACCTTAGAGAAAACTCAACTTTCCCCATGAAAACCTTAAGTTCAAGCTCCCAAATAAAAGGAAAATAAGCTAGGATAGATTGCTTACCTTTAATCTCTAGCTTGCTTGAACTTTGGTACCTTGAATCTTCTTTGTCTTGGCTTGAGTTTTCATTTTGCAAGAGTTTTCCCAAGGTTGACATGCTCATGGTTTGGTTCAGATTTCAGGGGGTATTTATAGAAAAATCTATGGAAAATCAATGCCCAGGATTATTTTGTGCACTATTTGATCTAATTGTTCACATTTAATCTTAGATTTAAGTTTTTCAAAAAGGAGAAGTATGACATCATCCATGACATCATCAAGGGACACTTCATAGGGCTAGGTGGTGAAATTCCAATGGGGGAAGTTTTTGGAAAAATTCTAGTCCAATTCAGTACTGGCTCAATCTGATTCCCCAAAAACCAGTCTGTTTTATAAATCTAATTTTTCTGAGATTTCATAATATGGTTTCTGACCTTAAATCCAGTATTTGGATTGTTCCTACCATTGAAATTCTTGTACTAGGTCAATACTTAATTACAAATCCCTTGGCAAATGACTGAAATGCCCTTGGTTCACTGTCATGCACTATATTAACCCTAAGGTCATAATTGTCATCTCACACTTTTTTATACTGTATTAGGGTATATACTGGCTCTAACTAACTATATTTATACTAGCTTCCACATTTTTGGCCTGTCCATAATGACCAAAATGCCATCTATCCATTACTGGTACAATCTGGCCACTAGGGGCATTTTCATAATTTCACACTTTTCCTTGGTTGCTCTAACTCTTGCCCACTTAAGTGTCTCACCACCTTATTAGGCCTCTTGGGGTGCCATTTGGGTCTTAGTATTGGTCCATTACCTTTATGACATTGTAACATCCTTACTTTCATACATCTTATAGACCATTCAGTAGCATTTATAACCACTTACAAGACTTTAGAAGTCTATTAGCCAAATCTAGAATTTTACTCTTTCTCGGATTACTATTCATATAGTATTCCAGATTACATAACGAACTTCAAAAAATCATAATTAATTCTAGAAAAATTGAAATGAAGTAGTTCAAAAACTACGTGAAGCTAACATCCTGAAATTTAAGATAAAAATAATTTCTAGACCAAATGAGTATCCAATTAATATAGTTTACTGTTCATTTGGTCAAAAACTTTGGAAACAGATTCTAGTCCCTTACTTTGGAAATTCATTTGTCTTGATATACACATCAAAATGAAATGTTCTACCTATTAATTTAAAGCTCTGGATGTGTGCTACATGCTCACAAAATTTCGTGGACTAATTCCTTCATTTGCTAGGTCAAATTGAAGCCACAAGAAAACTGCTTTAGGACCTACGTTTTTACCATTTCAGTTTCTTTTCTTTCATTTCCAATAATTGTTTCAGCATGCACAAGCCATCAAATAAGCTTCTCAGCATTCATATACATCATGTACATATGCCATAAGTATTACAATAGTTTTATCACATAAATGGATACCTTACATACATGGACAATTTATAGTATATGCTAAAATCTCAATACTTCACTTCCTTTCTTCCATTCTTTAGCTCTTCTCCATGCATACCTTTTCTTGATGCTTGACCTAAATTGGTTGCTTATGGGAAAGTGAGATTCCAGGGAATCTCAGTAGCAAACATTACTACTTAAATATGCAAGATGGATGCTAATATATAATATGTAATTTCATTAAACTTTCTTTGATTAGTGACATGCTATCATGCTATATACTCTTACATAAAGTGCATGGCTGTAGAAAACATGTTATTCACAATACATTGAACATCATTAATCATGTCACAACATCATTCAAATATCATATACATGTTGTAACATCCTTACTTTTTTACATTTTAGGGACCAATCAATAGTATTTAGAACCACTTACAAGACCTTGGAAGTCCATTAGCCAAATCTGGAATTTTACTCTTTATCGAGTTACTGTTCATATGGTATTCCAGATTATGTAATAAATTTCAAAAAATCATAATTAATTCTAGAAAAATTGAAATGAAGTGGTTCAAAAAGCTACATGAAGATAACATCTTAAAATGTAAGGCAAAAATAATTTCCAGATTAAATGACTAGCCAATTAATATAGTTTACTGTTCATTTGGTCAAAAACTCTAGAAACAGATTCTGGTCCCTTACTTTGGAAATTCATTTCTCTTATTATACACATCCAAATGACACGTCCTACCTATAAATTTAAAGCTCTGGATGTGTGCTACATGCTCATAACATTTTGTGAACTGATTCCTTCATTTGCTAGATCAAATTGAAGCCACAATAAAACTGCTTCAGGACCTAAGTTTTTACCATTTCAGTTTCTTTTCTTTCATTTCCAATAATTGTTTCAGCATGCACAAGCCATCAAATAAGCTTCTCAACATTCATATACATCATGTACATATGCCATAAGTATTACAATAGTTTCATCACAGAAATGGACACCTTACACTGCATTTACGTACATGAACAAATTATAGTATATGCTAAAATCTCAATACTTCACTTCCTTTCTTCCATTCTTTAGCTCTTCTCCATGCATACCTTTTCTTCATGCTTCACCTAAATTGGTTGGTTAGGGAGAGTGAGATTCTAGGGAATCTCGGTAGCAAACATTACCACTTAAATATGCAAGATGGATGCTAATGCATGATATGTAATTTCATTAAACTTTCTTTGATTAGTGACATGCTATCATACTATATACTCTTACATAAAGTGCATGGCCATGGAAAATATGTTATTCACAATACAATGAACATCTTTAATCATGTCACAACATCATTCAAATATCAAATACATGTCAACACATAAGCATACCACATTAAGCACATAAAGAGGTAAGTTCACTACCTTGCACTTAAGCTTTCCTCTTGACCTTTAGCCCTTGTTCCCTAGCTTTCCAACCATGAAGCCTTTATGTCCATCACTTCCCAACATCTTCTTGGATGTTTCATGGTCCTAAACACATTCATATTCATCATATAACTCATTAGGACTCATCAAATCCAACCATGTTCAAGACTAACTTTGTTACACTCTTTATTATCATAACTTTCTCTAATTTTCACTAATCCACTTGGCTCTTGAACTAATTGATGTCTTAAATTTACCCTACACAATTTCATCTTTTGAATCCACTTATGAGCTTAGAATCATGAAATTCCAGTTCCTTGATGGCTTGCTGTACATAACTTAACATAAGCATACAATTCTTTCAAAAGTTCTCATTTTGATTCTAATGCTTCCCATACTTGTTTCTCCACTTTACCCCACACAACTTTTCATTTTAAAACCATTGGAACCATCAAAATCATGAAATTCCAATCACTGTTCATGCTAGTGAACAGTACCATAAGGAATCTCAAAGGCTACAACCTTGAGATTTTAATGTTTCCAAGGTTCAAAACCTTTCTAATCCTACACAAAATCATCATACAAACTCAATGGAAGCATTGAATCATTGAAATTCCATTTCCTTCCCTCATGAATAGTGTAGAATGAACGTGGCACACCATAGCAAAGTCAAGAATATCAACTTGATTCAACAACCAATCACTTAACTAGCTTTAATCTAGAAGAGATTGCTTACCGTAAGTTCAAGCTCCCAAATCAAAGGAAAATAAGCTAGGAGAGATTGCTTACCTTTAATCTCTAGCTTGCTTGAACTTTGGTACCTTGAATCTTCTTTGTCTTGGCTTGAGTTTTCATTTTGCAAGAGTTTCCCCAAGGGTCCATGAACCTACGGTTTGCTACAGAAATTAAGGGGGTATTTATAGAAAAATCTTGGTGGAAATCAATGCCCAAGATTGATTTGGTTGCTATTTGATCCAAGGACTCACATTTAATGTTGGATTTTACTTTTTCATAAAGCAAATTGTGACATCATCATGACACTGCAAGGGACACCTCAAGGGACACTTCATGAGCTTATGTGGTGAAATCTTAGGGGGAGGAAGCTTCTAGAAAAATTTCAGTCCAATCCAGTACCGATCGGAGCAGTTTCACAGCAACCGGACAATTTTGTGTTCCAAATTTTTTTATAATATACCAAGATATGTATTCTATCCTGGAAATCAATATCTAGGTTCCTCATACCATTAATAATGATATACTGAATATTCATCTTCCATCCATCCCTTGGGAAATGACCAAAATACCCTTGGTGTCATTTCTTGTACTGTACTAACCCTAAGGGCATAGTTGTTATTTCACCCCTCTTTGTACAGCCTCAGGGCATATACTGGCTCAACTAATCATATTTATTCCATGTATCATGTTTTTATCCTATCCCAGATGACCAAAATATCCTCCATCCAACTCTAGTACAATCTTGGCATCCAGGGGCATTTTCGTAATTTCACACCTTTTATATACACTGGCCCCTTCTACTGATGAACTGGTACCTTGGGTTTTGGGCCCTCCTTGGCGTCATCATGGGCCTATATATATGGTCATTTGGTCTCATTCTATCCAGGCTTACATACCGATAAATTCCATTATCGGATCACGGGAGTTATCAAACTCCCGTGAAAATTCACTAATATGCGAATAACTTTTTATACATAACTTCTTATGGAGTTCTATCAGATCCTAGACATCTGACACTGTAGGGCACACTTTCCTATGATTCTCCCATTTATATCTGAAGTCCATGAAATCTGATAAAATTTTAGATAACATTTAGACTATCAGATAAATATCTGCTGTCTGGAGCCCTAATAAAATTCTTGTATCATGTCTAATTAAACAACATATCTCCCTCTATTTACTGATGGAATATGGGGCTGAAATACTTCTAGGCAGTTTTAACACTTTCTATGCTGATCTTTCTAGAATTACAATTTTACCCTTAAACTTTTCTCTTAATTACATTTATGTCCCTAACTTTTGGCATATTTACATTTAGGTCCCTAAACTTTTGAAGATTATCACATTTGGCCCAACTTTTATTTCTACTTTAACTTTTGGCCTTTAAACTTTTCCAATTTTCATTTAGGTCCCTTTCTTCCTTCAAGACTCATTTAATCTTTATCATTTCTTCTGATCTTAGTCATAATCCTTTCCAAACCTCTTTCCACTATCAGTATTATACAGATAGGAAAAATTTAGGATATGAAAGGCACAATTCCCAAATAATCTCTCCTAACCATATTTATCGGGTATTTTATTCCACTGTAAATTCCCATAAGAATTCTACAGGATTCCTTTTATGACTCTGTCAATTTTATAAATTCTTATATTAATTATATAAATTCACTGTAAGGTTTTCTCTGATTCTGAGGTCCAAAAAATATTGTAATAATTCTTCCTAACTTCAGGAAATTATATCAATTAATCGGGATCTCAAATCAAAATTCTGTGTTGCGTTAAACTGATAAGAATAATTTTGTCTATCTACAGGTAAAATTTTGGACTAATCTGATTATGGGTATTTTTGGACCTTTTCTGGTCCAACTTTCTCATAATTACATTTTTATCCCTGAACTTTTGCGTAATTATATTTATGTCCCTAAACTTTTGATAATTACCAATTTTGGCCCAACTTTTGTTTCTACTCTCATTTTTGGCCTTCAACCTTTTCTAATTTTCATTTTAGTCTATTTCTTCCTTCAAGAATCATTTAACCTTTATTATTTCTTCTGATCATCATCATAATCCTTTCTAAACCTCTTTCTACTATCAATATTATACAGATAGGAAAAATTTAGGATATGACAACTATTTCTTAAATTGGGGAATCTCTTTATCTTTAAAACTGTGGCTACCTTTCTTTCTCTAGATATCATAAACTTCTTTTCTAATCTTACATGCATCTACTGCTCTGTTGAACTTTTGCAGCTACCTGAGAAAGATCCTTTCTTTATAATGGAATCCTATCCATGAACTAACTTCTTAGGTAAGTGGATCAATCTCCATCTGTATTGAGTAATTAATGTATCTCTTTACTATCTCTTAACTTCTTCTATCTATCTATCAGTCCCAGTATGTTCTTGACTGGACTATGGTTCCTTTCTAGTCTATTTCTTGATCCTAATAAACTTATGTTGTATGGATCTCATTTATCATCTACTATTATTATTTATGTTCTCAAGAGTACTCTACCCTATGTCTGCTAGGTTACTATTTTCTTTTGTGATATGGTCCCCCTGTCTTTGGAACATCAGCTCTCTATCTATTAACCATCTCATCTCTAACTTTAGGCCATGTGCTAGGATAATTCCTAGGCAAGTTTCGTTCTAACTTTTATTTCCTTTGTTCAAGAAACACTAGTTGAACAAATTCTTTCGTAATGTATATCTACACATGGAGGATCTACTTCTGAACATTGTCTTAAAATAGTCTTTCATATCTTAATACTTTGTACTATTTGGCTTGATCACGCTTTATACCAGTCCTTTAGTTACTGAACTTCAACGAGATTGGTACCTTCATTATCATCGTCATTGTAATGTCTGGCCACTTAATGATACCTCGAGCTACATTACAGCTTCCCTTGCCTTAGAGTAGTAAGCTTCTGTCTCTATTAATAGAGGAAATTGCTCCCTAGATGTTATCCTGCTTAGTCCAACCACATTGTGCTAAGAAACACAAGACCACGGTGGTAATAGCTGACTAAGACTAGTTTGTTGTAGTCATTTCCTTTAAGACTACCTCATAAAGTTGTAAGGTATGAGGTATTATTCTATTTATCTGGGAGTTACTGTCTCTTGTTTGAAACATTCTCTAAGTAGTGAACACCATCCCCATATCTTCCTCCAGGGGAGGAACCTCTTTAGTTCAAATTTCTAATGTGTTTAAGGGGGTCAGTCTTACTAAACTAGAACCTTCTATTTTATGCCATAATCTTATGCTCTGAGCCATAACCCTTTGAACTGATACCAAAATATAATATCCTAATTTTCGTATGTCTTAAAGACCAAATGGTACCATCTACAATAACTTTTAAGGTCATTGAAGTCAAATTACAAAATTTGGAATTTTACTCTATCGAGTATTGTTCACTGTGTAAAATCTAGAGAAGCGACCTTATTTCAAAAAATCATAATTAAATATAGAAAAATTGAAATGAAGTGGTTCAAATTGCTACACGAAGCTAACTCAATTATATTTTAGTGAAAAATAAATCATTGACCACGCATTGACCGCTCTAATATTACTATTCATCCAGCATCCTTCCCTCATTCTAGCATTGTTGGTCCCAAATTTGAAAAATTATATCTCCATGTGTAGACATCCAAATAAGATGTTCTATATATAAAATTGAAGCTTGGTATGTCTACTATTTATTGGTAAAAGATCATACATTTATTCAATTATTTACTATTTCAAATTATAGCTCAATTTCCACAGAGTCACAACGAGTTACTGTTCACAGTTGCAAATTCCAGCACCTAACTTTACATACATATGCGTATATACATACATCATGCAACTAATTCCTATTTTTTTCTTCATGCCTCTTCATCTCCTCCATCTTGAGAAGACTTGCTATGGTAGTGACATGGAAGGGCTGAGATTTCTAGGGAAACCTCAGTAGTAAACGGAAACCATACAATGTATGTAGCTATATGCTTGATGCTACTATGTGTGCACTTAATGATCATGCTTGCATAAAGATAACTTATATGCTTTATTGTCCCTTAATTATAACATATGGACATAGCATAAAAAGAAACAGAGCATTAATTAATCATACATGCTTCACATCATCAAAGTAAGCAAATATCACATCAAGTATCCAAGCAACATAAGCATGCAAGTAGGTAAGTTCACTACCTGACGTATAGCCTTTCCTCTAGCCCTTAGCCCTTTCTCAGAGGTTCCTTCTTTTCATGGGTCAGAGCCTATACATAGTATAATAATATCTTCATTATTATCCTATCCAGTATAGCTTTACTTGACTCAAGCTTAACTTGAAGTAATACCCTTAATATGATAATCCCTTAACTTTCTTTATATCCACTGTTAACCTTATCAATATAGATATTATCTATTCTAACTATTAAATTCAGAAGAACAATTCTCTAATTTATTAGAGCAAGAACTAGAATAAATTACTTACCTTATTCCTAAGCTTGCCAAGTCCCTAAGATAATTGGATTGTCCTACCTCCGCAGAACTCCTCCTTTTCCTTCCTTTCTTTCTCTTCCTTTCTTCCGTTCTCTCTTTCTCTTTTTATCTCTTCTTTCTCTTCCTTTATATTTCTTGTCCAAGGAATGGAATGGAAGGGGTAGGCGTATTTATAGTTGAATAGAGGTGGAATAGATGGGTCAGATTGAATCGCGATAAATGACTCGGATCGCTTAGCTTCCTCAAGAAGCTTTGCATTCATAATCAAGATGACATCATCATCCTAGATGATTCATCAAAATGATATCATCCCTAGACACCTCACATACTTAGGTAGTGCAATGGTGGGGCCCTTGGGACTCCTCATTAGCTAACTCAACACTTCCATAGAATTCCAAAATCTTGTCCAGTAATGAACACCTGAGATCGTGCCACGTGTCCTTAGCTTTTCCTTCTTTCACTAGATTAATGCCATGTGGTGCCTTGTGGGTCCCATGAGGACACCTTTCATGCCACCTCATGGTTCTAGATGAGTCTAAAGATCTATCTGGTCATTTTCCCTAGTTCTATCTCAATTGGGTAACTATACTTTATTGAAAATCACTAAAATATTATTTTAATGCCACTTGGACCCACATAACTCTTGGGCCAAGTTTTTAGACATCTTGGAATGCCATCTTAGGTCTCTAATAAAGCTCAACCACTCTGGTGGCTAAGTTTCCAAGAAATAACACTTAGCAAATTACCAAAATACCCTTAGTTCCTCTGTAATAATTCTAGGGGCATTATTGTCTTTTCCCACCTTTCCAGAGTATTTCCTGACCCTGGTCAACTATCCAGATAACCTTCCTTGAATGTCTAACCTTAACTAAATGACCAAAATACCCTTCACTCATTCTTTAATTATTTTATAACATAGGGGTATTTTCGTCATTTTGCACCTTTTTTGGATATTTATGGACACTAGCCCCTTTTATCCGATAGACTGATATCAGGGGCTTGGGCCTCACTTGACGTTATCATGGGCCTCTCTGTGACATAATCTGAGCTCATTCAGTCATAACTTGCTTACTACTTAAGTTTCATAATCTGATCTCAAGCATCCATAAACTCCCATCAAAATTTACTAAAATGTGAATAAGTTTTCCTACATAACTCTTTTTGAAGTTCCATCAGTTTCCTAACCTCTAACTTCACAGGACACACCTTCCTATAAATTTTTACTTATATCTGAGGTCCAAAAGATCTGATAAAAATTTCAGATAACTTTTAGACTATCAAATAAATATAGCTATCTGAAACTCCAATAAAATTTCTGTATCATGCTAGATTAATCAACATAGCTTTCTCTATCTACTGATGAATTTTGGGACTGAAATGCTTATAGGTAGTTCTAAGCCTTTTCTGGCTCAACTTTCTATAATTATAATTTTGCCCTTAGAAACTTTTGAAAATTACACTTTAGTCCCTCAACTTCTCATAATTACACTTAATGGCCCACAACTTGTATTTACTTTCATTTCTTGGCCTTAGGACTTTTAGACTTTCCAGTTTAGTCCATCTCTTTCTTCAAAATGACCATTATGCCCCCAGAGACTTTCACTATTTACAATTTAGTCCCTGATCTTTCACTTACTTACAGTTTAGTCCCTGAACATAATATGTATACTTATGGGACTTTTGCTTAATAGGGCCTAGTAGCCTACCTCTTTCAAGCTATATACTAGGCTTTTAGGCCTAAAAATCGTGATATGACAAAGTTGGACCAGTAATAACCATTGATAAAAAGGTTATGTAGCTACAAAATAAACAAATTTCATTAGTCATTGTGGTATGGAAAATATTAACTGTGAATGAAACTACATGGGAAGCAGAAGAAAGAATCAAAGAGATATAAAGAATCAAAGAAATATATCTTGAGTTATTTCCTTAGCATGTATATATTGTAAATTTTGAGGACAAAATTTATTTTAAGGGGAGAGAGATGTCATATCACAAATTTTCTTATATGGTATGCATGTAAAGTTTGTATGTAATATACATGAGATTCTCTAAGGAAAATGTTGCACTTTAAGGAATAAAAGGGATTAAATTGTAAATAATGGAAAGTTTATGGACCTAAGTGAAATTTAGAAAAGTTATAGTGCCAAAACAGAATATAGACATAAATGTTGGGGCAATAAGTGTAATTACAAAAAAGTTTGAGGACTTTAATATAATTTATCAAAAGTTCAAGGGAAAAATTGTAACTTCAAGGAAGTTGTGCCAGAAAATGCCCAAAACTGCTCAAAATTGCCATAGTCCTAAATTTTACTAGTAAATAGAAAATGGAAATTAGGTCAGCATATTTTTATAAAATTTGATTTGAGGCCCCAGATAATTGATACTAATTTCTAAAGTCCAAAGATTATTATTGGAACTTCTAGATTTTTTAATCAGATGAAATTTGGCAATAAATTCCCATAATTAATATAGAAATTTATAAATCTGAAACAACTCAAAAAGGAGTTATGCAGTTTAGTGGAATTTACAGTAAAATAATATACCCGATAAATACTTTCAAGTAAAGTTTCTTGGGAATTGAGCGATAAATGTATTGGACCCATGTAAAGGACCAAGTTGACATATCATAGGCCTAGTGATATATTTGAATAGTCATGTGGGCTAGTGTCTAGAGGAACCCTACAAATGCAAAATTACAAAAATGCCCCTTTTTGTAATAATGAACAGAGATGGATGGAGGGCATTTTGGACAAGTCAAAATGCGAAGTTAGGTATATGGAGAATTAAGTAGAGTCAGAATATACCCTTGATAAGATGTAAAGATGTATGAAATGACAATTATGCCCTTAAGGTTAATATAGTGTAAGATATTGAACCAAGGGCATTTCGATCAAGGGATGGTAAGCAGATAAATATTGAGTCTAACAATATCAGTGGTAAGAGAGATCTAAACACTAGTTTTCGTGAGATAATTCATATTCTAAAATATTATAAAAATTATAAATATAAATAGTCTAATTTTTTAAACTGACTGGATCAGTACCAGATTAGATTGAAATGTTTCCTATCAGTATTTCTCCATGTTTTGTGCTAAACACAGCCTTATATGGTGTCATGGATGATGTCAAAGGTTTATTATGGACACTTGGATCAAATAATGTTTGGATTAGTCTTGGCCTGCCATTTCCATCCAAATTTTTCTATAAATACCCCTCACAGCATATTTTACTAGCTTAGACAAATGTATGGAAACTCTACTAAAATTTATTTTGGAGATAGAAAGAAGCATACAACTTGGAGAAAAATGAAAGGTAATTAGTTCTTTTAATCTTAGACTTTATTCTAGGAAGTTTGCTCTTAGTTTTAAGAGCTTTTTATGGCGTTTTCCCTTTGATGCTGCTGCTTGACTTGCTATTCACATGTGCTGGGAATATGAATTTTATGTTATAGATAGTTTACACATGCTTAAACAAGCTAGAATCTAGTAGTATTGGCTTGGAAATTCAAGTGTACATGTAATTATTTTTTTTTTGTTAATAAACTCATATTTGTAGTAATTTTTAGTGTGTTTAAAGAGAGTTTTATTATTCTTTTTCCCCAATTACCAATATGATGAGTAATTAATTAATAAAATAAATTGGAATAGTTGGGAATTAATTTATGTGATTTTAGTGATTAATTGAATAAATAATCTATTTCTTTTAATTTCCCATTTTAGGAAAATGCTCATTGATTACTAAGACAACTTGTTGTTGTGAGAATGAAATATAAATGATTATAATTGATAGCTAGACACAAGGATATTTAAGCATGTGCTAGAATTAAGGAGCTAAAATAGAAGCAAGTGGGGATCACACATTTGCTGCAACATAAATCACTTGGAAGGGAAAGCTACAGATTCATGCACATGCTATCATGCAAATGACACACATTGTATCACACATTCATTCCAACCGCTATTCACTCCATATACACTCATTCTACACTTCTATATAACACACATCAGCATGCCACTAAAGGCAGAGCTCACACACAATGCCATCTGACTTTGTCTCTCATTTTCCCACACTCTATCTACACATAACATTAAGACTCCACCTTCATTATGTTATCACACAATCACTCTCTCCATCTCTATTTCCATTCTCTCTCATCTACAACTTTCCTCTATTCTAGATAATAGAACTAGAGGAAAGTTTAGTCTTCATTTTCATTTTCTCCTTCTACATTTACCATGACTACTAATTTGTTTATGACTCCTGTTAAAGTCTTGACATCAATGGAAGGCTAGATCCATTGTGCCTCTTATAGATGTTGCTAAACTATAATCCTTGACCTAAATAGGGAGTTTATTGTGTCCTTAATTTAGGCTTAATTGTATCGAGTTGATATAGTTAATTTTATAATTTCTGATGCAATTAGAGTTAGAGATGATTAATGATTAGGGAACCAAGTTGGATTTCCTACTTCTTCATAATTGATTGCTTTAATTGATTCTTGTCATATCCTTATTTTCAACCTCAATTATACTCAATTGGAAGTCATTTGAATGAATTACATAACCTTTTGCTTTAGAAACATGCATTTTCAAAAGATTTCCTCTCGGGTACTGTTCATTTGGTAATCTAGAACATGTACCTAACTTTAAAAATTCATAATTAAATCTAAAAAAATTGAAATAGGGTGGTTATAATTTCTAATGAAAGCTATTTCATTTAAATTTGAAAGAAAAATGTAAAACTAAGGGTTCATTATCCCAATGAAATCAGTTTATTCGTTGAAAAGCACTATTCATTTGGTAAATCTGGAAGTTCCAGTTTATTTGCCTTATTTTCAAAAAATCCATTTCTCCCTGGTTACTTGTCCAAATGAAACGTGTTACCTATATATTTAAAGCTCCATATGTGTTCTTTGAGCCCATAAAAGTTCATAGAAAAACTCATTCATTTACTATATTAAATTAACGTTGGAACATTACTTCCTCCAGGTGCTCACTTTATCTCAATTCCAGATTTTATCTCCAACTTAGAAAAATCATATTAAATCGAATACTTAACTAATTGAGGAGTTCTTACTGTTCATTTAAATCTTTGTATGTTATATATGATCATACCAAATATCAAGTTCAAAATCGTTGGTTAAGGCATTGTAACCATTGTCATAAAGCTACAGCCTCAGAATATAACCATACCATATCATGCTAGATATCCCATCAAGTCATCATCATAGTGTCAAGTGCTCAAAATAACTTATTACACAAGTTCAACAATCTATATTTACCCTTTTTCCTTTAGATGTTCCAGCACCTATAACATGGTTATGCATATGGAAAGAATTAAATTTCATGGAAATCTCAATAGCAAGTCATACAAACTATAATATCATGCATGATTAATTAGATGCTTAACATGTTATCATGTGATGGGAGCTACTGTTGGAAATCGTGCCCTAGGGGCCAATCATTGTCTTATGAACATTATTGATTTATGAATTTATTAATTGAGTTATCATATTATTTGCATGTTTACTATGATGACCATCCTTGGATAATTCATGATATTATCCTAAATGTCCCTGGTCGATCATCTATGTGGGAGCACAGATGAAATAAGACCAGTATGACTTTGAAGATGTATAGAGATATAAATCAAAGTCATAAGCACATGTAAGAGTACAGGGTGTTGGACCGACCCGCTATGAGAGAACTGCATGGGTAACGTCATAAGCTTCTCTCATATACAAACCATGTCAATATGCCCTTTGACCTGAGATCATCATGGATTCCTACATGACAAAACGCTCAGCTTTGACCTAGTCAAAAGTCACTTTTGACCGAGTGATCATAAAGACTATGTTTGGGCTTAGTGGTTTTTCATGCGGAGGAATGTGAATGGTCAAGATGGAATTTGTCCCTCACATTCGTGGAGAGATATTACTGGGCCCCTCGATGAGTGAGTCTGAGAAATGTATGGCCATACTGTAATGGAAAGGTAGTTCCATTTCTATAGTCAGACTACTCAGGGATCGAGAAAGTAACGGTCGGGAATAGGAGGATGACATTATCCATGCCTCATCCATGACCAAAATATCGCGTGACAGAAGGGACATGATATGGTTGTATAAAAGGTTACATCGTTTATCGATCCTCATATGATTTGGGTAGTTGTTATGTCTTGCTAGAGACCGCTTGCGACTTGTGGGCTAGTATAGCAAATGGCCCACTGCCAACTTCATATGGGCCTACAGGGTCGCACACAAAATAGCCCAACACGAGCTATGATGTCCAGATTCATTGAATCTAAGACATGTCCAGATTCAATGAAAGATCCAGGTGAATGTATATATATATTTATTTATATTTATATTCGTATATATATAAATTCGTATATATATATATATTATATATATGAGATATATGAGATTTAATTTATAAGGATAAATTAAATCCCTATCATGTTTGAATTCGAAATTCAAATTGATAGGATATCTCATATAAGAGATATTTATAAGATTTAATTTATAAGGATAAATTAAATCTCTATCACGTTTGAAATTCGAAATTCAAATTGATAGGATATCTCATATAAGAGATATTTATAAGATTTAATTTATAAGGATAAATTAAATCTCTATCACGTTTGAAATTCGAAATTCAAATTGATAGGATATCTCATATAAGAGATATTTATAAGATTTAATTTATAAGGATAAATTAAATCTCTATCACGTTTGAAATTCGAAATTTAAATTGATAGGATATCTCAAACTTGATTTATGGGAATAAATCAAATATAACTCAGTCTCATCTTTATTTAAAGTTAAATAAATAAGTAATTAAATCTGTGGGACGGATTTAATATTATTTTATTTAATTAGTTTCTTATAAAATTATACAATATATGATATTGTATCAATTCGGAATTAATATAAGATTAACTCCAAAATCCAATTAGGTCAGGTGGAAAAACGCATAGCATCCTCTATATCTGATTGGAGGAGCTACGTTTGAAAATAACATAGAACACAAAAGGCCGAACGGAATCTGCAAAAGGTTTGCAGACAAGAAACTGCCGAAATAGAGACGGAGACTTGTGAAAGCCTTGGAGGGACAGGAGACGCTAGCACGTCGTTCGTGGTTGGAACGCTGTTCGTGTGGATACCAGTAGAGGAAGCCGACCTGAGGCGTCGACTTCTTGTGATCGGAAAGAGACCACCGTCCGCGGAGAGAATCTGTGAAGGTCGCTGAGGAACACTCCGTCGATTTCTTGCGATCAGAAAGAGATCACCACCCACGTAGAGAAGCTGTGAAATTCGCTGAGCAACACTAAGGGTAAGGATTCTTTCCGCTTGACTTAAACACATACGGCAGATCCTGGCAAGGAATGGAAAATTTTTAAAGTTTATTTCCGCTGCGTGTCTTCCAATTCCTTACAGCTACTTCACAATAATACATAAGCAAACTCTAACATGCTTATTGTCATGACATTAGTTGCAAGGAGTTGCAATCATTCATACTTTATCATCAACATGATGGCATAATCTTAAGCACAACCAAACATCATAACTAACAAGCAAGCATACAATCAAGCAAACATGAGACTATAGTTAGGTATTCTTGATACCTCTTAAGCTATCCTTGACAAAGTCTTCTTGAGATGGTTTCCTTCCCTCACAAATGTCAAAACCTAGCCATTACAAAGTAACATAAAATTACAACTCAACTTGAAAACAATTCAAAGACTAGGTTTTCACTAACTTCCATTCTTTATCCATTTTATGTTTAATACTTCCATCTTTCTAAAATAAATTCTCATGGTTCATTTCCATCTAATTTTTCATTTAGAATCCAAATATGAAAACATAATTTCCAAAATCAAAACTCACCATTAGCTGCTGTACAGAACCGTTTATTTTCAAAAAATTCACATTTTGATTCCAATGCTTCCAATACTTGTTCTCCTACTTTATCCCCACACAATTTTCCATTTTAAACTCATTGTAAGTATCCAAATCATGAAATTCTAACAGAAGAACAGTGTTTTGTACAGTGGCAGCCAATAACACAAAACCCTAACTACATGCATACTTGAATTTCCAAGCATATACCACGTGATTGTAGCTTGTTTAAGCTTGTCTAAACTATCCATAACATAAAACTCATATTCTTATCACATATGAACAGTACTTCCAGCAGCACCCTCAAGGGAAATATGTCACAAAAACCCCCTTAAAACCAAGAGATCACTTGCTAGATTAAAGTCCAAGAACAAGGGAACTAGTTACCTTGCTTGTAGCTCCAAGTTGTGTGTTTCTTTCTTGTTCAAAGAAAATTTTGGCAAAGGTTCCCTTAAGGTGCTCATGGATTCCACACAAGGTCTTAATTGGTGGGGTATTTATAGGCAAATTTGGGTGAAAATGAAAGGCCAAGATTAGTTTGGTTACTATTTGATCTAATGGTCCATAATTTACCTTTAATCAAGCTTGCCCTAGAAGCCTTGGAATGACGCCATGCATGACCTCATTTATGGCTGTGTTTGGCTGGAAAAAGGTAGATATACTTATAGGAAAAATTTTAGTCCAGTCCAGTACCGATCAGAGCAGTTTTATAAAAACTAGACTGTTTTATATTCTTAATTTTTATAATATTCCAGAATATGTATTCTGTCATGAAAACCAATGTCTAGGTTTTTTCTATCCAACCATCCCTTGGCAAATGACCAAAATACCCTTGTTGCACTTTCTTGCACTATATTAACCCTAAGGGCATAATTATCATTTCACACCTCTTTATAGTACATTATGATATATACTGGCTCTAAATAACCCTCCTTGTACTTGCTTGTACATTTTTAGCCTGTCTAGAATGACCAAAATGCCCTCCATCCATCACCGGTACAATATGGCTACATAGGGGCATTTTCATAATTTCACACTTTTCTTGTGTTGCTCTGGACTCTGGCCCACTTACTGTCTAACCTCCTTATTGGGCCTCTTGGGATGCCATTTGGGCCTTATTATTGGTCTATTACCTTTATGGCACAAATTCCAAGGAATCTCTCCCGATTGTACTTATCGAGTATTTTATTGCACTGTAAATTCCCGTAAGAATTCTACAGGATTCCTTTCCTGAATCTGTCAATTTTATAAATAATTATATTAATTATAGGAATTTACTATAAAGTTTTATCTGATACTGTAATAATTCTTCCTGACTTCAGGAATACAAATCAATTAATCAGGGACCTCAAATCAAAATTATGTGTTGCGTTAAACTGATCAGAATAATTTTATCTATATATTGGTAAAATTTGGGGCTAATATGATTCTAGGTATTTTTGGCCCTTTTTCGATTTAACTTTCTCATAATTACATTTTTCCCTAAACTTTTGGTTAATTACATTTAGGTCCTAAACTTTTGATAATTACACCTTTTAGCTCAACTTTTATTTATACTTTTATTTTTGGCCTTTAACCTTTTCTAATTTTTATTTAAGTCCCTAAACTTCCCTTTGTTACCAATCCCTCTCTTTCCTTCCTCAATCTGATACAGTTTATTTCAAGAATCTCATGTCTATTACATATAAACTGTACATATGCACCAGGTAAGGAAATTGGGGATACGACAATTCTCATCCTTGGACTGAGTTGGATATGGCTGTAGTTAATTAGAGTAATTTTATAAGAGAGTATAGTTGTATCTGTTTAATTCATTTTCTTTTATCTTAAGTTGAATTATTCTTATTTCTCCATTCAATGTCTGCGAGTTATAGCTTTGATTGAGAATTTAGCTGGTGAGTTGTTAGCTAACATATTCTAATTCAACTAATTAACTCCAAATATTCTATGGATAATGAAGGTAAGGTGTCTCCAAGGGAACACACTTGTCATTGATACATTTCATCATCACAAACACCTAAAATCATAAATAATACCATAGGATTTATATTCATAATTTAGTCAATAGCTCATATCACAAATCATTTGATTATAATATGTTAACCTATGGCTTATTAGATTAATTAGGAACTTTTACATCCATTTAGACTCCTTGTAAATTGACTGGTTAGCTTCACTTTACTATTGGTTAGCTTAGTTTTGTTTGATAATTAAATTGACAGTTATCAAAATGGCACCGTTGCGGGGGAAACTTACTTTTTTAGGTTTACTAAGCAATCTCCTCGGCCTAAAAAACATAAAAAGTCCATAGGTATTTTAGTTTTCTATGTGAATTTAGTATTTTTTTTCTTATTGAGTCGTGACTATTTGCATTTATAGTCACATCCAAAGTGTTTAAATTAATTTTTGAGAGTCTTTGTGAATTTTAGTCGGGTCTAAAGTGCTTAAATTGATTTCTAAGAGTCTCTGTGAATTTTAGTCGTCTCTAGACACACCTTTGGTTGCAACCTAAAATCAATTTTTTAACTCATATTTACTCTTTGTAACTTTTAGTTGCGACCGGAGTACTTATTGGTCGTAAGCAAAAATATTTTTCATCAAGTTTTCTTCTATGTGATTTCTATTTACAACCAAATTGACATCTAGTCACAACCTAAAATTAGTGTTTAAATTAAATTTACTCTTTGTGATTTTTAGTCATGACTGGAGTGCCAGTTGGTTGCAACTAGAAACTTCAAATTTCAAGCATATGATCTCTCTAATTTTTAGTCACAACCAAAGTGACATTTGGTCACTTCCAAAAATCTTGATTAAAAAATTTTGCCCTCTGCGACTAATAGTCACGACTTGAAGTCCATTTTTTCATAATCTCTGCCATCTGTGATTATTGATCGCGACCTAAAGACCTTGTCATCATGACATTAAGTGCCTGTTTGGTTTCTTTGAAACCAAGGTTTTAAAAGCCCTTTTGGGGCAAAACCTTGGTTTGGAGAAATTTCAAAACAAACAGCAATATTTGTTCAAACGGGCTTTTGAACTAAACTATGGTTTAAAACCAAGGTTTCAGATAAGCTGGTCAGAGCAGCTTTTGGAACAGTAGACCACGTTTGAACTAACCAATTACTATATTACCCCTACTTTTTCTTACACCCTCTCTCATACTTTTTCTTACACCCTCTCTCCTCTCTCCTACTTTTTCTCTATTTTCTTTCTTACACCCTCTCTCCTCTCTCCTCTTATCTCTTATCTCTCCTCATTTAATACTCATACCCTTTTTCGTAATTTATCAATAATAAAACCCCTTCTATAAATAACTATCCAAACACTCATTTATTCAAAACCACTTTTTTTCATAATCTCTTCTTCAAAAGCCCTTTTCTATAAGCTGTTCAAAAGCCCTTTTTTTCCATAAGCCCGTTTTTAAAATCCTATCCAAACGGGCCCTAAGTGTTTTAAACTGTAATTACTTGATATCAATTTGTGGAATTACTGCATTGTTGATATACTTGATATCCTGCATCACTATTGAGTGTGATTTACATGAATAAAAGCTCTGAATTCTTTCCTTTGGACAAATAAATCAATAGAACACTTATACAAATTAAGAAAACAAAAATCTTAAATCAAGCTAGTGTTACATCTGTTGTTGAACTTAGTTCTCCTGGTGAATCTAGTGCAGTTGAAACTGAATTTGCATTATCTTACATAATCATTTTGTTATTGAGCAAGTTAATGAGGGAGAAGCTCATACTCATAATTAGAATAATTAAAATGAGCAATAGGCAGAGAATAACATGAATAATGGAAGAGCACGTAGGAGCATAAGGGAACTAACTTCTTATAATGCAAACTTTGATCATTTTTGCTTTTGTCCTGCTTTGGATGTTAATTTTGAATTGAAGGGTCCTTTGTTAAGTAACTTACCAAAGTTTTATGGATTGGCAGGTGAAGACCCTTTTAAGTACTTGAAGACTATGCAATGGGTTTGCTCATCCATGAAACCTGTAGGTGCTAATATAGATGATGTGCAGAGACAAGTATTCCATTTTACACTTGAAGGAAAGGCAAAGGAATGGTTTTATATGCTACTACATCATACACCTCAAACCTTGGACTCCTGGAATAACTTGAGGACTGCTTTCTTAGAGAGATACTTCCCTACCTCTAAAACTGCTACATTGAGAAAGGAGATTTTTGCTACAAAATAGTATGATCAAGAGTCTTTCCATGAGTTTTGGGGAAGGTTTCAAGAGCTGCTAGTTAGATGTCATACCATCAGATTCTAAGTGAGCATTTGGTATAGTATGTTCATTCAAAATTGTGCTATGCATGTAAAAAGAATTTGGCTGCAGCTGTTGGGGGTTCCATTGATGATGTTACTTTAGATGACACATAGAACTTGATTAAGAAGATAGCAAGCAATGACTAGTAGTATGGGGGCTATGATGCTAGGCAAGTCCATAAGGTTTCTACAAGTCCTTCTCAAGATTATAATAGCTTATCTTCTCAAGTTGCTACCATGAATGCTTAAATCAACAATATAACTACTCAACTGAGTAATTCACATGTTTAAAACTCATACTATCAAGCTCTTGTTGCTCCTAGTTATTAGTTTTGTTATTCTCCTATGCACATCACTATCAATTGTCCTACACACTATGAAGATGTATCAGCTATCTATCAATGCAAACAAAACCAGTATCCATAAAGGAATCCATACTTTAATGTATATAATAAAGGATAGAGAGAACATCCTAATTTTAGATGGAGAGATAAAGGATGAGACATGAATTTTAAGCTAGACAGATTCAACAATGACAAACAAGCGGCTAAATCTTATAGAGCTATAGAATTACCTAGTACTACAAAAGATGATGGTATATCTGAGATAATCAAGAACATTAATGTGATGAATACAAATATAAATTCTATAAACATAAAATTTAGCTCTAACTTCAAGGACATGAGATCCACTATGGAAAACAACCTAGTAAAGATAGATGCTGAGTTTGCTATATTGGAGAATAAAATAGAACAGTGGGAAACCAAAGCTTCTAACATGAATGGCTATGTATCACAACTAGCCAATTCAATAAGAGATGTTCAAGAAAGAATCAGTGGAAATTTACCATCAAACACAGTTGTCAACCCCAAATATGTGAATGCTATAAGTTTGAGAATTGGAAAAATCTTAGGGAAAGCAGATACAGAAGAGGATAAGAGGGATAATAAAGCAAATGAGTAGTAGAACAAATCTTGAACTCAAGAGTTAATTGAAGAAAAACCTTTATTCATGCCAGAATTATAAAGTAGCAAAGAGAAGGAGATATTGCAGCAGGAAAATGAGCAAACCGTATTAAAGGATGCTACACAACCATTTATTATTCAGGAGGAAGTTGCTAGTTCCAGCAATATAAGTCAAAAATCTAATAAGAACCTAAATCAAAAGGAGCATGAAGATACATAATAGAAGGACAGAGAATTAAGTATTAAACACCTACCTTTTCCTAATACATACATATGTCTGGAGAAGGTTTTAAAAGATAAATAGGAACAAGATATTCTGAATCTATTAAGGAAACAGGAAGTTAATGTGCCACTAGTAGATTAGTTTAGAAGTATACCTCAGTATGTAAAATTCATGAAAGAACTCTACACCAATAAAAGAATCTACAAACTAAATGAAAGGGTTCAAGTAGGATCTAGTGTGTTAGCTTTACTTAAGCCACATCTTCCTATTAAATGTGATAATCTAGGTTCCTTTATAATCCTAATCACCATTGGTAAGTTTCAGTGTGCTAGTGCTTTGTTAGATCTTGGTATAGCCATTAATGTAATGACAACCTCCATTTATTCATCATTAGGCATAGACATAGACTTACTTAAGGAAACCTCCATGATAGTTTAACTTGCTGATCATACTATTATGAAACCTGAGGGATTATTATAAGATATATTAGTGAAGGTTAAAGACTTGATTATACCAACAGATTTCTATGTCTTGGATATGTAACATGAGTTAACCTCAAGGGTCCTATTATTTTGGGGAGGCTATTCCTTATAACAACTAGCACTATCATAAGCACGAAAAATGGGAGCATCATAATGGAAGTGGGTGATGATGTCATAACTTTAAATTTCTGTGAAGTAATAAGACATCTATTTGAAGATTACTCACTGTTACGCTTAAATGCACTTGATATATACAAAGAAAAGGCCAAAAAGGAACATTAATTGTTGCTCTAAAATTCTGATAAGGCTAAAATTGATATGCTTGAATCTAATTTTTTTTTCTATTACTAACCTTTTGAATGAAGGCTTTGGAAAGTACCAACATGACAAATGTGCACGTAAAGACATAGTTGTTGAGAATTTCACTATAGGGACAGAAATGGATAATGAGCAGTTACATCATCAATGCCATTCCTACTATCTTTTATATATGCATATATTCTACTAGTTGTGGATTATCTCTCAAGATAGGTGAAGGCTATACGATAAAGCAGATGGTACAACATTTTAGATTAATGGCCAGTTATTCAATCTGTACAAGGAGAACTTCAAACCCCCATAATGTTCATGTTGTCTCCGTCCTTGTTTCCTCACTTACCATAGTCTGTTTTACAAAATTTTACCTATATACTTAAGTTGTTATTTGTTTATTAAGTGTGGGGGAGGAGACCAAGTCAGTAGGGGTAGAGGAAAACTAATAAGTTCATCTTGGATCCTAGTTAAGTTTTGTCCTCATTACTTTTGCCTTTACATGTGCTTCATTACTTCTTCGCATTGAGGACAATGTAGAAATTAAGTGTGGGGGAGTAGTGTGTGAAATGGGTAAATAAAATCAAATAATTGCTTTGATTCTATTTTTTGGTCATGACCTTGTGTTGATTTTATCTCAACTAATGTGTGCGACTATGTCAAAATTCTTCTTTGTGAAAGTTAGTTGTGACCAATTCTTATTTTTGTTGTGACCAAGAATTCATATTTTCTGATTTTTACCTATATGTGATATGTAGTCGTGATCTATGCTATCTTTGTTGTGACTATAGTTCTCTGTGAATTTTGGTCGTGACTAGATTGCCACTTAGGTCACGACCTGAGCATGTGTTTTTAACAATATTTCTCTATGATTATGAGTCACAACTAGTGTTCACATATGTCACAACCAATATTCCATATTTTCTAAAAATTTCTTCTCTTTGTAAAACAGTTGCAACCTAAAGTCCGTTTTGTAGTGACTAAAATAAATCCTCAGTTGAAACATTCTTCTGTTTCATATGATTATTGCTTGGTCTAATGGAATTTACTGTCATGGTTTTAAAATTGAATTTTGAAATTGGCAAGCTTGATAAAGTATGAGTTATTTGTTTCATTTATTGATTACTGTAAATTGTGCAGCATGAATGATTAATCTCATGTATTTAGTTAATATTCATGCAATCTTATCATAAGTTACTTAGGGTGAGTAAGCCAGATAGAATAATTTTGAGTCTTTAACATATACTTATTTACATTGTGTGACACCATCTAGTTTGGTAACTTTACAGAACTTGTCTCAATCCTTAAATCAAAACCATATTAGCTTCTTGAAATTGTGAATATGATAAGGGAATTTCTTTCAAAACCCTTTTGACCAAATAGTAGCAACAAACATAACAAATCCTTTGTTTATGCCCCTTTAAGACTTCACTTTCTTTAAAATTTCATCCTTGATTAATGAATGTTGTACAAGATATTTGTTGCTGAATAAGTCTTTAATTGTGAAATAATTGTTAAGTTACACCACTTGTTGAATATCTAAACTTCAATGTATTTATTATCTGGTTCAATAGTTAAAAGAAAATAAAAGCACAAAGAAAAAGTACAGAAAAGAGAAAAAGAAAGAAAGAAAGAAAAAGAGAGAAAGAAGAAATAGACCAGTTGACAAAATGTGATATTCAACTTGAATAAAAGGATGTTAGCTTATGACTAATACTTTTTGCAGTTCTACAGTTCAAATTGTGATTAAGTGTTTAAGTAGCTTCAAGAAGTAAGATCATATGCAGTATTTCACTAATCATTGACACATATTTCCATTTCATGATTTAGCCTTTCCAATATTACAAGCCTAATAAAGACCCTTTGATTCACAACCCTTATGGCATTAAGTGGTAGGTATATAAGATGGTTACAAGCCTATGGGAAGCCTAAGCTGATAGTCGAGTGAAATTACCTTGATAAGAGAATGAGTGAAACACTACACCTTGTTACTTACTATGATTTTAATTGCTTACTATAAGGAAATCTCACCTTGTTGCCAATTGAAGGGAAAAGATTGATGCCTAGAAGTGCTGATACTAAATCTTTTGCCAACTTTGCTGAACTTGAGTGTTTGAATTTCAATGTTAATCTACAATTTTGCTCGAAGTACAAAAGCTAAGTGTGGGGGAGTTGATAAACTCATATATGTAGTAATTTTTAGTGTGTTTAAAGAGTTTTATTATTGTTTTCCCCTAATTACCAACATGATGAGCAATTAATTAATAAAATTAAATTAGAATAGTTGGGAATTAGTTGACATTATTTTAGTGATTAATTGTATAAATAATCTGTTTATTTCAATTTCTCATTTCATGAAAACACGCATTAATTACCAAGAAAACTTGCTGCTATGAGAATGAAACAGAAATGATTATAATTGACAGCTTGACACAAAGATATTTAAGCATGTATTAGAATTAAGGAGCTGAAATAGAAGTAAGTAGGGATCACACATGTGATGCAACATAAATCACATGGAAGGGAAAGCAACAGATTTATGCACATGCTCTCATGTAGATGACATACCTTGCCTCACACATTTATTCCAGCTAATATTTACTCTATACACACTCATTCCATACTTTTATATAACACACAAATTAGCACGCACTCAAGGGGGAGCTCACGCACAACACCATCTAACTACATCTCTCATTTTCCCACACACTATCTGTACAGAACATTGAGACTCCACCTGTATTATGTTATCATACAATCACTCACTATCTCTATTTCCATTATTTCTCATCTATAACTTTTCTTTGTTATAGATAATAGAACCAGAGGAAAGTTTAGTCTTCATTTTCTCCTTCTGTATTTACCATAACTGCTGATTTGTTTACTGCTGTTGTTGAAGTCTTAACATCAATGGAAGGCTAGATCCATTGTGCTTTATTGGAGATAATGCTGAACTAGAATCCTTGTTTTGAACATGGAGTTTATTGTGTCTTTAATTCATACTTAATTGTATAAAGTTGATGTAGTTAATTATGTTTACTTATGTAATTAGAGTTAGATATGATTAATGATTAGGGAACCGAGTTAGATTTCCTACTTCTACATAATTGATTGGTTTAATTGATTCTCAACCTTGGAGATGGCTGTAGTTAATTAGAGTAATTCTATAACAGAGTATAGTTGTATCTGTTTAATTCATTTTCTTCTATCTCAAGTTGAATGATTCTTATTTCTCTATTCATTGTTTGTGAGTTGTAGCTTTGATTGAGAATTTAGCTAGTGAGTTGTTAGCTAACATATTATAATTCAACTAATTAACTCCAAATATTCTATGGAAAATGAAGGTGAAGTAGTCTCCAAGGGAACATACTTGTTATTAATTCATTTCATCATCACAAACACCAAAAATCATAAACAATACCATAGGATTTATATTCAGAATTTAGCAATAGCTCATATCACAAATCCTCTAATTAATTTGTTAACTTGTGGCTCATTAGATTGATTAGGAACTTTTATATCCATTTAGGCTCCTTATGAATTGACCTAGTTTAGCTTAACTTTACTATTATTTAGCTTAGTTTTATTTCATTATTAAAATAGCAGTTATCATGTGTTCTTGGCTACCACTGTATGAATCACTACTTATATGTGAGAATTTTTTGATTTGAATGCTTCTAATGGTTTTAAAATGGAAAATTGTGTGGGAATAAGGTAGAGAAACAAGTAAAAGCATTGGAATCAAAATGAAAATTTTTGAAAAATATTAGGAGACATTTCAGTTCTATACACTAGTGAAGGAAGGAGTTTATTTTAGAAATTATAATTTAATATTTGGATTATACATGATGAATTATGTGGAAATGAACCATGAAAAAATATTTTGGAAAGATAGAAGAGTATAAACCATGAAATGGGCAAAGAATGGAACTTAGTGAAAACCTTGTCTTGGTATTGTTTTGAAGTTGAGTTGTAACTTGATATTACTTTGTAATTGCTAGGTTTTGACATTTATTTGAGATGAAGATGATCTCATGAAGAGTTTGACAATGATAACTTTAAGATATAGCAAGAATACCTAACTATAATCTTATGTTTGTTTGACTTTATACTTACTTGTTAGTTGTGATATTTGGTTGAGCTTAAGATGCTACTATAATGATTATGAAGAAGTATGAATGATTACAACTCCTTGTAAATAAGGTCATGACAATATGCATGTTAGAGTTTTCTTATGCATGATTATGAAGTAGCAACCATATCATGATAACATGTTAGCCATTTAATCAAGCATGCTTGATATTATAGTTTGTATGACTTGGTATTAAGATTTCCATGAAATCTCATTCTTTCCATATGCATAATCATGTTATAGGTACTGGAACCTCCAAGGGAGAAAGGCTAAATATGAATGAATGAATTTGTATTACAACTTAAGTTGACTACTTGACATTATGGGATGCAATAGTACATTATAGTGTGAATGTATTATGAGGCACTGACCTTCTGACAATATTTTACATTACTTAACCAATGAGTTATAACGTGAAATTTGGTATGAAAATAGCTAAGATAAAGAGATTTAAATGGATACCAATAACACCTTAATTGGTTAAGTTTTCAATTTAATATAATTTTTCCAAGTTGGAGATAAAATTTGGAATGAGATAAAATGAGCATCCTAAGGCAGTGAGGTTCAAGTGTTAATTTTAAATAGTAAATGAACGAATTTTTCAACAAAATTTTATGGGCTTAAAGATAACATGTTGATATTTGAATTCATAGTTAACACGTTTCATTTGGATAAGTGGGAAAAGAGAAATGAATTTTTGAAAATCAGGCAAGGAAACTGGAACTTCTAGATTTACAAAATGAATAATACTTTTTAATGAATAAACTATATTCATTAGGACAATAAAACCTCAATTTAATATTTTTCTCAAATTTTAATGAAAGATCTTTCATTAGTTATTTGAACTATTCCATTTCGACTTTTTTATATTTAATTATAAATTTTCAAAATTGGGGTTGTAATCTAGAATACCAAATGAACAGTACCTAAAATTTATTTTCTTAAAATTTATTTTTCTAACTTAAAGAGATATTAAATTGGTTCAAACTATTTTTAATTGAACATAACTGAGGGTTAAAATATGGATGTTACATTAAGCATGCTCAGGCAAGAGTAGCCCAATGATGGTTGACCCATGAGAAGTGATGAGAAAATGTGTAAATACCACAGAAATTTGGCATAGACTCACAAAGTTAAGATAGTTAGAAAAGTTAAGAAGAGCTAGAAAAGTCAAGAAAGGTTATTAAATGTAAGGGACATTCTCCTTAGAGAAACTCTTCATCCAGGTATGAATTGAGGTTTAACCCTGAAATTTCAAGGACAAAATTTATTTGAAGGGAAGGAGAAATGTCATATCCTGAATTTTAGGCCTATAAGCCCAATATGTAACCTGAAATAAGTAGGATATAGGTCCTATTGAGCAGAAGTCCTAGAAATATATAAAAGATGTTCAGGGATAAAACTGTAAATAATGAAACTTAAGGTACTATTGTAAATAGTGAAAGTTCCTTGGGCAAATATATATAAGTTAGAAACTACATAAGAGTCTCCTAGGCAAAGAAAGAGAAAATATGTTAGTTAGAGGCCTAAGGTTGAGATAAATATCTTAAAGAGATTATGTACATTGTTAAAGCCCAAGTAAGGGTAAAATCCTATTTTTTAGAAAAGTCCTAAGGGCATAATGGTCATTTTGAAAAGAAGAGGGACTAAACTGAAAAGTCTAAAAGTTTTATGGTATAAAATGAAAGTAGACACAAACTATGGGCCATTGATTGTAATTATGAAAAGTTGAGGGATTTAATTGAAAAGAGGAAAAGATTATAGGGGCAAATTAGTAATTATGACAAAGTTGAGTCAGAAAAGGGTCAAAATTGTCTGAAAGTATTTCAGTCCCAAATGTTACTAGTAAATAGAGAAAATTATTCTAATCAGTTTAACGCAACGCGAAATTTTGATTTGAGGTCCCGATAAAGTGATATAAATTTTTGTATCACATAATTAGATACATTTAGTAGTAAATTCTTATAATTAATATGAGACTTTATAAATTTGACATAAGTAAAAAAGGAGTCCTTTAGAATTAATTATGGAATTTACAGTAAAAAAGGACACTGATAATGGGTTTGAAGAAACGTATGTAATTTTTATCAGGACTTATGGGTCTCAAAATATTACGAGACTTTGCAAGAAATTCATTTTATGTAAGAATTAATTTATAAAAAAATGTTAGAATCAATAAAAAAAGTGTTTAGAATTTATCTCAAAAATCAGGTATATTTAAGGATACCAATGTAGGAAGTGCCTTGGGATTTATGCCAATTAGTAATTGGACCCAAAGAAGGTCCAATAATGGTATCATTAGCATCCTAATAAGTCCCAAAAAATGTTTTGAAACCCAAATCCAATAATAAATAATTTGAATTTTGAAACAAAGAAAAGAAATTAAGGAAGCTTTAAGAGGAAGGTTAGGGTTGCACATGGTGGGCCCCACATGAGTAGCACAGATGGAGTTCAAGAAATGAGGAAGAGAATATTTTTGCCATGTGATTTTATCTCAAATTTGGTTTCTAGGGCAAGCCAAGATCAAGAGAAAATATGGACCATTGAATTAAATAGTGTTTAAGTGCATCTTGGCCTTTCTTTTTCCATACGATTTTTCAATAAATATCCTCCCCTTTTCTGCCCAAAACTGTGGCTCTTAAACTTTTGGGGGCTTGAACTTAGGATTTTTATGGAAGAAACTTGAGCTTTACCTAGGGTATATATGCTGTCCAAAACCCTAGATGAAAGAAGAAAGAATAAGTTAAAGTTAGAACTATGAGATTAATGTTTAAATAAGTTAGTTTAGATTATTGGTTATTGAATCAAGTTAATATTCTTGACTTTTCCATAAAAGAGACCTTTTGGTATGCACTATTCATGATAAAGGGAGATGGAATTTCAATGATCTAATGCTTCCATTGAATTTATATGATGATTTTGTGTAGGATTGGATAGGTTTGGAACATTGGAAGCATTGGATTGAAAGTTCTAGTTTTTGGAAGTCTTCTTTATTACTGTTCACATGCACGGACAGTGATTGGAATTTCATGATTTTGATGCTTCCAATGGTTTTAAAATGAAGAGTTGTGTGGTGTAAAGTAGAGAAACAAGTATGGGACGCATTGGAATCAAAATGAGAATTTTTAAAAGAAAAAGGAGAGTTATTCAATTCTATCTAGAATAGTATGGAGTTGCTGGAATTTGGGAATTATGAGTTCATAAATGAATTTGGAGGGCCAAATTGTGTAGGGTAATGTCAAGACATCAATTGATTCAAATGTTGAGTCAATTAGTAAAGATTAAGGAATGTTATTTTACTTAAGTATGCTCAATGTTCAAGGAAAGATAGATTGTAATAAATGGATGATGATGATGATGTGAAATGAGGATTTTAATTGTATGCTCAAAAGAGGGCAGCCACACATCAAGAAGAAGTAAGAAGTAAGAGGCAAAGACAAAGTAAAGGAAATTCAAGCATGTGAGGTAGAAAATTATCCTAAACTTGTATGTATTGGATATTATGCCTGATTGTGCTATGACTATGTTGAATTGTGTTGCATATGTGTATATTATTGAAACTCTATGCTATGATTACTTTGGTAAATTATATTTCATATCTTACATGGAAGCACGCACATTACACAATGTTGATACTTTCACAAGCAAGCACAAGCATTTACATTAATGCATACATTCTTTAGTATCGTTTGCTACTAAAATTTACCTAGAAATCTCACCCCATCCATTTAATCCCAATCTCAGTAGGTTCATGTACAATGAAAGAAGATGAAGAAGCATAAAGAGAAGTTAGGGATTGGATAGTATAAATGTAATATGATGAATATGTCAAATCCTAATTTTTTCCTATATGTATAATACTGATAGAGGAAAGAGGTTTGGAAAAGATTATGACGATGATCAAAAGAAATAATAGAGGTTAAATGAGTCTTGAAGGAAGAAAGGGACCTAAATAAAAATTAGAAAATTTAAAGGCCAAAAGTTAAAGTATAAACAAAAGTTAGGCCAAAAGTGGTAATTTTCAAAAGTTAAGGGACTTAAATGTAATTAAGTAAAAAGTTCAAGGGCAAAATTGTAATTATGGAAAGGTCAGCACAAAAAGGGTTACAACTGCCTGGAAGTATTTCAGTTCCATATTCCGTCAGTACATAAAGGAAAATATGCTGGTTAATCTAGCATGGTACATAAATTTTATTAGGGCTCCAGACAATAGATATTTATCTGAAGTCTAAAAGTTATATAAAATTTTATTAGATTTTATGGACTTCATATATAAGTGTGAGAATTATAGGAAAGTGTGCCCTACAGTGTCAGATATCCTGGATCTAACAGAACCACGGAAGGAGTTCTGTATAAAAAGTTATCCCCATATTAGTGAATTTTGACGGGAGTTTGATAACATTCGTGATCCGATAATGGAACTTATCGGTATGTAAGCCTAGATAGAATGAGATCAAATGACCTCATATATAGGCCCATGATGACATCAAGGTGGGACCAAAACCTAGTGTACCAGTCCATCAGCAGAAGGAAGCAGTGTCCAAAAAAGAGTGTGAAATTATGAAAATGCCCCTAGATGCCTATATTGTACCAAAGATAGATTGAGAGCATTTTTGTCATTTGGGAGAGGCTGAAAATGTGGCACATGGTATAAATATGATTAGTTGAGCCAGTATGTGCCCTGAGGCAGTACAAAGAGGGGTGAAATGACAATTATGCCCTTAGGGTTAATAAGGTACAAGCAAGGACACCAAGGGTATTTTGGTCACTTCCCAAGGGATGGATGCAGAAAAATATTCAATATAACCATGCCAATGGTATGAGAAACCTAGACATTGATTTCCAGGACATAATACATATCCTAGCATATTATAAAAATTAGGAATAGAAAATTGTCCGGTTGTTGTGAAACTGCTCCGATCGGTACCGGATTAGACTGGAATTTTTCTAGAGGCTTCCTTACATGAGAATTTCACCATATACCCCCATGAGGTGTCCCATGGGTTGTCCCTTATGATGTCATAATTATTCTTTTCAGAAAAAGTTAAATCCAAGATCAAATAGTGCACAAAGTAATCTTGGCCACTGATTTTCCATGAATTTTTCTATAAATACCCCATCAAATATGGTCCAAATTGTGATTTTGTGATACCTTGGGGAAACTCAAGCTAAGGCAAAGAAGATTCAAGGTTCCAAAGTTGAAGCAAGCTAGAGATTAAAGGTAAGCAATCTATCCTAGCTTATTTTCCTTTGATTTGGGAGCTTGAACTTAGGGTTTTCATGGGAGAAAAGTTGAGTTTTCTCTAAGGTGTTGTGCTTCCCAAAAACCTTAGATGAAAGGGAAAAGAAGAAATTAAAGTTAGAAACGTATGATTGAAGCTTAAACGAACTAGTTAAGTGGTTGGTTGTTGAATCAAGTTGATATTCTTGAAGGTGCCATAGTTGAACTTATTCGATCTGCACTGTTCATGAGGGAAGGAAATGGAATTTCAGTGATTTAATGCTTCCATTGAATTGATATGATGAGTTTGTGTACGATTGGAAAGGTTTTGAACCTTGGAAACATTAAAATATTAAGGTTATAGTCTTTGAGATTCCTTACGATTACTGTTCACTCACATGAACAGCGATTGGAATTTCATGATTTTGATGGTTCCAATGGTTTTAAAATGAAAAGTTGTGTGGGGTAAAGTGGAGAAATAAGTATGGGAAGCATTAGAATCAAAATGAGAATTTTTGAAAGAATTGTATGCATATGTTCAGTTCTATATAGCAGGCCATGAAGGAGCTAGAATTTCATTATTATAAGCTCATAAATGGATTCAAAAGATGAAATTGTGTAGGGCAAAGTCAAGACATCAATTGATTAAAAGGCCAAGTCCATTAGTTAAGATTAAGGAAAATAAGTGAGCCTAATGTTCAAGAGGAAGTTATTTTAGTTAAAGTGAATTTAATGCTCAAGGAAATTAGATGATGATGGATGAATGGTTATGTGATGTTAGGGATTGATTGATATGCTCCAAAAGAGGAAGCCACATATCCAAGATAAGTGAGAAGAAAGAAGCAAGATAAAGTGAAAGAAATCAAGTATATGAGGTAGTAAACTTATCCTAAACTTGTATGCATTGAATGTTTTGCTTGAATGTGCTATGGCTTTGTTGAATTGTGTTGCGTATGTGTTTATGTATGAAGCTCTGTTGCTATTATTACTTTGGCCAATTGTATTTCTTATGTTACATAGAAGCATGCATATTACACAATGTTAACACTTTCACAAGCAAGCACAGGTATCTACATTAATGTATGCATTATTTAGTAATGTTTGCTACTAAGATTTCCCCAGAAATCTCAGTGCTTTTAATGTAAATCCAATCCCACAGGTTTGTGAATAATAAAAGAGGATGATGAAGCATGAAGAAAAGCTAGGGATTGGATGGTATATATGTTATGTAAATGTGTAATGTTGTTGCATAACCCATGTAAGTAGTGATGGTCATGATGTAAAGAAAAATAGTAAATGATGGAATAAAGTATGAAATTTTACAGACATTTAGATGACATGCCAAGCTTCGTTTTGACACCAACAACGCCTTATTTTGATGTCTTTACAAAGAGAACTAATTTTCCAAATTAAGGAACCAGAATTTGTTTTTAGAATTTTTGACCAAATGAACAGTGATCTTTGGCTAAAAAAATGTATTAATTGATGAGTCATTTTGTCTAGAAATTATTTTTTTATTAAATTTCAAGATGTTATCTTCAAGTAGCTTTTTGAACCACTTCAGTTTGATTTTTCTATAATTAATTATGATATTTTGAAGTTTGTTGTGTAATCTGGAATACTATATAAACAGTAACCTGAGAAAAAGTAAAATTCCAGATTTGGTAATGGACTTTCAAGGTCTTGTAAGTGGTTCCAAATGCTACTGAATGGTCACTAAGATGTATAATGAATGGTCACTAAGATGTATAAAAGTAAGGATGTTACATAATATATGAATTATTGTATGTAATAATATTATACGACCAGTTTGAGCAACAATGTTCATGATGCAATGAAAAATAGTAAATAGTAGAATAAATGTATGAAGTTTTTCAAACATTTAGTTAACATGCCAACCTTCATTTTGATACTAAGAATGCCTTATTGTGATGTATGTACAAAGAGAATGAATTTTCTAAAGTTGGGGACCAGAAACTGTTTCCTATAAATTTTGACTAAATAAATAGTAAATGTTGACATTAGAGTTGACTTAGTTTACTAGTCAATTGGTATGAGGAAGTAGTTTTTCTTTAAATTTCATTATGTTGTCTTCTTGTAGCTTTTTGAACCTCTTCATTTCAGTTTTTCTAGAATTACTTATGATTTTTTTAAGTTCATCACTGAATATGGAAATACCATATGAACATTAACTCGTGAACAGTGAAATTCCATATTTAGCTAATGGACTCCAATGATCATATAAGTGGTTCTAATGCTATATAATGGTCCAAAATACGTATGAAAGTATGGTGTTACATTTTTTCTTTAGCTATATCCACAGTGGCACGTGGTATACAGGTGTCATTGGCTAAAATGGGATTTTGGATTTTTTCTTATCTTTCTATAAATTTTTTCACTCCCTCTCCTTATAAGGGCACGTGAAGGAAAGCTTTGACTCCAAATAAGGCACATTTTATCTCTAAAAATTCCTAAATTCAAGAGCTTCATTTTACATATAATTTGTATTTTTTGAAGCATAAAAAGATCATTTATTTTTCTCTTTTTTAGGGTCTCAATGCTATTTTTTAGTATCTTTGTGTTTAAAAAATACTAAAATATTTCTAAACACTCATTAATTCTCTTGTGAATATATGTGAGTTTAATGATTTCTAATTGCACTGAAACAAAAGATTTATTATTTTGATTGTTGGATCCATTGGAGAACCTACAGCTAATTATGAACCTACAGGCGAGGATTCAGAAAATAGATGAGATATTGGTTCTTAAACCTCATTGCAATGATCCAAGCATGTAGAGACATAGGTGACTCTAAGTGAAGCATAGAATAGGAATTTGCTCTCTTGGGTAAGAACCCTTGAGTGACAACCTGGAATGAATGGATCTTGAACAGGGTATAAAGGAATAGATAAACAAAAAGATTCATTAAATATTAATGACACCTAGTCCATCTACTAATGTTGAAACCCTACAAGACTTGAAGAAATAATCTAAATTTCTTTGTGAAGAAATTAAATATTAATTGCATAAAAAATCATTTGCCAATTTGCTTCAAGAAAATGAAGAATCTATAGGAGCTAATCAAAACGAGAAGGGACACATGATTCTTGAAGTCTTGCCAAACAACAGTTATGAGAACTTATCCAAATTTAGTTTTCAGAGCAGGAGTCTTATCCCGATTAGAGATATATTTTATTTAAAAATTAACTTTTAGAATGAAGAGGAATTTTTTCTCAAGAAAAACTCAATTTAGTTGTCCCATTTCTCAAATAAAAAGACAACATAACCATAATGCAATAAGAGTAAGAAAGAAGTATAAGTCAAATATTCTTTGTGAGTGGTAACACTTAGAAAATAAGTCTTCTAAGGAGGGCATTGCATACTCCTTTTGAATTGGAGGTCTTAGAAAATTAGTCCTCTAGGAGTATCTTAAGCACTATTTGAGTAAAAGCTTTTAAAATAATAATATTTTTTAGAGCATCATGTGCTTTATTTGAGTAGGAGCTCTTGAAGAATTAGTCTACTAAGATTCATTTATGAGCTTGTAGATTAATGTGCTTGTATGGAGTTCTTGATAGATAGTAATGATATTGCTAGAATTTGTGTGATGGGAGGTACACATCTATTCTCTTTATCATAGACCAAATAATATTGTTATCCTTATAATCAGGAATAATACAAGCACATGACATTGTATACTAGAATGTGCTATATCATTGATACTTGTTATTGGTTTAAATAATAAAACCACATAAATGTGGGTATGTTAGACTTCAATATTAGTGTTTTGATGATGACAATTAATTGAGAAAGAATTTCAAAAGATTTCAAAAAGAACATTTATCGATAAGGTAAGTTATTCGATAAATAAGAAAAAACTTTTGAAGAAAAATATATTTTCTGAAAGGTATTTATCGAAGACTTAATCAATAAAAACTCCAATAAATTTATCAAATGAGATTTATGAAAATTTGGAGTCATATATTCTTAAAAATAAAATTATTTGAAGCTCTATTTGATAAGTGGATTTATCGTATAAGCCTTCGATAAGTTTTGAAAAGACTCCATTTGTTTATGATAAGTTTTATCGATAAGATATTTGATTAATCAACTCTAATTTTAAAAGAAACTATTTTGTTTTTAAAGACTCATTTATTGAATGACTATTTGATAATAGTATTTATGGAATAAATTTTTGATAAATAAGGAAAAGTTTATGAGTTTATCAAAAGCATTGATAAATGATTTTGCATATATTCTACCATTTTACTTTTGACATTATGTTTTACAAAATCTTCTCAATTTGATATTTGGAATCTTGGGTCACAAATTTATATAAGATCAAATGAAAGAAAATATAAAGTTGTTTCAAATAAAGATAACTGGAATCATGTCTCTGTTTGTTATTCTTGATGTGATTTGATTGTTTGAAATGTTTTGATAATGATTCAGTTCTTATAATATTTGGTTAATTTGTTTGAATCATCTATTGAGAAAATATTATTCATGAATGTTTCAAAGTGTGATTCATTATGCTCTTATCAATAAGCTATTTAATGGGATATTTATTAAAGAGTTATTCGATAAGATCCTTATGACAAGCTTAAACTGATATATGATTAATACTGTGTGAATGATATTGTTGAGACTATGAATTACTTGAATTTGATTGAATGAATGATCTTCATGAATTATATAGCCTAATCTTATTTGCTTTATTGAATGATCATAAGCTTATAACTTGTTCTAAAGTGATATAACTTTTTTTAAAAGCTTATGAACTGATGATCTTATTTGATGAATGATCTTATGAGATTATTTCCAAATATGATTATGATTTGAGAAAAGATCAATGTAAGTTCAAAGTCCATATTTGAAAAGATTTGTAAAGAATGTTCTTCAGTATTTATCGATAAGATATTCAAAGAGTCCATTTATAAGAACACCTTGATAAATGATGTATTGTAAAATATATTGATAAGTCTAAAAGTATATGTTTGAAAAGAATATTTTTTAAAGAGTTATACGATAACAACATTTATGAAATACCTATTCAGTAAATCATGAACTATCTCTTTATAATTTATTGAAGATTTATCAAATTCATTTTCGATAAGGTTTATTATCGAATAATTGCTCGATAAAATTTTAACTATTTTAAATAAAATTCTTCAGCAATTTATCGAAGACCTTTTCAATAAGGATGTTCTTCGATAAGCTCTTTGATAATTCAAGCAAGTTTGAGAAAAGTGTTTTAAACTAGACTTTATCAGGTTTTGATCTTTAATGCTAAATCATTTGGAAACAATTGCTTTATTCTTACAATGATTATATATCTTTACTAAAGCATATTTCAAGATCATTTACATTTTCAAAGATGAGATCAACTAAAGAGTCAAATTATCCCGTCAGCAATAACGTCTATATTTGATAACTGCAACTTCAATGCTTCAACATATTTATGAAGAACGAAGTATAAAAGAAGAAGTCAAATGAGAAAGTTGAAGAAGTTGGAAAATATAATTAGAAATAACACATGTTGATTATGCACTTTGATTACACTCACTAATTTTGTATCTCCATTTTACTCTGTTTCTCATCTTTTGATCCAAAGCATATCATTTTCTTAGAAGATAGAAATGTAAAAGCTTAAGCTTAAGTGTGTAATAAAATTTACTCTATTGAGAGACTTTCACTTGTATAAATCATTCTCTAACTAAAGTAGATTATTGAGTGTCTATAACCTTATGGGTGTAAGGGGAGTGTGAGGGATTCTCATTAGATAACCTTATGCATTATAAAGGGGAGTCAGAGGGATTCTCACATGAGAATATATATACTGAGGCACCAAGAGCTGACAGAATATTGGAAAATAGTGGAACAATTAGAGGAGCTCTAAGAATTAGACGTAGATCAAGTGGATTGGATCAAACCAGTGTAAATCGACTTGTGCATTCTCTCTTCAATAAGTTCTTCCTATGGTGATATCTTTCTAAACTCAACTCTTTAAACTCATTTTGAATATCTTTAGAGTTTTCCAAAATATTTTAAAATACCCAATTCACCCATCTTTGGTGATACAACCAAAATCAACATTTGATATAAGAGCGGGTTACTTGTTTAAAGGATCTAACGATCTCAAGTGCAAAGATCATGGCTATATTTGATTGTGAAGATCTTTGGCTATATTTTGATATAACTACTCCTGATTTAGAAAAATATGAGTTTTTATATTATAAAATTCAAGTGACCATATTTTTGAAAAATTTTAATTTTGATATGAGGAAAATCCTTTTAAATGATTTTGATTTTAAACTAAGAAAGGATTAGAATAAAAATGAAAAAAAAAATGTTTTCTTTGAACCCTAGAACATTGAAAAATTTTATACAATGCTTTATCAAAAAATGATTATTTCAAAATCAAATAGTGCTCTAATGTTAGAGATATTTTCAATACTCTTGATTCATTTTATTCCTCTAACAATTGTGTTAAAGCCTATAGTGTTGATAGTTCATCAATATCTAAAAGTTACAAATATACTCTTGATGAACAAATAGAACATAGTGCAATAAAAGGACAAGTCATTAAACATCTTCATATCAACATGAAGGAACAAGAGGAAGAAAATATTCAAGAGCTTAATGCATATGAATATGATGAATCATTATTCATATCTCAAAATCTTTCTATGGTAAAAATTTCCAATTCTTTTTATGAGTTTTACAAAATGATTCTTCACATCGAGGAACATTTTGGAACCCTTATCTAATATCAAGCAAGGGAGGTGGCTTCTACACATTTATGAGATTTTGAGAATAATTTTTGAGTCAGGTGACAGATTTCCCTCTATCGACAATTAACCTACTAAAAACCCAATCTTGGCCAATCAAGGAATTAAGCAAATGAATTAAGAAACTATGTTAAGCATTTTGGAATCATCATGTAAACTTAAGCAAGGAATGTTATTTCCACACATTTCACATATTGTAAGCCTAATTTTTTTAGTCAGTGATATATATTTCACACTATTAACACAAATACCTTGTTAAAAACATATTTGTTGCCATTTGAGGGATGAAAATAATGAATCTCACACCCTGATGAGTATTTTAGAATCCTCATATAAAATGACACAACGAAAGTGTTCGTTATGTGTCATATCCCAATTTTTAGGCCTAGAAGCCCAGTATATAGCCTGAAAAAGGGATGCTACTAGACCCTGTTAAGCAGAGATCTAAGTAAATAGAGAAAATTATGCTGATCAGTTGATGCAACACAGAGTTTTAATATAAGGTCCCAAAAGATTTATATTAATTTTTGAAGAAGAAGGAAAATTAATACAATATTCTCTGGACCTCAGAATCAAATGAAATATGGCAGTAAAATCCTATAATTAATATAAGAATTTTTGAAACTGACAGAGCTCAAAAAGGAGTTATGTAGAATTTACAGTGGATTAAAAGACCCCGGGGAATTTCTCAGGAATTGAGCCCATGGAGATAGGGGATCATACAGAGGGTCCAGAATGGCACCTTATAGGCCCAATGATATTTTCAGATAAATATGTGGACCAAGGCTAATAAGGACCGAGAAAAATGAAGAATTACGAAAATGCCACTGAAGGTATGCCACTGTGTTGTGTCATTGAGTAAGAGTCAGATGAAGGGCATTATGATCGTTTGACTAAGGTTAGATAGTTAAGAAAGGGTATCTGGATAGCTGACCAGGGTCAAGAGATACTCTGGTAAGATATAGAAATATAACAGTGTTCCTATAAGTACTAAAAAGGAGCTAAGGGCATTATGGTAATTTACTAAGGATGTTCCACAATGCGCCACATGGCATGATTATAATAAAAGAAGAAAAGCAAAGGACACATGGCATGATTAGATAAAAAGGAGAAAAAGCAAGAGGACATGTGGCACGATCTCGACCGTCCATTCAGGGAAAAGACTCTGGAACTCTCTGGAAAAGTTGAGTCAGCTGGTGAGGTGTCCCAAGGTGTAACATCCTTACTTTCATATGTCTTAGAGACTATTCAGTAACATTTAGAACCACTTACAAGACCTTGGAAGTCCATTAGCCAAATCTGGAATTTTACTCTTTCTCGGGTTACTGTTTATATGGTATTTCAGATTACATAATGAATTTCGAAAAATCATAATTAATTCTAGAAAAGTCAAAATGAAGTGGTTCAAAAAGCTAAGTGAAGATAACATCTTGAAATTTAAGGTAAAAATAATTTTCAGACCAAATGATTAGCCAATTGATACAGTTTATTCGTTGAAGTTTACTGTTCATTTGGTCAAAAACTCTGGAAACAGATTCTGGTCCCTTACTTTGGAAATTCATTTATCTTGATATACACATCCAAATGAAATGTTATACCTATGCACTTAAAGATCTGGATGTGTAATACATTATCATAAAATTTCATGAACTAATTCCTTCATTTCAGTTTCTTTTCTTTCATTTTCAGGTCAAACTAAAGCCACAACAAAACTGCTTCAGGACCTACATTTTTACCATTTCAGTTTCTTTTCTTTCATTTCCAGTAATTGTTTCAGCATGAACAAGCTATCAAATAAGCTTCTTAACATTCATGTACATCATGTACATATGTCATAATTATTACATACAAGTTTATCACATAAACAGACACCTTACATGGCATTTACATATATGGACAATTTATAGTATATTCTAAAATCTCAATACTTCACTTCCTTTCTTCCATTCTTTAGCTCTTCTTAATGCATACCTTTTCTTCATGCTTGACCTAAATTGGTTGGTTATGGGAGAGTGAGATTCTAGGGAATCTCAGTAGCAAACATTACCACTTAAATATGCAAGATGGATGCTAATGCATGATATGTAATTTCATTAATCTTGCTTTGATTAGTGACATGCCAACATGCTACAAACTTTTACATAAAGTGCATGGCCATGGAAACATGTTATTCACAATACATTCAACATCATTTATCATGTCACAACATCATTCAAATAACATATACATGTCAACACATAAGCATACCACATCAAGCACAAAAAGAGGTAAGTTGACTACCTTGCACTTAAGCTTTCCTCTTGACCTTTAGCCCTGGTTCCCTAGCTTTCCAACCATGAAGCCTTTATGTCCATCACTTCCCAACATCTTCTTGGATGTTTCATGGTCCTAAACACATTCATATTCATCATATAACTCATTAGGACTCATCAAATCCAACCATGTTCAAGACTAACTTTGTTACACTCTTTATTGTCATAACTTTCTCTAATTTTCACTAATCCACTTGGCACTTGAACTAATTGATGTCTTGAATTTACCCTACACAATTTCATCTTTTGAATCCACTTATGAGCTTCGAATCATGAAATTCCAGCTCCTTGATGGCCTGCTGTACATAACTTAACATAAGCATACAATTCTTTCAAAAGTTCTCATTTTGATTCCAATGCGTCCCATACTTGTTTCTCTACTTTACCCCACACAACTTTTCATTTTAAAACCATTGGAACCATCAAAATCATGAAATTCTAATCACTGTTCATGCGAGTGAACAGTAACCATAAGGAATCTCAAAGACTACAACCTTGAGATTTTAATGTTTCCAAGGTTCAAAACCTTTCCAATCCTACACAAAATCATCATATAAACTCAATGGAAGCATTAAATCATTGAAATTCAACTTCCTTCCCTCATGAACAGTGTATACCAAACAGGGCACACCATGGAAAAGTCAAGAATATCAATTTGATTCAACAACCAACCACTTAACTAGCTTGTTTAAGCTTCAATCATATGGTTCTAACTTTAATTTCTTCTTTCCCCTTTCCTTTAAGGTTTTTGGGAAGAACCTTCCCTTAGAGAGAACTCAACTTTTTCCCCATGAAAACCCTAAGTTCAAGCTCCCAAATCAAAAGAAAATAAGCTAAGAAAGATTGCTTACCTTTAATCTCTAGCTTGCTTGAACTTTGGAACCTTGAATCTTCTTTATCTTGGCTTGAGTTTTCATTTTACAAGAGTTTCCCCAAGGGTCCATGAAGCTACAGTTTGCTGCAGAATTGGAGGGGTATTTATAGCCAAAATCCAAGAAAAATGAATGGCCAAGATTGATTTGGTTACTATTTGATCTAAAGGCCCATATTTAATCTTGGATTTAACTTTTTCATAAAGTAATAATTATGACATCATGTGGAACCCATCAAGGGACACCTCAAGGGGTTAGGTGGGGTGCTCATAGTGTAAGGAAGCTTCTGAAAAAATTTTAGTCCAATCCAGTACCGATCGGTGCAGTTTCACAGCAACCAGACTATTTTCTGTTCCTAATTTTTTATAATATACCAGGATATGTATTCTGCCCTAGAAATCAATGTCTAGGCTTCCCACACCATTGACATACCTGTACTGGCCACAACTTAATTACAGATCCCTTGGGAAATTACCAAAATACCCTTGGTGTCCTTTCTTGCACTATATTAAACCTAAGTGCATAATTGTCATTTCACCCCTCTTTGTACTGCCTCAGGGCATATATTGGCTCAACTAATCATATTTATACTATGTCCCACATTTTTAGCCTATCCCAGATGGCCAAAATGCCCTTCATCCATCCCTGGTACAATATGGGCATCCAGGGGTATTTTCGTAATTTTGCACTTTTTCTGGCATTGGCCCCTTCTACTGATAGACTGGTACCCTGGGTTTTGGGCCTCCCTTGGCGTCATTATGGGCCTATATATGAGGTCATCTGATCTCATTCTATCCAGGCTTACATACCGATAAATTCCATTATTGGATCACGGGTGTTATCAAACTCCCGTCAAAATTCACTAATATGTGAATAACTTTTTATACAGAACTTCTTCTAGAGTTCTGTCAGATCTAGGATATTTGACACTGTAGGGCACACTTTCCTGTAATTTGCCCACTTATATCTGAAGTCCATGAAATCTGATAAAATTTCAGATAACTTTTAGACTATCAGATAAATATCTGTTGTCTGAAGCCCTACTAAAATTTCTGTATCATGTCAGATTATCCAGCATACCTTCCTCTATTTACTGATGGAATATGGGACTAAAATACTTCTTGGCAGTTATAACCCTTTTCGGGCTGATCTTTCTATAATTACAATTTTGCCCTTGAACTTTTCTCTTAATTATATTTATATCCCTAACTTTTTGGATATTTACATTTAGGTCCCTAAACTTTTAGAAATTACAACTTTTGGCCCAACTTTTGTTTCTACTTTAACTTTTGGCCTTTAAACTTTTCCAATTTTCGTTTAGGTCCCTTTCTTCCTTCAAGACTCATTTAACCTTTATCATTTCTTCTGATCTTTGTCATAATCCTTCCTAAACCTCTTTCCACTATCAGTACTATATAGATAGGGAAAAATTAGGATATGACACAAGGGCCCCACTATTGCGCATACCCCTGAGGTGTCCTGGATGATGTCATTAGTGGTGAGTCATTAGGGAGGGTGATGTCATTGTGATGATGCAGGCAAAGCTTCTTGAGGAAGCAAGCAATATGAGCCATTCATCACGAATCAATCTGGACCATTCATTCCACCTCCTATCACCTATAAATAGGCCATTACCCTCCCATTTGAAGGCACACCACAGATCTAGCAAGAAAAGGAAGAGAAAGAAGAGAGAAAGAGAGAAAGAGAGAAGGAAAGAAAGAAATGAATGAGTTCTGGTGGAGCCAAGAGCAGTCTAAGGAGCCGAGGGACTGGGCAAAGCTTAGGAATAAGGTAAGAAAGTTATCTAGTCCCTGCTCTAATAAATTAGAGGATTCCTCTTAGTAGTTAGAATAGAGAAATATCTCTATTAATAAAGGTAGCTAAAGGTAGAAAGAAAGACAGGGGAATGTCAGAATAAGGATATCACCCCTAGTTAAACATGAGTTAAATAGAGCTATGCTGATAGAATAATAATGAAGATATTATTATGCTATGTATAGGCTCTAACCTATCGAAATAATGAACCTTAGAGCAAAGGCTAAGAGCTAGAAGAAAAGCTACATGTCAGGTAGTAAACTTATCCTAAACTTGTATACATTGAATGTTATGCTTAATGTGCTATGGCTTTGTTGAATTGTGTTGAACATGTGCTTATGTATGAAGCTCTGTTCCTATGATTACTTTGGCCAATTGTATTTCATATGTAACATGGAAGCACAAGTATTCACATTAATGCATGCATTGTTTAGTACCGTTTGCTACTGAGATTTCCCCATAAATCTCACCCCTTCCATATCAATTCAATTACAGCAGGTCTTCTCAAGATGGAGGAGATAAAGATGCATGAAGATATGTTAATTGCTTAGTATGATTGATATGTGATTCATGTATGTATAATTGCTGGAAATTGTCACTGTGAACAGAAACTCATAGTGAGGCAGTGACATTCGAGCTGTAATTATAAATAGTAAATGATTGAATAAATGTATGATATTTTTTCAGTAAATAGTATACATACCAAGCTTCGATTTGATATATAGAAAGTTTCATTTGGATATCTACACATAAAGATATGATTTATCAAAGTTGGGACCAGAATGCTGGAATTAGGGACAAGATGTTGGATGAATAGTAAACTTCAGACTTTGACCAAAGTTGACCTGGTAAAGGCATGGTCAACAAGTCATTTTTTCCTAAAGTATCATTATGTTAGATTCGTGTAGCAATTTGAACCACTCCATTTCAATTTTTATATAATTAGTTATGATTTTTCTAAGTCAGGACACTCCGCTGGAATTCGCACAGTGAACAGTACTCGCTGGGAGTAAAATTCTAGATTATATGATTTGACTTCAACAGCCTTGGAAGTGGTTTCAAATACTACTGTTTGGTCCCTAAGATGTAAGAAAAGGAGGATGTTATATTATGCATTTACAAGATGCTAAGCTTTACTTTTAAACCTGTAATACAAAATTCACAGTATCTACCATTACATTGTTAAAAAGTTATTATGCACATTCGAGTATCAAATGACTGAATTTTGCAACTCTAATTTTTATTTTGGAATCATATGTAAAATCAAATAAGGAAGGTGGTTTGAACGCATTTATGAGATAGTAAGCATAATTTTTGAGCAAGTGAGACTATTTCCTTATTAAAAATGCAGTTGTGGTCATCTGTAAGGACAAATGAATGAATTTCCAACTCTATGGAGCATTTAGAATCCTCATGTAAAATTAAACAAGTAGGTGGGTTTCACAAATTCTAGAGATTCAAAGTCTGATTTCGGAGTTTGTGAGATAGATTTCATGGAATATCCTTCTTTTTTTACATTTCAAGGACCAAATGGTAGCATCTGGAACAACTTTTCAGGCTATTGAAGTCAAATTACACAATCTACAATTTTACTCTCTCGAGTACTGTTCACTATGTAAATTCCAGAGGAGTGACCTGACTTTAAAAAATCATAATTAATTCTAGAAAAATTGAAATGAAGTCGTTCAAATTGCTACATGAAGCTAACTTAATGATCTTTCAGGAAAAAATAACTCGTTGACCACGCCTTGACCAAGTCAAGGTCAGACAATGTCTGAAGTTTACTATTTATCTAGCATTTTTCCCTAATTCTAGCATTTTGGTCCCAACTTTACATAACATTTGTACTATCCAATCCCCAGCTTCTCTCCATGCTTCTTCAATCCTCTTCTAACATACCTGTGGGGTTGGGATTAAATGGAAGGGGATGAGATTTCTGGGGAAATCTCAGTAGCAAATGAAAACCATATAATGTATGCAACTATATGCTTGATGTTACTATGTGTGTACTTCATAATCATGTTTGCATAATGATAACATACATGCTTCCATGTTACTTAATTATAACATATGGCTATATCATAAAAAGAAACAGAGCATTACTTAATCATACATGCTTCACATTATCAAAGTAAGTAAACATCACATAAAACATCCAAGCAACATAAGCATACAAGTAAGTTTACTACCTAACATGGAGCTTTTCCTCTAGTCCTTAACTTTGCTCTAAGGTTCCTTCTTTTCATAAGTCAGAACCTTATTCCTAAGTTTGTCCAGTCCCTAAGCTCCTTAGACTGCTCCTAGCTCCACCAAAACTCCTCATTTCTTTCTCTTCCTTTATTTATTTCTCTCTTTCTCTCTTCTCTCTTCTTTCTCTTCTTTTTGCCATGCTTGGCTGTGAATGGAATGGAAGGAGGGGTGGGCTATTTATAGTTGAGAGGAGGTGGAATGGATGGTCTAGATTGAATCGCGATGAACGACTCAGATCGCTTAGCTTCTTCATGAAGTTTTGCCTATATCATCATGATGACATCCTCCTCCTCAATGACTCATCAAAGTGACATCATCCATGTGACACCTCACATGCTAGGTGGCACAATAGTGGGGCCCTTGGGATACCTCACCAGCTGACTCAGCATTTCCAGAGAATTCTAGAGTCTTTTCCTGGAATGAATGGCAGAGATTGTGCCACTTGTTCTTTTGCTTTTTCTCCTTTTCCTAGAATCATGCCATGTGTCCTTAACTTGTCTTCTTTTCCTAGAATCATGCCATGTGGTGCCTTGTGGGTCCCATGAGGACACCTTTTCTGCAACCTCATGGTCTAAAGCTTTATCTGATTATTTTTTCCACTTCTATCCTTAACCGAGTAACTTTACTTTATTGAAAAGTAATAAAATATTATTTTAATGTCACTTAAACCCCCACAATCACTGGGCCACGTTTTTGGACCCTTGAAATGTCATCTTGGATTTCTAACCATGCTAAAGCACTCTGGTAGCTCAATTCCCAAAAAATACCTTTAGTAAATCACCAAAATACCTCCAGGGACTTTCACTATTTACGATTTAGTCCCTGAACTCTCATTATTTACAGTTTAGTCCCTAAATATTATTTATATATGGGACTTTTGCTCAATAGGGCCTGGTAGTATCCCTTTTTCAGGCAAATACTAGGCTTCTAGGCCCAAAAATTGGGATATGATATTTCACTTTATCGATAGTAATATTACTAAACATGCATTTATAGCTATTCAAAGGATCAAAGGAATGAATTATGTACCTCGATGAGTATTTTGGAATCCTCTTATAAAATCAAGCAAGGGAGGCGGCGTCCACGCATTTCTCAGATATGGAGCATGATTTCTGATTCAAAAGATAGATTTTTGTCTATCGACAATTACCTTGCTATAAATACACTTGTGGCCAATTGAGGGATCAAACGAATGAATTGAGAAACTTCGTTGAGCATTTTTGAATCATCATGTAACATTTAGCAAGGAATGCAATTTCTACACATTTTAGAGATTGTAAGCCAAATTTTTTTGGCAATGATACATATTTCACTCTATCGATATTTACCTGGCTTAAACCACGTTTATCGCTATTCGAGGTACTAAATGAATGAATCTAGCACCTCAATGAGCTTTTTTGAATCCTCATGTAAAATGACGTAAGGAAAGTGGTTTCTACGCATTTACGAGATGCTAAGTTTTACTTATGAGATGTAATACAAAATTCACTATATCAACTATGACGTTGCTAAAAACTTATTTATGGGTATTCGAGGTATCAAACGAATGAATTTCATAACTCCAATTGGTATATTGGAATCATATGTAAAATACAACAAGGAAGGTGGTTTGAACGCGTTCCCAAGATATTAAGCATAATTTTTGAGCTAATGAGACACATATGACTTTATCAACTATTTCCTTGTTTAAAAAGCAGTTGTGGGCATCAATAGGATACAAACAACTCAATGGAGAATTTTGGAATCCTCATGTAAAATTAAGCAAGGAGGTGGATTTCACATATTGCAGAGATTTGAAGCCTAATTTTAGAGTCAATGAGACATATTTGACTATATTTAGAGCAACATTATTGAACATGCATTTATGACTATTTGAGGGATCAAACAAATGAATTATGTAGCTCCATGAGTATTTTGGAATCCTCATATAAAATCTAGCACAGGAGGTAGCTTCCACACATTTATGAGATATTGAGCATAATGTCTGAATCAGGAGATATATTTTACTCTATCGACGTTACCTTTCTAAATATACATTTATTCAAGGGAAGAAACGAATTAATCTTGTACCTAGATGAGCATTTTTGAATCCTCATCTAAAATGACTCAAGGAAAATGGTTTCTACACATTCACGATATTTTAAGCTTTACTTTTGAGCTTGTAATACAAATTTCACTCTGCCAACTACTATGTTGCTAAAAACTTATTTACGGTCATTTGAAGCATTTTTGAGATAATAAGCATAATTTTTGAGCTAGTGAGACACATATCACTCTATCGACTATTTCCTTGTTAAAAATGCAATAGTGGCGATCAATTGGAGATAAACGAATGAATTGTGCAACTATATGGAGGATTTTAAAATCTTCACGTAAAATTAAGCAAGGAGCTGGTTTTACAATTCTAGAGATTCAAAGCCTAATTTTGGAGTCAGTGAGACATATTTCACTCCATTGATAGAAACATTGCTACACATGCATTTATGGCTATTCGACGGATCAAATGAATAAATTATGCACCTCGATAAGCATTTGGAATCCTCACGTAAAGTCAAGCATAGGAGATGGCTTTATTTTTGGGATATTGAGCATAATTTCTAAGTTAAGAGACATGTTTCACTCTCTCGACAATTACCTTGCTAAAATTGCACTTGTGGCCACTCTAGGGATCAAACGAATGAATTAAGAAACTTCGATGAGTATTTTTTAATCATCATGTGACATTCAGCAAGGAATGTGGTTTTCACACATTCTAGAGATTATAAGACTATTTCTTTAGTCAGCAATACATCATTCACTCTCTTAACGATTACCTTGCTAAAAACACGTTATTCACCATTCAAGATATGAAATGAATGAATCTCATATCATGATGTGATTGTTGAAATTGTAATACAAATTTCATAGTAACGACCACCATATTGCCAAAAACTTATTTATTGCCATTCGAGGTATCAAACGAATGAATTTTGCAACTCCACAGCATTTAGGAATCAAATAAAAAATAAAGCATGGAAGGTGGTTTGGACGCATTTCTAAGAAAGTAAGCATGATGTTTGGGCTATTGAGACACATCTCACTCTGTCGATTATTTCCTTGTTAAAAATGAAGTTGTGGCCATCTGTGGGAAACAAATGAATGAATTTCATAACTCTATGGAGAATTTTGGAATCCTTATGTAAAATTTAGCAAGGAGGTAGTATTCACACATTCCAGAGATTCAAAGCCTAATTTTGGAGTCACTGAGACACATTTCACTCTATTGAAAATAAAATTGCTAAACATTCTTTTATGGTGATTCAAGGGATCAAACAAATGAATTTTGTACCTCTATTAGCATTTATAATCCTCATGTAAAATCTAGTATGGGTAGCAGCTTTCACACATCTCTGGGATATTGAGCATAATGTCTAAGTCATGAGACATATTTAACTCTATCGACAATTACCTTTCTAAAGTTACATTTATCGCCTTTCGTTGGAAGAAATTAATTAATCTCGCACCCAGATGAGCATTTTGGAATCCTTATCTAAAATGACTCAAGGAAAGTAGTTTCTACGCATTTACAAGATTCTAAGCTTTACTTTTGAGATTGTAATACAAATTTCACTCTATCAACTAGTATGTAGCTAAAAACTTATTTATGGTCATTCGAGGTATCAAACGAATGAATTTCATATCTCCAATGAGCATTTTGAAATCATATGTAAAATCAAAGAAGGAAGGTGGTTTGAATGCATTTTCAAGATAGTAAGCATAATTTATGAGCTAGTGAGACACATCACTTTATTGACTATTTCCTTGTTAAAAACGCAGTTGTGGCAATCTGTGGGAGATAAACGATAAACTTCACGTACAACTATATAGAGGATTTTAAAAACCTCATGTAAGCTTAAGCAAGGAGGAGGTTTTCACACATTCTAGAGATTTAAAGACTGCTTTTAAAGCCAGCCAGACATATTTCACTTTATCGACAATAGCATTGCTAAAAATGCATTTATGGCTATTCGACATATCAAATGAATGAGTTATGCACCTTGATGAGCATTTTAGAATCCTCACATCATATCAAGCATGGGATATGGCTTTATTTATGTGATATTGAGCATAATTTCTAAGTCACAAGACAAATTTCACTCTCTTGACAATTACCTGCTAAAAATGTACTTTTGGCCATTCGAGGGATCAAAAAAATAAATTAAGAAACTCTATTGAGCATTTTGGAATCATCATGTAACGTTAAGGAATGTGGTTTCCACACATTTTGGAGATTGTAAGCCTAATTTTTTTAGTCAATGATACATATTTCACTCTCTTGACAATTACCTTGCTAAAAACATGTTTGTTTCCATTCGAGAGATTAAATGAATGAATCTAAGACCACGATGAGCAAGATGGAATCCTCACGTAAATTTACACAAGAAAAGTGGTATCTACTCATTTATGAGGTACTAAGCTTTACTTTTGAGTATGTAATACAAATTTCATAGTATCGACCATCAAGTTGCTAAAAACTTATTTATGACCATTCGACTTATCAAATAATGAATTTTGCAACTCCAATGAGCATTTCAGAATCAAATATAAAATAAAGTAAGGAAGGTGGTTTAAACACATTTTTTACATTATAAGCATATTTTTTAGCTACTGAGACACATCTCACTCTATTGACTATTTCCTTATGAAAAACAAAGTTGTGGACATCCGTGAGAGACAAACAAATAAGTTTCACAACTTTATGGAGAATTTTGGAATCCTAACGTAAAATTAAGCAAGGAGGTGGTTTTCGCACATTCCAAAGATTTGAAGCCTGATGTTAGAGTCAGTGAGACAGACTTCACTTTATCGGCAGTAACATTGCTAAACATGTGCAACACCTTACTTTTCTACATCTTAGGGACTATTCGATAGTATTTAGAACCACTTACAAGTCTATTGAAGTTCAATTACAAAATCTAGAATTCCCAATCTTCACTGGTACTATTTATATGGTAATTCCAAATAAAGTGTTGAACTTTAAAAAATGATAATTAATTCTAGAAAACTCAAAATGAAGTGGTTAAAAGGCTACATGAAGCTAACATATTGAAATTGAATATAAAAACAAATCTCATACCAAATACTTAGCCAATCAGTACAGTTTAATTGTTAAAGATTATAGTTTCTTTGGTCAAAATTTGTGGAAAACAGTTTCTGGTCCTCAACTTTAAAAATTTTGTTCTCTTTGTATAGATGTCGGAATAAGGTATTCTTAGTGTCAAAACCAAGCTTTACATGTTAAATAATTATTGGTAATATCATATATTTATTATAACATTTACAATTTTTAGTTACATCTCATATGTCACTGTCTCCGCACGAGTTACTGTTCACAGTGACAAATTTCATCAACTATCTTTTCATACATATACACATACATCATGCAACTAATTCATATTTCTTCTTCATGCCTCTTCATCTTTTCCTCCTCATTTGAAATCCCTGTTGTGGTGGCGACAAGGAGGGAGTGAGATTTTAGGGGAAATCTCAGTAGTAAACATAAACCATATGATGTATGTAACTACATGCCTGATGTTGCTATGTGAGCACTTAATGCTCATACTTGCATAATGATACTTACATGCTTCCATGTCTCTTAATTACAACATATGGCCATAACATAAAAAGAAATAGAGCATCACTTAATCATACATGCTTTATATCATCAAAGTAAGTAAACATTACATAAAACATCCAAGCAACATAAGCATGCAAGTAGGTAAGTTGACTACCTCGTACTCCTTGATTTCCTTATCCTTTTTCTTTACTTCTTGCTTCATAATTCTTGATGTGTGAGTTCCCTCTTTGAGCACACACACCAAATCCTAACATTGCATTACCATCAACTCATTACAATTCAACTTCCTTGAACATTTAACTTTATTTAATAAAGTAACTTTCTTTAATCTTTGTTAATTAGTTTGATCTTTGAATCTTTTGATGTCTTGATTTTACCCTACACAATTTTGCCTTCTAAATCCAGTTATTAACTCAGAATTCCAAATTCTAGTAGGTTCACACTGTTATGGACATAATTGCATAACTTCATTTTTTCTTTAAAAATTTCTCATTTTGGTTGCAATGCTTCCAATACTTGTTTCTATACTTTATCCCACACAATATTTCATTTTAAAACCATTGGAGGCATCAAAATAATAAAATTCCAATCACTATTCATCCATGTCAATAGTACAAGAAGATTTCCAAAAATTATAGCTTTCAATTTCAAGGTTCAAAACCTATCCAATTCTACACAAAAATCATCTTTTAAATTCAATGGAAGCATTAGATCATTGAAATTGCATCTCTTCCTATCCAAAATAGCCTTGGTCGAAAGGCCTCAATAAGAGCAAAGTCAAGAATATCAACTCAATTCAATAACCAATCATCAAACTAGTTTATCTGAACATTAATCACATAGTCTAGCTTTATTTCCTTCTTCCTCCTTCAACTTAACAATTTGGATAGCATACATATTCTAGTTTTAATGGTATTTCCATACACTAAAACCTAGGTTTTACCTATCCAAAACACTTACAACTAAACTAGGAAGGATTGCTTACCATAAGTACTTGCTTGGGTGGCTTCTTCTTGATCTTATTTTGAGTTATCTTTTCATTTTGGCATGGTTTCCCCAAGGGTTCATGGAAGAACAAAATTGAAGAGAATGAATGGGTACTTATAATGAAATTTTAAGGTTAGATGGACCATTATGCCCTTCAAGTTCCTAATTATTACAATTTCCTAATCTTGCTTCCTATTGGTTATTTTCTTGATTAATTAAACTTACTCATCATTAACTTAATTCTTATATTATTTTAATATAATTTATCACATGGGATATTGCTTCCTTCATGCTCTCGGTGCCATGTGGTGGATGTGTGGGTTGTCGTATCCTTACTTTTAACCTCAATTATACTTAATTGGAAGTCATTTGAACCAATTACATAACAATTTGCAATAGAAACATGCATTTTCAAAAGAATTGCTATCAGGTATTGTTCACGCTACTGTTTATTTGGTAATTCCAGAACATGTATACAACTTTGAAAATTCATAATTAAATGTAGAAAAATTGAAATAGGGTGATTATAATTTCTAATGAAAGATATTTCATTAAAATTTGAAGGACAAATGTAAAACTGACATTCCATTGTCCTAATGAAATCAGTTTATTCATTGAAAAATACTGTTCATTTGGTAAAATCTGGAAGTTCTAGTTTCTTTGCCTTAACTTCAAAAATTTATTTCTCTTTTGTTACTTGTCCAAATGAACCATGTTACCTATGTATTTAAAGCTCATATGTGCTATTTAAGCTAAAAAATATTCATGGAAAAACTCGTTCATTTACTATATGAAATTAACATTGGAACGTTACTGCCTCCAGTTGCTTACCTGATTTTAGTTCCAGATTTTAACTTCAACTTGGAAAAATCATAAAAAATCGAATACTTAACCAGTTGAGGCATTCTTAGTGTTAATTCAAAGCTATATATCTTAGCTATTATATTACCAAATTTAAAGTTAAAACTCATTGGTTAAGCATCATAAACATCATCACATCACCACAACCTTAGAACACAACTACATGATCATACACCATACACTCTAACATACACTTCCTTAGTGCCAAGTAACTCATGTAACTTATTATACAAGTTCAACCATCTATGCTTACCCTCTTTCGTTGAGAAGTTCCAGCACCTATGGCATGGTTATGCATATGGAAGGAATGAGATTTCATGGAAATCCCAATAGCAAGGCATACGAACTATAATATCATGCATGGTTAATTGGATGCTTGGCATGTTATCATGAGATGGGAGCTACTTCATAATGGTACATAAGCAAACTCTAACATGCATATTGTCATGACATAAGTTACAAGGAGTTGCAATCATTCATACTTCATCATCAACATGATGGCATAATCTCAAGGTCAACCAAACACCATAATGAACAAGCAAGCATACAATCAAGCAAACATGAAACTATAGTTAGGTATTCTTGCTACCTCTTGAGCTATCCTTGATAAAGTATTTTTGAGATGATTTCCTTCCTTCACATATGTCAAACCTAGCCATTACAAAGTAACATCAAGTTACAACTCAACTTGAAAACAATTCCAAGACTATGTTTTCACTAACTTCCATTCTTTTTCTATTTTATGTTCCATACTTCCATCTTTCTAAAATAAATTCTCATAGTTCATTTCCACATAATTTTTTTATGTAGAATCTAAATATGAAATCAGAATTTCCAAAATCAAAAGACTCCATGAGTTGCTGTATAGAACCGAAGTAAACCCTTGATTTTCCAAAAATTCACATTTTTATTGCAATGCTTCCAATACTTGTTCTCCTACTTTATCCCCACACAATTTTCCATTTTAAACTCATTCAAAGAATCAAAATTATGAAATTCTAACATATGAATAGTACACATATACAGTAGCAACCATTAACATAAAACTCTAACTACATGCATACTTGAATTTCCAAGCTTATAGCACTTGATTCTAGCTTGTTTAAGCTTGTCTAAACTATCCATAACATAAAACTCATATTCTTATCACATGTGGACAGCAATTCTAGCAGCAACCACAAAGGAAGTAGGCCACAAAAACCCCTTAAAACTAAGAGCTAACTTGCTAGAATAGAGCTCAAGAACAAGGGAGATAATTATCTTGTTTGTTGTTACAAGTTGTGTGTTTCTTTCTTGGTTCAATGGAAATTTTGCAAGAGTTTCCCTAAGGTTCCCAAAGCAGCCAAATGGAGTCTGAAATGAGGGGTATTTATAGACAACATCGTAGTCGCGACTTGGAACCAAATTTTGAGAACTTTTATTCTCTGTGTAATTGGGTCATGACCTGAACACCATTGTGCCGCGACTAGTTGAATGTTTTCTACTGACAAACTTTTGTGTCTAATTTTGATCATTTGCCTGGTTATTCTTGATTGTTCTTATGTTTCATGTGTAGAAGAACTAAATCATTAGTGCTTTTTGAACCTAAAATTGAGAGACAACTTGGGAAACTAAGGAGATAATTTAGAGAAGAGGCAAGATCAATAGAATCTAGTTTACCCTCTAGTGTCCCTAAATCTGAAATTGAACTTGATTTAGAGATTCCATTAAAATTTTCTAACATGGCTGAATTAATCTTAATAGGCATGATGGGCATAATAGACAAGGAGAAAATGAAATGCCAATGAATGTATAAGATAATAGAAATGTGAGGGAAATAAATTATTTGCATATGAACTATGATCCTTGTGGCTTTTACACTAATGAGGCCAATTTTGAAATTAAAGGAGCTTTGATTGTAGACCAAAATTTTATAGTTTTATAGGAGAATGCCTACATCGGCACTTACAAACCATACATATGATTTGCTATTCGATGAAGCCTCTATTGACCGCATTGGATGATGTTTTTAGGAGGTGTTTCCATTTCACTTTGGAAGGGAAGGCTAAGGAGTGATTATACAATCTACCAACTCATTTCTCTACTCTTAATGGGATCAATTGAAGTCAACATATCTAGAACAATTTTTTCTGACCTAAAAGACAACTTGGATGAAGAAGATTACAAACATTCTAAAACATGATAGAAAGTCATTGCATTAATATTGGACAAGATTTATTAATTTGTTGTCTTGCTGTCCACATCATACCATGACAGGCTGATCTAGTAGATATTTTCTTTGATAGTATGCTCAATCACAATTAGGTGTCCTTGAATGCAGTAACAAATAGCTTTTTGAGAGATAATACTCCACAAGCAAGTTGGGAGTTACTCCATAAGATGGCTAATGAAGACCATCAAACTAGGGATCCAAGGAGAATGCCCTATTCATCTTAGGGTAATTCAAATGTGATCTTAGTAGAAATAATAGCTTTGGGAAATCGGATGGAAAAGAGGTTGAATTTAATTGAAAGAGAGTTGCATTCCATAAAGTAAGTTCATGCAGTGGGAACCTCACAAGCACTAGTTACATGATGTGAATCATGCGATTCAGTAATGCATGCTACTAGTACATGTGATAGATAGTATCAAGAAGTAGCAGCAATATATCAAGGGAGAGAAAATCAATACCAAAAGATAGACCCATACTCCAAACATACAAACCTAGTTGGAGAGACCACCCAAATTTTAGTGGGGGAGTGGGAAAAATAGGCCAAACCAATTCCAAGGAGGTGGTGCTTCCTCAAGCAACTACCAAAATAATGCAAGGTCTATAGTTCTAACCCACCCTAATGCTTTAGTGGCATCTGTTGGAAATTGTGCCCTAGGGGCCAATCATTATCTTATGAACATTGTTGATTTATGAATTTATTAATTGTGTTATCATATTATGTTTACTGTGATGACCATCCTTGGATAACTGATGATCTTATCCTAAATATCCCTGGTCGGTCATCTATACGGGAGTAGAGATAAAATAAGACCAGTATGACTTTGAAGATGTATAGAGATATAAATTAAAGTCATAGGCACATGTAAGAGTACAAGGTGTTAGACCGACCCGCTATGAGAGAGCTGCATGGGTTAAGTCATAAGCTTCTCTCATATACAAACCATGTCACTATGCCCTTTGACCTGAGATCATCATGGATTCCTACATGACAAATGCTCAGCTTTGACCTAGTCAAAAGTCACTTTTGACTGAGTGATCATAAAGACTATGTTCGGGCTTAGTGGTTTTCTGTGCGGAGGAATGTGAATGGTCAAGATGGAATTTGTCCCTCACATTCGGAGGTAGATATTACTGGGGCCCTCGATGAGTGAGTCTGAGAAATGTATGACTTAACCCATGTCCAAAATATCGTGTGACAAAAGGGACATGATATGGTTGTATAAAAGGTTACATCATTCATCAATCCTCATATGATTTGGGTAGTCATGATGTCTTGCTAGAGACCGCTTGCAACTTGTGAGTCAGTATAATAAATGGCCCACTGCCAACTTCATATGGGCCTACAGGGTCGCACATAAAATAGCCCAATACGAGCTATGATGTTTAGATTCATTGAATCTAAGACATGTCCAGATTCAATGAATGATTCAGGGTGGATGTATATATTTATTTATATTTATATTCGTATATATATAAATTCGTATATATATATTATATAAGAGATATTTACAAGATTGAATTTATAAGGATAAATTAAATCTCTATCACATTTGAATTTGAAATTCAAATTGATATGATATCTCATATAAGAGATATTTACAAGATTTAATTTATAAGGATAAAATGAAATCTCTATCACATTTGAATTTGAAATTTAAATTGATATGATATCTCAAATTTGATTTATGAGAATAAATCAAATGTAATTCCATCTTATCTTTATTTTAAATTAAATAAATGGGTGAATTAAATCTGTGGGACGGATTTAATATAAATACTATTTATTTAATTAGTTTCTTATCAAATTATACAATATATGATATTGTATTAATTTTAGAATTAATATAAGATTAATTCCAAAAATCTAAGTCTGTGGTAACACGCATAGCATCCTATATATATATGATATTTAGGAGCTATGATTGGGACAGAAAAAGGGTGAATGGGAATCCGCAAAAAGGTTTGCAGATAAGAAACTGCTAAAATAGAGACGGAGAGCACGAATTCTTGAGTAAGCCTTGGAGGGACAGGAGGCGCTAGCACGTCGTTCGTGGTTGGAACATTGTTCGTGTGGATACCAGTAGAGGAAGCCAACCTGAGTCATCGACTTCTTGCGATCGAAAAGAGATCATAAGCCACGGAGAAAAGCTGTGGATGTCACAACCAGAAGTTGAGAAAGTCACGACTGAATACTAAGGGTAATACTTCTTTCCACTTGACTTAAACATATACAGTAGATACTGGCAGGGAATGGAAAAAATTTTAAGTTAATTTTTGCTGTGTGTCTTCCAATTCCTTACAGCGTTAAGACAAGATGAGACGTCTCAGTTGTTAAAGAGTATGGCTGCATAAATGAATAACATGGATGGTAGAATGACTAATATAGACTATAAGCTCAAAGAGAATGATAGTCAATTCACCTCCACAGCTTCAATCCTTTAAAGTATGTAGAAGAATAATGCTGATATGCACAATAAACTTCAGTAGTTAAGCTCCAAGAATGCAAATATTACAAGTCATTTAACTCAAGTCTCTAATACAGTGAGTGACATCCTAATGAAGAGCAGTGGCACATACCTTTGAATTCTATCATTAATCAGAAGGGTCTGAATGCCATATCACTTAGAAGTGGCAAAGAAGTCTAATTTAAGGAAGATAAAATAGCAAGGGAGGATATGGAAGATTCTAAAGTTGAAAATTCAGCAATGTCATAGATAAAGATTGGGAAATCATATTATTAAAGAACAACAGCTCTTGATCAAGAAGGTAACTCAAGAGGAGAACTCACAAGCACAAGAGTAAACACTAGAGAAGCAAGAAGAGGAAGTAACAATTCCAAGTCTAGCATACAAGGGAAAGCAAATTGAAGAGAAGGCGGAGTCAAGCAAGCAAGGAGCCTCTATGCATACAGGTAAGGAGGCAAGTATAAAGGATCTCCCTTTTCCTAAATATTATTTTGCTGGAAAAAAAATATTGATTCTGAATTTGCAAAAGACGCTTTTGATCTCTTTAATAAGTTAGAAATAAATATTTCTGTAGTTGAATTCCTCAAGAGAAACCATAGATATGCTAAGTTTTTAAAAGAATTGTGTGCTGATAAAAAGAAGTTTAGGCCTGTTGAGAGAATTCAGGTGAGTGCTAATGTGTCATCACTTTTTAAGACTAAATTACCAATAAGTGCCAAGACTTAGGGTCTTACATGATCTCATGCACTATAGGAAAGGTTCATATTCAGTAAGAGTTACTAGATCTACAGTATGCCATTAATGTAATGCCTTGGTTGGTATATTTAGCCTTAGGTATTAACAATCTTAGAGATATAAGTATAGTGCTCCAACTAGTTGATAGATCAATTAGGTACCCTAAGGGAAGTCTAGAGGATATGCTAGTGAAGGTTAAAGATTTAGTATTCCCAGCTGATTTTTATGTTCTGGACATGTCCAATGAACTAGTGAATGAGAGCACTTTGATCCTAGGTAGACCATTCCTTCAAACTCCAAGACAATTATTAGTATGAAGCATAGTTCTATTACAATAGAAGTTGGAGGACATGTAGTGACTTTTAATATGAACGAAGTAATGAAATATCCTTTTGATAATTATGCTTTTGTTAGTTTGAATACCATTGATTATGCTGTTGAAGAGACTAGGGATGAGCATGAATTAAATTTGCATAATGAGTATGATCATATGTTCTTATCTAACCTTGACATAATTTCATCATTCTCAAGTGATAATGTTTTTGGCAAGGAATTTATGAGTGATTTTACAGGGATACAATACATTGTGAAAGTTGGAAGGGGAACAAACAAAGAGGGGTCGAGTTTATATGACCACAAGTCACAACGTCAAGACCTCAACGTTACAACCAGATATAAACCTACTAAGGGAGAGACTCTTTATGCAATGGAGTCACGATAGGATGATTGTATGGTCACGACCATAAACTCTTGAGATATACAGTCATGACTAAATATTTGGATACTGAGGAAGAGGCTCTCTGTGATCCCAAGTCATGACTAAATGACGGTTACATCGTGACCATACGTTTCAGAGATACCCACTGTGAGTTTGAGTCACGATGAGAAGTTGAAGATAAGCTTGAGACGTAGCGACTAGAAATAGCAGACACAACCAGTAAATGTCAGATTATTTTAGTTCCACATTCCACTATTTTGGTTAAAGGGCCAATATGTTCTAACTCTACTCCTCCTCACTGACATTCCAAAATTACCTCTTATACCTTAAGATTCTTAAATAATTTGATATCTACTAATGATACAGGTATGAAAGAGAGTGATCTCAACTATATTACAGTTGCAAACCAACCTTAGCTTGGTGCAACATTTGAGAAAGTAGGTAGAAAGATAGAGAATCTAAACAAGCTGGATAAGAGCGATTTCAATAAATATACAAAGGATGTGAAGTGAACACCACCCAAGTTTGTTGCTTCTGCATACCAACCACAACTAGGAAAGTTCAAGTTTAAAGGGGAAAATTCAAGAAAGCTTGGATGGACTTCATGATGTAGTCAGAGTACATGATCTTGGGATGCTAAAATAGAGGGAGAAGGCTATGGGGGAGACTTTTCGATCACACAACCATCTCCCGAGGTCTTATGAGTCCCCACCGCTTCCCTGAGGCCAATTCCTCCCTTTCCTCTACTTTACTTTTTGTATGCGATTATCAATTGTGAATATCTTGTTGCATATGATGATTTGATGATTGGAAAGGGATGAACTAATTTTTTTCTACTTGATGATTCAATGGGATAGTGTTTAATCTTAGTTTGTTTCTGTTTTTGAATAATACCCCTGTGTTGCCCATGTACTGTTTCTTCAATGATAGTTATCTGAGGTGTGACATACTTAATTACATGCTATAGTTTACCAATCTTATCATCTTTACAGTTTTTGTATTGTGATATATGATTTGAATATGACTGTGTGCTTCATTGTTAATTTTACATTGAGTTGTGTGTTAGTTTATTGTGGGAGAAATCTATTCTACTGACAGTGAAGACACTCTCAAGTTTAAGTGTGGGGGAGATATTATTGTTTCTGTCCTAATTAATGCAAATTATTCGATTAATCCAATCTTTCATCACAATATTTGGTTTTTGATTTTAATGAATGATGAATTGCTAAAAATTGGATCCCACTTTAAACTGTTTTGCGATTAGTCAAAAAGGTTTAAGTGTAAGAGATGTTTTGGGATTTGAAAAGCATTAAGTGGTAGTCTCTGTGGTTTTTTATCATAACCTATGTGTTGTGTGGTCGCGACCTGACATAGAATTTTGGACTTAATATGCTCTATGTGAAAATTAGTCATGACATGAGTGCATTAGGTCGCGATCGTATCTCTCAGTGATGATTCACTGTGACCTATGTGTGTGGTTGCGACTACTTATCGTAAGTTCAGGGTAAGCACTCACTGTGAAATTGGGTCACGTCCTTCACTTCTTCAAGTTGCGACCCAAGAGTGAAAATGTCCACTTACCTTCTCTTTGCTTTATGCAATACTGTATAGAAGGATTCCTTTTGAGCTACTAAAGTTTGTTATAAATGATTCATTGCCCTCTTATTTTTCAACCTTTTGCATTAAATAGTTTACAGAAACCATTGTCATATTTGAATTTTTGGAAATGGAAACTTAATTGGAAACACTCAAGTTTTTACTGTTAAATTTGGGATTATTACATGATTCTAGGTGATTACTTTGAAACTTTTAATACATCATTCCAGAGAGTTTTCAATTGTGATAAGTGTTTTAATACCTAGTGAATGATGAACATTGTTTGAGACTTTAACTTATGAGCAATTTAGATGAAAACATTAGTTGGAAAGATTCTCAACCTAAATTTCTATATTGAGTTGTTATTCAATTGGTTTATATCCTTTAGAACTTGTTTAGCTCTGAGTTGAAAGTTACTTGCGCATTTATGTTATTGAATATGATAGAGTCATTCGTTTCTAAACCCTTTTTTTCCTAAACAGAAGCCCATCACACATTATAATCATAGTCACCCCCTTTGAGCCCATCACTTTTCTTTTTCCATCATAAAAAGTTATATATGCTAACACTATTTTTGAAATAAACTTGTTATTCATGTCAGAAAATCATTGCTATTGTGATATTGTGCTACATCTTTTATATACAAGGTTCCAAGAAAAAAAGAAAAATAGAGAGATGATGCAAGAAAAATTGAAGAAAGAAAAGAGGAATAAATTAGGCACTATTATCAACTCCAATTAACACAATTACCACCTCTACATCTCGAAAGACATGAATTCATGCTTTATATTCATCATCACATGCACATGGTACTTTCTATCCTCTATATTCGATTTCACGTGGCCTATCTCCATCATTTCACCTTTAAAAGACCTCTTGATTCTTTGCATAAGGGTTGTATAATTGATGAGATTTAGAGCCATTATAAGCATATGGTATGATGTTTTCTAATTTGAATATGAGTAAAAGAACCCTAACAATGAGAGGACATGGAGAGCTAAACACTTACATCCTTAAAGAGAATCTATTGCGCTCATATAGTTGAGGTTGATTTCAATTAGTAGTTAATTACTTGGCATTGCTCATATTATCACCTTTGCATTCCCAAAAGATGGTGCATTAATTGTCTTAAGGTTTCACTATGGATTATGTTATTACCTCAGATTTAATAGCATTGGATTAGGTGTACTTCATGTCTTTGTCCAGGAATACAAAGGTTCAAGTGTAGGGGAATTGATAGAACACAAATTGTGTATGGTTTATGTACATTTTTAGGGTCTTATTATGACTTTACCATTCATTTTATGCATGTATTTGTGCTTTTATGGTAATACATGTTTGTGCTTGGCAATGTGCTAATTAAAGGGTAAAATGATAAATTAACTCTTCTAAACTACATAAATATTATTCTCTACTAATTTTGACTTTTACAGTGAGCTTTGGTTTTGAATTGCAGGTATTTTAGGGAGAACCAAGGACTAATGTGAGCAGAAAAGAAATAAGATGACAAAGAAAATCAGATCACGCCTCTGTGCTTTTTAGTCGCGACCAAAATGTCCATAGGTCACGACCTCATTTCTTCTAGGAAGTTTCTCTGTGTTTATAGGTCATGACCAAAACATGGATCTAGTCGTGACTAAAATAGACAATTGCTGAAGCCGCGCATTTTGAATTAGGTCATACGAGAATAAAAGGGAGTTGAAGCTTCAAATACAAGGGAGACTGGTTTTTAACCTAATTAGGCCAAGAAGTACTACTCAGATCCTATCTACACCTTATCTACAACCTACACACTCATCTTCCATCTTTCTGCACCTTTCCACAGATTCTCACATATTTACACCATTAACTTACCACATTTTTCTGCTTTCTTCTTGCCATCATATTTGGACAGCGATTATAGCACAGTAGGTGTAACATCCTTACTTTCATACGTCTTAGGGACCATTCAGTGGCATTTAGAACCACTTACAAGACCTTGGAAGTCCATTAGCCAAATCTGGAATTTTATTCTTTCTCAGGTTACTGTTCATATGGTATTCCAGATTACGCAACGAACTTCAAAAAATCATAATTAATTATAGAAAACTCAAAATGAAGTGTTTCAAAAAGCTACGTGGAGATAAAATATTGAATTTAAGGGAAAAATAATTTCCATATCAAATGATTAGCCAATTAATATAGTTTATTCGCCAAAGTTTACTGTTCATTTGGTCAAAAATCCTGAAAACAAATTCTGATCCCTTACTTTGGAAAATCAGTTCTCTTTGTACAGAAATTCAAATAAAGCATTCTTGTGTCAAAACAAAGCTTGGTATGTCATTTAAATGTCTTTAAAATTTCATACATTTATTCTATTATTTATTATTTTTCATTACATGATGACCATCACTGCTTACATTAGTCATACAGCAACATTACACATTCACATAACATATATACTATCCAATCCCTAGATTTTCTTCATGCTTCATCATCCTCTTTCATCATTCATAAACCTGTGGGATTGGGATTACATGGAAAGGGATGAGATTTTGGGGGAAATCTCAGTAGCAAACGGTACTAAACAATGCATGCATTAATGTAACTACTTGTGCTTGCTTGTGAAAGTGTTACTATTGTGTCATGTGCATGCTTCCATGTTACATATGAAATACAATTGGCCAAAGTAAATATATAAACAGAGCTTCATACATAAGCACATAGGCAACACAATTCAATCAAGCATAACATTCAATGCATACAAGTTTAGGATTAGTTTACTACCTTGAACACTTGACCCTCTTTCACCTTAACTTGCTTCTTTCTTCTCACTTTCCTTGAACATGTGGCTGCTTCTCTTGGAGCATACCAATTAATTTCTAACATCACATAATCATTCATCCATTACAATCTAACTTCCTTGAGCATTAAACTCACTTTAACTAACATAACTTCTTCTTGAACATTAATCTCATTAACTTTCCTTAATCTTAACCAAGGGGCTTGGTATTTGAATCAATTGATGCCTTGACTTTACCCTACACAATTTCATCTTTTGAATCCATTTATGAGCTTAGAATCATGAAATTCCAGCTCCTTCATCACATGCTGTACAGAACCAAAATTGCACACAATTCTTTCAAAAATTCTCATTTTGATTCCAATGCTTCCCATACTTGTTTCTCTACTTTATCCCACACAATTTTTCATTTTAAAACCATTGGAAGCATCAAAATCATGAAATTCCAATCACTGTTCATGCTAGTGAACAGTAATAGAGAAGGGTTTCAAAACTATAACCTTGGAATTTCAATGCTTCAAGGTTCAAAACCTTTCCAATCCTACACAAAATCATCATCTAAATTCAATGGAAGCATTAAATCATTGAAATTCCATTTACTCCCCTTATGAACAGTGTATACCAAATAGGTTCCATTAAGGCAAAGTTAAGAATATCAACTTGATTCAACAACCAATCTCTTAATTAGCTTGTTTAAGCTTCAATCATATGTTTCTAAGTTTAATTTCTTCTTTCCCCTTTCATCTAAGGTTTTTGGGCAGCACCACCCCTTAGAGAAAACTCAACTTTTCCCCATGAAAACCCTAAGTTCAAGCTCCCAAATCAAAGGAAAATAAGCTAGGATAGATTACTTACCTTTAATCTCTAGCTTGCTTGAACTTTGGAATCTTGAATCTTCTTTGTCTTGGCTTGAGTTTTCATTTTGCAAGAGTTTCCCCAAGGTATCACAAGGCCATGGTTTTGGGCAAATGAGCGGTTATTTATAGCAAAAATCAAAGAAAAATCAATGGCCAAGATTGATTTGGTTACTATTTGATCTAAAGGCTCACATTTAATCTTGGATTTAACTTTTTCATAAAAGAATAATTATGACATCATGTGGGACAGCTCATGGGACACCTAAGAGGGCTAGGTGGCGTGCTCATAGTGTAAGGAAGCTTCTGGAAAAATTCTAGTCCAATCTGGTACCGATTGGAGCAGTTTCACAACAACCGGATTGTTTTCTATTCTGAATTTTTTGTAATATACCAGGACATGTATTATGTCCTAGAAATCAATATCTAGGCTTCTCATATTATTTACATTGATATACTAAATATTTATCTGCCATCTATTCCTTGGAAAAAGACCAAAATACCCTTGGTGTCATTTCTTATACTATATTGACCCTAAGGGCATAATCATCATTTCACCCCTCTTTGCCCTACCTTAGAGCATATACTGACTCTAAATAATCATATTTATGCTATAGGCCACGTGTTTGGCCTATCCAAAATGATCAAAATGGCCTCCATCCATCACTAGTACAATATGGGCCTTCAGGGGTATTTTTGTAATTTCGTACTTTTTCTGGACACTGGCCCCTTCTACTGATGGACTGGTACCCTGGGTTTTGGGACCTTCTTGGCATCATCATGGGCCTATATATGAGGTCATTTGATCTCATTCTATCCAAGCTTACAAACTGTCATATCCTAATTTTTCCCTATCTGTATAATACTAATAGTGGAAAGAGATTTCAAAAGGATTATGATGACGATCAGAAGAAATAATAAAGGTTAGATAAGTCTTAAAGAAAGAGAAGGACCTAAACGCAAATTGGAAAAGGTTAAAGGCCAAAAGTTAAAGTAAAAATAAATGTTAGGCCAAAAGTGATAATTTCCAAAAGTTTAGGGACCTAAATGTAATTAAGTAAAAAGTCAGGGACATAAATGTAATTAGGGAAAAGTTTAGCCAGAAAAGGCTTAGAACTGCCTGTAAGTATTTCAGTCCCACATTCCATCAGTAAACAGAGGAAGTCATGCTGGGTAATCTGGCATGATACAGAAATTTTATTAGGGCTCTAGACAGCAGAAAATTATCTGATAGTCTAAAAGTTATATGAATTTTTATCAGATTCCATGGACATCAGATATAAGTGAGGGAATTACATATTAATGAATCTGACAGAACTCCAGAAGAAGTTTTGTATAAAAAGTTATTTACATATTAATTAATTTTGACGGGAGTTTGATAACACCTGTGATCCGATAATGGAACTTATCGATATTTGAGCCTAGATGAAATAAGACTATATGACCTCACATATAGGCCCATGATGACGCCAAGAAGGGCCCAAAACCCAGGGTAATAGTCCATCAGTAAAAGGGGCTAGTGTCCAAAAAAAGTGTGAAATTATGAAAATGCCCCTGGATGCCCAGATTGTACGAGAGATGGATGAAGGGCATTTTGGTCACGTGGGATAGGCTAAAAATGTGGTACATGGTATAAATATGATTAGTTGAGCCCAGATACACCCTGAGGCAGTATAAAGAGGGGTAAAATGATGATTATGCCCTTAGGGTCAATATAGTGTAAGAAATGACACCAAGGGTATTTTGGTCATTTCCCAAGGGATGGATGGCAGATAAATGTTTAGTATGTCAATCTCAATGATATGAGAAGCCTACACATTGATTTCTAAGACAGAATACATATCCTGGTATATTATAGAAAAATTCAGAATAGAAAATAGTCCAGTTGTTGTGAAACTGCTCCGATCGGTACTGGATTGGACTGGAATTTTTTCCAAAAGCATCCTGGCATGGTGAGCATGCCACATAACTGCTTGAGGTGTCCCACATGATGTCATAATTATTCTTTTATGAAAAAATTAAATCCAAGATTAAATGTGGGCCATTAGATCAAATAGTAACCAAATCAATCTTGGCCATTCATTTTTCTTGGATTTTGGCTATGAATACCCCCCATTCTGCCCAAAACAGTGTCCTTGTGATACCTTGGTGAAACCCTTGTAAAATGAAAACTCAAGCCAAGACAAAGAAGATTCAAGGTTCCACAGTTCAAGCAAGCCAGAGATTAAAGGTAAGCAATCTCTCCTAGCTTATTTTCCTTTGATTTGGGAGCATGAACTTAGGGTTTTGATGGGAGAAAAGTTGAGTTTTTTCTAAGGGGTGGTGCTGCCCAAAGACCTTCAAGGAAAGGGGAAAGAAGAAATTAAAGTTAGAACTATATGATTGAAGCTTAAACAAGCTAGTTAAGTGGTTGGTTGTTGAATCAAATTGATATTCTTGACTTTGCCATGGTGTGCCCTGTTCGGTCTGCACTGTTCATGAGGGAAGGAAATCAAATTTCAATGATTTAATGCTTCCATTGAGTTTGTATGATGCTTTTGTGTAGGATTGGAAAGGTTTTGAACCTTGGAAACATTAAAATCTCAAGGTTGTAGTATTTGAGATTCCTTACGGTTACTGTTCACTCGCATGAACAGTGATTGGAATTTCATGATTTTGATGGTTCCAATGGTTTTAAAATGAAAAGTTGTGTGGGGTAAAGTGGAGAAACAAGTATGGGAAGCATTAGAATCAAAATGAGAATTTTTGAAAGAATTATATGCTTATGTTCAGTTCTGTACAGCAGGTCATGAAGGAGCTGGAATTTCATGATTCTAAGCTCATGAATGGATTCAAAAGATGAAATTATGTAGGGTAAAGTCAAGACATCAATTGGTTCAAGAGCCAAGTGGATTAATGAAAATTAGGGAAAGTTATGACAATAAAGAGTGTAACAAAGTTAGTCTTGAACATGGTTGGAGTTCATGAGTCCTAATGAGTTATGTGATGAATATGAATGTGTTTAGGACCATGAAACATCCAAGAAAATGTTGGGAAGTGATGGACATAAAGGCTTCATGGTTGGAAAGCTAGGGAGCAAGGGCTAAAGGTCAAGAGAAAAGCTTAAGTGCAAGGTAATGAACTTTCCTCTGTATGTGCTTGATGTGGTATGCTTATGTGTTGACATGTATATGTTATTTGAATGATGTTGTGACATGATAAATGATGTTGAATGTATTGTGAATAACATGTTTCCATGGCCATGCACTTTACGTAAAAGTATATAGCATGATGGCATGTCACTAATCAAAGAAAGTTAATGAAATTACATATCATGCATTAGCATCCATCTTGCATATTTAAGTGGTAATGTTTGCTACTGAGATTCCCTAGAATCTCACTCTCCCATAACCAACCAATTTAGGTCAAGCATGATGGATAATGTATGTATGGAGAAGAGTTAAAGCATGGAAGAAGAAAAGTGAAGTATTTAAGATGTTAGCATATGCTATGCACTTTCCATGTATGTCAAAGTCATGTAAAATATCTATTTATGTGATGAGATTGTATGAATCAATTATTGTATAACCCCATGATGTATATAAATTCAGAAAAAGCAAAAGAGATGATTTATGTATGCTGGAACAATTATGGAAAGTGAAAGAAAGGAAACTGAAATGGTAAAAAACTAGGTCCTAAAGCAGTTTTATTGTGGCTTCAGTTTGACCTAGCAAATAAGGAATTATTTCAAGAAATTTTATGAGCACGTAGTACACATCTAGAGCTTTAAGTTCATAGGTAGAATGTTTCATTTGGATTTGTATATCAAGAGAAATGAATTTCTAAAATAAGGGACCAGAAACTGTTTCCAGAGTTTTTGATCAAATGAACAGTAAATTTCAACGAATAAACTGTAACAATTAGCTAGTCATTTGTTCTTGAAATTATTTTTTCCTTAAAGTTAAAGATGTTATCTTCATGTAGTTTTTTGAACCACTTCATTTCGAGTTTTTAAGAATTAATTATGATTTTTTGAAGTTTATTGCGTAATCTGGAATACCATATGAACAGTAACCCGAGAAAGAGTAAAATTACAGATTTGGCTAATGGACTTCCAAGGTCTTGTAAGTGGTTCTAAATGCTACTGAATGGTCCCTATGACGTATAAAAGTAAGGATGTTAAATTATGGTATCAGAGCATAGGATTATAGCTTAAGAAATGCTCTGAATAGATTATTTATGGACTAATATGAGATTATTCCCAGACCCTAACTCTAAATAGTAAGTATTTGGTTAAGTTATGGTATATTATGGGATAGTTAGCATTGCTTAATTAAGCAAATAGTGCAAGAATAGATATGAGATTGCATAAAGTTAAGTCAAAAGCTTCAGTTAATAAGGGAGACCCCACGCTAGTAGTGGTATATGGACATGGTGAAAGGAATTGGAAGACACGCAGAGGAAATTAATTTAAAATTTTTTTCCCATTCCTTGCCAGGATCTACCGTATGTGTTTAAGTCAAGTGTAAAGAAGCATTACCCTTGGTGTTCCTCATCGACTTCCACATCTTCTCTCCGCGACTGGTGATCTCTTTTCGATCTTAAGAAGATGTCCACAGCTTCTCTCTGCGGCTCGTGCTCTCTTTCTGATCACAAGAAGTCGACGCCTCAGGTCAGCTTCCTCTATTGGTATCCACACGAACAGCGTTTCTAACCACGAACGACGTGCTAGCATCTATTGTCCCTCCAAGACCCTCTCAAGAATCCATCCTCTCCGTCTCTACTTCAGTAGTTTCTTATCTGCAAACCTTTTATAGATTCCATTCGGCCTTTTGTGTTGTGTGTTATGTGCCAAAAAAACGTAGCTCCTAAAATCAGATATATAGGATGCTCTGCGTTTTCCACAACCGAATTAGATCTTGGAATTAATCTATATTAATTTCAAAATTAATACAATATCACATATTGTATAATTTGATAAGAAACTAATTAAATAAGTAATGTTTATATTAAATCCGTCCCACATATTTAATTCACCTATTTATTTAATTTAAATAAAGATAAGATTGGACTATATTTTATTTATTCTCATAAATCAAATTTGAGATATCCTATCAATTTGAATTTCAAATTCAAACGTGATAGAGATTTAATTTATCCTTATAAATTAAATCTTATAAATATCTCTTATATGAGATATCCTATCAATTTGAATTTCAAATTCAAAAGTGATAGAGATTTAATTTATCCTTATAAATTAAATCCTATATATCCCTTATATATAATATATATACGAATATAAATATAAATAAATATATACATCAACCTTGGATCATTCATTGAATCTAGACACATCTTAGATTCAATGAATCTGGACATCATACCTCGTGTTGGGCTATTTTGTGTGTGACCTTGTAGGCCCATATGAAGTTAGCAGTGGGCTATTTACTATACTGGCCCACAAGTTGCAAGCGGTCTCTAGCAAGACATAACGACTACCCAAATCATATGAGGATCGATAAACGATGTAACCTTTTATACAACCATATCATGTCCCTTTTGTCACGCGATATTTTAGTCATGGATGAGGCATGTATAATGTCATTCTCCTATTCCTGACTGTTATTTTCTCAATCCCTAAGTAGTCTGACTATAGAAATGGAACTACCTTTCCATTATAGTATGGCCATACATTTATCAGACTCACTCATCGAGGGGCCCAGTAATATCTCTCTACGAATATGAGGGACAAATTCCATCTTAACCATTCACATTCCTCCACATGAAAAACCACTAAGCCCGAACATAGTCTTTATGATCACTCGGTCAAAAGTGACTTTTGACTAGGTCAAAGCTGAGCATTTGTCATGTAGGAATCCATGATGATCTCAGGTCAAAGGGCATAGTGACATAGTTTGTATATAAGAGAAGCTTATGACATAACCCATGCAACTCTCTCATAGTGGGTCGATCCAACACCTTGTACTCTTACATGTGCCTATGACTTTGATTTATATCTTTATACATCTTCAAAGTCATACTGGTCTTATTTCATCTCTGCTCCCGCACAGATGACCGACTAGGGACATTTAGGATAAGATCATGAATTATCTAATGATGGTCATCACAGTAAACATGCAAATTATATGATAACACAATTGATAAACTCATAAATCAATAATGTTTATAAGACAATGATCGGCCCCTAGGGCACATTTTCCAACAACCTCCCACTTGCACTAGGTACAATCATTAATTTGACTAATTCCTATTGACCTAACATGACGCTCATGCTTTGCCTGCACAAGCGACTTTGTTAGAGGATCAGCAACATTGTCTTCTCCTGTTACCTTGCATATTTTTATATCACCTCTATCGTTGATTTCTCTAATAAGATGAAATCGCCTGAGTATGTGCTTGGTCCTTTGATGTGACCTAGGCTCTTTGGCCTATACAATGGCACTGCGATTGTCACAGAGCAAAGTTATTGGATCTGAGATGGTAGGTATCACCTCTAGTTCTGTGATGAACTTCCTGATCCAAACGGCTTCCTTAGCTGTGTCATATGATGTTATATACTCAGCTTCTGTTGCAGAATTTGCTACAGTATCCTGCTTAGAGCTCTTCCAGATTACTGCTCTATTATTGAGGTGGAATATATATCTAGACTGCGATTTTTGGTCGTCCTGGTCAGTTTAGAAACTCGCGTCTGTGTAACCAGTTACACATAGTTCATCATCCAATCCACCATAGACAAAAAATAAGTCCTTATTTCTTCTTAAGTACTTAAGGATATTCTTGACAGCAGTCCAATGGGCCTCACCAGGGTCCTGTTGATATCTGCTAGTCATACTTAAGGGAAACGAGACATCCGGTCGAGTACATAATATGGTGTACATGATAGATCCTATGGCCGAGGCATATGGAACTTTACTTATGCGACCTCGCTGATCAGATGTACTAGGACACAGATCTTTGCTGAGGTGACTACCATGAGACATGGGTATGAAACCCCTCTTTGATTCGTGCATATTGAACCTATGCAGTATTTTGTCTATGTATATACTCTGACTGAGTCCTAGAAGTCTTTTAGATCTATCTCTATAGATCCTGATTCCTAGGATGTAGGTGGCTTCACCCAAGTCTTTCATCGAGAAAGACTTTCCTAACCAAGACTTGACAATCTGTAAGGTAGGAATGCCATTCCCAATAAGTAGGATGTCATCGACATAGAGTACCAAAAACACAACTGTGCTCCCACTAACCTTCTTGTACACACAAGGTTCATCAATGTTTTGAAGAAATCCAAACTCTTTGACTACTTCATCAAAACGATGATTCCAACTCCGAGAGGCTTGCTTCAGTCCATAAATGGACCTTTGAAGCTTGTACACTTTACCAGAGTCCTCAGAACGCACAAACCCTTCAGGTTGTGTCATGTACACTTCCTCAAGGAGCTTTCCATTAAGGAAGGCTGTCTTCATGTCCATCTGCCATATTTCATAGCCATAATATGCTGCTATGGCAAAGAGGATTCTGATTGATTTGGCCATTGCAATTGGGGAAAAGGTCTCATCATAGTCCACACCATGAGTTTGAGTAAATCCTTTTGCAACCAGTCGTGCCTTGAAGACATTTACATTGCCATCCATGTCAGTTTTCTCCTTAAAAACCCACTTGCACCCGACGGTTTTTACACCTTTAGGTGGGTCGACTAAGGTCTAAACCTCATTGTCGTACATGGATTGCATTTCAGACTTCATGGCATTAAGCCACTTTTCAGAGTTTGGTCCCACTATAGCTTCTCAATAGGTAGTCGGCTCATTATGCTCAATGAGCAACACATCACGACTGTCAGAAATCAGAAATCCATATCTCTGAGGCTGAAGTCCTGTCCTATTAGACTTCCATGGACCTTGCGTGACTTGAGGAGTCTCAACAACTTGTTGTGAGTCTTCTCTGTTTTCCATCTGCAGTACTGTGGTGTCTTGTGGCTCTCTAACTTCTTCGAGGTGTACCTTACTCCCACTGGTTCTTTTAGAGATAAATTCTCATTCGAGAAAGATACCATTTCTGACAACAAACACTTTGTTATCAGCAGGGTTGTAGACGTAATATCCCTTAGTTTCCTTAGGATATCCCACAAAAAGGCACTTTGAGGATTTGGGCGCTAATTTGTCTGAGGCTTGTTGCTTAACATAGACGTCGCATCCCCAAATCTTGAGGAAAGACAAACTAGGCATCCTCCCAGTCCATATCTCATATGGAGTCTTTTCAATTGCCTTAGATGGAACACGATTGAGTGTGAACGCAGCTGTCTCTAGGGCATGGCCCCAAAAGGAGGGCGGAAGATCTGTTTGACTCATCATGGATCAAACCATATCTAATAGTATTTGATTCCTCTGTTCAGAAATGCCATTCCATTGTGGTGTCCCTGGAGGAGTCAATTGTGAGACTATCCCACAACTCCTGAGATGATCTATGAACTCTTGGCTCAAATATTCACCACCCCGATCAGATCGAAGGGCTTTAATTGTTTTGCCAAGCTGGTTTTATACTTCATTTTGAAATATCTTGAACTTTTCAAAAGATTCAGATTTATGTTTTATCAGAGAGATGTACCCATATTTGCTGAAATCATCTATGAATGTTATGAAGTACGAATAACCTCCTCTAGCATTTGTGTTCATCGGTCCGCACACATCTGTATGTATGAGGCCCAATAAATCAGTGGCCCTCTCACTGTGCCCAGTGAAGGGTGACTTTGTCATCTTTCCTAACAAGCAAGACTCGCAAGTGTCATATGATTCAAAATCAAATGAGTTTAGAAATCCATCTTGATAGAGTTTGGAAATGCGTTTCTCATTTATGTGGCCCAAACGACAGTGCCAGAGGTATGTCGGATTCAAATCGTTTGGTTTGACCCTTTTGGCGGTTATGTTATAGATATTTCCATGATTGGGTTGTTCCAAATTTAATATGTAATGATCAACATGCAAATCACCATGAGCATAGAAAACATCATTACGATAAATAGAACATCTACTATTCCCAGCAATGGAAGTGAAACCTTCTTTATCCAAATAAGAAAGTGAAACAATGTTACTACTTAAAGCAGGAATATAAGAGCAATTGTTCAAAACTAACAAAAGCCCAGTGGGCAGAACTAATTCATAAGTTCCTACAGCTAACACAGCAACCCTTGCTCTGTTTCCAACTCGTAGGTCAACCTCGCCCTTTTTCAGCTTCCTACTATCCTTTAGTCCCTGCACATTTGTACAAATATGAGAACCACATGCAGTATCTAATACCCATGAAGTGGAAGTAGAAAGATGAATGTCTATAACATAGATACCTGAAGCGATAGCCCCGCTATCCTTCTTGTTCTTTTTCAGATCTTCGAGGTAAAGTTTACAATTCCTCTTCCAATAACCAGGTTCATTACAGAAGAAGCAGACTCCTTCCTTCGGAGGCTTTGCCTTCTTTGGTACAGGCTTGCCTGACTCTTTGGTCTTACCTGATAAGCCATGACCCTTCCCCTTGCCTTTGCCTTTCTTTTTCATACCCTTTCCTTTCTGAACCATCAAAACAGCACTGGGCTTCTTCTTAAGACTCGGCTCAGCAGTTTTAAGTATCCCATGCAGTTCAGAAATAGATTTCTCCATGTTGTTCATGTTGTAGTTCATGACAAACTGGTCATAACTTTTTGGGAGTGAGTTTAAGATCAAATCTGTAGCTAACTCCTGGCTCATGGGAAATCCAAGCCTCTCAAGGTGATCAATGTACCCTTTTATCTTTAAGACATGAGTACTAACTGATGCACCTTCAGCCATCTTGTAGGAATGTAAGGCCTTAGTGGTCTCATACCTCTCTTGCCTTGCCTGTTGCTGGAACATTTCCTTGAGATGTACAATCATCTCATAAGCCTCTATGTGTTCCAGATCTCTTTGGAGCTCCGGAACCATGGTGGCTAGCATCAAGCATCCCACATCGACAGAGTCTTCCTTATGCTTTGTGTAAGCATCTCTCTGAGCTCTAGGAGCATTGGCCGCTGGCTCCTCAGGAATGGGTTGATCTAGGACATGCGCCTTTCTTTCCTGCTTGAGAACAATTCTCAAGTTCCTAAACCAGTCAAGAAAGTTTGTCCCATTAAGTTTGTCCTTCTCAAGGACAGATCGCAGTGATAATGTAGCAGTATTACTAGTCGTCATGATTCTACAATTAAAAATATGCAATTTAATTAGCAATCTCCTACTAAATAAAGAACCCTCAATGCAATAGTTAGTGGGCTAAGATCCATATTTGGCTCAAACTTAAGTCTGCTTTGGCAGGACGTTTAAATTAAGTTATTTAGGTATGTAACACTTTACCAATTCCATCAAATGTAACTCTTAGATCTTCATGGGATTGCATCATCATATGATCTGTCATGTTTTTAATCCCATCTAATGCCTTGAGACCCAAAACCGTTTTGTTAATCTCAATTAAGTCAAACAATAATAAACATGTGAGAGTAGCACCATTACTCTTGCTTATCTCCCCAAGATAACTCAAAAGCACCCACTTTGGTGGAGTCCACAATTGAGCGATCGAGGTTTTGACAAGTGTTCATAAATTGACGGCATTATGACTTATGATTTCATTTAGAGGGCTTAATTTAACTATTTGGTTTATAAGAATGCACGTTTCTCAGTTTGTATCTCATACAAGTATATGCATGTTTCTGATATAATCATAATACGCATAATCTAAACGTGATACAATATAGCTCACCTATCCTAAGTCCCCTCAAGCCAATGAGAGGAGCTCTCTAGTAAAAAAAGGGAAATTACATATAGAAACCTCTTTTAACATTCGAGGGGAGTGAGATGAGAAGAGAAGGTACATTGAGAGTATATAGAGGAAGGCACGACACGCAGGCCGTTTTTAAAAAATTACAACACTTGCAATCTAGAGCCATATTGTTCACCATACCCAAACATTCAAGAATCAATATTCAGATCTAATTGAAGGGCAATTAATGTTTCAAATCTAAAACATTCACAAAATAACATGTGTTACGATTGTGTTGCGCTACGAACAAGTAGCCACGGTGGTCCTGCTAGCCGGTTAGCGGGCGGGGTCTGGGGCAGCACCCCAAGAAAAAAAATTTGTTTCATAAATAATTATGAATCAGCATTCGGTTTTCTTAAACCCCATCTATGTTAATTGATCAAATCAAAACACATCACCAACGATTTCAATTCCCTTTTAGATTCCTTTTATGTCATACATAACATGGACTCCTTATATGTCATACATAAAACGCATATTATATGAATGGCTACGACTAACACATATCATATTAATCAACAATCAAGCCTAACTTAAACACAAAACGGCATGGCTCTGATACCACTGAAAGGAATTAGAAGACACACAGCGGAAATTAATTTAAAATTTTTTTCCCATTCTTTGCTAGGATCTACCGTATGTGTTTAAGTCAAGTGGAAAGAAGCATTACCCTTGGTGTTCCTCAGTGACTTTCATAGCTTCTCTCCGCGACTGGTGATCTTTTTCCGATCTCAAGAAGATGTCCATAGCTTCTCTCCATGGCTTGTGCTCTCTTTCTGATCACAAGAAGTCGACGCCTCAGGTCGGCTTCCTCTACTGGTATCCACACGAACAGCGTTCCAACCACGAACGACGTGCTAGCGTCTCCTGTCCCTCCAAGGCTCTCTCAAGAATTCGTCCTCTCCGTCTCTACTTCAGCAGTTTCTTATCTGCAAACCTTTTGCAGATTCTGTTTGGCATTTTGTGTTGTATGTTATGTGCCAAAAAAAATGTAGCTCCTAAAATCAGATATATAGGATGCTCTGCGTTTTCTGCAACCGAATTGGATCTTGGAATTAATCTATATTAATTCTGAAATTAATACAATATCACATATTGTATAATTTGATAAGAAACTAATTAAATAAGTAATGTTTATATTAAATCCGTCCCACAGATTTAATTCACCTATTTATTTAATTTAAATAAAGATAAGATTGGACTATATTTGATTTATTCTCATAAATCAAATTTGAGATATCCTATCAATTTGAATTTCAAATTCAAACGTGATAGAGATTTAATTTATCCTTATAAATTAAATCTTGTAAATATCTATTATATGAGATATCCTATCAATTTGAATTTCAAATTCAAATGTGATAGAGATTTAATTTATCCTTATAAATTAAATCTTGTAAATATCTCTTATATGAGATATCCTATCAATTTGAATTTCAAATTCAAACGTGATAGAGATTTAATTTATCCTTATAAATTAAATCCTATATATCCCTTATATATAATATATATACGAATTTATATATATACGAATATAAATATACATAAATATATACATCAACCCTGGATCATTCATTGAATCTAGACACATCTTAGATTCAATGAATCTGGACATCATACCTCGTGTTGGGCTATTTTGTGTGAGACCCTATAGGCCCATATGAAGTTGGCAGTGGGCCATTTGCTATACTGGCCCACAAGTCACAAGCGGTCTCTAGCAAGACATAACGACTACCCAAATCATATGAGGATCGATAAACGATGTAACCTTTTATACAACCATATCATGTCCCTTTTGTCACGCGATATTTTAGTCATGGATGAGACATGGATAATGTCATCCTCCTATTCCTGACTGTTACTTTCTCGATCCCTGAGTAGTCTGATTATAGAAATAGAACTACCTTTCCATTACAGTATGGCCATACATTTATCAGACTCACTCATTGAGGGGCCCAGTAATATCTCTCTACGAATGTGAGGGACAAATTCTATCTTAACCATTCACATTCCTTCGCATGAAAAACCACTAAGCCCGAACATAGTCTTTATGATCACTCGGTCAAAAGTGACTTTTGACTAGGTCAAAGCTGAGCATTTGTCATGTAGGAATCTATGATGATCTCAGGTCAAAGGGCATAGTGACATGGTTTGTATATGAGAGAAGCTTATGACGTAACCTATGCAACTCTCTCATAGCGGGTCGGTCCAACACCTTGTACTCTTACATGTGCCTATGACTTTGATTTATATCTCTATACATCTTCAAAGTCATACTGGTCTTATTTCATCTCTGCTCCCGTACAGATAACCGACCAGGGACATTTAGGATAAGATCATGAATTATCCAAGGATGGTCATCACAATAAACATGCAAATAATATGATAACACAATTGATAAACTCATAAATCAATAATGTTTATAAGACAATGATTGGCCCCTAGGGAACATTTTCCAACACATGGTATACATCTAAACTCTGAGCATCCCTTACACAATGAAGAAGGTTCAGAAGAGAGTATGGGGGACCAGTCAGGAAAGTCTACAGTGAAATATCCCATAGATATTTCTGTAGACTTAAACCTGCAGTCTGAAGGTGATGTAGAGATTCATTCTGAAGCCGTGAATGCACCATATGATATTGAGTCTAGTGACTCTACACAGTATATGCATTGTTAGAGTGCCCTCTAACCCTGATATAAGCTCTATTCCTCTGATGAGAGGATAGATTACGGTTGAGGAAGCTGAGTACTGGTACTAGATTATAGGTAGACTATATATTATTCCTCCTCTACCAGAGTTTGAGGATAGAGTTATTATGAGTAAGATACAATAATCCCCTAATTCAGATATCCAGTCAGAATTTATGATAGATCCTGTCCATTTATAAAGTCCAGGAATATGTGACTTTTTAGAGAAAGATCAGTGTGATGTTCCTGGTTCTAGTCAACTCCAGCCTTCTTTGTTAAAGACAATTAGCGTTGACTATATTGGTCTGAAGAAAGCTGCTGAGAGTGACTTACTCAGTCCAGGTCAAGGGATGGACAAAAGTAGAGATTACGAATAGACAGTTTACACGCAGTTCCTCAATGCCGTAGTAGGGATGATAAACAGACATCCAGTAGAGGGCATTAACCTAATATACTTTAGAGGATTGGTATGAGATGATAGTAAGTCAAGTGTCATGAGACTAAAGATGCCAACCTCACTGAAGTCTATCAGTTAGAGATTTAGCACAGAGTATGGGCAAGTTAAACAGTACGAAGCACTAAGATACAGAAGATTAGTTTAAGAAGAGGTTCAACAGTAGATCCTCCATATGATCATCAGGAGTTGATCTACAGTATGAAAGACTTTGTGTAGCTAGTCATTACGGAAAAGAATAATGAGAAGTTAGAATGAGGCTTGCCTAAGAATGGTCTAATATATAGCTTGAAGATAAAGACGTGATGGTTAATAGATAGAAAGTTAATGTTCCTAAAGCAAAGGGATTCTATCACAAAGAGATAGTAACCTAATGCTCTGTCCTAGAGAACATAAATAGTAATGTTAAGTGATGAATGAGATCCAAGTGACCTGAATTGGTAAGGATCTAGAGGCAGACTAGAAAAGAATCACAGTCTAGTCCAGAGTAGACTGAGATTGATAGACAAAAAGAGTTAAGAGATACAGAGAGGCACAGAAGTTACTCCATATGAGATGGAGAATAATCCGCTCACTTGTGAAGTTTTTCTCAAAAAGTTTAAAAGAGGCATTCCTCTTAATTAGAGAAAGGTGAGCATGAAGTTAAGGGTTAGAGTTAAGGGAAGAGAACTTTTTTTATGGATACTTAATCGAGTTCATTCATATGAACCTTGAGGCTTAATAAGAGATACTTTTTTGCCTATTAGTAATCCAGGAGGATTAGGGAAAGCTTAAAAGTTTGAATGGCATAAAGATAGGAGCCAAACTTTTCCTCAGTTAGCTGAAAGAAGACAGCTGACTCAGTTATGGATTACAGATAGATTACAGTGAGGCTAAGGACACAGAAATCCTTCAGGTTAGAGACATAAAAGTCTTACAGGCGATGAGAAATATTATGATAAGATAGCCTGGTATGATAAGCTATCTCCGATTCCTAAATAAATAAATAGGATATTGGAGATGTAAGCTAAAGATAAACTGCCTCAGAAATTGTTTAAGGGTTAGTAGAAAAAGATATATGTAAGCTAAGAGAAAGAAGTTTATGAGGTTTAAAGAAAGTAAAGTAGCCACAAATTTAAAGGTAAGGTGACTCCCCTATTCCCTATATAAGAAATAGTAAAGAAGGGTTGAGTCTATACCCTAATAAGAGAGTAATGTGGCAGCCTAAGTGAAACAAGTAAATGACTCAGGTACCTAAATAGATGATCAAGACCTAGCAGTTAAGGTGATAAAGGGACAAAATGTTTTAAAGTCTACCTAGTTAATTGCTTAATTGCAATGTGAGTAGGAAGGATGGTTAAACAAACTATGTAATGATGCATGGCTTATGTTGCCATAAGTTATAATAAAAAATTGCATTTCATTGCAGTTGTCATGTGATGACACACATACAAGAGAATGCTTAATTGATTGCATCTACTTGCATATTATGCATGTTGAGTACGCTATGATAAATGAATACTCCCCTTATGCAGTACGTACTGGGTAGAGTATACCAGATGAGAAAGTTATGTTGCTTCCATGCCCTATGACATGCAATTAAATAATTCAACTTAGCAAGAGTTAAGCAATAGCAAAGTGCTAAACTAGAAAGTTAGCTACTTGGTTCTCAGAAGATAGAAAGAGAATTTATGATCAAACTATGATAGTCAATGGAATAGAGAATGAGATTAAAGATGAAAGGAAATAAGACGCAGTTATGAATGATGATATGGCTATAAGAAAGAGCAGTTTTTAAGTAATATAAGTTAATATTTTTGCATTAGAGCTAGATTGCTCTTGCCATAGAGTAAAGTCCCTCTGATGAGATGAATAGATGATGATAGACATATGCATGGTAAAGCCTGTGTAGCTCTCCGCAGTAATGGATAAAGTAAAGTTATAAAGATGAGAATGGTATATGAAGTTCCTGAGTGATAGAGGAAATGAGTAAAGTCCTAATAGATAATATTGGCTTCTGTGATCATTTTTGAGGAATTATTTGTGTAGTTAACAACGATGTGGAAGTGACTAACCTTATAACTTTGTCCGTTGGTTTAGGTCTTCCAGAGATGAGAATACAGTACAATGGAATTGCAGTAGATCTTGGAGGATTACAGTTAGATCCTAGTATGGCTGACATGGTCGCAGTTAGATCCTGAAAGGCTTATGATTGATCGCAGTAGATCCCGAGGGTCACAGTAGACCAAGCCTAGAGCAAGAAAGTCATGAGCCATAAGTACAATATTTATTTGGAAGGACGAATACCAAGGAAAAGTTAAGGTATAGAAGCTTCACAAGTTGGTTAACTCATAACAGAGAGAGTACCCATGATGCTAGTTTCAGATATCCTTATTATTATCAGGGACTGAACTCAGAATCTTCTTACACGTAACAGGAACTAAGTGGTCAAAGTTAAAGCTGTTAATCCTGAGTTCCAAGGATTTATGAGAATGTTTTATAAGATATGAGAAAGGGTCAAATGAGAATAAAGAGATCCTTACGATGAGATTACAAAGACTAAAAATAAAGGTAAGTAGATCCTCTAGATGAGGACAAAGAGATTAGAAGGCCAGATAGACCCAAGAGAGTTAGTATAAGATGGGTCTAAGATGGTAAAGTACCAGGGTCAGAGCCAGTGAGCACCAGTGCTTTGAATTTTTATCTGCACATTTCAGTTAAGCGCGCTCAGGCAAGAGTAGTCGAACGATAGGTGACCCCCTGGGAAGTGATGAAAACAAAAGTGTGAGTGCCACAAGAAATTGGCATATATGCACAAAGCTATGTAAAATGATAGAAAGAGCTATGAAAAGCTAGAAAGGGTTATGAACAATAAGAGACTAGAACCCTTATGTCAAGTCCAAATAAAATGGATTTGAAAGATAGACTATGATATAGCCGGATGTAGCTAGATATGTCATGTTATGATATGAAAATATACGAAATGAGAAATGCTATGAATAGTATGTAATGAAATATGTTATGAGAAGTACAATATGAAGTGGCTTTATAGTTAGCCCTAGGAACAGATTGAGAGGCTCCCTTTTTGAAAGGGATAAGGTGTTTGAAGGTTAAACTACATGTGAAAGAGAAAATGAGAGCTTTGAGAGCTTCCACTCCTTGCATAGAATGCCAGGCATTATGTATGTTATGTTTGTAAAATATGCTAAAGCTCTGAATGTTAAAGTAGTGCAAGCTCTATGTCATAGAGATGTGCAAGCTTTGAGTGTTAGAGCTATGCATACTAAAATAAGGAATGCTTGAGCTCTGATGTTAGAGCTTTGCATTCACGAGTAGGTATGTAGTCCTACAGCATGCTGGCCAGACATTATGCATGTTAGAGTATGTGCTCCTATATACTCCTATGTGCTCCTGTTTAGCAGTAGAGCAATGAAAGAAAGAATAATAATATAAGTCCTCTCTCTGTATTAAGATGAGTTATTAAAGATGATAAGAATGTATGATGATATGAAAATGAGAGTTAAAGTGTGCGGATGTTCAGAGAATTCCGCTAGATACTAAGATGAGTCATAAATGATTGCACTAAGAAGTATGATGAATAGTTAGCAGAAGCTCCAAAATATAGCAGTATTCGAGGGAGTTTGATACGAAAGAAATGGACACTACTCACAAGTTTGATATGATGAGAAGTCCATAAGTAGATAGATGCATAGCAAGAAAGTAATATAATGAACTAGAGTTCAACTCTAATTGAGTTGATTCAGAGCAGAAAAATGGTCATAACGAAGATATGAAGATCTGCGGATATGAAAAGTACTCCGCTAAGATGTCAAGGTAAAAGATAAGAGATAAATACCCCAATCATTGACTGAGATATTAAGTAAATTTCGAGGACAAAATTTATTTTAAGGGGGGTAGAAATGTCATATCCTAATTTTTCCCTATCTGTATAATACTGATAGTGGAAAGAGGTTTGGAAAGGATTATGATGAAGATGAGAAGAAATAATAAATGTTAGATAAGTCTTAAAGAAAGAGAGGGACCTAAACGCAAATTGGAAAAGGTTAAAGGCCAAAAGTTAAAGTAGAAATAAATGTTGGGCCAAAAGTGGTAATTTTCAAAAGTTTAGGGACCTAAATGTAATTAAGTAAAAAGTCAGGGACATAAATGTAATTATGAAAAAGTTCAGCCATAAAAGGTTTAGAACTGCCTGTAAGTATTTCAATCCCACATTCCATCAGTAAATAGAGGAAGTCATACTAGGTAATCTGGCATGATACATAAATTTTATTAGGGCTCCAGATAGCAGAAAATTCTAAATTTTTATCAGATTCCATGGACATCAGATATAAGTGAGGGAATTACAGGAAAGTGTGCCCTATAGTGTCAGATGTTATGAATCTGACATAACTCTGGAAGAAGTTTTGTATAAAAAGTTATTTACATATTAATGAATTTTGACGGGAGTTTGATAACACCCGTGATCCGATAATGAAACTTATCAGTATTTGAGCCTAGATGAAATGAGACTAGATGACCTCACATATAGGCCCATGATGACGCCAAGAAGGGCCCAAAACCCAGGGTACCAGTCCATCAGCAGAAGGGGCTAGTGTCCAAAAAAAGTGCGAAATTACAAAAATACCCCTGGATGCCCAGATTGTACGAGAGATGGATGAAGGGCATTTTGGTCACCTGGGACAGGCTAAAAACGTGGTACATGGTATAAATATGATTAGTTGAGCCCAGATACACCCTGAGGCAGTATAAAGAGGGGTAAAATGATGATTATGCCCTTAGGGTCAATATAGTGTAAGAAATCACACCAAGGGCATTTTGGTCATTTCCCAAGGAATGGATGGCAGATAAATATTTAGTATATCAATCTCAATGATATGAGAAGCCTAGACATTGATTTCCAGGACAGAATACATATCCTGATATATTATAGAAAAATTCAGAACAGAAAATAGTCCAATTGTTGTGAAACTGCTCCGATCGGTACCGGATTGGACTGGAATTTTTTTAGAAGCTTCCTGGCATGGTGAGCACGCCACCTAACCCCTTGAGGTGTCCCTTGAGGTGTCCCACATGATTTCATAATTATTCTTTTATGAAAAAGTTAAATCCAAGATTAAATGTGGGCCATTAGATCAAATAGTAACCAAATCAATCTTGGCCATTCATTTTTCTTGGATTTTGGCTATAAATACCCCCCATTCTGCCCAAAACCGTGGCCTTGTTATACCTTGGTGAAACTCTTGCAAAATGAAAACTCAAGCTAAGACAAAGAAGATTCAAGGTTCCAAAGTTCAAGCACACTAGAGATTAAAGGTAAGCAATCTCTCCTAGCTTATTTTCCTTTGATTTGGCAGCTTGAACTTAGGGTTTTGATGGGAGAAAAGTTGAGTTTTCTCTATGGGGTGGTGCTGCCCAAAGACCTTAAAGGAAAGGGGAAAGAAGAAATTAAAGTTAGAACCGTATGATTGAAGCTTAAACAAGCTAGTTAAGTGGTTGGTTGTTGAATCAAATTGATATTCTTGACTTTGCCATGATGTGCCCTGTTCGGTCTTCACTATTCATGAGGGAAGGAAATTGATTTTCAATGATTTAATGCTTCCATTGAGTTTGTATGATGATTTTGTGTAGGATTGGAAAGGTTTTGAACCTTGGAAACACTAAAATCTCAAGGTTGTATTGTATAGTCTTTGAGATTCCTTACGGTTACTGTTCACTCGCATGAACAGTGATTGGAAATTCATGATTTTGATGGTTCCAATGGTTTTAAAATGAAAAGTTGTGTGGGGTAAAGTGGAGAAACAAGTATGGGAGCATTAGAATCAAAATCAGAATTTTTGAAAGAATTGTGTGCTTATGTTCAATTCTGTACAGCAGGCCATGAAGGAGCTGGAATTTTATGATTCTAAGCTCATAAATGAGTTCAAAATATGAAATTGTGTAGGCTAAAGTCAATACATCAATTGATTCAAGAGCCAAGTGGATTAATGAATATTAGGGAAAGTTATGACAATAAAGAGTGTAACAAAGTTAATCTTGAACATGGTTGGAGTTCATGAGTCCTAATGAGTTATGTAATGAATATGAATGTGTTTAGGACCATGAAACATCCAAGAAGATGTTGGGAAGTGATGGACATAAAGGCTTCATGGTTGGAAAGCTAGGGAGCAAGGGCTAAAGGTCAAGAGAAAAGCTTAAGTGCAAGGTAGTGAACTTATCTCTTTATGTGCTTGATGTGGTATACTTATGTGTTGACATGTATATGTTATTTGAATGATGTTGTGACATGATAAATGATGTTGAATGTATTGTGAATAACATGTTTCCATGGCCATGCACTTTATGTAAAAGTTTGTAGCATGTTGGCATGTCACTAATCAAAGAAAGTTAATGAAATTACATATCATGCATTAGCATCCATCTTGCATATTTAAGTGGTAATGTTTGCTACTAAGATTCCCTAGAATCTCACTCTCCCATAACCAACCAATTTAGGTCAAGCATGAAGAAAAGGTATGCATGGAGAAGAGCTAAAGAATGGAAGAAAGGAAGTGAAGTATTGAGATTTTAGTATATACTATAAATTGTCCATGTATGTAAATGCCATGTAAGGTGTCCATTTGTGTGATGAAACTATTGTAAAACTTATGGCATATGTACATGATGTATATGAATGTTAAGAAGCTTATTTGATGGCTTGTGCATGCTGAAACAATTATTGGACATGAAAGAAAAGAAACAGAAATGGTAAAAACGTAGGTCCTGAAGCAGTTTTGTTGTGGCTTCATTTTGACCTAGCAAATAAAGGAATTAGTTCATGAAATTTTATGAGCATGTAGAACACATCCAGAGCTTTACATTCATAGGTAGAACGTGTCATTTGTATGTGTATATCAAGAGAAATGATTTTCCAAAGTAAGGGACCATAATCTATTTCTAGAGTTTTTGACCAAATGAACAGTAAACTTCAACGAATAAACTGTATCAATTGGCTAATCATTTGGTCTAGAAATTATTTTTTCCCTTAAATTTAAAGATGTTATATTCATGTATATTTTTGAACCACTTCATTTCGAGTTTTCTAGAATTAATTATGATTTTTCGAAGTTCATTGCATAATCTGGAATACCATATGAATAGTAACCCGAGAAAGAGTAAAATTCCAGATTTGGCTAATGGACTTCCAAGGTCTTGTAGTGGTTCTAAATGCTACTGAATGGTCTCTAAGATGTATAAAAGTAAGGATGTTACAATGGGGTTATACAATAATTGATTCATACAATCTCATCACATAAATAGATACTTTACATGACTTTGACATATATGGAAAGTGCATAGCATATGCTAACATCTTAAATACTTCACTTTTCTTCTTCCATGCTTTAACTCTTCTCCATACATACATTATCCATCATGCTTGACCTAAATTGGTTGGTTATGGGAGTGTGAGATTCTAGGGAATCTCAGTAGCAAACATTACCACTTAAATATGCAAGATGGATGCTAATGCATGATATGTAATTTCATTAACTTTCTTTGATTAGTGACATACCATCATGCTATATACTTTTACAAAAAGTGCATGGCCATGGAAACATGTTATTCACAATACATTTAACATCATTTATCATGTCACAACATCATTCAAATAGCATATACATGTCAACAGATAAGCATACCACATCAAGCACATAAAGAGGTAAGTTCACTACCTTGCACTTAAGCTTTTCTCTTGACCTTTAGCCCTTGCTCCCTAGCTTTCCAACCATGAAGCCTTTATGTCCATCACTTCCTAAAATTTTCTTGGATGTTTCATGGTCCTAAACACATTCATATTCATCACATAACTCATTAGGACTCATGAACTCCAACCATGTTCAAGACTAACTTTGTTACACTCTTTATTGTCATAACTTTCCCTAATTTTCATTAATCCACTTGGCTCTTGAACCAATTGATGTCTTGACTTTACCCTACATAATTTCATCTTTTGAATCCATTCATGAGCTTAGAATCTTGAAATTCCAGCTCCTTCATGACCTGCTGTACAGAACTGAACATAAGCATATAATTCTTTCAAAAATTCTCATTTTGATTCTAATGCTTCCCATACTTGTTTCTCCACTTTACCCCACACAACTTTTAATTTTAAAACCATTGGAACCATCAAAATCATGAAATTCCAATCACTGTTCATTCAAGTGAACAGTAACCGTAAGGAATCTCAAAGACTACAACCTTGAGATTTTAATGTTTCCAAGGTTCAAAACCTTTCCAATCCTACACAAAATAATTATACAAACTCAATGGAAGCATTAAATCATTGAAATTCAATTTTCTTCTGTCATATCCCAATTTTTAGGCTTAGAAGCCCAGTATATAGCCTGAAAAAGGGATGCTACCAGACCCTGTTGAGCAGAGGTCTCAGTAAATAGAGAAAATTATGTTGATCAGTGTGATGCAACACAAAGTTCTGATAAGAGGTCTCGAAAGATTTATATTAATTTCCAAAGAAAAGGAAAATTAATACAGTATGCTCTAGACCTCAGAATCAGATGAAATGTGGCAGTAAATTCCTATAATTAATATAAGAATTTCTGAAACTGACAGAGCTCAAAAAGGAGTTCTGTAGAATTTACTACAGAATTTACAGTGGATCAAAAGACCCGATAAATAGGTTTCGGGGGAATTTCTCAGGAATTGAGCCCATGAAGATAGGGGATCATACATAGGGTCCAGAATGGCACCTTATAGGCCCAATGATATTTTCAAATAAATATATGGGCCAGGGCTAATAAAGACCGAGAAAAATGAAGAATTACGAAAATGCCACTGAAGGTATGCCACTGTATTGTGTCATTGAGTTAGAGACAGACGAAGGGCGTTATGATCGTTAGACTAAGGTTAGACAGTCAAGAAAGGGTATTTGGATAGTTGACTAGGGTCAAGAGATACTCTGGTAAGGTATGGAAAGACAATAGTGCCCCTATAAGTACAAAAGAGGCAGTAAGGGCATTATGGTAATTTACTAAGGATTTTCCTTGAGAACCGAGCCACCAGAGTGCTTGGGCTTGGTTAGAAACCCAAGTTGATATTTAAAGGCCCAAAAACGTAGCCCAAGAGTAAAATGGGCCCAAGAGGCATTAAAATAATGTTTTATTGCTTTTTCAATAAAGTAAAGTGACCCGGTCCAAGATAGAACTGGGTAAAGTGATCTGGAATCATGAGAGGACATAAATGGGGCCCACAATGTGCCACATGGCATGATTATAGTAAAAGAGGAAAAGCAAAGGACACATGGCATGATTATAGAAAAAGGAGAAAAAGCAAGAGGACACGTGGCACGATCTCGGCCGTCCATTCAGGGAAAAGACTCTGGAACTCTCTGGAAAGGCTGACTCAGCTGGTGAGGTGTCCCAAGGGCCCCACATTTTGCCACATATACCCCTTAGGTGTCCCTTGAGGTGTCCTAGATGATGTCATGAGTGGTGAGTCAGCAAGGAGGGTGATGTCATCATGATGATGCAGGCAAAGCTTCTTGAGGAAGCAAGCAATCTGAGCCATTCATTGTGAATCAATCTGGGCCATTCATTCCACCTCCTCTCACCTATAAATAGGCCACTCCCCTCCCATTTCAAGGCACACCACGGATCTAGCAAGAAAAGGAAGAGAAAGAAGAGAGAAAGAGAGAAAGAGAAAAGGAAAGAAAGAAAGGAAAGAAAGGAAGGAGTTCTGGTGGAGCCAGGAGCAGTCTAAGGAGCTGAGGGACTGGGCAAAGCTTAGGGATGAGGTAATAAAGTTATCTAGTCCCTTCTCTAATAAAGTAGAGGATTTCTCTTAATAGTTAGAATAGAGAAATATCTCTATTAATAAAGGTAGCTAAAGGTAGAGAGAAAGCCAGGGGAATGTCAGATTAAGGATATTACCCTTGAGCTATGTATGAGTTAAATAGAGCTATGCTGATAGAATAATAATGAAGAGCTCTAACACTCAGAGCTTGCACTACTCTAACATTCAGAGCTTTAGCATATTCTGTAAACATCACATAATATAACGTAATATATGGCCTGGCATTCTATGCAAGGAGTGGAAGCTCTCAAAGCTCTCATTTGCTCTTTCACATGTAGCTCATCATTCAAACATCTTATCGTTTCCACAACGGAAGCCTCTCTATCTATTTATAAAGCTAGCTATACAGCCGCTTCTCAAGGCATATCTTCTCATTTTGTATCTTTCACGACATAAAATGGCATATCTGGCTATATCATAGTTCATCTTTCAAATCCATTTCATTTGGACTTGACATAAGGGTTCTAGTCTCTTACTGTTCATAACCCTTTTTAGCCTTTCATAGCTCTTTCTATCATTTTACATAGTTCTGCGTACATATGCCAAATTTCTTTGGCATTCATACCTTTTTCACCACTTCCCAGGAGGTCACCCATCATTGGGCTACTCTTGCCTGAGCACGCTTAACTGAAATGTGCAGATAAAAATCTGAAGCACTGGTACAACAGGCTTAAATCCTAGTACTCTACTATCTTAGACTCATCTTATGCTATCTCTCTAGGGTATATCTGGCCTTCTAATATCTTTTTATCCTCATCTGGATGATCTATTTGTCTTTCATTCTTATTCTTGGTAATCTCATCGTAAGGATCTCTTTACTCTTATTTCACCCTTTCTGATATCTTATAAAATATTCTTTTACATCCTTGGGACTCAGGATTAACAACTTTAATTTTGATTACTGAGTTCCTATTACGTGTAAGAAGATTTTGAGTTTAGTCCCTGATATTAATAAGGCTATCTGAACTAGCATCATGGGTACTCTCTCTATTATAAGTTAATCAACTTGTGAAGCTTCTATACCTTAACTTTTCCTTGGTATTCGTCCTTCCAAAGAAATACTGTACTTATGGCTCATTGCTTTCTTGCTCTAGGCTTAGTCTACTGTGACCCTCGAGATCTACTGCGATCAACCGTAAGCCTCTTTAGGATCTAATTGCGACCCTGTGAGCCATACTAGGATCTAACTGCAATCCTCCAGAATCTACTGCAATTCCATTGTACTATATTCTCATCTTTGGAAGACCTAAACTAACGGACAAAGTTACAAGGTTGGTCACTTCCACATCGTTGTTAACTCCACAAATAATTCCCCAAAAATGATCATAGAAGCCAATATTATCTATTAGGACTTGACTCATTCCCTCTATCACTTAGGAACTTCATATACCATTCTCATCTTTATAACTTTACTTTATTCATTACTGCAGAGAGCTACACAGGCTCTACTATGCATATGTCTATCATCATCTATTCATCTCATCTGAAGAATATTACTCTACATGAGTTATGCTGTCTATCTCTTGGTTTCATTTCAAAAGTAATTTTACTATATCGCAAGAGCAATCTAGCTCTATTGCATGTCATAGGGCATGGGAGCAACATAACTTTCTCATCATATCTATTCTACCTTACATGTAATGTAAGGGGGAGTATTCATTTATCATAGCATACTCAACTTGCATAATATGCAAGGAGATGCAATCCTTTAAACATTCTCTAACATGCGTGTTATCATATGACAACTCCAAGGAGATGCAACTTCTCATCATATCTTATGGCAACATAAGCCATATCACTATCACATACATCTGCTTAACCATCCCTTATACTCACATTGCAATTAAACAATTAACCAAGTAGACTTTAAAGTATTATGTTCCTTCATTACCTTAATCACTAGGTCCTGATCATTTATTCAAGTACCTGAGTCATTTACTTATTTCACTTAGGCTGCCACATTATCCTCTTAGTAGGGTATAGACTCAACCCCTTTTTTTACTATTTCTTACATAAGGAATAGGGGAGTCACTTTATCTTGAATCTATGGCTACTTGATTAGGCCATATTTATTCTATCATATCATCTCTTATTGCCTGTAAGATTTCTATGTATCTAGCCTGAAGCATTTATGTGTCCTTGGCCTCACAACAATCCATAACTGAGTCAACTATTCTCTTTTAGCTAATTGAGGCTGGTTTAGCTCCTATCTTTATGTTATTTGTACTTTTATGTTTCTCTTATCCTCCTGGATTACTAACATGTGAGAAAGTATCTCTTATTAAGACTCAAGGTTCATATGGATGATGTCATATACCAATTTTTAGGCTTAGAAGCCCAGTATATAGCCTAAAAAGGAATGCTACTAGACCCTATTGAGTAGAGGTCTCAGTAAATAGAAAAAATTATGCTGATCAGTTTGATGCAACACAAAATTTTGATATAAGGTCCCGAAATATTTATATTAATTTATGAAGAGAAGGAAAATTAATAGAATATTCTCTGGACCTTAGAATTAGATGAAATGTGGCAGTAAATTCCTATAATTAATATAAGAATTTTTGAAACTGACAGAGCTCAAAAAGGAGTTATGTAGAATTTACTACAGAATTTACAGTGGATTAAAAGACCCGATAAATAGGTTTCAGGGGAATTTCTCGGGAATTGAGCCCATGAAGATAGTGGATCATACAGAGGGTCCAGAATGGCACCTTATAGGCCCAATGATATTTTTAGATAAGTATGTGGGCTAAGGCTAATAAAGACCGAGAAAAATGAAGAATTACGAAAATGCCACTGAAGATATGCCACTGTGTTGTGTCATTGAGTCAGAGTCAGACGAAGGGTATTATGATCATTTGACTAAGGTTAGATAGTTAAGAAAGGGTATCTGGATAGCTGAGTAGGGTCAAGAGATACTCTGGTAAGATATAGAAATATAACAGTGCTCCTATAAGTACTAAAAAGGAGCTAAGGGCATTATGGTAATTTACTAAGGATGTTCCTTGGGAACCGAGCCACCAGGGTGCTTGGGCTTGGTTAGAAACCCAAGATGACAATACAAGGCCCAAAAACGTAGCCCAAGAGTAATGTGGGCCCAAGAGGCATTAAAATATTATTTTAGTGCTTTTTCAATAAAGTAAAGTGACCCGGTCCAAGATAGAACTGGGTAAAGTGATCTGGAATCATGAGGGGACATAAATGGGGCCCACAATATGCCACATGGCATGATTACAATAAACTAAGAAAAGGAAAGGACACATGTCATGATTAGAGAAAAAGGAGAAAAAGCAAGAGGACACGTGGTACGATCTCGGCTGTCCATTCAGAGAAAAGACTCTAGAACCTCTGGAAAGACTGAGTCAGCTGGTGAGGTGTCCCAAAGGCCCCACATTTCGCCACATATACCCCTGAGGTGTCCCTTGAGGTGTCCTAGATGATGTCATGAGTGGTGAGTCATCAGGGAGGGTGATGTCATCGTGATGATGTAGGCAAAGCTTCTTGAGGAAGTAAGCAATCTGAGCCATTCATCACGAATCAATTTGGACCATTCATTCCACCTCCTCTCACCTATAAATAGGCCAATCCCCTCCCATTTCAAGGTACACCACGGATCTAGCAAGAAAAGGAAGAGAAAGAAGAGAGAAAGAGAGGAAAAGAGGAAGAAAGAAGGAAAGGAAAGAAAGGAATGAGTTCTGGTGGAGCTAGGAGCAGTCTAAGGAGTCGAGATACTGGGCAAAGCTTAGGAATGAGGTAAGTTATCTAGTCCATGCTCTAATAAAGTAGAGGATTGCTCTTAGTGGTTAGAATAGAGAAATATCTCTATTAATAAAGGTAGATAAAAGTAGAAAGAAAGACAGGGGAATGTCAGATTAAGGATATCACCCTTAGTTAAGCATGAGTTAAGTAGAGCTATGCTGATAGAATAATAATGAAGATATTATTATGTTATGTATAGGCTCTGACCTATGAAAAGAAGGAATCTTAGAGCAAAGGCTAAAAGCTAGAGGAAGGCTATATGCCAGGTAGTAAACTTATCCTAAACTTGTATGCATTGAATGTTATGCTTGATATGCTATGGCTTTGTTGAATTGTATTGAATATGTGCTTATGTATGAAGCTCTGTTCCTATGATTACTTTGGCCAATTGTATTTCATATGTAACATGGAAGCATGCACATTATGCAATGGTAACACTTTCACAAGCAAGCACAAGTATTCACATTAATGCATGCATTATTTAAGACCGTTTGCTAAGATTTCCCCAGAAATCTCACCCCGTCCATATCAATCCAATTACAGCAGGTCTTCTCAAGATGGAGGAGATAAAGATGCATGAAGAGATATTAATTACTTAATATGATTGATGTCATATCCCCAATTTTCTGACCTGATGTACCTATATAGTTTATCTGCAACAGATATAAGATTCTTGGAATAAACTGTATCAGATTGCAAAAAGAAATGGAAGGATTAATAACTAAGGAAAGAATAGGGACCAAATTGCAAATTGAAAAGTTTGAAGACAAAAAGTTGAAATAGAAATAAAAGGAGGGACCTAAATGCAATTAATGGAAAGTTCAGGGACTAAAGTGCAATTATTCAAAAGTTAAGGGACCTAAATGTAAATATGGAAAAGTTGAGCCAAAACAGGCCAAAAATGCCCGGAATCAGATCAGACCCAAATTTTACCAGTAGATAGACAAAAATATTCCGGTCAGTTTAACGCAACACAGAATTTTGATTTGAGGTCCCGATTAATTGATATAAATTCTTGAAGTCAGAAGAATTATTACAGTATTTTTTAGATCTAAAAATCATATGAGACTTTATAGGAAATTCATATATTTAATATATGAATTTATAAAATTGACAGAATCGGAAAAGGAATCCTGTAGAAGCCAAACCGGATTTTTCAGTGAAATAAAATACCAGATAAATAGGATCGGGAGAGTTGTAACGTGAATTGGGCCATAAAGGCAATACAGGCAATAAGCCCATAATAAGGCCCAAATGGCGCCATCATAAGCCCATTAAGGTAATTGGACAGTTATGTGGGCTAGAGACTAGAGCAGTCTAGGAAAAGTATGAAATTACGAAAATACCCCTGGATGCCCATACTGTACTAGTAATGGATAGAGGTCATTTTGGTCATTATGGACAGGGCAAAAACGTGGGACATAGTATAGATATGATTATATAGAGTCAATATATGCCCTGAGGCAGTGTAAAGAGGTGTGAAATGACGATTTTGCCCTTAGGATTAGTACAGTGCAAGAAAGGACACTAAGGGTATTTTGGTCATTTTCTAAGGGATGGATGGTAGATAAATACTCAGTATAACATTTTCAATGATATGAGAAGCCTAGACATTAATTTCCAGGATAGAATACATATCCTGGTATATTATAAAAAATTAGGAATATAACACAGTCCGGTTGTTGTGAAACTGCACTGATCGGTACCAGATTGGACTGGAATTTCTCCAGAAGGTTCTTTGCATGGGCAGCACGCCACCTAACCCTCTTAGGTGTCCCATGAGCTGTCCCACATGATGTAATAATTATTCTTTTTAGAAAAAGTAAAATCCAAGATTAAATGTGAGCCTTTAGATCAAATAGTAACCAAATCAATCTTGGCCATCCATTTCAACCCAAATTTCTCTATAAATACCCCCTATTCAGAACACTTCAGCATGCATGGTGAACCATAGGGAAACTCTTGCAAAATTTCCATTCAACCAAGAAAGAAGCAACCAAAGTGAAGTAATAAGCAAGGTAATCATCTCCCTTGATCTTGAGCATTGTTCTAGCAAGTTAGCTCATTGTTTTAAGGGGTTTTCATGCTATATTTCCCTTATGGTTTCTGTTGGAAGTGCTACTCATATGTGGTTAAAATATGAGTTTTATGTTATGGATAGTTTAGACAAGCTTAAACAAGCTAGAATCAAGTGGTATAAGTTTGTGAATTCAAGTATGTTTGGATTTAGGGTTTTGTGTTCTTGCTGGTACTGTACGTGGTACTTTTCATATGATGGAATTTGTTGATTTTGATGCTTCCAATGAGTTTAAAATGGAAAGTTGTGTGGGGATAAAGTAGGAGAACAAGTATTGGAAGCATTGGAATCAAAATGAGAATTTTTGGAAAACAAGAGCATGCATTTCGGTTGGCACTGTAGCAATTGGTATGTTTTGATTTTGGAAATTCTGATTTCATATTTGGATTCTACATGAAAAGTTATGTGGAAATGAACCATGAGAATTTATTTTGGCTAGGTAGTGAAACATAAATTAGAGAAAGAAAGGGAGCTAGTGAAAACCTAGTCTTGGATTTGATTTCAAGTTGAGTTGTAACTTGATATTATGTTGTAATGGCTAGGTTTTGACATTTGTGAAGGAAGGAAAGCACTTCAAGAAGGTCTTGACCCATATAGCTAAGAGGTAGCAAGGATACCTAACTATAACTCATGTTTGTTTAATTGTTTTGCTTGCTTGTTGATTATGGTGTTTGGTTGAGCTTGAGCTTATGTCATCATGTTATGATGAAGTATGAATGATTGCAACTCCTTGCAAGTTATGTCATGACAATATGCATGTTTGAGTTTGCTTATGTACCATTATGAAGTAGCTCCCATCACATGATAACATGTTAAGCATACAATTATTCATGCATAATATTATAGTTTGTGTAACTTGCTATTGGGATTTCCATGAAATCTCATTCCTTCCACATGCATAACTATGTTTTAGGTGCTGGATCCTCTCAAGGGAAGAGAGTAAATTTTAATCATTAAGTTTGTATAATAAGTTATATGACTCACATGACACTATGGGATGATATGCTAGCATGCAAGGTGTATGTTTCTATAACTCTGTTGTGAGGCCGTGGTGATGTGACGATGATTTTGATATGTAAACCAACGATTTTTAGTATGCAATTTGGTGTGAAATTATATAAGATACAGATGTTTAAATGGACACCAAGAACGACTTAATTGGATAAACATCCGAATTGTTATGATTTTCCAAAATTGCAAGTAAGATCTGGAATTGAGATAAAATGAGTGCTGAGAGGCAGTGACGTTCACGAAATGATTTCATATATCAAATGAACGAATTTTTCTATGAAATTTGGTGATATTAAAGAGGACGTCTAGAGCTCTAATTCCATATGTAACACATTTCATTTGGATAAGTAACCAAAGAGAAATGAATTTTTGAAGTTAACCCAAGAAACTGGAACCTCCAGATTTTTACCAAATGAATAGTGATTTTTAACCAATAAACTGATTTCATTTGGACCAGAGAACCTCAGTTTCATATTTTTCCCTCAAATATTTGTGAAAGAGCTTTAATTAAAATTGTAACCACATTATTTTGATTTTTCTATAATTAATTATCAATTTTCAAAGTAGGGTACATGTTCTGGAATTACCAAATAAACAGTAACAATGAACAGTACCCAAGAGCAAATCTTTGGAAATGGATGTTTTCAAAGCAAATGATCATGTAATTGGTTCCAATCACTTCTAATGGAGTATAATTGAGGTTAAAAGTAAGGATGTGACAATTGATATGTGATTCATGTATGTATAATTGCTGAAAATTGTCACTGTGAACAGTAACTCGTGCTGGAGGCAGTGACATTTGAGCTGTAATTATAAATAGTAAATGATTGAATAAATATATGATATTTTTCCAGTAAATAGTAGACATGTCAAGCTTCGATTTGATATATAGAAGGTCTCATTTGTATGTCTACACATAAATATATGATTTATCAAAGTTGGGACCAGAATGCTGGAATCAGGGACAGGACGCTGGAGGAACAGTGATTTCAGAACGTTGACCTGGTCAAGGAATGGTCAAAGAGTCATTTTTCCCTGAAATAAAATTAAGTTAGCTTCGAGTAGCAATTTAAACCACTCCATTTTGATTTTTAAATAATTAGTTATGATTTTTCTAAGTCAGGACACTCCTCTGGAATTCGCACAGTGAACAGTACTCACTAAGAGTAAAATTCCAGATTGAGTAATTGGACTTCAACAGCCTTGGAAGTGGTTCCAGATGCTACTGTTTGGTCCCTAAGACGTATGAAAATGAGGATGTTATAAATGAACTCGGTTAAGTATCCATCAAAAGAGTTCTCTTTACTTAACTCTAACCCTCAGCCTCACGCTCACCTCTCTCTCTAATTGAGAGGAATGCTTCCTTTAAACTTTTTTTTTGAGAAAAACTTCTCAAGTGAGCGGATCACTCTCCATCTCGTATAAAGTAACTTCTATATCTCTCTGTATCTCTTACCTCTTTCTGTATGTTAGTCTCAGTCTACTCTAGACTAGACTGTGATTCTTTTCTGGTCCGCCTCTAGATCCTGACTAATTTGAGTCACTTAAATCTCATTTATCATATAACATTACTATTTATGTTCTCTAGGGTAGAGTGTTAGGTTACTATCTCTTCGTGATAGAATCCCTCTGCGTTGGGAACATTAACTTTCTATCTATTAGCCATCACATCTTTATCCTTAACTCATACGTTAGGCTCCTTTCTAGGCAAGTCTTTTGTAACACATATCAACTCCTGATGATCATACGAAGGATCTACTTTTGATCCTCTTCTTTAACTAATCTTCTGTATCTCAGTATATCATACTATCTAACTTGCCCGCACTCTCTACTAAGCCTCTAACTGATAAACTTTAGTGAGGTTAGCATCTTATTCTTATCATCAGGTCTCTATATATTTTAGTCACCACCTAAGTACTTGCTAGCCGTCTTATATTCTCTGTAGCTTTTAGTCGTGACCATTTCGAGTTACTTGTCATAGCTTAACAGCTATGTATTCTTCCATCACGACCATAGGTGATCTTCTATCGCAGCCTAGCAGCTCGTAAAAACTCTTGCCTTTGGATGACTCTAAATTAATTAAAGCACATTCATATACATACATCATAGTAACACTTAAATAGGGAACATATTCACATACATGTTCAACCAACAACCATATTCCATATTACCATAACATTTGTACACACATTACATGTATATCAATTACATATTTGGGGTACATCATAACTATCATACACATGAGGAATTACTTTTCTTTTCACTTTACCTATTTACATTACCCCTAATCTACTTCTACATTTCTTTCTAAGGGATCATAGACTGCATATACTTCTATACACAGATATGCCACCCCTGAATATCAGCTGGCAGATCATTTGGTAGATACTCACTTAGCTCTATATGCCATATAGGGGTATATGGCAGTACTTGGCTTACTATCATCTTATGCCAGTCCTCTAGAGTATAAACTTGATTTAGGTTAATGCCCTCTATTGCATATCTATTTATCATCCCTGATACGGCATTGAGGAACTATAAGTAAACTGACTGCTCTTGATCTCTACTTCTGTCTATTCCTTGAACTGGACTGAGTAGTTCACTCTCCACAGCTTTCTTGAGACTGATATGGTCAGTATTATCTATCTTTAACAAAGAAAGCTGGGGTTGACTAGGGCCAGGAACATCACACTTATCCTTCTCTATAAAGCCACATATTCCTGGACTTTGGGAATGAACATGTTCTGTCATAAACTCTGACTGGATATCTGAATTAGGGGATTGTGGTATATTACTCATAGTAACTCTTTCCTCAAACTCTAGTAGAGGAGGAATAATATATGGTCTACCCATAATCCAGTACCAGTACTTAGCTTCCTCATCCGTAATCTGTCCTCTCATTGGAGGAATAGAACGTATATCAGGGTTAGATGGCACTCCAATAAACTTATACTGTGTAAAGTCACTAAACTCAGCATTATCTGGGGTATACTAGGCTTCAGGCTGTATCTCTACGTGACATCCAGACTGCAGGTTTGAGTCCACAGAAACATCTGTGGGACATTCCACTGTAGATTTTTCTGACAGATCCCCTAAACTTTCCTCTGAACTTTCTTCATTGTCTGAATAATCAAAGTCTGGATGTACATCATCTTCATATATCACTACAGAATGGGGGTCTCCCTTATTAACTAAAGCCTCTGAATAAACTTTATGAAAACCCATACCTATCCTGCAATATTTGTTAATTAAGCAATGCTAATTATCCCAATAAACACCCTAACTTAACAAAACACTTACTTTTTAAGGTTAGGGTATGGGAAATATCTAATATCATGCCAGAAACTTCTGCTCTGATATCAAAATGCAGAGTCCTTCTTGGGACTACATAAGGTACCTCATACGCAAGTTTTACGCACTAGCCTCTCGACTGCAATGCAACCTCCTGGTAGTAAAGTCAGTTGGCCATGTCTGGGTAAGAGCCAACGCTTCATCCCACTCTCACGCAGTGAGAACCCCTGATTATGGTGAAGAATCTTAGCTATCTCATAACTTGCTCTGATACCAAAATACAACATTCTTACTTTCATACATCTTAGGGACCATTCAGTAGCATTTAGAACCACTTACAAGACCTTAGAAGTCCATTAGCCAAATCTGGAATTTTATTCTTTCTCGGGTTACTGTTCATATGGTGTTCCAGATTATACAACAAACTTCAAAAAATCATAATTAATTATAGAAAACTCAAAATGAAGTAGTTCAAAAAGCTACGTGAAGATAACATATTGAAAGTGAAGGGAAAAATAATTTCCAGACCAAATGATTATCCAATTAATACAGTTTATTCGCCAACGTTTACTGTTCATTTGGTCAAAAATCCTGAAAATAGATTCTAGTCCCTTATTTTGGAAAATCAGTTCTCTTTGTACAAACATCCAAATAAAGCATTATTGGTGTCAAAACAAAGCTTTGCATGTCATCTAAATGTCTATAAAATTTCATACATTTATTCTATTATTTACTATTTTTCATTAGATCATGACCATCACTACTTACATTAGTCATATTCATTCTTATCATAACATGTCTCATCGCCTGTAAGACTTCTGTGTCATTAGCCTGAAGAACTTATATGTCCTTGGCCTCACCGTAATCTAACTGTAATCCATAACTGAGTCAGCTATGTCCTTTCAGCTAACTGAGTAAGGGCTTGTTCTTTACACCATTTATACTTTTAGGTTTTCCCTTATCCTTCTGGATTACTAACAGGCAAGAAAGTATCTCCTATTAATCCTCAACATTCATGTAGATGAACCCAACTAATCATTCATCAAAGGGTTTCTCTTTCCTTAGCTCTAACCCTTAGCCTCATGCTCACTTCTCTGTCTAACTGAGAGGAACATTTCTTTTAAACTTCTTCGAGAAAATCTTCTCAAGTGAGCAAATCACTCTCCATCTTGCATGGAGTAACTTCTATATCTCTCTACTATCTTTTACATCTTTCTGTCTATTAGTCTCAGTTTGCTCTTGACTGGATTACGCTTCCTTTCTGGTATGTCTTTGGATCCTAACTAATTTAACTCACTTGGATCTCATTCATTATGTAACATTACTATGTATATTCTGTAGGGCAGAGCGTTAGGTTACTATCTCTTCGTGATGGAATCCCTCTGCTTTGGGAACATTAACTTTCTATCTATTAGCCATCACGTCTCTAGCCTTAAGCCATGAATTAGATCATTCTTAGGTATGTCTCATTCTAACTTCTCATTATTCTTTTCTATAAAGACTAGCTACACAAAGTGTTTTGTAATATAGATAAACTCCTAAGGATTATACGGAGGATCTACTTCTGAGCCTCTTTTTAAATTGATCTTCTATATCTCAATACCTTGTACTGTCTAGCTTATCTGCACTCTATACTAAACCTCTAACTGATAAACTTCAGTGAGGTCAGCATCTTCATTGCTGTCATTAAATCTCAGTGCATTCTAGTCGCAACCTGAATACTGACTAGTCGCGTCTCATCGCAACTTAACTTATCTGGAACTTCTGGTCGCGACCTAACTAATGTTCTTGAATTTGATGAATTGGAGTCAATTAAAACTCATTCATATCTATACATCATAATCACATTTAAATGGGGAACACATTCACATACATGTTCAACCGACCATCATATTTCATGTTGCCATAACATTTGTACATATATCACATACATGTCAATTACATATTCGGGGTACATTATAACTACTATACATCTGAGTAATTACTTTACTTTACACTTTACATATTTACATACCCCTCATCTCCTTATGCATTCAGTTCTAGGGAATCATAGACTGTACATACTTCTGTATATAGATGTGCCACCCCTGAATAATAGTTGGCGAACCATTCGCTAAATATTCACATAGCTCTATATGCCATGTAGGGGTATATGGCAGTACTTGGCTTACTATCATCTCATGCCAGTCCTCTAGAGCATAACTTTATTTAGGTTAATGCCCTCTACTACGTATGTATTTATCATCCCTGATATGTCATTGAGGAACTGCAAGTAAACTGACTGCTCTTGATCTCTACTTCTGTCCATCCCCTGACCTAGACTGAGTAATTCACTCTCCATAGTTTTCTTGAGACTAATATAGTTAGCATTATCTGTCTTTAACAAAGAAGGTTGGGGTTGACTAGGACCAAGAACATCACACTGATCTTTCTCTATTAAGTCACATATTCTTGGACTTTAGAAATGGACAGGATCTGTCATAAACTCTGACTGGATATCTAAATTAGGGGACTGTGGTATATTACTCATAGTAACTCTATCCTCAAACTATGGTGGAAGAGGAATAATATCTAGTCTACCCATAATCTAGTACCAATACTCAGCTTCCTCAGCCTTAATCTGTCCTCTCATTGGAGGAATAAAACTTATATCAGGGCTAGAGGGCACTCTAACAAACTCATACTATGTAGAGTCACTAGATTCAGCATTATCTGGGGTATAATGGGCTTCAGCATTACAGGTTTGAATCTACATAAACGTCTCTGGGATATTCCACTATAGATTTTCCTGGCTGATCCCCTACACTTTCCTCTGAACTTTCTTTATTATCTGAAGGATTAAAGTCTGGATGTACATCATCTTCATATAATACTACAGGATGGGGGTCTCCCTTATTAACTGAAGCCTTTGACTTAACTTTATGGAATCCTATATATACTCCAGCAATATTTGCTTAATTAAGCAATGCTAACTATCTCAATACATACCCTAACTTAACAACATTTACTACTTAGAGTTAGGGTCTAGAAACTATCTTAAATCATGCCAGAAACTTCTGCTCTGATACCAAAATGTAACATCCTTACTTTTATACGTCTTAGGGACCATTCAGTAGTATTTAGAACCACTTACAAGACCTTGGAAATTCATTAGCCAAATCTGGAATTTTACTCTTTCTCATATTACTGTTTACATGGTATTCCAGATTATGCAACAAACTTCAAAAAATCATAATTAATACCAAAAAAATCAAAATGAAGTGGTTCAAAAAGATACATGAAGATACCATCTTTAAATTTAAGGTAAAAAAATTCCAGACTAAATGATTATCCAATTAATACAGTTTATTCGCTAAATTTTACTGTTCATTTGGTCAAAAACTCTAGAAACAGATTCTTGTCCCTTACTTTGGAAATTCATTTCTCTTGATATACACATCCAAATGAAACCTTCTACCTATGTAATCAAAGATATGGATGTGTGCTACATCCTTGTAAAATTTTATGAAATAATTCCTTCATTTGATAGGTCAAACTGAAGCAACAACAAAACTGCTTTAGGACCTACGTTTTTACCATTTTAGTTTCCTTTCTTTTACTTTCAATAATTGTTCCCGCATGCATAAGCCATCAAATAAGCTTCTCAACATTCATATACATCATGTACATATTCCATAAGTATTACAAATAGTTTCATGACATAGAGGGGCACCTTATAGGGCATTTACATAGATAGATAATCCATAGCATATGCTAGGATCTCAATTACTTCCATTCCTTCCGTCTATCCTTTAGCTCTTCTCCATGCATACATTTTCTCTCATGCTTGACCTAAATTGGTTGGTTATGGGAGAGTGAGATTTTAGGGAATCTCAGTAGCAAACATTATCACTTAAATATGCAAGATGGATGCTAATGCATGATATGTAATTTCTTTAAACTTTCTTTGATTAATGATATGCCATCATGCTATATACTTTTACATAAAGTGCATGGCCATGGAAAACATGTTATTCACAATACATTCAACATTATTTATCCTGTCACAACATTGTTTAAATATCATATACATGTCAACACATAAGCATACCACATCAAGCACATAAAGAGGTAAGTCCATTACCTTGCACTTAAGCTTTTCTCTTGATCTTTTGCACTTGCTCCCTAGATTTCCAACCATGAAGCCTTTATGTCAATCACTTCCCAACATCTTCTTGGATGTTTCAATGTCCTAAACACATTAATATTCATCACATAATTCATTATGACTCATGAACTCCAACCATGTTCAAAACTAACCTTATTACACTCTTTATTATCATAACTTTCTCTAATCTTCACTAATCCACTTGGCTCTTGAACCAATTGATGTCTTGACTTTACCCTACACAATTTCATCTTTTGAATCCATTTATGAGCTTAGAATCATGAAATTCCAGATCCTTCATGGCCTGCTGTATAGAACCGAACACATGCACACAATTCTTTCAAACATTCTCATTTTGATTCTAATACTTCCCATACTTGTTTCTCCACTTTATCCCACACAATTTTTCATTTTAAAACCATTGGAAGCATCAAAATCATGAAATTCTAATCACTGTTCATGCGTTTGAACAGTAATAGAGAAGGGTTTCAAAAACTATAATTTTGGAATTTCAATGCTTTCAAGGTTCAAAACCTTTCCAATCCTACACAAAATCTTCATCTAAATTCAATGGAAGCATTAAATCATTGAAATTAAATTTCCTTCCCTCATGAACAGTGCAGACCAAACAGGTTCCATTATGGCAAAGTCAAGAATATCAACTTGATTCAACAACCAATCTCTTAACTAGCTTGTTTAAGCTCCAATCATATGTTTCTAACTTTAATTTCTTCTTTTCCCTTTCATCTAAGATTTTTGGGCAGCACCTCCCCATAGAAAAAACTCAACTTTTACCCCCATGAAAACCCTAAGTTCAAGCTCCCAAATCAAAGGAAAATAAGTTAGGATAGATTGCTTACCTTTAATCTATAGCTTGCTTGAACTTTGGAACCTTGAATCTTCTTTGTCTTGGCTTGAGTTTTCATTTTGCAAGAGTTTCCCCAAGGGTTGACAAGCCACAGTTTGGATGCAGATTTGAGGGGGTATTTATAGCAAAAATCCATGGAAAATCAATGGCCAAGATTGATTTGGTTACTATTTGATCTAAGGGCCCACATTTAATCTTGGATTTTCCTTTTTCAAAAAGGTAATTGTGACATCATCCATGACATCACAAGGGACACTTCATGGGGCTTAGGTGGCGCAATTCACATGGGGGTGGAAGGCTATGGAAAATTCTAGTCCAATCCGGTAGCGGCTCGGTCCGATTCACCACAAACCGGATTATTTTATAACTCTAATTTTTCTGAGACTTCATAATATACTTTCTGACCTTAAATCTAGTATCCGGATTCCTCTTATCATTAACATATTTGTACTGGGTCAATACTTAATTACTGACCCCTTGGAAAATGATAGAAATGCCCTTGGTTTATTGTCTTGCACTATATTAACCCTAAGGGCATAATCATCATTTTACCCCTCTTTGCACTGCCTCAGGGCACATACTGGCTCTGATTAATCATATTTATACTATATGTCACATTTTTTACCTGTCGATAATGACTAAAATACCCTCCATCCATCACTGGTACAATAGGGGCATCCAGGGGCATTTCATAATTTCGCACTATTCCTGTACTGCTCTAGACTCTGGCCCACATATTACTTCACTACTCTATTGAGCTCATTATGGCGCCCTTTGGGCCTTGGTATGGGCTCATTGGCCTCATTACCTTTATAGCACAAATCCCAATAAATCTCACCTGATCCTATTTATCGAGTATTTTATTTCACCGTAAAATCCTGTAAGGCTTTTACATGATTCCTTTTCAAACTCTATCAATTTTATAAATTCTTAAATTAAATATAGGAATTTTCTATAAAGTTTCATCTGATTCTGATGTCTGAAAAACTACTACAAAAATTACTTCTGACTTCAAGAATTTATATCAATTAATTAGGACCCTCAAATCAAAATTCTGTGTTGCGTTAAACTGATCAGAATATTTTTGTCTATCTTCTGCTAAAATTTGAGTCTGATATGATTCTGGGCATTTTTGGCCTGTTTTAGCTCAACTTTCTCATATTTATATTTGGGTCCCTGAACTTTTGAATAATTGCACTTTAGCCCCTGAACTTTTAGCTATTTGCATTTAAGTCCCTTAAATTTAAAAAATTACACTTAAGGGCCCACTTTTGTTTCTGCTTTCACTTTTTATCTTCAACCTTTTCTAATTTTCGTTTTAGTCCTTCTCTTTCTTCAAGACTCATCTGACCTTTATCTTTTCTTTTGATCTTCTTCATAATCCTTTCCAAACCTGTTTCCACTATCAATACTATACAGATAGGGAAAATTAGGATATGACATAAGAGGTAGCATTTATAACTGCTTACAAATTCATTAAAGTTCAATTACAAAATCTGGAATTCCCAATCTTCACGAGTACTATTTATATGGTAATTCCAAATTAAGTGCTGATCTTCAAAAAAGCATAATTAATTCTAGAAAACTCAAAATGAATTGATTTGAAAGGCTAATTGAAGCCAACATATTGAAATTTGAGAAAAAAAATAAGTCTCAGACCAAATGATCAACTAATCATTATAGTTTAATCATCAAAGATTACTATTTATTTGATCAAAATTTTTGGAAAACAGTATTTGGTACCCAACTTTAAAAATTTTGTTCTTTGTATAGATGTCAGAATAAGGTATTCTTGGTGTCAAAATGAAGCTTGAAATGTTGACTAATTATTGGTAAAATATCATACATTTATTCCAACATTTACTATTTTTAATTATATGTCATATGTTCCTGTCTTCTCACGAGTTACTGTTCATAATGACAAATTTCATCAACTATCTTTTCATAAATATACACATGCATCATGCAACTAATTCATATTTCTTCTTCAGGCCTCTTCACTTAATCATACATGCTTTACATCATCAAACTAAGTAAACATCACATAAAACATCCAAGCAACATAAGCATACAAGTAGGTAAGTTCACTCCCTCATTCCTTGCTCTCCTTATCCTTTTCCTTTACCTCTTGCTTTCTACTTCTTGATGTGTGGCTGCCCTCATTGAGCACACAAACCAAATCCTAATATTGCATTACCATTAACTCATTACAATTCAACTTCCTTGAACATTAAACTTTATCTACTAAAGTAACTTTCTTTAATCTTTGTTAATTAGCTTAGTCTTTGAATCAATTGATGTCTTGACTTTAACCTACACAAATTGGTCTTCTGAATCCATTTATGAACTTAGAATTCCCAAATTCCAGTAGCTTCATATTGTTATGGACAATTGCATAACTTCCTTTTTTCTTTCAAAAATACTTGTTTTGATTCCAATGCTTCCAATACTTGATTATCTACTTTTTTACCACACAAATTTTAAATTTAAAACTATTGGAAGCATCAAAATTAAGAAATTCTAATCACTGGTCATGTGTGTGAACAGTATAGGTTGACTTCCAAAAATTACACCTCTCAATTCTAATGTTTCCAAGGTTCCAAACCTATGCAATCCTACACAAAATCATATTTTAAATTCAATGAAAGCATTAAATAATTGAAATTCCATATCTTCCTATCTAGAACAAGCAGGCCTCAAGAAAGAGCAAAGTCAAGAATATCAACTCAATTCAATAACCAATTATCAAACTAGTTTATCTGAACATTGATCACATAGTTCTAGCTTTATTTACTTCTTCCTCCTTCAACTTACCATTTTGGACAGCATGCATACTTTAAGTTTAATGGAATTTTCAACCACTAAAACTAGGTTTTACCCTTCCAAAATACTTGCAACTAAAGTAGGAAGGATTGCTTAACCTAGGTACTTGCTTGGGTGACATCTCATAGATCTTATTTTGAGTTCTCTCTTCATTTTGGCATGGTTTCCCTAAGGCTTCATGGCAGAACTAAATTGAATGGAGGGGTATTTATAATAAAATTTGTAGGTTGGATGGACCATTATACGCCTCAAGTTAGAATTTTTACATTTGAGGTGAGGGACCAAAATAAATTTTATAAATTCAGAGACTAAAGTACAATTTGTCAAATTTAAGGGAAAAATTGTAATTATGGAAAATTAAGCCATAAATAAACCAAAATCACCAGAAAATGTTATAGTCCCAAATTTTACCTATAAATAGGGAATGGTAATTAGAGCAAGCATATTTTTAAAACTATCATTTTGAGATCCCAGATAATTAATATTATTTTTTATTTAAAGTATAAAGATTATTACAGGATCTTCTGGACCTTATAATAAGATAAAATTTTATAGAAAATTCTCATAATTAATATAAGAATTTATGAAACTAACAGAACTCAAAAAGAATTTATCTATAATTTATAATAGAATTTACACTAATATAATACACACGATAAAAACTTTTGGGTGAGTTTTCTTGGCACATGGTTAAAAGGTCAAAAGGGACACACTAATGAATTACCAGAGTCTGAATATACCATGATATAGTGTAAAGATGAATAAAATGATCATTATACCCTTAAGGTTAATATGGTGTACAATAATGACCCAAAGGCATTTATGAAATTGATAACTCAAACTTATCTAGAATTTATAATAGAATTTACAGTGATATAATACACACGATCAATACTTTTGGGTGAGTTTTCTTGGGAATTAAGCCCATTAAGACATAGGGCCCAGTTAAAGGGTTCAGTTGGCGTCCCATAGGCTCATTAATATACCCTAATAGTCATGTGGGCTAATGTCCAGAAAAACCCTAAAAAGTGAAAAAAATGCAAAAATGCCCCTCTTAATGAATTTGACAAGAGATGAATTGAGGGCATTTTGGTTATTTGGGACATGGTTAAAAGTTAAAAAGGTACACACGAATGAATGACTAGAGTCAAAATATATCCTGATATAGTGTAAAGAAGAATAAAATGACCATTATGCCTTCAGGGTTAGTATGGCGTCCAATTATGACCCAAAGGCATTTATGAAGTTGACATAACTCAAATAAGACTTTTATAGAATTTATAATGGAATTTAAGGTCGTGAAGAATTGATATAGTTATCAGAAAAGGAAAGAAATATGAATGAAAGACTTTGGAACCAAATTCTACTTTTAAAATTATAAATAAGGGACCAAATTGGAATTTTTAAATTTGAGGTGAGTGACTAAAAGAAATTTTATAAATTTAGGTACTAAAGTACAATTTGTCAAATTCAAGGGAAAATTGTAATTAAGAGAAATTGAGCCATAAATAAACCAAAATTACTAGAAAATTTTACAGTCCCAAATTTTATCGGTAAGTAGAGAATGGTAATTGGAGCAAGCTTATTTTTGAAAATTTCGATTTGATGTCCCAGATAATTGATATTATTTTTTAAAATCTAAAGATTATTGCAAGATCTTCTGGACTTCATAATCAGATAAAATTTTATTATTTTTTAAAATTTAAAGATTATTACAGGATCTTTTGGACCTTATAATTAGATAATATTTTGTAAAAAATCCTCTTAATTAATATATGAATTTATGAAACTAACAGAACTAAAAAAAGGCTTACCTAGAATATGTAATAGAATTTACACTGATATAATACACACAATAAATACTTTTGGATGAGTTTTCATGAGAATTAAGCCCATAAAGGCTTAGAATCCAATTAAAGGCTCAAGTTGGCATCCTATAGGCATTGTTATATACACTAACAGTCATGCGGGCTAATGTCCAAAAAAACCCTAAAAAGTGCCCAAGTACGAAAATGTCCCTGTGTTGTAATATTGGACAAGAGATAAATCGAGGGTATTTTGGTTATTTGGGACACAATTAAAAGGTATAACAGCACACACAAATGAATGACCAGAGTCAGAATATATCTTGATATAGTGTAAAGAAGAATAAAATGACCATTATGCCCTTAGGGTTAGTATGGTGTACAATAACAACTGAAAGGCATTTATGAAGTTGACATAACTCAAAGAAGACTTTTGTAGAATTTATAATGGAATTTAAGGTCATGAAGAATCGATATAGTTATCAGAAAAGGAAAGAAATATGAATGAAAGACTTAGGGACCAAATTTGAGTTTTGAAATTATAAATAAGGGACCAAATTGGAATTTTTAAATTTCAGGTGAACGACCAAGATAAATTTTATAAATTTAGGGACTAAAGTACAATTTGTCAAATTGAAGGGAAAAATTGTAATTAGGAGAAATTAAGCCATAAATAACCCAAAATTACTCAAAAATGTTATAGTCCCAAATTTTACTCATAAATAGAGAATGGTAATTATAGCAAGCTTAGTTTTGGAAATTTTGTTTTAAGGTCCCAACTAATTGATATTAATTTTTAAAGTTTAAAGATTATTACAGGATCTTTTGGACCTTATAATTAGATAATATTTTGTAAAAAATCCTCTTAATTAATATATGAATTTATGAAACTAACAAAACTAAAAAAAAGGCTTATCTAGAATATGTAATAGAATTTACACTGATATAATACACACGATAAATACTTTTGGATGAGTTTTCTTGAGAATTAAGCCCATAAAGGCTTATGATCCAATTAAAGCCTCAAGTTGGCATCCTATAGGCATTGTTATATACACTAGCAGTCATGGGGGCTAATTTCCAAAAAAACCCTAAAAAGTGCCCAAGTACGAAAATGTCCCTGTGTTGTAATATTGGACAAGAGATAAATCGAGGGTATTTTGGTTATTTGGGACACAATTAAAAGGTATAACGGCATGCACAAATGAATGACCAGAGTCAGAATGTATCTGATATAGTGTAAAGAAGAATAAAATGACCATTATGCCCTTAGGGTTAGTATGGTGTACAATAACAACCGAAAGGCATTTATGAAATTGACATAACTCAAAGAAGACTTTTGTAGAATTTATAATAGAATTTAAGGTCATGAAGAATCGATATAGTTATCAGAAAAGGAAAGAAATATGAATGAAAGACTTAGGGACCAAATTTGAGTTTTGAAATTATAAATAGGGGACCAAATTGGAATTTTGAAATTTAAGGCGAGGGACCAAAATAAATTTTATAAAATCATGGCTAAAGTCAAATTTGTGAAATTCAAGGGAAAAGTTATAATTATGAGAAATTGAGCCATAAATAACTCAAAATTACTTAAAAAATGTTACAGTCTGAAATTTTACCAGCAAATAGAGAATGGCAATTAGAGCAAGCATATTTTTGGAAATTTAGTTTTCAGGTCCCAGCTAATTCATATTAATTTTTAGAGTGTAAAGATTATTACAGGAATTTTTGGACCTTATAATAATATAAAATTGTATTGAAAATTCTCATAATTAGTGTAAGAATTTATAAAACTAATATAACTAAAAAAGGACTTATCTAGAATTCATAATAGAATTTATAGTGATATAATACACACGATAAATACTTTTGGGTGAGTTTTCTTGGGAATTAAGCCTATAAAGGCATATGACCCAGTTAAAGCCTCAAGTTGGCGTCCTATAGGCCTAGTAATATACCCTAACTGTCATGTGCGCAATGTCAGAAAAACCCTAAAAAGTGCAAAAATGTGAAAATGCCCATGTGTTGTAATATTGGACAAGAGTTGAATTGAGGGCATTTTGGTCTTCTAGGACACGATTAAATGGTCAAAAGGGACACACGAATGAATGACTAGAGTCATAATATATCCTGATATAGTGTAAAGAAGAATAAAATGATGATTATGCCCTTAGAGTTAGTATGGTGTGCAATAGGAACCTAAAGGCATTTGTGAAATTGGCGAAAATCAAAGAAGACTTTTGTATAATTGATAATGGAATTTAAGGCATTGAAGAATTGATATAGTTGTCAAAAAAAGAAAGAAATATGTGTGTAAGACTTAGGGACCAAATTTGAGTTTTAAAATTATAAATAGGGGACCAAATTGGAATTTTTAAATTTCAAGTGAGTGTCCAAAATAAATTTTATAAATTCAGGGGCTAAAGTGAAATTTGTCAAATTCAAGGGAAAAATTATACTTTTAAGAAATTGAGCCATAAATAACCCAAACTTAACAGAAAATGTTACAGTCCCAAATTTTACCCGTTAATAGAGAATGGTAAATGGAGCAAGCACATTTTTGAAATTTTTGATTTGAGGTCCCAGATAATTGATATTATTTTTTAAAGTCTAAAGATTATTATAGGATATTCTGAAACTTATAATTTGATAAATTTTATAGAAAATTCTCATAACTAATATAAGAATTATGAAACTAATTGAACTCAAAAATGACTTATCTAGAATTCATAATAGAATTTATAGTGATATAATAAACACGAGCAATACTTTTGGGGTGAGTTTTCCTAGGAATTAAGCCCATCAAGGAATAGGGCCCAGTTAAAGGCTCGAGTTGGCGTCCCATAGGCCCAGTAATAATCCCTAACATTATGAGGGCTAATGTCCATAAAAAACCCTAAAAAGTGCAAAAATTTGAAAATACCCCAGTGTTGTAATATTAGACAAGAGATGAATTGATGGCATTTTGGTCATTTGTGACACAATTAAAAGGTCAAAAGGGACACACGAATGAATGGCCAAAGTCAAAATATAACTTGATACAGTGTAAAGAAGAATAAAATGACAATTATGCCCTTAGAGTTAGTATGGTGTACAATAATGAACCAAAGGCATTTATGAAATTGACATAACTCAAAGAAGAGTTTCGTTGAATTTATAGTGGAATTTAAGGTTGTGAAGAATTAATATATTTATTAGAAAAGGAAAGAAATATGAGTGAAAGACTTGGGGACCAAATTCAAGTTTTAAAATTATAAATAAGGGGCCAAATTGAAATTTTTAAATTTCAGTTTAAGGACGAATATAAATTTTATAAATATGTGGACTAAACTACAATTTGTCAAATTTAAGGGAGAATTGTAATTAGGAGAAATGGAGCCATAAATAACCCAAAATTGCCTGAAAATGTTACAGTCATAAATTTTACATATAAATGGAGAATGATAATTAGAGCAAGCATATTTTTTGAAATTTCGTTTTGAGATCCTACATAGTTAATATTAATTTTTAAAGTCTGAAGATTGTTACAGGATCTTGTGGACCTTATGATCAGATAATTTTTTTTACGAAATTCTCATGATTAATATAAGAATTTATAAAAATAATAGACAAAAAAAAAGAGTTATATAGAATTTATAGTGATATAATACACATGATAAATACTTTTGAATGAGGTTTCTTGGGAATGGAGCCCACAAAGGCATAGGATCCAGTTAAAGGCTCAAGTTGGCATCCCATAGGCCCAATAATATACCCTAACAGTTATGTGAGCTAATGTCTAGAAAAATAGTAAAAAGTGCAAAAAATATGAAAATGCTCGTATGTTATAATGTTGGACAAGCGATGAAATAAGGGCATTTTGGTCATCTGGGACATAGTTAAAAGGTTAAAAGGGATACACGAATTAATGACTAGAGTTAGAATATATCCTGATACAGTGTAAAGAAGAATAAAATGATCATTATGCCCTTACGGTTAGTATATTGTACAATAATGAACCAAAGGCATTTATGAAATTGACATAACTCAAAGAAGACTTTTGTATAATTTATAATGGAATTTAAGGTTCTAATAAATTGATATAGTTATCTGAATAATTTAATAATAAGAAATTATTTTATAATAATTTAATTCTAAGGGATAATAACTAAACTTATTCCCAGTCCAATAATGTCAACAGCAGAAAAATCTGGATAGTAGATTTCAGGTCAGAAAACAAATTATGAAATCTCATAAATATTAGAGTCATAAGTCTCATTTTTGAGAAATTGGATGAAGCCGGTATCAGATTGGATTCAATTTTTCAAACAAGCCCTTACCCTTTGAAAGACATTAAACATGGGCTAAAATAATGTCATGTATGATGTCAATTATTTACTTGGTTGGCAAGTCAATATATAGACTAAGTATTGACGCTTGGATAAAATAGTAATAAAAGCAATCTGAACCATCCATTTACTTTGCTTCAAGTCTATAAATACCCCCTCCCTCCTTCATATTTGCACCAATAATAGGAAGTCTTGGGGAGGTGATGTTCAAGTGAAAAGCAAGTCAAGACAAGAGAGATCCAAGCTACCAAAGTGAAGTTAGCTAGGAATTAATGTAAGTAATATAATATCCCTAATTTTCTTCTTTAGTATGTATGTAAAGTGTGTATTTAATATATATAAAATTATATAGGAAAAAAGTTCCAATTTAATCACAGAAAAGGATTAAATTGTAATATTGAACAAAATTAAGAAAAGGAAAGAAATATGAAGGAAAGACCCTAGGGACAAAATTCAAGTTTTGAAATTAAAAGTAAGTCACAAAATTGGAATTTCTAACTTTAGGGTGAGGAACTTAAATGAAATTTTATAAATTCAGAGGCTAAAGTACAATTTGTCAAATTCAATAGCAAAATATTAATTATATTAAATTGAGTCAGAAGTAGCCTAAAATTGCCAAAAATGTTATAGTCTCAATTTTTACTAGTAAATAGAGATTAGTAATTGGACTAGACATATTTTTTAGAATTTTAATTTGAGGTCCCAAATAATTGATATTAATTTTTAAAGTTTGAAAATTATTATAGGATCTTCTGGTATTATAATCAGATGAAATTTTATAAGAAATTCTCATAACTAATATAAGAATTTATGAAACTGACATAACTCAAAAGTAAGCTATGTATAATTTATAATAAAATTGATAGTGAAATAATACACTCGATAAATACTTTTAGGTGTGTTTTCTTGGGAATTAAGCCCATAAAAGCATTAAACCCAGTTAAAGGCCCAAGTTGGCGTCCCATAAGCCTAGTAATATACCCTAACAGTTATGTGGGCCAATGTCCAAAAAAACCCTAAAAGGGGAAAACTACAAAAATACCCCTCTATTTTAATATTGAACAAGAGATGAATGGAGGGTATTTTGGTCATTTGAAAATTAGTTAAAAGGTCAAAAGGGACACAGGAATGAATGACCAAAGTCAGAATATATCATGGTATAGTGCAAAGAAGAATCAAATGACCATTATACCTTTAGGGTTAATATGTGTACAATAATGAACCAAAGGCATTTATGAAATTGACATAACTGAAAGAAGACTTTTATAGAATTTATAATGGAATTTAAGGTCCTAATAAATTGATATAGTTATATGAATAATTTAATAATCATAACTTATTTTATAATAGTAATAGGATCGGATATCTAGGAAATATTATATATTCATGAACAAAAAATAATACACGAAAAGACAGGTGGGATCAAATATTCACCATGATCAGCATCATAAAAATACTCAATATGTTTGTAACCAGGATTCTTATACAATATCCTGTGACCTAGAGATCCCTTCAAGTAATGTAACACATGTTGTAAGGCTTCCCACTGTCTGATAGTTAGTGAGACCATAAATTGGGTAAGGACACTCACTGGGTAAGTGATATTAAGATGAGTTATCATGAGACAATTCAATTTGCCAATCAATCTCACTTACCTCTCTAGGTTCTCAAACGGCTTGCTCTTAGTGGCTTCAATAGAATTTTTAGATGTTATACTACCATCAATATTAAGTAGTGGATTGTAAACCATAGGAAAGCTAGTTAGGGCAGCTCCTAGTTTTCTAGTTTCTTTTAGCAAATCAAGGACATATTTTTTTGAGTCAATAAGATGCCCTTGTTAGTCCTCATGACTTCAATCCTCATGAAGTACTGTAATAAACCAAGATCCTTCGTATAGAAATGGGATTTAAGGAACGGCTTAAGTGATGAGAACCCTGAGGCTTACTCCCCATAATCACAATATCATCAATATACACAACTAGTAGAATCATGCTAGTACTTGTTCTCTGATAAAATACTTCTTATCACAATTTGGGACAAGCCAAAATCCTTCACAACAGTACTAAATATGTCAAACCATGCCCCAGGACTTCGCTTCAAGCCATATAAAGATCTTTTAAGATGACATACTTTACCACGCTCTACTTGAGCAATAAAACTGAGTGGTTGCACCATGTACACTTCTTCAAGAATATCAATATGTAAGAAGGTATTTTTGATCTCTAGTTGAGAGAGGTCCCAACCATAAGTAGCAGCCAAAGAAATTAAGAGATGAACAAAAGAGAGTTTGGCTATAGGGAAAAAGGTCTCAGAGTAGTCAACACCATACTCCTGAGCATAGCCTTTAGCAATAAGGTGAGCCTTAAGATGTTCAAGAGTACTATCAGCTTTATTTTAGGAGTCAACACCTATACACAGCCAATGGCTTTCTTTCCTATTAGTAAATACGCTAAGGTTCATGTACCAACATGATAAAGGGCCACTATCTCCTCTTCCATAGTAGTACGCCAAATTAAGTAGGACAAGGCTTAAGGAGTAGGCTGAGGTACTGAGATAGTGTCTAAAGAGGCAACGAAGGTAGGCGAAGCAGAGGAGAGATGGTTATATGAAATAAAAGAAGAAATAGGATAGGTACAAGTATGTTTATCTTTGTAGAGGGGAATGGGCAAATCAAAAGAGGGACCTAGATCAAGAAAAGGAGGTATCTCAAATTTAGGGATAGAGTCAGGCTGAGGGTGAGTAATGCTTTCTATAGGATCTGATGATGAAGTAGATAATGGTGGGGCAAAATCTAGAAGAAGAGTATTAATGTTTTCCTTTAAACGTCTAGTATAGACCTGAGACAAAGGTTATTGACCAGGTGCCTTTACCGGAGCTAAGGCTTGTGATTGTGAGTGAGTGACAAAATATACCAGAAGAGTATCTTCCTCGGCTAGTGGAGAAGGAGGATCTAAAATGTTATAAGCAAAATATGGAACATATTCCTAAAAAGTGACATATGTAGAAACCATATAACGATTAAGAGTAAGAGAGAAACACTGATAACCCTTATAAGCAAGAGAGTAGCCAAGGAAGACATACTTAAGGGACTTAGGGTCTAATTTAGAGAAATTCGAACGCATATCTCAAATAAAGCACACACATCCAAAAATCTTTTGATAAATAGGAAATAAAGGTTTAGAAGGAAAGAGAGTGGTGTAGGGAATGTGACCATCAAGAATATAGGAGGGCATGCGATTAAAGAGAAATCAAATAGTTGAGACTGCATATACCCAAAAAGGTTTTGCAACGTGAATTTGAATAAAAGGGCACATGTTTTTCCTAATAAGTGACAATTTTTTCTTTTGGCAACACCATTATGAGATGGTATATCTACACAAGAATATTGATGTAGAATTCCATTTTGAAGCATAAAAGAGTGAAATAATTCAGAAAAATATTCTTTAGCATTATCACTATGCAAAGTATGGATAGCCAAATTGAATTGATTTTTAATTTTGGTAGTAAAGGCACAAAAATGAGAGAATAACTTAGAACAAGTTTTCATTAAATATAACCAAATATTATGGTAATAATCATCAACAAATGTAAGAAAGTACTTGAAACTAACTTTAGATTCAACTGGACCTAGACCCCAAATATCAAACTGCACTAACCCAAAAGGAGATGAAGCTTGTTTATTGACTCGAGATACTAAAGGAAGACGATAATAATTAGTAAACTGACAGGACTCATAATCTATTGATGACAAATACTAAAACTGAGGATAAAATTTTTTAAACATAATAAAGATAAATGATCCAAATGATAATGTGCTTCAAAAGGAGTGACCCTATCAGTACAAGCCACCACACGAGACCCCTGATCATTAGGGAAGAAATGACAATCAGATTCATAACCTGTACCAATAATCGTCTTCGTCAAGAGATCCTATATCAAGCAACAGTCAACAAAAAGTGAGACCCAATAGTTTAATTGAGGAGTAAGTTTACTTTTCATTATACACTATTCATGATAGAAGGAGATGGAATTTCAATGATCTAATGCTTCCATTCAATTCATATGATGATTTTATGTAGGATTGGATAGGTTTTGAACCCTGGAAGTATTGGAATCCCAAGTTGTAGTTTTTCAAGTTCTTCTCTGATACTATTCACTTGTATGAACAATGATTGGAATTTCATGATTTTGATGTTTCCAATAGTTTTAAAATGAAAAGTTGTGTGGGATACAGTAGAGAAACAAGTATGGGAAGCATTGGAATCAATATAAGATTTATTTGAAGAATTATGCATGTTTTTTAAATCTATCTAGAATAGTGTATAGGAGCTCAAATTTTATGATTCTAAGCTCATAAATGGATTCAAAAGATGAAATTGTGTAGGGTAAAGTCAATACATCAATTGATTCAAAGGCCAAGTTCGTTAGTGAAGATTAAGAAAAGTTAATGTAGTTAAATGAGCTCAATGTTCAAGAAAAAGTTAAATGGTAATAGATGAATGATTATGTGATGTTAGGATTTGATTGTGGACTCAAAGAGGCAGCCACACGTCAAAGAGAAGTGAGAAGAAAGATGCAAGATAGAGTGAAAGAAAGTTAAGTATATGAGGTAGTAAACTTATCCTAAACTTATATGTATTGAATGTTATGCTTGGTTGTGTTATGGCTTTGTTGAATTGTGTTGATATGTGCTTATGATTGAAGCTCTATTTCTATAATTACTTTGGCTAGTTGTATTTTATATGTTACATGGAAGCATGCATATTACACCATGTTAACACTTTCACAAGCAAGCACAAGTGTTTATATTAGTCCATACATTGTTTAGTACCGTTTACTATTGAGATTTCCCTAGAAATATCACCCCTCCATGTAATCCCAATCCCACAGGTTTATTAATGATGCAAGAGGATGAAGAAGCATGAAGATAAGTTAGGGATTGGATGATGTAAATGTTATATGATGAATGTATAAATTGTTGCAAGTAATGAGGTTATATGACATGGTTGAACCATAATGCTCATGATATAATGAAGAATAGTAAACATGTCAAGCTTCATGTTCACACCAAGAACACCTTATTTCAATGTCTTTACAAAGAGAATGTATTTTCTAAGGTAAGGGACCATAATCTGTTTTTAGATTTTATGACCAAATGAACAGTAATCTTTGTTGAATAATTTGTATTAATTGACTAAGCATTTGGTCTGGAACTTATTTTTCCTTTAAATTTCAAGATGTTATCTTCACGCAGCTTTTTGAACTACTTCATTTTGATTTTTTAGAATTAATTATGATTTTTTAATATTTGTCGACTAATCTGGAATACCATATGAACAGTAACTCGAGAAGAGTAAAATTTTAGATTTAGCAAATGGACTTCCAAGGTCTTGTAAGTGGTTCTAAATACTACTGAATGTTCCTTAATTCGTATGAAAGTAAAAGTGTTCCATTTTGCTATCAGAGAAGAAGTTTCTGGCATAATATAAGTTAGTTTCCCAGACCCTAACTCTAAATAGTAAGTACTTTGTTATGTTAGGGTATTGGTTGGGATAGTTAGCATTGCTTATTTAAGCAAATATTGCAGTAGATATGGGATTTCATAAAGTTAAGTCATAGCCATCAATTAATAAGGGAGACCCTCAGTGGGTAATGATATATGAAGATGATGTACATCCAGACTATGATCCTCCTTCAGACAGTGAAGAGAGTTCAGATGGTAGTATAGAGGATAAGTCAGGAAGATATACAGTATAATATACTATAGATATTTCTATAGACTCAAGCCTTTAGTCTAGAGGTTATGTAGAGATTCAGCCTAAGGTTGTGCATGCACTATATGATATTGCACATATGATGTTGAGTCTAGTGACTCTATACCGTATAAGTTTATAGGAGTACCCTCTAACCTTGATGTAAGCCCTATTCCTCTGATGAGAGGACAAATTACTGCTGAGGAAGCTAAGTACTGGTACTAGATTATAGGTAGACCAGATATTATTTGTCCCCCACCAGAGTTTGATAAAAGAGTTTCTATGAGTAATATATAACAGTCCCTTAATCCAGAGATCCAGTCAGAGTCTATGACATTCCCTTTCCATTCTCAAAGTCCAGTAATATGTGACTTTATAGAGAAAGATCAGTGTGATGTTCTTGGTTCTAGTCAACCCCAGCCTTCTTTGCTAAAGACAGATAATGTTGACCATATAAGTCTTAAGAAAGCTATGGAGAATGAATTACTCAGTCTAGGTCAAGGGATGGACAAAAGTATAGATCAAGAGCAGTCAGTTTATTTGTAGTTCCTCAATGTCGTAGCAGGGATGATAAATAGATATACAATATAGGGCATTAACTTGAATCATGTTTACACTCTAGAAGATTGGCATGAGATTGTAGTAAGTTAGATACTGCCATATATCCCTACATGGCATATAGAGCTAAATGGGTTTTTGGCAAATGATCCACCAACTGATATACAAGGGTGGCACTTATGTATGCAGAAGTATTTGTAGTTTATGATTCCCTAGAAAATAATGTAAAAATATGTTACTATGTAAACATTGTAAAGTAAAGTAATTACTCAGGTGTATAATAGTTATGATGTACCTCAAATATGTAGTTGACATGTATGTAATGCATGTATAAATACTATGATGTCATGAAATATGAGTTTTGATGTGATATAATAAAATGATAGTTGGTTGAACATTTATGTGAATATGTTCCCTATTTAATGTGATTATGATAGATAGATATGAATGAGTTTAAATTGACCTAAGCTCATCAAAGTCAATAACATTATAAGAGAATGTTTAGAAAAAGCTATGCCCAGGTCACGATGTGAAGTAGTTTAGGTCGCGACTAGCAGTTCCAAAGAAGTAAAGTCACGATGAATTAAGTCATGGGGCACGACAAAGATTCACAAAAGCATTTTGGTCGTGACAAGAAAGACCATTAATCGCGACTGGAAGTTCTAGAGCTGTCAAGTCATGATGGAGGATAACCTATAGTCGTGACTAAAAGGCACAGAGCTATCAAGTCGTGATGAGTAAGTTGACATGGTTGCTACTAAAGTTCATAGAGAATATGAGTCATGACTAGCCAGTACTCAGGTTATGACTATAATGCACAGAGACCTGATAACAAGAATGAAGATACTGACCTCATTGAAGTTTCTTAGTTAAAGGTTTAGCACAGGGTACAGGCAAGCCAAACAGTATGAGGCATTGAGATATAGAAGATTAGTTTAAGAAAATATTCAGAAGTAGATCCTCCATATGATCACCAAGAGTTTATCTATGTTATGAAAGATTTATTTAGCCAGTTTTTACTGAACAAAATATAAGAAGTTAGAATGGCGCTTGCCTAAGAATGAGCCTAATACATGGCTTAACGTTAGAGACATGATAGATAATAGTTAAAAAGTTAAAGTTCCCATAACATAGGGATATCATCATGAAGAGATAGTAACCTAGTAGACCTAGGGTAGAGCACCCTCGAGAATAAAAGTAATAGTACTAGATTATGAAAGAGATCTATGTGACTTAAGTTAGTTAGGATCTAGATACAGACCAAAAAGGAATCATAGTCTAATCAAGAGCAGACTGAGACTGATATACATATAGAAAGAGCTAAGAGATAGAAGAGAGATACAGAAGTTACTCCACAGATTTATCCGCTCACCTGAGAAGTATTTTCTGAATAATTTGTTAGAAGAATTCCTCTAAATTTATATAGAGATGAGTGTGAGGCTAAGGGTTAAAGCAGGGTAGGAGAAACCTTTTGATGAATACTTAGCTGAGTTCATCCACATGAACATTGAGAGTTGAATGACTGAGAAGTTAGTTCACGGATTGAATTTTGTGTTGGAAAGAATGGTTTTCTGAGGTAGTTGTAGAAGTTCAATAGATCAGTATATGTATGCAAGGCTAGAAAAAGAATTTTATGATTTCTAGATAGAGAAAGGTAGCCACAGGTTTATAGATAAAGTGACTCCCCTATTCCTTATGTAAGAAAGAGTAATGAAGGTTTGAGTCTATACCCCAGTAAGAGGGTAATATGGCAGCCTAAGTTAGATGAATAGTTACTTTAGGATCTTATAATGATTTGATCAGATAATATGATAGATAGTCTGACATATAATATGACAAAGGAAATAATGCTTTAAATTTTACCTAGTTAATTGTTTAATTGTAGCGTGCGTATAAGGGATGGTTGAGCAAATTATGTAATATGGCTTATGTTGCCCTAAGTTATGATGAATAGTTGCATCTCCTTGTAGTTGTCATATGATAATGCACATGTTAGAGAATGCTTAAATGATTGCATCTCCTTGCATATTATGCATGTTAGAGTATGCTATGATGAATGAATACTCCCCTTTTGCATTTCATTAAAGGTAGAGTATATATGATGAGAAAATTATGTTGCTCCCATACCATACAACATGCAATTAGATAATTCAACTTCGTAATGATAAAGCAATAGAAAAATAATAAATGATATTAGAGATGAAGGTTAATAGCGAATCTATAGATAAATGATTATAGTACTTAGGACATATCCCTTTAGCGTGGATAAGATACATGAATGATGTACTATGAATATGAAATTAAATGAGAAGCATTATGAAATATGATGTAGATCTGATAGGGAGTATCATATATGCAATAGAAGTTAATGTTATTGCAATAGAGCTCTCTTACGATAGAGTAAGATTACTCTTGAGATAGAGCCAAGAGAATGGACAGTACAATTCATGTAGAGTAATGTCCACCAGATAAGATTAACAGATTATGATAGATATGTGCATGGTAGAGCCTGTGTAGCTCTCTGTAGTAATAGACATAGTAAAGTTATGAAAGATGGGAATGATATGAGAAATTCCTGAGTGATAGAGGAAATGAGTAAAGTCATAATAGATAATATTGGCTTTTGTGATCATTTTTGGGAAATTATCTATTCCGTTAACAACTAATTAGAAGTGGTTAACCTTGTAACTTTGTCCATTGGTTAGGTCTTCTAGAGATGAGAATATAGTACAATGGAATTGCAGTAGATTATGGAGGATTACAATTATATCCTAACATGGCTCACAGAGAATAGAATTCCAGGGTCGCAGTTAGTTCCTAAAGAGGCTTACGGATGATCGCAGTAGATCCTGAGGGTCACAGTAGACCTAGCCTAGAGAAAGAAAGTATTGAGTTATAAATACAATATTTCTTTGAAGAACAAATACCAAGGAAAAGGTGAAGGTAGAGAAGCTTCATAAGTTGGTTAACTCATAACATAAAGAGTACCCATGATGTTAATTTCAGATAGCCTTATTACTATTATGGACTGAACTTATAATCTTCTTACACGCAATAGGAACTAAGTGATCAAAGTTAAAGTTGTTAATCCTAAGTACTAAAGATTTATAAGAATATCTCATAAGATATGAGAAGGGGTCAAATAAGAATAAAGGGATCCTTACGATGAGATTACAAAGAATAAGAATGAGCAACAAATAGATCCTCCACATGAGCATAAAGAGATTAGAAGGATAGATAGACCCAAGAGGGATAGTATGAGAAAGGTCTAAGATAGTAAAGTATCAGGGTTAGAGCCTGTTAGCGCCAGTGCTTCAGATTTTTATCTATACTTTTTAGTTAAGCGTGCTAAGGTAAGAGTAGTCCAATGATGGGTGATCCCCTGGGAAGTGATGAAAAAGGTGTAAATGCCACAGAAATTTAGCATATATGCACAGAGTTATGTTAAATGATAGAAAGAGCTATAAAAAGTCAGAAAGGATTATGAATTGTAAGAGACTATAACTCTTATGTCAAGTCCAAATGAAATGAATTTGAAAGGAAATATTTAGAAGAGTTTTCTTATAAGCTAGCAAAGTTATAAGTTAAAGAGAATGTTAGACTTATGGTATCTCAAGATAAGTCATGATAAGGCAAGATAGACTATAATATAGCCAGATTTTGTCAGATATGCCATAATAAGGACTGAAAAGTACGTAATGAGATACGTTATGAGAAATATGTATTGAGAAGTACAATATGAAGTGGCTTTGTAGCTAGCTATGTAAACAGATAGAGATGCTCCCTTTTTGAAATGGATAAGATGTTTAAATGTTATGTTATAGATGAAGTAGCAAGTGAGAGCTTTCACTCCTTTCATGAAATGCCATGCATTATGTTATGTTTGTAAAAATGCTAAAGCTCTAAGTGTTAGAACAGTGCAAGCTCCATGTGATAGAGTTATCCAAGATCTGAGTGTTAGAGCTTTGCATTCATGGGCAGGTATGTAGTCCTATAACATGTTGGCCAGGCATTATGCATGTTAGAGTATGTCCTCCTATGTGCTTCTACCCAGCAGTAAAGTAAAGAAAGAAAGAATAATGGCATAAGTCCTCTCTCTGTATTATGATGAGTTATTAAAGATGATAAGAAGAAAAAGAAGTTTGATGATATGAAAATAAGATATAAAGCTTTGCAGATGTTAAGAAAATTCCGCTAGATACTCAGAGAAATAATAAGAGATAGGTGTTAAAGGTATAATTAGTAGTTGATAAAAACTCCATAATACAATAGTATTCGAGAGAGTTTGATATGAAAGAAATGGACACTACTCACAAGTCCAGTATAGTGAGAAGTCCATATGCAAATAGATGCATAGCAAGTAAGCAAGTAATCTAATGAAGTAGAGTTAAACTCTGATTGAGTTGATTCTGAACAGAAAAATAATCACAGCAAAGATATGAAGATCTGCGGATATAGAAAGTACTTTGCTAAAATGTCAAGATAGAAGATAAGAGATAAATACCCTAATCCTTAGTCATAAAGTGGGAAAAGGATATATGTCTAAGATAGTTAACTGAGGTGCTAAGTAAATTTTGAGGACGAAATTTATTTTAAGGGGGTAAAAATGTCACATCATAGTTTTTCCCTATCTGTATAATACTAATAGTGGATAGAGATTTGGAAAGGATTATGATGATGAATAGAAAGGAAAAACAATGATTAGACAAAGGTATAAATATGAGGGACTAAAATGAAAATTTTAAAAGTTCTTCAGTTTAAAGATGAAAGTAGAAATAAACTTTAGGCCATTAAGTGTAATTATGACAAGTTGAGGGCCTAAAGTGTAATTTTCAAAAGTTTAGGGCAAAATGTAATTATTGAATGCTGAGCCGAAAAAGGCTAAAAAATGCCCGGAATCATATTATATCCAAATTTTCCTAGTAAATAGAGAAAATTATTCTGATCAGTTTGCAGCAACACAGAATTTTGATGTGAGGTTCTAAAAAAATTATATTAATTTATGAAGAAAGGGAAAAATACAGTATCCTCTGGATCTTAGAATCAAATGAATTTTGGCTGTAAATTCCTATAATTAATATAAGAATTTATGAAACTGATAGAGCTCAAAAAGGAGTTATGTATAATTTATTAAAGGAAAGCAATCTATCCTAGCTTATTTCCTTTGATTTGGGAGCTTGAACTTAGGATTTTCATGGATGAAAGTTGAGTTTTCTCTAAGGTGTTTGTGCTGTCCAAAAACCTTAGATGAAAGGGGAAAGAAAAAATTAAAGTTAGAATTATGTGATTGAAGCTTAAACAAGCTAGTTAGGTGATTGGTTATTGAATCAAGTTGATACTATTGACTTTTCCATGGTTGAACCATTTTGGTCTACACTATTCATGATAGAAGGAGATAGAATTTCAATGATCTAATGCTTCCATTGAATTCATATGATGATTTTGTGTAGTATTCGATAGGTTTTGAACCTTGGAAGCATTGGAATCCCAAATTGTAGTTTTTGAAGTTCCTCTCTGTTACTGTTCACTCACATGAACAGTGATTGAAATTTCATGATTTTGATGTATCCAATGTTTTAAAATGAAAAGTTGTGTGGGATAAAGTGGAGAAACAAGTATGGGAAGCATTGGAATCAATATGAGATTTTTTGGAAGAATTATGCATGTTTTTCAAATCTGTCCAGAATAGTGTATAGGAGCTAGAATTTCATGATTCTAAGCTCAAATGGATTCAAAAGATGAAATTGTGTAGGGTAAAGTAAAGACATCAATTGATTCAAAGGCCAAGTTCGTTAGTTAAGATTAAGTAAAGTTAATGTAGTTAAATGAGCTCAATGTTCAAGAGAAAGTTAAATGGTAATGGATTAATGATTATGTGATGTTAGGATTTGATTGTGGACTCGAAAGAGGCAGCTACACATTAAAGAGAAGTGAGAAGAAAGAGGCAAGATAAAGTGAAAGAAAGTCAAGTATATGAGGTAGTAAACTTATCCTAAACTTGTATGTATTGAATGTTATGCTTGGTTGTGCTATGGCTTTGTTGAATTGTGTTTCATATATGCTTATGATTGAAGCTCTGTTTCTATGATTACTTTGGCTAATTGTATTTAATATGTTACATGGAAGCATGCACATTACACAATGTTAACACTTTCACAAGCAAGCACAAGTATTTACATAAATGCATGTATTGTTTAGTACCATTTGCTACTGAGATTTTCCTAGAAATCTCACCCCTCCATGTAATCCCAATCTCACAAGTTTATTAATGATGAAAGAGGATGAAGAAGCATGAAGAGAAGTTAGGGATTGGATGATGTAAATGTTATAAAATGAATGTATAAATTTTGCAAGTAATGAGGTTATATGACATGGTTGAGCCATAATGCTCATGATCTAATGAAGAATAGTAAATAATGAGATAAATGTATGAAATTTTATAGACATTTGCTTAACATGTCAAGCTTCACGTTGACACCAACAAGACCTTATTTCGATGTATGTACAAAGAGAACAAATTTTTTAAAATAAGGGATCATAATCTATTTTCAGAATTTTGACCAAATGAACAATAATCTTTGTTGAATAAACTGTATTAATTGAGTAAGCATTTGGTCTGAAACTTATTTTTTTCCTTAAATTTTAAGATGTTATCTTCACATAGCTTTTTGAACCACTTCATTTCATTTTTTTTAGAATTCATTATGATTTTTTGAAGTTCATCGCCTAATCTAGATTACCATACGAACAGTAACTCAAGAAGAGTAAAATTCCATATTTAGCTAATAGACTTCTAAGGTGTTGTAAGTGGTTCTAAATGCTACTGAATGTCCCTAATACGTATGAAAGTAAGGATTTTTCATTAAACAGTCAATGAGATTTCCTAGATTAGTTGACAAATGTTAGGAAATACTCTAATAATGTGTGAGAAGACGGTAATGCCCTTAGTGATATTAAAGTAAACAAAGAATAACCAAGGGGTATTTTGGTAATTTACCAAGGGATCAGTAATTAAGTTGAGGCCCAGTACAAGAATGTTAATGGTACGAAGAATCTGAATATAGGATTTAAGGTCAGAAAGCATATTATGGAAACTTAGAAAAATTAGATTTAGAAAACAGTCTTATTTTTTGGACAACGGACTGGGCTAGTATCGGATTGGACTAGAATTTTTTTAGATGCTTTATCCCCTTGCGATATCATCACATGTGATATGAGGTGTCCCTTGATGATGTCATCGATGTTGTCACATTTTGCTTTCTAGGGCAAGCCAAGATCAAGAACAAATAAGAGCTATTAGATCAAATAGTGCACAAAGCTATCTTGGCCTTTCTTTTTCAATGAGATTTTTCTATAAATACCTCCTATTTCTACTCAAAAAATGTGGATCTTGGAATCCTTGGGGAGGTGCTGCCCAAATGCAAACTCAAGCCACGACAAAGAATAATTCAAAGTCCAAAGTTCAAACTAGCTATGATTAAGGTAAGCAATCTATACTAGCTTATTTTCCTTTAATTTGGGAGCTTCAACTTAGGGTTTCTATTGAACAAAGTTGAGCTTTTTCTTGGGTATATATGCTGTCCAAAACCCTAGATAAAAGGAGAAAGAAGAAATTAAAGTTATAGTTATGTGATTGATGCTTAAACAATCTAGTTAGATGATTGGTTGTTGAATTAAGTTGATATTCTTGACTTTGCCAAGAAGGAAACCTTTTGTTCTGTACTTTTCATGATAGAATAAAATAGAATTTCAATGATCTAATGCTTCCATTGAATTTATATGATAATTTTGTGTATGATTAGATATCTTTTGAACCTTAGAAGCATTGGAATTGAAAGTTATAATTATTGGAATTCTTCTATATTACTGTTCAATTGTATGAATAGTAATTGGAATTTCATGATTTTGATGCTTCCAATAGTTCCACAATGAAAAGTTGTGTAGGATAAAGTAGAAAGAATACGTATGGGAAGTATTGTAATCAAAATGAGAATTTTTGGAAGAATTATGTATGTTTTGTAATTATGCTCTAAATAGTACATAGTTGCTAGAATTTCATGATTATAAGCTCATAAATGGATTCAAAAGGTGAAATTGCATAGGGTAACATCAAGACATCAATTGATTCAAAGGCTAAGTAAATTTGTAAAGATTAGGGGAAGTTAATGTAGTTAAGTAAGCTCAATATTTAAGAGAAGTTAGATTATAATGAATGGATGATAATGTGATTTTAGGATTTGATTGTGGACTCAAAAGAGGGCAGCCACACATCTAGGAGAAGTAAGAAGAAAAAGGCAAAGTTAAAGTAAAAGAAGTCAAGATGTGAGATAGTAAACTTATCCTAAACTTATATGTATTGGATATTATACTTGATTATGTTATGGCTATGTTGAATTGTGTCAAGCTTCATTTTGACACAAAAACACCTTATTTCCAAATATGTACAAAGAAAACGATTTTTCAAAAGTCAGGGACCATAATCTTTTTTCAAAAATTTTAACAAAATGAATAATAATCTTTGATGATTAAATTGTATTTATTGACTAAGAATTTAGCCAAGAACGTATTTTTCTTTTAAATTTCAAGATATTAACTTAGAGTAGGCTTTTGAACAACCTCATTTCAATTTTTCTAGAATTAATTATGCTTTTTTGAAGTTCAACGCCTAATCTAGAATACCTACTGAACAGTAAATCGTGAAGAGTAAAAATTTCATATTTAGCTAATGAATTTTCAAGGTCATGCAAGTGGTTCTAAATGCTACTGAATGGTCTATAAGACATATGATAGTAAGGATGTTACATGTAAGCCACCTCCTTTGCCTGATATTACATTAGTATTACAAAAGGCTCTTCAAGGTGAAAAATTCATTCGTTTGATTCCTCGAATGAGAAAAAAATGAATGATTAGCAAGGTTACTATCAATAAAGTGAAATACATCTCACTGACCCCAAAATTAGGTCACAATTGCATTTTTCAGAAGATAATTGTAAATATAGTGAAATCTGTCTCCTGACTCAAAAATTATGCTTATCTCAAAAATGTGTGGATGCCACCTCCCTTGTGTGATTTTACATGAGTATTCCAAAAGGCTCATTGAGGTGCATAATTCATTCATTTTATCCCTCGAATGGCCATAAATGAATTTTTAGTAAGGCTACTAGTGATAGAGTAAAATCTGTCTCACTAACACAAAAATTAGGCTTAGAATCTCTAAAATATTTAGAAAATACCATCCTAGCTTAATTTTATATGATGAATCCAAAATACTCAAAGTAGTTGTTTAATAGATTCATTTGATAACTCAAATGGCCACAAGTGCATTTTTAGAAAGGTAATTGTTAATAGAGTGAAATATGTCCCACTGACATCAAAATCTGGTTTAGAATCTCTCAAATATGTGGAAACCAACTTCCTTGCTTAATTTTACATAACGATTCCAAAATGCTCAACAGAGTTGCTTAATTCATCCGTTTGATTATACGAATAGCCACAAGTACATTTTTCGGAAGGTAATTATCGATAAAGTCAAATTTGTCTCCTGACTTAGAAATTATGCTCATTATCTCAAAAATCTATAGAAGCCACATCCTTTGTGTGATTTGACATGATTATTCCAAAAGGCTCATCGAGGTGCAAAATTTATTCGTTTTATCCCACGAATGACCATAAGTGCATTGTTAGCAAAGGTACTGTTGATAGAGTGACATATGTCTCACTGAGCCTAGAATCAGGCTTATAATCTTTTAAATGTGTGAAAACCACCTTCATTTCTTAATTTTACATGAGGATTCCAAAATGCTCAATGAAGTTGCCTAATTCAATCATTTGATCAATCGATTTGCCAGAAGTATGTTTTTAGCAATGTAATTGTTGATAGAGTGAAATATGTCTCCTAACTCCAAAATTAGGCTTATAATTTCTAAAATATGTGGAAACCACCTTTATTGCCTGTTTTTTCATGTTCATTCCAAAATTCTCAACATGGTTGCTTAAATGATTGGTTGGATCCATCAAATGGCTACAAGTCTGTTTTAGCAAGGTAATTGTCAACAGAGTAAAATATGTCTCACTAAGTAAAACATTAGGCTACAATGTCTAAAATGTAGGGAAACCACTGTCGTTACATAATTTGAGATGACAATTCCAAAATGCTCAAAGGTATTGCTTAATTCATTAATTTTATCATTCGAAAGACCACAAATGCGTTTTAAGCAATGTAATTGTCAATAGAGTGAAATTTGTCTCCAGACTCAAAATCAAGCTTAGAATCTCTTAAATGTGTGGAAACCACCTTACTTGGTTATATTTACATGATGATTCCAAATTTCTCAACAAAGTTGCTTAATTCATTCTTTAATCTCTCAAATAGCCACAAGTGCATTTTTAACAAGGTAAAGGCCAATAGAGTTAAATATGTCTCCTAGCTCAAAAACTAGGCTTAGAATCTCTTAAATGTATGGAAACAACCTTACTTGGTTAATTTTACATAATGATTATGTATTTCTCAACAAAGTTGCTGAATTCATTCGTTTGATCCCTTGAATAGTCACAAGTGCATTTTTAACAAAGTAAATGTCAATAGATTTAAATATGTCTCATTGACCCCAAAATCAAGTTTAGAATCTCTAAAATATGTTAAACCACCTGTCTTCCTTAATTTTCCATGACGATTCCAAAATGCTCGATGGAGTTACTTAATTCTTTCATTTTATCCCTTGTTTGGCCGTAATACATTTTTAAATTATGAATAACACTCAATATACTAAACCTTGAGTTTCATCATCAATCAAATTGCTAAATAAATAAACAATTTAACTACATAAGTTTAAAGTTCCCAATTTTACCTCTAATTTTTAAATCTCACTCACAATATCTAAATCTTCATTTCAATGTTAAATCACATGATTCCTAGATTTTAATAACTTATTTTCACTATCAATTAACCTATAATGATTCAACTTGACCAAAATCCCCAATTTCTCCAATTTAGGGTTCTAATAAAAATACCCATTTTCATTTTACAAACTCTAGTCACAATCAAACCGATTAAATATCAATTATACCTTTAATAAACATAACCCAATCATTAAACTCAAATTTATTCAATAAAATTATCATATTAAATCATTTATGCACTCTAACATTTAAACCCTAACCCAAACTCTTAAATAATGTAATAGAAAAAATTCTAAACCGATTACGTACAAGTATTCACCTATCTCTACAATTCTATAGTTCTCATTTGTTAAAAATTTACACTTGTTACAAGCCCTAATCCTTAAACTTATTTTCTTTCTAACAAAAATTATATTTCTAAATAATTCACTTGGTGTAGAAAATAATTAAGAAATAACTATGATGGTTGAAAGATTTTGTGAGAACAAACTAGAGCTCAAATGGATTTGATATTCATCAATAAAGACGCTGGAGGAGTAGACGGACTTCGCTATACAGAAGAAGAAGAAGAAGAAGAAAAGAAAGGACAAATTCTATTTGTGTTTGTGATTGAATATTATAAAAAGGTGTGTGCCACAAACTTTTTTATATTATATTATATATATATTTCTTCATCAGAAAATGGCTTATGCTTTCTTCTTCTCCTTTTTTCATTTTATTATTTTTGTTTATTCTCTCTTTCCATAATTTTTTTACATAAACAATAATAATAATAAACTATTATTATCATTATTATCATTATTGTTTCCTTTCAGCTTATGTTTCTATATATATATGTATTATAAACTCTATTAATTTGGTAATTAAATAAAAAAATTCTACTAGGAATTAGTTCCTTCTATTGCTACTTAAATTCTAACATAAATTGTTTAGAATCTCTTAAATGGGTGGAAACCACCTTCCTTGAGATGAAGAAATAAAATCTTAAAGAACAAAATATAAGCTTGTTAGTAAACTATAAATGAAGATAAATAAAATAAATAAAGATTAACAAATAAATAAATTCTTACCATGTAAAGAATTTAGGAGAGAGATATAGGAGGAGGAGAAGAGAAGAAGGAAAATAAATATGGAAGTAAATGAATGAGGGGGTGAGGTGGTATTTATGGAGATTTAGGTTGCCTTTCTAGCAGTTTTATCTCCTATACAATTTCTAGCGGTTCTCAGAACTGCTATAAATCTTTAAAATTTAAACCAATTTTAATATATTTGTACATATTTAATTTATGTATAAAAAGAAATTTATTTGTGCATATTTAATTTGGTAGTGTATAAGAGGATTAGACAAGTCCAGGTGGGTCTTGTCATTGTATTCCAAATACTTCAAGTCCACTACAACTATTAGGCATAAATCTCTATGGGTAAAATCAGATTTTAACTTTCCCTTATCTACTTCCTTATCTATATTACTAGAAAATACAACTAAATTAATAGGTTGAAAGGGAAAATGACTGGTTTGAGGAGGACTAGAAGAAGAAGGTTTAGAGTGAGATAGAGAGAGACCCTGATATACCTTGTGAGGACATTTTTCTTTTTCTTTTTCTTTTCCATTTGCTTTCCCTTGTCTGAAGAAACTCCAACAGATTTTGTGATTTTATTGACCAGTTGTTCAAGATTCTCATCAGTGTGTGTGTGTGTGTGTGTGTTTTGATTCTTTAGGAATATCGGCCAATTTATATCTTTTCTTTTTTGAAGTTTGTTTGGCACTCTGTTTGACAAAAGTTTCCTGTATCTTTTCTTGAGGAACTTGTGTACCAGGTGAAGTTGTCCCTTTTGATTTCTATTTGGACTTTGATGAAGTCACCTGTTATTTTCTCTTCATTTTTCAACCTCTGGTACCTTAGTCCTTGTCACAGTTTAGTCTTTAGTCAGATGAAATGATGAACAATTTGGTTGTTCAAGGATATGGCTGGGAGAAGGAAGATGATCGTGGTTTTGAGACATTGGGGAACGGTTATAGGAGGATTTAATTATGAAGGAGAGGTTACAAGAGCGGTTAAAAAATTTCTGGGTTAAGATTATTTGAGAAAATATTCAATGAACTGAATAGTAACAGTCATATTTTTCTCAAACAACAACAATCTTATCGAATAAGCTTTTCAAAAAGAACTCTATTCCAAGTGTCTATCGATAAATATTCAAATAACAATAAGATATTTATCGAATAGCTCTTTGATAAGAGTACTTTATTGATAAGTTGTTCGATCAATAACCTCTAGTTTGAAAATATTTGCATAGAATTTATTGAAAAAGACTTGGAAAACTTAACTTATCAAAGTGTTATTCAATTAGAGATATCACTTTCTTTTTGCAAACATGCAACATTTATCGAATAGATCTTTGATAAGTTTCCTTAAAGAAACATTCATCAAATAACTATTTGATAAGTCCTTTCAAAATAAGTCAATTTATCAATTAGCTTATTGATAAGACCCTTTATCGATAAGATGTTGATAAATTCCATTCAAATCTACTTGCACAACATTAAAAATAATTCATTATTTTAAAAATTACTTCAATAAATCCTTTCATCAAAGAGATTTCAATAAATTTTAGAGGAAAATTGAACTACAACTAACCATTTTTCTAATATCTGCTTGGTAAATTCCTTTATCGAGTAGTTTATTGATAGGATGCAATTTGTATACGGTTTCTTTGACATTTTTATGGGTTTTATGGGAAGTTTACCATTTATTTTATGCCTGTAATTATGCATTAATGTTAATACATAATTGTGCATGGCAATATGCTTATTAAACGGTTAAATAGTAAATTAACTCTTCCAAACTGCATTTATGTTGTTCTTCAATTAGGTGAACTTTTATAGTGAGCTTTGATTTTGAATTGCAGGTATTCTGGAGGAGAACCAAGGACTAAGGTGAGTAGAAAAGAAATAACAAGACAAAAAGGATCAAAGAAAGAAGCCAATTTCTGTACAATCATTATTTTTGATAGATTGGACAACGACAATCTAGCCAAATCAAAGGCACTGTTGTCGGGGAGTCAAGTAATTGGTTCTTTAGTAGTTAGTTGTCAATTCCATGATATATTTGAGTCAGTTTATTTGTTTGAACATTAGTTTTTGTTGTTTTCATTGCATAGCATAAAATTTTTCAAAAATAGAAACAAATATGTTATTTTCTTTCATTTTGGCATTTGCATCATTGCATAGTATTCTGTATTTTTTTCTAAGTTCCAACAAAATTACTCTATGTGCCTATGAGTCGTGACCAAAACTTATATAGGTCACAAACTTATTACTTTATTGAGGTACTTGCTTGGTCTATGTGATATTCAGTCGTGAGTTAGTTACTATTTGTAGTGACCAATTTAAAAGATTTGCTCTTTGTGAAATTTTGTCTCGACTGTTAGAATTAATAGTCATGACCTTTAATCTATTTTTAGAAGTTTTTGCTCTCTGTGTTCGTTAGTCGCAACCTAGACATCCTTTCATCGTGACCAAATTGAATGTTCTACTATAAAATTTGTGTCTTATTTAGATTGCTTGCTTGGTTATTCCTAATAATTTCTGTGTTGTATGCATAGAAGAACTGAAGCATTAGTTCCTTTTCACCCTAAAATTGAGAGGAAACTTAGGAAACTAAGAAGAAAATTTAGAAAAGAAGGAACTAGCAAAGTTGTAGATGAAGAAGAAGAAAAATCAATAGAATCTAGTTCATCCTCTAGTGTCCCTTGATCTGTAATTGGACTAAATTTAGAGATTCCATTAGAAATTTCTAATATGGCCGAGATTAATACTAATGTGCATAATAGACATAATAGATAAGGAGAAAATGAAATACCAATTAATGTAGAAGATAATAGAAGTATGAGATAAATAAATCATTATTATGTGAATTATGATCCTTATGGTTTTACACTGAAGAGGCTAATTTTGAAACCAAAGGAGTTTTGATTGCAGCCTTACCTAAATTTCATGGTTTTGCAGGAGAATGTCCATATCAGTACTTACAAACCATGCATCTGATTTTCTCTTAAATGAATCCTCCAATGACTGCATTGGATGATGCTTAAGGAGGTGTTTCTATTTCACTATAGAAGGAAGGCTAAGGAGTAGCTATACAATCTGTCAACTCGTTTCTCAACTCTTACATGGGATCAGTTAAAGTCAACATTTTTAGCATAGTTCTTTTTGGCCTCTAAGACAACTGGATGAAGCAGGAGATTACAAATATTTTGCAACAGGATGGAGAGTCATTACATGAATATTGGATAAGATTTATCAACTTGTTGGCTTGATGTCCACTTCACAACATGACAAAGGCTGATTTAGCAGACATTTGCTTTTATGGTCTACTTCCTCACAACAAGGTATCCCTAAATGCAATAGCAAATGGATCTTTGAGAGATACAAATCTACAAGCAAGTTGGTAGTTATTCCAGAAAATGGCTAATGAAGATCATCGGAGTGAGGATCCAAGAAGAATACTTACATCATCTTCAGGTAATTCAAAAGAGATTTTGGCAGAGAAAGTATCTTTAGGAAACTGAATGGAAAAGAGAATTACTTTACTTGAAAGAGAGCTATATTCTACAAAGCAAGTTCATGCAGTGGAAACTTCACAAGCATTAGTTACATGATGTGAGTTATGCAGTTCAATAATGTATGCTACAAGTACATGTGATAGACAATATGAAGAAGTACTAGCAATGTATCAATGTAGAGACAATCAATACCAGAAGAGAGACCCACCCAAATTTTAGGTGGGTAGTGAGGAAAGTAGGTCGAACTAATTCCAAGGAGGTGGTGCTTCTTCAAGCAACTACCAAAGTAATACAAGGTATATGTTCCTGCTTAACCTAATGCTTTAGTAGCATCAAGACCAGATGGAACCTCTCAATTATTGAAGAGTATGGCTACATAAATGAACAACATGGATGGTAGAATAACTAATATATATAACAAGCTTAAAGCGAATGATGGTCAATTCACCTCATAACTTCAACTCTTTAAAGTATGCAGAAGGATAATGCAGATGTATAAAGGAAACTTGAGGAGTTAAGTTCAAAGAATGTTGATATTTCCAGTCATTTAACTCAAGTTTTAAATACAATGAGTGACATCCAAACAAAGAGCAGTGGCAACATACCTTCAAATACTGTTATTAATCTGAAGGGCTTGAATGTTGTATCACTCAAAAGTGGGAGAAAAGTTCATTTTAAGGAAAGTAATGCACTGAGGGAGTTTATGGAAGACCTTAAAGCTAAAAATAAATCATTGTCACAAATGGAGTTTGGGAAATTAGAAAGTGAGAAAGAAAAACAGCTTATGATTAAGAAAGCTACCTATGAGGGGAACTCACAAGAGGAAATACAAGAGAAGCAAGAAGAGGAAGTGATAATGCAAAGTCTAGTATACAAAGGGAAACAAGCAGAGGAGAAGGCGGAGTCAAGCACGCAAGGAGCCTTTATGCCTTTAGGTAAGGAGGTAAGTATAAAGGATCTCCCTTTTCCTAAAGCTTACTTTGTTGGAAAGAGAATGATAGACCTTGAGTTTACAAAAGATGCTTATACTCTTTTTAATAAAATCAAAATGAATATTCCTATAGTTGAATTCCTCAAAAGGAACCCTAATTATGCTAAATTTTTGAAAGAAAAAGTTTAAACCTCTTGAGAGAATTCACGTGAGTGCTAATGTGTCATCACTTTTTAAGGTTGAATTAATGGTTAAATGCCAAGACCCAGGATCTTACATAATCCCATGCACTATAGGAAAGGTTCATATTAAGGGAGCATTATTAGATCTAGTGGCTACCATTAATGTAATGCCTTGGTTAGTATACTTAGCCTTAGGTATTAATAATCTTTGAGACATAAGTGTAATGCTCCAATTAGCTGATACATCAATTAGGTATCCTAAGGGAATTCTTGAGGATATTCTAGTACAGGTAAAGGATTTAGTGTTCCCAGCTAATTTCTATGTTTTGGATAGATCCAATGAGCTAGTGAATAAGAATACTTTGATCCTAGGCAAACCTTTCCTCCAAACTTCCAAGACAATTATTAGTATGAAGCATAGTTCCATTACAATAGAAGTTAGAGAATATGTAGTCGCTTTTAATATAAATGAAGTAATAAAATATCCTTTTGACAATTCTACTTTTGCTGGTTTGAATGCTATTGATTATGCTATTGAAGAGGTTAGGGATGACCATGAATTGAGTTTGCATAATGGGTATGGTTCTATGCTGCATAATTCAAAAAAAAAATCATAAAGCATCTCAGGAGCATATTGATTCAAATTCCTCTTTGAGTGCTTATGATGATTATTTCACATCTCTTTCTTCTATTTATTATTTTTCTTGCTCATGTGAAAGCAATGCATCATGTTTCAATTGCTTAGATGTAAATAGCATGCTTTTAGTTTCTCAAGATTTCTCATTCTTACCAGATTTTAATTCAATTTCATCATTTTCAAGTGATAATACACTTGCACATGATTTGTTGAGTGATTTTACAGGAATACAAGACATTGTGAAAGTTAGAAATGGAACAAATGAAGAAGAGTCAAGTTTATGTGATACTAAGTCATGGCGTGATGATCCTCCGGTCATTACCATATACTATCTTGCTGAGGGAGAGACTCTCTATGAAAAGGAGTCACGACCTTCAAATTATCAAGTCACAACCAAAAGCTTTCAAGACTGTGAGTCGTGACTTTTTGATGATCTAGTCGTGACAAAAGATCTAGAGATGCCATCTATCAAAAATGGGTCACGACGTGAAGTTTCATAATAAATTTTACATTACTCATTTTTTAGTTTTGTCAGTTTCATAAATTTTCATATTAATTATAAGAATTTACTATGTGCTGCGTTAAACTATCATAATAATTTTCTCTATTTACTAGTAAAATTTGTGATTGAACTGATTTTGGGGATTTTTTGGCCTTTTTCGGCTCAACTTTCTCATAATTACAATTTTGCCTCTTGAATTTTTTCTACATTACATTTAGGTCCTCAAACGTTTTGAAATTACACTTATTGGCTCAACTTTTTTGTCTACCCTTTATTTTGGCCCACAAACTTTGCTATATTTCACTTGGATCCTTAAACTTTACATTATTTACAATTTAATCCCTTTCCTTCCATAATTGGCAATATTTTCCTTAGAGAATATTGTGTATATTACATACAAAATGTTCATACATATCATATAAGAAAATTGGGGATATGATATTTCTTTCCCCCTTAAAATAAATTGTCCTCGAAATTTACAATATATACATACTAAGGAAATAATTCAAGATATATTTCCTTCATTCTTTCCTCTGCTTCCCATGTAGCTTCACTCTCAGTTAATCCTTTCCATACCACTTTGACTAACAAAATTTGTTTATTTGTAGCTGCTTAACCTTTTGATCAATAATTTGTACTGGTTTAACTTCATAGATCAGGTCATCTTGCAACGCGATATCATCTTGTTCAATCACACGTGATGAGTGTGGAACATACTTCTTTAACTGGGATACATGCCATTGATCCTATATTTGAGAGAATCTAAAATGGTCCTATGTATCTAGGATGTAACTTCATCACTTTGATTGATCGTCTAGCTCCTGTAGTTAAAGCTAACTTAAGAAACACATATTCTCCTTCTTTAAAACTCAATTGTTTTTGAAACATCCTTACTTTTATACATTTTAGGGACCACTTAGTAGCATTTAGAAGCACTTACAAGACCTTGAAAGTCTATTAGCCAAACCTGGAATTTTACTCTTTCTCGGGTTACTGTTCATATGGTATTCCAAATTACGCAATGAACTTCAAAAACTCATAATTAATTCTACAAAAATAAAATTTAAGTGGTTCAAAAAAATAAGTGAAGCTAACATCTTAAAAGTGAAGGAAAAAATAATTTCCAGACCAAATTATTAACCAATTAATACATTCTATTCATCAAAATTTACTGTTCATTTGGTCAAAAATTCTGAAGATAGATTCTAGTCCCTTACTTTGGAAATTCATTTCTCTTGATATACACATCCAAATGAAGAGTTCTACCTATGAATCTAAATCTCTGGATGTGTGCTACATCCTCATAAAAGTTTGTGAAATAATTCCTTCATTTGCTAGGTCAAACCGAAGCCACAACAAAACTTCTTTAGGACCTACGTTTTTACCATTTCAGTTTCCTTTCTTTTACTTTCAATAATTGTTCCAGCATGCATAAGCCATCAAATAAGCTTCTCAATATTCATATACATCATGTACATATCCCATAAGTATTACAAATAGTTTCATCACATAGATGGGTACCTTATATGGCATTTACATACATAGATAATCCATAGCATATGCTAGGATCTCAATTACTTCCATTCCTTTTTTCCATTCTTTAGCTCTTCTCTATGCATACATTTTCCATCATGCTTGACCTAAATTGGTTGGTTATGGGAGAGTGAGATTCTAGGGAATCTCATTAGCAAACATTACCATTTAAATATGCAAGATGGATGCTAATGCATGATATGTAATTTCATTAAACTTTCTTTGATTAGTGACATACCATCATGCTATATACTTTTACATAAAAATGCATGGCCATGAAAACATGTTATTTAAAATACATTCAACATCATTGATCATGTCACAACATCATTCAAATAAGATATACATGTCAACACATAAGCATACAACATCAAGCACATAAAGAGGTAAGTTCACTACCTTGCACTTAAGCTTTCCTCTTGATCTTTTGCACTTGCACCCTAGCTTTCCAACCATGAAGTCATTATGTCAATCACTTCCCAACATCTTCTTGGATGTTTCAAGGTCCTAAACACATTCATATTCATCACATAATTCATTAGGACTCATGAACTCCAACCATGTTCAAAACTAACCTTGTTACACTCTTTATTATCATAACTTTCTCTAATCTTCACTAATCCACTTGGCTCTTGAATCAATTGATGTCTTGACTTTACCCTACACAATTTCATCTTTTGAAATCATTTATGATCTTAGAATCATGAAATTCTAGCTCGTTCATGGCCTGCTGTATAGAACCGAAACATGTACACAATTCCCTCAAAAATTCTCATTTTGATTATAATGCTTTCCATAATTGTTTCTTTACATTATCCCACACAATTTTCATTTTAAAACCATTGGAAGCATCATAATTATGAAATTCCAATCACTGTTCATGTGAGTGAATAGTAATAGAGAAGAATTCAAAAAACTACAATATTGGAATTTCAATGTTTCCAAGGTTCAAAACCTTTCCAATCCTACATGAAATCATAATATAAATTCAATGGAAGCATTAAATCATTGAAATTCCATTTCCTTCCCTCATGAACAGTACATACCAAAAAGGTTCACCCTTGGCAAAGTCAAGAATATCAACTTGATTCAACAACCAATCACTTAACTAGCTTGTTTAAGCTCCAATCATATACTTCTAACTTTAATTTCTTCTTTCCCCTTTCATCTAAGGTTTTTGAGCAGCACAACACCTTAGAGAAAATTCAAAATTTCCCCCATGTAAACCCTAAGTTTAAGCTCCTATATCAAAGGAAAATAAGGTAGGAGAGATTGCTTACCTTTAATCTTTAGGTTGCTTGAACTTTGGTACCTTGAATCTTATTTATCTTGGCTTAAGTTTCCATTTTACAAGAGTTTCCCCAAGGTTCATGAGGCCACGGTTTTGAACCAGATTTGAGGGGGTATTTATAGAAAATTTCATGGAAAATTAATAGCCAATATTACTTTGTGCACTATTTGATCTAAAGGCTCACATTTAATCTTGGATTTAACTTTTTCAAAAAGGAGATTTATGACGTCATCCATGACATCACAAGGGACAAATCATGGAACACCTCATGGGACATGTGGCAAAATTCTCATGGTAGGAAGCCTCTGGAAAAATTCCAATCTAATCCGGTACCGATCGGAGCAGTTTCACCAAAAATCGAACTGTTTTCTGTTCCTAATTTTTATAATAAACCAGGATATGTATTCTATCCTAGAAATCAATGTCTAGACTTTTCATACCATTGGAATTGTTATACTGAGTATTTATCTGCCATCCATCCCTTGGGAAATGACCAAAATACCCTTGGTGTCCTTTCTCGCACTATTTTAACCCTAAGGGCATAATTATCATTTCACCCCTCATTACCCTACCTCATGGCATATACTAGCTCTAACTAATCATATTTATACTATATTACACATTTTTAACCTATTTTAGATAACCAAAATACCCTCCATCCTTCACTGGTACAATCTAGGTATCTAGGGCATTTTTTGTAATTTTGCACTTTTTCTGGACACTGGCCCCTTCTACTGATGAACTGGTACCCTGGATTTTGGGCCCTCCTTGGTGTCATCTTGTGCCTATATATGAGGTCATATGATCTTAGTCTATCTAGGCTTACATACTGAGAAGTTCCATAATCAGATTACGGGTGTTCTCAAACTCCCGTCAAAATTCACTTATATAGGAATAACTTTTTATACAGAACTCCTTATGGGGTTCTGTTAGATCCATGACATTTGAAACTATAGGGCACACTTTCTTGTAATTCTCTCACGTATATCTGAAGTTCATGAAATCTGATAAAATTTTAGATAACTATCAGACTATTAGATAAATATCTACTGTCTGGAGCCCTAATAAAATTTCTATATCATGCTAGAGTAACCAACATAACTTCCTCTATTTACTAATGGAATATGGGACTGAAATACTTTTAGGAAGTTCCAAGCCTTTTCTGGCTGAATGTTTGCTTAATTACATTTAGTGGACTTACTTCTTTATGTGCTTGATGTGGTATGCTTATGTGTTGACATGTATATGATATTTGAATGATGTTATGACATGATAAATGATGTTGAATGTATTGTGAATAACATGTTTTCCATGGCCATGCATTTTTATGCAAAGTATATAGCATGATGGCATGTTACTAATTAAAGAAAGTTTAATAAAATTACATATCATGCATTAGATAAGAAGGACACTTGATGATGATGTTGATTGTTTATTTGAAATGTAATGTAGGAATTTGGAAATGTATGTACATATGCTTAGTTGTACAAAAAATCTATTGTGAACAGTAACTCATAATGAGGTTGTGACCTTAAAGTTAAAATTAAAAATAGTAATTGATGAAGTAAGTGTATACAATGTTTTGAACCTTGACTTAATATGCCAAGCTTCATTTTGACACCAACAATGCCTTATTTTCATGTCTATACAAAGAGAACAAAACTTTTAAAGTTAGGGACTTTAACTATTTTCCATAATGTTTGACCAAATGAATAATAATCTTTGATGATTAAACTGTACTGATTGACTGAGTATTTGGTATAAGACTTATACTTGGTACATTTTGATGAAATAAGTGCATAATTGGTCTTAGTCAGCCAATACCTCTATCATCTCATGTATCTTAAGAAGATATGGCTGGACTAAGAAGGACAACATTCGAGGAGCAGTTCTTTCTATTGATAGAGATAGAAGTTGACCAGTCCAAGGTCAAGCAAGTTGAGTTGCGAGAGTTAGCTTAAGATAACATTAGGGGAACAAAATAGAATCATTCCATGAACCTAAAATCCTTATGAGCAAAGATTAGACACTATAGGAACGACGAGAACAAAGGCGTCAACCTCACTAAAATTTTTCAGCTAGAGGTTTAGTACGGGGTGCAAACAAGCTGTCACACCTTACTTTCATATGTATTAGGGACCATTCGGTAACATTTAGAACCACTTACATAACTTTTCAAGTCCATTAGCTAAATTTGGAATTTAACTCCTCACAAGTTACTATTTATATGGTATATATAGATTCGGTGACAAACTTCAAAAATCATAATTAATTATAGAAAAATTGAAATAGAGTGTTTCAAAAAGCTACATGAAGATAACATCTTGAAATTTAAAGGAAAAATACTTCCTCAGACCAATTAACTTGTTAATTAAATCAACTCTTATGTCAAAATTTACTATTCATTTGATAAAAAATTCTGGAAAACCATTTACAGTCGTAACTTTAAAAGTTACGTTATCTTTGTATAGACATCGAAATAAGGCATTCTTAAGGACATATTAACTAAATGTCTATAAACTTTCATACAATTATTCCATCATTTACTATTTTTTATTACATCATAAACATCGCTGCTCAAACTGGTCATATAACATCATTACATATAACAATTCATACATTCATCATATAACATTTATACTATCAAATCCCTAACTTCTCTTCATGCTTCTTTATCTTCTTTCATCATTCATGAACCTATTAGGATTGGGAGTACATGGATAGGATGAGATTCTTGGGGAAATCTTAGTAGAAAATGGTACTAACAATGTATGTATCAATGTAAATGCTTATGCTTGCTTGTGATTGTGTCAACATGATGTAGTGTGCATGCTTCCATGTAACATGAAATACAATTGGCTAAAGCAATCATAGAAACATATCTTCAATCATATATACATATGCAACACAATTCAACAAAGTCATAACACAACCAAGCATAATAACCAATAGATACAAGCTTAAGATAGTTTACTACCTCTCATGCTTAACTTTCCTTTACTTTGTCTTTGCCTCCTGCTTCTTACTTACTCTTATCCTTCCATCATTTTATTTGCTTTGTCATCCTCTTTATCACAATTATCTAGGCCTAAGACAACATAATAACATACTTATCATAATATATTTCTAACTTGGTCTCAATATCCTAGACCAATAACTATTTATTTAATTTTGGTTAATTGTGTTACCCTTTAAATTAAATTGTTCCTTGACCATATCCCACACAATTTTGGCCAAGGAATCCAAATAGGAAGTCATATTAATAAATTCTAACTCCTCCTTGATGCACTGGTCAAAACATAATTGTGGTAGCAAGGGTTCTTTTTGAAAAATCTCACTTTTGATTTTAATTCTTTCAACTCTTGTCCCTTGGCTCAATCTTATACAATTTTGCCTTATAGACTCATTGGAAGCATCAAAATCATCAAAATCAACTTACTTGGTATTGTTCCAACACATGCCAAAAGGCCTCAGAAAGTGGGAAAATGGAAACTACACAATTAATTCAAGCCCTAACCATCAATCTAAGCTTGTCTAAGCTAACTTCAATCTCTTCTTTTCCTAATATTGTATATTTTTGGACAGCAGCAAAATATATGGAATATCTCACTTTTATTTCATTAAAATCCCAGATCAAGCTCTTGAATTAAAGAAAAATAAGCTAGGATAGACTATTTACCTTAATTCCTAGCTAAATTGACTTGGGTACCTTGGATTTCCTCTTTATTGGCTTGGTTATGACTTGGGCAGCACCTCCCCATGGTCTCCCAAACTTGGTGCAAAGTGAAAGGAATAGAGGGGTATTATAGACTTGAAAGATATTGAATGGGTAGTTGAGATCTCTTTATGTACTATTTAATCTAAGGGATCATATTCATTCTTAAAATTTGGTTTGCCTACCAAGCTTTGATGACATCATCCATGACATCATTAAGGGACACCTAATAGACCATGTGGTGAAATTCCAAGGGAAGAATAGTGTCATATCCTAATTTTTTCCTATATGTATAATACTGATAGAGGAAAGAGGTTTTGAAAGGATCATGATGATGAATAAAAGGAAAAATAATGATTAGACAAACGTATAAAAATGAGGGACTAAAACAAAAAGTTTAAAAGTTCTATGTGAGAAATGAAAATAGAAATAAACTTTGGGCCATTAAGTATAATTATCAAAAGTTGAGGGCTTAAAGTGCAATTTTCAAAAGTTCTGGTACATAATGGTAATTATTGAAAGATGAGCTGGAAAAGGACTAAAAATGCCCAAAATCATATTAGTCCTAAATTTTCCAGTAAATAGAGAAAATTATTCTTATCAGTTTGATGCAACACATAATTTTGATGAGGTCCCGAAAAATTTCTATTAATTTTTGAAGAAAGGGAAATTAATACAGTATCCTCTGGACCTCAGAATCAGATAAAATTTGGCAGTAAATTCCTATAATTACTATAAGAATTTATAAAACTAACAGAGCTCAAAAAAAGTTTTGTAGAATTTATTATGGAATTTACAGTGGATTAAAACACCCGATAAATATATTTCAGGGGAATTTCTCGAGAATTTAGCACATGAAGGTAGTGGATCATGTAGAGGGCCTAAAATGGCTCCTTATAGAACCAATGATATTTTCAGATAAGTATGTGAGCCAGGGCTAATAAAGATTGGAAAAAATATCAAATTACGAAAATGCCACTGAATATATGCCACTATGTTGTATCATTGAGTCAGAGTTAGACGAAGGGTATTTTGGTCATCTGAATAGGTCAAAAACATCCAAGAAAGTATAGGAGTGATTATTTAGTGTCAGTATATGCCCTAATAAGAAGTAAAGAGGTGTAAAATGACAATTGTACCCTTAGGTTAATATAGTGCAAGATAGTGAACTAAGGGCATTTCAGTCATTTACCAAGGGATCTGTAATTAAGTTTTGACCTAGTACAAGAGTGTCAATGGTAGGAAGAATCTAAATACTATATTTAAGGTCAGAAAGCATAATATGGAATCTCAGAAAAATTAGATTTAGAAAATAATATGGTTTTTGGGAATCGGACTGAATTAGTATCGGATTGGACTAGAATTTTTCTATATACTTCCTCCCTTCGTAATTTCATCACATGGGCTTTGAGGTGTCCTTTGATGATGTCATGGATGATTCCATCTCATTGGCTTCTAGGGCAACCTAATCCAAGATCAAATATGAGCCATTAGATCAAATATTGCACAAAGTGATCTTGGCTATTAATTTTCCAAGAGATTTTTCTATAAATACCCCCACCAAATCTGAAGCAAGTTGTGGCATGACAACCCTTGGATAAACTCTTGCAAAATGAAAACTCAAGCCAAGCCAAAGAAGATTCAAGGTACCAACGTTCAAGCAAGCTAAAGATTAAAGGTAAGATATATATCCTAGCTTATTTTCCTTTGATTTGGGAGCTTGAACTTAGGGTTTTCATGGAAGAAAGTTGAGTTTTCTCTAAGGTTTTTGTTCCATCCAAAACCTTAGATGAAAGGAGAAAGAAGAAATTAAAGTTAGAGTTATATGATTGAAGCCTAAACAAGTTAGTTAAGTAATTAGTTGTTGAATCAAGTTGATATTCTTGACTTTGCCAGGGTTGAACCATTTTGGTTTGCACTGTTCATGATAGAAGGAAATGGAATTTCAATGATCTAACACTTCCATTGAATTTATATGATATTTTGTGTAGGATTGGATAGGTTTTGAGCTTGGAAGCATTAGAATTCCAAGTTGTAGTTTTTGAAGTTCTTCTCTGTTACTGTACTCTTGCATGAACAGTGATTGGAATTTCGTGATTTTGATGCTTCCAATGGTTTTAAAATGAAAATTTGTGTGGGATAAAGAGGAGAAGAAGTTTAGGAAGCATTAGAATCAAAATGAGATTTTAAAAGAAAAGAGGGTGTTATGCAATTCTGTATAGAAAAGTGTATAGGAGCTAGAATTTCATGATTCTTAGCTCATAAATGGATTCAAAAGATGAAATTATGTAGGGTAAATTCAAGGCATCAATTGGTTCAAGGGCCAAGGTAATTGATGAAGACTAGAGAAAGTTATGCTATAAAGAGTTAAGAATTTATCAAGGATAGTCTTGAACATTGTTGGAGTTCATGATACTAATGAATTATGTGATGAATATGAATGTGTTTAGGACCTTCAAACATCCAAGAAAATGTTGGGAAGTGATTGACCAAAAGGCTTCATGGTTGGAAAACTAGGGAGCAAGTGCAAAAGATCAAGAGGAAAGCTTAAGTGCAAGGTAGTGGACTTACTTCTTTATGTGCTTGATGTGGTATGCTTATATGTTGACATGTATATGATATTTGAATGATGTTGTGACATGATAAATGATGTTGAATGTATTATGAATAACATGTTTTCCATGGCCATGCACTTTTATGCAAAAGTATATAGCATGATGGCATGTCACTAATCAAAGAAAGTTTAATGAAATTACATATCATGCATTGGCATCCATCTTGCATATTTAAGTGGTAATGTTTGCCACTAAGATTCCTAGAATCTCACCCTCCCATAACCAACCAATTTAGGTTAAGCATGAAGGAAACTGTATGCATGGAGAAGAGCTAAAGAATGGAAGAAAGGAAGTGAAGTAATTGAGATCCTAGCATAGGCTATGAATTATCCATGTATGTAAATGCCATGTAAGATGTCTATTTATGTGATGAAATTGTATAAAATAATTATGGCAAAAACCCATGATGTATATGAATGCATGAAAGGAAAGAGGGATGGTTTATGCATGCTGGAACAATTATTGAAAGTGAAAGAAAGGGAACTGAAATGGTAAAAACGTAGGTCCTCAAGCAGTTTCATTGTGGCTTCAGTTTGACCTAGAAAATGAAAGAATTAGTTCATGAAATGTTATGAGAAAGTAGTACACATCCAAATCTTTAAATGAATATGTGATACACCTCATTTGGATGTGAATATCAAGAGAAATGAATTTCCAAAGTTAAGAGACAAAATCTAGAAATTCCAGAATTTGCCATATGAACAGTAAAGAGTAACGATTTAACTGTATCAATTGGCAAAGTAAATGTCAAGATTTATATTTTTTCATTAAAGAGCTATGAAATAAATTCAATTAGAAATTTGGATCACCTTCATACTATTTTTCTACAATTAGTTATAAATTTTTAAAGTTGGACTATAAATCTAGAAATCACCAAATGAACAGTACCTAAGAAGTAAGCTTTGAAATTTTAATTTTTGGGCTAATGTATTGCTTCCACTAATCAAATACGCTTCTGAATGCATACTTCCAAAATGTTAAAAGTAAGATGTTTCATTTTGGTATCAGAGCAAAAGTTTCTGGCATTGGTATAGAATAAAGTTTTAGCACAGAACAGAGGTTTTGGTGCAAGATAAACTTGCTATGATTAAGAAGAAAGTATGTAGCGGTTACCTAAGGCCCAATTGAGATTGAGGTTAGTAATGGGTTACTTGTTCACAGTCCAACTAAGATTATGAATTGGTGATGAATGCTCTAGGAAAATGGAACATTGAGGCTTAATAAGAGATACTTTCTCGCTTATTAGTGATCTAGAAGGATAAGGGAAAACTTAAAAGTATAAATGGCATAGAGATGTGAGACAGACCCTTCCTCAGTTAGCTGAAAGAAAATAGACGACTCAGTTATGGATTATAATTAGATTATAGTGAGGCTAAGGACACATAAGTTCTTTAGGCTAGGGACACATAAGTCTTACAGGTGATGAGAGATGTTATGATAGAATGAATATAGCCTAGTAAAGGTTAAATGTTCTAATATGATAAGCTATCTCAGATTCTTAAATGAATAAATAGAATATTGGAGATGTAAGCTAAAGATAAATAGCCTCAGAAATTTCTTGAGGATTAATAGAAAGGGATGATAAGAGATATATAATATGAGTTTTTAGTAGTGCCTTCTAAACCTAATTTAAGTCATATTCTTCCTATAAGAGGATAGTCTATGGTTGAGAAAGTTAAGCGCTGGTACTGGATTACAGGTAGACTAGATATTAGTCCTTCCTCACTAGAGTTTCAGGATAGATTTGTTATGAGAAATATACAATAGTCCCTTAATCCAAAGATCTAGTTAGAGTCTATGATAGTCCTTGTCTATTATCAAAGTCCAGGAATATGTTATTTTATAGAGAAAGATCTGTGTGATGTTCCTAGTCCTAGTCAATCCTAGCCTTCTTTGTTAGAGACATATAATGTTGACTATATTAGTCTCAAGAAAGCTATGGTGAGTGAATTACTCAATCTAGGTCAAGGGATGGATAAAAGTAGAGATCAAGAGCAATCAGTTTATCTGCAATTCCTCAATAATATAGTAGGGATGATAAACAGATATACCATAGAGGGTATTAACCTAAATCAAGTTTACACTCTAGCAGACTGGCATGAGATGGTAGTAAGTCAGATATTGCCATATACCCTACATGGAATATAGAGTTAAGTGAGTTTTTAGTAAATGATCTACCAACTAATATACAGGGGTGGCATTTCTGTATGCAGAAGTATTTACAGTTCACTATTCCCTAGAAAATAATGAAAAAAGAGATTAGGGGTAATATAAATTTGTAAATAGTGTAAAGTAAATACATAGATGTATGGTGTAACATTCTTACTTTCATACGCCTCAGGGACCATTCAGTAGCATTTAAAACCACTTACAAGACCTTGGAAGTCCATTAGCCAAATCTGGAATTTTACCCTTTCTCGGGTTACTGTTCATATAGTATTCCAGATTACGCAACGAACTTCGAATAATCATAACTAATTCTAGAAAACTAGAAATGAAGTGGTTCAAAGAGATACTTGAAGATAACATCTTTAAATTTAAGGGAAAAATAATTTCTAGACCAAATGATTAGCCAATGAATACAGTTTATTTGCCAAATTTACTGTTCATTTGGTCAAAAATCTTGGAAACAGATTCTGGTCCCTTAATTTGGAAAATCAGTTCTCTTTGTACAGACATCCAAATAAAGTATTCTTGGTGTCAAAACGAAGCTTGGTATGTCATCTAAATGTCTATAAAATTTCATACATTTATTCCATCATTTACTATTTTTCATTACATCATGACCATCACTACTTACATTGGTCATACAGCAACATTACATATTCACATAACATATATACTATCCAATCCTTAGCTTTTCTTCATGCTTCATCATCCTCTTTCATCATTCATAAACCTGTGGGATTGGGATTATATGGAAAGGGGTGAGATTTTGGAGGAAATCTCAGTAGCAAATGATACTAAACAATGCATGAATTAATGTAACTACTTGTGCTTGCTTGTGAAAGTGTTACTATTGTGTCATGTGCATGCTTCCATGTTACATATGAAATACAATTGGCCAAAGTAAAAATATAAACAGAGCTTCATACATAAGCACGTAAGAAACACAATTCAATTGTAACATCCTTATTTTTATACGTCTTAGGCACCATTCAGTAGCATTTAGAACCACTTACAAGACCTTGGAAGTCCATTAGCCAAATATGGAATTTTACTCTTTCTCGGGTTACTATTCATATGGCATTCCATATTACGCAACGAACTTTGAAAAATCATAATTAATTCTAAAAAACTCAAAATGCAGTGGTTCAAAAAGCCACATGAAGATAACATCTTTAAATTTAAGGAAAAATAATTTTCAAACCAAATGATTATCCAATTGATACATTTTATTCGTTGAAGTTTACTGTTCATTTGGTCAAAAACTCTGGAAACAGTTTCTGGTCCCTTATTTTGGAAATTAATTTCTCTTGATATATGCATCCAAATGAAACGTTCTACCTATGCACTTAAATCTCTAGATGTGTACTACATGCTAATAAAATTTCTTGAAATAATTCCTTCATTTGCTAGGTCAGAATGAGCCACACCAAAACTGCTTTAGGACCTAGTTTCTTACCATTTCAGTTTCCTTTCTTTCACTTTCCATAATTATTCCAGCATACATAAATCATCTCTTTTTCTTTTTCTGAATTTATATACATCATGGGGTTATCCAATAATTGTTTCATAAAATCTCATCACATAAATAGATACTTTACATGGCTTTGACAAACATGGAAAGTGCATAGCATATGCCAACATCTTAAATACTTCACTTTTCTTCTTCCAAGCTTTAACTCTTCTCCATGCATACATTATCCATCATGCTTGACCTAAATTTGTTTGTTATGGGAGAGTGAGATTCTAGGGAATCTCAGTAGCAAACATTACCACTTAAATATGTAAGATGGATGCTAATGCATGATATGTAATTTCATTAACTTTCTTTGATTAGTGACATGCCATCATGCTATATACTTTTACATAAAGTGCATGGGCATGGAAACATGTTATTCACAATACATTCAACATCATTTATCATGTCACAATATCATTCAAATAACATATACATGTCAACACATAAGCATACCACATCAAGCACATAAAGAGGTAAGTTCACTACCTTGCACTTAAGCTTTTCTCTTGACCTTTAGCCCTTGCTCCCTAGCTTTCCAACCATGAAGCCTTTATGTCCATCACTTCCCAACATTTTCTTGGATGTTTCATGGTCCTAAACACATTCATATTCATCACATAACTCATTAGGACTCATGAACTCTAACCATGTTCAAGACTAACTTTGTTACACTCTTTATTGTCATAACTCTCTAATTTTCACTAATCCACTTGGCTCTTGAACCAATTGATGTCTTAACTTTACCCTACACAATTTTGTGTTTTGAATCCATTTATGAGCTTAGAATCATGAAATTCCAGCTCCTTCATGGCCTGCTGTACAGAACTGAACATAAGCATACAATTCTTTCAAAAATTCTCATTTTGATTCTAATGCTTCCCATACTTGTTTCTCCACTTTACCCCACACAACTTTTCATTTTAAAACCATTGGAACCATCAAAATCATGAAATTCCAATCACTGTTCATGCGAGTGAACAGTAACTGTAAGGAATCTCAAAGACTACAACCTTGAGATTTTAGTGTTTCCAAGGTTCAAAACCTTTCCAATCCTACACAAAATCATCATACAAACTCAATGGAAGCATTAAATCATTGAAATTCAATTTCCTTCCCTCATGAACAGTGCAGACCGAACAGGGAACACCATGACAAAGTCAAGAATATCAATTTGATTCAACAACCAACCACTTAACTAGCTTGGTTAAGCTTCAATCATACGGTTCTAACTTTAATTTCATCTTTCCCCTTTCCTTTAAGATCTTTGGGAAGTACCACCCCTTAGAGAAAACTCAACTTTTCTCCCATCAAAACCCTAAGTTCAAGCTCACAAATCAAAGGAAAATAAGCTAGTTGAGATTGCTTACCTTTAATCTCTAGCTTGCTTGAACTTTGGAACCTTGAATCTTCTTTGTCTTGGCTTGAGTTTTCATTTTGCAAGAGTTTCCCCAAGGGTCCATGAGCTTACGGTTTGGCTGCAGAATGGAGGGGTATTTATAGCCAAAATCCAAGGAAAATCAATGGCCAAGATTGATTTGGTTACTATAGGCTCATATTTAATCTTGGATTTTACTTTTTCATAAAAGAATAATTATAACATCATGTAGGACAGCTCAAGGGAAACCTCAAGGGGTTATGTGGCGTGCTCACCATGCCATGAAGCTTTTGGAAAAATTCCAGTCCAATACGGTACCGATCAGAGCAGTTTCACAACAACAGGACTGTTTTCTGTTCTGAATTTTTCTATAATATATCAGGATATGTATTATATCCTAGAAATCAATATCTAGGCTTCTCATATCCTTGACATGGTTATACTGAGTATTTATCTGCCATCCATTCCTTGGGAAATGACCAAAATACCCTTGGTGTCCTTTCTTACACTATATTGACCCTAAGGGCATAATCGTCATTTTACCCCTCTTTATACTGCCTCAGGGTGTATTTGTGCTCAACTAATCATATTTATACCATGTGCCACGTTTTTAGCCTATCTCAGGTGACCAAAATGCCCTTCATCTATCTATGGTACAATCTGGGCATCCAGGGGCATTTTTGTAATTTCGCACTTTTTCTGGACACTAGCCCCTTCTACTGATGGACTGGTATCCTGGGTTTTGGGCCCTTCCTGGCATCATCATGGGCCTATATGTGATGTCATCTAGTCTCATTTTGTCTAGGCTCACATACCGATAAGTTCCATTATCGGATCACGGGTGTTATCAAACTCCCGTCAAAATTCATTAATATGTAGATAACTTTTTATACAGAACTTCTTCCGGAGTTTTGTCAGATTAATAACATCTGACACTGTAGGGCACACTTTCCTGTAATTCCCCCACATATATCTGATGTCCATAGAATCTGATAAAAAATCAGATAACTTTTAGACTATCAGATAATTTTCTACTGTCTGGAGCCCTAATAAAATTTATGTATCATGCCAAATTACCCAGCATGACTTCCTCTATTTACTGATGGAATGTGGGACTAAAATACTTACAGGCAGTTCTAACCCTTTTCTGGCTGAACTTTTCCATAATTACATTTATGTCCCTGACTTTTTGCTTAATTACATTTAGGTCCCTAAACTTTTAGAAATTACCACTTTTGGCCCAACATTTAGTTCTACTTTAACTTTTGGCCTTTAACCTTTTCCAATTTACGTTTAGGTCCTTCTCTTTCTTTCAGACTTATCTAACCTTTATTATCTCATCTGATCTTTGTCATAATCCTTTCTAAACCTCTTTCCACTATCAGTACTATACAGCTAGGGAAAATTTAAGATATGACATCAATCAAACCATAGCACAATCAAGCATAATATTCAATGCATACAAGTTTATGATAAGTTTACTACCTTGAACACTTGACCTTCTTTCAACTTAACTTGCTTCTTTCTTCTCACTTTCCTTGAACATGTGGCTTCCTCTCTTGGAGCATACCAATCAATTCCTAACATCACATAATCATTCATTCATCACAATCTAACTTCCTTGAGAATTAAACTCACTTTAACTAACATAACTTCTTCTTGAACATTAAGCCCATTAACTTTCCTTAATATTAACCAATGGACTTGGTCTTTGAATCAATTGATGCATTGACTTTACCCTACATAATTTCATCTTTTGAATACATTTATGAGCTTAGAATCATGAAATTCGAGCTCCTTCATCACATCCTGTACAGAACTGAAACTGCAGTTACTTCTTTCAAAAATTCTCATTTTGATTCCAATGCTTCCCATACTTGTTTCTCTACTTTATCCCACACAACTTTTCATCTTAAAACCATTGGAAGCATCAAAATCATGAAATTGCAATCACTGTTCATGCGAGTGAATAGTAACAGAGAAGGATTTCAAAAACTACAATCTTGGAATTTCAATGCTTTCAAGGTTCAAAACCTTTCCAATCCTACACAAAATCATCATCTCAATTCAATGGAAGCATTAAATCATTGAAATTCTATTTCCTTCCCTCATGAACAGTGCAGACCAAACAGGTTCCATTAAGGCAAAGTCAAGAATATCAACTTGATTTAACAACCAATCTCTTAATTAGCTTGTTTAAGCTTCAATCATATGTTTCTAACTTTAATTTCTTCTTTCCCCTTTCATCTAAGGTTGTTGGGCAGAACAACCCCTTAGAGAAAACTCAACTTTTCTCCCATCAAAACCCTAAGTTCAAGCTCCCAAATCAAAGGAAAATAAGCTAGGAGAGATTGCTTACCTTTAATCTCTAGCTTGCTTGAACTTTGGAACCTTGAATCTTCTTTGTCTTGGCTTGAGTTTTTATTTTGCAAGAGTTTCCCCAAGGTATCACAAGGCCACGGTTTTGGGCAGAATGAGGGGGTATTTATAGCCAAAATCCAAGAAAAATCAATGGCCAAGATTGATTTGGTTACTATTTGATCTAAAGACTCACATTTCATCTTGGATTTAACTTTTTCTAAAAAGAATAATTATGAAATCATGTGAGACAGTTCATGGGACACCTAAGAGGTTAGGTGGCGTGCTCATAGTGTAAGGAAGCTTCTGGAAAAATTCCAGTCCAATCCGGTACCGATCAGAGCAGTTTCACAACAACCGGATTATTTTCTGTTCTGAATTTTCCTATAATATACCAGGATATGTATTCTATCCTAGAAATCAATATCTAGGCTTCTCGTACCATTGAAAATGATATACTAAATATTTATCTGCCATCCATCCCTTGGAAAATGATCAAAATACCCTTGGTGTCCTTTCTTGCAATATACTAACCCTAAGGGCAAAATCGTCATTTCACACCTCTTTATACTACCTCAGGGTCTATACTGGCTCTAACTAATCACATTTATACCATGTGCAATGTTTTTAGAATGTCCCAGGTGACAAAAATGCCCTCCATCCATCTCTGGTACAATATGGGCATCTAGGGGCATTTTCGTAATTTCACACTTTTTCTGGACACTGGCCCCTTCTACCAATGGACTGGTACCCTGGGTTTTTGGCCCTTCTTGGCATCATCATGGGCCCATATATGAGGTCATCTAGGCTCACATACCGATAAGTTCTATTATCGGATCACGGGTGTTATTAAACTCCCATCAAAATTCACTGTTAGATTCATAACATCTGACACTGTAGGGCACACTTTCCTGTAATTCCCCCACTTATACCTGATGTCCATGGAATTTGATAAAAATTCTAATAACTTTTAGACTATCAGATAATTTTCTATCGTCTAAAGCCCTAATAAAATTTTTGTATCATGCCAGATTAACCAGCATATCTTCCTCTATTTACTGATGGAATATGGGATTGAAAAACTTTTGGGCAGTTATAACCCTTTCCAGGCTGATCTTTCTACAATTATAATTTTGCCCTTGAACTTTTACTTAATTACATTTAAGTCCCTTAACTTTTAGAAATTACCACTTTTTGCCCAAATCTTATTTCTACTTTCACTTTTTGCCTTTAACCTTTTCTATGTTTTATTTTAGTCCTTCTCTTCCTTAAAGGATCATCTGACCTTTATTATTTCTTCTGATGTTCATCATAATCCTTTCCAAACCTCTTTCTACTATCAGTAATATACGGATAGGGAAAAATTAGGATATGACATATGGCAGTTATGATGTACCCTGAATATGTAGTGGACATTTATGTAATATATGTATAAATGTTATGGTGACATGAAATATGAAGTTTTAATGTGATAATGAAATGATAGTTGGTTGAACATCTATGTGAATATGTTCCCAATTTAATATGATTATGATATATCGATATGAATGTGTTTCAATTGACTCAAATTCATCAAAGTCAATAACATTATAAGTGAATATATGTGAAGCTTATTTGATGGATATGTGCATGGTAGAGCCTATGTAGCTCTCTACACTAATATACATAGTAAAGTTATAAATGATGGGAAGTTTTGAATATTAAGAAAAAGAATGCTTTAGCTCTGATGTTAGAGATTTGCATTTATAGGCAGGTATGTAGTCCTATAACATGTTGGCCATGCATTATGCATACTGGAGTATGTGTTCCTATGTGCTTCTACCCAGTAGTAAAGTAAAGAAAAAAAGAATAATAAGTCCTCTCTCTGTATTATGATGAGTTATTCAAGATGATAAAAAGTAAGGAAGTACGATGGGACAAAAATGAGAGATAAGTTTTGCGGATGTTCAAAAAATTTCGCTAGATACTCAGAGAAATAATAAGAGATACATGTTAAAGATATGATGAGTAGTTGACAGAAACTCTAGAATATAGTAGTATTTGAGAGAATTTGATATGAAAGAAATGGACACTACTCAGAAGTCTAGTATGGTGAGAAGTCCATATGCAAAGCAAGTAAGCAAGTAACAGAATGAAGTAGCATTAAACTTTGATTTAGTTGATTCAGAAAAGTAGAGTAATGGCAGTAAAGATATGAAGATATGTGGATATGAAAGGTACTCCACTAAAATGTCAAGATAGAAGATAAGAGATAGACACCCTAATCCTTAGTCATAAAGAAGACAAGGATATCTATCCAAGATTGTTGACTAAGGTACTAAGTAAATTTTGAGGATAAAATTTATTTTAACGGGGGTAGAAATGTCATATACTATTTTTTTCCTATCTGTATAATACTGATAGAGGAAAGAGGTTTGGAAAGGATTGGATGATGAATAGAAAGGAAAAATAATGATTAGACAAATATATAAAAATGAGGGATTAAAACAAAAAGTTTAAAAGTTCTATAGTAAAAAATGAAAGTAGAAATAAACTTTGGGCCATTAAGTATAATTATGAAAAGTTGAGGGCCTAAAGTGCAATTTTCAAAAGTTCTGGGACACAATGGTAATTATTAAAAGTTGAGTCGAAAAAGGCCCAAAAATGCCCAGAAACATATTAGTCCCAAATTTTCCTAGTAAATAGAGAAAATTATTCTGATCAGTTTGATGCAACACTGAATTTTGATATGAAGTCCCCGATAAATTTATATTAATTTTTGAAGAAAAAAATTAATACAGTATCCTCTAGACCTCAAAATCAGATAAAATTTAGTAGTAAATTCCTATAATTAATATAAGAATTTCTAAAATTGACATATCTTACAAAGGAGTTCTGTAGAATTTATTATAGAATCTACAGTGGATTAAAACACTCGATAAATATGTTTTAGGGAAATTTCTTGGGAATTAAGCCCGTGAAGGCAGTGGATCATGTAGAGGGTCCAAAATGGTGCCTTATAGGCACAATGATATTTTCAAATAAGTATGTGGGCAAGGCTAATAAAGACAGAGAAAAATGTAAAAATACGAAAATGCCACTGAAAGTATACCATTGTGTTGTGTCATTGAGTCAGAGTTAGATCAAAGGGCTTTTTGGTTATTTGGATAGGTCAAAAAGTATAGGTAAGTATAGGAGTGATTAGTCAGTGTCAGTATATGCCCTTATAAGAAGTAAAGAGGTCTAAAATGACAATTATGCCCTTAGGGTTAATATAGTGCAAGATAGTGAACCAAGGGCATTTCAATCATTTGCAAAGGGATATGTAATTAAGTTTTGATCCAGTACAAGAGTATCAATGGTAGGAAGAATTTGGATACTAGATTTAAGGGCAGAAAGCATAATATGGAATGTCAAAAAAATTAGATTCAGAAAATAGTTCAGTTTTAGGAGAATCGGACTGAATCGGTATCGAATTGGACTAGAATTTTTCCAGATGCTTCCTCCCTTTGTAATTTCATCACATGGGCTTTGAGGTGTCCTTTGATGATGTCATGGATGATGTCATCTCATTGGCTTCTAGGGCAAGCTAATCCAAGATCAAATATGAGTAATTAGATCAAATAGTGCACAAAGTGATATTGGCCACTGATTTTCCGTGGGTTTTTTCTATAAATACCCCCACCAAATCTCAAGCAAGCTGTGGAATGACAACCCTTGCAGAAACTCTTGCAAAATGAAAACTCAAGCCAAGATAAAGAAGATTCAAGGTACAAAAGTTCAAACAAGCTAGAGATTAAAGGTAAGCAATCTATCCTAGCTTATTTTCCCTTGATTTGAGAGCTTCAACTTAGGGTTTTCATGGAATAAAGTTGAGTTTTCTCTAAGGTGTTTGTGCTGTCCAAAACTTTAGATGAAAGGAGAAAGAAGAAATTAAAGTTAGAGTTATATGATTGAAGCTTAAACAAGCTAGTTTAGTGATTGGTTGTTGAATCAAGTTGTTATTCTTGACTTTGCCATGGTTGAACCATTCCAGTTTGCACTGTTCATGATGGAAGGAAATGGAATTTCAATGATGTAATGCTTCCATTGAATTTATATGATATTTTATGTAGGATTGAATAGGTTTTGAACCTTATAAGCATTGGAATTCCAAGTTATAGTTTTTGAAGTTCTTCACTATTACTATACTCTTGCATGAACAGTTATTCAAATTTCATGATTTTGATGCTTCCACTGGTTTTAAAATGAAAAGTTGTGTGGGATAAAGTGGAAAAACAAGTATGGGAAGCATTAGAATCAAAATGAGATTTTTAAAAGAAAAGAGGGTGTTATGCAATTCTGTATATAACGGTGCATAGGAGCTAGAATTTCATGATTCTAAGCTTATAAATGGATTCAAAAGATAAAATTGTGTAGGGTAAAGTCAAGACATCAATTGGTTAAAGGACCAAGGTAATTGGTGAAGACTAGAGAAAGTTATGCGATAAAGAGTTAAGAATTTATCAATGATAGTCTTGAACATTGTTGGAGTTCATGATACTAATGAATTATGTGATGAATATGAATGTGTTTAGGACCTTCAAACATCCAAGAAAATGTTGGGAAGTGATTGACCAAAAGGCTTCATGGTTGGAAAACTAGGGAGCAAGTGCAAAAGATCAAGAGGAAAGCTTAAGTGCAAGGTAGTGGACTTACTTCTTTATGTGCTTGATGTGGTATACTTATGTGTTTACATGTATATGATATTTGAATGATGTTGTGACATGATAAATGATGCTGAATGTATTGTGAATAACATGTTTTCCATGGCCATGCACTTTTATCAAAAGTATATAGCATGATGGCATGTCACTAATCAAAGAAAGTTTAATGAAATTACATAGCATGCATTAGCACCCATCTTGCATATTTAAGTGGTAATGTTTGCCACTGAGATTCCTTAGAATGTCACCCTCCCATAACCAACCAATTTAGGTTAAGCATGAAAGAAACTGTATTCATGGAGAAGAGCTAAAGAATGGAAGAAAGGAATTGAAGTAATTGAGATCCTAGCATATGCTATGAATTATCCATGTGTGTAAATGCCATGTAAGATGTCTATTTATGTGATGAAACTGTATGAAATAATTATGGCATAACCCTATGATGTATATGAATGCATGAAAGGCAAGAGGGAAGGTTTATGCATGCTGGAACAATTATTGAAAGTGAAAGAAAGAAAACTAAAATAGTAAAAACGCAGGTCCTCCAGCAGTTTTGTTGTGGCTTCAGTTTGACCTAGCAAATGAAGGAATTAATTCACAAAATTTTATGAGCATGTAGCAAACATCTATATATTTAAATGCATATATATGTTACACCTCATTTGAACGTGTATATAAAGAGAAATGAATTTCCAAACTTAAAAAAAGAATCTAGAAATTCTAGAATTTGCCATATGAATAGTAAAAAGTAACGATTTAACTTTATCAATTGGAAAAGTAAATGTTTAGATTTATATTTTTACCTTAAAGAGATATGAAATTACTTCAATTATAAATTTGGATCACCTCCATACGATTTTTCTACAATTAGTTATGAATTTTCAAAGTTGGACTATAAATCTGGAAATCACCAAATGAACAGTACCTGAGAAGTAAGTTTTGAAATTTTAATTTTTGGGCTAATGTAATGCTTCTACTAATCAAATATTCTTTCAAATACGTACTCTGAGGTGGTAAAAGTAGGATGTTTCAAAAAGTCTAAAAAATCATTTGTCCAATCCAGTACCGGTTTAGTCCAATTTCACAAAACCCATGTTTTCTAAATCTAATTTTTTGTGATTTCATAATATATTTTATGATCTTAAATCCAGTATCCAATTCTTCCTACCATTGACATTCTTAAATTGGGTCTAAACTTAATTACTAATCACTTGGCAAACTACCAAAATACCCTTGGTCCTTCTTTATTTACTTTAATAACTCTAGGGATATTATCATCTTTCTAAATATCTCCAGAGTATTCCCTGACCTTGGTCAACTATTCAAATAACCCTATTTGACTTTTTAACCTTGGTTAACTGACTAAAATTCCCTCCATTTATTTCTTGTCTATTGGTATAACATAATGACATAAATAATGGCATTTTAGTAATTTTATATTTGTAAGGTCTTTATTAGCACTAGCCCACATACCTATTTGAAAGTATCATTAAACCTATGAGGTACCATTTTGGGCCTTTTACTTGCTCCCCTACCTTCATGGGCTAACTCCCAAGAAGTTCGCTTGGAAAGCATTTATCGAGTATTTTATTCTACTATATATTTCATTATAAATTCTACATAACTCCTTTTTAGTTATGTTAGTTTCATAAATTCTCGTATTAATTATGGGAATTTCCTACCAAATTTTATCTGATTAAGTATAATAATCTATGAACTATATAAATTAATATTAATTATCTGGGGCCTCAAATCAAAATTGTGAAAAATATGTCAGGTTTCCATTCTCTATTTACTGGTAAAATATGGGGCCAAACCATTTTTTCAACCTTTTCTTTCTCAAGTTCCTTTAATTACCAATTTGTTCCTAAACTCTTAAAAATTACACTTTAGGCCCTCAACTTTCCATAATTATACTTAATAGTCTAAAACTTATATCTACTTCTATTTTGTACCATGAAACTTTTAGGCCTTTCACTTTAGTCCCTCTTCTTTATATCTTTGTTTAATCATTATCTTTCCTCTATTTATCATCACAATTCCTTCCAAACCTCTTTTCTCTATCAATCTTATACAGATAGGGAAAAATTAGGATATTACACAAGTCAGATGTATGAGGCCTATGACACATAAGACTAGCTTAATAAGGCATTCAAAAGTAGATCCTCTAAAAGAAATTTAGGAGTTGATCTACTATGTGAAAGACTTCATTAAGTTGGTATTTCCTAAATAGAATGTTCAGAAGTATGAGACCAAGATAGAGAGCTAATGTTGTCGAAGCAAAGAAACCATCATGAGTGAACTAGTATACCAAGTATAGGTTACTCCAGAAGGGAGGAGTGACAGTAGTAGATGATATATGGGATTTTGGCAACTGAAGTTTGCTAAGAACAAGAAAGAGATATTATTATTATTATGACAGCTGCCATATCCTAATTTTTTCTATCTGTATAAGACTGATAGAGAAAAGAGGTTTGCAAAGGATTGTGATGTTAAATAGAGAGGAAAAATGATTAGAGAAAGGTATAAAGAAAAGGAACTAAACTAAAAAGTCTAAAAGTTCTATTGTGCAAAATATAAAGTAGACATAAAGTTTGGGCTATTAAGTGTAATTATGAAAAGTTGAGGGCCTAAAGTGTAATTTTCAAAAGTTTAGGGGCAAAATGGTAATTATTTTGATTTGTGGTCCTGAAAATTTGATATGAATTTTTGAAGAAAGAAAAATTAATACAGTATCCTCTTGACCTCATAATAAGATAAAATTTGACAGTAAATTTTTATAATTAATATGAGAATTTATGAAATAGATAGAACTTAAAAAAGGGTTATGTAGAATTTATTATAGAATTTACAATAGATTAAAACATCTGATAAATACATTTTTGGTGGATTTCTCGAGAGTTGTGTCCATGAAGGTAGTGGATTATGTGAAAGGCCAAAAATCCCCTTATAGGCCCAATAATATTTTCAGATAAGTATGTGGGCCACTAAGTATGCTACTATATTGTACCATTGAGTAAGAGATAGAAGAAGGGCATTTTGATCATTTTACTAAGGTTAGACAGTCAAGGAGAGTTCCTACAATAGTTGACCAAGGTAAGGGAATACTCTGATGATGTGTGCAAAGACAATAATGCTATTGAGACAATAAAGTAAATAAAGAAGAATGAAAAGGCATTTTGGTAATTTGCCAAGGGATCTATAATTAAGTTTAGACCTAGTCCAAGAATGTCAATGGTAGAAAGAACTTAGATACTGGATTTAAGATCAGAAAGCATATTATGGAAATTTAGAAAAATTGGATTCAGAAAACAATCTGTGTTTTTAGGAAATCGGACTAAGCTAGTATCAAATTGGACTGAAATTTTTCGAAATGCTTCATCCCTTTAAAATTTCATCACATGTGCTGTGAGTTGTCACTTGACGATGTCATGATGATGTCATATCCCAATTTTTAGACCTAGAAGCATAGTATGTAGCCTAAAAAAGATATGCTACTAGACCCTGTTGAGCAGAAGTCCCAGAAGTATACAAATGATGTTTAGGGACTAAACTACAAATAATGAAAAGTTAAGGAAATAAAGAGGGACTAAGGGCATTCTGGTAGTTTGCTAAGGGATAGTTCTTGGGAACTGAGCCATCAGAGTGCTTAGACTTGATTAGAGACCCAAGATGACATTCCTAGATGTCTAAAAATTTGGCCCAAGAGTGATGTGGGTCTAAGTGGCATTAAAATATTAGTTTAGTACTTTTTTAATAAAGTAAAGTTAGCCGGTCAAAGATAGAACTGGGAAAAGTGATCAGATAAGGCTTTAGACTTATTTAGAACCTGAGGTGGCATCAAAAGGTGTTCTCATGGGACCCACAAGGCACCACATGTCATAAGTCTAGAAAAAGGAGAAAAAGCTAAGGACACATGGCACGATCTCACCCATTCATTCTAGGATAGGACTCTGGAATTCTCTGGAAGCACTGAGTCAGCTGGAGAGGTATCCCAAGGGCCCCACCATTATGCCACCTAGCATGTGAGCTGTCCTATAGATGATGTCACATTAATGAGTCATTGAGGATGATGATGTCATCGTGATAATATAGGCAAGGCTTCTTGAGGAATCTAATCAATCTGAGCCATTCATTACGATTTGATCTAGACCATACATTCTACCTCCACTCAACTATAAATACCCCACTCCCATTCCATTCTATGCCATGGCCAAGAGCAAGAAAATGAGAGAAGAGAAGAGAGAGAGAAAAAGAAAGAAAGAGAAAGAAAAGAAGGAACCTTAGAGTTAAGGCTAAGAGCTAGAGGAAAGGCTACACATCAGGTAGTAAACTTACCTACTTGTATGCTTATGTTGTTTGGATGTTTTATGTGATGTTTACTTACTTTGATAATGTGAAGCATGTATGATTAAGTAATGCTCTATTTCCTTTTATGCTATGGCCATATGTTATAATTAAGGAACATGGAAGCATGTAAGTTATCATTATGCAAGCTTGATCATTAAGTGTACAAATAGTAACATCAAGCATATAGTTACATATATTGTATTGTTTCCGTTTGCTACTACGATTTCCCCAAAAATCTCACCCCTTCCATATCAATCCAATTACAACAAGTCTTCTCAAGATGAGATAAAGATGCATGAAGAAAAGTTAATTTTTTAGCATGATTGATATGTGATTGATTATTGGAAATTGTCACTATGAACAGTAACTCGTGATGAGGCAGTGACATTTGAGTTGTAATTAGAAATAGTAAATGGTTGAATAAATGTAGGATATTTTTCCAGTAAATAGTAGGCATGCCAAGCTTTGATTTTATATATAAAATGTAACATCCTTACTTTTATACGTTTTAGGGACCATTCAGTAGCATTTGGAACCACTTGCAAGACCTTGGAAGTCCATTTGCAAAATCTAGAATTTTACTCTTTCTCAGGTTACTGTTCATATGGTAATCCAGATTACGAATGAACTTCAAAAAATCATAATTAATTCTAGAAAAAATGATAATAAGTGGTTCAAAAACCTATGTAGAGATAACAGCTTGAACGCTAAGGGAAAAATAATTTCCAGACCAAATGACTTGGAAATTAATACAGTTTATTCAACAAAGATTACTCTTCATTTGGTCAAAAATTCTAGAAACAGATTCTGGTCCCTTAATTTGGAAAATTAGTTCTCTTTGTAAAGGCATCGATATAAGGAATTCTTGGTGTCAAAACGAAGCTTGGCATGTCATATAAATGTCTGTAAAATTTCATACATTTATTCAATCATTTACTATTTTTCCTTACATCATGACCATCACTACTTACATTGGTCATGCAGCAACATTACACATTTACATAACATATATACCATCCAATCCTTAGTTTTTCTTCATGCTTCATCATCCTCTGTAATTATTCACAAACCTGTGGTATTGGGTTTACATGAAAAGAAATGAGATTTCTGGGGAAATCTTAGTAACAAACATTACTAAACAATGTATACATTAATGTAGATACTTGTGCTTGCTTGTGAAAGTGTTAACATTGTGTAATGTGCATGCTTCCATGTAACAAATGAAATATAATTGGCCAAAGTAATCATAGCAACAAAGCTTCATACCTAAGCACATATGCAACACAATTCAACAAAGCCATAGCATATTCAAGCATAACATTCAATGCATACAAGTTTAGGATAAGTTTACTACTTCATATACTCGATTTCTTTCACTTTATCTTGCTTATTTCTTCTCACTTCTCTTGGATATGTGGCTGCCTCTTTTGAAGCATATGAATCAATCCCTAACATCACATAACCATTCATCCATCATCATCTAATTTCCTTGAGCATTAAACTCACTTTAACTAACATAACTTCCTCTTGAACATTAAGCTCACTTATTTTCCTTAATCTTAACTAATAAACTTGGCCTTTGAATCAATTGATGTCTTGACTTTACCCTACACAATTTCACCTTGTGAATCCATCTATGAGCTTCGAATAATGAAATTCCAGCTCCTTCACCTGCTGTACAGAACTGAACATATGCATACAATTCTTTCAAAAATTCTCATTTTGAGTCTAATGCTTCCCATATTTGTTTCTCCACTGTACCCCCACACAACTTTTTATTTTCAAACCATTGGAAGCATCAAAATTATGAAATTCCAATCCCTGTTCATGTGAGTGAACAGTATTATGAAGAATTTAAAAAACTACAATCTTAATACTTCTAAGGTTCAAAACCTTTCCAATCCTACACAAAATCATCATATAAATTCAATGAAAGCATTAAATTATTTAAATTCCATTTCCTACCCTCATGAATAGTGCAGACCGAATAGGTTCAACCATGGCAAAGTCAAGAATATCAATTTGATTCAACAACCAACCACTTAACTAGCTTGTTTAAGCTTCAATCATATATCTCTAATTTTAATTTCTTCTTTTCCCTTTCATCTAAGGTTTTTGGGCAGCACAAAACCTTACATATAACTCAACTTTCTTTCATGAAAACCCTAAGTTAAAGCTCCCAAATCAAAGGAAAATAAGCTAGGATAGTTTGCTTACCTTTAATCTCTAGCTTGCTTGAACTTTGGTACCTTGAATCTCCTTTGTCTTGGCTTGAGTTTCCATTTTGCAAGATTTTCCCTTAGGTTCCATGGCTCACGGTTTGGATGCAGATTTGAAGGGGTATTTATACAAAAAATCATGGAAAATCAATGGCCAAGATTACTTTGTGCACTATTTGATTTAAAGGCCCACATTTAATCTTGGAATTAACTTTTTCCAAAAAGTTAATTGTGACATCATCCACGACATCACAAGGGACAACTCAAGGGACACCTCATGAGACATATGGCAAAATTCTCATGGTATGAAGCCTCTAGAAAAATTCCAGTCCAATCCGGTACTGATCGGAGCAGTTTCACAAAAAACTGGACTGTTTTCTGTTCATAATTTTTATAATATACCATAATATGTATTATGCCTAGAAATCAATGTCTAGGATTCTCATACCATTTACATACTTGTAGTAGGTCAATACTTAATTACAGATCCCTTGGGAAATAACCAAAATACCCTTAGTGTCCTTTCTTGCACTATATTGACCCTAAGGGTAAATTGTCTTTTCACCCTTCTTTGTACTTCCTCAGGGCCTATACTGGCTCTAAATAATCATACTTAGGCTATATCCCACATTTTCACCCTATCCCATATGACCAAAATGCCCTCCATCTATATTTGGTACAATCTTGGCATCTAGGGGCATTTTTATAATTCTGCAATTTTTCTGGACACTGGCCCCTTCTACTGATAAATTGGTACCCTGGGTTTTGGGCCCTCCTTGGCGTTATCATGGGCCTATATATGAGGTCATCTGATCTCATTCTATCAAGGCTTACATTCTGATAAATTCTATTATCATATCACGAGTGTTATCAAACTCCCGTCAAAATTCACTAATATGTGAATAACCTTTTATACATAACTTATTCTGGGGTTTTGTCAGATCCAGGACATCAGACACTGTAGGGCACACTTTCCTATCTTGAGCCCTAATAAATTTATGTATCATGCTAGATTAACTAGCATATATTCCTCTATTTACTAATGGAATATGGGACTGAAATACTTCTAGGCAGTTCTAACCCTCTTCGGGCTGACCTTTTCATAATTATAATTTTTCCTTTGAACTTTTTACTTAATTACATTTAAGTCCCTTAACGATTGGAAATTACCAATTTTTGCCCAACTTTTGTTTCTACTTTAACTTTTGGCCTTTAAACTTTTCTAATTTTTGTTTAGGTCCCTTTCTTCCTTCAAGACTCATTTAACCTCTATTACTTCTTCTGATCATTGTCATAATCCTTTCTAAACCTCTTTCCACTATCAGTATTATATATATAGGAAAAAATTAGGATATGACATTTCTACACCCTTAAAATAAATTTGTCCTCGAAATTTACTCAACACCTCAATCAAGGATTGAGGTATCTATCTCTTATCTTTTATCTTAACATCTTAGCAGAGTACTTTATGCAACATCCTTACTTTCATACATATTAGGGACCAACCAGTAGTATTTAGAACCACTTATAAGACCTTGGAAGTCCATTAGCCAAATCTGGGATTTTATTGTTTCTCAAGTTACTGTTCATATGGTATTCTAGATTATGCAATGAACTTCAAAAAATCATAATTAATTATAGAAAACTCAAAATGAAGTGGTTCAAAAAGCTACGTAAAGATGAAATCTTGAAATTTAAGGAAAAAATAATTTCCATACCAAATGATTACCCAATTAACACAGTTTATTCGCCAAAATTTACTGTTCATTTGGTCAAAAATCCTGAAAATAGATTCTGGTCCCTTACTTTAGAAAATCAGTTCTCTTTGTACAGACATCCAAATAAAGCATTCTTGGTGTAAAAATGAAGCTTGGCATGTCTCTAAATGTTTGTGAAATTTCATACATTTATTCCATCATTTATTATTTTTCATTACATCATGACCATTACTGCTTACATTGATCATACAGCAACATTACACATTCACATAACATATATACTATCCAATCCCTAGCTTTTCTTCATGCTTCATCATTCATAAACCTGTGGGATTGGGATTACGTGGAAAGGGATGAGATTTTGGGGGAAATCTCAGTAGCAAATGGTACTAAACAATGCATGCATTAATGTAAATACTTGTGCTTGCTTGTGAAAGTGTTACTACTGTGTCATGTGCATGCTTCCATGTTACATATGAAATACAATTGGCCAAAGTAAACATATAAACAGAGCTTCATACATGAGTACATAGGAAACACAATTCAATCAAGCCATAGCACAATCAAGCATAACATTCAATGCATACAAGTTTAGGATATGTTTACTACCTTGAACACTTGACTTTCTTTCACCTTAACTTGCTTCTTTCTTCTCACTTTCCTTGAACATGTGGCTTCGTCTCTTGGAGCATACCAATCAATTCCTAACATCACATAATCATTCATCCATTACAATCTAACTTCCTTGAGCATTAAACTCACTTTAACTAACATAACTTCTTCTTGAACATTAATCTCATTAACTTTCCTTAATCTTAACCAATGGACTTGGTCTTTGAATCAATTGATGCCTTGACTTTACCCTACACAATTTCATCTTTTGAATCCATTTATGAGCTTAGAATCACGAAATTGCAGCTCCTTCATCACAAGCTGTATAGAACTAAAACTGCACTTAATTCTTTCAAACATTCTCATTTTGATTCCAATGCTTCCCATACTTGTTTCTCTACTTTATCCCACACAACTTTTCATTTTAAAACCATTGAAAGCATCAAAGTCATGAAATTCCAATCACTGTTCATGCGAGTGAACAGTAATAGAGAAGGATTTCAAAAACTACAATCTTTGAATTTCAATGCTTTCAAGTTTCAAAACCTTTCCAATCCTACACAAAATCATCATCTAAATTCAATGGAAGCATTAAATCATTGAAATTTCATTTCCTTCCCTCATTAACAGTTCAGACCGAACAGGTTCCATTAACGCAAAGTGAAGAATATCAACTTGATTCAACAACCAATCTCTTAATTAGCTTGTTTAAGCTTCAATCATATGTTTCTAACTTTAATTTCTTCCTTCCCCTTTCATCTAAGATTATTGGGTAGCACAACCCCTTAGAGAAAACTCAAATTTTCTCCCATGAAAACCCTAAGTTCAAGCTCCCAAATCAAAGGAAAATAAGCTAGGATAGATTGCTTACCTTTAATCTCTAGCTTGCTTGAACTTTGGAACCTTGAATCTTCTTTGCCTTGGCTTGAGTTTTCATTTTGCAAGTGTTTCCCCAAGGTATCACAAGGCCATGGTTTTGGGCAGAATGAGGGGGTATTTATAGACAAAATCCAAGAAAAATCAATGGCCAATATTGATTTGGTTACTATTGATCTAAAGGCTCACATTTAATCTTGGATTTTACTTTTCATAAAAGAATAATTATGACATCATGTGGGAGAGCTCATGGGACACCTAAGAGGGATAGGCGGTGTGCTCATAGTGTGAGGAAGCTTCTAGAAAAATTCCAGTCCAATCCAGTACTGATCAGAGCAGTTTCATAACAATCGGACTATTTTCTGTTCCAAATCTTTTATAATATACCAAGATATGTATTATGTACTGGAAATCAATATCTAGGCTTCTTATATCATTGAAATCGATAAATTAAATATTTATTTGCCATCCATCCCTTGGGAAATGACCAAAATACCCTTGGTGTCTTTCTTACACTATATTGACCCTAAGGGCATAATCGTCATTTCATCCCTCTTTAGCCTACCTCAGAGCATATACTGACTCTAAATAATCATATTTATTATATAGGCCATGTGTTTGGCCTATCCAGAATGATCAAAATGCCCTCCATCCATCACTAGTACAATCTGGGCATCCAGGGCATTTTGGTAATTTTGCACTTTTCCTGGACACTGGCCCCTTCTACTGATAATCTGGTACCCTGGGTTTTGGGCCCTTCTTCGCATCATCATGGGCCTATATATGAGGTCATCTGATCTCATTCTATCCAAGCTTACATACCGATAAATTATATTATCGGATCACTGGTGTTATCAAACTCCTATCAAAATTCACTAATATGTGAATAACTTTTTATACATAACGTCTTCCAGGATTCTGTCAGATTCATAACATCTGACACTGTAGGGCACACTTTCTTGTAATTCCCCCACTTATATCTGATGTCCATGGAATCTGATAAAAATTCAGATAACTTTTAGACTATCAAATAATTTTCTACTGTTTGGAGCCCTAATAAAATTTATGTATCATGCCAGATTAACCAACACAACTTCCTCTATTTACTGATGGAATGTGGGATTGTAAAACTTCTGAGCAGTTATAACCCTTTACCGGCTGATCTTTCTATAATTATAATTTTGCCCTTGAACTTTTTACTTAATTACATTTAAGTCCCTTAACTTTTGGAAATTACCACTTTTAGCCCAAATCTTGTTTCTACTTTCACTTTTTGCCTTTAACCTTCTCTACTTTTCATTTTAGTCTTTCTCTTCCTTAAAGAATCATCTAACCTTTATTATTTATTCTGATGTTCGTCATAATCCTTTCCAAACCTCTTTCCACTATCAATACTATACGGATAGGGAAAAATTAGGATATGACATTTCTACCCCCTTAAAATAAATTTTGTCCTCAAAATTTACTCAGCACCTTAATCAAGAATTAGGGTATTTATCTCTTATCTTCTATCTTAACATCTTAGCGGAATACTTTTCATATACGCAGATCTTCATATCTTCATTATGACTATTCTTCTGCTCTAAATCAACTCAATAAGAGTTGAACTCCAGTTCATTCTATTACTTTCTTGCTACGCATCTATCTGCATATGGAATTCTCACCATACTAGACTTGTGAGTAGTGTCCATTTCTTTCATATCAAACTCCTTTGAATATTACTATATTATGGAGTTTCTATTAACCACTCATCATACTTTTTAGTGCAATCACTTCTTTCTCATATGAGTATCTAGCAAAATTCTCTTAATATTAGCACACTTTAACTCTCATTCTCATATCATCATACATTCTTATTATCTTTAATGACTCATCATAATACAGAGAGAAGAATTATATCATTATTATTTCTTTCATTACTATACTGCTAAACAGGAGCACATAGGAGCACATACTCTAACATGCATAATGCCTGGCCAACATATTGCAGGACTGCATACCTATCCATGAATGAAAAGCTCTAACATCAGAGCTCAAACATTCCTTCTCTTAATATGCATAGCTCTAACACTCGGAGCTTGCACAGCATTAGAGCTTTAGCATGTTCTATAAACATCACATAATATAACGTAATATAAGGCCTGGCATTCTATGCAAGGAGTGGAAGCTCTCATTTACTCTTTCACATATAGCTCATCATTCAAACTTCTTATCTTTTCCCAAATGGAAGCCTCTCTATCTATTTACAAAGCTAGCTATACAGCCGCTTCTTAAGGCATATCTTCTCAATTTGTATCTTTCATGACATAAAATGGCATATCTGGCCAAATCTGGCTATATCATAGTTTATTTTTCAAATCCATTTTATTTGGACTTGACATAAGGGTTCTAGTCTCTTACTGTTCATAACCCTTTCTGGCTTTTCATAGCTCTTTCTATCATTTTACATAGTTCATCACTTCCAGGAGGTCAACCATCATTGGGCTACTCTTGCCTGAGCACGCTTAACTGAAATATGTAGATAAAAATCTGAAGCACTGGTGCTAACGGGCTCTAACCCTAGTACGTTACCATCTTAGACCCATCTTATACTATCTCTCTGGGGTCTATCTGGCCTTCTAATCTCTTTTTATCCTCATCTGGAGGATCTATTTGTCTTTTATTCTTATTATTGGTAATCTCATTGTAATATCCTTAATCTTTTGTACTGGTTCCTATGTACAGATTAAACAGAATATATGAGCTCTGTTTCAGGAAAAACATGTGTACCTTTATGTAAAGAAAAGGATTAAATTGCAAAAGAAAGGAAATTAAGGGACCTAAATGCAATTATGGAAAGTTTAAAGTTAGGAATGGAAGGTAGACAAAAATATGGGGTCTTAAAGTGTAATTTTAGCCAAATTAAGGGACTTAGTTATAAAGAAGGAAAAGTTCCCTGGGGCTAAAGTATAATTAAAGAAAATAGGCCAGAAGTGGTTTGCACTGCCTGACAGCATTTCAGTCCCAGATTCTACCAGAAGGTAGGGCAGGTGACGCCGGGTAACCAAGCCTAATACCGGAATTTTTGAAGACTCCAGATAGCCAGAAATGGACTGATCGTCCAAAAGTTATAAAAATTTATACCGGATACCCTAGATTTCAGATATAAGTGGGAAAATACAGGATGATGCGCCTTTATGGGCGGATGTCGGGAAACTGACAGGATACCGATAGAAGGTCTGTAGGAAAAGTTATTCACAAAATAAAGAAATCCAGACGGAGTGTGAGGCCTCCGGGGATCCGGGTAGGAGATTTATCGGTATTTTTAAAGAGGCTGAATGCGATCGGATGACTTCGGTCAGATGACCGTTATAACCCCCAAGGATGCCTGAACACAGTAGGACACTATATCTGGGAAAAAGAGCCGGTGTCCAGAAAAGGTATATACTCGGTAAATAATAGTTAAAATATTTAATGAATTGTGTTAAAGGAAGATTCCTCGTAATGCGTGCCATACAGGTAATAGAACCAGGAAGCCCAAAAATGGCGCCATTAGAGGCCCAATAAGACTCTTGGACTGATAGGTGGGCCAGTGTCCAGCAGAACCCCGGAAAAGTGTGAAATTACGAAAATGCCCCTATGTTGTACAAAAAGGGCAGCCGATGAATATAGGGTATTCTGGTCATTTTGGACAGACCCAGAGGTCAAGACATGTCTAAATAAGGTTGACTAGAGCCAGTATAAGCTTTGACCGGGTCCAGAAAGGTGTGAAATGACGATTTTGCCCTTAGGGATTAAAATATGACAAGATAGGGCACCAAGGGCATTTTGGTCATTTCGCAGGGGATCTGTAATTGAGTCTGGACCCAGTATTAAAAAGTTAATGATATAAAGGGTCTAGATACTAAATGTGAGGTCAGTAGACATAAAAAGGATCTTTAGAAATATCAGATTCTGAAAACGGCACGTTTTTCAAGGCGATGGACCGGGCTGGTACCAGATTGGACTGGAAAGCTTCCAGAACCTCCAAATTTCATCACATGAAGAATATGGGTGGTGAGGTGTCCTATGAGGTGTCCAGGGTGATGCAGTAAAAAGAATTAAAGAAAATAGGAAATTCCAGGAAAAACCAGGACCACATGTTCAGATGGCTTCAAAATTACAAGAATGCCATCCATTAAAGCTATAAATACCCCCTTCCCCTCCCATTTTATGCATCCCACGTTTTTGGCAAGAAAAGAGAGAGAAAGAAGAGAGAGAAGGAGAAAGAAAGAAAGAAAGGAAGTTCTGGTGGAGTTGGAAGTAGTAAGGAAGTTCTGAAGCTCTGCTTTTGAGGTAATAACTAATCCTAGCTCTTATGTAATGTCTTTGTGATGTGTTGTTTTGTTTGGTTGATTGTTGTCCTATATGTTATGCTTGAAGCTCTATTCCAATGCTATGATCATATGTTATTGAATATGGAAGCATGCAGCATACTTATCTGTACACAGTCACAAGCAAGCACCGTCACTTTGCATTACATATTTTGTTATGATTGTTGTTACTGGGATTCTTTTGAATCTCATTCCCAAACATAACATTACAGGGGAGGTTCTGTCAAAATAAAATTTGGAAACCTTAAGAGACGCCGGTAGGCTGCCGAAATTCCGACAACGAAGATGGAACAAAGAAAGGAACTGATACGTACTGTGTACGTAGTGCTGTCTAAGGAGGCTGGAAGTGAGTGGACCCAGCAGGTTCATCCAGTCTTTCCTGGGTACTACGTAGAATGGTAGTTCGCATAAGGGAATTACCGAATCGGTACAACATCGGTTACTTTCTAAAGAAGAATTGTAGCAGTTATACTGCCGGTTGTTAGACAGAAAAGGATGTAATAAAATATGAGGGAGTTAATCATGCACTAATTTATAACAGTTGATTATTTGATATTAATTGTTATCTGGCCTGTATGACTGATATGTGTTGGCTGTATGCTTGAGTATGTAAAGACTAAATGCTGAAAATAGGCTCAGTGAACAGTAACTCGTGAAGACCCATTCATGTTTGATAAATCATTAAAAATAGTAAATGATTGAATTAATGTACGAAATTTTTAGGGTAAAAAGTATACATACTAAGATTTAATTTGGTATATAGAATGTCTAATTTGGATGTATACACGAAAAGATATAAATTGTTAAAGTTGGGACCAGAATGCTGGATTCAGGAGAAAGTCATTGGATGAACAGTAAGATTGAAACGTTGACCCACGTGAAATTTGTCAAGGATTGGTCAACCAATGATTTTTCCCTGAAATATATTTGAGTTAGCTTCATGTAGCAATTTGAACCACTTCATTTTGATTTTTATAGAATTAGTTATAAATTTTCAAAATCAGGTCACTCATCTGGAATTTGCCACAGTGAACAGTACTCGATATGAATAAAATTCCAGATTAAGTGTTTAGACTTCAATGACCCTGAAAGTGGTTTAAGTGCTACTGAATGGTCCCTAAGATGTATAAATATAAGGATGTGACATTTTGGTATCAGAGCAAAGGATTCTGGCTTAAGAAATGCTCTGAATAGATGATTTATAGAAAGATATACCATGATAAAGCCGTCATAATTGACACTAAGTAGTGTTTGCAGGATGGCTAGACATAGAATTGGGTCTGGAACTACGGTAAACCAATGGGAATTAAGACCAAAGGTCTCTAGTTCAGATAGTTCAGAAGAAGAGATAGTAAGCAATGATTCTGACCTCTGGACACCTCCAGTAGCTGGTGATTCTGAGGAGGATAGTTCCTCGATAGGATCAAACTTTTCAATTGATGATTAGGAAGTGATGATAACAGAAGGCCCTATTCCTGCCATTTCCATATGTGCGGTACCCTTGAATATAACAGACAGTTCAGGGTCCAGCCAAGTACGTGTTTAGAGTAATGCGCCAGGTTCCAGTAGGCCCGAAGTGACTCTGGTAGAAATGTATTTTGGAGGTTTAATCGTAAGAATGGTCCCAGGGAGGAACCTGAGTAGAGAGCAACTTGAGAGCTCGGTAGCATTAGCCCGACAACTATACGAGTTGAGGCAGACCCTATTCGAAAACATAGATCAAGATTATTCGGTCTACCAGGAGTTTATCACAAGGGTGAAAGCCATATATCAAGCCTGGGATTCAAATGTGTTAACCTTGGGGCTTTGGCTAGAAATTATGAATGACGTATTGCCGAAGACTCCTACCTGGAGATCAGAGTTGGACCAGTATTTTGATAGAGAATCATATTGTACCATATCTGACTGGATCTACCTAGTAGAAGAATACATTAGAATAAAGTTTAAGAAAATTAGAGTATAAAAGACTGGAATGGTACTGTGATATGTACATATATTCTGTATGTATATTATGTGTGAAATGAAATTTATTGTATTCCCTTCTGTTTTTAAGTATAACAAAATGGTACGAACAAGGAGAACTATTCTAGCTGAGGAACCCCGAGAGGTTGGAAACCTTAATCAAATGATTCTAGAACGATTAGAACAGCAACAAAAGATGATAGAAGAAATGAGAGCTGCTCAAGCACGAAATGAACAAGACAGAGATGCTGCCATAGCCGCGGCAGTAGCAGCAGCTGTAAATAATTTAAGACCGCCAGAGCCTTCAGGAGCAACTAGTAGAGAACCTGAAGAAGTACCACAGCAGGCAGAACAGCCCCAGAGAAGGGTTGAATCAAGGGAGGAGGCAGTTGGCATCCAACAATGGATGGTGCGATTTTGCAAACACAATCCTCCCATATTCGAAGGGACATTTGAAGTACATGTAGCAGAAAATTGGGTTAGCAGATTAGAGAAGATCTTTAAGGTCCTCGACTGCCCGACTGAAACCAAGGCCCAAATGGCCATCTATCAATTGGAAAAGGATGCGGATAGATGGTGGAAGAATACAGAATTACTTCTCCAAGCAAGAGATATTCCAGTTACCTGGGAAGTATTTCTTGAGCAATTTTATGAGAAATATTTCCCTCAATCTGTCAGAGATGAAAGGGAGGCTGAATTCCTTGTGCTAAGGCAAGGAGAAAAAGAAGCTTTTGATGAATATTTGGCCAAGTTCATCCGGCTATCTCAATATTCAACTTACCTACGCCAAGTGGATGACGAACGCTGGATGACAGAAAGAATGATTCGAGGGCTGAATTCTATGTTAAAGGAGAAGTTAACTCCCCAACAATACAGCCAGTTCAATAAGGCTGTGGAAGCATGTCGAATCGTTGAGAACAGCATGAATCATAGAATGCTGTCCAAATCTGGGAGTAAAGATCAAGCGACTCCTGATAAGGCCGGACGGAATCAAGAAGCGGCCAGTGGGAGCGGCTATAAGAAAAGAAAGCGCCCGTGGCAGACCAAGAGGCCTAATAGGGGAAATTTTCGCGGAAGATCCAATAACAGGGATCCGAAGGCCCCAGTATGTGAAAAGTGTGGAAAGAATCATGGTGACAGATCATGTTTGATGGGCCAGAATGTATGCTACACCTGCGGAAAGCCCGGACATTTTTCCAGAGAATGTCCTCAAGCTATAACTGATCCAAGGCCAAGGACGGCGGGATGAGTGTTTGCACTCACTAGAGATGATGCTCAGCGATCATCTGAGATGATCCAAGGTACAATCCATCTCAATGATCATGTTGTGACTGCCCTATTTGATTCGGGTGCAAGTCATTCCTTTATATCTTATGAATGTGCTAAATGCCTAGGCCTTCTGATAAGCAAGTGATGTTATGATATACAGGTGAAAACCCCCACCAACGCTAGGGTGATCACATCTGATGCCTGTCTAAATAGTGTGGTGCGTTATGAGCACTGTAGTACCACCCTGGACCTAATCTGTATGCCTTTCCAGGAGATTGAAATCATACTCGGTTTAAATTGGTTATCCTCCAATAATGTGATGTTGGACTGCAGAAACAAGACCCTAGTTCTTGGTCCAAAGGTCACTGATCGGAGCTTAGAAGTACAACTGAACTTCGTGACAGAGGCTCAGGCAGAAAAATGTCTACGGAAAGGATGTCAGGGATATGTGGTATTCTTTTCTGTTCAAACAGAAGTGGAGGAAGGCATCGAGGAGGTTCCTGTAGTCAATGAATTTCCTGAAGTCTTTCCAAAGGAGATTCAGGGATTGCCTTCGGAGCGTGAAGTGGAGTTTGCGATCGACATTGTACCTGGAGCTGGACCAGTATCAAAAGCCCCATACAGGATGGCTCCCAACAAAATGATGGAACTGAAAAAGCAAATTGAGGAGCTATTGGAGAAAGGTTTTATACGACCCAGTGTATCGCCATGGGGTGCTCCAGTACTGTTCGTCAAGAAGAAAGATGGTAGCTTAAGGCTGTGCATTGACTACAGGGAATTAAATAAGTTTACAGTTAAGAACAAGTATCCTCTTCCCAGAATTGATGACTTGCTAGATCAATTGGCAGGAGCGAGCTTATTCTCCAAGATTGACTTGAGATCTGGCTACCATCAACTAAGGGTCAAGCCAGATGATATTTCAAAGACGGCGTTCAGAACGCGCTACGGACATTTTGAATTTTTGGTGATGCCTTTTGGACTAACCAATGCACCTGCTATTTTCATGGACTATATGAACCGGATTTTCAGGCCTTATCTAGATCAGTTCGTTGTGGTCTTTATTGATGATATTCTGGTGTACTCCAAATCTCCAGAGGAGCATGAAAGGCATTTGAGGATTGTTCTTGGTATCCTTAAAGAGAAGAAGCTCTATGCTAAGCTGAGTAAGTGCGAGTTTTGGCTTTCAGAAGTCAAATTTCTCGGTCATGTCATATCCCGAGACGGGGTAGCTGTAGATCCTAGCAAAGTTGAAGCAGTTTTGAGCTGGGAACAGCCAAGGACAGTGACAGAGATTAGAAGTTTTCTCGGCCTAGCAGGGTACTACAGACGATTCATTCAAGACTTTTCTCGAATTGCCTTACCACTTACCAAGCTGACCAGAAAGAATCAGCAGTTTAAGTGGGATGAGAAGTGCGAGGCTAGCTTCCAGCAGTTGAAGCAGAGATTAACGACTACTCCCGTGCTGATTATTCCAGACCCAACTCAGACTTATGTAATCTACACTGATGCTAGCAAGCAGGGCCTGGGATGTGTGCTTATGCAGCAAGGTCGAGTAGTAGCCTACGCCTCTCGGCAGTTAAAGCCACATGAAGAGAATTATCCCACTCATGATCTGGAGCTTGCGGCGGTGGTCTATGCCCTGAAGATATGGAGGCACTATTTATACGGAGCAACGATAGAGTTGTTTTGCGACCACAAAAGCCTGAAGTATCTGCAGGATCAGAAAGAGCTGAACATGAGGCAGCGGCGATGGATGGAATTGTTAAAAGATTATGACTTCCATATTAAATACCATCCAGGAAAAGCCAATGTGGTAGCTGATGCCCTGAGTAGAAAGGTGGTGCAGGTTGCATACATGATGATCAAGGAATTGGAACTGATAGAAGATATGCGCGACTGGAGCCCTCTATATCAAATGCAACTGACGGAGAATCCTTTTGGAGGAGTTCATGTCAGAACTTGCATAGAAGATGAGATCAAAGAGGCTCAGAAACAGGATAAGCTCGCAGCAATATTCAAAGACAAGCTGGAGAAAGGGAAGACAAGGGATTTTGAGATGTCCCCAGACGGATTGCTACAGTTTAGGGGAAAACCCTATATCCCAAATGTTGGGGGATTAAGGGAAAGAATTCTGGAGGAAGCACATAAAAGCCGATATACGGTACATCCAGGTATGACCAAAATGTACCATGATGTTAAAAGATTATTCTGGTGGCCTGGACTGAAGAAAGATGTTGTAGCTTACGTATCTAAGTGCTTAACCTGCCAGAAAGTGAAAGTTGAACATCAAAAACCAGCAGGAACGTTGCAGCCTTTAGATATTCCTGAGTGGAAATGGGATGGGATTGCCATGGACTTTGTGGAAGGACTACCCTTGACACCAAGTAGACATGATGCGGTTTGGGTAGTAATCGATCGACTGACAAAGTCAGCACATTTCCTGGCAATCAATAAGAGAGATTCTCTAGAAAAGCTGGCAAAGCTGTATATAAAGGAAATCGTTAGGCTCCATGGTATCCCAAGCAGCATTGTGTCTGATAGAGATCCACGATTTACTTCAAATTTCTGGAGGGCTCTACAGGAAGAAATGGGCACTACTCTCAGATTCAGTACAGCTTATCATCCTCAGACAGATGGTCAATCTGAAAGAACAATACAGACGTTAGAGGATATGCTGAGAGCATGTGTCCTAGATTTCAAAGGCAGCTGGGATATCCATTTACCCCTTATAGAGTTTGCATATAACAATGGTTATTAGGCCAGTATACAGATGGCACCTTTTGAAGCACTATATGGACGAAAATGTAGATCCCCCTTATGCTGGCTAGAGTTGAGCGAGAGAAGAATGCTTGGTCCGGATATAGTGGATCAAACTGCAGAACAAGTTACGGTAATTAGAAAACGATTGTTGACGGCTCAAAGCAGACAGAAGAGCTATGCAGATGTCAGAAGGAAGCCGTTGGAATTTGAAGAAGGAGAACATGTATTCCTTAGGTTAACTCCAACCATAGGAGCCGAACGATCAATTAAGGTGAAGAAGTTGCATCCAAGATACATTGGGCCATTCCAGATTCTCTCAAAGATAGGAGCAGTAGCCTACAAGTTAGCTCTTCCTCCGAATCTCAGCCAGATACATGATGTGTTCCATGTTTCAAATTAAAGAAGTATATTCCAGATCCATCTCATGTGATAGAGCAAGATGAGGTTACACTGCGAGATGACTTGACCTATGAGGTTGGACCGGTGCGAATTACTGATAGAAAAGTCAAGCAGTTGCGGAATAAGCAGATTCCTTTAGTTAAAGTGATCTGGAAAGGTTTGACTGAACAAGAGGCTACATGGGAAACAGAAGAAAAGATGAGAGAAAAGTACCCTGAAGTATTGGTATAGGATAGATGTAATGTAAATTTCGGGGACGAAATTTATTTTTAGGGGGAGAGAAATGTAATATCCTTAATCTTCTGTACTGGTTCCTATGTACAGATTAAACGGAATATATGAGCTCTGTTTCAGGAAAAACATGTGTACCTTTATGTAAAGAAAAGGATTAAATTGCAAAAGAAAGGAAATTAAGGGACCTAAATGCAATTATGGAAAGTTTAAAGTTAGGAATGAAAGGTAGACAAAAATATGGGGTCTTAAAGTGTAATTTTAGCCAAATTAAGGGACTTAGTTATAAAGAAGGAAAAGTTCCCTGGGGCTAAAGTATAATTAAAGACAATAGGCCAGAAGTGGTTTGCACTGCCCGACAGCATTTCAGTCCCAGATTCTACCAGAAGGTAGGGCAGGTGACGCCGGGTAACCAAGCCTAATACCGGAATTTTTGAAGACTCCAGATAGCCAGAAATGGACTGATCGTCCAAAAGTTATAAAAATTTATACCGGATACCCTACATTTCAGATATAAGTGGGAAAATACAGGATGATGCGCCTTTATGGGCGAATGTCGGGAAACTGATAGGATACCGATAGGAGGTCTGTAGGAAAAGTTATTCACAAAATAAAGAAATCCAGACGGAGTGTGAGGCCTCCGGGGATCCGGGTAGGAGATTTATCGGTATTTTTAAAGAGGCTGAATGCGATCGGATGACTTCGGTCAGATGACCGTTATAACCCCCAAGGATGCCTGAACACAGTAGGACACTATATCTGGGAAAAAGAGCCGGTGTCCGGAAAATGTATATACTCGGTAAATAATAGTTAAAATATTTAATGAATTGTGTTAAAGGAAGATTCCTCGTAATGCGTGCCATACAGGTAATGGAACCAGGAAGCCCGAAAATGGCGCCATTAGAGGCCCAATAAGACTCTTGGACTGATAGGTGGGCCAGTGTCCAGCAGAACCCCGGAAAAGTGCGAAATTACGAAAATGCCCCTATGTTGTACAAAAAGGGCAGCAGATGAATATAGGGTATTCTGGTCATTTTGGACAGACCCAGAGGTCAAGACATGTCTAAATAAGGTTGACTAGAGCCAGTATAAGCTTTGACCGGGTCCAGAAAGGTGTGAAATGACGATTTTGCCCTTAGGGATTAAAATAGGACAAGATAGGGCACCAAGGGCATTTTGGTCATTTCGCAGGGGATCTGTAATTGAGTCTGGACCCAGTATTAAAAAGTTAATGATATAAAGGGTCTAGATACTAAATGTGAGGTCAGTAGACATAAAAAGGATCTTCAGAAACATCAGATTCTGAAAACGGCACGTTTTTCAAGGCGATGGACCGGGCCGGTACCAGATTGGACCGGAAAGCTTCCAGAACCTCCAAATTTCGTCACATGAAGAATATGGGTGGTGAGGTGTCCTATGAGGTGTCCCATGAGGTGTCCAGGGTGATGCAGTAAAAAGAATTAAAGAAAATAGGAAATTCCAGGAAAAACAAGGACCACATGTTCAGATGGCTTCAAAATTACAAGAATGCCATCCATTAAAGCTATAAATACCCCCTTCCCCTCCCATTTTATGCATCCCACGTTTTTGGCAAGAAAAGAGAGAGAAAGAAGAGAGAGAAGGAGAAAGAAAGAAAGAAAGGAAGTTCTGGTGGAGTTGGAAGTAGTAAGAAAGTTCTGAAGCTCTGCTTTTGAGGTAATAACTAATCCTAGCTCTTATGTAATGTCTTTGTGATGTGTTGTTTTGTTTGGTTGATTGTTGTCCTATATGTTATGCTTGAAGCTCTATTCCAATGCTATGATCATATGTTATTGAATATGGAAGCATGCAGCATACTTATCTGTACACAGTCACAAGCAAGCACCGTCACTTTGCATTACATATTTTGTTATGATTGTTGTTACTGGGATTCTTTTGAATCTCATTCCCAAACATAACATTACAGGGGAGGTTCTGTCAAAATAAAATTTGGAAATCTTAAGAGACGCCGGTAGGCTGCCGAAATTCCGACAACGAAGACGGAACAAAGAAAGGAACTGATACGTACTGTGTACGTAGTGCTGTCTAAGGAGGCTGGAAGTAAGTGGACCCAGCAGGTTCATCCAGTCTTTCCTGGGTACTACGTAGAATGGTAGTTTGCATAAGGGAATTACCGAATTGGTACAACATCGGTTACTTTCTAAAGAAGAATTGTAGCAGTTATGCTGCCGGTTGTTAGACAGAAAAGGATATAATAAAATATGAGGGAGTTAATCATGCACTAATTTATAACAGTTGATTATTTGATATTAATTGTTATCTGGCCTGTATGACTGATATGTGTTGGCTGTATGCTTGAGTATGTAAAGACTAAATGCTGAAAATAGGCTCAGTGAACAGTAACTCGTGAAGACCCATTCATGTTTGATAAATCATTAAAAATAGTAAATGATTGAATTAATGTACGAAATTTTTAGGGTAAAAAGTAGACATACTAAGATTTAATTTGGTATATAGAATGTCTAATTTGGATGTATACACGAAAAGATATAAATTGTTAAAGTTGGGACCAGAATGCTGGATTCAGGAGAAAGTCATTGGATGAACAGTAAGATTGAAACGTTGACCCACGTGAAATTTGTCAAGGATTGGTCAACCAATGATTTTTCCCTGAAATATATTTGAGTTAGCTTCATGTAGCAATTTGAACCACTTCATTTTGATTTTTATAGAATTAGTTATAAATTTTCAAAATCAGTTCACTCATCTAGAATTTGCCACAGTGAACAGTACTCGATATGAATAAAATTCCAGATTAAGTGTTTAGACTTCAATGACCCTGAAAGTGGTTTAAGTGCTACTGAATGGTCCCTAAGATGTATAAATATAAGGATGTGACACTCATCATAAGGATCTCTTTACTCTTATTTGACCCTTTCTGATATCTTATGAAATATTCTTATACATCCTTGGGACTCAGGATTAACAACTTTAATTATGATCACTAAGTTCTTGTTACGTGAAAGAAGATTCTTAGTTCAGTCCCTGATAGTAATAAGGCTATCTGAAACTAACATCATGGGTACTCTCTCTGTTATAGTTAACCAACTTGTGAAGCTTTTATACCTTAACTTTTCCTTGGTATTCATCCTTCCAAAGAAATATTGTACTGATGGTTCATTACTTTCTTGCTCTAGGCTTGGTCTACTGTGACCCTCAGGATCTACTGCGATCAACCGTAGGCCTCTTCAGGATCTAACTGTGACCCTATGAGCCATACTAGGATCTAACTGCAATCCTCCAGAATTTACTGCGATTCTGTTGTACTGTATTCTCATCTTTGGAAGACCTAAACCAATGGACAAAGTGGTCACTTCCACATCATTGTTAACTCCACAGATAATTCCCCAAAAATGATCACAGAAGCCAATATTATCTATTAGGACTTGACTCATTTCATCTATCACTCAGGAACTTCATATACCATTCTCATCTTTATAACTTTACTTTATCCATTACTACAGAAAGCTATACAGGCTCTACCATGCATATGTCTATCATCATCTATTCATCTCATATGAAGAATATTACTCTACATGAGCTATGCTGTCCATCTCTTGGTTTCATTTCAAAAGTAATCTTACTCTATCGCAAGAGCAATCTAGCTCTATTACATGGGAGCAACATAACTTTCTCATCATATCTACTCTACCCTGCATGTAATGTAAAAGGGAGTATTCATTTATCATAGCATACTCAACTTGTATAATATGCAAGGAGATGCAATCCTTTAAACATTCTCTAACATGCATGTCATTATATGACAATTGCAAGGAGATGACACTTCTCATCATATCTTATGGCAACATAAGCCAAATCACTATCACATACATCTGCTCAACCATCCCTTATACTCACATTGCAATTAAATAATTAACCAAGTAGACTTTAAAGTATTATGTTCCTTTATTGCCTTAACCACTAGGTCCTAATCATGTATTCAGGTACCTGAGTCATTTACTTGTTTCATTTAGGCTACCACATCACCCTCTTACTAGGGTATAGACTCAACCCTTCTTTACTCTTTCTCACATGAGGAATAGGGGAGTCACTTTATCTTTAAACCTGTGGCTACCTTACTAGGTCATATTCATTCTATTATATCATCTCTTATAGCCTGTAAGACTTTTATGTCTCTAGCCTAAAGGATTTATGTGTCCTTGGCCTCATCGCAATCTAGCAGTAATCCATAACTAAGTCAACTATTCTCTTTTAGCTAACTGAGGAAAAGTTTGGCTCATATCTTTATGCCATTTGAACTTTTAAGTTTTCCCTTATCCTCTTAGATTACTAGCAGGTGAGAAAGTATCTCTTACTAAGCCTCAAGGTTCATATGAATGAACTCGATTTAGTATCCATCAAAAGGGTTCTCTTTCCTTTTCTCTAACCTTTAGCCTCATGCTCACCTTTCTCTCTAATTGAGAGGAATGCTTCCTTTAAACTTCTTTGAGAAAAACTTCTCAAGTGAGCAGATCACTCTCCATCTCGTATGGAGTAACTTCTATATCTCTCTGTATCTCTTACCTCTTTCTGTCTGTCAGTCCCAGTCTACTCTGGACTATACTGTGATTCTTTTCTAGTATGCATCTAGATCCTGACCAATTCAGGTCACTTGGATCTCATTCATCACTTAACATTACTATTTATGTTCTCTATGTAAGGAATTGGAAGACACGCAGCGGAAATAAACTTTAAAAATTTTCCATTCCTTGCCAGGATCTGCCGTATGTGTTTAAGTCAAGTGGAAAGAATCATTACCCTTAGTGTTGCTCAGCGAATTTCACAGCTTCTCTACGTGGGTGGTGATCTCTTTCTGATCGCAAGAAATCGACGGAGTGTTCCTCAGCGACCTTCACAGATTCTCTCAGCGGACGATGGTCTCTTTCCGATCACAAGAAGTCGACGCCTCAGGTCGGCTTCCTCTACTGGTATCCACACGAACAGCGTTCCAACCACGAACGACGTGCTAGCGTCTCCTGTCCCTCCAAGGCTTTCACAAGTCTCCGTCTCTATTTCGGCAGTTTCTTGTCTGCAAACCTTTTGCAGATTCCGTTCGGCCTTTTGTGTTCTGTGTTATTTTCAAACGTAGCTCCTCCAATCAGATATAGAGGATGCTATGCGTTTTTCCACTTGACCTAATTGGATTTTGGAGTTAATCTTATATTAATTCCGAATTGATACAATATCATATATTGTATAATTTTATAAGAAACTAATTAAATAAAATAATATTAAATCCGTCCCACAGATTTAATTACTTATTTATTTAACTTTAAATAAAGATGAGACTGAGTTATATTTGATTTATTCCCATAAATCAAATTTGAGATATCCTATCAATTTAAATTTCGAATTTCAAACGTGATAGAGATTTAATTTATCCTTATAAATTAAATCTTATAAATATCTCTTATATGAGATATCCTATCAATTTGAATTTCGAATTTCAAACGTGATAGAGATTTAATTTATCCTTATAAATTAAATCTTATAAATATCTCTTATATGAGATATCCTATCAATTTGAATTTCGAATTTCAAACGTGATAGAGATTTAATTTATCCTTATAAATTAAATCTTATAAATATCTCTTATATGAGATATCCTATCAATTTGAATTTCGAATTCAAACGTGATAGGGATTTAATTTATCCTTATAAATTAAATCTCATATATCTCATATATAATATATATATATATATATATGAATTTATATATATACGAATATAAATAAATATATATACATTCACCTGGATCTTTCATTGAATCTGGACATGTCTTAGATTCAATGAATCTGGACATCATAGCTCGTGTTGTGCTATTTTGTGTGCGACCCTGTAGGCCCATATGAAGTTGGCAGTGGGCCATTTGCTATACTAGCCCACAAGTCGCAAGCGGTCTCTAGCAAGACATAACAACTACCCAAATCATATGAGGATCGATAAACGATGTAACCTTTTATACAACCATATCATGTCCCTTCTGTCACGCGATATTTTGGTCATGGATGAGGCATGGATAATGTCATCCTCCTATTCCCGACCGTTACTTTCTCGATCCCTGAGTAGTCTGACTATAGAAATGGAACTACCTTTCCATTACAGTATGGCCATACATTTCTCAGACTCACTCATCGAGGGGCCCAGTAATATCTCTCCACGAATGTGAGGGACAAATTCCATCTTGACCATTCACATTCCTCCGCATGAAAAACCACTAAGCCCGAACATAGTCTTTATGATCACTCGGTCAAAAGTGACTTTTGACTAGGTCAAAGCTGAGCGTTTTGTCATGTAGGAATCCATGATGATCTCAGGTCAAAGGGCATATTGACATGGTTTGTATATGAGAGAAGCTTATGACGTTACCCATGCAGTTCTCTCATAGCGGGTCGGTCCAACACCCTGTACTCTTACATGTGCTTATGACTTTGATTTATATCTCTATACATCTTCAAAGTCATACTGGTCTTATTTCATCTGTGCTCCCACATAGATGATCGACCAGGGACATTTAGGATAATATCATGAATTATCCAAGGATGGTCATCATAGTAAACATGCAAATAATATGATAACTCAATTAATAAATTCATAAATCAATAATGTTCATAAGACAATGATTGGCCCCTAGGGCACGATTTCCAACAACCTCCCACTTGCACTAGGTACAATCATTAATTTGACTAATTCCCATTGACCTAACATGACGCTCATGCTTTGCCTGCACAAGCGGCTTTGTTAGAGGATCAGCAACATTATCTTCTCCTGCTACTTTGCATATTTTTATATCACCTCTATCGTTGATTTCTCTGATGAGATGAAATCGCCTGAGTATATGCTTGGTCCTTTGATGTGACCTAGGCTCTTTGGCCTGTGCAATAGCACCGCTATTGTCACAGAGCAAAGTTATTGGATCTGAGATGGTAGGTATCACCCCTAGTTCTGTGATGAACTTCCTGATCCAAACGGCTTCCTTAGCTGCATCAGATGCTGCTATATACTCAGCTTCCGTTGCAGAATCTGCTACAGTGCCCTGCTTAGAGCTCTTCCAGCTTACTGCTCCATTATTGAGGAGGAATATGTATCCAGACTGCGATTTTTGGTCGTCCTGGTCAGTTTGGAAACTCGCATCTGTGTAACCAGTTACACAGAGCTCATCATCCAATCCACCATAGACCAAGAATAAGTCCTTAGTCCTTCTTAAGTACTTAAGGATATTCTTGACAGCAGTCCAATGGCCCTCACCAGGGTCCTGTTGGTATCTGCTAGTCATACTTAAGGCAAACGAGACATCCGGTCGAGTACATAACATGGCGTACATGATAGATCCTATGGCCGAGGCATATGGAACCTTACTCATGCGACCTCGCTGATCAGATGTACTAGGACACAGATCTTTGCTGAGGTGAGTACCATGAGACATGGGTATGAAACCCCTCTTTGATTCGTGCATACTGAACCTATGCAGTATTTTGTCTATGTATGTACTCTGACTGAGTCCTAGAAGTCTTTTAGATCTATCTCTATAGATCCTGATTCCTAGGATGTAGGTGGCTTCACCCAAGTCTTTCATCGAGAAAGACTTTCCTAACCAAGACTTGACAATCTGCAAGGTAGGAATGTCATTCCCAATAAGTAGGATGTCATCGACATAGAGTACCAAAAACACAACTGTGCTCCCACTAACCTTCTTGTACACACAAGGTTCATCAATGTTTTGAAGAAATCCAAACTCTTTGATTACTTCATCAAAACGATGATTCCAACTCCGAGAGGCTTGCTTTAGTCCATAAATGGACTTTTGAAGCTTGCACACTTTACCAGAGTCCTCGGAACGCACAAACCCTTCAGGTTGTGTCATGTACACATCCTCAAGGAGCTTTCCATTAAGGAAGGCTGTCTTGACGTCCATCTGCCATATTTCATAGTCATAATATGCTGCAATAGCAAAGAGGATTCTGATTGATTTGGCCATTGCTACTGGGGAAAAGGTCTCATCATAGTCCACACCATGAGTTTGAGTAAAACCTTTTGCAACCAGTCGTGCCTTGAAGACATTTACATTGCCATCCATGTCAGTTTTCTCTTTGAAAACCCACTTGCACCCGACGGTTTTTACACCTTCAGGCGGGTCGACTAAGGTCCAAACCTTATTGTCGTACATGGATTGCATCTCAGACTTCATGGCACTAAGCCATTTTTCGGAGTTTGGTCCCACTATAGCTTCTCGATAGGTAGTCGGCTCATTATGCTCAATGAGCAACACATCACGACTATCAGAAATCAGAAATCCATATCTCTGAGGCTGAAGTCGTGTCCTATTAGACTTTCGTGGACCTTGCGTGACTTGAGGAGTCTCAACAACTTGTTGTGAGTCTTCTCTATTTTCCATCTGCAGTTCTGTGGTGTCTTGTAGCTCTCGAACTTCTTCGAGTTGTACCTTACTCCCACTGGTTCTTTTAGAGATAAATTCTCGTTCAAGAAAGATACCATTTCTGACAACAAACACTTTGTTATCAGCAGGGTTGTAGACGTAATATCCCTTGGTTTCCTTAGGATATCCCACAAAAAGGCATTTTGAGGATTTGGGCGCTAATTTGTCTGAGGCTTGTTGCTTAACATAGACCTCGCATCCCCAAATCTTGAGGAAAGACAAACTAGGCGTCCTCCCAGTCCATATCTCATACGGAGTCTTTTCGATTGCCTTAGATGGAACACGATTGAGTGTGAACGCAGCTGTCTCTAGGGCATAGCCCCAAAAGGAGGGCGGAAGATCTGTTCGACTCATCATGGATCGAACCATATCTAATAGTGTTCGATTTCTCCGTTCAGAAACGCCATTCCATTGTGGTGTCCCTGGAGGAGTCAATTGTGAGAGTGTCCCACAATTCCTAAGATGATCTATGAACTCTTGGCTCAAATATTCACCACCCCGATCAGATCGAAGGGCTTTAATTGTTTTGCCAAGCTGGTTTTGTACTTCATTTTGAAATATCTTGAACTTTTCAAAAGATTCAGATTTATGTTTCATTAGATAGATGTACCCATATCTGCTGAAATCATCTATGAATGTTATAAAGTACGAATAACCTCCTCTGGCATTTGTGTTCATCGGTCCACACACATCTGTATGTATGAGGCCCAATAAATCAGTGGCCCTCTCACTGTGCCCAGTGAAAGGTGACTTTGTCATCTTTCCTAACAAGCAAGACTCGCAAGTGTCATATGATTCAAAATCAAATGAGTTTAGAAATCCATCTTGATGGAGTTTGGAAATGCGTTTCTCATTTATGTGGCCCAGACGACAGTGCCAGAGGTATGTGGGATTCAAATCGTTTGGTTTGACCCTTTTGGCGGTTATGTTATAGATATTTCCATGATTGGGTTGTTCCAAATTTAATATGTAATGATCAACATGCAAATCACCATGAGCATATAAAACATCATTACGATAAATAGAACATCTACTATTCCCAGCAATGGAAGTGAAACCTTCCTTATCCAAATAAGAAAGTGAAACAATGTTACTACTTAAAGCAGGAACATAATAGCAATTGTTCAAAACTAACAAAAGCCCAGTGGGCAGAACTAATTCATAAGTGCCTACAGCTAACGCAGCAACCCTTGCTCTGTTTCCAACTCGTAGGTCAACTTCACCCCTTTTCAGCTTCCTACTGTCCTTTAGTCCCTGCACATTCGTACAAATGTGAGAACCACATGCAGTATCTAATACCCATGAGGTGGAAGTAGAAAGATGAATGTCTATAACATAAATACCTGAAGCGATAGCCCCGCTATCCTTCTTGTTCTTTTTCAGATCTTCGAGGTAGAGTTTGCAATTCCTCTTCCAATGACCCGGTTCATTGCAGAAGAAGCAGACTCCTTCCTTCGGAGGCTTTGCCTTCTTTGGTGCAGGCTTGGTTTCGGGCTTGCCTGACTCTTTGGTCTTACCTGATGAGCCATGACCCTTCCCCTTGCCTTTGCCTTTCTTTTTCGTACCCTTTCCTTTCTGAACCATCAAAACACTACTGGGTTTCTTCTTAAGACTCGGCTCAGCAGTTTTAAGCATCCCATGCAGTTCAGAAATAGATTTCTCCATGTTGTTCATGTTGTAGTTCATAACAAACTGGTCATAACTTTCCGGGAGTGAGTTTAAGATCAAATCTGTAGCTAACTCCTGGCTCATGGGAAATCCAAGCCGTTCAAGGTGATCAATGTACCCTTTCATCTTTAAGACATGAGCACTGACTGATGCACCTTCAGCCATCTTGCAGGAATGTAAGGCCTTAGTGGTCTCATACCTCTCTTGCCTTGCCTGTTGCTGGAACATTTCCTTGAGATGCACAATCATCTCATAAGCCTCCATGTGTTCCAGATCTCTTTGGAGCTCCGGAACCATGGTGGCTAGCATCAAGCATCCCACATCGACAGAGTCTTCCTTATGCTTCATATAAGCATCTCTCTGAGCTCTGGGAGCATTGGCGGCTGGCTCCTCAGGAATGGGTTGATCTAGGACATGCGCCTTTCTTTCCTGCTTGAGAACAATTCTCAAGTTCCTAAACCAGTCAAGAAAGTTTGTCCCATTGAGTTTGTCCTTCTCAAGGACAGATCGCAGCGATAATGTAGCAGTATTACTAGTCGTCATGATTCTACAATTAAAATATGCAATGTAATTAGTAATCTCCCACTAAATAAACAACCCTCAATGCAATAGTTAGTGGGCTAAGATCCATATTTGGCTCAAACTTAAGTCCGCTTTGGCAGGACGCTTAGATTAAGTTATTTAGGTAGGTAACACCTTTACCAATTACATCAAATGTAACTCTTAGATATTCATGGGATCCTATCATCATATGATCTGGCATGTTCTAATCCCATCTAATGCCTTGAGATCCAAAACCGTTTTGTTAATCTCAATTAAGTCAAACAATAATGAACCTATGAGAGTAGCACCATTACTCTTTGCTTATCTCCCCAAGATAACTCAAAAGCACCCACTTTGGTGGAGTCCACAATTGAGCGATCAAGGTTTTGACAAGTGTTCATAAATTGACAGCATTATGACTTAAGATTTCTTTTAGAGGGCCTAATTTAACTATCTGGTTTATAAAACGCATGTTTCTCAGTTCGTATCTCATACAAGTAATATGCATGTGCTGATCTAATCATAAGATGCATAATTCAAACGTGATACAATATGGCTCACCTATCCTAAGTCCCCTCAAGCCAATGAGAGGAGCTCTCTAGTAAGAAAAGAGAAATTACATATAGAAACCTCTTTTAACATTCGAGGGGAGTGAGATGAGAGGAGAAGGTACATGGAGAGTATATAGAGGAAGGCACGACACGCAGGCCGTATTTTTAAAAAATTACAACACTTGCAATCCAGAGCCATATTGTTCACCATACCCAAACATTCAAGAATCAATATTCAGATCTAATCGAAGGGCAAAAAACATTTACAAAGTAACATATGTTACGGTTATGTTGCGCTACGAACAGGTAGCTACGGCGGTCCCGCTAGCCGGTTAGCGGGCGGCTGTCCCGCTAGCCGGTTAGCGGGCGGGGTCTCTGGGGCAGCGCCCCGGAAGAAATTTTTTTTTTTTTGTTTCATAAATAATCACGAATCTGAATTTGGTTTTCACAAATAATCACAAATTCGAATTCGGTTTTCTTAGACCCCATCTATGCGGATTGATCAAATCAAAAAGCATCACCACCGATTTCAATTTCCTTTTAGATTCCTTTTATGTCATACACAACAAGGATTCCATATATGTCACACATACAACGCTTATTATATGATCGGCTACTTCTAACATATATCATATAAATCACAAATCAAGCCTAACTTAAACACAAAACAGCATGGCTCTGATACCACTGTAAGGAATTGGAAGACACGCAGCGGAAATAAACTTTAAAAATTTTCCATTCCTTGCCAGGATCTGCCGTATGTGTTTAAGTCAAGTGGAAAGAATCATTACCCTTAGTGTTGCTCAGCGAATTTCACAGCTTCTCTACGTGGGTGGTGATCTCTTTCTGATCGCAAGAAATCGACGGAGTGTTCCTCAGCGACCTTCACAGATTCTCTCAGCGGACGATGGTCTCTTTCCGATCACAAGAAGTCGACGCCTCAGGTCGGCTTCCTCTACTGGTATCCACACGAACAGCGTTCCAACCACGAACGACGTGCTAGCGTCTCCTGTCCCTCCAAGGCTTTCACAAGTCTCCGTCTCTATTTCGGCAGTTTCTTGTCTGCAAACCTTTTGCAGATTCCGTTCGGCCTTTTGTGTTCTGTGTTATTTTCAAACGTAGCTCCTCCAATCAGATATAGAGGATGCTATGCGTTTTTCCACTTGACCTAATTGGATTTTGGAGTTAATCTTATATTAATTCCGAATTGATACAATATCATATATTGTATAATTTTATAAGAAACTAATTAAATAAAATAATATTAAATCCGTCCCACAGATTTAATTACTTATTTATTTAACTTTAAATAAAGATGAGACTGAGTTATATTTGATTTATTCCCATAAATCAAATTTGAGATATCCTATCAATTTAAATTTCGAATTTCAAACGTGATAGAGATTTAATTTATCCTTATAAATTAAATCTTATAAATATCTCTTATATGAGATATCCTATCAATTTGAATTTCGAATTTCAAACGTGATAGAGATTTAATTTATCCTTATAAATTAAATCTTATAAATATCTCTTATATGAGATATCCTATCAATTTGAATTTCGAATTTCAAACGTGATAGAGATTTAATTTATCCTTATAAATTAAATCTTATAAATATCTCTTATATGAGATATCCTATCAATTTGAATTTCGAATTCAAACGTGATAGGGATTTAATTTATCCTTATAAATTAAATCTCATATATCTCATATATAATATATATATATATATATATGAATTTATATATATACGAATATAAATAAATATATATACATTCACCTGGATCTTTCATTGAATCTGGACATGTCTTAGATTCAATGAATCTGGACATCATAGCTCGTGTTGTGCTATTTTGTGTGCGACCCTGTAGGCCCATATGAAGTTGGCAGTGGGCCATTTGCTATACTAGCCCACAAGTCGCAAGCGGTCTCTAGCAAGACATAACAACTACCCAAATCATATGAGGATCGATAAACGATGTAACCTTTTATACAACCATATCATGTCCCTTCTGTCACGCGATATTTTGGTCATGGATGAGGCATGGATAATGTCATCCTCCTATTCCCGACCGTTACTTTCTCGATCCCTGAGTAGTCTGACTATAGAAATGGAACTACCTTTCCATTACAGTATGGCCATACATTTCTCAGACTCACTCATCGAGGGGCCCAGTAATATCTCTCCACGAATGTGAGGGACAAATTCCATCTTGACCATTCACATTCCTCCGCATGAAAAACCACTAAGCCCGAACATAGTCTTTATGATCACTCGGTCAAAAGTGACTTTTGACTAGGTCAAAGCTGAGCGTTTTGTCATGTAGGAATCCATGATGATCTCAGGTCAAAGGGCATATTGACATGGTTTGTATATGAGAGAAGCTTATGACGTTACCCATGCAGTTCTCTCATAGCGGGTCGGTCCAACACCCTGTACTCTTACATGTGCTTATGACTTTGATTTATATCTCTATACATCTTCAAAGTCATACTGGTCTTATTTCATCTGTGCTCCCACATAGATGATCGACCAGGGACATTTAGGATAATATCATGAATTATCCAAGGATGGTCATCATAGTAAACATGCAAATAATATGATAACTCAATTAATAAATTCATAAATCAATAATGTTCATAAGACAATGATTGGCCCCTAGGGCACGATTTCCAACACTCTAGGCCAGAGTGTTAGGTTACTATCTCTTCGTGATGGAATTCCTTTGCGTTGGGAACATTAACTTTCTATCTATTAGCCATCACGTCTTTATCATTAAGTCATACGTTAGGCTCCTTTCTAGGCAAGTCTTTCGTAACATAGATAAACTCCTGATGATCATACGGAGGATCTACTTTTGAGCCTCTTCTTTAATTGATCTTCTGTATCTCAGTTTATCGTACTATCTAACTTGCCTGCACTCTCTGCTAAGCCTCTAACTGATAAACTTCAGTGATGTCAGCATCTTATTCTTATCATCAGGTCTCTGTGCATTTTAGACACCACCTAAGTACTTGTTAGCCATCTCATATTCTTTGTAACTTTTAGTTGTGACCATCTCGAGTTACTTGTCACAGCCTAACAGCTATGTATTCTTCCGTCGTGACCATAGGTCATATTCTGTTGTGGCCTAGCAGCTCGTAAAAACTCTTGCCTTTGGATGACTCTAAATTAATTAAAGCGCATTCATATACATACATCATAGTCACAATTAAATAGGGAACATATTCACATACATCTTTAACCAACATCCATATTCCATATTACCATAACATTTGTACAAACATTACATACATATCAATTACATATTTGGGGTACATCATAACTATCATACACATGAGTAATTACTTTTCTTTTCACTTTACCTATTTATATTACCCCTCATCTTCTTCTATATTTCTTTCTAAGGGATCATAGACTACACATACTTATGTACACGGATATGCCACCCCTGAATATCAGCTGGCGGATCATTTGCCAGATACTCACTTAGCTCTATATGCCATGTAGGGGTATATGGCAGTACTTGGCTTACTATTATCTTATGCCAGTACTCTAGAGTATAAACTTGATTTAGGTTAATGCCCTCTACTACATATCTATTTATCATCCCTGATACGACATTGAGGAACTTTAAGTAAACTGACTGCTCTTGATCTCTGCTTCTGTCCATTCCTTGAACTAGACTGAGTAGTTCACTCTCCACAGCTTTCTTAAGACTGATATGGTCAACATTATCTATCTTGAACAAAGAAAGCTAGGGTTGACTAGGGCTAGGAACATCACACTGATCCTTCTCTATAAAGCCACATATTCATGGACCTTGGGAATAAACAGGTTCTGTCATAAACTCTGACTGGATATCTGAATTAGGGGATTGTGGTATATTACTCATAGTAACTGTCACATCCTTATATTTATACATCTTAGGGATCATTCAGTAGCACTTAAACCACTTTCAGGGTCATTGAAGTCTAAACACTTAATCTGGAATTTTATTCATATCGAGTACTGTTCACTGTGGCAAATTCCAGATGAGTGACCTGATTTTGAAAATTTATAACTAATTCTATAAAACTCAAAATGAAGTGGTTCAAATTGCTACATGAAGCTAACTCAAATATATTTCAGGGAAAAATCATTGGTTGACCAATCCTTGACAAATCTCATGTGGGTCAACGTTTCAATCTTACTGTTCATCCAATGACTTTCTCCTGAATCCAGCATTCTGGTCCCAACTTTAACAATTTATATCTTTTCGTGTATACATCCAAATTAGACATTCTATATATCAAATTAAATCTTAGTATGTCTACTTTTTACCCTAAAAATTTCGTACATTAATTCAATCATTTACTATTTTTAATGATTTATCAAACATGAATGGGTCTTCACGAGTTACTGTTCACTGAGCCTATTTTCAGCATTTAGTCTTTACATACTCAAGCATACAGCCAACACATATCAGTCATACAGGCCAGATAACAATTAATAAATAATCAACTGTTATATAGTGCATGATTAACTCCCTCATATTGTATTACATCCTTTTCTGTCTAAAAACCGGCAGCATAACTGCTGCAATTCTTCTTTAGAAAGTAACTGATGTTGTACCGATTCGGTAATTCCCTTATGCGAACTACCATTCTACCTAGTACCCAGGAAAGACTGGATGAACCTGCTGGGTCCACTCACTTCCAGCCTCCTTAGACAGCACTACGTACACAGTACGTATCAGTTCCTTTCTTTGTTCCGTCTTCGTTGTTGGAATTTCGGCAGCCTACCGGTGTCTCTTAAGATTTCCAAATTTTATTTTGACAGAACCTCCCCTGTAATGTTATGTTTGGGAATGAGATTCAAAAGAATCCCAGTAACAACAATCATAACCAAATATGTAATGCAAAGTGACAGTGCTTGCTTGTGACTGTGTATAGATAAGTATGCTGCATGCTTCCATATTCAATAACATATGATCATAGCATTGGAATAGAGCTTCAAGCATAACATATAGGACAACATTCAACTAAACAAAACAACACATCACAAAGACATTACATAAGAGCTAGGATTAGTTATTACCTCAAAAGCAGAGCTTCAGAACTTCCTTACTACTTCCAACTCCACCAGAACTTCCTTTCTTTCTTTCTTTCTCCTTCTCTCTCTTCTTTCTCTCTCTTTTCTTGCCAAAAACGTGGGATGCATAAAATGGGAGGGGAAGGGGGTATTTATAGCTTTAATGGATGGCATTCTTGTAATTTTGAAGCCATCTGAACATGTGGTCCTGGTTTTTCCTGGAATTTCCTATTTTCTTTAATTCTTTTTACTGCATCACCCTGGACACCTCATGGGACACCTCATAGGACACCTCACCACCCATATTCTTCATGTGACGAAATTTGGAGGTTCTGGAAGCTTTTCGGTCCAATCTGGTACCGGCCCGATCCATCGCCTCGAAAAACGTGCCGTTTTCAGAATCTGATGTTTCTGAAGATCCTTTTTATGTCTACTGACCTCACATTTAGTATCTAGACCCTTTATATCATTAACTTTTTAATACTGGTTCCAGACTCAATTACAGATCCCCTGCGAAATGACCAAAATGCCCTTGGTGTTGGAAATCGTGCCCTAGGGGCCAATCATTGTCTTATGAACATTATTGATTTATGAATTTATTAATTGAGTTATCATATTATTTGCATGTTTACTATGATGACCATCCTTGGATAATTCATGATATTATCCTAAATGTCCCTGGTCGATCATCTATGTGGGAGCACAGATGAAATAAGACCAGTATGACTTTGAAGAAGTATAGAGATATAAATCAAAGTCATAAGCACATGTAAGAGTACAGGGTGTTGGACCGACCCGCTATGAGAGAACTGCATGGGTAACGTCATAAGCTTCTCTCATATACAAACCATGTCAATATGCCCTTTGACCTGAGATCATCATGGATTCCTACATGACAAAACGCTCAGCTTTGACCTAGTCAAAAGTCACTTTTGACCGAGTGATCATAAAGACTATGTTTGGGCTTAGTGGTTTTTCATGCGGAGGAATGTGAATGGTCAAGATGGAATTTGTCCCTCACATTCGTGGAGAGATATTACTGGGCCCCTCGATGAGTGAGTCTGAGAAATGTATGGCCATACTGTAATGGAAAGGTAGTTCCATTTCTATAGTCAGACTACTCAGGGATCGAGAAAGTAACGGTCGGGAATAGGAGGATGACATTATCCATGCCTCATCCATGACCAAAATATCGCGTGACAGAAGGGACATGATATGGTTGTATAAAAGGTTACATCGTTTATCGATCCTCATATGATTTGGGTAGTTGTTATGTCTTGCTAGAGACCGCTTGCGACTTGTGGGCTAGTATAGCAAATGGCCCACTGCCAACTTCATATGGGCCTACAGGGTCGCACACAAAATAGCCCAACACGAGCTATGATGTCCAGATTCATTGAATCTAAGACATGTCCAGATTCAATGAAAGATCCAGGTGAATGTATATATATATTTATTTATATTTATATTCGTATATATATAAATTCGTATATATATATATATTATATATATGAGATATATGAGATTTAATTTATAAGGATAAATTAAATCCCTATCATGTTTGAATTCGAAATTCAAATTGATAGGATATCTCATATAAGAGATATTTATAAGATTTAATTTATAAGGATAAATTAAATCTCTATCACGTTTGAAATTCGAAATTCAAATTGATAGGATATCTCATATAAGAGATATTTATAAGATTTAATTTATAAGGATAAATTAAATCTCTATCACGTTTGAAATTCGAAATTCAAATTGATAGGATATCTCATATAAGAGATATTTATAAGATTTAATTTATAAGGATAAATTAAATCTCTATCACGTTTGAAATTCGAAATTTAAATTGATAGGATATCTCAAATTTGATTTATGGGAATAAATCAAATATAACTCAGTCTCATCTTTATTTAAAGTTAAATAAATAAGTAATTAAATCTGTGGGACGGATTTAATATTATTTTATTTAATTAGTTTCTTATAAAATTATACAATATATGATATTGTATCAATTCGGAATTAATATAAGATTAACTCCAAAATCCAATTAGGTCAGGTGGAAAAACGCATAGCATCCTCTATATCTGATTGGAGGAGCTACGTTTGAAAATAACATAGAACACAAAAGGCCGAACGGAATCTGCAAAAGGTTTGCAGACAAGAAACTGCCGAAATAGAGACGGAGACTTGTGAAAGCCTTGGAGGGACAGGAGACGCTAGCACGTCGTTCGTGGTTGGAACGCTGTTCGTGTGGATACCAGTAGAGGAAGCCGACCTGAGGCGTCGACTTCTTGTGATCGGAAAGAGACCACCGTCCGCGGAGAGAATCTGTGAAGGTCGCTGAGGAACACTCCGTCGATTTCTTGCGATCAGAAAGAGATCACCACCCACGTAGAGAAGCTGTGAAATTCGCTGAGCAACACTAAGGGTAAGGATTCTTTCCACTTGACTTAAACACATACGGCAGATCCTGGCAAGGAATGGAAAATTTTTAAAGTTTATTTCCGCTGCGTGTCTTCCAATTCCTAACAGTGGTATCAGAGCCATGCCGTTTTGTGTTTAAGTTAGGCTTGATTTGTGATTTATATGATATATGTTATTAGTAGCCGATCATATAATAAGCGTTGTATGTGTGACATATATGGAATCCTTGTTGTGTATGACATAAAAGGAATCTAAAAGGAAATTGAAATCGGTGGTGATGCTTTTTGATTTGATCAATCCGCATAGATGGGGTCTAAGAAAACCGAATTCGAATTTGTGATTATTTGTGAAAACCGAATTCAGATTCGTGATTATTTATGAAACAAAAAACAAAAAAAAAAATTTCTTCCGGGGCGCTGCCCCAGAGACCCCGCCCGCTAACCGGCTAGCGGGACAGCCGCCCGCTAACCGGCTAGCGGGACCGCCGTAGCTACCTGTTCGTAGCGCAACATAACCGTAACATATGTTACTTTGTAAATTTTTTTTTGCCCTTCGATTAGATCTGAATATTGATTCTTGAATGTTTGGGTATGGTGAACAATATGGCTCTAGATTGCAAGTGTTGTAATTTTAAAAATACGGCCTGCGTGTCGTGCCTTCCTCTATATACTCTCAATGTACCTTCTCCTCTCATCTCACTCCCCTCGAATGTTAAAAGAGGTTTCTATATGTAATTTCTCTTTTCTTACTAGAGAGCTCCTCTCATTGGCTTGAGGGGACTTAGGATAGGTGAGCCATATTGTATCACGTTTGAATTATGCATCTTATGATTAGATCAGCACATGCATATTACTTGTATGAGATACGAACTGAGAAACATGCGTTTTATAAACCAGATAGTTAAATTAGGCCCTCTAAAAGAAATCTTAAGTCATAATGCCGTCAATTTATGAACACTTGTCAAAACCTCGATCGCTTAATTGTGGACTCCACCAAAGTGGGTGCTTTTGAGTTATCTTGGGGAGATAAGCAAAGAGTAATGGTGCTACTCTCATAGGTTCATTATTGTTTGACTTAATTGAGATTAACAAAACGGTTTTGGATCTCAAGGCATTAGATGGGATTAGAACATGCCAGATCATATGATGATAGGATCCCATGAATATCTAAGAGTTACATTTGATGTAATTGGTAAAGGTGTTACCTACCTAAATAACTTAATTTAAGTGTCCTGCCAAAGCGGACTTAAGTTTGAGCTAAATATGGATCTTAGCCCACTAACTATTGCATTGAGGGTTGTTTATTTAGTGGGAGATTACTAATTACATTGCATATTTTAATTGTAGAATCATGACGACTAGTAATACTGCTACATTATCGCTGCGATCTGTCCTTGAGAAGGACAAACTCAATGGGACAAACTTTCTTGACTGGTTTAGGAACTTGAGAATTGTTCTCAAGCAGGAAAGAAAGGCGCATGTCCTAGATCAACCCATTCCTGAGGAGCCAGCCGCCAATGCTCCCAGAGCTCAGAGAGATGCTTATATGAAGCATAAGGAAGACTCTGTCGATGTGGGATGCTTGATGCTAGCCACCATGGTTCCGGAGCTCCAAAGAGATCTGGAACACATGGAGGCTTATGAGATGATTGTGCATCTCAAGGAAATGTTCCAGCAACAGGCAAGGCAAGAGAGGTATGAGACCACTAAGGCCTTACATTCCTGCAAGATGGCTGAAGGTGCATCAGTCAGTGCTCATGTCTTAAAGATGAAAGGGTACATTGATCACCTTGAACGGCTTGGATTTCCCATGAGCCAGGAGTTAGCTACAGATTTGATCTTAAACTCACTCCCGGAAAGTTATGACCAGTTTGTTATGAACTACAACATGAACAACATGGAGAAATCTATTTCTGAACTGCATGGGATGCTTAAAACTGCTGAGCCGAGTCTTAAGAAGAAACCCAGTAGTGTTTTGATGGTTCAGAAAGGAAAGGGTACGAAAAAGAAAGGCAAAGGCAAGGGGAAGGGTCATGGCTCATCAGGTAAGACCAAAGAGTCAGGCAAGCCCGAAACCAAGCCTGCACCAAAGAAGGCAAAGCCTCCGAAGGAAGGAGTCTGCTTCTTCTGCAATGAACCGGGTCATTGGAAGAGGAATTGCAAACTCTACCTCGAAGATCTGAAAAAGAACAAGAAGGATAGCGGGGCTATCGCTTCAGGTATTTATGTTATAGACATTCATCTTTCTACTTCCACCTCATGGGTATTAGATACTGCATGTGGTTCTCACATTTGTACGAATGTGCAGGGACTAAAGGACAGTAGGAAGCTGAAAAGGGGTGAAGTTGACCTACGAGTTGGAAACAGAGCAAGGGTTGCTGCGTTAGCTGTAGGCACTTATGAATTAGTTCTGCCCACTGGGCTTTTGTTAGTTTTGAACAATTGCTATTATGTTCCTGCTTTAAGTAGTAACATTGTTTCACTTTCTTATTTGGATAAGGAAGGTTTCACTTCCATTGCTGGGAATAGTAGATGTTCTATTTATCGTAATGATGTTTTCTATGCTCATGGTGATTTGCATGTTGATCATTACATATTAAATTTGGAACAACCCAATCATGGAAATATCTATAACATAACCGCCAAAAGGGTCAAACCAAACGATTTGAATCCCACATACCTCTGGCACTGTCGTCTGGGCCACATAAATGAGAAACGCATTTCCAAACTCCATCAAGATGGATTTCTAAACTCATTTGATTTTGAATCATATGACACTTGCGAGTCTTGCTTGTTAGGAAAGATGACAAAGTCACCTTTCACTGGGCACAGTGAGAGGGCCACTGATTTATTGGGCCTCATACATACAGATGTGTGTGGACCGATGAACACAAATGCCAGAGGAGGTTATTCGTACTTCATAACATTCATAGATGATTTCAGCAGATATGGGTACATCTATCTAATGAAACATAAATCTGAATCTTTTGAAAAGTTCAAGATATTTCAAAATGAAGTACAAAACCAGCTTGGCAAAACAATTAAAGCCCTTCGATCTGATCGGGGTGGTGAATATTTGAGCCAAGAGTTCATAGATCATCTTAGGAATTGTGGGACACTCTCACAATTGACTCCTCCAGGGACACCACAATGGAATGGCGTTTCTGAACGGAGAAATCGAACACTATTAGATATGGTTCGATCCATGATGAGTCGAACAGATCTTCCACCCTCCTTTTGGGGCTATGCCCTAGAAACAGCTGCGTTCACACTAAATCGTGTTCCATCTAAGGCAATCGAAAAGACTCCGTATGAGATATGGACTGGGAGGACGCCTAGTTTATCTTTCCTCAAGATTTGGGGATGCGAGGTCTATGTTAAGCAACAAGCCTCAGACAAATTAGCGCCCAAATCCTCAAAATGCCTTTTTGTGGGATATCCTAAGGAAACCAAGGGATATTACGTCTACAACCCTGCTGATAACAAAGTGTTTGTTGTCAGAAATGGTACCTTTCTTGAACGAGAATTTATCTCTAAAAGAACCAGTGGGAGTAAGGTACAACTCGAAGAAGTTCGAGAACTACAAGACACCACAGAACTGCAGATGGAAAATAGAGAAGACTCACAACAAGTTGTTGAGACTCCTCAAGTCACGCAAGGTCCACGAAAGTCTAATAGGACACGACTTCAGCCTCAGAGATATGGATTTCTGATTTCTGATAGTCGTGATGTGTTGCTCATTGAGCATAATGAGCCGACTACCTATCGAGAAGCTATAGTGGGACCAAACTCCGAAAAATGGCTTAGTGCCATGAAGTCTGAGATGCAATCCATGTACGACAATCAGGTTTGGACCTTAGTCGACCCGCCTGAAGGTGTAAAAACCGTCGGGTGCAAGTGGGTTTTCAAAGAGAAAACTGACATGGATGGCAATGTAAATGTCTTCAAGGCACGACTGGTTGCAAAAGGTTTTACTCAAACTCATGGTGTGGACTATGATGAGACCTTTTCCCCAGTAGCAATGGCCAAATCAATCAGAATCCTCTTTGCTATTGCAGCATATTATGACTATGAAATATGGCAGATGGACGTCAAGACAGCCTTCCTTAATGGAAAGCTCCTTGAGGATGTGTACATGACACAACCTGAAGGGTTTGTGCGTTCCGAGGACTCTGGTAAAGTGTGCAAGCTTCAAAAGTCCATTTATGGACTAAAGCAAGCCTCTCGGAGTTGGAATCATCGTTTTGATGAAGTAATCAAAGAGTTTGGATTTCTTCAAAATATTGATGAACCTTGTGTGTACAAGAAGGTTAGTGGGAGCACAGTTGTGTTTTTGGTACTCTATGTCGATGACATCCTACTTATTGGGAATGACATTCCTACCTTGCAGATTGTCAAGTCTTGGTTAGGAAAGTCTTTCTCGATGAAAGACTTGGGTGAAGCCACCTACATCCTAGGAATCAGGATCTATAGAGATAGATCTAAAAGACTTCTAGGACTCAGTCAGAGTACATACATAGACAAAATACTGCATAGGTTCAGTATGCACGAATCAAAGAGGGGTTTCATACCCATGTCTCATGGTACTCACCTCAGCAAATATCTGTGTCCTAGTACATCTGATCAGCGAGGTCGCATGAGTAAGGTTCCATATGCCTCGGCCATAGGATCTATCATGTACGCCATGTTATGTACTCGACCGGATGTCTCGTTTGCCTTAAGTATGACTAGCAGATACCAACAGGACCCTGGTGAGGGCCATTGGACTGCTGTCAAGAATATCCTTAAGTACTTAAGAAGGACTAAGGACTTATTCTTGGTCTATGGTGGATTGGATGATGAGCTCTGTGTAACTGGTTACACAGATGCGAGTTTCCAAACTGACCAGGACGACCAAAAATCGCAGTCTGGATACATATTCCTCCTCAATAATGGAGCAGTAAGCTGGAAGAGCTCTAAGCAGGGCACTGTAGCAGATTCTGCAACGGAAGCTGAGTATATAGCAGCATCTGATGCAGCTAAGGAAGCCGTTTGGATCAGGAAGTTCATCACAGAACTAGGGGTGATACCTACCATCTCAGATCCAATAACTTTGCTCTGTGACAATAGCGGTGCTATTGCACAGGCCAAAGAGCCTAGGTCACATCAAAGGACCAAGCATATACTCAGGCGATTTCATCTCATCAGAGAAATCAACGATAGAGGTGATATAAAAATATGCAAAGTAGCAGGAGAAGATAATGTTGCTGATCCTCTAACAAAGCCGCTTGTGCAGGCAAAGCATGAGCGTCATGTTAGGTCAATGGGAATTAGTCAAATTAATGATTGTACCTAGTGCAAGTGGGAGGTTGTTGGAAATCGTGCCCTAGGGGCCAATCATTGTCTTATGAACATTATTGATTTATGAATTTATTAATTGAGTTATCATATTATTTGCATGTTTACTATGATGACCATCCTTGGATAATTCATGATATTATCCTAAATGTCCCTGGTCGATCATCTATGTGGGAGCACAGATGAAATAAGACCAGTATGACTTTGAAGAAGTATAGAGATATAAATCAAAGTCATAAGCACATGTAAGAGTACAGGGTGTTGGACCGACCCGCTATGAGAGAACTGCATGGGTAACGTCATAAGCTTCTCTCATATACAAACCATGTCAATATGCCCTTTGACCTGAGATCATCATGGATTCCTACATGACAAAACGCTCAGCTTTGACCTAGTCAAAAGTCACTTTTGACCGAGTGATCATAAAGACTATGTTTGGGCTTAGTGGTTTTTCATGCGGAGGAATGTGAATGGTCAAGATGGAATTTGTCCCTCACATTCGTGGAGAGATATTACTGGGCCCCTCGATGAGTGAGTCTGAGAAATGTATGGCCATACTGTAATGGAAAGGTAGTTCCATTTCTATAGTCAGACTACTCAGGGATCGAGAAAGTAACGGTCGGGAATAGGAGGATGACATTATCCATGCCTCATCCATGACCAAAATATCGCGTGACAGAAGGGACATGATATGGTTGTATAAAAGGTTACATCGTTTATCGATCCTCATATGATTTGGGTAGTTGTTATGTCTTGCTAGAGACCGCTTGCGACTTGTGGGCTAGTATAGCAAATGGCCCACTGCCAACTTCATATGGGCCTACAGGGTCGCACACAAAATAGCCCAACACGAGCTATGATGTCCAGATTCATTGAATCTAAGACATGTCCAGATTCAATGAAAGATCCAGGTGAATGTATATATATATTTATTTATATTTATATTCGTATATATATAAATTCGTATATATATATATATTATATATATGAGATATATGAGATTTAATTTATAAGGATAAATTAAATCCCTATCATGTTTGAATTCGAAATTCAAATTGATAGGATATCTCATATAAGAGATATTTATAAGATTTAATTTATAAGGATAAATTAAATCTCTATCACGTTTGAAATTCGAAATTCAAATTGATAGGATATCTCATATAAGAGATATTTATAAGATTTAATTTATAAGGATAAATTAAATCTCTATCACGTTTGAAATTCGAAATTCAAATTGATAGGATATCTCATATAAGAGATATTTATAAGATTTAATTTATAAGGATAAATTAAATCTCTATCACGTTTGAAATTCGAAATTTAAATTGATAGGATATCTCAAATTTGATTTATGGGAATAAATCAAATATAACTCAGTCTCATCTTTATTTAAAGTTAAATAAATAAGTAATTAAATCTGTGGGACGGATTTAATATTATTTTATTTAATTAGTTTCTTATAAAATTATACAATATATGATATTGTATCAATTCGGAATTAATATAAGATTAACTCCAAAATCCAATTAGGTCAGGTGGAAAAACGCATAGCATCCTCTATATCTGATTGGAGGAGCTACGTTTGAAAATAACATAGAACACAAAAGGCCGAACGGAATCTGCAAAAGGTTTGCAGACAAGAAACTGCCGAAATAGAGACGGAGACTTGTGAAAGCCTTGGAGGGACAGGAGACGCTAGCACGTCGTTCGTGGTTGGAACGCTGTTCGTGTGGATACCAGTAGAGGAAGCCGACCTGAGGCGTCGACTTCTTGTGATCGGAAAGAGACCACCGTCCGCGGAGAGAATCTGTGAAGGTCGCTGAGGAACACTCCGTCGATTTCTTGCGATCAGAAAGAGATCACCACCCACGTAGAGAAGCTGTGAAATTCGCTGAGCAACACTAAGGGTAAGGATTCTTTCCACTTGACTTAAACACATACGGCAGATCCTGGCAAGGAATGGAAAATTTTTAAAGTTTATTTCCGCTGCGTGTCTTCCAATTCCTTACACTTGGTGCCCTATCTTGTCCTATTTTAATCCCTAAGGGTAAAATCGTCATTTCACACCTTTCTGGACCCGGTCAAAGCTTATACTGGCTCTAGTCAACCTTATTTAGACATGTCTTGACCTCTGGGTCTGTCCAAAATGACCAGAATACCCTATATTCATCTGCTGCCCTTTTTGTACAACATAGGGGCATTTTCGTAATTTCGTACTTTTCCGGGGTTCTGCTGGACACTGGCCCACCTATCAGTCCAAGAGTCTTATTGGGCCTCTAATGGCACCATTTTTGGGCTTCCTGGGTCCATTACCTATATGGCACGCATTACGAGAAATCTTCCTTTAACACAATTCATTGAATATTTTAACTATTATTTACCGAGTATATACCTTTTTCGGACACCGGCTCTTTTTCCCAGATATAGTGTCCTACTGTGTTCAGGCATCCTTGGGGGTTATAACGGTCATCTGACTGAAGTCATCCGATCGCATTCAGCCTCTTTAAAAATACCGATAAATCTCCTACCCGGATCCCCGGAGGCCTCACACTCCGTCTGGATTTCTTTATTTTGTGAATAACTTTTCCTACAGACCTCCTATCGGTATCCTGTCAGTTTCTCGACATCCGCCCATAAAGGCGCATCATCCTGTATTTTCCCACTTATATCTGAAATCTAGGGTATCCGGTATAAATTTTTATAACTTTTGGACGATCAGTCCATTTCTGGCTATCTGGAGTCTTCAAAAATTCCGGTATTAGGCTTGGTTACCCGGCGTCACCTGCCCTACCTTCTGGTAGAATCTGGGACTGAAATGCTGTCGGGCAGTGCAAACCACTTCTGGCCTATTTTCTTTAATTATACTTTAGCCCCAGGGAACTTTTCCTTCTTTATAATTAAGTCCCTTAATTTGGCTAAAATTACACTTTAAGACCCCATATTTTTGTCTACTTTTCATTCCTAACTTTAAACTTTCCATAATTGCATTTAGGTCCCTTAATTTCCTTTCTTTTGCAATTTAATCCTTTTCTTTACATAAAGGTACACATGTTTTTCCTGAAACAGAGCTCATATATTCCGTTTAATCTGTACATAGGAACCAGTACAGAAAATTAAGGATATTACATTTCTCTCCCCTTAAAAATAAATTTCGTCCCCGAAATTTGCATTACATCTATCCTATACCAATAATTCAGGGTACTTTTCTCTCATCTTTTCTTCTGTTTCCCATGTAGCCTCTTGTTCAGTCAAACCTTTCCAGATCACTTTAACTAAAGGAATCTGCTTATTCCGCAACTGCTTGACTTTTCTATCAGCAATTCGCACTGGTCCAACCTCATAGGTCAAGTCATCTCGCAGTGTAACCTCATCTTGCTCTATCACATGAGATGGATCTGGAATATACTTCTTTAATTGGGAAACATGGAACACATCATGTATCTGGCTGAGATTCGGAGGAAGAGCTAACTTGTAGGCTACTGCTCCTATCTTTGAGAGAATCTGGAATGGCCCGATGTATCTTGGATGCAACTTCTTCACCTTAATTGATCGTCCGGCTCCTGTGGTTGGAGTTAACTTAAGGAATACATGTTCTCCTTCTTCAAATTCCAACGGCTTCCTTCTGACATCTGCATAGCTCTTCTGTCTGCTTTGAGCCGTCAACAATCATTTTCTAATTACCGCAACTTATTCTGCAGTTTGATCCACTATATCCGGACCAAGCATTCTTCTCTCGCTCAACTCTAGCCAGCATAAGGGGGATCTACATTTTCGTCCATAGAGTGCTTCAAAAGGTGCCATCTGTATACTGGCCTGATAACCATTGTTATATGCAAACTCTATAAGGGGTAAATGGATATCCCAACTGCCTTTGAAATCTAGGACACATGCTCTCAGCATATCCTCTAACGTCTGTATTGTTCTTTCAGATTGACCATCTGTCTGAGGATGATAAGCTGTACTGAATCTGAGAGTAGTGCCCATTTCTTCCTGTAGAGCCCTCCAGAAATTTGAAGTAAATCATGGATCTCTATCAGACACAATGCTGCTTGGGATACCATGGAGCCTAACGATCTCCTTTATATACAGCTTTGCCAGCTTTTCTAGAGAATCTCTCTTATTGATTGCCAGAAAATGTGCTGACTTTGTCAGTCGATCGATTACTACCCAAACCGCATCATGTCTACTTGGTGTCAAGGGTAGTCCTTCCACAAAGTCCATGGCAATCCCATCCCATTTCCACTCAGGAATATCTAAAGGCTGCAACGTTCCTGCTGGTTTTTGATGTTCAACTTTCACTTTCTGGCAGGTTAAGCACTTAGATACGTAAGCTACAACATCTTTCTTCAGTCCAGGCCACCAGAATAATCTTTTAATATCATGGTACATTTTGGTCATACCTGGATGTACCGTATATCGGCTTTTATGTGCTTCCTCCAGAATTCTTTCCCTTAATCCCCCAACATTTGGGATATAGGGTTTTCCCCTAAACTGTAGCAATCCGTCTGGGGACATCTCAAAATCCCTTGTCTTCCCTTTCTCCAGCTTGTCTTTGAATATTGCTGCGAGCTTATCCTGCTCCTGAGCCTCTTTGATCTCATCTTCTATGCAAGTTCTGACATGAACTCCTCCAAAAGGATTCTCCGTCAGTTGCATTTGATATAGAGGGCTCCAGTCGCGCATATCTTCTATCAGTTCCAATTCCTTGATCATCATGTATGCAACCTGCACCACCTTTCTACTTAGGGCATCAGCTACCACATTGGCTTTTCCTGGATGGTATTTAATCTGGAAGTCATAATCTTTTAACAATTCCATCCATCGCCGCTGCCTCATGTTCAGCTCTTTCTGATCCTGCAGATACTTCAGGCTTTTGTGGTCGCAAAACAACTCTATCGTTGCACCGTATAAATAGTGCCTCCATATCTTCAGGGCATAGACCACCGCCGCAAGCTCCAGATCATGAGTGGGATAATTCTCTTCATGTGGCTTTAACTGCCGAAAGGCGTAGGCTACTACTCGACCTTGCTGCATAAGCACACATCCCAGGCCCTGTTTGCTAGCATCAGTGTAGATTACATAAGTCTGAGTTGGGTCTGGAATAATCAGCACGGGAGTAGTCGTTAATCTCTGCTTCAACTGCTGGAAGCTAGCCTCGCACTTCTCATCCCACTTAAACTCCTGATTCTTTCTGGTCAGCTTGGTAAGTGGTAAGGCAATTCGAGAAAAGTCTTGAATGAATCGTCTGTAGTACCCTGCTAGGCCGAGAAAACTTCTAATCTCTGTCACTGTCCTTGGCTGTTCCCAGCTCAAAACTGCTTCAACTTTGCTAGTATCTACAGCTACCCCGTCTCGGGATATGACATGACCGAGAAATTTGACTTCTGAAAGCCAAAACTCACACTTACTCAGCTTAGCATAGAGCTTCTTCTCTTTAAGGATACCAAGAACAATCCTCAAATGCCTTTCATGCTCCTCTGGAGATTTGGAGTACACCAGAATATCATCAATAAAGACCACAATGAACTGATCTAGATAAGGCCTGAAAATTCGGTTCACATAGTCCATGAAAATAGCAGGTGCATTGGTTAGTCCAAAAGGCATCACCAAAAATTCAAAATGTCTGTAGCGCGTTCTGAACGCCGTCTTTGGAATATCATCTGGCTTGACCCTTAGTTGATGGTAGCCAGATCTCAAGTCAATCTTGGAGAATAAGCTCGCTCCTGCCAATTGATCTAGCAGGTCATCAATTATGGGAAGAGGATACTTGTTCTTAACTGTAAGCTTATTTAATTCCCTGTAGTCAATGCACAGCCTTAAGCTACCATCTTTCTTCTTGACGAACAGTACTGGAGCACCCCATGGCGATACACTGGGTCGTATAAAACCTTTCTCCAATAGCTCCTCAATTTGCTTCTTCAGTTCCATCATTTCGTTGGGAGCCATCCTGTATGGGGCTTTTGATACTGGTCTAGCTCCAGGTACAATGTCGATCGCAAACTCCACTTCACGCTCCGAAGGCAATCCCTGAATCTCCTTTAGAAAGACTTCAGGAAATTCATTGACTACAGGAACCTCCTCGATGCCTTCCTCCACTTCTGTTTGAACAGAAAAGAATACCACATATCCCTGACATCCTTTCCATAGACATTTTTCTGCCTGAGCCTCTGTCACGAAGTTCAGTTGTACTTCTAAGCTTCGATCAGTGATCTTTGGACCAAGAACTAGGGTCTTGTTTCTGCAGTCCAACATCACATTATTGGAGGATAACCAATTTAAACCGAGTATGACTTCAATTTCCTGGAAAGGCATACAGATCAGGTCCAGGGTGGTACTACAGTGCTCATAACGCACCACACTATTTAGACAGGCATCAGATGTGATCACCCTAGCATTGGTGGGGGTTTTCACCTGTATATCATAACATAACTTGCTTATCAGAAGGCCTAGGCATTTAGCACATTCATAAGATATAAAGGAATGACTTGCACCCGAATCAAATAGGGCAGTCACAACATGATCATTGAGATGGATTGTACCTTGGATCATCTCAGATGATCGCTGAGCATCCTCTCTAGTGAGTGCAAACACTCGTCCCGCCGTCCTTGGCCTTGGATCAGTTATAGCTTGAGGACATTCTCTGGAAAAATGTCCGGGCTTTCCGCAGGTGTAGCATACATTCTGGCCCATCAAACATGGTCTGTCACCATGATTCTTTCCACACTTTTCACATACTGGGGCCTTTGGATCCCTGTTATTGGATCTTCCGCGAAAATTTCCCCTATTACGCCTCTTGGTCTGCCACGGGCGCTTTCTTTTCTTATAACCGCTCCCACTGGCCGCTTCTTGATTCCGTCCGGCCTTATCAGGAGTCGCTTGATCTTTACTCCCAGATTTGGACAGCATTCTATGATTCATGCTGTTCTTAACGATTCGACATGCTTCCACAGCCTTATTGAACTGGCTGTATTGTTGGGGAGTTAACTTCTCCTTTAACATAGAATTCAGCCCTCGAATCATTCTTTCTGTCATCCAGCGTTCGTCATCCACTTGGCGTAGGTAAGTTGAATATTGAGATAGCCGGATGAACTTGGCCAAATATTCATCAAAAGCTTCTTTTTCTCCTTGCCTTAGCATAAGGAATTCAGCCTCCCTTTCATCTCTGACAGATTGAGGGAAATATTTTTCATAAAATTGCTCAAGAAATACTTCCCAGGTAACTGGAATATCTCTTGCTTGGAGAAGTAATTCTGTATTCTTCCACCATCTATCAGCATCCTTTTCCAATTGATAGATGGCCATTTGGGCCTTGGTTTCAGTCGGGCAATCGAGGACCTTAAAGATCTTCTCTAATCTGCTGACCCAATTTTCTGCTACATGTACTTCAAATGTCCCTTCGAATATGGGAGGATTGTGTTTGCAAAATCGCACCATCCATTGTTGGATGCCAACTGCCTCCTCCCTTGATTCAACCCTTCTCTGGGGCTGTTCTGCCTGCTGTGGTACTTCTTCAGGTTCTCTACTAGTTGCTCCTGAAGGCTCTGGCGGTCTTAAATTATTTACAGTTGCTGCTACTGCCGCGGCTATGGCAGCATCTCTGTCTTGTTCATTTCGTGCTTGAGCAGCTCTCATTTCTTCTATCATCTTTTGTTGCTGTTCTAATCGTTCTAGAATTATTTGATTAAGGTTTCCAGCCTCTCGGGGTTCCTCAGCTAGAATAGTTCTCCTTGTTCGTACCATTTTGTTATACTTAAAAACAGAAGGGAATACAATAAATTTCATTTCACACATAATATACATACAGAATATATGTACATATCACAGTACCATTCCAGTCTTTTATACTATAATTTTCTTAAACTTTATTCTAATGTATTCTTCTACTAGGTAGATCCAGTCGGATATGGTACAATATGATTCTCTATCAAAATACTGGTCCAACTCCGATCTCCAGGTAGGAGTCTTCGGCAATACGTCATTCATAATTTCTAGCCAAAACCCCATGGTGAACACATTTGAATCCCAGGCTTGATATATGGCTTTCACCCTTGTAATAAACTCCTGGTAGACCGAATAATCTTGATCTATGTTTTCGAACAGGGTCTGCCTCAACTCGTATAGTTGTCGGGCTAATGCTACCGAGCTCTCAAGTTGCTCTCTACTCAGGTTCCTCCCTGGGACCATTCTTACGATTAAACCTCCCAAATACATTTCTACCAGAGTCACTTCGGGCCTACTGGAACCTGGCGCATTACTCTGAACACGTACTTGGCTGGACCGTGAACTGTCTGTTCTATTCAAGGGTACCGCACATATGGAAATGGCAGGAATAGGGCCTTCTGTTATCATCACTTCCTGATCATCAATTGGAAAGTTTGATCCTATCGAGGAACTATCCTCCTCAGAATCACCAGCTACTGGAGGTGTCCAGAGGTCAGAATCATTGCTTACTATCTCTTCTTCTGAACTATCTGAACTAGAGACCTCTGGTCTTAATTCCCATTGGTTTACCATAGTTTCAGACCCAAATCTATGTCTAGCCATCCTGCAAACACTACTTAGTGTCAATTATGACGGCTTTATCATGGTATATCTTTCTATAAATCATCTATTCAGAGCATTTCTTAAGCCAGAATCCTTTGCTCTGATACCAAAATGTCACATCCTTATATTTATACATCTTAGGGATCATTCAGTAGCACTTAAACCACTTTCAGGGTCATTGAAGTCTAAACACTTAATCTGGAATTTTATTCATATCGAGTACTGTTCACTGTGGCAAATTCCAGATGAGTGACTTGATTTTGAAAATTTATAACTAATTCTATAAAAATCGAAATGAAGTGGTTCAAATTGCTACATGAAGCTAACTCAAATATATTTCAGGGAAAAATCATTGGTTGACCAATCCTTGACAAATCTCACGTGGGTCAACGTTTCAATCTTACTGTTCATCCAATGACTTTCTCCTGAATCCAGCATTCTGGTCCCAACTTTAACAATTTATATCTTTTCGTGTATACATCCAAATTAGACATTCTATATATCAAATTAAATCTTAGTATGTCTACTTTTTACCCTAAAAATTTCGTACATTAATTCAATCATTTACTATTTTTAATGATTTATCAAACATGAATGGGTCTTCACGAGTTACTGTTCACTGAGCCTATTTTCAGCATTTAGTCTTTACATACTCAAGCATACAGCCAACACATATCAGTCATACAGGCCAGATAACAATTAATAAATAATCAACTGTTATATATTAGTGCATGATTAACTCCCTCATATTGTATTACATCCTTTTCTGTCTAAAAACCGGCAGCATAACTGCTGCAATTCTTCTTTAGAAAGTAACTGATGTTGTACCGATTCGGTAATTCCCTTATGCGAACTACCATTCTACCTAGTACCCAGGAAAGACTGGATGAACCTGCTGGGTCCACTCACTTCCAGCCTCCTTAGACAGCACTACGTACACAGTACGTATCAGTTCCTTTCTTTGTTCCGTCTTCGTTGTCAGAATTTCGGCAGCCTACCGGCGTCTCTTAAGATTTCCAAATTTTATTTTGACACAACCTCCCCTGTAATGTTATGTTTGAGAATGAGATTCAAAAGAATCCCAGTAACAACAATCATAACAAAATATGTAATGCAAAGTGACGGTGCTTGCTTGTGACTGTGTATAGATAAGTATGCTGCATGCTTCCATATTCAATAACATATGATCATAGCATTGGAATAGAGCTTCAAGCATAACATATAGGACAACAATCAACCAAACAAAACAACACATCACAAAGACATTACATAAGAGCTAGGATTAGTTATTACCTCAAAAGCAGAGCTTCAGAACTTCCTTACTACTTCCAACTCCACCAGAACTTCCTTTCTTTCTTTCTTTCTCCTTCTCTCTCTTCTTTCTCTCTCTTTTCTTGCCAAAAATGTGGGATGCATAAAATGGGAGGGGAAGGGGGTATTTATAGCTTTAATGGATGGCATTCTTGTAATTTTGAAGCCATCTGAACATGTGGTCCTTGTTTTTCCTGGAATTTCCTATTTTCTTTAATTCTTTTTACTGCATCACCCTGGACACCTCATGGGACACCTCACCACCCATATTCTTCATGTGATGAAATTTGGAGGTTCTGGAAGCTTTCCGGTCCAATCTGGTACGGGCCCGGTCCATCGCCTCGAAAAACGTGCCGTTTTCAGAATCTGATGTTTCTGAAGATCCTTTTTATGTCTACTGACCTCACATTTAGTATCTAGACCCTTTATATCATTAACTTTTTAATACTGGGTCCAGACTCAATTACAGATCCCCTACGAAATGACCAAAATGCCCTTGGTGCCCTATCTTGTCCTATTTTAATCCCTAAGGGCAAAATCGTCATTTCACACCTTTCTGGACCCGGTCAAAGCTTATACTGGCTCTAGTCAACCTTATTTAGACATGTCTTGACCTCTGGGTCTGTCCAAAATGACCAGAATACCCTATATTCATCTGTTGTCCTTTTTGTACAACATAGGGGCATTTTCGTAATTTCGCACTTTTTCGGGGTTCTGCTGGACACTGGCCCACCTATCAGTCCAAGAGTCTTATTGGGCCTCTAATGGCGCCATTTTCGGGCTTCCTGGGTCTATTACCTGTATGGCACGCATTACGAGGAATCTTCCTTTAACACAATTCATTGAATATTTTAACTATTATTTATCGAGTATATACCTTTTCCGGACACCGGCTCTTTTTCCCAGATATAGTGTCCTACTATGTTCAGGCATCCTTGGGGGTTATAACGGTCATCTGACCGAAGTCATCCGATCACATTCAGCCTCTTTAAAAATACCGATAAATCTCCTACCCGGATCCCTGGAGGCCTCACACTCCGTCTGGATTTCTTTATTTTGTGAATAACTTTTCCTACAGACCTCCTATCGGTATCCTGTCAGTTTCCCGACATCCGCCCATAAAGGCGCATCATCCTGTATTTTCCCACTTATATCTGAAATCTAGGGTATCCGGTATAAATTTTTATAACTTTTGGACGATCAGTCCATTTCTGGCTATCTGGAGTCTTCAAAAATTCCGGTATTAGGCTTGGTTACCCGGCGTCACCTGCCCTACCTTCTGGTAGAATCTGGGACTGAAATACTGTCGGACAGTGCAAACCACTTCTGGCCTATTTTCTTTAATTATACTTTAGCCCCAGGGAACTTTTCCTTCTTTATAATTAAGTCCCTTAATTTGGCTAAAATTACACTTTAAGACCCCATATTTTTGTCTACTTTTCATTCCTAACTTTAAACTTTCCATAATTGCATTTAGGTCCCTTAATTTCCTTTCTTTTGCAATTTAATCCTTTTCTTTATATAAAGGTACACATGTTTTTCCTGAAACATAGCTCATATATTCCGTTTAATCTGTACATAGGAACTAGTACAGAAAATTAAGGATATTACAGTAACTCTATCCTCAAACTCTAGTAGAGGAGGAATAATATCTGGTCTACCCATAATCCAGTACCAGTACTTAGCTTCCTCAGCCGTAATCTGTCCTCTCATTGGAGGAATAGAATGTACATCAGGGTTAGATCGCACTCCAACAAACTCACACTATGTAGAGTCACTAGACTCAGCATTATCTTGGTATATTGGGCTTCAAGCTATATCTCTACGTGACCTCCATACTGCAGGTTTGAGTCCACAGAAACATCTATGGGACATTCCACTGTAGACTTTCTTGACTGATCCCTTAAACTTTCCTCTGAACTTTCTTTATTGTCTGAAGGATCAAAGTCTAGATGTACATCATCTTCATATATCACTACAGAATAGGGGTCTCCCTTATTAACTGAAATCTATGAATTAACTTTATGAAATCCTATACCTACTCCTGCAATATTTGCTTAATTAAGCAATGCTAATTATCCCAATAAACACCCTAACTTAACAAAACACTTACTTTTTAAGGTTAGGGTATGGAAAATATCCTATATCATGCCAAAAACTTCTGCTCTGATACCAAAATGTAACATCCTTACTTTCATACGTATTAGGGACCAACCAGTAGCATTTAGAACCACTTACAAGACCTTGGAAGTCCATTAGCCAAATCTGGAATTTTACCCTTTCTCGGGTTACTGTTCATATGGTATCCCAGATTACGCAACGAACTTCGAATAATCATAACTAATTCTAGAAAACTCAAAATGAAGTGGTTCAAAGAGCTACTTGAAGATAACATATTGAAATTTAAGGGAAAAATAATTTCTAGACCAAATGATTAGCCAATTAATACAGTTTATTCGCCAAATTTACTGTTAATTTGGTCAAAAATCCTGGAAACAGATTTTGGTCCCCTAATTTCAAAAATCAGTTCTCTTTGTACAGAAATCCAAATAAAGCATTCTTGCTATCAAAACGAATCTTGGAATGTCATCTAAATGCATGTAAAATGTCATACATTTATTCCATCATTTACTATTTTTCATTACATCATGACTATCATTGCTTATATTGGTCATACAGCAACATTACACATTCACATAACATATATACTATCCAATCCCTAGCTTTTCTTCATGCTTCATCATCCTCTTTCATCATTCATAAACCTATGGGATTGGGATTATCTGGAAAGGGATGAGATTTTGGGGGAAATCTTAGTAGCAAACGATACTAAACAATGCATGCATTAATGTAACTACTTGTGCGTGCTTGTGAAAGTGTTACTATTGTGTCATATGCATGCTTCCATGTTACATATGACATACAATTGGCCAAAGTAAACATATAAACAGAGCTTCATACATAAGTACATAGGCAACACAATTCAATCAAGCCATAGCACAATCAAGCATAACATTCAATGCATACAAGTTTAGGATAAGTTTACTACCTTGAACACTTGACCTTCTTTCACCTTAACTTGCTTCTTTCTTCTCACTTTCCTTGAACACGTGGCTGCCTCTCTTGGAGCATGCCAATCAATTCCTAACATCACATAATCATTCATTAATCACAATCTATCTTCCTTGAGCATTAAACTCACTTTAACTAACATAACTTCTTCTTGAACATTAAGTCCATTAACTTTCCTTAATCTTAACCAATGGACTTGGTCTTTGAATCAATTGATGCCTTGCCTTTACCCTACACAATTTTATCTTTTGAATATATTTATGAGCTTAGAATCATGAACTTCCAGCTCCTTCGTCACATGCTGTACAGAACTAAAATTGCAGTTAATTCTTTCAAAAATTCTCATTTTGATTCCAATGCTTCCCATACTTGTTTCTCTACTTTATCCCACACAACTTTTCATTCTAAAACCATTGGAAGCATAAAAAACGTGAAATTCCAATCACTGTTCATGCGAGTGAACAGTAATAGAGAAGGATTTCAAAAAATAAAATCTTGGAATTTCAATGCTTCCAAGGTTCAAAACATTTCCAATCCTACACAAAATCATCATCTAAATTCAATGGAAGCATTAAATCATTGAAATTCCATTCCCATCCCTCATTAACAGTGCATACCGAAAAGGTTCCATTAAGGCAAAGTCAAGAATATCAACTTGATTCAACAACCAATCTCTTAATTAGCTTGTTTAAGCTTCAATCATATGTTTCTAACTTTAATTTCTTCTTTCCCCTTTCATCTAAGGTTGTTGGGCAGCACAACCCCTTAGAGAAAACTCAACTTTTCTCCCATAAAAACCCTAAGTTAAAGCTCCCAAATCAAAGGAAAATAGGCTATGATAGATTGCTTACCTTTAATCTCTAGCTTGCTTGAACTTTGGAACCTTGAATTTTCTTTGTCTTGGCTTGAGTTTTCATTTTGCAAGAGTTTCCCCAAGGTATCACAAGGCCACGGTTTTGGGCAGAATGAGGGGGTATTTATAGCCAAAATCCAAGAAAAATCAATGGCTAAGATTGATTTGGTTACTATTTGATCTAAAGGCTCATATTTAATCTTGGATTTTACTTTTTCATAAAAGAATAATTATGACATCATGTGGGACAGCTCATGGGACACCTAAGAGGGCTAGGTGGCGTGCTCATAGTGTAAGGAAGCTTTTGAAAAAATTTCAGTCTAATCCGGTACCGATTGGAGCAGTTTCACAACAACCAGACTGTTTTCTTTTCCGAATTTTTTATAATATACCAGTATATGTATTCTATCCTAGAAATCAATATCTAGGCTTCTCATATCATTGACATTGATATACTAAATATTTATCTGCCATTCATTCCTTGAGAAATGACCAAAATACCCTTGGTGTCCTTTCTTACACTATATTTACTCTAAGGGCATAATCGTCATTTCACCCCTCTTTGCCCTATCTCAGAGCATATACTGACTCTAAATAATCATATTTATGCTATAGGCCACGTGTTTGGCCTATCCATAATGATCAAAATGTCCTCCATCCATCACTAGTACAATATGGGCATCCAGGGGCATTTTGGTAATTTCGCACTTTTCCTAGACACTGGCCCCTTCTACTGATGATCTGGTACCCTAGGTTTTGGGCTCTTCTTCACGCATCATGGGCCTATATACGAGGTCATCTGATCTCATTCTATCTTAGCTTACATATCGATAAATTCTATTATCGGATCACGGGTGTTATCAAACTCCCGTCAAAATTCCCTAATATGTGAATAACTTTTTATACAGAACTTCTTCCGAGATTCCATCAGATTCATAACATCTGACACTGTAGGCCACACTTTCTTGTAATTCCCCTACTTATATCTGATGTCCATGGAATCTGATAAAAATTCAGATAACTTTTAGACTATCAAATAATTTTCTACTGTCTGGAGCCCTAATAAAATTTATGTATCATGCCAAATTAACTAGCGCAACTTCCTCTATTTACTGATGGAATGTGGGACTGAAAAACTTATGGGTAGTTATAATGCTTTCTGGGCTGATCTTTCTATAATTACAATTTTGCCCTTGAACTTTTTACTTATTTACATTTAAGTCCCTTAACTTTTGGAAATTACCACTTTTGGCCCAAATCTTGTTTCTACTTTCACTTGTTGCCTTTAACCTTCTCTACTTTTCATGTTAGTCCTTCTCTTCCTTAAAGAATCATCTAACCTTTATTATTTCTTCTGATATTCATCATAATCCTTTCCAAACCTCTTTCCACTATCAGTACTATACGGATAGGGAAAAATTAGGATATGACACTTTATATATCCGCAATTCTTCATGTCTTTACTATGATCATTCTTCTATTCTGAATCAACTCAATCAGAGTTGAACTCCAGTTCATTCTATTACTGACTTTCTTGCTATGCATCTATTTACATATGGACTTCTCACCATACTAAACTTGTGAGTAGTGTCCATTTCTTTCATATTAAACTCTCTCATATACTACTATACTCTAGAGTTTCTGTTAATGATTCATCATACTTCTTAGAGCAATTACTTATTGCTCATATGGGTACCTAGCGGAATTCTCTAAACATCCGCAAAACTTTTTCTCTCATTTTCATATTATCATACTTCTCATCACCTTTAATAACTCATCATATTATAGAGAGAGGATTTATGTCAGATCTAACATGCATATAGGAGTACATAGGAGCACGTAGGACTTATGTTAGAGAGAGGACTAATTTTCGTTGCTTTACTACTAAATAGGAGCACATAGGAGCATATAGGAGCACATACTCTAATATGCATATTGCCTGACCAACATATTACAGGACTACATACCTGCCCATGAATGCAAAGCTCTAACATCGGAGCTCAAGCATTCCTTTTCTTAATATGCACAGCTCTAACATTCGGATCTTGCATAGCTCTAACACTCAGAGCTTACACTGCTCTAACATTCAGAGCTTTAGCATATTCTATAAACATAACATAATACCTGGCATTTCACGCAAGGAGTGAAAGCTCTCACTTGCTCCTTCATCTGTAAATTATCATTCAAACATCTTATCCCTTTCAAAAATAGGGCCTCTCAATCTATTTATAAGGCTAGCTATAAAGCAACTTCATATCATACATCTCAATACATATTTCTCATAACATATCTCATTACGTACTCTTCACAGCATTTCTCATTTCGTATCTTTCATGCCATAACATGGCATATCTAGCCAAATCTGGCTATATCATAGTCTATCTTTCAAATCTATTTCATTTGGACTTGACATAAGGGTTATAGTCTCTTACTATTCATAACCCCTTTCTAGCTTTTCATAGCTTTTTCTATCATTTTACATAGCTTTGTGCATATATGCTAATTTCTATGGCATTTCTATCTTTTTCTATCACTTCCCAGGAGGTCACCCATCATTAGGCTACTATTGTCTGAGCACGCTTAACTGAAAAGTGTATATCTAAATCTAAAGGACTGGCGCTAATAGGCTCCAATCCTGGTACTTTACTATCTTAGACATATGTTATACTATCTCTCGTGTCTATTTGGCTTTCTAATCTCGTTATCCTCATCTAGAGGATCTATTTACCTTTTATTCTTATTCTTTGTAATCTTATTGTAAAGATCTCTTTATTCTCATTTGACCCTTTCTCATATCTTATGAAATATGCTTATAAATCCTTAGGACTTAGGACTAGCAACTTTAACTTTGATCACTTAGTTTTTGTACGTGTAAGGAGATTCTGAGTTCAGTCCCTGATAATAAGGCTATCTAAAACTAGCATCATGGGTACTCTCTCTATTATGAGTTAAGTAACTTGTGAAGCTTCTATACCTTAACTTTTCCTTAGTATTCGTCCTTCCAAAGACATACTGTACTTATGGCTTAATATTTTCTTTCTCTAGGCTTGGTTTACTGAGACCTTCAGGATCTACTGCGATCAATCGTAAGCCTCTTTAGGATCTAACTGTGACCCTAGAATTCTTTTCTCTAAGAGCCACACTAGGAACTAACTGCAATCCTCCAGAGTCTACTACAATTCTGTTGTATTGTATTCTCATCTCTGGAAGACCTAAACCAGCAGACAAAGTTATAAGGTTAGTCACTTCCAAATAGTTGTTAAATCAACAAATAATTCCCCAAGAATGATCACAGAAGCCAAGATTATCTATTAGGACTTTACTCATTTACTCTACCACTCAGGAATTTATCATATCATTCTCATCTTTTATAACTTTATTATATCCATTACTGTAGAGAGCTACACAGGCTCTACCATGCACATATCTATCATTATCTATCCATCTTATCAGAGGGACCTTACTCTATATGAGTTATACTATCCCATCTCTTGGTTTTATTTTAAAAGCAATCTTACTATATTGCAAGAGTAATCTAGCTCTATTGTAAAAACATTAACTCATATTATTTAAAAATTGTTCTTTCTTAGATCCACATCATCTTTCATAACTATATCTCCTTTCCTTTCATATTCATAGCATATCATGCATATATCTTATCCCTACTGAAGTGATATGTCCTGAGTACTGTAATCATTTACCTATAAATTCACTATTAATCTTTCATCTTTCATCTCATTCTCTATCCCATTGATTATCATTGTCTAATCATAAAGTCTCATTCCATTCTTTGGTAATTAACTGGCTAACTATTTTGTTCATCACTTTTCTATTGCTCTATTATCACCAAGTTAAATTATTTAACTGCATGTCGTAGGATATGGGAGCAATAAATTTTTCCAAAAATTTCTCATCATATCTACTCTACCCTGCGTTTAATGCAAAGGGGAGTATTCATTCATCATAGCATACTCAACATGCATAATATGCAAGGAGATGCAATCATTGAAGCATTCTCTAACATGCATGTTATCATATGACAACTGCAAGGAGATGCAACTTCTCATCATAACTTATGGCAACATAAGCCATATCATTATTACATAGTTTGCTCAACCATCCCTTATACTCATATTACAATTAAACAATTAACTAGGTAGACTTTAAAGTATTCTATCCCTTTGTCACCTTAACTACTTGGTCCTGATCATCTATCTAGGCATATGAGTCATTCACTTGTTTTACTTAGGCTACCACGTTACCCCTTACTAGGGTATAGACTCAACCCTTCTTTACTCTTTCTTACATAGGAATATGGAAGTTACTTTATCTTTAAATATGTGGCTATCTTACTAGGTCATATTCATTCTTATCATAACATTTCTCATCGACCGTAAGACTTCTATGTCTCTAACCTGAAGGACTTCTGTGTCCTTGGCCTCACCGTAATCTAGCAGTAATTTATAACTGAGTCAACTATTTCCTTTTAGCTAAATGAGGAAGTGCTTGTTCTTTATTCCATTTATACTTTTAAGTTTTCCCTTATCCTCCTGGATTATTAACAGGCAAGAGAATATCTCCTATTATGCCTTAACGTTCATGTGGATAAACTTAGCTAAGTATTCATCAAAGGGTTTCTCTTTCCTTTGCTCTAACCCTTAGCCTTACCCTCACCTCTATATAATTAAGAGGAATGCTTCTTTCAAACTTCTTTAAGAAAACTTCTCAAGTGAGCGAATCACTCTCCATCTTGTATGGAGTGACTTCTGTATCTTTACTATCTTTTAACTATTTATGTATGTCAGTCTTAGTCTGCTCTTGACTGGACTGTGTTTCCTCCTGGTCTGTCTTTAGATCCTGACTAATTTAAGTCACTTGGATCTCATTCATCACCTAGCATTACTATTTATATTCTCTAGGGCAGAGCGTTAGGTTACTATCTCTTCGTGATGGAATCCCTCTACTTTAGGAACATTAACCTTCTATCTATTAGCCATCACGTCTTTATCCTTAAGACATGTATTAGATCAATCTTAGGCAAGTCTCATTTTAACTTCTCATTATTCTTTTCTGTAAAGACTAGCTGCAGAAAGTCTTTCATACTGTAGATCAACTCCAGATGATAATATGGGGGATATACTTCTGAACCTCTTATTAAACTGATCTTCTGTATCTTAGTGCTTCGTATTGTTTAACTTGCCTACACTATGTGCTAAACCTCTAACTGATAACCTTCAGTGAGGTCAACATCTTCAAAGTCAATTAAGACTCAGTTATGTCTATACATCATAATCACATTAAAAAGGGAACATATTCACATACATGTTCAACCAACAATCATTTCATTATATCACACAAAACTTCATATTTCATGCCACCATAACATTTGTACATACATTACATTTATGTCAATTACATATTAAGGGTACATTATAACTACTATACATCTGAGTAAGTACTTTACTTTACACTTTACATATTTACATTACCCCTTATCTCCTTCTACATTCTTTTCTAGGAAATCATAGACTGTACATACTTCTGTGAAACATCCTCTTACTTATTCTCTATGCCCACAGGGACTTTTACTATTTACGCTTTAGTCCCTAAATTTTCACTTTCTTGCAATTTAGTCCCTGAACATCATATGTATACTTCTGGGACTCTTGAACAATAGGGTCTAGTAACCTACCTTTTTTAGGCTACATACTAGGCTTCTAGGCCTAAAAAATGGGATATGACATTTCTCCTCCCCTTAAAATAAATTTCGTCCTTGAAATTTGAGGGTCAAACCTCTGTTGATTGTTTTATGAATAGTTTTCTCTTAGGAGAATGTCCCTTTCATTTCATAACATTTTCTTGACTTTCTTAGTTCTTCTTAACCTTTCTAACTATCTCACATAACTTCATGTATCTATGCCAAACTTTTGTGGTATTTACACCTTTTCTCATATAACTATGTTCTATCTTTACTTTATCTCAGACCCTCTTCTCTGGGTCTTACTAGCCTTTTAATTTCTTTATCCTTATCTGAAAGATCTATCTACTCATACTTTTCCATTCTCAAAACATATGGGGTTATCTTCTCTATTCCTCAGGCATACTTTTACAAAACTTTTTGAATATCAACACTCATACTTGAACTTGGACTCCATCTTCATAAGGTTAAACTAAGCTAGGTCTATATAATATAGGCTATAAATAAGTTTTCTAGATGAGTTAATCAACTCGTGAAGCTTCCTTACCTTAACTTTGTCTTTGGTACTCATCTTTCCAGAGAGATATTGTACTGTTGTCATTTCTTCATGGCTCCTTACTTTCCTTAGGCTAGGTCTAACTGTGACCTCAGGATCTAACTGCGATCAACCTTAAGCCTCTTTAGAATCTAACTATGACTCTGAAGCTTTTAGGATCTAGCAGTGACCCATGAGCCATGCTAGGATCTAACTGCGACCCTCCAGAATACTCTGTGATTCTTTTGTACTATATCATCGTCTCTAAAAGATCTCATCCAACAGACTAAGTTATAAGGTTAACTGCTTCTACTTGTTGACAACTTAATAAAAAAATTTAAAATACATTCAGTAGCCCATATATTTACCAAGACTTTACTTATTTTCCTTCTTACTCAGTAGTTCCTTCTCATCTTTCTTACTCTATTATGGATTACCAATTATGGTCTAACCACTTGCCATTGCATTTTGTTACAATGGCCTCATCATAACGTCTTATTTCCATCTGTGCTCTAACTGCGAGCCATTTAAACTATGCTCTAACTGCGAGCAATATGTCAGATCTAACTCTTATCTGAAGAGTGATCTGAACTCATATGAATCTAACTCTATCTTAGAGCCACCTGTTTCATATCCAACTCTTGTCTGAAGAGTGATATGAAATCAATATCTGTACTACTATCTCTTACTCTTTCTGTATACCATTTCTTTTAATAGAGTTATAACACTACCACCTTCTTGGTACTTGCTGTAACCCTAACATAAGAAATGGCCCTGAGTACTATATTCATAAGTCTGTAGAAATACTTGAGTAACCCAATCATGTTGTAACAACTGTCTCACTTACTGAGACTATCTCTCATTCTGGGTACATTCTTATTGCGTGTTGTATGGTATGGGAGCAACATAACTTTCTTATCATAAACTCTACCCTGCATGTACTGCATGAGGGGAGTATTCATAGAATACTCTAACATGCGTGTCATCATATGACAACTGCAAGGAGATGCAACTATTCATCATAACTCATGGTAACATAAGTCATATCATCATCACATAAATTTGCTCAATCATCCATCATACGTACACTGCAATTGAATAATTAACTAAACTTTAGAACATTCTTTCCTCTATCACATCATCTGCCAGGTCCCAAACATTCATTTATGAACTTGAAATAACTACTCATTTAACTTAGGCTACCACATTACCCTCTTACTAGGGTAAAGACTTAACCCTTCATTACCCTTTCTTACATAGGGAATAGGGGAGTCACTTTATCTTTGAAACTATGGCTACCTTTCTCTCTTTATACATCATAAACTTTTTTTTCTTGATCCTGACGAACTTATGTCGTATGGATCTCATTCATCATCTATTACTTATGTTCTCTACGGTACTCTACCCTAGGTATGCTTGATTACTATTCTTTCATATCTCAGTACTTTATACTATTTGGCTTGATTATGCTTTGTACCAATCCTCTAGTTGATTAACTACAACCAGGTTGGTACCTTTATTATCATCGCCACTGTAACGTCTAGCAGCTTTCCTTGACTTGGGACTGGTCAGCTTCTCTATCCATAGAGGAAACTGCTCCCAGACATTATCCTGCATAGTCCAGCCACATCGTGCTAAGAAATACGAGACCTCGGCGATAACGGCTGACTAAGACTAACTGCTTCCTTAAAGATTACTCTATAAAGCTTGTAAGGTATGGGGGTACTGTTTTATCTATCTGGGTGTCACTGTCTCTAAGTAGTGACCACTATCCCCATATCTTCTTCTGGGGGAGAACCTCTTAGTTTAAATCTCTAACTACACCAGAGTATCACTGAGCTAGAACTTTCTATTCTTGCTAGAATCTTATGCTCTGTGCCAGAACCCTTTGTTCTATACTAGAGCCCTTTTGATTCTATACCAAAACCTTATGCTCTGAGCCATAATCCTCTACTTTGATACCAAAATAAAACATCCTCTTACTTCTTCTTTATGCCCACAGGGACTTTTACTATTTACGCTTTAGTCCCTGAATTTTCACTTTCTTGCAGTTTAGTCCCTGAACATCATCTGTATACTTCTGGGACTCTTGAACAATAGGGTCCAGTAGCCTACCTTTTTCAGGCTACATACTAGGCTTCTAGGCCTAAAAATTGGGATATGACATTCTGCACACAGAAGTGTCACTCCTATGTATCAGCCGGTGGATCCTTTACCAGATAGTCGCTTAGATCTATATGCCATGTAGGGGTATATGGGAGTACTTGACTCACTACCATCGCATGCTAGTCTACTAGAGTATAAACTTGATTTAGGTTAAGGCCTTCCACTATGTATCTGTTTATCATCCTTGCTACAACATTGAGGAAGTATAGGTAAACTAACTACTCTTGATTTCTACTTCTATCCATCCCCTGACCTAAATTGAGTAATTCACTTTCACAGCTTTCTTGAGACTGATATAGTCAGCATTATCTGTCTTCAACAAAGAAAGATGGGGTTGACTAGGACCAGGAACATCACACTAATCTTTCTATAAAAGGTCACATATTCCTAGACTTTGGGAATGGATAGAAACTGTCATAAACTCTGATTAGATGTCTGAAATAGGGGACTGTCATATATTACTTATAATAACTATGTCCTTAAACTCTGGTAGAGGAGGAATAATATCTGGTCTACCCATAATCTAGTACCAGTACTCAACTTCCTCAGCTATAATTTATCCTCTCATAGGAGGAATAAAGCTTACAACAGTGTTAGAGGGCACTCCAACAAACTCATACTGTGTAGAGTCACTAGACTCAACATCATCTGGTACATACACAGCATCAAGCTGAATCTCTACATGACCTCCAGACTATAGGTTTGAGTCTACAGAAACATCTATGGGACATTCTACTATAGACTTTCCTGATCGATCCCCTATACTCTTATCTGAACTCTCTTCATTGTCTGAGGGATGATCAAAGTCTGGATGTATATTATCCTCGCATATCACTACTGGCTGGGGATCTCCTTTATTAACTGAAGCCTCTGACATAACCTTATGAAATCACATATCTACTCCTGCAATATTTGCTTAATTAAGCAATGCTAACTATCTCAATACATACCCTAACTTAACAAAGTACTTACTATTTAGAGTTAGGGTCTAGGAAATATCTTAAATCATACCAGAAACTTCCTCTCTGATACCAAAATATAACATCCTTACTTTTATACATCTTAGGGACCATTCAGTAGCATTTGGAACCACTTACAAGACCTTGGAAGTCTATTGGCAAAATCTGGAATTTTACTCTTTCTCGGGTTATTGTTCAAATGGTATTCCAGATTATGCAATGAACTTCAAAAAATCATAATTAATTCTAGAAAAATTGAAATGAAGTGGTTCAAAAAGATACATGAAGATAACATATTGAAATCTAAGAGAAAAATAATTTCCAGACCAAATGACATGTCAATTAATACAGTTTATTCGCCAAAGATTATTGTTTATTTGGTCAAAAATTCTGGAAATAGAATCTGGTCCCTTAATTTGGAAAATTAGTTCTCTTTGTAAAGACATCAAAATAAGGCATTCTTGGTGTCAAACCGAAGCTTAGCATGTCATCTAATTGTCTCTAAAATTTTATACATTTATTCCATCATTTACTATTTTTCCTTATATCATGACCACCACTACTTACATTGGTCATGCAACAACATTACACATTTACATAACATATATACCATCCAATCCATAGCTTTTCTTCATGCTTCATCAACCTCTTTCATTATTCCCAAACTTGTGGGATTGGGTTTACATGAAAAGGAATGATATTTCTAGGGAAATCTCAGTAGCAAACATTACTAAACAATGCATACATTAATGTAGATACTTGTGCTTGCTTGTGAAAGTGTTAACATTGTGTAATGTGCATGCTTCCATGTAACATATGAAATACAATTGGCCAAAGTAATCATAGCAACAAAGATTCATGCCTAAGCACATATGCAACACAATTCAATAAAGCCATAGCATATTCAAGCATAACATTCAATGCATACAAGTTTAGGATAAGTTTAGGATATGCTTGATTTCTTTCACTTTATCTTGCTTATTTCTTCTCACTTTTCTTGGATATGTGGCTGCCTATTTTGAAGCATATGAATCAATATCTAATATCACATAACCATTCATCCATCATCATCTAATTTCCTTGAGCATTAAACTCACTTTAACTAACGTAACTTCCTCTTGAACATTAAGCTCACTTATTTTCCTTAATCTTAACTAATGGACTTGGCCTTTAAATCAATTGATGTCTTGAATTTTGCCAACACAATTTAATATTTTGAATCCATCTATGAGCTTAGAATAATGAAATTCCAGCTCTTTCACTTGCTGAACAGAACTGAACCTATGCATACAATTCTTTCAAAAATTCTCATTTTGAGTCTAATGCTTCCCATATTTGTTTGTCCACTTTACCCCACACAACTTTTTATTTTAAAACCATTCAGAGCATCAAAACCATGAAATTCCAATCACTCTTCATGCGAGTGAACAATAACCATGAAGAATTTTAAAAACTACAATCTTGGAATTACAATGCTTCCAAGGTTCAAAACCTTTCCAATCCTACACAAAATCATCATATAAATTCAATGGAAGCATTAAATCATTGAAATTCCATTTCCTTCCCTCATGAACAGTGCAACCAAATAGGTTCAACCATGGCAAAGTCAAGAATATCAACTTGATTCAACAACCAACCACTTAACTAGCTTTTTTAAGCTTCAATCTTATATCTCTAATTTTAATTTCTTCTTTTCCCTTTCATCTAAGGTTTTTGGGCAGCACAACACCTTAAATATAAATCAAATTTATTTCATGAAAACCCTAAGTTCAAGCTCTCAAATCAAAGGAAAATAAGCTAGGATAGATTGCTTACCTTTAATCTCTAGCTTGCTTGAACTTTAGTACCTTGAATCTCCTTTGTCTTGGCTTGAGTTTCCATTTTGCAAGAGTTTTCCCTAGGTTCCATGGCTCACAGTTTGGATTCAGATTTGAGGGGGTATTTATACAAAAATTCATGGAAAATCAATGGCCAAGATTACTTTGTGCACTATTTGATCTAAAGGCCCACATTTAATATTGGATTTAACTTTTTCCAAACAGCTAATTGTGACATCATCCATGACATCACAAGGGACAACTCAAGGGACACCTCATGAGACATATGGCAAAATTCTTAGAGTAGGTAGCCTCTAGAAAAATTCCAGTCCAATCCAGTACCGATCGGAGTAGTTTCACCAAAAACTGGACTGTTTTTCTGTTCCTAATTTTTATAATATGCCACGATATGTATTCTATCCTAGAAATCAATGTCTAGGCTTCTCATACTATTTACATACTTGTACTGGGCCAATACTTAATTATAGATCCCTTGGGGAATGACCAAAATACCCTTGGTGTCCTTTCTTGCACTTTATTGACGCTAACGGTAAAATTGTCTTTTCACCCTTCTTTGTACTGCCTCAGGGCCTATACTGGCTCTAAATAATCATATTTAAGCTATATCCCATATTTTTAGCCTATCCTAGATGACCAAAATACCCTCCATCCATCTCTGGTACAATATAGGCATCTAGGGATATTTTCGTAATTCTGCACTTTTTCTGGACACTGGCCCCTTCTACTGATAAATTGGTACCTTGGGTTTTAGGCCCTCCTTGGCATTATCATGGGCCTATATATGAGGACATCTGATCTCATTCTATCTAGGCTTACATACTGATAAGTTCTATTATTGGATCACAGGTGTTATCAAACTCCCATCAAAATTCACTAATATGTGAATAATTTTTTATACATAACTTCTTCTAGGGTTCTGTTAGATCCAGGACATCTAACACTGTAGGGCATACTTTTCAGTAATTCCCCTACTTATATCTGAAGTCTATGAAATCTGATAAAATTTCAGGTAACTTTCAGACTATCATTTAAATATATGATGTCTCGAGCCCTAACAAAATTTCTGTATCATGCTATATTAACTAGCATATCTTCCTCTATTTACTGATAGAATATGGGACTGAAATACTTCTGGCAATTCTAACCCTTTTCGGGCTGACCTTTTCATAATTATAATTTTGCCCTTGAACTTTTTACCTCATTATATTTAAGTCTTTTAACTTTTGGAAATTACCACTTTTGGCCTAACTTTTGTTTCTACTTTAACTTTTGGCCTTTAAACTTTTCTAATTTTTGTTTAGGTGCCTTTGTTCCTTCAGGACTCATTTAACCTCTATTACTTCTTTTGATCATCGTCATAATCCTTTCCAAATCTCTTTCCACTATTAGCATTATACAAATATGGAAAAATTAGGATATGAAGTATAAGTCTCATTTGGATATCTACACATGAAGATATGATTTTTTCAAACTTGGGACCAAAAATGATGGAATTAGGGGAAGATGCTGGATGAACAGTAAACTTTGAGCGTTGACTGATGTTGACTTTGTCAAGGCGTGGTCAACGAGTTATTTTTCCTCAGAAGAGCATTAAGTTTTCTTTGTGTAGCAATTTGAACCACTTCATATTGATTTTTCTAGAATTAGTTATGATTTTTTGAAGTCAGGTTACTCCTCTGGAATTTACACAGTGAACAGTACTCGGTAGATTAAAATTCTAGATTGTGTAATTTGACTTCAATGGCCATAAAAGTGGTTCCAGATGCTACCGTTTGGTGACTAAGACGTAAGAAAAGTAGGATGTTATATTTTGGTATCAGAGTAAAGGGTTCTTGGGACTAAGGAAATAAATAGGGACTAAGGGCATTTAGGTAGTTTGCTAAGGGATGGTTCTTGGGAATTGAGCCATTATAGTTCTTGGACTTAATTAGAGACCCAAGGTGACATTCCTAGATATCCAAAAATATGGCCCAAGAGTGATTTGGGTCCAAGTGGCATTAAAATATTAGTTTAGTACTTTTTCAATAAAGTAAAGTTACCTGGTCAAAGACTGAACTGGAAAAAGTGATCAGAAGGCTTTAGACTTATCTAGAACTATGAGGTGGCATGAAAGGTATCCTCATGGGACCCACAAGGCACCACATGTCATAAGTCTAGAAAAAGGAGAAAAAGCTAAGGACACGTTGCACGATCTCAGCCGTTCATTATGGGACAGGACTTTAGAATTCTCTATAAGTACTGAGTCAGCTGGTAAGGTGTCCCAAGGGCCCCACTATTGTGCCACCTATCATGTGAGGTGTCCCATGGATGATGTCACTTTGATGATTCATTGAGGATGATAATGTCATTGTAATGATGCAGGCAAGGCTTCTTGAGGAAGCTATGTAATCTTAGCCATTGATCACGATTCGATCTGGACTATTCATTCCACCTCCACTCGACTATAAATACCACACTCCCCTTTGATTCTATGCCATGGCCAAGGGAAAGAAAAGGAGAGAAGATAGAGAGAGAAAGAAAGAGAGAGAAAGAAAGGAAAGAACCTTAGAGTTAAGGCTAAGAGCTAGAGGAAAGGCTACACATCAAGTAGTAAACTTACCTACTTATATGCTTATGTTGCTTAGATGTTTTATGTGATGTTTACTTACTTTGATAATATGAAGCATGTATGATTAAGTAATACTCTATTTCTTTTTATGCTATGGCCATATGTTATAATTAAGGGACATAGAAGCATGTAAGTTATCATTATGAAAGCAGGATCATTAAGTGCACACATAGTAACATCAAACATATAGTTGTATACATTGTATGGTTTCCCTTTGCTGCTGAGATTTCCCTAGAAATCTCACCCCTTCCATATCAATTAAATTACAGTAGGTCTTCTCAAGATGAGATAAAGATGCATGAAGAGAAGTTAATTATTTAGCATGGTTGATATGTGATTGATGTATGTAATATTGATTGCTGGAAATTGTCACTGTGAACAGTAACTCGTGATAAGGTAGTGATATTTAAGCTATAATTAGAAATAGTAAATGGTTGAATAAATATATAATATGATTTGATATATAGAATGTCTCATTTTGATGTCTACACATGAAGATATGATTTTTTAAAGTTGGGACCGAAAATGCTAGAATCAGGGGAAGACGCTGGATAAACAGTAAAATTTGAGCATTGACTGACATTGACTTGGTCAAGGCGTGGTCAAAGAGTTATTTTTTCCTGAAAGAGCATTAAGTTATCTTTGTGTATCAATTTGAACCACTTCATTTTGATTTTTCTAAAATTAGTTATGATTTTTGAAGTCAGGTCACTCCTCTAGAATGTACACAATGAACAGTACTCGGTAGTTTAAAATTCCAGATTATGTAATTTGACTTCAATGACCTTAAAAGTGGTTCGAGATGCTACCGTTTGGTCTCTAAGATGTAAAAAAAGTAGGATTTTATAGATGATGTCATCTTTTGGCTTGTAGGCCAAGCTTGATTGAAGAGCAAATATAAGCCATTAGGTCAAATTGTGCACAAAGTGATCTTGACCTTCCATTTTCCATGAGATGTTTCGATAAATACCCCCATTTTTCATCCCAAAACAATGGCATGAAGAACACTTGGGGAGGTGCTGCCCAAATGGAAACTCAAGCCAAGACAAAGAAGAATTCAAGGATCAAAGTTCAAGCTAGCTAGGAATTAAGGTAAGCAATCTATCCTAGCTTATTTTCCTTTAATGTAGGGGCTTGAACTTAGGGTTTCTATGGAAGAAAGTTGAGCTTTATCTAGGGTATATGTGTTATCCAAAAACCCTAGATGAAAGGAGAAAGAGGAAATTAAAGTTAGAGTTATGTGATTTATGCTTAAACAAACTTGCTAGATGATTGGTTGTTGAATCAAGTTGATATTCTTGACTTTGCCATGGAAGAGACCTTTTGGTATGCACTATTTATGATATAAAGAGATGGAATTTCAATGATTTAATGCTTCCATTGAATTTATATGATGATTTTATGCATGTTGGATAGGTTTCGAACCTTGAAAGCACTGAAATTCTAAGTTGTAATTCTTGGAATTCTTCTATATATTTTTCACTTGTATGAACAATTATTGGAATTTTATGATTTTGATGCTTCCAATAGTTTTAAAATAAAAGGTTGTGTGGGATAAAGTAGAGAAACAAGTATTGGAAGCATTGGGATCAAAATGAGATGTTTTGAAGGAAAAAGGGGAGTTATGCAAATATGTCCAGAACATTGCATGGTGGCTGGAATTTCATGATTCTAAGCTCATAAATAGATTCAAAAGATAAAATTGTGTAGGGTAAAGTCAAGACATCGATTGATTCAAAGATCAAGTTAATTAGTAAAGATTAATGAAAATTAATGTAGTTAAGTAAGCTCAATGTTCAAGAAAGTTATATTATCATGAATGGATGGTAATGCTATGTTATGAAATGATTGTGGACTTAAAAGAGGAAGCCACACATCAAGGATAAGTAAGAAGGAAAAGACAAAGATAAAGAAAAGGAGGTCAAGTATGTGAAGTAGTAAACTTATCAAAAACTTGTATGTATTGGATGTTATACTTGGTTGTGCTATGGCTATGTTGAATTGTGTTGCATATGTGTTTATGATTGAAGATTTGCTTATATGATTATGTTAGCTAATAGTATTTCATATGTTACATGGAAGCATGCCCATTACACAATGTGAACACTTTCAAAAGCAAGTGCAAGTATTTACATTAATGTATGCTTGTTTAGTACCATTTGCTATTGACATTTTCCCATAAATCTCACCCATCCATGTAATCCCAATCCCAACAAGTTCATGAATGATAAAAGAAGATGAGAAAGCATGAAGAGAAGTTAGGGATTGGATAGTATAATTGTTATGTGAAGAATTGTTATGTGTAATGATGTTATATGACAAGATTGAGCAACAATGTTTATGATGTAATGAAAGGTAGTAAATGATGGAATAAATATATGAAATTTTATATACATTTAGCTAACATGTCAAGCTTCATTTTGAAACTAAGTATGCCCTATTTTAATGTCTGTACAACGAGAAAGAATTTTGCAAAATCAGGGACTATAATATGTTTTCAGAATTTTTGACCAAATGAACAGTAATCTTTGATTATTAAACTCTATTGATTGACTAATTATTTAGTCAGGAAATTATTTTTTCCTTAAATTTCAATTTGTTTTCTTCACATATCTTTTTGAACCACTTCATTTTGATTTTTCTAGAATTAATTATGATTTTTTCAAGTTTGTCGCTGAATCTAGAATACCATATGAACAGTAACTTGAGAAGAGTAAAAATTATAGATTTAGGTAATGGACTTCAAACATCTTGTAAGTGGTTCTAAATGCTACCAAATGTTCATGAAGATGTACAAAAGTAAGGATGTTACAACAGCTATAGTAGTAGCTCTTGTAGATTTATGACGATTAGAGAGAGAATTCATCAAGGAGTTACTATAGCACATGGTCAGGATCTATTGAGAAAGAAGATAGTATCCAACTATGGAATGTACAATTCCATAAGCATAATCTGGTTGCTTTTAAAGGTGCATTAGATGACCGAGCAATAGAGAGTTAGATGAATCCCTTGGAAGAGATCCTCAAAGCGATGAAATGTCTTATAGAAAGGAAAGAATTGTTAGCTGATTACAAGTTAGAAAAGGACGTAAAGAAATGGTATAAAGGTACATAAGTTACTTAATGAAGATAGAAATGATCCGCTCACTTGGAAAGTTTCTCTTGAGTAGTTTTATGAAAAGCATTCTCCTCAGTCAAATAAAGACGAGCGTGAGGCTAACTTAAAGTAATAAAGTAGGGTAAGAGGAACCCTCTGATGGATATTTAGCTGATTTCATCCATATGCATAGTCAAAGTTGAATGACAGAGAATTTAATTCATATTGAATGTGTCCTGCAAGAAAGAATTTTCCTAGGAAGTTAGAGAGGTTTAATGAAGCGATAGAGGCATGCAAATTTTAACGAGAAACTTGTGATGCCCCAAAAAGATAAAGGTAACTCTAAAATATGAATCCTTTCAATATTTGTGATAAGGATATTCCAGAGGGCCTTTAGTTTTCAAAAGAGGTAATAAGAAGAATTTAAGAAATAGAAGAGTAATAAGCTTGAGATGCAGACATGCAATCAGAGCCTAACATATATGAAAAACTATGGTAGAGACCGTGGGGATAGGCTTTGATTGGCAGGTCAACAAAGTTCCTACAGATATGGCAAGCCAAGACATTTTGCAAGGGAATGCTTATAGAATATGACAAGTAAGAGATTCCAGATACAGAAGAAAATTTTGCCCTTATTTGAGAAGAGGCAAGAAAGTCACCTGAGGTAATCCAAAGAAATGATTATAGGTTAACAAACACTATGTAAATGCAATATGTGATTTAGTCGCTAGTCATTTGTTAGTAGCAATGATTGTAAAGGCAATTACTCCATTAGTTTAAGGGTAATAGCACCATATTTGCATACATGTTTACAATTGAAGCTTTGTTTCTATGATTAGTTTGGCCAATTGTATTTCATATGTTTCTATGGGTTAACGCATCCATTGTTTAGTACCAGTTGCTACTGAGATTTCCTTAGAAATCTCACCCCATCCATGTAATCCCAATCCTAACAGGTTCATGAATGATGAAGAAGCATGAAGATAAGTTAAGGATTGGATAGTATAAATGTTACATGAAGAATTATTGTATGTAATGATGTTATATGACAAGTTTGAACAAAAATGTTCATGATGTAATAAAAAATAGTAAATGATGGAATCAATGTATTAAATTTTACACACATTTAGTTAACATGTCAAGCTTAATTTTGACACTAAGTATGTCTTATTTTGATTTGTGTATAAAGAGAAAGAATTTTTTAAAGTCAAAGACCATAATCTATTTTTAGAATTTTTGACCAAATGAATAGTAATCTTTGACGATTAAATTGTATCGCTTGACTAAATGCTTAGTCAATCATAAGGGAAATACCAAGTCAGGGATCATAATTGATTTTTTTATAATTAATTATAATTTTTTGAAATTCGTCGCCAAATCTAGAATACCATATGAACAGTAATTTGAGAAGAGTAAATATTCTAGCTTTAACTAATGGATTTCAATGGTCATGTAAGTGGTTATAAATGCTACCAAAATGGTCTAAGACGTATGAAAGTAAGGATGTTACAGTTGATCATTTTAGAATCATCATATACAATTAAGTCAAGAAGGTGGTTTGAATACATTTCAAATATTTTAAGCTATATTTTTGTGTCAGGGGACAAATTTTACTCTATCGACAATTACCTTGGTAAAAACATGTTTTTGGCCATTCGATAGTTCAAACGAATAAATTAAGGCATTTTGTTAAGCATTTTTAAATCCTCATGTCAAATTAAGCAAGAAAGGTGGTTTCCACACATTTTAAAGATTGTAAGACTAATTTGGGTTTAGTGAGATCGATTTCAATCTATCAACAATTATGTTGCTAACAAGCACACTTGTGGCCATTCGAGGGATCAAACGAATGAACTATGCAACACTGTTGAAGAATTTGGAATCATCATGTAAAATTAAGTAACAAATATGGTTTACACATATTTTAGAGATTGTAGCCTAATTTTGTAGTTAGTGAGACATATTTCACTATTTGGACACCTTCATAAAACACAATTTTGGTCATTCAAGGGATCAAATAAATGAATTTAGCAACTATGTTGAGCATTTCAAAATCATCACATAAAATTAAGAAAATAAGGTAGTTTCCACACATTTCATAGATTATAAGCCTTTTTTTGGTGTCAGTGAGAAAAAGTTCACTCCCTTGACAGTAGTAGCCTTGCTACAAATGCATTTATGGCTATTCGAGTGATAAAATGAATGAATTATGTATCTTGATGAGTATTTTAGAATACTCATATAAAATCACATAAGGTATGTGACTTCTACATATTTTTGAGATAATGAGCATAATTTTTGAGTCAGGAGATAGATTTACTCTATTAACAATTACCTTGCAAAAAATGCACTTTTGGTCATTCGAGGGATCAAACAAATAAATTAAGCAACTTTGTTGAGCATTTTGGAATCATCATATATAATTATGTAAAGAATGTGGTTTCAAAAAGATTGTAAGCTATATTTTGGTGTTAAGAGACAAATTTCACTCAATATAAAATTACATTGATAAAAACGTGTTTCTAGTCATTCAATAGATCGAACGAATAAATCAAGCCACTTTGTTGAGCATATTTTAATCCTCATGTCAAATTAAGCAAGGAAAGTGGTTTCCACACATTTCAAATATTCCAAGACTAATTTGGGTTAGTAAGACTGATTTCAATCTATCGTCAATCACCTTACTAAAAGGCCTACTTGTAGCCATTCGAGGGATTAAACAAATGAATTAACCAACACCATTAAGAATTTTGGAATCATCATGTAAAATTGGAATCATCATGTAAAATTAAGTAACAAAGTTGGTTTCCATATATTTCAGAGATTGTAGTCTAATTTTTTAGTTAGTGACATATATTTCTCTATATGGACAATGATCTTGGTAAAACACACTTGATGCCAATTGAGGGATCAAATGAATGAATAAAGCAACTTTGTTGAACATTTTGGAATCATCATGTAAAATTAAGCAAAGAGGGTGGTTTCCACATATTTCAAAGTTTCTAAACATGATTTTGTTGTCAATGAGACAAATGTCACTCTATCGACAGTAGTCTTGCTACAAATACATTTACAACCATTCGAGGGATAAAATGAATGAAATATGCACCTCAATGAGTGATAAGACACATTTTGTATATGGTTTCTGTGACATTTTTAAGAGCTTTATAACAACTTTACCATCATTTTAGGACTTAAATTGTACTTTTGTGGCAATACATGATTGTGCATCGTAATGTCCTAACAAAAGGTTAAAACAGTAAATTAACTCTTCCAAAATGCATATATTCTGTTATTTACCGATTTGAACTTTTATAGTGAGCTTTTATTTTAGATTATAGGTATTTTGGAAGAGAGTAAGGACCAGGAAAGAAATCACAAGGCAATTAAAGTGAAACCATGCTCCTACATCTTTTAGTCATGACCAAGTCCTCTGGTCGCGACTTTGATTCTTTTGGAATTCTCTCTGTGTTTATAGGTCACAACCAAAACATGGATCTGGTTGCGACTAATATGCAAAATCACTGAAATTGTGTGTTTTGCATTATAGGAAGGATGTCGTCAAGGGGGCTATTTTTTTAACCTGCTTAGGCTAAGAAGTAGTACTCTCACACTCTCTAATCACCTTCTCTACCTCTGCCATCATTCCACACCTCTCTATAGATTTCTCCACCTCTTTATGCCATCAACATACCATCTTCTCACCGTTTCTTCATGATATCTCAATTGAACAGTGATTGTAGTACAGCAAGAGTCATAAGAAGCTAAACCTTTAGCCTCTTAGTGATTAATAAGATATCTTGAGCTCATGGACTCAAACAGGGAGTTTCTTCTATTCTAATTTGCATCTTCTCATCTTATGATTGCTGCTATATCTAGGGTTTTCATCTTATGAGCAAGTTTTGAATATCAATTGATCATGTTTAGATTATACATTATAATTGCATTTGGATGATTTGAACGTTTACTTTTAATAGAATATTTCAGTTTCAATTTTAAGAGCGTGGGTTATTATCAGCGATCATTATTAGTCAATTCATTACTTGAAATTTGGAATTTTCGATTAACAACCATTCAGGGGTGTTTTCATCATATAAATTCAATTTACATGTTAAGTGATTTATGACAGTTCACTAATAGTTCTTAAACCAGCTTTGATCAAAGGGGTTTAGGGAAAATTAGGGTTTTGGACTCAATCGATCAATTGAGATTTTCTTTGAGACTTAGTGCTTTCTAAACTCCAACTTTAAATGTGAGAGCAAGGATAGATACATTTTCATCATCAAGAGTCTTTCATAGCATATTTCTCAACTAAACCAACTCGTTTTTATCATAAACAAAAATCCAAAAATATTTACTTTTTTGCACCCTACTCTTATTGCATTAATCACTAAAACCCAAAAACCATTTTATCCCTGCTCAGGTTTTTCATTTATTTTGACATCCAATCTACTAGGTTTCACATAAAAGGCTCCTCGAGAAAAATGATAGGGTTGTGCCTTATACTACATTATATTGGGTGCAACAAACTTTATTTTGATGGATCAGACCATGATAGTCAGGCCTCATCAATGAGCCTTTTGGAATAATCATGTAAAACCAAAAACAAGAGGCAGTTTCCACATATTTTTTAGATAAGAGCAAAATTTTTGATTTAGGTGATAGATTTTATTCTATCAACAATTACTTGCTAAAAAATGCACTTGTCGCTATCCGAGGGATCAAACAAATGAATTAAGTAACATTGTTGAGCATTTTTGAATCCTCTTGTCAAATTAAGAAAGGAAGGTTGTTTTCACACATTTCAAAGATTCTAAGCCTAAATTTGGTTTTAGTGAGACATATTTCAATTTATCAATAATTACCTTGCTAAAAATACACTTGTGGCAATTCAAGGGATCAAACTAATGAATTAAGAAACATCGTTAAGCATCTTGGAATCATCAAATAAAATTAAGTAACAAAGATGGTTTTGACATATTTGAGAGATTGTAGCCAAATTTTTTAGTGGTTGACACAAATTTCACTCAATATTATATTTGAAAATTAGAGATGTGACTCTGATAAGTCTAGAATATGATATCATCCTAACTTAGACAAACGTAGACGAAAGAAAAAGTTAGGAAACATAACATATCTGCATTACTTTAGACATACTATGCATACTTCAGATACATTTACCCTATGTTCATATTATAACCACAAGGGTCACTCCACTACGTCTTGTTATCATAAGAAGAACAGACCCTACGGCACATTAAAATGGGTTTCAAAAAGCACTTATGTACTTACGATAATCCAAACAAAGCTAAAAGGACCCAATAAAGTCTAGGTACCTAAAGTGAAATGATTTTGCTTCATGTTTATCTTAAAACATTCAATACCAATAAATGGTACATTGACAGTGGATACTCTAGACATATGGCCAAAGACACAGAGAAGTTCCTTAAGCTTTATCATAAGGAAGGCGAAAAACTAACTTAAGAGGAAATCGATCTAGGAAGATTGCTGGTATTGGAGAGGTTAAAAGTAGAGAATGGTTGAAAGTGGAAGATGTATATTATGTGGAAGGATTATGCCACAACCTCTTCAGTGTGAGTCAAACTGCGGATAAAGAAAATTGGATAATTTCTTATTCAAAAGAATACCAAATAGTAAGCAAGAAAGACCTTCTACTTAACAAGGAAAGCTTGAATGCAAAACTGCGTGCTCCAAGGGACAGTAATTGTTACACTATTTCTATCAATTAAAATTCACCTAAAAATTGTTTTATGAGTAAATATGAAGAAAGTTGATTATTCATCAAGTTTAAAAACTAGTCAAGAAAGATTTATTAATTGGTTTACCTGAAGTCAAATATGAAATTAATATTGCTTGTGAAGCTTATCAAAAGGGGAAACAAGCAAAATCCTCCTTTCAATTAGAGAATGAAGCCTCAACTAAAAACCACTCCAATTATTCAATATGAATTTGGTTGGTCTATCAAGTGTTAAAAGTTTAAGAGAAACTTTTATACTCTGGTGATAGTTTATGACTATTCAAGATTTTCTTAGACTTTATTCCTTTCATCCAAAGATTATACTTTTAATGCTTTTCTTATGTTTGCCAAAAAGGTACAAAATAAGAAAGGTATTACTATTGTGTCATCAGGGTTGATCACATAGGAGAATTTAAGAACACTGAATTTATTAAGTTCTGTGACAACTATGGAATTGGTCACAACTCCTCTGCACTAAGAACACCAACACAAAATAGAGTTGTTGAAAGAAAAAATAGAGCCCTCATAGAGATGTAGAGTTATTCTTATTGACAAGGGTGTCTCACAAGTTTTTAGGGCTGAGGCTATAAACAAAACATGTTATATATCTAAGTCTACATTAGACCACTTCTCAACAAAATACTATATGAGTTCTACAAAGGACGCAAGCCTAATTTCACTCATATGAGGATCTTCAGGAGTAAATGTTTCATCCATAACAACAATTAAGAAAAGTTAGGTAAATTCGATCCTAAATTTGATGATGGTATTTTTCTTGGCTATTTTAATCGTAGTAAAGCATATAAACTTTTTAATAAAAGAACATTTATGATAGAAGAGTCTGTGCACGTAGTGTTTTCTAAAATAGAGCCAATTTCAAAGCCTCTAGATGATAAAGCTGAGATAATACAGGGTTTTGAAATACTAAAATTTAATAAATAAAATGAACATGTAGTTGATTAACCTAGTAATCAAACTAATGAGTCAAAAAAAGATCAACCTATAGCTTGGAGTCATAATATAAATTATCCTTTGGATTAAGTTATCGGTAAAGTAGATGAAGGAGTAAGAACCCAATGAAGGGCATTTATCTGCATTTATTTCTAACATTGAACCTACCAATATAGATGAAGCACTGTCATTAGTTCTAAGATAGTTGCTATACAGGAAGAGCAAATCAATTTGAAAGGAATCAAGTTTAGGACTTGGTACCTAGATCCAATGATCATCCAGTCATTGGGACTAAATGGAAATTCAAGAATAAACTTGATGAATCTAATGTAATTATTTGAAATAAGGCTAGATTAGTTGCGAAAGGCTATAATCAAGAAGGTATTGGTTATGAGGAAACCTATGCTCTAGTGGCAAAAATTAAAGCCACACGAGTACTCTTAGCCTTTGCATGCATTAAATATTTTAAACTCTATTAAATGGATGTCAAAAGTTCTATTTTTAATGGTTATATAATGGAATAGGTCTACATAGAAAAATCTCCTAGTTTTGAAGATCGTCATTTTCCAAACCTTGTTTACAAACTTAAGAAAGTATTATATAGGTTAAAACAATCTCCTAGAGCTTGGTATGATTGTCTCTGCAAGTTCCTAATAGTGAAAGGCTTTAAAAGAGGAAAAGTAGATATTACTTTGTTTATAAAAAGAAACAAATATGATCTTTAGTAGTTCAAATTTATCTTCAGTGCTACTAATGAGGATATTTGTCAATAATTTGCCAAGTTAATGTAGGGAGAGTTTGAAATGTTAATGTTGGGAGAATTGAACTTCTTTCTTGGACATCAAATAAAACAATGAAAGAATGGCATCTTCATTTCACAGACAAAGTACTTGAAGGAACTATTCAAAAAGTTTGGGTTGGATCAAACCAAAAGTGTCTCAACCCCGATGAGTACTAGTACCATGCTAGATAAAGGATTATAAGGGAAAAGACTTAAACATTACAAAATATCGAGAAAATATTAGATCTCTTATATACCTCATCGCAAGCAGACTAGACATACAATGTGAATTCCTTCGTGACTATCTAGTCTCATGGTTCAGTAAGAAGCAATACACAGTGGCTATCTCATCAACATAAGTTGAGTATTTAGTTGTTGGAAGTTGTTGTGCCCATGTACTATGGCTCAAACAATAACTTCAATATCTGGGAACACATTTGAGTGAGATTCCAATTCTCTATGATAAGATAAGCACAACGAGTATGTCAAAGAATCCTATACTTCATTATTGGATAAAGCATATTGATATCAGCACCATTTTATAAGAGATCATGTGTAGAAGAAAAATATAAAAATTGAATTCATCCCAACTTATCTTCAATTAGCAAATATTTTCACTAAACCACTTGCTCATGATCAATTCAACTACATGAGGGGAGAATTGGGAATACTAAATCCCAATGAACTGTAAGGATTATATGTTTACACAGTTTTTGTTTTAAGCTTTCTTTTAGCCTTCATCCTCTCAAAATAATTGATCAATGCTTATGTTTTGATGATTAAAGTTGCTAACTAAAGCTTTAGAGTGTATAGTTAAATTTTTGCAGGATGATATTTTATTCGATTGAAAAATAGAAGCTAATAGAGGATGGATTAATCCAATACTTAATTGATTAAAGGAGGGAGATAACTTTATTATTGTTGAAATATGAGTTAAATATGTTATTTTTATTAAATTAATTGATTAATAGTTTGATTAATTGAAATTAATCGAATACCTAGTCGGTTAATCAATAAAAATGGTGATGTGTTTGCTTAAATGTCAAATTAATTGATTAACAGTTCCATTAATTAAAATTCATTTAACAGATAATCGACTAATCATAGTTGAAAATGTTTTTAAAAGCTGTTTTACTTTGAAATTAATCGATTAAGAATTTGATTCATGCTAGTCAATCAGCTAATTGATTAATGGATATTAAATATGTGTTTTTATTGTTTTCTTGATAATCGATTGACTATTCAATTAATGTTAATTAATCAAATATCTACTTGATTAATCAATGGTAAATTAGTGTTAGAAGTTGCTATTGTTTCAAATTAATCAATTAACTATTTGATTAATTAGAATTAAGAACACTCAATCAATTAATTTATTTTTGCATGTGCATATTTGAACAAATTAATCATTAGTTAATTGATTAATATTGGGATTTATCAGTTGTTAGTCATGACTCTTTACTATTCAACTCCAGCCCTAATCAACTAATCTATAATCTATCTCACTTTGAATTCTCAAAAATCCTCAAATTAATTTATGGGATTGTTTGTGCATCCTTCATAGATCATAACCCACAAAAAATATCCACAAATTTCTCTATTTTGCCAATCAATCTCTCAATTCATTGAAGTGATGGTGAGAAATAAAATCACAAATATCGACAGTTATGAGACTAATCCTTCCCAATCAGTATTCAACACTTCTCAGGCTTCAATATCAAATGAAAAGAAGAAGTATCAGGCTAAAATGGCCAAAGATGGCCCAGAGGCGTCAAAGGAAAAGAACAAGGTACCAACGAACAAGGCTCTAGCAATGGGAGCAACCAAGGATAAAAGCAAAGTCCAGATATCTAAGCCATCTCTAAAGTATGTTACAAAGAGAAAGGCAAAGTCATAATAGATCAACTTTGACACTGACTTTGATCTAGAGTTGTAAATCTCAAATTTCCCTATCTATATAAGACTGATAGAGGAAAGAGGTTATGAAGGGATTGGGACATCATCAAAAGAAAAGACAATGGTAGATAAGGCTTAAGTTATATAAAGAGAGAAGGTATAAAGTTGTCAAGACAGAGGGACTAAACTACAAATAGTAAAAGTTCATGGACTAAACTATAAATGGTGAAAGTCCAAGGACTAAATTACAAATAGTGGAAAATTCAAGGACCTAAGTGGAGTTTTGAGAATTAAGGTACCAAATTGGAATTTTAAATTTGGAAGAAAGGAACAAAAATAGAATTGCACTTTTGCCAAATTCATGGACAAAAATATAATTATAGAAAGTTAAGTAAAAAAATGCCCAAAATTGCCCACAAATGTTTTAGTTCCAAATTTTACTAGTAAACAGAGAATAAAATTTAGGCCATGGGTATCTCTCAAAATTCTGATTTAATCTCCTAATAAATTGATCTTAATTTTAGAAGTCTAGAAATTAGTAAAGTATCTTCCAGGCCTCATAATCAAATGAAATGTTGTAGTAAATTATTATAATTAATATAAGATGTTCTAGATAGGATGAAATGGAATTTCAATTACGTAATACTTCCATTGAATTTAAATGATGATTTTGTATAGGATTAAAACCTTGGAAGCATTGAAATTGGGAAAGGGAAATTTTGAAACCCTTTATATTACTATTTATACTAGTGAAAGAGTGATAAGAATTTCATGATTTTGATGCTTCCAATGGTTTTAAAATAAAAAATTGTGTGGGATTAAGCAGAGAAACAATTAGTAGAAGTATTGGAATCAAAATGAGAAATTTTGAAAGAAAATGCATTATTTTTTGGTTCTATCTAGATTTCATGAAAAAGCTAGAAATTCATAATTCTAAGCTCATAAATAGATTTAGAAGGCTAAATTGTGTAGGGTAAAGTGAAGATATCAATTAATTCAGATGCCAAACCAATTAATAAAAATTAGAGAAAGATAGAGACTTAATGTGCTATAGGATTAGTAAGTAGATTATGTTGGCTTAGAAATGGATTATAATGAGTATGGTGTTATGCTTGATTAGGACTTGAGTAATATGGTAAAGACGACCACAATGTAAGGAAAATGGAGAAAGGAAAAGAGTAAGGAAAAGCAAGGAATAGAGGTAGTAAGCTTACCTAAACTTGTATGTGTTGATTGTATGGATGATTGTGTTACGACTTTGTTTATTGATGTTGTTCCTATGTATTAGTTGTAGCTCTGTGCTATGATTACTTTGGCCAATTATATTTCATATGTTACATGGAAGCATGCATAATACATTATGTTAACATAATCACAAGCAATCACAAATTCCAAGCATTAATGCATACATTGTTTAGTATCATTTACAACTGAGATTTCTCCTGAAATCTCACCCCTACATGTCACAATGATTCTAGTAGGGTATTCATGTGAAGAAGAAGAGAATGATGCATGGAGAATAGATAGGAAATAGTTGCATAATTGAAATGTATATGTATGTAAAGCAGTTGCTAGAAATTCTATTTAAGAATAATGTCCATATTTGAACTGTAATCTTTATGATATACTTAAAAATAGTTAATAATTAAATAAATGTACGATAAATTACCAATACTTAGCTAACATGTCAAAAAAAAACTTTGACATCAAGAATTACTTATTTCAATGTCTATACAAATAGAACAAAAATTTCAAAATTAGGGACCAGAAACAATTTTCCAAAATATTTGACCAAATGAACAATAAATTTTGACGTCAAGTCTGTACAGATTGATTGAGCATTTGGTCTGAGAATTATTTTTCCCTTAAAATTAATTATGTTAGCTTAAAATATCCTTTTAACCACTTCATTTCAATTTTTATAGAATTAAAAAGTCCTTAATAAAATTTCATCTTATTCTAAGGTTTGGAAGATACTTTACTAATCTTTTCAAACTTTATAAATTCATATTAATCCATCAGGACCTCAAATCAAAATTATGTGTTGCATTAAACTGATAAGAATTATTTTTTCTATTTACTAGTAACATTTGGGCTAAACTGCTTCTAGCAGTTTTGGGCCTTTTCTAGTTCAACTTTCCCATAATTATAATTTTGCCCCTGAACTTTTGACAAATTGCATTTTAGTCCCTTAAACTTTTTAAAATTACACTTCTTGGCCCAACATTTTTCTCTACATTTCATTTTGGCAAAACAACTTTGCTAAATTTTGTTTAAGTCCTTGAACTTTCATTAAAATGATGTTCACATCCCGAAGCTTTATAACTGTATACTTTTCATGTCTTTCTTCAACTTAAAACTTATATAACATTTATCATTTCTTCTAATCATCATCACAATCCCTTCGAAAACACTTTTTTCTACATGTCCTTAATAAGACACATTTTGTATATAGTTTCTGTGATATTTTTAAGAGTTTTATAACAACTTTACTATTCATTTTATGCCTTAAATTGTACTTTTGTGATAATACATGATTGTGCTAATTAAAGGATAAAATGGTAAATTAACTCTTCTAAACTACATATATTTTGTTATTTACTAATTTGGACTTTTACAGTGAGCTTTTATGTTAGATTGCAAGTATTTTGGAAGATAGCAAGGACCAGAAAAAAAAATCACAAGTCAATGAAAGTGAAACCATGCTCTTGCGACTTTTACTCGCGACCAAAGAGTTCGCCAATCATGACCTTGATTCTTCTGGAATTCTCTCTGTGTTTACAGGTCGCGACCAAAACATTCATCTAGTCGCGACTAAAATGCAAAATCACTAAAACTGCGCATTTTGAATTTGGTCATACAGAAATAAAAGGAGATGAAGGCTGTTGTCAAAGGAGAAGGCTAATTTTTGACCTGATTAGGCTAAGAAGCAGTACACGAGCACTCTCTAATCACCTTCTCCACATCTTCCATCATTCTACACCTCTCTACAGACTTATCCATATCTCTACACCATCAATCTACCTTCTTCTCATCGTTTCTTCATGGCATCACATCTGGACAACGATTGTAGTACAGCAAGAGTCATGGGAGAATAAATCTTTAGTCTCTTGGTGATAGATTTGATATCTTGAGCTTATAGACTAAAACAGGGAGATTCTACTATTATAATTTGCATCTTCTCATGTTATGATTGCTACTATATCTAGGGTTTTCATTTTATGAGCAAGTTTTGAATATCGATTAATCATTATCATATTAGACTTTGAAATTGAATCTAGATGATTTGAACATTTTATTTTTAATAGAATATTTCAGTTTTGATTTTTAGAGAGTTGGGTTATTATTAGCGATTGTTGTTAATTAATTCAATTGATTGAAATCTAGGGTTTTCAATCGATGACCATTCGAGGGGGTTTTCATCATCTAATTCAACTTACACACTAAGTGGTTTCTGATAGTTCACTAATAGTTCTTAAACCAACTTTGATCAAAGGGGTTTAAGGAAAATTATAGTTCTGGACTCAATTGATCGATTGAGGTTTTCTTTGAGACTTAGTGATTTCAAAACCTGATTTTAACATGAGAGCAAGGATAGATACGTTTTCTTCATCAAGAGTCTTTCATAACATATTTCTCAAACAAACCAACTCATTTTCATCTTAATCAAAAATCTAAAAACATTTACTTTTCTGCACCCTACTTTTATTGCATCAATTACTAAAACCCTAAAAACCATTTTATCCCTGCTCAGGTTTTTCATTGAGTTTGACATCTAATCTGCTAGGTTTCCAAATAAAAGGCTCTTGGAGAAGAATGATAGGGTTATGCCTTATACTATATTATATTGGGTGCAATTACTTTATTTTGATGGATCGGACCATGATAATCCACCCTCATCAATGGTGCCGTTGCCAGGGAGCCAAGTAATCGGTTCCCTAGTAATTGTTTTTCAATTTCATTAGCTACTTGGGTCATTTTTCTTGTTTTTGTTTGCATTTTAGTTTTTAGTAGTTTTAAAATTGCATTGTATTCTGCACTTTTATGAGTTTCTGCAAAAAATTAGTCTCTGTGAATTAATTCGTGACCTGATTGCTTCCCTATGAAATTTGACTACTCTGCGAAAATCAGTCGTGACATTTAAAACCTTTAGTTGTGACTATTGCTCTCTGTGATATTGAGTCGGGACTATAACACACTTTAGTAGTGACTAATTGAAAATTTTATATTGTGCAACTTTCGTGACTAACTTTGACTGATTGCATTGATTATTATCTATTATTTATGCATTGCATGCGTAAAAGAACTGAACCATTAGTGCCTTTTGAACCTGAAATTGAGAAAAGACTTAGGAGACTAAAGAAGAATTTAGGGAATTTAGAGAAGAAGAAGTAAAATCTAGTTCCTCCTATAGTATTCCAGAGTCTGAAACTGAACAAAATATGGCTGATATTAGTCATAATGGGCACAATGGGCATGGAGAAAATGAAATGCCAATGAATACAGAAGATAATAGAAGTGTGAGGAAAATTAATCATTCGCATGTGAATTATAATCCTTATAGTTTCTATATTGAATAAGCTAATTTTGAGATTAAAGGAGCTTTGATTGCAGCCTTACCTAAATTTTATAATTTTACAGGAGAATATCCATATAGGCACTTACAAACCATGCATATATGTTCTTCAATGAAGCCTCCAATAACTACACCGGATGATGTCTTAAGGTGTTTCCATTTTACCTTAGAAGGGAAGGCTAAGGAGTGGCTATACAATTTGCCAACTCATTTCTCCACTCTTACATGGGATCAGCTGAAGTCAACGTATCTTTAACAGTTTTTCACAACTTCAAAGTCCACTCGAATAAAGAAGGAGATCACTAATATTCTACAACAGGATGAAGAATCTTTACATGAGTATTGGATGAGGTTTCTTAACCTGTTGGCTCGATGCCCTCATTACAACATGACTAAGGCTGATTTAGTAGACATTTTCTTTCATGCCCTCATTACAACATGACCAAGGCCGATTTAGTAGACATTTTCTTTTATGGTCTACTTCCTCATAATCAGGTTTCCTTGAATGCTACAGCAAATGGATCATTGAGAGATAAGACTCCATAAGCAAGTTAAGAATTATTCTAGAAAATAGCCAATGAAGACCATCAAACAGGAGATCTAAGGATAATGCACACATCTTCTTCAGGTAATTCAAATGCGATCTTAACTGAAATAGTAGCCTTGGAAAATAGAATGGAGAAGATGATGAATTTGATTAAAAGAGAGTTCTATTCCAAAAACCAAGTTCATGCAGTGGATACCTCATAAGCCTTGGTTACATGATGTGAATCATGTGGTTTAATGAAGCATGCTACCACTACATATGACAGGCAGTATGAAGAAGTGGCAGCAATGTATCAAGGGAAAGATAATCAATACCAGAAGAGAGACCCATACTCCAACACATATAACCCTGGTTGGAAATACCACCCAAACTTTAGGTGGGGTGATAGGCCAAATCAATTCCAAGGAGGTGGTGCTTCCTCAAGCAACTACCAAAATAATGCAAGGTCTATAGTTCCAACTCACCCTAATACCTTATTAACATCAAGACCATATGAGACTTCTCAATTGTTGAAGAGTATGGCTACCCAGATGAACAATATAGATTATAGAATGACCAATATAGACAACAAGCTCAAGGAGAATGATGGTCAGTTCGCCTCCATATCTTCAATTGTCCAAAGTATGCAGAAGGATAATCCAAATGTGCACAAAAAACTCAAAGAGTTAAGTTCTAAGAATACAGATATCACAAGTCACTTAACTCAAGTCTCCAATACAGTGAGTGATATTCAAGGAAAGAGCAGTGGCAGCATACCTTCGAACATCGTTATTAATTCGAGGGGTCTGAATGCTATATCCCTCAAAAGGGTAGAAAGGTGCAAATTGGGAAATCTGAAAGTGCTAAAGAACAGTAGCTTATAATGAAGAAGCCAACCTAAGAGGAGAACTCACAAGCCCAAGTGGAGATACAAGAGTTGTAGGAAAAAGCAGCAACAGTACCAAGTCTAGCCTACAAAGGAAAGCAACCTGAGAAGCCAGAGTTTAGCAAGCAAGGAGCCTCTATGCATAAAGGTAAGGAGGTAAGTATAAAAGATCTCCCTTTTCCTAACTCCCACTTTGCTAGAAAGAAAAAGATTGACCCTGATTTTGCAAAAGATGCTGATATTCTATTCAATAAGTTAGAAATAAACATCCCGTTAGTTGAATTCCTCAAGAGAAACCCTAAATATGCAAAAAAGTTTAAGGAACTGTGTGCTAATAAAAAGAAGTTTAAGCCTCTTGAGAGAATCTAGGTGAGTGCTGATGTGTCATCACTCTTTAAGGCTAAATTACAGTTAAGTGCTAAGACCCAAGATCCTACACAATCCCATGCACTATAGGAAATATCCCTATTATGGGAGTGTTACTAGATCTAGCGGTAGCCATTAATGTAATGTGAAACATCCTTCTTTTCTTACATCTTAGGGACCAAATAGTAGCATCTGGAACCAATTCTAAGGTCATTGAAGTCAAATTACATAATCTGGAATTTTACTCTATCAAGTACTGTTCACTGTGTAAATTCTAAAGGAGTGATCTGACTTCTAAAAATCATAACTAATTCTAGCAAAATAGAAATGAAGTGGTTTAAATTGCTACACAAAGCTAACTTAATGCTCTTTTAGGGAAAAATAACTCATTGACCACTCTTTGACTTAGTCAACGTCTAAAGTTTACTGTTCATCCAACATTTTTCCCTAATTCTAGCATTTTGGTCCTAACTTTACATAACATTTGTATTATCCAATCCCCAGCTTTTCTTCATGCTTCTTCAATCCTTTCCTACCATAAACCTGTGGGATTGGGATTACATGGAAGGGGATGAGATTTTTGGGGAAATCTCAGTAGCAAACGGTACTAAACAATGCATGCATTAATGTACATATTGGTGCTTGCTTGTGAAAGTATTAACATTGTGTAATGTGCATGCTTCCATGTTACATATCAAATATAATTGGCCAAAGTAATCATAGAAATAGAGCTTCAAATATAAGCACATATGCAACACAATTCAACAAAGCCATAGCGCAATCAAGCATGACATTTAATGCATACAACTTTAGAATCAGTTTACTACCTGACATGTAGCCTTTTCCTCTATCTCTTAGCCTTTTCTCTAAGGTTCTTTCTTGTCATAGTTTTTCCCTAATTCTAGCATTTTGGTCCCAACTTTACATAACATTTGGACTATCTAATCCCCAGCTTTTTTTCACGCTTCTTCAATCCTTTATCATCATAAACCTATGGGATTGGGATTACATGTGTAACATCCTTACTTTTATACGTCTTAGGGATCATTCAGTAGCATTTAGAACCACTTACAAGACCTTGGAAGTCCATTAGCCAAATCTGGAATTTTACTCTTTCTTAGGTTACTATTCATATGGTATTCCAGATTACGCAACGAACTTCAAAAAATCATAATTAATTCTAGAACATTCAAAATGAAGTGGTTCAAAAAGATACATGAACATAACATCTTAAATTTTAAGGGAAAATAATTTCTGGACCAAATGATTAGCCAATTGATACAGTTTATTCGTTGAAGTTTATTGTTCATTTGGTCAAAAACTCTGGAAACAGATTCTGGTCCCTTACTTTGGAAACTTATTTCTCTTGATATACACATCCAAATGAAACGTTATACCTATGAAATTAAAGCTATGTATACTACATGCTCATAAAATTTCGTGAACTAATTCCTTCATTTGCTAGGTCAAACTGAAGCCACAACAAAACTGCTTCAGGACCTACGTTTTTACCATTTCAGTTTCTTTTCTTTCATTTCCGATAATTGTTTCAGCATGCACAAGCCATTAAATAAGATTCTTAACATTCATATAAATCATATACATATGCCATAAGTATTACAATAGTTTCATCACATAAATGGACACCTTACATGGCATTTACATACATGGACAATTTATAGTATATGCTAAAATCTCAATACTTCACTTCCTTTCTTCCATTCTTTAACTCTTCTCCATGCATACCTTTTCTTCATGCTTGACCTAAATTGGTTGGTTATGGGAGAGTGAGATTCTAGGGAATCTTAGTAGCAAACATTACCACTTAAATATGCAAGATGGATGCTAATGCATGATATGTAATTTCATTAAACTTTCTTTGGTTAGTGACATGCTATCATGCTATATACTTTTACATAAAGTGCATGGCCATGGAAAACGTGTTATTCACAATACATTGAACATCATTAATCATGTCACAACATCATTCAAATATCACAAACATGTCAACACATAAGCATACCATATCAAGCACATAAAGAGATAAGTTCACTACCTTGCACTTAAGCTTTCCTCTTGATCTTTAGCATTTGTTCTCTAGCTTTCCAACCAATAAGCCTTTACGTCAATCACCTACCAACATGTTATTGGATGTTTCAAGGTCCTAAACACATTCATATTTATCACATAATTCATTAGGACTCATGAACTCCAACCATGTTCAAGATTAACTTTGTTACACTCTTTATTGTCATAACTTTCCCTAATATTCACTAATCCACTTGGCTCTTGAATCAATTGATGTCTTGACTTTACCCTACACAATTTCATATTTTTAACTCATTTATGAGCTTAGAATCATAAAATACCAGCTCCTTCATGGCATGCTATACAGAATTGAACATAGGCACACAATTCTTTCAAAAATTCTCATTTTGATTCTAATGCTTCCCATACTTGTTTCTCCACTTTTCCCCACACAACTTTTCATTTTAAAACCATTGGAACCATCAAAATCATGAAATTCCAATCACTGTTCATACGAATGAACAGTAACCATAAGGAGTCTCAAAGACTACAACCTTGAGATTTTAATGTTTCCAAGGTTCAAAACCTTTCCAATCCTACACAAAATCATCATACAAACTCAATGGAAGCATTAAATCATTGAAATTAAATTTCCTTCCCTCATGAACAGTGCATACCAAACAGGGCACACCATGGCAAAGTCAAGAATATCAATTTGATTCAACAACCAACTACTTAACTAGCTTGTTTAAGCTTTAATCATATGGTTATAACTTTAATTTCTTCTTTCCCCTTTCCTTTAAAGTCTTTGGACAGCACCACCCCTTAGAGAAAACTCAACTTTTCTCCCATCAAAACCCTAAGTTCAAGCTCCCAAATCAAAGGAAAATAAGTTAGGAGAGATTGCTTACCTTTAATCTCTAGCTTGCTTGAACTTTGGAACCTTGAATCTTCTTTATCTTGGCTTGAGTTTTCATTTTGCAAGAGTTTCCCTAAGGGTCCATGAATCCAAGGTTTGCTGCAGAATGAGGGGGTATTTATAGCCAAAATCCATGAAAAATGAATGGCCAAGATTGATTTGGTTACTATTTGATCTAAAGGCTCACATTTAATCTTGGATTTCACTTTTTCATAAAAGAATAATTATGACATCATGTGGGACAGCTCAAGGGACACCTCAAGGGGTTAGGTGGCGTGCTCATAATGTAAGGAACCTTCTAGAGAAATTCTAGTCCAATCCGGTACCGATCAGTACAGTTTCACAACAACCGGACTGTTCTGTTCCTAATTTTTTATAATATATCAGGATATGTATTCTATCTTGAAAATTAATGTATAGGCTTCTCACACCATTGACATACTTGTACTGGCCACAACTTAGTTACAGATCCCTTAGGAAATGACCAAAATACCCTTGGTGTCCTTTCTTGCACTATATTGACCATAAGGGCATAATTGTCATTTCACCCCTCTTTGTACTGCCTCAGGGCATATATTGGCTCAAATAATCATATTTATACCATGTGTCACATTTTTAGCCTATCCCAGATGACCAAAATACCCTTCATCTATCTCTGGTACAATCTGGGCATCCAGGGGTATTTTCGTAATTTCGCACTTATCCTGGACTGCTCTGTACTCTGGCTCACTTATCTGTCTAGTCATCACATTGGGCCTACTATGGCGCCATTTGGGCCTTGGTTTGGGCTCATTGCCTTTATACCCTTTATGGCATAAATCCCAAGACACCTCTCCCGATCCTATATATCGGGTATTATATTTTACCATAAAATCCCGTAAGAATTCTACAAGATTCCTTTTCTGACTCTGTCAGTTTGATAAATTCATATATTAAATATAAGAATTTACAGTAAAGTTTTATTTGATTCTGAGATATGAAAAATACTGCAATAATTCCTGCTGACTTCAGGAATTTATATCAATTAATCGGGACCTCAAATCAAAATTCTGTGTTGCGTTAAACTGATCGGAATAATTATGTCTATCTACTGGTAAAATTTGAGTCTAATATGATTCTGGGCATTTTTGGCCTGTTTTGGCTCAACTTTTCCATAATTACATTTGGGCCCCTGACTTTTTGCTTAATTACATTTAGGTCCCTAAACTTTTGGAAATTACCACTTTTGGCCCAAATCTTGTTTCTACTTTAACTTTTGGCCTTTAACCTTTTCTACTTTGCGTTTTAGTGCTTCTCCTTCTTCAGGACTCATATAACCTTTATCATCTCGTCTGATCTTCGTCATAATCCTTTCTAAGCCTCTTTCTACTATCAGTACTATACAGATAGGGAAAATTTAGGATATGACAACATGGAAGGGAATGAGATTTCTGGAGAAATCTCAGTAGCAAACGGTACTAAACAATGCACGCATTAATGTAAATGCTAGTCCTTGCTTGTGAAAATGTTAACATTGTGTAATGCCCATGCTTCCATGTTACATATGAAATACAATTGGCCAAAGTAATCATAGAAACAGAGCTTCAAACATAAGCACATATGCAACATAATTCAACAAAGCCATAGCTCAACCAAGCATAACATTCAATACATACAAGTTTAGGATAAGTTTACTACCTGACATGTAGCCTTTTCCTCTAGCTCTTAGCCTTGTCTCTAAGGTTCCTTATTTTCATAGGTCTGAGCCTATACATAGCATAATAATATCTTCATTATTATCCTATCCGGTATAAGTCTACTTATCTCAAGCTTAACTTGAGGTAATACCCTTAATCTGACAATCCCCTAACTTTCTTTCTATCCATGGCTAACCTTATCAAGAGAGATATTTCTCGATTCTAACTATTAACGTCATAAGAATAATTCTCTAATTTATTATAGTAGGGACTAGAATAAATTACTTACCTTATTCCTAAGCTTGCCAAGTCCCTAAACTCCTTGGATTGCTCCTAGTTCCACCAGAACTCCTTCATTTCTTTCTCTTCCTTTATTTCTTTCTCTCTTTCTCTTTTTCTCTCTTCTTTCTTGCTTTTCCCTTGCTTGGCCATGGGAATAAAGTGAGGGGGAGTAGGGTATTTATAGTTGAGTGGAGGTGGAATGGATGGTCCAAATTAAATCGCGATAAATGGCTCAGATCGCTTAGCTTCCTCAAGAAGCTTTGCCTACATCATCACGATAACATCATCATCCTTGGGACATCATCCATAGGACACCTCACATGCTAGGTGGCACAATGGTAGGGCCCTTAGGACATCTCACCAACTGACTCAGTATTTCCAGAGAATTCTAGAGTATTTTCCTGGAATGAATGGCTGAGATTGTGCCACGTGTCCTTAGCTTTTTCTTCTTTTTCTAGACTCATGACATGTGGCACCTTGTGGGTCCCATAAGGACACCTTTTATGCCACCTCATAGTTCAGGATGGGTCTAAAGCTTTATTTGATCATTTTCCCCAGTTCTATCTTTGGCCGGGTAACTTTACTTTATTGAAAAAGTATTAAAATATTATTTTAATGCCACTTGGACCCACATAACTCTTGGGCCACGTTTTTGGACATCCAGGAATGTCATGGTCTCTAATCAAGTCCAAGCACTTTGGTGGCTTGATTCCCAATAAATATCCCTTAGCAAATTACCAAAATGCCCCAGGGACTTTCACTATTTACGATTTAGTCCCTGAATACTCATTATTTGTAGTTTAGTCCCTAAACATCATTTGTATACTTCTGGGACTTTTACTCAATGAGGCCTGGAAGCATACCTTTTTCAAGTTACATATTAGGCTTCTAGGCCTAAAAATTAGGATATGACATAATGCCTTGGTTAATATATCAAGCTTTAGGTATCAACAATCTTAGAGACATAAGCGTAGTGCTCCAGTTAGCTTATAGGTAAATTAGGTATCCTAAGGGAATCCTTGAGGGTATTTTAGTGCAGGTTAAAGACTTAGTGTTCCCAGCTGATTTTTATGTTTTGGACATGTCCAATGAGTTAGTAAATGATGGCACTTTGATCCTATGCTGACCTTTCCTCCAAAATTCCAATACCATCATTAGTATGAAGCATAGTTCCATCACAATAGAAGTTGGAGAGCATGTGGTAACCTTTAACATGAATGAAGCAATAAAATTTCCTTCTAATAATTCTATGTTTACTGCTTTAAATACCCTTAATTATGATGTTGAAGATATTAGGGATGAACATGAATTGAGTTTGCATGATAATAATAGAGATAATACATTTGCAAAAGTTTGGTTGAGTGATTTTATAGGATCCTAAGATGTTCTGGAAGCTGGAAGTGCAACAATTGAAGAATGGTCGGGTTTCTGTGACCCAAGGTCACGACTAAATGACTTACACGTTGCGACTAAACATCAATCTGAGACTCACTGTGAAGTTGAGTCATGACCAAATGGCTTTAAGGTCACGACACAAAACTCCAGAGATGATCAGCCACAACACCAAGATGAAGATGTCACGACTAAACATCAATGTGCTGAGGGATAGCCCTTCTGTGACCCCAAGTCGCGACTAAAAGATGAACAGGTCACGACAACAAGTTCTAGAGACACACCTTGTCAACTGGAGTCGCGATGAGAAGCTGAAAGGTTGTGACCATAAATACTAGACTCAACTAGGGAACTCTAAACTCCTTCAGTTCCATACTTTACTATTTTGGTTAAAGGGCCAATGCATTCTAACTCTTCTCACCCTCATTCTCATTCCAAAATTACATCTCATACTTTAAGATTTTTGAAAGATTTAATCTCTAACAATAAAGTAGGTATGGAAAAGAATTATCCTAAATATGTTGTAGTCATAGACCAACCTCAGCTTGGTGCAATACTTGGGGAAGTAAATGATAAATTAGAGGATCTACGCAAGCTAGATAAGAGCAATTGTAGGGAATATATGAAGGATGCAAAGGAAAAATACCCAAGTATGTTGCTGCTACATGCCAACCACAATTGGGCAAGGTTAAGTTTAAAGAGGGAAAATTCAAGACAAGCTTGGACGAATCTCAGTATAAGATGCGTGAATATGGAATGCTAAAGTGGAGAGAGAGGGCAATGGGGAAAACCTTCCAATCAAATAGCCCTCTGTCAAAGTTTTATGATTTCCTATCGCCTCCTTGAGGCCAAGTTGTCCTTTTCCTATCTCCTACCTGTTGCACATTTTTTTTCTTTCATATATGATATGTTTGATATATTAGGTTGAGTTTAGGAAAGGGATGTTTCAGTAGGATAGTTTCATTTTTTGTTTAGTTCTATTTATTCTAGGTGTCTTTCTATTTTGAACACTCCCTATTACTGTCCATGTGTCACTTACTCATTGATTATTCTCTGTGGAACTTACACACTCACATGCATGATCTTAGCTTACACATCATGTCGTCTCTGCCTTACGAATATTGCTTTTCATGACTTGAATGTGACTATGTGCTGAACTATTAATTTGCATTGAGTGATTAGGCTACCTGCTATTTTGAAGCTATATTTGATTGACTTTACAAAGTGATTATGATCTTTTCTATTTTAGTTCTGTTGACAATGAGGACACTGCCAAGTTTAAGTGTGGGGGAGGATTATTTATTTTGATTATGTAAAAAACTCTTCTATTAACCCAATATTTCATGACAAATTTTTGGTTTTTGATCTTAATATGTGTGATGAATTGCTGAAAATCACTTTAAACTGTGTTAATAACTGGAAAGGTATTAGCATGAAAAAAATATTTTGGGACTTTAACAATTATCACTTGATAGTCTCTGTGAAAACTGGTCGCGACATATGTGCTTTTTGGTCGTGACCTGTAATAGAATTTTGGACTTAACATGCTCTCTGGGAACTATGGTCATGACCTATGTATATAGTGGTCGTGATAATAACTCTGTTGATCTAAGTCGTGACATGAGTACCTACCTAGTCGCAACTATTCCTCTCTGTGTATTTACGTCACTAAGGGTACATTCTTTGGTCGAGACCAAATGTTTTAAAAATCCTGAGCATGCACCTCTATGACAAGTAGTCGTGACCTTCACTGTTTTCAGTCACGACCTAGGTTTGAAAATGTCCAATTACTTTCTCTTTACTTTTGGAATGCTGTATAGAAGGACTCCTTTTGGACTACTTAGATTCTTTCACAAATGATTCATTGTTCCCTTATTTCAAAACCTTTTTAGGTCCTAGAAACCATTGCCTCACTTGAATTTTTTGGAAAATCTTGGAAAATGAATTTGAAACACCTAAGCTTTTGCTATTAGATTTGGATTATTACATGGTTCTAAGTGATTACTTTGAAACTTTTAACTCATCGTTTAGAGGTTTTCAGTTGTGATGAGTGTTTTAATGCCTAGTGAATGATGAACATTGTTTGAGACTTTAGCTTATGAGCAATCTATATCAAAACCTTTGTTGGAAGGATTCTTGACCTTAAATTCTATATTGAGTGATTATTCAATTGGTTTATATCCTCTAGAACTTGTCTTGGTTCTTAGTTCAGAATTACTTGCGCATTTATGAACTGAACATGGTAAAGGCATTCTTTGTAAACCATTTTATCCTAAACACAAGCCCACTACATATTACATCCTTAGTCACCCCCTTTTGAGCCCATCACTTTTTCTTTTCATAATTCTTATAGAAAGTCATATGTGCATAAACATCATTTTGAAATAATTTTTTTTTCACGTCAAAAATTCATTATTATTGTGTTATTGTGCTACAGCTTCCATGAATGAGGAGCCAACTAAAAGAAGAGAAAAGAAGCATATTGCACTGGAAAAAACAGAGAGTGTAAGAAAAAGAAAGCAAAAAGAAGAGAGAAGAGAAGAGAAGAGGGCACCATTATCAACTCTTATTAGCACAATTACTGTCACGTCCCAAAATTTAGATCGTGACCGGCACGGAATATGAACAATTTCATATTCCGAAAGCCTAAAACCTCAAATACAACGTTTAAAGTTTCCATAACATTTTTCAAAATAACACAATCTTTTCTAAGGTCTATGTGGAGCATTTACCTTCTTTTCCAAACATTACAAGTTCTTTAGAAAAGTAAGTACATCAAAAGTAGTATTTGTCAAAAATGACGCTTCGGATCCGCAACGAGGCTTTTCACTGCTTAGCGAAAGGATTAAAGTCACCTGCACTATCTGAAGCCAAATAATCTACTCGTGAATAACGTCCCAAAACATGGTTTAAAAGAATGCAGAAAATAAACAATGCATAATCATATTGAAAAATGTATTTCATAATATTTCGTAATCAGATGCAAACCTTTCAGTAAACATTTGTATTTCAGGGAAAACAACAATCTGAAATAACCATTTCAAACCAATCATTTAAAAAAATCCTTTTAAAACCATAATCTTTCTGTAGGACTTTAACAGAACGAAAACAGACGTGGACACACAGTCCACGAGGGTAACTAACCATTCTGGCAGCTCGAAGCTGCTAACTGTCGGTGGGTCAAAGCCACTAACCTTTGCGAGTACGAAACCCACGGTAAAATCTGGTAGCTCAACCACTACCCTTCTCGAGTACGAAACCCACGGTGAAATCTGGTAGCTCAACCACTACCCTTCGTGAGTACGAAACCCACGGTGAAATCTGGTAGCTCAACCACTACCCTTCGCGAGTACGAAACCCACGGTGAAATCTGTCGAGCTCGGGTAACCAAGGTGCACCAAGGACTAACAGTACTGCTGTTAGAAACCAGCGTTCTGTATTTCATCCTAAAATATTTCCATCATGCCTGGGGTCCTTTTCACATGTAATGATCTCAATCGTTTCAAATACCATAATCATTGATAAAGCCACTTTCAATTTCAAAAACCCCAGCATGAACATTCAAAATCAAGTTACTGTAAAAACATATGCAATTCACGTAGGAATATTTCATGAATAACATCAGTTCACTGTCAAATCTTTTTCTAAAGCCTCTTTATCCATTTTCATGCATAATCGTAATCTTTTGTAAATCGATAGAAAGAAAATAATTTCTAACGATTTAAACCATACTTTCCTAAAACTTGCTTTTCGAAATCCATATTTGAAATTTATCATTTGAAATAACAATGCATTTGAAAAATGTAAATTTTAGGGAACGTTATTCACTCACCTGCCACGCTCCAAAAACCTTTACCCGTTTCAGCCAATCACATTCGATTATTTCACTCCTTAATTCCCTGATATCCCGAAACAATATATTAACATTCCAATCAACATTGCAACAAAAATAAATCATCTTTAACCTAATATTCCCTTTCATTTCATGCTTCCAATCAATCACAATGACGCAATACATATGCTCCTAAGCTATCACCCTCTGACATTGATTCAATCATACAATCATACGGTACAGACTTCCAACCACACTAAATTTGTCAATCTTGAGTCAATTATGTCCATTTGCCCCTTTCTATTTTTCTACCGTACTTAATGAACATCCACAGACAATTAAATTCATCATTCATCTCAAACTCCCTATTCCAAAAGAAATGTAATTCACCTCTCTACACCAAGTACTTTTGATCTAATACCATCATCACAAGTTATTTACATATTCATTAACTTCCATTAGCTTCCCAATTCATTTACACACACCAAATAAATTCCCATCTTCCTTTATTCTTAACATTCGAGATACACATAATCCTAAAGGCTTTACTTGGCCTTAACCATGACTTCACCCCTCTAACACTTGATGTATATTAAAATTTCCTTCATTGCATCAAAATTTAAGCTTAAACAACACCTAATTGAACATTACTTAACCTCATAATATACTTTAATGATTACAACTCCAAACACAAACTAACCATTCAAGGATAGGTTACCCAACCAATTCTTTAACTATTATCATTCAAAATACCATGATTTGGTCATCATTGAAACACTTGCTTCTTAACAATTATACTTTAGTTTTCCTTAACCATTTTTCAAAAGCTTTGACGGTGCTTAACGTTATGCATACTCATAGTCTAATTTCTCAAGGCAGCAGCAGTTTCGATCTAAATATATGTCCTATGCTAAACAGTGATCAAGACAGCAGTTCCAATGTCCTTTTCTCTATTTCCGCTTACCCTAACAGACATACATGCTATAACATTATATATATCACATCAATACCAAGTTCTTCAAGCTTGGCGCCCAACAAATATATATATACATATAATCAACAGTAACCCAGAGGTACACCCCCTTAGCAGTAATGATCACACCACTATAAGCTTTTATTTCCTCTTTCTTTTTAACAATATTAGCTCATTCTCACATTTTACTTCACAGCACACGCAAACCTTATATGTACATATATGTATGCATGCATATTCTGCTCAGATTCAACCAAAACAGCCGTGCCTTATACAAATATATATCTGCACATGCCTACATATATGCGCACATACCAATCTCCCTAACCAGCCCCAAAACCACTAACTAGCATCACAGCACACACACATGCATATCTTCAATGAACCAACACACAGCACACAAAGCGAGCATTCATATAACTTTTCCTAAAACCAAACCAGTGCCCATTTTCCCTGACAGCATATTCTAACTATGATGTCTTTAATAGCTATAGAACGCATACCTCAGCAACCAGAAGCAATTCACCGCCAACACAATAAGGAACGATGGGTTAATGCTCTTAAGGCCTGCAACCCAGAATCTGGAAACCCCTATAGCAAATACCTCATCAATTTCCATTTTTCTCATCGGCGGCTTAAACAAAAGAGAACAGAAACAGGGGTGCCAGAGGTGAAGACAGAAAATCCTAGAATTTACCTTAAGCGATCAACGACCACACAACATAAGTCTCTGCTCTCCGAGTACTATCTTGACAGCACTTGGAGTTCACTATCTTCCACCATCACTCTCCCTATGCACATGCTGTTTCTCTGAAAAACTTGCGGCATTAGAAGAAATCGGCATCACCGACAGAAGAAACAGGCCATAGCACGGTGATGGGTCTCACGCAGCGACAGAACTCCCCAAACGAGAAGCCTCTCTTTCCTTTCCCCTCCCTTTCTGTATCCATTTATCCCACCAGTGAAGCCTGTCGATGATGCGACAATACACACTATGACGACACAGTAGAGGCGCTGACAGAATAATGCGGTTGTAGCATCTAGTCGCACGGCAACGGCTCTCCCATGGCGTGATGCTTCTGTCGCCGCCTCTACTGCCTGCGCCGCTGAAAAGGAAACAGAGAAGAAAATGGCGAGGAGTACGGTGTCTGCAAAGTTTAAAGAGCGAAGGGTATTTTGGTAATTTCGCGCATCAGAAAAAGAAAATAAACCTTTCCTTCAGCACTGGCCAGGGCTCGAACACGGGACATCATGGTTACTTCAGCGCCTTTCACCACCTGGCTACTGCCCAACCATTTGAAACTTTCTGCGACGAATATATACATATCCCATTGTTAAATTTATTTTATCTATTAATTTTTTTTCAAGCCATAACAATTACCACAGCTACATCCCTAGAGACATGAATTCATGCTACACATTCATTGTTGAATGCATATAGTACTTTCTATTCTTCATATTCCATTCCATGTGGCCTATCTCCATCATTTCAACCCTAAAAGATCTCTTGATTCTTTGTATAAGTGCTATATAGTTGCTGAGATTTAGAGCCATTACAAGCATATGGTACGATGTTTTCCAATTTGAATATGAGTGAAAGAACCCTAACAATGAGAGGAAATAGAGAGCTAAACACTTACACTCTTTGAGAGGATCTATTGCACTCATACAGTTAAGGTTGATTTCACTTAGTAGTTGATTACTTGGAATTGCTCATATTATCACCTTTGCATTCCCAAAGAATATGAATTATTTGTTTTCAGGGTACACTATGGATTATGTTGTTATCTTGAATTTAATAGTGTTGTTCTAGGTGTGATTTATTTCTTTGTCCAAGAGTACAAAGGTTTAAGTGTGGGGGAATTGATAAGACACATTTTGTATATGGTTTTTGTGACATTTTTAAGAGTTTTATAACAACTTTACTATCCATTTTATGCCTTAAATTCTACTTTTATGGTAATACATGATTGTGTGTGGCAATGTGCTAATTAAAAGGAAAAATGATAAATTAACTCTTTCAAACTGCATATATTCTGTTATTTACTAACTTAAAATTTTACAGTGAACTTTTATGTTGGATTGCAAGTATTTTCGAAGAGAGCTAGGACTAGGAAAGTAATCACAAGTCAATGAAAATGAAACCATACTCCTACGCCTTTTAGTCATGACCAAAGAGTCTGTCAGTCGCAACCTTGATTCTTCTGGAAGTCTCTCTGTGTTTATAGGTCGTGACTAAAATATGGATCTGGTCACGAATAAAATGCTCTAAAACTGCGCGTTTTGGATTAGGTCATGCAAAAATAAAAGGAGAATAGGGCTACAGTCAAAGAAAGAAGCTGTGTTTAACCTAATTAGGCTAAATCTTTAGTCTCTTGGTGATAGATCTGATATCTTGAGCTTATAGACTAAAATGGGGAGTTTCTACTATTCTAATTTGCATCTTTTCATGTTATGATTGCTGCTAGATCTAAGGTTTTCATTTTATAAGCAAATTTTGAATATCGATTAATCATTCTCATATTAGACTTTGTAATTGAATTTGGATGGTTTGAACATTTTTTTTATAGAATATTTCAGTTTTGATTTTAAGAGTTAGGTTATTATCAGCGATCATCGTTAATTAATTCAATTGCTTGAAATCTAGGGTTTTCAATCGACGACCATTCGAGGGCATTTTCATCATCTAATTCAACTTACACGCTAAGTGGTTTCTGACAGTTAGCTAATAGTTCTTAAACCAGCTTTGATCAAACGGGTTTAAGAAAAATTAGGGTTCTAGACTGAATTGATTGATTTAGGTTTTCTTTGAGACTTAGTGATTTTAAAACTCTAATTTTAACATGAGAACAAGGATATATACGTTTTCATCATCAAGAGTCTTTCATAACATATTTCTCAAACAAACCAACTCGTTTTCATCTTAATAAAAAATCTAAAAACATTTACTTTTCTGCACCCTACTTTTATTGCATCAGTCACTAAATCTCCAAAAACTATTTTATCCCTGCTCAGGTTTTTCATTGATTTTGACATCCAATCTGCTAGGTTTCCAAATAAAAGGCTCATTGAGAAGAATGATAAGGTTGTGCCTTATACTATATTATATTGGGTGCAATTAACTTTATTTTTATGGATCGGACCATGACAATCCACCCTCATAGTCCCATACAGCTTCCACTATCTATTCTATACAGATAGGGAAAATTAGGATGTGACAAAGCTCTTGGACCCTACCCTATGTATGCCGCATTGTCTGTTACTTGACGCTGCCCATATTCCTCTAAGAGAAGGCTTGAAACAAAATTAATAATATTAATATCGTATGTTCCTAATGCTCATGAGAGATCCTCAAGTAGGCATAATGGTCCCAATCTAACTCTATTGGGTACATTAGCCATAATGTTCTGCAAGGGCCTCGTCCCTTCTCCGTTCTTCTCCCTCCATCAATCCTCCCTCTGGTTCTTCCACCTACCCCTATCCTCTTGAGAGTATCCACCTTCAGCTCCTCTCCCAATATAAACTTTCCTTATAATTAAATAAATGACAAAATTTTATTCATTATATAAATTATATACATTTAATATAGATTATATATAATATATATTAAATCTATCTAGATTACATAGATTCAATGTATTAAATATATATCTAATATCTATATTAAATATACCTAAAAGCTATATTAATATAGATTACATAAATACCACTAGAAAATGCAACCCTAGGCTGCCTCCTGTCACATGTCTTGACCCCTCAGTAATTGTGAATATTGCTAGCAATTAAGGGGACAACCACTAGTAAAAATTTTAATCAATGACCCTGCCATGTGTCAAAACTGTTAGAAAATGTCCCATAATATCTAGAAATGTCCATGAACTTTCTAGCAGTTCATAACCGCTAGAAATGACATTGACCATCCATATTATCTAATAGTGTTTCTAGCTATTAGTGTTGAACAGCTAGAAATGTAGTTAAAATGGGTTGGAATTTATAGCGATTTATCCCATAACCACTAGAAATTCTGTGAGTTTCTAGCAATTTACATGAACAACTAGAAATTGACCGCCGCTAAAACAACTTATTTTTTGTAGTGTAGGCCGAGGCAGTGAAATGTGAGAAATTTCCTCTTTGTGACTATTGCCCCAGCATAAATATAGTAAATTATTCTATTATTCTCCTTTTCTTAATAAGGGTATTTAAGTAAACATATATTGACATTTCACATTAACTAAAATTTTTTACTTTGTGTGAATAAGTCATAACTTTAAGCGACAATGAATATGTAATGGTGGGAGCATATAAAAGGGGAGAAGTTTGACATTGTTTAATCTTACTCTTCCGTTGTAATCCAATTTGGCCGTACAAACTAAAATAAAATTCAATTTTCGAGGCTGCTGACTATATATATTCACAAAGTTTTCTTATTCCCAAACAAGTAATTCCTTTTGGCTGTTGACTCTTGTTGCCTGGAGCACAATTCAACGATATAAATGAAAATGTACGCTTAGCTTGTAAATTGTAATATAATAATAATAAAAAATTAAATGGGTTAGTCTATTAATTAGATTTAAGATTTGTTGTGGGTAATTAATACAAGGGATAACACTCTTGCACACTGACCACGGAAATTCAATGTTGGGCACTGTCGGGTCACCCAATAAACTGTGTTGCAGGGTGATCCCATTTCTGTAATTTCCATCCGTTTGATGAGTTATTTTAAAAAGAGAGACAAAAACCAGTACCAATCAAACCGAAAAAGGTGAATAAAAATGCAATAGAAGGAGAACAATTGGGAAATTTTGAAAGAAGGAAATTAAAAATAAAAATAAGTTAACAATGATACAAAGGAGAGGGGTGTTGTATTAAGCACATCTACCGTAGTAGAGGACCATGATATGATCAGTGGGGGAGGAATCTGAAAGCAAAGTGGGGGTCATGGGACTCCAAATGGTGTCTCTTACATGCTCCAACGTCAACAAAGGTCCAAGTTGTTGCCCTCTACATCTTATCTCTATCTGCATTCAATCATATATTCATTCATTAAATCATCTAAAAACCAAAAAGAAAAAGCATTGCTTTTTATAATCAAATATATTTGACAATGACAACACATGACAGCTTTCTTCAATTATCCCTCCACATTCTCCAAAGTCCTAATAACTATGACTCTCATAACTTCACAATAAATAAATTACCCATATACCTCAACTAATGTGATTCTAAAAGTCTTACTACTTTAATAGCACACCACTGTGTTCTTTTCATTGAACAAAAAATTATGTTGGATATTGAGGCCACACAATGTTAGTTAAGGAAGGCTTTACAAATTATCCATTAACAAGCTACTTTTACATCAGTTACGGAACTTGAATACACACTCTTGGACAGAAAAGAAATAGACTACACATATGAAGAAGGTGAATACGAAGAAAACATGATTTTTGAAAATCCAGCTTATGAAAGCCCCACATTAATGATTCAACGTAGAAATCTTAAAGATCTGATCAAAGATTCAATAACTTGACAACATTTACTTATCCAAAACATATTATGGTCAAAGTTGCTCTCTCTTGGTGCCTAGAAAGTCTAATATTGGTTGGTGGGTGGTGGTCGTTCAAGGATTAATGATAGGCAATAAAACTTAGGGGACAACAAATACGCAAACACATGTTTCAGTGAGAGAGTGAAGACAGAGATGAGGAGTTTGAGTTAAAGATATATAGAATGCTAAACACAGATGAAGACGGAGATAATGTTTAACAAAGACAAATAGAAGAAGCTCCAAAGTCAAATTGATTGTTTGATTAATTCTAAGTTCCGCGGTTTCTAATTAAATTAAAATTAATATATTTTTATATGTTTTATTTAAATTTTTCTTTTTATATATTAAAATAATATACAATAAAATATATAGCTACTTGTAATAAATTAATAATTCAAAAATTACTTGGAATATATAAATATATGGATATACACCAGTCAATCATATTAGTATTCATTGCCCGTAAATGCCCTGAATGTCAATTCATTAGCATAAAACAATCATTCTCGTAAAATTCAATCCCAAATTCACCAACTAATTAAGTTCATAATTAAATTTTTTGTCAATATATACTTATATCTTATTTAATTAAAAATTTAATAAAAAAAATTTATAACAATGCATAATAATATTTATTTAACATCAATGTAAAAACAATTTTAATTCAGAAAGTGATGTCATTTCGGCACCAGCAATAAACAATAACCGATACTCAAATAACCAATTTATAGAGATTTTCAACTGATTCTGACCCAGATTAATAATACTTTGGTTATAAATTGATTAATTGCATCACACAGTCACATCCCATTCACAGTGAACCAAAAACTGAGAGGACTATAAACACAAGGATACTAATTGTGCGTCTCTATTACATTACAGTTATAATTAATTCAATAAAAACAAAGAACGTTATTTAAATTTAAGTAATTTTTAAATAAATAATTAAATGTTATTTTTAGATATTAATATATTTGTCACATATCTTCAATAAAAATTATTTTCAAGCTGTACAGTATCTATTACAACATTACCTGTAATTATTATTTAATAATTTTATTTTTAATTTTAAAATTGTGGGAATAAAAATTACTTTCTATCATTTACTTGATAAATAAAGAAAAATCCTATAATAAAAGTAAAATAAGAGTTATAAGAAAAGAAATATTATAATACAATTATTTTTTATCTTCAAAATTATTAGTATAGTAATAATGAACATGCAAATGTATGAAATATAATTAAGGGGAGAAAATAAATATGAGATCAAGATGAAGTCATGCTTTGTCAGGTGGTGTTGGCCCTACGTCCACCATGAGACATATAAAATCTTTGTAACGTCTGCTTTACCCTTAAGATCTCATTTTCTCTTTCCACTTCAGAAAATAAGCGATTTGCTTTACGCATCGCCAAACAGATTATAATTTTTCTAAATATTTCTGGTGAAGCAGCAAGGACGAATGGCTGTCTTCAATCATTATAAGAGGCCCATTATTCACACTTTGCTCCTAAGCCAAAATCATCATCCCTTAGACTTTACTATTCTTTATGCTATTCATCACTCATCCTTTCACAACATTTATTAATAACGTATTTTATATATTTATATATATTATATGATATATTTGAGGGAGGATCCATAAAGCACGGCGAAGAATAGGCTAATACACCATTAACAAAATTTAATAAAAATAGTTATGGTAGTTATGCATTAAAAATATGTTGACACCCTTCCTTGTCGTTCTTTACGGAAAATATTGTGAGACCAAAATTTTTATGTTCATACACGTCTCTATCACTTTGCTCCACTAAAGCCCTTATTGCATGCCAGCACAAGAATTACTATACATAAAATAATAGCTTTTGATTTTTGTCAGATACCTCAAGCTAATTCTATATATGATTTATTTCTTAATATTAGATGAAGAAAACCCAGCAAATGTTAATTAAAAGGAACCCTTTCCATTTTTAATTATGCATGCATGTAATTCCCCAACTACATACTAGATAAATGTGTATAATCATCTAATCTTTTTCAAATCTTATTTATTGCTTTATTTATGCTTTGCTTTATTTGGACGTTAGACTAATATATAGGATGGTTTTCAAATTATATAGCACAGTGAATTAAATTAAGATTTTGTTATTATTAGACATGAATAGGTATCGCTTTTGGGTGGTTGGTTGAGGATGCAAACTATATGTTATGGGGCCTTCTCTTTTGGTTCCATCCCAGTGCAGCACTTGCGAGTTTGATAGAATTTCTAAGCCCTAAATATTTTCGAAAACAAAGGCGGAAAAGATCGATAAATAAACACACACACACATAATAGAGAGAGAGAGAGATGGGTATGGGAAGGGTCTACAAGAGGAGTGAAAAAATGGGGGGAAACTTGACTAAAGGAGGACAAGAATAATAGGCATGAAGGTAGGTTATGAGAAAGACAGGGTCCACGTGTGATTTTGGAGGCCCTACGATATGATGTTTGTGTTCAATTAATGTTAATATCAATAACGTACTTATCTTGTAACCTTTTTGTATGAATATAATGAGTGTCAACTAAGAAAGTAGGCCATGATAAAGGTACATCCAATCAAGCGATCCAACATGTGCGTTTACATCTTAAAGTCAATGCAATCTTTATAAACCATAAAAGCAATAAGAAAACATAGATGCTCCCTTATTTTTTCGGTCGGGTGGGTTTTCACTTTCCACCATGGAAGACATCGTCTTTCTTTCTTGTATTCATTATTAATACCTAGACTCTCTATTCATAGTCTCAAACAAATTAATATATCTCAATCTAATTAACGATCTTAGATCTTGATGGATTATAAAACATATATAACCTCTTAACCACATTTTTGGACATAAGTTTCTGTTATAGTTTTTATAATTAGTAATGATAAATTTGATAATGAAAGAGCACTAAATATGGAGGCTAAAAATAAACCTATATTTGAAGAGAGAATAATCAACATATATCTGGCTAGAGTAACTAATTACTTTTATTATTAAGCTGGACCAGATGTAAAATATAGACCTAATCATTAATGCTAGCTAGCAAAAGGACTAAATAAATGGTCTAAGGATGACAACATGATAAAGGCTCACAAATATATGGGAAATATATTTAAATGCCTCACGCATTGATTTTAATTTGTCTACATATAAACACAAACATACTATAATCTAGATATAATTAATATTGGATATATAAATATTTTAGTTGACTCCTACCTATCTATTAGCATATATATATATATATATATATATATAGGGTTGAGAACCACAAGTTTCTATTTTATAAATAAGTTTTGGCGTGTCATATAGAGCAGGGATATTCTTTATATTATAAGATAGATGGTATCATATTGTCACCTACTCACCTTCAAAAAGAATGAATTTCGAGGGTAATTAAACAAATTAGTTGAAACAAGCAAGCGACGCTGCTTCTGATATTTGAATCATGGTACAATGTGAGGTTGACCCAGAGAAACTTGCACGAAGTTTTGAAGTGTATGGAAAGCGTGTCTTATACAACATATTTTATACATTGTTTATAATGTAGACACCAACGTATATAAAATATTTGGCATATAAATACATACATACATATATATATATAATATACTATGGTCCATCATCGAATTCCATCAAATAGTTGAATTTTCCAACAAAACCGCGTTGCATTGTTGTTTTATATACTCTTTACCCTGTGTATTCTTCTCTCTCATTAGCTAGTCACAACCACACCCCCCCCCACCCGCCATCAACCACCACCACCACACGCACACGCACGCACAAATATAAGTATGTGTGAGTGGAAAATATAATAATTAGCCATAAATAGTGAGAAAATTGGAAATGTTCGAGGAAAATCGGCCGAACAAATCCATACTTTAGTTAAGATAATGAAAGTATCCAACTTCAAAGATTAAGAAATTAAAAAACAATGACGCATGGGCATGCTAATAAGTGCACACGAACACACGTCTAATGACTTCGTTATAAGAGAATGGGGGGAATATCATATATTTTCGTTCATTTATTCGAGTTACTTTTCTATTCCTTTCTCCCTCAAAATATCCTTGCAACTTTGACCACACTAATTTTTTTATAGTATTCTTACCTCATAATTTCTGGTTCATTAATCACTACAAAGAGGAAAACTTACCCAAAAAAAACGAGGGAATAAAACTAAACCTAGCAATTCTTTCACAGCAGATTGAAACATCTGTATATCATATTATATATTATATATATTTCTATCAATATGTATGAAATTAAACAGAAGTAGAATTTGAACAAGATTTCTGACTTTGTCTAAAAATATTTTGAAAAAATAAATCACTACAAAAAAAAGTTTATCACCAAGAATAAGTTTGAAATTTTAATTGAACTAAATTTAACTAAAAGATTATCAGCAAATGTAGTAAATTTCATACTAAGGAGGCTAAAAGGTTTGTGCCATAAATATCTTCAACGTTTCAAAGTATAAACCTTGGCAAGATGAAAGGAATATACATAACAATATATAAATAAAAGTCAAAGTCTCAGCAACGAAACGTAGAACTAATTATCATCATATAAATGATTTAGTTAAATTTATAATTTTTATATTTATTCAAGTTTTTCCTCGGAATAAAAAAGTCCCTAAAATACCTTCTAATAATTTGCTATAAATTGAGCCTCCTGCGACAAAGCATATGCATGCCAAAGAATAGTAAATATTCCACACTTCGTCTTTTTAAGCTCAAGACAGTAAACGAAACTGACGGATGCTCTCTTAAGAAAAACCCCTAATTACCGTTCTCCAAGTGAAAAATGATTGTCTATCTTCTTTTTCATGTTAATGCGATTATACTTTATATGGGGCTTTGAAGAATGTACGTGTCCCTAAACTTAAGAGTGCCATTTATGGTGCCTTAGATATAAGCTGTTTGCTAGGTTTTTGCAAGGAATCTATCTCTTGCAGCAATTATTAGGCAACAAGTGATAGATGGAGTGTGCATGAAGTAATGTAAAGTACTGGGACACACAATAATGTGCATATTCTAATTATATCACTCAATAAATGCATTACACCCGTGTGCATGTTCTAATAAAGGGCATATATCATAAGTAGCTGAAATTAGTACAAAACTTTAATCTATGAATCATTTTTCGCGCACTGTGAAGTTCAAGAAACGGAATCTCTTCAAATATTGTTTTCTACATACAAACATATGTAATATACATATTGGTTCTACTAAATATCCAAACTATCTTAGTGATTAAGAACTCTAAGTATGGTCTTTTTCTTATACCAAATAACAGATTTATCGTGCATCAGCTAGCAATGACTAAGATCAAATCCCTAATGGTGGCTTAGTTTAGCTCTCTATTCCAAGAAAAGAATTCGGCATATTTTTAAAATTTAATTGGGAATTCTCATGCATTTCCTCCCACATCGATTGCTTGAAGGTTACTTTCATATGAATCAATGGTAGGGTATAGAAACCATGAACAAGTCGAGCAGCTAAGATATAAAGGTAAAGTATATGATGATGAAACCACGCAGTGTAAGGTGGTGTAGTGTCTTAATTAATTTTTCACAGGAAACCCATTACCCCAACTTCACACTTTATCTTATATGGTTCTTTGGGCACGAAGGAATAATAAAGTTGAACGGCAATGAGTACGTCCTTAATTTCTTTTAGTAATTAGCCCAGCTAATAAATTCGTCCTTTTGAACCGAAGCTGAGTATCTTATCAAACTTGACAAAACTAACCAAACACGAGAGCTTTAGGAATTAGGATATGTCGTTGGTTACACAAACACTTGCCTAGTTGCTTATAAACTCTATCTCTCTCTCTCACACACACACTATAAGATATCTATATATATTGTTTTACTCCCCTTAACGTAGAACATGAGTTGGAAAATTATAAGGGAAACGTAAAAGGAAGATAGGTACCAAGAAATGCACTTCTTACATATACAAATATACGGATACAAATATACGTGACCAGATAAATCTATTTCATTTCTGCCGTATCTATCATATATATATAATCAAGATCATCTAGCTAGCGCCCATGTTAATTATGAAACTCAGCACTTTAAATGGTGGAAGTGTAAAAATTTGATTTTCAATTTTGTGCAGTCCTATAAAAATCGACTTTTATTGTTGTTTTCTTGTTTTGGATGCAAGTTTAGGGAGCAATGAATGGGATCAGAAAGAAGTAAAGACTTAACGTACCGACTTCTCATGGTAAAGCACACACATTTAGATGCACATATGTGTATGTCTGTATATTGAGAGAAAACTATTGCGGAGGTGAAGAGTGTAGGGATGGTTTATAAGTACCTCAGATTCGCTTTGGAGCCTCAGTTTGTTAACCAAATACTTCAACAATAATCGAACCGTCATCCTTCCATCCCTGAAGTATATAGGTTATTATGAATCAAAACAATGCATTTATACATCAAGTTTTGAAATTAGAAACAAAGAAAGGATTCGCATTGATAGAAAGTAGAGAAGGAAGAGGGGGGGGGGGGGAGAGAGAAAGAAGATAAGCACTTGATTCTGAGGTAGCTCTTGGGTATTTGGGGCAAGAACGGTTCTTTAACTCTGCGTAAGGTACACAACAAACGAAGTTTGATTACAGTTCTGCAACTAAGTGAAATATATATATATATATATATGTAAACAGATACTGATTCGGGAGTTACAAAAGGAAAATAATAATAAGGATGAAACATACTGATGTGGGCAGGCTTGAAGCATGAACCAAATTCCGGAATGAGGCCTGCGAGGAGGATTGACAACTCTAACATCAGAGCTTGGACCAGCTGAAGCATCATCGTGAAAGCCGGGAGGGAAGTGAAAGGGCCTCGAAAAATAGGAAGCAGCAAGATGATGAGAGCTCAAAGTAAAATACGAAGAAGAAGAGGAGGAGGAAGGCATAGTGAAAGGGATAGTAGGAGCGAATGCCCAGTTTGAGTGTGAATGATGAGGAGCAAAGCCTGAAGTACTGTGAGGATATTGAAGCCGTTGAAAAATCAGATTAGAGGCTGGTGGTGGTGGAAGAGGAGGAGGCCGAGGAGGTTGTGATGGTGGTTGTGGGTAGCTAAAATTCAAAAGCGGGGCGACGGAACCACCGAGCTGAGGCGGTGCTGGTGGCGGTAGGAGCGGCCAGCACGGCTCGGAATTTGAATGGGGAAGAAGGTTCAGCTCCACCGGTGAAGATGAACCACCTAATTCTTCACCTTCTCTTTGACGTCCTATGCTTAATTGAAGCCACCCTTCATCATTCTCTCGCTCTTGCTGATTAATCTCATGATTCCCTTTCGAGCCACACCCAACTAAACTCGCACTGTTACTTCTGGATTGATCATCCTCACCCATTTCCGATCCTAGTAACTCGGATTCCCTGTAAATATTCTGATTATAATAATACCCTTCAACTTCAAGTCTGCTCATAACAGTTTCACCTCCAAATCCACCATAACACTGTTGTTGCTGATCTTGTTTTGACAGGTCCTGATGAGTTGCAGGAAGCATGGTCATATTGCTTTAGCATAACCCTCCGATGAATTCTTCAGCGACCCACTATGGCTGTGCTTGTTGTACCTGACCTCTGTCTCTACGCAACCCATGGACATGTATCGGAATCGCGATGCTTTTATATTTGGACGACGGATCTGCCATGCGAATAATTGTAGACTACTTTCTCATCAACCGAAGCCATCCAACGGATAAGGGTTTTTCTCATTTGCTTCCTCCTTCTCTAAATATCAACCCACCAGAAGTCCAACAATTCTTGTAAATCTCACTTTCCATTCATTCTCTTTCTTTGGAAGCTTGTGGGGAAGAGAGAGATGTCTTTCCGCAGACACAGGGAGAGAGACAGAAACAAAGACGGTGTTCTTTTCCTTTATATATATATATATATATATATATGGGGATTCATTAGAAGGCATCCAGAACAATGTAAAATATTATACGCTTACGTCACTTAATCTCATTTTATAAACTAAAATTTTAACATTTTCCCTTGACATATTAAAAAGTCGTTATGGGTTTATTTTGCAAACGTCATCTCGAAATTTATATCGGATAAATTTGTGAGAAAATCATCCTATAAATCAATGATAAGAAAGGGATTTTAAATTTATATCGAAATCAGAGCAACTTCATTTTATCTTTTGCAAACACTATTTGTAAAAACGTATCTAGAATTAAAGGAGAAAGGAAAGGCGTGGAGGACACCATGTTCGGGCCATGTTCCGAGGAGAATTTGGCTGCAAAGGAGGTCTTTCTTTTTGTTATATCTCAAAATGTTCCTTTTTAACCCTAATAGGTTCTGGTTGGTTACCCTAATTAACATTAACTACTAATTCTAAACATCTGATCTTCTTGGCTAACTAACTGCCATATGTTCACACGTGTTAATGATAATTACTTTCTGAAAATCTATCACTGCAAATTTTTAGACGCATTCAATTGAATCATGCTGTACCTATATTACACTTTTTGGAATTATGTGTAGAATTTTTACCAGTCATCAATTCATTTGCTTTTCAAGGTTACTGGAAAAAAACGAGTTTTTTAAAGTGGCTCAATTTTTGTAAAATTAAAAGAAGCTTTTTCCCTGACTAACGAAACTTGTATTTATGCCAAACATTGGTGATTTATTATATATATTATTTATTGTTAGAGGTTGCCCATCCTTTAAAATCAGAGAGATTAAATAATGGAGAGTTGTGGAGAGAAAAAAACAAAGGGCAGTTTTTTGGTTGATTTGTTGGTATGTGTGGGAAAGAGAAGCATATATGTAATGTAAGTTGAAGTGGGAGGGCATGATGAGCTTACCTGTCAAGAATGGCATAAGATAATAAATTATAATAATAAAGAAGAAGATTATAGAAGTGATTCTTTAATTTAGAGGTAATTATAAACAAATGAATAGGAGTTTGGCATGCATGATGATGGTGTTTCGCCATAACCCGAGAATCGAAACACAACGACGTGGGCTTTTATTTTAAGACATTCCTCTCTAAAGCCATGTGCCTCCCACCCCCCTCTCTCTCAGTGGCCCTTCTGTAACTTTTGTACGGCATCTCTCTTCTTTTATATATTTGACTGACACAGAGCGCTCTAATATATTTTCAAATGATTATCGAACTTCAATGAAGTATAAATTTTTAAACAAAGAATGAACTAGAGGAGCTATTGATCTGAAAAGCTGCTCTTCTCTTTCCAGCCCATCAAACATGGTCTATGTCTCTCTCAAAAACAACTAAAACATATATGATTCAAATTTCATATTGCATCCATTTCTTTTGCTAACTAACATAGATATAGCAATTATGGGTTATTTAAAAGTGCCGAGTTAACCAATAGGTTTTGTTCCTTATTAGGATTTAGGTTTTTCTTTTCCTTTTCTTTTGTTTGCTATATATCCTCTAATTAGAGGTAATTATATTCAAGGTACAGGTACGATCAGGTACTAAATAAAGTCACCTCTTCGAATAGAAATTTAAACTTTACTCTGCCAATATTATGAGAAACTAGTCCATTCTATTAGACCCAAATCCTGTTGGTAAAGTTAGGTCTTTTTCTTAATATGGTGACTTGGTTCGTGTATATTCAAAATGTCTTTAGGGAGTTACTTTTGCTTAGAACGCATATGTTTTAGTTGAATTAGTTGAAGTCATATGTAACTCCAGATGTCAAAAGATATATATCTTACCATAACAAATGTGAGAGATTTGATTTTGTTTAGTTAACTTGAGCTTGATTCTTTCTAAATTAAGAAAAGAAAATTAACACTCAAAGTTGGTTCTTTTTTATTGATATATTTATTTGGCATTCCGTACCACAAAGTGAAGTCAGCTCAATTATAAGAACTCTTTCAATGTGATATTTTTCTTTCACAAATTAAAGATCAAACCATTTAGTTTTTAAGTGGAATCAAGTTTAATTTCATTGGACCCATAACAGATGGTTGTCATTAAAACAACTATGCAAGTACCACGACACAAGATCAATAATTTTCATTTGATCTCAAGATTGTTGTTTTCCCTTGGTGTTAATTATTCAAGTCACAAGGCTGGAATTATATTAGTGTTAAACATCAAGAGATGCAAGTGAGAAATTAACTTATATACAAGAAAAAAGAAAAATAGAAATTAACTTAGCTTGGACCACAATATTTTATTTAGGGTTAAATGGTAATTTTGCACTGAAAGTTTTCAGCCAAGAGCACTAGTTGCTTAGAATTTTTTTTTGTAAACAATGTCACCTAAAAATTCAAAAAGTGTAGCAATGTCACACTAACAGTTACCCAAAGTTAAGTTTGACTGTCAGTTGATTCATATGCTGATGCGGCATGCCACGTGACATCCACATCATATTTTATTTTGGAGCAAGGTGTAAATTTACCCTAAAAGTTTGTACATAGGAGCGCTGGGTATGCAAAAGTTTCTTTTGTTAAATATCCCCTTACCATTATCTAAGTTTAGTTTGACCGTTAGTTTGACAAAATATGCTAAGCTAGCCAATACACATGTCATCCACTTCATTTTTTTCCAAGTCATATTTATAAATAAGGAACGAATTAAAAACTCCAAGCTCCACATAAGCAATAACTATAAATATTCAAGTATATTCAAGTAATTATGTTGGAGTTGAGTTGTATAGCTTCTCACCTACTATGGCTATGATCTTTTATGGTAGATATTGGTGTACAAATCCCTTTCTCCTATATTTTTAGAGAAAGAGAATTAATATATGATATATTCGAAGCCATCAAAGGTATGATAATGATGCATGATTTTTTCGTATAAGAGGGGTAGCAACTAATCTACCTCATGGCTGGATAGATAAATGTTTAGATTTCTGCGATTATATATTTAACAAGGGTTGTTGAATATAAAATACTTATTGCGAGAAATCCTATTTTTTTAGAAAGGGTTGAGGGAGTAGGCATTGTTGGTATTTTTTTTATTTATAAATTTGACTTCAAAAAAATGAAGTTGATAGTACGTGCACTGATCAGTTCAGTATATTTGGTCGAACTAACAATCAAATTGAATGTAGATAACGGTTGGAGTAATATTGAACTAAAAAAACTTCTGAATATCTAGCGCTCAAGAGTGAAAACTTCCAGGGAAAATTTGTACCTTAAAATAAATGATGATGTGGATGACACGTGGTATGTCACATCAGCATATAGGCTAATTAACGGTCAAATTTAACTTTAGGTAATGGTCAGGGTGACATTGCTATTTTTTATGAACTTCTAGGGTGACACTGCTCTAAAGAAACTTCCAGGCAACCAGCGCTCTTGGCAGAAAACTTTTAGGGCAAAATTGCCATTTAACCCTTTTGTTTAAATGAGGAAATGGTTGCCAAATGAAGAAAATTAAAGTATGAAGCACTTATGGAGGAAGGAAAGTGCATAGCGAGAGCGTGATGACAGTGCATGAGCATGGAATGACTTAAGCTTGGAATCAAAGGGACGCTGATGCTGATGGCGATAACTTTCTACCCAAATTCCAATTCCACTTCTCCAAGGGCCCTACACCAAACGACACCAACTAAATTCTTCCCTATATCATCATCACACAACGTATTATATCATTTCAAGTATCGACCAAACTAGTTTCACACTTATCTAGCCAATTCTTTTATTTTCTTTAAGGATCTATCAACTAATCACAGGTTTATAAATAAACCTTGGCTCCCAAAACGAGTCAAGATTTAAAGTTTGTCTCGTTTCGTGTTTTCTTTTGTCATAATGAGTTCCGTCCATGTGTCCTATCTGATTAGGGACGGAATATTGGACTTGTATATAGATCTGCCTGGACACCTGCCCACATACGTACATATCGACTACTCTTAATTACTAGTTAATTAATCAATTATCATGCATATGATGCATTTAGAGCATGTAATAAAAAGTGCACAAAAGTGAGTAATAATATGTAAAGGGGAGGCACAGAAAGAAAAGAAAAAAGTAGAAGCTAGAGCTAGCGCCCGCGCGCGCGCACACATATATATATGGGAATAAGAAAGTGTTCAAAGATGAGTAAAAGGCAAAGAATGAAAGAACAGAAAAATAAGGTTGGGTTTTAAAGAAGAGAATGTTGTGTTGTATATACGTAATAGTCATGCATGGGATGGTGGCATGAGTTATCTAGAGAGAGGGAGATAGAAAGGGGACCAAACAATCATAACTTTAGGCAATTTACATGTTGCCACTATAGAAAGTGGGTTAGAGCTATGGTGTCTTTTTCCCACCAAGTACATGAGTGGACAATTGAAGAGAGAATATCCACGCCTCTCTCTTTATGATTCATAAATAAGTATATTATAAGTTAAAAAGAAATAAAGTTTATTAGCTTTAATCTTGTCATCATGGCATCATGAATACCATCATCCTTCACCATTATCGTGGGCTGGTTTCGCCGTGAGAAAATAAGAGCGTATAGAAACTAAAAAAAAAGATGAAAAACATAGAGCATGAGGGGAGGAGGAGAGAGAGAGAGAAATGCATGAGCATGTGTTATAATGAGTGGTTCTGTCAGTGCATGCATGTGAGAGTGTTTGTTGTGGAAACCGAGAAGGAAAAGAGAACAATATATCAATATATATATATATACTGGAATAAATGGAATTCAATTCAATTGCATGGATGATAGAGTTGCTCATGGGAGGGAGAGATGGAGCGCTGCAGATATACATTTTTTGTCAGAAAGGTGTGCTCTGCACTACCCACTTTTAGGGCTTTCAAATTCAAACACTCTCTCTCATCCCGCACACGCCCATGTGATTTTCTATTTTCAAACACTACTCTTTCCTCCCCCACTAACTACTTTTTACTCTATCTCTTAAATACCATTCCAATTTTTTGTTTTACCCGGATACTGATTAAAAATTAATATCACTATTTATTTCTTGTAGTTTTGTTTATAGTGTAGGCACGATCACTTTCACAATATATAGCTGATTAATAAGTAAATGTGCTGGGATAATAACCGGGATATATTGTATAGCAGACTGCAGATGCTTTTAGATAGATATTTCAAAAGTATACTGATTAGTATATCAAATTCTTCGGGAATTTATATTTGGATTCTTCTTGTTCTTTGTTTGAAAAAAAAAACATTGTGTGATCGTTAACCTATGCAAGTGTCAGAGTTCAAATTATGCTCCTTGAGTTATCATTTCTTCGCGCTCCATATATTCGCTCGTTGACTGCAAGACTGAAATCGCTTACCACACTTTTCAATAATAGACAAGAAACCCGAAAATTATACTAGTTTTTTATTCACCGAAGGTACTTTACCATTTGAGCATTTTATGGGTATTTTCTTATTATAAAAAGCAGCCAATGCTTCATCAACACATAAACCCTCATATATTGTGATATGATGTTAATATAACAACAATCTAAAAACCTCTGCGAGAGCGTGTGCGTGTGTTGTGTGTATTTGTCAATATTCTTTGTATATATGATGATTGCTAAGTTACCTTGGCAACGCAGTTTCAATTGGATGTGGCAATCCTCTATTCAATATATAAATAGAAATATATTTTTACTTAAAAAAAGTTAAAAAAGTTATAATTGATAGTCTAATCATGTTGTATGTAACTTTGAAAGTGAGTAAAAATAGATCTCAAAGACAATTCCCTCTAATCCAAGTTTGACAGTTATTGGCATCATCATCATCACCATTTACAATACATGCATTCGATTAATATTGAAGGAACTTCATGATTCTTTTCTTTTAATATATCAAGAAAAGAATTCTTTTTCCCTTCCCTCTCTATCTTTCTCTAGATATAAATATAAAGTAGTGCGCCTTGGGCAGCGTAACTTGCAATCCCAGCAAGCAAAAATTTTAAAGAAGACATACATATATATCAAAAGGAAAAAGAAAAGAAACAGCTTTCTTTGAGAGGGGATAAGGGTATGAAAATTCATTTTAAGGCTGCTTCATTCATAGACAATCGATCTAAAACTCAAGATAGTGATAGAGGTAGCACTGCTTTTGTTCAAAGGTAGCTTGCTAGGTAGTACCTCTATGATTTGTGTGGATTCTTAACATAAAAATACGTATATGTGGAATGCATATTATATATATATATATATATATAGACCGTTGATATTAATTATTAATCATTAATAACAAAGATAAAAGGGTGTGTTGTGACATGTGTGTTTGGGTGTTTGTGGGATATGTGATTCGAAAGAGAAAAGGGGGCCTACTTTCTATAAATTCCCTTTTGGCTCACCGCTTTTGCATTGCATGTCCCCTTTCAACGCAAGCATTCCCTCCCACTATAGAATATAATTCACTTATTTTTTAGGCTTTTTCTCCACCTTTACAATTATTATTTTTATTATTGTTGTTATTATTCCCTACTGAAAAAACCTTTTTCAAGGAGGTTAAAAGTGACATTTCTCTACGGTTTTGTGAGCAGCGTGAATTCTACCGCTATTATAACTTTGCCTAAAACTATTGTGAAAGGTGATATCTTTAACAGTAGTTACAAAATAAATTGTCGTTAGCTTTTCTTGACCTACACCCACCATCAACCATCTCAGCCACACTCATAAAAAGATTATATCAGATATGGAGAGAAGAAGTCAAAGATCTGGTGAAGAAACTGAAGATCTAGAAGCTTCTTATATTGAAGACCTTAGCTCATTTCAACAAGGTCTATTTGCTACCACCCACTATTAGCCACCATGGTTAACCTCACAAAAGTATTGGACCGGATTTGGAGAAGAACTTACAAATATGAAAAAAATGTTAAAGATCTAGAAAGTTGTTGGTATTGAAGCTCTTCAGGCTTCTTCTAACAAGATGGTGAAATTTACACCAAATTGATACAAGGATGATAAGTCTTTAACATAATGATGATAATAGATATGATGTATTATAGTTTATAAACAAATAAATAACCAAAAAAATAAGAAAAATAAACAAATGAAAAAGTTAAACGGTGACTTACGACTTTGATGATAGAGAATGACAATAGAGATAATGAAGAACGATGTTAACAACATTGAAAGGCATGAAAATATGAGGCAAACACTAGAAAATGACATTTGTGAAAGTCTGTCGTGGCGGAACAAAAGAATGGGACCACAAATAACTGTAAAAAAGTAAAAGTAAAACTATAATTGAGTTAAGGGTTTTAAATTTTTGGGGGCTTTTAATGGTTATTTTTAAAAACTCATAGTTAAAAGCCCCCTAATCACTTTTAATAGCGGTTTTTAAAAATCTACGTTAAAACTATTACTTTTAGTACAACTAAGTTTTTTAAACTAGGTTGGACTACTTTTAATGGCAGTTTTTCTATAAACTGTAAATAAAAGTCTTTTTCATAGAGATTTTACGTGAAAAGTGTTTTAAACAAATTATTAAACAATTTATTTGTGAAAATGGCACCACCTTTTTTTTATGGAATTTTTTCCTATAATCATAGTTAGTTATTGCTTTGAAAAATGTCTTTTCTAGTAGTGATTATTATTATTTCTATTTCTTTCAATTTGTTGTTTGCTGATAATTTGAATCCCCTTAAGACCCAACCCATCATGCAAGGAAGAAAGTGTTGGTCGTAGCGATCCAATGGTTCCAAGTGACTTAACATAGAAGGAGTAGATATAAAGACATGATGGTGAGCCCTACATATCACACAAGGGCTAACTAGTATGTGTCTATCTTTCTCTTTTTATTTTAGAGCACACTTGAAGAAATTCATATTCGCTAGTTAAATATGAATTCCTTAGAGTGACCTCACATGAAATATGATGGCCAAGTTAATGTCAAAACAACATCAATAAAAGGCAGTAAGGCGGTAGTATTTTCATAATATTTTGAAAGGTTTTGACGTCAGTTCACTAACCAACTAACGTCATATGTCAGGTCCGTTTGAATTTTAACATAGCCCTCATGTTTTCACAGTTTCACTATGATTTTCAAAAACCCCATCCCTATCCAATTGTCGAAACTTCATACTTAAGTCATTACCAGTGTTTCCCCCACGTTTTTCATCAATCTCCATCGCCATCATTATTGTAAGTTTTGATCTTTTTGTTTGCTTTTTATGTCATCTAGAAGTCTCTTTTTCGATTTTTCTTGCTTTGGAACTGAAATGGATGATATGGACAATATTTGCTTGCTTAAGTTTTATACATGATTTTGACATTGTATTGGTTGTTTTGATAGGCTATAATGTTTAAAGTGCATTTTATGAAAATTTTGAGTCTATGATATTGAGATTGGATTTTAACCTCTTTAATTGGCATGCAAAACTTACTTATTGATATGGAGATCATTGAAATAGTTGTTGGAGCTTGAGTATGTGATTATTTTGGTTTTCTTATTCTTCTTATTTATATTTTGGTCTTTTTCAGCTATTTTTTATTTGAACAATGTGAAAATTATTTGGATAAGGAATTTATTCATGTAAGAAGTTTGGTTAATAAGAAATTTGCTTATAAAGTTTCAAGGTAAATAAAATTTATTTGAGTTACCATTTTGAACTTGGAACTCTTACTCCAAAAAGGCTTTAACATAGTAATTAGTGTTAAATTATTGACATTGGGTTTATTCACTTGGACTTAGCTTTTAATTATTACAATTGCCTTCTTTTATTGTTGGTAAAGACTTAGTTATTAATTATTGCAATTGTCTTCTTTTATTGTTGGTACATGTTGTAATTATATTGAAATTTTAGGATGTCTTACTTTTAAAGGGAAAAATTGTCGCAATTTTTTAAATTAGGGATAAGGGTCTTTTTTCGCTGCTGGAAGTTGACACTACAGAGCTATGGACACTAGGAAGGCTTTTTAGGAGCAATGGGCTCTGGAAGTGGCAAAAGTGAAGGAATGTTACCCTAATAGATCCAAATGGTCAACTGTTAGTTGAACCATTATCCTAAGTTGTCTTTGCCACATATGATATTATATTATGTCATATATCACGACACGTCATGATCATCCTCCTCACTGAGAAAAAAAAAACCCTCTCCTTTCCATCATTATATCTAGGTTCATAAAGGTATGATTCATCACCAAAAATAACTTCAAAGCTAGATCAACAATCAACTACTCTAGAAAAAAAACTCCCCTTCATCATCATCATCATCCATGAATTTATGAAAATCAACAAAAATAACACCAAAACCATATCAATAAGAAAAAACCAATCTGAAAAAAAAACTTTCCCCACTCCTTCATCGTCATCGACACCTATAAGGTATGAACAATCAACAAACAAACCTCAAAACTAGATCAAAAATTAACCAATCTGGAGAAGAGAAACTAAGCTGGAAAACAAAAAAACCCTATACCCCTTTATCATCATTATCAACATCTATAAATAATCAATAAAAATAAAAGAAAACCAGATCAAACTAAAAATTCAAAATCAAAGATGAGCAAATATAGAAACTCTCAAGTCTAGAAAAAACAAACCATAAATGAAAAAGGAATAAGATAGATCGAAGAACAATAACCATTGAAGATTATAAGTAGAGGAGAATCAGATATAGGATGAGAAATCGCTATAGGGAGTAAGAGATAGAGATCCACGGACCATTGCCTCGTTGTCAAAATCTCCTCTCGCCTTCTTTTATTTGTTCATTTAGTGTGGAGAAAGAGGTTTGAATTTTTGGATTGAAGGAAGACTTAGAATGGATTGGGGGAGGAAGTTGCAGCATCGTTCATCGTCTTCTTCCTTGTGGCACGACTGAACCAGAAGAGCACTTTGCTTCTAGCGATGAGCTTGGAAGGATCAAGGAGATCTGACATCATGAACTAAGAAAAGATGAGACAGAGTTGAAGACATCGTTATAGATTCTTTAGGGATATGTCCTTAATCATCAACTGCGACTAGACTAGAGGAGGTCAAGGCCGATCGGCTTTTGTTGTCTTTCTTCTTCTACATCTTCTTTGGCTTTATTCTTTTGTATTTTCAGCATCTTTGATATGTCTAGAATAGGTGATGAGTTAACTTTTTTGACTAAAAACTCTGACATGGAAAGAATAAAGTGAGGTGGATGCCACATTTATATGCCACATCTACATAATTTAGTCAACATTGCTTCGATTTTGTAACTTCCATAGCGGTATTGCTCCAAAAAAAGTTCCTATTGCCCACAGTTTGTTCATGGCAACTTCCCAAGAAAACATGACCCTTTTCCCTTTATAATAAATGAGGCAACTCATTAAAGTTTGGGAAAAGTATGAGATCCCAAAATGGGATTTTGGAAATCAAGGGAAAAGACAAAAATATAAAAAGACATAAATGGCCCCAAAAATTGCCTAAAATGGGATTTTTTTCCCCTACACAATTTTTCATTTGCTTCAAGCTAGTGATGGCAACCTCAATTTGACAGTGATCACCTCCAGCAACTAGTAAGGACGATGACAGTGGCGAGGATGCGATAATAGGTCTCTAACTTTGTTATCTCCCATACTTCATCTTTACGATGAAGAGTGTAATACCTTAATTTTGTACGTCTTAGGGACCATTCAGTACCATTTAGAACCACTTACAAGTCAATTGAATTTCAATTACAAAATCTGGAATTTCTAAGCTTCATGGGTACTGTTCATATGGTAATTCCAGATTAAGTGATAAACTTCAAAAAATCATAATTAATTATAGAAAATTGAAATGAAGTGTTTCAAAAGGCTACTTAAAGGTAACATAATTTTGTTTAAGGGAAAAATAAGTCTCAGACCAAATGCTCAATCAGTTAATACAATTTATTTGTTAAAGTTTACTGTTCATTTGTTCAAAAATTCTAGAAAATAGTTTCTGGTCCCCAACTTTAAAAATTTTGTTCTCGAAATAAGACATTATTGGTGTTAAAATGAAGCTTAGTATGTTAACTAAGTACTAGTAAAATATCATACATTTATTCCATCATTTACTATTTTTAATTATCGACTACAAGTTACTGCTCAAAACTAGTATTTATTCAAGTACAAAGTTTTCATCAACTAACTTCAAATAAATACAATCCACAACTTGTTCTCAACATAACCATACAAACATACTATAACATTATCCTCTAATCTTCACCTCACATGCTTGATGGTCCTACTGTATGGAGTGAGATTTATGGGAAAATCTCAGTAGCAAATAGTACTAAAAATATAGGCATTAATGCTTAGTATTTGTCCTTGCTTGTATTGTGCATTATTAAAGAATGTGATTGTGTTAACATAATGTATTATGCATGCTTCCATTTAACATATGAAATACAATTAGCCAAAGTAATCATAGCATAGAGCTTTAACAATGACATATGAATAACATCAATCAATCAAGCCATAACACAATCAACCATACAAGTTTAGATAAGTTTACTACCTTGATTCTTTACTTTTTTGTTATCCTCTTTCTTTGACACCTTTCCTTGATGTAAAATTGTCTTCTTGCTCATACAAACAAATCCTATCATTGTGTTATCATATAGATGCATTATCATCCACTCATTCATGAACTAACTCAATTATCACTACAGAGTATTAATCTTGGTTATTAAATAAGGAAAATTTTCCTAATTCCTTATAATTAGCTTGGCCTTTGAATCAATTGATGTCTTGAATTTATCCTACACCATTTGTCCTTCTAAATCTATTTATTAACTTTATTTCCAAATTTTAGCAGCTGCAACTTATTCTAGATAGAACCAAAATGCTTCTTTTTTCCTTTTAGCCCATTACAAGTCACAAGGATGAAAGAAAATTGAGAAGAACTCCTGAGTAAAAGAGAGGTTAAGTGAAGCTTTGATAAGTATGATGGACTATGGAACATAGTGTTGGAGAATTATCTGATGAGTTATCAATAAAAGGAGTAATTAACCCTGTAATTTAGTTCATTGGTTGAAGTCTTTTAGAAGAATTATAGTTGATCTTAACATGATTAACAAGGGAGTGATATCACAAAATCTGATAGTTCTTAAAAAGGCTTAGGATGACAGTAGGAGATTCAGAATCATGAAAGAACCTAGCCTAAGGACAGGATAATGTGAATCATGAAGAAGAATAAGGCAACTTGATACGTTTATGATAAGACAATCACCAAGGATAAGGTGTTGGCTAACTCATGCAGAGAGAGTATCCATAGTATTTGTAGCTAGCCTTTAGACTAAACTTAGTGTCTCTTAAATGAAGATGTAGTCCAAAGTTCAAATATGAGTATTGGAATTCGAAAGATTGTAAGTGTATGCCTGAGGAACAAAAGAGAGAACCCCATATGTCTTAAGAATAGGCAAATGAGTAGATAGATCTTCTAGATGATGATGAAGAGATTAAAATATAATTTTATGAACAGAGATTAAGAATAGAGAAGAGGGTCTAAGACAGAGTAAAGTTAGAATACAATTTTATAAGAAAAAGTAGTTACGGCCCAGCCATATGAATAGTAACCTAGCCCTAACTCAATAGTACATTTAATTAAAAGTGCTGAGACTAGAAAATTACAAAGATAGGTGACCCATTAGGAAGCACATTGTTGAGTCACAAAGTTAGAAAGATGTTCTATAATAATGAGAAAGAATAGCATAAAAGAAAGAAAGAATAAGATGAGCATATAAGAGAATAAGTAGAGAATAGTATAAGTGCTCAATAGAGAGAAAATAAGGGACACTAGTATTCTCTTGTATCAGTTTCAAAGAGAGGAATTGTATAGAAAGAAAGAGATTGTTAGATAGAAAGTATCTTAAATATGATGAGAATAGTTATGAAAAGTCATAAAGAGTTAGAAAAGGAAAGGGATTAGAGACCGTATATTAGATGCAAGTATAGAAGATCTGAAAGAAAATATTAAAGTATAGATTTATGTCAGGAGGAAGTTACAAAGGCTTAAGAGTAAGATCCTCCCTAAAAGATGGCAAAGCTATAAGTCGAAGAGGATTCCAGAATGCGGAAAGAAAAGTGTAAGGAAAGATTTATAATGTGTAATGAGAAATATGCAAGAAGCAAGAAAAGATGCATAATAGGAGATATGTAATGAGAAGTATCATGTATGACAGAGACCCTAGAATTACATCAAATTTCTAGAAGTTTTTGTATGAAAGAAATGGACACTACTCACAAGTTCAGTATAGTGAGTCGTCCATAAATGAATAGATGCATAACAAGCCCAAGAGCAAGTCTTAGAGCTCAAGTCAATTTTAGATAATTTATGAATTTTAAAAAGAAAAAAATTAAAGAAAATCAAGAGATAAGATGAGTTGGCTTGTGAGTTGTCCTTATAGGACCCACACCAAGGACACATGGTACCAAATACTAGGAAGAAAGGGTTATCCCATGTGCTGAAATTTACTAAAATAATATAAGAATTAAGTTAATGAAGATTAAGGAATTAAGTAACCAATGAGATTTAAGATTAAGACATTGTAATAATTAGTTGAATGAGGGATATTTTAGTCCCTAACCCCTTGAAATTTCACTATAAATACCCTCCATTATCTTCAATTTTGTGCTCCCAAGGACCAAGATGAAACTATGCCAAAATTTCCACTTAAACCTATAGGAAAAGCAAGAACAAGGAGCTTAAGTGATTGCTTGCAATGTATCAAGGTAAGTTATTGATCCTAGCTTATTTGTCTTTAATTTGGAGGCTTGAACCTAGGTTTTTATGTAAAGGAAAATGACATTTCCACCATGGTATGCTTGCTGTCAAAAATCTAGAAATTTAGAGGGAAGAAGAAATTGAAGTTAGAACTATGTATTTAGCGCTTAAACCAAGTTAGTTTGGATGTTTGGTTATAGAATTAAATTGTAATTCTTGACTTTGCCTTTCTTGAGGCCATTCAGCCAGTGTTGTTTTGGATAGGAGGAGATTGATTGTCAATGATCTAATGCTTTCATTAAATTTAAATGATGATTTTGTGTAGGATTTGATAGGATTGGAACCTTAGAAGTATTGAAATTGGAAAAAGGAAGTTTTTAAACCCTTTCTATTATTATTCATACATATGAATAGTAATTTAAATTTAATGATTTTGATGTTTCAAATGGTTTTAAAATAAAAAATTGTGTGGGTAAAAGTAGAGAAACAAGTATTGGAAGCATTGGAATCAAAATGAGAATTTTTTAAAGAAAAGGTAAGTTTTCGGTTATGTTCATAACAATGTACAACTTCTGGAAGTTGGAAATTCTGGGTTCATAAATGGATTTAGAAGGCCAAATTGTGAAGGGTAAAGTCAAGACATCAATTGATTCAAAGACAAAGCTAATTAATAAAGATTAAGGAAAGTTACTTTATAAATTCAATGTTCAAGGAAGTTAGATTGTAATGACTGAATGATAATGCAATGTTCAGATTTTGTTTGTGTGCTCAAAGAGAGAAGCCACACATCAAAGAGAAGTAAGAAGCAATAGGTAAAGAGAAAGGAAAAGGAAAACAATGAGTAAAAGGTTGTTTCTGCCTGCATATATTATGATGCATATATTTTGACAAATTTTGCTTTTTGATCAATTTGTTTTGGATATACCAATTAATTCATAATGTTTTAGATTGAAAGATCAAAGTCTGTCAAAGTTTTTGAAAATCTTTTAGAAGAATAGTTGGATTTATCAAAGTGTTTATCGAAAAGATGCCTTATCAAAAAGAGTTTCAATAATATCTAACATTGTATATTGAAATAGATTGATTCGTATTGAGTAGTACTTTAATAAGAAGCCTTATCAAAATGTCATTTGAAAAACAACCTTTTGATAACATATGCTTTCAAACTTATCAAAAATATTCATTGAGAAAACTCTTTCCAAACCATTAAGAATATCATCAGATTATCCAAGTATTCTTAGATAAATAGGCTTATTGAATATTTTATTGATAACTGCTTGAATAATAGACTTTCAGACTTTCTTTAATATTTAATATTTTCTCAAATGCTATGTAATATATTTTAGAAACAAGATTTCATAAGATCATTTATCAAAGCAAGCCATTCTTCAAATCATTAAGAGTTTCAGAAAATTGAATTTTCTCTATTTTAATAAATATAAATAGACTTCACAAAATTTCAAAAACTAAGTTTCTACTTATATCTTTATGAAAGTTTTTATCGATTAATACTTCGATAAATGAAGTTTGAAACACACTTCATAATAATTTGTTCTTATTTATTGAACAAGTATCAATAAATTACTTAATCGTTAAATACTTTGATAAATTCCTTTGAGAATAGACTGGATTTCAGAAACTAAGTTAACAAACTGTATTTATCAAAGTCTTTATTAATAAATGCATTTATCGATCAATCCTTCAATAAATACTTTTGTAGAAACTATTTTCACATGTTTTTACAAACCAAGTTTAAATGCTTTTATCGAAGTTTGTATTGATAAGTTTCCTTATTGAACAAAGCTTTAAAAATTTCCTTTTGGAAAATACTTTTCCATAAAATAATTTTATTTTCAATTATCGAAGGGCTTATCGATAAACACTCCTATCGATAAGCTTATAAAAAAATAAGCTGTTGCAAAATAGTTTTGAAACACATTATCAAAATCATTTCTCGATATCAAAACATGGAATGTAACATTTCTCTCCCTTTTTAATGATGGTAAAACACAATATAATAGCAAGATTGTTGAAATCATGAATTAAGTACAGCAATGAATCACAACTTGTTAATATGGTAGTAATAGTACAGTAAACAATTTTCATTTGAGATAAACTTGAAATGTCAGTGCAAGAAGATGATTAACAACATTCAAAAATGTCAATTCCTCTTCCCTTTTTTGACATCATTAAAAAGAAGCAATTAAGGAGCAAAGGGAGCAAAATATTATGGTTGCAAAGTTGAAGGAGTTAATGAAGGTTCATTTGGGGTAGAAGGTGCAGAAGGTCTAGGAGTAGAGGGAGGATTTGGTGAGGCCAAGAGTTCATCTATGGAGAAAATGGTTTTGGAATTGTCAAGTTTAGTCCCCAAGCTAACCACTTGTTGACTTAATGCCTTAAGTGCTTGATTGTGCAAATCCATGATATGAATGAGAGGCCCAACTTGATTCTTGATAACATCATTAGCTTTAGTACATTCAAAAATGATCTTGTTCTCAAAAGAATGTCCAAACTCATTGAGCAAGTAAGAAATGCCTTGAAATGAAGCTTAAGTACATTCTTAAACTTGAGCCAACATTCTTTCTTTAAAACTCATCAGTAATTGTTGCACTACATGATGTGCAATAACGTGGGCAAAGGAAGGAGTAGATGGTTGAGGAGGTCTTGCTGATGATTGAGCCTTATACTAACGCCTTGAGGTTGACACAGGTTACTTTTCCTTATGAGCTTGCTTGCCTCCATATGGCAAGGGTAGGTAATATGATCCTCATTCTATGTGTGATAGCTTAAACCAATTACACACCTCTTTAACTTAGAAACATGAATTTTCAAGAAAATGTTTATCAGGTACTATTCACTAGTAATGTTCCTTTGGTAATCCATAGTACATACCTAAATTTTAAAAATTCATAATTAAATATACAAAAATTGAAATGGAGTGGTTCCAATTTATAATGAAAGCTCTTTCATTGAAATTTGAATGTAAAATACAAAATTGAGGTTTCATTGTCTAAATTAAATTAGTTTATTCATTAAAGAATACTGTTAATTTGGTAAAATCTAGAAGTTCCAGTTTCTTTGCCTTAATTTCAAAAATTCATTTCTCCTTGCTCACTTATCCAAATGAAATGTGTTGCATATGAATTTAAATCTCAAGATGTTCTCTTTAAGCTCATAATATTTCATAGAAAAATTCATTTATTTACTATATGAAATTAGTACTTGAACGTCACTACTTCCAATCGCTCACTTTATCTCAATTCCATATTTTATCTCCAATCTGGTACTGATCTAATCAGTTTCACAAAACCTATACTGTTTTATATTTCTAATTTTTATAATATGCCATAATATATATTATATCCAGCATCCAAATTTTTCCTACCATTGAAATTGTTAGATTGAGTATTTATCTACTTACCGTCCCTTAGAAAATGACTGAAATGCCTTTGGTTCACTATCTTATATTAGATTAGCCCTAAGGGTATAATTGTCATTTTACACCTCTTTACTTCTTATCAGGGTATATATTGACTCTAACTAATCACCGTTGTACTTTCCTGGACATTTTTTACCTATAAAAAATGACCAAAATGCCCTCCATCCACTCTTGTTCATTATTACAACACAATAGCGTTTTCGTAATTTCATACTTTTTCTGGGTTCCTCGGGACACTAGCCCACATAACTGTTCAAATGTTTTATTGGGCCTTCGGGATGCCATTTTAGGCCACCATATGGGTCAAATACCTTTATGGCTCAATTCCAAATAAACCTCTTTTGAAATTATTTATCGGGTATATAATTTGACTATAAATTCCATTAAAAATTTTACATAACTCCTTTTTAAGTTTTGTTTGCTTTATAAATTCTCATATTAATTATAAGAATTTACCGTAGGATTTTATTTGATTCTAAGGTCCAAAAAATATAGACTACTTTTTCCTATCTTAAAAAATTTATAACAATTTTTGAGGACCTCAAATCAAACTTCTGTGTTGCGTTGAACTGATCAGAATAATTTTATCTATTTATTGATAAAATTTAGGATTAAACTATTTTTGGGCAGTTTTAGGCTTTTTCTGGCTCAACTTCTCCACAATTACAATTTTATCCCTTGAACTTTTGCTAAATTATATTTAGGTCCTCAAACTTTTTGAAATTACACTTATTGGCCTGACATATATGTCTACATTTTATTTTGGCCCACAAACTTTTCTAAATTTCACCTAGGTCCTTGAACTTTCTATTATTTATAATTTAATCCCTCTTGTTTCCATACATGACAACATTTTCCTTAGAGCATCTCATTTATATTATATACAAACTGTACATATATATCAGATAAGAAAATTGGGGATATGACATTTCTCTCCCCCTTAAAAAAAATTTTGTCCTTAAAATTTACAATATCTACATACTAAGGAAATAACTTAAGATATATCTCCTTTATTTTTTCTTCTGCTTATATGTAGCTTCATTCTCAGTTAATCCTTTCGAGACCACTTTGACTAACCAAATTTGTTTATTTTGTAGCTACTTAACCTTTCAATCAATAATTCATACTGGTTTAACTTTATAGGTAAGGTCATCTCGTAATGTGATATCATATTGTTCAATCAAATGTGATTAGTCTAGAACATACTTCTTCAATTGGGAAACATGAAATATATCATGCATTTGACTGAGATTTGAGGGAAGCGCTAACTTATAAGCCATCGACCTTATCTTTGAGAGAATATGAAATAGTCCTATGTATCTGGTATGCAACTTCTTCACCATGATTGATCGCCCAGCTCCTATAGTTGGAGTCAACTTAAGAAATACATGTTCCCTTTTTCAAACTCTAATAGTTTTCTTTTAACATCAGCATAACTTTTCTATCTACTTTTAGTCATCAACAATATTTTTCTGTTCATATCAATCTGTGCTATATTTTGATCTACTATATTATGACTAAGCATTCTTCTTTCACTCAACTCTAACCAGTATAATGGAGATCTACACTTACATCCATATAGTGCTTCAAATGGGGCCATATGAATACTAGTATGATAACTATTGTTATATGCAAATTCTATTAGTGGTAGATGGACATCCTAACTCCCTTTAAAATCTAAAACATAAGCTTTTAACATAACTTCTAATGTTTGGATTTAGTATTAGCATGATAAGCTGTGCAAAACCTGAGAGTAGTGCCTATCTCTTTATACAAAGCTCTCCATAAATTAGATGTAAATATAGGGTCTCTATCAGATACGATCCTACTTGAGACATCGTGTAGTCTAACTGTAATGACCCTAATAAATAAATAGGTAAATATTACATTTTAACGAAGTATATATATATATATATATATATTATTTCTTACAGTATTTTCATAAAAGGATATAAATAGTTGAGTGGTTGGGGACAGAGGAGTTGAGTAAGGGTCCCCTGTTCGAATCCCAGCTTAAGCCAGATTAGGACTTTTTTTAATTTTCAAGCACGTAAAATTACCAACATACTCCTCTGCTTATTTCAGTCTCTGTACACCTATTCTTTCTCTATTATTCTTTGGAAGTAGGGAAGGGGAAAATTTAGAGAAGATGCGAGATACCTGGGCAATATAGCTACTGTAACCTATCGTCCTCCACCACCTGAGCTACTATTTTCGGTGTGAGTGGCTTCGTCATTCGCTATGTTCTTTTGGGACTTTTGGATCTCGGCAAGTAGTAGGAAGTCCTCTCTCCTTCCATTTTTGTCAGCTGAGGTCATGAGTAGCAGAAGAGGAAAATCTGGTGAGGCTTCATGACCGTGGACTGAGAATCCACGGCTATTGTGAGTTTTCTCTACTACTGTCGACTAAGTGGCGCACGAGTGTCACTGTCTCATTGGGCATCATCTTCCTCAGAGTGAGAGTGAAGGGAGGAACATTGTGAGATTATTGGTAGTTGAGAAGGAGCATTGGTCATTTATGTGACTAAATCAAGTCTCTATTGGTCCTTTGTGGACACGACACTGTCACTGTAAATGTCATATTGTTGTTGCAATCTCCATCTTCCTCCTCTATTTTGATCATTTACATAGTGTAGCTTCACCGTTATTGTTCTTAGTGATTATAGGTTTCCTTCTGTTTGACTCTATCTTTCCCGTCATAGCAGGAAATTTCTGTTATCAATGGATCAAGAGTTATGGTTACAGGATGATCTTCATTGCTCTATCTTTTAAGGTGCTACTTTAGTGTAAGTCAAGATTGATTTATTCATTTCCTTCTCTTCTGATCAATGTTCCTGGTGGTTAAATGAATAATGGTTGTCATTCTCTGCTTTCTGAGTCTAGGAAGGAAATGAAGGTGATGGAATATTTGGTGCAAGGATGGTGGAATTTATGTTAGGTTAAAACTATGTGTGGTAAGTTTTACATCTCTTCCTCTTATTTAATTATTGTTAGTGATGGTTGCAAAGTTGAATTTCTGTGTTCCCTGTTGTCGAGAGCCTGAAGGACATTGATGGTGGAAGAGTGAATAAGAGAAGGTTGTGTGTGTGCTGTGATGCTTGTGTCTAGACAGCTTGTGTGTGTGTATATGCGTGGAGTTATTGACTTGAAGGATAGATGTATGCATATATATTTGTGGGTTATTTGAATTGTGTCCCTCTATTGGTTGTGTGAGTGTCACTACTATGGGGAAGAGTTTAGATGTTACTACTATAGGTGTATGTATATACATATATATATGCTGTTCTGGCTTGATATATTTATGATGTTGAGGTTCATGGTTCATAGAATTGTGCTGCTATTTTATAAGTTAATTATTGGAATTGAAGGATAAGGAAAATTATTGGAATGGTTAAGTGTTAATAAGTATGTATGGAATTATGTTGGTTGTGTTAAATAATTAATACTTGGTACAGGAGAGAGGAATTTCATTCATTGATAGGATTTTTGTCCTTCATTTTTTGTTCTGAAGAGACAACATATGAAGAGAGGAAACTTTCCATGTTCGAAATCACTAACATCTTAGCTTAATGGAATGATTGGATTAATAATATAATAGTTAATTTGTTAAATTATTCTTCTATTTGATTAAGATTATACTTTTCTTTGAGGCTTAGAGTGTAAAGGGGATGAAGGATAGTTATTGATGGTATGTTTTATTTTGGGAAATTTACGGAAATAAAGGCAGAATGATATTCTGAAGCTAAGAGCAAGAGTAAGTTATATTGGAGCATTACATGTGAGTGAATAACATCCCCTAAAAATTATATTTTTATAATAACTTATTATTGATATAAATTCATGGCTTTAATTGTTAGAAATGATTTTTCTTTCAATTGGATTATTTAGTGATCAAGTTCATGTGAGAAAATGAACAAAGAGAGTTTTGGAAAAAGATTGTTATAAATGTTATATTGAGTCGATTTTATCGATAAAACATTCTTATGTGAATTCCATAATTTGAATAATTGTTTCATGCTGGAGTTTTGAAATTTTGAAGTATTCTTAATGAAGATTATTACTTTAGAAAGGACTGAATACAAAAAGCTGGTTACTAACAGCAGCACTATTAGTCCTTGGTGTACCATGGTTAAACCTAAGCTCGATGGATATTCGTGAGTCTAGTACTCACGCTAGTTAGTTGTGGGATTTATTCTCGCACCTTTTTCTCGTAGGTCTTGTACCTGCACTTATTTTTGTGGCCTTGTGCTACGCTAGGTTATTTACCCTCATGGATTGCGTGTCCGTGCCATTTTTTGTGGCCTTGAGCCACTCCGGATTGGTTAGTTACCCTCGTGGATTCTGTGTCCACGCCTATTTTCCTTCTGTTGAAGTCCAACTAAAAAAGGATTGATTTGAAATGATTGTCTCAAATGGTTTTCCTAAAATAAAATGTTTACCGAAATATTTGAATTGAATTACAAAATGTCATGATTTACATTTAAACATGTTGAAATTGTTTATTTTCGCCTTTTAAATTATATTTTTGTGTTGTTATTATGAGTAAATTATTTTGGCTTCATATAGTGTAGTTGACCTTATTCTTCCAGCTGAGCGTTGAAGAGCCTTATGTCCAGTTCGAAGCATTATTTTTGGCATATCTATTTATAATATAATTATAAATTCATGAAATACTTGTATTATTTTGTTTTTAGCTTAGACGCTCCACCCAGTTTATAGATAAGATTATAGTTATTTTGGAAACATCTACAGGTGATTGGAAAGCTTCACAATCTATTGTAGGATTGTTGGAAGGTTGGTTATACAAAGATGATCATGCCAAAATACCTACAGATGAATTGCCTTTTTGATTTAAAATGTAATATATTATGATTATTACTTTAAACATTTTATTTAAAGTTTTAGGCCTAAGGAATATGAATTTATTGATATTCTATGCCAGTCACAGTTCAAATTTTGGGACGTGACAATTTGGTATCAGAGCAAAGGTCTTCTATAATGAAGTAGAGTAGGGATGCTTCAGTGGGGTTTCAATTATCATTACAAACTCAGGCATAATTATAGTTGAGGCATCATTGAAGGTCTTTTTAGGAAAGTTAAAAGTGTTTTCCTTTCTTATAGTTTTTAAAATGTATTTCCCTTGAAATTGAATATTTTCTATATTTTGTGTATAGCTTAATGCCGCCTAGATACTACCAGCTGGAAGAAGCTCTAGGAGTGATAGGGATTTGGATAGAGGCTCTGTTCAACAAAGTGACTTGCCCCTAGAGGCAGAGGATAGGGTAGTAGGGGAGCTAGGATTAGGGGAGGTCGACCCCTTAGACCTCTTCAAGAGATCCTATATGAAGCTGAACCATCTAATCCACAATCCCTAAAAATCTTCACACCATCCAGACACGAGACTCGAGAAGAGACATACCATGTTATGGAAGAAGATAATATAGCAGTCAAGTTATCAGAATTCATTATGCTAGATCCTCCTAAGTTCACAAGTTTTAATTCTCAAGAGGAACCTATGGAATTTTTGGAGGGTACTGAGAAGAGGTGTAGAGCTATGAGATGTCTTGATATTCAATATGTGGAGTTTGCTTTATTCCGATTATAAGGGATAGCTAATGCCTAGAGCAAGACAGTGCTGGGTTTACAAGGAGATAGAGTGTCGTTATTGTCATGGGCTAATTTAAAGGACCTTTTTCTTAAGTGTTATCTTCCCCAAAGTAAAAAGGATGCCACAATCAAGGAGTTCCTATTATTGAAGTGTACATTGGAAATTATAGTAACTGAGTATGACAGGAAGTTTATAGAGCTTTCTTCTTATGCATCGGCATGGATTCCTTCAAAGAAGGATAGGATTGGCAGGTTCATTCAGGGATTGCTGATATATATACATGATGCTGTGGCCCCTATGTTGAATCATTTTGCTTCCTATGCTAATGTGGTTGATTGTGCTTTGAGAATTGAGAAGAGGCACATTGAAGAAGAAGGAGTTTCTAAGAAGCAGAAGATAGGGGCGAAAAATTCCAATGGTCTTCGTTTAAAGGTAATCGCTCTTAAAGCCAACCTCCATCATTTGCTATGCAGCCAGTGCCTAGATCTTATGTACCCTTTGTGGGTACGACGGATCTGAGACCGAAATTTGGAGGTGATAAACATTAGCCTATGGTGAACTAGTATAATTATTCCAGGTCTACTTGTGCTATGTGTGGGAATTATCATTCAAGAGTCTGTCACAAGGCCACGGGTGCATGTTACGAGTGTGGACAACCTGGTCATATGAAGAGAGAATGTCTGTTTGCTCTATGACACCTTTTGTTTGCATGTCTTAGGGATCATTCGATAGCATTTAGAACCACTTACAAGTCCATTGAAGTTCAATTACAAAATCTAGAATTTTACTATTTATGAGTACTGTTCATATGATAATTCCAATTTAAGTAATGAACTTCAAAAAATCTTAACTAATTCTAGAAAATCGAAATGAAGTAGTTCAAAAAGATGAACAAAGCTAACATATTAAACTTTAAGGGAAAAATAGTTACTTAGACCAATTGACCAGTTAACTGAGTCAACTATGACGTCAATGTTTACTGTTCATTTGGTCAAATTTTTGGAAAACAGTTTCTGGTCCCAAACTTTGAAAATTTTGTTCTCCTTGTATAGACATTGGAATAAGGCATTATTAGTTTCAAAACGAAGCTTGACTTGTTAAATAAATGCTGATAAAATATCATACATTTATTTGATCATTTATTATTTTTAATTACAGCAACTACTGTACCGCTTTTAAGTAAACATTACATACATACATCATATAAGTCATAACATATCATTAGGTACAATCAATTATGACATCTATCTCCTAAATCCTCTTCTTACATCTTCATCTTCTTCCATCTATGAAGAACATGTTGGTTTTGGGGTGACATGGAGGGGATGAGATTTCGGGGGAAATCTTAGTAGTAAACGGAAACTATACAATGTATGCAACTATATGATTGATGTTACTATGTGTGCACTTAATGATCATGCTTGCATAATGATAATTACATGCTTTCATGTCCCTTAATGATAACATATGGCCATATCATAAAAAGAAATAGAACATTACTTAATCATACATGCTTCACATCATCAAAGTAAGTAAACATCACATAAAACATCCAAGCAACATAAGCATACAAGTAAGTTCACTGCCTCATACTCCTTGCTTTCCTTATCCCTTTCCTTTACTTCTTGCTTCCTACTTCTTGATGTGTCACTACCCTCTTTAAGTACCCAAACCAAATTCTAAACATCACATATTCATACATTCATCATGATTAAACTCAATTGGCATATAAGGACATTAAACTTAATAAATTAACCCCTATATTTCTTAATTTGGGGTTAATTGCCTTGTCCTTTGAATTAATTTGTGTCTTGAATTTATCCTACACAATTTCATCTTCTAAATCCATTTATGAACTTAGAATCATGAAATTACATCTCCTTTATGGCTTGCTAGATAGAACCGAAAACATATACATAATTCTTTCAAAAATTCTCATTTTGATTCCAATGCTTCCAATACTTGTTTTTCTACAATTTTTTCATTTTAAAACCATTGGAAGTACCAAAATCATGAAATTCTAATCACTGTTCATGTGTGTGAACAGTACAAAGAAGATTTTAAAATTATAACTTTCAATTCCAATGCTTCCAAGGTTCTAAATCTATCCAATCCTACACAAAATCATCATATAAATACATTGGAAGCATTAGATAATTGAAATTCATTCTTCTTAGTCCAAAATAGACATAGGTTGAATGCCTCCATCAATGATAAAGTCAAGAGCACAACTTAATTCAATAACCAATCATCAAAACCAACTTATCTAAACCTTAATCACCTAGTTCTACTTTTATTTTCTTCTTCCTCCTTCAACTTACAATTTGGACAGCAAGCATACTCTAGGTTTAATGAAATTTTCACCCACTAAAACCTAGGTTTTACCCTTTTAAAACACATCTAAATAAACTAGGAAGGATCACATACCTTGTGCCTTGACTACCTTGATCTCTAAGGGAACCAAGGGCGGACGGTTTTGTGAAGAATAGGAGGGTATTTATAGCCAAAATTTTGGCACCTTGGGTTCATAATGTCCTCACTTTTCCTAATTATTACAATGGCTTAATCTTGAATTTGATTGGTTAGTTTTTGGATTAATTAACCTTAATCATCATTAGGTTAATTCTTATATTAGTTTATTACATTTTAACACATGGGATAATCTTTCTTTCCTCTTCTTGGTTCCATGTGTAAATCTTGTGGGACCTACCAACCCTAATTCTCCTTTATCTTTTTTTTCTTTTTCTAAAAATTTATAAATATTCATTATTGGACTTGGGATCTAAAACAACTTTTGGGACTTATTGGCTGCCCTAGGAAGAAATCTTGTACATTCCTTCGGTCTAATAGCTAATTGGCACAAATTCTAAGGCACTTTCTAATACTGATATTCTTAAATCACCATGATTTTTGAGATAAATGCTAGACACCTATTTTAGTGGTTATGACATTTTTAGAAATTAATTCTAATATAAAATGAATTCTTTGCAAAATCTCATAATTTTTGAAGACCCAGAAGCCTTGATAAAAATTCCCTACATTTCCTTTAACCCTTTATCAGTGTCAAATTTCACCTTAAATTTCATAATTAATTATACAGAACTCCTTTTTGACTTCTATCAATTTCATAAATTCTTATGAGGTCCAGAGGATACTGCAATAATCTCCTCAATTTTTTGGGAGCTTAAATCAAAATTCTGTGTTGCATTAAAATGATCATAATAACTTTCTCTATTTTATGGTAAACTTTAGGACTAAAATGCTTCCGGACAGTTTTTGGTCTTTTCTGGCTCAAATTACCATAATTACCATTTTCCCCCTAACTTTTGGAAATTGCACTTTAGGCCCTCAACTTTTTATAGTTATACTTAATGGACCAAAGCTTATGTCTACTTCTATTTTATACCATGGAACTTTTAAAGTTTTCACTTTAGTCCCTTTCTTTTCCAAAATGACCATTTGAAACTTTCACTAAATGCAATTTAGTCCCTAGACTTTTCTAAATTGCAATTTAGCCCTTTTTGATTTACAACTTTATATCTTCTCTCTTTCTTTGGCTTAACACTTATCTTAATCATTATATTTTCTTCTGATTATCATCCCAATCTCTTCATAACCTCTTTCCTCTATCAGTCTTATATAGCTAGGGAAAATTTGGGATGTTACATGCTCAACCCACTTCAAGTTATGGATCAGCCTTACCTTTTCCCTGCCCTACTTCTTTTACAACCCCGTCTATTGGAGCAACTTCTACCTTGATAGGTAGAGGTACATTAGGAAAACCTTCAGGAAAAAGGGCACAACCTTCTTTAGGGTAAGTCTAGCAAGGGTGTATGCTATGACCAGGCAAGATGCTCAGGCCTTTAATGTTACAGTTACAGGTATTATCACCATATGTTCTTAAAAAGCTTATGCATTGTTTGACCCTAGATCGACATATTCATATGTTTTAGTATATTTTGCTAAAAGTTTGGTAAATATTCTGCCAAACTTGATTGTCCTTTTTTAGTTACTACCTGTCACAAGCTAATTTTTCCCTATCTGTATAATACTAATATTGGAAAGAGGTTTGGAAAGAATTGTGATGATGAGTATAAAGGAAAAATAATGATTAGATAAAAGTATAAAGATGAGGGACTAAAATCAAAAGTTTAAAAGTTTTATGGTGCAAAGTGTGAAGTAGACAAAAACTTTAGGTCATTAAGTGTAATTATGAAAAGTTGAGGGCCTAAAGTGTAATTTTCAAAAGTTCAAGGGTAAATTGATAATTATTGAAAGTTGAGCCAAAAGGCCCAGATCATATTAGTCCCACATTTTCCTAATAGATAGAGAAAATTATTCTAATCAGTTTGACGCAACACAACATTTTAATTTGAGGTCCCAAAAATTTATATTAATTTATAAAGAAAGAGAAATTAATACAGTATCCTCTAGACCTTAGAATAAGATGAAATTTGGTAATAAATTATTATGAATAATATGATAATTTATGAAACTAACAGAGCTCAAAAAGGAGTTTTGTAGAATTTATTGTAGAATTTACAATGGATTAAAATACCCGATAAATATGTTCATGGGGAATTTCTCAGGAGTTGAGCCCATGAAGGTAGTAGATCATGTAGAGGGCCTAAAATGGCATCTTATAGGCTTAGTAATATTTCCAGATAAGTATGTGGGCTAGGGCTAATAAAGATTCAGAAAAATATAAAATTATGAATTTGCCATTAAGTATGCCACTGTGTTGTGTCATTGAGTCAGAGTCAGACGAAGGGTATTTTGGTCATTTAACTAAGGTTAGACATTCAAGGATAGTTCCCAGAATAGTTGATCAAGGTTAGGGAATACTCTGATGATGTGTGAAAAGACGATAATGCCCTTGAGATAGTAAAGTAAATAAAGAAGAACAAAGGGTGTTTTATTAATCTACCAAGGGATCTATAAGTAAGTTGTTGAGACCCAGTATAAGAATGTCAATGATAGGAAGAATTTGGATACTGGATTTAAGGTCAGAAAGCATATTGTGGAATCTCAAAAAAATTATAGTCAGAAAATAATTTGGTTTTTGGGAAATCGAATTGAATAGGTACCGGATTAGACTAAATTTTTTCCAGATGCTTCCTCCCTTTGTAATTTTATCACATGGCTTTGAGGTGTGCTTTTATGATGTCATGGATGCTTTCATCTCATTGGCTTCTAGGGCAAGCTAATCCAAGATCAAATATGAGCCATTAGATCAAATAGTGCACAAAGTGATCTTGGCCATTCATTTTCCATGGAATTTTCCTATAACTACCCCCATTTTTCTGTACAAAAACATGGACCTTGGAACCCTTGAGGAGGTGCTACTCAAATGAAGAGTCAAGTCAAGACAAAGAAGATTCAAGGTACTAAAGTTCAAGCTAGCTAGAGATTAAGGTAAGTGATCTATTGTAGTTTGTTTTCTTTGATTTTGGGACTTGAACTTAGGATTTTCATGGAAGAAAGTTGAGTTTTCTCTAAGGTGTATATGCTGTCCAAAACCTTAGATGAAAGGAGAAAGAAGAAATCAAAGTTAGAGATATGTGATTAAAGCTTAAACAAGCTAGTTAGGTGATTGGTTATTGAATCAAATTGAAATTCCTGACTTTACCATGGTTGAACCACTTTGGCTCTACACTATTCATGATAGAAGGAGATGGCATTCAATGGTCTAATGCTTCCATTGAATTCATATGATGATTTTGTGTAGGATTGGATAGGCTTTGAAACATGGAAGTATTGGAATTCCAAATTATAGTTTTTGAAGTTCTTCTCTATTACTGTTCACTCACATGAAGATTGATTGGAATTTCATGATTTTGATGTTTCCAATAGTTTTAAAATGAAAATTTGTGTGGGATAAAGAAGGGAAATAAGTATGGGAAGCATTAGAATCAATATGAGCATTTTTAGAAGAATTATGCATATTTTTCAAATCTGTATAGAACAGTACATAGGAGCTATAATTTCATGATTCAAAGCTTATAAATGGATTCCAAAGGTGGAATTGTGTAGGGTAAAGTTAAGACATCAATTGGTTCAAAGGCTAAGTCAATTAGTAAAGAGCAAAGGAAGTTATGTTAGTTAAAGTGAGTTTAATGTCTAAGGAAGTTAGATTGTAATGGATGGATGATTGTGTGATGTTAGGATTTGATGGTGGACTCCAAGGAGGTAGCCACATATCTAAGAGAAGTGAGAAGAAAGAGGCAAGGTTAAAGTGAAAGAAATCAAGCAAGTGAGGTAGTAAACTTATCATAAACATGTATGAATGTTATGCTTGGTTGTGCTATGGCTTGGTTGAATTGTGTTGCATATGTGTTTATGATTGAAGCTCTATTTCTATGATTACTTTGGCCAATTGTATTTCATATGTTACATGGAAGCATGCACATTACACAATGTTAAAACTTTCACAAGTAAGCACAAGTATTTACATTAATGCATGCATTGTTTAGTACCATTTGCTACTGAGATTTCCCATAACTCTCACCCCTTCCATGTAATCCCAATCCCAACAGGCTTATTAATGATGAAAGAAGATGAAGAAGCATGAGGAGAAATTAAGGATTGGATAATGTAAATGTTATATGATGAATGTATAAATTGTTGCAAGTAATGATGTTATACGACATGTTTGAGACACAATGCTCATGATGTTATGAAAATTAGTAAATGATGCGATAAATGTATGAAATTTTATATACATTTAGTTAACATGTAAAGCTTCATTTTGACACCAAGAACACCTTATTTTGATCTCTATACCAAGAGAACGAATTTTCCAAAGTAAGGGACCATAATCTGCTTTCAGGATTTTTGACCAAATAAATAGTAATATTTGATGAATAAACTGTATTAATTGGCTAAGTATTTGGTCAGGAAATTATTTTTTCTTAGATTTCAAGATGTTATCTTCACGTATCTTTTTGAACCACTTCATTTTGATTTTTCTAGAATTAATTATGATTTTTTAAAGTTTATCGCTGAATATGGAATAACATATGAACAGTAACTCGAGCAGAGTAAAAATTCTAGATTTAGCTAATGGACTTTCAAGGTATTGTAAGTGATTCTAAATGCTACTAGATGGTCCCTAATATGTACAAAAGTAAGGATGTTTCATTACCTTTGTTAGTTTCACAGGTGTATAAATCTTGTGAAGTGTCTTTTGAGGGTAGAGAAAGTCTTGTTGATTTAATGATTATGGACACGATTGACTTTGATGTGATAAATGTCACATCCTTACTTTTAACCTCAATTATACTCCATTAGAAGTTATTAGAACCAATTACATTATCATTTTCTTTGAAAACATCCATTTCCAAAATATTTGCTTTTGGAGACTATTCACTTTTACTGTTCATTTGGTAATTCCAGAAAATATATCCTACTTTGAAAATTCATAATTAATTGTAGAAAAATTAAATTAATGTGGTTCTAATTCTAATGAAAACTATTTCATAAATATTTGAGGAAAAAATATGAAATTGAGGTTCTCTTGTTCACACGAAATCAATTTATTGGTTAAAAATCACTATTCATTTGGTAAAATCTGGAAGTTCCAGTTTCTTTGCCTTAATTTTAAAAATTTATTTCTCTTTGGTTACTTATCAAAATGAATAGTGTTACTATGGAATTAAATCTCTAGATGTCCTATTTAATTTCACCAAATTTCATAGAAAACTTCGTTCATTTGATATATAAAATCATCGCGTGAACGTCACTGACTCTAATCGTTTACTTTATCTCAATTCCAGATTTTAGTTCCAACTTTGGAAAATCATAACAATTCGGTTACTTATCCAATTAAGGAGTTCTTGGTGTCCATTTAAATCTCTGTATCTTATCTACCCTCATGCAAAATTTCAGACTAAAACCCGTCGATTTACACATCAAAATCATCATCACATTACCACAGCCTCATAATAGAGTTACAGAAACATACACCATGCATGCTAGCATATCATCCCATAGTGTCATGTGAGTCATATAAATTATTATACAAACTTAATCATTAACATTTACTCTCTTCCCTTGAGAGGATCCAGCACCTAAAACATAGTTATGCATGTGGAAGGAATGAGATTTCATGGAAATCCCAATAGCAAGTTACACAAACTATAATGTCATGCATGAATAATTGAATGCTTAACATGTTATCATGTGATGGGAGCTACTTCATAATGGTACATAAGCAAACTCTAACATACATATTATCATGACATAACTTGCAAGGAGTTGCAATCATTCATACTTCATCATAACATGATGACATAAGCACAAGCTCAACCAAGCATCATAATCAACAAGCAAGCAAAACAATTAACCAAACATGAGTTCTAGTTAGGTATCCTTGCTACCTCTTAGCTATCTTGGTCAACACCTTCTTGGAATGATTTTCTTCCTTCACAAATGTCAAAACCTAGCCATTACAAAATAATATCAAGTTACAATTCAACTTGAAATCAAATCCAAGACTAGGTTTTCACTAACTTGCTTTCTTTCTCCCTTTTATGTTTCATACTTCCACCTTTCCAAAATAAATTCTCATAGTTCATTTACACATAATTTTTTCATGTAGAATCCAAATATGAAATCAGAATTTCCAAAATCAAGTCATGCCACTTGCTACAGTACCAAACCAAATGCATGCTCTTGTTTTCCAAAAATTCACATTTTGATTCCATTGCTTCAAATACTTGTTCTCCTACTTTATCCCCACACAATTTTCCATTTTAAACTCATTGGAAGCATCAACATCATGAAATTCCATTATATGAACAGTTTCACACACAGTACCAGCAAGAACACAAAACCCTAAATCCAAACATACTTGAATTCCCATGCTTATACCACTTGATTCTGGCTTGTTTAAGCTTGTCTAAACTATCCATGACATAAAACTCATATTTTAACCATATATAAGCAGCACTTCCAGCAGCAACCATAAGGTAAATATAGCATGAAAACCCCTTAAAACCATGAGCTAACCTTCTAGAACAAAGCTCAAGACCAAGGGAGATGATTACCTTGCTCGTTACTTCACTTTGATTGCTTCTTTCTTGGCTAAATGGAAATTTTGCAAGAGTTTCCCTATGGTTCACCATGCATGCTAAAGTGATCTGAATAGGGGGTATTTATAGAGAAATTTGGGTTGAAATGGATGGCCAATATTGATTTGGTTACTATTTGATCCAAAGGCTCACATTTAATCTTGGATTTAACTTTTTCTAAAAAGAATAATTATGACATCATGTGGGACATCTCATGGGACACCTCATGGGGGTATGTGGTGTGCTCATAGTGTAAGGAAGCTTCTAGAAAAATTCTAGTCTAATCCGGTACCGATCGGAGCAGTTTCACAACAACCGGACTATTTTTTGTTCCTAATTTTTTATAACATACCAGCATATGTATTATATCCTGTAAATTAATGTCTAGGATTATCATACCATTGAAAATGTTAGAATGAGTATTTATCTGCCATCCATCCCTTGAAAAATGACCAAAATACCCTTGATGTCCTTTCTTACACTGTACTGACCCTAAGGGCATAATTGTCATTTCACCCCTCTTGTACTGCCTTATGGCATATACTGGCTCTAAATAATCACATTTATACTATGTGCCACGTTTTTGGCCTATCCAGAATGACCAAAATGATTTCCATCCACTACTGGTACAGTATGGGCATCTAGGGGCATTTTCGTAAATTTACACTTTTCCTGGACTGCTCTAGTCTCTGGCCCACATAATTGTCCGGTCACCTTACTGGGATCATGATGGCACCATTTGGGCCTTATGATAGGCTTATTGCCTGTATTGCCTTTATGGCCCAATTCACTTTACAACTCTCCCGATCTTATTTATCGGGTATTTTATTTCACTGAAAAATCTGGTATAGCTTCTACAGGATTCCTTTTCTAATTCTGTCAATTTTATATAATATATGAATTTCCTATAAAGTCTCATATGATTTTGAGATCTGAAAAATACTGTAATAATTCCTTCCGACTTCAGGAATTTATATAAATTAATCGGGACCTCAAATCAAAATTCTGTGTTGCGTTAAACTGACTGGAATATTCTTGTCTACCTACTGGTAAAATTTGGGTATGATATGATTCCGGGCATTTTTGGCCTGTTTTGGCTCAACTTTTCCATATTTACATTTAGATCCCTTAACTTTTGAATAATTGCACTTTAGTCCCTGAACTTTTCATTAATTGCATTTAGGTCCCTCCTTTTATTTCTACTTCAACTTGTTGTCTTCAAACTTTTCAATTTGTGTTTTGGTCCCTATTCTTTCCTTAGTTATTAATCCTTCCCTTTCCTTTCTCAATCTGATACAGTTTATTCCAAGAATCTTATATCCATTGCAAATAAACTGTACTGCTACATCAAGTCAGAAAATTGGGGATATGACAATATTAGCCATGGATTAATTAGCCTCTTGTTATGCTACTGTTGATTGCCACTTGAAAATGGTGAAATTTAATATTCTAGGTGAATCTCCTTTTGTATTACAAGGGAATGAAGTATAAAAGGCCAACTAACTTGATTTATGCTTTAAAAGCTCAACGATTATTAATAAAGGGTTGTCATGGATTTTTGGCTGTAGTAAAAGATATGGATAAGCCTACTGCTGGCTTAGATCAAATTTTAGTTGTTCGAGAATTTCCTGCCGTCTTTCTGGAGAAATTGCCTAGTTTACCTCCAAATAGAGAAATAGAAATTAGTATTGATGTCATTCCTGCCACTCAACGAATTTCTATTCTGCCTTATAGGATGGCGCCCTTAGAGTTAAGGGAATTAAAGATTCAGCTGCAAGAACTGATAGACAAGGGGTTTATTAGATCCAGTACTTCTCTATAGGGTGCACCAATATTGTTTGTGAAAAAGAAAGATGGGTCTTTTGTCTTTGAGGTTGTAAATTGATTATCAACAACTTAATAAAGTGACAGTAAAGAATAAGTACCCGTTATCGCGCATTGATGACCTTTTTGATCAGTTGTAAGAAGCACAATATTTTTCAAAGGTATACCTATGATTAGAATGTCATCAATTAAAGATCAAGAAAGAAGATATTCCTAAGACCACATTTAGAACTCAGTATGATCGTTACAAATTTTTGGTGATATCTTTTGGGTTAACAAATGCTCCTACGGCATTCATGGACTTGATGAATCGGGTATTCAAAGCATTTATGGATAAGTTTGTACTCATGTTTATTGATGATATATTGGTATATTCCAAGAGTACGGAGGAGCATGAACATAATTTGTGGTTAGTGTTGTAAATGTTGAGAAAACAATAGCCTTATGCTAAATTTTCTAAATGTTAATTCTGGTTGACTGAGGTCACTTTCTCGGGGCATGTGGTGTCAAAAAATAGTATTCAAGTTGATCCTAGCAAGGTTGAGGCAGTCAAAAGTTGGCCATAACCTAAAACGGTCATCAAGACTCAAGTTTCTTGGGCCTTGCAGGATATTATTGCCATTTTGTGCAGGATTTCTTAAGAATAGCAGCTCCATTAACAAGGTTAACTCAGAAGAATATGAAATTTGTTTGGGATAATAAGTGCTATGAGAGTTTTGAGAAGTTAAAGGAATCTTTGACTTCTGCTCCAATTTTAAGCTTACCTTTAGGAGTTGGAGGGTACATAGTGTATTGTGATACTTCTCGAATTGGTTTAGGCTTTGTTTTAATGCAGAATGGGCAAGTAATTGCTTATGCCTTTAGAAAGCTTAAGAAGCATGAGCAAAATTATCAAACTCATGATTTAGAAATGGCCATAGTGGTGTTTGCTTTAAAAAATTGGAGACATTATTTGTATGGTGAAACTTGTGAGATTTTCACTGATCAAAAAAGTTTCAAGTATATTTTTGATCAAAATGACCTGAATCTTAGATAGAGAAGATGGATAGTGTAACATCCTTACTTGTATACGTCTTAGGGACCATTCAGTGGTATTTGGAACCACTTACAAGACCTTGGAAGTCCTTTAACCAAATATGGAATTGTACTCTTTCTCGGGTTACTGTTTATATGGTATTCTAGATTACGCAATGAACTTTGAAAAATCATAATTAATTATAGAAAAATCAAAATAAAATGGTTTAAAAAGTTACGTGAAGACAACATCTTGAAATTTAAGGAAAAATAATTTCCAGACCAAATGACTCATCAATTACTACAGTGTATTCGCCAAATATTACTGTTCATTTAGTCAAATATTCTAGAAACAGATTCTGGTCCCTTAATTTGGAAAATTAGTTCTCTTTGTAAATACATCAAAATAAGGCGTTCTTGCTGTCAAAATGAAGCTTGGCATGTCATCTAGATGTCTGTAAAATTTTATACATTTATTTTGTCACATCCTTACTTTTATACGTCATAGGGACTATTCAGTAGCATTTAGCACCACTTACAAGACCTTGGAAGTCTATTAGCCAAATCTGGAATTTTACTCTTTCTCGGGTTACTGTACATATGGTATTCCAGATTGCGCAACGAACTTTGAAAAATCATAATTAATTATAGAAAACTCGAAATGAAGTGGTTCAAAAAGATAAATGAAGATAACATCTTGAAATTTAAGGTAAAAATAATTTCTAGACCAAACGATTAGCCAATTGATACAGTTTATTCGTTGAAGTTTATTGTTCATTTGGTCAAAAACTCTAGAAACAGTTTCTAGTCCCTTATTTTGGAAATTCATTTCTCTTGATATACACATCCAAATGAAACTTTCTACCTATGAACTTAAAGCTCTAGATGTTTAATACATGCTCATAAAATTTCTTAAAATAATTCCTTCATTTGCTCGGTCAGACTGAAGACACAACAAAACTGCTTTAGGACCTAGTTTTTTACCATTTCAGTTTCCTTTCTTTCACTTTCCATAATTGTTCCAGCATACATAAATCATCTCTTTTGCTTTTTATGAATTTATATACATCATGGGGTTATACAATAATTGTTTCATACAATCCCATCATATAAATAGATACTTTACATGGCTTTGACATACATGGAAAGTGCATAGCATATGCTAACATCTTAAATACTTCACTTTTCTTCTTCCATGCTTTAACTCTTCTCCATGCATACATTATCCATCATGCTTGACCTAAATTGGTTGGTTATGGAAGAGTGAGATTCTAGGGAATCTCAGTAGCAAACATTATCACTTAAATATGCAAGATGGATGCTAATGCATGATATGTAATGTCATTAACTTTCTTTGATTAGTGACACGCCATCATGCTATATACTTTTACATAAAGTGCATGGCCATGGAAACATGTTATTCACAATACATTCAACATCATTTATCATGTCACAACATCATTCAAATAACATATACATGTCAACACATAAGCATACCACATCAAGCACATAAAGAGGTAAGTTCACTACCTTGCACTTAAGCTTTTCTCTTGACCTTTAGCCCTTGCTCCCTAGCTTTCCAACCATGAAGCCTTTATGTCCATCACTTCCCAACATCTTCTTGGATGTTTCATGGTCCTAAACATGTTCATATTCATCACATAACTCATTAGGACTCATGAACTCCAACCATGTTCAAGACTAACTTTGTTACACTCTTTATTGTCATAACTTTCTCTAATTTTCACTAAGCCACTTGGCTCTTGAACCAATTGATGTCTTGACTTTACCCTACACAATTTCATCTTTTGAATCCATTTATGAGCTTAGAATCATGAAATTCCAGCTCCTTCATGGCCTGCTGTACAGAACTGAACATAAGCATACAATTCTTTCAAAAATTCTCATTTTGATTCTAATGCTTCCCATACTTGTTTCTCCACTTTACCCCACACAACTTTTCATTCTAAAACCATTGGAATCATCAAAATCATGAAATTCCAATCACTGTTCATGCGAGTGAACAGTAACCGTAAGGAATCTCAAAGACTACAACCTTGAGATTTTAATGTTTCCAAGGTTCAGAACCTTTCCAATCCTACACAAAATCATCATACAAACTCAATGGAAGCATTAAATCATTGAAAGTCAATTTCCTTCCCTCATGAACAGTGCAGACCGAACAGGGCACACCATGGCAAAGTCAAGAATATCAATTTTTATTCAACAACCAACCACTTAACTAGCTTGTTTAAGCTTCAATCATATGGTTCAAACTTTAATTTCTTCTTTCCCCTTTCCTTTAAGGTCTTTGGGCAGCACCACCCCTTAGAAAAAACTCAAGTTTTCTCCCATCAAAACCCTAAATTCAAGCTCCCAAATCAAAGGAAAATAAGCTAGGAGAGATTGCTTACCTTTAATCTCTAGCTTGCTTGAACTTTGGAACCTTGAATCTTCTTTGTCTTGGCTTGAGTTTTCATTTTGCAAGAGTTTCCCCAACGGTCCATGAGCTTACGATTTGGCTACAGAATGGAGGGGTATTTATAGCCAAAATCCAAGAAAAATCAATGGCCAAGATTGATTTGGTTACTATTTGATCTAAAGGCTCACATACCGATAAGTTCCATTATCGGATCACAGGTGTTATCAAACTCCTATCAAAATTCACTAATATGTGAATAACTTTTTATACATAACTTCTTCTAGGGTTCTGTTAGATCCAGGACATTTGACACTGTAGGGCATACTTTCATGTAATGCCCCCACTTATATCTGAAGTCCATGAATCTGATAAAAATTCAGATAACTTTTAGACTATCAGATAATTTTCTGCTGTCTGGAGCCCTAATAAAATTTCTGTATTATGCCAGATTACCCAGCATGACTTCCTCTATTTACTCATGGAATATGGGACTGAAATACTTACAGGCAGTTCTAAGCCTTTTCTGGCTGAACTTTTCCATAATTACATTTATGTCCCTGACTTTTTGCTTAATTACATTTAGGTCCCATAACTTTTGGAAATTACCACTTTTGGCCCAACATTTATTTCTACTTTAACTTTTGGCCTTTAATCTTTTCCAATTTACGTTTAGGTCCTTCTCTTTCTTTAAGACTTATCTAACCTTTATTATCTCGTCTGATCTTCGTCATAATCCTTTCTAAGCCTCTTTCCACTATCAGTACTATACAGATAGGGAAAATTTAGGATATGACATATTCCATCATTTACTATTTTTCTTTACATCATGACCATCACTACTTACACTGGTCATAGAGTAACATTACACATTGACATAACATATATACCATCCAATCCCTATCTTTTCTTCATGCTTCATCATCTTCTTTCATTATTCACAAACTTGTGGGATTGGGTTTCATGAAAAGGAATGAGATTTCTAGGGAAATCTCAGTAGCAAACATTACTAAACAATGCATATATTAATGTAGATACTTGTGCTTTCTTGTGAAAGTGTTAACATTGTGTAATGTGCATGCTTCCATGTAACATATGAAATACAATTGGCCAAAGTAATCATAGAAATAGAGCTTCATACATAAGCACATATGCAACACAATTCAACAAATCCATAGCACATTCAAGCATAACATTTAATGCATACAAGTTGAGGATAAGTTTACTACCTCATATACTTGGCTTTCTTTCACTTTATCTTGCTTCTTCCTTCTCACTTCTCTTGGACAAGTGGCAGCCTCTTTTGGAGCATACCAATCAAATCCTAACATCACATAATCATATATTCATCACAATCTAACTTCCTTGAACATTAAACTCACTTTAACTAACATAACTCCCTCTTGAACATTAAGCTCATTTACTTTCCTTAATCTTAACTAATAGACTTGGTTTTTGAATCAATTGATGTCTTGACTTTACCCTACACAATTTCATCTTTTGAATCCATTTATGAGCTTAGAATTATGAAATTCTAGCTCCTTTATGGCTTGTTGTACAGAGCTGAACATATGCATACAATTCTTTCAAAAATTCTCATTTTGATTCTAATGCTTCCCATACTTGTTTCTCCACCTTACCCCACACAACTTTTCTTTTTAAAACCATTGGAAGCATCAAAATCATGAAATTCCAATCACTGTTCATGTGAGTAAATAGTAACCATGAAGAATTTCAAAAACTATAATCTTGGAATTTCAATGCTTCCAAGGTTCAAAACCTTTTTAATCCTACACAAAATCATCATATAAATTCAATGGAAGCATTAAATCATTGAAATTCCCTCATGAACAGTGCAGACAGAATAGCTTGTTTAACTTGATTCAACAACCAATCACTTAACTAGTTTGTTTAAGCTTTAATCATATGAATCTAACTTTAATTTCTTCTTTTCCCTTTCATCTAAGGTTTTTGGACAGCACAACACCTTAGAGAAAACTCAACTTTCTTTCATGAAAACCCTAAGTTCAAGCTTCCAAATCAAAGGAAAATAAGCTAGGATAGATTGCTTACCTTTAATCTCTAGCTTGCTTGAACTTTAGTACCTTGAATATTCTTTATCTTGGTTTGAGTTTCCATTTTGCAAGAGCTTCCCCTAGGTTCAAGAGCTTACGGTTTGGAGGCTGAAATGAGGGGGTATTTATAGGAAAATGCATAGAAAATCAATGTCCAAGATTACTTTGTGCACTATTTGACCTAAAGGCTCACATTTAATATTGAATTTAACTTTTTCCAAAAATAATGATTATGACATCATAAAGGAACACTCAAGGGACACCTCATAGGGTTATGTGGCTAAATTCTCATGTAAGGAAGCTTCTGGAAAAATTATAGTCCAATCCAGTACCGATTGGAGCAGTTTCACCAAAAACCAAACAATTTTCTGTTCCTAATTTTTATAATAAACCAGGATATGTATTCTATCCTCAAAATCAATGTCTAGGTTCTTCATACCATTTACAATGTTATACTAAGTATTTATCTACATCCATCCCTTGGGAAATGACCAAAATAGCCTTGGTGTCATTTCTTGCGCTATATTAACCATAAAGGCATAATTGTCATTTCACCCTTCTTTGTACTATCTCAGGGAATAGAATAGCTCTAAATAATCATATTGATACCATATGCCAAATTTTTAGCCTATCCTAGATGACCAAAATGTCCTCCATCCATCTCTGGTACAATCTGGGCATCTAAGGGTATTTTCATAATTTTGCACTTTTTCTGGACACTGGCCCCTTCTACTGATAAACTGGTACCCTGGGTTTTGGGCCCTTCTTGGTGTCATCATGGACCTATATATGAGGTCATATGATCTTATTCTATCTAGGTTTACATACCGATACGTTCCATTATCGGATCACGGGTGTTATCAAACTCCTGTCAAAATTCACTAATATGTGAATAACTTTTTATACATAACTTCTTCTAGGGTTCTGTCAGATCCAGGACATTTGACACTGTAGGGCATACTTTCATGTAATGCCCCCACTTATATCTGAAGTCCATGAATATGATAAAATTTCACATAACTTTTAGACTATCAAATAAATATATACTATCTGGAGCCCTAATAAAATTTTTATATCATGCTAGATTAACCAGCATATCTTCCTATATTTACTAATAGAATATGGGACTAAAATATTTCTGGGTAGTTCTAACCCTTTTAGGGCTGGCCTTTCCATAATTACAATTTTGCCCTTGAATTTTTTACTTAATTACAATTAAGTCCCTTAACTTTTGGAAATTACCACTTTTGGCCCAACTTTTATTTCTACTTTAACTTTTGGCCTTTAAACTTTTCTAATGTTCATTTAGGCCCCTTTCTTCCTTCAAGACTCATTTAACCTCTATTATTTCTTCTGATCATCGTCATAATCATTTCCCAACCTCTTTCCTCTAGTAGTATTATACAGATAGGAAAAAATTAGGATATGACAGATGGAATTGCTAAAGGATTATGATTGTACGATTATGTATCATCTGGGGAAGGCGAATGTGGTGGCTGATGCTTTAAGCAGAAAGTTTATGGGTAGCATATCACATATAAATGTTGAAAGAAGATCGTTGGTATAGAAAATTCATATAGTAGAGCAAGATGGAGTCATATTTGAAATTGTTGATAGATGAGTGTTTTTAGCTCATTTGCAAGCTTATTCCTCTTTAAATGATCATATTAAGGACGCTTAGTACTTTGATATGAGCTTATGCAAGTTGCGATATTTAGTTAAAGAGGGAAGTAATGCATAATTTGCTATTGACTAGGAAGGTATTATGAGGTACAATGGCAGGATTTGCATGCCTAAAGTTCAAGATTTAAGAAAGCTAACTTTGGAAGAAGCTCATCATTATGCTTATACTATTCACCCTGGTACGACTAAAATGTACCAAGATTTGAAGAAATTGTATTAGTGGCATGGTTTGAAGAATGATGTGGCAAACTTTGTTGCATATTTTTTGGTGTGTCAACAAGTTAAATTGGAGCATCAAAAGCCTGCAGGACCATTACAATGGTTGGAAATACCTGAGTAGAAATGGGAAAACATACCAATGGATTTTATCGTTGGCTTGCCCCATACTGTTAGAGGTTTTGACTCTATTTGGGTGATTATTGACAGGTTAACTAAGTCAACTCATTTTCTTCCACTAAATATTACTTATAATGTAGCTAGATATGCTGAGATTTATATTGCGGAGATTTTGCATTTGCATGGAGTCCTAATGTCTATCATTTTAGATCTAGGGCCCTAATTTGTTCTCAATTTTGGGAGTCATTTCAAAAAGCATTGGTTACTCAATTGAATCTAAGTACTGCTTTTCATCCTCAAATTGATGGGCAATTTGAGAGAACGATCCAAATAGTTGAGGATATGTTAAGATCTTGTATTATAGATTTTTATGGAAGTTGGGATAATCACTTGCCACTAGTGGAATTTGCCTATTATAATAGTTATCAATCAAGTTTTCAAATGGCATTATTTTAGGCATTATATGGAAGATAATGTAGATCTCCAATTGGATGGTTTGAAGTTAGTGATAGAGAGATATTTGGACCATATTTGAAGTTAGTGATAGAAAGTGAAAGTAATTCAACAAAGGTTATTGACAGCTTAAAGTCGACAAAAATCTTACATGGATTATCGTCGCAGAGAATTGGAATTCATGGTTTGAGATAAAGTATTTCTAAAGTTGTTACCAATAAACGGTGTCATGAGATTCGGGAGAAAAGGCAAGTTTAGTCCGAGGTATAGTGGTCCCTTTGAGATTTTGCACAAAGTGGGTGCTATAACTTATCAACTAGCCTTACCACCAGAGTTATCGGGAATTGATCCGGTGTTTCATGTGTCGATGCCATGAAAGTATCTATATGATCCCTCTTATGTTGTGGAATATCAAGAAGTTCATGTAAATGAAGACTTGTCATATGAAGAGTATCGAGTAGCTATTATTGATAGAAAAGTGAAAAATTTATGATGAAAGGAGATTCCTTAAGTGAAAGTGTTATGGCATAATCATTCAAAGGACGAAGCTACTTGCGAAATTGAAAGTGAGATGCGGAGCAAGTACCCACACTTGTTTAAGAATTGAGGTGAGCATATTTTTAAATTTAGAGGACTGAATTTCTTAAGAAGAAAATAATGTAATGACCCTAGTAAATAAATAGGTAAATATTACAATTTTAGCGAAGTATATATATATATTATTTCTTACAGTATTTTCACAAAGGAATATGCATAGTTGAGTGGTTAGGGATGGAGGAGTTGAGTAAGGGGTTCCCTGTTCGAATCCCAACTTAAACCATAGTGGGAATTTTTCTAAATTTTCAAGCGCGTGAAATTACCAACATATCCCTCTACCTATTCTAGTCTCTGTACACCTCTTCTTTCTTCATTCTTCATTGGCAGCATGGAAGGGGAAACGCAGAGAAGATTCACGACACCTGAGCATTATAGCTGATATGACCTTTCATCCTCTACTACCTTAGCTACTGTCACCGAGGTCGAGTTGCTTCGCCGTTTGCCATGTTCTTTTAGGACTCGTGGATCTCAGTAGGTGATTGGAATTTCTCTCTCTTTTTATTTTTTTAGTTGAGGTCATGAGTAGTAGAAGGGAAAAATTTGGTGGGGCTTCGTGACCATAAAGTGAGAATCCACGTCGCTGTGAGTTCTCTCTATTGCCGTCGACTAAGTGGCTCACTACTGTCACTGTCTCTTCGGGCATCGTCTTCCTCATATGTGAAGTAGAGTGAGAGTGAGAGTGGAGGGAGGACTATTGTGAGATTGCTAGCGGAGAAGGAGCATTCATCATTTTTGCTACTGAATCAAGTCCATGTGGTCCTGTGTGAGCCATGACACCATCACTCACTGTATACGTTGTACTGTTGTTTTAATCTCTATCTTCCTCCTTTGTTTTGATCAGTTGCATGGTGTAGCTTCACCTTCATTGTTCTTGGTGACTGCTAGTTTCCTTCTATTTTACTTCATCTTTCCCTTCACAGTAGGCAATTTCTATCATAAATGGATCAAGAGCTGTAGTTGTAAGATGCTCTTCGTTGCTCTATCTTTTATGGTGCTACTTTAGTGTAAGTCAAGATTGATTTTTTCATTTCCTTCTCTGTTGATCAATGTTCCTGGTGGTTGAATGAATAAGGGTTGTCATTCTCTGATTGCCCAGTCTATGAAGAAAAGGAAGGTACAAGAATATTTGGTGCAAGGAAGGTGAAATTTCTGTTAGGTTGAAACTTTGTGTGGTAAGTTTTACATCTCTTCCTCTCATTTAATTCTCGTTGGTGATGGTTGTAAGGTTGAGTTTCTATATTCCCTATTACCAAGAGCCTGAGGGAAATTGATGGTTAAAGAGTGAAAAAGAGAAGGTTGTGTGTATGCTATGATGCTTATGTCTAGACAACTTGTGTGTGTGTATATGCGTGGAGTTATTGACTTGAAGGATGGATGTATGCATATATATATTTGTGGGTGAACTGAATTGTGTCCCTTTGTTGGTTGTGTGAGTGTCACTACTGTGGGGAAGAGTTTGGATATTGCTGTTGTATGTGTATATATATATATGCTACTATTCTGGCTTGATATATTTATGATGTTTCCCTTCATGGTTCATAGAATTGTGCTGTTGTTTTAGAAGTTAATTATTGGGATTGAAGGATAAGGAAAATTATTGGAATGGTTAAGTGTTAATAAGTATGTATTGAATTATTTTGGTTGTGTTAAATAATTAATACTTGGTATAAGAGAGAGGAATTTCATTCCTTGATAGCATTTTTGTTCTGAAGAGATGTCTGAAGAGGGGAAACTTTCCATGAACCAAAGCACTAACATCTTATCTTAATTAAATGATTGGATTGAAAATGGAATAGTTAATATGTTAAATTATTCTTCTATTTGATTAAGAGTATAATTTCTTTTTAAGCTTAGAGTGTAAAGGGGATGGACGATAGTTATTGAAGGAATGTTTTATTTTTGGGAAATTTAGGGAAATAAAGGGAGAATGATATTTTGAGGCTAAGAGTAAGAGTAAGTTATATTGGATCATTACAGGTGAGTGTATAATGTCCCTAAAAGTGATATTTTTATAATAAGTTATTATTGATATAAATTCATGGCTTTAATTGTTAGAAATATTTTTTCTTTCAATTGGATTATTTAGTGATCAAGTTTATGTGAGAAAATGAATAAAGACAATTTTGGGTAAAGATTGTTATAAATGTTATATTGAGTCAATTTTAATGATGAAACATTCTTATATGAATTTAATAATTTGAATAATTGTTCCATATGCATTACATAATTCTCTTGATTTTTTATTGAAATGTTCATGCTAGGGTTTTGAAATTTTGAAGTATTCTTAATGAAGATTTTTGCTTTAGAAAGTGTTATGACAATTAAATGTAACTCGGACCCCACACATGTTAGAAAGGTTTTTAAAAATGACTGAATACAGAACACTGGTTATTAATAGCAGTACTGTTAATCCTTGGTGCATCATGGTTAAACTCGAGCTTAATGGATATTTGTGAGTCTCGTACTCATGCCAGTTATTCATGGGATTTGTTCTCGCACCTGTTTCTCGTAGGTCTTGTACCTACGCCTGTTATTCGTGGGTCTCGTACCTGCGCTTGTTTTCATGGCCTCATGCTACGTTTGGTTATTTTGCTCTCATGGACTGTGTGTCCACGCCTATTTTTGTGGCCTCGAGCCGCACCGGATTGGTTAATTACCCTCGTGGATTGTGTCAATGCCTATTTTCATTCTATTGACATCCTACTGAAAAAGGATTGATTTGAAATGATTGTCTCAAATGGTTTTTCTGAAATAAAATGTTTACCGAAATATTTGAATTGAATTACAAAATGTCATGATTTACATTTAAACATGTCAAAATTATTTATTTCCATATTTTAAATTATATTTTTTGTGCGTTATTCACAAGTAGATTATTTTGACTCAGATAGTGCAGTTGACCTTATTCCTCCAACTGAGCAGTGAAGAGCCTGACGTCCAATCCGAAGCATTGTTTTTAGCATATCTATTTAGAATGTAATTATAAATTCATGAAATACTTGTATTATTTTGTTTATAGCTTATATGTAACATCCTTACTTTTATACGTCTTAGGGACCATTCAGTGGCATTTGGAACCACTTACAAGAACTTGGAAGTCCATTAGCAAAATCTGAAATTTTACTCTTTCTCAGATTACTGTTCATATGGTATTCCAGATTACGCAACGAACTTCAAAAAATCATAATTAATTCTAGAAAATTAAAAAAAAGTGGTTCAAAAAGATACGTGAAGATAACATCTTCAAAGTTAAGGGAAAAATAATTTCCAGACCAAATGACTAGTCAATTAATACAATTTATTCGCCAAAAAATTATTGTTCATTTGGTCAAAAATTCTGGAAACAGATTATAGTCACTTACTTTGGAAAATTAGTTCTCTTTGTAAAGACATCAAAATAAGGCGTTCTTGGTGTCAAAACAAAGCTTGGCATGTCATCTAAATGTCTGTAAAATTTCATACATTTATTCCATCATTTACTATTTTTCCTTACATCATGACCATCACTACTTACATTGGTTATACAACAACATTACACATTTACATAGCATCTATACCATCCAATCCCTAGCTTTTCTTCATTCTTCATCATCCTCTTTCATTATTCACAAACCTATAGGATTGGGTTTACATGAAAAGGAATGAGATTTCTAGGGAAATCTCAGCAGTAAACATTACTAAACAATGCATACATTAATGTAGATACTTGTGCTTGCTTGTGAAAGTGTTAACATTGTGTAATGTGCATGCTTCCATGTAACATATGAAATACAATTGGCCAAAGTAATCATAGCAATAGAGCTTCATACATAAGCACATATGCAACACAATTTAACAAAGCCTTATCACATTCAAGCATAACATTCAATGCATACAAGTTTAGGATATGTTTACTACCTCATATACTTGATTTCTTTCACTTTATTTTGCTTCTTTCTTCTCACTTCTCTTGGATATGTGGTTGCCTCTTTTGGAGCATATCAATCAATCCCTAACATCAAATAACCATTCATCCATCATCATCTAATTTCCTTAAGCATTAAACTTACTGTAATAAACATAACTTCCTCTTGAACATTAAGTTCACTTATTTTCTTTAATCTTAACTAATGGACTTGGCCTTTGAATCAATTTATGTCTTGATACCCCACACAATTTCATCTTCTGAATCCATCTATGAGCTTAGAATAATGAAATTTCAGCTCCTTCATGGCCTGCTGTACATAACTGAACATATGCATACAATTCTTTCAAAACTTCTCATTTTGATTCCAATGCTTCCCATACTTGTTTCTCCACTTTATCCCACACAATTTTTCATTTTAAAACCATTGGAAGCATCAAAATCATGATATTCCAATCACTGTTCATGCGAGTGAATAGTACCATGAAGAATTTCAAAAGCTACAATCTTAGAATTTCAATGCTTCCAAGGTTCAAAATATTTCCAATCCTACGCAAAATCATCATATACATTCAATAGAAGCATTAAATCATTAAAATTCCATTTCATTCCTTCATGAACAGTACATACTAAACAGGTTCACCCATGGCAAAGTCAAGAATATCAACTTGATTCAACAACCAATCACTTAACTAGCTTGTTTAAGCTTCAATCATATATCTCTAACTTTAATTTCTTCTTTTCCCTTTCATCTAAGGTTTTTGGACATACAAAACCTTAGAGAAAACTCAACTTTTCTCCCATGAAAACCCTAAGTTCAAGCTCCCAATCAAAGGAAAATAAGCTAGAAGAGATTGCTTACATTAAATATCTAGCTTGCTTGAACTTTGGTACCTTGAATTTTCTTTATCTTGGCTTGAGTTTCCATTTTGCAAGAGTTTCCCCAAGGGTTCATGTGCTTCATGATTTTGGGCAGAAACTTGAGGGGGTATTTATAGAAAAATTCATGGAAAATCAATGGCCAATATTACTTTGTGCACTATTTGATCTAAAGGCTCACATTTAATCTTGAATTTAACTTTTTCCAAAAAGAATAATTATGACATCATAAAGGATAGCTCAAGGGACACCTCATAGGACATATGGCAAAATTCTCATGGTAGGAAGCCTCTGGAAAAATTTCAGTCTAATCCAGTACCGATTGGAGCAGTTTCACCAAAAATCAAATTGTTTTATGTTCCTAATTTTTATAATATATCAGGATATGTATTCTATCCTAGAAATCAATATCTAGGCTTCTCATACCATTGAAATACTTGTACTAGGCCAATACTTAATTACAGATCCCTTGGGAAATGACCAAAATACCCTTGGTGTCCTTTCTTGCACTATATTAACCCTAAGGATAAAATCGTCTTTTCATCCTTCTTTGTACTGCCTCAGGGCCTATACTGGCTCTAAATAATCATACTTAGGCTATATCCCACGTTTTTAGCCTATCTCAGATGACCCAAATGCCCTCTATCCATCTCTGCTACAATTTGGGCATCTAGGGGCATTTTCATAATTTTACACTTTTTCTAGACACTCGCCCCTTCTACTAATATACTAGTACCCTGGGTTTTGGGTCATCTTTGGTGTTATCATGGGCCTATATATGAAATCATCTGATCTTATTCTCTCTAGGCTTATATACCAATAAGTTTCATTATCGGATCACGGGTGTTATCCAACTCACGTCAAAATTCACTAATATGTGAATAACTTTTTATACACAACTTCTTTTGGGGTTCTATCATATCTAAGATATTTGACACTGTATGACACACTTTCTTGTGATTCCCCACTTATATCTAAAGTCCATGAAATCTGATAAAATTTTAGATAACTTTCAGACTATCAGATAAGTATATACTGTTTGGTGCCCTAATAAAATTTATGTATCATGCTAGATTTACCAACATATCTTCCTCTATTTACTGATGGAAGATGGGACTGGAATACTTCCGGGCAATTCTAACCCTTTTGGGGCTGACCTTTCCATAATTACAATTTTGCCCTTGAAATTTTTACTTAATTACATTTAAGTCCCTTCACTTTTAGAAATTACCACTTTTGGCCTAACTTTTGTTTCTACTAAAACTTTTGGCCTTTAAACTTTTCTAATTTTCATTTAGGTCCCTTTCTTCCTTCAAGACTCATTTAACCTCTATTATTTTTTCTAATCATTGTCATAATCCTTTCTAAACCTCTTTCCTTTATCAATATTATACAGATAAGAAAAAATTAGGATATGACATTAGAGCTCCACCTAGTTTATAAACAATATTCTATTTATTTTGGAAACATCTGCAGGTGATTGGAAATCTTCACAATCTATTGTAGGATTGTTGGAAGGTCAGTTATACAAAGATGATCTTGCCAAAATTCCTACAGATGGCTTACCTTTTTGATTTAAAATGTAATATATTATGATTATTACTTTAAACATTTTATATAAGGTTTTAGGCTTAAGGAATATGAATTTATTCATATGATGTGCCTGTCACGGTTCAAATTTTGGGATGTGGCACTAACCATCTTTTTGATATACAACCTCACTAGCTTTTCCAGAGAATCTCTCTTATTTATTGCCATCGATCAATTACTACCCATATTGCATCATGCTTAGTTGGAATTAGGGGCAGTCCTTCTACAAATTCCATGGCAATACTGTCACATTTCCACTCAGGGATATCTAAAGGTTGCAATTTTCCTATGGGCTTCTGATGTTCAATCTCTACTTTTTGGCATGTCAGGCATTTTGATACATAAGCCACAACATCCTTCTTTAATCCATGCCACCAAAATAGACTTTTAACATCATGATACATCTTGGTCATACCTAGATGTACTGTATATCTACTTTTATGTGCTTCATCTAAAATTTTCTCTCTTAATCCCATGGTATTAGTGTTGGAAAATGTGCCTTAGGGGCCAATCATTGTCTTATGAACATTATTGATTTAGGAGTTTATCAATTGTGTTATCATATTATTTGCATGTTTACTGTGATGACCATCCTTGGATAATTCATGATCGTATCCTAAATGTCCCTGGTCAGTCATCTGTACGGGAGCAGAGATGAAATAAGACCAGTATGACTTTGAAGATGTATAGAGATATAAATCAAAGTCATAGGCACATGTAAGAGTACAAGGTGTTGGACCGACCCGCTATGAGAGAGTTGCATGGGTTACGTTATAAGCTTCTCTTGTATACAAACACTTTTGACTGAGTGACCTAGTCATAAAGTCACTTTTGACTGAGTGATCATAAAGACTATGTTCAGGCTCAGTGGTTTTCATGCAGAGGAATGTGAATGGTCAAGATGGAATTTGTCCCTCACATTCGTAGAGAGATATTACTAGGCCCCTCGATGAGTGAGTCTGAGAAATGTATGGCCATACTGTAATGGAAAGGTAGTTCTATTTCTATAGTCAGACTACTCAGGGATCGAGAAAGTAACGGTCAGGAATAGGAGGATGACATTATCCATGCCTCATCCATGACCAAAATATCGCGTGACAGAAGGGACATGATATGGTTGTATAAAAGGTTACATCGTTTATCGATCCTCATATGATTTGGGTAGTCGTTATGTCTTACTAGAGACCGCTTGCGACTTGTGGCTAGTATAGCAAATGGCCCACTGCCAACTTCATATGGGCCTACAGGGTCGCACACAAAATAGCCCAACACGAGCTATGATGTCCAGATTCATTGAATCTAAAACGTGTCTAGATTCAATGAATGATCCAGGGTTGATTTATATATTTATTTATATTTATATTCGTATATATATAAATTCATATATATATATTATATATAAGGGATATATAGGATTTAATTTATAAGGATAAATTAAATCTCTATCACGTTTGAATTTGAAATTCAAATTGATAGGATATCTCAAATTTGATTTATGAGAATAAATCAAATATAGTCCAGTCTTATCTTTATTTAAATTAAATAAATAGGTGAATTAAATCTGTGGGACGGATTTAATATAAATATTATTTATTTAATTAGTTTCTTATCAAATTATACAAAATGTGATATTGTATTAATTTCATAATTAATATAGATTAATTCCAAAATCCAATTTGGTTGAAGAAAACGCAGATCATCCTATATATCTGATTTTAGGAGCTACATTTTCAACACACAACACAACACACAACACAAAAGGCCGAACATAATCTACAAAAGGTTTACAGATAAGAAACTGCTGAAGTAGAGACGGAGAGGACGAATTCTTGAGAGAGCCTTGGAGGGACAGGAGATGCTAGCACGTCATTTGTGGTTGGAACGCTGTTCGTGTGGATACCAGTAGAGGAAGCTGACATGAGGCATTGACTTCTTGCGATCAGAAAGAGAGCACGAGCCGTAGAGAGAAGCTGTGGACATCTTCTTGCGATCGAAAAGAGATCACCAGTCGCTGAGAGAAGCTGTGGAAGTTGCTGAGGAACACCAAGGGTAATGCTTCTTTCCACTTGACTTAAACACATACGGTAGATCTTGGCAAGGAATGGGGAAAAAATTTTAAATTAATTTTCGCTGCGTGTCTTCCAATTCCTTACAATTAGGGATATACGGTCTTCCCCTAAACCGTAGCAATCCATCTTGAGAAATTTAAAAATTTTTAGTTTCCCCTCTCTCCAACTTATCTTTAAAAATTGGTACGAGCTTAACATGTTTCTGAGCTTCTTTTATCTCATCTTCAATGAAAACTCAGACTTGTACTCCTCTATAAGGATTATCTGTTATCTATATTTGATATAAAGGACTCCAATCTCTGATATCTTCTTCTAATTTGAATTCTTTGATTATTAAGCTGGCCACTTCTACTACTTTTCTGCTTAACACATCAGCTACAACATTTGCTTTTCCTATATGGTATTTAATATGGAAATCATAATCATTCAATAATTCCATCCATATTCACTATCTCATATTTAATTCTTTTTTAGCATGCAGATACTTCAGGCTTTTGTGGTCATAGTATAATTCTATAGTAGCTCCATATAAATAATGCCTCTATATCTTGAGAGTATAGACTACCGCTGCAAGTTCTAGATCATGAGTGGGATAATTTTCTGTGTGGCTTTAACTATTGAGAGGCATAGGCTACTGCTTGACCTTGCTACATTAACACACATCGCAACCCCTATTTACTAGCATCAGTATAAACCACATAGGTATGGGTGGGATCTGGAATAATCAGCATTGGAGTAGTGGTTAACTTCTATTTCAATTCTTGAAAACTAGCCTCACACCTCTCATCCCACTTGAACTGCTGGTTCTTCCTTGTCAACTTAGTCAATGGTAAGGCAATTGGTGAAAAGTCCTTAATAAATCTTCTATAATACCCTGATAAGCCGAGAAAGCTTATAATTTCTGTCACTATCTTTCATTGCACCTTGCTTAATACTGCTTTAACTTTGCTAGGATCTATAACTACCCCTTAATGGGATATGACATGACTAAGAAATTTGACTTCTTGAAGCCAAAACTCACATTTACTAAGCTTAGCATAAAGCTATTTTCTTTAAGAGACTAAGGATAATTCTCAAATGCCTTTCATGCTCTTTGGCAGATTTGGAGTACACCAAGATATCCAGGTAGGGCCTAAAGATTCTATTCATGTAATCCATAAAAATTGCAGGAAAATTTGTTAGACCAAAAGGCATCACAAGAAATTCAAAGTGGCCATAACAAGTCCTAAAATCAGTCTTTGAAATATCATCTGATTTGATCCTGAGTTTGTGGTAGCCTGGTCTCAAATAATCTTAGAGAATAAACTTACTCCAGCCAACTGATCTATCAGGTTGTCAATTATGGGAAGAGGGTACTTATTCTTAACAGTAATATTTTTCAACTCCCTATAATCGATACACAATCTTAGACTACAATCCTTATTCTTAACAAATAACAATGAAGTGCCCTATTATGAGACACTGGGTTAGATGAAACCCTTCTCTAAAAGCTCCTCAAATTTTTTTTTAACTCTATCATCTCGTTAGGGGCCTTAGATATTGGTCCAGCTCCAGGTATAATATCGATTGCAAACTCCACTTCTCATTTAGGAAGTAATCCCTAAATCTCCTTTGGAAAAACTTTAGGAAATCCTTGACTATTGGAATCCCCTCAATCCCTTCTTCTACTTTTGTTTGAACATAAAATAAAATCATATACCCTTGACATCTTTTTCGCAAACATTTATCTACGTGAGCCTCTATTATAAAATTCAGCCTTACTTCTGAACTAAAATTCATTGCCTTTGAACCAAGAACTAAGGTCTTGTTTTTATAGTCCAACATCACATTATTAGAAGATAACCATTTTAATCCAATTATAACATCAATATCCTAAAAAGGCATACATATTTTGTCTAGAGTAGTACAACAATGTTCATATTGAACAATACTATTTAGGCAGACATTAGATGTAACTATTTTAGCATTTTTAGGAGTTTTCACACAAATAGAATAATGCAACTTGCTAATTGTAAGGCCTAGGAATTGGGTACATTCATAAGAAATAAAGGAATGACTTGCACCCAAGTCAAATATTGCAATCACAGAGTGATTATTGAGATAAATGGTACCTTGGATTATTTTAGGTGATTTATAAGCATCTTCACATGTAAGCATGAACACTCGACCTTGAGTTCATGGCTTTTAATTATTCATTGCTTGAGGATAATCCTTAGAGAAATGTCCAAGTTTTCCACATGTATAGTACACATTTTGTCCTATCAAACATGGCTGATCACTATGATTCTTTTCGCACTTATCACATACTCGAAACCTTGAATCCCTGTTGCCAACATTGCCTTGAAAGTTTCCTAGATTAGGTCATCTATTTTGACATTGCCTTTTCCTCTTTTTATAGCCACTACCACCAACAATATCACGGCTTTGACTGTTCCTTTGAGGAGTAACAATTCCTTTGCCTACTGGGTTACATAATGTTTGATAATTCAGGCTATTTTCAATTAGTCGGCATGCCTTCACTGCTTTGCTAAATTGATTGTACTGTTAGGGCATCATCTTTTCCTTTAAAATAGCATTTAGTCCCCTAATCATTCTCTCTGTCATCCATCATTCATCATCCACTTGTCAGAGATACATGAAATATTGAGAAAGACAAATAAGTTTAGCTAGATACTCATCAAATGGCTCATTTTCTCCTTGTGTCTACACAAGGAATTAAGTTTCCTTTTCATCACATTCTGACTAAGGAAAATATTTCTCATAAAATTATTCAAGAAATACTTCCCATATAATAGGAATGTTCCTTTCTTATAGCAATAGCTCAATGTTCTTCCACCACCGGTTTGCATCTTTTTCCAGCTGATAAATGGCCATTTGAGCCTTACTTTTAGATAGACAATCAAACACCTTAAAAATCTTTTCCAATCAACTGATCCAGTTCTCTACTATTTGAACATCAAAAGTCCCTTTAAAAGTCAGAGGATTATGCTTGGAAAAATTTGCCATCCACTATTGGATACCAACAGGATCAACCACCAACTCAGCTTGCCTAGGTGGCTCAACTGGTTATTGTACCACTTATGTTTCAATATTAATTGTTCTTGTAGGCTCTTGCTATCTTAAATTATCTATAGCTTCTGCTAGTATAGCTATAGTAGCATCTCTTTCCTGGTCACTACTAGCTTGACTACTCTCATATCCTCTATCATCTTTTATTATTACTCTAAGCATTCCAAAATTAACTGATTAATACCTACGAAATTTCAAGGTTCTTCTAATGCAATAGTTCTTCTTGTTCGTATTATTTTGTTTTACTATCTATATGTGAGAGGAAATAAGATAAATAACATAACTTGTACTTTATTTATAACATTGTATACAAATAGGTTTAGTAGCATCATATGCATACATTGTCATACATATATATTATACATCACTTATGTACATACATAATATTATCATTCATAAGTGTCACATCACACTATTCTTTCTTAAAAGTTCTTCTAATAAACTCTTGAATCATGAAGATCCAGTCTGGTATACTATCATATGGTTCTTCATTAAAATAATGATCCAACCCTGCTCTCTAAGTCTCTATGGCAAGCAAAATATCATCTATTATATTAGTCCAATCCTCTGAGGTAAGGGTATTTGGATCAAAACCCAAATAGCTTTACCGACTCTGACTTTAAAATCTTGATAGATCCTATAATCTTGGTCTATCTCTCTAACCAAAAGTTTACCTAAATTATATAGTTGTCTAGCCAATTAGATAGCATTATTGAATTGCTCATCATTTATTGATTCTACAGGCTCTAGTTCTATGTTATGGGTTCCCAGGTGTATCACTACTTTTAGTTTACTAGGACTTGGAATACCTATTTGGTTTGGTAATTGACTGGGTCCTAGAATATCAGTGTTAATAGACTATCTGAATGGAGGATCTATGGTACCTATAACCTAGGAATGTCACTCATCAGATTGTAGTAGCTGAGGCTGAGAATATGCTATACTTCTCTCATCCATCTATGGGTTACGATATGATATCTATGGGGGTACATCTACAGGTACAACATGTAAAGGAGAAATAGGAATAGGTTCCTCAAATACTCTATAAATATAATTTGACTCGATATATGAACTAACATATCTGTCTAATTCAAATTTCTCAGAATCTATAATATGTATCACTGGAGGAAGCCAATAATCATCATTATCCATCATATATTCCTCTTTTGAGTTTAAACCAGAATTATCTGAAGTTAAAACCTCGGATATAGGGTCTCCTTGATTAACTGTTGTTTCTTATCTAATCCTATATTTAGTCATCTTTGTCCTGCACCCACTTAGTGTTAATTATGATAGCTTATGCTAATTTATCTGTCTATAAATAATCTATTCAGAGCATTTCCTAAGCTAAAATCCTTTGCTCTTATACCAAAATATCGTATCCTTAATTTTAAGCTCAATTATAATCAATTGGAAGTAGATTGAACTAATTAAATACCTCTTTAACTTAGAAACATGAATTTTCAAGAAAATGTTTCTTGGGTACTCTTCAATGGTACTATTCCTTTGGTAATCTAGAATACATACCCAACTTTAAAAATTCATAGTTAAATCTAAAAAAATAAAAATAGAGTGATTATGATTTCTAATGAAAGATCTTTCACTAACTTTTAATGCAAAATACAAAACTGAGGTTTCATTGTCCAAATGAAATCAATTTATTCGTGAAAAATACTGTTCATTTGGTAAAATATGAAAGTTCTAGTTTCTTTGCCTTAGTTTCAAAAATTCATTTCTCCTTGATCACTTATCCAAATGAAACGTGTTACATATGGATTTAAACCTCAAGATGTGCTCTTTAAGTTCATAATTTAGTAGAAAAATTTGTTCATTTACCATGTGAAATTAGCACTCGGACGTCACTACCTCCAATTGCTCACTTTATCTCAATTCCAGATTTTATCTCTAAATTAGGAAAATCATATCAAATTGAAAACTTAACTAATTGAGATTTCTTGTTGTATATTCAAATCTATGTATCTTAACTACTTTCATGCCAGATTTCACGTCATAAGCCATTGGTTAAGTCATGGAAAATCTTGTCATAAGGCTACTACCCTATAATACATACATGATATAATGTATCATTGCATCCCATATTGCATCTCATAGTATTAAGTAGTCAACTTAAATTATATTACAATTTCATTCATCAATATTTACCCTCTTTCCTTTGTAGGTTCTAGCACCTATAACATGGTTATGCATATGGAAAGAATGAGATTTCACACAAAACTCAACAGCAAATCATACAAACTATAATATCATGCATGCTTGATTAAATGCCTAACATGTTATCATGATATGGGAGCTACTTCATAATTGTACATAAACAAACTCTAACATGCATAATCTCATGACATTAGTTGCAAGGAGTTACAATCATTCATACTTCATCATTATTATCATGGTATCATCTTAAGCTAAACCAAACATCACAAGTAATAAGCAAGCATAAAATCAAACAAACATAAGATTATAGTTAGGTATTCTTGCTATCTCTTAGGTTATCCTTGTAAAACTCTTCTTTAGATTATCTTCTTCTCACACAAATGTCAAAACCTAGCCATTACAAAGTAATATCAAGTTACAACTCAACTCCAAAACAATTCTAAGACTAGGTGTTTACTAGATTATATTATTTCTCCATTTTATCTCTTATACTTCCATCTTTCTAAAATAAATTCTCATGGTTCATTTTCACATAATTTTTCATGTAGAATCCAATTATGAAATTAGAATTTCCAAAATCAACTAACTTCCTTGGCTACTATACAGAATCAAAATGCTTCCTTTTATTTTCCAAAATTTCTCATTTTGATTATAATGCTTCCATTACTTGTTTCTCTACCTTATCCCCACACAACTTTCCATGTTAAACCCATTTGAAGCATCAAAATCATGAAATTCTAATATATGAATAGTGATTAGTACAGTGACAGCCAAGAACACAAAACCTTAACTACATGTATACTTGAATTTCCAAGCCAATACCACTTGATTATAGCTTGTTTAAGCTTGTCTAAACTATCCATAACATAAAATTCATAATCCCACTACATATGAACAGCATGTCCAGTAGAAACATCAGGGGGAAAATGCCATAAAAACATTTTAAAATCAAGAGCAACATTCCTAGAATAAAGTCAAAGATTAAAGGAACTACTTACCTTTCTTTTTGCTCCAAGGTGTATGCTTCTTTCTTGCTTCAAAGTAAATTTTTGTAGAGTTTCCCTAAGGTTTCCAAGCTATTGAATAGGTTTGAATATGGAGGTATTTATAGAAAAAGTTGGGTGGAAATGGAAGGCCAAGATTACTTTGGTTGCTATTTGATCTAATGGTCCATAATTCACCTTCCATCAATCTTGCCCTAGAAGTCTTATAATGAAATCATCCATGACATCATATAGGGCTATGTTTGGCTCAAGAAATAGGGAAATACTTATAGGAAAAATTTCAGTCTAATCCGGTATTGATCTTATTAGTTTCACAAAGATCAGACTATTTTATGTTTATATTTTTTATAATATTCTAGAATATTTATTCTATCCTTAAATCTAATATACAGATTTTTCCTACCATTAACATTGTTAGATTGAGTATTTATCTACTTACTGTCTCTTAGAAAATGACAAAAATGCCCTTGGTTCACTATCTTACATTATATTAACCCTAAGGGCATAATTATCATTTTACACCTCTTTACTTCTTATCAGGGCATGTACTGACTCTGACTAATAACCTTTATACTTTTTTGGATGTTTTTGACCTGTCCAAAATAACTAAAATGCCCTCCATCCATATATTGTTCATAATTAGAACACAAGGGCATTTTCCTAATTTTGCACTTTTTCTGGGTTCCTCTATATAGGTCCAACATCTTTATAGCTCAATTCCCAAGAAACCTCTTCCAAAAGTATTTATCTGGTATATAATTATACTGTAAATTCTATTAAAAATTCTATAGAACTCCTTATTGAGTTCTGTCACCTTTATAAATCTTATATTAATTATAAGAATTTACTACAAAATTTCATCTGATTCTGAGGTCCAAAAAATACTATACTACTTTTCCCCATCTAAAGAAATTTATATCAATTTATCAGGATCTCAAATCAAAATTATGTGTTACGTTAAACTTATCAGAATAATTTTCTCTATTTACTGGTAACATTTAGGATTAAACTATTTCTGGGCAGTTTTGGGCCTTTTTCGACTCAACTTCCTCATAATTACAATTTTACCCATTGAACTTTTTTTAAATTACATTTAGGTCCTCAAAATTTTTGAAATTACACTAGTTAGCCTAACATTTATGTCGACCTTTTATTTTGGCCCACAAACTTTTCTAAAATTCACTTAGGTCCTTGAACTTTCTATTATTTACAATTTAATCCGTTTTCTTCCGTAAATGACAACATTTTCCTTAGAGAATCTCATGTATATTACGTACAAACTATACATACATATCAAATAAGAAAATTGGGGATATGACACTATGTATCTGCTTAATTGCAGATCTTGGTATCTTAACTTATTTTTATCATTTCTCCAAGTATTTAATGTTCATGTAGTGAAGAATGAAGGATACAAGTAGGGGTAGCAAATAGGTGTGACTTTGGAATTGTCATAGTTAATGTTCTTAATTTTGTCATATCCCCAATTTTCTTATCTGATGTATGTGTACAGTTTATATGCAATGGACATGAGATTCTTAGAATTTACTGTATCAAATTAAGGAAGGAAAGAGAGATACTATTAACTAAGGAAAGTTCAGAGACCTAAACAAAAATTAGAAAAGGTTGAAGGCCAAAAGTGAAAGTAGAAACAAAAGGAGGGACCTAAGTGCAATTAACCAAAAGTTTAGGGACCTAAATGTAATTAAGCAAAAGTTGAACCGAAAAGGCTAAAAAATATTTAGAATCATATTAGACCCAAATTTTACCAATAGATAGACAAAATTATTCTGGTCAGTTTAACGTGAGACATAATTTTGATTTGAGGTCCCGATTAATTGATATAAATTCTTTAAGTGAGGAAAAATTATTATAGTATTTTTTAGACCTCAGAATTAGATAAAACTTTATAATAAATTCCTATATTAAATATAAGAATTTGAAAAAATTTACAAAGTCAGAAAAGGAATCTAGTAAAATTCTTTTCAGATTTTACAGTAGAATAAAATACCCGATAAATAGGGTCAGAAGAGATTTCTTGGATTTATGCCATAAAGGTAATTGACCAATACCAAGACCCAAATGGCGTCCTAATAGTCCCAATAAGATAATGAGATAGTTAAGTGGGCCAGAGTCTAGAGTAACACAGGAAAAGTATGAATTTACGAAAATACCCCTAGATGGCCAGATTATACCAGTGATGGATGGAGGGAATTTTAGTCATTTTGGATAGGCCAAAAACATCCAAGATAGTATAAAGATTATTAGTTAGAGCCAGTATATGCCCCGAGGCAGTATAAAGAGGTGTGAAATGACAATTATGCCCTTAGGGTTAATATAGTGTAAGAAAGTGCAACAAGAGTATTTTGGTCATTTTCCAAAGGATGGTTGGAAGATAAATAATCAGTCTAACAATGTCAATGGTATGTGAAACCTAGACACTGGTTTCCAGGATAGAATACATATGATGGAATATTATAAAAATTAGGAACATAAAACAGTTTGGTTTTTGTGAAACTGCTCTGATCGGTACTAGATTGGACTAGAATTTTTCCTATAAGTATATTTACCTTTTTCTAGCCAAACATGCCCCTAAATGATGTCATGCATTGCGTCAAGCTTGAGGCTTCTAGGGAAAGCTTGGTAAAGAACGAATATGGCCCACTAGATCAAATAGTAACCAAACTAATCTTGGCCATTCATTTCCACCCAAGATTTTCTATACATACCCCACAAACCAGATTGGATTTGGCATGCATGGTATCTTAGGGAACCTCTGTCCAAATTTCAATTGAACCAAGAAAGAAGCAAAGAACTTGGAGCAACAAGCAAGGTAACTATCTCCCTTGTTCTTGGACTTTAATCTAGCAAGTTAGCCCTTGGTTTTAAGGAGTTTTTGTGACCTATTTCTATTGAGGTTGCTGCTGGAAGTGCTGTCCATATGTGATAAGAATATGAGTTTTATGTTATGGATAATTTAGACAAGCTTAAACAAGCTAGAATCAAGTGGTATAAGCTTGAAAATTCAAGTATGCATGTAGTTGAGCTTTGTGTTATTGGCTGCTACTGTACATATGACTGTTCATATATTGGAATTTCATGGTTTTGATGCTTCCAAAGAGTTTAAAATGGAAAATTGTGTGGGGATAAAGTAGGAGAACAAGTATTGGAAGCATTGGAATCAAAATGTGAATTTTTGGAAAATCAAGGCTTCACTTCGGTTATGTATAGCAGCTCATGGGATGTTTCGATTTTGGAAATTCTGGTTTCATATTTGGATTCTACATGAAAAAATATGTGGAAATGAACCATGACAATTTATTTCAGAAAGATGGAAGTATGGAATATAAAATAGAAAAAGAATGGAAGTTAATGAAAACCTAGTCTTGGAATTGTTTTCTAGTTGAGTTGTAACTTGATATTACTTTGTAATGGCTAGGCTTTGAAATTTGTGTGGGAAGGAAATCATCTCAAGAAGACTTTGTCAAGGATAGCTAAAGAGGTAGCAAGAATACCAAACTATAGTTTCATGTTTGCTTGATTGTATGGTTGCTTGTTAGTTATAATGTTTGATTGAGCATGAGATTGTGTCATCATGTTGATGATAAAGTATGAATGATTGCAACTCTTTGCAACTAATTTCATGACAATATTCATGTTAGAGTTTGCTTATGTACTATTATGAAGTAGCTCCCATCTCATGATAACATGTTAAGCATCCAATTAATCATGCATGATATTATAGTTTGTATGTCTTGCTATTGGGATTTCCATGAAATCTCATTATTTCTATATACATAACCATGTTATAGGTGCTGGAACCTATCAATGAAAAAGGGTAAACATATATGGTTGAACTTGTATTATAAGTTATATTGGTTACATTACACTATGGAAGGATATGATGGGATGCATGGTGTATGATTATGTAGTGGTGGTCTGAGGCCGTGGCCTTGTGATGATATTTATGACACCTTAACCAACGAGTTTGAACTTGAAATTTTGTATGATAATAGATAAGATATATAGATTTATATGAAAACCAAGAACAACTCAATTGGTTAAGTATTCAATTTATTATGATTTTTCTAAGTTGGAGTTAAAATATGGAACTAAGATAAAGTGACCAACTGGAGGCAGTAATGTTCCGATGTTAATTTCTATGGTAAATGAACGATTTTTCCTATTAAATTTTATGATCTTAAATAACACATCTGTATCTTTAAATCTATAGGTAACACGGTTTATTTGGACAAGTAACGAAAGAGAAATGAATTTTTGAAGTTAAGGCAAAGAAACTGGAACTTCCAGATTTTACCAATTGAACCGTGTATTTCAACGAATAAATTGATTTTATTGGGACAATGAAACCTTAGTTTTATATTTTTTCTTCAAATTTAAATGAAATAGATTTTATTATAAATTGGAACCACCCTATTTCAATTTTTCTACATTTAATTATGAATTTACAAAGTTAGGTACATGTTCTGGATTACCAAATGAACAGTAACTGTGAACAGTACCCCCCGAGAAGTAATCTTTTGAAATTGCATCTTTCTAAGGCAAAAGGCTATGTAATTGGTCCAAATGACTTCTAACTAAGTATAATTGAGGTTGAAAATAAGGATACGACAAATTTCACTATAGATCAAGGCACCTAAGTTAATCTTTTCTCCTTTTATATAATCATCTTGAGTGAGGTTGGTGAAGCTTCTAGACTTCTTCACCATGCTTCTAGAATAGATATAATGGATTATCTTATGATAATCACACGTATCCTCAGCTACAAACTTCAAGTCCCAGGTGAAGTTGTCAATCAACATGAGAATTTATTAGATGTTTTTAAGTGATAGGGCAAGTTCTTTCTTACGATTGGTTGTCCTAAGTATAGAGTTAATTACATCACTATCTAGATTGATCTCTCTATGCCTTAACTCAGTGGTCAAATAGCTCTTTATAGGTTAACATTCCTAAGTGGCTTTATCATAGACCTTCATATTATATTAGAACCTTCTCACTACTTTAGGACTATAAGATAGTTTGATTCCTAGCCAATTTTCATAGTAATTCATTGAATTAGAGAGGTTTAGCAAGGTTTTGTCATTGTACTTCAAGTAGTCTAAATTTGCATAGACTACAGGGCATAAATCCCTATAAGTAAACTCTATCTTATATTTTTCCTTGTCAACTCCTTTATCTAATCTCTTATGGGTAAGTCTGTAGAAGTAGGAGGAAAGGTTATATGAGTAGAGGTACCTTGAGACGAATCATATTTTCCTCTCCTAGCTAAAAGAGGAATAGATGAAGTGGATTGAGGAGAGAGTTCCACGTTAAGGTAGCATTGACTAAATGATTAATGTTATCGTCTAATTGAGTGTCTTCTGATCATATTTCTTCATACATAATGGGCAATATGTGTCTCTTCCTCTTTAAAGGTTATTGTGAGCTATGTTGAGTCACAACGTTATGTCGTGTATCAACTTTATGAGTGGCCATATCCCAAGATGAAGAATCACATCTTGCTTGACCTTAGGCCTATATTTTGACTTGGAAGGAGTTTCATGCTTCTTCCCTTTACTGTTATCACTCTTAACATTAGCATTCTTTGTCTTCACAATTTTTCCTTTAATAGTATAAAGAATAGAGTAGTTGCGGTATGAGAAATGTGAAATTTGTGAGAAATGAATGGTTTGAGAAGTTAGGGAGGATGATTTGGAAGCTTCGAATGATGTGTTAAATAATGGAAAAAAGTTAGAGAAGTTTCAGTTGTATAGGAGAGAGGGATTTTTTAAGGAGGGTTTTGATGAACTGACATAGTAACGATCATATTTTGTTTTTATAAATGCTAATATATCTATAATCATGTTGATAAGACCCCTTTTTGAAGTGTTTAATGATAAATATCAATAAAACAAATTTACTCTTTCATTTTATTTATCAAATGGCTTTTTGATAAATGCTCTTGTCAAAGAGATTTTCAATAAATGTCTGTATTTATCTAAGCACAAAGACCAAAGACCAAGACCAGTAACTGAAACTTTTACTACTCATTTATCGAAGCATGTATTAATAAGAGAATTTATTGATAAATGGTTCGATAAATCTTACGATTCAAGTTTTAAAGAATTTGCTACATTTTTTGAAGGCCTTATTGATAAGACCCTTTATTGGCGGTTTCTTCTATAGATCTTTGATTTAATTTCTTTCAAAAATCCATACTTCCATTTATCGAAGTCTCCTTCGATCAACCCTCTTATCAAACTGTTATTCGATCAATTAATGTATGATAGAATTCAACAAGTTATGATATTTTTAAACATGATTTTCATAATCATTTTTTCCCTATTTGTCACTAGCTGAAATTTTGAAGGATTAATCATAGTGAAGCTCTCTTATCAAGGTAATATCTCATCCTTCTAGTTTAAAGTGATACTTATAAAGAAGATTTTTGATGAAAGCACATAGAGATGAGAAATATTATTATCAAGCTTAGAATATAAAGTTTATTCTATAGATGCGAGCTCAATATATATAAAAGAGATGGTTTAACAATGCTTATTTTTTTATTCTGCAACTTGATGAATTGATCCATGAAACTCATTGCCTTCCTCTCTTATTGTGTTTGAGCATCCTCCATGACTCTTACTTATGCTACATAACTTTGATATGTATTCATTTTCTTTCCAAATTTCTCCCATCGTGTTAAGTTGATTTCTTCCATAACTAGCATGTTATACTTATTGCTCCTCTATATTTATTTTATTGTTTTGTTATTTATTCTTCTATGTTTATGTTTGTCATGATGTGGTTTTGCAAAAAAAAAATGTGTACAGTACTTCACTGTTATTAATAAAACCAGTAAAGTTGCTCTTTTTATTAGAAAAAGTTGTACAATACTTCACAATTCCTTCTAAAGAATTGTCAACTAAAATATTAGTTAATGGTTGTTCATATAGAACCATTACTTAATGCTATTATTTGCATTATTGTGGTAAAACATTTCACATTTCTCACACATGCTATATTAAAAGAAATTCTAATGTAAAAAATTTAGTTTGGGATCCTAAAGGACAAGTGAAATATCCTTACTTTCATACATCTTAGGGATTATTTAGTAGCATTTATAACCATTTACAAGACCTTGGAAGTCCATTAGTTAAATATAGAATTTTACTGTTATCGAGTTACTATTATATAGTATTACAGATTAGGCAGCAAATTTTGAGAAATCATAATTAATTCTAGAAAAATTGAAATGAAGTGATTCAAAAAACTACGTGAAGATAACATCTTGAAATTTAATAGAAAAATAATTTCCTGATCAAATGTTTATTCAATTAATACAGTTTATTCGTCAAAAATTACTGTTCATTTGCTCAAAAATTCTGAAAATAGATTCTAGTCCCTTACTTTGGAAAAACCGTTCTCTTTGTACAGACATCAAAATAAGGTGTTATTAGTGTCAAAACATAGCTTGACATGTTAACTAAATGTTTGTAAAATTTCATACATTTATCTCATCATTTACTATTTTTTATTACATCATGACCATCACTACTTATATTGGTCATATAACAACATTACATATAACAATTCTTCACATAACATTTATACTATCCAATCCCTATCTTCTCTTTATGCTTTTTCATCCTCTTTTGTCATTAATAAACCTATGAGATTGGGATTATATGGAGGGGGTGAGATTTCTAGGGAAATCTTAGTAGCAAACGGTACTAAACAATGCATTCATTAATGTAAATACTTGTGCTTGCTTGTGAAAGTGTTAATATTGTGTAATGTACATGCTTCCATGTAACATATGAAATATAATTGGCCAAAGTAATCATAGAAATAGAGCTTCAATCATAAGCACATATGCAACACAATTCAACAAAGCCATAGCATAACCAAGCATAACATTCAATACATACAAGTTTATGATAAGTTTACTACGTCACTTGCTTGATTTCTTTCACTTTAACCTTGCCTCTTTATTCTTACTTCTCTTGGATGTGTGGCTGCCTCTTTGGAGTCCACAATCAAATCCTAACATCACATAATCATTCATCCATTACAATCTAACTTTCTCTTGAACATTGAGCTCATTTAACTACATTAACTTACCTTAATCTTAACTAATAGACTTGGCCTTTAAATCAATTGATGTCTTGACTTTACCCTACACAATTTCATATTTTGAATCCATCTATGAGCTTAGAATCATGAAATTCTACCTCCTATACACTGTTATGAACAGATTTGAAAAATATGCATAATTCTTCCAAAAATTCTCAATTTGATTCCAATGCTTCCCATACTTGTTTATCTACTTTATCCCACACAACTTTTCATTTTAAAACTGTTAGAATCATGAAAATTATGAAATTTCAATCACTGTTCATGTGAGTGAACAGTAATAGCAAAGAATTCCAAGAATTACAACTTTCAATTCCAATGTTTCAAAGGTTCAAAACCTATCCAGTCCTACACAAAATCATCATATAAATTCAATGGAAGCATTAGATCATTGAAATTCCATATCCTTCTATCATGAACAATATAGACCAAAATATATCTTCAGTGGCCAAGTCAAGATTATCAACTTGATTCAACAACCAATCACCTAACTAGCTTGTTTAAACTTCAATCATATAACTCTAACTTTAATTTCTTCTTTCTCCTTTCATATAAGGTTTTGCACATCACATACACCTTAGAGAAAAATTAAATTTCTTCCATGAAAAATCTAAGTTCATGCTCCCCAATCAAAGGAAAATAAGTTATGAAAGATTGCTTACCTTTAATCTCTAGCTTGCTTGAACTTTGGACCTTAGATTCTTCTTTGTTTTGACTTGAGTTTTCATTTTATCATAGTTTTCCCAAGGTTCTTGCTTCACAGTTTTGAACAGAAATAGTGGGGGTATTTATAGAAAATCTCATGGAAAATGAATGGCCAATATCACTTTATGTACTATTTGATCTAATGGCTCATAATTGCTCTTACATCAAACTTGCCCACCAAGCCAACTTGAGATAAGATTACATGACAAAATTATTATCTTACCCTTGCCTTTGGACCCCATGTGTGAGGTCTTGTGAGTTCCACCATGCGCAAACCCTAATTCTCACTTTATACCTTTTTCTTTTCTTTTTCAAAAATTCATAAATTATTCATGATTAGACTTGGGCTCCAAGAAAACTTTTGGGACTTATTGGGCTGCCCTAAAATGAAATATTGGGCTGCCCTAGGCCTTCCTTGGGTCCAATAGCTAATTGGCACAAATCCCAAGGCACTTTCCTTGTACTGATATCCTTAAAATGTCCTAATTTTTAAATAAATGCTAGACACCTCTTTTAATGGTTCTAAAATTTTTAGAAATTTATTCTAATATAAATTAAATCCTTTACAAAGTATCATAATTTTCTAAGACCCAGAAGTCCTGATAAAAATTCCTTATATTTCCTCAAGACCCTTTATCGGAGCTCGATTTAACTTTAATTTCTCAAAGGGCATTATCATCTTTTTACAGATCATCAAAGTATTCCTTGAACTTGGTCAACTATTTTGGAAACTCCCCTTGACTGTTTAACCTTAGTCAAATGACCAAAATATCTTTCATTTATCTCTGGCTCATTAACACAATACAATGGCACACCTATTGGCATTTTCATAATTTTACATTTTTCCTGGTCTTTATTAGCCTTGGCCAACCTACTTCTATAAAAATATTATTGGGCCTATAAGGCACCATTTTGGGCCCTTTACATGATCCACTACCTTAATGCGCTTAACTGCCGAGAAATTCCCCCGAAACATATTTATCGTATATTTTAATCTATTGTAAATTCCATAATAAATTCTACATAACTACTTTTTGAGATCTATCAATTTTATAAATTTTCATATTAATTATAAGAATTTATTTCCAAATTTCATCTGATTCTGAGGTCCAGAGGATATTGTATTAATTTCTCTTTCTTCAAAAATTAATATAAATTTTTCGGGACCTCAAATCAAAATTATGTGTTTAGTCAAACTAATCAGAATAATTTTCTCTATTTACTGGAAAATTTTGGGACTAATATGATTTTGAGCATTTTTATGCCTTTTCCGTCTTCACTTTCAATAATTACCATTTTGCCCTTGAACTTTTGAAAATTACACTTTGCACTATAGAACTTTTAAACTTTTTATTTTAGTCCCCCGTCTTTATACCTTTGTCTAAGAATTGTTTTTTTCTATTCATCATCACAATTCTTTCTAAACCTCTTTTCACTATCAGTATTATACAAATAGGGAAAAATTAGGATGTGACAACAAGTAAGGTCTAATACTAACTCTCAAGGACCCAAAGTTAAATGGGATTGAAATGTCCTTCTAGTATTTCAAATATTCATAATAACATTAAGAGGAATAGACATCGTGCATGGAGAAAGAGGAATCCAAGAGTTTTTCAAGCATCAGTGAAAGCTACATCACTAAGGAGAAATTAAGGATCATGCATTTTAGTAATGCCAAAGTCAAGTTATTAAAAGAAATGTAGAAAGGCCCAAGGAGTGCATTTTATCTCAAGAATAGATTATCATGTTGTACCATTCAATTATCTTGAGAAGAATAATAGAAGGAGGATCTCTCAAGCATCAAAGTTCATATCGGATAAGCGACCATTACAAACATCTATCAGAAGATATACAAAAAGGCAATGGATATGCAAAGGCAATCCTTCTTCTATAAAGAGGTAAAAAGGTACAATGGTAAATCTCCTGCATCATCATAGTTAACATATTGTTGAGGTTCTTAGAAATGAATGTTGCAATTGATTTCTACAAGTTTTTTTATCAAAAGATAATGTTCAATATTATGCATACGTGGACAAATTTTATGCATAAAGACATATTCATCTCATTATGCTCAATTGATCTAAATCGTTCATACTCTCTAAGCATGTTAATTATGTCATATTTTCTACAAACTAACCATTGATGGATCTAAACCAAGTTGGATACCAGGAAACAAAAATTAGATCAATTGTTTTGTAGGATATCTAATTTGAAAAGTTCATCCCAAGATTTGTGGATTCAATGAAAAATAATTCAAATCTTGATGAAGATGAACCATAAAGTTTAAGTTCTGGTGCTGAAGTCAAAGTTAAAATATCAATTCACCAAAATCAAGTGATATGCTACAAGGACAAGAGAAATATGTTGAAATCTAATACTTATCTCTTTATTGTTCTTAATTAAGTGTTAGATTAGAATAATTAATACATGGTCCTTGTTACAACCTTAAGCATTCAATATTTCAATATTTTAAAATGTCTTCAGATTGATAAATGGATAAAACTATAAATTTTTTCTATATCCAATTTTTCATTGTTTCACAGTTCTCAACTCATAAAATTACCTTGATTTATAAGTCTACATATTCATGATTTGAAAGATAAGTTGAAATTTCAAACTCTGCGTCAAACATCTTAGTTTTACAAAATGCATGCAAATGATTTGAAAACTTGTTTGAAATATATAGGAATCAGTAAGTATTAGAGAATAATACAATTGTATGGAAATTTAAAATTTACCCCAATTTCATTTACTAGAGTCATCTTAGACTATATAGTGCCATTTGCTTGAATTATTTATCCTCTGACGAGTTAAAAATCCTTCTGTTTAATAAAATTAATGAAGATCAAGCTTAACCTACTTAGAAAAAGAATTATTTCATAACATCATAGACTTATAATGTTTAATCACTAGAATAAATCTACACCTCTGGTCATTGTATCAAAGAGCAATGTGCCTCATTTGAAAATGAGTGAGCAAAATTCTTGAACCATTTATGTTGCCAATTTCCTATTTACTCATAGAAATTTCTAAACATGTTAACATTGTTGTTCAACATGTGGTCTTACAATGATATTTCCCTCCAATCTGATGACCTTCAATGTTTTCATAAGACTAAAACTTTTCAAAGATCCATGTTTTGGAAAATTATATTGAAATTGCATATTTCAAAGAAGAAGCATTATTCTTCTTCAAAAATAGTTTTCAGAGAAACAAATCTTTGTATAGGTTTATAAGGTCAACTCTTTAGCATATTCATCTACATTCACTTAGAATTAATATGTTTTGACTGAGTCATTATAAGGTCCCGCATATACATAGAAATTATTCTCTATATGACCATTATAACAATTCTCCTATAAATAAGGGATTTATTTTTCATAATAGGAGAAAATTTCTCAAGATTACAATGTTTGATCAAATATGAGGATTAATACAATGAGTATTAGAGCCATAAAGTTTGATTGATGACAATCAAAAGGATCATCATTATAGTCAATACATACAGAGGATGCTCAAATAGAACAAAGAGTAGAGGTAACAGAATTTCATGGATTCATTTATCAAATTACCAAAACTGAATAAGCATCTCTTAACTCTCTCTATATATATCGAAAATATATTTGAGTTGTGATATATGTGTTTATGTGTTTTTTATCTCTTTTAAAGATTTATATTTATCAAAATTTCAAACATTTTTTTATTTACTTATCAAAGAAGTTATTGATAAAAGCTTCAATAAACTTCAAGAAAAGATATATGCTTTAATGAATTGAATCTTTTCAAAACTCTATTTATTGAATTTGTATTCGATAAGAATGAATTGTTTAGAAAATTCTACAAAGTATTTTGTGTGTTTTCATCGATAAATTCTTAAAAAATAATTCTTATCCAACTGTTATTCGATAAAATTTGTTAAAAAGCTTTGAAGTTTATAGAACAACTTATCGATAAGCCTACTTATCGAAAAGCTATTCGATAAATGAAGTGTTTTTTTAAAATAATTTTTTTATCAAATAACAATTTGATAATGTAGCTTATGAAAAAGTTATTCGATAAATTTCTTATTGTTGTTAGAAGATTTATCGATAAGCACTTCAAATAAGGAATATCGAAGAACTTATCCATAAATTATCTATTATTTAGGGAAAATATGATCGTTACTGCTCACTTCATCAAACATCTCAAAAAATTCATCATTTTCTTAAAACCCAAAAAGTCTTCCTTGATCCTATACACTCCAAACTTCAATTAAACTTCTTAGAATCATCTTTCCAAACTTCCCAAAAGAGATTACCTCTCTTAATCCATAAATTTCTTCTAGTCGTAGTTACTGTTTATCATTATCCCTAACAATGGCAAGAACCAAAATGCCCGATGTTGAGGTTGGTCTAGAAAAATTAAAGTGGAAGCAAAAGGCAGGTTCTTCAACTTCAAAATTTAGGCCAAAAGTAGCCAAGAATCACAGTCCACCAAGAGAGTCGATGCCCCTACTACAAAAATAACACAAACTTAAATGCCAAATAAATCCTCCTTAAGTCCAGTAAGGCAGAGTACATGACAAGAACTAACAAGAAAGAGACACCAATTAGCCATAGTTTCTAAAGAATTTGGCAATACCAATATAGATGAAGATCTCAATATGGTCGTTTAGAAGGCCATAAGCTTATCTAGAATATCATTAGGCTAGAGATTAAAACAAATACCAAGAAAGAGAACTAAGTCTCCTCAAGGTATTCCTAAGCCTTCTTCTTTCTCCAAACCTTCTAAAACTAATCTTCTCAATCGAGCTTATTTAGCTTTTCTCAGTGGGAATCTAGACAGTAGGGTAGATAAAGGCAAGTGGAAGGCTATTTTTGGTGAAAGATAACTCTTTCTTGCCATTTATATAGACTTATAAAATCTTAAAAATAACTACAAGATCCAATTAGATTTTTCTAATCCTCTAGCTCATTATAAGAAATAGTTAGAAGTTTATCTTCCCTAATGTTGTAAGGTAGTTAAATGATTCTATTGCAATATGGAGATCTTTAATTAAGCAAACGATGATGGAGAACTTGTAAAAAGCTATTTTTTCATAAAACTTAGAGGAAGATAGATCAAATTGGATGGATATATTATTAACTTCTTGTTTAAGACTACATATCATGAGAAAGGGCCAACATTGTCTCTGAGAGAGATTTATAAAGTTCTCATGCTTTTAAATGGATTAAAGGGTGACTCAAGTTTGTGCCTAAAGAGATGTATGTTTATCATAGGATAATTCATTATATATACTCAAGGAGCATGGTGAACAAACTAGAAAGCTTCACCTATGTCCCTCAAGATCAAGGGTAATTAATGGGGAGAAAATTAATATTGGAGTCCTGATTTATGATAAGATCATCAACCTTTATTTTGACAAATCAGAGGACACTCACATCCTATACCTTTAGCTTGTCTCATTCTTCCTCCAGTGTAACGATATTTCATTTCTAAAAAAGGGAGAGAGGAAGTAAAAATCTCCAAATTTGGTATTGAGCATATCCATATTATGAGGATCACTATTCCTTTGGTTGATGGTGGTAAGAAAGTTCAAAAAGGGAAACAACATGTGTAACCAAATAAAACCCAATCTTTAGTTGTATTGAAACGTCCTTACTTTCATATGTCTTAGGGAACATTCAGTAGCATTTAGAACAACTTACAAGACCTTGGAAGTCCATTAGCTAAATCTAGAATTTTACTCTTCTCGAGTTACTATTCATATGGTATTCCAGATTAGGTAATAAACTTCAAAAATAATAATTAATTATAGAAAAATTGAAATGAGTTGGTTCAAAAAGGTACGTCAAGATAACATCTTGAAATTTAAGGGAAAAATAATCTCTAGCCCAAATACTTAGTCAATTAATACAGTTTAATCATCGAAGATTACTGTTTATTTGGTCAAAAATTCTAAAAACAGATTTTGGTCCCTTACTTTGGAAAATTCGTTCTCTTTGTACTGACATTGAAATAAGGTGTTCTTGGTCTCAAAACAAATCTTCACATATTAAATAAATTTCTGTAAAATTTCATGCATTTATTCCATCATTTACTATTTTTTATTACATCATGACCATCACTACTTATATTGGTCATATAGCAACATTACATATAACAATTCCTCACATAACATATATACTATCCAATCCCTAGCTCCTCTTCATGCTTCATCATCCTCTTTCATCATTCATAAACCTACTAGGCTTGGGATTACATGGAGGGGGTGAGGTTTTTGGGACAATCTCAGTAGCAAATGGTACTAAACAATGCATGCATTAATGTAAATACTTGTGCTTGCTTGTGAAAGTGTTAACATTGTGTAATGTGCATGCTTCCATGTAACATATGAAATGCAATTGGCCTAAGTAATCATAGAAACAAACCTTCAATCATAAACACATATGCAACATAATTCAACCAAGTCATAGCACAACCAAGCATAACATTCAATACGTACAAGTTTAGGATAACTTTACTACCTCATATACTTGACTTTCTTTCACTTTATCTTGCCTCTCTCTTCTCACTTCTCTTTGATTTGTGGCTGCCTCCTTGGAGTCCACCATCAAATCCTAACATCATATAATCATCCATCTATTACAATCTAACTTCCTTGGACATTAAACTTACTTTAACTAACATAACTTCCTTTGATCTTTACTAATTCACTTGGCCTTTGAACCAATTGATGTCTTGACTTTACCCTACACAATTCCACCTTTTGAATCCAATTATAAGCTTAGAATCATGGAATTCCAGCTCCTATGCACTATTCTATACAGATTTGAAAAACATGCATAATTCTTCCAAAAATTCTCATATTGATTCCATTGCTTCCCATACTTGTTTCTCTACTTTATCCTATACAACTTTTCAGTTTGAAACCATTGGAAACATCAAAATAATGAAATTCTAATCACTGTTCATATGAGTGAATAGTAATAGATAAGAACATCAAAAACTATAACTTGGAATTCTAATGCTTCTAAGGTTCAAAACCTATCCAATTCTACACAAAATCATCATATGAATTCAATGGAAGCATTAGATCATTGGAATTCTATATCCTTCTATCATGAATAGTGCAGACCAAAATGGTTCAACCATGGCAAAGTCAAGAATATCAACTTGATTCAACAACCAATCACCTAACAAGCTTGTTTAAGCTTCAATCACATATCTCTAACTTTAATTTCTTATTTCCCCTTTCATCTAAGGTTTTTAGACAGCACAAACACCTTAGAAAAAACTAAAATTTTCTCCATGAAAACTCTAAGTTCAAGCTCCCAAATCAAAGGAAAATAAGCTAGGATAGATTGCTTACCTTTAATCTCTACCTTACTTGAACTTTTGTACCTTGAATCTTCTTTGTCTTCGCTTTAGTTTTCATTTTGCAAGAGGTTCCCCAAGGGTTCTTGCTCCACGATTTGCATAAAAAGTTGTGGGGGTATTTATAGCCAAATTCCATGGAAAATAAGTGGCTAGGATTACTTTGTGCATATTTGATCTAATAGCTCACATTTAATCTTGGTTCTTCTTTATTTACTTTAACATCTTAAGGGCATTATCGTCTTTTCACACCTCATCAGAGTATTCCCTGACCTTAGTCAACTATTCTAGGAATTCTCCTTGACCATCTAACCTTATTCAAATGACCAACATGCCCTCCGTCTGACTATGACTTAATGACAGAATACAATGGCACACTCACTGGCATTTTCGTAATTTTATGTTTTTCGCAGTTTTTATTAGCCCTGGCTCATATACTTATCTGAAAATATTACTGGGCCTATAAGATGCCATTTTAGGCCCTCTAATGATCCAATACCTTCATGGGCTAAACTCTCGAGAAATTTCCCCAAAATATATTTATCGGGTATTTTAATACACTGTAAAATCCATAATAAATTATACATAACACCTTTTTAAGCTCTGTCAGTTTCATAAATTCTTATATTAATTATAGGAATTTAATACCAAAGTTCATTTGATTCTAAGGTTTAGATGATACCGTATTAATTTCCTTTTTTTCAGAGATTAACATAAATTTTTTGGGATCCCACATTAAAATTCTGTGTTGCGTCAAACTAATCAGAATAAATTTTTCTATTTACTCAGAACATTTGGGACTAATATGATTCTGGGCATTTTTGGGCCTTTGCTGGCTCAACTTTCTCATAATTACCATTTTTCTCTTGAACTTTTAAAATTACACTTTAGGCCCTCAACTTTTCATAATTCCACTTAATGGTCCAAAGTTTATTTCTACTTTCATTTTCCCACCATAGAATTTTTAAACTTTTAATTTTAGTCCTTCTCTTCATTTAAGACTCATCTAACCTTTATTATTCCTTCTGATCATCTTTCTAATCCTTTCCAAACTTCTTTTCACTATCAGTATTATACAGATAGGAAAAAATTAGGATATGACATGTATCTTCTACTCCTTACTTTGAACCCTCTTTTGCTTAAACTGCAGTTCAACATATAATACAACATGAATTGAAGATCTTTGAGAAAAATATTTTGGCAAAGGTTAAGGGAAGTTCTCAATCAACAATCCTTAATATATCTGAGCTAATTAATTGCCTTGGGAGGTCTCTAAAGCATAACTTAAGTTATGAAATTGAAAAAGGGAATGAGAAGACTCATACAATACTTACCAATCTTGGAAAAATAATGGATTTTTAAAGTCAGCTTATGTGATTTATAGTCATGACCTAAAATTCCACTGGTCATGACCTATTTTCTTCTAGGATGCTCTTTGTATTCTCAGGTCTTGACCAAAATTTGAATCTGGTCATGACTAGAATAGCCTGTTAATAAAGTTGTGCATTTTCATTTAGGTTACTCTGCAATTAAGGAAGGGGGAGCAGTGTCATATCCCAATTTTTGGGCCTGAAAGCATAACGTGTAGCCTGAAAGAGATAGGCTACTAGAACATATTGATCAGAGGTCTCAGTAAATAGAGAAAATTATGCTGATCAGTTTGATACAACACAAAGTTATGATAAGAGGTCCTAAAAGATTTATATTAATTTTCAAAGAGAAGGAAAATTAATATAGTATTCTTTGGACCTCAAAATCAGATGAAATATGGCAGTAAAATCCTATAATTAATATAGGAATTTATAAAATTGACAGAGCCCAAAAAGGAGTTCTGTAGAATTTATTATAGAATTTATAGTGGATTAAAATACCCAATAAATAGGTTTTGGGGGAATTTCTCGGGAATTGAGCCCATTCAAATAGTGGATCATACAGAGGGTCCAGAATGGCACCTTATAGGCCCAATGATATTTTTAGATAAGTATGTGGGCCAGGGCTAATAAAGACTGAGAAAATAAGAAGAATTACGAAAATGCCACTAAAGGGATGCCACTATGTTGTGTCCATGAGTCAGAGTCAGAGTCAGATGAAGGGTGTTATGATCATTTGACTAAGGATAGACAGTCAAGAAAGGGTGTCTGGATAGCTGACCAGGGTCAAGAGATACTATGGTAAGGTATGGAAAGATAATAATGCTCCTATAAGTACTAAAGATGAACTAAGGGTATTATGGTAATTTACTAATGATGTTTCTTGGGAACCGAGCCACCAAAGTACTTGGCCTAGGTTAGAAACCCAAGATGACAATCCAAGGCCCAAAAAGTAGCCTAAGAGTAATGTGGGCCCAAGAGGCATTAAAATATTATTTTAGTGCTTTTTCAATAAAGTAAAGTGACCCGATCAAAGATAGAACTGGGTAAAGTGATCTGGAATCATGAATGGGTCCCACAAGGTGCCACATGGCATGATTATAGTAAAAGAAGAAAAGTAAATGACACATGGCATGATTACAGTAAAAGGAGAAAAAGCAAGAGGATATATGGCATAATCTCGGCCGTATATTTAGGGAAAAGACTCTGGAATTCTCTGGAAAGGCTGAGTCAGCTAGTGAGGTGTCTTAAGGGCCCCACCATTGTGCGATATGCCCCTTGAGTTGTCCACTGAGGTGTCCTAGATGATGTCATTAGTGGTGAGTTAGCAAGGAGGGTGATGTCATCGTGATGATGCAGGCAAAGCTTCTTGAGGATGCAAGCAATCTGAGCCATTCATCACGAATCAATTTGGACCATTAATTCCACCTCCTCTCACCTATAAATACCCCACCCCTCCTTCCATTCCATTCACAGCCAAAGCAAGCCAAAATAAGAGAAAGAAGAGAGAAGAGAGAAAGAGAGAAAGAAAGGAAGGAATAGAAAGAAGGAAGGAGTTTTGGTGGAGCCAGGAGTAGTCTAAGGAGCCGAGGGACTGGGCAAAGCTTAGGAATGAGGTAAATAAGTTATCTAGTCCCTGCTCTAATAAAGTAGAGGATTTCTCTTAGTGGTTAGAATAGAGAGATATCTCTATCAATAAAGTTAGCTATAGATAAAAAGAAAGCTAGAGGAATGTCGGAGTAAGGATGTTACCCCTAGTTAACCATGAGTTAAGTATAGCTATGCTGATAGAATAATATTGAAGATTTTATTATGCTATGTATAGGTTCTGACCTATGGAAAGAAGGAATCCTAGAGCAAAGGCCAAGAGCTAGAGTAAGGCTATATGCCAGGTAGTAAACTAATCCTAAACTTGTATGCATTGAATATTATGCTTGATTGCTATGGCTTTATTGAATTGTGTTGAATATGTGCTTATGTATGAAGCACTGTTCCTATGATTACTTTGGACAATTGTATGTCAAATGTTATATGGAAGCATTCTCATTACGCAATGTTAACACTTTCACAAGCAAGCATAAGTATTCACATTAATGCATGCATTGTTTAGTACCGTTTGCTACTGAGATTTCCCCAGAAATCTTACCCCTTCCATATCAATCCAATTCCAGTAGGTCTGCTCAAAATGGAGGAGATAAATATGCATGAATAGATGTTAATTACTTAGCATAATTGATATGTGATTCATGTATGTATAATTGCTGGAAATTGTCACTGTAAATAGTAACTTGTGATGGAGGCAGTGACATTTGAGCTATAATTATAAATAGTAGATGATTGAATAAATGTATGATATTTTTCCAGTAAATAGTAGACATGCCAAACTTCTATTTGATATATAGAACGTCTTATTTGGATGTCTACACATAAAGATATGATTTATCAAAGTTGGAACCAGAGATGTTGGAATCAGGGACAGGACGTTGGATGAACAGTGATTTTGGAACGTTGACCAACGTTGATATGGTCAAGGCGTGGTTAATCCCTGAAATAGCATTAAGTTAGCTTCGTGTAACAATTTGAACCACTCTATTTAGATTTTTATAGAATTAGTTATGATTTTTCAAAATCAAGTCACTCCTCTGGAATTTACACAGTGAACAGTACTCGTTAAGAGTAGAATTCCAGATTGAGTAATTTGACTTCAACAACCTTAGAAGTGGTTCCAAATGCTATCGTTTGGTCCCTCAGACATAAGACAATGAGGATGTTATAAGTAGTCAGACGAGGGAGGTTAGAGTTTTCCTAGATTTCGCCATGAAGTAGCTGCTCATTCTCTCTCATCATTCTCTCTACAACCTCCATTCACATCTTCCATTTTTATTGATCTTTCCACAGATTTTCACATTTATGCACCAATTAATCCACTCTATCATCTTTCTCTTGACCTTTCCATCACCTTTTTTGCCTTCTTCATGGTATCATTTATGGGGAGCAATGGCAGTACAGTAGAAGCTATAAGAGGCTAGAACTTTAGTCTCCTAGTGACAGATAACATATCTTGAGCTCATGACTACACTGGGGAGTTTTCTATCTTAATCTGCACCTCTTTTATGTTTTGAAATTTCTAGATTTAAGGATTTCTTTATATGAATAGGGATTAATTGTCAGTTGATTATTATCATATTAGATATTTGTAATTGACATTGGATGATGAGATTGTTGAGTTTAATATAAATATTTCAGTTTTAATTTATGGATAGTTGAATTATTATTAATGATTGTTGATTTTAATTCAATTTCTTGAAATTTATGGTTGTTGATTGATGATCATTTGAGGGCATTACCATCATCTGATTTAATTACACACTAAGTAGTTTTCAATGTGCGTTAAGAAGTTTTTAAGCTATCTTTGATCAAAGGAGTTTAAGAATTATTATTGCACTTGGACTCAATCGATTTATTGAGGTTTTATTCAAAACTTAGTGATTTCAAATCTCCCATATCAAATTAAGAGCAAGGATAGTTATGTTTTCATCATTAGGAGTCTTTCTTAACATATTTCTTACACAATCCAAATCATTTTCTTCTTAATAAAAAATACAAAAACATTTACTTTACTGAACCCTTATTTTATAGCATCAATGTTCAATCAAATATAAAACCCATGTTTTTATTTAGTTTTTCAATGGCTTTGCCCTTCAATTTGCTAGGGATCCAATCAAAAGTCTCCTTGAGAAGAACGATAGGATTATTCTTTATACTACATTATCGAGTGTAATCATTATTTTGATAGATTGGAAGACGACAATTTGAGCCTATTAATGGTGTCATTTCTGGGGAGCTAAGTAATTAGTGAAGGAATTGGAAGACATGCAGCGGAAATAAACTTTAAAAATTTTCCATTCCTTGCCAGGATCTGCCGTATGTGTTTAAGTCAAGTGGAAAGAATCATTACCCTTAGTGTTGCTCAGCGAATTTCACAGCTTCTCTACGTGGGTGGTGATCTCTTTCTGATCGCAAGAAATCGACGGAGTGTTCCTCAGCGACCTTCACAGATTCTCTCCGCGGACGGTGGTCTCTTTCCGATCACAAGAAGTCGACGCCTCAGGTCGGCTTCCTCTACTGGTATCCACACGAACAGCGTTCCAACCACGAACGACGTGCTAGCGTCTCCTGTCCCTCCAAGGCTTTCACAAGTCTCCGTCTCTATTTCGGCAGTTTCTTGTCTGCAAACCTTTTGCAGATTCCGTTCGGCCTTTTGTGTTCTGTGTTATTTTCAAACGTAGCTCCTCCAATCAGATATATGAGGATGCTATGCGTTTTTTACACTTAACCTAATTGGATTTTGGAGTTAATCTTATATTAATTCCGAATTGATACAATATCATATATTGTATAATTTTATAAGAAACTAATTAAATAAAATAATATTAAATCCGTCCCACAGATTTAATTACTTATTTATTTAACTTTAAATAAAGATGAGACTGAGTTATATTTGATTTATTCCCATAAATCAAATTTGAGATATCCTATCAATTTAAATTTCGAATTTCAAACGTGATAGAGATTTAATTTATCCTTATAAATTAAATCTTATAAATATCTCTTATATGAGATTTCCTATCAATTTGAATTTCGAATTTCAAACGTGATAGAGATTTAATTTATCCTTATAAATTAAATCTTTATAAATATCTCTTATATGAGATATCCTATCAATTTGAATTTCGAATTTCAAACGTGATAGAGATTTAATTTATCCTTATAAATTAAATCTTATAAATATCTCTTATATGAGATATCCTATCAATTTGAATTTCGAATTTAAACGTGATAGGGATTTAATTTATCCTTATAAATTAAATCTCATATATCTCATATATATAATATATATATATATACGAATATAAATATAAATAAATATATATACATTCACCTGGATCTTTCATTGAATCTGGACATGTCTTAGATTCAATGAATCTGGACATCATAGCTCGTGTTGGGCTATTTTGTGTGCGACCCTGTAGGCCCATATGAAGTTGGCAGTGGGCCATTTGCTATACTAGCCCACAAGTCGCAAGCGGTCTCTAGCAAGACATAACAACTACCCAAATCATATGAGGATCGATAAACGATGTAACCTTTTATACAACCATATCATGTCCCTTCTGTCACGCGATATTTTGGTCATGGATGAGGCATGGATAATGTCATCCTCCTATTCCCGACCGTTACTTTCTCGATCCCTGAGTAGTCTGACTATAGAAATGGAACTACCTTTCCATTACAGTATGGCCATACATTTCTCAGACTCACTCATCGAGGGGCCCAGTAATATCTCTCCACGAATGTGAGGGACAAATTCCATCTTGACCATTCACATTCCTCCGCATGAAAAACCACTAAGCCCGAACATAGTCTTTATGATCACTCGGTCAAAAGTGACTTTTGACTAGGTCAAAGCTGAGCGTTTTGTCATGTAGGAATCCATGATGATCTCAGGTCAAAGGGCATATTGACATGGTTTGTATATGAGAGAAGCTTATGACGTTACCCATGTAGTTCTCTCATAGCGGGTCGGTCCAACACCCTGTACTCTTACATGTGCTTATGACTTTGATTTATATCTCTATACATCTTCAAAGTCATACTGGTCTTATTTCATCTGTGCTCCCACATAGATGATCGACCAGGGACATTTAGGATAATATCATGAATTATCCAAGGATGGTCATCATAGTAAACATGCAAATAATATGATAACTCAATTAATAAATTCATAAATCAATAATGTTCATAAGACAATGATTGGCCCCTAGGGCACGATTTCCAACAACCTCCCACTTGCACTAGGTACAATCACTAATTTGACTAATTCCCATTGACCTAACATGACGCTCATGCTTTGCCTGCACAAGCGGCTTTGTTAGAGGATCAGCAACATTATCTTCTCCTGCTACTTTGCATATTTTTATATCACCTCTATCGTTGATTTCTCTGATGAGATGAAATCGCCTGAGTATATGCTTGGTCCTTTGATGTGACCTAGGCTCTTTGGCCTGTGCAATAGCACCGCTATTGTCACAGAGCAAAGTTATTGGATCTGAGATGGTAGGTATCACCCCTAGTTCTGTGATGAACTTCCTAATCCAAACGGCTTCCTTAGCTGCATCAGATGCTGCTATATACTCAGCTTCCGTTGCAGAATCTGCTACAGTGCCCTGCTTAGAGCTCTTCCAGCTTACTGCTCCATTATTGAGGAGGAATATGTATCCAGACTGCGATTTTTGGTCGTCCTGGTCAGTTTGGAAACTCGCATCTGTGTAACCAGTTACACAGAGCTCATCATCCAATCCACCATAGACCAAGAATAAGTCCTTAGTCCTTCTTAAGTACTTAAGGATATTCTTGACAGCAGTCCAATGGCCCTCACCAGGGTCCTGTTGGTATCTGCTAGTCATACTTAAGGCAAACGAGACATCCGGTCGAGTACATAACATGGCGTACATGATAGATCCTATGGCCGAGGCATATGGAACCTTACTCATGCGACCTCGCTGATCAGATGTACTAGGACACAGATCTTTGCTGAGGTGAGTACCATGAGACATGGGTATGAAACCCCTCTTTGATTCATGCATACTGAACCTATGCAGTATTTTGTCTATGTATGTACTCTGACTGAGTCCTAGAAGTCTTTTAGATCTATCTCTATAGATCCTGATTCCTAGGATGTAGGTGGCTTCACCCAAGTCTTTCATCGAGAAAGACTTTCCTAACCAAGACTTGACAATCTGCAAGGTAGGAATGTCATTCCCAATAAGTAGGATGTCATCGACATAGAGTACTAAAAACACAACTGTGCTCCCACTAACCTTCTTGTACACACAAGGTTCATCAATGTTTTGAAGAAATCCAAACTCTTTGATTACTTCATCAAAACGATGATTCCAACTCCGAGAGGCTTGCTTTAGTCCATAAATGGACCTTTGAAGCTTGCACACTTTACCAGAGTCCTCGGAACGCACAAACCCTTCAGGTTGTGTCATGTACACGTCCTCAAGGAGCTTTCCATTAAGGAAGGCTGTCTTGACGTCCATCTGCCATATTTCATAGTCATAATATGCTGCAATAGCAAAGAGGATTCTGATTGATTTGGCCATTGCTACTGGGGAAAAGGTCTCATCATAGTCCACACCATGAGTTTGAGTAAAACCTTTTGCAACCAGTCGTGCCTTGAAGACATTTACATTGCCATCCATGTCAGTTTTCTCTTTGAAAACCCACTTGCACCCGACGGTTTTTACACCTTCAGGCGGGTCGACTAAGGTCCAAACCTGATTGTCGTACATGGATTGCATCTCAGACTTCATGGCACTAAGCCATTTTTCGGAGTTTGGTCCCACTATAGCTTCTCGATAGGTAGTCGGCTCATTATGCTCAATGAGCAACACATCACGACTATCAGAAATCAGAAATCCATATCTCTGAGGCTGAACTCGTGTCCTATTAGACTTTCGTGGACCTTGCGTGACTTGAGGAGTCTCAACAACTTGTTGTGAGTCTTCTCTAATTTCCATCTGCAGTTCTGTGGTGTCTTGTAGCTCTCGAACTTCTTCGAGTTGTACCTTACTCCCACTGGTTCTTTTAGAGATAAATTCTCGTTCAAGAAAGATACCATTTCTGACAATAAACACTTTGTTATCAGCAGGGTTGTAGACGTAATATCCCTTGGTTTCCTTAGGATATCCCACAAAAAGGCATTTTGAGGATTTGGGCGCTAATTTGTCTGAGGCTTGTTGCTTAACATAGACCTCGCATCCCCAAATCTTGAGGAAAGACAAACTAGGCGTCCTCCCAGTCCATATCTCATACGGAGTCTTTTCGATTGCCTTAGATGGAACACGATTGAGTGTGAACGCAGCTGTCTCTAGGGCATAGCCCCAAAAGGAGGGCGGAAGATCTGTTCGACTCATCATGGATCGAACCATATCTAATAGTGTTCGATTTCTCCGTTCAGAAACGCCATTCCATTGTGGTGTCCCTGGAGGAGTCAATTGTGAGAGTGTCCCACAATTCCTAAGATGATCTATGAACTCTTGGCTCAAATATTCACCACCCCGATCAGATCGAAGGGCTTTAATTGTTTTGCCAAGCTGGTTTTGTACTTCATTTTGAAATATCTTGAACTTTTCAAAAGATTCAGATTTATGTTTCATTAGATAGATGTACCCATATCTGCTGAAATCATCTATGAATGTTATGAAGTACGAATAACCTCCTCTGGCATTTGTGTTCATCGGTCCACACACATCTGTATGTATGAGGCCCAATAAATCAGTGGCCCTCTCACTGTGCCCAGTGAAAGGTGACTTTGTCATCTTTCCTAACAAGCAAGACTCGCAAGTGTCATATGATTCAAAATCAAATGAGTTTAGAAATCCATCTTGATGGAGTTTGGAAATGCGTTTCTCATTTATGTGGCCCAGACGACAGTGCCAGAGGTATGTGGGATTCAAATCGTTTGGTTTGACCCTTTTGGCGGTTATGTTATAGATATTTCCATGATTGGGTTGTTCCAAATTTAATATGTAATGATCAACATGCAAATCACCATGAGCATAGAAAACATCATTACGATAAATAGAACATCTACTATTCCCAGCAATGGAAGTGAAACCTTCCTTATCCAAATAAGAAAGTGAAACAATGTTACTACTTAAAGCAGGAACATAATAGCAATTGTTCAAAACTAACAAAAGCCCAGTGGGCAGAACTAATTCATAAGTGCCTACAGCTAACGCAGCAACCCTTGCTCTGTTTCCAACTCGTAGGTCAACTTCACCCCTTTTCAGCTTCCTACTGTCCTTTAGTCCCTGCACATTTGTACAAATGTGAGAACCACATGCAGTATCTAATACCCATGAGGTGGAAGTAGAAAGATGAATGTCTATAACATAAATACCTGAAGCGATAGCCCCGCTATCCTTCTTGTTCTTTTTCAGATCTTCGAGGTAGAGTTTGCAATTCCTCTTCCAATGACCCGGTTCATTGCAGAAGAAGCAGACTCCTTCCTTCGGAGGCTTTGCCTTCTTTGGTGCAGGCTTGGTTTCGGGCTTGCCTGACTCTTTGGTCTTACCTGATGAGCCATGACCCTTCCCCTTGCCTTTGCCTTTCTTTTTCGTACCCTTTCCTTTCTGAACCATCAAAACACTATTGGGTTTCTTCTTAAGACTCGGCTCAGCAGTTTTAAGCATCCCATGCAGTTCAGAAATAGATTTCTCCATGTTGTTCATGTTGTAGTTCATAACAAACTGGTCATAACTTTCCGGGAGTGAGTTTAAGATCAAATCTGTAGCTAACTCCTGGCTCATGGGAAATCCAAGCCGTTCAAGGTGATCAATGTACCCTTTCATCTTTAAGACATGAGCACTGACTGATGCACCTTCAGCCATCTTGCAGGAATGTAAGGCCTTAGTGGTCTCATACCTCTCTTGCCTTGCCTGTTGCTGGAACATTTCCTTGAGATGCACAATCATCTCATAAGCCTCCATGTGTTCCAGATCTCTTTGGAGCTCCGGAACCATGGTGGCTAGCATCAAGCATCCCACATCGACAGAGTCTTCCTTATGCTTCATATAAGCATCTCTCTGAGCTCTGGGAGCATTGGCGGCTGGCTCCTCAGGAATGGGTTGATCTAGGACATGCGCCTTTCTTTCCTGCTTGAGAACAATTCTCAAGTTCCTAAACCAGTCAAGAAAGTTTGTCCCATTGAGTTTGTCCTTCTCAAGGACAGATCGCAGCGATAATGTAGCAGTATTACTAGTCGTCATGATTCTACAATTAAAATATGCAATGTAATTAGTAATCTCCCACTAAATAAACAACCCTCAATGCAATAGTTAGTGGGCTAAGATCCATATTTGGCTCAAACTTAAGTCCGCTTTGGCAGGACGCTTAGATTAAGTTATTTAGGTAGGTAACACCTTTACCAATTACATCAAATGTAACTCTTAGATATTCATGGGATCCTATCATCATATGATCTGGCATGTTCTAATCCCATCTAATGCCTTGAGATCCAAAACCGTTTTGTTAATCTCAATTAAGTCAAACAATAATGAACCTATGAGAGTAGCACCATTACTCTTTGCTTATCTCCCCAAGATAACTCAAAAGCACCCACTTTGGTGGAGTCCACAATTGAGCGATCAAGGTTTTGACAAGTGTTCATAAATTGACAGCATTATGACTTAAGATTTCTTTTAGAGGGCCTAATTTAACTATCTGGTTTATAAAACGCATGTTTCTCAGTTCGTATCTCATACAAGTAATATGCATGTGCTGATCTAATCATAAGATGCATAATTCAAACGTGATACAATATGGCTCACCTATCCTAAGTCCCCTCAAGCCAATGAGAGGAGCTCTCTAGTAAGAAAAGAGAAATTACATATAGAAACCTCTTTTAACATTCGAGGGGAGTGAGATGAGAGGAGAAGGTACATTGAGAGTATATAGAGGAAGGCACGACACGCAGGCCGTATTTTTTAAAAATTACAACACTTGCAATCTAGAGCCATATTGTTCACCATACCCAAACATTCAAGAATCAATATTCAGATCTAATCGAAGGGCAAAAAACATTTACAAAGTAACATATGTTACGGTTATGTTGCGCTACGAACAGGTAGCTACGGCGGTCCCGCTAACCGGTTAGCGGGCGGGGTCTCTGGGGCAGCGCCCCGGAAGAAATTTTTTTTTGTTTTTTGTTTCATAAATAATCACGAATCTGAATTCGGTTTTCACAAATTCGAATTCGGTTTTCTTAGACCCCATCTATGCGGATTGATCAAATCAAAAAGCATCACCACCGATTTCAATTTCCTTTTAGATTCCTTTTATGTCATACACAACAAGGATTCCATATATGTCACACATACAACGCTTATTACCCTTATATGTCACACATACACCGGAATTGGAAGACATGCAGCGGAAATAAACTTTAAAAATTTTCCATTCCTTGCCAGGATCTGCCGTATGTGTTTAAGTCAAGTGGAAAGAATCATTACCCTTAGTGTTGCTCAGCGAATTTCACAGCTTCTCTACGTGGGTGGTGATCTCTTTCTGATCGCAAGAAATCGACGGAGTGTTCCTCAGCGACCTTCACAGATTCTCTCCGCGGACGGTGGTCTCTTTCCGATCACAAGAAGTCGACGCCTCAGGTCGGCTTCCTCTACTGGTATCCACACGAACAGCGTTCCAACCACGAACGACGTGCTAGCGTCTCCTGTCCCTCCAAGGCTTTCACAAGTCTCCGTCTCTATTTCGGCAGTTTCTTGTCTGCAAACCTTTTGCAGATTCCGTTCGGCCTTTTGTGTTCTGTGTTATTTTCAAACGTAGCTCCTCCAATCAGATATATGAGGATGCTATGCGTTTTTTACACTTAACCTAATTGGATTTTGGAGTTAATCTTATATTAATTCCGAATTGATACAATATCATATATTGTATAATTTTATAAGAAACTAATTAAATAAAATAATATTAAATCCGTCCCACAGATTTAATTACTTATTTATTTAACTTTAAATAAAGATGAGACTGAGTTATATTTGATTTATTCCCATAAATCAAATTTGAGATATCCTATCAATTTAAATTTCGAATTTCAAACGTGATAGAGATTTAATTTATCCTTATAAATTAAATCTTATAAATATCTCTTATATGAGATTTCCTATCAATTTGAATTTCGAATTTCAAACGTGATAGAGATTTAATTTATCCTTATAAATTAAATCTTTATAAATATCTCTTATATGAGATATCCTATCAATTTGAATTTCGAATTTCAAACGTGATAGAGATTTAATTTATCCTTATAAATTAAATCTTATAAATATCTCTTATATGAGATATCCTATCAATTTGAATTTCGAATTTAAACGTGATAGGGATTTAATTTATCCTTATAAATTAAATCTCATATATCTCATATATATAATATATATATATATACGAATATAAATATAAATAAATATATATACATTCACCTGGATCTTTCATTGAATCTGGACATGTCTTAGATTCAATGAATCTGGACATCATAGCTCGTGTTGGGCTATTTTGTGTGCGACCCTGTAGGCCCATATGAAGTTGGCAGTGGGCCATTTGCTATACTAGCCCACAAGTCGCAAGCGGTCTCTAGCAAGACATAACAACTACCCAAATCATATGAGGATCGATAAACGATGTAACCTTTTATACAACCATATCATGTCCCTTCTGTCACGCGATATTTTGGTCATGGATGAGGCATGGATAATGTCATCCTCCTATTCCCGACCGTTACTTTCTCGATCCCTGAGTAGTCTGACTATAGAAATGGAACTACCTTTCCATTACAGTATGGCCATACATTTCTCAGACTCACTCATCGAGGGGCCCAGTAATATCTCTCCACGAATGTGAGGGACAAATTCCATCTTGACCATTCACATTCCTCCGCATGAAAAACCACTAAGCCCGAACATAGTCTTTATGATCACTCGGTCAAAAGTGACTTTTGACTAGGTCAAAGCTGAGCGTTTTGTCATGTAGGAATCCATGATGATCTCAGGTCAAAGGGCATATTGACATGGTTTGTATATGAGAGAAGCTTATGACGTTACCCATGTAGTTCTCTCATAGCGGGTCGGTCCAACACCCTGTACTCTTACATGTGCTTATGACTTTGATTTATATCTCTATACATCTTCAAAGTCATACTGGTCTTATTTCATCTGTGCTCCCACATAGATGATCGACCAGGGACATTTAGGATAATATCATGAATTATCCAAGGATGGTCATCATAGTAAACATGCAAATAATATGATAACTCAATTAATAAATTCATAAATCAATAATGTTCATAAGACAATGATTGGCCCCTAGGGCACGATTTCCAACAATTAGTTCCCTAGTAATTAATTGTTATTTCCATTGTCTACTTGAGTATTTTATTTGTTTGAACTTTAGTTTTTTGTTGTTTTCATTGCATAGCATAAAATTTTTCAGAAATAGAAACAAATACGTTATTTTCTTTCACTTTGACATTTGCATAATTGCATAGCATTCTGCATTTTTTTCTAAGTTCCTATGAAATTACTCCATGTGCCTTTGCGTTATGACAATACCTTATCTAGGTCATGACCTTATTGCTTTACTGAGGTACCTAATTGCTCTATGTGGTATTCAGTTGTGACCTTTGTTACTGTTTGTCGTGACTAGTTTGAAAGATTTGTTATCTGTGAAAGTTAGTCGCGTTTTCAATAATGTTTGCTCTCTGTGTTCTTGAGTCGCGACCTTAACATCCTTTTGTCATGACCTAATTGAATTTTTCTACTGTGAAATTTTTGTGTCTATTTTAGTTTGCTTGCTTGGTTATTACTGATTGTTTCTGTGTTGCATGCATAGAAGAATTGAACCATTAGTGCCTTTTGACCCTGAAATTGAAAGGATACTTAAGAAACTAAGAAGAGAATTTAAAGAAGGAACTAGTAAATTTGTAGTTGAGAAAGTGGAAAAATCAATAGAATCTTGTTCATCATCTAGTGTTCCTGGATATGGAATTGGACCTAATTTAGATATTCCATTAGAAATTTATAATATGGTTGAGATTAATCATAATGGACATAATAGGCAGGGAGAAAATGAAATACCAATTAATGTAGAAGACAATAGAAGTTAAGGGAAATAAATCATTCTCATGTGAATTATGATCCTTATATTTTTTATACTGAAGAGGCTAATTTTGAAATTAAAGAAGCTTTGATTGCAGCTTTACCTAAATTTTATGGTTTTACAGGAGAATGTCCACATCAACACTTACAAATCATGCATATGATATTCTCTTTGATGAAGCCTCCTTGACTGCATCCGATGTTGTCTTAAGGAGATGTTTCCATTTCACTATGGAAGGGAAAGCTAAGGAGTGGTTATTCAATCTACCAACTAATTTCTCCACTCTTACATGGGATCAGTTGAAGTCAACATTTCTAGAACAGTTCTTCTTGATCTCTAAGACAACTCAGATAAAGAAGGAGATTTCAAACATTTTGCAACAAGAATGGATAGTCATTACATGAATATTGGATAAAATTTATCAACTTGTTGGCTTGATGTCCACACACAACATTACAAAGGTTCATTTAGTAGACATTTTATTTGATGGACTACTTCCTCACAACAAGGTATCCTTGAATATAGCAGTAAATGGATCTTTGAGAGAAAAAACTCAACAAGCAAGATGAGAGTTATTCTAAAAAATGGCTAATGAAGATCATCATACTAAGGATCCAAGAAGAATGCTCACATCATATTAGGGTAATTCGAAAGAGATTTTAGTAGAAATAGCAGCTTTAGAAAACTAAATAGAAATGAGAATGAATTTACTTGAAAGAGAGTTACATTCTACAAAGCAAGTTCATACAGTGGGAACTTCATAAGTGGTTTGAAATCACTAAGTCTTAAGTAAAACCTCAATCAATCAATTGAGTTTAGTATAGTAATAATTCTTAAACTCCTTTAATCAATGCTAGCTTAAAAATATCTTAATATCCTATTGAAAATCACTTAGTGTGTAATTAAATTAGATGATGATAATGCCCTTAAATGATAATCAATCAATAACCATAGACTTCAAACAATTGAATTAAATATAAATAATCATTGACAATAATCCAATTATCTATAATTCAAAACTAAAATGTTTATACTAAAATCAACAATCTCATCCTCCAATGTCAATTACAAAGATCTAATATGAGAATAATCAATCAACAATCAATCCATATTCATACAATGAAATCCCTAAATTTAGAAATGTCAAAATATGAAATAGGTGCAGATTAAGATAGAAAACTCCACAATGCAGTCCAGAGCTCAAGATATGCTATCCATCACCAAGAAAAAAGTGATGCCATAAAGAATGCAGAAAAGAAGTGATGGAAAGGTTCCGAGAAAGATGGTAGAAGTGGATTATTCAGTGCAAAAATGTGAAAATTTGTAGAAAAGTGAAGAAAAATGGAAGATGTGTGTAAATGTTGTACAGAGTATGTTGAGAGAGAGTGAGCATTGCTTCTTAGCCAAATCTGGCAAAAATCTGGCCTCCCCTTCATCTGACTGCTCCTCCTTCCTTTAATTCCAAAATGACCTAATAAAAAACATGCAGCTTCACTAACTATTCCTTCTGGTTGCAACCAGAATCATATTTTGGTCACGACCTGTAAACACATAAAAGCTTCCCAAAAGAATTAAGGTCACGACCTGTGGACACTTTGGTCACGACTAAACATCACTGAAACTGGCTTCCTTGTTTCATCATATTTGTCTTGTGATTTCTTTTATGCTCACATTAATCCTTGATTCTCCTCCAAAATACATGTAATTCAAAATCAAAACTCACAGTAAAAGTCCAACTAATTAAAGAACAACATAAATACAGTTTGGAAGAGTTAGTTTACCATTTAACCCTTTAATTAGCACATTGCCATGCGCAATCACGTATTAATATAAAAGCACAATTACAGGCCTAAAATGAATGGTAAACTTCTCATAAAACCCTTAAAAATGTGAAAGAAACCATATACAATTTGCATTCTATCAATTCCCCCACACTTGAACCTTTGTACTCCTAGACAAAGAAGTGAATTACACCTAAGCTAATGCTATTAAATCTGAGATAACAACATAATCCACAATGAAACCTTAAAACAATTAATTCACCATCTTTTGGAAATGCAAAAATGATAATATGAGCAATGCCAAGTAATTAACTACTAAATTGAAATCAGCCTTAACTGTATGAGCACAATAGATTCTCTATAAGGATGTAAGTGTATAGCTCTCTATATCCTCTCATCATCAGGGTTATTTCACTCATATTCAAATTGGAAAATACCCTTCCATATGCTGTTGGAGATTGTGCCCTAGGGGCCAATCATTATCTTATGAACATTGTTGATTTATGAATTTCTTAATAAAGTTATCATATTATTTGCATGTTTACTATGATGACAATCCTTGGATAACTCGTGATCTTATCCTAAATGTCCCTGGTCGGTCATCTATGTGGGAGCAGAGATGAAATAAGACCAGTATGACTTTGAAGATATATAGAGATATAAATCAAAGTCATAAGCACATGTAAGAGTACAGGGTGTTGGATCGACCCGCAATGAGAGAGCTGCATGGGTCAAGTCATAAGCTTCTCTCATATACAAGCCATGTCACTATGCCCTTTGACCTGAGATCATCATGGATTCCTACATGACAAACGCTCAGCTTTGACCTAGTCAAAAGTCACTTTTGACCGAGTGATCATAAAGGCTATGCTCGGGCTTAGTGGTTTTCATGCGGAGGAATGTGAATGGTCAAGATGGAATTTGTCCCTCACATTCGTAGAGAGATATTACTGGGCCCCTCGATGAGTGAGTCTGAGAAATGTATGGCCATACTGGAATGGAAGGGTAGTTCCATTTCTATATTCAGACTACTCAGGGATCGAGAAAGTAACGGTCAGGAACAGGAGGATGACGTTCACCATGCCTCATCCTTGACCGAAATATCGTGTGACAAAAGGGACGTGATATGGTTGTATGAAAGGTTACATCGTTTATCGATCCTCATATGTTTTGGGTAGTCGTAATGCCTTGCTAGAGACCGCTTACGACTTGTGGGTCAGTATAGTAACTGGGCCACTGCCAACTTCATATGGGCCTACAGGGTCGCACACAAAACAGCCCAATGCGAGCTATGATGTCCAGATTCATTGAATCTAAGAGATGTCTAAATTCAATGAATAATCTAGGGTGGATATATATTTTATATATATATATAAATTAGTTTATATATATATTATATAAATAATATAAGAGATATTTGTAAGATTTAATTTATAAGGATAAATTAAATCTCTATCATTTTTGAATTTGAATTTAAATGGATATGATCTATTTGAATTTGAAATTCAAATTGATAAGATATCTCAATTTTGATTTATGAGAATAAATCAAATATAATTCTGTCTTATCTTTATTTTAAATTAAATAAATAGGTGAATTAAATCTGTGGGACGGATTTAATATAAACCATATTTATTTAATCAGTTTCTTATTAATTATGCAATATATGATATTGTATTAATTCAGAATTAATATAAGATTAATTCTGAAGCCCGGCCCTATTAGAAGCCCGATAGCTTCCTATATATTTGACATTAGGAGCTAGGGTTCTACACACAATATAGATCTCTTCACACACATTCAGTCGTGAAAAAGGGGGCAGGGAGAGTGCAAAAGGTTTGCACATAAGAAACTGCCGAGATAGAGAGGGTGAGGACGGAATCTCTAGAAAGCCCTAGAGGGAAAAGAGGCGCTAGCACGTCGTTCGCGATTGGAACGCTGTTCGTGTGGATACCGGTAGAGGAAGCCGATCTGAGCTGTCGACTTCTACGATACGGCTAGACACGAAGACAGGTCACGACCAGAACACACTTAGGTCGCGACCAAACGGGCATCTGAACGTCAAAAATCCGAAAAGAGGAGACAGGTCGCGACGTGAAGTTGAAGAGGTCGCGACTAAAAGCTCCAGAGGCTACAGGTCGAGACTAGAAGCAGAGGAGGTCGCGACTACAAACTCCAGAGGCGACAGGTCGCGACTAGAAGCTGAGGAGGTCGCGACTGAAAGTTCCAGAGGCGAGGAGTCGCGACTAGTGGACACTGAGGTCGCGACCAAAGCTTGAAACCGAAGGTAACACTTCTTTCTCCTTGACTTAAACACATTCGGTAGATCCTGGCTGGGAATGGAAAAATTTTTAAAAGTTAATTTCCGCTGCGTGTCTTCCAATTCCCTTCAGTGGTATCAGAGCCATGCCGTTTTGTGTTTAAGTTAGGTTTGATTGTTGATACATGTGATGTATGTTAGACTTCTTAGCTTATTATATGATAACATGCGTGATATGTATGACATATATGGAATCTGTTTATGTATGACATATACGGAATCTAAAAGGAAACTGAAATCGGTGGTGTATATCAATTGATTTGATCAATTAATATTGATGGGGTCTAAGGAAAAAGAATTAAGATTCTTGATTATTTATCAGAAAAATTTCTATTGGGGCGCTGCCCCACACCCCGCCCGCTAACCGGCTAGCGGGACCGCCGTGGCTATTTAATCGTAGCGCAACATAATCGTAATATGTATTGACTTTCCTGATATATGAATGTTTTGAAACATTTATTGCCCTTCAAATAGTATGAATTTTGATTCTTGAATGTTTGGGTATGGTGAACAATATGGCTCTAGATTACAAGTGTTGTAATTTTTCTAAATACGGCCTGCGTGTCGTGCCTTCCTCTAATGACTCTCGTTGTACATTCTCTTCTCATCTCACTCCCCTCGAATGTTAAAACGAGGTTTCCTTATGTACTTTTCCTATTCTAATTAGAGAGCTCCTCTCATTGGCTTGAGGGGACTTAGGATAGGTGAGCCATATTGTGTCACGTTTAAGATTATGCATCTTTTGATTAGATCACTGCATGTATGTTTTAATATGCATAATACTTGTATGAGATACAACCGCGATACATGCATCTTATAAACCAGATAATTAATTAAACCCTCTAAAAGAAATCTTAAGTCATATGCCGTCAATTAATGGACACTTGTCAAAACCTCGATCGCTCATTTGTAGGTCCACCAAAGTGGGTGCATTTGAGTTATCTTGGGGAGATAAGCAAGAGTAATGGTGCTGCTCTTATGTTTGTTATTGTTTGACTTAATTGAGATTATCAAAACGGTTTTGGGTCTCAAGGCATTAGATGGGATTAAAACATGCCGGATCATATGATGATTGAATCCCATAAATATCTAAGAATTACATTTGATGTAATTGGTAAAGTTGTTACCTACCTAAATAACTTAAAGTTGAGCGTCCAGCCAAAGCGGACTCAAGTTTAAGCCAAATATGGATCTTAGCCCACTAATTATTACATTGAGGGTTGTTTTATTCAGTGGGAGATTGCTAATTCGCTTGCATATTTTAATTGTAGAATCATGACGACTAGTAATACTGCTACATTATCGTTGCGATCTGTCCTTGAGAAGGACAAACTCAATGGGACAAACTTTCTTGACTGGTTCAGGAACTTGAGAATTGTTCTCAAGCAGGAAAGAAAGGCATATGTCCTAGATCAACCCATTCCTGCGGAGCCAGCAGCCAATGCTCCTAGAGCTCAGAGAGATTCTTATGCGAAGCATAAGGAAGACTCTGTTGATGTGGGATGCTTGATGCTTGCCACCATGGTTCCGGAGCTCCAAAGAGATTTGGAACACATGGAGGCTTATGAGATGATTGTGCATCTTAAGGAAATGTTCCAGCAACAAGCAAGGCAAGAGAGGTATGAGACCACTAAGGCCTTACATTCCTGCAAGATGGCTGAAGGTGCATCAGTGAGTACTCATGTCTTAAAGATGAAAGGGTACATAGATCACCTTGAGAGGCTTGGATTTCCCATGAGCCAGGAGTTAGCTACAGATTTGATCTTGAACTCACTCCCGGAAAGTTATGACCAGTTTGTCATGAACTACAACATGAACAACATGGAGAAATCTATTTCTGAACTGCATGGGATGCTTAAAACTGCTGAGCCGACTGTTACGAAGAAGCCCAGTACTGTTTTGATGGTTCAGAAAGGAAAGGGTATGAAAAAGAAAGGCAATGGTAAGGGGAAGGGTCACTGCTCATCTGGTAAGACCAAAGAGTCAGGCAAGCCCGAAACCAAGCCTGCACCAAAGAAGGCAAAGCCTCCAAAGGAAGGAGTTTGCTTCTTCTGCAATGAACCGGGTCATTGGAAGAGGAATTGCAAACTCTACCTTGAAGATCTGAGAAAGAACAAGAAGGATAGCGGGGCTATCGCTTCAGGTATTTATGTTATAGACATTCATCTCTCTACTTCCACTACATGGGTATTAGATACTGCATGTGGTTCTCACATTTGTATAAATGTGCAGGGCCTAAAGGACAGTAGAAAGCTGAAGAAGGGCGAAGTTGACCTACGAGTTGGAAATAGAGCAAAGGTTGCTACTCTAGCTGTAGGCACTTATGAATTAGTTCTGCCCATTGGGCTTTTGTTAGTTTTGAACAATTGCTATTATGTTCCTGCTTTGAGTAGTAACATTGTTTCTCTTTCTTATTTGGATAAGGAAGGTTACACTTCCATTTCTGGGAATGGTAAATGTTCTATTTATCGTAATGATATTTTCTATGCTCATGGTGATTTGCATGTTGATCATTACATATTAAACTTGGAACAACCCAATCATGGAAATATCTATAACATAACCGCCAAAAGGATCAAACCAGATGATTTGAATCCGACGTACCTCTGGCACTGTCGTCTAGGCCACATAAATGAGAAACGCATTTCTAAACTCCATCAAGATGGATTTCTCAACTCATTTGATTTTGAATCATATGATACTTGCGAATCTTGTTTGTTAGGAAAGATGACAAAGTCGCCTTTCACTGGGCACAGTGAGAGGGCCACTGATTTGTTGGGCCTCATACATACAGATGTGTGTGGACCGATGAATACAAATGCCAGAAGAGGTTATTCGTACTTCATTACATTCATAGATGATTTCAGTAGATATGGCTACGTCTATCTAATGAAACATAAATCCGAATCTTTTGAAATGTTCAAGATATTTCAAAATGAAGTACAAAACCAGCTTGGCAAAACAATTAAAGCCCTTCGATCTGATCGAGGTGGTGAATATTTGAGCCAAGAGTTTATCGATCATCTTAGGAATTGTGGAATAGTCTCACAATTGACTCCTCCAGGAACACCACAATGGAATGGGGTTTCTGAACGGAGGAATCGAACACTATTGGATATGGTTCGATCCATGATGAGTCGAACAGATCTTCCACCTTCCTTTTGGGGCCACGCCCTAGAGACAGCTGCGTTCACACTGAATCGTGTTCCATCTAAGGCAGTTGAAAAGACTCCGTATGAGATATGGACTGGGAGGAAACCTAGTTTGTTTTTTCTCAAGATTTGGGGATGTGAGGTCTATGTTAAGCAACAAGCCTCAGATAAGTTAGCGCCCAAATCTTCAAAGTGCCTTTTTGTGGGATATCCTAAGGAAACCAAGGGATATTATGTCTACAACCCCACTGATAACAAAGTGTTTGTTGTCAGAAATGGTATCTTTCTAGAACAAGAATTTATCTCTAAAAGAACCACTGGGAGCAAGGTACACCTCGAAGAAGTTCGAGAGCCACAAGACGCCACAGAACTAGAGATGGAAAGTAGAGAAGACTCACAAGAAGTTGTTGAGACTCCTCAAGTCACGCAAGGCCCAAGGCGATCTAATAGGGCACGACTTCATCCTCAGAGATATGGATTTCTGATTTCTGATAGTCGTGATGTGTTGCTCATTGAGCATAATGAGCCCACTACCTATCAAGAAGCTATAGTGGGACCAAACTCTGAAAAATGGCTTAATGCCATGAAGTCTGAGATGAAATCCATGTACGACAATAAGGTATGGACCTTAGTCGACCCGCCTGAAGGTGTAAAAACCGTCGGGTGCAAGTGGGTTTTTAAAGAGAAAACCGACATGGATGGCAATGTAAATGTCTTCAAGGCACAACTGGTTGCAAAAGGATTTACTCAAACTCATGGTGTGGACTATGATGAGACCTTTTCCCCAGTTGCAATGGCCAAATCAATCAGAATCCTCCTTGCCATTGCAGCATATTATGACTATGAAATATGGCAGATGGACGTCAAGACAGCCTTCCTTAATGGAAAGCTCCTTGAGGATGTGTACATGACACAACCTGAAGGTTTTGTGCGTTCTGAGGACTCTGGTAAGGTGTGCAAGCTTCAAAGGTCCATTTATGGACTGAAGCAAGCATCTCGGAGTTGGAATCATCGTTTTGATGAAGTAGTCAAAGAGTTTGGATTTCTTCAAAATATTGATGAACCTTGTGTGTACAAGAAGGTTAGTGGGAGCACAGTTGTATTTTTGGTACTCTATGTCGATGACATCCTACTCATTGGGAATGACATTCCTACCTTGCAGATTGTCAAGTCTTGGTTAGGAAAATCTTTCTCGATGAAAGACTTGGGTGAAGCCACCTACATCCTAGGAATTAGGATCTATAGAGATAGATCTAAAAGGCTTCTAGGACTGAGTCAGAGCACATATATAGACAAGATACTGCATAGGTTCAGTATGCAGGAATCAAAAAGGGGTTTCATACCCATGTCTCATGGTATTCACCTCAGCAAGGATTTGTGTCCTAGTACACCAGATCAGCGAGGTCGCATGAGTAAGATTCCATATGCCTCGGCCATAGGATCTATCATGTACGCCATGTTATGTACTCGACCGGATGTCTCGTTTGCCTTAAGTATGACTAGCAGATATCAACAGGACCCTGGTGAGGGCCATTGGACTGTTGTCAAGAATATCCTTAAGTACTTAAGAAGGACTAAGGACTTATTCTTGGTCTATGGTGGATTGGTAGACGAGCTCTATGTAACTGGTTACACAGATGCAAGTTTCCAAACTGACCAGGATGACCAGAAATCGCAATCTGGATACATATTCCTCCTGAATAATGGAGCAGTAAGCTGGAAGAGCTCTAAGCAGAGCACTGTAGCAGATTCTGCAACGGAAGCTGAGTACATAGCAGCATCTGATGCAGCTAAGGAGGCCGTTTGGATCAGGAAGTTCATTACAGAACTAGGGGTGGTACCTACCATCTCAGATCCAATAACTTTGTTCTGTGACAATAGTGGTGCCATTGCACAGGCCAAAGAGCCTAGGTCACATCAAAGGACCAAGCATATACTCAGGCGATTTCATCTCATCAGAGAAATCAATGATAGAGGTGATATAAAAATATGCAAGGTAGCAGGGGAAGACAATGTTGCTGATCCTCTAACAAAGCCGCTTGTGCAAGCAAAACATGAGTGTCATGTTAGGTCAATGGGAATTAGGTAAATTAATGATTGTACCTAGTGCAAGTGGGAGGATGTTGGAGATTGTGCCCTAGGGGCCAATCATTATCTTATGAACATTGTTGATTTATGAATTTCTTAATAAAGTTATCATATTATTTGCATGTTTACTATGATGACAATCCTTGGATAACTCGTGATCTTATCCTAAATGTCCCTGGTCGGTCATCTATGTGGGAGCAGAGATGAAATAAGACCAGTATGACTTTGAAGATATATAGAGATATAAATCAAAGTCATAAGCACATGTAAGAGTACAGGGTGTTGGATCGACCCGCAATGAGAGAGCTGCATGGGTCAAGTCATAAGCTTCTCTCATATACAAGCCATGTCACTATGCCCTTTGACCTGAGATCATCATGGATTCCTACATGACAAACGCTCAGCTTTGACCTAGTCAAAAGTCACTTTTGACCGAGTGATCATAAAGGCTATGCTCGGGCTTAGTGGTTTTCATGCGGAGGAATGTGAATGGTCAAGATGGAATTTGTCCCTCACATTCGTAGAGAGATATTACTGGGCCCCTCGATGAGTGAGTCTGAGAAATGTATGGCCATACTGGAATGGAAGGGTAGTTCCATTTCTATATTCAGACTACTCAGGGATCGAGAAAGTAACGGTCAGGAACAGGAGGATGACGTTCACCATGCCTCATCCTTGACCGAAATATCGTGTGACAAAAGGGACGTGATATGGTTGTATGAAAGGTTACATCGTTTATCGATCCTCATATGTTTTGGGTAGTCGTAATGCCTTGCTAGAGACCGCTTACGACTTGTGGGTCAGTATAGTAACTGGGCCACTGCCAACTTCATATGGGCCTACAGGGTCGCACACAAAACAGCCCAATGCGAGCTATGATGTCCAGATTCATTGAATCTAAGAGATGTCTAAATTCAATGAATAATCTAGGGTGGATATATATTTTATATATATATATAAATTAGTTTATATATATATTATATAAATAATATAAGAGATATTTGTAAGATTTAATTTATAAGGATAAATTAAATCTCTATCATTTTTGAATTTGAATTTAAATGGATATGATCTATTTGAATTTGAAATTCAAATTGATAAGATATCTCAATTTTGATTTATGAGAATAAATCAAATATAATTCTGTCTTATCTTTATTTTAAATTAAATAAATAGGTGAATTAAATCTGTGGGACGGATTTAATATAAACCATATTTATTTAATCAGTTTCTTATTAATTATGCAATATATGATATTGTATTAATTCAGAATTAATATAAGATTAATTCTGAAGCCCGGCCCTATTAGAAGCCCGATAGCTTCCTATATATTTGACATTAGGAGCTAGGGTTCTACACACAATATAGATCTCTTCACACACATTCAGTCGTGAAAAAGGGGGCAGGGAGAGTGCAAAAGGTTTGCACATAAGAAACTGCCGAGATAGAGAGGGTGAGGACGGAATCTCTAGAAAGCCCTAGAGGGAAAAGAGGCGCTAGCACGTCGTTCGCGATTGGAACGCTGTTCGTGTGGATACCGGTAGAGGAAGCCGATCTGAGCTGTCGACTTCTACGATACGGCTAGACACGAAGACAGGTCACGACCAGAACACACTTAGGTCGCGACCAAACGGGCATCTGAACGTCAAAAATCCGAAAAGAGGAGACAGGTCGCGACGTGAAGTTGAAGAGGTCGCGACTAAAAGCTCCAGAGGCTACAGGTCGAGACTAGAAGCAGAGGAGGTCGCGACTACAAACTCCAGAGGCGACAGGTCGCGACTAGAAGCTGAGGAGGTCGCGACTGAAAGTTCCAGAGGCGAGGAGTCGCGACTAGTGGACACTGAGGTCGCGACCAAAGCTTGAAACCGAAGGTAACACTTCTTTCTCCTTGACTTAAACACATTCGGTAGATCCTGGCTGGGAATGGAAAAATTTTTAAAAGTTAATTTCCGCTGCGTGTCTTCCAATTCCCTTCATATGCTTGTAATGGCTATAAATCTCCTCAACTATACAACACTTATGCAAAGAATCAAGAGGTCTTTTAAGGGTGAAATGATGGAGATATCAAGGAAAAGGGGAAGGAATAAAATTGAGTCTCTTAATTAAAGATGATATAAGTCAAAGTTCATCTAAATACTACAAACCATATTCTTCCATTACATATGAATGCTTATTTCCCTTTTATTCTTTTGCTTTAGCTTCTTTTTTCTTTTTCTCAATTTTTTTAATACTATCAACCAGCTTATATATAATACTTCCACAAGCTTCTTGAAGGTTATATGGGTTCAAGTAAAAAGATAATCTTGACTTGATTATAGTGCAATTTAGACACAAGCAAAAATGGTTAACAATGGAATAACAATGAAGGTCCAATAGATAAACAATGGATCAAAATTTATGGTTTGTGTTTATGCCAAAAGGTTTAGAAATGAATGCCTCTATTATATTCAATAACATAAATGCGCAAGAAATTTTCAACTCAGAGCCAAGACAAGTTCTAGAGGATATAAACCAATTGATTAATCCTCAATATAGAAATTAAGTCCGGGAATCCTTCCAACTAAGGTTTTCATCTAAATTGTTCACACACTAAAGTCTCAAACAATGTTCATTATGTTGGAAAATGTGCCCTAGGGGCCAATCATTATCTTATAAACATTATTGATTTATGAGTTTATCAATTGTGTTATCATATTATTCGCATGTTTAATGTGATGACCATCCTTCATGATCTTATCCTAAATGTCCCTGGTCGATCATCTGTGCAGGAGCAGAGATGAAATAAGACCAGTATGACTTTGAAGATGTATAGAGATATAAATCAAAGTCATAGGCACATGTAAGAGTACAAGGTGTTGGATCGACCCGCTATGAGAGAGTTGCATGGGTTACGTCATAAGCTTCTCTCATATAGAAACCATGTCACTATGTCCTTTGACCTGAGATCATCATGGATTCCTACATGACAAACACTCAGCTTTGACCTAGTCAAAAGTCACTTTTGACCGAGTGATCATAAAGACTATGTTCGGGCTTAGTGGTTTTTCATGTGAAGGAATACGAGTGGCCAAGATGGAATTTATCCCTCACATTCGTAGAGAGATATTACTGGGCCCCTCGATGAGTGAGTCTGAGAAATGTATGGCCATACTGTAATGGAAAGGTAGTTCCATTTCTATAGTCAGACTACTCAGGGATCGAGAAAGTAACGGTCAGGAATAGGAGGATGACATTATCCATGCCTCATCCATGACTAAAATATCGCGTGACAGAAGGGACACAATATGGTTGTATAAAAGGTTACATCGTTTATCGATCCTCATATGATTTGGGTAGTCGTTATATCTTGCTAGAGACCGCTTGTGACTTGTGGGCTAGTATAGCAAATGGCCCACTGCCAACTTCATATGGGCCTACAGGGTCGCACACAAAATAGCCCAACACGAGCTATGATGTCCAGATTCATTGAATCTAAGACGTGTCTAGATTCAATGAATGATCTAGGGTTGATGTATATATTTATTTATATTTATATTCATATATATATATAAATTTGTATATATATATTTCATATAAGAGAGATTTACAAGATTTAATTTATAAGGATAAATTAAATCTCTATCACGTTTGAATTTGAAATTCAAATTGATAGGATATCTCATATAAGAGATATTTACAAGATTTAATTTATAAGGATAAATTAAATCTCTATCACCTTTGAATTTGAAATTCAAATTGATAGGATATCTCATATAAGAGATATTTACAAGATTTAATTTATAAGGATAAATTAAATCTCTATCACGTTTGAATTTAAAATTCAAATTGATAGGATATCTCAAATTTGATTTATGAGAATAAATCAAATATAGTCCAATCTTATCTTTATTTAAATTAAATAAATAGGTGAATTAAATCTGTGGGACGGATTTCATATAAACATTATTTATTTAATTAGTTTCTTATTAAATTATACAATATGTGATATTGTATTAATTTCAGAATTAATATAGATTAATTCCAAGATCCAATTCGGTTGAGGAAAATACAGAGCATCCTATATATCTGATTTTAGGAGCTACGTTTTTTACACATAACACACAACACAAAAGGCTGAACGGAATCTGTAAAAGGTTTGCAGATAAGAAACTGCTGAAGTAGAGATGGAGAGGACGAATTCTTGAGAGAGCCTTGGAGGGACAGGAGACGCTAGCACGTTGTTCGTGGTTGGAACACTGTTCGTGTGGATACTAGTAGAGGAAGCCGACCTGAGGCGTCGACTTCTTGCGATCAGAAAGAGAGCACGAGCCGCGGAGAGAAGCTGTGGACATCTTCTTGTGATCAGAAAGAGGTCACCAGTCGCGGAAAGAAGCTGTGGAAGTCATTGAGGAACACCAAGGGTAATGCTTCTTTCCACTTGACTTAAATACATACGGTAGATCCTAGCAAGGAATGGGAAAAAATTTTTAAATTAATTTCCACTGCGTGTCTTCCAATTCCTTACAGTGGTATCAGAGCCATGCCATTTTGTGTTTAAGTTAGGCTTGATTATTGATTAATATGATATGTGTTAGTCGTAGCCAATCATATAATATGCGTTTTATGTATGACATATAAAGAATCCGTGTTATGTATGACATAAAAGGAATCTAAAAGGGAATTGAAATCGGTGGTGATGCTTTTTTATTTGATCAATTAACATAGATGGGGTCTAGATAATATCGGGACCGCTGTGGCTACCTGTTCGTAGCGCAACATAATCGTAACATATGTTATTTGATGAATGTTTTAGATATGAAATATTAATTGCCCTTGAATTAAATCTGAATATTGATTCTTGAATGTTTGGGTATGGTGAACAATATGGCTCTAGATTGCAAGTGTTGTAATTTTTAAATATGGCCTGTGTGTCGTGCCTTCCTCTATATACTCTCAATGTACCTTCTCTTCTCATCTCACTCCCCTTGAATGTTAAAAGAGGTTTCTATATGTAATTTCCCTTTTTCTTACTAGAGAGCTCCTCTCATTGGCTTGAGGGGACTTAGGATAGGTGAGCCATATTGTATCACGTTTAGATTATGCGTATTATGATTATATCATAAACATGCATATACTTGTATGAGATACAAACTGAGAAACATGCATTCTTATAAACCAGATAGTTAAATTAAGCCCTCTAAATGAAATCTTAAGTCATAATGCCATCAATTTATGAACACTTGTCAAAACCTCGATCGCTCAATTGTGAATTCCGCCAAAGTGGGTGCTTTTAAGTTATCTTGGGGAGATAAGCAAGAGTAATGGTGCTACTCTCACATGTTTATTATTGTTTGACTTAATTGAGATTAACAAAATGGTTTTCAGTCCCAAGGCATTGGATGGGATTAAAAACAAGCCAGATCATATGATGATAGAATCCCATGAACATCTAAGAGTTACATTTGATGTAATTGGTAAAGGTGTTACCTACCTAAATAACTTAATTTAAGCGTCATGCCAAAGCGGACTTAAGTTTGAGCCAAATATGGATCTTAGCCCACTAACTATTGCATTGAGGGTTGTTTATTTAGTGGGAGATTGCTAATTGAATTGCATATTTTTAATTGTAGAATCATGACGACTAGTAATACTGCTACATTATCCCTACGATCTGTCCTTGAGAAAGACAAACTTAATGGGACAAACTTTCTCGACTGGTTTAGGAACTTGAGAATTGTTCTCAAGTAGGAAAGAAAGGCGCATGTCCTAGATCAACCCATTCCTGAAGAGCCAGCGACCAGTGCTCCTAGAGCTAAGAGAGATACTTACACGAAGCATAAGGAAGACTCTGTCGATGTGGGGTGCTTGATGCTAGCCACCATATTTCTGGAGCTCCAAAGAGATCTGGAACACATGGAGGCTTATGAGATGATTGTGAATCTCAAGGAAATGTTCCAGCAACAGGCAAGGCAAGAGAGGTATGAGACCACTAAGGCCTTATATTCCTGTAAGATGACTGAAGGTGCATCAGTCAGTACTCATGTCTTAAAGATGAAAGGGTACATTGATCACCTTGAGAGGCTTAGATTTCCCATGAGCCAGGAGTTAGCTACATATTTGATCTTAAACTCACTCCCAGAAAGTTATGACCAGTTTGTCATGAACTACAACATGAACAATATGGAGAAATCTATTTCTGAACTGCATGGGATGCTTAAAACTACTGAGCCGAGTCTTAAGAAGAAGCCCAGTGCTATTTTGATGGTTCAGAAAGAAAAGGGTATGAAAAAGAAAGGCAAAGGCAAGGGGAAGGGTCATGTCTCATCAAGTAAGACCAAAGAGTTAGGCAAGCCCGAAACCAAGCCTGCACCAAAGAAGGCAAAGCCTCCGAAGGAAGGAGTCTGCTTCTTCTGCAATGAACCTGGTCATTGGAAGAGGAATTGCAAACTCTACCTCGAAGATCTGAAAAAGAACAAGAAGGATAGTGGGACTATCGCTTCAGGTATTTATGTTATAGACATTCATCTTTCTACTTCCAGTTCATGGGTATTAGATACTGCATGTGGTTCTCACATTTGTACAAAAGTGCAGGGACTAAAGGGCAGTAGGAAGCTGAAAAAGGGCGAGGTTGACCTACGAGTTGGAAATAGAGCAAGTGTTGATGCGTTAGCTGTAGGCACTTATGAATTAGTTCTGCCCACTGGACTTTTGTTAGTTTTGAACAATTGCTATTATGTCCCTGCTTTAAGTAGTAACATTGTTTCACTTTCTTATTTGGATAAGGAAGGTTTCACTTCCATTGCTGGGAATAGTAGATGTTCTATTTATCGTAATGATGTTTTCTATGCTCATGGTGATTTGAATGTTGATCATTACACATTAAATTTGGAACAACCCAATCATGGAAATATCTATAACATAACCACCAAGAGGGTCAAATCGAACGATTTGAATCTGACATACCTCTGGCACTGTCGTCTGCATCATATAAATGAGAAACGCATTTTCAAACTCCATCAAGATGGATTTCTAAACTCATTTGATTTTGAATCATATGACACTTGCGAGTCTTGCTTGTTAGGAAAGATGACAAAGTCACCCTTCACTGGGCACAGTGAGAGGGCCACTGATTTATTGGGCCTCATACATTCAGATGTGTGTGGACCGATGAACACAAATGCCAGATGAGGTTATTCGTACTTCATAACATTCATAGATGATTTCAGCAAATATGGGTACATCTATCTGATGAAACATAAATCTGAATCTTTTGAAAAGTTCAAGATATTTCAAAATGAAGTACAAAACCAGCTTGGCAAAACAATTAAAGCCATTCGATCTGATCGGGGTGGTGAATATTTGAGCCAAGAGTTCATAGATCATCTTAGGAGTTGTGGGATAGTCTCGCTGTAATATCCTTAATCTTCTGTACTGGTTCCTATGTACAGATTAAACGGAATATATGAGCTCTGTTTCAGGAAAAACATGTGTACCTTTATGTAAAGAAAAGGATTAAATTGCAAAAGAAAGGAAATTAAGGGACCTAAATGCAATTATGGAAAGTTTAAAGTTAGGAATGAAAAGTAGACAAAAATATGGGGTCTTAAAGTGTAATTTTAGCCAAATTAAGGGACTTAATTATAAAGAAGGAAAAGTTCCCTGGGGCTAAAGTATAATTAAAGAAAATAGGCTAGAAGTGGTTTGCACCGCCCGACAGCATTTCAGTCCCAAATTCTACCAGAAGGTAGGGCAGGTGACGCCGGGTAACCAAGCCTAATACCGGAATTTTTGAAGACTCCAGATAGCCAGAAATGGACTGATCGTCCAAAAGTTATAAAAATTTATACCGGATACCCTAGATTTCAGATATAAGTGGGAAAATACAGGATGATGCGCCTTTATGGACGGATGTCGGGAAACTGACAGGATACCGATAGGAGGTCTGTAGGAAAAGTTATTCACAAAATAAAGAAATCCAGAAGGAGTGTGAGGCCTCCGGGGATCCGGGTAGGAGATTTATCGGTATTTTTAAAGAGGCTGAATGCGATCGGATGACTTCGGTCAGATGACCTTTATAACCCCCAAGGATGCCTGAACACAGTAGGATGCTATATCTGGGAAAAAGAGCCGGTGTCCGGAAAAGGTATATACTCGGTAAATAATAGTTAAAATATTCAATGAATTGTGTTAAAGGAAGATTCCTCGTAATGCGTGCCATACAGGTAATAGACCCAGGAAGCCTGAAAATGGCGCCATTAGAGACCTAATAAGACTCTTGGACTGATAGGTGGGCCAGTGTCCAGCAGAACCCCGGAAAAGTGCGAAATTACGAAAATGCCCCTATGTTGTATAACAAGGGCAGCAGATGAATATAGGGTATTCTGGTCATTTTGGACAGACCCAGAGGTCAAGACATGTCTAAATAAGGTTGACTAGAGCCAGTATAAGCTTTGACCGGGTCCAGAAAGGTGTGAAATGACGATTTTGCCCTTAGGGATTAAAATAGGACAAGATAGGGCACCAAGGGCATTTTGGTCATTTCGCAGGGGATCTGTAATTGAGTCTGGACCCAGTATTAAAAAGTTAATGATATAAAGGGTCTAGATACTAAATGTGAGGTCAGTAGACATAAAAAGGATCTTCAAAAATATCATATTCAGAAAACGGCACGTTTTTCGAGGCGATGGACCGGGCCGGTACCAGATTGGACCGGAAAGCTTCCAGAACCTCCAAATTTCGTCACATGAAGAATATGGGTGGTGAGGTGTCCCATGAGGTGTCCAGGGTGATGCAGTAAAAAGAATTAAAGAAAATAGGAAATTCCAGGAAAAACCAGGACCACATGTTCAGATGGCTTCAAAATTACAAGAATGCCATCCATTAAAGCTATAAATACCCCCTTCCCCTCCCATTTTATGCATCCCACGTTTTTGGCAAGAAAAGAGAGAGAAAGAAGAGAGAGAAGGAGAAAGAAAGAAAGAAAGGAAGTTCTGGTGGAGTTGGAAGTAGTAAGGAAGTTCTGAAGCTCTGCTTTTGAGGTAATAACTAATCCTAGCTCTTATGTAATGTCTTTGTGATGTGTTGTTTTGTTTGGTTGATTGTTGTCCTATATGTTATGCTTGAAGCTCTATTCCAATGCTATGATCATATGTTATTGAATATGGAAGCATGCAGCATACTTATCTATACACAATCACAAGCAAGCACCGTCACTTTGCATTACATATTTTGTTATGATTGTTGTTACTGGGATTCTTTTGAATCTCATTCCCAAACATAACATTACAGGGGAGGTTCTGTCAAAATAAAATTTGGAAATCTTAAGAGACGCCGGTAGGCTGCCGAAATTCCGACAACGAAGACGGAACAAAGAAAGGAACTGATACGTACTGTGTACGTAGTGCTGTCTAAGGAGGCTGGAAGTGAGTGGACCCAGCAGGTTCATCCAGTCTTTCCTGGGTACTACGTAGAATGGTAGTTCGCATAAGGGAATTACCGAATCGGTACAACATCAGTTACTTTCTAAAGAAGAATTATAGCAGTTATGCTGCCGGTTTTTAGACAGAAAAGGATGTAATAAAATATGAGGGAGTTAATCATGCACTAATTTATAACAGTTGATTATTTGATATTAATTGTTATCTGGCCTGTATGACTGATATGTGTTGGCTGTATGCTTGAGTATGTAAAGACTAAATGCTGAAAATAGGCTCAGTGAACAGTAACTCGTGAAGACCCATTCATGTTTGATAAATCATTAAAAATAGTAAATGATTGAATTAATGTACGAAATTTTTAGGGTAAAAAGTAGACATACTAAGATTTAATTTGATATATAGAATGTCTAATTTGGATGTATACACGAAAAGATATAAATTGTTAAAGTTGGGACCAGAATGCTGGATTCAGGAGAAAGTCGTTGGATGAACAGTAAGATTGAAACGTTGACCCACGTGAAATTTGTCAAGGATTGGTCAACCAATGATTTTTCCCTGAAATATATTTGAGTTAGCTTCATGTAGCAATTTGAACCACTTCATTTCGATTTTTATAGAATTAGTTATAAATTTTCAAAATCAGGTCACTCATCTGGAATTTGCCACAGAGAACAGTACTCGATATGAATAAAATTCCAGATTAAGTGTTTAGACTTCAATGACCCTGAAAGTGGTTTAAGTGCTACTGAATGGTCCCTAAGATGTATAAATATAAGGATGTGACATTTTGGTATCAGAGCAAAGGATTCTGGCTTAAGAAATGCTCTGAATAGATGATTTATAGAAAGATATACCATGATAAAGCCGTCATAATTGACACTAAGTAGTGTTTGCAGGATGGCTAGACATAGAATTAGGTCTGGAACTACGGTAAACCAATGGGAATTAAGACCAGAGGTCTCTAGTTCAGATAGTTCAGAAGAAGAGATAGTAAGCAATGATTCTGACCTCTGGACACCTCCAGTAGCTGGTGATTCTGAGGAGGATAGTTCCTCGATAGGATCAAACTTTCCAATTGATGATCAGGAAGTGATGATAACAGAAGGCCCTATTCCTGCCATTTCCATATGTGCGGTACCCTTGAATATAACAGACAGTTTAGGGTCCAGCCAAGTACGTGTTCAGAGTAATGCGCCAGGTTCCAGTAGGCCCGAAGTGACTCTGGTATAAATGTATTTGGGAGGTTTAATCGTAAGAATGGTCCCAGGGAGGAACCTGAGTAGAGAGCAACTTGAGAGCTCGGTAGCATTAGCCCGACAACTATACGAGTTGAGGCAGACCCTGTTCGAAAACATAGATCAAGATTATTCGGTCTACCAGGAGTTTATCACAAGGGTGAAAGCCATATATCAAGCCTGGGATTCAAATGTGTTAACCATGGGGCTTTGGCTAGAAATTATGAATGACGTATTGCCGAAGACTCCTACCTGGAGATCGGAGTTGGACCAGTATTTTGATAGAGAATCATATTGTACCATATCCGACTGGATCTACCTAGTAGAAGAATACATTAGAATAAAGTTTAAGAAAATTAGAGTATAAAAGACTAGAATGGTACTGTGATATGTACATATATTCTGTATGTATATTATGTGTGAAATGAAATTTATTGTATTTCCTTCTGTTTTTAAGTATAACAAAATGGTACGAACAAGGAGAACTATTCTAGCTGAGGAACCCCGAGAGGCTGGAAACCTTAATCAAATGATTCTAGAACGATTAGAACAGTAACAAAAGATGATAGAAGAAATGAGAGCTGCTCAAGCACGAAATGAACAAGACAGAGATGCTGCCATAGTCGCGGCAGTAGCAGCAGCTGTAAATAATTTAAGACCGCGAGAGCCTTCAGGAGCAACTAGTAGAGAACCTGAAGAAGTACCACAGCAGGCAGAACAGCCCCAGAGAAGGGATGAATCAAGGGAGGAGGCAGTTGGCATCCAACAATGGATGGTGCGATTTTGCAAACACAATCCTCCCATATTCAAAGGGACATTTGAAGTACATGTAGCAGAAAATTGGGTCAGCAGATTAGAGAAGATCTTTAAGGTCCTCGACTGCCCGACTAAAACCAAGGCCCAAATGGCCATCTATCAATTGGAAAAGGATGCGGATAGATGGTGGAAGAATACAGAATTACTTCTCCAAGCAAGAGATATTCCAGTTACCTGGGAAGTATTTCTTGAGCAATTTTATGAGAAATATTTCCCTCAATCTGTCAGAGATGAAAGGGAGGCTGAATTCCTTGTGCTAAGGCAAGGAGAAAAAGAAGCTTTTGATGAATATTTGGCCAAGTTCATCCGGCTATCTCAATATTCAACTTACCTACGCCAAGTGGATGACGAACGCTGGATGACAGAAAGAATGATTCGAGGGCTGAATTCTATGTTAAAGGAGAAGTTAACTCCCCAACAATACAGCCAGTTCAATAAGGCTGTGGAAGCATGTCGAATCGTTGAGAACAGCATGAATCATAGAATGCTGTCCAGATCTGGGAGTAAAGATCAAGCGACTCCTGATAAGGCCGGACGGAATCAAGAAGCGGCCAGTGGGAGCGGCTATAAGAAAAGAAAGCGCCCGTGGCAGACCAAGAGGCCTAATAAGGGAAATTTTCGCGGAAGATCCAATAACAGGGATCCGAAGGCCCCAGTATGTGAAAAGTGTGGAAAGAATCATGGTGACAGACCATGTTTGATGGGCCAGAATGTATGCTACACCTGCGGAAAGCCCGAACATTTTTCCAGAGAATGTCCTCAAGCTATAACTGATCCAAGGCCAAGGACGGCGGGACGAGTGTTTGCACTCACTAGAGAGGATGCTCAGCGATCATCTGAGATGATCCAAGGTACAATCCATCTCAATGATCATGTTGTGACTGCCCTATTTGATTCGGGTGCAAGTCATTCCTTTATATCTTATGAATGTGCTAAATGCCTAGGCCTTCTGATAAGCAAGTTATGTTATGATATACAGGTCAAAACCCCCACCAACGTTAGGGTGATCACATCTGATGCCTGTCTAAATAGTGTGGTGCGTTATGAGCACTGTAGTACCACCCTGGACCTGATCTGTATGCCTTTCCAGGAGATTGAAGTCATACTCGGTTTAAATTGGTTATCCTCCAATAATGTGATGTTGGACTGCAGAAACAAGACCCTAGTTCTTGGTCCAAAGATCACTGATCGGAGCTTAGAAGTACAACTGAACTTCATGACAGAGGCTCAGGCAGAAAAATGTCTATGGAAAGGATGTCAGGGATATGTGGTATTCTTTTCTGTTCAAATAGAAGTGGAGGAAGGCATCGAGGAGGTTCCTGTAGTCAATAAATTTCCTGAAGTCTTTCCAAAGGAGATTCAGGGATTGCCTTCAGAGCGTGAAGTGGAGTTTGCGATCGACATTGTACCTGGAGCTGGACCAGTATCAAAAGCCCCATACAGGATGGCTCCCAACGAAATGATGGAACTGAAGAAGCAAATTGAGGAGCTATTGGAGAAAGGTTTTATACGACCCAGTGTATCGCCATGGGGTGCTCCAGTACTGTTCGTCAAGAAGAAAGATGGTAGCTTAAGGCTGTGCATTGACTACAGGGAATTAAATAAGCTTACAGTTAAGAACAAGTATCCTCTTCCCAGAATTGATGACCTGCTAGATCAATTGGCAGGAGCGAGCTTATTCTCCAAGATTGACTTGAGATCTGGCTACCATCAACTAAGGGTCAAGCCAGATGATATTCCAAAGACGGCGTTCAGAACGCGCTACGGACATTTTGAATTTTTGGTGATGCCTTTTGGACTAACCAATGCACCTGCTATTTTCATGGACTATATGAATCAGATTTTCAGGCCTTATCTAGATCAGTTCGTTGTGGTCTTTATTGATGATATTCTGGTGTACTCCAAATCTCCAGAGGAGCATGAAAGGCATTTGAGGATTGTTCTTGGTATCCTTAAAGAGAAGAAGCTCTATGCTAAGCTGAGTAAGTGCGAGTTTTGGCTTTCAGAAGTCAAATTTCTCGGTCATGTCATATCCCGAGACGGGGTAGCTGTAGATCCTAGCAAAGTTGAAGCAGTTTTGAGCTGGGAACAGCCAAGGACAGTGACAGAGATTAGAAGTTTTCTTGGCCTAGCAGGGTACTTCAGACGATTCATTCAAGACTTTTCTCGAATTGCCTTACCACTTACCAAGCTGACCAGAAAGAATCAGCAGTTTAAGTGGGATGAGAAGTGCGAGGCTAGCTTCCAGCAGTTGAAGCAGAGATTAACGACTACTCCCGTGCTGATTATTCCAGACCCAACTCAGACTTATGTAATCTACACTGATGCTAGCAAGCAGGGTCTGGGATGTGTGCTTATGCAGCAAGGTCGAGTAGTAGCCTACGCCTCTCGGCAGTTAAAGCCACATGAAGAGAATTATCCCACTCATGATCTGGAGCTTGCGGCGGTGGTCTATGCCCTGAAGATATGGAGGCACTATTTATACGGAGCAACGATAGAGTTATTTTGCGACCACAAAAGCCTGAAGTATCTGCAGGATCAGAAAGAGCTGAACATGAGGCAGCGGCGATGGATGGAATTGTTAAAAGATTATGACTTCCAGATTAAATACCATCCAGGAAAAGCCAATGTGGTAGCTGATGCCCTGAGTAGAAAGGTGGTGCAGGTTGCATACATGATGATCAAGGAATTGGAACTGATAGAAGATATGCGCGACTGGAGCCCTCTATATCAAATGCAACTGACGGAGAATCCTTTTGGAGGAGTTCATGTCAGAACTTGCATAGAAGATGAGATCAAAGAGGCTCAGGAGCAGGATAAGCTCGCAGCAATATTCAAAGACAAGCTGGAGAAAGGGAAGACAAGGGATTTTGAGATGTCCCCAGACGGATTGCTACAGTTTAGGGGAAAACCCTATATCCCAAATGTTGGGGGATTAAGGGAAAGAATTCTGGGGGAAGCACATAAAAGCCGATATACGGTACATCCAGGTATGACCAAAATGTACCATGATGTTAAAAGATTATTCTGGTGGCCTGGACTGAAGAAAGATGTTGTAGCTTACGTATCTAAGTGCTTAACCTGCCAGAAAGTGAAAGTTGAACATCAAAAACCAGCAGGAACGTTGCAGCCTTTAGATATTCCTGAGTGGAAATGGGATGGGATTGCCATGGACTTTGTGGAAGGACTACCCTTGACACCAAGTAGACATGATGCGGTTTGGGTAGTAATCGATCGACTGACAAAGTCAGCACATTTCCTAGCAATCAATAAGAGAGATTCTCTAGAAAAGCTGGCAAAGCTGTATATAAAGGAGATCGTTAGGCTCTATGGTATCCCAAGCAGCATTGTGTCTGATAGAGATCCACGATTTACTTCAAATTTCTGGAGGGCTCTACAGGAAGAAATGGGCACTACTCTCAGATTCAGTACAGCTTATCATCCTCAGACAGATGGTCAATCTGAAAGAACAATACAGACGTTAGAGGATATGCTGAGAGCATGTGTCCTAGATTTCAAAGGCAGCTGGGATATCCATTTACCCCTTATAGAGTTTGCATATAACAATGGTTATCAGGCCAGTATACAGATGGTACCTTTTGAAGCACTCTATGGACGAAAATGTAGATCCCCCTTATGCTGGCTAGAGTTGAGCGAGAGAAGAATGCTTGGTCCGGATATAGTGGATCAAACTGCAGAACAAGTTGCGGTAATTAGAAAACGATTGTTGACGGCTCAAAGCAGACAGAAGAGCTATGCAGATGTCAGAAGGAAGCCGTTGGAATTTGAAGAAGGAGAACATGTATTCCTTAAGTTAACTCCAACCACAGGAGCCGGACGATCGATTAAGGTGAAGAAGTTACATCCAAGATACATCGGGCCATTCCAGATTCTCTCAAAGATAGGAGCAGTAGCCTACAAGTTAGCTCTTCCTCCGAATCTCAGCCAGATACATGATGTGTTCCATGTTTCCCAATTAAAGAAGTATATTCTAGATCCATCTCATGTGATAGAGCAAGATGAGGTTACACTGCGAGATGACTTGACCTATGAGGTTGGACCGGTGCGAATTGCTGATAGAAAAGTCAAGCAGTTGCGGAATAAGCAGATTCCTTTAGTTAAAGTGATCTGGAAAGGTTTGACTGAACAAGAGGCTACATGGGAAACAGAAGAAAAGATGAGAGAAAAGTACCCTGAATTATTGGTATAGGATAGATGTAATGTAAATTTCGGGGACGAAATTTATTTTTAGGGGGAGAGAAATGTAATATCCTTAATCTTCTGTACTGGTTCCTATGTACAGATTAAACGGAATATATGAGCTCTGTTTCAGGAAAAACATGTGTACCTTTATGTAAAGAAAAGGATTAAATTGCAAAAGAAAGGAAATTAAAGGACCTAAATGCAATTATGGAAAGTTTAAAGTTAGGAATGAAAAGTAGACAAAAATATGGGGTCTTAAAGTGTAATTTTAGCCAAATTAAGGGACTTAATTATAAAGAAGGAAAAGTTCCCTGGGGCTAAAGTATAATTAAAGAAAATAGGCTAGAAGTGGTTTGCACCGCCCGACAGCATTTCAGTCCCAGATTCTACCAGAAGGTAGGGCAGGTGACGCCGGGTAACCAAGCCTAATACCGGAATTTTTGAAGACTCCAGATAGCCAGAAATGGACTGATCGTCCAAAAGTTATAAAAATTTATACCGGATACCCTAGATTTCAGATATAAGTGGGAAAATACAGGATGATGCGCCTTTATGGACGGATGTCGGGAAACTGACAGGATACCGATAGGAGGTCTGTAGGAAAAGTTATTCACAAAATAAAGAAATCCAGAAGGAGTGTGAGGCCTCTGGGGATCCGGGTAGGAGATTTATCGGTATTTTTAAAGAGGCTGAATGCGATCGGATGACTTTGGTCAGATGACCGTTATAACCCCAAGGATGCCTGAACACAGTAGGACGCTATATCTGGGAAAAAGAGCCGGTGTCCGGAAAAGGTATATACTCGGTAAATAATAGTTAAAATATTCAATGAATTGTGTTAAAGGAAGATTCCTCGTAATGCGTGCCATACAGGTAATAGACCCAGGAAGCCCGAAAATGGCGCCATTAGAGACCCAATAAGACTCTTGGACTGATAGGTGGGCCAGTGTCCAGCAGAACCCCGGAAAAGTGCGAAATTACGAAAATGCCCCTGTGTTGTACAAAAAGGGCAGCAGATGAATATAGGGTATTCTGGTCATTTTGGACAGACCCAGAGGTCAAGACATGTCTAAATAAGGTTGACTAGAGCCAGTATAAGCTTTGACCGGGTCCAGAAAGGTGTGAAATGACGATTTTGCCCTTAAGGATTAAAATAGGACAAGATAGGGCACCAAGGGCATTTTGGTCATTTCGCAGGGGATCTGTAATTGAGTCTGGACCCAGTATTAAAAAGTTAATGATATAAAGGGTCTAGATACTAAATGTGAGGTCAGTAGACATAAAAAGGATCTTCAGAAATATCATATTCAGAAAACGGCACGTTTTTCGAGGCGATGGACCGGGCCGGTACCAGATTGGACCGGAAAGCTTCCAGAACCTCCAAATTTCATCACATGAAGAATATGGGTGGTGAGGTGTCCTATGAGGTGTCCCATGAGGTGTCCAGGGTGATGCAGTAAAAAGAATTAAAGAAAATAGGAAATTCCAGGAAAAACCAGGACCACATGTTCAGATGGCTTCAAAATTACAAGAATGCCATCCATTAAAGCTATAAATACCCCCTTCCCCTCCCATTTTATGCATCCCACGTTTTTGGCAAGAAAAGAGAGAGAAAGAAGAGAGAGAAGGAGAAAGAAAGAAAGAAAGGAAGTTCTGGTGGAGTTGGAAGTAGTAAGGAAGTTCTGAAGCTCTGCTTTTGAGGTAATAACTAATCCTAGCTCTTATGTAATGTCTTTGTGATGTGTTGTTTTGTTTGGTTGATTGTTGTCCTATATGTTATGCTTGAAGCTCTATTCCAACGCTATGATCATATGTTATTGAATATGGAAGCATGCAGCATACTTATCTGTACACAGTCACAAGCAAGCACCGTCACTTTGCATTACATATTTTGTTATGATTGTTGTTACTGGGATTCTTTTGAATCTCATTCCCAAACATAACATTACAGGGGAGGTTCTGTCAAAATAAAATTTGGAAATCTTAAGAGACGCCGGTAGGCTGCCGAAATTCCGACAACGAAGACGGAACAAAGAAAGGAACTGATACGTACTGTGTACGTAGTGCTGTCTAAGGAGGCTGGAAGTGAGTGGACCCAGCAGGTTCATCCAGTCTTTCCTGGGTACTACGTAGAATGGTAGTTCGCATAAGGGAATTACCGAATCGGTACAACATCGGTTACTTTCTAAAGAAGAATTGTAGCAGTTATACTGCCGGTTGTTAGACAGAAAAGGATGTAATAAAATATGAGGGAGTTAATCATGCACTAATTTATAACAGTTGATTATTTGATATGAATTGTTATCTGGCCTGTATGACTGATATGTGTTGGCTGTATGCTTGAGTATGTAAAGACTAAATGCTGAAAATAGGCTCAGTGAACAGTAACTCGTGAAGACCCATTCATGTTTGATAAATCATTAAAAATAGTAAATGATTGAATTAATGTACGAAATTTTTAGGGTAAAAAGTAGACATACTAAGATTTAATTTGATATATAGAATGTCTAATTTGGATGTATACACGAAAAGATATAAATTGTTAAAGTTGGGACCAGAATGCTGGATTCAGGAGAAAGTCGTTGGATGAACAGTAAGATTGAAACGTTGACCCACGTGAAATTTGTCAAGGATTGGTCAACCAATGATTTTTCCCTGAAATATATTTGAGTTAGCTTCATGTAGCAATTTGAACCACTTCATTTCGATTTTTATAGAATTAGTTATAAATTTTCAAAATCAGGTCACTCATCTGGAATTTGCCACAGAGAACAGTACTCGATATGAATAAAATTCCAGATTAAGTGTTTAGACTTCAATGACCCTGAAAGTGGTTTAAGTGCTACTAAATGGTCCCTAAGATGTATAAATATAAGGATGTGACACTCGCAATTAACTCCTCTAGGGACACCACAATGGAATGACGTTTCTGAATGGAGGAATCGAATACTATTAGATATGGTTTGATCCATGATGAGTCGAACAGATTTTCCGCCCTCCTTTTGGGGCCATACCCTAAAGACAGCTGCGTTCACACTCAATCGTGTTCCATCTAAGGCAATTAAAAAGACTCCGTATGAGATATGGACTGGGAGGACACCTAGTTTGTCTTTCCTCAAGATTTGGGGATGTGAGGTCTATGTTAAGCAACAAGCCTCAGACAAATTAGCGCCCAAATCCTCAAGGTGCCTTTTTGTGGGATATCCTAAGGAAACCAAGGGATATTATGTCTACAACCCTGCTGATAACAAAGTGTTTGTTGTCAAAAATGGTATCTTTCTCGAACGAGAATTTATCTCTAAAAGAACCAGTGGGAGTAAGGTACACCTTGAAGAAGTTCGAGAGCCACAAGACACCATAAAACTGCAGATGGAAAATGGAGAAGACTCACAACAAGTTGTTGAGACTCCTCAAGTCACGGAAGTCTAATAAGACACGACTTCAGCCTCATACATATGGATTTCTGATTTCTGACAGTCGTGATGTGTTGCTCATTGAGCATAATGAGCTGATTACCTATCAAGAAGCTATAGTGGGACCAAACTCTGAAAAGTGGCTTAATGCCATGAAGTATGAGATGCAATCCATGTAAGACAACAAGGTTTGGACCTTAGTCGACCCGCCTGAAGGTGTAAAAACCGTTGGGTGAAAGTGGGTTTTTAAGGAGAAAACTGACATGGATGGCAATGTAAATGTCTTCAAGGCATGACTGGTTGCAAAATGATTTACTCAAACTCATGGTGTGGACTATGATGAGACCTTTTCCCCAGTTGCAATGGCCAAATCAATCAGAATCCTCTTTGCCATAGTAGCATATTATGACTATGAAATATGGCAGATGGACGTCAAGACAGCCTTCCTTAATGGAAAGCTCTTTGAGGATGTGTACATGACACAACCTGAAGGGTTTGTGCGTTCCGAGGACTCTGGTAAAGTGTGCAAGATTCAAAGGTCCATTTATGGATTGAAGTAAGCCTCTCGGAGTTAGAATCATCATTTTGATGAAGTGGTCAAAGAGTTTGGATTCCTTCAAAACTTTGATGAACCTTGTGTGTACAAGAAGGTTAGTGGGAGTACAGTTGTGTTTTTTGTACTCTATGTTGATGACATCCTACTTATTGGGAATGACATTCCTACCTTACAGATTGTCAAGTCTTGGTTAGGAAAGTCTTTCTCGATGAAAGACTTGGGTGAAGCCACCTACATCCTAGGAATCAGGATCTATAGAGAGAGATCTAAAAGACTTCTAGGACTCAGTCAGAGTACATACATAGACAAAATACTGCATAGGTTCAGTATGCACGAATCAAAGAGGGGTTTCATACCCATGTCTCATGGTAGTCACCTCAGCAAAGATCTATGTCCTAGTACATCTGATCAGCGAGGTCGCATAAGTAAAGCTCCATATGCCTCGGCCACAGGATCTATCATGTACGCCATGTTATGTACTCGACCGGATGTCTCGTTTGCCTTAAGTATGACTAGCAGATATCAACAGGACCCTGGTGAGGCCCATTGGATTGCTGTCAGGAATATCCTTAAGTACTTAAAAAGGACTAAGGACTTATTCTTGGTCTATGGTGGATTGGATGACAAACTATGTGTAACTGGTTACACAGACGGGAGTTTCCAAACTGACTAGGATGACCAAAAATCGCAGTCTGGATATATATTCCTCCTCAATAATTGAGCAGTAAGCTGGAAGAGCTCTAAGCAGGGCACCGTAGCAGATTCTGTAATGGAAGCTGAGTATAGAGCAGCATCTGATGCAGCTAAGGAAGCCGTTTGGATCAGGAAGTTCATCACGAAACTAGGGGTGATACCTACCATCTCATATCTAATAACTTTGCTCTGTGACAATAGTGGTGCCATTGCACAGGCCAAACAGCCTAGGTCACATCAAAGGACCAAGCACATACTCAGGCGATTTCATCTCATCAGAGAAATCAACGATAGAGGTGATATAAAAATATGCAAGGTAGCAGGAGAAGACAATGTTGCTGATTCTCTAACAAAGCCGCTTGTGCAGGCAAAGCATGAGCGTCATGTTAGGTCAATGGGAATTAGTCAAATTAATTATTGTACCTAGTGCAAGTGGGAGGTTGTTGGAAAATGTGCCCTAGGGGCCAACATTATCTTATAAACATTATTGATTTATGAGTTTATCAATTGTGTTATCATATTATTCGCATGTTTACTGTGATGACCATCCTTGGATAATTCTTGATCTTATCCTAAATGTCCCTGGTCGATCATCTGTACGGGAGCAGAGATGAAATAAGACCAGTATGAGTTTGAAGATGTATAGAGATATAAATCAAAGTCATAGGCACATGTAAGAGTACAAGGTGTTGGATTGACCCGTTATGAGAGAGTTGCATGGGTTACGTCATAAGCTTCTCTCATATACAAACCATGTCACTATGCCCTTTGACCTGAGATCATCATGGATTCCTACATGACAAACGCTCAGCTTTGACCTAGCCAAAAGTCACTTTTGACCGAGTGATCATAAAGACTATGTTTGGGCTTAGTGGTTTTTCATGCGGAGGAATGTGAGTGGTCAAGATGGAATTTATCCCTCACATTTGTAGAGAGATATTACTGGGCCCCTCGATGAGTGAGTCTGAGAAATGTATGGCCATACTGTAATGGAAAGGTAGTTCCATTTCTATAGTCAGACTACTTAGGGATCGAGAAAGTAACGGTCAGGAATAGGAGGATGACATTATCCATGCCTCATCCATGACTAAAATATCGCGTGATAGAAGGGACACAATATGGTTGTATAAAAGGTTACATCGTTTATCGATCCTCATATGATTTGGGTAGTCGTTATGTCTTGCTAGAGACCGCTTGTGACTTGTGGGCCAGTATAGCAAATGGCCCACTGCCAACTTCATATAGGCCTACAGGGTCGCACACAAAATAGCCCAACACGAGCTATGATGTCCAGATTCATTGAATCTAAGACGTGTCTATATTCAATAAATGATCTAGGGTTGATGTATATATTTATTTATATTTATATTCATATATATATAAATTTGTATATATATATATTTCATATAAGAGATATTTACAAGATTTAATTTATAAGGATAAATTAAATCTCTATCACGTTTGAATTTGAAATTCAAATTGATAGGATACCTCATATAAGAGATATTTACAAGATTTAATTTATAAGGATAAATTAAATCTCTATCACCTTTGAATTTGAAATTCAAATTGATAGGATATCTCATATAAGAGATATTTACAAGATTTAATTTATAAGGATAAATTAAATCTCTATCACGTTTGAATTTAAAATTCAAATTGATAGGATATCTCAAATTTGATTTATGAGAATAAATCAACTATAGTCCAATCTTATCTTTATTTAAATTAAATAAATAGGTGAATTAAATATGTGGGACGGATTTAATATAAACATTATTTATTTAATTAGTTTCTTATTAAATTATACAATATGTGATATTGTATTAATTTCGGAATTAATATAGATTAATTCCAAGATCCAATTCGGTTGAGGAAAATACAGAGCATCCTATATATCTGATTTTAGGAGCTATGTTTTTTACACACAACACACAACACAAAAGGCTGAACGGAATCTGCAAAAGGTTTGCAGATAAGAAACTGCTGAAGTAGAGATAGAGAGGACGAATTCTTGAGAGAGCCTTGGAAGGACAGGAGACGCTAGCACGTCGTTCGTGGTTGGAACGTTGTTCGTGTGGATACCAGTAGAGGAAGCCGACCTGAGGCGTCGACTTCTTGCGATTAGAAAGAGAGCACGAGCCGCGGAGAGAAGCTGTGGACATCTTCTTGCGATCGGAAAGAGATCAGCAGTCGCGGAAAGAAGCTGTGGAAGTCGTTGAGGAACACCAAGGGTAATGCTTCTTTCCACTTGACTTAAACACATACGGTAGATCCAGGCAAGGAATGGGAAAAATTTTTTAAATTAATTTCCGCTGCGTGTCTTCCAATTCCTTACACATTATTCACTAGGCATTACAACCTTATCACAATTGAAATCCTCTTAAATGATTATTTAAAAGTTTAACAATAATCACTCCAAATTAATCCCAAGTTTAACAGTAAAACATAAGTGTTTATAATTCAATTTCCAAGATTTTAAAAAATTCAAGTGTAACCATGGTTTCTATAGAAGAATACATGCAAAAAGGTTAGAAATAGTTGGGCAATGAATCTCTTATACAGCACCTAAGTAGCTCAAAATAAATCCTTCTATATAGCATTGCACAGGAAAAGAGAAGGTAAATGGACATTTTCACATTATGGTAGCGGCTAAAAATAATGCAGGTTATGACTACATTTCACAGTGAGTACTTGATCTGAACTTACACATTGAGTTGTGACCACATTACACTAAGGTCGACTCCTTATAACAGAGAGACCAAAATGTCCAGAATTCCCTCTTAGGTCACGACCATATATCACATATGTCTCGACTAAATTCCACATAGGCTACCAAATGATAATTTTCAAAGCCCCAAACAATGTTTACACTAAACCCTCTTTAGCAAACAACAAAACATTTTAAAATGGGGCTCCAATTTGCAGCAATTCATCACATATTAAGATCAATGCAACAAATATTTTGTAATGAAAAATTGGATTTTTGAAAAAAATTTACATTCTTAACACAGAAACATAAACATCTCCCCCATAATTAAACTTGACAGTGTCCTCACTGTCAAAAGAGCTATGCAAACACAATCAAGATAGTGAAACAAAGAAAATAAATGTATATATATTGAACAAGAGCAATAACAACAATGATAGGTCAGTCATCAATATCTCTCTCAATTACAATATCATTCAAATACAAACAAAGAAAAATACAAAACACATAACTTCCAGACTATACATCCCCTGCTTTGCAATGCCTTCAGTAGCGCAGTCTTGCTCATTCATTCTAGCAGCTATACCTCCATCTTATCCAGCATCTGTAGCTCTTGCCCTTGAAGATTCACCCGGTCCCTCTTGAAGGAAAGCATATGAAGGAATATTGTTCTTGAAGAAGGCTTCTTCAAACCTTAGAGGCAAAGCTATATTAAGTGACTCAGCAATCTTAAGAACCAAAGGATCAATCAACTGTTGTCTTCTAAATTCTTGGTTAATAATGATTGCTTTATGCTCCTGTAGCTGTGAAGTGACTTCAACCAATTAATCAGATATTATTGCAAGCTACTCATGCAAGCTATAGTCACCCTCAACAGCCTCCTTCTCAATGGGTTCTTCCTCCAAAATCCCCTCAGCTACCCTCTTCCCTCTTTTTATACTCCTCAACTCACTAGCTTTCTTATTAGCCTTCGAAATACTATAACATTTGGTAGTAGAAGGTTCAAGAAAAGAGTCATTATTGAGGGTAGGGACCACATGCTTCTTACATAAATCAATACTAAAATGAGGGAAAATAAGGAGAGCTATTGCAGAATTTATACAATGGTAAATGGAGTTATAAATAATACTGCTAAGGTCAACAGGCTGATGTGTCCTTAACAAATAAAGTAGAATGGCTCTCTCCTTCTTAATATATGAAATGTGAGCATGAGGCATCACATTATAAGTAATAAAAATTGAGCCAAATTATCGCTCATCGTTCATGACCTTTCTCTCAAAATATCTCTTATGACCCCAAAAAGTCCATTCTACTTCTTCCCCTCTTAAAATGGCCAACACCGAATCCCAAGGGACCTCATCTAAATGATTTTTCAAATAATGAAATCGATATTTAGATAGAGTGGGAAGTTTATAAAAAGTTTTAATGTCAAAATCATCAATGAAAAATTCCTAATTCCTTATTTCAAAATTCAATCCCCAAAGATTCCTATAAGGCTAATGTAATGTAGAATTCCCTCACTAAAGTAACATTAACCTTAGATCTCTTTTTCAGTAATTCCAAAAATCCTTACTTTAAGGCTAACTTATAAAAAGTCAAACTCCTCCGTTGTTGAAAATTCTTTTTCTTGTACCATGCCTCTGTTGTTTAACATGGCTTCAGCTGTCTTCTGGTTTAACTTAGCAAGGGCTCTTGATCAAGATCTTTTGTTCACAATGATTTTCTTTGTTCAAACCATCTAAGCACACATAGCAACAATACTAATTGATAAGACACATTTTGTATATGGTTTCTGTGAAATTGTTTAGAGCTTTAGAACAACTTTACCATCATTTTAGGCCTTAAATTGTACTTTTATGGTAATACATGATTGTGCATGGCAATGTGATAATAAAAGGTTAAAATGGTAAATTAACTCTTCTAAACTACATATATTCTGTTATTTACTGATTTGGACTTTTACAGTGAGCTTTCATTATGGATTGCAGGTTTTTTAGAAGAGAGTAAGGACTAAGAAAGAAATCACAAGCCAATGAAAGTGAAACCACGCTCCTATATCTTTTAGTCAAGACCAAATAGTCTGATGGTCACAACCTTGATTCTTCTGGAATTCTCTCTGTGTTTATAAGTCATGACCAAAAGATGGATATGGTCACGACTAATATGTAAAATTGCTAAAACTGCGCATTTTGAATTAAGTTATATAGAAATAAAAGGAGGAGGAAGGTTACCGTCAAGAGGAGGCTAGTTTTTTACCTGATTAGGCTAAGAAGCAGTACTCTGGCACTCTCTGATCACCTTTTCCACCTCTGCCATCATTCTACACCTCTCCACAGACTTCTCCACCTCTCTACACCATCAACCTACCATCTTCTCACTGTTTCTTCATGATATCTCAACTAAACATCGATTGTAGTACAGTAGGAGTCATGAGAGGCTAATCCTTTAGCCTCTTGGTGATTAATCATATATCATGAGCTCATGGACTAAAATGGGGAGTTTCTTCTGTTCTAATTTGTATCTTCTCATCTTATAATTGCTGCTAGATCTAGGGTTTTCATCTTTTGAGCAAGTTTTAAATATCAATTGATTATTCTTATATTAGACTTTATAATTGAATTTGGATGATTTGAATGTTTTCTTTTAATAGAATATTTTGGTTTCAATTTTAAGAGAGTGGGTTATTATCAGCGATCGCTGTTAATTAATTCATTGCTTAAAATCTAGGGCTTTCGATCAACGACCATTCAAGGGCATTTTCATAATCTAAATTCAAGTTACACGCTAAGTGGTTTATGATAGTTCACTAATAGTTCTTAAACCAGCTTTGATGAAAGGGGTTTAAGGAAAATTAGGGTTCTAGACTCAATCGATCGATTGAGGTTTTCTTTTAGACTTAGCACTTTATAAACTCCAACTTTAAACGTGAGAGCAAGTATAGATAGGTTTTCATCATCAAGAGTCTTTCGTAGCATATTTCTCAACTAAACCAACTCGTTTTCATCATAAACAAAAATAAAAAAATATTTACTTTTTTGCACCCTACTTTTATTGCATGAATCACTAAAACCCAAAAACCATTTTATCCCTACTCAAGTTTTCCATCAATTTTGACATGCAATCTACTAGGTTTCCACATAAAAGGCTCATCGAGAAGAACAATAGGGTTGTGCCTTATACTACATTATATTGGGTGCAACAAACTTTATTTTGATGGATCAGATCACTACATTTAGGCCACATAAATGGCACCATTGCCAGGGAGGCAAGTATTTGGTTCGCTAGTAATTGATTGTCAAATTCATTAGCTTCCAAAGTCATCTTTCTTGCTTTTGCTTGTATTTTAATTTTTATTAGCTTTTAAATTGCATTGCATTGCATTCTGCACTTTTATGAGTTTTTGCAAAATTAGTCTCTGTGACTGCGAGTCGCGACCTAGACTCACCTATGTCATGACAATTACTCTTTGTACCAAACACCATTTGTGTCGCGAATTGATTGCTACCCTGTGAAATTTGACTACTCTGTGAAAACCAGTCATGACATCTGACACCTTCAGTCTTTACTACTTTTTTTCTGTGATATCGTGTGGTGACTAAAACACTCTTTAGTTATGACTAACTAAAATTTTTCTGCTATCCAACTTCTGTGACTGACTTTGAATGATTGTATTGATTATTCTCTATCTGTTTTGAAGTGCATGGGTAAAAGAGCTGAACCATTAGTGCCTTTTGAACCTAAAATTGAGAGAAGACTTAGGAAACTAAAGAGAGAGTTTAGAGAATTTAGAGAAGAAGAAGCAAAATCTAGTTCCTCCTTTAGTATTCCAGAGTCTAAAATTGAACCAAATATGGATGACATTAATCATAATGAGCCTAATGGCCATGGAGAAAATAAAATACCAATAAACCAAGAAGATAATAGAAGTGTGAGGGAAATTAATCATTCGTATGTGAATTATGATTCTTATGGTTTCTATACTAAAGAAGCTAATTTTGAGATTAAAGGAGTTTTGATTGCAACCTTACCTAAATTTCATGGTTTTACAGGAGAATGCACACATCAGCACTTACAAACCATGCATATGATTTGCTCTTCAATTAATTCTCCATTGACTGCATTATATGATATTTTAAGGAGGTATTTCCATTTTATTTTGGAAGCGAAGGCTAAGGAGTGGTTATACAATCTACCAACTCATTTCTCTATTCTTACATGCGATCAGTTGAAGTAAACATATCTAGAATAGTTCTCCTGGTCTCGAAGACAACTCAGATGAAGAAAGAGATTATAAACATTTTGTAATAGGATGGAGAGTCATTACATGAATATTGGACAAGATTTATCAATTTGTTGGCTCGTTGTCTACATCACAACATGACAAAGGCTGATCTAGTAGACATTTTCTTTGATGGTCTACTCCCTCACAATCATGTGTCCTTAAATGTAGTAGTAAATGGCTCTTTAAGAGATAAGACTCCATAAGTAATTTAGGAGTTATCCTAGAAGATGGCTAATGAAGACCATCAAATTAGGGATCCAATGAGAATGCCCTCATCATCTTTGGGTAATTCAAATTAGATCTTAGCAGAAATAACAGCTTTGGGAAACCAAATGGAAAAGGGAATGAATTTAATTGAAAGAGAGCTGTATTCCACAAAGCAAGTTCATGCAGTAGGAACCTCACAAGCACTAGTTACAAGATGTGAGTCATGCGGTTCAATGATACATGCTACCAGTACATGTTACAGACAATATGGAAAAGTAGCAACAATGTATCAAGAGAGAGAAAATTAATACCAGAAGACAGACCCGTACTCTAACACATATAACCCTGGTTGGAGAGACTGCCCAAATTTCAGGTGGGGAGTGGGGAAAATAGGCTAAATGAATTCCAAGGAGATGGTGCTTCTTCATGTAACTACCAAAATAATGCAAAGTTTATAGTTCCAATGCACCCTAATGCTTTAGTGGCATGAAGACTAGATGAGACTTCTTAGTTATTGAAGAGTATGGCTGCACAAATGAATAACATAGATAGTAGAATGACCAATATAGACCATAAGCTCAAAGAGAATGACGGTCAATTCACTTCTACAGCTTCAATCCTTCAAAGTATGTAGAAGGATAATGTTGATGTGCATAGGAAACTTGAGGAGTTAAGTTCTAAGAATGCAGATATTACAAGTCATTTAACTCAAGTCTCTAATACAGTGAGTGACATCCAAACGAAGAGTAGTGCCAGTATACCTTCGAATACTGTCTTTAATCCAAAGGGTCTGAATGCCATATCACTTAGAAGTGGGAGAGAAGTCTGATTTAAGGAAGATGAAACAGCAAGGGAGGATATGGAAGATTCTAAAGTTGAAAATTCAACAATATCACAGATAAAGATTAGGAAATCAGAGAATATTAAAGAACAATAGCTCTTCAACAAGAAGGTAACCCAATAGGAGAACTCACAAGCACAAGAGAAAACACTAGAGAAGTGTAACATCCTTACTTTTATACGTCTTAGGGACCATTTAGTAGCATTTAGAACCACTTACAAGACCTTGGAAGTGCATTAGCCAAATCTGGAATTTTACTCTTTCTCGGGTTACTGTTCATATGGTATTCCAGATTACGCAAAGAACTTCGAAAAATCATAATTAATTATAGAAAACACAAAATGAAGTGGTTAAAAAAGATACATGAAGATAACATCTTGAAATTTAAGGGAAAAATAATTTCCAGACCAAATGATTAGCCAATTGATACAGTTTATTCGTTGAAGTTTACTGTTCATTTGGTCAAAAACTCTGGAAACAGTTTCTGGTCCCTTAATTTGGAAATTCATTTCTCTTGATATACACACCCAAATGAAATGTTCTACCTATGCACTTAAATCTATGGATGTGTACTACATGATCATAAAATTTCTTGAAATAATTCCTTCATTTGCTAGGTTAGACTGAAGCCACAACAAAACTGCTTCAGGACCTAGTTTTTTACCATTTCAGTTTCCTTTCTTTCACTTTCCATAATTGTTCCAGCATACATAAATCATCTCTTTTGCTTTTTATGAATTTATATACATCATGGGGTTATACAATAATTGTTTCATACAATCTCATCACATAAATAGATACTTTACTTGGCTTTGACATACATGGAAAGTGCATAGCATATGCTAACATCTTAAATACTTCACTTTTCTTCTTCCATGCTTTAACTCTTCTCCATGCATACATTATCCATCATGCTTGACCTAAATTGGTTGGTTATGGGAGAGTGAGATTCTAGGGAATCTTAGTAGAAAACATTACCACTTAAATATGCAAGATGGATGCTAATGCATGATATGTAATTTCATTAACTTTCTTTGATTAGTGACATGCCATCATGCTATATACTTTTACATAAAGTGCATGGCCATGGAAACATGTTATTCACAATACATTCAACATCATTTATCATGTCACAACATCATTCAAATAACATATACATGTCAACACATAAGCATAGCACATCAAGCACATAAAGAGGTAAGTTCACTACCTTGCACTTTAGCTTTTCTCTTGACCTTTAGCCCTTGCTGTCGAGCTTTCCAACCATGAAGCCTTTATGTCCATCACTTCCCAACATCTTCTTGGATGTTTCATGGTCCTAAACACATTCATATTCATCACATAACTCATTAAGACTCATGAACTCCAACCATGTCCAAGACTAACTTTGTTATACTCTTTATTGTCATAACTTTCTCTAATTTTCACTAATCCACTTGGCTCTTGATCCATTTGATGTCTTGACTTTACCCTACACAATTTCATCTTTTGAATCCATTTATGAGCTTAGAATCATGAAATTCCAGCTCCTTAATGGCCTGCTGTACAGAACTGAACATAAGCATACAATTCTTTCAAAAATTCTCATTTTGATTATCATGCTTCCCATACTTGTTTCTACACTTTACCCCACACAACTTTTCATTTTAAAACCATTGGAATCATCAAAATCATGAAATTCCAATCACTGTTCATGTGAGTGAACAGTACCGTAAGGAATCTCAAAGACTACAACCTTGAGATTTTAATGTTTCCAAGGTTCAAAACCTTTCCAATCCTACACAAAATCATCATACAAACTCAATGGAAGCATTAAATCATTGAAATTCAATTTCCTTCCCTCATGAACAGTGAAGACCGAACAGGTCACACCATGGCAAAGTCAAGAATATCAATTTGATTCAACAACCAACCACTAAACTAGCTTGTTTAAGCTTTAATCATATAGTTCTAACTTTAATTTCTTCTTTCCCCCTTCCTTTAAGGTCTTTGGGAAGCACCACCCCTTATAGAAAACTCAAATTTTCTCCCATCAAAACCCTAAGTTCAAGCTCCCAAATCAAAGGAAAATAAGCTAGGAGAGATTGCTTACCTTTAATCTCTAGCTTGCTTGAACTTTGGAACCTTGAATCTTCTTTGTCTTAGCTTGAGTTTTCATTTTGCAAGGGTTTCCCCAAGAGTCCATGAGCTTATGGTTTGGCTGCAGAATGGAGGGGTATTTATAGCCAAAATCCAAGAAAAATCAATGGCTAAGATTGATTTAGTTACTATTTGATCTAAAGGCTCACATTTAATCTTGGATTTTACTTTTTCATAAAAGAATAATTATGACATCATGTGGGACACCTCAAGGACACCTCAAGGGGTTATGTGGGGTGCTCACCATGCCAGGAAGCTTATGGAAAAATTCCAGTCCAATTCGGTACCGATCGGAGCAGTTTCACAACAACCGGACTGTTTTCTGTTCTGAATTTTTCTATAATATACCAAGATATGTATTATGTCCTAGAAATCAACGCCTAGGCTTCTCATACCCTTGACATGGTTATACTGAGTATTTATCTGCCATCCATTCCTTGGGAAATGACCAAAATACCCTTGATGTCCTTTCTTACACTATATTGACCCTAAGGGCATAATCATCATTTTACCCCTCTTTATAATGCCTCAGGGTGTATCTGGGCTCAACTAATCATATTTATACCATGTTCCATATTTTTAGCCTATCCCAGGTGACCAAAATGCGCTTCATCCATCTCTGGTGCAATCTAGGCATCCAGGGGTATTTTCATAATTTTGCACTTTTTCTGGACACTAGCCCCTTCTACTGATGGACTGGTACCCTGGGTTTTGTGCCCTAGACTTTTTTAAAATTGTAATTTAGCCCATTTTGCTTTACAACATTATACCTTCTCTCTTTCTTTTGCTTAATACTTATCTTAATTATTATATTTTCTTCTGATTACCATCCCAATCTCCTTATAACCTCTTTCCTTTATTAGTCATATACAGATAGGGAAAATTTGGGATGCTACACCTTTATCTTGGTTGAGTTTTCAAATGACAAGAGTTTCTCCAAGGGAACTAAATGTGCACAGTATTGTGAAGAATGGGAGGGCTATTTATTGCCAAAATTTTGGCACCTTGGGTCCATAATGTCTTCACTTTTCCTAATTATTACAATGGCTTAATTTTGAATTTGATTGGTTAGTTTTTGGATTAATTAACCATAATCATCATTAGGTTAATTCTTATATTATTTTATTACAATTTAACACATGATAGAATCTTCCTTTCCTCTTCTTGGTGCCATGTGTAAAGCTTGTGGGTCCCGCAAGGACATCTCACATGCTTCTTAGATTTTCTTAAATTCTTATCTTTTAAAAATACATAAAATATTTTCAAAATTTATTTGACCACATAAAAATTCCTTGGGCTTATTGGGATTGTATAGGACGTCATATTGGGCCTCTTTTAGGTCAAATATCAAATGGGCACAAATTCCAAGGCATTTTCTAGATACTGATATTCTTAAATCACCCTAATTTTTGAGGTAAATTCTAGACACCTCTTTTAATGGTTATGACATTTCTAGAAATTCATTCTAATATAAAATGAATTTCCTACAAAGTCTCGTAATTTTTTGAGACCCAGAAGTCTGGATAAAAACTCCCAACATTTCCTTTAACCCTTTATCGGTGTCCGATTTCACCTTAAATTTTATAATTAATTATACATAAAACTTTTTGAATTTTGCTAGATTCATCAATTCTTATATTAATTATAAGAATTTAATGCCAACTTTCATCTGATTATGGGGTTCGAAAGATATTGCAATAATCTCCCGACTTTAGAAATTTATATCAATTTTTCGGGACCTCAAATCAAAATTAGGTGTTGCGTTAAACTGATCAGAATAACTTTCTCTATTATGATAAAATTTAGGACTAAAATGCTTCTGGGTAGTTTTTGGCCATTTCTGGCTCAAATTTTCATAATGACCATTTTGCCCCTAAAATTTTAGAAATTGTACTTTACGCCCTCAACTTTTTATAATTACACTTAATGGCCCAAAGCTTATGTCTACTTCCATTTTGCATCATGGAAGTTTTAAAGTTTTCACTTTAATCCCTTTATTTTCCAAAATGACCATTTGAAACTTTCACTAATAGCAATTTAGTTCTTAGACTTTTTCTAAAATGCAATTTAGCCTTTTTTGCTTTATAAATTTATACCTTATCTCTTTCTTTGGCTTAACACTTATCTTAATCATTATCTTTTCTTATAATTAGCATACCAATCTCTTCACAACCTCTCTTCTCTATTAGCCTTATACAGATAAGGAAACTTTGGGATGTTATACTATAGTTTACCCATCCTATCATCTTTGCTTTCTTTGTATTGTGATGTATGATTTAAATGTGACTGTGTGCTTTATTGTTGAATTTGCATTGAGTTGTGTGTTAGTTTATTGTGGAAGAAATATTTTCTGTTAATAGTGAAGATACTGTTAAGTTTAAGTGTAGGGAATACGCTATTGTTTATGTGCTAATTAATGCAAATTCTTCAATTAATCCAATCTTTCATCATAAAATTTTTTTGAATTATGAATTGCTGAAAAATGGATCCCTACTTTAAATTGTTTTGCGATTAGCCAAAATGGTTTCAGTGTAAAAGATATTTTGGGCTTTGAAAAGCATTAACTAGTAGTCTCTATGGTTTTTCATTGTGACCTATGTGTTGTATGGTCATGACCTGACATGAAATTTTGGACTTAATATGTTCTCTATGAAAATCAATCGTGACATGAGTGCATTAGGTTGTGACAATATCTCTCTGTTTATTTTAGTCGTAACATATGAGATGTATGGTCACGACTACTTGTCATAAGTTCAGTGTAAGCACTCACTGTGAAATTGGGTCATGACCTGAGTGTGAAAATGCCCATTTACCTTCTCTTTGCTTTGTGCAATGCTGTATAGAAAGATTCCTTTTGAGCTACTAAAGATTTTTTATAAATGATTCATTTCCCTCTTATGTTTAACCTTTTGCATGAAATAGTTTATAGAAACCATTGTCACACTTTAATTTTTGGAAATGGAAACTGAATTGGAAATACTCAAGTTTTTACTGTTAAATTTGGGATCATTACATGATTATGAGTGTTTACTTTGGAACTTTTAATCCATCATTCAAGAAGGTTTTCAATTGTGATAAGTGTTTTAATGCCTAGTGAATGATGAAAATTGTTTGAGACTTTAGCTTATAAGCAATTTAGATGAAAACCTTAGTTGAAAGGATTCTCGATCTAAATTTTATATTGAGTGGTTATTCAATTGGTTTAGATCCTCTAGAACTTGTCTTACCTTTGAGTTGGAAATTACTTGCGTATTTATGTTATTGAATATGATAGAGGCATTAATTTCTAAACCATTTTTCCCCAAACACAAGCCCATAACACATTATATCCATAGTAACCCCTTTAAGCCTATCACTTTTCTTTTCCCATCATAAAAAGTTATATATTCATGACACTCTTTTTGAAATAAATTTTTACTCATGTTAGAAAATCATTGTTATTGTGATATTGTGCTACATCTTTTATATACAAGGTGCCAAAAAAAAAGAGAAAAAGAGAAAAAGAGAGAGATGATGCAAGAAAAATTGAAGAAGAAAGAAAAGAGGAATAAATTAGGCACTATTATCAACTCCTATTAGCACAATTACCACCTCTACATCTCAAAGGACATGAATTCATGCTATATATTAATCATCACATGCATATGGTACTTTCTATCCTCCATATTCCATTTCACGTGGCCTATCTCCATCATTTCACCCTTAAAAGACCTCTTGATTATTTGCATAAGTGTTGTATAGTTTGAGATTTAGAGCCATTACTAGCATATGGTAGGATGTTGTCCAATTTGAATATAAGTGAAAGAACCCTAACAATGAGAGGACATTAAGAGCTAAACACTTACATCCTTAGAGAGAATATATGGCGGTCATATAGTTGAGCTTGACTTCAATTAGTAGTTGATTACTTAGCATTGCTGATATTATCACCTTTGCATTCCTAAAAAATAGTACATTAATTGTCTTAAGGTTTCACTAAGGATTATGTTATTACCTCAGATTTAACAGCTTTGGCTTATGTGTACTTCATGTCTTTGTCCAGGAGTATAAAGGTTCGTGTGTGTGGGGAATTGATAGAACATAAATGTTGTATGGTTTCTATAACATGTTCAAGGTCTTATTACGAGTTTACCATTCATGTTATGCCTGCATTTGTGCTTTTATGGTAATACATAATTGTGCTTGGCAATATGCTAATTAAAGGGTAAAGTGGTAAATTAACCCTTCCAAACTGTATAAATATTGTTCTCTATTGATTTGGACTTTTACAGTGAGCTTTGGTTTTGAATTATAGGCATTTTGGGGGAGAACCAAGGATTAATGTGAGCAGGAAAGAAATCACAAGATAAAAAAAAATCATATCACACCTCTGTGCTTTTTAGTTGCAACCAAAGTGTCCACAAGTCATGACCCTATTTCTTCTGGGAAGTTTCTATGTGTTTACAGGTCGCGAACAAAACATGGATCTAGTCGCGACTATAAGAGACAATTGCTGAAGGTGCTCGTTTTGAATTAATTAATGCGGGAATAAAAGGAAGTAGAAGCTGTAGACACAAGGGAGGATGGTTTTTGACCTGATTAGGCTAAGAAGCAGTGTTCGAATCCTCTATACACCCTCTCCATAACCTATGCACTCCTTTTCCATCTTTCTGCATCTTTCCACAGATTCTCATATCTCTACACCATTAACCTATCACCTTTTTATCCTTTCTTCATGGCATCATATATGGACAATGATTGTTGTATAGTAGGAGTTATGAGAGGCTAAACCCTTAGTCTCTTAGTGATGGATCTGATATCTTGAGCTCATGGACTGCACTGGGGAGTACTATGTTTTAATCTACACCTATTTCATGTTTTGATGCTACTAGATCTAGGGTTTTCATTATATGAACAAGGGATTTAATGTCGATTGATTATTCTCAAGTTATACAACTGTAATTTACTTCAGATGATTTAGATGTTGATTTTTAATATAGTATTTTGCCTTCGATTTTAAAACAATTAGACTATTATCCACGATTGTTGTTAAATAATTAAATTTGCTTGAAATCTATGGTTATCGATTAATGATCACTTGAGGGCATTTTCATCATCTGATTTAAATTGTAGGCTAAGTGGTTTGTAACAGTTTATTAAGAGTTTTTAAAGTAGCTTTGATAAAAGGAATTTAAGAATTATTAATGCTTTGGACTCAATTGATCGATTGAGGTTTTATTTAAGACGTAGTGATTTCAAAACTCCTATATCAAATTAAATACAAGGATAGATAGTCCTCCATCATCAAGAGTCTTTAATAACATATTTCTTTCACAATCCACTGAATTTCCATCTTAATAATAAATACAAAAAACACATACTTTACTATATCATTATTTTATTGCATCAAAAATCAATCAAACACTAAAACCCATTTTACTTTCATTCAAGTTTTCAATGGTTTTGTCACCTATTTACTAGTTTTCCAATAAAAATACCTTGAGAAGAGCGATAGGGTTGTGCCTTATACTACATTAATAGGGTGCATTACTTTTATTTTGATAAGTCAAACGACGACAATCCGTGCTCCATATCAATTACGTTGAAATTGATTTAGCTCTTCATGCATAATAACTATCTAGAAGTCATCTAATAGTGCTTTATCTATATTGGTGGGTTCAATGTTTGAAATAAATATAGAGATATGCACCTCATTAAATACTTGTCTCTGGGTTCTCACTACTTCATCGACTTCACCAATAAATTGGTCTAAAGGAGGATATTGTTAGGAATTGGAAGACACGCAGTAGAAATTAACTTAAAAAATTTTCTATTCCCTACTAGGATCTACCGTATGTGTTTAAGTCAAGTGGAAAGAAGTATTGCCCTCAGTATTCAGTCGGGACTTTCTCAGCTTCTGGTGGCGACGTCCACAACTTCTCTCCGCGGCTCGTGATCTCTTTTTGATCGCAAGAAGTCGACGACTCATGTAATATCCTTACTTTTATACATTATAGAGACCATTCAGTAGAATTTAGAACCACTTACAAGACCTTGGAAGTCCATTAGCCAAATCTGGAATTTTACTCTTTCTCGGGTTACTGTTCATATGGTATTCCAGATTATGCAATGAATTTTGAAAAATCATAATTAATTATAGAAAACTCGAAATGAAGTGGTTCAAAAATATACATGAAGATAACATCTTGAAATGTAAGGGAAAAATAATTTCCAGACCAAATGATTAGCCAATTGATACAGTTTATTCGTTGAAGTTTACTGTTCATTTGGTCAAAAACTCTGGAAACAGTTTCTGGTCCCTTATTTTGGAAATTCATTTCTCTTGATATACACATCCAAATGAAACGTTCTACCTATGCACTTAAAGATATGGATGTGTACTACATGATCATAAAATTTGTTGAAATAATTCCTTCATTTGCTAGGTCAGACTGAAGCCACAACAAAGCTGCTTCAGGACCTACTTTTTTACCATTTCAGTTTCCTTTCTTTCACTTTCCATAATTGTTCCCGCATACATAAATCATCTCTTTTGCTTTTTATGAATTTATGTACATCATGGGGTTATACAATAATTGTTTCATACAATCTCATCACATAAATAGATACTTTACATGGCTTTGACATATATGGAAAGTGCATAGCATATGCTAACATCTTAAATACTTCACTTTTCTTCTTCCATGCTTTAACTCTTCTTCATGCATACATTATCCATCATGCTTGACCTAAATTGGTTGGTTATGGGAGAGTGAGATTCTAGGGAATCTCAGTAGCAAATATTACCACTTAAATATGCAAGATGGATGCTAATGCATGATATGTAATTTCATTAACTTTCTTTGATTAGTGACATGCCATCATGCTATATACTTTTACATAAAGTGCATGGCCATGGAAACATGTTATTCACAATACATTCAACATCATTTATCATGTCACAACATCATTCAAATAACATATACATGTCAACACATAAGCATACCACATCAAGCACATAAAGAGGTAAGTTCACTACCTTGCACTTTAGCTTTTCTCTTGAGCTTTAGCCCTTGCTGCCAAGCTTTCCAACCATGAAGCCTTTATGTCCATCACTTCCCAACATCTTCTTGGATGTTTCATGGTCCTAAACACATTCATATTCATCAAATAACTCATTAGGACTCATGAACTCCAACCATGTCCAAGACTAACTTTGTTACACTCTTTATTGTCATAACTTTGTCTAATTTTCACTAATCCACTTGGCTCTTGAACCAATTGATGTCTTGACTTTACCCCACACAATTTCATCTTTTGAATCCATTTATGAGCTTAGAATCATGAAATTCCAGCTCCTTCATGGCCTGCTGTACAGAACTAAACATAAGCATAGAATTCTTTCAAAAATTCTCATTTTGATTATCATGCTTCCCATACTTGTTTCTACACTTTACCCCACACAACTTTTCATTTTAAAACCATTGGAACCATCAAAATCATGAAATTCCAATCACTGTTCATGCGAGTGAACAGTACCTTAAGGAATCTCAAAGACTATAACCTTGAGATTTTAATGTTTCCAAGGTTCAAAACCTTTCCAATCCTACACAAAATCATCATACAAACTCAATGGAAGCATTAAATCATTGAAATTCAATTTCCTTCCCTCATGAACAGTGAAGACCGAACAGGTCACACCATGGCAAAGTCAAGAATATCAGCTTGATTCAACAACCAACCACTAAACTAGCTTGTTTAAGCTTCAATCATATAGTTCTAACTTTAATTTCTTCTTTCCCCTTTCCTTTAAGGTATTTGGGAAGCACCACCCCTTAGAGAAAACTCAACTTTTCTCCCATCAAAACCCTCAGTTCAAGCTCCCAAATCAAAGGAAAATAAGCTAGGAGAGATTGCTTACCTTTAATCTCTAGCTTGCTTGAACTTTGGAACCTTGAATCTTCTTTGTCTTGGCTTGAGTTTTCATTTTGCAAGAGTTTCCCCAAGGGTCCATGAGCTTACGGTTTGGTTGCAGAATGGAGGGGTATTTACAGCCAAAATCCAAGAAAAATCAATGGCCAAGATTGATTTGGTTACTATTTGATCTAAAGGCTCACATTTAATCTTGGATTTTACTTTTTCATAAAAGAATAATTATGAAATCATGTGGGACACCTCAAGGGACACCTCAAGGGACACCTCAAGGGGTTATGTGGCGTGCTAACCATTCCAGGAAACTTCTAGAAAAATTCCAGTCCAATCCGGTACCGATCGGAGCAGTTTCACAACAACCGGCTTGTTCTCTATTCTGAATTTTTCTATAATATACCAAGACATGTATTCTGTCTTGGAAATAAATATATAGGCTTCTCATATCCTTGACATGGTTATACTGAGTATTTATCTGCCATCCATTCCTTGGGAAATGACCAAAATACCTTGGTGTCCTTTCTTACACTATATTGACCCTAAGGGCACAATCGTCATTTTACCCCTCTTTATTCTGCCTCAGGGTGTATCTGGGCTCAACTAATCATATTTATACCATGTACCACATTTTTAGCCTGTCCCAAGTGACCAAAATGCCCTTCATCCATCTCTGGTACAATCTGGGCATCCAGGGGCATTTTTGTAATTTCGCACTTTTTCTGTACACTTGCCCCTTCTACTGATAGACTGGTACCCTGAGTTTTGGGCCGTTCTTGGCATCATCATGGACCTATATGTGAGGTCATCTAGTCTCATTTCATCTAGGCTCATATACCGATAAGTTCCATTATCGGATCATGGGTGTTATCAAACTCCTGTCAAAATTTACTAATATATGAATAACTTTTTATAAAGAATTTCTTCCAGAGTTCTGTCATATCCAAGACATCTGACATTGTAGGGCACACTTTCCTATAATTCCCTCACTTATATCTGATGTCCATGGAATCTAATAAAAATTCAGATAACCTTTAAACTATCAGATAATTTTCTGTTGTCTGGAGCCCTAATAAAATTTCTATATCATGCCAGATTACCCAGCATGACTTTCTCTATGTACTGATGGAATGTGGGACTAAAATACTTACAAGCAGTTCTAAGCTTTTTCTGGCTGAACTTTTCCATAATTATATTTGTGTCCCTGACTTTTTGCTTAACTACATTTAGGTCCCTAAATTTTTGGAAATTACCACTTTTGGCCCAACATTTATTTCTACTTTAACTTTTGGCCTTTAACCTTTTCCAATTTTCGTTTAGGTCATTCTCTTTCTTCAAGACTTATCTAACATTTATTATTTCTTCTGATCTTCGTCATAATCCTTTCCAAACCTTTTTCCACTATCAGCATTATACAGATAGGGAAAAATTTGGATATGACATTTCTACCCCCTTAAAATAAATTTCGTCCTCGAAATTTACTTAGCACCTTAGTCAATAATCTTAGATAGATATCCTTGTCTTCTTTTTGACTAAGGATTGGGGTATCTATCTCTTATCATTTATCTTGACATCTTTGTGGAGTACTTTTCATATCAGCACTTTTTCATATCTTTACTATGATCATTCTTCTATTCTGAATCAACTCATTTAGAGTTAAACTCCAGTTCATTCTATTACTTTCTTGCTACGCATCTATCTGCATATGGACTTTTCACCATACTAGACTTGTAAGTATTGTCCATTTCTTTCATACCAAACTCCTTCGAATATTACTATATTCTGGAGTTTCTATTAACAACTCATCATACTTTTTAGTGCAATCACTTTTTTCTCATATGAGTATCTAGCGGAATTCTCTGAATATCCGCACACTTTAACTCTCATTCTCAAATCATCATACATTCTTATCATCGTTAAAAACTCATCCTAATACAGAGAGAGGACTTATATCAGTATTCTTTCTTTCATTGCATTACTGCTAAACAGGAGCATATAGAAGCATATAGGAGCATATACTCTAACATGCATAATGCCTGGCCAGCATAATGCAGGACTACATACCTGCCCATGAATGCAAAGCTCTAACATCGGAGCTCAAGCATTCCTTCTCTTAATATGCACAGCTCTAACACTCAGAGCTTGCACAGCGCTAACACTCAGAGCTTGCATTGCTCTAACATTCGGAGCTTTAGCATATTCTATAAACATCACATAATGTAACGTAACATAAGGCCTGACATTCTATGCAAGGAGTGGAAGCTCTCAAAGCTCTCATTTGCTCTTTCACATGTAGCTCATTATTCAAACATCTTATCTTTTCCCGAACGGAAGCCCCTCTATCTATTTACAAAGCTAGTTATACAGCCGCTTCTCAAGGCATATCTTCTCATTTCGTATCTTTCATGACATAAAATGGCATATCTGGCCAAATCTGGCTATATCATAGTTCATCTTTCAAATCCATTTCATTTGGACTTGACATAAGGGTTCTAGTCTCTTGTTGTTCATAACTCTTTCTAACTTTTCATAGCTCTTTCTATCATTTTACATAGCTTTGAGCATATATGGCAATTTCTTGTGGCATTCACATTTTTTTTTCATCACTTCCCAGGGGGTCACACATCATTGGACTACCCTTGCCTGAGCATGCTTAACTGAAATGTGCAGATAAAAATCTAAAGCACTGGTGCTCACTAGCTCTGACCCTGATACTTTACCATCTTAGACCCATCTTATACTATCTCTCTTGGGTCTATCTGGCCTTCTAATCTCTTTGTCCTCATCTGGAGGATCTACTTACCTTTATTTTTAGTCTTTGTAATCTCATCATAAGGATCTCTTTATTCTCATTTGACCCTTTCTCATATCTTATAAAACATTTTCATAAATCCTTGGAACTCAGGATTAATAGCTTTAACTTTGATCACTTAGTTCCTGATACGTGTAAGGAGATTCTGAGTTCAGTCCCTGATAGTAATAAGGCTATCTGAAACTAGCATCATGGGTACTCTCTCTGTTATGAGTTAACCAACTTGTGAAGCTTCTATACCTTAACTTTTTCTTGGTATTCGTCCTTCCAAAGAAATACTATACTTATGGCTCATTACTTTCTTGCTCTAGGCTTGGTCTACTGCGACCTTCAGGATCTACTGCGATCAACCGTAAGCCTTTCAGGATCTAACTGCAACCCTGTGAGCCATACTAAGATTTAACTGCAATATTCCATAATCTACTAGATTCTGTTGTACTGTATTCTCATCTCTGGAAGACCTAAACCAACAGACAAAGTTACAAGGTTAGTCACTTTCACATAGTTGTTAACTCCACAGATAATTCCCCAAAAATGATCATAAAAGCTAATATTATCTATTAGGACTTGACTCATTTCCTCTATCACTTAGGAACTTCATATACCATTCTTATCTTTATAACTTTACTTTATCCATTATTGCAGAAAGCTACACAGGCTCTACCATGCATATGTCTATTATCATCTATTCATCTCATCAGAGGGACTTTACTCTATTGCAAGAGCAATCTAGCTCTATTGCAAAAATATTAACTTATATTACTTAAAAACTACTCTTTCTTATAGCCATATCATCTTTCATAACTGTGTCTCATTCTCTATCCCATTGACTATCATAGTCTGATCATAAATTCTCTTTCTATATTCTGAGAAACAAGTAGCTAACTTTCTAGTTTAGCACTTTGCTATTGCTTCATTCTTGCTAAGTTGAATTATTTAATTGCATGTCATAGGGCATGGGAGCAACATAACTTTCTCATCTGGTATACTCTACCAAGTACGTACTGCATAAGGGGAGTATTCATTTATCATAGCATACTCAACATGCATAATATGCAAGTAGATGCAATCAATTAAGCATTCTCTAGTATGTGTGTCATCACATGACAACTGCAATGAGATGCAATTTCTTACTATAACTTATGGCAACATAAGCCATGCATTATTACATAGTTTGCTCAACCATCCCTTATACTCACATTGCCGTTAAGCAATTAACTAGGTAGACTTTAAAATATTTTGTCACTTTATCACCTTAACTGCTAGGTCTTGATCATCTATTCAGGTAACTAGGCTGCCACATTACCCTCTTATTAGGGTATAGACTCAACCCTTCTTTACTCTTTCTTATATAGGGAATAGGGGAGTCACCTTACCTTTAAATTTTGTGGTTACTTTACTTTCTTTAAACCTCATAAACTTCTTTCTCTCAGCTTACATATATCTTTTTCTACTAACCCTCAAACAATTTCTGAGGCAATTTATCTTTAGCTTACATCTCCAATATCCTATTTATTTATTTAGGAATCGGAGATAGCTTATCATATTAGGCTATCTTATCATAACATTTCTCATCGCCTGTAAGACTTTTATGTCTCTAACCTGAAGGATTTCTGTGTCATTGGCCTTACCGTAATCTTTATGTAATCCATAACCGAGTCAGCTATCTTCTTTCAACTAACTGAGGAAAGGTTTGGCTCCTATCTTTATGCCATTCGAACTTTTAAGTTTTTCCTAATCCTCCTGGATTACTAACAGGCGAGAAAGTATCTCTTATTAAGCCTCAAGGTTCATATGAATGAACTTGATTAAGTATCCATCAAAAGGGTTCTCTTTCCTTTGCTCTAACCCTTAACTTCATGCTCACCTCTATCTAATTGAGAGGAATGCTTCTTTTAAACTTTTTGAGAAACACTTCTCAAGTGAGCGGATCACTCTCCATCTCGTATGCAGTAACTTCTATATCTCTCTGTATCTCTTACCTCTTTCTGTCTGTCTGTCTCAGTCTACTCTGGATTAGACTGTGATTCTTTTCTGGTCTGCCTCTAGATCTTGACCAATTTAGGTCACTTGGATCTCATTCATCACTTAACATTACTATTTATGTTCTCTAGGGTAGAACTTTAGGTTACTATCTCTTTGTGATAGAATCCCTTTGCTTTGGGGACATTAACTTTCTATCTGTTAACCATCATGTCTTTATCCTCAAGCCATGTATTAGACCATTCTTAGGCAAGCCTCATTCTAACTTCTCATTATTCTTTTCCGTAAAGACTAGCTACACAAAGTCTTTCGTACTGTAGATCAACTCTTGATGATCATATGGAGGACCTACTATTAAACCTCTTCTTAAACTGATCTTCTGTATCTTAGTTCTTCGTACTGTTTAACTTGCCTATACTCTGTGCTAAATCTCTAACTGATAGACTTCAGTGAGGTTGGCATCTTTAGTCTCATGACACTTGACTTACTATCATCTTATACCAATCCTCTAAAGTATATTAGGTTAATGCCCTCTACTGGATGTATATTTATCATTCCTGCTACGGCAATGAGGAACTGCAGATAACTAACTGTTCTTAATCTATACTTTTGTCCATCCCTTTACCTAGACTGAGTAATTCACTCTCCACAGCTTTCTTCAGACTAATATGGTCAACACTATCTATCTTTAATGAAGAAGGCTGGGGTTGACTAGGACTAGGAACATCCTACTGATCTTTCTCTATAAAGTCACATATTCTTGGACTTTAGGAATGGATAAGAACTATCATAAACTCTAACTGGATATCTAAATTAGGGGACTATTGTATCTTAATTATCTTAAATCTATCCTCAAACTCTAGTAGAGGAGGAATAATATATGGTCTACACATAATCAAGTACCAGTACTCAGCTTCCTCAGCCGTAATCTATCATCTCGTAAGAGGGATAAAGCTTATATCAGGGTTAGAGGGCATTCCAACAAACTTATACTATATTGAGTCACTAGACTCAACATCAATTGGTGCATATTAAGCTTCAGGCTGAATCTCTACATGACATCCAGACTACAGGCTTGAGTCTACAGAAATATCTATGGGATATTCCACTGTAGACTTTCCTAACTGGTCCCCTATACTCTCCTCTGAACCCTCTTCATTATGTAAGGGATACTCAGAGTTTAGATGTATACCATGTCCATATATCACTACTAGCCTGGGGTCTCCCTTATTAACTGAAGCTTTTGACTTAACTTTATGGAATCTCATATCTATTCTTGCACTATTTGCTTAATTAAGCAATGCTAACTATCCCATAATATACCATAACTTAACAAATACTTACTATTTAGAGTTAGGGTCTGGGAATAATCTCATATTAGTCCATAAATAATCTATTTAGAGCATTTCTTAAGCCAGAATCCTATGCTCTGATACCATAATGTAACATCCTTACTTTTATACGTCATAGGGACCATTCAGTAGCATTTAGAACCACTTACAAGACATTGGAATTCGATTAGCCAAATCTGGAATTTTACTCTTTCTCGGGTTACTGTTCATATGGTATTCCAGATTACGCAATGAACTTCAAAAAATCATAATTAATTATAGAAAACTCGAAATAAAGTGGTTCAAAAATATACATGAAGACAACATCTTGACTTTTAAGGGACAAATAATTTCTAGACCAAATGATTAGCCAATTGATACAGTTTATTTGTTGAAGTTTACTGTTCATTTGGTCAAAAACTCTGGAAACAGTTTCTAGTCCCTTATTTTGGAAATTCATTTCTCTTGATATACACATCCAAATGAAACGTTCTACCTATGCACTTAAAGCTATGGACGTGTACTACATGATCATAAAATTTCTTAAAATAATTCCTTCTTCATTTGCTAGGTCAGACTGAAGCCACAACAAAACTGCTTCAGGACCTAGTTTTTTACCATTTCAGTTTCCTTTCTTTCACTTTCCATAATTGTTCCAGCATACATAAATCCTCTCTTTTGCTTTTTCTGACTTTATATACATCATGGGGTTATACAATAATTGTTTCATACAATCTCATCACATAAATAGATACTTTACATGGCTTTGACATACATGGAAAGTGTATAGCATATGCTAACATCTTAAATACTTCACTTTTCTTCTTCCATGGTTTAACTCTTCTCCATGCATACATTATCCATCATGCTTGACCTAAATTGGTTGGTTATGGGAGAGTGAGATTCTAGGGAATCTCAGTAGCAAACATTACCACTTAAATATGCAAGATGGATGCTAATACATGATATGTAATTTCATTAACTTTCTTTGATTAGTGACATGCCATCATGCTATATACTTTTACATAAAGTGCATGGCCATGGAAACATGTTATTTACAATACATTCAACATCATTTATCATGTCACAACATCATTCAAATAACATATACATGTCAACACATAAGCATACCACATCGAGCACATAAAGAGGCAAGTTCACTACCTTGCACTTTAGCTTTTCTCTTGACCTTTAGCCCTTGCTCCCTAGCTTTCCAACCATGAAGCCTTTATGTCCATCACTTCCTAACATCTTCTTGGATGTTTCATGGTCCTAAACACATTCATATTCATCACATAACTCATTAGGACTCATGAACTCCAACCATGTTCAAGACTAACTTTGTTACACTCTTTATTGTCATAACTTTCTCTAATTTTCACTAATCCACTTGGCTCTTGAACCAATTGATTTCTTGACTTTACCCTACACAATTTCATCTTTTGAATCCATTTATCAGCTTAGAATCTTGAAATTCCAGCTCCTTAATGGTATAATTCTTTCAAAAATTCTCATTTTGATTCTAATGCTTCCCACACTTGTTTCTCTACTTTACCCCACACAACTTTTCATTTTAAAATATTGAAACCATCAAAATCATGAAATTCCAATCACTGTTCATGCAAGTGAACAGTGCTATAAGGATTTTTCAAGACTACTACCTTGAGATTTTAATAATTTCAAGGTTCAAAACCTTTCCAATCCTACACAAAATCATCATACAAACTCAATGGAATCATTAAAATTCAATTTCCTTCCCTCATGAACAGTGCATACTGAACAGGAAACACCATGGCAAAGTCAAGAATATCAATTTGATTCAACAACCAACCACTTAACTAGCTTGTTTAAGCTTCAATCATATGGTTCTAACTTTAATTTCTTCTTTCCCCTTTCCTTTAAGATCTTTGGGCAGCACCACCCCTTAGAGAAAACTCAACTTTTCTCCCATCAAAACCCTAAGTTCAAGCTCCCAAATCAAAGGAAAATAAGCTAGGAGAGATTGCTTACCTTTAATCTCTAGCTTGCTTGAACTTTGGAACCTTAAATCTTCTTTGTCTTGGCCAGAGTTTTCATTTTGCAAGAGTTTCCCCAAGGGTCCTTGAACTTACGGTTTGGCTGCAGAATGGAGGGGTATTTATAGCCAAAATCCAAGAAAAATCAATGGCCAAGATTAATTTGGTTACTATTTGATCTAAAGGCTCACATTTAATCTTGGATTTTACTTTTTCATAAAAGAATAATTATGTCATCATGTGGGACAGCTCAAGGGACACCTTAAGGGGTTATGTTGCGTGCTCACCATGCCAGGAAACTTCTGGAAAAATTCCAGTCCAATCCGGTACCGATCGGAGCAGTCTCACAACAACCGGACTGTTTTCTGTTATGAATTTTTCTATGATATACCAGGACATGTATTCTATCTTAGAAATCAATATCTAGGCTTCTCATATCCTTGACATGGTTATACTGAGATTTAATTTATCCTTATAAATTATACGAATATCTCTTATATATAATATATATACGAATATAAATATAAATAAATATATACATCCACCCTGGATCATTCATTGAATCTGGACATGTCTTAGATTCAATGAATCTGGACATCACAGCTCGTGTTGGGCTATTTTATGTGCGACCCTATAGGCCCATATGAAGTTGGCAGTGGGCCATTTGCTATACTGACTCACAAGTCACAAGCGGTCTCTAGCAAGACATCACGACTACCCAAATCATATGAGGATCGATGAACGATGTAACCTTTTATACAACCATATCATGTCCCTTTTGTCACACGATATTTTGGTCATGGATGAGACATGGAGAATGTCATCCTCCTATTCCTGACCGTTACTTTCTTGATCCCTGAGTAGTCTGACTATAGAAATGGAACTACCTTTCCATTACAGTATGGATATACATTTCTCAGACTCACTCATCGAGGGGCGCATTAATATATCTCTACGAATATGAGGGACAAATTCCATCTGGACAATTCACATTCCTCCGCATGGGAAACCACTAAGCCCGAACTTAGTGTTTACGATCACTCGGTCAAAAGTGACTTTTGACTAGGTCAAAGCTGAGCGTTTGTCATGTAGGAATCTATGATGATCTCAGGTCAAAGGGCATAGTGACATGGTTTGTATATGAGAGAAGCTTATGACTTAACCTATGCAGGTCTCTCATAGCAGGTCGGTCTAACACCTTGTACTCTTACATGTGCGTATGACTTTGATTTATATCTCTATACATCTTCAAAGTCATACTGGTCTTATTTCATCTCTGCTCCCACATAGATGACCGACCAGGGACATTTAGGATAAGATCATGAGTTTATCCAAGGATGGTCATCACAGTAAACATGCAAATAATATGATTACATAATTAAGAAATTCATAAATCAATAATGTTTATAAAACAATGATTGGCCCCTAGGGCATAATTTCCAACAACCTCCCACTTGCACTAGGTACAATAATTAATTTGACTAATTCCCATTGACCTAACATGATGCTCATGCTTTACCTGCACAAGCGGCTTTGTTAGAGGATTAGCAACATTATCTTCTCCTGCTACTTTGCATATTTTTATATCACCTCTATCATTGATTTCTCTGATGAGATAAAATTGCCTGAGTATATGCTTGGTCCTTTTATGTGACATAGGCTCTTTGGCCTGTGCAATGGCACCACTATTATCATAGAGCAAAGTTATTGGATCTAAGATGGTAGGTATCACCCCAGTTCCATGATGAATTGCCTGATCTAAATGGCTTCCTTAGCTGCATCAGATGTTGCTATATACTCAGCTTCCGTTATAGAATATGCTATAGTGCCTTGCTTAGAGCTCTTCCAGCTTACTACTCTATTATTGAGGAGGAATATATATCCAGACTGTAATTTTTGGTCGTCCTGGTTAGTTTGAAAACTTGCATCTGTGTAACTAGTTACATAGAGTTTGTCATCCAATCCACCATAGACCAAAAATAAGTCCTTAGTCCTTCTTAAGTACTTAAGGATATTCTTGACAGCAGTCTAATGGCCCTCACCAAGGTCCTGTTGATATCTGCTAGTCATACTTAAGGCAAATGAGACATCCGATCGAGTACATACCATGGCGTACATGATTGATCCTATGGCTGAGGAATATAGAACTTTACTCATGCGACCTCGCTGATCAGATGTACTAGGACACAGATCTTTGATGAGGTGAATACCATAAGACATGGGTATGAAACGCCTATTTGATTCGTGCATATTGAACCTATGCAGTATTTTATCTATGTATGTACTCTGACTGAATCCTAGAAGTCTTTTGGATCTATCTCTATAGATCCTGATTCCTAGGATGTAGGTGGCTTCACCCAAGTCTTTTATCGAGAAAGACTTTCCTAACCAAGACTTGACAATCTACAAGGTAAGAATGTCATTTCCAATAAGTAGGATGTCATCGATATAGAGTACCAAAAACACAACTGTGCTCCCACTAACCTTCTTGTACACAAAAGGCTCATCAATATTTTGAATAAATCCAAACTCTTTGACTACTTCATCAAAATGATGATTCCAACTCCGAGAGACTTGCTTCAGTCCATAAATGGACCTTTGAAGCTTGCACACTTTACCAGTGTCCTCAGGATGCATAAACCCTTTAGGTTGTGTCATGTATACATCCTCAATGAGCTTTCCATTAAGGAAGGTTGTCTTGACATCTATCTGCCATATTTCATAGTCATAATATGCTGCTATGGCAAAGAGGATTATGATTGATTTGGCCATTACAACTGGGGAAAAGGTTTCATCATAGTCCACACCATGAGTCTGAGTAAATCCTTTTGCAACCAGTCGTGCCTTGAAGACATTTACATTGCCATCCATGTCAGTTTTCTCCTTCAAAACCCACTTGCACCTGACAATTTTTACACCTTCAGGTGGGTGAACTAAGGTCTAAACCTGATTGTCGTACATGGATTACATCTCAGACTTCATGGCATTAAGACATTTTTTAGTGTTTGGTCCCACTATAGCTTCTCGATAGGTAGGTAGTCAGCTCATTATGCTCAATGAGCAACATATCACGACTGTCAAAAATCAGAAATCCATATCTTCGAGGCTGAAATCGTGTCCTATTAGATTTCTGTGGACCTTGCGTGACTTGAGGAGTTTTAACAACTTGTTATGAGTCTTCTTTATTTTTCATCTGCAGTTTTGTGGTGTCTTGTGGCTCTCAAACTTCTTCGAGGTGTACCTTTCTCCTACTGGTTCTTTTAGAGATAAATTCTCGTTCGAGAAAGATACTATTTCTGACAACAAACACTTTATTATCAGCAGGGTTGTAGACATAGTATCCCTTGGTTTCCTTAGGATATCCCACAAAAAGGTACTTTGAGGATTTGGTCGCTAATTTGTCTAAGGCTTGTTGCTTAACATAGACCTCACATCCCCAAATCTTGAGGAAAAATAAACTAGGTGTCCTCCCAGTCCATATCTCATGCGGAGTCTTTTCAATTGCCTTAGATATAACACGATTGAGTGTGAACGCAACTGTCTCTAGGGCATGGCCCCAAAAGGAAGGTGGAAGATCTATTTGACTCATCATAGATCAAACTATATCTAATAGTGTTCGATTCCTCCGTTAAGAAATGCCATTCTATTGTGGTGTCCCTAGAGGAGTCAATTGTGAGACTATCCCACAACTCCTAAGATGATCAATGAACTGTTGGCTCAAATATTCACCACCCCCATCATATCGAAGGGCTTTAATTGTTTTTGCCAAGCTGGTTTTGTACTTTATTTTGAAATATTTTGAACATTTCAAAAGATTTGGATTTATGTTTTATCAGATAGATGTACCCATATCTGCTAAAATCATCTATGAATGTTATGGAGTATGAATAACCTCCTCTGACATTTGTATTCATCAGTCCACACACATCTGTATGTATGAGGCCCAATAAATCAGTAGCCCTCTCACTGTGCCTAATGAAAGGTGACTTTGTCATCTTTCCTAACAAGCAAGACTCGCAAGTGTCATATGATTCAAAATCAAATGAGTTGAGAAATCCATCTTGATGGAGTTTGGAAATGCGTTTCTCATTTATCTGGTTTATAAGAATGCATGTTTCTCAGTTTGTATCTCATACAAGTAATATGCATGTGCTGATATAATCATAAGATGCATAATTTAAATGTGATACAATATGGCTCACCTATCCTAAGTCCACTCAAGCCAATGGGAGGAGTTCTCAAGTAAGAAAAGGGAAATTACATATAGAAACCTCTTTTAACATTTGAGGGGAGTGAGATGAGAAGAGAAGGTACATTAAGAGTATATAGAGGAAGGCATAACACGTAGGCCATATTTAAAAATTACAACACTTGCAATCTAGAGCCATATTGTTCACCATACCCAAACATTCAATAATCAATATTCAGATTTAATTGACGGGCAATTAATGTTTCAAAACTAAAACATTCATAAAATAGTATATGTTACGGTTATGTTGCGCTATGAATAGGTAGCCACGGCGGTCCCGCTAGCCGGCTAGTGGGCGGCGATCTCACTATCTAGTTAGCGGCCGGGGTCTGGGGCAGCGGCCCGAGATTTTTTTTTGTTTCATAAATAATCACGAATCTGAATTCATTTTTCTTAGACCCCATCAATATTAATTGATCAAATCAAAACGCATGCACCACCAATTTCAATTCCCTTTCAGATTCCTTATATGTCATATATAAAACAGATTCCTTATATGTCACACATAAAACGCATGTTATCATATGATCAGCTACGACTAACACATATCATATAATCAACAATCAAGCCTAACTTAAACACAAAATGGCATGGCTCTGATACCACTGTTAGGAATTGGAAGACACGCAGTAGAAATTAACTTACAAAAATTTCCATTCCCTGCCAGGATCTACCGTATGTGTTTAAGTCGAATGGAAAGAAGTATTACCCTCAGTATTTAGTCGCGACTTTCTCAGCTTCTGGTTGTGACGCCCACAGCTTCTCTCCGCAGCTTGTGATCTCTTTTTGATCGCAAGAAGTCGATGACTCAGGTCAGCTTCCTTTACTGGTATCCACACGAACAACATTCCAACCACGAACGACGTGCTAGCGCCTCCTGTCCTTCCAGGGCTTACTCAAGAATTCGTCCTCTCCGTCTCTATTTTGGCAGTTTCTTATCTACAAACCTTTTATAGATTCCCCGTTCACCCTTTTTCTGTACCAATTGTAGCTCCTAAATATCATATATATAGGATGCTATACGTGTTACCACATACTTGAATTTTTGAAATTAATCTTATATTAATTATGAAATTAATACAATATCATATATTGTATAATTTGATAAAAAAATAATTAAATAAATAGTGTTTGTATTAAATCCGTCCCACAGATTTAATTCACCCATTTATTTAATTTAAAATTAAGATAAGACGGAATTACATTTGATTTATTCTCATAAATCAAATTTGAGATATCATATCAATTTGAATTTCAAATTCAAACGTGATATAGATTTAATTTTATCCTTATAAATTAAATCTTGTAAATATCTCTTATATGAGATATCAAATCAATTTGAATTTCAAATTCAAATGTGATAGAGATTTAATTTATCCTTATAAATTAAATCTTGTAAATATCTCTTATATATAATATATATACGAATATAAATATAAATAAATATATACATCCACCCTGGATCATTCATTGAATCTGGACATGTCTTAGATTCAATGAATCTGGACATCATAGCTCGTGTTGGGCTATTTTGTATGCGACCCTGTAGGCCCATATGAAGTTGGCAGTGGGCCATTTACTATACTGACTCACAAGTCACAAGCGGTCTCTAGCAAGACATCACGACTACCCAAATCATATGAGGATCGATGAACGATGTAACCTTTTATACAACCATATCATGTCCCTTTTGTCACATGATATTTTGGTCATGGATGAGGCATGGAGAATGTCATTCTCCTATTCCTGACTGTTACTTTCTCGATCTCTGAGTAGTATGACTATATAAATGGAACTACCTTTCAATTACAGTATGGCCATACATTTCTCAGACTCACTCATCGAGGGGGCCAGTAATATCTCTCTACGAATATGAGGGACAAATTCCATCTTGATCATTCACATTCCTCCGCACGAAAAACCACTAAACCCGAACATAGTCTTTATGATCACTCGGTCAAAAGTGACTTTTGACTAGGTCAAAGCTGAGCGTTTGTCATGTAGGAATCCATAATGATCTCAGGTCAAAGGGCATAGTGACATGGTTTGTATATGAGAGAACCTTATGACTTAACCTATGCAGGTCTCTCATAGCAAGTCGGTCTAACACCTTGTACTCTTACATGTGCCTATGACTTTGATTTATATCTCTATACATCTTCAAAGTCATACTGGTCTTATTTCATCTCTGCTCTCGCATAGATGACAGACCAAGGATATTTAGGATAAGATCATGAGTTTATCCAAAAATGGTCATCACAGTAAACATGCAAATAATATGATAACACAATTAACAAATTCATAAATCAACAATGTTCATAAGACAATGATTGGTCCCTAGGGCACAATTTCCAACAAATATCATTTATGTCTCTAGGCTCTAGGTTGATATTTATCTGATTCATTAGACTAATTACTAGGTTGATTAACTATGGATTATTTTTCTTTGTTCAATTTTAGCGTTTCAAGAACCTGTATTAACTCATCTTTATCATCTATAGGCTCTGAAATTGGTTCTATTTTATAAAACACTACATGAATGGACTCTTATATTATAAAAGTTCTCATTAAAAAGCCTATATGCCTTACTGCGATTCGAATTACCAAGAAAAATACCCTCATCATATTTAGGACTGAATCTACCCAAATTTTCTTTATTGTTATTATGGATGAAACATTTGCTCCAAAAAAATCCTCGGATAAATGAGATTAGGCTTGCGTCTTTTGCATAGATAAAATGGTGTCTTGTTAAGTAGTGGTATGATGTAGGCTCAGTTATATATATAACACGTTGTGTTCATAGCCTCTGCCCAAAAAACTTTTGAGACACCTTTGTTGTTAGTATTGCTCTAGCCATCTTAGTGAGGACTCTATTTTTCCTTTTAACAACTCTATTTTGTTGTAGAATTCTTGGTAAGGAGAAGTTATGATCAATCCCCTGGTTATCACAGAATTCAACAAATTCATTATTTTTGAATTCTCCTCCATGATCAGTCCTAATAGACACAATAGAAATACCTTTCTCATTTTGAACCTTCTGTAAAACGCAACAAAATCATTAAAAGTCTCATCTTTGAAGGAAAGGTACAAAGTCTAAGTAAATCTAGAATAGTCATTGCCATATCCCCAATTTTCTTACCTAATGTACATGTACAGTTTATATGTAATATACATGAGGTTCTTGAAGTAAATTGTATCAGATTGAGGAAGGAAAGAGAGGGACTGGTAACTAAAGAATGACCTAAATAAAAATTAGAAAAGGTTTAAGTCAAAGAGTAAAAGTAGAGACAAACGTTGGGCCAAAATATGTAATTACTAAAAGTTTAGGGACATAAATGTAATTTATCAAAAGTTTAGGGACAAAAATGTAATTATGAGAAAGTTGATTTGAGGTAGTCAGACAATTATTTTGATCAGTTTAAAGAAACACATAATTTTGATTTGAAGTCCCGATTAATTGATATAAATTCCTCAAGTCAGGAAAAATTATTACAATATTTGTTGGACCTTAGAATTAGATGAAACCTAACAGTAAATTCCTATAATTAATATAAGAATTTAAAAAATTGACAGAGTCAGAAAAGTAATCTTGTAGAATTCTTACTGGAATTTTACAATGTAATAAAATACTTGATAAATACTGCCGGGAGAGGTTTCTTGGGATTTGTGCCATAAAGATAATGGAACCATATCAAGGCCCAAAATGGCATCCCAAGTGGTCCAGTGAGGTGGTTGGATAGTTAAGTGGGCCAGAGTCTAGAGCAACCCTAAAAAAGTGTGAAATTATGAAAATACCCCTGTGTAGCCAGATTGTACCATATATGGATGGATGGCATTTTGGTCATTCTGGATAGGTCAAAAACATCCAAGTAAGTATAGAGATGATTAGTTAGAGCTAGTATATACTTTGATGCAGTATAAAGAGGTGTGAAATGACAATTTTTCCCTTAGGGTTAATATAATGCAAGAAAGTGCAATAAGGGTATTTTGGTCATTTTCCAAGGGATGGTTGGCAGATAAATACTCAGTCTAATAATGTTAATGGTAGGAAAAACTTAGAAACTGGTTTTTATGATAGAATACATATTCTGAAATATTATAAAAATTAGGAACATAAAACAGTCTGGTTTTTATAAAACTGCTCCGATTGGTACCAGACTGGACTAGAATTTTTCCTATAAGTATTTCCACTTTTATTTATCCAAACACAGCCTTAAATGAGGTCATGCATGGCATCATTACAAGGCTTCCAGGGCAAGCTTGTTGTGAGGTGAATTATGTACCATTAGATCAAATAGTAATCAACCTAATATTGGCCTTCCATTTTCACCCAACCTTGCCTATAAATACCCCCCTCATTTCAGACTTTATTTGGCATTCTTGAGACCTTAGGGAACCTCTACCAAAATTTCCTTTGAACCAAGAAATAAGCATACAACTTGGAGCAACAAGTAAGGTAACTAGTTCCTTTGTTCTTGGACTCTAATCTAGCAAGTTTGCTCTTGGTTTTAAGGGATTTTTGTGACATATTTCCCTTGATGGTTCTTCTTGAAGTGCTGTCCATATGTGATAAGAATATGAGTTTTACGTTATGGATAATTTATACAAGCTTAAACAAGCTAGAATCAAGTGGTATAGGCCTGGAAATTCAAGTATGCATGTAGCTAGGGTTTTGTGTTCTTAGCTGTTACTGTATGAATCACTGTTCATATATTGGAATTTCATGATTTTAATGCTTCCAATGAGTTTAAAATTCAAAATTATGTGGGGATAAAGTAGGGAAATAAGCATTGGAAGCGTTGGAATTAAAATGTGAATTTTTGAAAAATAATAATGGCTCTTCAGTTCTGTACAACAGCCAAGGGTGTGCTTTGATTTTGGAAATTTTGATTTCATATTTGGATTCTACATGAAAAATTATGTGTAAATGAACCATGAGAATTTCTTTTAGAAAGATGGAAGTATAGAACATAAAATGAAAAAATAATGGAAGTGAATGAGAACCTATTCTTGGAATTGTTTTGAAGTTGACCTGTAAATTGATGTTACTTTGTAATAGCTAGGTTTTGACATTTGTGTGGGAAGAAGACCACTTCAAGAAGAGTGTGACAAGGATATTTTAAGAGGTAGCAAGAATACCTAACTATAATTTCATGTTTGTTTGATTGTATACTTTCTTGTTAGTTATGATGTTTGGTTGAGCTTAAGATTATGTCATCATGTTGATGATGAAGTATGAATGATTGCAACTAATGTCATGACAATATGCATGTTAGAGTTTTTTTATGTATTATTATGAAGTAGCTCCTGAAACATCCGACTTTTACCACCTCAGAGAATATATTCAGAAGCATATTTGATTAGCTAAAGCATTACATTAGCCAAAAAATTAAAATTTTAAAACTTACTTCTTAGGACTGTTCACTTGATAATTTCATGATTTACATTCCAACTTTAAAAATTCAGAACTAATTGTAGAAAAATTATATGAAGGTGATCCAAATTTTTCATTGAAGCTATTTCATAGCTATTTAAGGGAAAAATATAAATATGGGCATTTACATTGCCAATTGATACAGTTAAATTGTTATTTTTTATTGTTCATATGGCAAATTCTATAAATTTCATATTCTGTCTCTCAACTTTGGAAATTCATTTCTCTTGATATACACATACAAATGAGGCCTATTACCTATGAGTTTAAAGATCTGGATGTGTACTATAAGGTAATAAAATTTTGTAGATTAATTCCTTCATTTGCTAGGTCAAACTGAAGCCAAAACAAAACTGCTTTAGGACCTACGTTTTTTACCATTTCAGTTTCCTTTCTTTTACTTTCAATAATTGTTCCACATGCATAAACCATCTCTTTTGCCTTTAATGAATTCATATACATCATGGGGTTATGCCATAATTATTTCATACAATTTCATCACATAAATAGACACCTTACATGGCATTTATATACATGGATAATTCATAGCCTATACTAGGATCTTAAATACTTAACTTTCCTTCTTCCATTCTTTAGCTCTTCTCCATGCATACATTTTCATTCATGCTTGACCTAAATTGGTTGGTTATGGGAGGGTGAGATTCTAGGGAATCTCAGTAGCAAACATTACCACTTAAATATGCAAGAGGATGCTAATGCATGATATGTAATTTCATTAAACTTTCTTTGATTAGTGACATGCCATCATGCTATATACTTTAGTATAAAAGTGTATGGCCATGGAAAACATGTTATTCACAATACATTCAACATTATCTATCATGTAACAGCATTATTTAAATATCATATACATGCCAACACACAAGCATACTACATCAAGCATATAAAGAGGTAAGTTTAGTTCCTTGTACTTAAGATTTTCTCTTGATCTTTTCACTTTCTCCCTAGCTTTCCAACCATGAAGTCTTTCAGTCAATCACTTCCCAACATCTTCGTGGGTGTTTCAAGGTCCTAAACACATTCATATTCATCACATAATTCATTAGGACCAAGAACTCCAACAATGCTCAAGACTATCCTTGATAAATTCTTAACTCTTTACTAGCATAACTTTCTCTAGTCTTTACTAATTAACTTGGCCTTTGAACCAATTGATGTCTTAACTTTATCCTACACAATTTCATCTTTTGAATCCATTTATGAGCTTAAAATAATGAAATTTGAGCTCCTATGCACTGCTCTGTATAGAATTACATAACACCATCTTTTCTTTCAAAAATTCTCATTTTGATTCTAATGCTTCCCATACTTGTTTCTCCACTTTATCCCATACAACTTTTCATTTTAAAACCATTGCAAGCATCAAAATCATGAAATTCCAATCACTATTGATGTTAGTGAACAGTAAAAGAGAAGGATTTCAAAAACTACAACCTTGGAATTTTAATGCTTCCAAGGTTCAAAACCTACCCAATCATACACAAAATCATCATATAAATTCAATGGAAGAATTAGATATTTGAAATTTTATTTCCTTCCATCATGAACAGTGCAAACTGAAATGGTTCAACCATAGCAAAGTCAAGAATATCAACTTGATTCAACAACCAATCACTTAACTAGCTTGTTTAAGCTTCAATCATACAACTCTAGCTTTAATTTCTTCTTTCTCCTTTCATCTAAGGTTTTTGGACAGCACAACACCTTATAGAAAGCTCAATGTTCTTCCATGAAAACCCTAAGTTCAAGCTCCAAAATCAAAGGAAAATAAGCTAGGATAGATTGCTTACCTTAAATCTCTAGCTTGCTTGAACTTTGGTACCTTGAATCTTCTTTGTCTTGGCTTGAGTTTTCATTTTGAAAGAGTTTCCCCAAGGTTGACATGCCATGGTTTTGCTTCAGACTTGAGGGGGTATTTATAGAAAAGTCTCATGGAAAATCAGTGGCCAAGATTAGTTGGTGCATTATTTTGATCTTGGATTTAACTTTTTAAAAAAGGAGAATTATGACATCATCCAAGACATCATCAAGGGATAACTCATAGGGCTAGGTGGAAAAATTCCAATGGGGGAAGCTTCTAGAAAAATTCCAGTCCAATTTGATACCGATTCAGTCCGATTCCCCAAAAACCAAACTGTTTATAAATCTAATTTTTTTAAAAAATTTTATAATATGCTTTCTGACCTTAAATCCAGTATATGAATTCTCCCTACTATTGACATTCTTGGACTGGACTAAAAGTTAATTATAGATCCTTGGAAAATGACTGGAATGCCCTTGGTCTACTATCTTGCACTATATTAACCCTAAGGGCATAATTGTCATTTTACACACCCTTATACTATATCAGGGTGTATATTGGCTCTACTAATCACCTTTATACTAACTTGTACATTTTTTTCCTATCCAGAATGACCAAAATACCCTCCATTCATCACTGGTACAATCCGACTACACAGGGCATTTTCGTAATTCATACTTTTCCTGGTTGCTCTGGATTCTGGCCCACTTCACTGTCTCACCACCTTATTGGGCCTCTTGGGATGCCATTTGGGCCTTAGTATTGGTCCATTAATTTTATGGCACAAATCCCAAGGAACCTCTCCTGACCATATTTATTAGGTATTTTCCTCCACTATAAATTCTTGTAAGAATTCTACAGGATTTCTTTTCTGACTCTGTCAATTTTATAAATTCTTATATCAATTATGGGAATTTACTGTAAAGTTTCATCTGATTATAAGGTCTAAAAAATACTGCAATAATTTTTCCTGACTTCAGGAATTTATATCAATTAATCAGGACCTCAAATCAAAATTCTGTGTTGCATTCAACTTATCAGAATAATTTTCTCTACTTACTGGTAAAATTTGGGACTAATGTGATTCTGGGTATTTTTGGGCCTTTTCCGGCTCAACTTTCTCATATATACATTTAGGTCCACAAACTTTTGGTTAATTGCATTTAGGTCCCTAAACTTTTGATTAATTGTATTTAGGCCCTCAACTTTTCATAATTACACTTAATGGCCCCAAGTTTATTTCTACTTTCATTTTTCACCATTGAACTTTTTATTTTAGTCCCTTTCTTCCTTCAAAACTCATCTAACCTTTATTATTTCTTCTCATCATCATCATAATCCTTTCCAAACCTCTTTTCACTATCAGTATTGTATCGATAGGGAAAAATTAGGATATAATAGCTCCCATCTCATGATAACATGTTAAGCATTTAATTAATCATGCATGATATTATAGTTTGTATGACTTGCTATTGAGATTTCCATGAAATCTCATTCTTTCCATATACATAACCATGTCATAGTTGCTGGAACATCTCAAGGAAAAAGGGTAAATATAGATGGTTGAACTTGTGTAATAAATTATGTTGATCACTTGGCACTATGATGACAACTTGATGGCATATCTAGCATGGTCCAGTGTGTTTGTAATATGAGGTAGTATCCTTATGACAATAATTATGATAACATAACCAATGACTTTGGACTTGAAATTTTGCATGAAAATAGCTAAGATACAGAGCTTTAAATGGACACCAAGAATGCCTCAATTGTTTAAGTGTTCGATTTACTATGATTTTTCTAAGTTGGAGATAAAATCTGGAATTGGGATAAAGTGAGCAACTGGAGGTAGTGAGGTTTCATCGCTAATTTCATATAGTAACCGAACGAATTTTTCTATGAAATTTTATGGGCTTAAAGAGCACATCTGGAGATTTAAATCCATAGGTAACACGTTTCATTTAGATAAGTAACCAAAGAGAAATAAATTTTTGAAATTAAGGTAAGAAAATTGAAACTTCTAGATTTACCAAATAAGCAGTGTTTTTCAACGGATAAACTGATTTCATTGGGATAATGAAACCTCAGTTTTACATTTTTCCTTCAAATTTAAATGAAATATATTTCATTAAAAATTGGAACCACCCTATTTTTATTTGTCTACATTTAATTATGATTTTTCAAAGTTAGGTATATGTTATGGATTACCAAATAAATAGTAACCGTGAACAGATCTTTTGAAAATGCATATTTCTAAAGCAAAGGGATATGTAATTGGTTCAAATAACTTCCAATTAAGTATAATTAAGGTTGAAAATAAGGATATGACACTCATCAACTGTCACAAGATTATATAAATTTCCTCCAAATCTTTTTACTCTTGATGAACCAACTAAATCCATATGAAGCATTTGGAGTGGTCTCTTAGTTGAGAATACCTTCTTTGATTTAAAAGGGAACTTTACTTGTTTTCCCTTTTGTCAAGCCTCACAAACAACATTAATTTCATATTTGATTTTAGATAAACCAGTTACTAACTCTTTCTTAACTAGTTTTGAAACCTTTTGCATATTCAAATGAGCTAGTCTCTTGTACCGTAACCAACTTTTTTCAAATTTGCTCAGAAAATAGTTTTCAGGTGAGTTTGAATTCATGAAAAGGGTATAGCAATTACCATCCCTGAGAGCATAGAGTTTTGCCTTAAGCATTCCTTGTTGAGTGAAATGTCTTTCTTGCTTACTATTAGACATTCTTCTAAGTAAAAAAAATAATCCAATTGTCTTTATCTACAGTCTCACACTAATAGATTGTGGAATAATTCTTGAATGTATTCCAATTTCACCCCTTCTTTACTTCTAACATATCCAATCCCAGTAATCTTTCCAAATTAATTTCCTCCGAAGCTTACTTTTTCGCCTTCCTTATGATGAAGCTTGAGAAACTTCTCTATGTCTCCAGTCATATGTTTGGATCATCAACTATCAATTACCATTTGTTAGTCTAGGATACTTTAAGACAAACTTGCAATAAAATCATTTCAATTTAGGTACCCCAACTTTCTTGGGTCCTTTCATGTTATTTTGGATTACCTTAGGTACATAAGTACTTTTTGGAACCCATTTTAATGTGTTATAGGGTTCATTCTTTTTGTTATAACTAATAAGGTGGCCTTTACGGCTTGTAGCATCCTAAATTTTTTCTATCTATATAAGATTGATAGAGGAAAAAGGTTATGAAGGGATTGGGATGGTAATCAGAAGAGAAGATAATGATTAGGTAAGTTTTAAGCCAAATAAAGATAGAAGGTATAAAGTGTTAAAGCTAAAGGGGATAAATTACAATTAATGAAAGTTCCAATGGCATTTTGAAAAGTAAAGGGACTAAAGTAAAACCCTAAAAGTTCCATGGTGAAAAATAGAAGTAGACATAAGTTTTAGGGCATTAAGCATAATTATGAAAAGTTGAGGGACTAAAGTATAAGTTTCAAGAGTTCAAGGGTAAAATAATAATTATAGAAAGTTAAGCCAAAAAAGACCCAAAAATTACCAAAAATGTTTTGGTACCAAATTTTACCAGTAAATAGAGAATGAAAATTAGGCTAGGCATTTCTCTCATATTTTTATTTTCGATCCCACTAAATTGATATTAATCTTTGAAGTCTGGAGATTAGTATAGCATCTTTCAGAACTCATAATTAGATTACATTTTGTAGTAAATTTTTATAATTAATATAAGAATTTATGAAAATGACAGAGCTCAAAAAGGAGTTATGTAGAATTAATTATGAAATTTACCGTGAAAAGGGACAACGATAAAGGATTTAGAAGAAATGTATGTAATTTTTCTCAGGACTTCTAGGTCTCATAAAATTATAAGACTTTACAAGAAATTCATTTTATATTATAATGAATTTCTAAAAATTTAAGAACAATTAAAATATTTTTTATAATTTATTCTAAAATTTAAGGTATATTTGGATATCCGGTAAAGGAAGTATATTGGGATTTTTTCCAATTAACAATTAGACCCAATATTGGCCCAAAATGATGTCATATATAATAGCCAACAAGCCGATAAGCAAGTCCTGGAGCTCAAGTCAATTTTGGATAATTTATGAATTTGAAAAAGAAAGAAATTAAAGAAAATCAAGAGATAAGTTGAGTTGGCTTGTGAGGTGTCCTTGTGGGACCATACCAAGGACACATGGTAGCCAAGAACAAGGAAGAAGAGTTTGGACATGTGCTTCAATTTATTAAAATAGTGTAAGAATTAAGTTAACGGTGGTTAAAAAATTAATCATCCAAAAATATGCAATATTAAGGCTGTGTAATAATTAGGAAAATGAGGGATAATTTAGTCTCAAGAGTGCCAAAATTTGGCTATAAATACCCCTTCCATTCTCTTCAATTTCGTGCTCTCAAGGACCATGGGGAAACTACACCAAAATTTCCACTCAAACCTAAAGGAAAAGCAAGAACAAAGAGCCTAAGTGATCAAGCTTGCAAGGGATCAAGGTAAGTTATTGATCCTAGCTTATTTTTATTTAATTTGGAGGCTTGAACCTAGGGTTTTAAGGGAAGGAAAATGATATTTCCCCATGGTATGCTTGCTGTCCAAAATCTGGAAATTTAGGGGGAAGAAGAAATTGAAGCTAGAACTATATAATTAACACTTAAACAAGTTAGTTGGTGTGTTTGGTTATAGAATTAAATTGTAATTCTTGACTTTGCCTTTCTTGAGGCCATTTATACTATGATGTTCTCGATAGGAGGAGATTTATTGTCAATGATCTAATGCTTCTATTGAATTTAAATGATGATTTTTTGTAGGATTGGAACCTTGAAAGCATTGAAATTGGAAAAGGGAAGTTTGAAACCCTTTATGTTACTATTCATACTATGAACATTTATTTGAATTTCATGATTTTGATACTTCTAATAGTTTTAAAATAAACAATTGTGTGGGATAAAAGTAGAGAATCAAGTATTGGAAGCATTAAAATCAAAATGAGAATTTTGGAAAGAAAAGGGAAGTTTTTGAGTTTTGTCTAGAACAATATGTAGCTGCTACAATTTAGAAATTTTGAGTTCATAAATGGATTTATAAGGCCAAATTGTGTAGGGTAAATTCAAGACATCAACTAATTCAAAGACCAAGCTAACTAATAAAGATTAAGGAAAGTTACGTTAATAAATAAAATTCAAGGTTCAAGGAAGTTATATTGTAATGAATGAATGATAATGTAATTTTAGTATTTGGTTTGTGTGCTCAAATAGGGAAGCCACACATCAAAGAGAAGTAAGAAGCAAGAGGTAAAGAGAAAGGACAAGGAAAGCAAGGAGTAAAAAGTAATGAACTTGCGTACTTTTATGTTTATGTTGCTTGGATATTTTATATGTGTGTTTACTTACTTTGATTACGTGAAGTATGTATGATTAAGTTATGCTCTATTTATTTTTATGCTATGGTTATATGTTATAATTAAGGGACATGTAAGCATGTAAGATATCATTATGTAAGCATGATCATTAATTGCACACATATTAACATCAAGAATATAGTTGCATACATTGTATGGTTTCAGTTTGCTATTAAGATTTCCCCTTAAATCTCACCCCTCCATGTCACACCATAGCACGGATTTCACATGAGGAAGAAGATGAAGATGGATGAAGAAGAGATATTAGTTGCATGCTTGAAATGTTTATTATGTATGTAAAGGTAGTTGTTGAAACTTATGAATAGTAACTTGTGAGGAGACAGTGACATGTGAGATGTAATTAAAAATATTAAATGTTAGAATAAATGTATCAAATTTTACTGAAATTTAGTTAACATGTCAAACTTTATTTTGACACTAAGAATGTCTTATTCTGATGTCAATATAAAGAGAATGAATTTTCAAAAGTTAGTGATCATAAACTATTTTCCATAACTTTTGACCAAATGAACAATATTGTTTACGCTTAAACTATATTGATTGACTGATCATTTGGTCTGAGAGTTTGTTTTCCTTTGAAGTTCAATATGTTATCTTCGAGTATCCCTTTGAACTATTTCATTTCATTTTTTTACAATTAGTTATTATTTTTTAATTTCATCATTTAATCTAGAATTACCATATAAATAGTACCTGTGAAGCTTAGAAATTTCATATTTTGTAATTGAACTTCAATGGATGTTTGTGCCAATTAGGAATTAGATCAAATATTGGCCCAAAATGGCATTATATATATGAACATCGAGTAAATGTGTTTGAAGTATGTACAATATTTCTAAAGTAATATAAATATGATTTGTTACCAAATTTTTTCTTTCCTCTATACTTGTCTAAATTAGGATCATATCCTATTCCTGACTTGCCACAAACACATCTCTTATTCTTGAGTATAATGTTAAGCATTTCACTACCTCTAGTGAATTTTTTTAGAGTTTTGGTTAACTCTCTATTTTTCTTTTCTGATTCTTCATGTTTTACGCACTTTGATGCAACTTCAGGTTTTGCACTTAGCTTTTCTTCCAAGCTTCATATCATTTTCTTAGAACTTACTAACTCCTTTACCAATTTGATGAACTCAATATGTAAGTCATTAAATTCAAAAAGAAATTCATCGTAAGTTGGTTCAGTATTTATTACCTGCTCTGTCTCTGAATCATTTTCTTCTTGTGCTATAAGACAAATTTTGGTTATTTTATCGTTGTCGCTCTCTTCACTTTCTGAAGAACTTTCTCCCCAAATTATGAAACAAATGCTCTCCTCTTCTGGAACTTCTCTTTTTTCTTTTATTTGTCTTTCTTGGAGAGTTATGGACATTCAGCTTTGATGCGACGAAGCTTCTTGCATTCGAAACAAATAATTTGGTGTTTTTCCTTCTTTGATGATGAAGCACTTTTCTTTAGTTGAAATTTCCTAGTTGCTTGGTTTATGTAAAACTTTTTGAATCTCCAAACTATAAGACCCATTTCATTATCTTTGAGCTCTTCAACATCATTATCACTTTCTTGAGCTTTAAGAGCAATTCCTTTTCTACTATATTCTTTGATATTCTTGTTGTATTTGTATTTGCTCTCATATTTGTCTAGTCTTCTAAGAAGTGCAATGACATACCTCATAGACTCGCCTTTGGCTTATTCGATAGATGTGACTTTTGGCTCCCTTTCCTTTGTAAGACTAGATACCCAGAAATGCTCTTTCTAACTTAAGGCACATGTTCTAATGTTAATGGCCTTGTCATTGAGTAATATTATCTTCTTGTCATCATCATCAAATTCACTTTCTTCTTCAGAACTTTAGCTCTGTTAACAACTTTTGTAGGAATTTAGTTTTCATCTTGTAGCACATCCCAGAGACCATACTCAATTGCCTTGATGAAAGTCTTCATTCTTATCTTCCAAAACATAAATTTTCTCTATTGAAACCTGGAGGCTTCGTGGTGGAGCTTCCTTATGGTAAAACATTGTCTTTAAATCCTGCTATTGATGTTGAACCTCTCTTGAGATGTTTAAATCTTTTCCAAAAATCTTGCTCTGATACCAAATATTATTATCAGTAAAAATACCCAAGAGGGGGTGAATTGTGTGTTTTGAAAATTTTTAATATAAAATTAAAAACCTTAAAGATAACCAGAGTATGATAAAGTAAAGAGAATATATATTAGAAAGATATCACCGAAGAATAGAAGTATCAATATAAGATAGTTTATTCTAGTTCAGACCAATCCTCTAGTCCTACGTACATTCCCTATAGGCCTTCTAAGATTTTCAACTATTCCCCAAGATTTGTAAGCACTCTTGGGGCCTCAGTTCAACAAGTGATCCTCTCAATAACTCCCCTTACTTCCTGTAAGGTAACAATCCTAACTTAAGAGATCCAATCTCTTAAGTCTACATAATGAATGAAAATTTTATCAATCTCTCTCATAGAGTATATATAATGATGAAAAATGAAGCTCAACAATATCGGGTTACATAATAATTAATGAAGAATCAAAGAGTATAATGAATTCAGTCGTCGATGTTTCTTTCCTTTCATTAATGATGAGTCAACCTTAAATAGCATTTATTTTGTTTGGCAGCCATTAGACTCACACTTGTAACTATTGTAACCGTTTCATAAACTCATATTTGTAGTGATTTTTAGTGTGTTTAATGAGAATTTTATTATTGATTTTATCCCTATTAATCAATATGAGTAATTAATTAATAAAATTAAATTAGAACTGTTGGGAATTAATTAAAGTGATTTTAGTGATTAATTGGGTAAATAATCTACTTCTTTTGATTTCCCATTTCAGGAAAATACTCATTAATTATAGAGACAACTTGCTACTATGAGAATGAAGCATAAATGATTGACAAGCTGGACAAGAAAAGCATGTGCTAAAGTGAACAAGTGGGCTACAAGATCACATGCTGGTAGGAGCTGATAACAAGTGGGAGATTCAGCACATGTGAACACAACAGAAGCAAGTGGGAGATTTAACACATGTTCAATAACATATTCAGGCACATGTTGTCTTCACATACTCCACACAGCTCATCACTTTAAATCTGTCACTCTCATGACATATTTCTCCTATATAATCATGTCATTCATGCATAGTGGGAACACACATTCAAGACTGGATACTTCACGCACAACACACTCTGATTCCTTCTCCTATATTCACACATTCATTCCATACACTATTCCATATCAAATATGGACAACACCATATGCATTATCACTCCATATCATTATGTACACCATCCAAAATCACACGCCATTCTCCATTTCTCTCTTCATCTCTATTTCTATTATCTGTCATCTCTTTTTTTGGTTTATTGGTTCAATTAAAGTCAATAAATGATAAAGAAGTAAGAAACTGAGTTGGATTTCTTATTTCTACATAATTAATCTTTGATTTATTCTCATCCTTGCACTAGTTGTATATGGTTATGAATAATTAAAGTGATTATATAACAGAGTATAATTGTATATGTTTAATTCATCTTCTTCTATCTCTAAGCTGAATGATTCATAATCTCTATTAAATGTCTAATAGTTGTAGCTTTGATTGAGATTTAGCTAGTGAGTTGTTAGCTAACATATTATAATTCAACTGATTAACTTCTCATATTTTATGGATAATGAAGGTAAGGTAATCTCCAAGGGAACACATTTGTCATTTATTCATCTCATCATCATAAACACCTAAAAGCATAAACAATAGCACATGATTTACTTTTAGAAGTTAGATAATATCTCATCACACATCATCTGATTAATTTGTTAATTAGTAGCTCATTAGATTAATTAGGTACCCTAGCATCCATCTAGGCTCCTTGTGAATTGACCAAGGTTAGCCTCTATTTTACTATTGGTTAGCTTAATTTTGTTTCATATTTAAAACAAAAATTATCAAAATGGTGCCATTGCCGGGGTGCCTTACTTGTTAAGGTTGCCTAAACAATATGCTGGGCCTAAAAATCATAAAAAGTAGATAGGAGTTTCAGTTTTTCTGCGAATTTAGTGTTTTGTCTTGTTGAGTCGTGACCAATTGACTTTCTAGTCATGACCAGAGTGCTTAAAATTGATTTCTCAGTGTCTCTATGAACTCTAGTCATGACCAGAAACATATTTGGTTGCAACCAAACAATTTTTTTTCAAGTTATTTTGCTCTTTGTTACATTTAGTCGCGATCGGAGTATTTTTTGGTCACAACCAAAACTATTTCTCATCAAGTTTTATTCTCTGTGATTTCTAGTTAGAACCAGATTGACACTTAGTCATGACCAAAAATTGTTGTTTCTATAACATCATTACTTTTATACATCTTGTGGACCATTCAGTAGCATTTGGAACCACTTACAAGACCTTGGACGTCGATTAGCAAAATCTGGAATTTTACTCTTTCTCGGGTTATTGTTCATATGGTATTCCAGATTATGCAATGAACTTCAAAAAATCATAATTAATTCTAAAAAAATCGAAATGAAGTAGTTAAAAAAGATACATAAATATAACATCTTGAAATTTAAGGGAAAAATAATTTCTATACCAAATGACTCGTCAATTAATACAGTTTATTAGCCAAAGATTATTGTTCATTTGGTCAAAAATTCTAGAAACAGATTCTAGTCCCTTACTTTGGAAAATTAGTTCTATTTGTAAAGACATTAAAATAAGTCATTCTTGGTGTAAAAACGAAGCTTGGCATGTCATCTAAATGTCTATAAAATTTTATACATTTATTCTATCATTTACTATTTTTCCTTACATCATGACCATCACTACTTACATTGGTCATACAACAACATTACACATTTACATAACATATATACCATCCAATCCCTAGCTTTTCTTCATGCTTCATCATCATCTTTCATTATTCGAAAACTTGTGGGATTGGGTTTACATGAAAAGGAATGAGATTTATGGGGAAATCTCAGTAGCAAACATTGCTAAATAATGCATACATTAATGTAGATACTTGTGCTTGATTGTGAAACTGTTAACATTGTGTAATGTGCATGCTTCCATGTAACATATGAAATACAATTGGCTAAAGTAATCATAGCAATAGAGCTTCATACATAAGCACATATGTACCACAATTCAACAAAGTCATAGCACATTCAAACATAACATTCAATGCATACATGTTTAGGATAAATTTACTACCTCATATACTTGATTTCTTTCACTTTATATTGCTTCTTTCTTTTCACTTCTCTTGGATATGTGGCTGCCTCTTTTGGAACATATCAATCAATCCCTAATATTACATATCCATTCATCCAACATCATCTAATTTCCTTGATTATTAAACTTACTTTAACTAACATAACTTCCTCTAGAACATTAAGCTCATTTATTTTCCTTAATCTTAACTAATGGACTTGGCCTTTGAATCAATTGATGTCTTAATTTTACCCTACACAATTTCATCTTTTGAATCCATATATGAGCTTAGAATAATGAAATTCTAGCTCCTTCATGGTCTACTATACATAACTGAACATATGCATATATTTCTTTCAAAAATTCTCATTTTGATTCTAATGCTTCCCATACTTGTTTCTCTACTTTACCCCACACAACTTTTCATTTTAAAACCATTGGAATCATCAAAGTCATGAAATTCCAATCACTGTTCATGCGAGTGAACAGTGACAGTGCAGAATTTCAAAAACTACAATCTTGGAATTTCAATGCTTCCAAGGTTCAAAACCTTTCCAATCCTACACAAAATCATCATATAAATTCAATGGAAACATTAAATCATTGAAATTCCATTTCCTTCCCTCATGAAAATTGCAGACTGAACAGGTTCACCCTTGGCAAAGTCAAGAATATCAACATGATTCAACAACCAATCACATAACTAGCTTGTCTAAGCTTCAATCATATGTCTCTAACTTTAATTTCTTCTTTTCCCTTTCATCTAAGGTTTTTGGGAAGCACAAAACCTTAAATATAACTCAACTTTATTTCATGAAAACCCTAAGTTCAAGCTCCCAAATCAAAGGAAAATAAGCTAGGATAGATTGCTTACCTTTAATCTCTAGCTTGCTTTAACTTTGGTACCTTGGATCTTCTTTGTCTTGGCTTGAGTTTCCATTTTGCAAGAATTTTCCCTAGGTTCAATGGCTCATGGTTTGGATGCAGATTTGAGGGGGTATTTATAGAAAAATTCATGGAAAATCAATGGCCAAGATTACTTTGTGCACTATTTGATCTAAAGGTCCACATTTAATCTTGGATTTAACTTTTGCCAAAAAGCTAATTGTGACATCATCTATGACATAACAAAGGACAACTCAAGGGACACCTAATGAGACATATGGTGAAATTCTCATTGTAGGAAGTCTCTGGAAAAATTCTAGTCTAATCCGGTACCGATCGGAGCAGTTTCACCAAAAATTGGACTATTTTTTGTTTCTATTTTTTATAATATATCAGGATATGTATTCTATCATGGAAATCAATGTATAGGCTTCTCATACCATTGAAATACTTGTACTAGGCTAATACTTAATTACATATCCCTTGGAAAATGACCAAAATACCCTTAGTGTCCTTTCTTATACTATATTGACCCTAAGGGTAAAATCGTCTTTTCCCCTTTCTTTGTTCTGCCTCAAGGCCTATACTGGCTCTAAATAGTCATACTTAGGCTATATACCATGTTTTAGCCTATCCCAGATGACCAAAATGCTCTCAATCCATCTCTGGTAGAATTTGGGCATCTAGGGGTTTTTTCATAATTTTGCACTTTTTGTGGACACTAGCCCCTTCTACTGATAAACTGGTACCCTGGGTTTTGGGCCCTCCTTGGCATTATCATGGTCCTATATATGAGGTCATCTGATCTCATTATATCCAGGCTTACATATTGATAAGTTCCATTATCGGATTATGGGTGTTATCAAACTCCCGTCAAAATTCACTAATATGTAAATAACTTTTTATACATAACTTATTCAGGGGTTCTGTCAGATCTAGGATATCTGACACTATAGGGCACACTTTCCTGTAATTCCTCCATTTATATCTGAAGTCCATGAAATCTGATAAAATTTCAGATAACTTTTAGACTATAAGATAAATATATGCTGTTTATAGCCCTAATAAAATTTCTGTATCATACTAGATTAACCAGCATATCTTCCTCTATTTACTAATGGAATATGGGACTGAAATAGTTTTAGGCAATTATAATCCTTTTCGGGCTGACCTTTCCATAATTACAATTTTGCTCTAAAACTTTTTACTTAATTACATTTAAGTCCCTTCACTTTTGGAAATTACTACTTTTAGCCCAACTTTTGTTTCTACTTTAACTTTTGGCCTTTAAACTTTCCGAATTTTCATTTAGGTCCCTTTCTTCCTTCAAGACTCATTTAACCTCTATTATTTCTTATGATCATCGACATAATCCTTTCCAAACCTCTTTCCTCTATCAGTATTATACAGATAGGGAAAAATTATGATATGACAGTTTCAATCAGATTTCCTCTCTGTGATTTTTAGTCATGACCTGAGTGACAATTGGTCACAACAAGAAACTAAAAACTTCAAGCATTTTGTTGTCTGTGATTTTTAGTCACAACCAAAGGCCATTTAGTCGTGATCAGAAATCCTGATTCAAAAATTTTGTTCTCTATGACTGACAGTTACGACCTAAAGTTCATTTTTGTCATGATCTTTATTCTATGTGATTATTAGTCGTGACCTAGTGACCTTTTAGTCACGACCTAACTGTTTCAAACTGCGACTACTTGATCTAAATTTTTTGGAATTACTCCATCTGTGATATATTTGATATCCTGCATCATTGTTAAGTGTGATTTGTATGAAAAAAAGCTTTGAATTCTTTCCTTTTTACATATAAATCATTAGAAACCTTAGGCAAATTAAGAAGAATTAAATCTTAAATCAGGCTAGTGTTGCATCTAAGCAATTCCATGATGTTTCTGCAAGGCCTTCTCAAGAATATAATAGCTTATCTTCTCAAGCTGCTACCATGAATGCTCAGATCAACAATCTAGCTGCTAAATTGAGCAATTCACATATTCAAAGCTCATATTCTCAAGATCTTCTTGCTCCTAGTTGTCAGCTTTGTTATTCTCCTATGCACACCACTATCAATTGTCCTACACATTATAAAGATGTATCAGCTATCTATCATAGCAAACAAAACTAGTAACCATAAAGGAATCTATACTCTAACACATATAATAAAGGATGGAGGGATTATCCTAATTCTAGATAGAGGGATGGAGGTGGAGACAAGAATTTTGGACAGAACATATTCAACAATGATAGACAAATGGCTTAATCTTCTAGAGCTATGGAAGTCCCTTATGCTACAAAGAATGATAGAATAGATGAAGTAATCAAGAGCATTAATGTGATGAATTCAAATATTAATTCCATAAACATAAACTTTAGCTCTAACTTTAAGGACTTGAGATCTACTGTGGAGAATAAGCAAGCAATGACAGAGTACAAATTTGCTACATTGGAAAGTAAAATAGAACAATGGGAAACAAAAGCTGCAAACAGGAATAGCTATGTATCACAACTAGCAAATTCAGTGAGTGATATTCAGGCCAGAATTAGTGGAAGTTTACCTTCAAACACTGATGTTAATCCCAAACCTATAAATTCTATAATCCTGAGAAATGGAAAAATAGTGGGGAAAGCATATACAGAAGAGGATAAGAAGGATAAGGAAACAAATAAGCGACATAATAGGTCTGGAGTTGAACAATTGATTAGAGAAAAACCATTACTTATGTTAGAATCAAAAAGTAGGAAAGAGAAGGAGATATTGTTGTAGGAAAATGAGCAAACTACATTACAACCACCAATTATGCATGAAACAGTTGATAGTTCTAGCAGTGCAAGACAAAAATCAGACAGAAACTAGAAGTAAATGGACCATAAAAATGCTGAATAGAAGAACAGAATGTCACATCCTAATTTTTCTCTAGCTGTATAATACTGATAGTGAAAAGAGGTTTGGAAAGGATTGTGATGATGAATAGAAAAGAAAAATAATGATTAGACAAAGGTATAAGGATTAGGGACTAAATCAAAAGTTGAAAAGTTCTATGGTACAAAGTGTGAAGTACACAAAAGCTTGTTGGAAATCGTGCCCTAGGGGCCAATCATTATCTTATGAACATTATTGATTTATGAATTTATTAATTGAGTTATCATATTATTTGCATGTTTACTATGATGACCATCCTTGGATAATTCATGATATTATCCTAAATGTCCCTGGTCGATCATCTATGTGGGAGCACAGATGAAATAAGACCAGTATGACTTTGAAGATGTATAGAGATATAAATCAAAGTCATAAGCATATGTAAGAGTACAGGGTGTTGGACCGACCCGCTATGAGAGAACTGCATGGGTAACGTCATAAGCTTCTCTCATATACAAACTATGTCAATATGCCCTTTGACCTGAGATCATCATGGATTCCTACATGACAAAACGCTCAGCTTTGACCTAGTCAAAAGTCACTTTTGATCGAGTGATCATAAAGACTATGTTCGGGCTTAGTGGTTTTTCATGCGGAGGAATGTGAATGGTCAAGATGGAATTTATCCCTCACATTCGTGGAGAGATATTACTGGGCCCCTCGATGAGTGAGTCTGAGAAATATATGGCCATACTGTAATGGAAAGGTAGTTCCATTTCTATAGTCAGACTACTCAGGGATCGAGAAAGTAACGGTCGAGAATAGGAGGATGACATCATCCATGCCTCATCCATGACCAAAATATCGCGTGACAGAAGGGACATGATATGGTTGTATAAAAGGTTACATCGTTTATCGATCCTCATATGATTTGGGTAGTCGTTATGTCTTGCTAGAGACCGCTTGTGACTTGTGGGCTAGTATAGCAAATGGCCCACTGCCAACTTCATATGGGCTTACAGGGTCGCACACAAAATAGCCCAATACGAGCTATGATGTCCAGATTCATTGAATCTAAGACATGTCCAGATTCAATGAATGATCCAGTGAATGTATATATATTTATTTATATTTATATTCGTATATATATATATTATATATATGAGATATATGAGATTTAATTTATAAGGATAAATTAAATCTCTATCACGTTTGAATTCAAAATTCAAATTGATAGGATACCTAATATAAGAGATATTTATAAGATTTAATTTATAAGGATAAATTAAATCTCTATCACGTTTGAATTCGAAATTCAAATTGATAGGATATCTCATATAAGAGATATTTATAAGATTTAATTTTAAGGATAAATTAAATCCCTATCATGGTTGAATTGGAAATTCAAATTGATAGGATATCTCAAATTTGTTTTATGAGAATAAATCAAATATAGTTCAGTCTCATCTTTATTTAAAGTTAAATAAATAGGTAATTAAATCTGTGGGACGGATTTAATATTATTTATTTAATTAGTTTCTTATAAAATTATACAATATATGATATTGTATTATTTTCGGAATTAATATAAGATTAACTCCTAAAATCCTTTTCGGTTAGGGAAAACGCAGAGCATCCTATATATCTAATATTAGGAGCTACGTTTTGGAATAGACACACACATAGAACACAGAAAGGCCGAAGGGGACTCTGCAAAAGGTTTGCAGATAAGAAACTGCCGAAATAGAGACGGAGAGGACGAACTCTTGAGAAAGCCCTGGAGGGACAAGAGACGCTAGCACGTCGTTCGTGGTTGAAAAGCTGTTCGTGTGGATACCAGTAGAGGAAGCCGACCTGAGTCGTCAACTTCTTGTGATCAGAAAGGGAGCACAAGCCGTAGAGAGAAGCTGTGAACGTCGTGACCGAAAGCTGTGGAAGTCGCTGAGACACACTGAGGGTAATGCTTCTTCCCACTTGACTTAAACACATACAGTAGATCCTGGCAAGGAATGAAAAATTTTTAAGATAATTTCCGCTGCGTGTCTTTCAATTCCTTCCAAAGCTTTGGGCTATTAAGAGTAATTATGAAAAGTTGAGGACCTAAAGTGTAATTTTTAAAAGTTAAAGGGCAAAATGGTAATTATTGAAAGTTGAGCCAAAAATGTCCAGAATCATATTAGTCCCAAATTTTTTTCAATAAATAGAGAACATTATTCTGATTAGTTTGACACAATACAAAATTTTGATGTGGGGTACCAAAAAATTTATATTAATTTATGAAGAAAGGGAATTAATACAGTATCCTCTTGACTCAGAATTGGATGCATTTTGGTACCAAATTCTTATAATTAATATGAGAATTTGTGAAACTGACAGAGCTTAAAAAGGAGTTCTGTAGAATTTATTATAGAATTTACAATGGATTAAAACACCCAATAAATACGTTTCGGGGGAATTTTTGGGAGTTTAGCCCATGAAGGTAGTGGATCATGTAGAGGGCCCAAAATGGCATCTTATTGGCTTAGTAATATTTTCAGATAAGTATGTGGGCCAGGGCTAATAAAGACTCAGAAAAATGTAAGATTACGAAAATGCCACTGTGTTGTGTTATTGAGTCAGAGTAAGACAAAGGGTATTTTAGTCATTTGGCTAAGGTTAGACAGTCAAGGAAAGTTCCCAAAATAGTTTATCAAGGTCAGGGAATACTCTGATAATGTGTGAAAAGATGATAATACCCTTGAGGTATTAAAGTAAATAAACAATAACCAATGTACGTTTTGGTAATCTACTAAGGGATCTATAATTAAGTTTAGACCCAGTATAAGAATTTCAATGATAGGAAGAATTTAGATATTAGATTTAAGTTTAGAAAGTATATTATGGAATCTCAGAAAAATTAGAGTCAAAAAATAGTCTAGTTTTTGGGAAATCGGACTAAATCAGTACCGTATCAGACTGGAATTTTTCCAGATGCTTCCTCCCTTTGTAATTTCATCATATGGGCTTTGATGTGTCCTTTGATGATGTCATGGATGATGTTATCTCATTGGCTTCTAGGGCAAGGTAATCCAAGATCAAATATGAGCCATTAGATCAAATAGTGCACAAAGTGATCTTGGCCATTCATTTTCCATGGAATGTTTCTATAAATACCCCCATTTTTCTTCACAAAACCATGGCCCTTGGAACCCTTGAGGAGGTGCTTCTCAACTGAAGAGTCAAGCAAAGACAAAGAAGATTCAAGGTACCAAAGTTCAAGCTAGCTAGAAATTAAGGGAAGTGATATATCCTAGTTTTTTTCCTTTGATTTGGGGGCTTGAACTTAGGGTTTTTATGGAAGAAAGTTGAGTTTTCTCTAAGGTGTATATGCTGTCCAAAACCTTAGATGAAAGGATAAAGAATAAATTAAAGTTAGAGATATGTGATTAAAACTTAAACAAGCTAGTTAGGTGATTGGTTGTTAAATCAAGTTGATATTATTGACTTTACCATGGTTGAACTATTTTGGTCTACACTATTCATGATAGAAGGAGATATAATTTCAATGATCTAATGCTTTCATTTAATTCATATGATGATTTTGTGTAGGATTTGATAGGTTTTCAACCTTAGAAGCATTGGAATGCCAAGTTGTAGTTTTAAAGTTCTTCTCTATCACTGTTCACTTTCATGAACAGTGATTGGAATTCCATAATTTTGACATTTTCAATGGTTTTAAAATGAAAAGTTGTGTGGGATAAAGTAGAGAAACAAGTATGGGAAGCATTGGAATCAATATGAGAATTTTTGGAAGAATTATGCATGTTTTTCAAATCTTTCCAGAACAGTGCATAGGAGATGGAATTTTATGATTCTAAGCTCATAAATGAATTTAAAAGGTGAATTGTGTAGGGTAAATTCAATACATCAATTGGTTCAAAGGCCAAGTCAATTAGTAAAGTGCAAAGGAAGTTATGTTAGTTAAAGTGAGTTTAATGTCCAAGGAAATTAGATTGTAATGGATGGATGATTATGTGATGTTAGGATTTGATGGTGGACTCCAAGGAGGCAGCCACACATCAAAGAGAAGTGAGAAGAAAGAAGCAAGTTTAAAGTGAAAGAAATCAAGAAAGTGAGGTAGTAAACTTATCCTAAACTTGTATGTATTGAATGTCATGCTTAGTTGTGCTATGGTTCGGTTGAATTGTGTTGCATATGTGTTTATGATTGAAGCTATGTTTCTATGATTACTTTGGCCAATTGTATTTCATATGTTATGTTATATCCTGAATTTTCCTATCTGTATAATATTGATAGTGGAAAGAGGTCTGGAAAAGATTATGATGATGATCAAAAGAAATAATAAACGTTAATTGAGTCTTGAAGGAAGAGAGGGACCTAAACGAAAATTAGAAAAGGTTGGAGGCCAAAAGTTAAAGTAGACACAAAAGTTGGGCCAAAAGTGTTAATATAAGACTTAAGAATCAGATGAAACCTTACACTAAATTCTTATATTTAATATAAGAATTTATAAAATTGATAGAATTCGAAAAGGAATCCTGTAGAATTCTTACAAGACTTTACAGTGAAATAAAATACACAATAAATATAGTCAGGAAGAGATATCTTGGGATTTATGCCATAAAAGGTCATGAGCCCATACCAAAGCCCAAATGGCACCACAACAAGCCCAATAAGGTGGCTAGATAGTGATGTGGGCCAGAGTCCAGAGCAGACCAAGAAAAGTATAAAATTACTAAAATGCCCCTAGGTGATCAACTTATACTAGTGATAGACGGAGGTCCTTTTGGTCATTATGGACAGGCTAGAAATGTCCCACATGGTATAAATATGATTAGCTAAGGCCAGTATATGCCCTGAGGCAGTACAAAGAGGGTAACATGACAATTATGCCCTTAGAGTTAGTATAGTGCAAGAAAGGACACCAAGGGTATTTTGGTCATTTTCTAAGGGATGGATGGTAGACAAATACTCAGTCTAATAACGTCAATGGTATAAGAAACCTAGACATTGACTTTTAGGACATAATACATATCCTGGAATATTATAAAAAATAGAAACAGAAAATAGTCTAGTTTATGTGAAACTACTTCGATTGGTACCGAACTGGACTAAATTTTTTCCTATCAGTATATTTCACTTTTTCTAGACAAACATGGACTTGTGTGATGTCATGCATGGCATAACAAGGGTGGCTTCTAGGGCAAGCTTGGTTCAAGAATGAATATGGATAATTAGATCAAATAGTAACTAAATCAATCTTGGCCATCAATTTCCACCCAAATTTTTCTATAAATACCCCCTCATTTCAGACCTCATTCAGCAGCCTTGGGAACCATGGGGAAACTCTTCAAAATTTTCATTCAACCAAGAAAGAAGCATACAACTTGGAGCAACAAGCAAGGTAATTATCTCCCTTGATCTTGAGCTTTATTCTAGCAAACTAGCTCTTGATTTTAAGGGGGTTTTGGGCCATATTTCCCTTGTGGTTGCTGCTGGAAGCACTGTCTATATATGGTTAGAATATGATTTTTATGTTATTGATATTTTAGATAAGCTTAAACAAGCTAGAGTGAAGTGGTATAAGCTTGGGAATTTAAGTATGGAAGTAAATGGAAGTTTGTGTTCATGGATGCTACTGTATGTGACACTGTTCATATATTGGAATTTAATGATTTTGATGCTTCCAATGAGTTTAAAATGGAAAATTGTGTGGGGATAAAGTAGGAGAACAAGTATTGTAAGCATTTGAATCAAAATGTGAATTTTTGGAAAATCAAGGGTGTGTTTCGGTTCTATACAATAGCTTGTGACATGATTTGATTTTGAAAATTCTAGCTTCATATTTGGATTTTACATAAAAAAGTATGTGGAAATGAACCATAAGAATTTATTTTGGAAAAATGGAAGTACAAAACATAAAATAGAGAAAGAATGGAAGCTAGTGAAAATCTAGTCTTGGTATTGTGTTCAAGTTGAGATATAAATTGATGCCGCTTTGTAATGGTTACATTTTGACATTTGTGAAGGAACAAAATCATCTTAAGAAGCCTTTGACAAGGATAGCTAAGAGGTAGCAAGAATACTTAACTATAGTTTCATGTTTGTTTGATTGCTTGCTTGCTTGTTGATTATGGTGTATGGTTGAGCATGAGATTGTGTCATAATGTTGATGATGAAGTATGAATGATTGAAACTCCTTGCAAGTTATGTCATGACAATATGCATGTTAGAGTTTGCTTATGTACCATTATAAAGTAGTTCCCATCTCATGATACATGTTAAGCATTCAATTAATTATGCATGATATTATAGTCTGTATGCCTTGCTATTGGGATTTCCATGAAATCTCATTCTTTCCATATACATAACCATGTCATAGGTGCTGGAACCTTACAAGGAAAAAGGGTAAACATAGATGGCTGAACTGGTATGATCAATTATATGAGTTACATGTCACTATGAAAGGATATGATGGATGTATGTGTATGATTCTGTAATTGTGCTCTGAGTCTGTGGTGATGTGAAGATGATTATGACGCCTTAATCAATGATTCTGAATCTAAAATTTAGCATGGTAATAGATAAGATACATACATTTAAATAAACACCAATAATGCCTCAATTGGTTAAGTATTCAAATTGTTATAATTTTTCTAAGTTAAAGTTAAAATCTGGAACTAAATAGAAAGTAAGCAAGTGGAGGTAGTAACGTTCCGACATTGATTTGGTATAGTAAATGAATGACTTTTTTCTTGAAATATTGTGATCTTATAGATCATGTCTAGAGCTTTAAATCCATTAGTAACATAATTCATTTGGATAAGTAATGTAAGAGAAATGAATTTTTGAAATTAAGGCAAAGAAACTGGAACTTCTAGATTTTACCAAATGAATAGTGTTTTTCAACAAATAAACTGATTTCGTTGGGACAATGGAACCTCAGTTTTATATTTTTTCATAAAAGTTCAGTGAATGAAATTTCATTAGAAATTGGAACCACCCTATTTCAAATTTTCTACATTTAAAAATACATGTTTCTAAGGCAAAGGGTTATGTAATTGGTTCCAGTGACTTTAAAATGGGTATAATTGAGGTTGAAAATAAGGATGTGATATTTTGTATTAGAGTAAAGGATTTTGGCTTAAGAAATGCTCTGAATAGATTATTTATAGACTAATATGAGATTATTCCCAGACCCTAATCCTAAATATAAAGTACTTTGTTAAGTTAGGGTATTTACTGAGATACTTAGCATAGCTTAATTAAGCAAATAGTGTAGGAGTAGATATGGGGTTTCATGAAGTTAAGTCAAAGGCCTTAGTTAATAAGGCAGTTAATAAGGGAGAACCCTGGCCAGTAGTAAAATGTGAAGCTATTGTACATCCAGACTTTGATCATCCCTCAGACAATGAAGAGAGTTTAGAGGAGTGTATATGGGATCAATCAGGGAGGTCTACAGTAGAGTATCCCCTAACTGTTTCTATAGACTCAAACCTGTAGTCAGGAGGTTATGTAGAGATTCAGTCTGAAGCTGTGTATGTACCAGATGATGTTGAGTCTAGTGACTCTATACAATATGAGGTTGTTGGAGTGCCCTCTAGCCCTGATGTAAGCTTTATCCCTCTAATGAGAGGACAAATTATGGCTGAGGAAGCTTAGTACTGGTACTAGATTATGGGTAGACCAGACATTATTTCTCTTATACCAAAGTTTGAGGATAGAGTTGTTATGAGTAATATACCACAATCCCCTAATTCAGACATCCAGTCAGAGTTTATGATAGTTCCTGTCCATTCTCAAAGTCCAGGAATATGTTATTTTATAGAGAGAGATAAGTGTAATATTCCTGGTCCTAATCAACCCTAGCATTCTTTGTTAAAGACAGATAATGTTGACCATATCAATCTCAAGAAAGTTGTGGAGAGTGAATTATTCAGTCTAGGTCAAAGGATGGACAGAAGTAAAGCTCAAGAATAGACAATTTATATGCAGTTCCTTAATGCCGTGGCAGGGATGATGAACAGATATACAGTAGAGGGTATTAACCTAAATGAAGTCTATGCTCTAGCAAACTGACATGAGATGGTAGTAAGTCAGATACTGCCATATACCCCTACATAGTACATAGAGATAAGTGAGTTTTGATAAATGATATGCCAACTGATATATAGGGGTGGCACTTATGTATGCAGAAGTATGTGTAGTCTATGATTACTCGTAACACAATGTAAAAAGAGATGAGGGGTAATGTAAATATGTAAAGTGTAGGGTAAATACATAGATATATAACAGTTAGAATGTACCCCGAATATGTGATTGACATGTATGTAATGTATGTACAAATGTTATGGCAACATGAAATATGAAGTCTTGTGGGATATCATGAAATGACAGTTGGTTGGACATTTATGTAAACATGTTCCCTATTTGATGTGATTATGATATATATTGATATGAGTGAGTTTTAATTGACTCAATTCTATCAACATTAAGAATATTAGACATGACTATTTAGAGAAAGTTATGAGATCACGATATGAAGTAGTTTAAGTCACAACTATAAGTTCTAGAAAAGTTAAGTCACGATCAGTTAAGTCACAAATTACAAGAAATATTTATAGAAGCTTTTGGTCATGATGAGTAAAGACCATTGGGCATGACAGGAAGCTCCAGATCTATCAGGTCGTGATGAGTCCAAGCCATAGGATGTGACTAATGTATAAGCAGATTAGGTCAAGACAGTATATGACATATGGCCACAGTTGAAGAACACAGAGCTGTCAAGTTATGACAAGCAAGTGAAGATAGCCATGACTAAAGTTTACCGAGAATATAAGTCACAACTAGTCAGCATTCATGTTGCGACTAGATTGCATAGAGACCTAATGACAAGAATGAAGATGATGACCTTATAGAAGTTTAACAATTAGAGGTTTAGCACATGTTACAAGCAAGCGAAACAGTACAAGGTACTGAGATACAGAATATCAGTTTAAGAAAATGTTCAGAAATAGATCCTCCATATGATCCTTAGGAGTAGATCTACATTATGAGAGAATTAAAGTCAAATTAAGACTTGCCTATAATTGAGCCTAGCATTTGGCTTAAGGTTAAAGACGTGATGGCTAATAGATAGAAAGTTCATGTTCCCAAAACAGATGGATCCCATCATGAAGAGACAGTAAGCTAGCGCTCTACCCTATAGAACAAAAGTAATTGTGCTAGATGATGAATGAGATCTATGTAATTTAAGTTAGTCAGGATCCAAAGATAGACCAGAAAGGAATCACAGTTTAGTCTAGAGCAGACTGAGACTGACATATAGAAAGAATTTAGATATAGTAGAGAGATATAGAAGTTACTCCATACGAGATGGAGATAAGCTAAGGCCAAGGGTTAGAGCAAGGGAAAGAGAAACCTTTTGATGAATACTTAGCCTAGTTCATCCACATGAACATTGAGGCTTAATAAGAGACACTTTCTCGCCTGTTTGTAATCCAGGAGGATAAGGGGAAAACTTAAAAGTATGAATGGCATAGAGATGTAAGCCAAACCCTTCCTCAATTAGCTAAAAGAAAATAGCTGACACAGTTATGGATTATAGTTAGATTACAGTAAGGCCAAGGACACATAATTCCTTCAGGCTAGGGACACATAAGTCTTACAGGCAATAAGAGACATTATAATAGAATGAATATAGCCTAGTAATGTAAATAGCCTGATATGATAAGCTATCTCATATTCCTAAATGAATAAATATGATATTAGAGATGTAGGCTAAAGATAAAATTGCCTCTGAAATTTCTTGAGGTTTAGTAGAAAAAGATGCGTGCAGAATATGAGAAAGCAATTATGATGTCTAAAGAAAGTAAGGTAGCCACATATTCAAAGATAAAGTGACTCCCCTATTCCCTATGTAAGAAAGCGTAAAGAAGGGTTGAGTCTAGACCTAGTAAGAGGATAGCGTGGTAGCCTAAGTGAAACAAGCAAATGACTCAGGTTTTGGACTAAATTATCAAAACCTGGTAGTTAAGGCGATAAAGGGACAGAATGCTTTAAGGTTTACCTAGTTAATTGTTTAATTGCAATGCGAGTATGGGGAATGGTTGAGCAGATTTATGCGATGATATGGCTTGTGTTGCCATATGCTATGATAAATAGTTATATCTCTTCGCAGTTGTCAGATGATGACACGAATGTTAGTGTATACTATGATAAATGAATACTCCCCTCACGCAATACATACAGGGTAAAGTATACTGGATAAGAAAGTTATGTTGCTCCCATGCCATACAACATGCAATTAAATAATTCAACTTGTTCATGATAAAGCAATACAAAAGCAATAGTAAAGTGATAAACAATATAGTTAGCTAGTTAATGCCTAAATAATAGAATGAGAATGTATGATCAGACAATGATAGTCAATTGGGTAGAGAATAATATTAAAGAGGTAGACTAATAGTGAATCTATAGACAAATAGTTACGGTACTCAAGACCTACCCCTTTAGTAGGGATGAGATATATGAATTATATGCTATGAATATGAAATGAGATGAGAAGCATTTATGAAAAATGATGTAGCTCTGAGAGGGAGTAGTGTTAATGCAATAAAAGTTAAAATTTTTGCAATAGAGCTAGATTGCTCTTATAATAGAGTTAGATTACTTATGAGATAGAGCCAAAGAATGAACATATTATAAGGGATGTGTGCATGATAGAGCCTATGTAGCTCTCTACAGTAATGGACATAGTCAAACTATGAAAAATGGAAATGATATATGAAGTTCATGAGTAATAGAGGAAATGAGTAAAGTCCTAATACAGAATATTGGCTTCTGTGATTAATTTTGGGGAATTATTTGTTGAGTTAACAACTATGTGGAAGTGACTAACCTTGTAACTTTGTCCATTGGTTTAGGTCTTCTAGAGATGAGAATACAGTACAATAGAATCGCAGCAGATTCTGGAGGATTGCAGTTAGATCCTAGCATGGCTCACAAGGTCGTAGTTATATCCTGAAAAGGCTTATGGTTGATCGTAGTAGATCTTGAGGGTCACATTAGACCAACCCTAAAGAAAGAAAGTAATGAGTTATAAGAACAATATTGCTTTGGAAGAATGAATACTAAGGAAAAGATTAAGGTATAAAAGCTTCACAAGCTAGTTAACTCATAACAGAGAGAGTACCCATTATGTTAATTTTAGATAGCCTTATTATTGTTAGGGATTGAACCCAGAATCTACATCCATGCATCAGGAACTAAATGATCAAAGTTAAAGTAATTAACCATGAGTACCAAGGATTTATGAGCATATCTCATAAGATATGAGAAGGGGTCAAATAAGAAGAAAGAGATCCCTCTAATGAGATTATAGAGAATAAGAATGAGAGACCAATAGATCCTCTAGATGAGAACAAAGAGATTCGAAGGCCAAATAGATCCAAGAGAGATAGTATAAAAAGGGTCTAAGATAGTAAAGTACCAAGATTAGAGCCTATTAGCACCAGTACTTCAGATGTATATCTGTACTTTTCAGTTAAGCGTGCTCAGGCAATAGTAGCCCAATGATTGGTGACCCCCTGGCAAATAATGAAAAGGATGTAAATGCCATAAAAGTTTGGCATATATGTGCACAGACTTATGTAAAATGATAGAAAGAGCTATGAAAAGTTAGAAAGGGGTTATGAATAATAAAGATTAGAACCCTTATATCAAGTCCGAATTAAATGGATTTGAAAGAAGTATTTAGAAGAATTCTCTTAAAAGCTAGCAAAGTTCTCAGTTAAAGAGAATGTTTAACTTATGGTATCTCATAATACATTATGATAAAGTAAGATGGACCATGATATAACCAGATTTGGTCGGATATGCCATGATACGGCATGAGAGATACGTAATGATATATGTTATGAAAGTACATAATGAGATACATTATGGTAAATATGTGATGTGATACATAATGAGAAATATGTATCAAGAAGTATAATATGAAATGACTTTATAGCTAGCTTTGTAAATAGATAGAGAGGCTCCCTTTTTAAAAGGGATAAGATGTTTAAGTGTTATGTTACAAATGAAGTAGCAAGTGAGAGCTTTAACTCCTTGCGATAAAATGCCAGGTATTATATTATGTTATGTTTGTAAAATATGCTAAAGCTTTAAATGTTAGAGCTATGCAAGCTCCGAGTGTTAGAGCTATACATATTAAGAAAAAGAATGCTGGAGCTTTAATGCTAGCATTCATGTCCAGGTATGTAGTCCTGCAATGTGTTGGCCAGGCATTTTGCATGTTAGAGTATGTGCTCCTATCTAGCAATAAAGTAAAGAAAGAAAGAATGGTGACATAAATCCTCTCTCTATATTATGATGAGTTATTAAAGATGATAAGAAGAAAATAAGTACAATGATATGAAAATAAGAGGTGATGTTGGTGGATGTTTAAAGAATTCCGCTAGATACTTAGATGAATAATAAGTGATTGCACTAAGAAGTATAATGAGTAGTTGATAGAAACTCCAGAATATAGCAATATCTGAGAGAATTTGATATGAAAGAAATGTACACTACTCACAAGCCAGTGTAGTAAGAAGTCCATATGCAAATAGATGTAAAGCAATTAAGCAAGTAACAGAATAAGGTACCATTCAACTCTGATTTATATTGATTCAGGACAGAAGAAAAATAATAACAATAAAGATATGAAAAATCTATGGACATGAAAGGTATGCTAAGATGTCAAGATAGAAGATAAGAGATAGATACCTCAATCCTTAGTCATAAAGTGAGAAAAGTATATCTATCCTCGATTGTTGACTAAGGTACCAAGTAAATTTTGAGGACAAAAATTATTTTAAGGGGGTAGAAATGTCATATCCTAAATTTCCCTATATGTATAATACTGATAGTGGAAAGAGGTTTGGAAAGGATTATGATGATGATCAGAAGAAATAATAAAGGTTAATTGAGTCTTGAAGGAAGAGAGGGACCTAAACAAAAATTAGAAAAGGTTGGAGCCCAAAAGTTAAAGTAGAAATAAAAGTTAGGACAAAAGTGGTAATTTCCAAAAGTTTAGGGACTTAAATATAAATAAGTAAAAAGGTAGCGACCTAAACATAATTATGAGAAAGTTGAACTGAAAAAAGATAAGAAATGCCCGGAATCAAATTAGACTCAAATTTTACCGATAGATAGACAAAAATATTCCAGTCAGTTTAAGGAGTCATAGAATTTTGATTTGAGGTCCTGATTAATTGATATAAATTTTTGAAGTCAGAAAAAATTATTACAGTATTTTTTAGACTTCAGAATCAGATGAAACCTTGTAGTAAATTCTTATATTTAATATAAGAATTTATAAAATTGACAGAGTTAGAAAAGGAATCGTGTAGAATTTTTACAGGACTTTATAGTGGAATAAAATACTCGATAAATATGGTGAGAAGAGATGTCTTGGGATTTGTGCCATAAAGGTCATGAGCCCATTCCAAGGCTCAAATGAAACCATAACACGCTTAATAAGGTGGCTGGATAGTTAAGTGAGCCAGAGTCTAGAGCAGTCCAGGAAAAGTGTGAAATTACGAAAATGCCCCTAGGTGACCAGCTTGTACTAATGAAGGATGGAGGGCATTTTGGTCATTATGGACAGGCTATAAATGTCCCACATGGTATAAATATGATTAGCTAGGGTCAGTATATGCCCTGAGGCAGTACAAAGAGGGTAACATGACAATTATGCCCTTAGAGTTAGTATAGTGTAAGAAAGGACACCAAGGGCATTTTGGTCATTTCCTAAGGGATGGATGGCAGATAAATACTCAGTCTAACAATGTTAATGGTATGAGAAACCTAGACATTGACTTTTAGGATAGAATACATATCCTGGAATATTATAAAATTTAGAAACAGAAAACAAACTAGTTTGTGTGAAACTACTTCGATCGGTACTGAACTGGACTAAATTTGTTCCTATCGGTATATTTCACTTTTTCTAGACAAACATGGCCTTGTGTGATGTCATGCATGGCATAACAAGGGTTGCTTCTAGGGCAAGCTTGGTTCAACAATGAATATGGACCATTAGATCAAATAGTAACCAAATCAATCTTGGCCATCAATTTCCACCCAAATTTTTCTATAAATACCACCTCATTTCAGACCTCATTCAGCAGCCTTGGGAACCATGGGGAAACTCTTGCAAAATTTTCATTCAACCAAGAAAGAAGCACACAACTTGGAGCAACAAGCAAGGTAATTATCTCCCTTGATCTTGAGGTTTATTCTAGCAAATTAGCTCCTGATTTTAAGGGGTTTTTTGGCCATATTTCCCTTGTGGTTTCTGCTGGAAGTACTGTCCATATATGGTTAGAATATGAGTTTTATGTTATGGTTTGTTTAGATAAGCTTAAACAAGCTAGAGTCAAGTGGTATAACCTTGGGAATTCAAGTATGCAAGTAAATGGAAGTTTGTGTTCATGGCTACTACTGTACATGGCACTATTAATATATTGGAATTTCATGATTTTGATGCTTCCAATGAGTTTAAAATGGAAAATTGTGTGGGGATAATGTAGGAGAACAAGTATTGGAATCAAAATGTGAATTTTTGGAAAATCAAGGGTGTGTTTCGGTTCTGTACAACAGCTTATGACATAATTTGATTTTAAAATTTTTAGCTTCATATTTGGATTCTACATGAAAAAAGTACGCAGAAATGAACCATGAGAATTTATTTTGGAAAAATGGAAGTATGAAACATAAAATAGAGAGAATGGAAACTAGTGAAAACCTAGTCTTGGTATTGTGTTCAAGCTGAGTTATAATTGATGTTGCTTTGTAATGGCTAGGTTTTGACATTTGTAAAGGAAGGAAATCAACTCAAGAAGACTTTGACAAGGATAGTTAAGAGGTAGCAAGAATACCTAACTATAGTTGCATGTTTGTTTGATTGATTGCTTGCTTGTTGATTATGGTGTTTGGTTGAGCATGAGATTGTGTCATCATGTTGATAATGAAGTATGAATGATTGCAACTCCTTGCAAGTTATGTCATGACAATATGCATGTTAGAGTTTGCTTATGTACCTTTATGAAGTAGCTCCCATCTCATAATAACTTGTTAAGCATTCAATTAATCATGCATGATATTATAGTTTGTATTCCTTACTATTGGGATATCCCTAAAATCTCATTCTTTCCATATATATAACCATGTCATAAGTACTGGAACCTCACAAGGAAAAAGGGTAAACATAGATGGTTGTATGATTAATTATGAGTTACATGTCACTATGAAATGATATGATGGATGTATGATGTATGATTTTGTAATTGTGGTGATGTGAAGATGATTATGATGCCTTAATCAATGAGATTGAATCTACAATTTAGTATGGTAATATCTAAGATACAGAGCTTTAAATAAACACCAAGAATTCATCAATTGGTTAAGTATTCGAATTGTTATGATTTTTCTAACTTAAAGTTAAAATCTGGAACTAAGAGAAAGTAAGTGGAGGCAGTAACGTTACTACATTGATTTGGTATACCAAATGAATGAGTTTTTCCTTGAAATTTTGTGAGCTAAAAGAGCACATCTAGAGCTTTAAATCCATAGGTAACACGGTTCATTTGGATAAGTAACGAAAGGGAAATTAATTTTTGAAGTTAAGGCAAAGAAACTGGAACTTCCAGATTTTACCAAATGAACAGTGTTTTTCAACAAATAAACTCATTTTGTTGGGATAATGGAACCTCAGTTTTATATTTTTCCTCGAAGTTCATTGAAAGAAATTTCATTAGAAATTGGAACCACCCTATTTCAATATTTCTACATTTAATTATGAATTTTCAAAGTAGGGTACATGTTCTACAATTACCAAATGAACAGTAGCGTGAACAATGCCCGAGAGTAATTCCTTTGAAAATACATGTTTTTAAGGCAAAGAGCTATGTAATTGGTTCCAATAACTTTCAAATGGGTATAATTGAGGTTGAAAATAAGAATGTGATATGTTACACGGAAGCATGTACATTACACAATGTTAACACTTTCACAAGCAAGCACAAGGATTTACATTAATGCATATATTGTTTAGTACCGTTTGCTGCTGAGATTTCCCAAGAAATCTCACCCCATCCATATAATCCCAATCCCAACCAGTTCATTAATGATGAAAGAGGATGAAGAAGCATGAAGAGAAGTTAAGTATTAGATAGTGTAAATGTTATGTGAAGAAGTGTTATGTGTAATGATATTATATGACAAGTTGAACAATAATGTTCATGATGTAATGAAAAATAGTAAATAATGATATAAATATATGAAATTTTATAGAATTTGTGAGACTCTGTTTTCCAAAGTAAGGGATCAGACTCTGTTTTCCAAGAGAATGAATTTTCCAAAGTAAGAAATCAGACTCTATTTTAGGATTTTTGACCAAATAAATAGTAATCTTTGACGATTAAATGTATTAATGGACTAAGTATTTGGTCAGGAAATTATTTTTCCTTAAATTTGAAGATGTTATCTTCATGTAGCTTTTTGAACCACTTCATTTCAAATTTTATATAATTAATTATGATTTTTCAAATTTCATTGACAAATTTGGAATACCATATGAACAGTTACTCGAGAAGAGTAAAAATTCCAGATTTAGCTAATGGACTTCTAAGGTATTGTAAGTGGTTCTAAATGCTACTGAATGGTCTCTAATATGTATAAAAGTAAGGATGTTTCATTTTGGTATTAGAGCAAAAGTTTCTGGCATAATATAAGATAGTTCATAGACCCTAACTCTAAATAGTAAGTACTTTGTTAAGTTAGGGTATTTATTAGGATAGTTAGTATTGCTTATTTAAGTAATTCATGCAAAAGTAGATATGGGATTTCATAAAGTTAAGTCAGAGCCTTCAGTTAATAAGGGAGACCCCTGCCGGTAATGATATATGAAGATGATGTACATCCATACTATGATCCTCTTTCAAACAATGAAGAGAGTTCAGATGAGAGTATAGGGGATCAGTTAGGGAGGACTATAGTAGAATATCCCAAAGATGTTTATGTAGACTCAAACCTGTAGCCTGAAGGTTATGTAGAGATTTAGTCTGAAGTTGTTCATGTACCTGATGATGTTTAGTCCAGTGACTCTATACAATATGAGTTTGTTGGAGTGCCCTCTAACCCTGATGTAAGCGTTATTCCTCAAATAAGAGAACATATTATGGCTGAGGAAGCTGAGTACTGGTACTGGATTACAGGTAGACCAGATATTATTCCTCCTCCACTAGATTTTAAGGATAAATTAAATGAGTAACCTACAGTAGTCCCTTAATCTAGAGATCTAGTTAGAGTCTACGACAGTCCCTTTCCATTCTCAAAGTCGAGGAATATGTGACTTTATAGAGAAAGATCAGTGTGTGATGCTCCTAGTCCTAGTCAACCTCATCCTTATCTGTTAAAGATAGATAATGTTGACTATATCAGTATCAAGAAAGTTGTGGAGAGTGAATTACTCAGTCTAGTTTAAGGGATAGACAGAAGTTGAGATTGTGAGCACTCAATTTATCTGTAGTTCCTCAATACCGTAGCATGGATGATAAACAGATATACAATAGAGGGTATTAACCTGAATTAAGTTTACACTCTAGAAGACTGGCATAAGATGGTAGTAAGTTAGATACTGCCTTATACCCCTACATGGCACGTAGAGATAAGTGAGTTTTTGGCAAATGATTTGTCAACTGATATACAGGGGTGGCATTTATGAATGCAAAAGTATTTGTAGTTCACTATTCCCTATAAAGGAATGTAAAAAGATATGGGGGAATGTAAATATATAAATAGTGTAAAGTTAAGTAATTACGTAGATGTATAATAGTTATAACTTACCCCTATATGTATTGACATGTATGTAATGTATATACTATGGTGCCATGAAATATGAGTTTTGATGTGATATAATGAAATGATAGTTGGTTGAACATCTATATGAATATGTTCCATATTTAATATGATTATAGTAGATAGATATGAATGAGTTTGAATTGACTCAAGCTTATGAAAGCCAAGAACAATAGCTGACTATTGCTAGAGTAAAGATTGGATAAAGAACGTTAGAAGAGAATATTCAAAGAATGTTATGTCAGGTTAAGAAGTCACATAATGGGTAAGTCCAGTTCATGTTGTGCCTAAGAAGAGTGGAATAACTATTGTAAGGAATGAAAAAAATGAACTAATCCCTACTACAGTATAGAATTAATGGAGAGTGTGCATTGATTACAGGAAACTGAATTATGTAACTAGGAAGGACCATTTTCCTTTACCATCTATAGAACAAATGCTAGAAAGACTTGCTGGGAAGTCCCATTACTATTTTCTTGATGGTTTTTCAGGATATTTTTAGGTTCCAATTACACCGGAAGATCAAGAGAATACCACATTCAAGTACCCATTTAGTACCTATGCTTATAGGAGGATGCCTTTTTGCTTATGCAATGCTCCTAGAATATTTCAAAGAGCTATGATGTCTATATTCAGTGAATTCTTGGAAAACAACATGGAGGTATTTATGGATGATTTTACAGTGTATGGTAAGGACTTTCATGAGTGTTTAGAAAGTTTAGAGAAAATTCTAGAAAAGTTCATTGAGAAAAAGCTTGTACTAAATTTTGAAAAATGCCACTTCATGGTAGATAATGGTATAGTTCTAGGACATTTAATATCTAAATATGGATCATGGTAGATAAAGCTAAGATTAAGGTTATTTCTTCTCTTCCTTATCCCAAATCTTTAAAGGAACTAAGGTCATTTCTAGGACATACTGGATTCTATAGAAGGTTCATTGAGGACTTTAGCAAGATTGCATCTCCACTTTCTAAACTCATGCAAAAAGATATAGTTATATTTTAATGATACTTGCAAAAGAGCATTTGACACTATTAAATCTATGCTTATCACACCATCTATACTTGTTACACCTAATTGACATTTAGATTTTGAGCTTTCATGTGATGCATCAAATGAAGATGTAGGTACAATGTTAGAAAACAAAGATGGTAAGCTGTCTAAAGTCATTTCATATGCCTCTAAGACACTAGATAATGCTAAAAAAACTACACTACCATAGAAAAATAACTCTTTTCCATTGTGTTTGTATTAGATAAATTCAGATCTTATCTTGAGTTCTAAAATGATTATATACACTGACCATGCTACTATTAAGTTCTTGTTTAAGAAGCCACAGTTCAAACCTAGGCTTTTGAGGTGGATGCTGTTAATTCAAGAATTTGATGTGGAGATAAGGGATAAAATTGGAGCAGAAAATGTGGTAGCTGATCATTTAAGTAGGTTGCCTGAAAATACAAGGAGAGTATTAGATTATGACATTATTTGTGATACATTTAGAGATTGTTACATTTATGTAATTTCTGTAGTTATACCTTGGTACTTCTATATAGTGAATTATATTGTTACTGGTCTTATTTCACCTTCTTTATCTCATTTCCAGGGCCAAAAGATCAAGCATGAGGCGAAATTTTATATTTGTAGGCTATTTCAGTGCAAAGAAGATATAAAGAAAGATTATGGATGTTGGTTTTTATTGGCCATAATTATTCAAAGACTGCTATGAATTTTGGAAAGTTTGTGATAGGTACCAACAGTTTGGTGGACTGACTAAAAGGCATGAAATGCCTTAGTAACCTATGCTATTTTGTGAGGTGTTTGAAGTATGGGGCATTTGCTTCATGGGACCATTTCCACCATATTTTACATATACATATATTCTACTAGGTGTGGATTATCTTTCAAGATGGGTAGAGGCTATACCAACAAGGAAACATGATGTAATGACAATTTCTAAATTTCTCAAGTCACACATCTTTTCAAGGTTTAGTGTTCCAAGAGCTATAGTGAGTGATCAAGGCTCTCATTTCTGTAATAAAATTTTAGGTGGGTTAGTTGGCAAGTTTAGGATCAAGCATAAGGTTTCCACCACTTATCATCCCCAAACAAGTGGTCAAGCGGAGAATTCCATCAAAGCTATCAAGAGGATTATGGAGAAGATAATAAGTCCCTTAAGGAAGTATTGGAGTGTAAGGTTAAATGAACCTTTGTGGGCATACAGAACAGCTCATAAAACCCCACTTGAGATGTCCCCATACATAATAGTCTATGGTAAATCATGCCATTTACTAGTAGAAGTTGAGCATAAAGCATTCTGGGCAGTCAAGGCCTATAACATGGATTTTGACACTATTAGAGAAGAAAGAATGTTACAAATTCAAGAGTTGGAAGAAATAAGGCTAGATGCTTATGAGAATTCTAGGATATACAAGGAAAGAGCCAAGTTTCTTCATGATAAATAGATTTTGTGTAAGGAATTTTAGGTTAGAGACAAGGTTTTGAGATTTAAAGCTAGATATGCTTTCAAACCTGGAAAACTTGATACAATATGGGATGGTCCATATGTGGTGACCAAGGTGCATGACTATGGAACAATTCAATTAATGGATGAGGTAGATGGTACAGCATTTTAGGTCAATGGCCACCTATTGAAGCTGTACAAGGAGAACTTCAAGCCCCCATGATACTCAAGTTGTCTCCTTCCTAGTTTCCCCACTTACAATAGTCTATTTTAATATATACTTGAGCTGATATTTGTTAGTTAAGTATGGGGGAGGAGACCAAGTCAGTAGGGGTAGGTAAAAATTAATAAGTTCATCTTGGATTCTGGATTTGCATTGTCTTTAACACTTCATCCTTGCATGTGTTTCATTACTTCTTCACATTGAAGACAATATAGAATCTACGTGTGGGGGAGTAGTATAAACTTTAACGTGAAAAATGGGTAAATAAAAATCAGATAACTGTTGAGATTCTATATTCTGGTCGCAACCTTGGGCTGTTCTTGTCGCGACTAATGTGTGCATATTTGTCAAGTTTCTTCTCTGTTAAAATTAGTCGTGACCTTTGCATATTTTTGTTGCAACTTTTCTCCCTGTGAAAGATAGTTGTGACTTCTGATAATTAAAGTTGCGACCAAGATTTCATGTTTTCTGATGTTTACCTCTGTGTAATGTGTAGTCATGATCTGTGCTTAGCTTTGTCGTGAATGTAATTCTCTATGAATCTTGGTCATGACTAGATGACACTAGGTCATGACCTGAGCTTGTGTATTTGTCAGGATTACTCTCTATGATCATGCATTGTGACCGGTGTACATGTTAGTCATGACCAATATTCCATGTTTTTTGAAAATTTATTCTCTATGTAAAAAAGTTGATACTTGAAGACCCTTTTGTCACTACTAGACTTGAACTTCTACTGAAAAATTCTCTTGTTTCATTTGATAGTTACTTGATCTGATTGAACTTACTGGCATAGATTTAAAATTGAATTTTGAACACATATTTTTGAACATTGGCAATCTTGATGATTAATGAGTTGTTTGTTTCATTGATTTGCTACTGGAAATTGTGTAGCATAACTAATTGATCTCATGTATTTTGTTTAAAATTGCACATACAATCTTGTCATAATGAGTGGATTAGGGTGAGTAAGCTAGATAGAAGGAAATTGAGCCTCCAACAGATACTCATTTACATTGTGTGACACTATATAGTTTAGTAACTTTGCAAAACTTGTCTCAATCCTTGATTCAAAATTGCATTAGCTTCTTGGAATTATGAATATGATAAGGGAATTTCTTTCAAAACCCTTTTGCCTAAATAGTAGCTACATAAAAATTAAATCCTTTGCTTAACCCCTTTCAGACCTTCATTTTCTTTCAAAATTTCATCCTTGATTAATGAATGATGTACAGGGTACTTGCTGCTATGAAATACTGATAAATTGTATTACTTGTTGGATATCTAAACTTCAATGTATTTGCTATCTGTTTCAATAGTAAAAGAAAAAAAAGCAAAAAGAGAAAAATAAATAAAGAAAGAAGAGATAGATCAGAAAGAACAAAAGTGATATTCAACTTGAATAGAAGGAAAATATGTGGTGATTTGTGATACTCTATGCAGTTGCAAGTTTAGATGATGAAAAAAAATGTTGAATGAGATTGAAGAATTATGATCATGTGCAGTATTTCATTAGTCATTTACATGTATATCCATTTCATCACGTAGCCTTCCAACATTACAACCTAATAAGGACCCTATGATTCAAAATCATTGTAGCAGTTAGTGGTGGAGATGTAGGATGGTTACAAGCCTATGGAAAGCCCAAGCTAGATGGTTAAGTGAAATTACCTTGACAAGAGAGTGAGTGAAACACTATACCTTGTGAGGAAATCTCAACCTAGTTGCTTACTATGATTTCATTGCATGATTTGGATTCTTTGATTGATGTGAGGTTAGTTTGGACTGCTGCCAATTGAAAGGAAAAGATTGATGATTGCAAGTACTTTTACTGAATCTATTTTGCCAATTTTCCTGAACATGAGTGTTTGAATTTCAATTTTGATCCATAATTTTGCTCGGAGTACAAAAGCTAAGTGTGGGGGAGTTGATAAACTCATATTTGTAGTGGATTTTAGTGCGTTTAAAGGGATTTTATTATTATTTTTTATCCCCATTTATCAATATATTGAGCAATAATTAAATAAAATAATATTCAGAATAGTTGATAATTAATTGATGTAAATTCAGTGCTTAAAGTGAAAAAATAATTTGTTTATTATAATTTTCTATCATAGACTAGTACACTAATAGAATGGATTAAGGGAGAATGACAGCTGGGTTAAAAGGAGTTAATGACATGTGATAGCACATGGGCTAGATCCAGAAATTAAGGAACATATTGCAAGTGGGAGGTCATGCATGTGCTAGCACATAGAGGAGCATTGTTCACGCACATAGCATATATCTGGCACTGTTCACACACACACACACACACCTGATCTAAGCAAAATCACAAGCCGAAAGGAGTTAATAATAGATTGCAAGTGGGCCAACAACTGTCTGAAATGCATATGCTGGCATATCAGAATATATTATAAGCTTTCATATAACTCACACATTACACAATCTGATTTTAGTGCATTCTCATGCACATTGATGCCAACCTTTCCATGTATATATCATATCATTACATATCAGGGCATCATTCCAGCATATATTATTAACGCTTGGAACTGAGCACACATACCCATTCTGCATTAATCATCATTGCATTCCACTCCATTATCACTTTCCATTCCATCCATCATAGACCTTCACGCACAGTTTCCATCTCTCTGCTCCATCTCAACTTCTATTTTCTATTTTGTACTTTCTTCTGTTCTAGTTAATAGAACCAGAGGAAATTTTTGCAGTTCATCTTCATCTTCTTCTATCATTTTTACTATGACTACTGCTGTGTTTTTTGTTGCTGCTAAAGTTCAGATAGTAATGTTAAGCTATTGTGCTCTCTTGGAGATGTTGCTGAACTAAAATCCTTGAGCTAAACAAGGAGTTCATTGTGACTTTAATTCAGTGTTAAATGTATCGAGTTGATGTAGTTAGCTATGTAATTTTTGATGTAATTAGAGTAGTAGATGACAAATAAGTAAGGAACCGAGTTGGCTTTCTTATTTCTGCATAATTGACCTTTGATTAATTCTCATCTTTGATTGAGTTAAACATAGTTGTGAATAATTGAAGTGATTCTGTTTAATTCATATTCTACTATCTCTAAGTTGAATGATTCTTAATCTCTTTTAATATCTGCTAGTTGTAGTTTTAATTGAGATTTAACTAGTGAGTTGTTAGCTACCCTATTCTAATTCAACTTATCTACTCCTCTTATTCTATGGATAATGAAGGTAAGGTAATCTCCAAGGGAACACACTTGTCATTCATTCATCTAATCATCATAAATATTCAAAAACATAAACAATAGCATATGATCTACTTTCAGTAGTTGTTAAAACTCATCAAACACCATCTCTTTAACTTAATAATTTGTGGCTCATAGATTAATTAGGAACTTCTACATCCATTTAGGCTCCTTGTGTATCGACCTAGGTTAGCCTCCGCTTTACTATTGGTTAGCTTAGTTTTGTTTGATAATAGAACGGCAATTATCATGTGTTGTGTAATTGAGTCAGAGTTAGATTAAGGGTATTTTGGTTATTTGATGAAGGTTAGAAGTCAAGGAGAGTTCTCATAATAGTTGATCAAGGTCAAGGAATACTCTAATGATGTGTGAAAAGACAATAGTTCCCTTGAGGTATTAAAGTAAATAAAGAATAACTAAGGGGCATTTTGGTAATCTACCAAGGGATCTATAATTAAGTTTAGACCTAGTATAAGAATGTCAATGATAGGAACAATCTGGATACTGGATTTAAGATCAGAAAGCATATTATGGAATCTCAGAAAAATTATAGTCATAAAATAGTCTAGTTTTTGGGAAATCATACTGAATTAGTATCGGATTGGACTGGAATTTTTCCAGATGCTTCCTCCCTTTGTAATTTCATCACATGGGCTTTGAGGTGTCCTTAGATGATGTCATGGATGATGTCATCTCATTGGCTTCTAGGGCAAGCTAATCCAAGATCAAATATGTGCCATTATATCAAATAGTGCACAAAGTGATCTTGGCCATTCATTTTCTATAGAATTTTTCTATAAATACCCCAATTTTTCTACACAAAACTGTGGCCCTTGGAACCCTTGGGGAGGTGCTGCTCAAATGAAGAGTCAAGCCAAGACAAAGAAGATTCAAGGTACCAAAGTCTAAGCTAGCTAGAGAGTAAGGTAAGTGATCTATCCTAGCTTATTTTCCTTTAATTTGGGGGCTTGAACTTAGGGTTTTCATGGAATAAAGTTGAGTTTTCTCCAAGGTGTATATGTTGTCCAAAACCTTAGATGAAAGGAGAAAGAATAAATTAAAGTTAGAGATATGTGATTAAAGCTTAAACAAGCTAGTTCGGTGATTGGTTGTTGAATCAAGTTGATATTCTTGACTTTGCCATGGTTGAACCATTTCAGTCTGCTATATTCATGACAGAAAGAGATGGAATTTCAATGATCTAATGCTTCCATTTAATTCATACGATGATTTTGTGCAGGATTGGATAGGTTTTCAACATTGGTAGCATTGGAATTCCAAGTTGTAGTTTTTGAAGTTATTCTCTATTACTGTTCACTCACATGAACAGTGATTGGAATTTCATGATTTTAATGTTTCCAACGGTATTAAAATGAAAAGTAGTGTGGGATAAAGTAGAGAAACAAGTATGGGAAGCATTAGAATCAATATGAGAAGTTTTAGAAGAATTATGCATGTTTTCCAAATCTGTCCAGAACAATGCATAGGAGCTGGAATTTCATGATTCTAAGCTGATAAATGGATTCAAAAGGTGGAATTGTGTAGGGTAAAGTCAAGACATCAGTTGGTTCAAAGGCCAAGTCAATTAGGAAAGTGCAAAGGAAGTTATGTTAGTTAAAGTGAGTTTAATGCCCAAGGAAGTTAGATTGTAATGGATGGATGATTATGTGATGTTAGGATTTGATGGTAGACTCTAAGGAGGCAGCCACACATCAAATAGAAGTGAGAAGAAAGAGGCAAGTTTAAAGTGAAAGAAATCAAGAAAGTGAGGTAGTAAACTTATCCTAAACCTGTATGTATTGAATGTTATGCTTGGTTGTGTTATGGCTTGGTTGAATTGTGTTGCATGTGTTTATGATTGAAGCTCTATTTCTATTACTACTTTGGCTAATTGTATTTCATATGTTACATGGAAGCATGCACATTATACAATGTTAACACTTTCACAAGCAAGCACAAGTATTTACATTAATGCATGCATTGTTTAGTACCGTTTGCTATTGAGATTTTCCCATAAATCTTGTCACATCCTTACTTTTAACCTCAATTATACTCCATTAAAAGTGATTGGAACCAATTATATGATTATTTGTTTTGTAAACATCCATTTCTAAAAGATTTGCTCTTGGGCACTGTTCACTATTACTGTTCATTTGGTAATTCCAGAACATGTACCCTACTTTGAAAATTCAAAATTAATTATAGAAAAATTGAAATAATATGGTTCCAACTTCTAATGAAATATATTTTATAAATATTTGAGGGAAAAATATGAAATTGAGGTTATCTTGTTCACATGAAATTAGTTTATTGGTTAGAATTATTGTTCATTTGATAAAATCTGGAAGTTCCAGTTTCTTTGTGTTAACTTTAAAAATTCACTTCTCTTTGGTTACTTATCCAAATAAACTGTGTTACCTATATATTTTAAGGTATAGATGTCCTCTTTAAGATCATAAAATTTCATAGAAAAACTCACTCATTTGGTATATGAAATCATTGCGTGAACGTCACTGCCTCTCAGCACTCGTTTTATCTCAATTCCAGATCTTACTTCCAAATTTGGAAAATCATAACAATTCGGATACTTATCTAAATGAGGAGTTCTTGTTTTTCATTTAAATCTCTGTATCTTAAATTTTATCATGCCAAATTTCAAACTAAAACTCTCTGATTTAGGCATCATAATCTTCGTCATATCACCACTGCCTCAGAACAGGTTTATGAAAATATACACCATGCATATTAACATATCATCCCATAGTGTCATGTAAGTTATGTAACTTATTATAAAAACTTATTCATCAACATTTACTCTTTTCCCTTGAGAGGATCCAGCACCTAAAACATAGTTATGCATGTGGAAGGAATGAGATTTCATGGAAATCCCAATAGCAAGTTACACAAACTATAATATGCATGAATAATTGTATGCTTAACATGTTATCATGTGATGGGAGCTACTTCATAATGGTACATAATCAAACTCTAACATGCATATTGTCATGACATAACTTGCAAGGAGTTGCAATCATTCATACTTCATCATAACATGATGACATAAGCTCAAGCTCAACCAAACATCATAATCAACAAGCAAGCAAAACAATTAAACAAACATGAGTTATAGTTAGGTATCCTTGCTACCTCTTAGCTATCTTGGTCAATACCTTCTTGAAGTGCTTTCCTTCCTTCACAAATGTCAAAACCTAGCCATTACAACATAATATCAAGTTACAACTCAACTTGAAACCAAATCCAAGACTAGGTTTTCACTAGCTCCCGTTCTTTCTCTAATTTATGTTTCCTACTTCCACCTTTCCAAAATAAATTCTCATGGTTCATTTCCACATAATTTTTCATGTAGAATCCAAATATGAAATCAGAATTTCCAAAATCAAAACATACCAATTGCTACAGTACCAAACCGAAATGGATGTCCCTTTTTCCAAAAATTCACATTTTGATTCCAATGCTTCCAATACTTGTTCTCCTACTTTATCCCCACACAATTTTCCATTTTAAACTCATTGAAAGCATCAAAATCATGAAATTCTATCATATGAACAGTACCATGTACAGTACCAGCAAGAACACAAAACCCTAAATCCAAACATACTTGAATTCCCAAGCTTATACCACTTGATTCTAGCTTGTTTAAGCTTGTCTAAACTATCCATAACATAAAACTCATATTTTAACCATATATGAGCAACACTTCCAGCAGCAACCATAAGGGAAATAGAGCACAAAAATCCCTCAAAACCATGAGCTAACTTGCTAGAACAAAGCTCAAGATCAAGGGAGATGATTACCTTGCTTGATACTTCACTTTGGTTGCTTCTTTCTTGGTTGAATGGAAATTTTGCAAGAGTTTCCCTATGGTTCAGCATACATGCCGAAGGATCTAAATAGGGGGATATTTATAGATAAATTTGGGTTGAAATGGATGGCCAAGATTGATTTTGTTACTATTTGATCTAAAGGCTCACATTTAATCTTGGATTTAACTTTTTCATAAAAGAATAATTATGAAATCATGTGAGACAGCTCATGGGACACCTAATAGGGTTATGTGGAGTTCTTCCCCTGTAAAGAAGGTTCTAGAAAAATTCCAATCTAATTCGGTACCGATTGTAGAAGTTTCACAACATCCGGATTATTTTCTGTTCTAAATTTTTTTATAATATACCAGGATATGTATTATGTCTTGGAAATCAATATCTAGGCTTCTCATACCATTTAAAATGATATACTAAATATTTATTTTCCATCCATCCCTTGGAAAATGACCAAAATACCCTTGGTGTCTTTTCCTGCACTGTACTAACCCTAAGGGCAAAATCGTCATTTCACACCTCTTTACACTGCCTCAGGGCATATATTGACTATATATAATCATATTTATACTATGTCCCATGTTTTTGGCCTATCCATAATGACCAAAATGACCTTCATCCATCACTGGTACAGTATGGGCATCTAGGGGCATTTTCATAATTTTGCAATTTTCCTGGACTGCACTAGTCTCTAGCCCACATAAATGTCCATTCACATTAATGGGCTCATGATGGCACCATTTGGGCCTTATTATGGGCTTATTGCCTGTATTGCCTTTATGGCCCAATTTACAATACAATTCTCCCGATCCTATTTATCGGATATTTTATTTCACTGTAAAACCCCCTTATAGTTTCTACATAATTCCTTTTCTGATTCTCTCAATTTTATAAATTCATATATTAAATATATGAATTTTCTATAAGGTCTCATCTGATTCTGAGATATGAAAAATACTGTAATAATTCCTTCTGAGTTCAGAAATTTATATCAATTAATCAGGACCTAAATCAAAATCCTGTGTTACGTTAAACTGACCAGAATATTTTTGTCTATCTACTGGTAAAATTTGGGTCTGATCTGATTCTGGGCATTTTTGGCCTATTTTGGCTCAACTTTTCTATATTTACATTTAGATCCCTTAACTTTTGAATTATTGCACTTTAGTCCCTGAACTTTTCAATTTGCATTTTAGTCCCTATTCTTTCCTTAGTTATTAATCCTTCCCATTCCTTTCTCAATCTGATACAGTTTATTCCAAAAAACTTATATCCATTACAGATAAACTGTACAGCTACATCAGATCAGAAAATTGGGGATATGACAAATCTCACCCTATCCATGTAATCCCAAGCCCAACAGGTTCATGAATGATAAAGATGATAAAGAATCATAAAGAGAAGTTATGGATTGGATAGTATAAATGTTATGTGAAGAACTGTTATGTGTAATGATATTATATGACAAGTTGAACAATAATGTTCATGATGTAATGAAAAATAGTAGATGATGAGATAAATGTATAAAATTTTACAGACATTTATTTAACATGTCAAGCTTTGTTTTGACACCAAGAATACCTTATTTTGATGTTTGTACCAAGAGAATGGATTTCGTAAATTAAGGGACCATAATCTATTTTCAAGATTTTTGACCAAATGAACAGTAATATTTGACGATTAAACTCTATTAATTGGCTATGTATTTGGTTAGGAAATTATTTTTTCCTTAAATTTCAAAATGTTATCTTCATGTAGATTTTTGGATCACTTTATTTCAATTTTTCTATAATTAATTATGATTTTTCAAATTTTATTGCCGAATATGAAATACCATATGAACAATAACTTGAAAAGAGTAAAAATTCTAGATTTAGCAAATGGACTTCCAAGGTATTGTAAGTAGTTCTAAATGCTACTGAATGGTCCCTAATACATACGAAAGTAAGGATGTTTCATAGAGAAGTAAGTATTAAACACTTACTCTTTCCTAATACATACATGTGTCCAAAGAAGGTTTTGAAAGATAAATAGGAATAAGATATTCTAAATCTGTTAAGTAAATTGGAAGTTAATGTGCCACTGGTGGATCTAGCTAGAAGTATACCTAGAAGTTAATGAAGCAATGAGACATCCATTTGAAGATTACTCACTGTTAGGCTTAAGTATAATTGATGTATACATTAAAGAAGCTAAAGAGGAACATGAATTGCTACTGCTTCTACAAAATTCTGATAAAGATGAAAGTGAATTGCTTGAATCTAAAATTTCTTCTTCTATATTTTATTTGGATAGTAGTGGGATGTGTCAAGTATTAATCATATTTAAGTTGATAGCTTACTTTTCACCCTACAATCTTCTTCTTTATCTGTTACTAACTTTTTGAATGAAAGATTTGGAGAGAAACAACAGGATAAAATTATAGGAGAAATCATAGTTATTGGAACTCTCATTATAGGAATAGAACTTGACAACACATAACCTATATGGACATAATTGGTGAAGCTTGTTATAGCTTTGGAAAATAAGAAGTTGGTTCCATTAATTGTCCAGCCACCTGAGTTGGAACTCAATCCACTTCCTAGTAACCTTAAATATGTGTTTTTAGCTGGACATGATACATTACTTGTTATAATTGCTAACTCACTTTCTATTTTTGAGGAAGAAAGACTTATTTCAATTTTAAAAACACATAAGAGTGCAATAGGTTGGGCTCTAGCTGATATACCTGGTATAGATGCATCTGTATGTACACATAAAATTATGTTAAATAATGGAGCCAAACCTATTAAATAGCAACAAAGAAGGCTAAACCCCTTGATTTATGATGTAGTCAAGAAAGAGGTAACTAAACTGTTGAATGTTGCCATTATTTACCCAATTTCAGATAGTGAATGGGTAAGTCCAGTTCATGTGGTCCTAAGAAAAGTGGTATAACTATGGCAAGGAATGAAAATAATGAACTAATCTCTAATAGAGTGCATAACTCATGAAGAATGTGCATTAATTATAGGAAATTGAATGATGCAACTAGGAAGGACCATTTTCCTTTACCATTTACTGATCAAATGTTGGAAAGACATTCAGGAAAGGCCCATTACTATTTTCTTGATGGTTTTTGAGGATATTTCCAGGTTCCAATTGCACCAGAGGACCAAGAAAAGACCATATTCATATGTCCATTTGGTACGTATGCTTATAGGAGGATTCTATTTGGCCTGTGCAATGCTCCTAGAACATTTCAAAGAGCTATGATGTCCATATTCAATTAATTATTGGAAAGCAACATGGAAGTATTCATGGATGATTTTACAGTGTACGGTAAGGACTTTGATTAATGTTTAGAAAGTTTAGAGAAGGTTTTGGCAATTACCACTTTTGGCCCAACTTTTGTTTCTACTTTAACTTTTTGCCTTTAAACTTTTCTAATTTTCATTTAGGTCCATTTCTTCCTTCAAGATTCATTTAACCTCTATTATTTCTTCTGATCATCATCATAATCCTTTCCAAACTTTTTTCCTCTATCAACATTATACAGATAGGGAAAATTAGGATATGACATTTCTACCCCCTTAAAATAAATTTCGTCCTCAAAATTTACTTAGCACCTTAGTCAACAATCTTAGATAGATTTATTTTCCTCACTTTATGACTAAGGATTTGGGTATTTATCTCTTATATTTTATTTCAACATCTTAGCAGAGTATTTTTCATATCCGCAGATGTTCATATCATTACTATGATCATTCTTTTGTTTTGAATCAGCTCAATCAGAGTTAAACTCCATTTCATTCTATTACTTACTTTCTTGCCATGCATCTATCTACATATGGACTTCTCACCATACTAAACTTGTGAGTAGTATCCATTTCTTTCATATTAAACTCTCTCATATACTACTATACTCTGGAGTTTCTATTAATGATTCATCATACTTCTTAGGGCAATTACTTATTGCTCATCTGGGTATCTAGCAAAATTCTTTGAACATCCGTAAACCTTTATCTCTCATTTTCATATCATCATACATCTCATCATCTTTAATAACTCATCATAATATAGAGAGAGGATTTATGTCAGATCTAACATGCATATAGGAGCATATAGGGGCACATAGGACTAATGTTAGAGAGAGGACTCATTTTCATTGCTTCACTACTAAATAGGAGCACATACTCTAATATGCATAATGCCTGGCCAACATATTACAGGACTACATACCTGCCCATGAATACAAAGCTCTAACATTAGAGTTTAAGCATTCCTTTTCTTAATATGCACAGCTCTAACACTCGGACCTTGCACAGCTCTAACACTCAAAGCTTGCACTGCTCTAACATTCTGAGCTTTAGCATATTCTATAAACATAACATAATGCCTGGCATTTCATGCAAGGAGTGAAAGCTCTCACTTGCTCCTTCATCTATAACTTATCATTCAAACATCTTATCCCTTTCAAAAACAGAGCCTCTCAATCTGTTTACAAGACTACCTATAAAGCTACTTCATATTGTACTTCTCAATACATATTTCTCATAACATATCTCATTACGTACTCTTAATTGCATTTCTCATTTCGTATCTTTCATGCCATAAGATAGCATATCTGGCCAAATATGGCTATATCATAGTCTATCTTTCACATCTATTTCATTTAGACTTGACATAAGGGTTATAGTCTCTTACTGTTCATAACCCTTTCTAGCTTTTCATAGCTCTTTCTATCATTTTACATAGCTTTGTGCATATATGCCAATTTCTATGGCATTTCTACCTTTTTCTATCACTTCTCAGGGGGTCACCCATCATTAGGCTACTCTTGCCTGAGCACGCTTAACTGAAAAGTACAGATATAAATCTGAAGCACTGATGCTAACAGGCTCTAACCCTGGTACTTTACTATCTTAGACCCATCTTATACTATCTCTCTTGGGTCTATCTTGCCTTCTAATCTCTTTATCCTTAAAATATTCTCATAAATTCTTAGTACTCAGGATTAACAACTTTAACTTTGATTACTTAGTTCCTGTTACGTGTAAGAAGTTTTTGAGTTCAGTCCCTGATACTAATAGGCTATCTAAACTAACATCATGGGTACTCTCTCTATTATGAGCTAACCAACTTGTGAAGCTTCTACACTTTAACTTTATCTTTGGTATTCGTCCTTCCAAAGAAATACTATACTTATGGCTCAATACTTTCTTTCTCTAGGATAGGTCTACTGCGACCCTTGGGATCTATTGCGATCAACCGTAAGCCTCTTCAGGATCTAACTATGACCCTAGAATTCTATTTTCTGTGAGCCATACTAGGATCTAACTGTAATCCTCTAGAATCTACTGCGATTCTATTTTACTGTATTCTCATCTCTAGAAGATCTAAACCAATAAATAAAGTTACAAGGTTAGTCACTTCCACATAGTTGTTAACTCAACAGATAATTCCCCAAAAATGATCACAAAAGCTAATATTATCTATCGGGACTTTACTCATTTCCTTTATCACTCAGAAATTTCTCATATCATTCTCATCTTTTATAACTTTACTATATCCATTACTGCAGAGAGCTACACAGGCTCTACCATGCACATATCTATCATCATCTATTCATCTCATTAGATGGACCTTACTCTATTTGAGTTATATTGTCCCATCTCTTAGTTTTATTTTAAAATCAATCTTACTCTATTTCAAGAGCAATCTAGCTCTATTGCAAAAACATTAACTTATATTACTTAGAAACTGCTCCTTCTTAGAGCCGCATCATCTTTTATAACTGCATCTTATTTCCTTTCATATTCATAGCACATCATTCATATATATTATCCCTACTGAAGGGATATGTCCTGAGTACTATAATCATTTATCTATAAATTCACTATTGATTTTCATCTTTAATCTCATTATCTATCCCATTAACTATCATTGTCTGATCATAAATTCTTATTCTATTCTTTAGGAATTAACTGGGTAACTATTTTGTTTATCACTTTTATATTGATTTATTATCATCAGGTTAAATTATTTAATTGCATATCGTAGGATATGGGAACAATAAATTTTTCAAAACTTTCTCATCATATCTACTCTACCCTGCATGTAACGTAAAGGGGAATATTCATTCATTATAGCATACTCAACATGCATAATATTCAAGGAGATGCAATCATTTAAGCATTCTCTAACATGCGTGTCATCATATGACAACTGCAAAGAGATACAACTTCTCATCATAACTTATGGCAACATAAGCCATATAACTATTACTTAGTTTGCTTAACCATCCCTTATACTTACATTGCAATTAAACAATTAACTAGGTAGACTTTAAAGTATTCTATCCCTTAATCACCTTAATCACTAGGTCCTGATCATTTATTCAGGATCCTGAATCATTTACTTGTTTCACTTAGGCTACCACATCACCCTCTTACTATTGTATAGACTCAACCCTTCTTTACTCTTTCTTACATAGGAATAGGGGAGTCACTTTATCTTTGAATACGTGGCTATCTTACTAGGCCATATTCATTCTTATCGTAATGTCATATCCTGAATTTTCCCTATCTGTATAATAATGATAGTGGAAAGAGGTTTAGAAAGGATTATGACAAAGATCAGAAGAAATAATAAAGGTTAGATAAGTCTTAAAGAAAGAGAAGGACCTAAACGCAAATTGGAAAAGGTTAAAGGCCAAAAGTTAAAGTAGAAATAAATGTTGGGCCAAAAGTGGTAATTTCCAAAAGTTTGGGATCTAAATGTAATTAAGCAAAAAGTCAGGGACATAAATGTAATTATGGAAAAGTCCAGCCAGAAAAGGTTTAGAACTGCCTGTAAGTATTTCAGTCCCACATTCCATCAGTAAATAGAGGGAGTCATGCTGGGTAATCTTGCATGATACATAAATTTTATTAGGGCTCCAGATAGTAGAAAATTATTTGATAGTCTAAAAGTTATCTGAAGTTTTATCAGATTCTATGGACATCAGATATATGTAGGGAAATTACAAGAAAGTGTGCCCTAAAGTGTCAGATGTTATGAATCTGACAGAACTCCGGAAGAAGTTGTGTATAAAAAGTTATTTACATATTAATGAATTTTGACGGGAGTTTGATAACACCCGTGATCCGATAATGGAACTTATCGGTATGTGAGCCTAGATAAAATGAGACTAGATGACCTCACATATAGGCCCATGATGACGCCAAGAAGGGCCCAAAACCCAGGGTACCAGTCCATCAGTAGAAGGGGCTAGTGTCCAGGAAAAGTGCAAAATTATGAAAATGCCCCTGAATGCCCAGATTGTACTAGTGATGGATGAAGGGCATTTTAGTCACCTGGGACAGGCTAAAAATGTGGCACATGGTATAAATATGATTAGTTGAGCCCAGATACACCCTGAGGTAGTATAAAAAGGGGTAAAATGACGATTATGCCCTTAGGGTCAATAAAGTGTAAGAAAGGCACCAAGGGTATTTTGGTCATTTCCCAAGGAATGGATGGCAGATAAATACTCAGTATAACCATTTCAAGGGTATGAGAAGCCTAGACATTGATTTCCAGGAAATAATACATATCCTGGTATATTATAGAAAAATTCGGAACAGAAAATAGTCTGGTTGTTGTGAAACTGCTCCGATCGGTACCGTATTGGACTACAACTTTTCTAGAAGCTTCTTGGAATGGTGAGCACACCACATAACCCCTTGAGGTGTCCCTTGAGCTGTCCCACATGATGTCATAATTATTCTTTTATGAAAAAGTAAAATCCAAGATTAAATGTGAGCCTTTAGATTAAATAGTAACCAAATCAATTTGGCCATTGATTTTTCTTGGATTTTGGCTATAAATACCCCTCCATTCTGCAGCCAAACCGTAAGCTCATGGACCCTTGGGGAAACTCTTGCAAAATGAAAACTCAAGCCAAGACAAAGAAGATTCAAGGTTCCAAAGTTCAAGTAAGCTAGATATTAAAGGTAAGCAATCTCTCCTAGCTTATTTTCCTTTGATTTAGGAGCTTGAACTTAGGGTTTTGATGCGAGAAAAGTTGAGTTTTCTCTAAGGGGTGGTGCTGCCCAAAGACCTTAAAGGGAAGGGGAAAGAAGAAATTAAAGTTAGAACCATATGATTGAAGCTTAAAAAAGCTAGTTAAGTGGTTGGTTGTTGAATCAAATTGATATTCTTGACTTTGCCATGATGTGCCCTGTTTGGTATGCACTGTTCATGAGGGAAGGAAATTGAATTTCAATGATTTAATGCTTCCATTGAGTTTGTATGATGATTTTGTGTAGGATTGGAAAGGTTTTGAACCTTGGAAACATTAAAATCTCAAGGTTGTAGTCTTTGATATTCCTTATGGTTACTGTTCACTCACATGAATAGTGATTGAAATTTCATGATTTTGATGGTTCCAATGGTTTTAAAATGAAAAGTTGTGTGGGGTAAAGTGGAGAAACAAGTATGGGAAGCATTAGAATCAAAATGAGAATTTTTGAAAGAATTGTATGCTTATGTTCAGTTATGTACAGCAGGCCATGAAGGAGCTGGAATTTCATGATTCTAAGCTCATAAATGGATTCCAAATATGAAATTGTATAGGGTAAAGTCAAGACATCAATTGGTTCAAGAGCCAAGTGGATTAGTAAAAATTAGAGAAAGTTATGACAATAATGAGTGTAACAAAGTTAGTCTTGAACATGGTTAGAGTTCATGAGTCCTAATGAGTTATGTGATGAATATGAATATGTTTATGACCATAAAACATCCAAGAAAATGTTGGGAAGTGATGGACATAAAGGCTTCATGGTTGGAAAGCTAGGGAGCAAGGGCTAAAGGTCAAGAGAAAAGCTTAAGTGCAAGGTAGTGAACTTTCCTCTTTATGTGCCTGATGTGGTATGCTTATGTGTTGATATGTATATGTTATTTGAATAATGTTGTGACATGATAAATGATGTTGAATGTATTGTGAATAACATGTTTCCATGGCCATGCACTTTATGTAAAAGTATATAGCATGATGGCATGTCACTAATCAAAGAAAGTTAATGAAATTACATATCATGCATTAGCATCCATCTTGCATATTTAAGTGGTAATGTTTGCTACTGAGATTCCCTAGAATCTCACTCTTCCATAACCAACCAATTTAGGTCAAGCATGATGGATAATGTATGCATGGAGAAGAGTTAAAGCATGGAAGAAGAAAAGTGAAGTATTTAAGATGTTAGAATATGCTATACACTTTTCATGTATGTCAAAGCCATGTAAAGTATCTATTTATGTGATGAGATTGTATGAAACAATTATTGTATAACCCCATGATGTATATAAATTCAGAAAAAGCAAAAGAGATGATTTATGTATGCTGGAACAATTATGGAAAGTGAAAGAAAGGAAACTGAAATGGTAAAAACTAGGTCCTGAAGAAGTTTTGTTGTGGCTTCAGTCTGACCTAGCAAATAAAGGAATTAATTCAAGAAATTTTATGATCATGTAGTACACATCTAGAGCTTTAAATGCATAGGTAGAACGTTTTACTTGGATGTGTATATCAAGAGAAATGAATTTCCAAAATAAGGGACCAGAAACTATTTCCAGAGTTTTTTACCAAATGAACAGTAAACTTCAACGAATAAACTGTATCAATTGGCTAATCATTTGGTATAGAAATTATTATTCCCTTAACTTTAAAGATATTATTATGCTATGTATAGGCTCTGACTTATGAGAAGAAGGGACCTTAGAGACAAGGCTATGACCTGGAAGGAAAGGCTACACGTTAGGTAGTAGACTTACCTACTTGTATGCTTATATTGCTTGGATGTTTTATGTGATGTTTACTTACCTTGAAAATGTGAAGCATGTATGATTAAGCAATACTTGTTTTCTTATGCTATAGCCATATGTTATAATTAAGGAACATGGAAGCATGTAAGTTATCATTATGCAAGCATGATCATTAAGTGCACACATAGTAACATCAAGCATATAATTGCATATATGGTTTGGTTTCCGTTTGCTACTAAGATTTCCCCAGAAATCTCACCCTTGGATATCAATCCAATTACAGCAGGTATTCTCAAGATGGAGGAGATGAAGATGCATGAAGAATTGTTTAGCATGATTGATATGTGATTGATGTATGAATGTAATGTTAATTGCTAGAATTTACCACTATGAACAGTAGCTTGTGAAGAGGCTATGACATTTGAGCTATAATTATAAATAGTAAATGGTTGAATAAAAGTATGATATTTTACCAGAAGATATTAGACATGCCAAGCTTCGATTTGATATATAGAACATATTATTTGGATGTCTACACATAAAGATATGATTTATCAAAGTTGGGACTAGAAATGTTGGAATTAGGGACAGGATGCTGGTGAAACAGTAAACTTTGAGCGTTGGCCGATGTTAACTTGGTCAAGACGTGGTCAATGAATTATTTTTCCATGAAAGATCATTCAGTTAGCTTCCTGTAGCAATTTGAACCACTTCATTTTGATTTTTATAGAATTAGTTATAATTTTTTGGAAGTCATGTCACTTCTCTGGAATTTGCACAGTGAACAGTACTCGCTAGAGTAAAATTCCAACTTGTGTAATTTGACATCAATGACCTTAAAAGTGGTTCCAAATGCTACTGTTTGGTCCATAAGATGTAAAAAATTAGGATGCTATATTTTTGTATCAGATCATAAGATTTTGGTATAGAATCAAGAGCATTCTTGTACAGAGCAAAGGGTTATAGATCATAGCATAAGATTCTGGCAAAGAACGAAAGGTTCTGGCTCAGTGATGCTCTGGTGTAGTCAGAAATTTAAACTAAAAAGGTTCCCTCCCTAGTATGAGATATGGGGATGGTGTTCACTACTTAGAGAATGTTTCAGATAAGAGACAGTGACACCTAGATAGATAAAATAATACCCCATACCTTACAAGGAAATGACTACGATAGACTAGTCTTAGTCAGCCATTACTGCCGAGGTCTCATATTTCTTAGCATGATATGGTTGAACTAAACAAGATAATGTCTGGGGAGCATTTTACTCTATTGATAGAGACAAAAGCTGACTAGTCTCAGGTTAAGGGAAACTACAATAGCAGCTTGAGGCTAGACGTTATAATGACGATGATAATGAAGATACCAACCTCATTGAAGTTCATCAACTAGAGGATTGGTATAAAGTGTGGTCAAGCCAGATAGTACAAAGTACTGAGATATGAAAGATTAATTTAAGATAATGTTCATAAGTAGATCCTCTATATGAGTAGATCTATATTACCAAACCATTTGTTCAGCTAGTATTTTTTGAACAAAAAGTTAGAACGAAATTTGTCTAGGAATGATCCTAGCATATGGCCTAGAGTTAGAGAAAAGATGGTTAATAGGTAGAAGAAGTTAAGAGATACAAAAGTACTCCATAGAGATAGATATTGATCCGCTCACTTGAGAAGTTAATTCATAGATTGAATTCCATTATAACGGATTTTTCTCAAGTAGCTACAAAAGTTCAACAGAGCGGTATATGTAAGATAAGAAAAAGAAGTTTATGATGTCTAGAGAGAGAAAGGTAGCCACACTTTCAAAGATAAAGTGACTCTCCTATTTCCTATGTAAGAAAGAGTAAAGAAGGGTTGAGTCTATACGCTAGTAAGAGGGTAACGTGGTAGCCTAAGTAAAATAAGTAAATGATTCAGCTTCCTGAAAAGATGATCAGGACTCGTTAGTTAATGTAATAAGAGAATAAAATGCTTTAAGGTTTATCTAGTTTATTGTTCAATTGCAGTGTACGTATGATGGATGGTTGTGCAAATTTGTGTGAAGATGATATGGCCTATATTGCCATGAGTTATGATGAATAATTGCATCTCCTTGCAGTTGTCATATGATGACACGCATGTTAGAGTATACTATGAATACTCCCCTCATGCAATACATGTAGGGTAGAGTTTATGGTGAGAAAGTTATATTGTTCCCATACCATACGACTTACAATAAGAATGTACCTAGGTTGATAGAAAGTCTCAGTAAGTAGGACAATTGTTACAGTATGATTGGGGTTACTTAGGTATTTCTACAAACTTGTGAATACAGTACTCAGAGCCATTTCTTATGTTAGGGTTACAGCAAGTACCAAGAAGGTGGTAATGTTAGAATCCTATCAAAATAAATGGTATACAGAAAGAGCAAAAGATAACAGTAAAGAGATTGTTTTCATATCACTCTTCATATAAGAGTTGGATATGAAACAGATGGCTCTTAAATAAAGTTAGATCCAAATGAGTTCAGATTACTCTTCAGACAAGAGTTAGATTTGATACAGATTGCTCGTAGTTATAGCATAATTACTCGCAGTTAGAGCACATATTTAAATGAGAAGTTATGATTAGGCTATGGCAACTGAATGTAGTAGCAGGTGGTTAGACCATAATTGGTAAGCCACAAGAGGGTAAGAAAGATGAGAAGGAACTCCTAAGTAATAGGGAAAATACGTAAAGTCTTGGTAAATAATATGGGCTACTGAACGTATTTTAAATTTTTATTGAGTTATCAACAATTGGAAGTAGTTAACCTTATAACTTAGTATGTTGGTTTGGGATCTTTCAGAGATCATGATATAGTACAACAGAATCATAGAGGATTATGGAGGGTCGCAGTTAGATCCTAGCATATCTCAAGGGCAGTTAGATCCTAACAACTTCAGAGTCACAGTTATATTTTGAAGAGGCTTACGGTTGATCATAGTTAGATCCTGAGGTCGTAGTTAGACCTAACCTAAGGAAAGTAATGAGTCATAAAGAAATGAGAACAATACAGTATCTCTCTAGAAAGATGAGTACCAAAGACGAAGATAAGGTAAGAAGCTTCACTAGTTGATTAACTCCTCTAGAAAACTTTTTTATAATGATTTTCCTCAAATAGCTTATATTATATACAGACTGAACTTAGTTTTCCTTAAACGAAGAAGGAGTCCAAATTCAAATCTGAGTGCTGATATTCAAAAAGTTTTGTACAAGTATGCCTGAGAAAAAGAGAAGAGAACCACATATGTTTTGAGACTGGAAAAGTATGAGTAGAAAGATCCTTCAGATAAGGATAAAGAGACTAAAAGGCTAGTGAGACCCATAAAAGAGGGTCTAAGATAGAGTAAAGATATAATACAATTATATGAGAAAGGGTATAAAATGCCACAATAGTTTGGCATATATACACGAAGTTATGTAAGATAGTCAGAAAAGTTAAGAAGAGCTAAGAAAAGTCAAGAAAATATTATGAAATGAAAGGGACATTCTCCTCAGAGAAACACTTCATCAAAGTATGAATAGAGATTTAACCAAGAAATTTCGAGGACGAACTTTATTTTAAGGGGAGGAGAATTGTGATATCCCAATTTTTGGGCCTAGAAGCCTAGTATTTGCCTAAAAAAGGGATGCTACCAGGCCCTATTAAGTAAAAGTCCTAGAAGTATACAAATAATTTTTAGGGACTAAACTGTAAACAATGAGAATTCAGGGACTAAACCGTAAATAGTGAAAGTCCCTAGGGGCATTTTGGTAATTTACTAAAGGTGTTTCTTGGGAATTGAGCCACCAGAGTGCTTGGGCTTGGTTAGAAACCCAAGATGACATTCCAAGGGTCCAAAAACGTGGCCCAGTGATCATGGGAGTTTCAGTGACATTAAAATAATATTTTAGTACTTTTTTAATAAAGTAAAGTTACCCAGTTAAGGATAGAACTGGGAAAAGTGATCAGATAAAGCTTTAGACTATAAGGTGGCATGAAAGGTGTCCTCATGGGACCCACAAGGTTCCACATGGCATAATTCTATGAAAAGAAGAAAAGCTAAGGACACATGGTAGGATTCTAGGAAAAGGAGAAAAAGCAAAAGGATACGTGGCACAATCTCAGCCGTTTATTCCAGGAAAATACTCTGGAATTCTCTAGAAATACTGAATTAGCTGGTGAGGTATCCCAAGGGCCCCACCATTGTGCCACCTTGCATGTGAGGTGTCCCAAGGATGATGTCATGTTGGCGAGTCATTGAGGAGGGTGATGTCATCGTGATGATGCAGGCAAAGCTTCTTGAGGAAACTAAGCGATCTGAGCCATTCATCGTGATTCAATCTAGACCATCCATTCCACCTCCTCTCAACTATAAATAGCCCACCCCTCCTTCTATTCCCTTCATGTCCAAGCATGGCAAAAAGAAGAGAAAGAAAAGAGAAAAGAGAAAGAGAGAAAGGAAGGAAGAGAAAGAAAGGAGGAGTTCTGGTGGAGCTAGGGGCAGTCCAAGGAGCTTAAGGACTTGGTAGAGCTTAGGAATAAGGCTCAAAGCTATGAAAAGAAGGAACGTTAGATCAAAGGTTAAGAGCTAGAGGAAAGGCTACATGGCAGGTAGTAAACTTACCTGCTTGTATGTTTATATTGCTTGGATGTTTTATGTGATGTTTACTTACCTTGAAAATATGAAGCATGTATGATTAAGTAATGCTCTGTTTCTTTTATGCTATGGCTATATGTTATAATTAGGGAACATGGAAGCATGTAAGTTATCATTATGCAAGCATGATCATTAAGTGTACACATAGTAACATCAAGCATATAGTTGCATATATGGTTTCAGTTTGCTACTGAGATTTCCCCAAGTCTTCTCAAGATGGAGAAAATGAAGATGCATGAATAATTGTTTAGCATGATTGATATGTGATTGATGTATGTATGTAATGTTAATTGCTAGAATTTACCACTGTAACCTTTGAACTATAATTATAAATAGTAAATGGTAGAATAAATATATGATATTTTACCAGTAGATAGTAGACATGCCAAGGTTTGATTTGATATATAGAACGTCTTATTTGGATGTCTACACATAAAGATATGATTTATCAAAGTTGGGACTAGAAATGCTAGAATCAGGGACAAGACGCTGGAGGAACAGTAAACTTTGAGCATTGACCGATATTAACTTGGTCAAGGCGTGGTCAATGAGTTATTTTTCCCTAAAAGATCATTCAATTAGATTCTGGTAGCAATTTGAACTACTTCATTATGATTTTTCTATAATTAGTTATGATTTTTTTAAGTCAGGTCACTTCTCTGGAATTTGCACAGTGAACAGTACTCACTAGAGTAAAATTCCAGATTGTGTAATTTGACTTCATTGACCTTAAAAGTGGTTCCAAATGCTACTGTTTGGTCCCTAAGATGTAAGAAAATTAGGATGTTATATTATATTTATTAGCAATCAAGTCTTTATCCTTAAGCCATGTATTAGATCATTCTTAGGCAAGTCTCACTCTAACTTCTCATTATTCTTTTCCGTAAAGACTAGGTGCATAAAGTCTTTCGTACTATAGAACAACTCCTGATGATCATACGGAGGATCTACTTCTGAACCTCTTCTTAAACTGATCTTCTGTATCTTAGTGCTTTGTACTATTTAACTTGCCTGCACTTTGTGTTAAACCTCTAACTGATAACCTTCAGTGAGGTCAGCATCTTCAGAGTCAATTAAGACTTATTCATATCTATACATCATAGTCACATTTCAATGGGGAACATATTCACATACATGTTCAACCAACAATTATTTCATTATATCACACAAAAATTCATATTTCATGTCACCATAAAATTTGTACATACATTACATTTATATCAATTACATATTCGAGGTACATTACAACTCCTATACATCTAAGTAATTACTTTACTTTACACTTTACATATTTACATTACCCCTCATCTCCTTCTACATTCTTTTCTAGGAAATCATATACTACACATACTTCTGCACACAGAAGTGCCACTCCTATATATCAACTGGTGGATCCCTTGCCAGATACTTGCTTAGCTCTATATGCCATGTAGGGGTATATGGTAGTACTTGACTCACTACCATCTCATGCCAGTCTGCTAAAGCATAAACTTTATTTAGGTTAAGGCCCTCCTAAAACATCCTGATTTTTATACGTCTTAGGGACCAAATGGTAGCTTCTGGAACCACTTTTCAGGCTATTGAAGTCAAATTACTCAATCTAGAATTATACTCTTAGCGAGTACTGTTCAATGTGTAAATTCCAGTGGAGTAACCTGACTTTGAAAAATCATAACTAATTCTATAAAAATTGAAATGAAGTGGTTCAAATTGCTACATGAAGATAACGTAATTCTCTTTTAGGGAAAAATAACTCGTTGACCACGCCTTGACCAAGTCAACATCAATAAACATCTGAAGTTTACTGTTTATCCTGTGTTTTTCCCTGATTCCAGCACTTTGGTCCCAACATTTGCACTATCTAATCCCCAGCTTCTCTTCATGCTTCTTCAATCCTCTTCTAACATACCTGTGTGATTGGGATTACATGGAAGGGGATGAGATTTCTGGGGAAATCTTAGTAGCAAACAGAAAACATACAATGTAAGGAACTATATGCTTGATGTTACTATGTGTGTATTTAATGATCATGCTTGCATCATGATAACATACATGCTTCCATGTTATTTAATTATAGCATATGGCCATAGTATAAAAAGAAATAGAGCATTACTTAATCATACATGTCTCACATCATCAAGGTAAGAAAATATCACATAAAACATCCAAGCAATATAAGCATACAAGTAGGTAACTTTACTACCTAGCGTGTAGCCTTTCCTTCCAGGTCATAGCCTTGTCTCTAAGGTCCCTTCTTCTCATAAGTCAGAGCCTATACATAGCATAATAATATCTTTATTATTGTCCAGTATAGATTTACTTAACTCATGCTTAACTAGGGGTAATATCCTTACTCTGACATTCCCCTAACTTTTTTTCTACCTTTAGCTACCTTTATTAATAGAGATGTTTCTCTATTCTAACTATTAAGAGCAATTCTCTACTTATTAGAGTAGGGACTATATAACTTATTTACCTCATTTCTAAGCTCTGCGAAGTCTCTAAGCTCCTTGGACTGCTCCTGGCTCCACCAGAACTCCTACCTTTCTTTCTCTTCCTTCCTTTCTTTCTCTCTTTCTCTCTTATTTCTTGGCTCTTGGCTGGCATAACATGAAGGGAGAGTGGCCTATTTATAGGTGAGTGGAGGTGGAATGAATGGCTCAGATCGAATTGTGATGAATGGCACAGATCGCTTAGCTTCCTTAAGAATCTTTGCCTGTATCATCACGATGACATCATCCTCCTTGATGACTCACCAGCATGACATCATCCAATGACACCTCAGGGGGTATGTGGTGTAATTGGTGGGGCCCTTGGGACATCTCACCAGCTGACTCAGCCTCTCCAGAGAATTCTATAGCCTTTTCCTGGAATGAACGGCCGAGATTGTGCCATGTGTCCTTTTTACTTTTTCTCCTTTTTCTAATCTCACGACATGAGTCTTTAACTTTTCTTCTTTTCCTGTAACAATGCCATGTGGCACCTTGTGGGTCCCTTTTATGCCACCTCATGATTCCATATCACTTTTCCCAATTCTATCTTTGACCGGGTCACTTTACTTTATTAAAAAGCACTAAAATATTATTTTAATACCTCTTAACTCCCATAACTATTGGGCCTACGTTTTTGGGCTTTAAAATATCATCTTGGGTTTCTAACCAAGCCCAACTACTCTAGTGGCTCAGTTCCCAAGAAACACCTCTTACTTTTCCATTATGCCCATAGGGACTTTCACTATTTTCCCTGAATTTTTACTTTCTTGAAGTTTAGTCCCTGAACATCTTCTGTACAATTCTAGGACTCATGAACAATAGGGTATAGTAGCCTTCTTTTTTCAGGCTACATACTAGGCTTCTAGGCCTAAAAATTGGGATATGACATTTCTCCTCCCCGTAAAATCAATTTCATCCTCGAGATTTGAGGGTTAAACCTCGATTCATTCCTTGATGAATAGTTTCTCTTATGAGAATGTCTCTTTCCTCTCATAACATTTTCTTAACTTTCTTAGCTCTTCTAAACTTTTCTGACTATCTCACATAACTTTGTGTATTTATGCCAAACTTTTGTGGCATTTACACCATTTCATATAACTGCATTATATCTTTACGCTATCTTATACCCTATTCTTTGGGTCTTTACTAGCCTCTTCATCTCTTGATCCTTATCTGAATGATCTATCTACTCATACTTTTCCATTCTCAAAACATATGGGGTTCTCTTCTCTATTCCTCAGGCATACTTCTACAAAACTTTTTGAATACCAGCACTCAGACTTGAACTTGGACTCCTTCTTCATTTAAGGAAAACTAAGTTTAGTCTGTATATAATATAAGCTATTTGAGGAAAATCATTATAAATAGGTTTTCTAGAGAGTTAATCAACTTGTGAAGCTCCTTACCTTAACTTTGTCTTTGGTACTCACCTTTCTAGAGAGATAATGTACTATTCTCATTTCTTCATGGCACCTTACTTTCCTTAGGCTAGGTCTAACTGCAACTTTGGGATTTAACTACGATCAACCGTAAGCCTCTTTAGAATCTAACTGCGACTCTGAAGCTATTAGATCTAACTGCGACCTTTGAACCATGCTAGGATCTAACTGTCACCCTCCAGAATCCTCTGTGATTCTATTGTACTGTATCATTATCTCTGAAAGATCTCATCCAACAGACTAAGTTATAAGGTTAATTGCTTCCACTTGTTGATAACTCAATAAAATTTTTAAAATACATTCAGTAGCCTATATTATTTACCTAGACTTTACTTATTTTCCCTCTTACTCAGGAGTTCCTTCTTATATTTCTTACTTTATTGTGGCTTACCAATTATGGTCTAACCACCTGCATTGCATTCTATTGCTATAGCCTCATCATAGCTTCTTATATGTGCTCTAACTATGAGCCATTTAAACTATGCTCTAACTACGAGCAATCTGTATCAGATCTAACTCTTATCTGAAAAGTGATCTGAACTCATTTGAATCTAGCTCTATCTAAGAGCCATCTGTTTCATATCCAACTCTTATCTGAATAGTGATATGAAAACAATCTCTTTACTGTTATCTCTTACTTTTTCTGTATACCATTTATTTTGATAGTTATAACACTACCACCTTCTTGGTACTTGTTGTAACCCTAACATAAAAAATGGCCCTGAGTACTATATTCATAAGTCTGTAGAAATACCTGAGTAACTCCAATCATACTGTCACAACTGTCCCACTTACTGAGACAATATATCATCCTAGGTACATTCTTATTGCATGTAGTATGGTATGGGAGAAACATAACTTTCTTATCTCATCACAAACTCTACCCTACATGTATTGCATGAGGGGAGTATTCATAGCATACTCTAACATGTGTGTCATCATATGATAACTACAAGGAGATGTAACTTCTCATCATAACTTATGGCAACATAGCCATATTATCACATAAATTTGCTCAACCATCCATCATATGTACATTGCAATTGAGCATCCTTTCCCCTATCATATTATCTGCCAGGTCCCAAACATTCATTTAGGAACCTAAAATAACTACTCATTTAACTTAGGCTATCACATTACCCTCTTACTAGGGTATAAACTTAACCCTTCATTACCCTTTCTTACATAGGGAACAGGGGAGTCACTTTATCTTTGAAACTGTGGCTACCTTTCTCTCTCTAAACATTATAAACTTCTTTCTTTGTAACACAGAATTCAATCTATGAGCTAACTTCTTAGTCATTCAACTCTCAACTATCTCTTAACTCTTTCTTTCTATTAGTCTCAGTCTACTCTGGACTAGACTGTAGTTCCTTTGTCTTGGGAACATTAGCTTTCTATCTATTAATCATCTCATCTCTAACTATTGATTTTTTATTCAGGAAATATGAGCTAAACAAATTCTTTCATAATGTAGATCTACTCACATAGAGGATCTACTTCTGAACATTGTCTTAACTAATCTCTCATATTTCATTACTTTATACTATCTGGCTTGATTATACTTTGTACCAATCCTCTAGTTGATTAACTGCAACCAGGTTGGTACCTTTATTATCATCGCCACTGTAACGTCTTTCAGCTTCCCTTGACCTGGGACTGGTCAGCTTTTGTCTTTATCCATAGAGGAAACTGCTCCCCAGACGTTATCCTGCTTAGTCCAGCCATATCATCCTAAGAAACACGAGACCTCGGCAATAACGGCTGAGTAAGACTAACTACTTCCTTGAAGATTACACCATAAAGCTGTAAGGTATGAGGTACTGTTCTATCTATTTGGGTGTCACTATCTCTAAGTAGTGAACACCATCCCCATATTTTCTACTAGGGGAGAACCTCTTAGTTCAAATCTCTAACTATACCAGAGCATCACTGAGCCAGAACTTTGTGTTCTATGCCAGAATCTTATGCTCTATGCCAGAACCCTTTGCTCTGTACTAGAACCCTCCTGATTCTGTACCAGAACCTTATGCTCTGAGCCAGAATTCTCTGCTCATATACCAAAATGAAACACCCTCATTTTCATACGTCTTAGGGACCAAATGGTAGCATATGGAACCACTTTTAAGGCTATTGAAGTCAAATTACTCAATCTGGAATTTTACTCTTAGCGAGTACTATTCACTGTGTAAATTCTAGTGGAGTGACCTAACTTCAAAAAATTATAACTAATTCTAGAAATATTGAAATGAAGTGGTTCAAATTGCTACACGAAGCTAACATAAAGTTCTTTCAGGGAAAAATAACTCGTTGACCACGCCTTGACGAAGTCAACATTAACAAACATCTGAAATTTATGTTTATCTTGCATTTTTCCCTGATTCCAGCACTTTGGTCCTAACATTTGCACTATCCAATCCCCAACTTCTCTTCATACTTCTTCAATCCTCTTCTAACATACCTATAGGATTGGGATTACATGGAAGGGGATGAGATTTCTGGGGAAATCTCAGTAGCAAACAGAAATCATACAGTGTATGCAACTATATGCTTGATATTACTATATGTGTACTTAATGATCATGCTTGCATCATGATAACATACATGCTTCCATGTTACTTAATTATAACATATGGCTATAGTATAAAAAGAAATAGAGCATTACTCAATCATACATGCCTCACATCATCAAGGTAAGAAAACATCACATAAAACATCCAAGCAATATAAGCATACAAGTAGGTAACTTTACTACCTGGCGTGTAGCCTTTCCTTCCAGCTCTTAGCCTTGTCTCTAAGGTCCCTTCTTCTCATAAGTCAGAGCCTATACATAGCATAATAATATATTTATTATTATCTAGTATAGCTTTACTTAACTCATGCTTAACTAGGGGTAACATCCTTACTCTCACATTCCCCTAACTTTCTTTCTACCTTTAGCTACCTTTATTAATAGAGATATTTCTCTATTCTAACTATTAAGAGCAATCCTCTACTTATTAGAGCAGGGACTAGATAACTTTCTTAACTCATTCCGAAACTCTGCTATAACATCCTTAGTTTTATACATCTTAAGGACCAATCAGTAGCATTTAGAACCATTTACAAGACCTTCAAAGTCCATTAGCCAAATCTGGAATTTTACTCTTTATCGGGTTACTGTTCATATAACATTCCAGATTATGCAATGAACTTTGAAAAATCATAATTAATTCTAGAAAAATAGAAATCTAGTGGTTCAAAAATCTACGTGAAGTTAACATCTTGCAATTTAAGGAAAAAATAATTTCTAGACCAAATGATTATCCAATTAATACAGTTTATTCGTTAAATTTTACTATTCATTTGGTCAAAAACTCTGGAAACAGATTCTGGTCCCTTACTTTGGAAATTCATTTCTCTTGATATACACATCCAAATGACACGTTATATGTATGAATTTAAAGCTCTGGATGTGTGCTACATGCTCATAAAATTTTGTGAACTAATTCCTTCATTTGCTAGGTCATACTGAAGCCACAACAAAACTGCTTCAGGACCTAAGTTTTTACCATTTCAGTTTCTTTTCTTTCATTCCCAATAATTGTTTCAGCATGAACAAGCCATCAAATAAGCCTCTCAACATTCATATACATCATGTACATATGTCATAAGTATTACAATAGTTTCATCATGTAACATCCTTATATTTATACATCTTAGGGACCATTCAGTAGCACTTAAACCACTTTCAGGGTCATTGAAGTCTAAATACTTAATCTGAAATTTTATTCATATCGAGTACTGTTCACTGTGGCAAATTCCAGATGAGTGACCTGATTTTGAAAATTTATAACTAATTCTATAAAAATTAAAATGAAGTGGTTCAAATTGCTACATGAAGCTAACTCAAATATATTTCAGGGAAAAATCATTGGTTGACCAATCCTTGACAAATTTCACGTGGGTCAACGTTTCAATCTTACTGTTCATCCAATGACTTTCTCCTGAATCCAGCATTCTGGTCCCAACTTTAACAATTTATATCTTTTCGTGTATACATCCAAATTAGACATTCTATATATCAAATTAAATCTTAGTATGTCTACTTTTTACCCTAAAAATTTCGTACATTAATTCAATCATTTACTATTTTTAATGATTTATCAAACATGAATGGGTCTTCACGAGTTACTGTTCACGGAGCCTATTTTCAGCATTTAGTCTTTACATACTCAAGCATACAGCTAACACATATCAGTCATACAGGCCAGATAACAATTAATATCAAATAATCAACTGTTATAAATTAGTGCATGATTAACTCCCTCATATTTTATTACATCCTTTTCTATCTAACAACCGGCAGCATAACTGCTACAATTCTTCTTTAGAAAGTAACCGATGTTGTACCGATTCGGTAATTCCCTTATGCGAACTACCATTCTACGTAGTACCCAGGAAAGACTGGATGAACCTGCTGGGTCCACTCACTTCCAGCCTCCTTAGACAGCACTACGTACACAGTACGTATCAGTTCCTTTCTTTGTTCCGTCTTCGTTGTCAGAATTTCGGCAGCCTACCGGCATCTCTTAAGATTTCCAAATTTTATGTTGACAGAACCTCCCCTATAATGTTATGTTTGGGAATGAGATTCAAAAGAATCCCAGTAACAACAATCATAACAAAATATGTAATGTAAAATGACGGTGCTTGCTTGTGACTGTGTACAGATAAGTATGCTACATGCTTCCATATTCAATAACATATGATCATAGCATTGGAATAGAGCTTCAAGCATAACATATAGGACAACAATCAACCAAACAAAACAACACATCACAAAGACATTACATAAGAGCTAGGATTAGTTGTTACCTCAAAAGTAGAGCTTCAGAACTTCCTTACTACTTCTAACTCCACCATAACTTCCTTTCTTTCTTTCTTTCTCCTTCTCTCTCTTCTTTCTCTCTCTTTTCTTGCCAAAAACGTGGGATGCATAAAATGGGAGGGGAAGGGGGTATTTATAGCTTTAATGGATGGCATTCTTGTAATTTTGAAGCCATCTGAACATGTGGTCCTGGTTTTTCCTGGAATTTCCTATTTTCTTTAATTCTTTTTACTGCATCACCCTGGACACCTCATGGGACACCTCATAGGACACCTCACCACCCATATTCTTCATGTGACGAAATTTGGAGGTTCTGGAAGCTTTCCGGTCCAACCTGGTACCGGCCTGGTCCATCGCCTCGAAAAACGTGCCGTTTTCAGAATATGATGTTTCTGAAGATCCTTTTTATGTCTACTGACCTCACATTTAGTATCTAGACCCTTTATATCATTAACTTTTTAATACTGGGTCCAGACTCAATTACAGATCACCTGCGAAATGACCAAAATGCCCTTGGTGCCCTATCTTGTCCTATTTTAATCCCTAAGGGCAAAATCGTCATTTCACACCTTTCTGGAGCCGGTCAAAGCTTATACTGGCTCTAGTCAACCTTATTTAGACATGTCTTGACCTCTGGGTCTGTCCAAAATGACCAGAATACCCTATATTCATCTGCTACCATTTTTGTACAACATAGGGGCATTTTCGTAATTTCGCACTTTTCTGGGGTTCTGCTGGACACTGGCCCACCTATCAGTCCAAGAGTCTTATTGGGCCTCTAATGGCGCCATTTTCGGGCTTCCTGGTTCCATTACCTGTATGGCACGCATTACGAGGAATCTTCCTTTAACACAATTCATTGAATATTTTAACTATTATTTACCGAGTATATACCTTTTCCGGACACCGGCTCTTTTTCCCAGATATAGTGTCCTACTGTGTTCAGGCATCCTTGGGGGTTATAACGGTCATCTGACCGAAGTCATCCGATCGCATTCAGCCTCTTTAAAAATACCGATAAATCTCCTACCCAGATCCCCAGAGGCCTCACACTCCGTCTGGATTTTTTTATTTTGTGAATAACTTTTCCTACAGACCTCCTATCGGTATCCTGTCAGTTTCCCGACATCCGCCCATAAAGGCGCATCATCCTGTATTTTCCCACTTATATCTGAAATCTAGGGTATCCGGTATAAATTTTTATAACTTTTGGACGATCAGTCCATTTCTGGCTATCTGGAGTCTTCAAAAATTCCGGTATTAGGCTTGGTTACCCGGCATCACCTGTCCTACCTTCTGGTAGAATCTGGGACTGTAATGCTGTCGGGCGGTGCAAATCACTTCTGGCCTATTTTCTTTAATTATACTTTAGCCCCAGGGAACTTTTCCTTCTTTATAATTAAGTCCCTTAATTTGGCTAAAATTACACTTTAAGACCCCATATTTTTGTCTTCCTTTCATCCCTAACTTTAAACTTTCCATAATTGCATTTAGGTCCCTTAATTTCCTTTCTTTTGCAATTTAATCATTTTCTTTACATAAAGGTACACATGTTTTTCCTGAAACAGAGCTCATATATTCCGTTTAATCTGTACATAGGAACCAGTACAGAAAATTAAGGATATTACATTTCTCTCCCCCTAAAAATAAATTTCGTCCCCGAAATTTACTTAGCACCTTAGTCAGTGATTAGGGTATCTATCTCTTATCTTTTATCGTGACATATTAACGGAGTTCTTTTTATATCCGCAATTCTTCATATCTTACTATGATCATCCTTTTGTCATGAATCAACTCACTCAGAGTTGAACTCCAGTTCATTCTATTACTTACCTTCTTGCTATGCATTTATCTATATATGGACTCCTCACTATACTGGACTTGTGAGTAGTGTCCATTTCTTTCATATTAAACTCTCTCGAATACTGCTATATTCGGGAGTTTCTATTAACAACTCATCATACTTTTTAGTGCAACTACTTCTTTCTCATCTGAGTATCTAGCAGAATTCTTTGAGTATCCGCACACTTTAACTCTCATTCCCATATCATCATGCATTCTTATCATCTTTAATAACTCATCATAATACAGAGAGAGGACTTATATCATTATTCTTTCTTTCAATGCTCTACTACTAAATAGGAGCACATAGGAGCATATAGGAGCACATATGAACATATAGGAGCACATACTCTAACATGCATAATGCCTGGACAACATGCTACAGGACTACATACCTGCTTACGAATACAAAGCTCTAACATCGGAGCTCAAGCATTCCTTCTCTTAATATGCATAGCTCTAACACTCGGAGCTTGCACAGCTTTATCATATAAAGCTTGCATTGCTCTAACACTCAGAGTTTTAGCATATTTAACAAACATAACATAACATAACATAACATAATGCCTGGCACTTTATGCAAGGAGTGAAAGCTCTCATTTGCTCTTTCATACGTAACGTATCATTCAAATGTCTTACCCCTTTTTAGCAGGGAGCCTCTTTATCTGTTTACAAGGCTAGCTATTATGCTACTTCATATCGTATTTCTCAATACACCTTTCTCATAACATATCTCATTTCGTATCTTTTATATCATAACATGACATATCTAGCCACATCTGGCTATATCATAGTCTATCTTTCAAATCCATTTCATTTGGACTTGACATAAGGGTTCTAGTCTCTTATTATTCATAAACCTTTTTAGCTTTTCATAGCTCTTTCTATCATCTTACATAGCTCTGTGCACATATGCCAATTTCAATGGCATTTACACACTTTTCCATCACTTCCCAGGGGTCACCCATCATTGAATTACCCTTACCTGAGCACGCTTAACTAAAATGTGCAGATAAAAATCTAAAGCACTGGTGCTTACAGGCTTTAACCCTGGTACTTTATTATCTTAGACCCATCTTATACTATCTCTTTTGGGTCTATCTGGCCTTCTAATCTCTTTATCCTCATCTAGAGGATTTACTTGTCTCTTATTTTCTGTAATCTTATCATAAGGATCTCTTCTTATATCTTACGTAATATTCCCATAAATCCTTGGGACTCAGCATTAACAGCTTTAACTTTGATCACTTAGTTCCTGATACGTGTAAGGAAATTCTGAGTTCAATCCCTGATAGTAATAAGGCTATCTGAAACTAACATCATGGGTACTCTCTCTATTATGAGTTAATCAACTTGTGAAGCTTCTATACCTTAACTTTTCCTTGGTATTTGTCCTTCCAAAGAAATACTGTACTTATGGCTCATTACTTTCTTCCTCTAGGCTTAGTCTACTGCGACCCTCGGGATCTACTGCGATCAACCGTAAGCCTCTTCAGGATCTAACTGCGACCCTGTGAGCCATACTAGGATCTAACTGCAATCCTCCAGAATCTACTGGATTCCGTTGTACTGTATTCTCATCTCTGGAAGACCTAAACCAACGGACAAAGTTACAAGGTTAGTCACTTCCACATAGTTGTTAACTCCACAAATAATTCCCCAAAAATGGTCACAGAAGCCAATATTATCTATCAAGACTTCACTCATTTCCTCTATCACTCAGGAACTTCATATACCATTCTTATCTTTATAACTTTATTACATTTAACATTGCAGGGAGCTACACAAGCTCTACCATGCACATATTTGTTGTCATCTATTTATCTCATCAGAGGGACTTTACTCTATTGTAAGAGCAATCTAACTCTATTGCAAAAACATTAACTTATATTAGTTAAAAACTGCTCTTTCTTAGAGCCATATCATCTTTTATAACTGCGTCTCATTTCCTTTCATCTATCTTATCCCTACTAAAGGGATATGTCCTAAGTATCATAATCATTTATCTATAGGCTCACTACTAATCTTCATCTTTAATCTCATTCTCTATCCCATTGACTATCATAGTCTGATCATAAATTCTCTTTCTATCTTCTGAGAATCAAATAGCAACTTTCTAGTTTAGCACTTTGCTATTGCTTCATTCTTGCTAAGTTGAATTATTTAATTGCATGTCATAGGGCATGGGAGCAACATAACTTTCTCATCTGGTATACTCTACCTAGTACGTACTGCATAAGGGGAGTATTCATTTATCATAGTATACTCAACATGCATAATATGCAAGTAGATGCAATCAATTAAGCATTCTCTAGTATGTGTATCATCACATGACAACTGCAATGAGATGCAATTTCTTATTATACCTTATGGCAACATAAGCCATGCATTATATAGTTTGCTCAATCATCCCTCATACTCACATTGCCATTAAGCAATTAACTAGGTAGACTTTAAAACATTTTGTTCCTTCATTACCTTAATCACTAGGTCCTGATTATTTATTCAGGAACCTAAATCATTTACTTGTTTCATTTAGGTTGCCACTTTACCCTCTTATTAGGGTAAAGACTCAACCCTTCTTTACTCTTTCTTACTAGGAATAGGGGAGTCACTTTATCAATGAATCTATGGCTACCTTACTAGGCCATATTTATTCTATCATATCATCCCTTATTGCCTGTAAGATTTCTATGTCTCTAGCCTGAAGGATTTATGTGTCCTTGGCCTCACAACAATCCATAACTGAGTCAGCTATTCTCTTTCAGCTAACTGAGGAAGGTTTGGCTCCTATCTTTATGCCATCTGTACTTTTACGTTTCTCCCTAATCCTCCTGGATTACTAACAGGCAAGAAAGTATCTCTTATTAAGCCTCAAGGTTCATATGAATGAACTCGATTAAGTATCCATCAAAAGAGTTCTCTTTCCTTAGCTCTAACCCTTAACTTCATACTCACCTTTCTCTAATTGAGAGGAATGCTTCTTTTAAACTTTTTGAGAAAAACTTCTCAAGTGAGCGGATAATTCTCCATCTCGTATGGAGTAACTTTTGTGCCTCTCTGTATCTCTTAACTCTTTTTGTCTATCAATCTCAGTCTACTTTTAGACTAGATTGTTATTCTTTTCTGGTCTTCCTCTATATCCTGACCAATTCAGGTCACTTGGATCTCATTCATCACTTAATATTACTATTTATGTTCTCTAGGTCAGAGCGTTAGGTTACTATCTCTTCGTGATAGAATCCCTTTGCTTTGGGAACATTAACTTTCTATCTATTAACCATCACGTCTTTAACCTTAGGCTGTGTATTAAATCATTCTTAGGCAAGTCTCATTCTAACTTCTCATTATTCTTTTCCGTAAAGACTAGCTATACAAAGTCTTTCGTACTATAGATCAACTCCTGATGATCATATGGAGGATCTACTGTTGAACATCTTCTTAAACTGATCTTTTATATCTTAGTGCTTCATACTATTTAACTTGCCTATACTCTGTGCTAAATCTCTAACTGATAGACTTCAGTGAGGTTGGCATCTTTAGTCTCATGACACTTGACTTACTATCATCTCATACTAATCCTCAAAAGTATATTAGGTTAATGCCCTCTACTGGATGTCTGTTTATCATTCCTGCTACGGCATTGAGGAACTGCATATAACTAACTGTTCTTAATCTATACTTTTGTCCATCCCTTGACCTAGACTAAGTAATTCACTTTTCACAGCTTTCTTCAGACCAATATGGTCAACACTATCTTTCTTTAATGAAGAAGGCTGGGGTTGACTAGGACTAGGAATATCCCATTGATCTTTCTCTATAAAGTCACATATTCTTGGACTTTGGGAATGGACAAGAACTATCATAGGCTCTGACTGGATGTTTGAATTAGGGGACTGTTGTATCTTAATTATCTTAAATCTATCCTCAAACTCTGGTAGAGGAGGAATAATATATGGTCTACCCATAATCCAGTACCACTACTCAGCTTCCTCAGCCGTAATCTATCATCTCGTAAGAGGGATAAAGCTTATATCAAGGTTAGAGGGCATTCCAATAAACTTATACCGTATAGAGTCACTAGACTCAACATCAACTGGTGCATATTAGGCTTTAGGCTGAATCTCTACATCACCTCCAGACTGCAGGTTTAAGTCTACAGAAACGTCTATGGGACATTCCACTGTAGATTTTCCTGACTGATCCCCTAAACTCTCATCTGGACTCTCTTCATTGTCTAAGGGATGTGGATATATATCATCTTCATATATCACTATTGGTCTGGAGTCTTCCTTATTAACTGAAGCCTCTGACTTAATCTTATGGAATCTCATATATATTCCTGCAACATTTTCTTAATTAAGCAATATTAACCATCCCATAACATACCCTAACTTGACAAAATACTTACTGTTTAGGGTTAGGGTCTGGGTATAATCTCATATCAATCCATAAATAATCTATTCAGAGCATTTCTTAAGCCAGAATCCTATGCTCTGATACCATAATGTAACATCCTTATATTTATACATCTTAGGGACCATTCAGTAGCACTTAAACCACTTTCAGGGTCATTGAAGTCTAAATACTTAATCTGGAATTTTATTCATATCGAGTACTGTTCACTGTGGCAAATTCCAGATGAGTGACCTGATTTTGAAAATTTATAACTAATTCTATAAAAATCAAAATGAAGTGGTTCAAATTGCTACATGAAGCTAACTCAAATATATTTCAGGGAAAAATCATTGGTTGACCAATCCTTGACAAATTTCACGTGGGTCAATGTTTCAATCTTACTGTTCATCCAATGACTTTCTCCTGAATCCAGCATTCTGGTCCCAATTTTAACAATTTATATCTTTTCGTGTATACATCCAAATTAGACATTCTATATATCAAATTAAATCTTAGTATGTCTACTTTTTACCCTAAAAATTTCGTACATTAATTCAATCATTTACTATTTTTAATGATTTATCAAACATATGGGTCTTCACGAGTTACTGTTCACGGAGCCTATTTTCAGCATTTAGTCTTTACATACTCAAGCATACAGCTAACACATATCAGTCATACAGGCCAGATAACAATTAATATCAAATAATCAACTGTTATAAATTAGTGCATGATTAACTCCCTCATATTTTATTACATCCTTTTCTATCTAACAACCGGCAGCATAACTGCTACAATTCTTCTTTAGAAAGTAACCGATGTTGTACCGATTCGGTAATTCCCTTATGCGAACTACCATTCTACGTAGTACCCAGGAAAGACTGGATGAACCTGCTGGGTCCACTCACTTCCAGCCTCCTTAGACAGCACTACGTACACAGTACGTATCAGTTCCTTTCTTTGTTCCGTCTTCGTTGTCAGAATTTCGGCAGCCTACCGGCGTCTCTTAAGATTTCCAAATTTTATGTTGACAGAACCTCCCCTATAATGTTATGTTTGGGAATGAGATTCAAAAGAATCCCAGTAACAACAATCATAACAAAATATGTAATGCAAAGTGACGGTGCTTGCTTGTGACTGTGTACAGATAAGTATGCTACATGCTTCCATATTCAATAACATATGATCATAGCATTGGAATAGAGCTTCAAGCATAACATATAGGACAACAATCAACCAAACAAAACAACACATCACAAAGACATTACATAAGAGCTAGGATTAGTTGTTACCTCAAAAGTAGAGCTTCAGAACTTCCTTACTACTTCTAACTCCACCAGAACTTCCTTTCTTTCTTTCTTTCTCCTTCTCTCTCTTCTTTCTCTCTCTTTTCTTGCCAAAAACGTGGGATGCATAAAATGGGAGGGGAAGGGGGTATTTATAGCTTTAATGGATGGCATTCTTGTAATTTTGAAGCCATCTGAACATGTGGTCCTGGTTTTTCCTGGAATTTCCTATTTTCTTTAATTCTTTTTACTGCATCACCCTGGACACCTCATGGGACACCTCATAGGACACCTCACCACCCATATTCTTCATGTGACGAAATTTGGAGGTTCTGGAAGCTTTCCGGTCCAACCTGGTACCGGCCTGGTCCATCGCCTCGAAAAACGTGCCGTTTTCAGAATATGATGTTTCTGAAGATCCTTTTTATGTCTACTGACCTCACATTTAGTATCTAGACCCTTTATATCATTAACTTTTTAATACTGGGTCCAGACTCAATTACAGATCACCTGCGAAATGACCAAAATGCCCTTGGTGCCCTATCTTGTCCTATTTTAATCCCTAAGGGCAAAATCGTCATTTCACACCTTTCTGGAGCCGGTCAAAGCTTATACTGGCTCTAGTCAACCTTATTTAGACATGTCTTGACCTCTGGGTCTGTCCAAAATGACCAGAATACCCTATATTCATCTGCTACCATTTTTGTACAACATAGGGGCATTTTCGTAATTTCGCACTTTTCTGGGGTTCTGCTGGACACTGGCCCACCTATCAGTCCAAGAGTCTTATTGGGCCTCTAATGGCGCCATTTTCGGGCTTCCTGGTTCCATTACCTGTATGGCACGCATTACGAGGAATCTTCCTTTAACACAATTCATTGAATATTTTAACTATTATTTACCGAGTATATACCTTTTCCGGACACCGGCTCTTTTTCCCAGATATAGTGTCCTACTGTGTTCAGGCATCCTTGGGGGTTATAACGGTCATCTGACCGAAGTCATCCGATCGCATTCAGCCTCTTTAAAAATACCGATAAATCTCCTACCCAGATCCCCAGAGGCCTCACACTCCGTCTGGATTTTTTTATTTTGTGAATAACTTTTCCTACAGACCTCCTATCGGTATCCTGTCAGTTTCCCGACATCCGCCCATAAAGGCGCATCATCCTGTATTTTCCCACTTATATCTGAAATCTAGGGTATCCGGTATAAATTTTTATAACTTTTGGACGATCAGTCCATTTCTGGCTATCTGGAGTCTTCAAAAATTCCGGTATTAGGCTTGGTTACCCGGCGTCACCTGTCCTACCTTCTGGTAGAATCTGGGACTGTAATGCTGTCGGGCGGTGCAAATCACTTCTGGCCTATTTTCTTTAATTATACTTTAGCCCCAGGGAACTTTTCCTTCTTTATAATTAAGTCCCTTAATTTGGCTAAAATTACACTTTAAGACCCCATATTTTTGTCTTCCTTTCATCCCTAACTTTAAACTTTCCATAATTGCATTTAGGTCCCTTAATTTCCTTTCTTTTGCAATTTAATCCTTTTCTTTACATAAAGGTACACATGTTTTTCCTGAAACAGAGCTCATATATTCCGTTTAATCTGTACATAGGAACCAGTACAGAAAATTAAGGATATTACACATCACATAAATACACACCTTACATGGCATTTACATACATGGACAATTTATAGTATATGCTAAAATCTCAATACTTCACTTCCTTTCTTCCATTCTTTAGCTCTTCTCCATGCATACATTTTTCTTCATGCTTGACCTAAATTTGTTGGTTATGGGAGAGTGAGATTCTAGGGAATCTCAGTAGCAAACATTACCACTTAAATATGCAAGATGGATGCTAATGCATGATATGTAATTTCATTAACTTTCTTTGATTAGTGACATGCCATCATGCTATATACTTTTACATAAAGTGCATGGCCACGGCAACATGTTATTCACAATACATTCAACATGATTTATCATGTCACAACATCATTCAAATAACATATACATGACAAAACATAAGCATACCACATTAAGCACATAAAGAGGTAAGTTCACTACCTTGCACTTAAGCTTTTCTCTTGACCTTTAGCCCTTGCTCCCTAGCTTTCCAACCATGAAGCCTTTATGTCCATCACTTCCCAACATCTTCTTGGATGTTTCATGGTCCTAAACATATTCATATTCATCACATAAATCATTAGGACTCATGAACTCCAACCATGTTCAAGACTAACTTTGTTACACTCTATTGTCATAACTTTCTCTAATTTTCACTAATCCACTTGACTCTTGAACCAATTGATGTCTTGACTTTAACCTACACAATTTCATCTTTTGAATCCATTTATGAGCTTAGAATCATGAAATTCCAGCTCCTTCATGGCCTTCTGTATAGAACTGAACATAAGCATACAATTCTTTCAAAAATTCTCATTTTGATTCTAATGCTTCCCATACTTGTTTCTCCACTTTACCCCACACAACTTTTCATTCTAAAACCATTGGAAGCATCAAAATCATGAAATTCCAATCACTGTTCATGCGAGTGAACAGTAACCATAAGGAATCTCAAAGACTACAACCTTGAGATTTTAATGTTTCCAAGGTTTAAAACCTTTCCAATCCTACACAAAATCATCATACAAACTCAATGGAAGCATTAAATCATTGAAAGTCAATTTCCTTCCCTCATGAACAGTGCAGACCGAACAGGGCACACCATGGCAAAGTCAAGAATATCAATTTTTATTCAACAACCAATCACTTAACTAGCTTGGTTAAGCTTCAATCATATGGTTCAAACTTTAATTTCTTCTTTCCCCTTTCCTTGAAGGTCTTTGGGCAGCACCACCCCTTAGAAAAAACTCAAGTTTTCTCCCATCAAAACCCTAAGTTCAAGCTACTAAATCAAAGGAAAATAAGCTAGGAGAGATTGCTTACCTTTAATCTCTAGCTTGCTTGAACTTTGGAACCTTGAATCTTCTTTGTCTTGGCTTGAGTTTTCATTTTGCAAGAGTTTCCCCAACGGTCCATGAGCTTACAATTTGGCTGCAAAATGGAGTGGTATTTATAGCCAAAATCCAACAAAAATCAATGGCCAAGATTGATTTGGTTACTATTTGATCTAAAGGCTCACATACCGATAAGTTCCATTATCGGATCACGGGTGTTATCAAACTCCTATCAAAATTCACTAATATGTGAATAACTTTTTATACATAACTTCTTCTAGGGTTCTGTTAGATCCAGGACATTTGACACTGTAGGGCATACTTTCATGTAATGCCCCCACTTATATCTGAAGTCCATGAATCTGATAAAAATTCAGATAACTTTTAGACTATCAGACAATTTTCTGCTGTCTGGAGCCCTAATAAAATTTCTGTATCATGCCAGATTACCCAGCATGACTTCCTCTATTTACTCATGGAATATGGGACTGAAATACTTACAGGCAGTTCTAAGCCTTTTCTGGCTGAACTTTTCCATAATTACATTTATGTCCCTGACTTTTTGCTTAATTACATTTAGGTCCCATAACTTTTGGAAATTACCACTTTTGGCCCAACATTTATTTCTACTTTAACTTTTGGCCTTTAATCTTTTTCAATTTGCGTTTAGGTCCTTCTCTTTCTTTAAGACTTATCCAACCTTTATTATCTCGTCTGATCTTCGTCATAATCCTTTCTAAGCCTCTTTCCACTATCAGTACTATACAGATAGGGAAAATTTAGGATATGACATATTCCATCATTTACTATTTTTCTTTACATCATGACCATCACTACTTACACTGGTCATAGAGTAACATTACACATTTACATAACATATATACCATCCAATCCCTATCTTTTCTTCATGCTTCATCATCTTCTTTCATTACCCCACATAAGCATACAATTCTTTCAAAAATTCTCATTTTGATTCTAATGCTTCCCATACTTGTTTCTACACTTTACCCCACACAACTTTTCATTCTAAAACCATTGGAACCATCAAAATCATGAAATTCCAATCATTGTTCATGCGAGTGAACAGTAACTGTAAGGAATCTCAAAGGCTACAACCTTGAGATTTTAATATTTCCAAGGTTCAAAACCTTTCCAATCGTACACAAAATCATCATATAAACTCAATGGAAGCATTAAATCATTGAAATTCCATTTCCTTACCTCATGAACAGTGCATACCGAACAGGGCACACCATGGCAAAGTCAAGAATATCAATTTGATTCAACAACCAACCACTTAACTAGCTTATTTAAGCTTCAATCACATGTTTCTAACTTTAATTTCTTCCTTCCCCTTTCATATAAGGTTTTTGGGAAGCACCTCCACTTAGAGAAAACTCAACTTTTTTCCCATGAAAACCCTAAGTTCAAGCTCCCAAATCAAAGAAAATAAGCTAGGAGAGATTACTTACCTTTAATCTCTAGCTTGCTTGAACTTTGGAACCTTGAATCTTCTTTATCTTGGCTTGAGTTTTCTTTTTGCAAGAGTTTCCCCAAGGGTCCATGAGCTTACAGTTTCGCTGCAGAATGGAGGGGTATTTATAGAAAAATCTTGGTGGAAATCAATGGCCAAGATTGATTTGGTTACTATTTGATCTAAAGGCTCACATTTAATCTTGAATTTAACTTTTTCAAAAAGGTAATTATGACATCATCATGACATCATAAAGGACAGCTCAAGGGACACTTCATGGGTTTTTGTGGTGATATTATCATGGTAGGAAACTTCTAGAAAAATTATAGTCCAATCCGGTACTGATCGGAGTAGTTTCACAGCAACCAGACTATTTTCTATTCCTAATTTTTATAATATACCAGGATATGTATTCTGTCCTGGAAATCAATGTCTAGGCTTCTCCCACCATTGACATACTTGTACTGAGCCACAACTTAATTACAGATCCCTTGGAAAATGACCAAAATACCCTTGGTATCCTTTCTTGCGCTATATTGACCCTAAAGGCATAGTTATCATTTCACCCGTCTTTGTACTGCCTCAGGGCATATACTGTAACAACCTTATTTTTAACCTCAATTATACTCCATTAGAAGTGATTGGAACCAATTACATGATCATTTGCTTTGAAAACATCCATTTCCAAAAGATTTGCTCTCGGGTACTGTTCTCTTTTACTGTTCATTTGGTAATTCCAGAACATGTACCCTACTTTAAAAATTTATAATTAATTGTAGAAAAATCAAAATAATATGGTTCCAATTTCTAATGGAAGCTATTTCATAAATATTTGAGGAAAAATATGAAATTGAGGTTATCTTCTTCACACGAAATCAGTTTATCGGATAAAAATCACTGTTCATTTGGTAAAATCTAGAAGTTCCAGTTTCTTTGCCTTAACTTTAAAAATTCATTTATCTTTGGTTACTTATACAAATGAACTGTGTTACCTATGGAATTAAAGCTCTAGACGTCCTCTCTAAGCTCAACAAATTTCATATAAAAAGACATTCATTTGATATATGAAACCATTGCGTGAACGTCACTGCCTCTCAGCACTCGTTTTATCTCAATTTCAGGTCTTACTGCCCACTTTGGAAAATCATAATAATTTGGATACTTATCCAAATGAGGCATTCTTGGTGTCCATTTAAATCTCTGTATCTTAAATTTAATCATACCATGTTTCAGACTAAAACTCATTTATTTAAATATCATCACATCACCACAGCCTCAAAATAGAATTACAGAATCATACACTATTCAACCATACATGCTATCATATGCTTCCATAAAGTCAAATAACTCATGTGACCTATTATACAACCTCATTCATCCATGTTAACCCTTTTTCCATGTGAAGTTCCAATACCTATAACAAGATTATGCATATGCAAGGAATGAGATTTCATAGAAATCCCAATAGCAAGTTACACAAACTATAATATCATGCATGAATAATTGAATGCTTAACATATTATCATGTGATGGGAGCTACTTTATAATGGTACATAAGCAAACTCTAACATGCATATTGTCATGACATAACTTGAAAGGAGTTGCAATCATTCATACTTCATCATAACATGATGACATAAGTTTAAGCTCAACCAAACACCAAAATCAACAAGCAAGCAAAACAATTAAACAAACATGAGTTATAGTTAGGTATCCTTGCTACCTCTTAGCTATATTGGCTAAGACCTTCTTGAAGTGCTTTCCTTTCTTCACAAATGTCAAAACCTAGCCATTACAACATAATATCAAGTCACAACTCAAGTTGAAACCAAATCCAAGACTAGGTTTTCACTAGCTCCCATTCTTTCTCTACTTTATGTTTCTTACTTCCATCTTTCCAAAATAAATTCCCATGGTACATTTCCACCTAATTTTTCATTTAGAATCGAAATATGAAATCAGAATTTTAACAATCAAAACACTTCAGTTGCTACAGTACCAAACCGAACTGAAGGTCCCTTTTTCCCAAAAATTCACATTTTGATTCCAATGCTTCCAATACTTGTTCTCCTACTTTATCCCCACACAATTTTCCATTTTAAACTCATTGGAAGCATCAAAATCATGAAATTCCATCATATAAACAGTACCACATACAGTACCAGCAAGAACACAAAACCTTAAATCCAAACATACTTGAATTCTCAAGCTTATACCACTTGATTCTAGCTTGTTTAAGCTTGTCTAAACTATCCATGACATAAAACTCATATTTTAACCATATATGAGCAGCACTTCCAGCAGAAAGCATAAGGGAAATATAGCATGAAAACCCCTTAAAACCATGAGCTAACTTGCTAGAACAAAGCTCAAGATCAAGGGAGATGATTACCTTGCTTCTTGCTTCAAGTTGTGTGCTTCTTTCTTGGTTGAGTGAAAATTTTGCAAGAGTTTCCATATGGTTCTCAAGGCTGCCACACATGGTCTTAAATGAGGGGGTATTTATAGAGAAATTTGGGTCGAAATGGATGGCCAAGATTGATTTGGTTACTATTTGATCTAAAGGCTCATATTTAATCTTGGATTTAACTTTTTCTAACAAGAATAATTATGACATCATGTGGGACAGCTCATGGGACACCTAAGAGGGTTAGGTGGCGTGCTGCCCATGTAAAGAAGGTTCTGGAAAAATTCCAGTCCAATCCAGTACCGATCGGAGCAGTTTCACAACAACCGGACTGTTTTCTGTTCTGATTTTTTTTATAATATACCAAGATATGTATTATATCCTGGAAATCAATATCTAGGCTTCTCATCCCATTGAAAATGATATACTAAATATTTATCTGCCATCCATTCCTTGGAAAATGACCAAAATACCCTTGGTGTCCTTTCTTACACTGTATTGACCCTAAGGGCATAATCATCATTTTACCCCACTTTATACTGCCTCAGGGTGTATCTAGGCTCAACTAATCGTATTTATACCATGTGCCACAATTTTAGCCTATCCCAGGTGACCAAAATGCCCTTCATCCATCTCTGGTACAATCTGGGCATCCAGGGACATTTTCGTAATTTCGCACTTTTTCTGTACACTGGCCCCTTCTACTGATGGACTGCTACCCTGAGTTTTGGGCCCTTCTTGGCATCATCATGGACCTATATATGAGATTATCTGATCTCATTCTATCTAGGCTTACATACCGATAAGTTCCATTATCGGATCACGGGTGTTATCAAAGTCCCGTCAAAATTCACTAATATGTGAATAACTTTTTATACAAAACTTCTTCCGGAGTTCTGTCAGATCCAAGACATCTGACAGTGTAGGGCACACTTTCCTGTAATTCCCTCACTTATATCTAATGTCCATGGAATCTGATAAAAATTCAGATAACTTTTAGACTATCAGATAATTTTCTGCTATTTGAGTCTTAATAAAATTTCTGTATCATGCCAGATTACCCAACATGACTTCCTCTATTTACTGATGGAATGTGGGACTGAAAAACTTCTGGGCAGTTATAACCCTTTTTGGGCTGATCTTTCTATAATTACAGTTTTGCCCTGAAACTTTTCTCTTAATTACATTTATGTCACTTAACTTTTAAAAATTACCACTTTTGGCCCAACATTTATTTCTACTTTAACTTTTGGCCTTTAACCTTTTCCAATTTTCGTTTAGGTCCTTCTCTTTCTTCAATACTTATCTAACCTTTATTATTTCTTTTGATCTTTGTCATAATCCTTTCCAAACCTCTTTCCACTATCAGTATTATACAGATATGGAAAAATTTAGGATATGACATTTCTACCCCCTTAAAATAATTTTCGTCCTCAAAATTTACTTAGCACCTTAGTCAGTAATCTTGGATAGATATCCTTGTTTTCTTTTTGACTAAGGATTAGTGTATCTATCTCTTATCTTTTATCTTGACATCTTTGCGGAGTACTTTTCATATCCGCACTTCTTCATATCTTTACTTTGATCATTCTTCTATTCTGAATCAACTCACTCAGAGTTAGACTCCAGCTCATTCTATTACTTTCTTGCTACGCATCTATCTAGATATGGACTTCTCACCATACTAGACTTGTGAGTATTGTCTATTTCTTTCATATCAAACTCCTTCGAATATTACTATATTCTGGAGTTTCTATTAACAACTCATCATACTTTTTGGTGCAATCACTTCTTTCTCATCTGAGTATCTAGCGGAATTCTCTGAATATCCACACACTTTAACTCTCATTCTCAAATCATCATACATTCTTATCATCATTAAAAACTCATCATAATATAGAGAGAGGACTTATATCATTATTCATTCTTTCATTGCTCTACTGCTAAGTAGGAGCACATAGGAGCATATAGAAGCATATAGGAGCACATACTCTAACATGCATAATGCCTGGCCAGCATATTGCAGGACTGTATACCTGCCCACGAATGCAAAGCTCTAACATCGGAGCTCAAGTATTCCTTCTCTTAATATGCATAGCTCTAACATTCAGAGCTTGCACTGCTCTAACATTCGAAGCTTTAGCATATTCTGTAAACATCACATAATATAATGTAACATAAGGCCTGGCATTCTATGCAAGGAGTGGAAGCTCTCAAAGCTCTCATTTGCTCTTTCACATGTAGCTCATCATTCAAACATCTTATCTTTTCTTGAACAGAAGCCTCTCTATCTGTTTACAAAGCTAGCTATACAGCCGCTTCTTAAGGCATATCTTCTCATTTATATCTTTCATGACATAAAATGGCATATCTGGTCAAATATGGCTATATCATAGTTCATCTTTCAAATCCATTTCATTTGGACTTGACATAAGGGTTCTAGTCTCTTACTGGTCATAACCCTTTCTAGCTTTTCATAGCTCTTTCTATCATTTTACATAGCTTTGTGCATATATGCCAATTTCTTGTGGCATTCACATTTTATTTCATCACTTCCCAGTGGGTCACCCATCATTGGACTACCCTTGCCTGAGCACGCTTAACTAAAATGTGCAGATAAAAATCTAAAGTATTGGTGCTTACAGGCTCTAACCCTGGTACTTTACTATCTTAGACCTATCTTATACTATCTCTTTTGGATCTGTCTGACCTTCTAATCTCTTTATCCTCATCTGGAGGATCTACTTACCTTTATTTTTAGTCTTTGTAATATCATCGTAAGGATCTCGTTATTCTCATTTGACCCTTTCTCATATCTTATAAAACATTCTCACAAATCCTTGTAACTCAGGATTAATAGCTTTAGCTTTTATCACTTAGTTCCTGATACGTGTAAGGAGATTATGAGTTCAGTCCCTAATAGTAATAAGGCTATCTGAAACTAGCATCATGGGTACTCTCTCTGTTATGAGTTAATCAACTTGTGAAGCTTTTATACCTTAACTTTTCCTTGGTATTCGTCCTTCCAAAGAAATACTGTACTTATGGCTCATTACTTTCTTGCTCTCGGCTTGGTCTACTGTGACCCTCGGGATCTACTGCGATCAACCGTAAGCCTTTTAGGATCTAACTGTGACCCTGTGAGCCATACTAGGATCTAACTACAATCCTCTGGAATCTACTGGATTTCGTTGTACTGTATTCTCATCTCTGGAAGACCTAAACCAATGGACAAAGTTACAAGGTTAGTCACTTCCACATAGTTGTTAACTCCACGGATAATTCCCTAAAAATGATCATAGAAGCCAATATTATCTATTAGGACTTGACTCATTTCCTCTATCACTCAGGAACTTCATATACCATTCTCATTTTTATAACTTTATTACATTTAACATTGCAGGGAGCTATACAAGCTCTACCATGCCCATATCTGTCATCATCTATTTATCTTATTAGAGGGACTTTACTCTATTGCAAAAATATTAACTTATATTACTTAAAAACTGCTATTTCTTAGAGCCGTATCATCTTTAATAACTGCGTCTCATTTCCTTTCACCTATCTTATCCCTACTGAAGGGATATGTCTTAAGTATAATAATCATTTATCTATAGACTCACTACTAATCTTCATCTTTAATCTCATTCTCTATCCCATTGACTATCATAGTCTAATCATAAATTCTCTTTCTATCTTCTGAGAATCAAGTAGCTAACTTTCTAGTTTAGCACTTTGCTATTGCTTCATTCTTTCTAAGTTGAATTATTTAATTGCATGTCATAGGGCATGGGAGCAACATAACTTTCTCATCTGGTATATTCTACCCAGTACGTATTGCATAAGGGGAGTATTCATTTATCATAGTATACTCAACATGCATAATATGCAAGTAGATGCAATCAATTAAGCATTCTCTAGTATGTGTGTCATCACATGACAACTGCAATGAGATGCAATTTCTTATTATAACTTATGGCAACATAAGCCATACATTATTACATAGTTTGCTCAACTATCCCTCATACTCATATTGCCATTAAGCAATTAACTAGGTAGACTTTAAAACATTTTGTCCCTTTATCACCTTAACTGCTAGCTCTTGATCATCTATTCAGGTACCTGAGTCATTTACTTGATCATCATTACATAGTTTGCTCTAACCCTTAACTTCATGCTCACCTCTATCTAATTGAGAGGAATGCTTCTTTTAAACTTTTTGAGAAAAACTTCTCAAGTGAGCAGATCATTCTCCATCTCATATAGAGTAACTTCTGTGCCTCTCTGTATCTCTTAACTCTTTATGTCTATCAATCTCAGTCCACTCTGGACTAGACTGTGATTCTTTTTTTGTCTGCCTTTAGATCTTGATCGATTCAAGTCACTTGGATCTCATTCATCACTTAACATTACTATTTATATTCTCTAGGGCAGAGCGTTAGGTTAATATCTCTTCGTGATGGAATCCCTCTGTATTGGGAACATTAACTTTCTATCTATTATCCATCACATCTTTAATCTTAGGCCATGTATTAGATCATTCTTAGGCAAGTCTCATTCTAACTTCTCATTATTCTTTTCCGTAAAGACTAGATGCACAAAGTCTTTTGTACTGTAGATCAACTCCTGATGATCATACGGAGGATCTACTGTTCTACCTCTTCTTAAACTAATCTTCTATATCTTAGTGCTTCGTACTGTTTAACTTGCCTATACTCTGTGCTAAATCTCTAACTGATAGACTTCAGTGAGGTTGGCATCTTTAGTCTAATGACACTTGACTTACTATCATCTTATACCAATCCTCTAAAGTATATTAGGTTAATGCCCTCTATTAGATGTCTGTTTATTATTCCTGCTACGGCATTGAGGAACTGCAGATAACTAACTATTCTTAATCTATACTTTTGTCCATCCCTTGACCTAGACTGAGTAATTCACTCTCCACAGCTTTCTTCAGACCAATATGGTCAACACTATATGTCTTTAATGAAGAAGGCTGGGGTTGACTAGGACTAGGAACATCCCACTGATATTTCTCTATAAAGTCACATATTCTTGGAATTTGGAAATGTACAAGAACTATCATTAACTCTGACTGGATATCTGAATTAGGGGACTGTTGTATCTTAATTATCTTAAATCTATCCTCAAACTCTGGTAGAGGAGGAATAATATATGGTTTACCCATAATCTAGTACCAGTACTCAGCTTCCTCAGCCGTAATCTATCATCTCGTAAAAGGGTTAAAGCTTATATCAGGGTTAGAGGGCATTCCAACAAACTTATACCATATAAAGTCACTAGACTCAACATCATATGGTGCATTCACAGCTTCAGAATGAATCTCTACATGACATCCAGACTGCACGCTTGAGTCTACAGAAATATCTATGGGATATTCCACTGTAGACTTTCCTGACTGGTCCCCTATACTCTCCTCTGAACCCTCTTCATTGTGTAAGGGATGCTCAGAGCTTGGATGTATACCATGTCCATATATCACTACTAGCCTGGGGTCTCCCTTATTAACTGAAGCTTTTAACTTAACTTTATGGAATCTCATATCTATTCCTACACTATTTGCTTAATTAAGCAATACTACCAATCCCATAATATACCATAACTTAACCAAATACTTACTATTTAGAGTTAGGGTGTAGGAATAATCTCATATTAGTCCATAAATAATTTATTCAGAGCATTTCTTAAGCCTGAATCCTATGTTCTGATACCAAAATTGTAACAACCTTATTTTTAACCTCAATTATACTCCATTATAAGTGATTGGAACCAATTACATGATCATTTGCTTTGAAAACATCCATTTCCAAAAGATTTGCTCTCGGGTACTGTTCTCTGTTACTGTTCATTTGGTAATTCCAAAACATGCACCCTACTTTAAAAAATTATAATTAATTATATAAAAATCAAAATAATATGGTTCCAATTTCTAATGGAAGCTATTTCATAAATATTTGAGAAAAAAATATGAAATTGAGGTTATCTTCTTCACACGAAATCAGTTATTGGATAAAAGTCACTGTCCATTTGGTAAAATCTGGAAGTTCCAGTTTCTTTGCCTTAAATTTAAAAATTCATTTATCTTTGGTTACTTATCCAAATGAACTGTGTTACCTATAGAATTAAATATCTAGACATCCTCTCTAAGCTCACCAAATTCCATAGAAAAAGTCGTTCATTTGATTTATGAAACCATTGTGTGAACGTCACTGCCTCTCAGTACTCGTTTTATCTCAATTCCAGGTCTTACTGCCCAATTTGGAAAATCATAATAATTCGGATACTTATCCAAATGAGGCGTTCTTGGTGTCCATTTAAATATATGTATCTTAACTTTAATCATACTAAGTTTCAGACTCAAACTCGTTTATTTAGGCATCATAAACATCGTCACATCACCACAGCCTCAAAACAGAATTACATAATCATACACTATTCAACCATACATGCTATCATATGCTTCCATAAAGTCAAATATCTCATGTGACCTATTATACAACCTCATTCATCCATGTTAACCCTTTTTTCATGTGGAGTTCCAACACCTATAACAAGATTATGCATATGGAAGGAATGAGATTTCATAGAAATCCCAATAGTAAGTTACACAAACTATAATATCGTGCATGAATAATTGAATGCTTAACATGTTATCATGTGATGGGAGCTACTTCATAATGGTACATAAGCAAACTCTAACATGCATATTGTCATGACATAACTTGCAAGGAGTTGCAATCATTCATACTTCATCATAACATGATGACATAAGTTTAAGCTCAACCAAACACCAAAATCAACAAGCAAGCAAAACAATTAAACAAACATGAGTTATAGTTAGGTATCCTTGCTACCTCTTAGCTATCTTGGTTAAGACCTTCTTGAAGTGCTTTCCTTTCTTCACAAATGTCAAAACCTAGCCATTACAACATAATATCAAGTTACAACTCAAGTTGAAACCAAATCCAAGACTAGGTTTTCACTAGCTCCATTTCTTTCTCTACTTTATGTTTCTTACTTCCATCTTTCCAAAATAAATTCCCATGGTTCATTTCCACCTAATTTTTCATTTAGAATCAAAATATGAAATCAGAATTTTAACAATCAAAACACTGCAGTTGCTACAGTACCAAACCAAACTGAAGGTCCCTTTTTCCCAAAAATTCACATTTTGATTCCAATACTTCCAATACTTGTTCTCCTACTTTATCCCCACACAATTTTCCATTTTAAACTCATTGGAAGCATCAAAATCATGAAATTCCATCATATGAACAGTACCACATACAGTACCAGCAAGAACACAAAACCTTAAATCCAAACATACTTGAATTCTCAAGCTTATACCACTTGATTCTAGCTTGTTTAAGCTTGTCTAAACTATCCATGACATAAAACTCATATTTTAACCATATATGAGCAGCACTTCCAGCAGAAAGCATAAGGGAAATATAGCATGAAAACCCCTTAAAACCATGAGCTAACTTGCTAGAACAAAGCTCAAGATCAAGGGAGATGATTACCTTGCTTCTTGCTTCAAGTTGTGTGCTTCTTTCTTGGTTGAGTGAAAATTTTGCAAGAGTTTCCCTATGGTTCTCAAGGCTACCGCACATGGTCTGAAATAAGGGGGTATTTATAGAGAAATTTTGCTTCAAGTACTTGGGCTTGGTTAGAAACCCAAGATGACAATCCAAGGCCCCAAAACGTAGCCCAAGAGTAATGTGGGCCCAAGAAGAATTAAAATATTGTTGTAGTGCTTTTTCAATAAAGTGACCCGGTCTAAGATATAATTGGGTAAAGTGATTTGGAATCATGAGGGGATATAAATGGGGCCCACAATGCGCCACATGGCATGATTACAATAAAAGAAGAAAAGCAAATGACACATGGCATGATTAGAGAAAAAGGAGAATGTCAGAATAAGGATATCACCCCTAGTTAATCATGAGTTAAGTAGAGCTATGCTGATAGAATAATAATGAAGATATTATTATGCTATGTATTGGCTCTAACCTATGGAAAGAATGAACCTTGGAGTAAAGGCTAAGAGCTAGAAGAAAAGCTACATGCCATATAGTGAACTTATCCTAAACTTGTATGCATTGAATATTATGCTTAATGTGATATGGCTTTGTTGAATTGTGTTGAACATGTGCTTATGTATGAAGCTCTGTTCCTATGATTACTTTGGCTAATTGTATGTCATATGTAACTGGAAGCATACACATTAGACAATGTTAACACTTTCACAAGTGAGCACAAGTATTCACATTAATGCATGCATTGTTTAGTACCATTTGCTACTGAGATTTCCCCAGAAATCTCACCCCTTCCATATCAATCCAATTACAGCAGGTCTTCTCAATGTGGAGGAGATAAAGATGCATGAAGAGATGTTAATTGCTTAGCATGATTGATATGTGATTCATGTATGTATAATTGCTGGAAATTGTCACTGTGAACAATAATTTGTGGGGAGGCAGTGACATTTAAACTGTAATTATAAATAGTAAATGATTGAATAAATGTATGATATTTTACCAGTAAATAGTAGACATACTAAGATTCGATTTGATATAGAGAACGTCTTATTTGTATGTCTACACATAAAGATATGATTTTTCAAAGATGGGACCAGAATGCTAGAATCAGGGGCAGGACGCTAGAAGAACAGTGATTTTGGACCGTTGACCAATGTTGACCTAGTCAAGTCATGGTCAACGAGTCATTTTCCCCTAAAAGACCATTATGTTATCTTCGTGTAGCAATTTGAACCACTCCATTTTGATTTTTCTAGAATTAGTTATTATTTTTCGAAGTTAGGTCACTCCGCTGGAATTTATATAGTGAACAGTACTCGCTGGTAGTCAAATTCCAAATTATATGATTTCACTTCAATGGCCCTAGAAGTGGTTCCAAATGCTACTGAATAGTCCCTAAGATATAAGAAAAGGAGGATGTTATACCTCAGGGTGTATCTAGGCTCAACTAATCATATTTATATCATGTGCCACATTTTTAACTTGTCCCAGGTGACCAAAATGCCCTTTATCCATCTCTGGTATAATCTGGACATCCAGTGGCATTTTTGTAATTTTGTACTTTTTCTGTACACTGGCCCTTTCTACTGATGGACTGGTACCCTGAGTTTTGGGCCCTTCTTGGCGTCATCATGGACCTATATATGAGGTTATCTGATCTCATTCTATCCAAGCTTACATACTGATAAGTTCCATTATCGGATCACGGGTGTTATCAAAGTCCCATCAAAATCCACTAATATGTGAATAACTTTTTATACAGAACTTATTCCAGAGTTCTGTCAGATCCAAGACATCTGACACTGTAGGGCACACTTTCCTACAATTCCCTCACTTATATCTGATGTCCATGGAATATGATAAAAATTCAGATAACTTTTATACTATCAGATAATTTTCTGCTGTCTGGAGTCCTAATAAAATTTCTGTATCATGCCAGATTACCCAGCATGACTTCCTCTATTTACTAATGGAATGTGGGACTGAAAAACTTCCGGGCAGTTATAACCCTTTCCAGGCTGATCTTTCTATAATTATAGTTTTGCCCTTGAACTTTTCTCTTAATTACATTTATGTCCCTTAACTTTTAGAAATTACCACTTTTGGCCCAACATTTATTTCTACTTTAACTTTTGGCCTTTAACCTTTTCCAATTTTCGTTTAGGTCCTTCTCTTTCTTCAAGACTTATCTAACCTTTATTTTTTCTTCTGATCTTTGTCATAATCCTTTCCCAACCTCTTTCCACTATCAGTATTATACAGATAGGGAAAAAGTTACGATATGACATATAATGGCTCAACTAATCATATATATGCCATGTGTCACGTTTTTAGCCTGTCCAAAATGACCAAAATGCCCTTTATCCATCTCTAGTACAATCTGGGCATCCAGGTGCATTTTCATAATTCACACATTTTCTGGACACTGGCCCCTTCTATAGATGGATTGGTACCCTGGGTTTTGGGCCCTTCTTGGCGTCATCATGGGCCTATATATAGGTCATATGATCTCATTCTATCCAGGCTTACATACTAATAAATTCCATTATCGGATCACGGGTGTTATCAAACTCCCATCAAAATTCACTAATATGTGAATACCTTTCTATACAGAACTTCTTCTGAAGTTCTGTCAGATCCAGGACATCTGACACTGTAGGGCACACTTTCCTATAATTTGCCCACTTATATATGAAGTGAATGAAATCTGATAAAATTTCAGATAACTTTTAGACTATCAAATAAATATCTGCTGTCTGGAGCTTTAATAAAATTTCTGTATCATGTCAGGTTAACCAGCATATCTTCCTCTATTTACTGATGGAATATGGGACTAAAATACTTCTGGGCAGTTCTAACCCTTTTCGGGCTTATCTTTCTATAATAACGATTTTGCCCTTGAACTTTTCACTTAATTACATTTAAGTCCCTGACATTTTGCTTATTTACATTTAGGTCCCAAAACTTTTGGAAATTACCACTTTTGGCCCAACTTTTGTTTCTACTTTAACTTTTGGCCTTTAAACTTTTCTAATTTTCGTTTAGGTCCCTTTCTTCTTTCAAGACTCATATGATCTTTATCTTTTCTTCTGATCTTCATCATAATCCTTTCCAAACATCTTTTCTCTATCAGTATTATACAGATAGGGAAAATTTATGATATGACATCTGCCAAGTCCCTAAGCTCCTTGGACTGCTTCTGGCTCCACTAGAACTCCTTCCTTCCTTTCTCTTCCTTCCTTTCTTTCTCTTTTTCTCTCTTTTTCTCTTCTTTCTTGCCTCTTGGCCGTGCATAACATGAAGGGAGGGGTGGCCTATATATAGGTGAGTGGACGTGGAATGAATGGCTCAGATTGAATCGTGATGAATGGCCTAGATCACTTATCTTCCTCAAGAAGCTTAGCCTGCATCATCACGATGACATCATCCTCCTTGATGACTCAACAACATGACATCATCCAAGGACACCTCAGGGGTATGTAGCACAATTGGTGGGGCCCTTGGGACACCTAACCAGTTGACTCAGCCTCTCTAGAGAATTCCAGAGCATTTTCCTGGAATGAACGGCCAAGATTATGCCACGTGTCCTTTTTACATTTTCTAATCTCATGATATGTGTCCTTAACTTTTCTTCTTTTCCTGTAATAATGCCATGTGGCACCTTGTGTGCCCTGTTTGGTATGCACTGTTCATGAGGGAAGGAAATTGAATTTCAATGATTTAATGCTTCCATTGAGTTTGTATGATGATTTTGTGTAGGATTGAAAAGGTTTTGAACCTTGGAAACATTAAAATCTCAAGGTTGTCGTCTTTGAGATTCCTTACAGTTACTGTTCACTCGCATGAACAGTAATTGGAATTTCATGATTTTGATCGTTCCAATGGTTTTGAAATGAAAAGTTGTGTGGGGTAAAGTGGAGAAACAAGTATGGGAAGCATTAGAATCAAAATGAGAAGTTTTGAAAGAATTGTATGCTTATGTTCAGTTCTGTACAGCAGGCCATGAAGGAGCTGGAATTTCATGATTCTAAGCTCATAAATGGATTCAAAAGATGAAATTGCGTGGGGTAAAGTCAAGACATCAATTGGTTTAAGAGCCAAGTGGATTAGTGAAAATTAGAGAAAGTTATGACAATAAAGAGTGTAACAAAGTTAGTCTTGAACATGGTTGGAGATCATGAGTCCTAATGAGTTATGTGATGAATATAAATGTGTTTAGGACCATGAAACATCCAAGAAGATGTTGGGAAGTGATGGACATAAAGGCTTCATGGTTGGAAAGCTAGGGAGCAAGGGCTAAAGGTCAAGAGAAAAGCTTAAGTGCAAGGTAGTGAACTTACCTCTTTGTGTGCTTGATGTGGTATGCTTATGTCTTGACATGTATATGTTATTTGAATGATGTTGTGACATGGTAAATGATGTTGAATGTATTGTGAATAACATGTTTTCATGGCCATGCACTTTATGTAAAAATATATAGCATGATGGCATGTCACTAATCAAAGAAAGTTAATGAAATTACATATCATGCATTAGCATCCATCTTGCAAATTTAAGTGATAATGTTTTCTACTGAGATTCCCTAGAATCTCACTCTCCCATAACCAACCAATTTAGGTCAAGCATGATGGATAATGTATGCATGGAGAAGAGTTAAAGCATGGAAGAAGAAAAGTGAAGAAGTATTTAAGATGTTAGCATATGCTATGCACTTTCCATGTATGTCAAAGCCATGTAAAGTATCTATTTAGGTGATGAGATTGTATGAAACAATTATTGTATAACCCCATGATGTGTATAAATTCAAGAAAAGCAAAAGAGATGATTTATGTATGCTAGAACAATTATGGAAAGTGAAAGAAAGGAAACTGAAATGGTAAAAAACTAGGTCCTAAAGTAGTTTTGTTGTGGCTTCAGTCTGACCTAGCAAATGAAGGAATTATTTCAAGAAATTTTATGAGCATGTAGTACACATCCAAATCTTTAAGTGCATAGGTATAACGTTTCATTTGGATGTGTATATCAAGAGAAATGAATTTCCAAAATAAGGGACCAAAAACTGTTTCCAGAGTTTTTGACCAAATGAACAGTAAAATTCAACGAATAAACTGTATCAATTGGCTAATCAGTTGGTCTGGAAATTATTTTTACCTTAAATATCAAGATTTTATCTTCATGTATCTTTTTGAATCACTTCATTTCGAGTTTTCTAGAATTAATTATGATTTTTCAAAGTTCATTGCGTAATCTGGAATACCATATGAACAGTAACCCGAGAATGAGTAAAATTCCAGATTTGGCTAATGGACTTCCAAGGTCTTGTAAGTGGTTCTAAATACTACTGAATAGTCCCTAAGACGTATAAAAGTAAGGATGTTACAATAAAGGTTAAATGAATCGTCAAGAAAGAAAAGGACCTAAACAAAAATTATAAAAGTTTAAAGGTCAAAGTTAAAGTAGAGACAAAAGTTAGGCCAAAAGTGGTAATTTCCAAAAGTTTAGGGACCCAAATATAAATAAGTAGAAAGTTAGGGACCTAAATGTAATTATGAGAAAGTTGAACCAAAAAAGGCTAAAAAATGCCCAGAATCAGATTAGACTCAAATTTTACCAGTAGATAGATAAAGTTATTCTGGTCAGTTTAAGGAGTCACAGAATTTCGATTTAAGGTCCCGATTAATTAATATAAATTCTTGAAGTCAGAAGAAATTATTACAGTATTTTTCAGATCTCAGAATCAGATGAAACTTTACCGTATATTCTTATATTTAATATAGGAATTTATAAAAATGATAAAGTTAGAAAAGGAATCGTATAGAATTCTTACGGGATTTTATGGTAGAATAGAATACCCGATAAATAGGATCGGGATAGGTGTCTTGGGATTTGTGCCACAAAAGGCATAAAGGTAATGAGCCCAAACTAAGGCCCAAATGGTGCCATAGTATGGCAATATGATGACTGGATAGTTAAGTGGGCCAGGGTCCAGAGCAGTATAGGAAAAGTACAAAATTACGAAAATGCCCTTAGATGCCCAGATTATACCAGCGATAGATGGAGGTCATTTTGGATAGGCCAAAAATGTGGGACATAGTATGAATATGATTAGTTATAGCACATATATGCCCAAAGGCAGTGTAAAGAGGGGTGAAATGATAATTATGCCCTTAGGGTTATTATAGTGCAAGAAAGGACACCAAGGGTATTTTTGTCATTTCCCAAGGGATCTGTAATTAAGTTGTATCCCAGTACAAGTATGTCAATGGTATGAGAAGCCAAGACATTGATTTCCAGGATAGAATACATATCCTGGTATATTATAAAAAAATTAGGAACATAACACAGTCCGGTTGTTGTGAAACTGCTCCGATCGGTATCGGATTTGATTGGAATTTTTCTAGAAGTTTCCTTACATGGGAAGCACGCCACATACCCCTCTTAGGTGTCCCATGATCTGTCCCACATGATGTCATAATTATTCTTTTTACAAAAAGTTAAATCCAAGATTAAATGTGAGCCCTTGGATCAAATAGTAACCAAATCAATATTGGCTATTGATTTTTCATGGATTTTGGCTACAAATACTCCATCAATTCTGCATCAAAACTGTGGCATGCCAAACCTTGGGGAAACTCTTGCAAAATGGAAACTCAAGCCAAGACAAAGAAGATTCAAGGTACTAAAGTTCAAGCAAGCTATAGATTAAAGGTAAGCAATATCTCCTAGCTTATTTTCCTTTGATTTAGGAGCTTGAACTTAGGGTTTTTATGGGGAAAAGTTGAGTTTTCTCTAAGGGGTGGTGCTGCCCAAACACCTTAAATGAAAGAGGAAAGAAGAAATTAAAGTTAGAAACATATGATTGAAGCTTAAACAAGCTAGTTAAGTGGTTGGTTGTTGAATCAAATTGATATTCTTTACTTTGCCATGGTGTACCCTATTCAGTATGCACTATTAATGAGGGAAGGAAATGGAATTTCAATGATTTAATGCTTCCATTGAGTTTGTATGATGATTTTGGGTAGGATTGGAAAGGTTTTGAACCTTGGAATCATTAAAATCTCAAGATTGTAGTTTTTGGAATTCTTCATGGGTACTGTTCACTCGCATGAAAAGTGATTGGAATTTTATGATTTTGATGCTTCCAATGGTTTTAAAATGAAAAGTTGTGTGGGGTAATGTAGAGAAACAAGTATGGGAAGCATTAGAATCAAAATGATAATTGTTGAAAGAATTGTATGCTTATGTTCAGTTCTGTACAGCAGGCCATGAAGGAGCTAGAATTTTATGATTCTAAGCTCATAAATGGATCCAAAAGATGAAATTGTGTAGGGTAAAGTCAAGACATCAATTGGTTCAAGAGCCAAGTGGATTAGTGAAAATTAGAGAAAGTTATGACAATAAAGAGTGTAACAAAGTTAGTCTTGAACATGGTTGGAGTTCATGAGTCCTAATGATTTATGTGATGAATATGAATGTGTTTAGGACCATGAAACATCCAAGAAGATGTTGGGAAGTGATGGACATAAAGGCTTCTTGGTTGGAAAGCTAGGGAGCAAGGGCTAAAGGTCAAGAGAAAAGCTTAAGTGCAAGGTAGTGAACTTACCTCTTTATGTGCTTGATGTGGTATGATTATGTGTTGACATGTATATGATATTTGAATGATGTCGTGACATGATAAATGATGTTGAATGTAGTGTGAATAACATGTTTTACATGGCATGCACTTTGTGTAAAAGTATATAGCATGATGGCATGTCACTAATCAAAGAAAGTTAATGAAATTACATATCATGCATTAGCATCCATCTTGCATATTTAAGTGGTAATGTTTGCTACTGAGATTCCCTAGAATCTCACTCTTCCATAACCAATCAATTTAGGTCAAGCATGATGAAAAAGGTATACATGGAGAAGAGCTAAAGAATGGAGGAAAGGATAGCATATGCTATGAATAACCCATGTATGTGAATGCCATGTAAAGTGTCTATTTATGTGATGAAACTATTTGTAATACTTATGGCATATGTACATGAGGTATATGAATATTGAGAAGCTTATTTAATGGCTTATGCATGCTGAAACAATTATGGAAAGTGAAAGAAAGGAAACTGAAATGGTAAAAATGTAGGTCCTGAAGCAGTTTTGTTGTGGCTTCAGTTAGACCTAGAAAATGAAGGAATTATTTCATGAAATTTTACAAGCGTGTACCACACATCCAGAGCTTTACGTGCTAGAATGTTTCATCTGGATGTATATATCAAGAGAAATGAATTTCCAAAGTAAGGGACTAGAATCTGTTTCCAGAGTTTTTAACCAAATGAACAGTATACTTTAACGAATAAACTATATTAATTGGCTAATCATTTGGTCTGAAAATTATTTTTTCCTTAAATTTCAAGATGTTATCTTTACTTATCTTTTTGAACCACTTCATTTCAATTTTTTTAGAATTAATTATGATTTTTTGAAGTTCATTGCATAATCTGGAATGTCATATGAACAGTAACCCGAGAAAAAGCAAAATTCTAGATTTGGCTAATGGACTTCCAAAGTCTTGTAAGTGGTTCCAAATGCTACTGAATGATCCCTAAGACGTATAAAAGTAAGGATGTTGCATTTTGGTATTAGAGCAAAGGGTTCTAGCTTAAGAAATGCTTTGAATAGATTATTTAGGGACTGATATGAGATTATTCCCAAACCCTAACTTTAAATAGTAAGTACTTTGTTAAGTTCGGGTATGTAATGGGATAGTTAGGATTGCTTAATTAATCAAAGATTGCAGGAATAGATATGATATTTCATAAAGTTATGTCAGAGACTTTGATTAGTAAGGGAGACCCAAGGCCAGTAGTGATATATGGACATGGTGTACATCTATACTCTGATCATCCTTCAGACAATGAAGAGAGTTAAGATGAGAGCATAGGGGATCAGTCAGTTAGGTTTACAGTAGGATGTCCCATAGATGTCCTTATAGACTCAAACATGTAGCCTAGAGGTTATGTAGAGATTCATATTGAAGCTATGTATGTATCAAATGATGAGGAGTCTAGTGACTCTATACGGTATAAGTTTATCGAAATACCCTCTAACCATGATGTAAGCCCTATTCCCCGATGAGAGGATAGATTACGGCTGAGGAAGCAGAGTACTGGTACTGGATTATGGGTAGACCAGATATTATTCCTCCTCTACTAGAGTTTGAGGATAGATGTGAGATAAGTAAGATACAATAGTCCCCTAATTCAGATATCCAGTTTAAGTTTATGGTAGTCACTGTCCATTCCTAAAGTCCAGGAATATGTTATGCTCAGTGGATGTTCCTGGTCCTAATAAACCCCAGCCTTCTTTGTTAAATATAGATAATGTTGACCATATTGGTCTTAATAAAGCTGCGATGAGTGAATTATTCAGTCTAGGTCAAGGGATGGACAAAAGTAGAGATTAAGAACAGTCAGTTACCTGCAGTTCCTCAATGCCATAGCATGGATGATGAACAGACATATAGTAGAGGGCATTAACCTAATATACTCGAGAGGACATGAATGAATCTTAATTGAGAATAAAGATGCCAACCTCATTGAAGTTTATTAGTAAGAGGTTTAGCACATGGTATAAGCAAGCTAAACAATACGAGGAACTGTTATACAGAAGACCAGTTTAAGAAAATATTCAATAATAGATCCTCTGTATGATCATCAGGAGTTTATCTATGTTACAAAAGACTTGCCTAGAAAGGAGCCTAATGTATGGCTTAAGGATAAAGACGTGATGGCTAATAGATAGAAAGTTAACGTTCCCAAAATAAAGGGATCCCATCACGAAGGGATAGTAACATATTATGCTACCCTAGAAAACAGAAGTAATAGTGCTGGATGACGAATGAGATCCCTATGACCTAAATTAGGAAGGATCTAAAGACAAACCAGGAGAAAACACAGTCTAGTCAAGAATAGACTAAGACTGACAGACATAAAGAGTTAAGAGATACAGAGAGATACAGAAGTTACTCCATATGAGATGGAGAGTGATCCGCTCACTTGAGAAGTTTTTCTCGAAGCGTTTAAAAAAAGCATTCCTCTCAATTAGAAAGAGGTAAGCATGAGGCTAATGGTTATAGCAAAGGAAAGAGAACCCTTTTGATAGATACTTAATCAAGTTCATTCATATGAACCTTAAGGCTTAATAAGAGTTACTTTCTTGCCTATTAGTAATCTAGGAGGATAAGGAAAAACTTAAAAGTTTGAATGGCATAAAGATATGATCCAAACCTTTCCTCAGTTAACTGAAAGAAAATAGCTAACTCAGTTATGGATTATAGTCAGATTACAGTGAGGCCAAGGACACATAAGTCCTTCAGGCTAAGGACACAGAAGTCTTACAAGCGATGAGAAATGTTATGAAAAGAATGAATATGACCTAGAAAGGTAGCCACATATTCAAAGAAGTGACTCCCCTATTCCTTATGTAAGAAAGAGTAAAGAAGGGTTGAGTCTATACCCTAGTAAGAGGGTAATATGGCAGTCTTAATCAAATAAGTAAATGACTCAGGTATCTGAATAGATGATCAAGACCTAGCGATTATGGTGATAAAGGGATAAAATGATTTAATGTTTACCCAATTAATTGTTAAGTGCAATGTGAGTATGAGGGATGGTTGAGTAAACTATGTAATAGTGATATGGCTTATGTTTCCATAAGTTATGATGAGAAGTTGCATCTCCTTGCAGTTGTCATATGATGACACGCATGTTAGAGAATGTTTAAATGATTACATCTCCTTGCATATTATGCATATTGAGTATGCTATGATAAATGAATATTTCCCTTACGTAGTATGTACTGGGTAGAGTATACCATATGAGAAAGTTATGTTGCTCCCATGCCCTACGACATATAATTAAATGATTCAACTTGGTAAGGATGAAGTAATAGATAAGTAATGAACAAGATAGTTAGCCAGTTAATTCCCAAAGAATGGAATGAGAATTTATGATCAGACAATGATAGCCAATGGGATAGAGAATGGGATTAAAGATGAAAGATCAATAGTGAATCTATAGATAAATGATTACAGTCCTCAAGACATATCCCATCATTAGGGATAAGGTATTTGAAGTTCTTCAGTGATAGAGGAAATGAGTAAAGTCCTAATAGATAATATTGGCTTCTGTGATCATTTTTGGGGAATTATCTGTTGAGTTGACAACTATGTGGAAGTAACTAACCTTGTAACTTTTTTCGTTGGTTTAGGTCTTCCAGAGATGAGAATACAGTACAACATAATCGTAGTAGATTCTGGAGGATTACAGTATATCCTAGTATGGCTCACAGGGTCACAGTTAGATCCTAAAAAGGCTTACAGTTGATCGCAGTAGATCCTGAGGGTCACAGTAGACCAAGCTTAGAGCAAGAAAGTAATGAGCCATAAGTACAATATGTCTTTGGAAGGACGAATACCAAGGAAAAGTTAAGGTATAGAACTCCACAAGTTGGTTAACACATAACAGAGAAAGTACTCATTATGTAATTTCTTATAGCCTTATTACTATTAGGGACTGAACTCAGAATCTTCGTACACACAATACGAACTAAGTGATCAAAGTTAAAGTTGTTAATCCTAAGTTCCAAGGATTTATAAGAATATTTCATAAGATATGAGAAAGGGTCAAATGAGAATAAAGAGATCCTTACGATAAGATTACAAGGAATAATAATGAAAGACAAGTAGATCCTCCAGATGAGGATAAAGAGATTAGAAGGTAAGATAGACTCAAGAGAGATAGTATAATATGGGTCTAAGATAGTAGAGTACTAGGGTTAGAGCCTATGAGCACTACTGCTTTAAATTTTTATCTGCACATTTCAGTTAAGCGTGCTCAGGTAAGGGTAGTCCAATGATGAGTGACCCCCTTGGAAGTGATAGGAAAGGTGTAAATGCTATAGGAATTTGGCATATGTGCATAGAGCTATGTAAGATGATAGACTATGATGTAGCCAGATTTGGCCAGATATTCTATGTTACGGATATGAAAAATATGAAATGAGATATGTTATAAAAAGTATGTAATGAGATACGTTAAGAGAGATATGTATTAAGAAGTACAATATGAAGTGACTTTATAGCTAACCCTATAAACGGATCAAGATGCTCCCTTTTTTAAAGGGATAATATGTTTCAATGTTAAGCTACATGTGAAAGAGCAAATGAGAGCTTTCACTCCTTGCATAAAATGCCAAGCATTATGTTATGCTATGTTATTTTATGTTTGTAAAATATGCTAAAGCTCCAAATCTTATAGCAGTGCAAGCTCCGAGTGTTAGAGTTGTGCATATTAATAGAAGGAATGCTTGAGCTTTGATGTTAGAGCTTTGCATTCATGAGCAGGTACGTAGTCCTGCAATATATTGGCCAGGCATTATGCATGTTAGAGTATGTGCTCCTATGTGCTCCTGTTTAGCAGTAGAGCAATAAAAGAAAGAATAATGATATAAGTCCTCTCTCTGTATTATGATAAGTTATTAAAGATGATAAAAAGTACGATAATATGAGAATGTGAGATGAAGTTTTGCGGATGTTTAGAGGATTCCCCTAAATACCCAGGGAGCAATAATTAATTTTACTAAGAAGTATGATGAGTAGTTAACAGAAACTCCCGAATATAGCAATATTCGAGAGAATTTGACATGAAAGAAATGGGCACTACTTACAAGTCCAGTATAGTGAGAAGTCCATATGTAAATAAATGCATAGCAAGAAAGTAAGTAATAGAATGAACTAGGATTCAGCTATGGTTGAGTTGATTTATGATAGAAGAATTATCATAGTAAAGATATGAAGAATTGTGGACATGAAAGGTACTCTGCTAAGATGTTAAGATAGAAGATAAGAATTAAATGCCCCAATCCTTAGTCATAAAGAGGATAAGGATACCTATCCAAGATTGTTGACTAAGGTGCTAAGTAAATTTTGAGGACGAAATTTATTTTAAGGGGGGTAGAAATGTCATATCCTAAATTTTCCCTATCTGTATAATACTGATAGAGGAAAGAGGTTTGGAAAGGATTATGACAAATATCAGAAGAAAAGATAAAGGTCATATGAGTCTTGAAAGAAGAAAAGGATCTAAACAAAAATTAGAAAAGTTTAAAGGCCAAAAGTTAAAGTAGAAACAAAAGTTAGGCCAAAAGTGATAATTTCCAAAAGTTTAGGGACCTAAATGTAAATAAGCAGAAAGTTAGGGATCTAAATGTAATTATGAGAAAGTTGAACCGAAAAAGGCTAAAAAATGCCCGAAATCATGTTAGACTCAAATTTTACCAATAGATAGACAAAGTTTTCTGGTCAGTTTAAAGAGTCACATAATTTCAATTTGAGGTCCCAATTAATTGATATAAATTCCTGAAGTCAGGAGGAATTATTACAGTATTTTTCAGATCTCAGAATCAGATGAAACTTTACTATAAATTCTTATATTTAACATATGAATTTATAAAAATGACAGAGTTAGAAAAGGAATCCTGTAGAATTCTTACGGGATTTTACGATAGAATAGAATACCCAATAAATATGATCGAGAGAGGTGTATTGGGATTTGTGCCATAAAGGGCATAAAGGCAATTAGCCCAAACCAAGGCCCAAATGGTGTCATAGTAGGCCCAATATGATGACTGGACAGTTAAGTGGGCCAGGGTCCAGAGCAGTCCAGGAAAAGTGTAAAATTATGAAAATGCCCCTAGATGCCCAGATTATACCAGTGATAGATGGAGGTCATTCTGGATAGGCCAAAAACGTGGGACATAGTATGAATATGATTAGTTAGAGCCAAAATATGCCCTAAGACAGTGTAAAAAGGGGTGATATGACAATTATGCCCTCAGGGTCAATATAGTGTAAGAAATGACACCAAGGGTGTTTTGGTCATTTCCCAAGGGATCTGTAATTAAGTTGTTGCCTAGTACAAGTATGTCAATGGTATGAGAAGCCTAGACATTGATATCCAGAATAGAATACATATCTTGGTATATTATAAACAAATTAGGAACAAAACGCAATCTGGTTATTGTGAAATTGATCCAATCGGTACCGGATTTGACTGGAATTTTTCTAGAAGCTTCCTTACATGGGAAGAATGCCACATACCCCTCTTAGGTGTCCCATGAGCTGTCCCACATGATGTCATAATTATTCTTTTTAGAAAAAGTTAAATCCAAGATTAAATGTGAGCCCTTGGATCAAATAATAACCAAATCAATCTTGGCCATTGATTTTTCATGGATTTTGGCTACAAATACCCCCTCCATTCTGTATCAAAACCATGGCATGAAAACCCTTGGGGAAACTCTTGCAAAATGGAAACTCAAGTTAAGACAAAGAAGATTCAAGGTACCAAAGTTCAAGCAAGCTAGAGATTAAAGGTAAGCAATATCTCCTAGCTTATTTTCCTTTGATTTGGGAGCTTGAACTTAGGGTTTTCATGGGGAAAAGTTGAGTTTTCTCTAAGTGGTGGTTCTGCCCAAAGACCTTAAATGAAAGGGGAAAGAAGAAATTAAAGTTAGAAACATATGATTGAAACTTAAACAAGCTAGTTAAGTGGTTGGTTGTTGAATCAAATTGATATTCTTCACTTTGCTATGGTGTAACCTGTTCATTTTGCCCTATTCATGAGGGAAGGAAATGGAATTTCAATGATTTAATGCTTTCATTGAGTTTGTATAATGATTTTGGGTAGGATTGGAAAGGTTTTGAACCTTGGAATCATTAAAATCTCAAGATTGTAGTTTTTGGAATTCTTCATGGGTACTGTTCACTCACATGAACAGTGATTGGAATTTCATGATTTTGATGCTTCCAATGGTTTTAAAAGGAAAAGCTGTGTGGGTAACATAGAGAAACAAGTATGGGAAGCATTAGAATCGAAATGAGAATTTTTGAAAAAATTGTATGCTTATGTTCAGTTCTGTACAGCAGGCCATGAAGGAGCTGGAATTTCATGATTCTAAGCTCATAAATAGATTCAAAAGATGAAATTGTGTAGGGTAAAGTCAAGACATCATTTGGTTCAAGAGCCAAGTGGATTAGTGAATATTAGAGAAAGTTATAATAGTAAAGAGTGTAACAAAGTTAGTCTTGAACATGGTTGGAGTTCGTGAGTCCTAATGATTTATGTGATGAATATGAATGTGTTTAGGACCTTGAAATATCCAAGAAGATGTTGGGAAGTGATGGACATAAAGGCTTCATAGTTGGAAAGCTAGGGAGCAAATACTAAAGATCAAGAGGAAAGCTTAAGTGCAAGGTAGTGAACTTACCTCTTTATGTGCTAGATATGGTATGCTTATGTGTTGACATGTATATGATATTTGAATGAAGTTGTAACATGATAAATGATGTTGAATGTATTGTGAATAATATGTTTTCCATATCCATGCACTTTATATAAAAGTATATAGCATGATGGCATGTCACTAATCAAAGAAAGTTAATGAAATTACTTATCATGCATTAGCATCCATCTTGCATATTTAAGTGGTATTGTTTGCTACTGAGATTCCTTAGAATCTCACTCTCCCATAACCAAGCAATTTAGGTTAAGCATGATGGAAAAAGTATACATGGAGAAGAGCTTAAGAATGGAGGAAAGGATAGCATATGCTATGAATAACCCATGTATGTGAATGCCATCTAAAGTATCTATTTATGTGATGAAACTATTTGTAATACTTATGGCATATGTATATGAGGTATATGAATATTGAGAAGCTTATTTAATGGCTTATGCATGCTGGAACAATTATGGAAAGTGAAAGAAAGGAAACTGAAATGGTAAAAATGTAGGTCCTAAAGCAGTTTTGTTGTGGCTTCAGTTAGACCTAGAAAATGAAGGAATTATTTCATGAAATTTTACAAGCGTGTAGCACACATCTAGAGCTTTGGGTGTATAGGTAGAACGTTTCATTTGGATATGTATATCAAGAGAAATAAATTTCCAAAGTAAGGGACCAGAATCTATATCTAGAGTTTTTAACCAAATAAACAATATACTTTAACTAATAAACTGTATTAATTGGATAATCATTTTGTCTCAAAATTAGTTTTTCCATAAATTTCAAGATGTTATCTTCACTTATATTTTTGAACCACTTTATTTCAATTTTTCTATAATTAATTATGATTTTTCGGAGTTCATTGCGTAATCTGCAATACCATATGAATAGTAACCTGAGAAAGAGTAAAATTCTAAATTTGGCTAATGGACTTCCAAGGTCTTGTAAGTGGTTCGAAATGCTACTAAATGGTCCCTAAGACGTATAAAAGTAAGGATGTTACATGCTCTGATACCAAAATATAACATCCTTATTTTCATACGTCTTAGGGACCATTCAGTAGCATTTAGAACCACATACAAGTCTTTAGAAGTTCATTAGCTAAATCTGGAATTTTTCTCTTTCTCAGGTTACTATTCATATGATATTCCAGATTAAGTGACGAACTTCAAAAAATCATAATTAACTCTAAAAAAATTGAAAATGTAGTAGTTTAAAAAGCTACATCAAGATAACATCTTGCAATTTAACGGAAAAATAATTTCCAGACCAAATGATTAGCCAATTAATATAGTTTATTCGTTAAAATTTACTATTCATTTGGTCAAAAATTCTAAAAAATAGATTCTGGTCCCTTATTTTGGAAAATTAGTTCTCTTTGTAAAGATATTGAAATAAGCCATTCTTAGTGTTAAAATGAAGCTTGGCATGTAATCTAAATGTCTGTAAAATTTCATACATTTATTCCATCATTTACTATCTTTCATTACATCATGACCATCACTACTTACATTGGTCATACAATAACTCTACATATAACAAATAATCACATAACATATATACTATCAAATCCTTAATTCCTCTTCATGCTTTATCATCCTCTTTCATCATTCATAAACCTGTGGGATTTGGATTACATGGAAAGGGATGAGATTTCAAGAGAAATCTTAGTAGCAAAAAATACTAAACAATACATGCATTAATGTAAGTACTTGTGCTTGCTTGTGAAAGTGTTACCATTGTGTAATGTGCATGCTTCCATGTAACATATGAAATACAATTGGCCAAAGTAATCATAGAAACAGAGCTTCATACAAAAACACATTTGCAACACAATTCCCAAAGCCATAGCACAATCAGGCATAACATTCAATGCATACAAGTTTAGGATAAGTTTACTACCTTATAGACTTGACTCTCTTTCACTTTATCTTGCTTCTAACTTCTCACTTCACTTGGATATGTTATTGCCTCTTTTGGAGCATATCAATCAATCCCTAACATCACATAACCATTCATCCATCATCATCTAATTTCCTTGAGCATTAAACTCACTTTAACTAACATAACTCCCTCTTGGACATTAAGCTCATTTACTTTCCTTAATCTTAACTAATAGACTTGGTCTTTGAATCAATTGATGTCTTGACTTTACCTAACACAATTTCATCTTTTGAATCCATTTATGAGCTTAGAATCATGAAATTCCAGCTCATTCATGGCCTGCTGTACAAAACTGAACATATGCATACAATTCTTTCAAAAATTCTCATTTTGATTCCAATGCTTCCCATACTTATTTCTCCACTTTATCCCACACAATTTTTCATTTAACACCATTAGAGGTTATACCAACAAGAAAATATGATGTAGTAACAATTTCCAAATTTCTCAAGTCACACATCTTTTCAAGGTTTGGTATGCCAAGAGCTATAATGAGTGATCATGGTTCTCATTTATATAATAAGATTTTAGGTGGGTTATTTGTAGAGTTTGGGATAAAGCACAAGGTTTCAACAGCTTACCTTCCCCAAACAAGTGGTCAAGCTAAACATTCTAATAAAGCTATCAAGAGGATTCTAGACAGGAAGTATGATACTTAAGGAAAGATTATAATGCAAGGTTAAATGAAGCTTTGTAGGCATACAAAATAGCTCATAAAACCCTACTTGAGATGTCTCTATACATAATAATCTATGGTAAAATATGTCATCTACTAGTAGAAGTTGAGCATAAAGCATTATGGGCAGTCAAAGCTTGCAACGTGGATTTTGACACTGCTGGAGAAGAAAGAATGTTCCACATGCAGGAATTGGAAGAAATAAGACTAGATGCCTATGAGAATTATAGGATTTATAAAGAAAGAGCCAAGTTTCTTTATAATAAACAAATTCTGCATAAGGAATTTAATGTTGGAGATAAGGTTTAAGATTTAAAGTTAGATATGCTTTCAAACCTGGAAAACTTGCTGTAAGATGGGATGGTCTGTATCTTATGACAAAGATCAATGATTATGGAATAATTGAATTACTGGATGAAGTAGATGGTACAACTTTTTAGATTAATGGCCACTTATTAAAGATGTACAAGGAGAACTTCAAACCCCCATGATACTCAAGTTGTCTCCTTTCTTGTTTTCCCACTTACAATAGTATGCTTTAATCAGTTTACTTATATACTTTAGCTGTTAATTGTTGATTAAGTGTGGGGGAGGAGATGAAGTAAGTAGGGGTAGATAAAAATTAATAAGTTCATCTTGGATTCTAGTTAGCTTTATCCTTATTATTTCTACCTTTGTATGTGCTGTATTACTTCTTTACATTGAGGACAATGTAGAAATTAAGCGTGGGGGAGTAGTTTGCAAAATGGGGTAAATAAAATTAGGTAATTGTTGTGATTATGTATTCTGGTCGTGTCCTTGTGTTGTTCTTGTCGTGACTAATATGTGTGAATATGTCAAGTTTCTTCTCTTTGAAAATTAGTTGCAACCAATTTATATGTTTGTCGTGACCAGTAATTCCTATTTGATGATGTTTGTCTATATGTGATATTTAGTCATAATTCGTGATTATCTTTATCGCAACTGTAACCCATTGTGAATTTTGGTCGTGACTGGATTGACACTTGGGTCGCGACCTGAGCAAGTGTTTTGCAAGATTACTCTCTATGATCATGAGTCACGACCAGTGTCCATGTACGTTGTGACCAATATTCCTTATTTTCTAAAAATTTCCCCTCTGTGCAAAATAGTCCCAACTTGAAGTACTTTTTGTTGTGACTAAAGTTGATCCTCTGCTGAAAAAAATTCTTATGTTTCTTCTAATTATTGCTTGGTCTAACGGAATTTAATGTATAGATTTAAAATTGAATTTTAAACATATACTTTTGAACATTGGCAAGCTTGATGAAGTATGAGTTGCTTATTTCATTGTTTGATTACTAAAAATTGTGCATCATGAATGATTGAGCTTATATGTTTAGTTCAATATTCATGCAATATTGTCTTAGTGATTTTATTAGGGTGAGTAAGCCAAATGGAATAAATTTAAGCCTCCAACAGATACTTATTTATATTGTGTGACACCATCTAGTTTGGTAACTTTGCAGAACTTGTCTCAATCCTTGATTCAAAACCACATTCTCTTCTTGGAATTGTGGATATGATAAGTGCATTTCTTTCAAAACCTTATTTACCAACAAGTAGCCACATACAAATTAAATCATTTGCTTACCCCTTGAGACCTTCACTTTCTTTTAAATTTCCATCCTTGATTAATGAATGTTGTACAGGATATTTACTGCTGTAATAGGTCTTAAATTGTGAAATAACTAATAAATTGCACCACTTGTTAGACATATGAATTTCAATGTATTTGCTATCTGGTTTATAAGTCGAAAGAAAAGAAAAGTAAAAAGAAAAAGTACAAAAAAATGAGAGAGAAAAAGAAAGTAAGAAAGAAATAAGAGATAGACCAGATGAGAAGATATGATATTCAACTTGTATGAAAGAAGACAAGTATTTGGTGACTTGTGAATCTTTGCAGTTGCACAATTAAAACTATGATCAAGAATTGAAAAAGTTTAAAGAAATAAGTTCATGTGCAATATTTCATTAATCATTGACATGCATTTCCATTTCATCACTTAGCCTTTCTAACATTACTACCAAATAAAGACCCTTTGATTCACAATCCTTGTGGCATGCAATGGTGGAGATGTAGGATGGTTACAAGTCTATGGGAAGCCTAAGCTAGATGGTAGAGTGAAATTACCTTGATAAGAGAATGAGTGAAACACTACACCTTATGAAGAAATCTCACCTTGCTGCTTACTAAGATTTAATTGCATGAGTTAGATTCTTTGATTGATATGAGATTTGTTTGGACTATTGCTAATTAAAGGAAAAAGATTGATGACTGCAAGTACTTATGTTTAATCTTTTGCCAAATTTGCTGAACATGAGTGCTTGAATTTCAATTTTGATTTATAATTTTGCTCAGAGTGCAAAAGCTAAGTGTGGCGGAGTTGATAAACTCATATTTATAGTTATTTCTAGTGTGTTTAAAGAGAGTTTTATTATTGATTTTATCCCCATTTATCAATATAATGAGCAATTAATGAATAAAATTAAATTGGAACAGTTGGAAATTAATTGAAGTGATTTTAGTGATTAATTGGGTAAATAATATGCTTCTTTTAATTTTCCATTCCAGGAAAATACTCATTAATTACCAAGGTAACTTGCTACTATGAGAATGAAACATAAATGATTAACAAGCTAGACAAGAGAAGCATGTGCTGGAGTGAACAAGTAGGCTAATAAGATCACATGCGGGTAGGAGCTAATAACAAGTGGGAGATTCAGCATATGTGCAACATAATAGAAGCAAGTGGGAGATTTAACACATGTTATATAACAGATTCAGGCACATGCTAACATCACATACTTCACATAGCTCATCACTTTAAATCTGTCACACTCATGACATATTTCTCCTATATAATCATTTCATTAACGCATAGTGGGAACACGCATTCAGGATTTGATACTTCACGCACAACACACTCTGATTCCTTCTCCCACATTCACACATTCATTCCATACACCATTCCATATCAGATATGCACAACACCATCTGCATATCATCACTCTATATCAGTCTTCACTCTATCCAGAATCACATGCCATTCTCCATTTCTCTCTTCATCTCCATTTATATTCTTTATCATATGCAACTTTCCTCTATTCTAAACAATAGAATCAGAGGAAAGTTCAGCTGTCATCTTCATCTTCTTCCACATTCACCATGACTACTACTATATTTCTGTTGATACTGAAATTCAGATGGCAATGCAAGGCTAAGCTGTTGTGCTCTCTTAGAGACAATGCTGAACCAGAATCCTTGAGTTGAACAGGGAGTTTCATTGTGTCTTAAGTCAGATTTATTTGTATCAAGTTGATGTAGTTACTTTTGGTTTATTGATTCAATTAAAGTTTGTAGTTGACAAAGAACTAGGGAACAAAGTTAGATTTCTTATTTCTACATAATTGATCTTTGATTAATTCTCATCCTTACACTAGTTGGACATGGTTGTGAATAATTAAATTGATTGTATAATATAGTACAATTGTATATATTTAATTCATATTCTTCTATCTCTGAGTTGAATGATTCATAATCTCTATTAAATATCTGCGAGTTGCAGCTTTTATTGAGATTTAGCTGGCAAGTTGTTAGCTAACATATTGTAATTAACTGATTAACTTCTTATATAGAAAGAACAAAAGGTAACGGTAAATATATTATTTTCATATTACTCTTTAGATAATAGTTGGGCCTGAAATAGATGGCTCACATATCGAGCTAGATTCAGATGAGTTCATATCACTCTTTAGATAAGAGTTAGATCTAATACAGATTGCTCGCAGTTAGAGCATAGTTCAAATGGTTCGCAGTTAGAGCACATATTTAAATGAGAAGTTATGATGAGGCCATAGCAACTGAATGCAATAGCACGTAGTTAGACCATAATTGGTAAGCCACAACAGAGTAAGAAAGATGAGAAGGAACTCCTGAGTAAGAGGGAAAATAAGTAAAGTCTTGGTGAATAATATGAGCTACTGAATGTATTCTAAATTTTTTATTGAGTTATCAACAAGTGGAAGCAGTTAACCTTATAACTTAGTCTGTTGGTTTGAGATATTTCAGAGATATGATACAGTACAACATAATCACAGAGCATTCTAGAGGGTCGCAGTTAGATCCTAGCATGGCTCAAGGGTCACAGTTAGATCCTAACAGCTTCAGAGTCACAGTTAGATTCTAAAGAGGCTTACGGTTGATCGCAGTTAGATCCCGAGGTCACAATTAGACCTAACCTAAGGAAAGTAATAAGCCATGAAGAAATGAGAATAGTACAATATCTCTCTGGAAAGATTATTACCAAAGACGAAGTTAAGATAAGGAAGCTTCACTAGTTGATTAACTCATCTAGAAAACTTATTTATAATGATTTTCCTCAAATAGCCTATATTATATACAGACTGAACTTAGTTTACTCTTAAACGAAGATGGAGTTCAAGTTCAAGTCTGGGTGCTAATATTCAAAAGTTTTGTAGAAGTATGCCTGAGGAATAGAGAAGAAAACCCCATATGTTTTGAGAATAGAAAAGTATGAGTAGATAGTTCCTACAGATAAGGATAAAGAGATTAAAAGGCTAGCAAGACCCATAGAAGAGGGTATAAGGTAGAGTAAAAATATAACACAGTTGTATGAGAAAGAATATACTAGGGTATAAAGCTATAAGAAAAGTAACCTAACCCTAACCCAGTAGAAGGATTAGCTGAAAGGTAGCCCAATGATGGGTAGACCCCTGATAATTAATAAGAAATAGTGTAAATGTGACAAAAGATTGGCATAGATGCATAAAGTTAAGAAGAGCTAAAAAAGTGAAGAAACTATTATGAAATGAAAGGGACATTCTCCTCATAGAAATTCTTTACCAAAGTATGAATAGAGATTTAACTCTGAAATTTCAAGGACGGAATTTATTTTAAGGGAAGGAGAAATGTCATATTCTGATTTTTAGACATAGAAGCCAGTATGTAGCCTGAAAAAGATATGTTACTAGGCCCTATTGAACAGAAGTCCCAGAAGTATACATATAATGATCAGGGACTAAACTACAAGTAAGAGAAAGTTCAGGGACTAAATTGTAAATAGTGAAAGTCTCTAGGGGTATAATGGTCATTTTGAACAAAGAGAGGGACTAAACTAAAAAGTTTAAAAATCCCAAAGCCAAAAATGAGAGTAGATACAAGTTATGGGCCATTAAATGTAATTATGAAAAGTTGATAGACTAAAGTGTAATTTTCAAAAGTTTCCAAGGGCAAAATTGGAATTATAGAAAATTCAGCCAGAAAAGGCTTAGAACTGCTTGGAAGCATTTTAGTCCCAAAGTTCATCAGTAGATAGAGAAAATTATGCTGGTTAATCTAGCATGATACATAAATTTTATTAGAGTTTCAGATAACCGGTATTTATCTAATAGCTTCAAAAATTATCTGATATTTTATCAGATCCTATGGACCTCATATATAAGTGAAAAGTTATAGGAAGGTGTACCCTTTGACTCCAGATGTCATGGATCTGACAGAACCTCAAAAGGAGTTCTATGGAAAAAGTTATTCCCATATTAGTGAATTTTGACGGGAGTTTGTAAACGCTGAGATCTGATTATGAAATTTAGTAGTAAACAAGTTATGATTGAATGAGCTCAGATGATGTCATAGAGAGGCTCATGATGACGCCAAGTGAGGCCCAAACCCATGACATCAGTTCATTGGTCAAAGGGGCTAGTGTCCAGAAAAAGTACAAAATGACGAAAATACCCCTATGTTATAAAATAATTAAATAATTAGTGAAGGCTATTTTGGTCATTTGATTAAGGTTAGACAGTCAAGGAAGGTTATCTGGATAGTTGACCAGGGTTAGGAAATACTCTGGTAAAGTATGAAGAGACAATAATGCCCCTATAATTATTTAAGGAAATAAAGTAACCAAGGGCATTTTGGTAATTTGCTAAAAAATATTTCTTGGGAATCAAGCCACCAGAGTACTTGAGCTTTATTAGAGGCCAAGATAGCATTCTAAGGGTCCAAAAATGTGGCCCAATGATTATGTTAAGTTTAAGTGACATTAAAGTAATAGTTTAATACTTTTTCATAAAATAAAGTTACCCGGTTAAAGATAGAAATAGGAAAAGTGATCAAATAGATCTTTAGACTCATTCAAAACTATGAGGTGGCATGAAAGGTGTCCTCATGGGAACCACAAGGTGCCACATGGCATGAGTCTTTGGAAAGAAGGAAAAGCTAAGGACACGTGGCACCATCTCAACTGTTCATTCCAAGAAAAGACTCTGGAATTCTATGGAAGCACTGAGTTAGCTAGTGAGGTATCCTAAGGGCCCCACCATTGCACCACCTAAGCATGTGAGGTGTCCTTTGATGATATCACTTTTGATGAGTCATTGACGATGATGATGTCATAGTGATAATGTAGGCAAAGCTTCTTGAGAAAGCTAAGCGATATGAGTTGTTCATCGCGATTCGATCTTAGTCGTCCATTCCACCTCCCTCCACCTAGAAATACCCCACCCCTTCCATTGAAGGAACTCCATGGCCAAGCAAGAAATAAGAGAGAAAAAGATAAAGAGAAAAAGAAAGAAAGGAAGAGAAAGATAGGAAGGAAAAAGAAGGAGTTCTGGCGGAGCTAGAAGCAATCCAAGGAGCTTAGGGACTTGGCAAGCTTAGGAGTAAGGTAAGTAATTTATTCTAGTCCCTGCCCTAATAAATTAGAGGATTGTTCTTATGAAGTTAATAGTTAGAATAGAGAAATATCTCTCTTGATAAGGTTAGTCGTGGATAGAAAGAAAGTTAGGGGATTGTCAGATTAAGGGTATTACCTCAAGTTAAACTTGAGATGAGTAGAGCTATACTTGATAAAGTAATAATAAAGATATTATTATGCTATGCATAGACTCTAACCTATGTAAAGAAGGAACCTCAGAGCAAAGGTTAAGGACTAAGGAAATGCTACACGCTAGGTAGTAAACTTATCCTAAACTTGTATGGATTGAATGCTATGCTTGGTTGTGCTATGGCTTTGTTGAATTGTGTTGCATATGTGCTTATGTTTAAAGCTTTATTTCTATTATTACTTTGGCCAATTGTATTTCATATGTAACATGGAAACATGCACAATACACAATGTTAACACTTTCACAAGCAAGCATCAGTATTTACATTAATGCATGCATTGTTTAGTACCGTTTGCTACTGAGATTTTCCCAAAAATCTCATCCCCTTCCATCTAATCCCAATCCCACAGGTTTATTAATAATGAAAGAGGATTGAATAATCATGGAGATAAACTAGGGATTGGATAGTACAAAGTTGGGACCAAAATGCTGGAATCAGGGAAAAATGCTAGACGGACAGTAAAATTGGACCATTGACTGATGTTGACCTAGTTAAGGAGTGGTCAACGGCTATTTTTCCCTAAAAGATAATTAAGTTATCTTCGTGTAGCAATTTGAACCACTTAATTTCAATTTTTCTAGATTTAATTATTATTTTTCGAAGTCATATCACTCCTCTGGAATTTACACAGTGAATAATACTCGATAGAGTAAAATTCTAGATTATGTAATTTGACTTCAATTACCTTAAAAGTGATTCCAGATGCTACCATTTGGTCCCTGAGATGTAAGAAAAGAAGGATGTTTCAACACACTTATCATTCATTCATCTCATCATCATAAACACCTAAAAGCATAAACAATAGCATAGGATTGACTTTTAGAAGTTTGATATCTCATCACACATCATTTGATTAATTTGCTAATTAGTGGCTCATTAGACTAATTAGGTACATTAGCATCTATCTAGGCTCCTTGTGAATTGACCTAGGTTAGCATCCACTTTACTATTGGTTAGCTAAGTTTTTTTATAACTAAAATGCTAGTTATCATCTTCAGAGTGAAGGCATCATTAGTAGGTGGTAGGTGAGCATTTAATGCTTCGCCAGATGTAGCGAGTTTCTATTGACATAGACTTTATCATTTCAAACTTTAGTCTTTTCTGAACACACTCAATCTCAAAAAGGTTTGCCAAGAGTTGAAGTATTGATTAAGAGTATGAACAATCAATAATCATCTCATATTATAAAGTTCAATATCTAAAAAGGTTCAGATGGCTTTCTTAAAAATATATTGTTTTAATTGATTGCCTAATGGATTAAACATCATTAATTCAATCAATATTTTAATTAACAAAAGAACAAAAAACAAAGCATCACATTGATTAGAATATTCAACCATATTCAATATAAATTGATATGATAAGTTTCTCAAAAGAGTTACAATGAAGAATGATGAGAAACATAAGCATACTTTAGATTTGAATCAAACATATATAGCTTAGTGAGAGATGCAATTAGTTTCAACATAAACAGAGAAGTATCATTGAAATATATAAAGTTAATTGAACAACTAATCCAATACTATAAATTAATCGAATCCTTAGTCGATTAATGTCTCTAGAGGAATTGACAAAGAAGGTTTTTTAGAATATATTAATCGAAAATTAATCCATTGATGTAAATTAATCAAATCCTTAGTCGATTAATGTCTCTAAGGAATTGACACATAAACCTTTTTAGAATATATTAATCGAACAATTAATCCATTAATGTAGATTAATCAAATCCTTAGCCAATTAGTGTATTTGGAGGAATTGACACATAAAGTTTTTTAGAATATATTAATCGAACAAATAACAGAATAATGTATATGAATCAAATAATTAATCAATTAATGAATTCATATTTGATTTTCACAAAATGATTATAAACTAGTTAATAAAAAAATTAATGCATTAATATAGATTAATAGATTAACTAATCGATTAATTGAGTTTATTTTGACTAAAGGAAAATATTTCTTAATAAATTAATCGGATAGACAATCGATTAATTAGAATTAATGGATTAATGGACTTATATTTTCAATTATAGAGAGCAACTTCATGACATTAATAGTAATCGATTAATGGACACTTATCAATCGATCAGTTAATTAATTAATTCTAATTAATCGATTATCTATTCGATTAATTTATTCATAACTATTTTTCTTTAGACAAAACAATCTCTATTAATTGATTAGTTAATCGATTAATCTATATTAATGCACTAACTGTTCAATTAATTAGTTTAGAATCATTTTGTTAAAATAAAATCTGAATCCATTACACGATTGGTGAATCTATCAACATACATTTATCTATTGAATATTCGATTAATATGTTTTGAAAACCTTTCTGTGTCAATTCCTCCAGAGACATTAATCGACTAAGGATTTGATTAATTTATATTACTGGGTTAATTGTTCTATTAATATATTCTAAAAAGCTATGTGTCAATTCCTCTAAAAACATTAAATGAGTAAGGATTATATTAATTTACATTAATGGATTAGTTGTTTGATTAAGTTCATATATTTTAATGATACTTCTTTGTTCACATTCAAACTAATTGCATCTCTTAATGAGCTATATATGTTTGATTCAAGTCTAAAGTATACTTATGTTTCTCATCATTCTTCATTATAAATCTTTTGAGAAACTTATCTTATCAATTTATTTTGAATATAGTTTAATATTTTGATCAACATGATGCTCTATTTTCTATTCTTCCCATTAATTGAAACATTAATCAAATTAATGATCTTTAATTGATTAGTTTATTAATTAATATAGTACATTTGTTTAGAAAGTCATATGAATCTTATTAGATCTTTATCTTTATAATATTAGTTGATTATTAGTTTTTCATACACTTAATCAATGCTTAAACTCTTGACAAATATTTTAAGATTGAGTGTGTTCAGAAAAGGCTAAAGCTTGAAATGATAAAGGCTATGCCAACAATAATTTGTTGTATCTAGCAAAGCAGTAAAGTTCACTAACGCACTAATAAGGCCTTCACTCCAACGGTTACGAGCTTGGGTCTAATGGTTACCAAATGAAATAAATGCTATTTAAGGAAGACTATGTAGTAATAAAAGAACAATAAAAACAACAATGAATTATTTTACTATACTCTTGAATTCTTCAATCATTATTCTATAACCCGATATTCTTGTGCTTTAGTGTTCATTATCATATATACTATGAGAGAGATTGAGAAAATTTTCATTCATTCTATAGACTTAAGAGATTGGATCTCTTAAGTTGGGGTTGTTACCTTTTGGGAAGTAAGGGGAGCATGTGAGAGGATCACTTGTTGTACTGAGACACCAAGAGCCCATTCAAATCTTGGGGTATAGTTTAAAATCTTAGAAGGCCCCTAGGACTAGATGTAGGACAAGAGGATTGGCCTGAAATAGGATAAACTATATTGTGTTGATTCCTTTATCCTTTGGTAATATCTTTTTAATCTCTATTCTCTTTACACAATTATACTCCAGTTGCCTTTAAGATTTTAAATTTATGTTAAAATTTTCAAAACACCCAATTCACCCCTTCTTGGGTGTTAAAATTAAAATTTTAAAACTTACTTCTTAGGTACTGTTAATTTGGTGATTTCTATATTTACAGTCTAACTTTAAAAATTCATAAATAATTATAGAAACATTGTGTGTAGGTGATCCAAATTTCTAATTGAATATCTTTCATAGCTCTTTATGGGAAAAATATAAATCTAGACATTTACTATGCCAATATATACAGTTAAATCGTTACTTTTTACTATTCATATGGCAAATTCTGGAAATTCCAGATTATGTCTCTTAACTTTGGAAATTCATTTTTCTTGATATACACATCCAAATGATGCGTGTTACCTATACATTTAAAGATCTGGATGTGTAATACATGCTTACAAAATTTTGTGAAATAATCCTTTCATTTGCTAGGTCAAAATGAAGTCCCAACAAAACTATTTTAGGACCTACGTTTTTACCATTTTATCTTCTTTCTTAAATGTTCATAAACTAATGTAGAATTCTTAAACCATCAAATAAGCTTCTCATATATTCATATACCTCATTTACATATGTCATAATTATTTCATACATTTTTATCACATAAATAGACACCTTACGCTATTTACATACATGGAAAATTCATAGCATATGCTTGGACCTCAATTACTTCACTTTCTTTCTTCCATTCTTTAGCTCTTCTCATGCATACATTTTCCTTCATGCTTGACCTAAATTGGTTGGTTGTGGGAGGGTCAGATTCTAAGGAAATCTCAGTAGCAAATATTTCCACTTAAATATGCAAGATGGATGCTAATGCATGATATGAAATTTTATTAAACTTTGTTTAATTAGTGACATGCCATCATGCTATATACTTTGCATAAAAATGCATGGCCATGGAAACCATGTTATTCATAACACATTCAACATCATTTATCATGTCACAACATCATTCAAACATCATATACATGTCAACACATAAGCATACCACATCAAGTACATAAAGAGGTAAGTCCACTACCTTGCAGTTAAGCTTTTCTCTTATTCTTTTGCACTTGCTCCCTAAGCGTTCCAACTATGAAGCTGTTCAATCAATCACTTCCCAACATCTTCTTGGATGTTTCAAGGTCCTAAAGTACACATTCATATTCATCACATAATTCATTAGGACCATGAACTCGAACAATGTTCAATACTATCCTTGATAAACTCTTTACTAACATAACTTTCTCTAGTCTTCACTAATTGACTTGGCCTTTGAACCAATTGATGTCTTGACTTTACTCTATACAATTTTATCTTTTGAATCCATTTATGAGCTTAGAATAATGAAATTCTAGTTATTAAACACTGTTATTACAGAATTGCATAACACCCTATTTTCTTTCAAAAATTGTCATTTTGATTCTAATTATTCCCATACTTGTTTCTCCACTTTATCCTACACAACTTTTCATTATAAAGCCATTGGATGCATAAAAATCATGAAATTCCAATCACTTTTCATGTGAGTGAACAGTAATAGAGAAGAATTACAAGAACTACAACTTTCAATTCCAATTCTTCTAAGGTTCAAAACATATCCAATCCCACACAAAATCACCATATAAATTCAATGGAAGCATTAGATGATTGAAATTCCATCTCCTTCTATCATGAATAGTGCAGACTAAAATATATCTTTAATGGCAAAGTCAAGAATATCAACTTGATTCAACAACCAACCACCTAAGTAGCCTATTTAACCTTCAATAACATAAGTCTGACTTTAATTTATTCTTTCTCCTTTCATCTAAGGTTTTGGGCAGCACATATACCTTAGAGAAAAATCAACTTTTTTCCATGGAAACCCTAAGTTCAAGCCCCCAAATCAAAGGAAAATAAGCTAGAATAGATTACTTACCTTTATTCTCTAGCTTGCTTGAACTTTGGACCTTCGCTTTTTCTTTATCTTGGCTTGAGTTTCCATTTTGACATAGCTTCCCAAAGGGTTTTTGGTTCATGTTTTGAGCAAAAATAGTGGGGGTATTTATACAAAATCTCATGGAAAATGAATGTCCAAGATCACTTTGTGTATTGTTTTATCTAATGCTCATAATTGCTCTTACATCAAACTTGCCCACCAAGCTAATTTAAGATAAGATCACATGACAAGAATTATCTCTTCCCCTTGCCTATACGCAGGGTCCCACCATGTGCAACCCTAACTCTTACTTTATTTCTTTTTCAAAAATTGATAAATGATTCATTCTTAGACTTGGGCTTCAAGACAATTTTTGGGACTTATTGGGCTGCCCTAGGCCCTCCTTGGGTCTAATAGCTAATTGGCATAAATCCTAAGTTACTTTCCTTATACTGATATCCTTAAATTATCCTGGTTTTGAAATAAATACTAGACACCTCTTTTAATGGTTCTAACATGTTTAGAAATTCATTCTAATATAAAATAAATCCCCTACAAAGTCTAATAATTTTCTAAGAGCCAGAGGTCCTGATAAAAATTCTCTATATTTCCTCAAGACCCTTTATCGGTGTCCGATTCCACTTTAATTTTTTAAAGGGCATTATTGTCTTTTCATACATCATCAGAGTATTCCTTGACTATAGTCAACTATTCTGGAAACTCTGCTTGACTGTCTAACCTTAGTCAAATGACCAAAATGCTCTTCATCTAACTCTGACTCAATGACACAATACAGTGGCATTTTTGTAATTTTATAGTTTTTCTGGTCTTTATTAGCCCTAGCCTACGTACTTATTTAGAAATATTATTGGGCCTATAAGGCACCATTTTGGGCCCTCTATATTATCCACTATTTTAATGGGCTCAACTCCCGAGAAATTCCCCTGAAACATATTTATCTAGTGTTTAATCTACTATAAATTCTATAATAAATTCTACAGAACTCCTTTTTTAGCTCTGCTGGTTTTATAAATTCTTATATTAATTATAAGAATTTCATTTTGTACCAAATTTCATCTAATTCTAAGGGCCAGAGGATACTGTATTAATTTTTCTTTCTTTAGAAATTAATATAAATTTTTCGGGACCTCAAATCTAAATTATGTGATGCATCAAAGTGATCAGGATAATTTTCTCTATTTACTAGGAAAATTTGGGACTAATATGATTCTAGGCATTTTTGGGTCTTTTCTGGCTCAACTTTCAATAATTACCATTTTACCCTTGAACTTTTAAAAATTACACTATAGGCCCTCAACTTTTCATAATTATACTTAATGGCCCAAAGTTTATTTCTACTTTCATTTTTGCACCATAGAACTTTTAGACTTTTCAATTTAGTCTCTCATCTTTATACCTTTATCTAATCATTGTTTTTCCTTTATATTTATCATCATAATCCTTTCCAAACCTCTTTCCACTATCAGTATTATACATATAGGGAAAAAATAGGATATGACATTTCTACCCCGCTTAAAATAAATTTTGTCCTCAAAATTTACTTAACACCTTAGTCAACTATCTTAGATATATATATATCATTTTCCTACTTTATGACTAAGGATTGGGGTACCTATCTCTTATCTTCTATCTTGACATCTTAGCGAGGTACTTTCCATATCCGCAGATCTTCATATCTTTGCTGTGATTATTTTTCTTTTATGAATCAACTCAATCAGAGTTGAACTCTACTTCATTCTATTACTTGCTTACTTGCTATGCATCTATTTGCATATGCACTTCTCACTAGACTAGAATTGTGAGTAGTGTCCATTCCTTTCATATTAAACTCTCTTGAATATTGTTGTATTGTGAAGTTTTCATCAACTACTCATCATACCTTTACCACATATCTCTTATTATTTCTCTGAGTTTCTAGTAGAATTTTCTTGACATCTGCAAAACTTTATATCTCATTTTCGTATCATCGTATTCTTCTCCTCATCATCTTTAATAATTCATCATAATACATATAGAAGACTTATGTCTTTATTCTTTCTTTCTTACTTTATTAGTAGGTAGGAGCACATACTATAACATGCATAATGCATAGCCAACATGTTGCAGGACTACAAACCTGCCCATGAATGTAAAGCTCTAACATTAGAGCTCAAGCACTCATTTTCTTATTATGCGTAACTCTAACGCTCGGAGCTTGCACAGCTCTATCACGTGGATCTTACACTACTCTAACATTTGGAGCTTTACAATATTTATATATATAATATAGTTACTGGCATTTCATGCAAGGAGTGAAAGCTCTCACTTGCTATTTCATATGTAACATAATATTCAAATGTCTTATTCCTTTCAAAAAGGGAGCCTCTCTATCTATTTATAAAGCTAGCTACAAAGCCACTTCATATTGTACTTCTCAATACATATTTCTTGTAACATCCTTACTTTTATACGTTTAGAACCACTTACAAGACCTTGGAAGTCCATTAGCCAAATCTGGAATTTTTCTCTTTCTCGGGTTACTGTTCATATGGTATTCCAGATTACGCAACGAACTTCAAAAAATCATAATTAATTCTATAAAACTCGAAATGAGGTGGTTCAAAAAGCTAAATGAACATAACATCTTGAAATTTAAGGGAAAAATAAGTTTTCGACTAAATGATTAGCCAATTGATACAGTTTATTCGTTGAAGTTTACTGTTCATTTGGTCAAAAACTCTGGAAACAGTTTCTGGTCCCTTATTTTGGAAATTCATTTCTCTTAATATACACATCCAAATGACATGTTCTACCTATGAATTTAAAGATATGTATGTGTGGTACATGCTCATAAAATTTCGTGAACCAATTCCTTCATTTGTTAGGTCAAACTGAAGCCACAACACAACTGCTTCAGGACCTACGTTTTTACCATTTCAGTTTCTTTTCTTTCATTTCCAATAATTGTTTCAGCATGCACAAGCCATCAAATAAGCTTCTTAACATTCATATACATCATGTACATATGCCATAAGTATTACAATAGTTTCATCACATAAATGGACACCTTACATGGCATTTACATACATAGACAATTTATAGTATATGCTAAAATCTCAATACTTCACTTCATTTCTTCCATTCTTTAGCTCTTCTCCATGCATACCTTTTCTTCATGCTTGACCTAAATTGGTTGGTTATGGAAGAGTGAGGTTCTAGGGAATCTCAGTAGCAAATATTACCACTTAAATATGCAAGATGGATGCTAATGCATGATATGTAATTTCATTAACTTTCTTGATTAGTGACATGCCATCATGCTATATACTTTTACATAAAGTGCATGGCCATGGAAACATGTTATTCACAATACATTCAATATCATTTATCATGTCACAACATCATTCAAATAACATATACATGTCAACACATAAGCATACCACATCAAGCACATAAAGAGGTAAGTTCACTACCTTGCACTTAAGCTTTCCTCTTGATCTTTAGCATTTGCTCCCTAGCTTTCAAACCATGAAGCCTTTGTGTCCATCACTTCCCAACATCTTCTTGGATGTTTCATGGTCCTAAACACATTCATATTCATCACATAACTCATTAGGACTCATGAACTCCAACCATGTTCAAGACTAACTTTGTTACACTCTTTATTGTCATAACTTTATCTAATTTTCACTAATCCACTTGGCCCTTGAACCAATTGATGTCTTGACTTTACCCTATACAATTTCATCTTTTGAATCCATTTATGAGCTTAGAATCATGAAATTCCAGCTCCTTCATGGCCTGCTGTACAGAACTGAACATAAGCATACAATTCTTTCAAAAATTCTCATTTTCATTCTAATGCTTCCCATACTTGTTTCTCCACTTTACCCCACACAACTTTCCATTTTAAAACCATTGGAACCATCAAAATTATGAAATTCCAATCACTGTTCATGTGAGTGAATAGTAATCATAAGGAATCTCAAAGACTATAACCTTGAGATTTTAATGTTTCCAAGGTTCAAAACCTTTCCAATCCTACACAAAATCATCATACAAACTCAATGGAAGCATTAAATCATTGAAATTCAATTTCCTTCCCTCATGAACAGTGCAGACCGAACAGGGCACACTATGGCAAAGTCAAGAATATCAATTTGATTCAACAACCAACCATTTAACTAGCTTGTTTAAGCTTCAACCATATAGTTCTAACTTTAATTTCTTCTTTCCCCTTTCCTTTATGGTCTTTGGGCAGCACCACCAGTTAGAGAAAACTCAACTTTTCTCCCATCAAAACCCTAAGTTCAAGCTCCCAAATCAAAGGAAAATAAGCTAGGAGAGATTGCTTACCATTAATCTCTAGCTTGCTTGAACTTTGGACCCTTGAATATTCTTTGTCTTGACTTGAGTTTTCATTTTGCAAGAGTTTCCCCAAGGGTCCATGAAGCTACGGTTTTCTGCAGAATGAGGGGGTATTTATAGCCAAAATCCAACAAAACTGAATGGCCAAGATTGATTTGGTTACTATTTGATCTAAAGGCCCACATTTAATATTGGATTTAACTTTTTCATAAAATAATAATTATGACATCATGTGGGACCCATCAAGGGACACCTCAAGGGGTTAGGTGGTGTGCTCATAGTGTAAGGAAGCTTCTGGAAAAATTCCAGTCTAATCCAGTACCGATTGGTGCAGTTTCACAGCAACCGGACTATTTTCTGTTCCTAATTTTTTTATAATATACCAGGATATGTATTCTATCCTGGAAATCAATGTCTAGGCTTCTCACACTATTGAAATACTTGTACTGGCCACAACTTAATTACAGATCCCTTGGGAAATGACCAAAATACCCTTAGTGTCCTTTCTTGCACTATATTGACCCTAAGGGCATAATTGTCATTTCACCCCTCTTTGTACTGCCTCAAGGCATATATTGGCTCAACTAATCATATTTATACCATGTGCCATGTTTTTAGCCTGTCCCAGATGACCAAAATGCCCTTCATCCATTTCTGATACAATCTAGGCATCCAAGTTATTTTCGTAATTTCGCACTTTTTCTGGCACTAGCCCCTTCTACTGATAGACTGGTACCCTGGGTTTTGGGCCTTCCTTGACGTTATTATGGGCCTATATATGAGGTTATCTGATCTCATACTATCCAGGCCTATATACCGATAAGTTCCATTATCGGATCACGGGTGTTAACAAACTCCCGTCAAAATTCATTAATATGTGAATAACTTTTTATACAGAACTTCTTCTAGAGTTCTGTCAGATCCAGGACATCTGACACTGTAGGGCACACTTTCCTATAATTCCCCCACTTATATCTGATATCCATGGAATCTGATAAAAATTCAGATAACTTTTAGACTATCAGATAATTTTCTGCTATCTGGGGCCCTAATAAAATTTCTGTATCATGTCAGATTATCCAGCATACCTTCCTCTATTTACTGATGGAATATGGGACTAAAATACTTCTGGGCAGTTCTAACCCTTTTCGGGCTGATCTTTCTATAATTACAATTTTGCCCTTGAACTTTTCTCTTAATTACATTTATGTCCATAACTTTTTGGATATTTATATTTAGGTCCCTAAACTTTTAGAAATTACAACTTTTGGCCCAACTTTTGTTTCTACTTTAACTTTTGGCCTTTATCATTTCTTCTGATGTTTGTCATAATCCTTCCTAAACCTCTTTCTACTATCAGTACTATACAGATAGGGAAAATTAGGATATGACATTTTTACCCCCTTAAAATAAATTTCGTCCTCAAAATTTACTTAGCACCTTAGTCAGTAATCTTAGATAGATATCCTTGTCTTCTTTTTGACTAAGGATTGGGGTATCTATCTCTTATCTTTTATCTTGACATCTTAGCAGAGTACTTTTCATATCCGCAATTCTTCATATCTTTGCTATTATCACTTTCTCTTATTCTGAATCAACTCAGTCAGAGTTGAACTCCAGTTCATTCTATTACTTACTTACTCGCTATACATCTATCTGTATATGGACTTCTCACCATACTAGACTTGTGAGTAGCGTCCATTTCTTTCATATTAAACTCTCTCGAATACTATTATATTCGGGAGTTTCTGATAGCTATTCATCATACTTATTAGTGCAATCACTTCTTTCCCATCTGAATATGTAGCGGAATTCTCTGAATATCCGCACACTTTAACTCATTCTCATATCATCATACATTCTTATCATCTTTAATAACTCATCATAATACAGAGAGAGGACTTATATCATTATTCTTTCTTTCATTGCTCTATTGCTAAATAAGAGTACATAGAAGCATATAGGAGCACATACTCTAACATGCATAATGCCTGGACAACATGCTGCAGGACTACATACCTGCTCACAAATGCAAAGCTCTAACATTGGAGCTCAAGCATTCCTTCTCTTAATATGCATAGCTCTAACACTTGGAGCTTGCATAGCTTTATCATATAAAGCTTGTACTGCTCTAACATTCAGAGCTTTAGCATATTTTACAAACATAACATAAGATGGCATAACATAGTACCTGGCATTTATGCAAGGAGTGAAAGCTCTTATTTGCTCTTTCACATATGGCTTAACATTCAAATATCTTATCCCTTTCAAAAAGGTAACCTCTCTATCTGTTTATAAGGCTAGGCATATCATTACTTTATATCGTACTTCTCATTACATACTTCTCATAACATATTTCATTACGTACTTTTCATAACATATCTCATTTCATATCTTTTCATTCCATAACATAGCATATCTGACCAAATTTGGCTATATCATAGTCTATCTTTCAAATCCATTTCATTCGGACTTGACATAAGGGCTATAGTCTTTTACTATTCATAACATTTTTAACTTTTCATAGCTCTTTCTATCATCTTACATAGCTCTATGCATATATGCCAATTTCAATGGCATTTACACACTTTTCCATCACTTCCCAGGGGGTCACCCATCATTGAATTACCCTTACTTGAGCACGCTTAACTAAAATGTGCAGATAAAAATCTAAAGCACTAGTGCTTATAGGCTCCAACCCTGGTACTTTACTATCTTAGACCCATCTTATACTATCTCTTTTGGGTCTATCTGGCCTTCTAATCTCTTTATCTTCATCTGGAAGATTTACTTGTCTCTTATTTTCTGTAATATTATCATAAGAATCTCTTCTTATATCTTACGTAATATTCCCATAAATCGTTGGGACTCAGCATTAACAACTTTAACTTTGATCACTTAGTTCCTGATACATGTAAGGAAATTCTAAGTTCAGTCCCTGATAGTAATAAGGCTATCTGAAACTAGCATCATGGGTACTCTCTCTGTTATGAGTTAACCAACTTGTGAAGCTTCTATACCTTAACTTTTCCTTGGTATTCGTCCTTCCAAAGACACTGTACTTATGGCTCATTACTTTCTTGCTCTAGGCTTGGTCTACTACGACCCTCGGGATCTACTGCGATCAACCGTAAGCCTTTTAGGATCTAACTGTGACCCTGTGAGCCATACTAGGATCTTACTGCAATCCTCCAGAATTTACTGGATTCCATTTTATTGTATTCTCATCTCTGGAAGACCTAAACCAACGGACAAAGTTACAAGGTTAGTCACTTCCATATAGTTGTTAACTCCACAGATAATTCCCTAAAAATGATCACAGAAGCCAATATTATCTATTAGGACTTGACTCATTTCCTCTATCACTCAGGAACTTCATATACCATTCTTATCTTTATAACATTATTACATTTAACATTGCAGGGAGCTACACAAGCTCTACCATGCACATATCTGTCATCATCTATTTATATCATCAGAGGGACTTTACTCTATTGCAAGAGCAATCTAGCTCTATTGCAAAAACATTAACTTATATTACTTAAAAACTGCTCTTTCTTAGAGCCATATCATCTTTCATAACTACGTCTCATTTCCTTTCATCTATCTTATCCCTATTAAAGGGATATGTCCTGAGTATCATAATCATTTATCTGTAGACTCACTACTAATCTTCATCTTTAATCTCATTCTCTATCCCATTGACTATCGTAGTCTGATCATAAATTCTCTTTCTATCTTCTGAGAATCAAGTAGCTAACTTTCTAGTTTAGCACTTTGCTATTGATTCATTCTTGCTAAGTTGAATAATCTAATTGTATGTCGTAGGGCATGTGAGCAACATAACTTTCTCATTTGGTATACTATACCCAGTACGCACTGTATAAGGGGAGTATTCATTTATCATAGCATACTTAACATACATAATACGCAAGTAGATGCAATCAATTAAGCATTCTCTAGTATGTGGGTTATCACATGATAACTGCAATGAGATACAATTTCTTATTATAACTTATGGCAACATAAGCCATGCATCATTACATAGTTTGCTCAACCATCCCTCATACTCACATTGCCATTAAGCAATTAACTAGGTAGACTTTAAAACATTTTGTCCCTTTATCACATTAACTGCTAGGTCTTAATCATCTATTCAGGTACCTGAGTCATTTACTTGTTTCACTTAGGCTGTCACATTACCCTCTTATTAGGGTATAGACTCAACCCTTCTTTACTCTTTCTTATATAGGGAATAGGGGAGTCACCTTACCTTTAAATCTGTGGCTACTTTACTTTCTTTAAACCTCATAAACTTCTTTCTCTTAGCTTACATATATCTTTTTCTACTAACCCTCAAACAATTTCCGAGGCAATTTATCTTTAGCTTACATCTCTAATATCCTATTTATTTATTTAGGAATCGGAGATAGCTTATCATATCAGGCTATCTTATCATAACATTTCTTATCGCCTGTAAGACTTTTATGTCTCTAACTTGAAGGATTTCTGTGTCCTTGGCCTCATCGCAATATAGCAGTAATCCATAACTAAGTTAGCTATCTTCTTTCAGCTAATTGAGGAAAGGTTTAGCTCCTATCTTTATGCCATTTATACTTTTACATTTCTCTTATCCTCCTGGATTACTAACAGGCGAGAAAGTATCTCTTATTAAGCCTCAAGGTTCATATGAATGCACTCGATTAAGTATCCATCAAAAGAGTTCTCTTTCCTTAACTCTAATCCTTAACTTCATGCTCACCTTTCTCTAATTGAGAGGAATGCTTCTTTTAAACTTTTTGAGAAAAACTTCTCAAGTGAGCGGATAATTCTCCATATCATATGGAGTAACTTCTATGCCTCTCTTTATCTCTTAAGTCTTTCTATCTATCAATCTCAGTCTACTCTGGACTAGACTGTAATTCTTTTCTGGTCTGCCTCTAGATCCTGACCAATTCAGGTCACTTGGATCTCATTCATCACTTAACATTACTATTTATGTTCTCTAGGGCAGAGCGTTAGGTTACTATATCTTCCTGATAGAATCTCTTTGCTTTGGGAACATTAACTTTCTATCTATTAACCATCACGTCTTTATCCTCAAGCCATGTATTAGACCATTCTTAGGCAAGTCTCATTCTAACTTCTCATTATTTTTTTCCATAAAGACTAGCTACACAAAGTCTTTCATACTGTAGATCAACTCCTGATGATCATACGGAGGATCTACTGTTGAACCTCTTCTTAAACTGATCTTCTGTATCTTAGTGCTTTGTACTGTTTAACTTGCCTATACTCTGTGCTAAATCTCTAACTAATAGACTTCAGTGAGGTTAGCATCTTTAGTCTCATGACACTTGATTTACTATCATCTCATACCAATCCTTTAAAGTATATTATGTTAATGCCCTCTACTAGATGTCTGAATTAGGGGACTGTTATATCTTAATTATCTTAAATCTATCCTCCAACTCTGGTAGAGGAGGAATAATATATGGTCTACCCATAATCCAGTACCAGTACTAAGCTTCCTCAGCCGTAATCTATCATCTCATAAGAGGGATAAAGCTTATATCAGGGTTAGAGGGCATTCCAACAAACTTATATGGTATAGAGTCACTAGACTCAACATCAACAAGCTTATATTAGGCTTCAGGCAGAATCTCTACATCACCTCCAGACCACATGTTTAAGTCTACAAAAATGTCTATGGGACATTCCACTATAGATTTTCCTAGCTGATCCCCTAAACTCTCATATGGACTCTCTTCATTGTCTAAGGGATGTGGATATATATCATCTTCATATATCACTATTGGTCTGGAGTCTCCCTTATTAATTGAAGCCTCTGACTTAACCTTATGGAATCTCATATATATTCCTGCAACATTTGCTTAATTAAGCAATGTTAACCATCCCATAACATACCCTAACTTAACAAAATACTTACTGTTTAGGGTTAGGGTCTGGGTATAATCTTATATCAATCCATAAATAATCTATTCAGAGCATTTCTTAAACCAGAATCCTATGCTCTGATACCAAAATTTAACATCCTTACTTTTATACATCTTAGGGACCATTCAGTAGCATTTAGAACCACTTATAAGACCTTGGAAGTCCATTAGCCAAATCTGGAATTTTTCTCTTTCTCGGGTTACTGTTCATATGGTATTCCAGATTACGCAATGAACTTCAAAAAATCATAATTAATTCTATAAAACTCGAAATGAGGTGGTTCAAAAAGCTAAATGAACATAACATCTTGAAATTTAAGGGAAAAATAAGTTTTCGACTAAATGATTAGCCAATTGATACAGTTTATTCGTTGAAGTTTACTGTTCATTTGGTCAAAAACTCTGGAAATAGTTTCTGGTCCCTTATTTTGGAAATTCATTTCTCTTAATATACACATCCAAATGACATGTTCTACCTATGAATTTAAAGATCTGTATGTGTGGTACATGCTCATAAAATTTCGTGAACCAATTCCTTCATTTGTTAGGTCAAACTGAAGCCACAACACAACTGCTTCAGGACCTACGTTTTTACCATTTCAGTTTCTTTTCTTTCATTTCCAATAATTGTTTCAGCATGCACAAGCCATCAAATAAGCTTCTTAACATTCATATACATCATGTACATATGCCATAAGTATTACAATAGTTTCATCACATAAATGGACACCTTACATGGCATTTACATACATAGACAATTTATAGTATATGCTAAAATCTCAATACTTCACTTCCTTTCTTCCATTCTTTAGCTCTTCTCCATGCATACCTTTTCTTCATGCTTGACCTAAATTGGTTGGTTATGGAAGAGTGAGGTTCTAGGGAATCTCAGTAGCAAACATTACCACTTAAATATGCAAGATGGATGCTAATGCATGATATGTAATTTCATTAACTTTCTTTGATTAGTGACATGCCATCATGCTATATACTTTTACATAAAGTGCATGGCCATGGAAACATGTTATTCACAATACATTCAATATCATTTATCATGTCACAACATCATTCAAATAACATATACATGTCAACACATAAGCATACCACATCAAGCACATAAAGAGGTAAGTTCACTACCTTGCACTTAAGCTTTCCTCTTGATCTTTAGCATTTGCTCCCTAGCTTTCAAACCATGAAGCCTTTGTGTCCATCACTTCCCAACATCTTCTTGGATGTTTCATGGTCCTAAACACATTCATATTCATCACATAACTCATTAGGACTCATGAACTCCAACCATGTTCAAGACTAACTTTGTTACACTCTTTATTGTCATAACTTTCTCTAATTTTCACTAATCCACTTGGCTCTTGAACCAATTGATGTCTTGACTTTACCCTACACAATTTCATCTTTTGAATCCATTTATGAGCTTAGAATCATGAAATTCCAGCTCCTTCATGGCCTGCTGTACAGAACTGAACATAAGCATACAATTCTTTCAAAAATTCTCATTTTCATTCTAATGCTTCCCATACTTGTTTCTCCACTTTACCCCACACAAATTTCCATTTTAAAACCATTGGAACCATCAAAATTATGAAATTCCAATTACTGTTCATCCGAGTGAATAGTAACCATAAGGAATCTCAAAGACTCCAACCTTGAGATTTTAATGTTTCCAAGGTTCAAAACCTTTCCAATCCTACACAAAATCATCATACAAACTCAATGGAAGCATTAAATCATTGAAATTCAATTTCCTTCCCTCATGAACAGTGCAGACCAAACAGGGCACACTATGGTAAAGTCAAGAATATCAATTTGATTCAACAACCAACCATTTAACTAGCTTGTTTAAGCTTCAACCATATAATTCTAACTTTAATTTCTTCTTTCCCCTTTCCTTTAAGGTCTTTGGGCAGCACCACCCGTTAGAGAAAACTCAACTTTTCTCCCATCAAAACCCTAAGTTCAAGCTCCCAAATCAAAGGAAAATAAGCTAGGAGAGATTGCTTACCTTTAATCTCTAGCTTGCTTGAACTTTGGACCCTTGAATATTCTTTGTCTTGACTTGAGTTTTCATTTTGCAAGAGTTTTCCCAAGGGTCCATGAAGCTACGGTTTTCTGCAGAATGAGGGGGTATTTATAGTCAAAATCCAACAAAACTGAATGGCCAAGATTGATTTGGTTACTATTTGATCTAAAGGCCCACATTTAATCTTGGATTTAACTTTTTCATAAAATAATAATTATGACATCATGTGGGACCCATCAAGGGACACCTCAAGGGGTTAGGTGGCGTGCTCATAGTGTAAGGAAGCTTCTGAAAAAATTCCAGTCTAATCCAGTACCGATCGGTGCAATTTCACAGCAACCGGACTGTTTTCTGTTCCTAATTTTTTTATAATATACCAGGATATGTATTCTATCCTGGAAATCAATGTCTAGGCTTCTCACACCATTGAAATACTTGTACTGGCCACAACTTAATTACAGATCCCTTTGGAAATGACCAAAATACCCTTAGTGTCTTTTCTTGCAATATATTGACCCTAAGGGCATAATTGTCATTTCACCCCTCTTTGTACTGGCTCAAGGCATATATTGGCTCAACTAATCATATTTATACCATGTGCCAAGTTTTTAGCCTGTCCCAAATGACCAAAATGCCCTTCATCCATCTCTGATACAATCTGGGCATCCAAGTTATTTTCGTAATTTCGCACTTTTTTTGGCACTAGCCCCTTCTACTGATAGACTGGTACCCTGGGTTTTAGGCCTTCCTTGACATTATTATGGGCCTATATATGAGGTCATCTGATCTCATTCTATCCAAACTTATATACCGATAAGTTCCATTATCGGATCACGGGTGTTAACAAACTCCCGTCAAAATTCACTAATATGTGAATAACTTTTTATACAGAACTTCTTCTAGAGTTCTGTCAGATCCAGGACATCTGACAATGTAGGGCACACTTTCCTATAATTCCCCCACTTATATCTGATATCCATGGAATCTGATAAAAATTCAGATAACTTTTAGACTATCAGATAATTTTTTGCTATCTGGGGCCCTAATAAAATTTCTGTATCATGTCAGATTATCCAGCATACCTTCCTCTATTTACTGATGGAATATGGGACTAAAATACTTATGGGCAGTTCTAACCCTTTTCGGGCTGATCTTTCTATAATTACAATTTTACCCTTGAACTTTTCTCTTAATTACATTTATGTCCATAACTTTTTGGATATTTACATTTAGGTCCCTAAACTTTTGGAAATTATAACTTTTGGCCCTACTTTTGTTTCTACTTTAACTTTTGGCCTTTATCATTTCTTCTGATCTTTGTCATAATTCTTCCTAAATCTCTTTCCACTATCAGTACTATACAGATAGGGAAAATTAGGATATGACATTTCTCATTATGTATCACCTTACATATTTCTCATAAAGTATCTCATTACGTACTTTTCATGTCGTATCATAGAAAATCTGGCTATATCATGGTCTATCTTGCCTTATCATGACGTATCCTGAGATACCATAAGTCTAACATTCTCTTTAACTTATAACTTTTCTAGTTTTTGAGAAAACTCTTCTAAATATTTTCTTTCAAAACAATTTTATTTGGACTTGACATAAGAGTTCTAGTCTCTTACCATTCAGAACACTTTCTAACTTTTCATAGCTTTTTCTACCATTTTACATAACTTTATTCATCTATGCCAACTTCTATAGCATTTATACCCTTTCTCATCACTTCCTAGGGGGTCACCCATTATTGGGCTACTCTTACCTGAACACACTTAACTAAAAAGTGTCAATAAAAATCTGAAGCACTGCTGCTAACAGGCTCCAACCCTGGTACTTTACTATCTTAAACCCTTCTCATACTATCTCTCTTGGGTCTATCTAGCCTTCTAATCTCTTTATCCTCATATGGAGGATCTATTTGTCTCTCATTCTTATTCTCTGTAATCTCATCTTAGATATTTGTCTATTCTTACTTGACAGCTTCTCATATCTTATGAGATATTCTTTTTCTCTTCCTTAGGCATATTATCTACAAACTCATAAATATATGTTACTCAGGACTAAAAAACTTTAACTTTGGTCACTTAATTCCTTTTTAGTGTAAGAAGATTATGAGTTCAGTCTATAATAATAAGGCTATCTAAAATTAACATCATAGGTACTCTCTTTGTTATGAGCTAACCAACTTGTGGGGCTTCCCTACCTTAACCTTGTCCTTGGTATTCGTTCTTCCAAATAAATACTGTACTTATGGCTCATTACTTCCTTTTTCTATGGTAGGTCTACTGTGACCATTGGGATCTACTATAATCAACCGTCAACCTATTCAGGATCTAACTGTGACCCTAAAATTCTGTTATCTGTGAGCCATGTTAGGATCTAACTGTAATCCTCTGGAATCTACTGCGATTCTATTGTTCTATATTTGTATCTTTGGAAGACCTAAACTAACAGACTAAGTTACAAGGTTAGCCACTTCCACTTAGTTGTTAACTCAATAGATAATTCTCCAATAATGATCATATAACCCAATATTATCTATTAAGACTTTACTCATTTCCTTTATCAGTAAGGAATTTTATATACCATTCTCATCTTTCATAATGTTACTACATCTAGCATTACAGAGAGCTACATAGGCTCTACCATGCACATATATGTCATAATTTGTACATCTCATCTGGTGGACATTACTCTACATGAGATGCACTATCCATTCTCTTGGCTTTATCTCAAGAGCAATCTGACTCTATCATAAGAGCAATCTAGCTCTATTATGAGAACGTTAACTTTTATTACATAGACACTGCTCCTTCTTAAAGCTGCATCATCTTTCATAAATGCTTCTCATTTAATTTCATATTCATGGTACATTATTCATGTATCTTGTCATATCCTAAATTTTCCCTATCTGTATAGTACTGATAGTGGAAAGAGGCTTAGAAAGGATTATGACGAAGATCAGACGAGATAATAAAGGTTAGATAAGTCTTAAAGAAAGAGCAGGACCTAAACGCAAATTGGAAAAGGTTAAAGGCCAAAAGTTAAAGTAGAAATAAATGTTACGCCAAAAGTGGTAATTTTCAAAAGTTTAGGGACCTAAATGTAATTCAGCAAAAAGTCAGGGACATAAATGTAATTATGGAAAAGTTCAGCCAAAAAAGGCTTAGAACTGCCTGTAAGTATTTCAGTTCCATCAGTAAATAGAGGAAGTCATGCTGGATAATTTGGCATGATACATAAATTTTATTAGGGCTCCAAATAGCAGAAAATTATCTGATAGTCTAAAAGTTATCTGAATTTTTATCATATTATATGGATATCAGATATATGTGGGGGAATTATAGGAAAGTGTGCCCTACAGTGTCAGATGTTATGAATCTGATAGAACTCCAGAAGAAGTTCTATATAAAAAGTTATTTACATATTAATGAATTTTGACAGGAGTTTGATAACACCCGTGATCCGATAATAGAACCTATCGGTATGTGAGCCTAGATGAAATGAGACTAGATGACCTCATATATAGGCCCATGATGACGCAAAGAAGGGCCCAAAACCTAGGGTACCAGTCCATGAGTAGAAGGGGCTAGTGTTCAGAAAAAGTGCAAAATTACGAAAATGCCCCTGGATGCCCAGATTGTACCAGCGATGGATGAAGGGCATTTTGGTCACCTGGGATAGGCTAAAAACATGGAACATGGTATAAATATGATTAGTTGAGCCCAGATACACCCTGAGGCAGTATAAAGAGGGGTAAAATGATGATTATGCCCTTAGGGTCAATATAGTGTAAGAAAGGACACCAAGGATATTTTGGTCATTTCCCAAGGAATGGATGGCAGATAAATACTCAGTATAACCATTTCAAGGGTATGAGAAGCCTAGAAGTGATTTCTAAGACAGAATACATATCCTAGTATATTATAGAAAAATTCAGAATAGAAAATAGTCCAGTTGTTGTGAAACTGCTCCAATCGGTACCGGATTGGACTAAAATTTTTCCAGAAGCTTCCTGGCATGGTGAGCACGCCACATAACCCCTTGAGGTGTCCCTTGAGATGTCCCACATGATGTCATAATTATTCTTTTATGAAAAGGTAAAATCCAAGATTAAATGTGAGCCTTTAGATCAAATAGTAACCAAATCAATCTTGGCCATTGATTTTTCTTGGATTTTTGCTATAAATACCCATCCATTCTGTAGCCAAACTGTAAGCTCATGGACCCTTGGGGAAACTCTTGCAAAATGAAAACTCAAGCCAAGACAAAGAAGATTCAAGGTTCCAAAGTTCAAGCAAGCTAGAGATTAAAGGTAAGCAATCTCTCCTAGCTTATTTTCCTTTGATTTGGGAGCTTGAACTTAGGGTTTTGATGGGAGAAAAGTTGAGTTTTCTCTAAGGGGTGGTGCTGCCCAAAGATCTTAAAGGAAAGGGCAAAGAAGAAATTAAAGTTAGAACCATATGATTGAAGCTTAAACAAGCTAGTTAAGTGGTTGGTTGTTGAATCAAATTGATATTCTTGACTTTGCCATGGTGTGCCCTGTTCGGTCTGAACTGTTCATGAGGGAAGGAAATTGAATTTCAATGATTTAATGCTTCCATTGAGTTTGTATGATGATGTTGTGTAGGATTGGAAAGGTTTTGAACCTTGGAAACATTAAAATCTCAAGGTTGTAGTCTTTAAGATTCCTTATGGTACTGTTCACTCGCATGAATAGTGATTGGAATTTCATGATTTTGATGGTTCCAATGGTTTTAAAATGAAAAGTTGTGTGGGGTAAAGTGGAGAAACAAGTATGGGAAGCATTAGAATCAAAATGAGAATTTTTGAAAGAATTGTGTGCTTATGTTCAGTTCTGTACAGCAGGCCATGAAGGAGCTGGAATTTCATGATTCTAAACTCATAAATGGATTCAAAAGATAAAATTGTGTAGGGTAAATTCAATACATCAATTGGTTCAAGAGCCAAGTGGATTAGTGAAAATTAGAGAAAGTTATGACAATAAAGAGTGTAACAAAGTTAGTCTTGAACATGGTTGGAATTCATGATTCCTAATGAGTTATGTGATGAATATGGATGTTTTTAGGACCATGAAACATCCAAGGAGATGTTGGAAAGTGATGGACATAAAGGCTTCATGGTTGGAAAGCTAGGGAGCAAGGGCTAAAGGTCAAGAGAAAAGCTTAAGTGCAAGGTAGTGAACTTACCTCTTTATGTGCTTGATGTGGTATGCTTATGTGTTGACATGTATATGTTATTTTAATGATGTTGTGACATGATAAATGATGTTGAATATATTTTGAATAACATGTTTGCATGGCCATGCACTTTATGTAAAAGTATATAGCATGATGGCATGTCACTAATCAAAGAAAGTTAATGAAATTACATATCATGCATTAGCATCCATCTTGCATATTTAAGTGGTAATGTTTGCTACTGATATTCACTAGAATCTCACTCTTCCATAACCAACCAATTTAGATCAAGCATGATGGATAATGTATGCATTGAGAAGAGTTAAAGCATGGAAGAAGAAAAGTGAAGTATTTAAGATGTTAGCATATGCTATGCACTTTCCATGTATGTCAAAGCCATGTAAAGTATTTATTTATGTGATGAGTGTCACATCCTTACTTTTAACCTCAATTATACTCCATTAGAAGTGATTGGAACCAATTATATGATCATTTGCTTTGAAAACATCCATTTCCAAAGATTTGCTCTCGGGTACTGTTCACTGATATTGTTCATTTGGTAATTCCAGAACATATACCATACTTTGAAAATTCATAATTAATTGTAGAAAAATCAAAATAATGTGTTTTCAATTTCTAATGAAATCTATTTTATAATTATTTGAGGGAAAAATATGAAATTGAGGTTATCTTGCTCACATGAAATCAGTTTATTGGTTAAAAATTACTGTTCCTTTGGTAAAATCTGGAAGTTCCAGTTTCTTTGCTTTTACTTTAAAAATTCGTTTCTCTTTGGTTACTTGTCCAAATGAACTGTGTTATATATGTAATTAAAGATCTAGACGTCCTCTTTAAGATCACCAAATTTCATAGAAAAATTCATTCCAGTTTCAGCACTCGTTTTATCTCAATTCCAGATCTTACTTCCAACTTTGGAAAATCATAACAATTCGGATACTTATCCAATTAAGGCATTCTTGGTGTCCAGTTAAAGATATTTATCTTAGATAAATTCACACCAAAGTTCAGACTAAAACTCATTGGTTTACATATCAAAATCAGCGTCACATCACCACGGCCTCACAACAGTGTTAGAGAAACATACACCATGCATGCTAGCATATCATCCCATAGTGTCATGTGAGTCATATAACTTATTATACAAACTTAATCGTTAATATTTAGTCTCTTCCCTTGAGAGGATCCAGCACCTAAAACATAGTTGTGCATGTGGAAGGAATGAGATTTCATGGAAATCCCAATAGCAAGTTACACAAACTATAATATCATGCATGAATAATTGTATGCTTAACATGTTATCATGTGATGGGAGCTACTTCATAATAGTACATAAGCAAACTCTAACATGCATATTGTCATGACATAACTTGCAAGGAGTTGCAATCATTCATACTTCATCATAACATGATGACATAAGCTCAAGCTCAACCAAACCTCATAATCAACAAGCAAGCAAGACAATTAAACAAACATGAGTTATAGTTAGGTATCCTTGCTACCTCTTATCTATCTTGGTCAAGACCTTCTTGAAGTGCTTTCCTTCCTTCACAAATGTCAAAACCTAGCCATTACAACATAATATCAAGTTACAACTCAACTTGAAACCAATTCCAAGACTAGGTTTTCACTAGCTCCCTTTCTTTCTCTAATTTATGTTTCCTACTTCCACCTTTCCAAAATAAATTCTCATGGTTCATTTCCATATAATTTTTCATGTAGAATCCAAATATGAAATCAGAATTTCCAAAATCAAAACATACCAATTGCTACAGTGCCAAACCGAAATGCATGCTCTTGTTTTCCAAAAATTCTCATTTTGATTCCAATGCTTCCAATACTTGTTCTCCTACTTTATCCCCACACAATTTTCCATTTTAAACTCATTGGAAGCATTAAAATTATGAAATTCCATCATATGAACAGTACCACATACAGTACCAGCAAGAACACAAAACCCTAAATCCAAACATACTTGAATTGCCAAGCTTATACCACTTGATTCTAGCTTGTTTAAGCTTGTCTAAACTATCCATAACATAAAACTCATATTTTAACCATATATGAGCAGCACTTCCAGCAGCAACCATAAGGGAAATATAGATGAAAACCCCTTAAAACCATGAGCTAACTTGCTAGAACAAAGCTCAAGATCAAGGGAGATGATTACCTTGCTTGTTACTTCACTTTGGTTGCTTCTTTCTTGGTTGGATGGAAATTTTGCAAGAGTTTCCCTATGGTTCACCATGCATTCCGAAGTGTTCTGAATAGGGGGGTATTTATAGAGAAATTTGGGTTGAAATGGATGTCTAAAATTGATTTGGTTACTATTTGATCTAAAGGCTCACATTAAATCTTGGATTTAACTTTTTCATAAAAGAACAATTATGACATCTTGTGGGACAGCTCATGGGACACATAAGAGGTTTAGGTGGCGTGCTGCCCATGTAAGGAACCTTCTAGAGAAATTCCAGTCCAATCCGGTATCGATCAGTGCAGTTTCACAACAACCAGACAGTGTTCTGTTCCTATTTTTTGATAATATACCAGGATATGTATTATGTCCTGGAAATCAATATCTAGGTTTCTCATACCATTGAAAATGATATATTGAATATTTATCTGCCATCCATCCCTTGGGAAATGACCAAAATACCCTTAGTGTCCTTTCCTGCACTATACTAACCCTAAGGGCAAAATCGTCAATTTATCCCTCTTTACACTGCCTCAGAGCATATATTGGCTCTATATAATCATATTTATACTATGTCCCACATTTTTATCCTGTCTATAATGACCAAAATGACCTCCATCCATCACTAGTACAGTATGGGCATCTAGGAGCATTTTCGTAATTTTACACTTTTCCTGGACTGCTCTGGTATGTGGCCCACAAAACTATCCAATCACCTTAATGGGCTTATGATGGCGCCATTTGGGCCTTATTATGGGCTTATTGCCTGTATTGCCTTTATTGCCCAATTCACTTTACAACTCTCCCGATCCTATCTATCGGGTATTTTATTTTACTGAAAAATTCAGTTTTGCTTCTACAGGATTCCTTTTCTGATTCTGTCAATTTTATAAATTCATATATTAAATATATGAATTTCCTATAAAGTCTCATTTGACTTTGAGATCTAAAAAATACTGTAATATTTCCTTCTGACTTCAGGAATTTATATCAATTAATCGGGACCTCAAATCATAATTCTGTGTTGCGTTAAACTGACTGGAATATTTTTGTCCATCTACTGGTAAAATTTGGGTCTAATCTGATTCTGGGCATTTTTGGCCTATTTGGACTCAGCTTTTCCATATTTATATTTAGGTCCCTTAACTTTTGAATAATTGCACTTTAGTCCCTAAACTTTTCATTAATTGCATTTAGGTCCCTCCTTTTATTTCTACTTCATCTTTTTGTTTTCAAACTTTTCAATTTGCATTTTGGTCCCTATTCTTTCCTTAGTCATTAATCCTTCCCTTTCCTTTTTCAATCTGACACAGTTTATTCCAAGCATCTTATATCTATTACAGATAAACTGTATAGCTACATCAGATTAGAAAATTGCAGATATGACAATGAGATTGTATGAAACAATTATTGTATAACCCCATGATGTATATAAATTTAGAAAAAGCAAAAGAGATGATTTATGTATGCTGGAACAAATTATGGAAAGTGAAAGAAAGGAAACTGAAATGGTAAAAAACTAGGTCCTGAAGCAGTTTTGTTGTGGCTTCAGTCTGACCTAGCAAATGAAGGAATTATTTCAAGAAATTTTATGAGCATGTAGTACACATCCAGAGATTTACATGCATAGGCAGAACGTTTCATTTGGATGTGTATATCAAGAGAAATGAATTTCCAAAATAAGGGACCAGAAACTGTTTCCAAAGTTTTTGACCAAATGAACAGTAAACTTCAACGAATAAACTGTATAAATTGGCTAATCATTTGGTCTAGATTATTTTTCCCTTAAATTTTAAGATGTTATCTTTTATCTTTTCGAACCACTTCATTTTGAATTTTCTAGAATTAATTATGATTTTTTGAAGTTCGTTGCGTAATCTGGAATACTATATGAACAGTAACCTGAGAAAGAGTAAAATTCCATATTTGGCTAATGGACTTCCAAGGTCTTGTAAGTGGTTCTAAATGCTACTGAATGGTCCCTATGATGTATAAAAGTAAGGATGTTACATTATGGTATTAGAGCATAGGATTCTGGCTTAATAAATGCTCTGAATATATTATTTATGGACTAATATGAGATTATACCCAGACCCTAACTCTAAATAGTAAGTATTTGGTTAAGTTATGGTATATTATGGGATAGTTAGCATTGCTTAATTAAGCAAATAGTGCAAGAATAGATATGAGATTTCATAAAGTTAAGTCAAAAGCTTCAGTTAATAAGGGAGACCCCAGGCTAGTAGTGATATATGGACATGGTATACATCTAAACTCTGAGCATCCCTTACACAATAAAGAAGGTTTAGAAGAGAGTATGGGGGACCAGTCAGGAAAGTCTACAGTGAAATATCCCATAGACTCAAGCCTGCAGTCTGGATGTCATGTAGAGATTCAGCCTGAAGCCTAATATGCACCAATTGATGTTGAGTCTAGTGACTCTATACGGTATAAGTTTGTTAGAATGCCCTCTAACCCTGATATAAGCTTTATCCCTCTTACGAGATGATAGATTATGACTGAGGAAGCTGAGTACAGGTACTGGATTATGGGTAGACCAGATATTATTCCTCCTTTACCAAAGTTTGAGGATAGATTTAAAATAATTAAGATACAACAGTCCCCTAATTTAGATACCCAGTAAGAGTTTATGATAGTTCTTGTCCATTCCCAAAGTCTAGGAATATGTGACTTTATAGAGAAAGATCAGTGGGATGTTCTTAGTCCTAGTCAACCCTAGCCTTCTTCATTAAAGACAGATATTGTTGACCATAGTGGTCTAAAGTGTAAGGAATTAGAAGACATACAGCGGAAATTAATTTAAAAATTTTTCCATTCCTTGCCAGGATCTACCGTATGTGTTTAAGTCAAGTGGGAAGAAGTATTACCCTTATTGTGCCTCAGCGACTTCCACAACTTTCGGTCACGACGTTCACAGCTTCGCTCTGCGGCTCGTGCTCCCTTTCTGATCACAAGAAGTCGACGACTCAGGTCGGCTTCCTCTACTGGTATCCACACGAACAGCTTTTCAACCACGAACGACGTGCTAGCGTCTCTTGTCCCTCCAGGGCTTTCTCAAGAGTTCGTCCTCTCCGTCTCTATTTCGGCAGTTTCTTATCTGCAAACCTTTTGCAGAGTCCCCTCCGGCCTTTTAGTGTTCTATGTGTGTTTCTCACTTTAAAACGCAGCTCCTAAAATCAGATATATAGGATACTATGCGTTTTTCTCTGTCAACCGAATTGGACTTTGGAGTTAATTAATATTAATTCCAAAATAATACAATATCATATATTGTATGATTTTATAAGAAACTAATTAAATAAAATAATATCAAATCCGTCCCACAGATTTAATTACCCATTTATTTAATTTTAAATAAAGATGAGACTGAACTATTTTTGATTTATTCTCATAAATCAAATTTGAGATATCTTATCAATTTGAATTTTGAATTTCAAACGTGATAGAGATTTAATTTATCCTTATAAATTAAATCTTATAAATATCTCTTATATGAGATATCCTATCAATTTGAATTTCGAATTTCAAACGTGATAGAGATTTAATTTATCCTTATAAATTAAATCTTATAAATATCTCTTATATGAGATATCCTATCAATTTGAATTTCGAATTTCAAACGTGATAGAGATTTAATTTATCCTTATAAATTAAATCTTATAAATATCTCTTATATGAGATATCCTATCAATTTGAATTTCGAATTCAAACGTGATAGGGATTTAATTTATCCTTATAAATTAAATCTCATATATCTCATATATATAATATATATATATACGAATTTATATATATATGAATATAAATATAAATAAATATATATACATTCACCTGGATCTTTCATTGAATCTAGACATGTCTTAGATTCAATGAATCTGGACATCATAGCTCGTGTTGGGCTATTTTGTGTGCGACCCTGTAGGCCCATATGAAGTTGGCAGTGGGCCATTTGCTATACTAGCCCACAAGTCACAAGCGGTCTCTAGCAAGACATAACAACTACCCAAATCATATGAGGATCGATAAACGATGTAACCTTTTATACAACCATATCATGTCCCTTCTATCACGCGATATTTTGGTCATGGATGAGGCATGGATAATGTCATCCTCCTATTCCTGACCGTTACTTTCTCGATCCCTGAGTAGTCTGACTATAGAAATAGAACTACCTTTCCATTACAGTATGGCCATACATTTCTCAGACTCACTCATCGAGGGGCCCAGTAATATCTCTCCACGAATGTGAGGGACAAATTCCATCTTGACCATTCACATTCCTCCGCATGAAAAACCACTAAGCCCGAACATAGTCTTTATGATCACTCGGTCAAAAGTGACTTTTGACTAGGTCAAAGCTGAGCGTTTTGTTATGTAGGAATCCATGATGATCTCAGGTCAAAGGGCATATTGACATGGTTTGTATATGAGAGAAGCTTATGACGTTACCCATGCAGTTCTATCATAGCGGGTCGGTCCAACACCCTGTACTCTTACATGTGCTTATGACTTTGATTTATATCTCTATACATCTTCAAAGTCATACTGGTCTTATTTCATCTGTGCTCCCATATAGATGATCGACCAGGGATATTTAGGATAATATCATGAATTATCCAAGGATGGTCATCATAGTAAACATGCAAATAATATGATAACTCAATTAATAAATTCATAAATCAATAATGTTCATAAGACAATGATTGGCCCCTAGGGCACGATTTCCAACATAAAGAAAGCTGTGGAGAGTGAATTACTCAGTCTAGGTCAAGGGATGGACAAAAGTATAGATTAAGAATAGTTAGTTATCTGCAGTTCCTCAATGCCATAGCAAGAATGATAAACATACATCCAATAGAGGGCATTAACCTAATATACTTTAGAGGATTGGTATGAGATGATAGTAAGTCAAGTGTCATGAGACTACAGATGCCAACCTCACTGAAGTCTATCAGTTAGAGATTTAGCACAGAGTATAGGCATGTTAAACAGTACAAAGCACTAAGATACAGAAGATCAGTTTAAGAAGAGGTTCAACAATAGATTGTCCGTATGATCATTAGGAGTTGATCTACAGTACGAAAGACTTTGTGTAGCTAGTCTTTACGGAAAAGAATAATGAGAAGTTAGAATGAGACTTGCCTAAGAATGGTCTAATACATGGCTTGAGGATAAAGATGTGATGGTTAATAGATAAAAAGTTAATATTCCCAAAGCAAAGGGATTCTATCATGAAGAGATAGTAACCTAACGCTCTGCCCTAGAGAACATAAATAGTAATATTAAGTGATGAATGAGATCCAAGTCACCTGAATTAGTCAGGATCTAGAGGCAGACCAGCAAAGAATCACAATCTAGTCCAGAGTAGACTGAGATTGATAGACAGAAAGAGTTAAGAGATACAGAGAGGCACAGAAGTTACTCCATATGAGATGGAGAATTATCCGCTCACTTGAGAAGTTTTTCTCAAAAATTTTAAAAGAAGCATTCCTCTCAATTAGAGAAAGGTAAGCATGAAGTTAAGGATTAGAGTTAAGGGAAGAGAACTCTTTTGATGGATACTTAATCGAGTTCATTCATATAAACCTTGAGGCTTAATAAGAGATACTTTCTCGCCTATTAGTAATATAAGAGGATTAGGGAAAATTTAAAAGTTCGAATGGCATAAAGATAGGAGCCAAACCTTTCCTCTGTTAGCTGAAAGAAGACAGTTGTCTCAGTTATGAATTACAAATAGATTACAGTGAGGCCAAGGACAAAAAAAATCCTTCAGGTTAGAGACATAAAAGTCTTACAGGCGATGAGAAATGTTTTGATAAGATAGCCTGATATGATAAGCTATCTCCGATTCCTAAATAAATAAATAGGATATTGGAGATGTAAGCTAAAGATAAATTGCCTCAGAAATTGTTTGAGGGTTAGTAGAAAAATATATATGTAAGCTAAGAGAAAGAAGTTTATGAGGTTTAAAGAAAGTAAGGTAGCCACAGATTTAAAGATAAAGTGACTCCCCCATTTCTTATGTAGGAAAGAGTAAAGAAGGGTTGAGTCATACCCTAGTAAGAGGGTGATGTGGTAGCCTTAATGAAACAAGTAAATGACTCAGGTACCTGAATAGATGATCAAGAGCTAGCAGTTAAGGTGATAAAGGGACAAAATGTTTTAAAGTCTACCTAGTTAATTGCTTAATGGCAATATGAGTATGAGGGATAGTTGAGCAAACTATGTAATAATGTATGGCTTATGTTGCCATAAGTTATAATAAGAAATTGCATCTCATTGCAGTTGTCATGTGATGACACACATACTAGAGAATGCTTAATTGATTGTATATACTTGCATATTATGCATGTTGAGTATGATATGATAAATGAATACTCCCCTTATGTAGTACGTACTGGGTAGAGTATACCAGATGAGAAAGTTATGTTGCTCCCATGCCCTATGACATGCAATTAAATAATTCAACTTAGCAAGAATGAAGCAATAGCAAAGTGCTAAACTAGAAAGTTAGCTACTTGATTCTCAGAAGATAGAAAGAGAATTTATGATCAGACTATGATAGTCAATGGGATAGAGAATGAGATTAAAGATGAAGATTAGTAGTGAGTCTACAGATAAATGATTATGATACTTAGGATATATCCCTTTAGTAGGGATAAGATAGATGAAAGGAAATAAGACGCAGTTATGAAAGATGATATGGCTCTAAGAAAGAACAGTTTTTAAGTAATATAAGTTAATGTTTTTGCAATAGAGCTAGATTGCTCTTGCAATAGAGTAAAGTCCCTCTGATGAGATGAATAGATGATGATAGACATATGCATGGTAGAGCCTGTGTAGCTCTCTAAAGTAATGGATAAAGTAAAGTTATAAAGATGAGAATGGTATATGAAGTTCCTGAGTAATAGAGGAAATGAGTCAAGTCCTAATAGATAATATTGGCTTCTGTGATCATTTTTGGGGAATTATCTGTGGAGTTAACAACTATGTGGAAGTGACTAACCTTGTAACTTTGTCCATTGGTTTAGGTATCCCAGAGATGAGAATACAGTACAACGGAATCCAGTAGATTTCGGAGGATTACAGTTAGATCCTAGTATGGCTCACAGGGTCGCAGTTAGATCCTGAAAGGCTTACGGTTGATCACAGTAGATACCGAGGGTCGCTGTAGACCAAGCCTAGAGCAAGAAAGTAATGAGCCATAAGTACAATATTTCTTTGGAAGGACAAATACCAAGGAAAAGTTAAGGTATAGAAGCTTCACAAGTTGATTAACTCATAACAGAGAGAGTACCTATGATGCTAGTTTCAGATAGCCTTATTACTATCAGAGACTGAACCCATAATCTTTTTACACGTACCAGGAACTAAGTGGTCAAAGTTAAAGCTATTAATCCTAAGTTCCAAGGATTTATGAAAATGTTTTATAAGATATGAGAAAGGGTCAAATGAGAATAAAGAGATCCTTACAATGAGATACAAAGACTAAAAATAAAGGTAAGTAGATCCTCCAGATGAGGACAAAGAGATTAGAAGGCCATATAGACCCAAGAGAGTTAGTATAAGATGGGTCTAAGATGGTAAAGTACGAGGGTCAGAGCCAGTGAGCACCAGTACTTTAGATTTTTATCTGCACATTTCAGTTAAGCGTGCTCAGGCAAGGGTAGTCCAATGATGGGTGACCCCCTGGGAAGTGATAAAAAAAGTGTGAATGCCACAAGAAATTGGCATATATGCATAAAGCTATGTAAAATGATAGAAAGAGCTATGAAAAGCTAGAAAGGGTTATGAACAGTAAGAGACTAGAACCCTTATGCCAAGTCCAAATGAAATGGATTTAAAAGATGAACTATGATATAGCTAGATTTGGCCAGATAAGCCATTTTATGTCATGAAAGATACGAAATGAGAAGATATGCCTTGAGAAGCGGCTGTATAACTAGCTTTATAAACAGATAGAGGGGCTTCCGTTTGGGAAAAGATAAGTTATTTGAATGATGAGCTACATGTGAAAGAGCAAATGAGAGCTTTAAGAGCTTCAACTCCTTACATAGAATGCCACGCCTTATGTTACGTTACATTATGTGATGTTTACAGAATATGCTAAAGCTCCGAATGTTAGAGCAATGCAAGCTCTGAGTGTTAGAGTTGTGCAAGCTCTGAGTGTTAGAGTTGTGCATATTAAGAGAAGGAATGCTTGAGCTCTGATGTTAGAGCTTTGCATTCGTGGGTAGGTATGCAGTCCTGCAATATGCTGGCCAGGCATTATGCATGTTAGAGTATGTGCTCCTATATGCTCCTATATGGTCCTATGTGCTCCCGTTTAGCAGTAGAGCAATGAAAGAAAGAATAATGATATAAGTCCTCTCTCTGTATTATGATGAGTTTTTAAAGATGATAAGAATGTATGATGATATGAGAATGAGAGTTAAAGTTTGCGGATATTTAGAGAATTCCGCTAGATACTAAAATGAGCAATAAGTGATTGCACTAAGAAATATGATGAATAGTTAGTAGAAGCTCCAGAATATAGCAGTATTAAAGGGAGTTTGATCTAAAAGAAATAGATACTACTTACAAGTCCAGCATAGTAAGAAGTCCATATGCAGATAGATGCGTAGCAAGAAAGTAATATAATTAACTGGAGTTTAACTCTGATTGAGTTGATTCAGAATAGAAGAATGACCATAGTAAAGATATGAAGAATTGCATATATGAAAAGTACTCCGCTAAGATGTTAATTTTAAGAGATAGATACCCCAATCATTGACTGAGATATTGAGTAAATTTCGAGGGCCAAATTTATTTTAAGGGGGGTAGAAATGTCATATCCTAAATTCTCCCTATCTGTATAGTACTGATAGTGGAAAGAGGCTTAGAAAGGATTATGACGAAGATCAGACGAGATAATAAAGGTTTGATAAGTCTTAAAGAAAGAGAATGACCTAAACGCAAATTGGAAAAGGTTAAAGGCCAAAAGTTAAAGTATAAATAAATGTTGTGCCAAAAGTGGTAATTTTCAAAAGTTTAGGGACCTAAATGTAATTAAGCAAAAATTCAGGGACATTAATGTAATTATGGAAAAGTTCAGCCAGAAAAGGCTTAGAACTGCCTGTAAGTATTTCAGTCCCACATTCCATCAGTAAATAGAGGAAGCCATGCTGGGTAATCTGACATGATACAGAAATTTTATTACGGCTCTAGACAGCAGAAAATTATCTGATAGTTTAAAAGTTATCTGAATTTTTATCAGATTCTATGGATATCAGATATATGTGGGGGAATTACAGGAAAGTGTGCCCTATAGTGTAAGATGTTATGAATCTGACAGAACTCTGGAAGAAGTTCTGTATAAAAAGTTATTTACATATTAATGAATTTTGACGGAAGTTTGATAATACCCGTGACCCGATAATGAAACTTATCGGTATATGAGCCTAGATGAAATGAGACTAGATGACCTCATATATAGGCCCATGATGACTCCAAGAAGGGCCCAAAACCTAGGGTACCAGTCCATGAGTAGAAGGGGCTAGTGTTCAGAAAAAGTGCAGAATTACAAAAATGCCCCTGGATGCCCAGATTGTACCAACGATGGATGAAGGGCATTTTGGTCACCTGGACAGGCTAAAAGCGTGGAACATGATATAAATATGATTAGTTGAGCCCAGATACACCCTGAGGTAGTATAAAGAGGGGTAAAATGACGATTATGCCCTTAGGGTCAATATAGTGTAAGAAAGGACACCAAGCGTATTTTGGTCCAATAGCTTGTTTGCATAAATTCCAAAGCACTTTCCTTACACCAATATCCTTAAAATATCCTGATTTTGAAATAAATGATAGACACCTCTTTTAATGGTTCTAACATTTTTTGAAATTCATTATAATATAAAATAAATACCCTTCAAAGTCTCATAATTTTATGAGACCTAGAAGTCCTAATAAAAATTTCCTGTATTTCCTGAAGACCCTTAATCGAAGACCAATTTCACTTTAATTTCACAAAAGGCTTTATCATCTTTTCACACATCATAGTATTCCCTGACTATGGTAAACTATTATGGAAACTCTCCTTAACTGTCTAACCTTAGTCAAATGATCAGAATGCCCTTCGTCTAACTCTGACTTAATGACAAAATACAGTGGCCTACTCAATGGCATTTTCATAATTTTATATCTTTCCCAGTCTTTATTAGCCCTGGCCCACTTACTTATCTAAAAATATTATTTAGCCTATAAGGCGCCATTTTAGGCCCTTTACATTATCCACTATCTTCATGGGCTCAACTCCCGAGATATTCTCCTAAAACGTATTTATCTGGCGTTTTAATCTATTGTAAATTCCATAATAAATTCTACATAACTCCTTTTTGAGCTATATCATTTTTATAAATTCTTATATTAATTATAAGAATTGAATTTTGTACCTAATTTCATCTAATTTTGAGGTCCAAAGGATACTGTAATATTTTTCTTTCTTTAAAAATTAATATAAATTTTTCAGGACCTCAAATCAAAATTCTATTATGTGACAAAGTGATTAGAATATTTTCTCTATTTACTAAGAAAATTTGGGACTAATCTGATTCTGGACATTTTTGGGCCTTTTCCGGCTCAACTTTCAATAATTACTATTTTACCCTTGAACTTTTGAAAATTACACTTTAGGCCCTCAACTTTTCATAATTATACTTAATGTCCCAAGGTTTATTTGTAATTTCATTTTTGCACCCTAGAACTTTTAGACTTTTCAATTTAGTCCCTTATCTTTATACCTTTGTCTAATCATTGTTTTTCCTTTATATTCATCATCACAATCCTTTCCGAATCTCTTTCCACTATTAGTATTATATAGATAGGGGAAAAATAGGATATGACAGTTTCTGTGAAGACTACCATTTAGTATTAGAGTAGGTATATTAGAAAAGATTTAACCATCTCAAGAGAGATCTAATATCAATGGCAGGATTTAGAGACAGTGTTTTACCAGAAGGACGCTGCACCACGAAGCCTTCAAGTTTCAATAGAGAAAATTTTACATTCTGGAAGATAAGAATAAAGTCTTTCATTAAGGCCTCTGAGTATAATATCTAGAATTTGATATAAGATAGAAACTATATTCCAACAAAAGTCATTGGTGGAGCTAAAGTTTCAAAGGAACATAGCAAATGTGATGACAACGACAAGAAGATGATATTACTCAATGACAATGCCATTAACTTTATAACATGTACCTTAAGTCAGAAAGAGTATTTATGGGTATCTAGTCTAAAGACGGCTAAAGAGATATGGGAAGCCTTAGAAATAGCCCTCGAAAGAACTTATAGAGTTAAAGAAAGTAGAGTGAATATGCTTAAATAGAGTTTGATCTTTTCTAGAGGTTGATGGAGAAAGTTTGAGTCATTGAAGTGTGATTTCAGCATCTCATCAATCACTTAACTACACTTAGGCAATCATATAGCTCAAGAGATCAAGGACAAAATATTCTCGATCGTCTTATAATAGAAAGGGAGCCAAAGGTCAGAACTATCAAAGAAGCCAAATGCAAATCCATGATGTATGTCATTGAACTTTTTGGAGGCCTTGTCGAATACGAGAACAAACAGAAATACAAGAAGGATATCAAAGAAAAGAGCAGAAAAGGAATTGCTCTTAAAGCTTAAGAAAGTGGTAATGATAATGAAAAGCTCGAAGATGATGAAATGTTCTCATAGTTCATAGATTCAAGAAGCTCTACAAACTAAACAACTAGGAAATTTCAACTAAAGAAAAGTGATTCTTCATTAAAGGAGCAAAAAGACCAGATTATTTGTTTCGAATGAAAATCTCCAAGAAATATAAATAAAAGAAGAAAGAGAAGTTTTAGAAGATGAGAGCATTTGTTTCATCAATCTGGGGAGAAAGTTATTTAGAAAGTGAAGAGAGTGACAAGGATAAAAACAACAAACATTTGTCTTGTAGCTTAAGAAGAAAATGATTCAGAGATAGAACATGTAATAAACACTAAAGCAACTTATGATGAATTATTTTATGAATATAATGAATTGTATACTGAGTTCATCAAATTGGCAAAAGAGTTAGTAAGTTCTAGAAAAGGGATATGGAGCTCAAAAGAAAAGCTAAGTGTAAAACTTAAAGTTACATCAAAGTGTGCAAAATGTGAAGAATTATAAAAGAAAAATAGAGAGTTATCCAAAACTCTCGAGAGATTCACTAGAGGTAATAAAATGCTTAACATTATACTCAGGAATCAGAGATGCATCTTTGATAAGTAAGGAATATGTTATGCTACTAATTTAGACAAGCATAAAGGAAAGAAAAAATTAAGTAACACATGATATTTACATTACTTTAGAAATACTACTTCAAACTTATTTTCTCTATGTTCATATTACAACCACAAGGCTCACTCTATTACTTCTTGTTATCATAAGAAGAATGGACCTTATGGTACATTAAAATGGGTTCCAAAAGGCACTTATGTACCTAAGGTAATCCACACTAACATGAAAGTACCTAAGAAAGTATGTTTTCCTAAGACCAATAAATTGTACATTGATAGTGGATACTCTAGATATATGACTAGAGACATAGAAAAGTCCGAGTTCCTAATACTGAAAAATGGTACATTTATCTTAAGCAAGGCAACAAAGTAAGCTTAAGAGGAAATCAATCTTGAAAGATCACTAGGATTAGACAAGTTAGAAGCAAAGAAGGGGTGAAAGTGGAAGACATATACTACAGGAAGGATTATGCCATTATCTCTTCAATGTAAGTCAAAATGCATATAAAGACATGGATTATTTTTTACAGAGAAGAATGTCTGATAGCAAGCAAGAAAGACCTTTTACTGGATAAGGAAAGCTTGAAGGCAAAACTCTATGATACGAGGGACGGTAACTGCTATACCATTTTAATTCAAACTCACTTGAAATCTATTTTCTCAAAAAATCTGAAGAAAGTTAGTTATGGCATAAGAGACTAGCTCATGTGAATTGTATTATGTTCAAAACTAGTTACAAAAGAGTTAGTAACTGGTTTAAAACAAATCTAAAATTATTGTTGTTTGTGACGATTGTCAAAAGGGGAAACAAGTAAAGTCCTCTTTTAAATCAAAGAAGGAAGTTTAAATTGAGAGACCACTCCAAATTCTTCATACACTCCTGGAAAAAAGGCTTTCTAAATTGCTTGAAAATAGTATTTTACACTGGACAACTAACTGGAGTAGAAATAGATCGTTTAGTGAAAATCCTACTTTTAATACCTCATAGTACATATTCGGAAGCATATTTGATTAGTGAAAGCATTACATTAGCCCAAAAATTAAAATTTTAAAACTTATTTCTCAGGTACTGTTCACTTGATAATTTCCACATTTACAGTCCAACTTTAACAATTCATAACTAATTGTAGAAAAATTGTATGGAGGTGATGCAAATTTATAATTGAAGATCATTCATAGTTATTTAAGGGAAAAATATAAATCTGTACATTTACCTTGCGAATTGATACAGTTAAATCGTTACTTTTTATCTAGATGTGTACTATATGCTCATAAAATTTCGTAGATTCATTCCTTCATTTGCTATGTCAAACTGAAGCCACAACAAAATTGCTTTAGGACCTACAGTTTTTACCATTTCAGTTTCCTTTCTTTTACTTTCACTAATTATTCCAGCATGCATAAAACATCTCTTTTGCCTTTCATGCATTCATATACATCATGGAGTTATGCCATAATTATTTCATACAATTTCATCACATAAATAGGCACCTTACATGGCATTTACATACATGGACAATTTATAGTCTATGCTAGGATCTTAAATACTTCACTTTCCTTCTTCCATTCTTTAGCTCTTCTCCATGCATACATTTTCCTTCATGCTTGACCTAAATTGGTTGGTTATGGGAGGGTGAGATTCTACAAAATTTTAGTAGCAAACATTACCACTTAAATATGCAAGATGGATGCTAATGCATGATATGTTATTTCATTAAACTTTCTTTGATTAGTGACATGCCATCATGCTATATACTTTAGCATAAGAGTGCATGACCATGGAAAACATGTTATTCACAATACATTCAACATCATCTATCATGTCACAACATTATTCAAATATCATATACATGCCAACACATAAGCATATCACATCAAGCACATAAAGAGGTAAGTCCATTACCATGTACTTAAGCTTTTCTCTTGATCTTTTGCACTTGCTCCAAAGCTTTCCAACCATGAAGTCTTTTGGTCAATCACTTCCCAACATCTTCTTGGATGTTTCAAGGTCCTAAACACATTCATATTCATCACATAATTCATTAGGACAAATAACTCCAATAATGTTCAAGACTATCCTTGATAAATTATTAACTCTTTACTAACATAACTTTCTCTAATCTTCACTAATTAACTTGGCCTTTTAAGCAATTAATGTCTTGACTTTACGCTACACAATTTCATCTTTTGAATCCATTTATGAGGTTAGAATCATAAAATTCTAGCTCCAATGCACTGTTCTATATAGAATTACACAACACCCTCTTTTCTTTCAAAAATTCTCATTTTGATTCTAATGCTTCCCATACTTTTTCTCCATTTTATCCCACACAACATTTCATTTTAAAAACATTGGAAGCACCAAAATCATGAAATGTTAATCACTGTTCAATCGAGTGAACAGTAATAGAGAAGGATTTTAAAAATTACTATCTTGGAATTTGAATGCTTCCAAGGTTCAAAACCTATCCAATCCTACAAAAAGTCATCATATAAATTCAATGGAAGCATTAGATCATTGAAATTCCATTTCTTTCCCTCATGAATAGTGAAACCAAAATGTTTCAACCATGGCAAAGTCAAGAATATCAACTTGATTCAACAACTAATCATTTAACTAGCTTGTTTAAGCTTCAATCATACAACTCTAACTTTAATTTCTTCTTTCTCCTTTCATCTAAGGTTTTTGGACAGCACAACACCATACAGAAAACTCAACTTTCTTCCATGAAAACTCTAAGTTCAAGCTCCCAAATCAAAGGAAAATAAGTTAGGAAAGATTGGTTACCTTTAATTTCTAGCTTGCTTGAACTTTGGTACCTTGAATCTTCTTTGCCTTGGCTTGAGTTTTCATTTTGCAAGAGTTCCTCCATGGTTGACATGCTACGGTTTTGCTTCAGATTTGAGGGGGTATTTATAGAAAAATCTCATGGAAAATCAATGGCCAAGATTAGTTTGTGCACTATGTGATCTAATGGCTCACATTTAATCTTGGATTTAACTTTTTCAAAAAGGAGAATTATGACATCATCCATGACATCATCAAGGGATAACTCATAGGGCTAGTTGGCAAAATTCTAATGGGGAAGCTTCTGGAAAAATTCCAGTCCAATTCGGTACCGTCTCAGTCTGATTCCACAAAAATCATATTGATTTATAAATCTATATTTTTTTAGATTTCATAATATGCTTTCTAACCTTAAATCCAGTATCCGGATTCTCCCTACCATTGACATTCTTGGACTAGGCTAAAACTTAATTATAGATCCCTTGGGAAATGACTGAAATACCCTTGGTCCACTATCTTGCACTATATTAACCCTAAGGGCATAATTGTCATTTTACACTCCCTTATATTGAATCAGGATGTATACTAGCTCTACTAATCACCTTTATACTAGCTTGGACATTTTTGGCCTATCTATAATTACCAAAATACCCTCCATCTATCATTAGTACAATATGGTTACATATGGGCATTTTCATAATTTCACACTTTTTCGGGGTTACAGTTGGCTCTGGCCCACTTAACTATCTCACCACCTTATTAGGCCTCTTGAGGTGCCATTTGGCCTTAGTATTGGTCCATTACCTTTATGGCACAAATCCCAAGGAACCTTTCCTGACCATATTTATCAGGTATTTTCCTCTATTGTAAATTCCCCTAAGAATTCTACAGGATTCCTTTTCTGACTCTGTCAATTTTATAAATTCTTATATTAATTATGGGAATTTACTGCAAAGTTTTATCTGATTCTGAGGTCTAAAAAATACTGCAATAATTTTTCCTGACTTTAGGAATTTATATCAATTAATTGGGACCTCAAATCAAAATTATGTGTTGCGTTAACTTGATCAGAATAATTTTCTCTACTTACTTGTAAAATGTGGGACTAATGTGATTCTGGGCATTTTTATGCCTTTTTCGGCTCAACTTTTTCATAATTACATTTAGGTCTCTAAACTTTTGGTTAATTATATTTAGGTCCCTAAACTTTTGATTAAATGTATTTAGGCCCTCATCTTTTCATAATTACACTTAATGGCCCCAAGTTTATTTCTATTTTCGGTTTTTACCATTGAACTTTTGAACTTTTCATTTTAGTCCCTTTCTTCCTTCAAGACTCATCTAACCTTTATTATTTCTTCTAATCATCGTCATAATCCTTTCTAAACCTCTTTCCACTATCAGTATTATACTGATAGGGAAAATTAGGATATGACATTTAGCAAGTATAGATAATTTAAAATGGGCAGTTCACCAGTTTATAAGGAGTATAATTTAAACCAATCCCTTTTGAAATATGGAGTATAATTTACTAATATCTACACGAGTTATAAGGGTATATAGTGTAGATGGATGCATTTTCTACACCAGTTATGTAAACGTCAGTTATAGATTAATGAATTTTTACACCGGTTGTGTTTACGCCCGGTATAGATTAATCCATTTTTTACACCTTACCATAAAGACAACCAGTATAGATATTATAATATTTACATATTGTTTCTACACCTACCGGTATTCTTTGTATGGTTACATGTATTTGATCAACCTGACCTATTTTTTGAACAAGATATTGAGGACCTGCGCAATCTTTGGGCTAAGTTTTTTTGTTAAATTCATTCCTTCTCAATAATATTTGTTATTAACTCAATATTTTTTTATTTTTCTATTAAAATTATTGCATTTTTGTTTTGAATTTTTTTAATTGAATAACATAATTAGCAATTGAAGATCTATCTCTGCCATCTTGAATTGTCTATGCTGTTGTCTCTTTGAGTCATATATTTGGGCAGTTTATTCATGAAGTATATTAAATTAATAAATATGAAATCATTAAGAAACATAATTTAACTCCTCACTTAGGTTAGTCATATTTGACAAGATGGTATTGATCATGTGTCTAACCATGTAGAAGCCGCACAGTTGCTTTCTTTGGGCTGCCTTTGATGCTGTAATATTAACATGAAAAAATTATTTGTCATCAGTTAAAATCCATAGAGCATAAGAATTAACACTTTTATTACCTTTGGTGTAATCCATTCAGGGTCCCTCACAGAGTTGGCATGTTAAAGACCCTTTGCAATTGTGAACATCCTCATAGCCTTATGACCAAAGTTATAAAGTTAGTAACCCATTTATTAAAAAGACCATATTTATTACAGAGACCATTGTTCTGTATAGAAGAAAACTCACGTGTTCATAATCTTCTTGGCATCAACTGATGGCTTGTAATTAAGGGAGCATAAGAAGAAAGCTTTATAAGTATGCTTACATAGTATGAGCAATTGCCAATTATTTATGTAGAAATTAATTAAAAATTAATGAGTATTATTATTAATTAACTACAAAAGTAGTATGAAATAAAATAAAATATTATTATTCTTACTCCTGCATATATGATGCGAAAAAACAATCAATATCAGTTTAACCAAGCCTTTTTCAAATCTATTAAAGTATCAAAGATTGGGAGGTCCCTTTTGCATAAATATGAATTGGGTATAGGAATCTGAACTAACCTTGTTCGCACTTGAAAACTAACTCATCTTGCATGTACCTACAATTAATGAAAACACGGCGTTAGTTAATGCAAACACTCTGGTTGCATAAATTCTTTTGTTACATATATTTACATTTAAATTAGACTTACATAAAAAATGCTTGGATGTACCTAGAGGTCAATTCATTCCCAAGAGTGATAAGGGATTGCACATCTATATGGTCAACAAAGGCATGTACCCCTATGTCACCCACAACTGAATCTATAGGCAATGCATCCACATGGAATATTTTGTCATATGCCAATAGGATCACACGTTGCATGGTACTCAAAGTGAGAGGTGTGGGAAGTTCGCTCGGGGATGACACAATATGATTTGAAAGAAGATGCTTTGTGTCACATCCTAATTTTTCCCTATCTGTATAATATTGATAATGGAAAGAGGTTTGGAAAGGATTGTGATGATGAATATAAAGGAAAAACAATGATTAGACAAAGGTATAAAGAAAAGGGGCTATATTGAAAAGTCTAAAAGTTTTATGGTGCAAAAATGAAAGTAGAAATAAACTTTAGGCCAATAAGTATAATTATGAAAAGTTGAGGGCCTAAAGTGTGATTTTTAAAAGTTTTAGGGAAAATGATAATTACTGAAAGTTGAACTGAAAAAAGGGCTAAAAATGCCCATAATCAGATTAGTCCCAAATTTTTCCAACAAATAGAAAAAATTATTTTGATCAATTTGACGTAACATAGAATTTTGATTTGAGGTCCCAAAAAATTGATATAAATTTTTGAAGAAAAAGAAATTAATATAGTACCCTCTGGACCTCAAAATTAAATGAAATTTGGCAATAAATTATTATAATTAATATAAGAATTTATGAGACTTATAGAGCTAAAAAAGGAGTTCTATAGAATTTAGAGTGGATTAAAGCACCCAATAAATACGTTTCGAGAAAATTTCTTGAGAGTTGAGCCCATGAAGGTAGTGTATCATGTAAAGGGCCCAAAATGTCATCTTATAGACCCATTTTAGATAAGTATGTGGGACAGGCTAATAAAGATCGAGAAAAATATAAAATTATGAAAATATAACATATTATGCCACTGTGTTATGTCATTGGGTCAAAGTTAGACAAAGAGCATTTTGGTCATTTGACTAAAGTTAGACAGTCAAGGAGAGTTCCCAAAATAGTTGACAAAGGTCAGGGAATACTCTGATGAGATCTTAAAAGATGATAATGCCCTTGGGGTATTAAAGTAAATAAAGTAGAACCAATGAACATTTTGGTAATCTGCCAAAGGATCTATAATTAAGTTTAGACCCAGTACGAGAATGTAAATGGTAGGAAGAATGCAAATACAAGATTTAAGGTTAGAAAGCATATTATGGAATCTAAAAAATTAGATTAAGGAAACAATCTAGTTTTTAGGAATTCGAACTTAGTCTGTACTGGAATTTTTCCATAGAGAACAATCAATTCATGACTCTAGGGATGTAGCTGTAGTAATTGTGCTAATAATAATTTATAATGGTGCCCTCTTCTCTTTTCCTTTTGTTTTGTTTTTCTTTTTCTTGCACTTTCCCTTTTTTTTCAGTGCAAAATTTTTCTTTTCTTTTCTTCTTTTCTTTGGCACCTTATTCACATAAGCTGCAGCCTAATAACACAACAATAATGAATTTTTGACATGACTAAAATTTTATTTCAAGGTGATGTATATGCACATATGACTTTCTATAAGAGTGAATGAAAAGAAAAAGTGATGGGCTCAAGAGGGGAGACTAAGGATGTAATATGTAGTGGGCTTATGTTTGGTTGTGACTTGGTGTCACATAAAGGCTCCCCTCAACAGATTGATGTTTAGTCGTGACATCTTCATCTTCGTGTCGCGACAGTTGGTCACTGGAGTTTTGTGTTGCGACCGTAGTGCTATGTGGTTGTAACTCGCTTCACAGTGGATCTCAGGTTGATTTTTAGTTGTGATAGGGAGGCAATTTGGTCACAACCTTTGGTCACAGAAATTTGGCCCTTCTTTGATTGTTGTACTTCTAGCTTCCATAACATCTTGAGGTCCTGCAAGATCACTCAACAAACCTTTTGCAACCGTATTATCTCTATTATTATCATGTAAACTAGTTCATGTTCATCCCTAGTCTCTTCAATAGCATAATCAATGGCATTCAAAATAGTAAAAGCAGAATTATCAGGAGGAAATTTCATTACTTCATTCATGTTGAAGGTTACCACATGTTCTCTAACTTCCATTGTGATAGAATTGTGCTTCATACTAATGATGATCTTGGAAGTTTAGAGGAAATGTCGGCCTAGGATCATAGCATTATCATTTACTAACTCATTGGATATGTCCAAAATAAAAAAATTAGTTGCAAACACTAAGTCCTTGACCTATACTAGAATATCCTCAAGGATTCCCTTAGGATATCTAATTGACCTATCAACTAACTGAAGCGCCACGTTTATGTCTATAAGGTTGTTGATTCCTAAGGCTTGATATATTGACCAAGGCATTACATTAATAGTTGCCCCTAGATCTAGTAACGCTCCCTTAATAGGAATATTTCCTATAGTGCATGGGATTGTATACGATCTTGGGTCTTAGCACTTAACAGGTAGTTCAGACTTAAATAGTGATGACACATTAGCATTCACTTGGATTCTCTCAATAGGCCTAAACTTCTTTTTATCAGCACACAATTCTTTCAAAAATTTTACATATTTAGGGTTTATCTTGAGGAACTCAACCAAAGGGATGTTTATTTCTAAATTATTGAATAGAGTATAAGCATCTTTTACAAAATCAGGGTCAATTATTTTCTTTCTAGTAAAGTAAGAGTTACGAAAGGTAGATCTTTTATACTTACATCCTTACCTTTGTGCATAGAGACTCCTTGGTTGCTCGACTCCAACTTCTCCTCAGGTTGCTTTCCTTTGTAGGCTGGACTTGGTACTGTTGCTGCTTCTTCTTGCAGCTCTTGCATATCTACTTGGGTTTGTGAGTTCTCCTATTGGGTTGGCTTCTTCATTATAAGCTGTTGTTCTTTACCACTTTCAGATTTCCTAATTTATACTATCGTAAAGATGAATCCTCAATTTTAGCACCTTCCTTATCATACTCCGGTGTATCAACTTCCTTAAAATGAACCTTTCTGCCATTTCTGAGGGATATAGCATTCAGACCCCTCGGATTGATGACAGTATTCGAAGATATGCTGCCACTACTCTTTCCTTAAATGTCACTCACTGTATAGGAGACTTGAGTTAAGTGACTTGTGATATATACATTCTTGAAACATTACTTCTCAAGTTTCTTGTGCAAGGATTGAAGTTATAAAGGTGAATTGACTGTCATTTTCTTTGAGCTTGTTGTCTATATTGGTCATTATACCATCTATTTTGTTCATCTGCGCAATCATACTCTTTAACAATTGAGAAGTCTCATCTGGCCTTAATGTTAATAAGGTTATAGGGTGGGTTAGAACTATGGACCTTGCATTATTTTGGTAGTTGCTTGAGAAAGCACCACCTCTTTGGAATTGATTTGGCCTATCACCCCCACTTAAAGTTTGGGTGGTCTCTCCAACCAGGGTTATATGTGTTGATTGTCTCTCCCTTGATACATTACTACCACTTCTTCATATTGTCTATTACATGTACTGGTAGCATGCAGCATAGAACCGCATGATTCACATCCTATAACCAAGGCTTGTGAGGTATCCATTGCATGAACTTATTTTATGGAATGCAGGTCTCTTTCAATCAAATCCATCATCTTCTCCATTCTATTTCTCAAGGCTGCTATTTCTACTAAAATCTTTTTTGAATTACCCGAAGAAGATATGGGCATTCTACTTAGATCCCCTGTCTTATGGTCTTCAATGGCCATTTTCTGGAACAACTCCCAACTTGCTTGTGGAGTCTTATCTCTCAAGGATCTATTCGCTGCAGCATTCAAGGAAACCTGATTATGAGGAAGTAGACCATCAAAGAAAACGTATACTAAATCAGCCTTGGTCATGTTATGTTGAGAGCATCAAGCCAACAGGTTAAGAAACCTCGTCTAATACTCATGTAGAGATTCTCCATCCTGTCGTAGAATATTCATGATTTCCTTTTTCATTCGAGTGGTCTTTGAAGCTGGGGAAAACTGTTCAAGATACGTCGACTTCAGCTGATCCTATGTAAGAGTAGAGAAATGGGTAGGCAAATTGTATAGCCACTCCTTAGCATTCCCTTTCAAGGTAAAATGAAAAAACCTCCTTAAGACATCATCCAGTGCGGTCATTGGAGGTTTCATTGATGAATATATCATATGCATGGTTTGTATGTGCTTTTGTGGACATTCTCCTGTAAACTGATAAAATTTAGGAAAGGCTGCAATCAAGCTCCTTTAATCTCAAAATTATCTTCTTCAGTATAGAAACCATAAGAATCATAATTCACATGCGAAACTTTCCCTCACACTTCTATTATCTTCTCGGTTCATTGGTGTTTCATTTTCTCCATGCCCATTAGCCCATTATGATTAATATCATCCATATTCGGTTCAGTTTTAGACTCTGGAATACTAGAGAAGGAACTAGATTTTGCTTCTTCTTCTCTAAATTCTGTAAAATCTCTCTTTAGTTTCCTAAGTCTTATCTCAATTTTGGGTTCAAAAGGCACTAATGGTTTAGGTCATTTACGCATGTAATGCAGAACAGATAGAGAATAATCAATGCAATCAGTCAAAGTCAGTCACGGAAGTTAGACAATAGAAAATTTTTTATTAGTTGTGACTAAATAGTGTTTTAGTCATGACACAATATCACAGAGAAACATAATCACGACTGAGGGTTTTAAATGTTGCAACTGGTTTTCACAGAGTAGTCAAATTTCACAGGGTAGCTATCAGGTCGCGACACAAAATGTTTTTGGTCACGACTCACAGTCACATATACTGATTTGCAAAAACTCAAAAAAGTGCATAATGTAATGCAATGCAATTTAAAAGCTACTAAAAACTAAAATCCAAACAAAAGTAAGAAAAATGACTCAGGTAGCTAATGAAATTGACAATCAATTACTAGGGACCCAATTACTCGGCGCCCCGACAACGGCGCCATTGATGACACTTGACTGTAGTGGTTTGATCTATCAAAATAAAGTTTGTTGAACCCAATATAATATAGTATAAGGAACAACCCTATCGTTCTTCTTGAGGAGCCTTTTATGTGGAAACCTAGTAGATTGGATGTCAAAATCAATGAAAAACCTGTGCAGGGATAAAATAGTTTTTGGGTTTTAGTGATTGATGCAATGAAAGTAGGGTGCAGAAAAGTAAATATTTTTGGATTTTTGTTTATGATGAAAACGAGTAGGTTTAGTTGAGAAATATGCTATGAAAGACTCTAGATGATGAAAACGTATCTATCCTTGCTCTTACGTTTAAAGTTAGAGTTTAGAAATCACAAAGTCTCAAAGAAGACCTCAATCGATCGATTGAGTCCAGAACCCTAATTTTCCTTAAACCCCTTTGATTAAAGCTAGTCTAAGAACTATTAGTGAACTTTCATAAACCACTTAGCATGTAAATTGAATTCAGATGATGAAAATGGCCTTGAATGGTCGTCGATCGAAAACCCTAGATTTCAAGCAATTAATTAATTAACAACAATCGTTGGTAATAATCTACTCTTTTAAAATCGAAACTAAAATATTCTATTAAGAGTAAATATTTAAATCATTCGAATTCAATTACAAAGCCTAATATGAGAATGATCAATCGATATTCAAAACTTACTCATAAAATGAAAACCCTAGATCTAGCAGCAATCATAAGATGAGAATATGCAAATTAGAATAGAAGAAACTCCCCATTTGAGTCCATGAGCTCAAGATATCTGATTCATCACCAAGAGGTTAAAGGTTTAGCCTTTCATAACTCCTGCTACACTACAATCGCTATTCAGTTGAGATGTCATGAAGAAACAGTGAGAATATGGTAGGTTGATGGTGTAGAGAGGTAGAAAAGTCTGTGGAGAGGTGTAGGATGATCACAGAGGTGGAGAAGGTGATTAGAGAGCGCGAAAGTACTGTTTCTTAGTCTAATCAGGTCCAAAGACTAGCTTTCCCTGACAACAGCCTTCCTTCCCCTTTTATTTCTGCATAACCTAACTCAAAACACGCAGTTTCAGCAATTTCACATATTAGTCATGACTAAATCCATATTTTGGTCGTGACCTATAAACATAGAGAGAATTCCAGAAGAATCAAGGTCACAACTAAAAGATGCAGGAGCATGGTTTCACTTTCATTAGCTTGTGATTTCTTTCCTTGTCCTTGCTCTCTTCCAAAATACCTGCAATCCAAAATAAAAGCTCATTGTAAAAGTCCAAATCAATAAATAACATAATATATGTAGTTTAGAAGAGTTAATTTACCATTCTATCCTTTTATTAGCACATTGCCATGCACAATCATGTATTACCACAAAAGTTCAATTTAAGGCCTGAAATGATAATAAAGTTGTTATAAATATCTTAAAAATATCACAGAAACCATATACAAAATGTGTCTTATCAATTACTCAGTCTAGGTCAAGGGATAGATAGAAATAGAGATCAAGATCAGTCAGTTTATTTGTATTTCCTCAATGTCGTAGCAGGAATGATAAATAGCTATAAAAGAGAAGGCATTGACCTGAATCAGGTCTACACTTTAGAAGATTGGCATGAGATGGTAGTGAGTCAGATACTGCCATATACCACTATATGGCACATAGAACTAAGTGAGATTTTGGCAAATGATCCACCAACTGATATACAGGGGTAGTGTTTATGTATGCCAAAGTACTCGCAGTTTACTATTCCCAAAAAAAGAATATAAAAAGAGATGAGGGGTAATCTAGATTTGTAAATAGTATAAAGTTAAGTAATTACATAGATGTATAATATTTATGACTTACCTCGTATATGTAATTGACATGTATGTAATGTATGTGCAAATGTTATGATGACATGAAATATGAGTCTTGATATGATATAATGAAATTATAGTTGGTTAAACATCCATGTGAATATGTTTCTTATTTAATTTGATTATGGAGGATAGATATGATGAGTTTCAAGTGACTTAAGTTTATCAAAGCCAAGAACAATAATTGGCCAATGCTAGAGTAAAGACTGGACAAAAATACTAGAACATAATCTTTAAAGAAAGCTATGATAGGTCATGATGTGAAGTATTTTAAGTCGCTACTAGAAGTCCTAGAGAACTTAAGTTGCAACGAGTTACGACATGAGTCACGACAAATATTCACAAAGGCATTTTTGGTCATGATGAGTAAAGACAATTGGCAGCGACAAGAAGTTCCAGAGCTATCAGGTCGCAATGACTCAAGTCATAGGATCGGACTAATATATACAAAGCAGTTCACGTCACACGATGTGAAAAGACATTTGGTTGTGACTGAAGGGCACAGAGTCATCAAGTCATGATGAGTAGATTGAGATGGTTAGGACTAAAGTTTAAAGAGAATATGAGTAGCCACTAGCCAATACTCAGGTCGCGGCTATAATGCACAGAGACCTAATGACAAGAATGAAGATGCTGACCTCACTGAAGTTTATTAGTTAGAGGTTTAGCATAGCATGGAGGCAAGCCAAACAGTATGAGTTATTGAGATATAGAAGATCAATTTAAGAAATTGTTCAAAAGTATATCCTCCGTATGATCACCAGGAGTTGATCTATGTTATGAAAGATTTATTCAGCTAGTCTTTACATAATAGAATAATAAGAAGTTAGAACAATTGATAATAGATAAAAAGTTTAAAGACGTGATGGTTAATAGATAAAATGTTAAAGTTCCCAGATAGAGGGATACTATCATGAATAGATAGTAACCTAGCAGACCTAGGGTAGGGCACCCTAGAGAACAAAAGTAATAGGTACTAGATGATGAATGAGATCCAAGTGACTTAAGTTAGTCAGGATCAAGAAAATACTAAAAAGGAACCCAATATGGTCTATAGTAGACTAATATATAGATAGAAAGAGTTAAGAGATCATAGAGACATATAGAAGTTATTTCATAAAGATAGAGATTGATCTGCTCACCTGAGAAGTTTTTCTCAAATAGTTAAGAGAAGCATTCCTCTCAGTTAGATAGAGATAAGCGTGAGGCTAAGGGTTAAAGCAAGGAAAGAGAAACCCTTTAATGAATACTTAACTGAGTTTATCGACATTAACAGTGAGAGTTGAATGACTAAGAAGTTAGTTCACGGATTGAATTTTGTGTTATAAAGAAAGAGTTTTTCTCAGGTAGTTGTAGAAGTTCAACACAGCGGTAGATATATGCAAGATAAGAAAAAGAAGTTTATGATGCCTAGAGACATAAAAGTAGCTATGGTTGAAAAGATAAAGTGACTCCCCTATTCCCTATATGAGAAAGAGTAATGAAGGGTTGAATCTATACCCTAATAAGAGGGTAACGTGGCAACCTAAATTAAATAAATAGTTATTTCGGGTTCTTGAATAAATTGTCAAATCTTGATTAGATAATGTGATAGATAGTCTGACAGATAATATGACAGAGGAACAAATGCTGTAGAGTTTACCTAGTTAATTGTTTCATTGCAATGTGAGTATGAGAGATGGTTGAGCAAATTATGTAATATGGCTTATGTTTCCATAAGTTATGATGAGAAATTGTATCTCATTGCAGTTGTCATGTGATGACATTCATGTTAAAAAATGCTTAAATGATTGTATCTTCTTGCATATTATGCATACTAGAGTATGCTGTGATGAATGAATAATCCCCTTTCACATTTCATTAAGGGTAGAGTCTATATGATGTGAAAATTATGTTGCTTACATACCATACGACATGCAATTAAATAATTCAACTTGATAATGATAAAGCAATAGAAATGCAATAAATGAGATTAGAGATGAAGGTTAATAGCGAATCTATAGACAAATGATCAAATGATTATAGTACTCAGGACATGTCCCTTCAGTAGGGATGAGATACATAAATGATGTACCTTGAACATGAAATAAAGTGACAAGCATTTATGAAAGATGATACATCTCTAAAAAAGAACAGTGTCTATGTAATAAAAGTTAACGTTCTGGCAATAGAGCTTGATTGCTCTTGCAATAGAGTCAGATTGCTCTAGAGATATAGCCAAGAGAATGGATAGTACAGCTCATAGAGAGTAATGTCCATCATTTAAGATGTACATATTATGACAGATATATGCATGATAGCGCCTGTGTAGCTCTCTGCAGTATTAGATAGAGTAAAGTTATGAAAGATGAGAATGATATGTGAAATACTTGAGTGATAGAGGAAATGAGTAAAGTCTTAATAGATAATATTAGTTTATGTGATCAGTATTGGGAAATTATTTGTTAAGTTAGCAACTAAGTGGAAGTGGTTAACCTTGTAACTTAGTGCATTGGTTAGGTCTTGCAGAAATGAAAATACAGTACAACAGAATCACAATAGACTCTGGAGGATTGCAGTTAGATCTTAACATGGCTAATAGAGAATAGAATTCCAGGGTCACAGTTAGATCCTAAAGAGGCTTATGGGTTGATGGCAGTAGATCCCAAGGGTCGCAGTAGACCTAACCTAAGAAAATGAATGAGACATAAGTACAGTGTCTCTTCTGAAAGACGAATTACCCAGGACAAGGTTAAGGTAAGGAGGCCTCACAAGTTGGTTAACTCATAACAAAGACAATACTCCTGATGTTGGCTTCAGATAGCCTTATTATTATCATGGACTGAACTCATAATCTTCTTATATGAAAAAGTAATTAAGTGATTAAAGTTAAAGTTTTAAGTCTCGAGTAATAGATATTTATGAGTTTGTAGATAATATGCCTAAGAAAGAGAAAAATAATATCTCATAAGATATAAGAAGGGGTTAAATAAGAATAAAGAGATCCCTAAGATGAGGATAAAGAGATTAGAAGGCTAGATAGACCCAAAAGAGACAGTATGAAAGGGTCTAAGATAGTAAAGTACCAGGGTTAGAGCCTGTTAGCAATAGTGCTTCAGATTTTTATCAGCACTTTTTAGTTAAGCGTGCTCAGGCAAGAGAGCCCCATGATGGGTGACCCTTGGGAAGTGATGAGAACAGGTGTAAATGCCATAGAAGTTTGGCATAGGCAAATAAAGTTATATAAAATGTTAGAAAGAGCTATGAAAAGATAGAAAGGGCTATGGACGGTAAGTGACTAGATCCTTTATGTCAAATCCAAATAAAATGGATTTGAAAGGAAATATTTAGAAGAGTTTTCTTAAAAGCTAGCAAATTTATAATTTAAAGAGAATGTTATACTTATGGTATCTCAAGATACATCATGATAAGGCAAAATAGGTCATGAAAGGGTGAGATACACCATATATAGCCAGATTTGGCTAGATATGCCATGATACGGCATGAAAAATATGTAATGATATATACTATAAGAAACATGTAATGTGGTACATAATGAGAAGTATGTATCAATAAGTACAATACGAAGTGGCTTTGTAGCTGGCTTTACAAACAGATAGAGGGGCTCCCTTTTTGAAAAGGGTAAGATGTTTGTATGTTGTTACAGATTAAATAGCAAGTGAGAGCTTTCACTCCTTGCATGAAATGCCAGGCATTATGTTATGTTTGTAAAATATGCTAAAGCTCCAAATGTTAGAGCAGTGCAAGGTCCATGTGATAGAGCTATGCAAGCTCTGAGTGTTAGAGCTGTGCATATTAAGAAAAGGAATGCTTGAGCTCCGATATTAGAGCTTTGCATTCATGGGCAGGTATATAGTCCTGCAACATGTTGGCCAAGCATTATGCATGTTAGATTATGTGCTCATATTTAGTAGTAAATTAATGAAAGAAAGAATAATGACATAAGTCCTCTCTTTGTATTATGATGAATTATTAAAGATGATAAGAAGAAGTATGATGCTATGAAAGCAAAAAATTGAAGATTTACAGATGTTAAGATTAGTAATAAGAGATATGTTCTATAAAGTATGATGAGTAGTTGATAGAAACTCCATAATATAGTAATATTCAAGAGAGTTTAATATATGTGGAATGGATACTACTCACGATTCAAGTATAGTGAGAAATCCATATGCAAATAGGTGCATAGCAAGTAATCAAGTAACATAATGAAGTAGAGTTCAACTTGATTGAGTTGATTCAGAAAAGAAGAGTAACGAGAACAAAGATATGAAGATCTGCGGATATAAGAAATACTTCGCCATATGTCAATATAGAAGATAAGATATAGATACCCTGATCCTTAGTCATTAAGTAGAAAATGATATCTATCCAATATAGTTGACTAAGGTACTAAGTAAATTTTGAGGACAAAATTTATTTTAAGGGGTAGAAATGTCACATCCTAATTTTTTCCTATCTGTATAATATTGATAGTGGAAAGAGGTTTGGAAACGATTGTGATGATGAATAGAAAAGAAAAACAATGATTAGACAAAGGTATAAAGAAAATGGACTAAATTAAAAAGTCTAAAAGTTCTATGGTGTAAAAATGAAAATAAAAATAAACTTTGGGCCATTAAGTATAATTAAGAAAAGTTGAGGGCCTAAAGTGTGATTTTTAAAAGTTTAAGGGCAAAATGATAATTATTGAAAGTTGAGCTAAAAAAAAGGGCTAAAAATGCCCATAATCATATTAGTCCCAAATTTTTTCAGTAAATAGAAAAAATTATTCTGATCAGTTTGACACAACACAGAATTTAGATTTGAGGTCCCGAAAAATTAATATAAATTTTTGGAGAAAAAGAAATTAATACAGTATCTTATGTACCTCAGATTTAGATGAAATTTGGCAGTCAATTCTTATAATTAATATAAGAATTTATGAAGCTAACATAGCTCAAAAAAGAATTATGTATAATTTATTATGAAATTTATAGTAAATTAAAACACTCGATAAATATGTTTCGAGGGAATTTATCGGGAGTTGAGCACATGAAGGTAGTGGATCATGTGGAGGGTCCAAAATGTTATCTTATAGGCCCAATAATATTTTTAGACAAGTATGTGGTCCAGGGCTAATAAAGACTGGGAAAATATAAAATTAAGAAAATGCCACTTAGTATACAATTGTGTTATGTCGTTGAGTCAGAGTTAGATGAAGGGCATTTTGGTCATTTGAATAAGGTTAGAAAGTCAATGAGTGTTCTCAAAAGAGTTTACCAAGGTTAGGGAATACTTTGATGAGATGTGAAAAGACGATAATTCACTTGAGGTATTAAAGTAAATAAAGAAGAACAAGGGGCATTTTGGTAATCTGTGAAGGGATCTATAATTAAGTTTAGACCCAATACAAGAATGTCAAAGGTAGGAAGAATCCAGATACTATATTTAAGGTCAGAAAGCATATTATGGAATCTCAGAAAAATTAGATTAAAAAAACAGTATAGTTTTTGGGAAATCGGACTAAGTCGGTACCGAATTGGATTAGAATTTTTCCATTGCTTCCTCCCTTTGTAATTTTGTCACATGGGTTATAAGGTGTCCTTTGATGATGTCATGGATGATGTCATCTTATTGGCTTATAGGGCAAGCTAATCCAATATCAAATATGAGCTATTAGATTAAACAGTGCACAAAGTGATCTGAGCCAATCATTTTCCATTGGATTTTTCTATAAATACCCACATATTTTCTGTCCAAAACCGTGGCATTGGAATTGAGGAGGGCAGATTGCCGTGGTCTGATCTATCAAAATAAAATTTATTGCACCCAATATAATACACTATAAGGCACAACCCTATCGTTCTTCTCGAGGAGCCTTTTATGTGGAAACTGTTGTATCCTTATTTTCAATGTCAATTATACTTAGTTGGAAGTCATTTGAACCAATTACATAGCCTTTTGCCTTAGAAACATGCATTTTCAAAAGATTGCTTCTTAGGGTACTGTTCATAGTTGCTGTTCATTTGGTAATCCTGAACATGTACCTAATTTTGAAAATTCATAATTAAATATACAAAAATCAAAATAGGGTGCTTCCAATTTATAATGAAAGAAATTTCGTTTAAATTTGAAGGAAAAATATAAAACTGAGGTTTCATTGTCCCAATGAAATTAGTTTATTCGTTCAAAATCACTGTTCATTTAGTAAATCTGGAAGTTCCAATTTCTTTGCCTTAACTTTAAAAATTCATTTCTCTATCGCTACTTGTCCAAATGAACTATGTTACCTATGGATTTAAAGATCCATACGTTTTCTTTAAGCTCATAAAATTTCATAGAAAAAATTGTTTATTTACCATATAAAATTAACGTTGGAACGTTACTACCACAAGTTGCTCACTTTATCTTAATTCCAGAGTTCTTGATGTTCATTTAAAGAGGACATATGGCACAATCTTGGCCACTCATTCGAGGAAAAAGCTTTGGAATTCTCTAGAGAGGCTGACTCAATTGGTGAGGTGTCCCAAGGCCCCCACTAATTGTGCCACATACCCCTTGAGGTGTCCTTGGATGATGTCATAATGGTGAGTCATCAAGGAGGATGATGTCATCGTGATGATGCAGGCAAAACTTCTTAAGGAAGCTAAGCGATATGGGCCATTCATCATGATTCGATCTGAGCCATTCATTCCACCTCCACTCACCTATTAATAGACCCTTCCCCATCACTTCATTCCCGCAGCCAAGCAAGGTAAAAGAAGAGAAAGAAGAGAGAAAGAGAGAAAGAAAGGAAGGAGTTATGACAAAGCCAGGAGCAGTCCAAGGAGCTTAGGGACTGGGCAGAGCTTAGGAATAAGGTAAGTAAGTTATCTAGTCCCTGATCTAATAAAGTAGAGGATTGCTCTTAGTAGTTAGAATAGAGAAATATCTTTATTAATAAAGGTAGCTAAAGGTAGAAAGAAAGCCAGAGAAATGTCAGATTAAGGATATTACCCCTAGATAAACGTGAGTTAAGTAGATCTATACTGGATAATAATAAAGATATTATTATGCTATGTATAGGCTCTAACTGATGAAAAGAAGGGACCTTAGAGACAAGGCTAAGAGCTGGAAGGAAAGGCTACACGCTAGGGAGTAAACTTACCTACTTGTATGCTTATACTGCTTGGATGTTTCATGTGATATTTTCTTACATTGATGATGTGAAGCATGTATGATTAATTAATGCTCTATTTCTTTTTATGCTATGGCCATATGTTATTATTAAGTAACATGGAAGCATGTATGTTATGATGATGCAAGCATGATCATTAAGTACACACATAGTAACATCAAGCATATAGATGCATACATTGTATGGTTTCTGTTTGCTAATGAGATTTCCCTAGAAATCTCATCCCCTTCCATGTAATCCCAATCCCATAGGTATGTTAGAAGAGGACAAAAGAAGGATGAAGAAAAGCTGGGGATTGGATAGTGCAAATGTTGGGACCAAAATGCTGGAATCAGGGAAAAATGTAGGATGAACAGTAAACTTCAGATATTGACTAACATTGACCTGGTTAAGGAGTGGTCAACGAGTTATTTTTCCCTAAAAGAACATTAAGTTAGCTTCGTGTAGCAATTTTAACCACTTCATTTTGATTTTTCTAGAATTATTTATGATTTTTTGAAGTAAGGTCACTCCCCTTAAATTTACACAGTGAACAGTACTCGCTAAGAGTAAAATTCTAGATTGAGTAATTTGACTTCAATAGCCTTAAAAATAGTTCCATATGCTACCATTTGGTTCTTGAGATGTAAGAAAAGGAGGATGTTTCAACCCTTAAGGGAAATATGTCACAAAAATCCCTTAAAACCAAGAGCTAACTTGCTAGATTAAAGTCCAAGAACAAGGGAGCTAGTTACCTTGCTTGTTGCTCCAAGTTGTGTGCTTCATTCTTGTTCAAAGAAAATTTATCTAAAGGTTCCCTAAGGTACTATGCATGCCACATCAATTATGGTTTGGGGGGTATTTATAGAAAATCTTGGGTGAAAATGGAAGGCCAATATTAGTTTGGTTACTATTAATCTAATGGTCCATATTCTACCTTGAACCAAGCTTACCCTAGAAGCCATAGTTTTACGCCATGCATGACATCATTTAGGGCCATGTTTGGCAAGAGAAAGGTAAATATACTGATAGAAAAAATTCCAGTCCAGTCTGGTACCGATCGGAGCAGTTTGACAAAAGACATACTATTTTATGTTCCTAACTTTTATAATATTCCATAATATGTATTCTATCATGAAAATTAGCATCTAGGTTTTTCCTACCATGGACATTGTTATACTGAGTATTTATCTTCCAACCATCCATTGGGAAATGACCAAAATACCCTTGTTGCTGTTTCTTGCCCTATATTAACCCTAAGGGCATAATTGTCATTTCACACCTCTTTATACTGCATTAGGGTATATACTGGCTCTAACTAATCATCTTTATACTATCTTGGACGTTTGTGGCCTATCAAGAATGACCAAAATGTCTTCCATCCATCACTGGTACAATTTGGCCACCCCCTTATTTTCGTAATTTCACGCTTTTCCTGGGTTGCTCTAGACTCTGGCCCACTTAACTGTCTCACCACCTTATTAGGCCTCTTGGGACACCATTTAGGCCTTAGTATTGGTCCATTGCCTTTATGGCATAAATCCCAAGAAATCTCTCCTGACCGTATTTATCAGGTATTTTATTCTACAGTAAAATCCCGTAAGAATTCTACATGATTCCTTTTCTGACTCTTTTAATTTTATAAATTCTTATATTAAATATAAAAATTTACTGTAAATTTTTATTTGATTATGAGGTCTGAAAAATATTGTAATAATTCTTCCTGACTTAAGGAATTTATATCAATTAATCGGGGACCTCAAATCAAAATTCTATGTTGTGTTAAACTGATTAGAATAATTTTGTCTATCTACTGGTAAAATTTGGGACTAATATGATTCTGGGCATTTTTGACCCTTTTCCAGTTCAACTTTCTTATAATTACATTTTTGTCCTCAAACTTTTTCTTAATTAATTTAGGTCCCTATACTTTTGATCTTTCTTATAATTATATTTTTGTCCTCGAACTTTTTCTTAATTAATTTAGGTCCCTAAACTTTTGATAATTACCACTTTTGGCCCAAATTTTGTTTCTACTTTCAGTTTTGGCCTTCTACCTTTTCTAATTTTCATTTAGGTCCCTAAACTTTCCTTAGTTAATAATCCTTCTCTTTCCTTCCTCAATTTGATACAGTTTATTCTAAGAATCTTAAGTCCATTACATATAAACTGTACGTATACATCAGATAAGAAAATTAGGGATATGATAGAAACCTAGCAGATTGGATGTCAAATCAATGAAAAACCTAAGCAGGGATAAAACAGTTTTGGGGTTTTAGTGGTTAATACAATAAAAGTAGGGTGCAGAAAGGTAAATATATTTTTGGATTTTTATTAAGATCAAAATGAGTTGATTTGTTGAGAAATATGTTATGAAATACTCTTGATGATGAAAATGTATATATCCTTGCTCTCACATTAAAATTTGAGTTTTTAAGTCACTAAGTCTCAAAGAAAACCTCAATCGATCAATTGAGTCAAGAACCCTAATTTACTTTAAACCCCTTTGATCAAAGCTGGTTTAAGAACTATTAGTGAACTCTAATAAACCACTTAGCTTGTAAATTGAATTTAGCTAATAAAAATGCCTTTGAATGGTCGTCAATAAAAAACCCTAGATTTCAAGCAACTGAATTAATTAGCAATAATCGCTAATAATAACCCAACTCTCTTAAAATTGAAACTGAAATATTCTATTAAAAGCAAATGTTTAAATCATCCGAATTCAATTGAAAACTTCAATATGAGAATGATCAATCGATATTCAAAACTTGCTAATAAAATGAAAACCCTAGATCTAGCAGCAATCATAACAAAGATGCAAATTAGAATAGTAGAAACTCCTCATTTAAGTTCATGACCTCAAGATATCTTATTCATCACCAAGAGGCTAAAGGTTTAGCCTCTCATTTCTCTTGTTGTACTGCAATCACTGTTCAGTTGAAATATCATGAAGAAAAATTGGAAAGATGGTAGATTAGTGGTATAGAGATATGGAGAAATATGTGGAAAGATGTAGAACGATGGAAGAGGTCGAGAAGGTGACCAGAGAGGACTATAGTACTGCTTCTTAGCCTAATCAGGTTAAAAAATAGCCTCCCTCTTCACGGTAGCCTTCCTTCCTTTTTATTCCTGTATATCCTAATTCAAAACACACATTTTTAGCTATTTAGTATTTCAGTCATGACCAGATCCATGTTTTAGTCATGATTTGTAAACACAGAGAGAGTTCTAGAAGAATCAAGGTCACGACTGGCAAACTCTTTGGTCGTGACTAAAAGATGCAGGAGCGTAATTTCACTTTCAATGATTTGTAATTTCTTTCCTAGTCCTTTTTCTCTTCTAAAATACCTGCAATCCAACTTTAAAGCTTATTGTAAAAGTCTAAATCAGTAAATAACATAATATATGTAGTTTAGAAGAGTGGATTTACCATTTTATGCTTTAATTAGCACATTTCCACGCACAATCATGTATTACCATAAAAGTAAACTTTAAGGCATAAAATGATGGTAAAGTCATTATAAAGCTCTAGAAAATGTCACAGTAACCATATACAAAATGTGTCTTATCAGGAACCCTTAGGGAGGTGCCGCAAAAATGCTAACTCAAGCCAAGATAAAGAAGAATCATGGTACCAAAGTTCAAGCTAGCTAGAGATTAAGGTAAGTGATATATCCTAACTTGTTTTCCTTTGATTTGGGGGCTTGAACTTAGGGTTTTCATGGAATAAATATGAGGTTTCTCTAGGGTGTATATGCTGTCCAAAATCCCTAGATGAAAGGAGAAAGAATAAATTAAATTTAGATTTATGTGATTGATGCTTGAACAAGTTGATATTATTGACTTGACCATTGAAAATATATTTTGGTATGCACTTTTCATGATAGAAGGAGATGGAATTTCAATAATCTAATACTTCCATTGAATTTATATGATGATTTTGTGTAGGATTGGATAGGTTTTGAACCTTGGAAGCATTGGAGTTGAAAGTTGTAATTATTAGAATTCTTCGCTATTACTATTCACTTACACAAACAGTGATTGAAATTTCATAATTTTGATGATTCCAACAGTTTTAAAATGAAAATTTGTGTGGGATAAAGTAGATAAACAAGTATGGGAAGCATTGGAATCAAATTGAGAATTTTTGGAAGAATTATGCATGTTTTTCAAATATGTTCATAACAGTGTATAGGAGCTAGAATTTCATGATTCTAAGCTCATAAATGGATTCAAAATATGAAATTGTGGAGGGTAAAGTCAAGACATCAATTGGTTCAAAAGCCAAGTCAATTAGTAAAGATGAAAGGAAGTTATGTTTGTTAAAGTGAGTTTAATGCTCAAGGAAGTTGGATTGTGATGGATGGATGGATCATTATGTGATGTTAGGATTTGATTGTGGACTCCAAAGAAGCAGCCATACATCAAGAAGAAGTAAGAAGAAAGAGGCAAAGCAAAGTTAAAGTGAAAGAAAGTCAAGTATATGAGGGAGTAAACTTATCCTAAACTTGTATGTATTGAATGTTATGCTTGGTTGTGCTATGGCTTTGTTGAATTGTGTTGCATATGTGTTTATGATTAAAGCTCTATTTCTATGATTACTTTGGTCAATTTTATTTCATATGTTACATGGAAGCATGAACATTACACAATATTAACACTTTCATAAACGAACACAAAGTATTTATATTAATGCATGCATTGTTTAGTATTCGTTGCTTCTGAGATTTCCCCAGAAATCTCACACCCTCCATGTAATCTCAATCCCAACAGTTTTATGAATGATATAAGAGGATGATGAAGCATGAAGAGAAGCTAGGGATTGGATAATATATATGTTATGTGAAGAATTGTTATATGTAATGTTGTTATATGACCAATATAAGTAGTGATGGTCATGATGTAATACAAAATAATAAATGATGGAATAAATGTATGAAATTTTATAAAAATTTGGCTAACATGTCAAGCTTCATTTTGACCCCAAGAACACTTTATTTTGATGTTTGTACAAAGAGAACAAATTTTCCAAATTAAGGGACCATAATCTATTTTCAGAATTTTTAACTAAATGAACATTAATATTTGACTAATAAACTGTATTAATTGACTAAGAATTTGGTCAAGAAATTATTTTTCCCTTATATTTCAAAATGTTATCTTCACGTAGCTTTTTGAACAACTTCATTTTAATTTTTATAGAATTAAATATGATTTTTTGAATTTTGTCGCCTAATCTAGAATACCATATGAACAATAATTCGAGAAGAGTAAAATTCCAGATTTAGCTAATGGACTTCCAATGTCTTGTAAGTGGTTCTAAATGCTACGGAATGGTCCCTACGACATATAAAAGTAAGGATGTTTCACTTTGACCATAATATGAAAGTCTCCTTTGTCTGACTCATTATCTTCACCTCATCTGTGATAATTGGGACAAGAGTATCTTCAATTATCACATCATCAACTGTCACCCTTAACTGATCATCCTGAATTTGGATATGGTGGACAGTTGCCTCTAAGCTATAGATGGAACCATATGCCATTGACCTTTTGAGAGGATCCTCCACATATAGATCACAAGGTTTAACATTCTCTAACACTGGCCTAGCTATGCAATAGCTCTATTTAGTGCTAGAAAGAGCTGTATTTGAGAGTATTTGGGGGCATTTGACTCCTGTTGCCTTCATGTCATTATGGGAAACATTTCTTCCTTGAGCTTTCTCAACCCCTCTTATAATTGTGCCTCAATTGCAGCTTATGCTTTGTGCCCTAGCCTTTACCCAAGCCTCTGCCCTTGGTACCACAAATGGGGAATGTCATGGAGATGCTCCAAAGTAATCTCTTATACCAATGCCTCCTATAACTCCCCTGACACATCCCCTATGCTCTTACTTTATAGTAGCAACAATAAAGATGTCATTCCTACCATATGACTTAAAGGAGCCATGGGCCTCTTGTTATTTAAGATCAGCCTATAACATATAAATAGCAAATATAAGAAATAATATAATTAGTCTACTGAAACAAGATAATATAAGTAATACTTACAATTTTTTTCGCAATCATGTGATGGTGATCGCTTGTAAATGATCCGATACTTATTTGGTGAGCGTACAACCATTTATATTCGCAATGTATTAGAGATGGGGGAGCAAGAGTAACACTAGGATGAGACTCAACATTTTCTTCTAGCCTCTTCCTCTTGGCCCCCAACAAGTCTATTTCAAACTTCATGTAAATGCCTCGAGATATTATCTGAGGGCAATCATTATTGAGAGTGTGCTCAATCGCATTTGTTCTTTTTCCTAAAAGACTTTAAGTAGTTAAAATCAATATATATGATAATCTGATACATTTGCTAACACATACAAAAGGAAGAATCAACTATGGTGTCAAACTCAATCGCTAGCAATTTCCCTTCCTTCCTGTCTTTCGAAATGTCTTGCAATCGTGTCGTACTTCTACCCTCCTTTGCATAGAGTCGCTTGGATCATCGCTATCCTCATTCCAATTAACACTACCCCCATATTCCTATTTATGCAATAACAAAGTCAAACATAGTAAACAGACTTAGCCCTTTTTCATTCACCCCGTCAGAACACACAAAACTTGTTCCTTTAGCATTTATCCATGGAAAAAAATGCAACAATTTATCGTAAGAAAATGAGAAACCCTAGATTAAATGAACAAATAAATGGTGAAGCACGTACATGAGAACATAAGTATGGAGAAAACACACACAGTAAAGCACAATAAGAGTGAGAATAGAGAAGAACAACTGAGGACACTGAAGTCCCACAAAAACCACAGGGCATGACAAGCAGAGTAATGATAGAAGTAAGAAATAAGACTGAAAGAAACTTGAGAATTGAGAAATGAGAGAAGCGCCAAGAGGTAGGCTTTAAAAAATTATTTTCATTAGCCATTTTACACCGAATATATATGACACCCAGTGTAGTAAATCATATTTCTAAAACTAACTAACACAATAACCAATTTAAAAAGTTGTCTAACTTATTTTCAAAAATGCCACTGTAATGTTTTGAATTTCTAAGAAATTTTTACACTTCTTAACATATAAATCCGGTATAGTAAATCATATTTCTAAACCTGACTAACAATAACCAGTTTAAAAAGATGTCTACTTATTTTCAAAAATGCCACGACTAATATTTTGAATTTTAGAAGACTTTGTAAACTAGATAACATATAAATTAGGTGTAAAAAAGATTTTAATTTATTTACAAAAATTGTGCCATATTTTTTTCAGATCACTTTTTACACCTGATATCATGTACAACCAGTTTAAATATTGGAGTTATTTTTTCCCACCAGCCCTTTTATTACCTTATCCCTTGAAGTTACCACATATATATGCAATCAAGATAAGAAACTTATGTTATTATTACATCAAAACCATATATGCAATCATAACAAGAAAATTAATTGCAATAGTGCCTCAAAAACATAAAACCCTCACATACAAATCAATCAGAATCCACTTCTTTATTCAATTTTGGTAAACCTACTGAAAAGTAATGGGTCTCACAAATCGAATCATCATCACCAACAATCCTTTTTCCTTTGAGAGGCAGAACATCTTTTATTTGTCATATCCATAATATAGAATGTACCCTTACTTTGCTTGGTCTGCCATAATGAAAAGCTTATCCCAAAGTTGTATTATTCAAATCAACCAGTATAAATCCTAACCGATCCACCATAACACCATTGTTTACATTAGCCTACTTGCATTTGAACATGGGAACATGAATTTGGTGTAGTCCAGCTCCTAAATCTCTTCAATAATGCCATAATGAGGGTTGGCTGCTAATTTAAGATTACTGTCTTTTGAACTAGAGAAGTGCATAGCTTCAACCACTAACATAGGACCACTATTCTACATACTACTTTTATCATCTAGGGACATCGTATAAAAGGAATACCAGTTGATATCAAATGAATTCCAACATATCACATTAAATTTAGTACCATATGCCAACCATCTAACTGAATCAAATACACAATCCTTATTTTTAACCTTCTATTTGAACCAATGTGCAAAAGATTTGTTGTGTTCTTTAATCAGCTTTTACTTTATCATTCTATTATTATTTTTCTAAACAAGCTCTTTATGAACGGCTATATAGTTTTGAACTTCATCAATGTTATTCAAGATGTGTAAGTGTATTTACTTTAAATTATTACGATCCACACTTTTCACTGTTACTTTGCGTCGACCTTTATTTAGCATGGGTTTTAGGGAGACCGGTAAGTCTTACTTTAGACAGGTAGTGTTGACAATATCCATAGCTTCTTCAAAAACATATTTTTGAACAATGGATTCCTCAGGTCGATTTGGATTCTTCATATATCCTTTAAGGATTTTCATGTATCTTTCAAATGGGTACATCTATCATAAGTATATCAGGACAAACAATGTTATCTCTCGTACTAGATGAACGATGAGGTGCACCATGATGTCAAAAAAGCTAGGAAGAAATATTTTTTCAAGATGGCTCAAAATAACATAACCCTCATGCTCCAATTCATCTAACTTTTTAGTCTCAAAGACCATATATAGCATTGAAGAAGCAAAGTCGGGTTACAATGTGTCTCAATCATCTTGAAGGATCCCTCAAACAACCACTGGGAGTAATTATTGCATCAAGACATGACAATCATGAGCTTTTGGCCTACAAATTTCAAATCTTTCATTGACACAATCTTCTTAAGATTAGATGAGTACCTAGAGGGAACTTTGATTCCTTGAAAACACTCACAAATACTTATTGTCTCATCCTTGGATAAAATATTAATCTCTTAAATGCAATAATTCCCCTTACCATATGGCCTTAGATGTAAATTCTCACGTATTTTCATTTCTTGTAATTCTAATCTTGCCTTCAAATTATCTTTGGAACTAACATGTATATTGAGAAGTGTTCCAACAATTTCGTCACACATATTTTTCTCCATATATATGACATCAATACAATGCCTTACATGAAGATGTTGCCAATATGGAAGCTCAAAGAAGACATATCTTTTTTCTGTATACTTTTCTCACTTCTCTTGGTAGTCTTACTGAAAGTAACATTGATGTCTTTCACCTTTTCATAAACTTGTTCTCTAGTTAAGGGCTCCAAAGAATTTTCAAATTCTTGGCTGCCAAAATATTTGTTTCTTTAGTCGATGGTATTGGTGGCCTTGTCTTAGAAATCTTCTATAACCTAGGTAGACTGTCTTTCTTCCATGATGAAGTTGATAGTAGCAAGTCCCTTCATCACAAATCAAACATGCTTTATAGCCCTTAACACTAAACCCTGACAAATTTTTGTATGTAGGAAAGTCATTAATTATACAAAAGATCATGGCTCGTATATTGAAGACCTCCTTCTTAATCGCATCAAACACATCCACACCTTCCCATAGCTTCTTCAAATCTTCGATCAAGGATATTAGCCAAATATCTATGTTATTTCCAAGTTGTTTCAGTCCTGAGATCAACATAGACAACATTACATACTTGCGTTTCATACACAACAAGGGAGATAGGTTGTAAATCATCAAGAGGACAGGCCATGAACTATGTATACTACTAAGGCTAGCATAAGGGTTCATGTCATATATACGAAGTCCAAGCCTTAGGTTTTGTGGTTCATTGCCGAACTCAAGAAATAAGTATCAATCTTCTTTTATTACAAACAATCAGTCGCATGATGAAGCTTTCCATCACAAATCCTTTTAGTCACATGCCATAATATTTTTTTGCATTATCTGTTGGAAAACATGCCCTAGGGGCCAATCATTGTCTTATGAACATTATTGATTTATGAATTTATTAATTGTGTTATCATATTATTTGCATGTTTATTGTGATGACTGTCATATCCCAATTTTTAGGGTTAGAAGCCTAGTATATAGCCTAAAAAAAGGATGCTACTAGACCCTGTTGAGCAGAGGTCTCAATAAATAGAGAAAATTATGCTGATCAGTTTGATGCAACACAAAGTTTTGATATGAGGTCCCAAAATATTTATATTAATTTCCAAAGAGAAGAAAAATTAATACAATATTCTCTAGACCTCATAATAAGATGAAATGTGGTAGTAAATTCCTATAATTAATATAAGAATTTCTAAAACTAACAGAGCTCAAAAAGGAGTTCTGTAGAATTTATTACAGAATTTACAGTTGATTAAAAGACCTGACAAATAGGTTTCAGGGGAATTTCTCGGGAATTGAGCCCATGAAGATAGGGAATCATACAGAGGGTCCAGAATGGAATCTTATAGGCCCACTGATATTTTCAGATAAATATGTGGGCCAGGGCTAATAAAGACCGAGAAAAATGAAGAATTACAAAAATACCACTTAAGGTATGCCACTGTGTTGTGTCATTGAGTCAGACTCAGACGAAGGGCATTGTGATCATTTGAATAAGGTTAGATAGTTAAGAAAGGGTATCTGGATAGCTGACCAGGGTCAAGAGATACTCTGGTAAGGTATAGAAATATAGCAGTGCTCCTATAAGTACTAAAAAGGAACTAAGGGTATTATGGCAATTTGCTAAGGATGTTCCTTGGGAACCGAGCCACCAGAGTGCTTGGGCTTGGTTAGAAATCCAAGATGATATTTAAAGGCCCAAAAACGTAGCCCAAGAGTAATGTGGGCCCAAGAGGCATTAAAATATTGTTTTAGTGCTTTTTCAATAAAGTAAAGTGACCCGGTCCAAGATAGAACTGGGTAAAGTGATCTGGAATCATGAGAGGACATAAATGGGGCCCACAATAGGCCACATGGCATGATTACAATAAAAGAAGAAAAGCAAAGGACACATGGAATGATTAGAGAAAAAGGAGAAAAAGCAAGAGGACACTTGGCACAATCTCTGCCGTCCATTCAGGGAAAAGACTCTGGAACTCTCTGGAAAGGCTGAGTCAGCTGGTAAGGTGTCCCAAGGGCCCCACATTTTGCCACATATACCCTTGAGGTGTCCCTTGAGGTGTCCTAGATGATGTCATGAGTGGTGAGTCATCATGGAGGGTGATGTCATCGTGATGATGCAGGCAAAGCTTCTTGAGGAAGCAAGCAATCTGAGCCATTCATCACGAATCAATCTGGACCATTCATTCCACCTCCACTAACCTATAAATAGGCCACTCCCCTCCTATTTCAAGGTACACCATGGATCTAGCAAGAAAAGGAAGAGAAAGAAGAGGAAAAGAGAGAAAGAGAGAAGGAAAGAAAGAAAGGAACGAAAGGAAGGAGTTCTGGTGGAGCCAGGAGCAGTCTGAGGAGCCGAGGGACTGGGCAAAGCTTAGGAATGAGGTAAGAAAGTTATCTAGTCCCTTCTCTAATAAAGTATAGGATTTCTCTTAGTAGTTAGAATAGAGAAATATCTCTATTAATAAAAGTAGCTAAAGGTAGAGAGAAAGCCAGGGGAATGTCAGAATAAGGATATCACCCCTAGTTAATCATGAGTTAAGTAGAGCTATGCTGATAGAATAATAATGAAGATATTATTATTCTATGTATAGGCTCTGACCTATGGAGAGAATGAACCTTAGAGCAAAGGCTAAGAGCTAGAAAAAGAAGCTACATGTCAGGTAGTAAACTAATCCTAAACTTGTATGCATTAAATGTTATGCTTGATGTGATATAGCTTTGTTGAATTGTGTTGAATATATGCTTATGTATGAAGATCTATTCCTATGATTACTTTGGCCAATTGTATTTCATATGTAACATGGAAGCATGCACATTATGCAATGTTAACACTTTCACAAGCAAGCACAAGTATTCACATTAATGCATGCATTGTTTAGTGTTGTTTGCTACTGAGATTTCCCCAAAAATCTCACCCCTTCCATATCAATCCAATTACAGCAAGTATTCTCAAGATGGAGGAGATAAATATGCATGAAGATATGTTAATTGCTTAGTATGATTGATATGTGATTCATGTATGTACAATTGCTGGAAATTGTCACTGTGAACAGTAACTCGTGATGGAGGCAGTGACATTTGAGCTGTAATTGTAACTAGTAAATGATTGAATAAATGTATAATATTTTTCCAGTAAATAGTAGACATGCGAAGCTTCGATTTGATATATATAACGTCTCATTTGGATGTCTACACATAAAGATATGATTTATCAAAGTTGGGACCAGAATGCTGGAATCAGGGACAGGACGCTGGATGAACAGTGTTTTCAGAATGTTGACCAACGTTGACCTGGTCAAGGCATGGTCAACGAGTCATTTTTCCCTGAAATATCATTATGTTAGCTTCATGTAGCAATTTGAAACACTCCATTTAGATTTTTATAGAATTAGTTATGTTTTTTCAAAGTCAGGTCACTTCACTGGAATTTGCACAGTGAACAGTACTCGCTGTGAGTAAAATTCCAGATTGAGTAATTTGACTTCAATGGCCCTAGAAGTGGTTCTAAATGCTACCGAATGGTCCCTAAGACGTAAAAAAATGAGGATATTATAATGACCATCCTTGGATAATTCATGATCTTATCCTAAATGTCCCTGGTCGGTCATCTATGTGGGAGCAGAGATGAAATAAGGCCAGTATGACTTTGAAGATGTATAGAGATATAAATCAAAGTCATAGGCACATGTAAGAGTATAAGGTGTTGGACCGACCCTCTATAAGAGAGCTGCATGGGTTACGTCATAAGCTTCTCTCATATACAAACCATGTCACTATGCTCTTTGACCTGAGATCATCATGGATTCCTACATGACAAATGCTCAGCTTTGACCTAGTCAAAAGTCACTTTTGACCGAGTGATCATAAAGACTATGTTCGGGCTTAGTGGTTTTTCGTGCGGAGGAATGTGAATGGTCAAGATGGAATTTGTCCCTCACATTCATAGAGAGATATTACTGGGTCCCTCAATGAGTGAGTTTGAGAAATGTATGGCCATACTGTAATGGAAAGGTAGTTCTATTTCTATAGTCATACTACTCAGGGATCGAGAAAGTAACGGTCAGGAATAGGAGGATGACATTATCCATGCCTCATCCATGACCAAAATATCGCGTGACAGAAGGGACATGATATGGTTGTATAAAAGGTTACATCGTTTATCGATCATCATATAATTTGGGTAGTCGTTATGTCTTGCTAGAGACCGCTTGTGACTTGTGGGCCAGTATAGCAAATGGCCTACTGCCAACTTCATATGGGCCTACAGGGTCGCACACAAAATAGCCCAACACGAGCTATGATGTCCAGATTCATTAAATCTAAGACGTGTCCAGATTCAATGAATGATCCAAGGTTAATGTATATATTTATTTATATTTATATTCGTATATATATAAATTCGTATATATACATTATATATGAGGGATATATAGGATTTAATTTATAAGGATAAATTAAATCTCTATCATGTTTGAATTTGAAATTCAAATTAATAGGATATCTCATATAAGAGATATTTACAAGATTTAATTTATAAGGATAAATTAAATCTCTATCACGTTTGAATTTGAAATTCAAATTGATAGAATATCTCATATAAGAGATATTTACAAGATTTAATTTATAAGGATAAATTAAATCTCTATCACGTTTGAATTTGAAATTCAAATTGACATGATATCTCAAATTTGATTTATGAGAATAAATCAAATATAGTCCCGTCTTATCTTTATTTTAAATTAAATAAATAGGTGAATTAAATCTGTGGGACGGATTTAATATAAACATTATTTATTTAATTAGTTTCTTATCAAATTATACAATATATGATATTGTATTAATTTCAGAATTAATATAGATTAATTCTAAAATCCAATTTGGTTGAGAAAAAGGCAGAGCATCCTATATATCTGATTTTAGGAGCTATGTTTTTTGAACAACACATAACACAAAAGGCCGAAGGGAATCTGCAAAAGGTTTACAGATAAGAAACTGCTGAAGTAGAGACAGAGAGGACGAATTGTTGGGAAAGCCTTGGAGGGACAGGAGACTCTAGCACGTCATTCATGGTTGGAATGCTGTTTGTGTGGATACCAGTAGAGGGAGCCGACCTGAGGCGTCGACTTCTTGTGATCAGAAAGAGAGCACGAGCTGCAGAGAGAAGCTGTGGAGGTCACTGAGGAACACTCCATCGACTTCTTGCGATCGAAAGGAGATCACCAGCCGCGGAGAGGAGCTGTGGATGTTGCAGAGGAACATTGAGGGTAATGCTTCTTCCCACTTGACTTAAACACATACGGTAGATCCTGACAAGGAATGGAAAAATTTTTAAGTTAATTTCCGCTGCGTGTCTTCCAATTCCTTACATTATCTTCATTAGCAAAAAGCCGATTAAACCTTATAATAACTAGAAGATACCATAACACCTTTGCAGGAGACTTCTTTGATATGTACCTTAGTGTCTTACATATTGGACACTTCTCATCTTCAAAATCTTTCATGTGCAATGTGCAATCATTTGGGCATGCATGAATCTTTCTATACTGCATGCCTAAATGACATATTATTTTCTTAGCATCATAGTAGCATTTAGGTAACACATTTTCTTTTGGAAACATGTCTTGCAACAACTCAAACAATTCTAAAAAACCTCTATCACTCCACCCATATCAGGCTTTCACACTTACCAATCTCAACACCGCATTCAACAGGTTGTATTTTCTGCACCCTGTGTATAGAGGTATTTATGCATTACCATATGCATGTGACTACATAAAAGCATCTTCTCCAACATCATGAATCATGTCCTCTACTTGATCATCAATATCCAAGTTATCATCAAAGGTTTGTTCTAACTATGTAACTCTTGCAAAACCCCTCACAAATTAGATGAGTATATATATCTACAGGACTTTGTTTATTATCATTCAAATAACTCACACAATGACAATAAAACCTTCCATTGTCATCATCATAATTTCCTTTAGCAAAATCCAAAAAGTCCTTCACCCCCTTAGCATACTCAAAACTTGTTTGTTTAGCATTTATCCAACTACAATCCATATTTGTGGAAGACTATAAAACTAAAAAAATAGAAAACAAGAAAACCTAGATTAAAGCTAATTATGGGATAGAATATATCACACACAAGTGGAAGAACTCACCAAATTAAACAAATAAATGATAGCAATGAATCTAGTAAATAAAAATAAAAGCTACGGCCAGTAATGCATAAATTTTTTATTTCTCGAGATAAGGAGTTCAAAAAAAAAACTCGCCATCTGCGAAGGGCTAGAAGACTTAAACGTGCGAACTAGTGAAAAATGAGAGATAGGAGGCATGACGGGGTTCCAATTAAATTGAAGTGTATTTTGTAAGTGTCATATCCTTACTTTTAACCTCAATTATACTTACTTGAAAGTCTTTGGAACCAATTACATAGCCTTATGCCTTAGAAACATTCATTATCAAAAGAATTGTTGTTGGGTACTGCTCACTTTTACTGTTCATTTGGTAATTCCAGAAAATATACCCAAATTTGAAAATTCATAATTAAATGTAGAAAACTCGAAATAGGGTGGTTTCAATTTCTAATGAAAGCTCTTTCATTGAAATTTGAGGAAAAAATATAAAATTGAGGTTCCATTATCTCAACGAAATCAGTTTATTCATTGAAAAACACTGTTCATTTGGTAAAATCTGGAAATTCTAGTTTCTTTGCATTAACTTCAAAAATTCATTTCTCTTTTGTTACTTGTCCAAATGAACCGTGTCACCTATGGATTTAAATATCTAGATGTCCTCTTTAATATCACCAAATTTTATGGAAAAAATTGTTCATTTGCTATACAAAATTATGTTAGAACGTTACTGTCTCCAATTGCTTACATTATCTCTATTCCAGATTTTAACTCTAATTTTGGAAAATCATAACAAATCGAATACTTAACAAATTGAGGCATTATTGGTGTCTATTTAAATCTCTTTATCTTAGCTATTACCATGCCAAAGTTCAAGCTCAAACTCATCGGTTTAGGCATTATAATCATCATCACAAATCATCAGCCTCATATCACACCTACAGAATCATACATCATGCAAACTATCATATCCTTCCATAGTATCATGTACATAATGTAACTGTAAGGAATTGGAAGACATGCAGCGGACATTAATTTAAAAAATTTTCCATTCCTTGCCAGGATCTACCGTATGTGTTTAAGTCAATTAGGAAGAAGTATTACCCTTAGTGTGCCTCAGCGACTTCCACAGCTTTCGGTCACAACGTTCACAGCTTCTCTCTGCGGCTCGTGCTCCCTTTCTGATCACAAGAAGTCGACGACTCAGGTCGGCTTCCTCTACTGGTATCCACACGAATAGCGTTCCAACCACGAATGACGTGCTAGCGTCTCTTGTCCCTCCAGGGCTTTCTCAAGAGTTCGTCCTCTCCGTCTCTATTTTGGCAGTTTCTTATCTGCAAACCTTTTACAGAGTCCCCTTCGGCCTTTCTATGTTCTATATGTTTCTCTGTGCAAAACGCAGCTCCTGAAATCAGATATATAGGATGCTATGCGTTTTTCTCTGTCAACCAAATTGGATTTTGGAGTTAATCTTATATTAATTCCAAAATTAATACAATATCATATATTGTATAATTTTATAAGAAACTAATTAAATAAATAATATCAAATCCGTCCCACAGGTTTAATTACCCATTTATTTAATTTTAAATAAAGATGAGACTGAACTATTTCTGATTTATTCTCATAAATCAAATTTGAGATATCCTATCAATTTGAATTTCGAATTTCAAACGTGATAGAGATTTAATTTATCCTTATAAATTAAATCTTATAAATATCTCTTATATGAGATATCCTATCAATTTGAATTTCGAATTTCAAACATGATAGAAATTTAATTTATCCTTATAAATTAAATCTTATAAATATCTCTTATATGAGATATCCTATCAATTTGAATTTTGAATTTCAAACATGATAGAGATTTAATTTATCCTTATAAATTAAATCTCATATATACATATAATGTATATATACGAATTTATATATATATATATGAATATAAATATAAATAAATATATATACATCTATCCTGGATCATTCATTGAATCTGGACATGTCTTAGATTCAATGAATCTGGACATCATAGCTCGTGTTGGGCTATTTTGTGTGCGACCCTGTAGGCCCATATGAAGTTTGTAATATCCTTAATCTTCTGTACTGGTTCCTATGTACAGATTAAACGGAATATATGAGCTCTGTTTCAGGAAAAACATGTGTACCTTTATGTAAAGAAAAGGATTAAATTGCAAAAGAAAGGAAATTAAGGGACCTAAATGCAATTATGGAAAGTTTAAAGTTAGGAATGAAAGGTAGACAAAAATATGGGGTCTTAAAGTGTAATTTTAGCCAAATTAAGGGACTTAATTATAAAGAAGGAAAAGTTCCCTGGGGCTAAAGTATAATTAAAGAAAATAGGCCAGAAGTGGTTTGCACTGCCCGACAGCATTTCAGTCCCAGATTCTACCAGAAGGTAGGGCAGGTGACGCCGGGTAACCAAGCCTAATACCGGAATTTTTGAAGACTCCAGATAGCCAGAAATGGACTGATCGTCCAAAAGTTATAAAAATTTATACCGGATACCCTAGATTTCAGATATAAGTGGGAAAATACAGGATGATGCGCCTTTATGGGCGGATGTCGGGAAACTGACAGGATACCGATAGGAGGTCTGTAGGAAAAGTTATTCACAAAATAAAGAAATCCAGACGGAGTGTGAGGCCTCCGGGGATCCGGGTAGGAGATTTATCGGTATTTTTAAAGAGGCTGAATGCGATCGGATGACTTCGGTCAGATGACCGTTATAACCCCCAAGGATGCCTGAACACAGTAGGACACTATATCTGGGAAAAAGAGCCGGTGTCCGGAAAAGGTATATACTCGGTAAATAATAGTTAAAATATTCAATGAATTGTGTTAAAGGAAGATTCCTCGTAATGCGTGCCATACAGGTAATGGACCCAGGAAGCCCGAAAATGGCGCCATTAGAGGCCCAATAAGACTCTTGGATTGATAGGTGGGCCAGTGTCCAGCAGAACCCCGGAAAAGTGCGAAATTACGAAAATGCCCCTATGTTGTACAAAAAGGGCAGCAGATGAATATAGGGTATTCTGGTCATTTTGGACAGACCTAGAGGTCAAGACATATCTAAATAAGGTTGACTAGAGCCAGTATAAGCTTTGACCAGGTCCAGAAAGGTGTGAAATGACGATTTTGCCCTTAGGGATTAAAATAGGACAAGATAGGGCACCAAGGGCATTTTGGTCATTTCGCAGGGGATCTGTAATTGAGTCTGGACCCAGTATTAAAAAGTTAATGATATAAAGGGTCTAGATACTAAATGTGAGGTCAGTAGACATAAAAAGGATCTTCAGAAACATCAGATTCTGAAAATGGCACGTTTTTCGAGGCGATAGACCGGGCCGGTACCAGATTGGACCGGAAAGCTTCCAGAACCTCCAAATTTCGTCACATGAAGAATATGGGTGGTGAGGTATCCTATGAGGTGTCCCATGAGGTGTCCAGGGTGATGCAGTAAAAAGAATTAAAGAAAATAGGAAATTCCAGGAAAAACCAGGACCACATGTTCAGATGGCTTCAAAATTACAAGAATGCCATCCATTAAAGCTATAAATACCCCCTTCCCCTCCCATTTTATGCATCCCACATTTTTGGCAAGAAAAGAGAGAGAAAGAAGAGAGAGAAGGAGAAAGAAAGAAAGAAAGGAAGTTCTGGTGGAGTTGGAAGTAGTAAGGAAGTTCTGAAGCTCTGCTTTTGAGGTAGCAACTAATCCTAGCTCTTATGTAATGTCTTTATGATGTGTTGTTTTGTTTGGTTGATTGTTGTCCTATATGTTATGCTTGAAGCTCTATTCCAATGCTATGATCATATGTTATTGAATATGGAAGTATGCAGCATACTTATCTATACACAGTCACAAGCAAGCACCGTCACTTTGCATTACACATTTTGTTATGATTGTTGTTACTGGGATTCTTTTGAATCTCATTCCCAAACATAACATTACAAGGGAGGTTCTGTCAAAATAAAATTTGGAAATCTTAAGAGACGCCGGTAGGCTGCCGAAATTCCGACAACGAAGACGGAACAAAGAAAGGAACTGATACGTACTGTGTACGTAGTGCTGTCTAAGGAGGCTGGAAGTGAGTGGACCCAGCAGGTTCATCCAGTCTTTCCTGGGTACTACATAGAATGGTAGTTCGCATAAGGGAATTACCGAATCGGTACAACATCAGTTACTTTCTAAAGAAGAATTGCAGCAGTCATGCTGCCGATTTTTAGACAGAAAAGGATGTAATACAATATGAGGGAGTTAATCATGCACTAATATATAACAGTTGATTATTTATTAATTGTTATCTGGCCTGTATGACTGATATGTGTTGGCTGTATGCTTGAGTATGTAAAGACTAAATGCTGAAAATAGGCTCAGTGAACAGTAACTCGTGAAGACCCATTCATGTTTGATAAATCATTAAAAATAGTAAATGATTGAATTAATGTACGAAATTTTTAGAGTAAAAAGTAGACATACTAAAATTTAATTTGATATATAGAATGTCTAATTTGGATGTATACACGAAAAGATATAAATTGTTAAAGTTGGGACCAGAATGCTGGATTCAGGAGAAAGTCATTGGATGAACAGTAAGATTGAAACGTTGACCCACGTGAAATTTGTCAAGGATTGGTCAACCAATGATTTTTCCCTGAAATATATTTGAGTTAGCTTCATGTAGAAATTTGAACCACTTCATTTTGATTTTAATAGAATTAGTTATAAATTTTCAAAATCAGGTCACTCATCTGGAATTTGCCACAGTGAACAGTACTCGATATGAATAAAATTCCAGATTAAGTGTTTAGACTTCAATGACCCTGAAAGTGGTTTAAGTGCTACCGAATGGTCCCTAAGATGTATAAATATAAGGATGTGACATTTTGGTATCAGAGCAAGTTATGAGATGGCTAAGATTCTTCACCATGATCGGGGGTTCTCACTGCGTGAGAGTGGGACGAAGCGTTGGCTCTTACCCCGACATGGCCAACCGGCTTTGCCACCGGGAGGTTGCATTGCAGTCGAGAGGCTGGTGCGTAAAACTTGCGTCTGAGGTACCTTTTGTAGTCCCAAGAAGGACTTTGCAATTTTGGTATCAGAGCAAAGGATTCTGGCTTAAGAAATGCTCTGAATAGATGATTTATAGAAAGATATACCATGATAAAGGCGTCATAATTGACACTAAGTAGTGTTTGCAGGATGGCTAGACATAGATTTGGGTCTGAAACTACGGTAAACCAATGGGAATTAAGACCAGAGGTCTCTAGTTCAGATAGTTCAGAAGAAGAGATAGTAAGCAATGATTCTGACCTCTGGACACCTCCAGTAGCTGGTGATTCTGAGGAGGATAGTTCCTCGATAGGATCAAACTTTCCAATTGATGATCAGGAAGTGATGATAACAGAAGGCCCTATTCCTGCCATTTCCATATGTGCGGTACCCTTGAATATAACAGACAGTTCAGGGTCCAGCCAAGTACGTGTTCAGAGTAATGCGCCAGGTTCCAGTAGGCCCGAAGTGACTCTGGTAGAAATGTATTTGGGAGGTTTAGTTCCTCGATAGGATCAAACTTTCCAATTGATGATCAGGAAGTGATGATAACAGAAGGCCCTATTCCTGCCATTTCCATATGTGCGGTACCCTTGAATATAACAGACAGTTCAGGGTCCAGCCAAGTACGTGTTTAGAGTAATGCGCCAGGTTCCAGTAGGCCCGAAGTGACTCTGGTAGAAATGTATTTGGGAGGTTTAATTGTAAGAATGGTCCCAGGGAGGAACCTGAGTAGAGAGCAACTTGAGAGCTGGGTAGCATTAGCCCGACAACTATACGAGTTGAGGCAGACCTGTTCGAAAACATAGATCAAGATTATTCGGTCGACCAGGAGTTTATTACAAGGGTGAAAGCCATATATCAAGCCTGGGATTCAAATGTGTTAACCATGGGGTTTTGGCTAGAAATTATGAATGACGTATTGCCGAAGACTCCTACCTGGAGATCGGAGTTGGACCAGTATTTTGATAGAGAATCATATTGTACCATATCCGACTGGATCTACCTAGTAGAAGAATACATTAGAATAAAGTTTAAGAAAATTAGAGTATAAAAGACTGGAATGGTACTGTGATATGTACATATATTCTGTATGTATATTATGTGTGAAATGAAATTTATTGTATTCCCTTCTGTTTTTAAGTATAACAAAATGGTACGAACAAGGAGAACTATTCTAGCTGAGGAACCCCGAGAGGCTGGAAACCTTAATCAAATGATTCTAGAACGATTAGAACAGCAACAAAAGATGATAGAAGAAATGAGAGCTGCTCAAGCACAAAATGAACAAGACAGAGATGCTGCCATAGCCGCGGCAGTAGCAGCAGCTGTAAATAATTTAAGACCGCCAGAGCCTTCAGGAGCAACTAGTAGAGAACCTGAAGAAGTACCACAGCAGGCAGAACAGCCCCACAGAAGGGTTGAATCAAGAGAGGAGGCAGTTGGCATCCAGCAATGGATGGTGCGATTTTGCAAACATAATCCTCCCATATTCGAAGGGACATTTGAAGTACATGTAGCAGAAAATTGGGTCAGCAGATTAGAGAAGATCTTTAAGGTCCTCGACTGCCCGACTGAAACCAAGGCCCAAATGGCCATCTATCAATTGGAAAAGGATGCGGATAGATGGTGGAAGAATACAGAATTACTTCTCCAAGCAAGAGATATTCCAGTTACCTGGGAAGTATTTCTTGAGCAATTTTATGAGAAATATTTCCCTCAATCTGTCAGAGATGAAAGGGAGGCTGAATTCCTTGTGCTAAGGCAAGGAGAAAAAGAAGCTTTTGATGAATATTTGGCCAAGTTCATCCGGCTATCTCAATATTCAACTTACCTACGCCAAGTGGATGACGAACGCTGGATGACAGAAAGAATGATTCGAGGGCTGAATTCTATGTTAAAGGAGAAGTTAACTCCCCAACAATACAGCCAGTTCAATAAGGCTGTGGAAGCATGTCGAATCGTTGAGAACAGCATGAATCATAGAATGCTGTCCAGATCTGGGAGTAAAGATCAAGCGACTCCTGATAAGGCCGGACGGAATCAAGAAGCGGCCAGTGGGAGCGGCTATAAGAAAAGAAAGCGCTCGTGGCAGACCAAGAGGCCTAATAGGGGAAATTTTGGCTGAAGATCCAATAACAGGGATCCGAAGGCCCCAGTATGTGAAAAGTGTGGAAAGAATCATGGTGACAGACCATGTTTGATGGGCCAGAATGTATGCTACACCTGCGGAAAGCCCGGACATTTTTCCAGAGAATGTCCTCAAGCTATAACTGATCCAAGGCCAAGGACGGCGGGACGAGTGTTTGCACTCACTAGAGAGGATGCTCAGCGATCATCTGAGATGATCCAAGGTGAAAACCCCCACCAATGCTAGGGTGATCACATCTGATGCCTGTCTAAATAGCGTGGTGCGTTATGAGCACTGTAGTACCACCCTGGACCTGATTTGTATGCCTTTCCAGGAGATTGAAGTCATACTCGGTTTAAATTGGTTATCCTCCAATAATGTGATGTTGGACTGCAGAAACAAGACCCTACTTCTTGGTCCAAAGATCACTGATCGGAGCTTAGAAGTACAACTGAACTTCGTGACAGAGGCTCAGGCAGAAAAATGTCTACGGAAAGGATGTCAGGGATATGTGGTATTCTTTTCTGTTCAAACAGAAGTGGAGGAAGGCATCAAGGAGGTTCCTGTAGTCAATGAATTTCCTGAAGTCTTTCCAAAGGAGATTCAGGGATTGCCTTCGGAGCGTGAAGTGGAGTTTGCGATCGACATTGTACCTGGAGCTGGACCAGTATCAAAAGCCCCATACAGGATGGCTCCCAACGAAATGATGGAACTGAAGAAGCAAATTGAGGAGCTATTGGAGAAAGGTTTTATACGACCCAGTGTATCGCCATGGGGTGCTCCAGTACTGTTCGTCAAGAAGAAAGATGGTAGCTTAAGGCTGTGCATTGACTACAGGGAATTAAATAAGCTTACAGTTAAGAACAAGTATCCTCTTCCCAGAATTGATGACCTGCTAGATCAATTGGCAGGAGCGAGCTTATTCTCCAAGATTGACTTGAGATCTGGCTACCATCAACTAAGGGTCAAGCCAGATGATATTCCAAAGATGGCGTTCAGAACGCGCTACGGACATTTTGAATTTTTGGTGATGCCTTTTGGACTAACCAATGCACCTGCTATTTTCATGGACTATATGAACCGGATTTTCAGGCCTTATCTAGATCAGTTCGTTGTGGTCTTTATTGATGATATTCTGGTGTACTCCAAATCTCCAGAGGAGCATGAAAGGCATTTGAGGATTGTTCTTGGTATCCTTAAAGAGAAGAAGCTCTATGCTAAGCTGAGTAAGTGCGAGTTTTGGCTTTCAGAAGTCAAATTTCTCGGTCATGTCATATCCCGAGACGGGGTAGCTGTAGATCCTAGCAAAGTTGAAGCAGTTTTGAGCTGGGAACAGCCAAGGACAGTGACAGAGATTAGAAGTTTTCTCGGCCTAGCAGGGTACTACAGACGATTCATTGAAGACTTTTCTCGAATTGCCTTACCACTTACCAAGCTGACCAGAAAGAATCAGCAGTTTAAGTGGGATGAGAAGTGCGAGGCTAGCTTCCAGCAGTTGAAGCAGAGATTAACGACTACTCCCGTGCTGATTATTCCAGACCCAACTCAGACTTATGTAATCTACACTGATGCTAGCAAGTAGGGCCTGGGATGTGTGCTTATGCAGCAAGGTCGAGTAGTAGCCTACGCCTCTCGGCAGTTAAAGCCACATGAAGAGAATTATCCCACTCATGATCTGGAGCTTGCGGCGGTGGTCTATGCCCTGAAGATATGGAGGCACTATTTATACGGAGCAACGATAGAGTTGTTTTGCGACCACAAAAGCCTGAAGTATCTGTAGGATCAGAAAGAGCTGAACATGAGGCAACGGCGATGGATGGAATTGTTAAAAGATTATGACTTCCAGATTAAATACCATCCAGGAAAAGCCAATGTGGTAGCTGATGCCCTGAGTAGAAAGGTGGTGCAGGTTGCATACATGATGATCAAGGAATTGGAACTGATAGAAGATATGCGCGACTGGAGCCCTCTATATCAAATGCAACTGACGGAGAATCCTTTTGGAGGAGTTCATGTCAGAACTTGCATAGAAGATGAGATCAAAGAGGCTCAGAAACAGGATAAGCTCGCAGCAATATTCAAAGACAAGCTGGAGAAAGGGAAGACAAGGGATTTTGAGATGTCCCCAGACGAATTGCTACAGTTTAGGGGAAAACCCTATATCCCAAATGTTGGGGGATTAAGGGAAAGAATTCTGGAGGAAGCACATAAAAGCCGATATACGGTACATCCAGGTATGACCAAAATGTACCATGATGTTAAAAGATTATTCTGGTGGCCTGGACTGAAGAAAGATGTTGTAGCTTACGTATCTAAGTGCTTAACCTGCCAGAAAGTGAAAGTTGAACATCAAAAACCAGCAGGAACGTTGCAGCCTTTAGATATTCCTGAGTGGAAATGGGATGGGATTGCCATGGACTTTGTAGAAGGACTACCCTTGACACCAAGTAGACATGATGCGGTTTGGGTAGTAATTGATCGACTGACAAAGTCAGCACATTTCCTGGCAATCAATAAGAGAGATTCTCTAGAAAAGCTGGCAAAGCTGTATATAAAGGAGATCGTTAGGCTCCATGGTATCCCAAGCAGCATTGTGTCTGATAGAGATCCACGATTTACTTCAAATTTCTGGAGGGCTCTACAGGAAGAAATGGGCACTACTCTCAGATTCAGTACAGCTTATCATCCTCAGACAGATGGTCAATCTGAAAGAACAATACAGACGTTAGAGGATATGCTGAGAGCATGTGTCCTAGATTTCAAAGGCAGCTGGGATATCCATTTACCCCTTATAGAGTTTGCATATAACAATAGTTATCAGGCCAGTATACAGATGGCACCTTTTGAAGCACTCTATGGACGAAAATGTAGATCCCCCTTATGCTGGCTAGAGTTGAGCGAGAGAAGAATGCTTGGTCCGGATATAGTGGATCAAACTGCAGAACAAGTTGCGGTAATTAGAAAATGATTGTTGACGGCTCAAAGCAGACAGAAGAGCTATGCAGATGTCAGAAGGAAGCCGTTGGAATTTGAAGAAGGAGAACATGTATTCCTTAAGTTAACTCCAACCACAGGAGCCGGACGATCGATTAAGGTGAAGAAGTTACATCCAAGATACATCGGGCCATTCCAGATTCTCTCAAAGATAGGAGCAGTAGCCTACAAGTTAGCTCTTCCTCCGAATCTCAGCCAGATACATGATGTGTTCCATGTTTCCCAATTAAAGAAGTATATTCCAGATCCATCTCATGTGATAGAGCAAGATGAGGTTACACTGCGAGATGACTTGACCTATGAGGTTGGACCGGTGCGAATTGCTGATAGAAAAGTCAAGCAGTTGCGGAATAAGCAGATTCCTTTAGTTAAAGTGATCTGGAAAGGTTTGACTGAACAAGAGGCTACATGGGAAACAGAAGAAAAGATGAGAGAAAAGTACCCTGAATTATTGGTATAGGATAGATGTAATGTAAATTTTGGGGACGAAATTTATTTTTTAGGGGGAGAGAAATGTAATATCCTTAATCTTCTGTACTGGTTCCTATGTACAGATTAAACGGAATATATGAGCTCTGTTTCAGGAAAAACATGTGTACCTTTATGTAAAGAAAAGGATTAAATTGCAAAAGAAAGGAAATTAAGGGACCTAAATGCAATTATGGAAAGTTTAAAGTTAGGAATGAAAGGTAGACAAAAATATGGGGTCTTAAAGTGTAATTTTAGCCAAATTAAGGGACTTAATTATAAAGAAGGAAAAGTTCCCTGGGGCTAAAGTATAATTAAAGAAAATAGGCCAGAAGTGGTTTGCACTGCCCGACAGCATTTCAGTCCCAGATTCTACCAGAAGGTAGGGCAGGTGACGCCGGGTAACCAAGCCTAATACCGGAATTTTTGAAGACTCCAGATAGCCAGAAATGGACTGATCGTCCAAAAGTTATAAAAATTTATACCGGATACCCTAGATTTCAGATATAAGTGGGAAAATACAGGATGATGCGCCTTTATGGGCGGATGTCGGGAAACTGACAGGATACCGATAGGAGGTCTGTAGGAAAAGTTATTCACAAAATAAAGAAATCCAGACGGAGTGTGAGGCCTCCGGGGATCCGGGTAGGAGATTTATCGGTATTTTTAAAGAGGCTGAATGCGATCGGATGACTTCGGTCAGATGACCGTTATAACCCCCAAGGATGCCTGAACACAGTAGGACACTATATCTGGGAAAAAGAGCCGGTGTCCGGAAAAGGTATATACTCGGTAAATAATAGTTAAAATATTCAATGAATTGTGTTAAAGGAAGATTCCTCGTAATGCGTGCCATACAGGTAATGGAACCAGGAAGCCCGAAAATGGCGCCATTAGAGGCCCAATAAGACTCTTGGACTGATAGGTGGGCCAGTGTCCAGCAGAACCCCGGAAAAGTGCGAAATTACGAAAATGCCCCTATGTTGTACAAAAAGGGCAGCAGATGAATATAGGGTATTCTGGTCATTTTGGACAGACCCAGAGGTCAAGACATGTCTAAATAAGGTTGACTAGAGCCAGTATAAGCTTTGACCGGGTCCAGAAAGGTGTGAAATGACGATTTTGCCCTTAGGGATTAAAATAGGACAAGATAGGGCACCAAGGGCATTTTGGTCATTTCACAGGGGATCTGTAATTGAGTCTGGACCCAGTATTAAAAAGTTAATGATATAAAGGGTCTAGATACTAAATGTGAGGTCAGTAGACATAAAAAGGATCTTCAGAAACATCAGATTCTGAAAACGGCACGTTCTTCGAGGCAATAGACCGGGCCGGTACCAGATTGGACCGGAAAGCTTCCAGAACCTCCAAATTTCGTCACATGAAGAATATGGGTGGTGAGGTGTCCTATGAGGTGTCCCATGAGGTGTCCAGGGTGATGCAGTAAAAAGAATTAAAGAAAATAGGAAATTCCAGGAAAAACCAGGACCACATGTTCAGATGGCTTCAAAATTACAAGAATGCCATCCATTAAAGCTATAAATACCCCCTTCCCCTCCCATTTTATGCATCCCACGTTTTTGGCAAGAAAAGAGAGAGAAAGAAGAGAGAGAAGGAGAAAGAAAGAAAGAAAGGAAGTTCTGGTGGAGTTGGAAGTAGTAAGGAAGTTCTGAAGCTCTGCTTTTGAGCTAGCAACTAATCCTAGCTCTTATGTAATGTCTTTATGATGTGTTGTTTTGTTTGGTTGATTGTTGTCCTATATGTTATGCTTGAAGCTCTATTCCAATGCTATGATCATATGTTATTGAATATGGAAGCATGCAGCATACTTATCTATACACAGTCACAAGCAAGCACCGTCACTTTGCATTACACATTTTGTTATGATTGTTGTTACTGGGATTCTTTTGAATCTCATTCCCAAACATAACATTACAGGGGAGGTTCTGTCAAAATAAAATTTGGAAATCTTAAGAGACGCCGGTAGGCTGCCGAAATTCCGACAACGAAGACGGAACAAAGAAAGGAACTGATACGTACTGTGTACGTAGTGCTGTCTAAGGAGGCTGGAAGTGAGTGGACCCAGCAGGTTCATCCAGTCTTTCCTGGGTACTACGTAGAATGGTAGTTCGCATAAGGGAATTACCGAATCGGTACAACATCAGTTACTTTCTAAAGAAGAATTGCAGCAGTTATGCTGCCGGTTTTTAGACAGAAAAGGATGTAATACAATATGAGGGAGTTAATCATGCACTAATATATAACAGTTGATTATTTATTAATTGTTATCTGGCCTGTATGACTGATATGTGTTGGCTATATGCTTGAGTATGTAAAGACTAAATGCTGAAAATAGGCTCAGTGAACAGTAACTCGTGAAGACCCATTCATGTTTGATAAATCATTAAAAATAGTAAATGATTGAATTAATGTACGAAATTTTTAGAGTAAAAAGTAGACATACTAAGATTTAATTTGATATATAGAATGTCTAATTTGGATGTATACACGAAAAGATATAAATTGTTAAAGTTGGGACCAGAATGCTGGATTCAGGAGAAAGTCATTGGATGAACAGTAAGATTGAAACGTTGACCCACGTGAAATTTGTCAAGGATTGGTCAACCAATGATTTTTCCCTGAAATATATTTGAGTTAGCTTCATGTATCAATTTGAACCACTTCATTTCGATTTTTATAGAATTAGTTATAAATTTTCAAAATCAGGTCACTCATCTGGAATTTGCCACAGTGAACAGTACTCGATATGAATAAAATTCCAGATTAAGTGTTTAGACTTCAATGACCCTGAAAGTGGTTTAAGTGCTACCGAATGGTCCCTAAGATGTATAAATATAAGGATGTGACAAAGTTGGCAGTGGGCCATTTGCTATACTAGCCCACAAGTCGCAAGCGGTCTCTAGCAAGACATAATGACTACCCAAATCATATGAGGATCGATAAACGATGTAACCTTTTATACAACCATATCATGTCCCTTTTGTCACGCGATATTTTGGTCATGGATGAGGCATGGATAATGTCATCCTCCTATTCCTGACCGTTACTTTCTCGATCCCTGAGTAGTCTGACTATAGAAATGGAACTACCTTTCCATTACAGTATGGCCATACATTTCTCAGACTCACTCATCGAGGGGCCCAGTAATATCTTTCTACGAATGTGAGGGACAAATTCTATCTTGACCATTCACATTCCTCCGCATGAAAAACCACTAAGGCCGAACATAGTCTTTATGATCACTCAGTCAAAAGTGACTTTTGACTAGGTCAAAGCTGAGCGTTTTGTCATGTAGGAATCCATGATGATCTCAGGTTAAAGGGCGTATTGACATGGTTTGTATATGAGAGAAGCTTATGACGTTACCCATGTAGTTCTCTCATAGCGGGTCGATCCAGCACCTTGTACTCTTACATGTGCTTATGACTTTGATTTATATCTCTATACATCTTCAAAGTCATACTGGTCTTCTTTCATCTATGCTCCCGCATAGATGATCGACCAGGGACATTTAGGATAATATCATGAATTATCTAAGGATGATCATCATAGTAAACATGCAAATAATATGATAACTCAATTAATAAATTCATAAATCAATAATGTTCATAAGACAATGATTGGCCCCTAGGGCACGATTTCCAACAGTAACTTATTATACAAATTCATCCATCCATGTTTACCCTTTTTCCTTGTGAAGATCCAGCACCTATAACATGGTTATACATATGGAAAGAATGAGATTTCATGGAAATCCCAATAGCAAGGCATACAAACTATAATATCATGCATGATTAATTGGATGCTGAACATGTTATCATGAGATGGGAGCTACTTCATAATGGTACATAAGCAAACTCTAACATGTATATTTTCATGCATAAGTTGCAAGTAATTGCAATCATTCATATCGCATCAACAACATGATGGCATAATCTCAAGCTCAACCAAACACCATAATTAACAAGCAAACATACAATCAAGCATACATGAAACTATAGTTAGGTATTATTGCTACCTCTTAGCTATTCTTGTCAAGGTCTTCTTGAGGTTATTTCCTTCCTTCACAAATGTCAAAACCTAGCCATTACAAAGCAATACCAAGTTACAACTCAACTTGAACACAAAACCAAGACTAGGTTTTCACTAACTTCCATTCTTTCCCCAATTTATGTTTCATACTTCCATCTTTCTAAAATAAATTCTCATGGTTCATTTCTACATAAGGTTTCATCTAGAATTCAAATATGAAACTAGAATTTCCAAAATCAAATCATGCCACATGCTACAATACCAAACCAAAGTGCATGCTCTTGTTTTCCAAAATTCACATTTTGATTCTAATGCTTCCAATACCTGTTCTCCTACTTTATCCCCATACAATTTTCCATTTTAAACCCATTGGAAGCATCAAAATCATGACATTCCAACATATTAACAGTGTCACATACAGTAATAGCAATGAACACAAAACCCTAACTTCATGCATACTTGGAATCCCAAGCTTATACCACTTGATTCTAGCTTGTTTAAGCTTATTTAAACTATCCATAACATAAAACTCATATTATAACCATATTTGGAAAGCACTTCTAGCAGCAACCACAAGGGAAATATAGCACAAAACCCCCTTAAAACCATGAGCTAACTTGCTAGAACAAAGCTCAAGATTAAGGGAGATGATTACCTTACTTTTGGCTTCAAGTTGTGTGCTTCTTTCTTAGTTGAATGGAAATATTGCAAGAGGTTCCCTATGGTTGCCCAAGCATGCCAAATCAAGCTGAATAGGGGGTATTTATAGATGAGCTTGAGTGCAAATGGATAGCCAAGATTGATTTGGTTACTATTTGATTTAATGGTCCATATTCATTCTTACACAAACTTTCCCTAGAACCCTTGCCTTTTGATGCCATGCATGATATCATTTAGGAGCATGTTTTTCTGGAAAAAGTAAAATATATTGATAGGAAAAAGTTTAGTCCAGTTTGGTACCGATCGGAGTAGTTTCACAAAAAACAGATTATTTTCTATTCCTAATTTTTATAATGTTCTAGGATATGTATTCTGTTCTGGAAATCAATTTATAGGTTCCTCATACCATTGACATTGTTAGACTGAGTATTTATCTGCCATCCATCCATTGGGAAATGACCAAAATACGCTTGGTGTCCTTTCTTACACTATATTAACCCTAAGGGCATAATTGTCATTTTACCCCTATCTATAATGCCTCAGGGCTTACTAGCTCTAACTAATCATATTTATATTATATGAGACGTTTATGGCCTATATAGAATGATCAAAATGCCCTCCATCCATCACTGGTGCAATATGGGCATCTAGGGGCATTTTCATAATTTAACACTTTTCCTGGACTGCTCTGGACTCTAGCCCACCTAACTGTCCAATCACCATATTGGGCTCATGATGGCACTATTTGGGCCTTGGCATGGGATCATTGCCTTTATGCCCTTTATGGCACAAATCCCAAGACAACTATCCTTATTCAATTTATCTGGTATTTTATTTCACCGTAAAATCCCGTAAGAATTCTTCAGGACTCATTTTCTGACTCTACCAATTTTATAAATTTATATATTTAATATAAAAATTTACTCTAAGGTTTCATATAATTCAGAGGTATGAAGAATACTATAATAATTCCTTTTGACTTCAAGAATTTATATTAATTAATCGGGACCTCAAATCAAAATTCTGTGACTCTTTAAACTGACTGGAATAACTTTATATATCTATTGGTAAAATTTGGGTCTAATATGATTCTAGGTATTTTTGAGCATTTTTCAGTTCAACTTTCTCATAATAATATTTAGGTCCTTGACTTTTTGCTTATTTATATTTAGGTCCCTAAACCTTTGGAAATTATCTCTTTTGGCCCAACTTTTGTTTCTACTTTAACTTTTGGCCTTTAACCTTTTCTACTTTGCATTTAGGTCCCTATATTTTCCTTAGACAATAATCCTTCTCTTTCCTTTCTCAATCTGATACAGTTTATTCCAAGAATGTCATATCCATTCCATATAAAATGTACAGTTACATTATGTAGGAAAATTGAGGAAATGACAGTAAGTAAATCTACATTGGATAAAATGCAACACTAGTGTAGAAATAACTTTTTCTAACTTGACATTATATTCTACACCGGTCACTTTTATAACCGGTGTAAAATATTATAAATTATACCACAACATCCTTACTTTCGTATGTCTTAGGGACCATTTAGAACAACTTGCAAGACCTTAGAAGTTCATTAGCTAAATCTGAATTTTTTACTCTTTTCGAGTTACTGTTCATATGGTATTTCAGATTCGTCGATAAACTTCAGAAAATCATAGTTAATTCTAGAAATATTGAAATGATGTGGTTCAAAAAGCCACATGAAGATAACATCTTAAAATATAAGGGAAAAATAATCTCCATACCAAATTCGGATTCAATTAATACAGTTTAATCATGAAATATTACTATTTATTTGGTCAAAAATTCTAAAAACAAATTTTGGTCCCTGATTTTGGAAAATTTATTCTCTTTGTACAGATATCAAAATAAGGTGTTCTTAGTGTCAAAACGATGCTTGACATGTTAACTAAATGTCTGTAAAAGTTTATACATTTATTCCATCATTTACTATTTTTCTTACATCATGAATATTGTTGTTCAAACTTGTCATATAACATCATTACATGTAATAATTATTCATGTAACATTTATACTATCCAATCCCTAACTTCTCTTCAGGCTTGTTCATCCTCTTTCATCATTCTTAAACCTGTTGGTATTAGGATTACATGGATAGGGCAAGATTTTTGGGAAAATCTTAGTAGCAAGCGGTACTAAACAATGCATGCACCATTAAGCATAACATTTAATACATACAAGTTTAGGATAAGTTTACTACCTCACATACTTGACCTTCCTTCACTTTATCTTTTGCTTTTCCTTCTTCTACTAGATTTGTGGATGCCTATTTTGAACACACCAATCAATTTCTAACAAAATATTACCATCTATTCATTACAAACTAGCTCTCTTGAACATTGAGCCTACTTAACTACATTAACTTTCCTTAATCTTTACTAATGGACTTAGCATTTGAATCAATTGACGTCTTGACTTTTCCCTACACAATTTCATATTTTAAATCCATCTATGAGCATAGAATCATGAAATTCTAGCTCCTATGCACTGTTATAGACAAATTTGCACAACCACCCTTTTTCTTTTAAAAATTCTCAGTTTGATTCCCATGCTTCCAATACTTGTTTTGCTACTTTATCCCACACAACTTTTCATTTAAATCATTAGAAGCATCAAAATCATGAATTCAAATCACTAGTCATACGAGTGAACAGTAATAGAGAAGAATTCTAAGAATTACAACTTTCAATTCCAATACTTCCAAGGTTCAAAACATATCCAATCCTACACAAAATCATCATATAAATTTAATGGAACCATTAGATCATTAAAATTCCATCTCCTTCTATCATGAATAGTGCAGACTAAAAGGTTCCCTTCTCAGCAAAGTCAAATATATCAAATTGATTTAACAACCAATCATCTAGCTAGCTTTTTTAAGCATCAATCACATAACTCTAACTTCAATTTCTTTTGTCTCCTTTCATCTAGGGTTTTTGGACATCATATACACTCTAGAGAAACCTCATATTTCTTCCATGAAAACCCTAAGTTCAATCTCCCAAATCAAAGGAAAATAAGCTGGGATATATTGCTTACCTTAATTCCTAGCTAGCTTGAACTTTGGACCTCAAATTCTTCTTTGGCTTGGATTGACTCTTCATTTGAGTAGTACTTCCCCAAGGGTTACAAGGACCATGGTTTTGTATAGAAAAATGGGGTATTTATAGAAAAAATCCATAGAAAATGAATGGTTAAGATCACTTTGTGTACTATTTGATCTTGGATTAGCTTGCCCTATAAGCCAATGAGATGAAATCATCCATGACATCATCAAAGGAAACCTCATAGCCCATGTGATAAAATTGCAAAGGGATGAAGCATCTATAAGAATTTCAGTCTAATTTGGTACCGGCTCAGTCCGGTTTCCCAAAAATAGATTGTTTTCTAAATCTAATTTTTTTGAGAATCCAGAATATGCTTTCTTACCTTAAATCCATTATCTAGATTATTCCTACCATTGAAATTATTGGACTAGGTATAAACTTAATTCAAGATCCCTTAGCAAATAACTTAAATGCCCTTTGTTCACTATCTTGCACTATATTAACCCTAAGGGCAAAATTGTCATTTCATGCCCCTTTAATGCTTATCAGGGATATACTGACTCTGATAAATCACCCCTATACTTGTCTTGGCATTTTAGACTGTCCAAAATAATCAAAATTTCCTCCATTCATCTCTAGTTCCTTATTACAACATAAGGGCAAACTTAGTGGCATTTTAGTATTTTTATATTTTTTGGGGTCTTTATTAACACTGACTCATAAACTTATCTGGAAATATTATTAGGCCTATAAGGTGCCATTTTGGGCCTTCTACATGATCCATTGCCTTCATGGGCTCAACCCTAAAAAAATTCCCCGTAACGTGTTTATCGGGTGTTTTAATCCCCTGTAAATTTTATAATAAATTCTGCATAACTCCTTTTTGACCTCTATCAATTTCATAAATTCTTATATTAATTATAAGAATTTACTACCAAATTTCATCTAATTCTAAGGTCCAAAGGATACTATATTAATTTTTCTTTCTTTAGCAATTCATATCAATTTTTTAGGACCTCAAATCAAAATTCTATGTTACGTCAAACTGATCAGAATAATTTTATCTGTTTACTGGAAAAATTTGGGACTGAATTAATTATGGATATTTTTAAGCCTTTTATGGCTCAACTTTCAATAATTACCATTTTACCCTTAAACTTTTAAAAATTACACTTTAGGCCCTCAACTTTTTATAATTTCACTTAATGGCCCAAAGTTTATGTCTACTTTCATTTTTGTACCATAGAACTTTTAAAATTTTCAGTTTAGTCCCTTTCTTTCTTTAAAACTCATCTAAACTTTATCATTCCTTATGATCATCGTCATAATCCTTTATAAACCTTTTTCCTCTATGAGTCTTATACAGATAGGGAAAATTAGGAATGACATACACAAATCTAGATTGGATGAAATGGAAAACCGGTGTATAAATAACTTTTTCTAAACTGGATATTATATTCTACACTTCTCGCTTTTATAACTGGTGTAAAATGTTAAAAATTAATTATTTAATAAACAAACCTACACCGGATGAACTTTACATTGGTGCAAAAAATGTGATAATCTATAACTAATATGGAAATCTACAACTAATATTGATATGTCCAGTTTCAATCTGTTGTATTTTTTTGTTTTCAAAAAATAAAAGAACACCATGTCATCATCAAAATAAGAAACCCTATTCATTCAACTTTACTAATAACTTGACATCAAAAGTTTAACATTTTTAAAAAATATCTATTAGAATATATAATATATTCTCCCTTTTCACTCTTTATCATACTTGGAGCTTTAGGATTCAGAGTGCATATGATCAATAGGATTATAGAAGTTATCATTCTATTGATGGCGGCAAACTTCTGAGCAGAAAGCTCTAAAATGGTATTTCAATATGTCAACTTTCCGATTCAGTTATTCCATAGAGTCCTATAGGCCATTTAAGGGCATGATGAGTTCCTCAAGCCACTCCATCAGAGTAAAAACTAGGGGAGGAAGAGAAGGAACTGAAGGGTGAGGGTCAAGATATTTGTCTTCAAAATAGTCTCTATTTCTTTTATGTGGTGGATAAGGAGGTATGCATGAGGAAGAAGCCATTGTAGTGTTCAGATAGAAGAAAAGAAAATAGAGATAAAGTGATGAGACAAAAAGTACTGATCATAGGAATGGTATACATATGGTTGAGGAATAAGAACAATTTTAGAAAAGAATATCGAAGAATGTAATTGGCCTTCTACCATAATAACTATAAACATAGGGAACTAAAGAAGTGAAATGAATAGTCTGAAGAAGTTACAGAAAATAAGCAGGAAGCATAGCCAAGAAAATGAAGAGTCATAATAGGATGTAGCTAATCTACACCTATTGAAATTAAATCTACTATATAAAGTGTATTTAACCCAGGTTATGGAAGTATCCAGTGTAGTAATTACATTTTACACTAGTTATGTGTACATCCAGTGTAAATATCTTAACTTATTTATAAAAATAGCACTAGTTATATTTTTAAATCATCTCTACAAGGACAGATTTAGAAATAGGGCTTTAAAAAGTATATTTTGTAGTAGTGATATGGATTTAGTTAGTCAATCAATAGTCAAAAGTTCCAGAGAAAAATTATATACTCTTGTGATAGTCGATAACTATTCTAGATTTACTTGAACTATATACATTTCATCAAAAGATGAGACTTTTAATGCTTTTGTTGTATATACCAAGAAGGTACAAAAAGAGAAAGGTATTTCTATTGTGTTTATCAAGACTGATCACAGAGGATAATTCAAAATTAATGAATTTACTAAATTATGTGACAACCATGGGAATTTTCATAAATTTTCCACACCATGAACACCACAACAAAGTGGAGCTATCAAATGGAAAAAGAGATAGCTAGAGCAATGCCTAGCGACAAAAGGTGTCCCAAAATTTTTCTGGGCAAAGTCTAATAACACAACGTGTTATATATCTAATCAAGTCTACATTAGACCACTACTCAACAAAATACTATATGAGCTCTACTAAAGACGCAAGCTAAACCTCAGTTATCTGAGGTTTGGGAGAAAATATTTCATCCATAACAATAATAAAGAAAATTTGGGTAAATTAGATCCAAAATCTAATGAGGGTATTTTTTTTTGGTTATTCTAACCGTAATAAGGCATATTGACTTTTTAATAAGAGAACTTTTACAATATAATATAGTCTATTTACATAGTATTTTCTGACAGGAAACCAATTTCAAATCCTCTAGATGATAAATTTGAGATAATACAGGGTCTTGAAATGCTAAAATTGAACATAGAAAAAGAATCTATAGTTGATCAACCTTGCAATCAGTTTGATGAATTAGATAAAGATCAACATGGAGCCTAAAGACATAATATAAGTCATCCTTTATACTAGGTTATTAGAAGTTGAAGAAGGAGTGAGAACTTGGAGACAAGTGTTCAATAAGGTGTATTTCTCTGTATTTATTTCAAATATTGAACCCAACAATATAGATGAAGCACTATCAGTTAACTTCTGGATAGTTGCTATGCAGGAACTAAATGGGTATTCAAGAATACCCAATAATTATCTAGTATAATAACTAAATGGATATTCAAGAATAAGCTTGATGAATCTGCTATAATAATCAAAAGTAGAGTTAGATTAGTTGTAAACGGTTATAATGAAGAAGGTATTGATTATGAGGAAACCTATGCTCTAGTGGCAAGATTGAAAGCCATACGAGTACTCTTAGCCTTTGCTTGCACTAAGGATTTTAATCTTTATCAAATCGATGTCAAAAGTACTTTCTTAACAAATATATAATGGAATAGGTTTACGTAGAACAACTTCCTAGTTTTGAAGACCATCAATTCCCATATCATGTGTACAAGCTTAAGAAAGCATTATATGAGTTAAAACAAGCTTCCAGAGATTGGTATGACCATATTAACAAATTCTTGATAGAAAAAGGCTTTGTAAAAGGAAGAGTGGGTAATACATTATTTATTAAATGAAACAAACCCAATATATTAGTAGCCAAACTTTATATTAATGATATTATCTTTGGTGTTACTAATAAGGATCTTTTTCAAGAATTTTCCAAGTTAATGCAGGAAGAATTTGAGATGTCTATGATGGGATAATTGAACTTCTTTCTTTGACATCAAATCAAACAATGGAAGAATTGCATTTTCATCTCGTAGACCAAGTACTTGAAGAAGCTATTGAAAAAGTTTAAATTTGATCAAGCTAAGAGTGTTTCAACACAGAAGAGTACAAGTACAATACTAGATAAGGATGAGAAGGGAAAAGATTTAAACATTAAAACATATCATGGAATGATTGGATCTCTTATATAACTCACTGCAAGCAAACCAAACATACAATTAAGTGTTGGGATGTGTCAAGATATCAACCTGCTCCAAAGGAATCACATGCTAAAACTGTAAAGAGAATATTCAAATATCTTATCGAAACCATTAACCTTGGGATATGATTTCCCAAAGGAGGAGCAGAATACTTGATAGCATACTCAGACTCTAACCATAGAGGATACAAAACATGTAGGAAAAATACCAGTGGGCAATATGAATTCCTTGGTGATTGTTTAGTCTTATGGTTCAGGAAGAAGTAATACACTAAAGCTATATCATCAATAAAAGCTGAGTATGTAGCCATTAGAAGTTGTTGCGCACAAGTACTATGGCTCAAACAACAACTCCAAGATCTGGGAATACATTTGAACGAGATTCCAATTCTCCAAGACAATAAAAGTACAATTAGTTTGTCAAAGAATCATGTACTTCATTCCTGGACTAAGCACATTGATATTAAACATCATTTTATAAGAGATCACATACAGAAGTAGATATAAAAGTGGAATTCATCCTAACTCATCTTCAACTAGCATATAGTTTCACTAAATCGCTTGCTTTCCAAGATCAATTTAACTATATCAGGAGAGAATTGGGAATTCTAAATCCCGATGAGTTATAATGATTATGTTTCCTAAATAAACTAACTAAGCTTGTTTTTCTTTAAGCTTTCTTCAGCCTTCATTTTCTCAAAATATTTGTTCAATACTTATGTTTTGATGATTCAAGTTGCTAACTTAAGCTTCAGAGTGTATAGTCACATTTTTGCAAGATGCTATGTTATTGGATTGGAAAACAGAAACTGATAAATGATACATTAATCTAACACTAATCGATTAATTAAGGGAGGTAATTTATTTAATCGAACTCTTAATTGATTAGTTGTATTCTTTTTGTGCAATATGCAATAAATGTGTTATATTTGTAAAATTAATCGATTAACAGTTTCATTAATTGAGATTAATCAAACATCTAATCAATTAATTAGTGTTGAATATGTGTTAAATGTTGTTTTTTCTTTGAGAATTAATTGATTAATAATTCAATTAATGTTAATTAATTGAACATCTAACTGATTAATTAGTGTTAAATATTATTTTTCTTTGAGATTAATCAAAGAACTAATCGATCAATTAATTATAATTAATCAAACAACTAATCCATTAATAAGCATTAATCGATTAGTGTTGAGTTTTATTAGCAACAAGTCATGACTCTTCACTATTCAATTCAAGCCCTAATCGACTAAACTTCATTTTCTCTCACCTTCAACCTTCACAGATCCTTAAATTTGTTTGTGTGATACCTTGATCACACACCATACATCAAAACCCACCAAAATTTACTCATGAATTCCATTATTTCACCATTCAATCACTCAAATCCTTTATCCTTGAAAGTAGCAATGGTGAGAAGAAAGATAACCAATGCATACGGGTCTGAGCCTAATCCATCTATGTTTATATCTAATGCTCCTCATGGATCAATTTCAAAGGACAAGAAGAAGACATTTCAAACTAAGGTGGCCAAGGATGGCCTAGATGTGTCAAAGAGTAAAAATAAGGACCAGTCGAGCAAGGCACTAATGAAAGTAACAACCAGGGATAGAAGTAAAGTACGTATTTTTAACCTTCTCCTTAATCTACTTCAAAGAGAAAGATAAGGTCACAACAATCTAATTCTAACATAGACTTTGATCCTGATCGAATTCACTACAATGTTGGAAAAGATAGTGAATACTACTACTGAGTCACTTGGCAAGAGGCAGAAGACTCTAAGAAAGGCCTGTACAACTCTAGCTTATTCAAGTTCTCTGCCCTTAAGTTTACCTTTTCTACAAGGTAACTTGGATTTAAATGTTCATTTGGCCAAGTTTAACTCAAAGTTTAGGTAGAGGAAATATTGCCATGTAGTATATATTGATATTCCTACACTTAAGGTAGATCAAAAGGCCAATATGGATTTTATAGAGCCACTACACCCTTTTGATAGTTGGCTTAGGATTAATGAAATGTCATGTCCTAATTTTTAGGCCTAGAAGCCCAGTATATAGACTAAAAAAGGGATGCTACCAGGCCCTATTTAGCAGAGGTCTTAGTACATAGAGAAAATTATGCTGATCAGTTTAATGCAACACAAAGTTTTGATATGAGGTCCCAAAATATTTATATTAATTTTTAAAGAGAATGAAAATTAATACAATATTATCTGAACCTCAGAATCAAATGAAATATGGCAGTAAAATCCTACAATTAATATATGAATTTCTAAAACTGACAGAACCCAAAAAGGAGTTCTATAGAATTTACTACAGAATTTACGGTGGATTAAAATATTCGATAAATAGGTTTCTGGGGAATTTCTCGAGAATTGAGTGTTGGAAAATATGCCCTAGGGGCCAATCATTATCTTATAAACATTATTGATTTATGAGTTTATCAATTGTGTTATCATATTATTTGCATGTTTACTATGATGACCATCCTTGGATAATTCATGATCTTATCCTAAATGTCCCTGGTTGGTCATCTGTGCGGGAGCATAGATGAAATAAGACCAGTATGATTTTGAAGATGTATAGAGATATAAATCAAAGTCATAGGCACATGTAAGAGTACAAGGTGTTAGACCGACCCGCTATAAGAGAGTTGCATGGGTTACATCATAAGCTTCTCTCATATACAAACCATGTCTCTATGCCCTTTGACCTGAGATCATCATGGATTCCTACATGACAAATGCTCAGCTTTGACCTAGTCAAAAGTCACTTTTGACCGAGTGATCATAAAGACTATGTTCGAGCTTAATGGTTTTTCATGCGGAGGAATGTGAATGGTCAAGATGGAATTTGTCTCTCACATTCGTAGAGAGATATTACTGGGCCCCTCGATGAGTGAGTCTAATAAATGTATGGCCATACTGTAATGGAAAGGTAGTTCCATTTCTATAGTCAGACTATTCAGGGATCAAGAAAGTAACAGTCAGGAATAGGAGGATGACATTATCCATGCCTCATCCATGATTAAAATATCGTGTGATAGAAGGGACATGATATGGTTGTATAAAAGGTTACATCGTTTATCGATCCTCATATGATTTGGGTAGTCGTTATGTCTTGCTAGAGACCGCTTGCGACTTATGGGCTAGTATAGCAAATAGCCCACTGCCAACTTTATATGGCCCTACAGGGTCGCACACAAAATAGCCCAACACGAGCTATGATGTCCAGATTCATTGAATCTAAGACATGTCTAGATTCAATGAATGATCCAGGGTTGATGTATATATTTATTTATATTTATATTCGTATATATATATATATAAATTTGTATATATATATATTATATATAAGGGATATATAGGGTTTAATTTATAAGGATAAATTAAATCTCTATCAAGTTTGAATTTGAAATTCAAATTGATAGGATATCTCATATAAAAGATATTTACAAGATTTAATTTATAAGGATAAATTAAATCTCTATCACGTTTGAATTTAAAATTCAAATTGATAGGATATCTCAAATTTGATTTATGAGAATAAATCAAATATAGTCCAATCTTATCTTTATTTAAATTAAATAAATAGGTGAATTAAATATGTGGGACGGATTTAATATAAACATTATTTATTTAATTAGTTTCTTATCAAATTATACAATATGTGATATTGTATTAATTTTGGAATTAATATAGATTAATTCCAAGATCCAATTCAGTTGAGGAAAACGCAGAGCATCCTATATATCTGATTTTAGGAGCTACGTTTTTTGACACACAACGCACAACACAAAAGGCCGAACGGAATCTGCAAAAGGTTTGCAGATAAGAAACTACTGAAGTAGAGACGGAGAGGATGAATTCTTGAGAGAGCCTTGGAGGGACAGGAGAAGCTAGCACGTCGTTCGTGGTTGGAACGCTGTTCGTATGGATACCAGTAGAGGAAGCTGACCTGAGGCGTTGACTTCTTGCGATCAGAAAGAGAGCACGAGCCGTAGAGAGAAGTTGTGGACATCTTCTTGAGATCGGAAAGAGATCACCAGTCGTGGAGAGAAGCTGTGGAAGTCACTGAGGAACACCAAGGGTAATGCTTCTTTCCACTTGACTTAAACACATACGGTAGATCCTGGCAAGGAATGGGAAAAATATTTTAAATTAATTTCCGCTGCGTGTCTTCCAATTCCTTTTATTGAGCCCATAAAGATAGTGGATCATCCAGAGGGTCCAGAATGGCACCTTATAGGCCCAATGATATTTTCATATAAGTATCTGGGTCAAGGCTAATAAAGACCGAGAAAAATAAAGAATTATGAAAATGCCACTGAAGGTATGCCACTGTGTTGTGTCCTTGAGTCAGAGTCAGAGTCAGACGAAGGGTGTTATAATCATTTGACTAAGGTTAGACAGTCAAGAAAGGGTATCTGGATAGCTGACCAGGGTCAAGAGATACTCTGGTACGGTATAGAAAATAATAGTGCTCCTATAAGTCCTAAAGAGGAACTAAGGGCATTTTGGTAATTTACTAAGGATGTTTCTTGGAAACCGAGTCACCAGAGTGCTTAGGATAGGTTAGAAACCCAAGATAACAATCCAAGGCCCAAAAACGTAGCCCAAGAGTAATGTGGGCCCAAGAGGCATTAAAATATTATTTTAGTAATTTTTCAATAAAGTAAAGTGACCCGGTCAAAGATAGAACTGGGTAAAGTGATCTGAAATTGTAAGATGTCATAAATGGGGCCCATAATGCACCACATGGCATGATTATAGTAAAATAAGAACAGCAAAGGACACATGGCATGATTACAGAAAAAGGAGAAAAAGTAAGAGGATACGTGGCACAATCTCGGCCGTCCATTCAGGGAAAAAACTCTAGAATTCTCTAGAAAGGCTGAGTTAGCTGGTAAGGTGTCCCAAGGGTCCCACCATTGCACCACATACCCCCTGAGGTATCCTGGATGATGTCATTAGTGGTGAGTCAGCAAGGAGGGTGATGTCATCGTGATGATGCAGGCAAAGCTTCTTGAGGAAGCAAGCAATCTAAGCCATTCATCGCGAATCAATCTGGACCATTCATTCCACCTCCTCTCACCTATAAATACCCCACCCTTCCTTCCATTACATTCATGGACAAAGCAAGGCAAAAAGAAGAGAAAGAAGAGAGAAGAGAGAAAGAGAGAAAGGAAGGAAGGAAGATAAAGAAGGAAGGAGTTCTGGTGAAGTCAGGAGCAGTCTAAGGAGCCGAGGGACTGGGCAAAGTTTAGGAATGAGGTAAGTAAGTTATCTAGTCCCTGCTCTAATAAAGTAGATGATTGCTCTTAGTGGTTAGAATAGAGAAATATCTCTATTAATAAAGTTAATTACAGATAGAAAGAAAGAGGAAATGTCAGAGTAAGGATATTACCCTTGAGTTAAGCATGAGTTAAATAGAGCTATGCTGATGGAATAACAATGAAGATATTATTATGATATGTATAGGCTTTGACCTATGGAAAGAAGGAATCTTAGAGCAAAGGCTAATAGTTAGAGCAAGGCTTTATGCCAGGTAGTAAACTAATCCTAAACTTGTATGCATTGAATGTTATGCTTGATGTGCTATGGCTTTGTTGAATTGTGTTGAATATGTGCTTATGTATGAAGCTCTGTTCCTATGATTACTTTGGCCAATTGTATTTCATATGTAACATGGAAGCATGCACATTATGCAATGCTAACACTTTCACAAGCAAGCACAAGTATTCACATTAATGCATGCATTGTTTAGTGCTGTTTGCTCCTGAGATTTCCCCAGAAATCTCACCCCTTCCATATCAATCCAATTATAGAAGGTCTTCTCAAGATGGAGGAGATAAAAATGCAAGAATAGATTTTAATTATTTAGCATGATTGATATGTGATTGATGTATGTAATTGCTGAAATTTACCACTATGAACAGTAGCTCGTGGAGAGGCTATGACATTTGAGCTGTAATTATAAAAAGTAAATGATTGAATAAATGTATGATATTTTTCCAGTAAATAGTAGGCATGCTAATCTTCAATTTGATATATAGAATGTCTTATTTGGATGTCTACACATAAAGATATGATTTTTCAAAGATGGGACTAGAATGCTGGAATCAGGGACAGGATGTTGGAGGAATAGTAAAATTCGGATGTTGACTGTCATTGACCTGGTCAAGGCATGGTCAACAAGTCATTTTTTCCTGAAATAACATTATCTTATCTTCGTGTAGCAATTTGAATCACTCTATTTTGATTTTTATAGAATTAGTTATGACTTTTCGAAGTCAGGTCACTCCTCTAGAATTTGCACAGTGAATGGTACTCACTAGAGTAAAATTCCCGATTGAGTAATTTGACTTCAACAGCCTTAAAACTGGTTCTAAATGCTACCATTTAGTCCCTAAGATGTAAGAAAATGAAGATGTTACATGAAAAATATAGTTTGGATATGGTCATAATGCTTTACTGTAATATACAAATTTTTGAAACATTGGATGATGATGAAACTATTGTGGATATCTATTTGACTACTAGATTGAGAGGATGAGAAATTATGTCATATCCTAATTTTTAGGCCTAGAAGCCTAGTATGTAGCCTGAAAAAGGTAGGCTACTAGACCCTATTATGTAGGAGTCCTAAAAGTATACAAATGATGTTTAGGGACTAAATTACAAGTAAGTGAAAGTACAGGGACTAAATTATAAATAGTGAAAGTCCCTGGGGCTATAATGGTTGTTTTTGAAAAGAAAGGGATATTTCTTGGGAACTGAGCCACTAGAGTGCTTGGGCTTGGTTGGAAACCCAAGATGATAATCCAAAAGTCTAAAAACGTAGCCCCAGTGATTATGGGGATTTAAGAGATATTAAAATAATATTTTAGTACTTTTCTATAAAGTAAAGTTACCCGGTTAAGGGTAGAACTGGGAAAAGTGATCAGATATAGCTTTAAACCATAAGGTGGCATGAAAGGTTTCCACATGGGACCCACAAGGCACCACATGGCATGATTCTAGGAAAAGAAAAGTTAAGGACACATGTCATGAGATTATAAAAAGGAGAAAAAGTAAAGGGACATGTGGCACAATCTCAGCTGCTCATTCCAGGAAAAGACTCTAGAATTCTCTGGAAAGGCTGAGTCAGCTGGTGAGGTGTCCCAAGGGCCCCACCATTACACCACATACCCCCTGAGGTGTCCATTGAGTTGTCCATGGATGATGTCATGATGGTGAGTCATTGAGGAGGGTGATGTCATCATGATGATGCAGGCAAAGCTTCTTAAGGAAGCTAAGTGATCTGAGCCATTCATCACGATTGGATCTGAGCCATTCATTCCACCTCCACTAACTTATAAATAGGCCACCCCTCCCTTCATGACACTCACGACCAAGAGAAAGAGAAAGAGGGGAAAGAAGAGAGAAAAGAGAAAGAGAGAAAGAAAGGAAGGAAGAGAAAGAAAGGAGGAGTTCTGGTGGAGTCAGGAATAGTCTAAGGAGCTTAGGGACTAGGCAGAGCTTAGGAATGAGGTAAGTAAGTTATTCTAGTCCCTTCTCTAATAAAGTAAAGGATTGCTCTTAATGGTTAGAATAGAGAAATATCTCTATTGATAAGGTTAGCTATAGATAGAAAGAAAGTTAGTGGATTGTCAGATTAAGGATATTACCCCAAGTTAAGTATGAGTTAAGTAGAGCTATACTGGATAATAATAAAGATATTATTATGCTATATATAGGCTCTGACTTATGAAAAGAAGGGACCTTAGAGGCAAGGCTAAGAGCTAGAAGAAAAGACTACACGTCGGGTAGTGAACTTATCCTAAACTTGTATGTATTAAATGTTATGCTTGATGTGCTATGGTTTGTTGAAATGTGTTATACATGTACTTATGTATGAAGCTCTATTTCTATGATTACTTTATCCAACTGTATTTCATATGTTACATAGAAGCACGTACATTACACAATGTTAACACTTTCACAAGCAAGCACAAATAGTTACATTAATGCATGCATTGCTTAGTACTGTTTGCTACTGAGATTTCCCCAGAAATCTCACCCCCTTCCATGTAATCCCAATCCCAAGGTATGTTAGAACAGGATTGAAGAAGATTGAAGAAAAACTGGGGATTGGATAGTACAAATGTTATGTAAAGTTGGGACCAAAATGCTAAAATCAAGGGGAAAAGTAGGATGAACAGTAAACTGTGGACGTTGACCTGGTCAAGGCGTGGTCAACTAGTTATTTTTTTCCTAAAAGATAATTAAGTTAACTTTGTGTAGCAATTTGAAACACTTTATTTTGTTTTTTCTAGAATTAGTTATGATTTTTTGAAGTCAGGTCACTCCTCTGGAATTTACACAATGAACAAAACTCGCTAAGAGTAAAATTTCAGATTGAGTAATTTCTCTTCAATAGCCCTAAAAGTGGTTCAATATGCTACCGTTTGGTCTCTAAGACGTAAGAAAAGAAGGATGTTACCAATTACGCTAAACTTAAGTTCAATTAATGAAATGATAAGTGTTATGACATTAGTACCATTAAAGACTATAGATCAAACTAGGGCTTATCAAAATTTTCTACAAACTAACAAGCCTTTCCCTAGGTTCTTTTGCTTCACCCTGAGTTAGATGTGTGATTTCTATCACATCATTTATTATATCTACTCTCGATGCATGATCATCAAGTCTAGCAGCTTCACTTATCTTGACCAGCATAACTACCTCACATTGCCTAGGATAGTCAACAGGGAGAAGCTTAATTTAGGGGCTTTCATCTACAGTCAAATGAGAGAATTATGTCTCAACCATTCAAGGACAACCCCTATACCTTATCCTCAAATTGTTTGCTTCTTCCTCAAGAATTTTAATATTCATCATGTAGAAGGAAGAAAGAAGGAACAAATTAGAGCTTTTAGGATGTCTCAACAGCAAAAGATAAAGATCAAGCTCCCTTATGATGATAAGAAGGGACTAACTCCCAGATACAATCCTTTACTTGGACCTCAAGTCTTTATAACACCATCATTTTTTGGGTCTATCTATTTAGAGTTATCTCTAGACTGAGTTTGTAGAGCTAGAGAGTAGACTCAATACCTCAAGAAAAGAAGTAAACATCAATCATGAGAGGTGAAGCTATGATCCATACACTTCTAGAAAGTCATATAAGGGATTTCTAAGCATTGAAGGAGGAAGTAAGAGAGAGGCAAGAGGCTATGTTAGAAAGGCAATAGGTTATTCATCAAGAGGTATTTGATGTGAAAAATATCTTTCTTGCCTTTTGAATAACCTTAGACCTTCTATCTTTGAGAAAGAGCTCAGGGATCAGCAACCTACTTTAGAGCCTCAACATGACCAGCATGCTCTATCTTCTATCACTGATCGTGCCCTTTCACCATCTTTAGCCTCAACATCTATAACCCCTACTATTTCACTCATGTACTTTCCATCTCCTAGCTTTCCATTTCCCCTACTTCCCATGATTATTCCTTCATCTCTTGCCCCAACTCTTTTGGATGAGTAAAAAAAGGGGACAGAGGTAGTGATAAGAAGAAGGATTATTCATCTCTTGACTCAATTAACTGATTGCTATTTTTTGTTATCTTACTTATTTTATTATACAACTGATGACTTATATGTACAAGTTATGTTAATTATGTTATGTTTTAATTAATGACTATCTCATGTTAATTATTTTGATTCACTTAGTTTTGTCATCATCAAAAAAGGAGAGAATGTTAGAATCCATACTTAATGATTTTTTGATGATGTCAAAAGTAACTAATTTTTCTTGTAAAAGATCATTTAATAAAAAATGAAAAAAGAAGTTAGAGCAAGTTAATCAATTGATCAATGGTACTTAATAGATTAGTTAATCGATTACTAAGTATTATTTAATCGATTGAAGGTTCGATTAATGTCAAGACATTACTTTTTGTTATTAAAAAGAAAGTCAATTAATCAATTAATTGAACAATTAATGAGTTTCCATTAATCAATTAATTGTTTGATTAAAGTTATGAAGCTTCTCTCTAGAATTGACAAGATAAGTGAATTAATCGATTAATTTTAATTAATTGATAAATTCTAATTAATTCATTAATTCTAATTAATCAAATGTCTATTCAAAACTATTTTTCCTTTAGACAAAATTGTTAGATTCTATATGTTTTGATGATATCAGAAGAATATAAAGAATGAAGTTGTTTAATGACGTGAAAAGTGTTTTTAATCAAATAAAGTTTAATAGAAAAGAAGAAGGAGTTAACCAATTAGTCATTCGATTAATGATATTTAATCAATTAATATCAATTAATTGATTGATTGTTTGATTAATGTAAAGGCAACATTTTGTGTTCTAAAGGAATATCAATGAATTGATTAGTTACTCGATCAATGAGTAACCATTAATCAATTAAGTATTTGATTAATGTCGAAGAGATTGCCTTCTAGAATTGAATAGATAAGCCAATTAATGGATTGGTTAATCGATTAATTATAATTAATGGATAGTTAATCGATTAATCTATTGAGAATATATTTTATATTGAACAAAGATATTGCTATTAATCGATTGGTTAATCCATTAATTTACATTAACAAATTGTTTGATTAATCTTTGTTGAAATATTTTTTGATTAAACTCCTCCAAACACTTTAATCGACTAAGAATTTGATTAACTTATATTAATCGATTAACTTTAGAAAATTCAAATATCCTACTGTGCTTACAATGAAAATAATTTCAACTCCTTCTAAATTACATTTGATTGATTCAAGATAGAATTTGCTTATGTTTTTCATTACTCTTCATAAGAAACCTTTTGAGAAACTTGTCCTGTTGAAAGTACATCACATATGCTTGAATAATCCAATTACTATGATCCTCTGTTTTCTGTTTCACCATTAATTCTACTTAATTGATTAATATAGAATAATATTTGAAAACAAGCAAAATCTATATTTGATCTTGAAGTGTTTATAACTGAATTGATTTTATACACTTGATCTTGATTAGGCAATATAATATTATTTCATATGATTGAACATGCATTATTCTACTATCTTTCTTGTTGTGATTGAGTTTATTTGAATTTAAATTAATTTTATCTATCCTTACTTCATATCCCTATAAGTTAATGTGTGAATTAATGAAGTGCTTATAAGATTAATATGAGGAGTTCAAATTCCTTTAAGATCAAAGATAAAACTGATATTAGACTGAGATTAAGGCTAACAGACATTCAACAACAAAAAGATACTATGTTAGAAGCTTCAACGGCTACAACGGCTAGTTCAACAATCATATTTATAACACAAGAAAAGTTCAACGGAAGAAAAAGCTCAATTGAAATAATGCTCAATCATAAGAAGTTCAACTATAAATAGAAGAGCATTCAAAGTTTAGAAGTTGGCGATGATGAACGATAAAAAGATGATGATATATCAACAAGAAAACTACAAGTCATGAAAAACCCAAAACTTGTTCTTCAACTCTCTGTTCATAATGTATTATTTCATTGAGAGAGAAAAATACCATGAGCTATAATGTATTATTATTCCCTCTATTTTAGAGAGTTTGAAAACCCTCCAATATTTTCTTATTTACGAGCAAAACTTCGAATCAGGGGATCCAAGGTTAGGTTGTGCTTGTATTTGATTAACGGGGAGTATTGCCATTGGAAGTTTGGTGTAACCTTATGATTGAGGTGGTTCTCAATTAGCCATAAAAATTGAGGTTGTGAAGGCTACCAAGAGCTTGATGTAATCTAGATATGGTAGATTGAAAAGTCTTAGTGGGAAGTTGAGGATTGGACATAGGTCGAGAAAGGACCTAATAGGATAAATCTATATGTTCACTTTTACTCTTCCTTAACTCTTTTGATTCCCAATAACTCCCTTCAATTTCACATCAAAGTTTTTCAAATTGATTTGTTTCACTTATTAGATTTTTAAAGAATTTTCAAAAAAGTTTTAAAAAGTCATCGAACACCCAATTCACTCCCTCTTGGGCGATGCAACCTATCTGCCTATAACTAATAAAAACAAACTCTAGTAATTCATTAGTTTATCATTAATCTATAGTAGTGCATTAACTATTTGATTAATAAGTTCATAATCATTTTGTGAAATCAAATTTGAATCCATTAAATGATTGTTTAATCGATTAATATACATTAATCCATTGACTGTTTGATTAATATGTTTTGAAAACCTTTATGTGTCAATTCCTCCAAATACATTCATTGACTAAGGATTCGATTAATTTACATTAATGGATTAATTGTTCAATTAATATATTCTTAAAAGCATTTTGTGTCAATTTCTCTAAGACATTAATCGACTAAGGATTTGATTAATTTATATTAATGAATTATTTGTTCAATTAACTTCATATATTTCAATGATACTTCTATTAAACTCTCTCGAATACTACTATATTCGGGAGGTTCTATTAATGATTTATCATACTTCTTAGAGCAATCATTTATGACTCATTTGAGTATCTAGCGGAATTCTCTAAACATCCGCACGACTTAACTCTCATTCTTATGTCATCATACATTCTTATCATCTTTAATATCTCATCATAATACAGAGAGAGGACTTATGTCATCATTCTTTCTTTTGTTGCTCTATTTCTAAATAGGAGCACATAGGAGCATATAAGAGCACATACTCTAACATGCATAATGCCTGGCCAACATGCTGCAGGACTACATACTTGCTCATGAATGCAAAGCTCTAACATCGGAGCTCAAGTATTCCTTCTCTTAATATGCATAGCTCTAACACTCGGAGCTTGCACAGCTCTATCACATAGAGCTTGTACTGCTCTAACATTCAGAGCTTTAGCATATTTTACAAACATAACATAACATAACATAATGTCTGGCATTTTATGTAAGGAGTCAAAGCTCTTATTTGCTCTTTCACCTATAACTTAATCATTCAAACATCTTATCCCTTATAAAAAGGGAGCCTCTCTATCTGTTTATAGAGCTAACTATAAAGCCACTTCATATTGTACTTCTTAACATATCTCTCATAACATAACTCATTACATACTTTTCATAACATATCTCATTTAATCTCTTTCATGTCATAAAATGGCATATCTGGCCAAATCTAGCCATATCATAGTCCATCTTTCAAATCCATTTCATTTAGATTTGACATAAGGGTTCTAGTCTCTTATTATTCATAACCCTTTCTAGCTTTTCATAGCTATTTCTATCATTTTACATAGCTTTGTGCATATATGTCAATTTCTTGTGGCATTCACACTTTTTTTTTCATCACTTCCCAGGGGGTCAAGCATCATTGGACTACCCTTGCCTAAGCATGCTTAACTGAAATGTGTAGAGAAAAATCTAAAGCACTGGTGCTCACAGGCTCTAACCCTGGTACTTCACTATCTTAGACCCACCTAATACTATCTATATTGGGTCTATCTGGCCTTCTAATCTCTTTATCCTCATTTGGAGGATATATTTTCATCCTTATTCCTTGTAATTTTATCGTAAGGATCTCTTTATTCTCATTTGACCCTTTCTCATATCTTCTGAAATATTCCCATAAATCCTTGGAACTCAGGATTAACAGCTTTAACTTTGATCACTTAGTTCCTGATACGTGTAAGGAGATTCTGAGTTCAGTCCCTGATAGTAAGAAGGTTATCTAAAACTAGCATCATGGGTACTCTCTCTGTTACGAGTTAACCAACTTGTGAAGCTTTTATACCTTAACTTTTCCTTGGTGTTCGTCCTTCTAAAGACATATTGTACTTATGGATCATTACTTTCTTGCTCTAGGCTTAGTTTACTGTGACCCTCGGGATCTACTGTGATCAACCGTAAGCCTTTCAGGATTTAACTGTGACCCTGTGAGTCATACTAGGATCTAACTGCAATCCTCTAGAATTTACTGCGATTCTATTGTACTGTATTCTCATCTCTAGAAGACCTAAACCAACGGACAAAGTTACAAGGTTGGTCACTTCCATATCGTTGTTAACTCCACAGATAATTCCCCAAAAATGATCATAGAAGCCAATATTATCTATCAGGACTTTACTCATTTCCCTATCACTCAGGAATTTCTCATATCATTCTCACCTTTTAATCTCATTCTCTATCCCATTGACTATCAAAGTTTGATCATAAATTCTCTTTATATCTTCTGAGAATCAAGTAGCTAACTTTCTAGTTTAGCACTTTGCTATTGCTTCATCCTATCTAAGTTGAATAATCTAATTGTATGTCGTAGGGCATGGGAGCAACATAACTTTCTCATCTGATATACTCTACCATGTATGTACTGCGTGAGGGGAGTATTCATTTATCGTAGCATACTCTATCATGCATAATATACAAGGAGATGCAATCATTTAAACATTCTCTAACATACGTGTCATCATATGACAATTGCAAGTAGATGTAACTTCTCATCATATCTTATGGCAACATAAGCCATATCACTATCATATACATCTGCTCAACCATCCCTTATACTCACACTGCAATTAAGCAATGAACTAGGTAGACTTTAAAACATTCTGTCCCTTAATCACCTTAATTACTAGGTCCTGATCATTTATTCAGGAACCTGAATCATTTACTTATTTCACTTAGGCTGCCATATTACCCTCTTATTAGGGTATAAACTCAACCCTTTCTTACTTTTTCTTACATAAAGAATAGGGAAGTCACTTTACCTTTGAATCGGTGGCTACCTTACTTTCTTTAAACCTCATAAACTTCTTTCTCTTAGCTTACATATATCTTTTTCTACTAATCCTCAACCAATTTGTGAGGCAATTATCTTTAGCTTAAATCTCCAGTATCCTATTTATTCATTTAGGAATCAGAGATAGCTTATCATATTAGGCTATCTTACTAGGCCATATTCATTCTTATCATAACATTTCTCATCACCTATAAGACTTCCATGTCTCTAAACTAAAGGACTTCTATGTCCTTGACCTCACTGTAATCTATCTGTAATCAATAACTGAGTCAGTTGTCTTCTTTCAGCTAACTGAGGAAAGGTTGGGCTCACATCTCTATGCTATTCAAACTTTTTAAGTTTTCCCTTATCCTCCTGGATTACTAACAGCCAAGAAAGTATCTCTTATTAAGCCTCAGGGTTCATATGAATGAACTCGGTTAAGTATCCATCAAAAGAGTTCTCTTTCCTTAGCTTTAATCCTTAGCCTCATGCTCACCTCTCTCTCTAATTGAGAGGAATGCTTCTCTTAAACTCTCTGAGAAAAACTTCTCAAGTGATCTAATCACTCTCCATCTCATATGGAGTAGCTTTTGTGTCTCTCTGTATCTCTTAACTCCTTCTATCCGTCAGTCTCAGTCTAATCTGGACTAGACTATGCTTTCTTTCTGGTCTGTCTCTAGATCCTGACCAATTTAGGTCACTTGGATCTTATTCATCACCTAACATTACTATTTATGCTCTCTAGGGTAGAGCATTAGGTTACTATCTCTTTGTGATAGAATCCCTCTATCTTGGGAACATTAACTTTCTATCTATTATCCATCACATCTTTAACCTTAGGCCATGTATTAGGTCATTCTTAGGCAAGTCTCATTCTAACTTCTCATTATCCTTTTCTATAAAGACTAGCTGCACAAAGTCTTTCGTACTATAGATCAACTCCTGATTATCATACGGAGGATCTACTGCTGAACCTCTTCTTAAACTGATATTCTGTATCTTAGTGCTTCGTACTGCTTAACTTGTCTATACTCTGTACTAAACCTCTAACTGATACACTTCAGTAAGGTTAACATCTTTAGTCTTATGACACTTGACTTACTATCATCTCATACCAATCCTCTAAAGTATATTAGGTTAATGCCCTCTACTGGATCTTTGTTTATCATTCCTGCTATGGCATTAAGGAACTGTAAATAACTAACTGTTCTTAATCTCTACATCTATCCATCCCTTGACCTAGACTGAGTAATTCACTCTTCACAGCTTTCTTCAGACCATATGGTCAACACTAACTGTCTTTAGCAAAGAAGGATGGAGTTAACTAGAACCAGGAACATCACACTAATCTTTCTCTATAAAGTCACATATTCTTGGACTTTAGAAATGGATAGGGTCTGTCATAAACTCTGACTGGATATCTGAATTAGGGGACTGTGGTATCTTACTCATAGTAACTCTATCCTCAAACTCTGGTAGAGGATGAATAATATCTAGTCTACCCATAATCCAGTACCAGTACTCAACTTCCTCAGCCGTAATCTGTCCTCTAATTGGAGGAATATAACTTACATCAGGGTTAGAGGGCACTCCAATGTACTCATACTGTGTAGAGTCACTAGACCTAACATCAACTGGTGCATATTAGGCTTTAGGCTGTATCTCTACATGACCTCTAGACTACAGATTTGAGTCTACAGAAACATCTATGGGATATTCTACTGTAGACTTTCCTAACTGATCCCCTAAACTTTCCTCTGAATTTTCTTCATTGTCTGAAGGATGATCTTCATATATCATTACTAGTCTGGAGTCTCCCTTATTGACTGAAGCCTCTGACTTAACTTTATGAAATCCCATATTTACTCTTACAATTTTTGCTTAATTAAGCAAGGCTAACTATCTCAATATATACCCTAACTTAACAAAACATTTACTATTTAGGGTTAGGGTCTGGGAATAATCTCATATTAGTCCATAAATAATCTGTTCAGAGTATTTCCTAAACCATAATCCTTTGCTCTGATACCAAAACATAAGATCCTTACTTTCATACGACTTAGGGACCATTCAGTAGCGTTTAGAACCACTTACAAGACCTTGGAAGTCCATTAGCCAAATCTGGAATTTTACTCTTTCTTGGGTTACTGTTAATATGGTATTCCAGATTATGCAACGAACTTCAAAAAATCATAACTAATTCTATAAATTTCACCCCTAAGGGCATAATTGTCATTTCACCCCTCTTTACACTACCTTAGGGCATATATTGGCTCTAACTAATCATAGTTATACTATGTCCCACATTTTTTGCCTATCCAAAATGACCAAAATGACCTCCATCTAACACTGGTACAGTATAAGCATCCAGGGGCACTTTTGTAACTTCGCACTTTTCCTGGACTGCTCTGGACTCTTGCCCACATAACTGTTTCACTACTTTGTTGGGCTCATTATGGAGCCATTTGGGCCTTGGTATGGGCTCATTTTCCTCATTACCTTTATGGCACAAATCCCAATAAATCTCACCTGATCCTATTTATCGAGTATTTTATTTCACCGTGAAATCCCGTAAGACTTCTACAAGATTCCTTTTCTGATTCTGTCAATTTTATAAATTCTTAAATTAAGTATAGGAATTTCCTATAAAGTTTCATCTGATTCTGCTGCTGAAAAATACTGTAATAACTCTTCTGACTTCATAAATTTATATCAATTAATCGGGACCTTAAATCAAAATTATGTGTTGCATTAAACTGACCGGAATAATTTTGTCTATCTACTGGTAAAATTTGGGTCTTATTTGATTCTGGGTATTTTTGGCCTGTTTTGACTTAATTTTTTCATAATTATATTTAGGTCCTTAAACTTTTGAATAATTGCACTTTGGCCCCTGAACTTTTAGCTATTTGCATTTTAGCCCCTTAACTTTTGAAAATTACACTTAAGGGCCCAACTTTTATTTCTACCTTCACTTTTTGCCTTCAACCTTTTCTAATTTTTGTTTTAGTCCTTCTCTTTCTTCAGGACTCATTTAACCTTTATCATTACTTCTTATCTTCGTCATAATCCTTTCCAAACCTCTTTCCACTATCAGTACTATACGGATAGGGAAAAATTAGGATATGACACCTAGTCCTAGTCAACTCCTGGCTTCTTTGTTAAAGAGAGATAATGCTGACTGTATCAGTCTCAAGAAAGCTGTGGAAAGTAAATTACTCAGTTTAAGTCAGGGGATGGATAGAAGTAGAAATCAAGAGCAGTTAGTTTACCTACAGTTCCTCAATGCCGTAGCAAGGATGATGAACAAATACACAGTGGAGGGCCTTAACCTAAATCAAATTTATACTATAGAGGATTGGCATGAGATGGTAGTGAGTCAAGTACTATCATATACCCTTACATGGCATATAGAGCTAAGCGAGTATCTAGCAAGGGATCCACTAACTGATATATAGGAATGGCATTTCTGTATGCAAAAGTATGTGCAATCTATGATTTCTTAGAAAGAAATGTAGAAATAGATGAGGGGTAATGTAAATATGTAAAGTGTAAAGTAAAGTAATTACTCATATGTATAGTAGTTATAATGTACCACGAATATGTAATTGACATGTATGTGATATATGTACAAATGTTATGGCAACATGAAATATAATTATTGGTTGAACATTTATGTGAATATGTTCCCCATTGAAATGTGATTATGATGTATAGACATAAATGAGTCTTAATTGACTCTAAAGATGCTAACCTCACTAATGGTTATCAGTTAGAGGTTTAGCACAGAGTGCAGGCAAGCTAAATAGTATGGTGCATTAAGATACAGAAAATTAGTTAAAGAAAAGGTTTAGAAATAGATCCTCCGTATGATCATCAGGAGTTGATCTATATTACGAAACACTTTGTGCAGTTAGTCTTTATTGAGCATAATAATAGGAAGTTAGAATGAGACTTGCCTAAGAATGATCTAATACATGGCTTAAAGATAAAGACGTGATGGCTAATAGATAGAAGGTTAATGTTTCTAAAGCAGAGGGATTCTATCACGAAGAGATAGTAACATAACGATCTGCCCTAGAGAACATGAATAGTAATGCTAGGTGATGAATGAGATCCAAATGACTAAAATTAGTCAAGATCTAAAGACAGACCAGGAGGAAACACAATCCAGTCAAGAGCAGACTAAGACTAGCAGACAGAAAGAGTTAAAAGATAGTAGAGAGATACAGAAGTTACTCCATACAAGATGGAAAGTGATTTGCTCACTTGAGAAGTTTTCTCGAAGAAGTTTAAAAGAAGCATTCCTTTTAATTAAATAGAGGTGAGTGTAAGGCTAAGAGTTAGAGCAAAGGAAAGAGAAACTCTTTGATAAATACTTAGCTAAGTTCATCCACATGAACGTTGAGGTGTAATAGGAGATATTCTCTCGCCTGTTAGTAATCCAAGAGGATAAGGGAAAACTTAAAAGTATAAATGGCATAAAGAACAAGCCCTTCCTCAATTAGCTGAAAGGAAATAGCTAACTCAGTTATGGATTACCGCTAGATTATAGTAAGGCCAAGGACACAGAAGTCCTTCAGGTTAGAGACATAGAAGTCTTACAGGCGATGATAAATGTTATGATAAGAATGAATATGGCCTAGTAAGTGAAAGGAATTGGAAGACACGCAGCGGAAATTAATTTAAAAATTTTTCCATTCCTTGCCAGGATCTACCGTATGTGTTTAAGTCAAGTGGGAAGAAGTATTACCCTCAGTGTTCCTCGGTGACTTCCACAGCTTCTGGTCACGACGTTCACATCTTTTCTCCGCAGCTCGTGCTCCCTTTCTGATCGCAAGAAGTCGACGACTCAGGTCGGCTTCCTCTACTGGTATCCACACGAATAGCGTTCTAACCATGAACGATGTGCTAGCGTCTCTTGTCCCTCCAGGGCTTTCTCAAGAATTTATCCTCTCTGTCTCTATTTTGGCAGTTTCTTATCTGCAAACCTTTTGCAGATTCCCCTTCGTTCTTTCTGTGTTCTCTGTGTGTCTTTTTAAAACACAGCTCCTAAAATCAGAGATATAGGATGCTATGCGTTTTTCTCTCTACCGAATTGGATTTTGAAGTTAATCTTATGTTAATTCTGAATTTAATACAATATCATATATTGTATAATTTTATAAGAAACTAATTAAATAAATAATATTAAATCCGTCCCACAGATTTAATTACCTATTTATTTAACTTTAAATAAAGATGAGACTGAACTATATTTGATTTATTCTCATAAATCAAATTTGAGATATCCTATCAATTTGAATTTCAAATTCAAACGTGATAGAGATTATAAATTAAATCTCATATATCTCTTATATATAATATATATATATACGAATTTATATATATGAATATAAATATAAATAAATATATACATCCACCCTGGATCTTTCATTGAATATGGACATGTCTTAGATTCAATGAATCTGGACATCATAGCTCGTGTTGGGCTATTTTGTGTGCGACCCTGTAGGCCCATATGAAATTGGCAGTGGGGCATTTGTTATACTGGCCCACAAGTCGTAAGCGGTCTCTAGCAAGACATAATGACTACCCAAATTATATGAGGATTGCTAAACGATATAACCTTTTATACAACCATATCATGTCCCTTTTGTCACGCGATATTTTGATCATAGTTGAGGCATGGATAATGTCATCCTCCTATTCCTGACCGTTACTTTCTCAATCCCTGAGTAGTCTAACTGTAGAAATGGAACTACCTTTCCATTACAGAATTGCCATATATTTCTCAGACTCACTCATCGAGGGGCCCAGTAATATTTCTCTACGAATGTGAGGGACAAATTCCATCTTGACCATTCACATTCCTCCGCATGAAAAACCACTAAACCTGAACATAGTCTTTATGATCACTCGATCAAAAGTGACTTTTGACTAGGTCAAAGCTGAGCATTTGTCATGTAGGAATCCATGATGATCTTAGGTCAAATGGCATATTGACATGGTTTGTATATGAGAGAAACTTATGACGTTACCTATGCAGTTCTCTCATAGCGAGTCGGTCCAACACCTTGTACTCTTACATGTGCCTATGACTCTGATTTATATCTCTATATATCTTCAAAGTCATACTGGTCTTATTTCATCTGTGCTCCCGCATAGATGACCGACCAGGGACATTTAGGATAAGATCATGAATTATCCAAGGATGGTCATCATAGTAAACATGCAAATAATATGATAACACAATTAATAAATTCATAAATCAATAATGTTCATAAGACAATGATTGGCCCCTAGGGCACGATTTCCAACAGTAAGATAGCCACAGATTCAAAGATAAAGTGACTCCCCTATTCTTATGTAAGAAAGAGTAAAGAAGGGTTGAGTCTATACCTTAATAAGAGGGTGATATGGCAGCCTAAGTGAAACAAGTAAATGATTGAGGATCCTGAATAAATGATCAGGACCTAGTGATTAAGGTGATTAAGGGATAGAATACTTTAAAGTCTACCTAGTTAATTGTTTAATTGTAATGAGTATAAGGGATGGTTGAGCAAATTATGTATTAGTGATATGGCTTATGTTGCCATAAGTTATGATGAGAAGTTACATCTCCTTGCAGTTGTCATATGATGACACGCATGTTAGAGAATGCTTAAATGATTGCATCTCTTTGCATATTATACATGTTGAGTATGCTATGATGAATGAATACTCCCATTTACATTACATGCAGGGTAGAGTAGATATGATGAGAAAGTTTTGAAAAATTTATTGCTCCTATATCCTACGACATGCAATTAAATAATTTAACCTGATCATGATAGAGCAATAGAAAAGTGATGAACAAAATAGTTAGCCAGTTAATTCCCAAAGAATGGAATGAGAATTTATGATCAGATAATGATAGTCAATGGGATAGAGAATGAGATTAAAGATGAAAGATTAATAGTGAATTTATAGATAAATGATTATAGTACTCAGGACATATCCCTTTAGTAGGGATAAGATATATGAATGATGTGCTATGAATATGAAATGAAATAAGATACAGTTATGAAAGATGATGCGGGTCTAAGAATGAGCAGTTTATAAGTAATATAAGTTAATGTTTTTGCAATAGAGCTAAATTTCTCTTATTATGGAGTAAGATTGCTTTTTGAAATAAAGCCAAAAAATGGGATAGTATAACTCATATAGAGTAAGGTCCCTCTGATGAGATAGATAGATAATGATAAATATGTGCATGGTAGAGCTTATGTAGCTCTTTGTAGTAATGGATATAGTAAAGTTATAAAAAATGAGAATGATATGAGAAATTACTGAGTGATAGAGGAAATGAGTAAAGTCCTAATAGATAATATTGGCTTCTGTGATCATTTTTGGGGAATTATCTGTTGAGTTAACAATTTTGTAGAAGTGACTAACCTTGTAACTTTGTACGTTGGTTTAAATCTTCCAGAGGTGAGAATACAGTACAACAAAATCGCAATAGATTCCAGAGGATTGCAGTTAGATCCTAGTATGGCTCTCAGAGAACATAATTCTAGGGTCACAGTTAGATCCTAAAGAGGCTTACGGTTGATTGTAGTAGATCCCGAAGGTCACAGCAGACCTAGCCTAGAGAAAGAAAGTATTGAGCCATAAGTACAGTATGTCTTTGGAAGGACGAATACCAAGGAAAAGTTAAGGTATAGAAGCTTCACAAGTTGGTTAACTCATAATAGAGAGAGTACCCATTATGCTTGTTTCAGATAGCCTTATTACTATCAGGGACTGAAGTCAGAATATTCCTATATGGAATAGGAACTAAGTGATCAAAGTTAAAGTTGTTAATCATGATTACCAAGGATTTATGAGAATATCTCATAAGATATGAGAAGAGGTCAAATGTGAATAAAGAGATCCCTATGATGAGATTACAAAGAATAAGAATGAGAGACAATTTATCTTTTAGATGAAAATAAAGAGAATAGAAGGACAGATAGACTTGAGAGATAGTATAAGATGAATCTAAGATAGTAAAGTACCAGGATTGGAACCTGTTAGTACTAGTGCTTCAAATTTTTATCTGCATATTTCAGTTAAGTGTGCTCAGGCAAGAGTAGCCCAATGATGGGTGACCCCCTAGAAAGTGATAGAAAAAGGTAGAAATGCCATAGAAATTGGCATATATGCACAAAGCTATGTAAAATGATAGAAAGAGCTATGAAAAGCTATAAAGGGTTATGAATAGTAAGAGACTAGAACCCTTATGTCAAGTCCAAATGAAATGGATTTGAAAGATGGACTGTGATATAGCCAGATTTGGCCAGATATGCCATGTTATGGCATGAAAGATAAGAAATAAGAAATGCTATGAAGAGTACATAATGAAATATGTATTGAGAAATATGATATGAAGTAGTTTTATAGGTAGCCTTGTAAACAGATTAAAAGGCTCTATTTTTTAAAGGGATAAGATGTTTGAATGATAAGTTACAGATGAAGGAGCAAGTGAGAGCTTTCACTCCTTGCATGAAATGCCAGGCATTATGTTATATTTATAGAATATGCTAAAGCTTTGAATGTTAGAGCAGTGCAAGCTCTGAGTGTTAGTGCTATGCATATTAAGAAAAGGAATGCTTGAGCTCTGATGTTAGAGCTTCGCATTCATGGGCAGGTATGTAGTCCTGTAATATATTGGCCAGGCATTATGCATGTTAGAGTATGTGCTCCTATATGCTCCTATGTGCTCCTATTTAGTAGTGAAGCAACGAAAGAAAGAATGATGACATAAGTCCTCTTTCTGTATTATGATAAGTTATTAAAAATAATAAGAAATATGATTATATGAAAATAAGAGATAAAGTGTTATGGAATAAGAGATAAGAGAATTTTGCTAGATACTCAGATGAGTAATATGTGATTGCACTAAGAAGTTTGATGAGTAGTTGACATAAGCTTCATAGTGTAGTAGTATACGAGAAAATATGATATGAAAGAAATGGACACTACTCACAAGTTTAGTATGTTGAGAAATCCATATATAGATAGATGCATAGCAAGTAAGTAATAGAATGAAGTAGAATTCAACTCTAAGTGAGTTGATTCAGAACAAAAGAATGATCATAGTAATGATATAAAGATTTACGGATATGAAAAATACTCTGCTAATATGTCAAAATAGAAGGTAAGAGATAGATACCCCAATCCTTGATTAAAGTGCTAAGTAAATTTCGAGGACGAAATTTATTTTAAGGGGGTAGAAATGTCATATCCTAATTTTTTCCTATCTGTATAATACTGATAGAGGAAAGAGGTTTGGAAAGGATTATGATGATTATCAAAAGAAATAATAGAGGTTAAATGGGTCTTGAAGGAAGAAAAGGACTTAAACGAAAATTAGAAAAGTTTAAAGGCCAAAAGTTAAAGTAGAAACAAAAGTTGGGCCAAAAGTGGTAATTTTTAAAAGTTAAAAGACTTAAATGTAATTAAGTAAAAAGTTCAATGGTAAAATTGTAATTATAGAAAGATCAGCCCGAAAAGGGTTAAAACTACCCAAAAGTATTTCAGTCCCATATTCTATCAGTAAATAGAGGAAGTTACACTAGTTAATCTGGCATGATACAAAAATTTTATTAGGGCTCTAGACAGTAGATATTTATCTGATAGTCTGAAACTTATCTAAAATTTTATCTAATTTCATGAACTTCATATATAAGTGGGAGAGTTATAGGAAAGTGTGCCCTATAGTGTCAGATGTCATAGATCTGACAGGACCCAGAAGAAGTTCTATATAAAAAATTATTCACATATTAGTGAATTTTGACAGGAGTTTAATAACACCCATGATTCGATAATGGAACTTATCGATATGTAAGCCTGGATAGAATGAGATCAGATGACCTCATATATAGGCCCATGATAACACCAAGGAGGTCCCAAAACTCAGGGTACCAGTTTATCAGTAGAAGGGGCCAGTGTTCAGAAAAAGTGTAAAATTATGAAAATACCCATGAATGCCCATATTGTACTAGAGATGGATGGAGGGCATTTTGGTTAACTGAGATAGGCTAAAAACGTGGGATATAGCCTAAGTATGATTATTTAGAGCCAGTATAGGCCTGCGGCAACACAAAGAAGGGTGAAAAGATGATTTTACCCTTAGGGTCAATATAGTGCAAGGAAGGACACCAAGGGTATTTTGGTCATTTTTCAAGGGATCTTTAATTAAGTATTGGCCCAGTACAAGTATGTTAATGGTATGAGAATCCTAGATATTGATTTCTAGGACAGAATACATATCCTGATATATTATAAAAATTAGGAATAGAAAACAGTCCAATTTTTGGTGAAACTGCTCCGATCGGTACCGGATTGGACTAAAATTTTTCCATAAGCTTCCTTAAATGAGAATTTCACCACATACCCCCATGTGGTGTCCTTTATGATGTCATAATTATTCTTTTTGGAAAAAGTTAAATTGAAGATTAAATGTGGGCCTTTAGATCAAATAGTGCACAAAGTAATTTTGACCATTGATTTTCCATGAAATTTTCTATAAATATCCCCTCAAATATGCATACAAAGCGTGAGCCATGGAACCTAGGGGAAACTCTTGCAAAATGGAAACTCAAGCCAAAACAAAGGAGATTCAAGGTACTAAAGTTCAAGCAAGCTAGAGATTAAAGGCAAGCAATCTATCCTAGCTTATTTTCCTTTGATTTGGGAGCTTGAACTTAGGGTTTTCATGAAAGAAAGTTGAGTTATATTTAAGGTGTTTTGCTGCCCAAAAACCTTAGATGAAAGGGAAAGAAGAAATTAAAGTTAGAGACATATGATTGAAGCTTAAACAAGCTAGTTAAGTGATTGGTTATTGAATCAAGTTGATATTCTTGACTTTGCCATGGGTGAACCTGTTTGATCTGTGCTATTCATAAGGGAAGGAAATGGAATTTCAATGATTTAATCTTCCGTTGAATATATATGATGATTTTGTGTAGGATTAGAAAGGTTTTAAACCTTGGAAACATTGAAAATGCAAGATTGTAGTTTTTGAAATTCTTCACGGTTACTGTTCACTCACATGAATAGTGATTGGAATTTCATGATTTTGATTTTTCCAATGGGTTTAAAATGAAAAGTTGTGTGGGGTAAAGTGGAAAAACAAGTATGGGAAGCATTGGAATCAAAATGAGAATTTTTGAAAGAACTGTATGCATATGTACAGTTCTGTACAGCCGGCCATGAAGGAGCTGGAATTTTATTATTCTAAGCTCATAGATAGATTCAAAATATGAAATTGTGTAGGGTAAAGTCAAGACATCAATTAATTCAAAGGCTAAGTCCATTAGTTAAGATTAAGGAAAGTAAGTGAGCTTAATGTTCAAGAGGAAGTTATGTTAGTTAAAGTAAGTTTAATGCTCAAGGAAATTAGATGATGATGGTTGAATGGTTATGTGATGTTAGGGATTTATTGATATGCTCCAAAAGAGGCAGCCACATATCCAAGAGAAGTGAGAAGAAAGAAGTAAGATAAAGTGAAAGAAATCAAGTATATCAGGTAGTAAACTTATCCTAACCTGGTATGCATTGAATGTTATGCTTGAATGTGCTATGGCTTTGTTGAATTGTTATGCATATGTTCTTATGTATGAAGCTCTGTTGCTATGATTACTTTGGCCAATTGTATTTCATATGTTACATGGAAGCATGCACAATACACAATGTTAACACTTTCACAAGCAAGCACAAGTATCTACATTAATATATGCATTGTTTAGTAATGTCTGCTACTGAGATTTCCCCAAAAATCTCATTCCTTTTCATGTAAACCTAATCCCACAGGTTTGCGAATAATGAAAGAGGATGATGAAGCATGAAGAAAATCTAGGGATTGGATGGTATATAGGTTATGTAAATTGGTAATGTTGATGTATGACCTATGTAAGTAGTGATGGTCATGATGTGAAGAAAAATAGTAAATGATGAGATAAATGCATGAAATTTTACAGACATGTATTTAACATGCCAAGCTTTTTTTGGCACCAAGAACGCCTTATTTGGATGTCTATACAAAGTGAATAAATTTTCCAAAATAAGGGACCAGAATCTGTTTCCAGAATTTTTGACCAAATGAACAGTAATCTTTGGCGGATAAACTCTATTAATTGATGAGTCATTTGGTCTAGAAATTATTTTTACCTTAAATTTCAAGATGTTATCTTCATGTATCTTTTTAAACCACTTCATTTTGATTTTTCTACAATTAATTATGATTTTTTGAAATTTGTTGCGTAATCTGGAATACCATATGAACAGTAACTCGAGAAAGTAAAATTCCATATTTGGCTAATGGACTTCCAAGGTCTTGTAAGTGGTTCCAAATGCTACTGAATGGTCCCTAAGATGTATAAAATTAAGGATGTTACATAATGCAACTCTCTTTGAATTAAATTCATCCTCTTTTCCATTCGGTTTCCTAAAGTTGTTATTTCTACTAAGATCTCATTTGAATTACCCGAAGATGAGGGCATTCTCCTTGGATCCCCAGTCTGATGGTCTTCATTAGCCATCTTCTAGAAGAACTCCTAACTTGCTTCTAGAGTCTTATCTCTCAAAGAGCCCTTTGCTACTGCATTCAAGGACATCTGATTGTGAGGGAGTAGACCATCAAAGAAAATGTCTACTATATCAGCCTTTGTCATGTTGTGATACAGACAACGAGCCAACAAATTGATAAATCATATCCAATATTTATGTAATGACTCTCCATTCTGTTGCAGAATGTTTGTAATCTCCTCCTTTATCCGAGTTGTCTTCGAGGCCAGGAAGAACTATTCTAGATATGTTGACTTCAACTGATCCCATGTAAGAGTGGAGAAATGAATTGGTAGATTGTATAACCACTACTTAGCCTTCCCATCCAAAGTGAAATTCAAACATCCTACTTTTACCACCTCAGAGTACGTATTTGGAAGATATTTGATTAGCGAAAGCATTACATTAGCCCAAAAATTAAAATTTTAAAAACTTACTTCTCAGGTACTGTTCACTTAGTAATTTCCAGATTTACAGTCCAACTTTAAAAATTCATAACTAATTGTAGAAAACTCTTATAAAGGTGAAATAAATTTCTAATTGTAACTATTTCATAGATATTTAAGGGAAAATATAAAAATGGACATTTACCTTTCTAATTGATACAGTTAAATCATTACTCTTTATTGTTCATATGGCAAATTCTGAAAATTTCATATTCTGCCTCTTAACTTTGGAAATTCATTTATCTTTATATAAAAATCCAATTGAGGCATACTACCTATGAATTTAAATATCTAGATGTGTACTATATGATCATAAAATTTCATGGATTAATTCCTTCATTTGCTAGGTCAAATTGAAGTTACAACAAAACTGCTTTAGGACCTACGTTCTTACCATTTCAGTTTCCTTTCTTTCACTTTTATTTATTGTTCCAGCATGCATAAACCATCTCTTTTGCCTTTCATGCATTCATATACATCATGTACATATGTCATAATTATTTCATACAATTTCATCACATACATAGACACCTTACATGGCATTTACATACATGGATAATTTATAGCCTATGCTAGGATCCCAATTCACTTCCTTTCTTCCATTCTTTAGCTCTTCTCCATGCATACATTTTCCTTCATGCTTGACTTAATTGGTTAGTTATGGGAGGGTGAGATTTTAGGGAATCTCAATAGCAAATAGTACCACTTAAATATGCAAGATAGATGCTAATGCATGATATGTAATTTCATTAAACTTTCTTTGATTAGTGACATGCCATCATGCTATATACTTTAGCATAAAAGTGCATGGCTATGGAAAACATGTTATTCATAATACATTCAACATCATCTATCATGTCACAACATTATTCAAATATCATATACATGCCAACACATAAGCATACCACATCAAGTACATAAAGAGGTAAGTCCACTACCTTGCACTTAAGCTTTCCTCTTGATCTTTGCACTTGCTCCCTAGCTTTCCAACCATGAAGTCTTTCGGTCAATCACTTCCCAACATCTTCTTGGATGTTTCAAGGTCCTAAGCACATTCATATTCATCACATAATTCATTAGGACAAAGAACTTCAACAATGTTCAAGACTATCCTTGATGAATTCTTAACTCTTTACTAACATAACTTTCTCTAGTCTTCACTAATCAACTTGGCCTTTGAACCAATTGACTTTACCCTACACAATTTCACCTTTTGAATCCATTTATGAGATTAGAATCATGAAATTCTATCTCCTATGTACTGTTCTATACAGAATTACATAACACCCTCTTTTCTTTCAAAAATTCTCATTTTGATTTTAATGCTTTCCATACTTATTTCTCCACTTTATCCAACACAACTTTTCATTTTAAAACTATTGGAAGCATCAAAATCATGAAATTCTGATTACTGTTCATGCAAGTGAATAGTAATAGAGAAGAATATCAAAAATTACTACTTGGAATTCTAATACTTCCAAGGTTCAAAACCTATCCAATCCTACACAAGATCATCATATAAATTCAATGGAAGCATTAAATCATTGAAATTCCATTTCCTTCCATCATGAAAAGTGCAAACCAAAATGGTTAAACCATAGCAAAGTCAAGAATATCAACTTGATTCAACAACCAATCACTTAACTAGCTTGTTTAAACTTCAATCACTTATCTCTAACTTTAATTTCTTCTTTTCCCTTTCATCTAAGATTTTTGGAAAGCACAACACCTTAGAGAAAACTCAACTTTCCTCCATGAAAACCCTAAGTTAAAGCTCCCAAATCAAAGGAAAATAAGTTCGGATAGATTGCTTACCTTTAATCTCTAACTTGCTTGAACTTTATTACCTTGAATCTTCTTTGTCTTGGTTTAAGTTTTCATTTTGCAAGACTTTCCCCAAGGTTTCTTGTGTTCACGGTTTGCTTCAAATTTGAGGGGGTATTTATAGAAAAATCTCATGGAAAATCAATAGCCAAGATTAGTTTGTGTACTATTTGATCTAATGGCTCACATTTAATCTTAGATTTTCCTTTTTCAAAAAGAGAATTATGACATCATCCATGACATCACCAAGGGACAACTCATAGGTCTAGGTGGAAAAATTCCAATGGGGGAAGCTTTTGAAAAAATTCCAGTCCAATACGATACCGGCTCACTCCGATTCCCTAAAAACCAAACTGTTTTATAAATCTAATTTTTCTGAGATTTCATAATATGCTTTCTGAACTTAAATCTAGTATCTGGATTCTTCATACCATTGACATTCTTGTACTGGGTCAGTACTTAATTACTGATCCCTTGGGAAATGACTAAAATGCCCTTGGTTCACTATCTTGCACTATATTAACCCTAAGGGCATAATTGTCATTTCACACCTCTTTATACTGTATTAGGGTATATATTGGCTCTAACTAATCATATTTATTCTAGCTTGCATGTTTTTGGCCTATCCATAATGACCAAAATACCCTCTATCCATCACTAGTACAATCTGGTCATCTAGGGGCATTTTCGTAATTTCACACTTTTCTTAGGTTGCTCTGGATTCAGGCCCACTTAACTATCTCACCACCTTATTTGGCTTCTTGGGATGTCATTTGGGCCTTAGTATTTGTCAATTAGCTTTATGGCATAAATCCCAAGGAATCTCTCCCGACCGTATTTATCATGCATTTTATTCCAGTGTAAATTCCTGTAAGAATTCTACAGGATTCCTTTTTTGACTCTGTCAATTTTATAAATTATTATATTAATTATAAGAATTTAATATAAATTTTCATCTGATTTTGAGGTCTAAAAAATATTGTAATAATTCTTCCTAACTTCAGGAATTTATATCAATTAATCGAGACCTCAAATCAAAATTCTACATTGCGTTAAACTGATCAAAATAATTTTCTCTACTTACTGGTAAAATTTAGGACTAATATGATTCTGGGCATTTTTGGGCTTTTTTCGGCTCAACTTTCTCATAATTATATTTAGGTCCCTAAACTTTTGGTTAATTGCATTTAGGTCCCTACACTTTTAGTTAATTGCATTCAGGTCCCTAAACTTTTGGTAATTACACCTTTTGGACAAACTTTTATTTTTACTTTCACTTTTGGCCTTCAAACTTTTCTAATTTTCATTTAGGTCCTTAATCTTTTGAAAATTACACTTTAGGCCCTCAACTTTTCATAATTACACTTAATGGCCTAAAGTTTATTTCTACTTTCATTTTTCATCATAGAACTTTTGAACTTTTCATTTTAGTCCCTCTCTTCCTTCAAGACTCATTTAACCTTTATTATTTCTTCTGGTCATCGTCATAATCCTTTCCAAACTTCTTTCCACTATCAGTATTATACAGATAAGGAAAAATTAAGATATGACAGAAATGGAAACACCTCCTTAAAACATCGTCTAATATAGTCAATGGAGGCTTCCTTGAAGAGTAGATCATATGCATGGTTTGTAAGCGCCAATATAGGCATTCTCCTGTAAAACCATGAAATTTAGGTAAGGCTGCAATCAAAGCTCCTTTAATTTCAAAATTGGCCTCTTCAGTGTAAAAGCCATATGGATCATAATTCACATGCAAATGATTTATTTCCTCATACTTCTATTATCTTCTACATTCATTGGCATTTCATTTTCTCCTTATCTATTATGCCCATTAGGATTAATCTCAGCCATGTTAGAAATTTATAATAGAATCTCTAAATCGAGTTCAATTTCAGATTTAGGGACACTAGAGGGTGAACTAGATTTTGCTGATCTTGCCTCTTCGCCTGTAAGACTTCTATGTCTCTAACCTGAAGGACTTTTGTGTCCTTGGCCTCACATTAATCTAGCAGTAATCCATAACTGAGTCAGCTATTTCCTTTTAGCTAACTGAGGAAGGGCTTGTTCTTTATGCCATTTATACTTTTAAGTTTTCCCTTATCCTCCTGGATTACTAACAGGCGAGAGAATATCTCCTATTACACCTCAACGTTCATGTGGATGAACTTAGCTAAGTATTCACCAAAGGGTTTCTCTTTCCTTTGCTCTAACCCTTAGCCTTACACTCACCTCTATCTAATTAAGAGGAATTCTTCTTTCAAACTTCTTCGAGAAAACTTCTCATTATTCTTTTATATAAAGACTAGCTGTACAAAGGCTTTCGTACTATATATCAACTCCTGATGATCATACGGAGGATCTACTTCTAAACCTCTTCTTAAACTGAAGTTCTATATCTCAATTCTTCGTACTATTTAACTTGCCTACACTGTGTACTAAACCTCTAATTGACAACCTACAGTGAGGTTAGCATCTTCACAGTCAATTAAGATTCATTCATGTCTATACATCATAATCACATAAAAAAGGGAACATATTCACATACATGTTCAACAAATAATCATTTCATTATATCACACAAAACTTCATATTTAATGTCACCATAATATTTGTACATACATTGCATTTATGTCAATTACATATTCGGGGTACATTATAACTACTATACATCCGAGTAATTACTTTACTTTAAACTTTACACATTTACATTACCTCTCATCTCCTTCTACATTCTTTTCTAGGAAATCATAGACTGTACATACTTTTGTATACGGATGTGCCACTCCTGAATATTAGTTGGCAGATCATTTGCCAGATACTCGCTTAGGTCTATATGTCATGTAGGGGTATATGGTAGTACTTGACTTACTACCATCTCATGCCAATCTGCTAGAGCATAAACTTGATTTAGGTTAAGACCCTCCACTTTGTATCTATTTATCATCATTGTTACGGCATTGAGGAACTGTAGGTAAACTAACTACTCTTGATTTATACTTCTATCCATTCCCTGACCTAAACTGAGTAATTCACTTTCCTCAGCTTTCTTGAGACTGATATAGTCAGCATTATCTATCTTTAACAAAGAAGGGTGGGGTTGACTAGAATCAGGAACATCACACTGATCCTTCTCTATAAGGTCACATATTCCTAGACTTTGAGAATGGACAGGAACTATCATAAACTCTGACTGGATGTCTAAATTAGGGGACTGTGATCTATTACTCATAACAACTCTATCCTCAAACTCTGGTAGAGGGGGAATAATATCTGGTCTACCCATAATCCAGTACCAGTACTCAGCTTCCTCAGCCATAATTTGTCCTCTCATCGAAGGAATACAACTTACATTAGGGTTAAAGGGCACTCTAACAACCTCATACTATGTAGAGTCACTAGACTCAATATCATATGGTGCATACAAAGCTTCAGAATAAATCTCTACATCACCTCCAGACTGCAGGTTTGAGTCTACAAGAACATCTATGGGACCTTTTACTGTAGACTTTCCTGACCAATCCCCTATACTTTCATCTGAACTCTCTTCATTGTCTTAGGGATGATCAAAGTCTGGATGTACATTATCCTCATATATCACTACTGGCCGGGGGTCTCCCTTATTAACTAAAGCCTCTGACTTAACCTTATGAAATCCCATATCTACTCCTGCAATATTTGCTTAATTAAGCAATGCTAACTATCTCAATACATACCCTAATTTAACAAAGTACTTACTATTTTGAGTTAAGGTCTGGGAAATATCTTAAATCATGCCAGAAACTTCTGCTCTGATACCAAAATATAACATCCTTACTTTTATACATCTTAGGGACCATATAGTAGCATTTAGAACCACTTACAAGACCTTGGAAGTCCATTAACTAAATCTGGAATTTTACTCTTTCTCGGGTTAATGTTCATATGGTATTCCAGATTACGCAACGAACTTCAAAAAATCATAATTAATTATAAAAAAAATCAAAATGAAGTGGTTCAAAAGGCTACGTGAAGAAAATATCTTGAAATTTAAGATAAAAATAATTTTCAGACCAAATGATTATCCAATTAATATAGTTTATTAGTTAAAATTTACTGTTCATTTGATCAAAAACTCTCGAAACAGATTCTAGTCCCTTACTTTGGAAATTTATTTCTCTTTGTACAGACATCGAATTAAGGTATTATTGGTGTCAAAAATAAGCTTGGCATGTCAACTAAATGTCTGTAAAATTTCATATATTTATTCTATCATTTACTATTTTTCATTACATCATGACCATTACTACTTACATTGGTCACACAACAACTTTACATATAACAAATAATCACATAACATATATACTATCCAATCCCTAATTCCTCTTCATGCTTCATCATTCTCTTTCATCATTTATAAACCTGTGGGTGGGATTACATGGAAATGGATGAGATTTTTGGGAAAATCTCAGTAGCAAACAGTACTAAACATTGTATACATTAATGTAAATATTTGTGCTTGCTTGTGAATGTGTTAACATTGTGTAATGTGCATGCTTCCATGTTACATATGAAATACAATTGGCCAAAATAAACATATAAACAGAGCTTCATACATAAGCACATATGCAATACAATTCAACCAAGCCATAGCACAATCAAGCATAACATTCAATGCGTACAAGTTTAGGATAAGTTTACTACCTCATATATTTGACTTTCTTTCACTTCATCTTGTTTCTTTCTTCTCTCATCTCTTGGACATGTGGCTGCCTCTTTTGGAGCATACCAACCAATTCCTAACATCACATAACCATTTATCCATTACCATCTAACTTCCTTGAGTATTAAACTTACTTTAACTAACATAACTTTCTCTTGATCATTAACCTCACTAACTTTCCTTAATCTCAACTAATGGACTTGGCCTTTGAATCAATTGATGTCTTGACTTTATCCTACACAATTTCATCTTTTGAATCCATTTATGAGCTTAGAATAATGAAATTCTAGATCCTTCATGGCCTGCTGTACAGAATTGAACATATGCATACAATTCTTTCAAAAATTCTTATTTTGATTCTAATGCTTCCGACACTTGTTTCTCCACTTTACCCCATACAACTTTTCATTTTAAAACCATTGGAAGCATCAAAATCATGAAATTTCAATCATTGTTCATGTGAGTGAACAGTAACCATTAAGATTTTTAAAAACTACAATCTTGAGATATTAATGTTTCTAAGGTTCAAAACCTTTTCAATCTTACACAAAATCATCATATAAATTCAATGGAAGCATTAAATCATTGAAATTACATTTCCTTGCCTCATGAACAGTGTATACTGAATAGTTTCAACCATGGCAAAGTCAAGAATATCAATTTGATTCAACAACCAATCACTTAACTAGCTTGTTTAAGCTCCAATCATATGTTTCTAACTTTAGTTTCTTCTTTCCCCTTTCATTTAAGGTCTTTGGGAAGCACCACCTCTTAGAGAAAACTTAACTTTTTTCCCCATGAAAACCCTAAGTTCAAGCTCCCAAATCAAAGGAAAATAAGCTAGGAGAGATTGCTTACCTTTAATCTCTAGCTTACTTGAACTTTGGTACCTTGAATCTTATTTGTCTTGGCTTGAGTTTTCATTTTGCAAGAGTTTCCCCTAAGGTTCCATGGCTCACGGTTTTGATGCAGAATTGAGGGGGTATTTATAGAAAAATCTTGGTGGAAATCAATGGCCAAGATTAGTTTGTACACTATTTGATCTAATGGCCAACATTTAATCTTAGATTTAACTTTTTCAGAAAGCTAATTGTGACATCATCCATGACATCACAAGGGACAACTCAATGGGACACCTTATGGGGTAGGTGGCACAATTCTAATGGGGCAAGAATGTTCTGGAAAAATTTCAGTCCAATCTGGTACCGACTCGGTCCAACTCCTTAAAACTCAGACTGTTTTATAAATCTAATTGTTCTGAGATTCCATAATATACTTTCTGACCTTAAATCTAGTATCTGGATTCTTCCTACCATTGACATACCTGTACTGGACCACAACTTAATTATAGATCCGTTGGGAAATGACTGGAATGCCCTTAGTTCACTGTCTTGCACTATATTAACCTTAAGGACATAATTGTCATTTCACACCTCTTTATACTGCCTCAGGGTGTATACTGGCTCTAACTAATCATCTTTATACTATCTTGGATGTTTTTGGCCTGTCTATAATGACCAAAATGCCCTCCATCTATCTCTGGTACAATATGGCCATCCAGGGGTATTTTCATAATTTCACACTTTTCCTGGACTGCTATGGACTTTGGCCCACTTAACTGTCCAGTCATCACATTAGGAATACTATGGTACCATTTGGGCCTTGGTTTGGGCTCATTGCCTTTATGCCCTTTATGGCATAAATTCCAAGGCACCTCTCCCGATCCTATTTATCAGGTATTCTATTTTACTGTAAAATCTCGTAAGAATTCTACAGGATTCCTTTTATGACTCTGTCAGTTTTATAAATTCATATATTAAATATAAGAATTTATGATAAGATTTCACTGATTCTGAGATCTGAAAAATACTGCAATAATTCCTTCTGACTTCAGGAATTTATATCAATTAATCGAGACCTCAAATCGAAATTCTGTGACTCCTTAAACTGACCGGAATCGCTTTGTTTATCTACTAGTAAAATTTAAGTCTAATATGATTCCGGGCATTTTTTAGCCTTTTTTGGTCCCTAAACTTTTAGAAATTACCACTTTTGGCCCAACTTTTGTATCTACTTTAACTTTTGGCCTTTAAACTTTTCTAATTTTCATTTAGGTCCCTTTCTTCCTTCAAGAGTCATTTAACCTCTCTTATTTCTTCTGATTATTGTCATAATCCTTTCTAAATATCTTTCCTCTATCAGTATTATACAGATAGGAAACAATTAGAATATGACAGGTCACGACACAAGGGTGTTCAGGTCGTGACCTAATTACACAGAGAGTAAAAGTTCTTAAAAATGGATTTCACTTTGTGACTAAAATGTGGTTTAGTCATGACTAGATTTCACAGAGAGTAGATTCACAGAAACTTGAAAGAAAAGAAAAATGTAGAATGCTATGAAATGAAAACAACAAAAACTAAACTTCAAACAAAAAAATGACTCAGGTAAATAATGAAATTGACAACCAATTGCTAATGAACCAATTACTTGGCTCCCCAATAACGGCGCCATTGATTTGAAGCACGAATTATCATCGTCTAACTCATCAAAATAAAAATAATTGCACCTTATCCATGTAGTATAAGGCACAACCCTATCTTTCTTCTCGATGAGCTTTTTATTGGAAACATAGTAAATATGTGACAAAACCATTGAAAACTTGAGTGAAAGTAAAATGGATTTTGGGGGTTTGATTGATTTTTGATGCAATAAAGTAAGGGTGCAGTAAAGTAAATATTTTTATATTTTTGATTAGGATGGAAATTCAGTGGATTGTGCAATAAACATGTAGAGAAAGGCTCTTGATGATGGAAACCTATCTATCCTTGCTCTTAATATGATATGGGGGTTTTAAAATCACTAAGTCTTAAATGAAACCTTAATTGATCGATTGAGTCAAAACATTAACAATCCTTAAACTCCTTTGATCAAAGCTAGTTCGAAAACTACTAATGCGCTATTAAAAGCCACTTAGCGTGTAATTAAACCAGAAGAAGAGCCCTCGGATTGATTATCGATCGATGACCATAGATTTCAAGGAACCGAATTAGTTAGCAATGATCTTTGATAAAAACCCAATTATCTAGATATCAAAACTAAAATAGTCATATTAAAACAACATCCAAATTCAATTTCAAAACCTAATCTCAGAATAATCGATTAATATCCTATCTCTACTCATACAATGAAAACCCTAGATCTAGCAGTTCTAAAATATGAAAAAATTGAGATCAAAACAGAAAACTCCCAGCGTAGTCCATGAGCTCAAGATATCAAATCCATCACCAAGAGACTAAGGATTTAGCTTCTCATGACTCCTACTGTGTTGCAATCGTTGTCTAGATATGATGCCATAAAGAAAGCAGAAAAATGTGATGGGTTAATGGTATAGAGATGTGAGATTCTGTGGAAATGTGCTGAATGATAAAAGATGAGTATGTAAGTTAGGGAGAATGTGTAGAGAGAATTTGAGTACTGCTTCTTAGCCTAATTAGGTCAAAAGCCATCCTCCCCAACTTTTACAGCTTCAGCTTCCTTTAATTCCCATATGACCTAAATCAAAATGGGTAGCTTCAGCGATTGTCTATTTTATTCGCGACCAGATCTATGTTTTGGTCGCGACCTGTAAACATAGAGAAAAGCTTTGATGATTTGATTGTTAAAAATATTTTGATGATGATTCAGTTCTTATAATATTTGATTAATTTATTTGAATTATCTATCTAGAATTAAGAAAGATTATTCATGAAAATTCAAAGTGAAATTCATTATGCTCTTATCAATAAACTATTCAATCAGATTATTTATTGAAGAGATATTCAATAAGATTCTTCGTTAAGCTTAAAATTATCTTGGAATATATGATTGGTCCGTGAATATATTTGCTGAGCTTATGAATTACTTGAATTTGATTGAATGAATGATTTCATGGTTTTATAGCCTGATCATAAATGATTATATGCTGATGACTTGTTCTGACAGGATAAACCTTTCAAGTCATTCTTTGATCTCTGATTTGATCTATTGAGCTAAATGATATTCTTGATCTGAGTTAGTAAATGATCTTATCAGTTATGATTTCTAAATATATTACATGCTGATTTGAGAAAAGATTTGAATATTTGAAAGTTTGTTTGAAAAGAATATTCTTCAGCATTTATCGATAAGCTATTCAAAGAGTCCATTTATCGAAGAACACATTATGAAATAGATCGATAAGCCTGAAAGGATATGTTTGAAAGGATATTTTTTTAAAGAGTTGATCAATAAGGACATTTATCCAATAACTATATGATAAATCAGGAACTATCTCTGTACAATTTATTAAAGATTTATTGAAGTCCTTTTTTATAAGGCTAATTATCGAAGAATTGCTCAATAAGATTTTAACTATTTCAAATATAATTTTTTTAGCAATTTATCGAAGACCTTTTCAATAAGGGGTTTTTTGATAAGTACTTCTATAAGTCAAGCTATTTTGTGAAAAGTGTTTTAAACTAGACTTTATCATATTTTGGTCTTTCATTCTAAAGCATTTGGATTCACTTGCTTTACTTACATCAATTATGTATTTTTACTAAAACATGTTTCAAGATTATTTAAAAACTGAATCAAGATTAACAAAAAGATCAACTAATGAGTATCAGCATATATATAATGGCTATCTCAACGACTACTTCAATGATTCAAAGTAATTTTGAAGAACTAAGTATAAAAGAAGAAGAAGCCAAAGTGAGAAAGTTGAAGAAATTGGTAGACTTAAGAAGATACATCAAATGCTTATAATGATCTTCGATCACATTCACTAATTATATCTCTTTTTTACTGTTTCCTCTCCTTTGATTCAAAGCACTTTATATTCTACAGAAAGAGAGAGAAACCTAAGAACTTGAGCTTAAATGTTTATCTTATTCACTATATTGAGAGAGTTTCATTTGTATTAACCATTCTCTAAATTGCATAAGAGTATGATCTCTTAATTGGATTGTTACCTTATGGTTATAAGAGGAAGTGAAAGGGACTCTCACTAGAGAGTGACCTTACGAGGTTATAAGGGGAAGCTAATTTGGACTTCCTTTGAGCTAGAAATATTTCTTTCCTCATATGCACCCACACCCAATCACCAAGTTCAAAAACAATACCCCTTCTTCCTTTGTTAGCCTTGGATGCATGTTGCTCATTTTTCTTTTCAATTTGTCATTTTACTTTTTCATGAAGTTGCTTCACTATTTCAGCCTTCTTTTTTCTATCAAGACTTACTCTTTAGACTTAGCCTTTTAACATGTTATGCATTTAGAACATATTATTTCCACATCACATTTTATTTTAGGCCAAAAGTAAATGTTCATGTAAAACATTCAAAGTCTTCTTCACACCAAAATAAGAAATTGACTTTTCTTCCTGCATTAAAATAGCTCATATTCTAACTCCATAGGCATTACATTCAATTTTAAAAAAAATTATTAAAGTCAGGCAAAACTAACATAGGTGCAGAACAGAATGTATCCTTAAGTTCACTGAGTGCATCATATTCTACTTTATCCCATTTAAAACTAACAGATTTTTTATGACCATAGTGACTGGTGTAGCAAGTGTGTTAAAAGCTTTCACAAAGAGTCTATAAAAGCTAGCCAAACTATGAAAACTTTTTACCTTAGTTATGCTTTTGGGTGTTGGCCATTCTTTTATAGCTCTTATCTTCCTCATCAACTTCTATGCCTTTAGAACTCACCACAAATATAATATCCAAAATTTTCCCTATCTGTATAAGACTGATAGATGAAAGAGGTTATTAAGGGATTGGGATGGTAATCAAAAGAAAAGATAATGATTAAGATAAGTTTTAAGCCAAAGAGAAAATGTATAAAGTTGTAAAGAAAAAGAGACTAAATTCCAATTAATGAAAGTTCCATGATGCAAAATGGAAGTAGACATGAGCTTTAGACCATTAAGTGTAATTATAAAAAGCTTAGGGGACTACAGTATAATTTTTAAGAGTTTAGGGGTAAAATAGTAATTATGGAAAGTTGAGCTAGAAAAGGCCCAAAACTGCTCAGAAATATTTTTGTCCTAAATTTTAACAATAAATAGAAAAAATTATTTTGATAAACTTAACGTAACACGAAATTTTGATTTAAGGTCTCAATGAATTGACATGAATTTTTGAAGTTTATAAATTATTATAGTATCTTCTGGACCTCATAATTAGATAAAATTTTACACTAAATTCGTATAATTAATATAAAAATGTATGGAACTGACAGAACTAAAAAGAGTTATGTATAATTTATAATAGAATTTATAGTAGAATAAAAATCCCGATAAATATTTTTGGGAAAATTTCTTGAGAGTTAAGCTCATGAAGGCAAGGGACCAAGTAAAAGGCCAAAAATGATGCCTCATAGGCCCAATGATACTTTCAGATAGGTATGTGGGCCAGTGCCAATTGAAATATATTATAATGAATGAATAAATATGTGATATTTAGGCTTTATTTTGTGGACTCAAGAAGGTAGCCACTTGGCAAAGAAAAAGGATACGAAAAAAAATAAAAGAAAGTAAACCAATAAAGTAGTAAACTATCCTAAACTTGTATGTATTAGATGTTATGTTTGGTTGTGTTATGGCTATGTTGAATTGTATTCCATATGTATATATGATTGAAGATTTGTTTCTATGATTGCTTTGGCCAATTGTATTTTATATGTTACATGAAAGCATGCACGTTACACAATGTTAACAATTTTACAAGCAAGCACCAGTATTTATATTGATGCATACATTGTTTAGTACCGTTTGTTACTGGTTTATCACTTATTTATAATTTTTTAAAGTTTGTCGTCGAATCTAGAAATATCATATGAATAGTAACTTATAAAGAGTAAAATTTTAGATTTAACTAATGGACTTCAAAGGTCATGTAAGTAGTTCTAAATGCTAGCAAATAGTATCTAATATGTACGAAAATAAAGTGTTATAACAAAATAAAAAAAACAATTTTATCCATGCAAAAATAATATTTTTTCATATTTGCAAAAAAAAATCCTCTCTTAAAACATCAAGCACACAATGTAAATGATTCAAACACTCAGAAAGATTCTTGCTATAGATCATAATGTCATCAAAATAAACCACAACAAATTTCCCAATGAAAGTACACAAAACATGATGTATTAATATCATGAAAGTGCTAGGTGCATTAGTTAATCCAAAACCACTCTTACAAATCATGTTTCATTTTGAAAGTAGTTCTCCCCTCATCCCCTTCCCTCATGCTAATTTGATGGTATCCAGATTTCAAATCAATTTTAGAAAAGACAATGGAACCATGCAATTCATCAAGCGTATAATCTAATCTAGAAATGGGATGGTGATACTTTATAGTAATTTTATTTACAACTCTACAATTAATACACATCCTCCATGTTTCATCTTGCTTTAGACCAAAAGTACTAGAATATCACAAGGATTTAAACTTTCTCTAACATATCCCTTTGCCATGAGCTCTTCTACTTGCCTTTAAAGCTCATTCGTTTCTTGTGGATTGCTTCTATAGGCTGACCTATTAGGAATTGTTACTCCTGGAATGAAAATAATTTGATGTTCAATTTCTTTAATGGTGGTAAATCAGGTGGAATTTCTTTGAGAAATACATCTTTAAATTTTGCAACAAATAGCCAAAAATACTTGGAAATGAAGAGTCAATGTCGGTAGTGTTCGAAAAGGATTCCTTGTAACTAAGGAGAAACAATTGATGTCAGCCAAGAAAGCACTCCTCACTCTACTTTCTTTTGTATAAAACTCACTTTCTTTTCTTTTCTCTCTTCATCCTTTTTTCCGCTTTTCATTCTTTTGAGCTCTCAACTTTTCTCTCCTTTTTAATCTCATTTATTTATTATGTCTCTGTCTCATTTTTCTCATGTTTCATATCACTCTCATTTTTACCTCTATCTTTTTTCATCTTGAGTTAATCCTTATACACCTACTTTGGAGTTAATAGTGCAAGAGTAATGGGTCTATTGTTCATTACAAAAGAATACCTATTTGTAAACCCATCCTTATTCACTTTTCTATCAAACTCCTAAGGTCTTCCTAACAGTATATGTCCAACATACATAGGAATAACATCACACAATACTTCATCACAATATTTTCCAACTAAGAAAGATATCAGAACTTGCTTGTCAACTTTAATTTCCCCACATTGATTCAATCAGTAAGAAAATTCAATTTCTCAACCAATATAGTGCTTACAACATTTGTAACACTCTTATTATCAATGATCACACTGGATACCTCCTTATTAATGAGGCAGCAGTATGGAAAATGTTTTCCCTTTGTTCATTCATCTCATCTTCCTTGATTTGACAATTTAAAGCTCTCTAACTACAAAGAATTCTCCTTATTAGGATATTCAACACCATCATCACTAGCATTTTCAAGTAAGGGCATGTAATCATGATCACTATCACTTTCAGCCACAACTTGATTATTTTTCAAAATCACGACTCTCTTGTTGGGGCATTGAGAAGCTATATGATCTGTACCCAAACACTTGAAATATTTTATATCTCTATTTATATAAGTTTGGGAATCAGATTTACCTTTACTCTTTGATGAAGCTTCTTTTTTTCCTTTAGTGTTTTTCTTTTGGATAGCTTTTTCTTCTTTCTTCCATTTATGTTTCAATGAAGAACTTGATCCAAGAAATTTTTTTGAAGCACTTTATGCTTGAGTTGCTTTTCCACCTTACTTTCCAAGTGCACCATATCTTCCAACTCCATATAATAATGCAATTCCACTATATCAGTTATATCTTTGTTTAGCCCATTCAAAAAATGAGTCATTGTGGCATCCCTGTCTTCTTTCACATTAGCTCTTATCAAAGCTAATTATATATCCTTATAATACTCACCATACTACAAGAGCCTTGTGTAAGGGTCTACAACTTTAGGTAAAGTTCTCTATAGTAATGATTAGGAATAAATCTCCTCCTCATTAGAGTATTTATTTCTTTCCAAGTTGCTACAGGCCCTTCACCATTGTTCCCCCTATTTAGACCCAATTTATACGCCCAAACAAGAGCACAATTAGTGAATTCTATTGCTTCCAATTTCACCTTTTTAGCTTCATAATAATTATGGTACTAAAAAATCATTTCTTTTTTTCCATTACAGATAAGCTTTAGGATCATTTCTACCTAAGAAAGATGGTATCTTCATTTTGATGCTACCAATGTTCCCATATACTCTATGTCTCTCCCTTGGAATATTTCTACTATGTCTCCTCCTATGCCTATCTCCTCTATGCCTATTTCTTCTCACTTTAGATTCATATTCAAATTCATCCTCACTATCACCACTCACGTCATCATATTCAAATGCATCTATAGAAACCTCTCTTCGCCTATCATGCCTTCTAGGATTAGGTCTAATTCATTACATATTTGTAATTCTTTCTTCTTACCTCTCCAACCTATCCCTTATCTCCCTATCAATATTTCCATGCTTACAACATGTTGCTAGCATTGCCCTGAATATGTCATCATCATTCATCAGATTTCTTCTACCACCACTAGATACTTCTTCTGCATTAGACATTGTGACTATAAAAAGTAAGATGTTAATGAAATAAAGTTTCTCACAAATTTTCTAATGTATTTCCCTCAAGAATGTCACTCAACACTCATGTTTTACTCAAACTTGGCTTTTAAGTTGATGTATATCCCTCTTGCCTTTTCTACTCAAAGAAATCGCAACTTGCAGAATCAACCAATACTTAGGAATTTTGAGAAATCTAGAGTATTGAAAATATACTTTTAAGGAAATCAAGAGTTCAATTGACATAATGAAAGCAAAGATTCAGAACAAATTCTACATATGAGTTTGCTCAAAACACTTCAATAGTAAGAAATCTCTTTGAGATCAATAATTATTGTAATTGTTTTGTAATTGCTTTTCTTCTTTTTTGTACTCCTTTTTTTCCTTTTTCTAACGCTCTTTATTTTTTTTGTCTTTTATTCTTCTTTTTTTGATTTTTTCCACTGAAAATACAAAGAAATCACAAAAATACCATAAATAGAATAAAGTAAGCAATCTTAACCTAGAAAATCTAGAAAACACGTTGTTTTTGAAATGATTATAACTCTGTAGAAAACTCAGATTAAAGTGATTCCAAGATGAATGGAAAGAAGAGAGTTTAAACTATGAAAATGACATACTGAATGTTGAAAATCACAAAGGAAAATTGGTAGAACAAGGACAAAGATTGTGGTCATGGACAAAAACAAAGATGATGAACAAACACAAGAAAAGGTACAAAATGTCATATCCTGATTTTTCCCTATATGTATAATAATGATAGTGGAAAGAGGTTTGGAAAGGATTATGACGAAGATCAGAAGAAATAATAAAGGTTAGATAAGTCTTGAAGAAAGAGAAGGACCTAAATGAAAATTGGAAAAGGTGAAAGGCCAAAAGTTAAAGTAGAAATAAATGTTGGGCCAAAAGTGGTAATTTTCAAAAGTTTAGGGACTTAAATGTAATTAAGTAAAAAGTTAACGACCTAAATGTAATTATGGAAAAGTTGAGCCAAAATAGGCCAAAAATGCCCAGAATCATATCAGACTCAAATTTTACCAGTAGATAGACAAAATTATTCTGGTCAGTTTAACACAACACAGAATTTTGATTTGAGGTCCCGATTAATTGATATAAATTTATGAAGTCAGAAGAATTATTACAGTATTCTTCAGACATCAGAATCAGATAGGATATTATAGAAAATTCCCATATTTAATATAAGAATTTATAAAATTGACAGAGTCAGAAAAGGAATTATGTAGAAGCCTTACGGGGATTTTACGGTGAAATAAAATACCCGATAAATAGGATCGGGTGAGATTTATTGTGAATTGTGCCATAAAGGTAATGAGGATAAGGAGACCATACCAAGGCCCAAATGGAACCATAGTGAGCCCAATAAAGTAGTGAGACAATTATGTGGGCCAGAGTCCAGAGCAGTCCAAGAAAAGTGTGAAATTACGAAAATGCCCCTGGATGCCCTATTGTACCAGTGATGGATGGAGGGTATTCTGGACAGGCCAAAAATGTGTAAGATGGTATAAAGATGATTAATTAGAGCCAGTAAATAGTTTGATGATGTTTGAAAAGACGATAATGCCCTTTGAGAAATTAAAGTAAAATCGGACACCAATAAAGGGTTAAATGAAATGTAGGGAATTTTTATCAGGACTTTTGGGTCTCAGAAAATTATGAGACTTTACAGGGAATTTATTTTATAGTAGAATGAATTTCTAAAAATGTTAGAACCATTAAAAGAGGTGTCTAGCATTTATTTCAAAATCAAGATATTTTAAGAATATCGATATAAGGAAAGTACCTTGGGATTTGTGTCAATTAGTTATTGGACCCAAGGAAGGCCTATGGTAGCCCAAAATTTCGTGCTAGGGCATCCCATTAAGTCCCAAGAGTTGTCTTGGAGCCCAAGTCCAATAATGAATAATTTATAAATTTTTAAAAACGAAAAAAAGGGATAAAGTGTGAATTATGGCTTGCACATAGTGGGACCCACACACCCACACACTTAGCGCACAAGACAAGGGGAGGAGAAGATTTTTTTCATGTGGATTTATCTCAAGTTGGCTTAGAGAGGAAGCTTGATGTAAGAGCAAATATGAGCCATTAGATCAAATAGTGTACAAAGTGATCTTGGCCATTCATTTTCCATGGAATTTTTCTATAAATAGCCCCTCAATTCTCCAGCCAAACCGTGAGCAAAGAACCCTTGGGAAAACTCTTGCAAAATGAAAACTCAAGCCAAGACAAAGAAGATTCAAGGTTCCAAAGTTCAAGCAAGCTAGAGATTAAAGGTAAGCAATCTCTCCTACCTTATTTTCCTTTGATTTGGGAGCTTGAACTTAGGGTTTTGATGGGAGAAAAGTTAAGTTTTCTCTAAGGGGTGGTGCTGCCCAAATATCTTAAAGGAAAGGGGAAAGAAGAAATTAAAGTTAGAACTATATGATTGAAGCTTAAACAAGCTAGTTAAGTGGTTGGTTGTTGAATCAAATTGATATTCTTGACTTTGCCATGGTGTGCCCTGTTCAGTATGCACTGTTCATGAGGAAAGGAAATTGAATTTCAATGATTTAATGCTTCTATTGAGTTTGTATGATGATTTTGTGTAGGATTGGAAATGTTTTGAACCTTGGAAATATTAAAATCTCAAGGTTGCAGTCTTTGAGATTCCTTACAGGTACCATTCATTCACATGAACAGTGATTGGAATTTCTTGATTTTGATGGTTCCAATGGTTTTAAAATGAAAAGTTGTGTGGGGTAAAGTGGAGAAACAAGTATGGGAAGCATTAGAATCAAAATGAGAATTTTTAAAAGAATTGTATGCTTATGTTCAGTTCTGTATAGCAGGCCATGAAGGAGCTAGAATTTCATGATTCTAAGCTCATAAATGGATTAAAAATATGAAATTGTGTAGGGTAAAGTCAAGACATCAATTGGTTCAAGAGCCAAGTGGATTAGTGAAAATTAGAGAAAGTTATGACAATAAAGAGTGTAACAAAGTTAGTCTTGAACATGATTGGAGTTCATGAGTCCTAATGAGTTATGTGATGAATATGAATGTGTTTAGGACCATGAAACATCCAAGAAGATGTTGGGAAGTGATGGACATAAAGGCTTCATGGTTGGAAAACTAGGGAGCAAGGGCTAAAGGTCAAGAGAAAAGCTTAAGTGCAAGGTAGTGAACTTACCTCTTTATGTGCTTGATGTGGTATGCTTATGTGTTGACATGTATATGTTATTTGAATGATGTTGTGACATGATAAATGATTTTGAATGTATTGTGAATAACATGTTTCCATGGCCATGCACTTTATGTAAAAGTATAAAGCATGATGGCATGTCACTAATAAAAGAAAGTTAATGAAATTACATATCATGCATTAGCATCCATCTTGCATATTTAAGTGGTAATGTTTGCTACTGAGATTCTCTAGAATCTCACTCTCCCATAACCAACCAATTTAGGTCAAGCATGATGGATAATGTATGCATGGAGAAGAATTAAAGCATGGAAGAAGAAAAGTGAAGTATTTAAGATGTTAGCATATGCTATGCACTTTCCATGTATGTCAAAGCCATGTAAAGTATCTATTTATGTGATGAGATTGTATGAAACAATTATTGTATAACCCCATGATGTATATAAATTCAGAAAAAGCAAAAGAGATGATTTATGTACGCTGTAACAATTATGGAAAGTGAAAGAGAGGAAACTGAAATGGTAAAAAAAACTAGGTCCTGAAGCAGTTTTGTTGTGGCTTCAGTCTGACTAAGCAAATGAAGGAATTATTTCAAGAAATTTTATGAGCATGTATTACACATCTAGAGCTTTAAGTGCATAGGTAGAACGTTTCATTTGGATGTGTATATCAAGAGAAATGAATTTCCAAAGTAAGGGACTAGAAACTGTCTCCAGAGTTTTTGACCAAATAAACAGTAAACTTCAATGAATAAATTGTATTAATTGGCTAATCATTTGGTCTGGGAATTATTTTTCCCTTAAATTTCAAGATGTTATCTTCATGTATCTTTTTGAACCACTTCATTTCAAGATTTCTAGAATTAATTATGATTTTTCGAAGTTCGTTGCGTAATCTAGAATACCATATGAACAGAAACCCGAGAAAGAGTAAAATTCCAGATTTGGCTAATGGACTTTCAAGGTCTTGTAAGTGGTTCTAAATGCTACTAAATGGTCCCTAAGATATATAAAAGTAATGATGTTACATAAAACAATGAATGAAAATGGAAACAAAGAATAGAAAGATATTACTTGAGTTTAAATCTAAAGCTCTGATACTAAGATGGTAGAACCCACAAGAGAAAATCCCACAAACCCACAACCAATCTAAATATAGACACCCAAGAACAATAACAAATATCTAGTGATCCACTTGAACCCCTTAATGTTAAATCTTTCTAAAATATAACTACTATAATTACTTAGACCCATTTTGTATATAATATAAGTGAATAACAATTAACTAAGGTTATAAATATTTTTTTTTAATTTCGAAAGAGTTAACCATTATAGTAAAGAAGTTTACTAAAATCTGAAAGAAACTCTACCATAGTTATAAAAAGACTTTTTTAATAGACAAATAATTATGATAAAAAAAAGAATAAAATGAGTCAAATTATTTAAAATATAAAATTGTCTCATCTTTCATAAATTTTATATTTTGAATATCACACTTTTCTATAAATATGCATATTATTAATAAAATGGTAATTATATCATATCAGAGTATGTAAATGAGCCAAATTGTAGCAATATATAACTATTTTACACATAAATCAAGAGGAGGCTATACAATTGATATAACATTGATCAAGCCTCCGAAGACTTCCCTGAGGTTATCGCACGAAATAACTCCTAAAAATGTTAATAAAAATGGGATAAGATAAACATCTCTGTAACTAGTAATCATACTCATCATATATACCAATGTGTGCTGATTAGGTGTCAAGTAGGACAGTTAACAAAGTACGATAGATAGACAATAATACATCATGATATAATCAAATGGATAAATCACCATAGTTTCTCTCATCAAACCAATAGAACCGTTTTATACGAGTTAACCAAACCCATAGGCTAGTGATAACTACCATATAACTAGCTACTCAAAGAGCTAATTGGTATAGTGTTATGAATTTGCCAAAATCCACAAAGCACATGATCAGACTCTGGGTTCATTCCCCTTGGTAAATAGGTAGGGGTGTCGCAGCCTATTAATAAACTAGTGGGGCAAGTCCGGTAAACTAATAGGACAAAAGTTACCCATCGAGCTCCAATGGAGGCTATACCATGTGGTAGAAACATAACTCCATCATCACCAATCCCGAATCACCATATACATAATTCTCAATATAATTATACTAATCAAAATATCAATAGTTTGATAACCAATAATACTAATAAATATCACAATAGGGTTTTTCTCAAGATAATAACTTTCTTCAAATTCCAATCTCAAGATATAACAAGTTTCTAATCTCAGCTCTAACTTTTAAATTAAACTTTAAGTCCCACAAAATCATTTTCAATAAAAATTATCAATCAAGTTTTCTCAATATAATCATATCAACAACAATAGATTTATATATCAAATCAATCACAAACATCACATTAGCACACATAACGAGTGAAAAGTGGTTACCTCTCATTAATGCAAGGAATAATTGCTACGAGTCTAGTGGCCCCATATACAACAACATCACTTACAAACAATTTGATAGGAGTGAAGAGAGAAATTATATGGTAATGAGAGTTAAGGACTAGGCTTAGAGTACTCCTATATAATTTGTAAGGTTTAAAATTCTAATCTTATATAATATGTTCTTATTATTTTTCAGTATTATTATCTTTCTCAAAATCCTATAAGATATGGTAATTTAAAATTTAAACTATATTTTCCCTTATATATATTTATACTATATTATCAATATAATATAAATACGTATATTGTTATATGTATATTTAATCAAAGATATAGATATATTCCCTATATCTACCTTTATCTTATATCATCAATCATTTATGATGATTATTAATTATTTATTTACCCTTAAACCCATATCATTTCTTTTAACCTTTATAATAAAATTCTTGATAATTAATAATTTAATTTTCTCTTATTTTCTTAATTTCATATATTTCTAAACTTTAAACCATGCATTTAATATATTATAAACCTTCAATTATTAATAAATAACATCTTAATTGTGTCTAAATATATGAATAAAAATTAGGATGTTACACTGAACATAGAAGAACAATGACCCAAAGTGTTGGAAAACGCCACAAGGTTGATCAAATATTGATAAGTCTATTAGTTTTATGAATAGCTCTAGAGAGAATAAACTCTTAAGAGACAAAGTACAAGAATACAACTTTTTATTAAAAAATTTAAGGGTAATAGTGCATCAAACACCCCAAACTAATTTTAGATGAGTAATTAGCACATTAAAGTATTTAAGGATATAATCAACACCCCAAACTAATTTTAAAAGTATAATTAGCATCCCAAACTCATTTTAGAGGGGCAATTAATACCCTAAGATATTTAAATTGGCGTTATTTTACCCCCTTCTCTAACAAAAACACTAACTTTTATTTGATACATGCCACATAAACTTTTTATTTCGACGCATTGTTATTTAAAAGGCCACATGAGTAATATTATTTTAATAAATTATACTAAATAAATCATAAAATTTCTCAATCTTCACATATAAATTATATACAATGTCAATTTTAGGGTTTATTTAGTACTATTGTTTAAACAATATGATACATTGACCTTTTAAATAATAATGTATCAAAATAAAAAGCTTACATGACATGGATCATACATAAATTTGTGTTTCTGTTAGTGAAAGGGCGGAAGCTAATTTAAATATTTTAGAATGCTAGTCGTATCTCCAAAATTAGTTCAGGGTGCTAATTGCACCCTTAAATACTTTAAGATACTGATCACACCTCCAAAATTAATTCAGGGTGCTAATTGCACCCTTAAATACTTTAGGGTGCAAATTGTTCTTTTGGGGTGTTTGGTGCACTTTTACCCAAAATCCAATCTATTTCAAAAATAAGTTATACAATGTATTTTAAGAGATATATTTTAAATATGACCTAAAAAATATTAAATGCAACATAGGGACTTAAACTAGTAAATACTAATTTAAATAAAATAACAAGGACTTTATGTAAGTAATTTAGAAACCTAAAATTTAAGTCTGCTAACTAATTACTAATTTTTGCACAAATACAATAATAAAAATATATCAGTATTTTAAATTCAAAAGGTGATTATTTAAATCCAAATGAGTCTTTCCATTTATACTACTTGGTCCAAGGCCTTTAAATTGATGTTTCCAAACCCAAAATATGTTTGACAGCTCCATTTTTAGCTCAAATGAAATAAATGATGTCATCATCATTTTTAATCTGATTTATTACTTATTTTACTATTTGCTTTGTCAATATCTCTTGTACTATCCCATTCAATATTTCCTTAATTCTTTTAGCTCTTACTCTTATGATTGATCCAATTGGAATATACAAATGATCATTAGAAGTTGAAGAGTTATTTTATTTTATTGCATCACTCTCTAGCTATTTCTTATGTGGAGTTGAGTTGGATTTAGTGTTCTTAGGAATTCTTACCATGTAGGATGAGTTATATGTAATAAGGATAATAATATTAAAAAATTTAAAGATAAAGAATTGAATTTTACACAAGTCAAAAATTTAAAAATTAAAGTATAGAGTGATAAATAAATTAAAAATTTAAGGATTAAGATATTAATATTTTTAAAAATATTTATGGATATATTTTTGGTAAACACACGGTACCAAATAATTTTTGACTTTTTGTATATCTTGCTTCCTTCACAGCCTCCAAAACATTTGCTTCCAAGTCCCACTTGTTCATTCCGGATCGCTGACGTGTGTGGCTTAGATTCTCTCCGTTCATATAAAGTTGCGCCTTTTGATTTGCAGCATGAGCCTCTTTCGTCCCCATTAATCGTTTCGTTCCTGTTCATTCGTGCGTCTCTCTATCTACTTTTTCTTTATTTTTCTGAAATATATTGCTATTGCGTCGCCTCGATCTGACGAACAAACTGCGATCTCCAACTCTGCTCAGCAGATCTTACGCTAAATTCTCTCGACGGCGCCAGCTATTGTAGTCACATCTTTGGGCAAATTTAAGGAAGAGAGGAGTGAATCTTAACTTATGTTAATTATTTTTCCTTCGTAAGAATTTCCGTTTATTTTAATGGATTGCAATAGACCAAATGTTTGAATAAACGTATATATGGTCAGTGGCGTACCCAATTTTGTTAAGTGGAATAATTTGAAAGAGAGTCAGGGGCCAGAAATCCTGGTTAAGATGGGTAAAGATCATAACCCTAAAGTCGAAGACGTAGAAGAGGGAGAAATTTCGGATACGGCATCAGTGGAAGAGATCACTGAAGAGGATTTCAATAACCAAGATCCTAATCTCGCCAAACGCAAAAGGGATGCTAGGGTTTGGGCGGTGCGTGATCTCTATACCAAATATCCTAGCATTTGTCGTGGTTATGCTTCTGGGTTGTATAATCTAGCTTGGGCCCAGGCCGTCCAGAATAAACCTCTTAATGAGATTTTTGTTATGGACCTTGATTCTAATCAAAACTCCGATCGTTCATCTTCTCCTTCCCTCAATGCTATAGAAAATTCCAACACCAAGGAGAAGGAAGTTGATAATAACCTAACGGATGGTAGAGGTGTAGATGTTGACAAAGAGGATGGCGAATTGGAGGAGGGTGAGATTGATATGGATGCAGAGTGCTCTGAAAAGACCGAAGTTTTGAATTTTGACGAAACTTCAGATAGTCACTCAAAGGAAAAGGAATCGGACAGCCAAGTGACCGTTCGGCAAGTGATCGAGAACATTACCATCGCCAATGCGGAGAAGTAAGTAGAAGTGAAACATTTTTTGGGTTTCCTTTTTACAGATATTTGGTTTCTAATATTAACTGCCCAAACGCTGCCATGGAAACACTTGTGAATTGATTTTCTGCGTTCTTGTAGATCATTTGCCGAAACTTGTTGTCAACTTCATAATGCCTTCCATAGCTTGGTGGAATTAGTTTCCTCATCCATTGTTTCTCAAAAGGATGCTCTCATCCAAATGTCACTCCATGCAATAAAAGTTATCAATTCTGTAAGAACCGTAGCATTTTCATTAAATTGCAATCCTGTTCGTTTTTGTACTTCTCCCCAATCACCCTAGGCTATTGAACTTATACATTCTCTCAGTGGAAGGTGTTTTATAATTCCCGAATACTTTTTCTTTATTGTAGGTATTCTTCTCCATGAACAATGCTCAAAGGGAATTGAACAAGGACAGCCTATTAAGGTTTTTCAGATTTAACTTTTTATTTCATAGATGTAACCTATGTGAATGTAAAGGCAATTAATTACCTTACTTAGACTAACTTGATACCGTGACTGCAATTTTGATTTCAGATTACTTTATTTTGTGAAGAATCAGGGCCCTTTCATATTTTCTCCAGACCATATGGAAGAGGTGTTGTTTATTATTACTTGTTTTTGGGAGTGATCACCCTCACGATATTCTATCTAGAAATTATAGATGGGATTATCCCTGAAACATGTATTTTTATTTGGTTTATACAGATTCAGTCCATGGTTACTTATTTGGATTCTTTTGATTGCAACATATCATTGACTAGTGGAGCCAGTAGTAAAGAAAAAGAATTGTCAAGTGATGAGGTTAGGGACAAGGAAGTATCTTTCCTATGTGCTTCTGGTGAATTGATTTCTTCTAGTAATCCTTCAGACCCTGTGGTTCCTGGGACTGTGGTTAATGGTAATGCTATTGAGGTACCGGAATTTTCAAAATCTGCTCAAACTAATGTGAAAGGTAGAGGGGCTCTGCTTCCTTTGCTAGACCTTCATAAGATTCATGATGCAGATAGCCTTCCATCACCAACCCGTGAAGCCCCATCTTGCTTCCCTGTGAACAAAGCATTTTCTGTTAATGAGGAATTGGTTAAATCCAGTTTGCTGTCTAGTAAGATAGAACAGGAAAGTGAAGATTCTAAGTTGCATCATTATGAGACTGATGCTTTGAAAGCTGTTTCCACCTATCAACAGAAGTTTGGTGGAAGTTCTTTTTTCATGAATGATAAGCTTCCAAGTCCAACTCCATCAGACAATGGCGATGATGGGGTTGTTGATACAAATGAGGAGGTATCTAGTGCATCTAGGGTTCATTCTCTAGGGACCGTTAAGCCTTCTATTTTGGAGCGACCAACATCTTTAACATCTATGGACAGATCCAGCATGCTTGGACTGATGACTTCTAGAAATGATGCAACAATGGGATCTGGGTCTTACCCGGTAAAATCCTCAGCTAAGAGTCGTGATCCCAGGCTTCGATTCATTAATTCTGATGCAAGTGCTTTGGATCTTAACCGACATCCAGCAATGAACAATTCAACTAATAAAGTGGAAAAATTTGGAACTGTAATTTCAAAGAAGCAAAAGGCTGTTGAAGCTCCATGTTTAAATGTTGCTGTAAAAAGACAGAAAAATGAATGGGAAAAACCTGGGAATGATATAAGAGAGGTAAGAACTGCATTTGGAATTGGTGGGTGGTTGGAGGAGACTTCTGCAGCTGAATCTCAGTTGATGAACAAGAACCAGTTGTCAGAGAATGTGGAAACTGAAATCAAAATGATTACTAGTGCAGTAACTAGTCCTTGTACTGGTTCTGGCACTTTTATTGTGACTGCACCAAGCAATGTAAATGAGCTGGCACCAGTTTCTAATGCCACAGCTTCCTTGCCTGCTGTGTTGAAAGGTTTAAACCCTTCTATTTTGCTAAACATACTTGTAGGGCAAAAAAAATTAGCAGCAGAAGCCACGCAGAAATCTGCTGATTCTGCTACTACTGCGCTGCATCCTCCCAGCACAAGCTCCATGATGGGAGCAGACTCAACTGTGGCTGTTGGTCCATCAAAGACCCGTTGTCTCTTGCAAAATTCTTCTGCCATTCCTTCAGCTTCCTCACAATTGACTTCCATGGTAAAATCCTTTGAACAGAGTATTGACAGGTTAAATATATGCTGGCATTATCTTAAAATTATTTATTTCATTAATGCCCTTGATTTTTGTAAAATCTGATTTAACTTGAAACACTTGTTGACTTTTTGTTTCTTGATTATACTTGGATGACCAAGACATTGGTTGTAACATTAGATAATTTCTTTGCTAAGGATATCTCTTTTGGCTGATTTTAGTTTCCATTTTTATGTGCTTAATACATAGGTACAGAACCTACAGGATGAGTCAGCAAGGATTCACATGAAACCTCGTGATCCACGACGGATTCTCCATGGTAATGCTCTCCAAAAAAATGGGAGCATGGGGAGTGAGCAATTTAAGGCCATTTTACCCCCTACATTCAACATGCAGGGAATAGGGGACAATGGTAATGCTCCAAAGCCTGAGTGTTTGTCAGACACAAAATTGGTGTCTTCTCAAGCAATTTCACTACCTGATATTGCTCGGCAATTCACTAGGAATCTGAAAAATATAGCTGATATTCTGTCTGTTTCTCAAGCTCCATCAAACCATTCTGCCGTTAGTCAAAGCTTTTCTTCTCCATCAGGACCCCTGGAATCAGATAGAGTGGAACAGAAATCTGCAGTGTCGAACTCTGAGAATCTGTGTACTGGTCCAGGGTCAGCTGCTGAAGTAGATGTAGCAGATTCCTCTCAACCTCCTAGTACATGGGGAGACTTTGAACATCTTTTTGTAGGCTATGATGAGCAGCAGAAAGCTGCAATACAGAGAGAAAGGGCTAGGAGGATAGAAGAACAGAAGAAAATGTTTGCTGCAAGAAAGTTATGCCTTGTCTTGGATCTAGATCACACACTTCTAAATTCAGCCAAGGTAATTTGCATGGAATGAATTCTTTAGTAGATGAAAGTTTCTATATTTGCTTATTAACTGTGTCCGTTTTAGTTTGTGGAAGTAGATCCTGTGCATGATGAGATCTTGAGAAAGAAAGAAGAACAAGACCGTGAGAAAGCTCAGAGACACCTTTTCCGATTTCCTCATATGGGAATGTGGACCAAACTAAGACCTGGAATCTGGAATTTTTTGGAGAAGGTAACATAGATTGTATAATATGCTTTAGGTGAGATGCTGGACTGCGGTTTTATTGTAAGCTAAAGCACTTATTCCCCATATCCATCATAGGCTAGTAAGCTTTTTGAGCTGCATCTTTACACCATGGGGAACAAGCTATACGCAACCCAAATGGCAAAGGTGCTTGATCCAAAAGGAGTTTTATTTGCTGGGAGAGTTATCTCCAGGGGCGATGACACCGATCTTTTTGATGGTGATGAGAGAGTTCCCAAAAGCAAGGATCTGGAAGGTGTTTTGGGCATGGAATCAGCTGTTGTAATTATAGATGATTCTGTTAAAGTATGGCCTCATAACAAACTCAACCTGATAGTGGTGGAGAGGTCAGTGTATCTTGGGTTAAAACTTAAACGCATCTTGTTGCTTCATATACTGATTGGCTGCTTCATTCCTTTAAGTTTATTGGTATTGTAGGTATACATACTTCCCCTGTAGTAGACGTCAATTTGGACTTCCTGGACCTTCTCTTCTTGAGATTGATCATGATGAGAGACCTGAAGATGGGACCCTTGCATCCTCTTTGGCGGTGGGGTTATAGTCAATTTTCTCTATGTTTTGTGGCAATTTGTTCATATTTTTTGTTTTGACGTTGATGATTGTTTCTTACTCAAATAGGTAATTGAGAGGATACACCAAATTTTTTTTGCCTCTCAATCACTAGAAGAAGTGGATGTTAGAAACATTCTTGCTTCTGAGCAGAGGGGGATCTTGGCTGGTTGTCGCATAGTTTTTAGTAGGGTGTTTCCTGTTGGAGAAGCCAATCCTCATCTACATCCATTGTGGCAGACAGCTGAACAATTTGGGGCTGTTTGCACAAACCAGATTGATGATCAGGTTACCCATGTGGTTGCCAACTCCCTTGGGACTGACAAGGTATACTAGATGCCATGGTCTTATCGGGTAGTGTTTATGTGTCCATATTACAGTTTTTGTTTATCAAATATCAAATTTCATATCTTTCATTCTTCTCTTTTGGTTTTAACTATATGATTACTAGAAATAGTGAATCTTCCCCTTGGCGGGAAAAAATGTGAGAAAATCTGTCGTCCAGCCCACCAACTCCTCCATTGTTCTCCTTGCTTCCACTGAGATCAAACATGGTGTGGACTGTGTAGGCTTCGTTTCTGAACTTGGATCCCTTAAATTGAGGGGATTCACACTTTGCTTCATTGTCAAATCTAGTATCATTTAGATAAATTTTGACTTGGGAATTTTGATTTTTTTTTTTGGAAAAAAGTTGAAACGTTTATTACAGAAAGCAGAAAGCAAAATGAAGTTTTCTCCGTTATAACTTCAAAAACAATGTTTTCAGCTTAAAATAGCTTTCTCATAAGTCAATTTAATAATTTAATGTATGGATTAAATCTAACTACTAAAATTTCCGTATTTTATGTCCTGTCTTGAGCAGGTGAACTGGGCTCTTTCCACCGGCAGATTTGTTGTCCATCCTGGCTGGTGAGGTTATCTCATATTTATTATGCTACCTGCTCTCAAATTCTGTTTCTACTTCATTAACGAGTGTAGCGTGCTGCTTCTCTTGTGCCTTATGAAAAACAGGGTGGAAGCATCGGCTTTGCTTTATAGGAGGGCGAATGAGCAGGATTTCTCTATTAAACCATAAAAATTCACCAACCAAATTATCTCTTGTAATCTAAAATACGTGAAACATAAATCAAGAATCACATTGATTTTGGGTATGAAAACCATCAGGTCAGAAGTTGGCTGGGTGGAGTGGCCAAGAACCAATTTTGATTCATCATGCCCGATCATAGCTGTATAGGAGGTGAAGAGTGCAAATTCAATTGCGATTATGACACCGGCCAGTTTGCTGAGTTAATGGAGGGATTGTTTGCTGGCCCCATCACTCGGGTGTTTCAATGGACTGAAGTTGAGTTGTGAGAGATTTGCAAAGAGCGCCCACACCATGTCATATCATTCCAGACTGGAACATGTGGGCCCCAAATTTGTTGGGTGTCAGCTTGCATTAAATAGAGGTGTTGGCCGAAAGAGAAACGGAGATATAAACAAAACTGACTCTTAGGTTTAACTCATTGATCATTGATGGTAATTGGAACTACCCAATTTGAAGTTATTGAAATTCAAGTGAAGCCTGTTTTAGCTCGGTATAACGACCAACGCCATTTGAAAATTGCTAATTGTATGTGGATTATAGTGCCCTGGATTACGGTTTCTAATGTAAGTGTGTGAGAGAGAGATGGATGGAAAGGGCATTATGCTTGTTTCATATAGGGTCTGGCAATCCCCAGTATCCCTGCCCGACAATTGAATAGTAAGATTCTAGTGCAGTGCTTTAAAGGACCACAGAATTTGCACCCTGTATCTGGCAAATGCTTAGGACCACCATTCTGTCTGCTTTTCCTTCAAGGGAAGAACACCCATTCTTACAAACAGTTCCGTTTTCTTATTTTAGCCCTAATTAGTTTCAAAGTGTCCATCAATTTTCAAGCTGATTGGTTTTGTGAACACCAATGAACCCTGCCAAACCATTCAGTCCCTCGAAAGAAAAGAGGGGGAAAAAAAAAGAGAAGGCTCACGTACCAGACAAGAACTCTAGTGATTTTAAGGGCGGGGGGTGATTCTGCCAGCTCGCCATAAAATAAAAGTGTGGTTTACTGCCTTTAAAATTACACGTGGGAAGATATAAATAAAAAAAATACTGAATACCTCTTGCCAGAAAAGTGATTAATATCATATTGGAGGAATTTACTAATACTAGTTGCTCTATTCCCATCAAGAGGTTATTAGACATGCCTTGTAAGAAAACTCATCTATATCTAACTTATGGTGGAAGTTATAACGCTAGTCTTCATTGATAAAAATAGCATACCATAAGATATGGGAAACAAAATGGAGCATACAGATGAGTGCCAAATAATAATAATAGAGAACATTAATAATGATCTGGATAAGAAGACGTCAAGATTTGGAATGCGCAGCAATAAGAAAAAGAGATGCATTGAGACGGGGAAGAGTTGATTGCCTAACATTGATATGGTAATGTAAGCTCTCACAATTAGGAAAGGTGATGAGCAATGGTTAATGAATGCTTATGGTCCAAGAAAGAGCAGATTTGAAACGAATATATATGGGGAATGAGATCAGCAAAGTGAGGTTGGTACTGGTTTGTCAAAGGCGTACAAAGTGAGGTTGGTACTGGTTTGTCAAAGGCGTACAAAATAAAGGGCTGTGAATGAAAAAAGAATAATAAAGACAACAAAATGCGAGTAGTGAGGGTAGATAGACACACGAGGAAGGGCAACAGCAACAGGCGAGAGCGAGTTCGGAATGAGGAACGCAAAATTTCATTCTCATGGTGGCAGGATAGCCATAGTCGTCCTCCTCAATCGCTATGGCTCCAAGCCACGCTCTCAGGTAGGTCCTTTGGCTTTCAACTAATTTGATGTACTTCTTTTCTCAATCTGTGCATACACACACACACACACACACGATAACTACGCACATATATTATCATATGATTAATGAACAGATCTTGACGAGAAGACTAAAGTGATGTTGAGTATTATCGATCAGAACGATGGAGATTCGTTCGCGAGAAGAGCCGAAATGTTCTACATAAAAAGACCTGAGCTAATGGGCACGATCCCCGACTTGCCCAGATCCTATGGCTCCCTGGTTCGAAGGTACAAGCAACTTGCAAGTCCGGTTTTAAATGTAGAGAACGATTCATCATCTTCTTCTGCTGCTGCTGAAAATGGAAGGGTGTCAGAGGAGATAGCAGACACAAGGCTAAGGGTTTTGAAGCTGACGGAGGGTAAATTGTATGAGCAGGCTGAGTTGATGAGAACAAACAATGACAACAGAGAAGCCATTCTACTTTTCTGCAAACGCGTCCAAAGGCTAGTTGATCAACACACGGACTTGAATGCTTTCTTACTAAGCCCCGCCTCCACGTCGCCAATTTAACAACCCATTTCCTTTTTCATTATGTATCTACACACAAGAATGCGAGCGTCGGTGGCTTATATAAATTCCATGTCTTTATATGACTTCCATAATTTTTTATTGTACATAATATGCTAAGGTATTTATAGATTATTTATCAAAAAATATATTGATGTAAACATATAACCTTTTTCCATTGGTATTTCATATAAAAAATATTAGAATTTTGAACTTTAAAAATATAATACTTAAAATATCATGGTATTACGATAAAAGACGCATTAACTCTAGGAGCAAGAACAAATATTATTAATCGCTTGACATTATCATATTACCATCCATTTTAAGATTTTGTGAATTCTTTATAGGTCGGATTCATATATAATTTTTATAATACAAAATAATAATTTTAACATTCTAATCGTTGCAAAATAATTTCTTTTTAAATAATACCAAATAATTTGTTTGCACAAGAATAACATAATACTTTATATTTAAAAGTTTTAATTATATCAGAATAAAATATGTTTTTATTTTAATTTATGGGTACATCATCTCTATTTTTCCTTACTGCATATTTTTACTTATTATAAAATTAGTAGCCATTACCACCAAACGTTTGGATCAATTGGGTGTAGGTCATTCTCTCTTAACTAGAGGTATTATATTGTCACATCCTTACTTTTAACCTCAATTATACTCTATTAGAAGTGATTGGAACTAATTACATGATCATTTGCTTTGAAAACATCCATTTTCAAAAGATTTGCTATTGGGTACTGTTCACTGTTACTGCTCATTTGGTAATTCCAGAACATGTACCCTATTTTGAAAATTCATAATTATAGAAAAATTAAAATAATGTGGTTCCAATTTATAATGAAAGTTCTTTCATAAATCTTTGAGGAAAAAAATATGAAATTGAGGTTATCTTGTTCACACGAAATCAATTTATTGGTTAAAAATCACTGTTCATTTGGTAAAATCTGGAAGTTCCAGTTTCTTTACCTTAACTTTAAAAATTCATTTCTCTTTGGTTACTTATCCAAATAAACTGTGTTACCTATGGATTTGAAGGTCTAGACGTCCTCTTTAAGCTCATAAAATTTCATAGAAAAACTCGTTCATTTGATATATGAAATCATTGCGTTAACATCACTGCCTCTCAGCACTCGTTTTATCTCAATTCCAGATCTTACTTCCAACTTTAAAGCTCTGTATCTTAGCTACCCTCACACCAAATTTCAAACTAAAACTCGTTGAGTTACACATCAAAATCATCGTCACATCACCATGGCCGCACAACAGAGTTACAGAAACATACACCATGCATGCTAGCATATCATCCCATAGTGTCATGTGAGTCATATAACTTATTATACAAACTTAATCATCAACATTTACTCTTCCCTTGAGAGGATCCAGCACCTAAAACATAGTTGTGCATGTGGAAGGAATGAGATTTCATGGAAATCCCAATAGCAAGTTACACAAACTATAATATCATGCATGAATAATTGTATGCTTACCATGTTATCATGTGATGGGAGCAACTTCATAATGGTACATAAGCAAACTCTAACATGCATATTGTCATGACATAACTTGCAAAGAGTTGCAATCATTCATACTTTATCATAATATGATGACATAAGCTCAAGCTCAACCAAACATCATAATCAACAAGCAAATAAAACAATTAAACAAACATGAGTTATAGTTAGGTATCCTTGCTACCTCTTAGCTATCTTGGTCAAGACCTTCTTGAAGTGCTTTCCTTCCTTCACAAATGTCAAAACTTAGCCATTACAACATAATATCAAGTTACAACTCAACTTGAAACCAAATCCAAGACTAGGTTTTCACTAGCTCCCTTTCTTTCTCTACTTTATGTTTCTTACTTCTATCTTTCCAAAATAAATTCCCATGGTTCATTTCCACGTAATTTTTCATTTAGAATCCAAATATGAAATCAGAATTTCCAAGTTCAAAACACTTCAGTTGCTACAGTACCAAACCGAACTGAAGGTCTTTTTTTCCAAAAATTCACATTTTGATTCCAATGCTTCCAATACTTGTTCTCCTACTTTATCCCCACACAATTTTCCATTTTAAACTCATTGGAAGCATCAAAATCATGAAATTCCATCATATGAATAGTACCACATACAGTATCAGCAAGAACACAAAACCCTAAATCCAAACATACTTGAATTCCCAAGCTTATACCACTTGATTCTAGCTTGTCTAAGCTTGTCTAAACTATCCATAACATAAAACTCATATTTTAACCATATATGAGCAGCACTTCCAGCAGCAACCATAAGGGAAATATAGCATGAAAACCCCTTAAAACCATGAGCTAACTTGCTACAACAAAGCTCAAGATCAAGGGAGATGATTACCTTGCTTGTTACTTCACTTTGGTTGCTTCTTTCTTGGTTGAATGGAAATTTTGCAAGAGTTTCCCTATGGTTCACCATGTATGCCGAAGTGATCTGAATATGGGGGTATTTATAGAGAAATTTGGGTTGAAATGGATGGCCAAGATTAATTTGGTTACTATTTGATCTAAAGGCTCACATTTAATCTTGGATTTAACTTTTTCTAAAAAGAATAAATTTGACATCATGTGGGACAGCTCATGGGACACCTAAGAGGGTTAGGTGGCGTGCTGCCCATGTAAAGAAGGTTCTGGAAAAATTTCAGTCCAATCCGGTACCAATTGGAGCAGTTTCACAACAACCAGACTGTTTTCTGTTCTGAATTTTTTTATAATATACCAGGATATGTATTATGTCCTGGAAATCAATATCTAGGCTTCTCATACCATTGAAAATGATATACTGAATATTTATCTTCCATCCATCCCTTGGGAAATGACCAAAATACCCTTGGTGTCATTTCTTGCACTGTACTAACCCTAAGGGCAAAATTGTCATTTCACACCTCTTTATACTGCCTCAGGGTGTATATGGGCTCTAAATAATCTTTTTTATGCTATATGACACGTTTTTAGCCTGTCTAGAGTGACCAAACTGACCTCCATCCACTATTGGTACAGTATGGGCATCCAGGGGCATTTTCGTAATTTTGCACTTTTCCTGGACTGCTCTGGTCTCTGACCCACTTAACTGTCCAGTCACCTTAATAGACTCATGATGGCGCCATTTGGTCCTTATTATGGGCTTATTGCCTGTATTGCCTTTATGGCCCAATTTATAATACAACTCTCCCGATCCTATTTATTAGGTATTTTATTTTACTGTAAAATCCCGTATAGTTTCTACAGGATTCCTTTTCTGATTCTCTCAATTTTATAAATTCATATATTAAATATATGAATTTTCTATAAGGTCTTATCTGATTCTGAGATCTAAAAAATACTGTAATAATTCCTTCTGACTTCAGAAATTTATATCAATTAATGAGGACCTCAAATCAAAATTCTATGTTGCGTTAAACTGACCGGAATATTTTTGTCTATCTACTGATAAAATTTGGGTCTGATCTGATTCTGGGCATTTTTGGTCTGTTTTGGCTCAACTTTTTCATATTTATATTTAGGTCCCTTAACTTTTGAATACTTGCACTTTAGTCCTTGAACTTTTCATTAATTGCATTTAGGTCCCTTCATTAATTGCATTTAGGTCCCTCCTTTTATTTCTACTTCAACTTTTTGTCTTCAAACTTTTCAATTTGCATTTTGGTCCCTATTCTTTCCTTAGTTATTAATCCTTCCCTTTCTTTTCGCAATCTGATATAGTTTATTCCAAGAATCTTATATCCATTGCAGATAAACTGTACAGGTACATCAGGTCAGAAAATTGGGGATATGACATTTCTCTCCTCCTTAAAATAAATTTCGTCCTCAAAATTTACATTACATATACATTAAGGAAATAGTTCATGGTATATTTCTCTCATCCTTTCCTCTGCTTCTCAGGTAGCGTCACTCTCTGTTAATCCCTTCTAGACCACCTTAACTAGAGGGATCTGCTTATTTCGCAACTGCTTGACCTTTCTATCTAACATCTGTACTGGTCCAACTTCATAAGTCAGGTCATCTCGCAGTGCAATATCATCCTGCTCAATCATATGTGATGGATCTGGAACATACTTCTTTAATTGGGAAACATGGAACACATCATGAATCTTGCTGAGATGCGGAGGAAGAGCTAATTTGTAAGCCACTGATCCTACTCTTGAGAGGATCTGAAATGGCCCAATGTATCTAGGGTGCAGCTTCTTCACTTTGATCGATCGTCCGGCTCCTGTCTGTTGGATATCGTGCCTTAGGGGCCAATCATTGTCTTATGAATATTATTGATTTATGAATTTATTAATTGTGTATCATATTATTTGCATGTTTACTATGATGATCATCCTTGGATAATTCGTGATCTTATCCTAAATGTCCCTAGTCGATCATCTATAAGGGAGCACAGATGAAATAAGACCAGTATGACTTTGAAGATGTATAGAGATATAAATCAAAGTCATAGGTACATGTAAGAGTACAAGGTGTTGGACCGACCCGCTATGAGAGAACTACATGGGTAACGTCATAAGCTTCTCTCATATACAAACCATGTCAATATGCTCTTTGACCTGAGATCATCATGGATTCCTACATGACAAATGCTCAGCTTTGACCTAGTCAAAAGTCACTTTTGACCGAGTGATCATAAAGACTATGTTCGAGCTTAGTGGTATTTCATGCGGAGGAATGTGAATGGTCAAGATGGAATTTGTCCCTCACATTTGTAGAGAGATATTACTGGGCCCCTCGATGAGTGAGTTTGAGAAATATATGGCCATACTGTAATGGAAAGGTAGTTCCATTTCTATAGTCAGACTACTTAGGGATCGAGAAAGTAACGGTCAGGAATAGGATGTTGACATTATCTATGCCTCAACCATGACCAAAATATCGCGTGATAGAAGGGACATGATATGGTTGTATAAAAGGTTACATCGTTCATAGATCCTCATATGATTTGGGCAGTCGTTATGTCTTGCTAGAGACCGCTTGCGACTTGTGGGCTAGTATAACAAATGACCCACTGCCAACTTCATATGGGCCTACAGGGTCGCACACAAAATAGCCCAACACGAGCTATGATGTCCAGATTCATTGAATCTAAGACATATCCAGATTAAATGAATGATCCAGGATAGATGTATATATATTTATTTATATTTATATTCGTATATATATATAAATTCGTATATATACATTATATATAAGAGATATATGAGATTTAATTTATAAGGATAAATTAAATCTCTATCACGTTTGAATTTGAAATTCAAATTGATAGGATATCTCATATAAGAGATATTTACAAGATTTAATTTTTAAGGATAAATTAAATCTCTATCACGATTGAATTTGAAATTCAAATTGATAGGATATCTCATATAAGAGATATTTATGAGATTTAATTTATAAGGATAAATTAAATCTATATCACATTTGAATTTGAAATTCAAATTGATATGATATCTCAAATTTGATTTATGAGAATAAATCAAATACAGTTCAGTCTTAGCTTTATTTTAAATAAAATAAATAGGTGAATTAAATCTGTGGGATAGATTTAATATTATTTATTTAATTAGTTTCTTATCAAATTATACAATATATGATATTGTATTAATTTCGGAATTAATATAAGATTAACTCCTAAAATCTAATTCGGTAGAAGAAAACACAGAGCATCCTATATATCTAATATTAGGAGCTACGTTTTGCATAGAGATATACATAGAACACAGAAAGGCTGAAGGGGACTGAGCAAAGGGTTTGCGGATAAGAAACTGTCGAAATAGAGACGGAGAGGATGAACTCTTGAGAAAGCTCTAGAGGGACAAGAGACGCTAGCACGTCGTTCGTGTGGATACCAGTAGAGGAAGCCGACTTGAGTCATTGACTTCTTGCAATTGGAAAGGGAGCACGAGCCGCGGAAAGAAGCTGTGAACGTCGTGACCAAAAGCTGTGGAAGTCGCTGAGGCACACTAAGGGTAATGCTTCTTCCTACTTGATTTAAACACATATGGTAGATAGTGGCAAGGAATGGAAAAATTTTTAAATTATTTTTCGCTGCGTGTCTTCCAATCCCTTTCACTGTCATTGGAGTTAACTTAAGGAATACATGCTCTCATTCTTCAAACTCCAACGGCTTCCTTCTAACATCAGCATAACTCTTCTGTCTACTTTGAGCCGTTAATAGTCTTTTTTTGATCTTATCAATCTGTACTGCTGTCTGGTCTACTATATCAGGACCAAACATCCTCCTTTCGCTCAACTCCACCCAGCATAAGGGAGATCTACACTTTCGTCCATATAGCGCTTCAAATGGAGCCATCTGAATGCTAACCTGATAACTATTGTTATAGGCAAATTCTATCAACGGCAGATGGACATCCCAACTCCCTTTGAAATCCAAGACACAAGCTCTCAACATATCCTCGAGCGTCTGGATCGTTCTCTCAAATTGACCATCTGTCTGAGGATGGTAGGCTGTACTAAATCTGAGAGTAGTGTCCATTTCTTTATGTAGAGCACGCCAAAAGTTTGATGTCAACCGAGGATCTCTGTCAGAAACGATACTCTAGGAATACCATGTAGTCTAATAATCTCTTTTTCATAGAGTTTTGCCAGCTTCTCCAGAGAATCCTTTTTATTGATTGCCAGGAAATGAGCCGACTTCGTTAATCAGTCAATTACCACCCATATAGCATCATGCTTAGTAGGAGTTATGGGCAGTCTTTCAACAAAATCCATAGCAATGCTGTCCCATTTTCACTCGGGTATCTCTAGTGGTTGTAATTTCCCTACTGGCTTTTGATGCTCAACTTTCACCTTTTGACATGTCAAACATTTGGACAGATAATTTACAATATCTTTCTTCAATCCAGGCCACCAAAATAAACTATTAACATCATGATACATCTTGGTCATACCTGGATGTACTGTATACTTGTTTTTATGTGCCTCCTCTAGTATCTTTTCTCTCAATCCCATTACATTGGGAATATGTGGTCGTCCCCTAAATCGTAGTAATCCATCTTGGGACACATCAAAGTTTTTAGTTTACCCTCTTTCCAGCTCACCTTTGAGAATCTCAGCGAGCCTATCCTGCTCCTGAGCCTCTTTTATCTCATCCTCAATGAAAGCTTTAATCTGCGTTCCTCCAAAAGAACTTTCTGATGTCTATATTTGATACAGAGGACTCCAATCTCGTACATCTTTTATCAGTTCTAGCTCTTTGATCATAAGACTAGCAACCTATACCACCTTTCTGCTCAAGGCATCGGCCACTACATTAGCTTTTCCTGGATGGAATTTGATCTGGAAATCATGATCCTTCAGAAATTCCATCCATCTCTGTTACCTCATGTTTAATTCTTTCTGATCTTATAGGTACTTCAGGCTTTTATGATCACAGTACAGTTCTATGGTAGTGTTGGAAATTGTGCCCTAGGGGCCAATCATTGTCTTATGAACATTGTTGATTTATGAATTTATTAATTATGTTATCATATTATTTGCATGTTTACTGTGATGACCATCCTTGGATAACTCATGATCTTATTTTAAATGTCCCTGGTCGGTCATCTATACGGGAGCAGAGATGAAATAAGACCAGTATGACTTTAAAGATGTATAGAGATATAAATCAAAGTCATAGGCACATATAAGAGTACAAGGTGTTGGACCGACCCGCTATGAGAGAGCTGCATGGGTTAAGTCATAAGCTTCTCTCATATACAAACCATGTCACTATGCCCTTTGACCTGAGATCATCATGGATTCCTACATGACAAACGCTCAGCTTTGACCTAGTCAAAAGTCACCTTTGACCGAGTGATCATAAAGACTATGTTCGGGATTAGTGGTTTTCCGTGTGAAGGAATGTGAATGGTCAATATGGAATTTGTCTCTCACATTCATAGAGAGATATTACTGGGCCCCTCGATGAGTGAGTCTGAGAAATGTATAGCCATACTGTAATGGAAAGGTAGTTCCATTTCTATAGTCAGACTACTCAGAGATCGAGAAAGTAACGGTCAGGAATAGAAGGATGACATTCTCTATGCCTCATCCATGACCAAAATATCGTGTGACAAAAGGGGCATGATATGGTTGTATAAAAGGTTACATCGTTAATAGATCCTCATATGATTTGGGTAGTCGTGATGACTTGCTAGAAACCGCTTGTGACTTGTGAGTCAGTATAGTACATGGCCCACTGCCAACTTCATATGGGCCTACAGGGTCGCACACAAAATAGCCCAACACGAGCTATGATGTCCAGATTCATTGAATCTAAGACATGTCCAGATTCAATGAATGATCCAGGATAGATGTATATATATTTATTTATATTTATATTCGTATATATATATAAATTCGTATATATGTCCAGATTGTAACATCCTTACTTTTATACGTCTTAGGGACCATTCAGTAGCATGTAGAACCACTTACAAGACCTTGGAAGTCCGTTAGCCAAATCTGGAATTTTACTCTTTCTTGGGTTACTGTTCATATGGTATTCAAGATTATGTAACAAACTTTGAAAAATCATAATTAATTCTAGAAAACTCGAAATGAAGTGGTTCAAAAATATACATGAAGATAACATCTTGAAATTTAAGGGAAAAATAATTTCCAGACCAAATGATTAGCCAATTGATACAGTTTATTCATTGAAGTTTACTGTTCATTTGGTCAAAAACTCTGGAAACAGATTTTGGTCCCTTAATTTGGAAATTCATTTCTCTTGATATACACATCCAAATGAAACGTTATACCTATGAACTTAAAGCTCTAGATGTGTACTACATGATCATAAAATTTCATGAAATAATTCCTTCATTTGCTAGGTCAAACTGAAGCCACAACAAAACTGCTTCAGGACCTAGTTTTTTACCATTTCAGTTTCCTTTCTTTCGCTTTCCATAATTGTTCCATCATACATAAATCATCTCTTTTTCCTTTTCTGAATTTATATACATCATGGGGTTATACAATAATTGTTTCATACAATCTCATCACATAAATAGATACTTTACATGGCTTTGACATACATGGAAAGTGCATAGCATATGCTAACATCTTAAATACTTCACTTTTCTTCTTCCATGCTTTAACTCTTCTGCATGCATACATTATCCATCATGCTTGACCTAAATTGGTTGGTTATGGGAGAGTGAGATTCTAGGGAATCTCAGTAGCAATCATTACCACTTAAATATGCAAGATGGATGCTAATGCATGACATGTAATTTCATTAACTTTCTTTGATTAGTGACATGCCATCATGCTATATACTTTTACATAAAGTGCATGGCCATGGAAACATGTTATTCACAATACATTCAACATCATTTATCATGTCACAGCATCATTCAAATAACATATACATGTAAACACATAAGCATACCACATCAAGCACATAAAGAGGTAAGTTCACTACCTTGCACTTAAGCTTTTCTCTTGACCTTTAGCCCTTGCTCCCTAGCTTTCCAACCATGAAGCCTTTATGTCCATCACTTCCCAACATCTTCTTGGATGTTTCATGGTCCTAAACACATTCATATTCATCACATAACTCATTAGGACTCATGAACTCCAACCATGTTCAAGACTAACTTTGTTACACTCTTTATTGTCATAACTTTCTCTAATTTTCACTAATTCACTTGGCTCTTGAACCAATTGATGTCTTGACTTTACCCTACACAATTTCATCTTTTGAATCCATTTATGAGCTTAGAATCATGAAATTCCAGCTCCTTCATGGCCTGCTGTACAGAACTGAACATAAGCATACAATTCTTTCAAAAATTCTCATTTTGATTCTAATGCTTCCTATACTTGTTTCTCCACTTTACCCACACAACTTTTCATTTGAAAACCATTGGAACCATCAAAATCATGAAATTCCAATCACTGTTCATGTGAGTGAACAGTAACTGTAAGGAATCTCAAAGACTACAACCTTGAGATTTTAATGTTTCCAAGGTTCAAAACCTTTCCAATCCTACACAAAATCATCATACAAACTCAATGGAAGTATTAAATCATTGAAATTCAATTTCCTTCCCTCATGAACAGTGCATACCAAACAGGGCACACCATGGCAAAGTCAAGAATATCAATTTGATTCAACAACCAACCACTTAACTAGCTTGTTTAAGCTTCAATCATATGGTTCTAACTTTAATTTTCTCTTTCCCCTTTCCTTTAAGGTCTTTGGGCAGCACATCCCCTTAGAGAAAAATCAACTTTTCTCCCATCAAAACTCTAAGTTCAAGCTCCCAGATCAAAGGAAAATAAGCTAGGAGAGATTGCTTACCTTTAATCTCTAGCTTGCTTGAACTTTGGAACCTTGAATCTTCTTTGTCTTGGCTTGAGTTTTCATTTTGCAAGAGTTTCCCCAAGGGTCCATGAAGCCACGATTTGCTACAGAATGGAGGGGTATTTATAGGCAAAATCCAAGAAAAATCAATGGCCAAGATTGATTTGGTTACTATTTGATCTAAAGGCTCACATTTAATCTTGGATTTTACTTTTTCATAAAAGAATAATTATGACATCATGTGGGCCAGATCAATGGATGCCTCAAGGGGTTATGTGGCGTGCTCACCATGCCAGGAAGCTTCTGGAAAAATTCCAGTCTAATCCGGTACAAATCGGAGCAGTTTCACAACAACCGGACTGTTTTCTGTTCTTAATTTTTCTATAATATACCAGGATATGTATTTTGTCCTAAAAATCAATGTATAGGATTATCATGCCTTTGACATGGTTATACTGAGTATTTATCTGCCATAGATTCCTTGAGAATTGACCAAAATACCCTTGGTGTCCTTTCTTACACTATATTGACCCTAAGGGCATAATCGTCATTTTACCCTCTTTATACTGCCTCAGGGTGTATCTGGGCTCAACTAATCATATTTATACCATGTACCACATTTTTATCCTATCCCAGGTGACCAAAATGCCCTTCATCCATCTCTGATACAATCCGGGCATCCAGGGGCATTTTCGTAATTTCGCACTTTTTCTGGACACTAGCCCCTTCTACTGATGGACTGGTACCCTGGGTTTTGGGCCCTTCTTGGCATCATCATGGGCCTATATATGAGGTCATCTAGTCTCATTTCATCTAGGCTCACATACCGATAAGTTCCATTATCGGATCACGGGTGTTATCAAACTCCCATCAAAATTCATTAATATGTAAATAACTTTTTATACAGAACTTCTTCCAGAGTTCTGTCAGATTCATAACATCTGACACTGTAGGGCACACTTTCCTGTAATTCCCCCACTTATATCTGATGTCCATAGAATCTGATAAAAATTCAGATAACTTTTAGACTATCAGAAATTTTCTGCTGTCTAGAGCCCTAATAAAATTTATGTATTATGCCAGATTACCCAGCATGACTTTCTCTATTTACTGATGGAATATGGGACTGAAATAATTACAGGCAGTTCTAAGCCTTTTCTGGCTGAACTTTTCCATAATTACATTTATGTCCCTGACTTTTTGCTTAATTACATTTAGGTCCTTAAACTTTTGGAAATTACCACTTTTGACCCAACATTTATTTCTACTTTAACTTTTGGCCTTTAACCTTTTCCAATTTGCGTTTAGGTCCTTCTCTTTCTTTAAGACTTATCCAACCTTTATTATTTCGTGTGATCTTCATCATAATCCTTTCTAAGCCTCTTTCCATTATCAGTACTATACAGATAGGGAAAATTTAGGATATGACACAGATTCAATGAATGATCCAGGGTGGATGTATATATTTATTTATATTTATATTCGTATATATATAAATTCGTATATATACATTATATATAAGAGATATTTATAAGATTTAATTTATAAGGATAAATTAAATCTCTATCACGTTTGAATTTGAAATTCAAATTGGTATGATATCTCATATAAGAGATATTTACAAGATTTAATTTATAAGGATAAAATTAAATCTCCATCACGTTTAAATTTGAAATTAAAATTGATATGATATCTCAAATTTGATTTATGAGAATAAATCAAATGTAATTTCGTCTTATCTTTATTTTAAATGAAATAAATGGGTGAATTAAATATGTGGGACGGATTTAATACAAACACTATTTATTTAATTAGTTTCTTATCAAATTATACAATATATGATATTGTATTAATTTCAGAATTAATATAAGATTAATTCCAAAAATTCAAGTCTGTGGTAACACGCATAGCATCCTATATATCTGATATTTAGGAGCTACAGTTGGGATAGAAAAAAAAAAGCATGAACGGGAATCCGTAAAAGGTTTACAGATAAGAAACTGTCAAAATAGAGATGGAGAGGACGAATTCTTGAGTAAGCCCTAGAGGGACAGGAGGCGCTAGCATGTCATTCATGGTTGGAATGCTGTTCGTGTGGATACTAGTAGAGGAAGCTGACCTGAGTCATCGACTTCTTGCGATCGAAAAGAGATCACGAGCCGTGGAGAGAAGCTGTGGACGTCGCAACCAGAAGCTGAGAAAGTCGCGACTGAATACTGAGGGTAATACTTCTTTCCACTTGACTTAAACACATACGATTGATCCTGGCAGGGAATGGAAAAATTTTTAAGTTAATTTCTGCTGCGTGTCTTCCAATTCCTTACAGTGGTATCAGATCCATGTCATTTTGTGTTTAAGTTAGGCTTGATTGTTGATTCATATGATATGTGTTAGTCGTAGCTGATCATATGATAACATCCATTTTATGTATGACGTATAAGGAATCTGAAAGGGAATTGAAATTGTTGGTGCATGCGTTTTGATTTGATCAATTAATATTGGTGGGGTCTACGAAAAACGAATTCAGGACCGTCGACCGCTAACCGGCTAGCAGGACTGCCGTGGCTACCTGTTCGTAGCGCAACATAACCATAACATATTCTATTTTGTGAATATTTTAGTTTTGAAATATTAATTGCCCTTTAATTAAATCTGAATATTGATTCTTGAATGTTTAGGTATGGTGAACAATATGGCTCTAGATTGCAAGTGTTGTAATTTTTAAATACGGCCTGCGTGTCGTTCCTTCCTCTATATACTCTTAATGTACCTTCTCTTCTCATCTCACTCCCCTCGAATGTTAAAAGAGGTTTCTATATGCAATTTTCCTTTTCTTACTAGAGAGCTCCTCTCATTGGCTTGAGTTGACTTAGGATAGGTGAGTTATATTGTATCACGTTTAAATTATGCATCTTATGATTATATTAGCACATGCATATTACTTGTATGAGATACAAACTGAGAAATATGCATTCTTATAAACCAGATAGTTAAATTAAGCACTCTAAAAGAAATCTTAAGTCATAATGCCGTCAATTTATGAACACTTGTCCAAACCTCGATCGCTCAATTGTGGACTCTGCCAAAGTGGGTGTATTTGAGTTATCTTGGGGAGATAAGCAAGAGTAATGGTGCTACTCTCACATGTTTATTATTGTTTGACTTAATTGAGATTAACAAAATGGTTTTGGGTCTCAAGGCATTAGATGGGATTAAAAACATGCCAGATCATATGATGATAGAATCCCATGATCATCTAAGAGTTACATTTGATGTAATTGGTAAAGGTGTTACCTATCTAAATAACTTAATTTAAGCGTCCTGCCACAGCGGACTTAAGTTTGAGCCAAATATGGATCTTAGCCCACTAACTATTGCATTAAGGGTTATTTATTTAGTGGGAGATTGCTAATTCAATTGCATATTTTAATTGTAGAATCATGATGACTAGTAATACTGCTACATTATCGCTGTGATCTATCCTTGAGAAGGACAAACTCAATGGGACAAACTTTCTTGACTGGTTTAGGAACTTGAGAATTGTTCTCAAGCAGGAAAGAAAGGCACATGCCCAAGATCAACCCATTCCTGAGGAGCCAGCAGCCAATACTCCTAGAGCTCAGAGAGATGCTTACACGAAGCATAAGGAAGACTCTGTCGATGTGGGATGCTTGATGCTAGCCACTATGGTTCCAGAGCTCCAAAGAGATCTGGAACACATGGAGGCTTATGAGATGATTATGCATCGTAAGGAAATGTTCCAGCAACAGGCAAGGCAAGAGAGGTATGAGACCACTAAGGCCTTACATTCCTGCAAGATGGCTGAAGGTGCATCAGTCAGTACTCATGTCTTAAAGATGAAAGGGTACATTGATCACCTTGAGAGGCTTGGATTTCCCATGAGCCAGGAGTTAGCTGCGAATTTGGTCTTGAACTCACTCTCGGAAAGTTATGACCAGTTTGTCATGAACTACAACATGAACAACATGGAGAAATCTATTTCTGAACTGCATGGGATGCTTAAAACTACTGAGCCGAGTCTTAAGAAGAAGCCCAATACTGTTTTGATGGTTCAGAAAGGAAAGGGTATGAAAAAGAAGGCAAAGGCAAGGGGAAGGGTCATGGCTCATTAGGTAAGACCAAAGAGTCAGGCAAGCCCGAAACTAAGCCTACACCAAAGAAGGCAAAGCCTCCGAAGGAAGGAGTCTACTTCTTCTGCAATGAACCTGGTTATTGGAAGATGAATTATAAACTCTACCTCGAAGATCTAAAAAAGAACAAGAAGGATAGCGGGGCTATCGCTTCAGGTATTTATGTTATAGACATTCATCTTTCTACTTCCACCACATGGGTATTAGATACTGCATGTGGTTCTCACATTTGTACAAATGTGTAGGGACTAAAGGATAGTAGGAAGCTGAAAAAGGGCGAAGTTGACCTACGAGTTGGAAACCGAGCAAGGGTTGTTGTGTTAGCTATAGGCACTTATGAATTAGTTCTGCCCACTGGGCTTGTGTTAGTTTTGAACAATTGCTATTATGTTCTTGCTTTAAGTAGTAACATAGTTTCACTTTCTTATTTGGATAAGGAAGGTTTCACTTCCATTGCTGAGAATAGTAGATGTTCTATTTATCATAATGATATTTTCTATGCTCATGGTGATTTGCATGTTGATCATTACATATTAAATTTAGAACAACCCAATCATGGAAATATCTATAACATAACTGCCAAAAGGGTCAAACCAAACAATTTGAATCCGACATACCTCTGGCACTGTCGTCTAGGCCACATAAATGAGAAACGCATTTCCAAACTCTATCAAGACGGATTTCTCAACTCATTTGATTTTGAATCATATGACACTTGCGAGTCTTGTTTGTGAGGAAAGATGACAAAGTCACATTTCACTAGGCACAGTGAGAGGGCCACTGATTTATTGGGCCTCATACATACAGATGTGTGTGGACTAATGAACACAAATACCAGAGGAGGTTATTCGTACTTCATAATATTCATAGATGATTTTACCAGATATGGGTACATCTATCTGATAAAGCATAAATCAGAATCTTTTGAAATGTTCTGAATATTTCAAAATGAAGTACAAAACCAGCTTGGCAAAACAATTAAAGCCCTTCGATCTGATCAGGGTGGTGAATATTTAAGCCAACAGTTCATGAATCATCTTAGGAGTTATGGGATAGTCTCACAATTGGCTCCTCCAGGGATACCACAATGGAATGGCATTTCTAAACGGAGGAATCGAACACTATTAGATATGGTTCGATCTATGATGAGTCAAATAGATCTTCCACCCTCCTTTTGGGGCCATGCCCTAGAGACAGCTGCGTTCACACTTAATCGTATTCTATCTAAGGCAATTGAAAAGACTCTGTATGAGATATGGACTGGGAGGACACCTAATTTGTCTTTCCTCAAGATTTGGGGATGCGAGGTCTATGTTAAGCAACAAGCCTCAGACAAATTAGCGCCCAAATCCTCAAAGTACCTTTTTGTGGGATATCCTAAGGAAACTAAGGGATACTATGTCTACAACCCTGCTGATAACAAAGTGTTTGTTGTCAAAAATGGTATCTTTCTCGAACGAGAATTTATCTCTAAAAGAACCAGTGGGAGAAAGGTACACTTCGAAGAAGTTCGAGAGCCACAAGACACAACAAAACTGCAGATGGAAAATAAAGAAGACTCACAACAAGTTGTTGAGACTCCTCAAGTCACGCAAGGTCCACAAAAATCTAATAGGACACGACTTTAGCCTCAGAGATATGGATTTCTGATTTTTGACAGTCATGATGTGTTTCTCATTGAGCATAATGAGTCGACTACCTATCGAGAAGCTATAGTGGGACCAAACTCTGAAAAATGGCTTAATGCCATGAAGTCTGAGATGCAATCCATGTATGACAATCAGGTTTGGACCTTAGTCGACCCACCTGAAGGTGTAAAAACTGTCGGGTGCAAGTGAGTTTTTAAGGAGAAAGCTGACATGGATGGCAATGTAAATGTCTTCAAGGCACGACTGGTTGCAAAAGGATTTACTCAAACTCATAGTGTGGACTATGATGATACCTTTTCCCCAATTGCAATGGCCAAATCAATCAGAATCATCTTTGCCATAGCAGCTTATTATGACTATGAAATATGTCAGATGGACGTCAAGACAGCCTTCCTTAATGGAAAGCTCCTTGAGGATGTTTACATGACACAACCTGAAGGGTTTGTGCCTTCTAAGGACTCTGGTAAAGTGTGCAAGCTTTAAAGGTCCATTTATGGACTGAAGCAAGCCTCTCGGAGTTGGAATCATCGTTTTGATGAAGTAGTCAAAGAGTTTGGATTTCTTCAAAACATTGATGAACCTTGTGTGTACAACAAGGTTAGTGGGAGCACAGTTGTATTTTTGGTACTCTATGTTGATGACATCCTACTTATTGGAAATGACATTCTTACCTTGCAGATTGTCAAGTCTTAGTTAGGAAAGTCTTTCTCGATGAAAGACTTGGGTGAAGCCACCTACATCCTAGGAATCAGGATCTATAGAGATAAATCTAAAAGACTTCTAGGACTCAGTCAGAGCACACACATAGACAAAATATTGCATAGGTTCAGTATGCACGAATCAAAGAGGGGTTTCATACCCATGTCTCATGGTATTTACCTCAGCAAAGATTTGTGTCCTAGTACATCTGATCAGCTAGGTCGAATGAGTAAAGTTCTATATGCCTCAGCCATAGGATCGATCATGTACGCCATGTTATGTACTCGACCAGATGTCTTGTTTGCCTTAAGCATGACTAGCAGATATCAACAGGACCCTGGTGAGGGCCATTGGACTGCTATCAAGAATATCCTTAAGTACTTAAGAAGGACTAAGGACTTATTTTTGGTCTATGGTGGATTAGATGACGAACTCTGTGTAACTGGTTACACAGATGTGAGTTTCCAAACTGACTAGGACGACCAAAAATCACAGTCTAGATATATATTCCTCCTCAATAATAGAGGAGTAAGCTGGAAGAGCTCTAAGCAGGGCACTGTAGCATATTCTGCAATGAAAGATGAGTATATAGCAACATCTGATGCGGCTAAGGAAGTCATTTGGATCAAAAAGTTCATCACGGAACTAGGGGTGATACCTACCATCTCAGATACAATAACTTTGCTCTGTGACAATAGTGGTGCCATTGCACAGGCCAAAGAGCCTAGGTCACATCAAAGGACTAAGCATATACTCAGGCAATTCATCAGAGAAATCAATGATAGAGGTGATATAAAAATATGCAAAGTAGCAGGAGAAGATAATGTTGCTGATCCTCTAACAAAGCCGCTTGTGCAGGCAAAGCATGAGCATCATGTTAGGTCAATGGGAATTAGTCAAATTAATGATGTACCTAGTGCAGTGGGAGGTTGTTGGAAATTGTGCCCTAGGGGCCAATCATTGTCTTATGAACATTGTTGATTTATGAATTTATTAATTGTGTTATCATATTATTTGCATGTTTACTGTGATGACCATCCTTGGATAACTCATGATCTTATCCTAAATGTCCCTGGCCGGTCATCTATGCAGGAGCAGAGATGAAATAAGACCAGTATGACTTTAAAGATATATAGAGATATAAATCAAAGTCATAGGCACATGTAAGAGTACAAGGTGTTGGACCGACCCGCTATGAGAGAGCTGCATGGGTTAAGTCATAAGCTTCTCTCATATACAAACCATGTCACTATGTCCTTTGACCTGAGATCATCATGGATTCCTACATGACAAACGCTCAGCTTTGACCTAGTCAAAAGTCACTTTTGACTGAGTGAGCATAAAGACTATGTTCGGGCTTAGTGGTTTTCTGTGCGGAGGAATGTGAATGGTCAAGATGGAATTTGTCCCTCACATTTGTAGAGAGATATTACTGGGCCCCTCGATGAGTGAGTCTGAGAAATGTCTAGCCATACTGTAATGGAAAGGTAGTTCCATTTCTATAGTCAGACTACTCAGAGATCGAGAAAATAACGGTCAGGAATAGGAGGATGACATTCTCCATGCCTCATCCATGACCAAAATATCGCGTGACAAAAGGGACATGATATGATTGTATAAAAGGTTACATCGTTCATCGATCCTTATATGATTTGGGTAGTCGTGATGTCTTGCTAGAGACCGCTTGTGAATTGTGAGTCAGTGTAGTAAATGGCCCACTGCCAACTTCATATGGGCCTACAGGATCGCACACAAAATAGCCCAACACGAGCTATGATATCCAGATTCATTGAATCTAAGACATGTCCAGATTCAATTAATGATCCAGGGTGGATGTATATATTTATTTATATTTATATTCGTATATATATAAATTCATATATATACATTATATATAAGAGATATTTACAAGATTTAATTTATAAGGATAAATTAAATCTTTATCACGTTTGAATTTGAAATTCAAATTGGTATGATATCTCATATAAGAGATATTTACAAGATTTAATTTATAAGGATAAAATTAAATCTATATCACGTTTGAATTTGAAATTAAAATTGATATGATACTCAAATTTGATTTATGAGAATAAATCAAATGTAATTCCGTCTTATCTTTATTTTAAATTAAATAAATGGGTGAATTAAATATGTGGGACGGATTTAATACAAACACTATTTATTTAATTAGTTTCTTATCAAATTATACAATATATGATATTGTATTAATTTCAGAATTAATATAAGATTAATTCCAAAAATCCAAGTCAATGGTAACACGCATAGCATCCTATATATTTGATATTTAGGAGCTACGGTTGGGACATAAAAAAAAGCATGAACGGGAATCCGCAAAAGGTTTGCAGATAAGAAACTGCCCAAATAGAGATGGAGAGGATGAATTCTTGAGTAAGCCCTGGAGGGACAGGAGGCGCTAGCACGTCGTTCATGGTTGGAATGCTGTTCGTGTGGATACTAGTAGAGGAAGCCAACCTGAGTCATCGACTTCTTGCGATTGAAAAGAGATCACGAGCCACGGAGAGAAGCTGTGGACGTCGCAACCAGAAGCTGAGAAAGTCGCGACTGAATACTGAGGGTAATACTTCTTTCCACTTGACTTAAACACATACAATAGATCCTGGCAGGGAATGGAAAATTTGTTAAGTTAATTTTTGCTGCGTGTCTTCCAATTCCTTACAGGTAGCTCCATACAAGTAGTGCCTCCATATCTTGAGAGCATAAACTACCGTTGCAAGCTCCAGATCATGAGTGGGATAATTCTTTTCATGTGGCTTTAACTGCCGAGAAGTATAGGCTACCACTTGTCCCTGCTGCATCAACACATATTCCAACCCCTGCTTGCTAGCACCATTGTAGACTACATAAGTCTGAGTTGGGTCTAGAATAATCAGCACAGGAGTCGTGGTTAATCTCTGCTTTAGTTCATGAAAACTGGCCTCACACTTCTCATCCCACTTGAACTGCTGATTCTTTTTGGTCAGCTTCATTAACGGTAGAGTAATTCGAGAAAAGTCCTTAATAAATCTTCTATAATACCCTGCTAAGCCCCTAAAACTTCTTATCTCTGTCACTGTCCTTGGTTGTTCTCAGCTTAGCACTGCTTCAACTTTGCTAGGATCTACAGCTACCCCTTCGTGGGATATGACATGACTGAGAAATTTAACTTTTTGCAGCCAAAACTCATATTTGCTAAGCTTAGCATAGAGTTGTAATAATCCTCAAATGCTCTTCATGCTCTACAACAGATTTGGAGTACACTAAGATATCATCAATGAAGACTACCACAAACTGATCTAGATAAGGCCTAAAGATTCTGTTCATGTAATCCATGAAAATTGCAGGCGTATTCGTCAGACCAAAGGGCATTACCAGAAATTCAAAATGACCATATTGAGTCCTAAACGCAGTCTTTGGAATATCATCTGCTTTGATTCTGAGTTGGTCGTAACCTGATCTTAGATAAATTTTAGAGAATAAGCTTGTTCCAACCAACTGGTCTAGCAAATCATCAATTTGGGGAAGAGGGTACTTATTCTTAACAGTAATCTTATTCAACTCCCGATAGTCAATGCACAATCTGAGACTGCCATCCTTCTTCTTGATGAATAACACTGGAGCACCCCACAGAGAAACACTGGGTCGATCTTGAACAAGTGTCCATTGGCTTGGAAAATCTTCCTAGTAACCTCATCAAGTATTTTTACCAACCAAAAAGCATACACATTAGTAATAATGTAGGGTTTATCCCATGTACTCTTGAATTTCCCTGGTTTGAACTTGTATCAAGCTTGGAACTATAGGACTTTGTCACTAACATTGAATTTGTTCCTTAGAATGCTTTTTTCATAAAAGAGCTTGGTCTTTTGCTTGTAAATATCAGAGTTATTGTATGCATCCAATCTCATTTCCTCAAGCTCTTGGATTTGAAATCCTCTATAATTTAGCGTTATCCAAGTCCATCACTACTACAGAAAAGGCTTTCTAAACCAGTTTAAAATGGTATTCTACACTGAATAATGATCCGCTTTAGAAACGAGTTGTTTAGAAAGTTTACACATTTTAAATTGGGCGGTACACTGGGGTTGACGAAAATTTTTTCTAAACCAGTTTAAAAATAAGGTGCAGAAGGCTCATTTTTCTAGACATTTAAACTGGTTCCTTTTGATATCAGGTATAGAATTTACTAATATCTATACCTAGTATAAGGATGTCACATCCTTACTTTTAACCTCAATTATACTCCATTAGAAGTGATTGGAACCAATTACATGATCATTTGCTTTGAAAATATCCATTTCCAAAAGATTTGCTTTCGGGTACTGTTCACTGTTACTGTTCATTTGGTAATTCCAGAATATGTACTATACTTTGAAAATTCATAATTAATTGTACAAAAATCAAAATAATATGGTTCCAATTTCTAATGAAATCTATTTCACATATATTTGAGGGACAAATATGAAACTGAGGTTTTCTTGTCCCAATGAAATCAGTTTAATCGTTGAAAATCACTGTTCATTTGATAAAATCTGGAAGTTCCAGTTTCTTTGCTTTAACTTTAAAAATTTGTTTCTCTTTGGTTACTTGTCCAAATGAAATGTGTTACATATGGAATTAAATCTCTAGACTTCCTCTTTAAGATCACCAAATTTCATAGAAAAATTCGTTCATTTGATGTATGAAATCATTGCATGAATGTCACTGCCTCTCAACACTCATTTTATCTCAATTCCAGATCTTACTTCCAACTTTGGAAAATCATAAAAATTCGGATACTTATCCAATTAAGGAGTTCTTGGTGTCAATTTAAAGATATGTATCTTAGATAACCTCACACCAAATTTCAGACTAAAACTCGTTGGTTTATATATCAAAATCAGTGTCACATCACCATGGCCTCACAATAGAGTTACAGAAACATACACCATGCATGCTAGCATATCATCCCATATTGTCAAGTAAGTCATATAACTTGTTATACAAACTTAATCATCAACAATTACTCTCTTCCCTTGAGATGATCCAGCACCTAAAACATAGTTATGCATGTGGAAGGAATGAGATTTCATGGAAATCCCAATAGCCAGTTACACAAACTACAATATCATGCATGAATAATTGTATGCTTAACATGTTATCATGTTATGGGAGCTACTTCATAATGGTACATAAGCAAACTCTAACATGCATATTGTCATGACATAATTTGCAAGGAGTTGCAATCATTCATACTTCATCATAACATGATGACATAAGCTCAAGCTCAACCAAACACCATAATTAACAAGCAAGCAAAACAATTAAACAAACATGAGTTATAGTTAGGTATCCTTGCTACCTCTTAGCTATCTTGGTCAAGACCTTCTTGAAGTGCTTTCCTTCCTTCACAAATTTCAAAACCTAGCCATTACAACATAATATCAAGTTACAACTCAACTTGAAACCAAATCCAAGACTAGGTTTTCACTAGCTCCCTTTCTTTCTCTAATTTATGTTTCCTACTTCCACCTTTCCAAAATAAATTCTCATGGTTCATTTCCACATAATTTTTCATGTAGAATCCAAATATGAAATCAGAATTTCCAAAATCAAAACATACCAATTGCTACAGTGCCAAACCGAAATGCATGCTCTTGTTTTCCAAAAATTCTCATTTTGATTCCAATGCTTCCAATACTTGTTCTCCTACTTTATCCCCACACAACTTTCCATTTTAAACTCATTGGAAGCATCAAAATCATGAAATTCCATCATATGAACAGTACCACATACAGTACCAGCAAGAACACAAAACCCTAAATCCAAACATACTTGAATTCACAAGCTTATACCACTTGATTCTAGCTTGTTTAAGCTTGTCTAAACTATCCATAACATAAAACTCATATTTTAACCACATATGAGCAGCACTTCCAGCAGCAACCATAAGGGAAATATAGCATGAAAACCCCTTAAAACCATGAGCTAACTTGCTAGAACAAAGCTCAAGATCAAGGGAGATGATTACCTTGCTTGTTACTTCACTTTGGTTGCTTCTTTCTTGGTTGAATGGAAATTTTGCAAGAGTTTCCCTATGGTTCACCATGCATGCCGAAGTGTTCTGAATAGGGGGTATTTATAGAGAAATTTGGGTTGAAATGGATGGCCAAGATTGATTTGGTTACTATTTAATCATGGATTTTACTTTTTCTAAAAAGAATAATTATTACATCATGTGGGACAGCTCATGGGACACCTAAGAGGGTTAGGTGGCGTGCTGCCCATGCAAAGAACCTTCTGGAGAAATTCCAGTCCAATCCGGTACCGATCAGTGCAGTTTCACAACAACCGGACTGTGTTCTGTTCCTAATTTTTTTATAATATACCAGGATATGTATTCTATCCTAGAAATTAATGTCTAGGCTTCTCATATCATTGAAAATATTATACTGAGTATTTATCTGCCATCCATCCCTTGGGAAATGACCAAAATACCCTTGGTATCCTTTCCTGCACTGTACTAACCGTAAGGGCAAAATCATCATTTCACCCCTCTTTATACTAGCTCATGGTGTATATGGGCTCTAAATAATCCTCTTTATTCTATATGACACGTTTTTAGCCTGTCTAAAGTGACCAAAATGAGCTCTATCCACTACTGGTACAGTATGGGCATCCATGGGCATTTTCGTAATTTTACACTTTTCCTGGACTGCTATGGTCTCTGCCCACATAACTGTCCAGTCACCTTAATGGGCTTATGATGGCACCATTTGGGCCTTATTATGGGCTTATTGCCTGTATTTCCTTTATGGCCCAATTCACGTTACAACTCTCCCGATCCTATTTATCGGGTATTTTATTTCACTGAAAAATCTCGTATGGTTTCTACAGGATTTCTTTTCTGACTCTCTCAATTTTATAAATTCATATATTAAATATATGAATTTTCTATAAGGTCTCATCTGATTATGAGATCTGAAAAATACTATAATAATTCCTTCCGACTTTAGAAATTTATATCAATTAATCGGGACCTCAAATCAAAATTCTGTGTTGCGTTAAACTAACCGGAATATTTTTGTCTATCTACTGGTAAAATTTGGGTCTGATCTGATTCCGGGCATTTTTGGCCTGTTTTGGCTCAACTTTTCCATATTTACATTTAGATCCCTTAACTTTTGAATAATTACACTTTTGTCCCTGAACTTTTCATTAATTGTATTTAGGTCCCTCCTTTTTCTTCTACTTTCACTTTTCACCTTCAAACTTTTAAATTTTCATTTTGGTCCCTATTCTTTCCTTAGTTATTAATCCTTCCCTTTCCTTTCACAATCTGATACAGTTTATTCCAAGAATCTTATATCCATTGCAGATAAACTGTACAGGTACATCAGGTCAAAAAATTGGGGATATGACAAAGGACATACTGTATAGATAAATGTATTTTCTATACTAGTTTTGTACACGTCCATATAGATGAATGAATGCTTTACACCGATTATGTTTACGTCCAGTGTAGATGAATCCATTTTCTACACCTTACCATGCACACAACCGGTGTAGATGTTATAATATTTATGTATTGTTTCTACAATTGTTAGTATTCTTTGTCCCGTTTAAATGTATTTTTTAGAAATGACCCATTTAATGTTTCATTACCCCATCCCTTGAAGCTTCATAAATAAATTGCCTAAATATATGACTTAAAGAGACAGCAACAGAGATAGAGTTTAAGATGGCAAAGACAAAATTCAATTGCTCATTATTCCTTTAATAAAATTCAATACAAAGAGTGCAACAATTTGAATATAAAATTAAACAAATATATTCAGTGAAAGATAAATAATATTGAGAAGAAAGGAATTGAGTAAAAAAACTCAACTCAATGATTGTGCAGGTCCTCAATATCTTGTTTAGAAAATGGGTTAGGTTGATGAAACATCTAAAATAACAAATTAAAATCAAAGAAATTAATTCATTGCTAATATATATTAAATTGACAAAAAATATGAAATCATTAAAAACACAATTTTAGCTACTCAATTAGTTCAGTCCTATTTGACACAATAATATTGACCATGTGTCTAAACTACGTATAAGCCGCACAAGTTATTTTTTTTTGTGTTACCTTTGACTCTTTAATATTAACATGATCAAAGCTTTTTGTCATCATCAAAATATGGAGCCTACCTGATAGGACACAAATTATGTATGGTTTCTATAACATTTTGACAGTTTTGTGATAACTTTACCATTTATTTTATGCCTAAAATTGTGCTTTTGTGGTAATACATATGGTGCTTGGCAATATGCTAATTTAAGGGTAAAATGGTAAATTAACTCCATCAAACTGCATATATCTTGTTCTTTAGTAACTAGTTGGACTTTTACAGTCATTTTTTATGTTCAATTGCAGGTATTTTGGAGGAGAACTAAGAATTCGGCTTTATGCACTTTATCATGACCAAAGTGTCCACAAGTCGCGACCTCGCTTCTTCTGGGAAGTTTCTTTGCGTTCAATGGTCACAACCAAAAATAGGATCTGGTCACGACCAAAGAAGAGAATCAGTGAAGCTGCGCATTTTTTATTAGGGTTTTGTGGCTTTAAAAGGAGAGGAAAGCAGCAGGAGTTAGGGAGGCTAGTTTTTTACTTGATACGGCTAAGAAGTAGTACTCCAACCTTCTCTCAACGCTCTCTCCACGACCTATCCTCATATCTTCCATCATTCATCATTTCCATCAATATTCTTCAGCTTTCTTCATGGCATCTCATATGAGCAGCAATTGTAGCACAGCAGGAGTCATGAGGGGCTAAACCTTTAGTCTCTTGGTGATGGATCGCATATCTTGATTTCATGGACTGCACTATACTAAGTAGTTTTTCTGTTTTAATCTCACATTTCTTATGTTTTTGGAATTCCTAGATCTAGTGTTTTGATTTTATGAGTAAGGATTGGAAATCGATCAATTTTTCTGAAATTAGTTTTTTAATTAAATTTGGATGATTTGGATGTTAGTTTAATATGAATATTTCAGCTTCAATTTCTAAATAATTGGGTTTTTATCAACGATTATTGCTAACTGATTCAATCGCTTGAAATATATGGCATGAATCAATGATCATTCGAGGGCATCTTCATTATCTTATGTAATTGCACGCTAAGTGATTTTTAAACAGCACATTAGTGGTTTTTGAACTAGCTTTGCTCAAAGGAGTTTAAAGAATATTAATGTTCTGGACTCAATCGATCAATTAAGGTTTTATTTAAGAATTAGTTATTTTAAAATTCCTCTATCATATGAAGAGTAAGGATAAATAGGTTTCCATCATCAAGAGTCTTTCTCAACATATTCTTTAACAATTCATCCATTTTCCATCTTAATCAAAAATACAAAAACATTTACTTTACTGCACCCTTATTTTATTGCATCAGAAATCAACCAAACCCAAAACCCATTTTTACTTTAAATCAGGCTTTCAATAATTTTGTCACCAATATGCTAGGGTTCCAATAAAAATACTATTTGAAAAGAACAATAGGGTTGTGCTTTATACTGCATTAATAGGGTGCAGTTACTTTTATTTTGATAAGCCGGATGATGACATCCACAGGTCAAATCACTACCACTTAATACTTTTATTGCCTTCGGTGTGATCCTTTCATGGTCCCCCACAGAGTTGGCATGCTTAACACCCGTTGCAATTACGAATGGCCTTATAGCCATATAACCAAAATTATAAAGTTAGTAACCCATTTATTACAAAGACCATTGTTCTGTAGAAGAAAACTCACGTATTCATAATCTTCTTGATATCAACCTATGGCTTGTTATGGAGGGAGCATAAGAAGATAACTTTATAACTGTTCTTACATAAGATGACCAATTGCCAATGGTTGCTGTAGAAATTAAAAAGGAATGAGTATTATCATTAAGAAAATACAAAACTAGTATGAAATAAAATAAAATATTATTATTCGTACTCCTGTATATATGGTTCAAAGAAACAATCAATATTGGTTTCACTGAGCCTCCTGAAAATGTATTGAAGTCTTAAAGCTTAAGAGGCTCCTTTTGTATAAATCTGAATTAGGCATAGGAATCCAAAATTACTTTTTTTACCCTTGAAAACCAACTCAACTTGCATGTACCTACAATTAATGCAAACACAACAACATTAATTATAAAAGTTGAAATTTTTTATTATATATATTTACATTTAAGTTAGATTTACATTAAAAAAATACTTGGATGCACCCAGAGGTCAGTTCATCCTTAAGAGTGATAAGAGATTTCACATCTTTATGGTCAACAAAGGCCAGTACCCCCATGTCTCCCATGACTAAAGCCATAGGCAACACATTCAAATAGAATATTTTATCAAATGCCAATATGATCACACCTTGATTGCCATTCAAAGTGGGAGGTATAGGAAGTTGGCCTGGCGATGATGCGATGTGATCCAACACAAGATGCTTTGGCCACAATATGAAAGTCCCTTTCACCTGACTCACTCTTTTCACCTCATCAATGGGAATTAGGACAAGAGTATCTTTAATTACCATATCTTTAACTGTCACCCTTAATTGATCGTCCTAAATTTCGATATGGTTGATAGTTTCCCTTAACCTATGGTGGAACCATGTGCCACTTATAAACTCTTATTTGTATTGATTTTTAGTGTGTTTAAAGAGAGTTTTATTATTGACATTATTCCTATTAACCAATATGATGAGCAATTAATTAAAAAAATAAAATTAGAATAGTTGGGCATTAATTGATGTGATTTTAGTGGTTAATTGGATAAATAATATGTTTCTTTTGAATTTCCATCAGAGGCTATGCTGTAAAAACTAACATATGAGGTGGAAAATAGTGGCAGCTAGAGGGAGAAATAGAATTCTATTTTATGTTGAAAGTCACATGTGCTGAAGAGGAGACTGGATTCACACATGACACACATCACTCCATACCATAGAGTAAAGTTGTATCTATTTAATTCATCTTCTTCTACCTCTTGAGTTGAATGATTTATATTTCTTTATTCAATGTTTGCGAGTTGTAGTTTTGATTGAGATTTAGCTGTGAGTTGTTAGCTAACACATTCTAATTCAACTAATTAACTCCTCATACTCTGTGGATAATGAAGGTAAGGTAATCTCTAAAGGAACAAACTTGTCATTGATTCATTTCATCATCATAAACACCTAAATTCATAAACATTAGCATATGACTTATATTCAAAAGTTATTCAATATCTCATCTCACAATTGATGTGATTAATTTGTTAATTTGTGGCTCATTGAATTAGTTATGAACTTTAACATCCATTTAGGCTCCTTTTGAATCGACCTAGGTTAGCTTCACTTTACTATTTTTAGCTTAGTTACTTGTTTGATATTTAAAACAATTATCAACCACTAACCATCTAAGAGGATCCTCTATAAATAGATCACAAGGCTCAGCATCCATATATTTACACGATCCTCTGATGATGGCTTGGCCTTGTAACAACTCTCTTTAATGCTATGACAGGCTATAAATGAGTGCATTTGGGGGAACATGGCTCCTATTACTTTGATATCATGATGGACAATATTTCTTTGTTGATATTTGTCAACCCCTCTTGTAACTGTGCCTCAACTAAAGCTTCTGCCTTCACCCTAGCCTCTAACCAAGCCTTTGCTTTAGCCTTTGGCCTCATGGTGGCCAATAATGATTCCAACTCTGCCCTTGACACCACATAGGAGGAATATTGTGAAGATGATCCAAAGTAATCTATTATACCCATACCTCCAACTCCCTTAACACGGCCCCCATATTCTTGTTTGCCCATAGCAATAGTCAAGATGTTATTCCTACCATCTGACTTGAAGGATCCATGGGCCTCTTGTTATTTAAGATCAATATATAACATATAAATAACAAACATAAGAAATAATACAATTAGTCTACTAAAATAAAATAATAGTAGTAATTATAATTTTTTTCACAATCATGTGAGCGTGATCACTTGTATATGATCTGTTCCTTGTTTGGTGAGCATACAACCATTTATCTTCTCAATGTACTAGAGCTAGGGGAGCAAGAATAACACTAGGATCTTACTCGACATTTTCTTCTAGCCTCTTCCTCCTGGCCCCCAATAAGTCTCTTTTAGCCTTAATGTAACCCCGTTGAGACATTGTATAGGGCAATCATTCTTGAGAAGGTGTTCGATTGCTTTTACCCTTTTTCCTACAAGAATTGAAGTAGTTAAAATCAATACATAAGGTAATTTGATAAGTTTGATTAGCTTTCAACACATACAAAGGGAAGAAATATGGGAAAGACAATATTCCTTTTGATAACATATACACTCAGGGCACTCTAAGATGGACAAACTCATCATAGCTTCTGGCGTAGTCCAAATCTTAACAAAATTTTCCTATGTAGCTTCACCAATGAATTAATACTTACTGCATGGAGAAGTATGAAGCTGACCAACTGTGACATCCTGGAATTTCCATAGCCAAAAACCTAATGGTATTATCGACTGAATAAAGGATCAAATCATAAAGTTAGAAAGTATTATGGCCAAAAATACAAAGTAGACAAAACTTTAGGGACTAAACTGTAAATATGAAAAGTTTAAGGGACCTAAATGCAAATTGTAAAAAGTTACAAAAATTGTACTTTCAACCCAAAATAGCCCGGTTTCGATTGAAGATTTGAAAATACTAGGAGATAAAGCACAAAACTTTGGGTTGAATAAAAGATGATAAAATTTTGATTTGAGGTCTCGGTTAATTTATAAAAATTTGGTAAGTCTAGGAAATTTTCTTGGGATTTTTAGGAACTGACTGGACTTTAAAATTCTGTGAGATTATGATAGAAGATACTTTGTGAATTATGGGAGATTATAAAAAAGAATATACTCCTAAAAGTGGTATAGATAGTTTTAAATAGAATTTTAAAGGAATTTTATGAGCCTGTCTACCGACTCCAAAAATTAAGATTTTATTCATTGAGGGATTAGATCTAAACTGAAGACCATGAAATTTTATCTGGAGGCGCATAATGAATTTAGATGGGTTATTATGAGCTAAATCAAAGTCTAATAGCCAGTATGAGTTCAAACTAAAATAGGAGCAAAATTGTAATTTTAGGAAATTTTAGGCCAAAAATGGCAGTTATGAAAAAAATTCAGAAAATTCCAATAAATTCTATAAAATGGAAAATGAGGTTCTAAGACAGTTTTATAAAGGGGATGATAGAAATACCCCTATATGAAGTTTTTAACATATTATGGTTTTTCTTGAGTTATCAGACAAAATCAAGTTTTCAGACTATAAAAAGACCTCAGAAAACTATAAGAAAATAGGGATAACTATTTGAAGGGTTAGTAATGATTTTAGACAGGCTAGACAGGGTCAGAGAGTACTCTAGAAAATATCATTCTAATAAATAATAATCACTCAAAATAGTATAGGTTAATTTCAAAAAATTGGAGAAAACTCAAGAAGCTCTAAGACCCCTTGAGTTGGTAGAAAATCAAAGGGAGAAGGGAAAAGAAGAGGACAACTCAAAAGTTGTCATGATTACAATTAAAAAGAGATTAAATCCTAGCCTTTGAATCAAGCTTTTAAGAATTCAATCTTAGCCCTTGATTCCCCTCAATTTGTTCTATAAATACCCCCTCCCAAGACCTCCATTTCTTGCAGCCCTATTTACATAGAGGAAACTCTTGACAATTAAAAACTCAAGCCAAAATCAAAGCTTTCAACCTCCCAAAATTCAAGGATACTAAGGTAACCATACTTCCAAGCCTTTATTGATTTATTTGGAAGTTTAATTTATGGTTTTTAGGGTTTAGGAACCATAAATTTCTAAGGGGAGATGCTGTCCAAATTAGGAAAAGATGAAAGTTATGATAAGAGTAGCAAAGACAAGTTGAAAGGGATAAGATTTAACATGTTTGAGCTCATGAAATCAATAGTTCCTTGGAATTGTTCTTGAAATAACTTGCTGTTCAGATTTGTGTACTCTGTTCTAAGGTGATATGATGATTTTAAGGCCTCCAATGTGTTGAAAATGCAATTTTGTGTAGGGTATAGTAGGTAGACCCTAATTGGAAGCCTTAAACATCAAAATAGAAATTTTAGAAAACCTTAGTTGCAATTTTCGTTTCTGTCCATACGAACAGTATAGGAGATGAAGAAATTTCAAAATTTGGATCTCACAATTGGATTCCTTAGCCAGAATTGTGTAGGATAGGATCCCAAGAGTTAATGTTAGTGCTTGGGAGAAATAAAATCCTAATTTAATTCAAGAAAGGGTAGTTAGGGTTTTTAAGTTTGAATTGTGTTTGAGAAGTTGTAATGACATGAAATTATTGTTCAATAATTAGGATTTGAATTTGTGCACCTAAAGAACTTCAAGTCAATAAGGAAAGACAAGGATCTCCAAGAGATAGCAACCACTCTAGCTTTATCATTGTCTTGCAATTATTTATTGGTATTATTGTTTATGTTGTTTGGTTGAGCATGATATTATGTGATGATGTGCAAGCTTGATGATGTGGTAATCTCCTTGCTAAGATGTCATGACAAATGCATGTTAGAGAATGCAAAAATATGAGAATGATTATGTGGCTCCCATATCATATAACATGCTTTAGATAATTGCTTGATGATGTTAAAGGTTGTGTTAGTTGCTATTGACTCTTTTTCAAACTAAATCATGTTAGGTGCTAAGCAATCCAAAAGCAAAGAGCCAATGGATGGTGTTTGAAGCATGCTTGGTTGTGTTAGATAAACCTATATTATGTAAATATTGAACAAAGAGTACTTTGTGCAAGTTCTGTTAGGAGGCAGTGAGCTTGCCACCATGTTTTGAATATGATATTGTATGAATTAAACTCTGAAATTTAGCATGACTCAAGTTAGCATCCTAGTTTTTAAGTGGATATCAAGTACACCCAATTTGGATAAGAAATGAATTTATGGTGATTTTTCAAAATCAAGAGTTGAATTATGGAAAACTGGAAAAATTACCAGATGAACAATATGTCTTTGTGAATTATTGAGAACACTACAGTAACTTTTGAACCAAGTTATTATTTTTTTCAGAAATATACCTTAAAGATATTTTAGTAGGACTTGGAAGTACCTCATTTGGAATTTTATAGATTTAAATACGAATTTTCAAAGTTGAGCAAAGTTCTGAAAAAGGCTAAATGAACAGTACCCGTGAGGAATTTACAGAAATTTCAGATTATTGTTTCCAACTTTAATGGATCCTAAAGTGGTTCCAAAGGCTACTAATGGATCATGTAATGGTATTAAAGTAAGGATATGACACCATATTTGCCCCGACTATGTACATAGTGAAGAGTTAGTTATGTCTTGAATGCCCTATAATGCTCAGCCCTATAAGACAACGTCTTCTTCTTCAAGACTTAATTGTTTGGAACATCTTAAGTGAGCTACAATAATTGCCATTGAAAGCAAAGATATCAATAAACAGTTATTAGGACTCCATACAACAGAAAATTATCTGATAGTCTAAAAGTTATCTGAAATTTTATCAGATTTCATGGACTTCAAATGTAAGTGGGTAAATTACAGGAAAATGTGCCCTACAGTGTCAGATGTCCTGGATCTGATAGAACTCCGGAAGAAGTTATGTATAAAAAGTTATTAACATATTATTGAATTTTGACGGGAGTTTGATAACACCCGTGATCCGATAATAGAATTTATCGGTATGTAAGCCTAGATAGAATGAGATCATATGACCTCATATATAGGCCCATGATGACGCCAAGAAGGGCCCAGAACCCAGGGTACCAGTCCATCAGTAGAAGCGGCCAGTGTCCAGAAAAGGTGTGAAATTATAAAAATATCCCTGGATGCCCAGATTATACTAGAGATGGATGGAGGGCATTTCAGTTACCTGGGATAGGCTAAAAATGTGGCACATGGTATAAATATGATTAGTTGAGCCCTGATACACCCTGAAGTAATATAAATAGGGGTAAAATGACGATTATGCCCCTAGGGTCAATATAGCATAAGGAATGACAGCAAGGATATTTTGGTCATTTCCCAAGGAATGGATGGCAGATAAATACTCAGCATAACCATGTCAAGGGTATAAGAAGCCTAGACATTGATTTATAGGACAGAATACGTATCCTGGATTATTCTAAAAAAATTAGGAACATAAAACAGTCCGATTGTTGTGAAACTGCTCCTATCGGTACTAGATTGGACTGGAATTTTTCCAAAAGTTTCCTTACACTATGAGCACGCCACCTAGCCCTCTTAGGGTCCCATGAGCTGTCCCACATGATGTCATAATTATTCTTTTATGAAAAAGTAAAATCCAAGATTAAATGTGAGCCTGTAGATCAAATAGTAACCAAATCAATCTTGGCCATTGATTTTTCTTGGATTTTGGCTATAAATACCCCCTCATTCTGTCCAAAACCGTGGCCTTGTGATACCTTGGGGAAACTCTTGCAAAATGAAAACTCAAGCCAAGACAAAGAAGATTCAAGGTTCCAAAGTTCAAGCAAGCTAGAGATTAAAGGTAAGCAATCTATCCTAGCTTATTTTCTTTTGATTTGGGAGCTTGAACTTAGGGTTTTTATGGGAGAAAAGTTGAGTTTTCTCTAAGGAGTTGTCCTTCCCAACAACCTTTGATGAAAGGGGAAAGAAGAAATTAAAGTTAGAAACATATGATTGAAGCTTAAACAAGCTAATTAAGAGATTGGTTGTTGAATCAAGTTGAAATTCTTGACTTTGTCTTAATGGAGCCTATTCGGTCTGCACTTTTCATGAGGTAAGGAAATTGAATTTCAATGATTTAATGCTTCCATTGAATTTAGATGATGATTTTGTGTAGGATTGGAAAGGTTTTGAACCTTGAAAGCATTGAAATTCCAAGATTGTAGTTTTTGAAATCCTTCTCTATTACTGTTCACTCGCATGAACAGTGATTAGAATTTCATGATTTTGATGCTTCCAATGGTTTTAAAATGAAAAGTTGTGTGGGATAAAGTGGAGAAACAAGTATGGGAAGCATTAGAATCAAAATGTGAATTTTTGAAAGAATTGTATGCATATGTTTAGTTCTGTATAGCAGGCCATGAAGGAGCTGGAATTTCATGATTCTAAGATCATAAATGGATTCAAAAGATGAAATTGTGTAGGGTAAAGTCAAGACATCAATTGGTTCAAAGACCAAGTCCATTAGTTAAGATTAAGGAAAGTTAGTGAGATTAATGTTCAAGAAGAAGTTACGTTAGTTAAAGTGAGTTTAATGCTCAAGGAAGTTAGATTGTAATTGATGAATGATTATGTGATGTTAGGAATTGATTGGTTTGCTCCAAGAGAGGCAGCCACATGTTCAAGGAAAGTGAGAAGAAGAAGCAAGTTAAGGTGATAAACTTATCCTAAACTTGTATGTATTGAATGTTATGCTTGATTGTGCTATGGCTTGATTGAATTGTGTTGCCTATGTGCTTTTGTATGAATCTATATTTATATGTTTACTTTGGCCAATTGTATTTCATATGTAACATGGAAGCATGCACATGACACAATAGTAATACTTTCACAAGCAAGCACAAGTAGTTACATTAAGGCATGCATTGTTTAGTACCGTTTGATACTAAGATTTCTCCCGAAATCTCATCCCTTTCCATATAATCCCAATCCCACAGGTTTATGAATGACGAAAGAGGATGATGAAGCATGAAGAAAAGCTAGGGATTGGATAGTATATATGTTATGTGAATGTGTAACGTTGCTGTATGACCAATGTAAGCAGTGATGGTCATGATCTAATGAAAAATAGTAAATAATAGAATAAATGTATGAAATTTTACATACATTTAGATGACATGCCAAGATTCATTTTGACACCAAGAATGATTTATTTGGATGTCTGTACAAAGAGAACTGATTTTCCAAAATAAGGGACCAGAATCTGTTTCTAGGATTTTTGACCAAATGAACAGTAAATTTTATCGAATAAACTTTATTAATTGGCTAAACATTTGGTCTCAAAATTATTTTTCCCTTAAATTTCACGATGTTATCTTCACGTAGCTTTTTGAACCACTTCATTTTGAGTTTTCTATAATTAATTATGATTTTTCAAAGTTTGTTGCGTAATCTGGAATACCATATGAACTATAACCCAAGAAAGAATAAAATTTCAGATTTGGCTAATGGACTTCCAAGGTCTTGTAAGTGGTTCTAAATGCTACTGAATGGTCCCTAATACGTATGAAAGTAAGGATGTTACATTTTGGTATCAGAGCATAAGTTTCTGGCATGATATAAAATATTTCCCAGACCTTAACCTTAAAAAGTAAGTGTTTTGTTAAGTTAGGGTGTTTATTAGGATAATTAGCTTTGCTTAATTAAGCAAATATTGTAGGAGTAGGTATGGGATTTCATAAAGTTAATTCATAGGCTTCAGTTAATAAGGGAGACCCCCATTCTGTAGTGATATATGAAGATGATGTACATCCAGACTTTGATCCTTCAGACAATGAAGAAAGTTCAGAGGAAAGTTTAGGGGATCAGTCAGGAAAGTCTACAGTGGAATGTCCCATAGATATTTCTGTGGACTCAAACCTACAGTCTGGAGGTCATGTAGAGATATAGTTTGAAGCCCAGTATACCCCAGATAATATTGAGTCTAGTGACTATACACATTTGAGTTTGTTGGAGTGCCATCTAACACTGATGTACATTCTATTCCTCCAATGAGAGGACAAATTATGGCCGAGAAAGCTGATTATTGGTACTGAATTATGGGTAGACCAGATATTATTCCTCCTCCACCAGAGTTTGAGGACAGAGTTACTATGAGTAATATACCACAATCCCCTAATTCAGATATCTAGTTAGAGTTTATAACAGAACCTGTTCATTCCCAAAGTCCAAGAATATATGGCTTTATAGAGAAGGATCAGTGTGATGTTCCTGGCCCTAGTCAACCCCAACTTTCTTTGTTAAAGACAGATAGTGCTGACCATATCAGTCTCAAGAAAGCTGTAGAGAGTGAACTACTCAGTCTAGTTTAAGGAATGGACATAAGTAGAGATCAAGAGCAGTCAGTTTACTTACAGTTCCTCAATGTCGTATCAGGGATGATAAATAGATATGCAATAGAGGGCATTAACCTAAATCAAGTTTATACTCTAGAGGATTGGCATGAGATGATAGTAAGCCAAGTACTGCCATATACCCCTACATGGCATATAGAGCTAAGTGAGCATCTGGAAAATAATCTGCCAACTGATATTCAGGGGTGGCATATCCGTGTATAGAAGTATATGCAGTCTATAATCCCTTAGAAAGAAATGTAGAAGTAGATAAGGGATAATGTAAATAGGTAAAGTGTAAAGAAAAGTAATTACTCATGTGTATGGTAGTTATGATGTACCCTAAATATGTAATTGATATGTATGTAATGTGTGTATAAATGTTATGGTGATATGGAATATGGATGTTGGTTGAACATGTATGTGAATATGTTCCCTATTTAAGTGTGACTATGATGTATGTATATGAATATGCTTTAATTAATTTAGAGTCATCCAAAGACAAGAGTTTTTACGAGCTACTAGGCCACGATAGATGACATATCCTAAATTTTCCCTATCTGTATAGTACCGATAGTGGAAAGAGGATTAGAAAGGATTATGACGAAGATCAGATGAAATAATAAAGGTTAAATGAGTCTTGAAGGAAAAGAAGGACCTAAACGCAAATTGAAAAAGGTTAAAGGTCAAAAGTTAAAGTAGAAATAAATATTGGGCCAAAAGTGGTAATTTCCAAAAGTTTAGGGACCTAAATGTAAATATGCAAAAAGTTAGGGACATAAATGTAATTAAGAGAAAAGTTTAAGGGCAAAACTGTAATTATAGAAAGATCAGCCCGAAAAGGGTTATAACTGCTTGGAAGATTTGTAGTCCCACATTCCATCAGTAAATAGAGGAAGTCATGCTGGGTAATCTGGCATGATACAGAAATTTTATTAGGGCTCCAGACAGCAGAAAATTATCTGATAGTCTAAAAGTTATATGAATTTTTATCAGATTCCATGGACATCAGATATAAGTGAGGGAATTACAGGAAAGTGTGCCCTACAGTGTCAGATGTTATGAATCTGACAGAACCTCGAACGAAGTCCTGTATAAAAAGTTATCCCCATAACAGTGAATTTTGACGGGAGTTTGATAACACCAGTGATCCGATAATAGAACTTATCGGTATGTGAGCTTGGATAGAATGAGATCAGATGACCTCATATATAGGCCCATGATGACGCCAAGAAGGGCCCAAAACCCAGAGTACCAGTCCATCAGTAGAAGGGGCTAGTGTCCAAAAAAAGTGCGAAATTACGAAAATGCCCCTATATGCCCAGATTGTACTAGAGATGGATGAAGGGCATTTTGGTCACCTGGGACAGGCTAAAAACGTGGCACATGGTATAAATATGATTAGTTGAGCCCATATACACCCTGAGGCAGTATAAAGAGTGGTAAAATGACGATTATGCCCTTAGGGTCAATATAGTGTAAGAAAGGACACCAAGGGTATTTTGGTCATTTCCCAGGGAATGGGTGTACATCCAGAATCTGATCATCTCTTAGATAATGAAGAGAGTTCAGATGAGAGTATGGGGGATTAGTCAAGAAAGTCTATAGTATATTGTCCCATAGATATTTCTGTAGACTTAAACCTATAGTCTGGAGGTGAAGTAGAGATTCATTATGAAGCCGTGAATGCACCATATGATATTGAGTCTAGTGGCTCTGCATAGTATGAGGTTTATCAGAGTACCCTCTAATCATGATGTAAGCCCTATTCCTCTGGTGAGAGGACAAATTATGGCTGAGGAAGTTGAGTACTGGTACTGGATTATAGGTAGACCAGATATTGTTCCTCCTCTACCAGAGTTTGAGGATAGAGTTATTATGAGTAATATACCACAGTCCCCTAATTCAGATATCCAGTCAGAGTTTATGAAAGATCCTATCCATTTCCAAAGTTCAGGAATATGTGACTTTGTAGAGAAAGATCAGTGAGATATTCCTGGTTCTAACTAACCTCATTTTTCTTTGTTAAAGACAGATATTGTTGACTATATTAGTCTCAAGAAAGCTGTGGAGAGTGAATTACTCAGTCTAGGTCAAGGGATGGACAGAAGTAGAGATTAAGAATAGTTAGCTATCTGCAGTTCCTCAATGCCGTAGCAGGAATGATAAACAGACATATAATAGAGGGCATTAACCTAATATACTTTAGAGGATTGGTATGAGATGATAGTAAGTCAAGTGTTATGAGACTAAAGATGCCAACCTCACTGAAGTCTATCAGTTAGAGATTTAACACAGAGTATAGGTAAGTTAAACCGTACGAAGCACTAAGATACAGAAGATCAGTTCAAGAAGAGGTTCAATAGTAGATCCTCCATATGATTATCAGGAGTTGATCTACAGTACAAAAGACTTTGTGTAGCTAGTCTTTACAGAAAAGAAAAATGAGAAGTTAGAATGAGACTTGCCTAAGAATGGTCTAATACACGGCTTGAGGATAAAGACGTGATGGTTAATAGATCGAAAGTTAATGTTCCTAATATAGAGGGATTCCATCACGAAGAGATAGTAACCTAGCATATCTAGGGCAGAGCACCTAGAGAACATAAATAGTAATATTAAGTGATAAATGAGATCCAAGTGACCTAAATTTGTCAGGATCTAGAGGCAGACCAGAAAAGAATCACAGTCTAGTCCAGAGTAGACTGAGATTGATAGACATAAAGAGTTAAGAGATACAGAGAGGCACAGAAGTTACTCCATATGAGATGGAGAATTATCTGCTCACTTGAGAAGTTTTTCTCAAAAAGTTTAAAAGAAGCATTCCTCTCAATTAGAGAAAGGTGGGCATGAAGTTAAGGGTTAGAGTAAAGGACAAAGAACCCTTTTGATGGATACTAAATCGAGTTCATTCATTGAGGCTTAATAAGAGATACTTTCTCACCTGTTAGTAATCCAGGAGGATTAGGGAAAACTTAAAAGTTCGAATAGCATAAAGATAGGAGCCAAACCTTTCTTCAGTTAGCTGAAAGAAGACAGATGACTCAGTAATGGATTACAGATAGATTACAGTGAGGCCAAGGACACATAAATCCTTCAGGTTAGAGATATAAAAGTCTTACAGGCGATGAGAAATGTTATGATAAGATAGCCTGATATGATAAGCTATCTCCGATTCCTAAATAAATAAATAGGATATTGGAGATGTAAGCTAAAGATAAATTGCCTCAGAAATTGTTTGAGGGTTAGTAGGAAAAGATATATGTAAGCTAAGAAAAAGAAGTTTATGGGGTTTAAAGAAAGTAAAGTAGCCACAGATTTAAAGGTAAGGTAACTCCCCTATTCCCTATATAAGAAAGAGTAAAGAAGGGTTGAGTCTATACCCTAATAAGAGGGTAATGTGGCAGGCTAAGTGAAACAAGTAAATGACTCAGGTACATGAATAGATGATCAAGACCTAGCTATTAAGGTGATTAAGGGACAAAATATTTTAAAGTCTACCTAATTCATTGCTTAATTGCAATATGAGTATAAGGGATGGTTGAGCGGATGTATGTGATAGTGATATGGCTTATGTTGCTATAAGATATGATGAGAAGTTACATCTACTTGCAGTTGTCATATGATGACACGCATGTTAGAGAATGCTTAAATGATTGCATCTCCTTGCATATTATGCATGTTGAGTATGCTATGATAAATGAATACTCCCCTTATGCAATACGTACTGGGTAGAGTATACTAGATGAGAAAGTTATGTTGCTCCCATGCCCTATGACATGCAATTAAATAATTCAACTTAGCAAGAATGAAGCAATAGCAAAGTGCTAAACTAGAAAGTTAGCTACTTGATTCTCAGAAGATAGAAAGAGAATTTATGATCAAACTATGATAGTCAATGGGATAGAGAATAAGATTAAAGATGAAGATTCGTAGTGAGTCTACAGATAAATGATTATGATACTCAGGATATATCCCTTTAGTAAGGATAAGATAGATGAAAGGAAATGAGACGCAGTTATGAAAGATGATATGGCTATAAGAAAAAGCATTTTTTAAGTAATATAAGTTAATATTTTTGCAATAGAGCTAGATTACTCTTGCAATAGAGTAAAATCCCTCTGATGAGATAAATAGATGATGATATATATGTGCATGGTAGAGCTTGTGTAGGTCCTTGCAATGTTAAATGTAATAAAGTTATAAAGATGAGAAGGGTATATGAAGTTCCTGAGTGATAGAGGAAATGAGTCAAGTCCTAATAGATAATATTGGCTTCTGTGATCATTTTTAGGGAATTATCTGTGGGAGTCAACAACTATGTGGAAGTGACTAACCTTGTAACTTTGTCCATTGGTTTAGGTCTTCGAGAGATGAGAATACAGTACAATAAAATCCAGTAGATTCCGGAGGATTACAGTTAGATTTAGGTATGGCTCACAGGGTCACAGTTAGATCCTGAAAGGCTTATAGTTGATCGCAGTAGATCCCGAGCGTCGCAGTAGACCACGCCTAGAGCAAGAAAGTAATGAGCCATAAGTACATTATTTCTTTGGAAGGACGAATACCAAGGAAAAGTTAAGGTATATAAGCTTCACAAGTTGATTAACTCATAACAGAGAGAGTACCTATGATGCTAGTTTCAGATGGCCTTATTACTATTAGGGACTAAACTCAGAATCTTCTTACACGTAACAGGAACTCAGTAATCAAAGTGAAAGTTATTAATCCTGAGTCCCAAAGATTTATGGAAATATTATATAAGATATGAGAAGAGATCCTTATGATGAGATTACAGAAAATAAGAGATAAGTAGTTCCTCCCGATGAGGATAAAGAGATTAGAAGGTCAAACAGACCCAAGAGACATAGTATAAGATGGGTCTAAGATAGTAAAGTACCAGGGTTAGAGCCTATAAGCACCAATACTTTAGATTTTTATCTACACATTTCAGTTAAGCGTGCTTAGGCAAGGGTAGTCTAATGATGGGTAACCCCCTGGGAAGTGATGAAAAAAAATGTGAACGCCACAAGAAATTGGCATATATGCACAAAGCTATGTAAAATGATAGAAAGAGCTATGAAAAGCTAGAAAGGGTTATGATCAGTAAGAGACTAGAACCCTTATATCAAGTCCAAATGAAATGGATTTGAAAGATGAACTATGATATAGCCAGATTTGGCCAGATATGCCATTCTATGTCATGAAAGATACAAAATGAGAAGATATGCCTTGAGAAGCAGCTGTATAGCTAGCTTTGTAAACAGATAGAGAGGCTTCTGTTTGGGAAAAGATAAGATGTTTGAATGATGAACTACATGTGAAAGAGCAAATGAGAGCTTTGAGAGCTTCCATTCCTTGCATAGAATGCCAGGCCTTATGTTACGTTACATTATGTGATGTTTATAGAATATGCTAAAGCTCTGAATGTTAGAGCAGTGCAATCTCTGAGTGTTAGAGCTGTGCAAGCTCCGAGTGTTAGAGCTATGCATATTAAGAGAAGGAATGCTTGAACTCTGATGTTAGAGCTTTGCATTCATGGGCAGGTATGCAGTCCTGTAATATGCTGGCCAGGCATTATGCATGTTAGAGTATATGCTCCTATATGCTCCTATGTGCTCCTGTTTAGCAGTAGAGCAATCAAAGAAAGAATAATGATATAAGTCCTCTCTCTGTATTATGATGAGATTTTAAAGATGATAAGAATGTATGATGATATGAGAATGAGAGTTAAAGTTTGCAGATATTTAGAGAATTCCGCTAGATACTCAAATGAGCAATAAGTGATTGCACTAAGAAATATGATGAATAGTTAGTAGAAGCTCCAGAATATAGCAGTATTCGAGGGAGTTTGACATGAAATAAATGGACACTACTCACGAGTCCAGCATAGTGAGAAGTCCATATGCAGATAGATGTGTAGCAAGAAAGTAATAGAATGAACTGGAGTTCAACTCTGATTGAGTTGATTCAGAATAGAAGAATGATCATAGTAAAGATATGAAGAATTGTAGATATGAAAAGTACTCCGCTAAGATGTTTATTTTAAAAGATATATACCCCAATCATTGACTAAGATGTTGAGTAAATTTCGAGGACGAAATTTATTTTAAGGGGGTTGAAATGTCATATCCTAAATTTTCCCTATCTGTATAGTACCGATAGTGGAAAGAGGATTCGAAAGGATTATGACAAAATGGATGGCAGATAAATACTCAGTATAACCATGTCAAGGGTATGAGAAGCCTAGACATTGATTTCCAGGACAGAATACATATCCTGGTATATCATAGAAAAATTCAGAACAGAAAACAGTCCGGTTGTTGTGAAACTGCTCCGATCGGTACCAGATTAGACTGGAATTTTTCCAGAAGCTTCTTGGCATGGTGAGCACGCCACATAACCCTTGAGGTGTCCCTTGAGCTGGCCCACATAATGTCATAATTATTCTTTTATGAAAAAGTAAAATCCAAGATTAAATGTGAGCCTTTAGATCAAATAGTAACCAAATCAATCTTGGCCATTGATTTTTCTTGGATTTTGGCTATAAATACCCCTCCATTCTGCAGCAAATCGTGGCTTCATGGACCCTTGGGGAAACTCTTGCAAAATGAAAACTCAAGCCAAGACAAAGAAGATTCAAGGTTCCAAAGTTCAAGCAAGCTAGAGATTAAAGGTAAGCAATCTCTCCTAGCTTATTTTCCTTTGATTTGGGAGCTTGAACTTAGGGTTTTGATGAGAGAAAAGTTGAGTTTTCTCTAAGGGGATGTGCTGCCCAAAGACCTTAAAGGAAAGGGGAAAGAGAAAATTAAAGTTAGAACCATATGATTGAAGCTTAAACAAGCTAGTTAAGTGGTTGGTTGTTGAATCAAATTGATATTCTTGACTTTGCCATGGTGTGCCCTGTTCGGTCTGCACTGTTCATGAGGGAAGGAAATTGAATTTCAATGATTTAATGCTTCCATTGAGTTTGTATGATGATTTTGTGTAGGATTGGAAAGGTTTTGAACCTTGGAAACATTAAAATCTCAAGGTTGTAGTCTTTGAGATTCCTTACGGTTACTGTTCACTCGCATGAACAGTGATTGGAATTTCATGATTTTGATGGTTCCAATGGTTTTAAAATGAAAAGTTGTATGGGGTAAAGTGGAGAAGCAAGTATGGGAAGCATTAGAATCAAAATGAGAATTTTTGAAAGAATTGTATCCTTATGTTCAGTTCTGTACAGCAGGCCATGAAGGAGCTGGAATTTCATGATTCTAAGTTCATAAATGGATTCAAAAGATGAAATTGTGTAGGGTAAAGTCAAGACATCAATTGGTTCAAGAGCCAAATGGATTAGTGAAAATTAGAGAAAGTTATGACAATAAAGAGTGTAACAATGTTAGTCTTGAACATGGTTGGAATTCATGAGTCCTAATGAGTTATGTGATGAATATGAATGTGTTTAGGACCATGAAACATCCAAGAAGATGTTGGGAAGTGATGGACATAAAGGCTTCATGGTTGGAAAGCTAGGGAGCAAGGGCTAAAGGTCAAGAGAAAAGCTTAAGTGCAAGGTAATGAACTTACCTCTTTATGTGCTTGATGTGGTATGCTTAGGTGTTGACATGTATATGTTATTTGAATGATGTTGTGGCATGATAAATGATGTTGAATGTATTGTGAATAACATTTTTCCATGGCCATGCACTTTATGTAAAAGTATATAGCATGATGGCATGCCACTAATCAAAGAAAGTTAATGAAATTACATATCATACATTAGCATCCATCTTGCATATTTAAGTGGTAATGTTTGCTACTGAGATTCCCTAGAATCTCACTCTCCCATAACCAACCAATTTAGGTCAAGCATGATGGCATGGAGAAGAGTTAAAGCATGGAAGAAGAAAAGTGAAGTATTTAAGATGTTAGCATATGCTATGCACTTTCCATGTATGTCAAAGTCATGTAAAGTATCTATTTATGTGATGAGATTGTATGAAACAATTATTGTATAACCCCATGATGTATATGAATTCAGAAAAGGAAAAAGAGATGATTTATGTATGCTGGAACAATTATGGAAAGTGAAAGAAAGGAAAGTAAAATGGTAAAAACGTAGGTCCTAAAGCAGTTTTGTTGTGGCTTCAGTTTGACCTATCAAATGAAGGAATTATTTCAGGAAATTTTATGAGCATGTAGTAAAGATCCATATCTTTAAGTGCATAGGTAGAACGTTTCATTTGGATGTGTATATCAAGAGAAATGAATTTCCAAAATAAGGGACCAGAAACTGTTTCCAGAGTTTTTGACCAAATGAACAGTAAACTTTAACGAATAAACTGTATCAATTGGATAATCATTTGGTCTAGAAATTATTTTTCCCTTAAATTTCAAGATGTTATGTTCATGTATATTTTTGAACCACTTCATTTCGATTTTTCTAGAATTAATTATGAGTTTTCGAAGTTCATTGCGTAATCTGGAATACCATATGAACAGTAATCCGAGAAAGAGTAAAATTCCAGATTTGGCTAATGGGCTTCTAAGGTCTTGTAAGTGGTTCTAAATGCTACTGAATGGTCCCTAAGACGTATAAAAGTAAGGATGTTACAATAGAAGATGACCTATGGTCGTGACAGAAGAATACATAGCTGTTAAGCTGTGACAAGTAACTTGAGATGGTCACGACTAAAAGTTACAAAGAATATGAGACGGCTAGCAAGTACTTAGGTGTGACTAAAATGCACAGAGACTTGATGATAAGAATAAGATGCTGACCTCACTGAAATTTATCAGTTAGAGGCTTAGTAGAGAGTGCGGGCAAGTTACATAGTATGATACACTGAGATACAGAAGATCAGTTAAAGAAGAGGCTCAAAAGTAGATCCTCCGTATGATCATCAGGAGTTGATATATGATACAAAAGACTTGCCTAGAAAGAAGCCTAACGTGTGACTTAAGGATAAAGATGTGATGGCTAATAGATAGAAAGTTAATGTTCCCAACACAGAGAGATTCCATCACGAAGACATAGTAACCTAACGCTCTGCCCTAGAGAGCAGAAATAGTAATGTTAAGTGATGAATGAGATCCAAGTGACCTGAATTAGTCAGGATCTAGAGGCAGACCAGAAAAGAATTATAGTCTAATCTAAAGTAGACTAAGACTGATGGACATAAAGAGTTAAAAGAATTAAGAGATACAGAAGTTACTCCATACGAGATGGAGAGTGATCCGCTGACTTGAGAAGTTTTTCTCAAAGAAGTTTAAAGGAAGCATTCCTCTTAATTAAAGAGAGGGGTGAGCGTGAGGCTAAGGGTTAGAGCTAAGAAAAGAGAACTCTTTTGATGGATACTAAATTGAGTTCATTTATATGAACCTTGAGGCTTAGTAAGAGTTACTTTCTCTCGCCTATTAGAAATCCAGGAGGATAGGGGAAAACTTAAAGGTTTAAATGGCATAAAGATATGAGCCATACCTTTCCTCAGTTAGCTGATAGGAAATAGCCAACTTAGTTATGGATTACTGCTAAATTGTGATGAGGCCAAGGACACATAAATCCTTCAACCTAGAGACACATAAGTCTTACAAGCAATAAGAGATGATATGATAGAATGAATATGACCTAGTAAGGTAGCCACATATTCAAAGATGAAGTGACTCCCCATTTCTTATGTAAGAAAGAGTAAAGAAGAGTTGTTTGGTTACCTGGGACAGGCTAAAAATGTGGCACATGGTATAAATATGATTAGTTGAGCCCAGATACACCCTGAGGCAGTATAAAGAGGGGTAAAATGACGATTATACCCTTAGGGTCAATATAGTGTAAGAAATGACACTATGGGTATTTTGGTCATTTTCAAGGAATGGATGGCAGATAAATACTCAGTATAACCATGTCAAGGGTATAAGAATCCTAGACATTGATTTTCAGAACAGAATACATATCCTGGAATATTCTAAAAAAATTAGGAACAGAAAATAATCCGGTTATTGTGAAACTGCTCTGATCAGTACTAGATTAGACTGGAATTTTTTTAAAAGTTTCCTTACACTATGAGCACGCCACCTAGCCCTCTTCAGTGTCCTATGAGCTGTCCCACATGATGTCATAATTATTCTTTTATGAAAAAGTAAAATCCAAGATTAAATGTGAGCCTTTAGATCAAATAGTAACCAAATCAATCTTGGCCATTGATTTTTCTTGAATTTTGGCTATAAATATCCCCTCATTCTGCCCAAAACCGCGGCCTTGTGATACCTTGGGGAAACTCTTGCAAAATGAAAACTCAAGCCAAGGCAAAGAAGATTCAAGGTTCCAAAGTTCAAGCAAGCTAGAGATTAAAGGTAAGCAATCTATCCTAGCTTATTTTCCTTGATTTGGGAGCTTGAACTTAGGGTTTTCATGGGAGAAAATTTGAGTTTTCTCTAAGGGGTTGTGCTGCCCAACAACCTTAGATGAAAGGGGAAAGAAGAAATTAAAGTTAGAAACATATGATCGAAGCTTAAACAAGCTAACTAAGAGATTGGTTGTTGAATCAAGTTGATATTCTTGACTTTGCCTTAATGGAACCTATTCGGTCTGCACTTTTCATGAGGAAAGGAAATTGAATTTCAATGATTTAATGCTTCCATTGAATTTAGATGACGATTTTGTGTAGGATTGGAAAGGTTTTGAACCTTGAAAGCATTGAAATTCCAAGATTGTAGTTTTTGAAATCCTTCTCTATTACTGTTCACTCGCATGAACAGTGATTGGAATTTCATGATTTTGATGCTTCCAATGGTTTTAAAATGAAAAGTTGTGTGGGATAAAGTGGAGAAACAAGTATGGGAAGCATTGGAATCAAAATGAGAATTTTTGAAAGAATTAAGTGCAGTTTCAGTTCTGTGCAGCATGTAATGAAGGAGCTGGAATTTTATGATTCTAAACTCATAAATGGATTCAAAAGATGAAATTGTGTAGGGTAAAGTCAAGGCATCAATTGATTCAAACACCATGTCCATTAGTTAAGATTAAGGAAAGTTAATGAGATTAATGTTCAAGAAGAAGTTACGTTAGTTAAAGTGAGTTTAATGCTCAAGGAAGTTAGATTGTAATTGATGAATGATTATGTTATGTTAGGAATTGATTGGTATGCTCCAAGAGAGGCAGCCACATGTTCAAGGAAAGTGAGAAGAAAGAAGCAAGTTAAGGTGAAAGAAAGTCAAGTGTTCAAGGTAGTAAACTTATCCTAAACTTGTATGCATTGAATGTTATGCTTGATTGTGCTATGGCTTGATTGAATTGCGTTGCCTATGTGCTTATGTATGAAGCTCTGTTTATATGTTTACTTTGGCCAATTGTATTTCATATGTAACATGGAAGCATGCACATGACACAATAGTAACACTTTCACAAGCAAGCACAAGTAGTTACATTAATGCATGCATTGTTTAGTACCGTTTGCTACTGAGATGTCCCACGAAATCTCATCCCTTTCCATGTAATCCCAATCCCACAGGTTTATGAATGATGAAAGAGGATGATGAAGCATGAAGAAAAGCTAGGATTGGATAGTATATATGTTATGTGAATGTGTAACGTTGCTGTATGACCAATATAAGCAGTGATGGTCATGATCTAATGAAAAATAGTAAATGATGGAATAAATGTATGAACTTTTACAGACATTTAGATGACATGCCAAGATTTGTTTTGACACCAATGATTTATTTGGATGTCTGTATAAAGAGAACTGATTTTCCAAAATAAGGGACCAAAATCTGTTTCCAGGATTTTTGACCAAATGAACAGTAAATTTTGGCGAATAAACTGTATTAATTGGCTAATCATTTGGTCTAGAAATTATTGTTCCCTTAACTTTAAAGATGTTATCTTCAGGTAGCTTTTTGAACCACTTCATTTTGAGTTTTCTATAATTAATTATGATTTTTTGAAGTTTGTTGCGTAATCTGGAATACCATATGAACAGTAACCCGAGAAAGAATAAAATTCCAGATTTGGCTAATGGACTTCCAAGGTCTTGTAAGTGGTTCTAAATATTGGAAATCGTGCCCTAGGGGCCAATCATTGTCTTATGAACATTATTGATTTATGAATTTACTAATTGTGTTATCATATTTTTTGCATGTTTACTGTGATGACCTTACTTGGATAATTTATGATCTTATACTAAATGTCCCTGGTCGGTCATCTATCTAGGAGTAGAGATGAAATAAGACCAGTATGACTTTGAAGATGTATAGAGATATAAATCAAAGTCATAGGCACATGTAAGAGTATAAGGTGTTGGACCGACCTGCTATGAGAGAGCTGCATGGATTACGTCATAAGCTTCTCTCATATACAAACCATGCCACTATGCCCTTTGACTTGAGATCATTATGGATTCCTACATGACAAACGCTTAGCTTTAACCTAGTCAAAAGTCACTTTTGACCGATTGATCATAAAGACTATGTTCGGGCTTAGTGGTTTTCCGTGCAGAGGAATGTGAATAGTCAAGATGGAATTTGTCCCTCACATTCGTAGAGAGATATTACTGGGCCTCTCAATGAGTATGTTTGAGAAATGTATGGCCATACTGTAATGGAAAGGTAGTTCCATTTCTATAGTCAGACTACTCAGGGATCGAGAAAGTAACGGTCAGGAATTGGAGGATGACATTATCCATGCCTCATCCATGACCAAAATATCGCATGACAGACGGGACATGATATGGTTGTATAAAAGGTTACATCGTTTAACGATCCTCATATGATTTGGGTAGTCGTTATGTCTTCATAGAGACCGCTTGCGACTTGTGGGCCAGTGTAGCAAATGGCCTACTGCCAACTTCATATGGGCCTACAGGGTCGCACACAAAATAGCCCAACACGAGCTATGATGTCCAGATTCATTGAATCTAAGACATGTCCAGATTCAATGAATGATCCAGGGTGGATGTATATATTTATTTATATTTATATTCATATATATATAAATTCGTATATATACATTATATATAAGAGATATATGAGATTTAATTTATAAGGATAAATTAAATCTCTATCACATTTGAATTTAAAATTCAAATTGATAGGATATCTCATATATAAGAGATATTTATAAGATTTAATTTATAAGGATAAATTAAATCACTATCACGTTTGAATTTGAAATTCAAATTGATAGGATATCTCATATAAGACATATTATTTGAATTTGAAATTCAAATTGATATGATATCTCAAATTTGATTTATGAGAATAAATCAAATATAGTTCAATCTTATCTTTATTTTAAGTTAAATAAATAGGTGAATTAAATCTGTGGGATGGATTTAATATAAATATTATTTATTTAATTAGTTTCTTATCAAAATTATACAATATATGATATTGTATTAATTTTGGGATTAATATAAGATTAACTCCAAAAAAATCCAATTTGATAGTGGAAAACGCATAGCATCCTATATATCTGATTTTAGGAGCTATGTTTTGAAACATATAGAACACAGAAAGGCTGGAGGGGAATCTGCAAAAGGTTTGCAGATAAGAAACTGCCAAAATAGAGACGGAGAGGATGAATTCTTGAGAAATCCCTGGAGGGACAGGAGACGTTAGCACGTCATTCATGGTTGGAACACTGTTCGTATGGATACCAGTAGAGGAAGCCGACCTGAGTTGTCAACTTCTTATGATTGGAAAGGGAACACGAGCCGCGGAGAGAAGCTATGAATGTCATGACCAAAAGCTATGGAAGTCACTGAGGAACACTAAGGGTAATACTTCTTCCCACTTGACTTAAACATATACGGTAGATCCTGGCAAGGAATGAAAAAAATTTTAAGTTAATTTCCACTGCGTGTCTTCCAATTCCTTACACTAAATGCTATTGAATGGTCCCTAATACGTATGAAAGTAAGGATGTTACACTTGGAGCATTGCTATCCTCGTTCTGATTAACACTACCCCTATATCCTATATACGCAATAACCAAGACAAACATAGTAAATAGACTTATCCCTTTTTCCTTCACCCCTTAAAAATACACAATACTTGTTCCTTTAGCATTTATCCACGGAAAGAAGTGCAAGGATTTATCATAGGAAAACTAGTAAACAAAATCAAACATAGTAAATAAACTTAACCCTTTTTCCTTCACCCTATTAGAATACATAAAACTTGTTCCTTTAGTATTTATACATGGAAAGAATTGCAAGCATTTATCATAGGAAAACTATAAAACCTAGATTATACACGTAAATAGTGAAGCACGTACATAAGAAAAGAAGTGCCAAGAACACGTACATGACAAAGCATAATGAGAGCAAGAACAAGGAAGAACAACTAAGCACAATGAAACCCCATAAAATCCACAGACCATGACAAGCGAAGTAATTATAGAAGGAAGAAGGAAGACTGACAAGAACCTGAGAAATGAGAAATGAGAAATGAGAAAAGCGCCAAGGGGTAGGCTTTGAAAATGTATTTTCAGTAGCCAATCTACATGTCACATCCTGATTTTCCCTTATCTATATATGACTAATTTTTCTCTATCTGTAGAAGACTGATAGAGGAAATATGCATGAAAAGGACTATGACGATGAGCAGAAGAAATGATAATGGTTAGATAAGTTTTAAATTGAAGAAAGAAATGAAAAGTATAAAGTTATAATGTTAGGGACATGAGCATCATTTCGATGAAAGTTTAATATAAAGAATTCAAGGGACCTAAATGGAGTTTTATGAATTAAAAAAATTAAGTTATGAGAAAGGCAAAAATGTAATTATGAGAAAGTTGAGCTAAAAATGCCCAAAATTGCCCATAAATACTATAGTCATAAATTTTACCAATAAATAGAGGATGGTAATTAGACTAGGCATATTTTTTAGAATTTTAGTATAAAAATTATTATTTTGTAAAGTCTGGAAACTGGTATAGGACATTCTCGACCACATAATCAGATGAAATTTTGTAGGAAATTCTTATAATTATTATAAGAATTTATGTTGTTAAAACTCAAAAAGGAGTCCTGTAGATTTTATTATGGAATTTAAGGTGAAAAATAGCCACCGATAAAAGGATTTAATGAAATAAATAGAATTTTTAACAGGACTTATGGTTCTCAGAAAAATATGAAACTTTGTATGAAATTCATTTAATAGTAGAATAAATTTCTAAAAATGTCAGGACCCTTAAAGGAGATTTTTTAAACTTATCTAAAAAATTAGAGTATATTAAGGTACCAGTAAAGGAAATGCCTTGGGATATGTGCCAACTGTAACACCTTACTTTCATACGTCTTAGGAAATATTTGATAGCATTTAAAATCACTTATATGACCTTTGAAATCCATTAGCTAAATATGTACCCTAGGATAAAGGTTTTTTTTTTGCATCATTGTACATATTACCATATACATATGATCGCATAAAAGTATATTCTCTAACATCATGAATCATGTCCTCTACCCAATCATTAGTATCCAAGACAACATCAAAGGCATGTTCTACCTGTTTAGATGCACTTGACCTTTGCACATTTTCACCATGCCATACCCATACCATGTAACTCTTGCAAAACCCCTTACAAATTAGAAGATTGTACATTTCTACAGGACTTAGTTTTCTCTCATTCAAACATCTTACAAAAGGACAATAAAACCATCCATTGGCATCATCAACATTTCGTTTAGCAAAATCCAAAAACTCCACCCAATTAGCATACTCAACACTTATTCATTTAGCATTTACCTAACTATGATCCATATTTATGAAAGACTAAAAACACTAAAAAAGCGTAAAACAAGAAAACCTAGTTCGAAGCTAATTCTGGTAGAGAATATAATAAGGAAAAATGGAAGAACTCACCAAGAAAAAGAGTGAAAAATGTGAGATGAGAGACGCGTGAAATGAACCAGGGAAAAAATGAGAGATGAGAGCCGTGTGAAGCGGGTTTCAATTATTTCAGGAGCCAATCTACACCAAATAAAATGAATATATGATGAAGAAAGAACGATATTCAAAACCTGACATAATTAACAACCGGTGTAGAAAGTTTTAACTTATTTACAAAAATGCCGCCTTTAATTTCTTTAATTAAAATGTATTTCAGGATACAATCTACATCAGCTAAAATGAACATAAGGTGTAGAAATAACAATATTCTAAACCTGACATAATTAAAAACTGGTGTAGAAAATTTCAACTTATTTATAAAAATACTACCTTTGATTTATTTAATTAAAATGTATTTTAGGAGCCAATCTACACAGGATAAAATGGAAATCCAGTGTAGAAATAACTATTTTCTAAATTGTACATATATCATTCAAATTAAACTTTACATCCAAAGTTTGAAATCTAAAAAAAAAATCCTCTACCAACCTATATATAATATATTCTCCTCCTTTTTCATTACATCATAAAGATAACAAAGGAGACGGGGCAAGAGAAAGGTAACCCCTTTCACTCATAATCAGAAGAAGCCATTAGAGGGTTCAGATAGAAGAAAAGAAGAAAAGAAAATAACACTAAGAGAAAGTGAGATAAAAAGTCATGAGGCCATAAGGGTATATATTTAAGGTTGAGGAAAGAACGAATTTGGAAAAGGATATCGAAGAATGTAATTGCCTTTTGTCATAATGACAACAAATATTGGGAATTAAAGAAGGGTGATGAGCTATATGAAGAAGTGACATAAAAGAGGTAGGGAAGGATAGTACAAGAAACTAAATAGACAAAGGTATGCTAATCTACACCTAATAAAATGGCATCCGGTGTAAAAAGAAAATATCTAAACCAGATCTATAAACAACCAGTGTTGAAATAAGTTTTTCTAAACTGGACCTCAAAGAAACTGGTGTAGAAAGTATATTTTAAACCGGCTGTGATGGTATTAGGTGTAGTAATTTTCTGCTACACCTATCAAGCGTACATCCAGTGTAAATATTTTATCTTATTTATAAAAATACCACTGATCATTTTTTTAAATTGTTTCCATAAGGACCAGTTTAGAAATGGCGCTTTAGAAAGCCTATTTTGTAGTATTGCATGTTACATATCTTCACTGCCCAATAAGCTTTGTGTGCAAGCCTACTAATAAGTACCAAGATTTTTCAAAGATGAGCTATTAAGAAGACATATTGTTAGGGTTTTATATGTGATTCTTTAGGCCCAGAGCTCATCATCTAAACACAAGCTCCAATATTTCTTAGATGGCTTTACAATCCTCTCCAATATGTCTTTGATCTTTCTATTTGATACCTTAGCTTGGCCATTGTTTGTGGATGTTGCAGGGTGGAAACTTTGTGGTTGACACCATATTTAGCAGGTTAGTGATAATCATATTGCAATAGTAGGTCTCCTAGTCACAATTATAGCTTAAGGTACTCCAAATCTACAAAATATATTGTATTTAAGAAACTTGAAGACCGTTTGTGTGTCATCCTTCCAAGTAGCTATAGCCTCAACCCACCTAGATAGGTAGTCTACTGCTAATAAAATGCAATTAAAGCCCAAAGAAGGTGAGAAAGGTACCATAAAGTCAATCCCCCATACATAAAAAATCTCATAAAATAAAACAGGATGTTAAGGCATATGGTGTTTCTTACTAATTCCCCCAAACTTTTGGCATTTATAACATGCCTTGCAATGTTCAAATGAGTCTCTAAATAAAGTGGGCAAGTAGAAACTTGATTCTAAAACTTTCCTAACAATCCTGTTAGCACTAAAGTGCCCCCCACAAACCACATAATAGAAAGCCTTGAGAATAGACCTGGCTTCTTCTTCTAATAGGCACCTCCTTATAACTTAATTAAAACAAGTTTTCCATAAGTAAGGTTAGTCCCAAATATAGTAATTTGACTCCCTTTTGGGTTTTTGTACTTCAAATGGAGATAAGTGAGGAGTTATTATGCTAGCCATAATGTAATTAACTCAATTAGCAATCCATGGCTCTTAAATAAACACAACACATAATGAAGAATTAGGAAAAAATCACAAATAACATCAAAATTAGTCACTCCCCTTGCTTCATCTGGTAGCCTATTTAGTTGGTTAGCTACATGGTTCATAATTCCTACTCAATCCTTCACCTCTATATCAAACTCTTATAGAAAATGCATATATCAGAGCAATCTTGGTTTAGATTGTGGTTTCTTGAAGAGATACTTCATTACAACGTGATTTCTGTAAACAACTACTTTGGAATTGATTATATAGGATCTAAATTTATTTATTACAAACACAATAGCATACAACTCCTTCTTTGTAGTGGTGTAATTAGTTTGAGTAGCATCAAGAGATTTTCAAGCATAAGCAATCACTTTAGAAATATATCCTTCCTTTTGACCTAATATGGCCCCCACAACGTAATTAGATGTATCACATGATAGTTCAAAAGAAAGGTCCAAATTAGGAGAAGTTGTGAAGCAAAAAACCTTCCTTCCTAGGAACGATGCCATTATCATTGCCCATTTTAGTCACCTTTTAGGTTCAATCACAATATTGATTGCACAACTAAAACATAGTATAGAGATGCAACACAAATCATTCTCTAAAGAAGTTTTTTATTACTTTCTAGCAAAATTAGGTGCCAAAAACATTATAAAAGAGATAACTTGGGTAAAATAAGGGAGTTTTTTGAAAACTATCTATTGTGCAATTGAAAATAAAAAGGAAAGGAAATGAGTTTTTTGGGTTTTCAAAATAATGTAGGAATGTTGTCATTCCCTAATTTTCCTATCCAGTGTAAAGTTCAAAGGGACCTAATTGTAAAGTTTTAAAGGACTAAAATGAAAATCCTAAAAGTTCCATGGCCAAAAGTAAATATAGACATAATTTGAGGCCATAAATTATAATTACGGAAAATTTAGGGACTTAAGAGGAACTTTCAAAATTTAGGGACAAAAATGAAATTTTCAAGAAAGAAGGGACATGGATGTAATTATTGAAAAAGATCAGGACCTAAACGTCATTATTGGAAAAGATCAGGCAAGTCATTCAATCCATGATCTGAAGGTAAGATCAGATAGAGGAGATTTTTCTGATTGATTTTGTGTGTGACATAATTTTGATTTGAGCTCTAGATTAATTGATATAATTTTTTGAAATAATTAAATATTTAGTAAAGGTTCTTAAGGTAATATTGGATCAAATATCCAATAATAAAACTAGATCTGGGTAAGAAATTATGCAAATTAAAATATAGGGTCTAGTGCCCGCAAACATCCTTAAAATATAGTAGGAAGCTTGCTCTTGAATTTGAATGGTTTAAATGGCATTTTCACTCTTAGTTGGTTGCTGGATATGAGGTGTATATACTAGAGGAAGATGAATTTTAGGTTATGGATAGTTTAGAAAAGCTAAAATAAGTTTGAATCAAGTGATTTTAACTTATAAAATCTTTTATGTTTGTAATTAAAACTTTGATGTTGAATCTGCCACTCTATAGAGCATTGACCAGGGATTGTAATTTGATGATTTTGATGCTTTTAATGGGTTTAAAATAAAAAAATTATCTGGGGATAAGTAAAGAAACAGCATTGAAATCAAAATGAGAATTTTTAGAATTTATTTATGGTTGCCATAGGTCTATACAGACTTGGAGAAAGAGTTTATTTTTTAAATTCTAAATTTATAATTGGATTCTACATGAACAAATATGTGGGATTAGTGATAAACTCTTATTTTTGTATTGATTTTAGTGTGTTTAAAAAGATTTTTAGTATTGATTTTGTCCCCATTTACTAATATTATGAGCAATTAATTAATAAAAAAATAGAACAATGGAAAATTAATTGATATAATTTTGTTCATATATGGGAAATTATCTTGTTAGATAGATAATTTGTATCTTTTAATTCCTATTTCAGGAAATTGCTTACTAATTACTAAGTCAACTTGTTGCTGTAACTGAGGTGGAAAAGATTAATTAGAACAAAATGGGAGGTGTTTGGATAGCTAGATCCATGCAATTAAGATTGGCTAACAGAATCACATGCTAGAAAAGTTACTAGAATGCAAAAATGCACATGCTGGAAGGGAGGCTTCATTCATGCACATGCTGGACTAAGGAAGAAAAGGTGTTAGTAGCAGCATGTTATGGCACATGGGGATTACAATTACACAAGCTAGATCTAGGAATTGAGGAGCTGATAATAGAAGCAAGTGGGAGGATTCACACATGTGCTATAATATAACACATAATAGAATAAATCCAACACATCTGGGCAGCTTCCAAGACACACGCAGGCTGTAAAATCCTCCGAAAATATAAATATTATTAATTATTTAAACATAATTTATATACAATAGAATTTGAAAATAATATTATAAATGAATTTAGTTTATTTCAAAAGAGTTAACTATGGTAGAAAAGAGTTTAACTAAAATTTAAATGAACTCTACCATGGTTATAAAAATATTTTCCTTGAAATATAAATAAGGTAATATGATTTATGAGTATGCAAAATAAAACCTATTGTGGCAATATACAAATATTCTACACATACCTTCAAGGAAGAGTGTTATACAATTAATATAGCTCTACTCAAGCCTCTATAGTTTTCCCTTGGTCCTAACATGAGAATATACCCTGAAAAATGTTAATAACCACGGGGTGAAACAAACATCTCAGTAACCATTAATTCTACTCATTATGCATACTAACATGTGCTCATGAGATGTCAAGTGGGACCTCACAAAATACAATATATACAAAATAATATTTTATTATAATAAAAATAAATGAATAACCCACCCAAGTTCCTCCCCTCAACCCAATCAAACTGCCTTATTTTCGCCGATCGAACCCATAGGCTAATGGTAACTACCCCTCGAACATCTAACTGATCAAGTGATATAGATAGGCCCAAATCCACAGAGTACCTGACCAGACCATAGATCCATTCCCCCTCGATAAACAGGTAGGGGTGTTGCTGCCCCTCAGTAAATATGTGGGGCACGTCCCTCGATAAACTGGTGGGACAAAAGCCAACTATCGAGCTCCAATAGAGGCTATACCATGTGGTAGAAATACAACTCCATCATCACCCATCCCAATGCATAATCCTCAAAATAATCATCAAAATCTCAATAGCTTGATAAATATCAACAAAAATTGATTTTTCTTAATATAATAACTTTCTTTTAAATTCTAATCTCAATATATAACAAGTTTAGAATATCATGCTTTATAAATTAAACTTTAAATCCCACAAGACTATTTTCAATAAAAATCATTAAATAAGCTTTCTCAATATAATAATATCAACATTAATATATATATATATATATATTAAAACACTCACAAATATCATATTAGCACACACAACAATTAGAAAGTGGTTACCTCTCGCAAAAACATGTGAATAATTACCACAAAAGTTCTAAAATGTAAATCTCAACTTTGAGTGAGTTTAACTAAAGGCGTGTTTGAGAAGAAAATATATGTGAGATTTTTTGAAAATAGAAAAGTGACTAAGAGAGGATTAAAAATAGATGAGCTGACTCAATAATCAAGTTTGAGGAATAACTCAGGGTCTTAGCTCTATTTATAAAGTCATAATAGTAATTTAAAATTCAAATTCATATCTTATCTTTATTAAATCTTATCAGATATAGTAATTTAAAATTTAAACTATACTTTTAAAGTAAAATTGCATATCTAAATCTGAATCCAAATACTAATAAATTCCTAACTAATAATAATCAAATTATAAAATTCTAAATAAGATAAAAATAGGATAATCTATATCTCATATTTTATTAAAAATAGTAAAAATACTAAATTATAATAATTTAATTAGATAATATTTTAAATTATTGACATAATATTTTTAATTTTACTTAAATATAAAGATAAAAATTGGGATGTTACACACGCCATCTCTCACTTTCTCTCTCTAATTCCACCTCAGATTCCATATCACGTATCCATACACAGAAATCATCCCCTGATCATTCACTTATTCCACTCCATACCTCACCTTTTCTCTGATTCTACAACTCCATATCCATTCTCTCATATGCACTTTTGCTCTATTCTGGGCAGGATACCAGAGGAACTTATCACTTCCATCTTCATCTTCTCCTTTTGCACTTACTATGACTACTGCTGGACTTACTACTACTGTTGAACATTTGACAATAATGAAAGGCTATAGTTGTTGTGCTCTCTTGGAGATGATGCTGAACCAGAACCCTTGATCTAAACTGGTAGTTTCAATTGTTTCATTAATTCATATTTAATTGTATCAGTTGATGTAGTTAATTTTGGTATTACTAATTCAATTAGAGTTAGCAAATGATAAATGATTAGGGAACCAAGTTGGATTTCCTATTGCTACATAATTAAGCTTTAATTGATCTTTATCCTTAAACTAGTTGAACATGGCTATGATTAATTAGAGCAATTCTTTAGCAGAGTACAGTTGTATATGTTTAATTCATCTTCTTCTACATCTTAAATTGAATGATTCATATTTCTCTATTCAATGTCTGGGAGTTAGAGCTTTGATTGAGATTTAGCTAGCGAGTTGTTAGCTAACACATTCTAATTCAAATAATTAACTCCTCATATTATGTGGCTAATGAAGATAAGGTAATCTTTAAAGGAACATACTTGTCATTGATTCATATCATCATCATTAACACCTAAAATCATAAATAGTAGCATAGGATTTACATTTTGAAGTTATTCAATATTTCATCCCACAATTTATCTTATTAATTTGTTAATTTGTGACTCATTGGATTACTTAGGAACTTTGGCATCCATTTAGGCTCCTTGTGAATCGACTTAGGTTAGGCTCAATTTACTATTTTTAGTTTAGTTTCTTGTTTGATAATTAAAATGACAATTATCAATTAGACCTTGGGAATTTATTTTGGATGAATGGAACCAAGGGCCATAAAATTGAACAAGAAAGGGAGCCTAGTAAACTTAGTCTTTGGATTGATGTTATGAATTGAATTGTAACATGCCATTGCTTTACAATGTATAGGTTTTTATATTTTTTTGAGGAGAGAACCAATTCAAGAAGAACATATCAAGGAATCCATAAGAGGTGGAAAATATACATAACTATAATATTAATGATGTTTGATTGCTTGCTTGCTTGTTGATTGTGATTGTTGGTTGAGCTTATGATGTTTATGATGATGATGATGATTATATGGTTGCAACTCCTTGCATTTTATGTCATGACAATATACATGTTAGAGATTGCTTGTGGATGATGTAAAGTTAGCTCCTATATCATGATAACATGTTAAGCATTGTAATCAAGCATGCTTGATGTTATAGTTTATACATTTTGATAATGAGATTTCTTTGAAATCTCATTCTTTCCATTCAATTGACCATGTAATAGGTGTTGAACCATCAAAAGGAAAAGGTAGAAATATAGATCCTTGAGATTGTATGTAATATATTGGTGGTACCATACATTGTGAAGTACTTAAATGAGCTTGGCATGTATACTCTTGAAGGTGTTATCCTTGTGACATTATTTTAAATGCTTTGTTGGACGAATTATAATATGATACTTCGTATGATTAAATTTAAGATATTTAGATTTAAATGGATACCAAGATCACCTCAATTTTTTAAGTTTTCAATTTAATATGATTTTTCAAATTTAAAGATAAAATCTGAAAAGAGGTAACTCGTGGATTCTAAGGTAGTGAGCTTCCAGCTACAATTTAATATAATAAATAAATGAATTTAACCATGAGATTTTTTGAGCTTAAAGTTCACATCCTTATCTTTAAAATCATAGGTAACATTCCTTATTTGGATAACTGTGTAAGGAGAAATGAATTTTTAAATTTAAGGTTTAAAAATTAGAAGCATCTAGATTTACCAAATGAACAGTGATTTTCAACGATTAAACTGTATCAATTAGGTCAATGAAACTTCAGTTTCATATTTTTTCCTCAAATATTAATGAAAGATATTCCATTATGAATTTCAACCACTTGATTTATATTTTTTTAGAATTATTTATGAATTTTCATGTTAGGTCTATTATTTAGAATTTAGCATATGAACAGTACTCGAGATTTTTTTTGAAAATTCACTTTTTCCACTTGAATAGGTTTTAAAGTGATTCAAATTGCTTCCAATTATGTATAAATGAGGGTAAAAATAAGGACAAAAAATGTCTCAAATTTTTGAAAATATATAATGAAAAAGGCCTTTGATGATGGAAATTTGGCTATCCTAACTCTTTCAAAAGATTGGGGAGCAATTTTCACTTAGTCATAATTAAAAATTTTCACTAAGTCTTAATTATAACCTTAAACAATTGTTTACTTCCAAAACAATAATTAATACAAACCACTTTGATGAAATATAATCAACACCTCTTAAAACATTATTGAAGAATCACTTAATGTGTAATCGAAATGATGATGCAATCCCTCCAATTGAATGTTTATCAACACCCATTTACCCCAAGCAATCAAATTAATTACCAATGATCATTGATAATGAACCCACTACTAGAAAAAATGCCTTTAGCATTGCCTCTTCTAGACTAGAACATATAAACAAGGAGTAAACAATGTGACTGGTGGTAATTTTGTAAATAATGACATATTTGACAACGGACCCACCTATGTCTGGAGTAGATTTTAATCTTTAGAGCCTTACCAATGTAGATTTTCATAAATTTCAGACCTAATTGCTTTACATTCAGTGTAACAATCATCTTTAATATTGTTGATGTTTAACAACCAGTCTAGCAATTAAAACCAAAATCCCTATTTTCCTATTATGCTCCTTCCTCTCCTGATGCAAAGTAATCGCATACATTCACTCATCTCTATGCGACTATCTACTTCATCTTTTACTTTGCTCTTATTATACCTTTAATGCATTTGAAAACCCTAGTCCCTACATTGTCTTGATTGATCTCCAATATTTCAGCTTGAATTATCTTTGATCAAGTTCTTTTTCCTAGCGATTCTTTTTTACTAGCACAGACAATCTTCAATTTCTGCAATCTTCTGGAGTTTTTGTGCTCACTGTTTCATCATAAGGATACAAGAGCTACTATGTCAATATCTATGTGCTTCTACCATCCCTATTTTTGTGAGTCGAGGTAATTTTTCCTGACCTTTAAATTTTTGTTATTTGTGGTCAACTTGTTTAAAGTTAAAAATATGAACTTGTTTTCCTATGAACCTGTTTCTTATTTCAATAATAATGACAAATTCATCAACATGTTTCTTGTTTCACTACTGATTAGTATATCAAATATTGATCATACTTGGCTAAAAGCTAAATGAACTAGTGATAAATATTGTAATAGGGTGAAGGATTGTCTGAATTTGATAAAATAAATGGTAAATATTATAGGGGGAGGTTCTTCTGCCCTTATGTGTGATGTTTGAATGGGAACTAACTAATACCTGATGAGATATATAATCACTTAATATGTGATAAGTTTTGCAAGATCTATATAGTATGGCTATGGCATGGTGAAGAAGTATAAAGGCGTAGTAGAAGCCAATTGGCAACAAATATAGTCAAGTATGCAAGTTTTATTGGCCTCCAATTATGTAACAAGGAGTCAATTATGGTAAAGACTTGGGAAGATGTTGATAATGACATGAAGGAACATATTTAGGACACTATTATGGTATGTGAAGCAAGTTTATCAATTTTTACATGCTTCTCGTTTTGTAACTAATTCAATTACATGTATTGCAACTCACTTATGATCTCCCCCAAAATCAAGCTTTGAAGGAGAAGACCCTATCTAAGGTATGTGAATGTTGGAGGGCATTTGTAACATCCCAAATTTTTTCTATCTGTATAAGCTGATAGAGGAAAGAGATTATGAAGGGATTGGAATGGTAATGAGAAGAAAAGATAATGATTAAGATAAGTTTCTAGCCAAAGAAAAAAAAAGAAAGGGACTAAAGTGAAGATTCTAAAAGTTCCATAGTGCAAAATGGAAGTAAACTAAGCTTTAGGCCATTAAGTGTAATTATGAAAAGTTGAGGGCCTAAAGTGCAATTTTTAAAAGTTCATGGGCAAAATGATAATTATGAAAAGTTGAGCTAAAAAAGCCTAAAAATTGCCCAGAAGCATTTTAGTCCCAAATTTTACCATAAAATAGAAAAAGTTATTCTGATCAGTTTAACGCAATACATAATTATGATTTGAGGTCCCGATAAATTGATATTAATTTCCAAAGTCAGGAGATTATTATAGTATCCTCTTGACTTCATAATCAAATGCAATTTGGTAATAAATTATTATAAATAATATAAGAATTTATGAAACTAACAGAGCTCAAAAAGGAGTCATGTAGAATTAATTATGAAATTTACGGTGAAATTAGACACTGATAAAGGATTTAAAGAAGATGTATAAATTTTTATTAGGACTTATGTGTCTCAGAAAATTATGAGACTTTGTAGGAAATTTATTTTATATTAGAATGAATTTCTAAAAATTTCATAACTATTAAAAAAGGTGCCTATCATTTATTTCAAAACTTAGGGTGATTTAAGAATATCGGTATAAGGAAAGTGCCTTGGGATTTGTGCTAATTAGGTATTGGACCTAAAAGAGGCCCAATATGGCGTCCTAGACAAGCCCAATAAGTCCAAGATCAAGTCTTGGAGCTTAAGTCAATTTTGGATATTTTAAGAATTTTTAAATAGAAAAATCAAAAGAAAATGAAGGAGCTTCAACAGGAAGCCAAGGGTTGCACATGGTGGGACCCATACACCATGTGCAATACACCACATGGAAGCAAGAATAAGGAAGAAGAGTGTGGACATGTGCTAAAATGAAATAAAATAATATAAGAATTAACCTAATGGTGATTAAGGTTAACTAATCCAAAAACCAACCAATCAAATTCAAGATTAAGGAGTTGTAATAATTAGTTGAAGGAGGGATATTCTTGTCCCAAGATGCCAAAGTTTTGGCTATAAATACCCCTCCATTTCATTGCAAAACCGTGGCCTCTTGGTTCCCTTGGAGAAACTCTTGTCATTTGAAAACTCAACCAAGATAAAGGCAATTCAAGGCACTTAGAGATCAAGATAGTCAAGGCATAAGGTATGTGATCCTTCCTAGTTTATTTAGATGTGTTTTGGAAGGGTAAAACCTATATTTTAGTGGTTGAAAATTCCATTAAACCTAGAGTATGCTTTCTGTCCAAATCTGGACAGAAATAAAGAAAGAAGAAAAGCAAGATATAATCAAGTATAAGACACTTAGATAAGCTAGTTTGATGATTGGTTATTGAATTTAGTTGATATTCTTGACTTTGCTCTTTCTTGAGGCCTTTCATCCAAGGCTGTTCTAGATAGGAGAAGATGGAATGTCAATGATCTAATGCTTCCATTGAATTTAAAAGATGATTTTGTGTAGAATTGGATAAGTTTAGAACCTTGGAAGCATTAGAATTCAAGGTTGTAATTTTTAAGTGTTCTCTATACTGTTCACACATATGAACAGTGATTAGAATTTCATTATTTTGATGCTTCCAATGGTTTTAAAATGAAAAATTGTGTGGAGGAAAATAGATAAACAAGTATTGGAAGCATTGGAATCAAAATGAGAATTTTTGAAAGAAAAAGAAGCTTTTTGGTACCGTCCAGAACAGATTACAGTTGCTGGAATTTGGCCATTTAGAGCTCATAAATGGATTTAGAAGGCCAAATTGTGTAGGGTAAAGTCAAGACTTCAATTGATTCAAAGACCAAGCTAATTAACAAAGATTTAAGAAAGTTACTTTAGTAGATAAAGTTTAATGTTCAAGGAAGTTAGATTGTAATAAGTTAATGGTAATGCAATGTTAGGATTTGGTTTGTGAGCTCAAAGAGGGCAGTCATATCTCAAGGAAAAGTAGAAAGCAAGAGGTAAAGGAAAAGGATGAGGAAAGCAAGGAGTATGAGGTAGTGAACTTACCTACTGTATGCTTATGTTGCTTGGATGCTTTATGTGATATTTACTTACTTTGATGATGTGAAGCATGTATGATTAAGTAATGCTCTGTTTCTTTTTATGCTATGGCCATATGTTATAATTAAGATACATGGAAGCATGTAATTATTATGCAAGTATGATCATTAAGTGCTCACATAGTAACATCAACCATATAGTTGCATACATTGTATGATTCCTGTTTACTACTGAGATTTCTCCCAAAATCTCACCCCTACATGTCACCCCCAGACCAACAGGTTCATCAAAGATGGAAGAAGATAAAGATGCAAGAAGAGGAGTTAGGGTATAGATGATATGTTTAAGTGTAATTTTATGTTATAACTTATGTAATGTATGCTTAAAGGCAGTACATTTGTAGCTGTTTATAAAAATAGCAAATGATCAAATAAATATATGATATTTTAGAGGTATTTAGTTAACATGGTAAACTTCATTTTGACACCAAGAATGCCTTATTCTGACGTCTATGCAAAGATAAATTTGTTTTCAAGTTTGGGACCAGGAACTATTTTTTTTCAGAAATTTGACCAAATGAATAGTAAATTTTGACATTAGAGTTGACTCAGTTAACTAATCAATTGGTCCAAGGAAGTATTTTCCCCTTAAATTTTAAGATGTTAGCTTCATGTAGCTTCTTTAACCACTCTATTTCAATTTTTCTAGAACTAGTTATGATTTTTCGAAGTTCATCGCTTAATCTGGAATTACCATATGAATAGTACTCGTAAAGAGTGAAATTCCAGATTTTGTAATTAAACATCAATGAGCTTGTAAGTGGTTCTAAATGTTATCGATGCTCCCTAAGACAAAAAAAATAAGGTGTTATAGCATTCAAGACATATATATCCTGGCAACACGTGCATATTGAGCTAAAATATGGCTAGTCACTTCCTAATCCTTGCAGCAAGTATGCATTTATTGATTAACAGTCTTGTCAACAATTCTATAGGCAGTGAACTTCACCTGCACCTATGGTAAGTTGATTCATTTTCCATTCATTCAGTTTTAGACATTAATGACATCCAAGTCAAATGAAATTAACTTTTCCTATGCTAATTCATAGCACAAAAGGGAGAAATCAATAAGAAATGGCTGCAAGAATAATTGTCCCCACACAATATGTTGTGGGAGTATGCTAAAACTGAACAAGAATTACTGTCAGCAAATCAGAAGAAGTTAGAAGAAGCAACTCAATATGATCCTTTTATTTTGCTTAATCCAACATACCCTAGTCATCACGCAGATAAATGGTTATATGTTCACCCAAAAAGGACTAAGGATTACACATGCGAATAGGCTCGAGTAGTTGCTTAGAAGGTTGTGACCACCACTACTATTTTCTTTGATTTAGATATATTAATAATTATATTTAAATTGTTAATTTCCTGTATGTTATAGTACCAACTTATTAATAAGAAACTGAGGGTCCTCTCAACTTATAAGGAAGGAATGATATTTTGAACATTGCTATTAGGGAGAAAGAGCATGTTGAGTTGTTACTGGTATCAAGGAAGAGTAAGTGTAAGAGATTACTTCGGATGATAGGAACCATGACATTCCCATAATATGATGCCTTAAGAAGATGTGGATGCATTATTGGCCACAGTGAGGGCGAAGGCGAAGGCAAAGGCAAAGGCAGAGGCAAGGGTAGAGGTAAAAGCCTAGTTGGTTAAGATTAAAGAGGAAATGATATGCATGTGAGCTTAAGACAGGAGCCATCTGCCCCTAAGACACAATCGGTTATAACCCTTCAAAGAACAAAAGGGAGTTAAATTGTAGGGCGTATGTCATAGGGTTTTACAATTGAAAATGATTATCTCTGTGAGCTTTATGTGAACGGTCATCTTAAGCATATATTAGCACGTGATAGCATCAACACCCTAGGTTTAACCGTCCACCACAAGGAAATAAGAGATTGTCAAGAATGGCAGTTATTGAAGTAATAATGTAGATGCTACTATCCCAATCCACACTAATTAGGTGAAGAAGTTGGGGAAGCCCTGTAGAGTTTCCTATGTGGTGAAAGAATCTTATGTCCATAGCTTACACCATAGCTAATGATTCCTCCAAAAAATCAATTCAACAAAACTCTCCCTCGACTATCAAGTAATGTGTGGTTATCATGGCATTTTCTTATCCAAATTTTAAAGCAAATGTTTGGCAAATGGATCATGTTGTAGGCCATAAGGGGTAAGTTGTGTGTTTGGACAAGGAGGATTTGGTGACCTTGTTTTTTAGTTGATAAATAAAAGATTACTATTTCCATCATGCAATTGTTTATGATGTAAGTTTCTTCTAAGTATTATATTTATGATTCAATAATTTAGCTCTCACAATTGACATGCATATGTATTACTGTAGATACATCTAATGCGAGTTAGACAAATTAGGCAAAAGCAACAACTTTGGAATCCTTTGGCCACATAAGATTTCCTCAAGTGGCACTAGTCTCCAAGAAAGACATGAATACATAGTAGAGAGGATCACTAAAACCAAACACATTAACTATTTCAATGCACCATTTTGTCATGAGTGAGAAAAAAAATTTACATTTCATTATTTGCTTTTCAATTTTGTTTACATTATTTAGTACCCATTGGCAATTGTTCCTTTTATGCAAGAACAACCTTATTGTCATCCTCTTATGTTCCTTTGCTACAATCTGAGTAGTGTTCTCAAATTGATGATGAACTTATGAGTTTCCTTCTACAAACTATTGCCCTATATTTTCTGGATGATGATAAATAAGTTTCTAACTCTGGATTTCATAATAGGGCTATGAAGACAATTGCCAACTCTGTTGTTCGTAAGAAACCAAATGACATAAAAGATACTCAATGGATCATATCAAAGGTAATTAATAGTATTGAAACTATTGTTACATGTGCTTTTTCTACATGATTAATAATGTCGTGTTCTTTTTGGTAGATCCATAAGAATCCAAAGGTGATCAACTTATGTAGCTTTTATATGCTTAGGCACATATATAATATTATCACCTTAAACACAACTAACTTCTTTGAAAAGGTAAATATGCTTCATTTGATTAATACTTTTTATAATTACGATGCTTTTGTTAACTTTTTATAATTAGCCTGTTTGATTTAATGCTTTTAAATTTGGTTTTCATTTTTCAAATGTTCGATATTTGTGAACTTTTTCCTTAACAAGAAATTGAACATATCCATGATCTTTTCATTCAATTCGTTTTCCAACTTACAAGCACAAGAAACAACAATAGTGAGCATTTTGATTCAAAATAAGATCACATTCAAGATTTTGTACTCTTTTTCAAGCTTACTCTTACTCTATTTGGCTTGTTTGAATGTTATGTGACTTCTTCAATTTGCATGGTATGCAATAAAATGACGTTAAGTATTGGTTTAGTTATTGCAATTTCGTTCAATTTTATCATATTTGAATTGTTGTGGTTTGGTTTTCTCTTTAGGCAATAAAAATTGGAATTTGCGAAAAGAATAATATTGTTCGTTATTAAAAATAAAAAAAGAACACCATTTAGACTGGTTGTGGATACAAATTCGGTCTAAACTGTACAAATTTTCACACCAAAAATTACTATGACCGATGTACAAAATGTCTATCCATTTACATCTACTGTCAGTGGACAAATATAATTTTTTTCACCAAACTTTGCTTTCTATATCAGTCTTATCTAGACTAAACCCAAATCCAATCTTAAAAACCTTTTAGTCATTGTAAAATACCTTTTTTCCAGTAATGAACCAACAACAAGGAATCATAACATAAATATATATATAATCATAACCACAATTACATCATACAAATAACAATCGCATGAGTCTTATCTCAAGGAAAATTATATCGGCATCTAAGTCTACACAACATGATAGAAATTCCTAATTCCAGGAACCCTAAAATATGTAATAGAAAAGATTAGAAAAAAATAACTACCCCTTGATGTCAATTGAGCTCAAGCCTTCTTCCCATCACCAAAGAACCAAAGATCTAGCCTCTCATAGATTCAAGAACACCACAATCATAAGATGATGTTTATGCCATGAAGATTGACAAAAATAAAGTGAAAAAGGTGATGAAGATGAAGAGAAATGGAGGAAAATGGATTGGAAGTGGAAGAATGATGATTAATTGGTGAAAAGTTGATGGATTGGTGTTAGGGTTTGAATGGAGTTGAAAGAAAATGAGTATGGAAGTGTTAGAAAGCAAAATTTGAAGTGGAGGTTGCTGGAAGCTAAAATTCTAAGTATACTGAAGCAATAATGCCAAAACACAGTATGGGTAAGGGAGGAGTTCGCTGCGATGAACTTGTTGGCTCTCAGCCACTTCTCCATATTCAACCCAAGTTCGCCATGGCGAATTTGCATACCTTCTGCATTGAATTTTGGTTTCTCTAGCCCTTGATCTGTGTTCTTAGTGTCTTGGGGTCTTCTTTGGTGCTACTTATGATAAAATTTCTTCAAGTACCTACAAAATAATTGAAACCATTGTAATATTATTTATCTTCAAAACAAAGGCACTAAAAATCAACCAAGTAAGTGACCATTTTTCCCCTAATAAACACAACTTAATGTATGGACACTTAATCAAGAGTTAATCACAAGTGTATGCAAAAGAGGCGTGAAATCACTCTAAAATGCCTCAAAATAACATGGAAATCCTTATAAAGAATGGGATTGATCACATAGCTAAATATAAACAATCCATGGCCATTGAGCAAAATGTGTTTTCCCCAAATTTTGTGATGCTTCTATCTCAGCCAGCTCTACAAATCAAGAGAGAGAAATGCAGTATATTCATTAGGTTTAAGAAATTCTCTTATAACTATTTCTAAGTCAACCTTGTAATATTCTCTCAGTCTCTCAAGGTGTGTAATATACTCTCTTCACAAGAACATCCTTGCAGGCATTCGCCTAAGGGGATATTCCTTTGTTCTTTTTCAGGGAGTTAGTCATCAATATCTTAAGGGTAACTTGCCAAAGGAAAATTTTAACTCTTTCAAGCACTTACCAATGCCCAAGTTTTTTCCATATCGAGTCTCCTCTCTCTTCATTAGATTTAGTCAAGTAATTATTAACCACTTTAACAATAAAATATCCCTCCGAAATAGTGATCTTGATTTTTTGGAGTAGTAATCAGTGTTAGAACTTGTACAACCCATTCAGGAAAAACTTGTCTCCATCGCCTCACATCCCACATCCCCATTAGGTAAGACATAGTTAGCCACCCACTCCTCTGGCTGAACCTTCTCCGCATTCAGTGACACAAGCTCAATAAGTTTTCTACCCAAAGGAGTCCAAACGTCCCACCAAAATTGAGTATTTGAACCACTTAATTTTCATGCCTACTCCTTTGATGAATATGTCTCACACCTCTATTATAGCCTTGCAGATCAAAGACTTGTTTCTTTCTAGATACTTTAGGCACTATATCAACACCTCCTTCATATTTGGACCTCAACACTTTAACCCAAAGAGCTTCGAGCTTAGCGATCATAATCCAGCACCTCCTTCATAATGAACACTTGGTTTTAGGCTTTCAAATTCTTGAACCCCAACGCTCCTATTTATTTTGTTCCATGATTTCACACTACAAAAAAATATGTTTTTGTAGTAATTACTTTATAATAATTTAGCGACACCACTACTAAGTGAAATATTTGTGGTAATTTGAAGCCAAACCGTTACAAGTGTGCAATACTTTAACTAGGTGTCAGTTTGTGTCGGATATTTGTAATAGTTGTGGGGTAGGATGACCACTAAAAAGGTGGGGTAAATGTGGCACCAACTTTTCAGTAGGCTTTTTGTTACATTTTGGCAAAAAAACTACAACAAAATATTCGCCAAGTTGGTACCACATTTGTAGCAGTTATGTTAAACATACTGCTAAAGAATTTCAAAAGTCACTCATTAGGATGAACTGCCAAAAGTGTGAAGCATTTTGTAGTGGTTGTTTAGTAAACCACTACAAATCGTCACATCATTTGATGAAACTTGACACATGTCACTATTTTGTTGTGGTTCAAGGAAGAACCACTATAACGTATACTTATTTGTAGCAGTTATTCAATGAACTGCTATAAAGTAAAAGTCTATATAAACAGTACCCCCCTCATTTTTCCACTTTTTGCGAGTTTGAGCAAATTCTCTTCTAGAATCATATCCTAAAACAGATACAACTAGAGGAGGAGGAGGGAAGAACCGAGGACAACAGAATAAGCAAGAGTAGCAGAATCAACCACATCATGCTAGTGGCTGCTATACCAGCTTTGTTATTGAGATCATGGGTAAGTATTTTTCTAATTAGTTATATTTTAAAAGTATTTACATAATAATTAAATGTTAATCATATAATTATTTTCCATTTAAATTGTGTAGATCGTGATGAGAACAGGACCATAAAGAGGATGAACACGAAGGAGGCCCTGGGAATATGGGATGGTAGTGTTATACTATTGTTCAATGAGAATGGATAGTCGATTGAGTAGGCTAGCAGCCTCTTCAATCAGGTCATGAGTGAATTAGGTGGGCAATACAATTAGTTTCCCATATTTGTTCACTCCAAGTGCACCATGCAACTAAGTCTCAAGAATAAGGCTTGGGATCTAGTCAAGGAAATCAATTAATACTTAATGTTTATTTGTAATTTCTATATTTAAATCAATAAATTATTTGATTAAATCTATATAAATATTTTTTTTAGTTATTGATAAATTTTTGTACTTAATTACAAAATAAATTTGTTATGGACGAGGAGGAGCTGAGGACTATGACGTGAAAAAAAAAATTGGGGAAGCTTGGGATAAAGAAAGGCGACAGAACAACCACTGCCCAGGAGATATAGTACGATGCACTAGATGGCATACCTGCTCAAGATTGGGCATCTTTTGTCCAATATAGGTTGACGTTTGAGCAAATGGTATAAATTTATTGAATTAATTTTAATATATTTTATTTTATCTACAATTTGACTAACTTTGTTTAATTTTTATTTCAACAAGTTTTTCAAAGAAACTCTGTGAGCAGTAGTTGCCAAACTATAAGCCATACGGCCAGCTCAACGACATTTTTTGTCTCGGATAATGGCATTGTAAGTGGAGAATTTAAATTTATTAATGTGTGTGCCTATGAATTTTATTATAAATTTTATTTTTGTTTTATTAACAATTTCTAGGTGATGAGGACCCAATAGAAGGAAGGATACATGCCTTTGTACAGGCAGACATAGCATGTCTTCCACAGCTGTAGAGATAACACTCCTACGAAGAGGAGGTTGGGGAAGTTGCTGTAAGTAGTTAATTAAAGTTGTGAAGGTATAATACTTTTAATTTAATATTTGAATTTTAATTTTGTCAAATCATTTTGAATTCCATGAATGACTCAAACAAAGGCAAAGCTCTAAGAGTTTTAGGGCTACCCTAGACCCCACGGCCTCACTAAGGGTGAGCCATGGCCAACGTTTTCACCCTGTTATATGACTGAGTTTTGGTCTCGTACCTAGTAAGCTCTATGGCTCGGCTGGTAATGGCACTTCACTAGTGAGGACCTCCTAGTCAGCAGCTGTATCGCATTAGACCACCTTAGGAAGGCGGTTGAGTGAGACATCGGTCGATGAGCTTCATGAGGTGGTCACACAGGATGTGACATGGGATATGGAGTCAAAGATGCAGGAGCATAATCTCATGCTTCAGGAGAAGATTGACCTATGGAGAGAGGCCATGAATGCTTTGATTACCATTGTCTAGCCGAATACGGCTCCTAACGCACCTCAACTAGTCCCACTCTAATGCTGACCAAGTAAGTACCATACACACTTACATACTTTAAATTTCTTCATCACTATTTCTTCTAACAAATTATGCTCAATTACGGGGACTATATAAATTATGTCAAGTTGTAGCTATGAGTACGTGCATGAAGTTCCACTAAGATTGATAAAAGAGTCCACATAGAATTTCTAGTTGGTTTACCAATATGTGATGGCAATAGCCCTCACGCAACTGAGTTCAAAAGTCTTGCACTTAGTCCGCTTGACTATACAAAAAGGTTTACTACGTATAATGTCCATAGGTTTAAGTTCTATACAATTTCATGTGATTAGGGTTTGCTTACTCAAAACTCTAGAGTTTTCAACACGATTAGAATGGAGTTATGCTAATAGCAGTGATAGCGAGAGTAATAGTGGCATGCAATTTGAAAATTTCCTTACTAAGGAAAGCTAGTTGACATCATCCCTTATTATGTAGAGGATAAGAAAGATAAAGATTAGAACATAGTCATCTACCTCAAGCCATGAGATATTCATAATATAGGTGATGGTGATAGCATTACTTGCAATAGTGAGTATTTCTATCTAACGAATTTTGAAAATTTCTTCTTTGAAAAAGATGATAATTAAACCATTGTTATGTATGTCTTTTCAATCATTTTCATTAAATTATTTAACCAACTATTTCATTATTTAATTTATATATATAATTATCCTAACAATCTCAATATCTCCTTTCAGGTATGGGATGATGTTGAGTAAAATTTTCAAGCTTTTGTATCACACATGCAATTATCATTTTATAAACACCAAATTCATTAAATTTATTTTCCACTACACCTAAAACCACTCCAAATGATGTTGCTAAATGAATAACCAACCCCTACAAATGGAGAAATAACCTCCATAAACGTGAAACCATTACAAACGTAAAAACCGCTACAAATTGTTTACATATCTCTATAAATACACCTTCCCCCTCATTTCATTCTCCTTTGCCTTTCCCCTTCTACTCTTCTCCTGTATTCTTCTTCTTTCTTTATGCTTTCTTCATGTTTTCTCTTATATTTTTATATGGTGAGTTTATTTTGTATTTTTCATATCTCAATTTTTCTTAGGGAAAAAGACAAGAAATAACCACTTGAATTTGAAAATGACAAAATGGGCACATGAATATCTAAAAGGATAGATTGGGCATTAGGTGCAATCTGTCCTTTATAAATTTAAGTGAGAAGACCAAATCACCCTTAAAGCATTTGAAGAAAAAATGAGACAATGAAACTAAGAACGCATCAGCTGAAGGGATTTGTTTTACAGTGTCGCCAGTGTTTTTTCCATTCCATGGTAACCCCACCACCGGTGAAGCAAACATTAGGTAGAGGTGGGTTTTTAGGGTTCCGTTTTAACCCCTCAACCATCCAATTCTGGCATTCTCTTCATGTCCTTTGACATAGGGTTTGCAACCACAACTGCCCCCTCTGGCACAATTTACGGACGCCCCCTCGGAGGTAAATTTGCAAACTTTGATGATGAGGAACCTCTACTTGATGAGCTTTGTATTTTATTTCAAGTTTTTGACATCAAGTGAAGATTGTTTTCTCACGTTAACTAAATTTGGCAAGGAGGTTACATGATATTAAGAATGTAGTTCAGAAGTTGGTCATTAATGGTGGCCTCTACCACCGAAAATGCACTATCTTCCTGGAAATTCCCTTCCATGATCTCATATTAATCCTTTTTTACAATTCATTTTTTCTTTTATATTTTTATCATTATTTGCCAGTGTCTGCATCATTCTCTATAATCTTTTTCCTATTATTGTTTTTTTACTGGATTAACACAACCTCGGTTGAAATTCTTCTGCATCTATATGTTTTTGTATGTTTGTTGAGTTGTGGGGCATAATCAATGACTTATTAGATTCTTTTTCTTTATTTCTTTCTTTGTCTGTTTGTTTATTTGGGTTAGACACTGCTTCGAGAACTTAATTTTACATTTGACAGCTTAGTTTTGGAAAATTTAAGTTATTAGAACAAAAAAGGGAAAAACTTATGTTTGTGTCTTTAACTTTGTCTTACTTTAGATTCAGTGTTGGGAATTTTTTTTGAACAATATTGCATTTTAATTCTAGCATAACACTGAAGAGATCCATGATGAAGAGAAGCCCTGAAGTTAAAGTGAAGATGCCAATGGAAGCATTTCCTCCTATTTCAGCTAATTTTAACTTTGTTTCTAATAGTTTTCTAAAATATAAACTTGGACCTGATAACCAAGTTGTTGAAGAGTCAATAGAGGTAAACCATGGGCCTTTCGTGAAGGATGTTATTGAGAAAGAAGTATCTAACTTGTCAGATCAGTACAAATGCCTCTTAGTTTGTGACCTTGCGAGTAAATTTGACAAGAACTTGACTGCAGCTGCTAAGTTGTTTGATGAGGTACTTGTGTTATTAGGCCATATTTTCTATAAAATTCAGAATGATGGTATGAAGAATACTAAGATTTTTTATTAATGGTTTTAGATTAAGCTAAGAGAGATACCATCTTTAGAGGGGCATGTTCTTTTGAAAAAGCTAAGAGATGCATTAGAATCCTTAAAAGGCCATTTACAAGGAAAACATTAGGAGGATGTGGAGAAGGTTATTTCTATGGTTCATTTTTCTTAGGCAACTAAATTATATTGACTACATTGCTCTCTTCAAAATTCAAAACATTTGCTAATTGGAGGATGGAAATGTATGGAAAATTGATTATGTGCAAGTGGAAGCTTTAGCAGTTAAGCTGACACAAAATGAAGGAGAACTAATTCAATAGAAGTTTGAAGTAAATAAGCTAGTGAACTTTCTCAAACATATCTTCTATAGCATCTGATGATTTAGAAAATGAAAGACCCATCAATTAGTTTTGTTAATGTATGTTATTTCTGTGTATTTGTAGTTTGGGAATTTGTGAATTTTTGGCTAGTAGGACTTGTAATTGTTCTATTGGAGGTCTGTATTTTGCATCACAACATGATAGCTGGAATGAATTGACATTTTTGATGGATGAAAGTATAACTTTAATAATACCAAAGAAACTAAATAAGGGAAAGCCTAAAAGAATAGAAGAATGGTGTCCATGGTAAGACCTTGAATTGAAAATTTTGGGTTGACCAACTGATGTTATATTTTTGGAAAGTTCAGCTATTGACCAACTGATGTTCAAAGTTAGTCAATCACTTTTCAATGTTTGACTTATATACTGTTAAACTTTGTAATGACTACGACTATATTTTGTAATGGCTATGTACATATTTTCCATTTCACATTTACAACAATGGAATTGTAACATATTGCCTTCGGGTTTACAACTTCAACAATGGCATTTACAATTCATCTAGTAAGGTTTGCAAGTCTTGTAATGGGATTTACAACTCGTCTAATGAGGTTTACAAGTCCTATAATAAGGTTTGTAACTTCCACAATAGTGATGTATTGATGGAGATTTTGGAGTAGTGTTATATTCAAAAGCGTAGCTTGTAGGATGGCATATTTTAACTCGTTACTCAATGCATTTGTCTCACATATCGCATTCTGTTAACGTATGCCAATGATGTTTGCAAGTTACTGTAGAAGGGGATTTGTAAGTTTCCTCATGGTGTTTGCAAGTACCCTAATGGGATTTCCAACTTTCTCAGTGGGATTTGCAAATCCTCGAATGGGATTTTCAACTTCCTAAATGCAATTTGTAACTTCCTCAATTAAAGTTGGAATTTGTACAAAGATTAGGAACTTGCCCAGTAGGATTTGTAACTTGCCCAATGGGAGTTGCAACTTCCTCAATGTAATTGGCAACTTTCTCAATGCAATTTGCAACTTCCTCAATGGGATTTGCAACTTCCTAAATGCAAGTTGCAACTTCCTAAATGCAAGTTGCAACTTGTACATTAATTACCAACTTCATCAATGGGAATTTGCAACTTCACCAATGGGATTTACAACTTCCTAAATGCAAGTTGTAACTTGTATAGTAATTACCAACTTTATCAATGGGAATTTGCAACTTCACCAATGGTATTTGCAACTTCCTCAATGGGATTTGCAACTTCCTAAATGCAAGTTGTAACTTGTACAGTAATTACCAACTTCATCAATGGGATTTGCAACTTCCTCAATGGGATTTGCAACTTCCTAAATGCAAGTTGCAACTTGTACAGTAATTACCAACTTCATCAATGGGATTTGCAACTTACTCAATGCAACTTGCAACTTCTTCAATGCAAGTTGCAACTTGTACAGTAATTACCAACTTTATCAATAGGAATTTGCAATTTGGCCAATGGGATTTGCAACTTGCTCAATGCAAGTTGCAACTTTGTATAGTACTTAGCAACTTTATCAATGGAAATTTGCAACTTCGCCAATGGTATTTACAACTTCCTCAATGGTATTTGTAACTTCTTCAATGGGATTTGCATCTTCGTGTTACTATAGTATCCTCTTCTAATGAGGGTTATTTTTATCTTTGCCCCAGAATTTCCAAAAGACAATTGGGCCTCCTGTCCAATCTGTCTTTTCTAATTTTCATATGCCCAATCTGTCCTTTTAATTTTCAGGTGGGCTTTTTCTGTCTTTTTTCCTTTTTCTTATTCATTTTTGTTTACATTTTACGGATATGATTTTTTCTCATTCAGGTATTCCTTCTCTTATACATATAGAACTACTTAGCCTTTTGTACACTTTCTCCCCATCTATAATGTTCAAATTTCTTCACCCTTTATAAACTAAATTTCATATCACATAATTATACTTCAATTAAATATTATAAATCTTAAAAAAAATATGGGTCTAAAAAATTTAATAAAACTCTATCTCATGGTTATATAATTTTTTTTTACTATAATGCTAATTATAATGAACAGAATTCAATTTATTTTACATAATAAGAACATTTATAACAGTTTTAGCAACTACTACAAAAACCCAAAATAGCATCAATTTTTGAACATTCAAATATTATAGCGGTTATAGAACTATTATAAATTTTGTGTCATTGTCAAAGTTTTTATTTTCCACCAAATAAATTTTTTTCTCCAACCATTTGTAACGGTTCATATGACTGCTATTATCATTCAAATTTCATTTCCCGCCAAATAAATTTTCACTCCAACCTTTGTAGAGGTTTCATGAACTGCTACCATTTGAAAAATGTTCCTTGCATTTATTTTTTAGCAATTCATTAGCTACTACTAAGGTCGTTATAGTTGTCATCTCTCGTTTTGTCATTGATAGCAGTTGGTTAACCCATTGTAAAGTCCTATAGTGGCTTTGACCCTATTCATAATGGTTCCTAAAACCATTACTAAATTGTTTGTATCGGTTGATTTTGTAGTGGTTTCATGAACCCTACAAGAGGTATTTGATGAGGTTAAAACCTCTACAAAGCATACAAATAATTGCTAGAAAATGCCACTTTTTTAGTGTTACCCCAATCAATTAAATGCATTTGATTTGCATTTTCGTCATGATTTCCTGTTAATCTTCTCAATTTCTTTAATCACTCCTTTCAGTATAAGTGGAGATCGCATATGTTACATGGGTAAAGCAGAGACCACCCTTTTTATTAGAATTATTCTCACTACCATTCTTAGGTGTTTACCCTTCCAAGACGATAGTGTACCTCTAACTTTTTGAATTACGCTCAAAAGTATATTTGGTAACACTAGTATGTATAAGGGTAACCCAAAGATATTTTTCAAGAGTTATGCCAATACCTAAGTGATTCCAAAGAGTTATAGCACGATTCACGTGGACATTTTTGTAAAGGAAAGCCTTTGACTTTGCTAGATTTATTTTATGAACTGAGATGCCCATGACTTTCTTAATAATGTGAGATATTTATTATTATAAGTTTCTAATGGTGGATATTAACAATCACAGCTTTATCGTACGATAGTTTATGAGTCCTAAAGCGATAACATAGTTTCTCAACTCATTCTCCAAGGTTTCCTACTAGTGACAACAATACACAAGTTGCCATCAATGTGCCTAATCACTAGCTAGAAGAACATATTGTTTCTCTAACAATGTTCTCTGATTAACAGGTATTTGATTTTAGTTTTAGTTCTTCTCATATCAATCAAGCTAATGGCGAGAGATAACTTTAAGTCTTCTGCTCTATCTCATAGGTTTTATACTTATGTATGTCATAATCTAGATTGATTATATTGTGTACGAGATATTTATATTCTAACATGTGGTATCAGAGCCTGGTTTATGATCATCCATGCCTTGTTTGTTATTTTTTGTTCTCATAAACAACAATATGAGATATAATATGAGACACAGGAATTATAATTTATTTGTTTTGAATTTTATATGTAAATAACTTTTGAGATTTTCTGTTGTAATAATGCGAGAGAGAATCTCAATCGCCGGGCAATACATAACTTAGAGACAGAGGATTCATATCAAAGGGCATGACGCTCGAGAACTTGACTTGAGCGAGCAAAGCACCAAGTTGTGGCCCTGCGAAATAGTGTAGACTTATTGGCATTCTATAAATGCAACTTTGTTAGGTTTATGATGTTTACACACAGTTGACTTCACCTTCAGTAACGTCGCCTCTCTGTTCCAAAACTGCAACTTTGCCTCTCTGTTCCAAAATTGCAACTTATATGCCCGCAAGTCTCCCAAAAGCAAAAGAACATGTTCATCTCTTAAGGCTAAGGGGACCTTAACGAGAGCACTAGTATTTCCATCTTGAATTGCAGACTCGCCGATGTTGAGGCTCCACTGGTAGTCGCTGCTTCATGCCGCTAAGTGTCAGGTCTTGAAACAGGTTAGGTCAACCTTACTCAGAAAGAGGAAGCCCGAATTCATTAATGAGTTTTTGGGTTGGATTAAAAAAATTGGGTCATCTAAAAAAGCCAATTTTTTTGTTTCTGAAAACTGTTTGGGCTTCCTACATTTTGGGCCATTTGATTTTTTCCTAAAATCATATTGGACCAGCGCTACAACAGGGCTATTCTATTTTTTTTATAGATATCTGCTAGGCCTTGAGTTTTGTTGGACTGACCATAATTTTTTTTCTATTTGGTTCTAGAAAATACATTTTGGGCTTGGATTATTTTTGTTTTTATTTCTCAAAAAATATTTTGGGTTCTATTTTAGACTTTGGAGTATGTGCTATTTGGTTTTATTTTCATAAAATTATTTTAGGCCATTTACTTTGATTTTCCAGAATACTTTAAATTAAACTCTTTTTAATTTTAATATGTCCTTTTAATTACTATTACATGCACTGCAAATATTTACATAAAAAAATTATTTTTTTTGGAAAAGGTGTTTACAAATTTTTTTTGTTATTTAATTGCCTATTTTGTACATTAATATCTCCTTTGGCAATTAAATTAACTATTTAATTTTTGCAAAAACCTTGAGTTGAAATTAATTTATTAAACTTTTTTGGGTGCATGAAATAGTGGGAGATTTAAATTAAATTAATTTATTAAATGTTCCACTATGTTGTGCATATTTGGACTTATTTGCACGTTAATGATATTTGTGATTAGCATACAGTTTTGTGAGGAGTAGTCACAGCATCCTTACTTATTGAATTTTATTGCATGCTTTGATTAATCATATATGGATTTAAAATATCAATTGTAATTAAATATATAGTTATAATTTATCTTTACCCATAGGTAGATATCTCATAATTGTACATTTAATTAGGGTGAGAATTAATTACTTAATTAAGTTGTGCATATTTAGATTTTCAATGCACATTAATGATATTTGTAGTTAGCTTGCAATTCTTTAAGGAGTAGCCACATCATCCTTGTTTATTAAATTTGTTGCACACATTCATTAATAACATATAGATTTAAAATATAATTTTTAATTAAATGTATAGCTATTATTTATCTTTGCCCACAGGTAAATATCTCATAATTGTACATTTAATTAGGGTGGGATAGAATGGCCTTGTTATATTCTAAGTAACTTACAGGTATTGGAAAATTATGAATGCATTCTAATTCTATCATTTGAGATAAACAAATGCTATGCTAATGCCACAGGTAGACATTAGTGATACATATTTATACTTCTTGCATGCTACATTTGTGCTAAACATGCATACATGGCACAATGACTTGCGATTGCTTCAAATTCTTACTCATGAGCTTATTTGTATGTTTGTCTATTTTTATTTTGTAGATCCAATTGATGCCTCCAGGATTATGGATGATGTAATTAACAAAACAATCTTAGATGGCAGCATTAACTATGTTGACTGGAGAGATATTGTTTTGCTACAACTTAGTTTCTTTGACTTGCATTATGCTTTAAGGTATGATAAACCTCTTAGACCTAATAATATCTCAGATGACAGAGAGGCAAAAGTAACCACTTATTTCTTCTGTTTATACAACAAAGGATCACTAGAAGTAATAGGGAAATAGTCCATAAGTGTGACACAACCAAAGGATACCTAAAAGCCTTAGATAAGCAATTCAAGGTGACAGACAAGCATATGGGTGATGCCATCATGTCTCAACTATATGCTATGAGGCTTACAGGTATTGGTGGTATGAGGCAACATATAATGAAGATGAGAGGTATGCTTTCATGGTGTGTTACTTTTGAATATAATTTTTCTAGCGTTAATGATGACACTTGGTAGATTGACACTAGTTTGATGATCCATATTTTGACTACCTTACAGGGCTTTCTGTCAAGCAGACTTCCACATCCCAATGAGGCAATTGTCCTTTCAGGCAATGGGAGAGGAGATCATGTGAAAGTCGTTAGAACTTTTCACATAACCTTTTCAAATTGTCATGTTTTGGAACTTTATGATATTTTTTCTATTCCCTCTTACAAAATGAATTTGATTTCTAGGTCAAAACTTATTTTATTTGATTATCATTTAGTTCTTTCTAAGAAACTTATGACTTTGACAAAGGATTATATTTTGATTGTGAATTTAGTTATGATTGATGGCTTATTTAAAATTGTTTCTTATTTACCTCAATCTTTTTCTGTTTCGTGTCATCGTTGAGAATTCTTATAACATGTGGTATAGGAGATTGGGTCATATCTCTGTTGACATAATTAAAAGGTTAAATAAAGATAAAATTCTTCCATCTTTAAATCATTTGAAATTTGATCCTTGTGTGGACTACATAAGGAGAAAGCATACTAATAAGTCACAAAAAGGGGCTAAGAGAAGTTCTGAATTACTAGAAATTATACACACGAATATTTATTGCCCAAAATTAACTACACATGGTCAAAAGTATTTTATCACCTTTATTAATGATTACTCACGATACATGTATGTCACATGCTTTATAATAAAAGTGAGGCATTAGATGCTTTCAAGGAATATAAAGTAGAAGTATAAAAATAGATTGGGAAACCAATCAAGATCATGAGATCAGACCGTGGTGGTGAGTATTATGGAAGATACAATAGTGAAGGACAAGCGCCAGATCTATTTGCTAATTTTCTTCGAGAACAAGGTATAGTAGCCCAATATACTATGCCTGGATCACCTGACATGAATGGTGTAGCTGAAAGAAGAAATAAGACCTTGCTGGATATGGTTAGGAGCATGATGAGTAGCTCCAAACTGTCATATTCCTTGTGTAAAAGCACTTAAGATAGCCACATACATATTAAATAGGGTTCCAATAAAGGTAGTGTCCAAGACAACCTTTGATATATGGAAAGGATGGAAATCTAGCTTAAATCGTTTTAAGGTATAGGGTTATCCTGCTAAAGTAAGAGTGTATAATCCACACGAGAAGAAGTTAGACCCCAACATTATTAGAGCTTTCTTTGTAGGCTATGTGGAAAGGTCTAAGGGTTATAAGTTTTATTGTCATCCACCTTCTAAAAGGTTTGTAGAGTATAGGAATGCCAAGTTTATTGAGAATGATGTGAGTAGTAGGGTGATTATCTACTAGACAATCACATAGAGAGAACTACTAATATCATTCATGAGGGGACGTCAATAGTTAATGACCATCCTGCTATTGGGATTAACATTGAACGTGATATATATATCCTATAACTCAAGTTGACGATGCTGAACAAGATGGACACATACCGGATAGTCAACTAATCACACAAGTGGAACCACCATAAAATTTGATAGAGGATGTCCTTATTCAGCAACTTGAATCAACCCAAGAGGTTTAATTAAGGAGGTCAACTAGAGAAATAAGATTTGCATTACCTGATAACTATATAGTGTATTATGCTAATGTTAACTGTGATGTAAGTATTGAGAATGATCCTTTAACATTCACTCAAGCTATAAGGAGTGCAAACTCTAAGTTGTGGCATGATGCTATGATTGATGAAATGAATTCCATGGCAAACAACCATATTTAGGAACTTGTAGAATTACCTAGTGGATCTAACGCCATTGGATGTAAATGGGTTTACAAAAATAAGAGAGGCTGACAAGTTAACATCGATAAATACAAGGTTAGATTGGTTGCTAAGGGCTTCACTCAAGTGGAAGGAATCGATTACAGTGAAACTTTTTCACCTGTATCTAATAAAGACTCCTTACTTATCATCATGTCATTGGTTGCCTATTTTGATCTAGAGTTACACCAAATAGATGTAAAGACTGCTTTCCTCAATGGTGAACTAGAGGAAGAAGTCTATATGAAATAACTTGAGGGATTTATTGTAGAAGGTAAAGAACAATTGGTATGCAAGCTAAAGACATCAATATATGGTCTAAAATAGGCTTCACGGTAGTGATACTTGAAGTTCCATGAAGTTATCACATCATTTGGTTTTGTTGAGAACATCATGGATGACTGTATATACCACAAGGCTAGTGGGAACAGGATCATATTCTTGATTTTGTATGTGGATGACATTTTACTTTCTACCAATAATATGGGACTATTGCTTGAGGTGAAGCAATTTCTGTTTGAGAGTTTTGATATAAAAGACATGGGTGAGGCATCTTATGTCATTGGCATAAAGATCCATAGAGATATAACCAAATGTCTTATAGGCTTGTCTCAAGAGGCCTATATTTTCAAGATTGTTGAATGATTCAGAATGTAAAACTATTGATCTAACATGGCTCCTATTGAAAAGGGAGATAAATTTAGTCTAAGTTAGTGCCCTAAAATCGAGATTGAAAGGAAACAGATGGAAGGGAACCCATATGCCTTAGTAGTGGGAAGCTTGATGTATGTACAAGTTTGTACAAGACCTAATATGGTTTTTGCTGTGGGTATGTTGGGAAGATACCAAAGTAATCCTGGGGAAGCACATTGAACAGCTACAAATAAGGTGTTTAATCCTGGGGAAGCACATTGGACAGCTACAGAAAAAGTGTTTAAGTACCTACAAGGCATTAAACACTACATGCTCATATATTGGAGAACAGAGAATCTATACGTAATTGGATACTGAAATTCATATCTTGGAGGATACGTAGACACAAACAAGTCTACATCTGGTTACATCTTCCTATTGGCAGAAGGAGTTATCTCATGGAGAAGCACTAAGCAAACTCAAATAGCCCCTTCTACCGGTGATACTGAGTACATTATGTGTTTTGAAGCAAGTTCACAAGCTATTTGGATAACGAATTTTATTGCTAGGCTTAAGATTGTGGATTTAGTCTCTAAGCCAATAAAAATGTACTGTAATAACTCAATTGTGATGGCCATAGAGAACAACAAAAGGAATAAAAGTCTAAGTAAGTTTGTCGAACTTAAATTCATTTGCTTGAGAGAAAGATTTCAGGATGGCTAAGTTTTCGTTGACCGCATTAGTACATTGGATATATTAGCCGATCCTTTGATGAAAGGATTAAAGCCCAACATTTTTGTCACACATATGGGACTTCATTATTCTTTTGATTAGTGGAGATGTAAGCAATGAAATTCAGATTTTGTGGTTTATCATTTCAATACTGAGTACATTATGTGTTTTGAAGCAAGTTCACAAGCTATTTGGATAACGAATTTTATTGCTAGGCTTAAGATTGTAGATTTAGTCTCTAAGCCAATAAAAATGTACTGTAATAACTCAATTGTGATGGCCATAGAGAACAACAAAAGGAATAAAAGTCTAAGTAAGTTTGTCGAACTTAAATTCATTTGCTTGAGAGAAAGATTTCAGGATGGCTAAGTTTTCGTTGACCGCATCAGTACATTGGATATATTGGCCGATTATTTGATGAAAGGATTGAAGCCCAACATTTTTGTCACACATATGGGACTTCATTATTCTTTTGATTAGTGGAGATATAAGCAATGAAATTCAGATTTTGTGGTTTATCATTTCAAATTATGATTGTATACATTTGTGTTATTGAAATTGATAAACATTGAGATAGGAACTGAATGAACATTGAGTTCATTTATAATGTGATACCCATTAAGTGATTGTACCACCTGTAATATATGAAAGGTAATACTCGATAAAAGGAGACTTATTGTCATGATTCTTGTAGCATGACATCAGTTTACCTAGACAAGGCAATAACATTGAATATACGGGCCAAGTGGGAGAATATGATATATTTATTATTATAATATAACATATTTAGATATTAATAAATATTTCTAAGTGTGGCCCATAGTTATTTGGGCTCAATCCAAGGTGGGTTGTTGACTCAGTTTATTAAGGTTAATTATCTGATGATGGATATTAGCAATCATAGTTTTATCATACGAGTTTTTGAGTCCCAGAGCTATAACCTAGTTTCTCAGCTCACTCTCGAAGGTTCCCTACTGGTGACTATAATACACAAGTTGCTATCATTATGCTAATCACCAGCTGGAAGAACCTATCATTTATCTAACAGTGTTCTCTTATTGACTTGTATCTTATTTCAGTTCTAGTTTTCCTCAGATCAATCAAGCTAATGGCGAGAGGTAACTTTAAGTGTTTCGCTGCATCCCGTATAGGTTTTATACTTATGTATGTCATAATTTGGATTGATTATATTGTGTACGAGATGTTTATATTCTAATAAATAATTCTCATTTGCTTGATTGAAGCTTCCACAAACAGCAAGAGATCATATGCATATCAATAATATTGGGCAAAATAATATGGAAACTTATTTGGGAATTTCCCTAACTCTTATTGGCATTGGCTCCTAGTTCTTTTCATATTGATTAGGGGTATCCATTGTTGGTAGTAGTGATTAATCTCTTTGACGTGAGGCCTCTACTTAGGGTGTGTTTTGTATGATGGATTTGGCAAGGGAGGAGAGAGATTTTTCTCATTTTTCCTTTTATTTCACCACAATTTTTTGAGAGGAAAGAATTTTTTTTAAGATTTTCCCTACGCATCTCACAGTGGTATAGATAAAAATATTTTTTTCTTAACTCCCCTCCTAAACTAAATAGTGTAATATTAAAATCCCTCCCCTCCCCTCCCTTTTCATCAATCCAAATGAGGTTGTATTAAAATATTTTCCTTTTCTTCCCCTCCCCTACCCTTTTCAAAATCCTTTCTCTCCCCTCCCCTCAATTGATCAAATACACCCCTAAGGTAAACAACTAGTCATGAGATTTTTTTATGTCCAAGGATGGGATTCAAACCCCCACCACTTGGTTAAGGGATCAAGTGAGGTAACAACTAAATCACACCCTCGTGGTTTCTAAAAACAATGTTTTTTTGGATTTATTCACTAGCATCCAACACTATTAGCAACTGAGCAGTCCAATTCATGGGAATGTAAGCCCACACTAGGGGAACCTCACTATGTCTAAGTAATTATCATGGCTGCATACCTTAAGCTTGAATATGTGTCATATCCCCAATTTTCTGACCTGATGTACCTGTACAGTTTATCTGCAATGGATATAAGATTCTTGGAATAAACTGTATCAGATTGCAAAAAGAAAGGGAAGGATTAATAACTAAGGAAAGAATAGGGACCAAAATGCAAATTGAAAACTTTGAAGACAAAAAGTTGAAGTAGAAATAAAAGGAGGGACCTAAATGCAATTAATGAAAAGTTCAGGGACTAAAGTGCAATTATTCAAAAGTTAAGGGACCTAAATATAAATATGGAAAAGTTGAGCCAAAATAGGCCAAAAATGCCCAGAATCAAATCAAACCCAAATTTTACCAGTAGATGGACGAAAATATTCTGGTCGTTTAACACCACAAAGAATTTTGATTTGAGGTCCCGATTAATTTATATAAATTTCTGAAGTCGGAAGGAATTATTACAGTATTTTTCATATCTCAGAATCAGATGAGACCTTATAGAAAATTCATATATTTAATATATGAATTTATAAAATTGAGAGAATCAAAAAAGGAATCCTGTAGAAACCATACGGGATTTTACAGTGAAATAAAATACCTGATAAATAGGATTGGGATAGTTGTATTGTAAATTGGGCCATAAAGGCAATACAGGCAATAAACCCATAATAAGGACCAAATAACCCCATCATGAGTCCATTAAGGTGACTGGACAGTTAAGTGGGTCAAAGACCAGAGCAGTCCAGGAAAAGTGTAAAATTACGAAAATGCCCCTGGATGCCCATACTGTACCAGTAGTGGATGGAGGTCATTTTGATCACTCTAGACAGGCTCAAAACATGTCATATAGTATAAAGAGGATTATTTAGAGCCCATATACACCCTGAGGTAGTATAAAGAGGTGTAAAATGACAATTTTGCCCTTAGGATTAGTACAGTGCAAGAAATGACACTAAGGGTATTTTGATCATTTCCCAAGGGTTGGATGGCAGATAAATATTCAGTATATCATTTTCAATGGTATGAGAAGCCTCGATATTGATTTCCAGGACATAATACATATCCTGGTATATTATAAAAAAATTTAGAACTGAAAATAGTCTGGTTATTGTGAAACTGCTCCGATCGGTACCGGATTGGACTAGAATTTTTCCAGAACCTTCTTTACATGGGAAGCATGCCACCTAAACCTATTAGGTGTCCCATGAGCTTTCCCACATGATGTCAAATTTATTCTTTTTAGAAAAAGTTAAATCCAAGATTAAATTTGAGCCTTTAGATCAAATAGTAACCAAATCAATCTTGGCCATCCATTTCAACCCAAATTTCTCTATAAATACCCCCTATTCAGATCACTTCGGCATGCATGGTGAACCATAGGGAAACTCTTGCAAAATTTCTATTCAACCAAGAAAGAAGCAACCAAAGTGAAGTAACAAGCAAGGTAATCATCTCCCTTGATCTTGAGCTTTGTTCTAGCAAGTTAGCTCATGGTTTTAAGGGGTTTTCATGCTATATTTCCCTTATGGTTGCTGCTGGAAGTGCTGCTCATATATGGTTAAAATATGAGTTTTATGTTATGGATAGTTTAGACAAGCTTAAACAAGCTAGAATCAAGTGGTATAAGCTTGGGAATTCAAGTATGTTTGGATTTAGGGTTTTGTGTTCTTGCTGGTACTATATGTGGTACTGTTCATATGATGGAATTTCATGATTTTGATGCTTCCAATGAGTTTAAAATGGAAAATTGTGTGGGGATAAAGTAGGAGAACCAGTATTGGAAGCATTGGAATCAAAATGTGAATTTTTGGAAAAAGGGACCTTCAGTTCGGTTTGGTACTGTAGCATCTAAAGTGTTTTGAATTTGGAAATTCTGATTTCATATTTGGATTCTAAATGAAAAATTATGTGGAAATGAACCATGGGAATTTATTTTGGAAAGATGGAAGTAAGAAACGTAAAGTAGAGAAAGAAAGGGAGCTAGTGAAAACCTTGTCTTGGATTTGGTTTCAAGTTGAGTTGTAACTTGATATTATATTGTAATGGCTAGGTTTTGACATTTGTGAAGGAAGGAAAGAACTTCAAGAAGGTCTTGACCAAGATAGCTAAGAGGTAGCAAGGATACCTAACTATAACTCATGTTTGTTTAATTGTTTTACTTGCTTGTTGATTATGATGTTTGGTTGAGCTTGAGCTTATGTCATCATGTTATGATGAAGTATGAATGATTGCAACTCCTTGCAAGTTATGTCATGACAATATGCATGTTAGAGTTTGCTTATGTACCATTATGAAGTAGCTCCCATCACATGATAACATGTTAAGCATACAATTATTCATGCATGATATTATAGTTTGTGTAACTTGCTATTGGGATTTCCATGAAATCTCATTCCTTTCACATGCACAACTATGTTTTAGGTGCTGGATCCTCTCAAGGGAAGAGAGTAAATGTTGATGATTAAGTTTGTATAATAAGTTATATGACTCACATGACACTATAGGATGATATGCTAGCATGCATGGTGTATGTTTCTGTAACTCTGTTGTGAGGCCGTGGTGATGTTATGATGATTTTGATGTGTAACTCAACGAGCTTTAAAGTTAAGATACAGAGCTTTAAAGTTAGAAGTAAGATCTGGAATTGAGATAAAATGAGTGCTGAGAGGCAGTGACGTTCATTCAATGATTTCATATATCAAATGAACGAGTTTTTCTATGAAATTTTATGAGCTTAAAGAGGACGTCTAGACCTTCAAATCCATAGGTAACACAGTTTATTTGGATAAGTAACCAAGGAGAAATGAATTTTTAAAGTTAAGGCAAAGAAACTGGAAATTCCAGATTTTACCAAATGAATAGTGATGTTTAACCAATAAACTGATTTCGTGTGAACAAGATAACCTCAATTTCATATTTTTCCCTCAAATCTTTATGAAATAGATTTCATTAGAAATTGGAACCACATTATTTTGATTTTTTTACAATTAATTATGAATTTTCAAAATAGGGTACATGTTCTGGAATTACTAAATGAACAGTAACAGTGAACAGTACCCGATAGCAAATCTTTTGGAAATGGATGTTTTCAAAGCAAATGATCATGTAATTGGTTCCAATCACTTCTAATAGAGTATAATTGAGGTTAAAAGTAAGGATGTGACATTTTGGTATCAGAGCAAAGGATTATGGCGTAGGAAATGCTCTGATTAGATTATTTATAGATTGATACATAAGTGAACATCTGCATAATTGACCTAAAGTTAATTATTGTAGGATACCAATGACTGAGTCTAGAACATCAAAGACTTCAGTGAACCAGGGGGACCCTAGACCCACATTTTATAGTTTTGATAGATCAGGGTGGAACTCAGAAGAGATAGATGCTTTCATACATGATCCGGAGTTTGGTCTTCCCCCAGTGATCAATATCCGGGATTCTAGTAGTGAATTAGAATTGGGCCAATTAGATAACTCTTCTGTGGGATCAAATGAGATGGATGAGGATGAGGATGATGAAGAGGAAATATCATATGAGGATATACCATCAAAAGAGGATGAACTTGAGGAACCTAACCCAGCCCCACCTATGAATATTGTACTAGAAAGGGATGTAGGTCAGATAGATGATAGAGAGATGATAGACCCTCAAGAGGAACAATCTGATGTGGGTTACTCTTATGTTGGGGGTGCAACAGACCCTGTGCCTAGGAAGGCAGATGAGATAGATGTTCTTGGACCGAGTCAGGTACCTAAACCAGTTGATGTACCTGGACCCAGCTATACAACTAATGTTCCTGAACCTAGTTATGTAGCTAATATACTTCGACCTAGTTAGAGACCAGACGCTACAGATATTCTAGGTCCAAGTGGAACCAAGAAGTTAACGGTACAGATATATCTGGGTAACCATCAAATAATTTAATTAACCCTTGGGGAGGATATGGATGAAGAACATTTTAGGAAAGCTGTGGAACTCGCGAAGCAGCTATATGAGATAGGAAGGATGTTTATTAGAGATGTGGATCAAGATTATATAGTTTACAAAGATTTCATAGCGAGAGTAAGAGAGGCCTATCGAGCATATGATCCAGATACTCTTACCCTAGAAGCTTGGGTTAACATCATGGATGATATTTTGCCTCTTACAGCAACATGGAGAGAAGGGCTAGATCAGTACTTTGAAGAGGAACCCTTTGAGGATATCCATGATTGGATCTATATGATAGGGGAGTTCATTAGGATCCACTATGAGGAAACATAATGTAATAGATGTATGTATGAATATTGCTATAATCTATGTACTCATGACTAGTAATGACATAGTACTTGTATGTGTGTATGTTAAGAAAAGCTTTTGTGATGATGTTAAACTTGATGTATGCTATGTTTTGAATGAAATATAAGATATGTTAATTATAGTATTCCTTTCCTATTTTCTATTACGATAGTAAAACAAAATGGTAAGAACAAGAAGAGCAAGTTCTTTGGGCAAACCCCAAAATGCCAGAGACATTAACCAGTTGATTCTAGAACGACTGGAATAGCAATAGAAGCTGATTGAGGAAGTAAAAGCCGCTCAAGCAAGGAGTGGACAGGAAAGGATGCTTCCATAGCGGCGGCTGTAACAGAAGCGGTAGAGAACTTACGGTAACCAAAATCTACTGGTACAACTAATATAGAACTAGAGATGGTTCAACAGACAACAGAATAGCCAAGACAGACAGGACAGACAGTAGATCCTACTGGGTATTCAACAATGGATGGCTAAGTTCTGTAAGCATAGTCCTCTGATGTTCGAGGGAACATTTGATGTACAGAAAGCGGAGGATTGGATCAGTAAACTGGAGAAGATCTTCAAGGTACTAGGTTGTCCGTCTGAGAGTAAAGCACAGATGGTAATCTACCAGCTAGAAAGGGATGCTGACAGATGGTGGAAGAACACAGAGCTAGTATTGCAGGCCAGACACATTCTTATCACATAGGAAGTATTCCTTGAACAGTTTTATGAGAAGTATTTTCCCCAGTCAGTGCAGGATGAACGAGAAGCAGAATTCCTTATGCTGAGACAAGGAGAAAAAGAATCCTTTGACGAATACTTGGCAAAGTTCATCCGTCTTTCCCAGTATTCCACTTACCTACGACAGGTAGATGATGAATGATGGATGACGGAGAGGATGATTAGGGGATTAAATACTACTCTGAAGGATAAGATGACCCCCCAACAGTATCATCAGTTCAATAAAGTAGTAGAGGCCTGCAAAATTATTGAGAATAGCCTAAATCACCGAATGCTGATGAGACCGATGAGTAGAGAGATTGTTGCTCCTGAGAGAACTAACCAGGATAGAAATATAGCCAGTGGCAGTGGCTATAACAAGAAAAGGAAAAGGCAGTGGTAGTATAACCGAAAGCCTAGCAGAGGGAATTACAGGGGCAACACAAATAATAGAGATTAGAGGTCTAGAGTATGTGACAAATGCGGGAAGAACCTTGGAGACAGACCATGCTTGATGGGGCAGAATGTCTGTTACACATATGGGAAGCCTGGACATTTCTCCAGGAATTGTCCTCAAGCAGCTGATGATCAAAGGCCGCGTACTCAAGGACGAGTGTTTGCAATGACAAGGGAAAAAGCGCAAAGGTCACCTGAGATGATCCAAGGTATCATCTATCTCAATAATCATGTTGTGATTGCTATGTTTGATTTAGGTGCGAGTCATTCCTTTGTTTCTTATGAATGTGCTAAATGTTTGGGCCTTACAATTAGCAAGCTGCATTATGCCATATGTGTCATAACCCCTACAAATGCTAAAGTAGTTACATCAGATGTCTGCCTAAATAGTGTCATTTGATATGAATGTTGTTGCACTACTCTCGACCTAATATGCATGCCATTCCATGAAATTGATGTCATAATTGGATTGAATTGGTTGTCTGCCAATAATGTAATGCTGGATTGTAAGAACAAAACTCTAGTTCTTTGTCCACAAACTACAAATGTGAATCCATAAGTGGAACTGAATTTCCTGACGGAGGCTCAGGCAGATAGATGTCTAGGAAAAGGATGTCAGGGATACATGGTTTTCTTTTCTGTCCAAGCAGAAGTGGAAGAAGGAATTGAAGCGATTCTAGTGGTCAAAGAATTTCTCGAAGTCTTTCCAAAGGAGATTCAAGGACTGCCTCCAGAACGAGAAGTGGAGTTTGCAATCGACATCGTACTTGGAGCTAGACCAGTATCCAAAGCCCCATATCGTATGGCTCCCAATGAGATTATTGAATACTTAAGGGGAAAATACTTCCTTGGACCAATTGATTAGTTAACTGAGTCAACTCTAATGTCAAAATTTACTATTCATTTAGTCAAATTTCTGGAAAAACAGTTCCTGGTCCCAAACTTGAAAACAAATTTCTCTTTGTATAGACATCAGAATAAGGCATTCTTGGTGTCAAAATGAAGTTTACCATGTTAACTAAATACCTCTAAAATATCATATATTTATTTGATCATTTACTATTTTTATAAACAGCTACAAATGTACTGCCTCTAAGCATACATTACATAAGTTATAACATAAAATTACACTTAAACATATCATCTATACCCTAATTCCTCTTCTTGCATCTTCATCTTCTTCCATCTTTGATGAACCTATTGGTGTGCGGGTGACATGTAGGGGTGAGATTTTGGGAGAAATCTCAATAGTAAATAGGAATCATACAATGTATGCAACTATATGCTTGATGTTACTATGTGAGCACTTAATGATCATACTTGCATAATAATTACATGCTTCCATGTATCTTAATTATATAACATATGGCCATAGCATAAAAAGAAACAAAGCATTACTTAATCATACATGCTTCACATCATCAAAGTAAATAAATATCACATAAAGCATCCAAGCAACATAAGCATACAGTAGGTAAGTTCACTACCTCATACTCCTTGCTTTCCTCATCCTTTTCCTTTACCTCTTGCTTTCTACTTTTCCTTGAGATACGACTGCCCTCTTTGAGCTCACAAACCAAATCCTAACATTGCATTACCATTAACTTATTACAATCTAACTTCTTTGAACATTAAACTTTATCTACTAAAGTAACTTTCTTAAATCTTTGTTAATTAGCTTGGTCTTTGAATCAATTGAAGTCTTGACTTTACCCTACACAATTTGGCCTTCTAAATCCATTTATGAACTCTAAATGGCCAAATTTCAGCAACTGTAATCTGTTCTGGATGGTACCAAAAAGCATCTTTTTCTTTCAAAAAATCTCATTTTGATTCTAATGCTTCCAATACTTGTTTATCTATTTTCCTCCACACAATTTTTCATTTTAAAACCATTGGAAGCATCAAAATCATGAAATTCTAATCATTGTTCATATGTGTGAACAGTATAGAGAACACTTAAAAATTACAACTTTGAATTCCAATGCTTCCAAGGTTCCAAACTTATCCAATTCTACACAAAATCATCTTTTAAATTCAATGGAAGCATTAGATCATTGACATTCCATCTTCTCCTATCCAGAACAGCCTTGGATGAAAGGCCTCAAGAAAGAGCAAAGTCAAGAATATCAACTAAATTCAATAACCAATCATCAAACTAGCTTATCTAAGTGTCTTATACTTGATTCTATCTTGCTTTTCTTCTTTTTTTATTTCTGTCCAGATTTGGACAGCAAGCATACTCTAGGTTTAATGGAATTTTCAACCACTAAAACATAGATTTTACCCTTCCAAAACACATCTAAATAAACTAGGAAGGATCACATACCTTATGCCTTGACTATCTTGATCTCTAAGTGCCTTGAATTGCCTTTTTCTTGGTTGAGTTTTCAAATGACAAGAGTTTCTCCAAGGGAACCAAGAGGCCACGGTTTTGCAATGAAATGGAGGGGTATTTATAGCCAAAACTTTGGCATCTTGGGACAAGAATATCCCTCATTCAATTAATTATTACAACTCCTTAATCTTGAATTTGATTGGTTGGTTTTTGGATTAGTTAACCTTAATCACCATTAGGTCAATTCTTATATTATTTTATTTCATTTTAGCGCATGTCCATACTCTTCTTCCTTATTCTTGCTTCCTTGTGGTGTATTGCACATGGTGTATGGGTCCCACCATGTGCAACCCTTGGCTTCCTCTTGAAGCTCCTTCATTTTCTTTTGATTTTTCTATTTAAAAATTCTTAAAATATCCAAAATTGATTTAAGCTCCAAGACTTGATCTTGGAATTATTGGGCTTGTCTAGGATGCCATATTGGGCCTCTTTTAGGTCCAATAGCTACTTAGCACAAATCCCAAGGCACGTTCCTTATACTGATATTCTTACATCACCCTAATTTTTGAAATAAATGATAGGCACCTCTTTTAATAGTTATAAAATTTTTAGAAATTCATTCTAATATAAAATGAATTTCCTACAAAGTCTCATAATTTTCTGAGACACAGAAGTCCTGATAAAAATTTATACATCTTCTTTAAATCCTTTATCAGTGTCTAATTTCACCGTAAATTTCATAATTAATTCTACAGGACTCCTTTTTGAGCTCTGTTAGTTTCATAAATTCTTATATTATTTATAATAATTTATTATCAAATTGCATTTGATTATGAGGTCAAGAGGATACTATAATAATCTCCAGACTTTGGAAATTAATATCAATTTATCGGGACCTCAAATCATAATTATGTATTGCGTTAAACTGATAAGAATAACTTTTTCTATTTTATGGTAAAATTTGGGACTAAAATGCTTCTGCGCAATTTTTAGGCTTTTTTGGCTCAACTTTTCATAATTACAATTTTGCCCATGAACTTTTAAAAATTGCACTTTAGGCCCTCAACTTTTCATAATTACACTTAATGGCCTAAAGCTTAGTTTACTTCCATTTTACACTAGGGTCTTCTCCTTCAAAGCTTGATTTTGGGGGAGATCATAAGTGAGCTGCAATACATGTAATTGAATTAGTTACAAAACGAGAAGCATGTAAAAATTGATAAACTTGCTTCACATACCATAATAGTGTCCTAAATATGTTCCTTCATGTCATTATCAACATCTTCCCAAGTCTCTACCATAATTGACTCCTTGTTACATAATTGGAGGCCAATAAAACTTGCATACTTGACTATATTTGTTGCCAATTGGCTTCTACTACGCCTTTATACTTCTTCACCATGCCATAGCCATACTATATAGATCTTGCAAAACTTATCACATATTAAGTGATTATATATCTCATCAGGTATTAGTTGGTTTCCATTCAAACATCACACACAAGGACTACGATTATTTTACAATTAGTTATGAATTTTAAAATTTGGACTGTAAATCTGGAAATCACCAAATGAACAGTACCCAAGAAGTAAGTTTTAAAACTTTAATTTTTAGGCTAATGTAATGCTTTTGCTAATCACATACACTTTCAAATATGTACTCTGAGGTGGTAAAAGTAGGATGTTTTAGAGACTACCATTTAATACTTTTTAAAGCCCAAAACATCTTTTACACTGAAACCTTTTTGGCTAACTGCAAAACAGTTTAAAGTGGGGATCTAATTTTCATCAATTCATCATTCATTAAAATTGAAAACCAAAAATTTTATGATGAAAGATTGAATAAATCGAATTTTTACATTAATTAGCACATAAACAATAACATCTCCCCCACACTTAAACTTGATAGTGTCCTCAATGTTAGCATAATAGATTTATCCACAATAAACTAATACACAACTCAATGCAAATTCAACAATGAAGCAAACAATCACATTCAAATTGTTCATCGCAATACAAAGAAAGCAAAGATGATATGATGGGTAAACTATAGCATGCAATTGAGTGTGTCACACCTCAGATAACCATCACTGAAGAAACAACATATGGACAACACAGGGGTATTATTAAAAATAGAAACAAACTAACATGAAACACTATCCTATCGAATCATCAAGTAGAACAAATTAACTACTACTTCTACTAGTTCATCCCTTTCCAATCATCAAATCGTCACATGCAACAAGATATTCACAATTGGTATTGCATATGAAAAGTAAAGTAGAGGAAAGGGATGAGATGGCCTCAGGGAGGTAGTAGGAACTCATAAGACTTAAGGGGAGGCTGTGTGATCGAAAAGTCTCCCCTATTGCCTTCTCTTTCCATTTTAGCATCCCAAGATCATGCACTCTAACTATATCATGAAGTCCATCCAAGCTTGTCTTGAATTTCCCCTTTAAACTTGAACTTTTCTAGCTGTGGTTAGTATGCAGAAGCAACAAACTTGGGTGGTATTCCCTTCATATCCTTTGTATATTTCTTGAAACTGCTCTTATCTAGCTTGTTTAGATTCTCTATCTTGTCACCTACTTACTCAAATGTTGCACCAAGCTGAGGTTAGTCTATAACTATAACATAGTTGAGATAACTATCTTTCATACCTGTATCATTAGTAGAGATCAAATTATTTAAAAATCTTAAGGTATGAGAGGTAATTTTGGAATGTGAGTGAGGAGGAGTAGAGTTAGAACATATTGGCCCTTTAACCAAAATAATGGAATATGGAGCTGAAGGAATATGAGATTCACTGGTTGTGTCTGCATTTATGGTTGCGATGTCTCAAGCTCATCTTCAACTTCTTGTCGCAACTCAAACTCAAAGTGGGTGTCTCTAAAACATATGGTTGCAATGCAACCGTCATTTAGTCATGACTTGGGATCATAGAGAGGTTATCCCTTAGCATCCTAATATATAGTTGTGACTTTATTAGCATCACGTCATGACTATTTGTCTCGGGGGATCTTGGTCGCAACCAAACAATCATCATGTCACAACTCCATTGCACAGAGAGTCTCTCCCTTATCAGATTCCATATCTAGTCACAACATCGAGGTCTTAGAGCCGTGACTTATGGTCACATAAACTCAACCCCTCTCTGTTTGTTCCACTTATAGCTTCCATAATGTCTTGAATTCCTATAAATTCACACGTAAAGTCCTTTCGAAAAGCATTTTCACTAGAGAATGATGAAATTGTATCAATGTCAGATAGGAACATAGGATGATACTCATCATGCAAATTTAATTCATGCTCATCCCTAGTCTCTTCAACAACATAATCAATAGCATTCAAACCAGCAAGAACAAAATTATTAAAAGGATATTTCATTGCTTTGTTCATATTGAAAGTCACTGCATGTCCTCCAACTTCCATTGTAATGGAACTATGCTTCATACTAATGATTGTCTTGGAAGTTTGAAGGAAAGGTCTGCCTAAGATCAAAGTTCTCTCATTCACTAGTTCACTGGACATGTCTAGAACATAAAAATCAGCTGGGAACACTAAATTCTTAACCCGCACTAGAATATCCTCTAGAATTTCCTTAGGGTACCTAATTGATCTATCAACTAATTGGAGCACTATACTTGTGTCTCTAAGATTGTTAGTACCTAAGGCTAAGTATACCGACCAAGTCATTACATTAATGGTAGCCCCTAGATCTAATAACGTTCCCTTAATATGAACCTTTCCTATAGTGCATGAGATTGTGTAAGATCCTGGGTCTTGGCACTTAACCAGTAATTTTGCCTTAAAAAGTGATGACACATTAACACTCACCTGAATTATCTCAACATGCCTAAACTTATTCTTATCAGCATATAATTATTTTAAAAATTTAGCATATTTAGGATTTCTTTTAAGGAATTCAACCATAGGAATGTTTATTTCTAACTTATTGAAGAGATTGAAAGCATATTTTGCAAATTTAGAATCAATATATTTTTTCCCAGCAAAATAATATTTAGGAAAAGGAAGATCCTTTATACTTACCTCCTTACCTGTATGCATAGAGGATCCTTACTTGCTCGACTTTGCCTTCTCCTCAATTTACTTTCCCTTGTATGCTGGACTTAAAATTATCACTTCCTCTTCTTGCTTCTCTTGTGTTTCGTTTTGTGCTTGTGAGTTATCCTCTTAGGTTACCTTCTTGATCAAGAGTTATTGTTCTTTAATGCTCTTTGATTTCCCAATCTTCATTTGTGACATTGTTGAACTTTCAACTTTACAATCTTCCATATCCTCCCTTGCTATTTATTCCTCCTTAAATCAGACTTCTCTCCTACTTCTGAGTGATATGATAGTCAAACCCTTCATATTAATGACAGTATTTGAAGGTATACTGCCACTACTCTTCATTTGGATGCCACTCATTGTATTGGCAACTTGAGTTAAATGACTTGTAATATCTACATTCTTGGAACTTAACTCCTTAAGTTTTCTATACATATCAGCATTATTCTTCTACATACTATAAAGGATTGAAGCTTTGAAGGTAAATTGACCATCATTCTCTTTGAGCTTATGGTCTATATTGGTCATTCTACCATCCATGTTGTTCATTTATGCAGCCATACTCTTCAACAACTGAGAAGTCTCATTTGGTCTTGATGCCACTAAAGCATTGGGTGGGTTGGAACCATAGGCCTTACATTATTTTGGTAGTTACTTGAGGAAGCACCACCTCCTTGAAACTGGTTTGGCCTATTTTCCACACTCTCCCACCTAAAATTTGGGGGGTCTCTCCAACCAAGGTTATATATGTTAGAGTATGGGTCTCTCTTCTGGTATTGATTTTCTCTTCCTTTATACATAGTTGCTACTTCTTCATACTATTTGTCGCATGTACTGGTAGCATGCATCATTGAACCGCATGACTCACATCCTATAACTAGTTCTTGTGAGGTTCCTACTGCATAGACTTACTTTGTGGAATGCATCTCTCTTTTAATTAAATTCATCCTCTTTTCCATTCAGTTTCCCAAAGCTGTTATTTATGCTAAGATCATACTTGAATTACCCAAAAATGATGTGGTCATTCTGCTTGGATACCCAGTCTAATGGTCATCATTATCCATCTTTTGGAATAAATCCTAACTTGCTTGTGGAGTCTTATGTCTCAAAGAGCCATGTGCTGCTATATTCAAGGATACCTGATTATAAGGGAGTATACAATTAAAGAAAATGTCTACTAGATCAGCCTTTATCATGTTGTGATGCGGACAATGAGCCAATAAATTGATAAATCTTGTATAATATTCATGCAATAACTTTCCATCCTATTGTAGAATGTTTCTAATCTCCTTCTTCATTTGAGTTGTCTTCGAGGTTAGGAAGAACTATTCTAGATATGTTGACTTCAACTACTCCCATGTAAGAGTAGAGAAATGAGTTGGTAGATTGTATAACCACTCCTTAGCCTTCCCCTCCAAAGTGAAATGGAAATACCTCCTTAAAACATCATCCAATGCAGTCAATAGAGGCTTTATGGAAGAGCAAATCATATGCATGGTTTATAAGTGCATATTATAATGCAGTCAATTCATTAGCATTTTATTTCCCCTTGTTTATTATGCCCATCATGCCCATTAGGATTAATCTCAGCCATGTTAGAAATTTCTGTGAACTAGATTCTATTGATCTTGCTTCTCCTCTAAATTCTCTCCTTAGTTTCCTAAGTTGTCTCTGAAATTTAGGTTCAAAATGCACTAATGTTTAGTTCTTCTATGCATGCAACATAGGAACAATCAAGAATAACCAAGCAAGGAATCAAAATTAGACATAAAAGTTTGTCAACAGAAAAAGTTCAACTAGTCATGACACAACGGTGTTCAGGTCGCGACCCAATTACATAGAGAATAAAAGTTATAAAAATTTAGTTTTGAGTCGCGACTAAAAGTCACAGAGAGGAAATTTTCAAAAACAATCACGACCAGAGTTTGTTCCTGTCGTGACTAGAGTTCACAGAGAGTAAAAGGTCTTAAAATTGGATTTCAAGTCGCGACTAATATGTGGTTAGGTCTTGACTGAATTTCACTTTTAAAAACCTGAAAGGAAAGAAAAATGTAGAATGCTATGCAATGTAAAGAACAAAAACTAAAATTCAAACAAAAAAAAAACCAATTACTTCGCTATTCAGTAATAGATCCATTGATTTGGAGCACAAATGGTATGATTCTTCTTGAGGAGCTTTTTATTAGAAAACTAGAAAATAGGTAACAAACAATTGAAAACCTGAGTGAAAGTAAAATGGGTTTTGGCGTTTGATTGATTTTTGATGCAATAAAATAAGGGTGCAGTAAAGTAAATATTTTTGTATTTTTGATTAAGATGGGAATTCAGTGTATTTTGAAAGAAATGTATTATAAAAGACTCTTGATGATGGAGGACTATCTATCCTTGCTCTTAATTTGATATAGGAGTTTTGAAATCACTAAGTCTTAATTAAAACCTCAATCGATCAATTAAGTCCAGAGCATTAAAAATTCTAAAACTCCTTTGATCAAAGCTAGTTTAAAAACTCTTAATGAAATGTTAAAATCCACTTAGCGTGCAATTAAATTAGAAGATGAAAATGCCCTCAGATTGATCATCGATCGATGACCATATATTTTAAGGAACTAAATAAGTTAGCAACGATCGTTGATAAAAACCCAATTATCCAGAAATAAAAACCGAAATAGTCATATTAAACCAACATCCAAATCATCCAAATTCAATTACAAAATCTAATCTCATAATAATCGATCAATATCCTATCCCTACTCATATAATGAAAACCTTAGATCTAGCAATTCCAAAATATGAAAAAGGTATGATCAAAACAAAAAACTCCCCATGCAGTGTAGTCCATGATCTCAAGATATGTGGTCCATCCCCAAGAGACTAACGCTTTAGCCTCTTATGACTCCTACTGTGCTGCAATCGTTGTCTAGATATGATGCCACGAACAAAGCAGAAAAAGGTGATAGATTAATGGTGTAGAGATGTGAGATTCTATGGAGAGGTGAAGAAAGATGGAAGATGAGTGTATAGGTTACGGATAAGGTGTAGAGAGGATTCAAATAAAGCTTTTTGCATAATCAAGTAAAAAGCTAGCCTCCCTTTCATCTGTAGCTTTTGCTCCCTTTTATTCTCGTATGACCTAATACAAAACACACAGCTTCAGCGATTGTCTATTTTAGTCGCAACTAGATCTATGTTTTGACTAAGACCTATAAACACACAGAAACTTCCCATAAGAAATTAGGTCACGACCTGTGGACACTTTGGTCGCGACTAAAAAGCACAGAGGCGTGATTTGAGTTTTTTTGTCTTGTGATTTCTTTTCTGCTCAAATTACTCCTTGGTTCTCCCACAAAATACCTGTAATTGAAAACCAAATCTCACTATAAAAGTTTAAATTAGTAGAGAACAATATTATGCAGTTTGGAAGAGTTAATTTACAATTTTACCCTTTAATTAGTATATTGCCAAGCACAATTATGTATTACCAATAAAGCACAAATACAATCATAAAATGAATGGTAAAGTCATAATAAGACCCTGAATATGTTATAGAAACCATACACAATTTGTGTTATATTATGTAGCAATCTTATGTTTCACCCCATACTTTTTAAGTAGTCTACCAAATAACTTGTTGCAGAAATTAGTGCCATTATCACTCACAATAGCTTTAGGTACCCCAAACCGAGAGAAAATATTGGATTTCATGAATCTTATAATAGTGACAACATCATTCTTCTTTGTGGCTATAGCATCAACCCATCTTGAAAGATAATCTACTGCTAGAAGTATTTAAAGATAGCAAAAGAAGATGGGAATGGTCCCATGAAATCGATTCCCTATACCTCAAACACCTCACAAAATAGCATGGGTTGTTATGGCATTTCATGCTTCCTGTTTAAGCTTCCAAATCTTTGGCACCAGTCACAATTCTTTCAAAATTCATGTGTGTAACATCCTTACTTTTATATGTCTTAGGGACCATTCAGTAGCATTTGCAACCACGTACAAGACCTTGGAAGTCCATTAGCAAAATCTGGAATTTTACTCTTTCTCGAGTTACTGTTCATATGGTATTTCAGATTACGCAACGAACTTCAAAAAATCATAATTAATTATAGAAAAATCAAAAGGAAGTGGTTCAAAAATATAAATGAATATAACATCATAAAATTTAAGGGAAAAATAATTTCCAGACCAAATGACTCGTCAATTAATACAGTTTATTCGCCAAAGATTACTATTCATTTGGTCAAAAATTCTGTAAATAGATTATGGTCCCTTAATTTGGAAAATTAGTTCTCTTTGTAAAGACATCAAAATAAGGTGTTCTTGGTTTCAAAATGAAGCTTTGCATGTCATCTAAATTTTTGTAAAATTTCATACATTTATTCTATCATTTACTATTTCTCCTTACATCATGACCATCACTACTTACATTGGTCATACAACATTACACATTTACATAACATATATACCATCCAATCCCTAACTTTTCTTCATGCTTCATCATCCTCTTTCATTATTCACAAACATGTGGGATTGGGTTTACATGAAAAGGAATGAGATTTCTGGGGAAATCTTAGTAGCAAATATTACTAAATAATGCATACATTAATGTAGATTCTTGTGCTTGCTTGTGAAAGTGTTAACATTGTGTAATGTGCATGCTTCCATGTAACATATGAAATACAATTGGCCAAAGTAATCATAGCAATAGAGCTTTATACATAAGCACATATGCAACATAATTCAACAAAGTCATAGCACATTCAAGCATAACATTCAATGCATACAAGTTTATGATAAGTTTACTACCTCATATACTTGATTTCTTTTGCTTTATCTTGCTTCTTTCTTCTCACTTCTCTTGGATATGTGGCTGTCTCTTTTGGAGCATATCAATCAATCCCTAACATCACATAACCATTCATCCATCATCATCTAATTTCCTTGAGCATTAAACTTTAACTAACATAACTTGCTCTTGAACATTAAGCTCACTTATTTTCCTTAATCTTAACTAATGGACTTGGCCTTTGAATCAATTGATGTCTTGACTTTAACCTACACAATTTCATCTTTTAAATCCATCTATGAGCTTAGAATAATGAAATTCTAGCTCCTTCATGGCCTGCTGTACAGAACTGAACATATGCATACAATTCTTTCAAAAATTCTCATTTTGATTCTAATGCTTCCCATACTTGTTTCTCCACTTTACCCCACACAACTTTTCATTTTAAAACCATTGGAAGCATCAAAATCATGAAATTGTGATAACTGTTCATGTGAGTGAATAGTAACAAAGAAGGATTTCAAATACTACAATCTTGAGATTTTAATGTTTCCAAGGTTCAAAACCTTTTCAATCTTACACAAAATCATCATATAAATGCAATCGAAGAATTAAATCATTGAAATTCCATTTCCTTCCATCATGGACAGTGCATACCGAATAGGTTCATCCATGGAAATGTCAAGAATATCAATTTGATTCAACAACCAATCACTTAACTAGCTTGTTTAAGCTTCAATCATATGTTTCTAAATTTAATTTCTTCTTTCTCCTTTCATTTAAGGTCTTTGGGCAGCACTACCCCTTAGAGAAAACTCAAATTTCCCCCCATAAAACCCCTAAGTTCAAGCTCCCAAATCAAAGGAAAATAAGCTAGGAGCGATTGCTTACCTTTAATATCTAGCTTGCTTGAACTTTGGTACCTTGAATCTTCTTTGTCTTCGCTTGAGTTTTCATTTTGCAAGAGTTTCCCTAAGGGTTCATATGCTTCATGGTTTTGGGAAGATTTGAGGGGGTATTTATAGATAAATCTTGGTGGAAATCAATGGCCCAGATTAGTTTGTGCACTATTTGATCTAATGGCTCACATTAAATCTTAGATTTTCCTTTTTCAAAAAGATAATTATGACATCATCAAGGGACAACTCAAGGGGACACCTCATGGGGTTATGTGGGGTAATTCCAATGGGGGAAGAATGTTCTAGAATCTAGTACCGGCTCGGTCCGATTACGCAAAAATAGGACTATTTTATACATCTAATTTTTCTAAAATTTCATAATATACTTTCTGACCTTAAATCCAATATCCAAATTCTTCCTACCATTAACATTTTTGTATTGGCCACAACTTAATTACAGATCCCTTGGGAAATGACTGAAATGCCCTTGGGTTACTGTCTTGCACTATATTAACCCTAAGGACATAATCGTTATTTTACCCCTCTTTGCACTGCCTCAGAGCATATACTGGCTCTGACTAATCATATTTATACTATATGACACATTTTTAGCCTATCCCAGATGACCAAAATGCCCTCTATCCATCACTGGTACAATATGGGCATCTAAGGGCATTTTTGTAATTTCACACTTTTCCTGGACTGCTCTGGACTCTGGTCCACTGAACTGTCTAGTCACCATACTGGGCTTATGATGGCGTCATTTGGGCCTTAATATGGGTTCATTGCCTTTATTGCCTTTATGGCCCAATTCACAAGACAACTCTCCTGATCCTATTTATCGGGTATTTTATTTTACTGTAAAATCCCATAAGAATTCTACAGGATTCCTTTTCTGACTCTGTCAATTTTATAAATTCTTATATTAAATATAGAAATTTCTTGTAAATTTTCATCTGATTTTGAAGTATGAAAAATACTGCAATAATTCTTCTGACTTCAGAAATTTATATCAATTAATCAAGAACTCAAATCCAAATTCTGTGTTGAGTTAAACTGGCCGAAATAATTTCATCTATCTATCGACAAAATTTGAGTCTAATATGATTCCAAGCATTTTTGGCCTGTTTTGGCTCAACTTTCTCATAATTACACTTAGGTCCCTTAACTTTTGAATAATTGCACTTGAGCCCCTGAACTTTTGGCTATTTGCATTTTGGTCCCTCCTTTTATTTCTACTTTCACTTTTTGTCTTCAACCTTTTATATTTTTTGTTTTAGTCCTTATCTTTCTTTAAGACTCATCTAACCTTTATCATTTCTTATGATTTTCGTCATAATCCTTTCTAAACCTCTTTCCACTATCAGTATTATACAGGTAGGGAAAAATTAAGATATGACAATGTGCATCCTTGAATACTGTGGGCCAATATAGTCCAACTTCAAGTATCTTCCTTGCTATCTTGGTTGCACTAAAATGGCCTCCAGAGGTTATTGAATGATAACTATTAAGAATGCTTTGAACTTTATCACTTGTTTTACATCTTCTTATCAAATGATCATTGCACATCTTCCACAAAATAGGAGGATCCTAAATAAAGTATGTGGCTTCAGATTTGATCTTGTTACCCTAAAAATATGACAAAGAAGGGGCAATCAAACCTATTACAAGATAATTCACAATGTGACAATACCAAGGATACAAAATAGCAACTAAATTCATTGAAAATTCCCTAAAATTATCATAAACAAGAGCAAAATATGTCACTTCCCTCGTGTTTATAGGTAACTGGCTCAAATGGTCAGCTAACACATTTTTAGCTCCTATTTTATCCTTTATCTCAACATCAAACTCCTGAATTAGAAGCATCCACCTTAAAACTCTTGGTTTGCTCTGTGGCTTGCTATACAGAAACTTAACAGTACTATGATTAGTAAATATCACCACTCTAGAGTTGTAAAGATAAGATCTAAACTTGTCTAGTGCAAAAACAATTGCATAAAGCTCTTTCTTAGGTGTAGTGTAAATAAATTGAGCTTTATCCAATGTTTTTGATGCATAAGAAATAACATGAGAGACCTTACCAAGTTTATACTCTAAAATTGCACCCATAACGCCATTATAAGCATCACAACACAATTAAAAATTAAGATCCCAATTGGGTGCAATCAAGATAGTGGTGATATGAGTCTTGATTTAATAGAGTCAAAAGAAATCTTACATTCATCATTAAAAACAAATTCAGTATCTTTTTGTAACAATTTAGACAATGGACAAGCTATCTTACTAAAATCTTTAATAAACCTCCTATAAAATCCAGCATGTACCAAGAATGATCTAAGCTCTCTAAGTTTGTAGGATGAGGTAAAGATGATATGACTTCAATTTTTGCCATGTCAACTTCTATCCTTTTCTTATAAATTGAGTATCCTAACACTACCTTTATCCACCGTGAAATGACATTTTTAAAAATTTAGAACAAGCTTTTTCTCAACACATTTAGCCAAACCTTTCTTAAGGTTTTCTAGACATTCATCAAAACAATCACCGTAAATGGTGAAATTATCCATGAAAACCTCCATACCATTCCCAAGAAAGTCACTAAAAATTGAAAGCATACATCTTTAAAAGGTTCACGGTGTATTACAAAGACCAAAATGCATCCTCCTATATGCATATGTCCCAAAAGGGCAAGTAAAAGTAGTTTTTTTCTTGATCTTGTGGTGCTATGGCAATCTGAAAGTATCCACTAAATCCATCAAGGAAACAATAATGTGACTTGTATGCAAGTCTCTTAACATTTGGTCTATGAAGGGTAGAGAGAAATTGTCTTTCCTAGTTGACTCATTTAACTTCTTATAATCAATACAGACCCTCCAAGAGTTCTGTACTCTAGTTGGTATTAAATCATTATTTTCATTTCTCACCACTATAATACCACTCTTTTTAGGAACAACATGAATAGGACTAACCCACTCACTATCAGAAATATGGTAAATGATATCAGCACTTAAAAGCTTTAGTATCTCTTTCTTAACCACATATGAAATTAAAGGGTTGATCCTTCTTTATTGCTACATAATAGGTCTAGCACCATCATTCAAGATAATTAAATGAGTACAAACAGAAGCATCTATCCCTGGAATGTCAACAAGAGACCAATCAATAGTAGCTTTTAACATCTTTAAAATAGAAAGCAAACCTATCTTCTTTTATTACAGTCAAAGAATTAGAAATTATCACCGGAAGATTGTTATTTTTAGCAAGAAATGCATATTTAAGATTCCCTAGAAGTTGCTTGAGCTCACTTTCTGGCGGTTGAATCATTGATAAAATTAGCTTTTTAGGCTCCACTTTAGATGCATTGTTCTCTAACTTTTGTACCAAACTAGCACCATACACAGCAACAACTTCTCCCTTGCAGTTCAATTTAGGTTCCATAAGTTGATTAGGCAAAAGTGCTCCCAAAACACTTATGGAATAGCAATGGAAATCAATGTTAGGTGAGAAATAATCCTAAGAAATTCCCAATTCAGAATTAAAATCAATACTCCCCAGATTACACAATTCAACAACTTATGATAGTTTTAAGCTTTGAAGTTCTAGCAGCTTAATTATGTTGATGTTGGATAATATCCTTCAATTTCTGTATCCTTAAAATATCTAAAAATTCTAGGTTGAAATTCCTATGAACAGGATTAGAATATAGGATATTATAACCTTTAAATTGAGAAGTTTCTAGCACAAAAATTTTAGCTTCTTGTCTCTCAAGGTTTGCTGCAATGTCTTTACCCTTCAATTCGATTAACTCTCTGCACATTGTTCATTACTTGAAACTGTGTGATTAGTTCCAATAGAATGAATAATAGATGAAGATGAAGAAAAATAATGCAAAGTGGACAGTCATCCATCAATTTTAGAATTAATACATAACACATCACCAATAGATGAAGAAAAATAAGAGAAAATAGTGGAGGAGTAAGAAATGGAAGGTTCTTCAACTTCATAATCATTATCAAGCTCAAGAATAGCAGCACATTCATTTTTAAGTAAAGCATCAATCATATTAAGTCCTAGGATAAAATCCATAAGGGTTATAATCCACAGCAGAATTATTAAGTTCTCTTATGCTTCTTGTTTCAACACCATTACTAGCATACATATTAGGATTATTTTTAGCTTGTTGTTCCATGTGATTTCCTCCCCTATCTTTCATATTTACTTCATTCTCATCCATATTTCCTACCATAAAATGATTATCAACTAATGTACAATCAATTTCAACTGAGCTAGCACTTGTTTGTAATTTTTTAAGATTCCTTAAAGTACAATTTATTTGCCAATCAATTACAATTAAAGGTTCCTTTGAGCTTCTGGTCATGCAAGTTATATTTAACAATCACACATCAGCATCAAATATACATTTAGTTTAGTTGCAACAATATATGTTACAAGTCGTGACTTCTAAAAACATAACACTAAATCTGTATAAAATTGAAATTTCTATACACTTTTTATGTTTTATTTGGCCTAAAGGACTGCTTAGGAAACCTTAACCAGTAAGGCTCCCCGGTAACGGCGCTATTTTGATAAGTGTGTCATTCACCTATCAAACAATTACTAAGCTAAAATATAGTAAAAGTATAATCTAGCCTAGGTCATTCTTCACAAGAAGCCAAATTGGGTTAAAACCCCTAATTAATCTAATAAATCATAAATTAATGAAATTAACCAAATGAATTGATGAAAGAATTGATTGATAGCTTTATAATCTAAATTCCTAAAACTATTATTTATAATTTTAATGTTAATGATAAGGTTATGAATTGATGATAAGTGTGTTCCCTTGGAGATAGCCAATAGCCTTCCTAGTCCACTAAGAATATGGAGTTAAATCGAATGTAAATGATAAGCTAACAACTCACTAGCTTCTTGCAATCAATCTCACAACTGTGTAGTTCAAAGGCAAGATGAAAATCTTTCAGATAATAAAGGTAAATGATGAATTAATCTTCCTAACAACATGCACAACTATGATCTGCCATGAAATCAATTCAATCAAACATAACATTGATCAACTCAGCCAAATTGATAGTTCAATTCAAATTTAGAATTAGGAAGAGAAAATCTAACTCGGTTTAACAAAAATTCATCACAAACTAATCCTATGTAACTCAAAGCTTAAGTTCCATCATTAATCATGTCAGAGTTTTGAAATACAAATTGATATACAACTAGCATATCTCAATTATCATTATGACTAAGCAATGAGAATTTGAACTCCTTGTGGAGATTAAGGACTCTAGCTCTGTTGATCTCCAAGTGAACACAATTGAATTAGCCACTTATCATTGAATCATTTTGTGAAGGTGTGAGCAGAGGGATCTATGGAAGAAATAGAGATTGAGTGATAAAGTGGAGAGGATGAAATGCATAAACTAAAATGGAGAAGAAAGCATGAAATTGCGATGGAAGAAGATGTGTCTATTATAGGGGATCACAGTTAGATCCTAGCATGGTTCCAGGGTCACAGTTAGATCCTGAAGAGGCTTACAGTTGATCGTAGTTAGATCTTGAGGTTATAGTAAACCTAGCCTAAGGAAAAGTATGAGCCATGAAGATATGAGTATAATGTAGTAAATTTCTGGAAAGATGATTACCAATGACGAAGTTAAGGTAGGGAAGCTTTACAAGTTGATTAACTCCTCCAGAAAAAAAATTATTTATAATGTTTTCCTCAGATAGCCTTTATTATAATCAGACTGAACTTAGTTTTCCCTTAAATGAAGATGGGGTTCAAATTTGGGTGCTGATATTCAAAAGTTTGTGGAAGTATGCCTGAGGAACTGAGAAGATAACCCCGTATGTTTTAGAACAGAGAAGTATGATAATATAGATCCTTCAAATGAGGATAAAGAGATTAAGGGCCAAATAGATTCAGAGAAGAGGGCCTAAAGCTAGAGGAGTCTAAAGATATGTGGCCATTGGGAAGTACAGTGTTAAGTCACAAAGTTAGAAAGAATTATAGTATACTAAGAAAGAATAGCATAAGTAGAGAATAACATAAGTACTCAATAGAAAGAAATAGGGAACTTCATTATCCCTTGTATTAGTTCCAAATAGAGGAACTATATAAGAAGAAAGGTATAGATAAAAAGAGATAGATAGAAAAATATTTCAAGTAGCTAACAGAAACCCCAAAGTATAATAAAGTTTAAAAGGGTTCAATATGAAAGAAATGAACACTACTTACAAGTTAAGTATAGTGAGTTGTCCATATGTATGAGTAGATAGATACCCCAAGCCTTAGACATAAAGTAAGAAGGGATATAAAGAAGAGATATATCCAAGATAGTTTGACTAAGGTACTAAGTAAATTTTGAGGACGAAATTTATTTTAAGTGGGTAGAAATGTAACATCCAAAATTTTTCCTATTTGTATAAGACTGATAGATTAAAGAGGTTATGAAGAGATTGGGATGGTAATCAAAAGAAAAGATAATGATTAAGATAAGTGTTAAGTGTAACATCCTTACTTTCATACATCTTAGAGACCATTCATTAGCATTTAGAACCACTTACAAGACATTGGAAGTTCATTAGCTAAATAAGGAATTTTACTCTTTCTTGGGTTACTATTCATATGGTATTCCAGATTACACAATGAACTTCAAAAAATCATAACTAATTCTAGAAAACTCAAAATGAAGTGGTTCAAAAATCTATGTGAATATAACATCTTGAAATTTAAGGGAAAAATAATTTTTAGACCAAATGATTAGGAAATTAATACAGTTTATTCGTCAAAGTTTACTGTTCATTTGGTCAAAAATCCTGGAAACAGATTCTGGTCCCTTACATTGGAAAATCAGTTCTCTTTGTACAGACATCCAAATAAAGCATTCTTGGTATCAAAACGAAGCTTGGATTTCCATCTAAATATGTGTAAAATTTAATACATTTATTCTATCATTTACTATTTTTCATTACATCATGACCATCATTGCTTACATTGGTCATACAGCAACATTACACATTCACATAACATATATACTATCCAATCCCTAGCTTTTCTTCATGCTTCATCATCCTCTTTCATAATTCATAAACCTGTGGGATTGGGATTACATGGAAATGGATGAGATTTTGGGGGAAATCTCAGTAGCAAATAGTACTAAACAATACATGCATTAATGTAACTACTTGTGATTGCTTGTGAAAGTGTTACTATTGTGTCATGTGCATGCTTCCATGTTACGTATGAAATACAATTGGCCAAAGTAAACATATAAATAGAGCTTCATACATAAGCATATAGGCAACACAATTCAATCAAGCCATAGCACAATCAAGCATAACATTCAATGCATAAAAGTTTAGGATAAGTTTACTACCTTAACCACTTGACCTTCTTTCACCTTAACTTGCTTCTTTCTTCTCACTTTCCTTGAACATGTGGCTGCCTCTCTTGGAGCATACCAATCAATTCCTAACATCACCTAATCATTCATTCATCACAATCTAACTTCCTTGAGCATTAAACTCACTTTAACTAACATAACTTGTTCTTGAACATTAATCTCATTAACTTTCCTTAATCTTAACTAATGGACTTGGTCTTTGAATCAATTGATGCCTTGACTTTACCCTACACAATTTCATCTTTTGAATCCATTTATGAGCTTAGAATCATGAAATTCCAGCTCCTTCATTACATGCTGTACAGAACCAAAACTGCACTTAATTCTTTCAAAAATTCTCATTTTGATTCCAATGCTTCCTATACTTGTTTCTCCACTTTATCCCACACAAATTTTCCTTTTAAAACCATTTGAAGCATCAAAATCATGAAATACCAATCACTGTTCATGCGAGTAAACAGTAACAGAGAAGGATTTCAAAAACTACAATCTTGGAATTTCAATGCTTTCAAGGTTCAAAACCTTTCCAATCCTACACAAAATCATCATCTAAATTCAGTGGAAGCATTAAATTATTGAAATTTCATTTCCTTGCCTCACGAACAGTGCAGACCGAACAGGTTCCATTAAGGCAAAGTCAAGAATATCAACTTGATTCAACAACCAATCTCTTAATTAGCTTGTTTAAGCTTCAATCATATGTTTCTAACTTTAATTCCTTCTTTCCCCTTTCATCTAAGGTTGTTGGGCAGCACAACCCCTTAGAAAAAACTCAACTTTTCTCCCATGAAAACCCTAAGTTCAAGCTCCCAAATCAAAGGAAAATAAGCTAGGATAGATTGCTTACCTTTAATCTCTAGCTTGCTTGAACTTTGGAACCTTGAATCTTCTTTGTCTTGGCTTAAGTTTTCATTTTGCAAGAGTTTCCCCAAGGTATCACAAGGCCACGGTTTTGGGCAGAATGAGGGGGTATTTATAGCCAAAATCCAAGAAAAATCAATGGCCAAGATTGATTTGGTTACTATTTGATCTAAAGGCCCACATTAAATCTTGGATTTAACTTTTTCATAAAAGAATAATTATGACATCGTGTGGGACAGCTCAAGGGACACCTCAAGGGGTTAGGTGGCATGCTCATAGTGTAAGGAAGCTTCTGGAAAAATTTCAGTCCAATCCGGTACCGATCGGAGCAGTTTCATAACAACCAGACTGTTTTCTGTTCTGAATTTTTCTAAAATATACCAGGATATGTATTCTGTCCTAGAAATCAATATCTAGGCTTCTCGTATCATTGACATTGATATACTAAATTTTATCCGCCATCAATTCCTTGGGAAATGACCAAAATAGCCTTGGTGTCCTTTCTTACATTATATTGACCTTAAGGGCATAATCGTCATTTCACCCCTCTTTGCCCTACCTCAGAGCATATACTGACTCTAAATAATCATATTTATGCTATAGGCCACGTGTTTGGCCTATCCAACATGATCAAAATGCCCTTCATCCATCACTAGTACAATCTGGGCATCCAGGGGCATTTTCATAATTTCGTACTTTTCCTAGACACTAGCCCCTTTTACTGATGGACTGGTACCCTGGGTTTTGGGCACTTCTTGGTGTCATCATGGGCCTATATATGAGGTCATCTGATCTCATTCTATCTAAGTTTATATACCGATAAATTCTATTATTGGATCACGGGTGTTATCAAACTCCTGTCAAAATTCACTAATATGTGAATAACTTTTTATACAGAACTTCTTCCGGGGTTCTGTCAGATTCATAACATCTGACACTGTTGGGCACACTTTCCTATAATTCCCTCACTTATATTTGATGTCCATAGAATATGATAAAAATTCAGATAACTTTTAGATTATCAGATAATTTTCTGCTGTCTAGAGCCCTAATAAAATTTCTGTATCATACCAGATTAACCTGCATAACTTCCTCTATTTACTGATGGAATATGGGACTAAAAAACTTCTAGGCAGTTATAACCCTTTTCGGGCTAATCTTTCTATAATTACAATTTTGCCCTTGAACTTTTTACTTAATTACATTTAAGTCCCTTAACTTTTAGAAATTACCACTTTTAGCCCAAATCTTATTTCTACTTTCACTTTTTGCCTTTAACCTTTTCTACTTTTCATTTTAGTCCTTCTCTTCCTTAAATAATCATCTAACCTTTATTATTTCTTCTGATATTCGTCATAATCCTTTCCAAGCCTCTTTCCACTATTAGTACTATACGGATAGGGAAAAATTAGGATATGACATTAAGCCAAAGAAAGAGGGAAGGTATAAAGTTGTAAAGCAAAAAGGGCTAAATTGCAGTTTAGAAAAAGTCTAGGGACAAAATTTCAATTAGTGAAAGTTTCAAATGGTCATTTTGGAAAAGAAAGGGACTAAAGTGAAAACTTTAAAAGTTCCATGGTGCAAAATAGAAGTAGACATAAGCTTTGGGCCATTAAGTGTAATTATGAAAAGTTGAGGGCCTAAAGTGCAATTTCTAAAAGTTTAGGGTAAAATAGTAATTATGGAAATTTGAGCCAGAAAAGGGCAATCTCCCAGAAGCATTTTACTCCTAAGTTTTACTATAAAATGGAGAAAGTCATTCTGATCAGTTTAACGTAACACATAATTTTGATTTGAAGTCCCGAAAAATAGATATAAATTTCTAAAGTCAGGAGATTATTGTAGTATCCTCTTGACCTCATAATCATATGAAATTTGGTAGTAAATTTTTATAATTAATATAAGAATTTATGAGACTAACAGAAGTAAAAAAGGAGTCCTGTAGAATTAATTATGAAATTTACGGTGAAAATGGACACCAATAAAGGGTCAAAGGAAATGTAGGAAATTTTTATCAAGACTTCTAGGTCTTAGAAAATTATGAGACTTTGCAAGAAATTTGTTTTATATTAGAATGAATTTATAAAAAATTTATAACTATTAAAAGATGTGTCTAGCATTTATCCCCAAAATCAAGGTGATTTAAGAATATCGGTATAAGAAAAGTACCTTAGGATTTTTGCCAATTAGCTATTGGACCTAAAAGAGGTCCAATATGATGTCCTAGACAAGCCCAATAAGCCCAATATCAAGTCTTGGAGCTTAGACCAACTTTGGATATTTTATGAATTTTAAATAAAAAAATCAAAGGAAAATCAAGAGGAAGTCAAGGTGCACATGGTGGAACCATATAAAGGGATATATGGCCTTAAGAAGAAGATAAAAACCTTATTCCATGTGCTAAAATTTATTAAAATAATATAAGAATTGAGTTAATGAAGATTAAAGAATTAAGTAACCAATAATATTCAAGATTATGCCATTGTAATATTTAGAAAAGTGATGACATTATGGACCCAAGGTGCCAACATTTTGGCTATAAATACCCCTCCCATTCCTCATCAAAATTGTGGCCTGTTGAACCTTGGAGAAACTATGGCCAAATGGAAACTCAAGCCAAGACAAAGGGAGATTCAAGGCACTTTGATCCAAGGTAGTTAAGGCATAAGGTATGTAATCCTTCCTAGTTTATTTGTATAATTTTTGGAAGGATAAAACTTATTTTTTAATGGTATAAAAGTGAGATATTCTCTTAGTAACCTTGCTGTCCAAATCTGGACAGAAATAAAGAAAGAAGAAAAGCAAGATAGAATCAAGTAAAAGACACTTAGATAAGCTAGTTTGATGATTGGTTGAGTTAAGTTGATATTCTTGACTTTGCTCTTTCTTGAGGCCTTTTGACCAAGGTTGTTCTGGATAGGAGAAGATAGAATTTCAATGATCTATTGTTGCCATTGATTTTAAAGGATGATTTTGTGTAGAATTTGATAGGTTTGGAACCTTGAAAGCATTAAAATTGAAAGTTATAAGTTTTGAAGTCTTGTCTGTTACTATTTACACATATGAACAGTGATTGGAATTTCATGATTTTGATTCTTCCAATGGTTTTAAAATGAAAAATTATGTGGAGTCAAGTAGAGAAAGAAGTATTGGAATCAAAAATGAGAATTTTTAAAAGAAAAAGGGAAGTTATGTATGTCCATAACAGTGTGCAGTTGTTGGAATTTGTGAATTTTGAGTTCATAAATGGATTTATAAGGTCAAATTGTGTAGGGTAAAGTCAAGACATCAATTGATTCAAAGACTAAGCTAATTAACAAAGATTAAAGAAAGTTACTTTAGTAGATAAAGTTCAATGTTCAAGAAAGTTGGATTGTAATGAGTTAATGGTAATGCAATGTTAGGATTTGGTTTGTATGCTCAAAGAGGGCAGTCACACATCAAGAAGGAGGAAGCAAGAGGTAAAGGAAAAGGATAAGGAAAGGAAGGAGTATGAGGTAGTGAACTTACCTACTTGTATGCTTATGTTGCTTGGATGTTTTATGTGATGTTTGCTTACTTTGATGATGTGAAGCATGTATGATTAAGTAATGCTCTATTTATTTTTATGCTATAGCCATATGTTATAATTAAGGGACATAAATGCATGTAAGTATCATTATGCAACCATGATCATTAAGTGCACACATAGTAACATCAAGCATATAGTTTCATACATTATAAGGTTTCCATTTACTACTGAGGTTTCCCCCAAAATATCATCCCCTCCATGTCACCCCAAAACCAACATGTTCTCCAAAGGTGGAAGAAGATGACGATGCAAGAAGAAGAGTTAGGAGATAGATTTCATGATTGATTGTACCTAATGATATGTTATGACTTATGTGATGTATGTATGCAATGCTTACTTAAAAGTAGTACAGTAGTTGTTGTAATTAAAAATAGTAAATGATCAAATAAATATATGATATTTTATTAGTATTTAGTTAACATGTTAAGCTTCATTTTGACACCAAGAATACCTTATTCCGATGTCTATACAAGGAGAACAGAATTTTTAAATTTTGGGACCAGAAACTATTTTCCAGAAATTTGACCAAATGAACAGTAAAATTTGACGTTAGAGCTTACTCAGTTAACTATTCAATTGGTCCAAGTAACTATTTTCCCTTAAATTTTAATATGTTAGATTTGTGCAGCTTTTTGAACCACTTCATTTCAATTTTTCTAGAATTAGTTATGATTTTTTGAAGTTCATCACTTAATCTGAAATTACTATATGAACAGTACTCATAAAGAGTGAAATTTCAGATTTTGTAATTGAACTTCAGTGCACTTGTAAGTGGTTTTAAATACTATCGAATGATCCCTAAGATGTTTGAAAGTAAGGTGTTACATATGTCAGCGAATGGGTTTGTTATGTATATGTGTATGGTGAATGCCAACTTGGAAAATGTAATTAGCTCATGTCCCATGTTCTACTCTCCCATCCAACTAACTGTGTAATTGTAATGAATTCCTTCCTCCTTAGCTAGCTGTCAAAACCAACTCCTCTGTTACATTCTAACTGCTTTCATTATGTTCCAACCATTTAATCCATCTGGTGGTTAATAAGTAGCATTTTCCTGGAAATAATTAAAACATATTACTTATTCCCACCAATAATATCCAAGAAATATGTCAATTAATTTCTAATTGTTCCAATTTAATATTATTTATTAATTGCCCAAAATAATAGACTAGTTTATTTCCAAAATTGATGATAAAACTTTCTTTAATACACTAAAACCTATATAAAAATAAGAGTTTATCAATCGGTTGCTTTCTCAACCTCTTTAACTTATTCTCTTTGACATCTCATGGCCCTAAATACAACTACATTGTGTATACAACTCATTAGAGCCATTACATGGATATTGTACATCAAATTCCTTACAACCCTTAACTCTTAACTTAATTCTTTTAGTAAGTGGTTTATCTTTATAATAATTATTGTCTTAGACCATTGCTATATAATTTTGTCCAAGGAATCCAAATATGATCTTGAAATTATGAAAACCAAACTTCTCATATTCAATCTATCTAGAACCGTACAACATTCTCTTAAATTTAAAAAATTATCATTTTGATTCCAATACTTATAATTTCTCAACTTTATCCCACACAATTTTTCATTTTAAATATTTTTGAAGCATCAAAATCATGAAATTCCATTGTTGTCCAGGTGAGTGAATAGTGATAGAAAGGGTTCCAAGATTACATGATTTTCTGAGCTCAATCCACTTGATTCTCTCTTATTTAAGCTTATCTAAACTATCCATAACATTATATTTATCTTATTCCCTAATCTATACAGCATGTCTAGCAGCATCTCAAGGGATTAAAGTACCATTTAAACCACTTAAATCCAAGAGTAATCTTCCTATAACATAATACAAAAAATAGGAGAAGGAAATTACATTGAATCCTTACTTGATTAGCTCTTGAATTGCTTCTTCTTCTTGCTTATTTTCATTTTGGTAGCACCTCCCCATAAGCTCTTGTTTTTGGGACCTCATGTAACCTCCATACTTTCGTACATCTTATAGACTATTCAGTAGCATTTAGAACTACTTACAAGACCTTGGAAGTCTATTAGCTAAATCTGGGGTTTTTACTCTTCAGAGTTACTGTCCACATGGTATTCCAGATTCGGCGACAAATTTCATAAAATCATAATTAATTCTAGAAAAATTAAAATGATGCGGTTAAAAAAGCTAAGTGAAGATACATCTTGAAATTTAAGGGAAAAATAATTTACAGACCAAATGCTTAGTCAATTAATACAGTTTATTCATTAAATATTATTGTTCATTAGGTCAAAAATTACGATAACAGATTTTGGTCCCTTTGGAAAATTTGTTATCTTTGTACAAATATCGAAATAAGGTGTTCTTGGTGTCAAAATGAAGCTTGACATGTTAACCAAATGTATGTAAAATTTCATACATTTATTCTATTATTTACTATTTTTCATTACATCATGATCATCACTACTTATATTGGTCGTATAGCAACATTACTGATAACAATTCTTCACATAACATATATACTATCCAATCCCTAGCTTCTCTTCATGCTTCATCATCCTCTTTCATCATTCATAAACCTATTGAGATTGGGATTACAAGGAGGGAGTGAAATTTATGGGGAAAGTTTAGTAGCAAACAGTACTAAATAATGCATGCATTAATGTAAATACTTGTGCTTGCTTGTGAAAGTGTTAACATTGTGTAATGTGCATGCTTCAATGTAATATATGAAGTACAATTGGGCAAAGTAATCATAGAAATAGAGCTTCAATCATAAACACATATGCAACATAATTTAACATAGCCATAACACAACTAAGTATAATATTCAACACATACAAGTTTAGGATAAGTTTACTACCTCACATGGTTGACTTCTTTCACTTTAAACTTGCCTTTTTCTTCTTACTTCTCCTTGATGTATGGATGCATCTTTTAAGTCCACAATCAATTCCTAACATCACATAATCATCCATCCATCACAATCTAACTTCCTTGATCATTAAACTTACTTTAACTAACATAACTTCCTTTGCTCTTTACTAGTTGACTTGGCCTTTGAATCAACTGGTGTCTTGACTATGCCCTACATAATTGCATCTTCTGAATCAATTTATGAGCTTAGAATCATGAAATTCTAGCACCTATGCACTGTTTTGGACATATTTGTAAAATATACATAATTCTTTCAAAAATTCTGATTTTGATTCCAATGTTCCAATACTTGTTTCTCTACTTTATCCCACACAAATTTTCATTTTAAAACCACTAGAAGCATCAAAATATGAAATTCTAATCACTGTTCATGCGAGTAAACAGTAACATATAAGAATTCCAAGAATTATAACTTTAAATTCCAATGCTTCCAAGGTTCAAAACCTATCCAATCCTACACAAAATCATCATATAAATTCAATGGAAGCATTATGTCATTAAATTCCATCTCCTTATATCATGAACAGTGCATACTAAAATATATCTTGAATTGCCAAGTCAAGAATATCAACTTGATTCAACAACCAATCATCTTGCTAGCTTGTTCAAGCATCAATCACATAATTCTAACTTTAATTTTTTCTTTCTCCTTTTATCTAGGGCTTTTGGATAGCATATGCACCCTAGAGAAACCTCATATTTCTTCCATGAAAACCCTAAGTTCAAGCCCCAAAATCAAAGGAAACAAGTTACGATAGATCACTTACCTTAATCTCTAGCAAGCTTAAACTTTTGTACCTTAAATCTTCTTTGTCTTGGCTTGAGTTGGTATTTGGGTAGCACCTTCCCAAGGGTTACAAATCCACAGTTTTAGAAAGAAATTATGGGAGTATTTATATAAAAATTCAATGGAAAATGAATTGCCAAGATCACCTTGTGCACTATTTGATCTAATGGCTCATATTTGCTTTTGCATCAAACTTGCCCACCAATCCAATTTAAGATAAGATCACATGACAAAAATATTCTCTTCCCCTTGCCTTGGATGCCATGTGTGAAGATATGTGGGTCCCACCATGTGAAAATCCTAATTCTTACTTTATTCCTTTTCCTTTTCTTGTTCAAAAATTTATAAATTATTCATTATTGTACTTGGACTCCAAGACAACTTTTGGGACATATTATGCTGCCCTAGGATGAAATATTGGGCCTCTCTTAGGTCCAATTGCTAATTAGCACAAATCCCTAGGCACTGTCCTTATACCGATATCCTTAAATTACCCTGATCTTGAAATAAATGCTAAACCCCTCTTTTAATGGTTCTAACATTTTTATAATTTTATTCTAATATGAAATGAATTCCATGCAAAGTCTCATAATATTCTGAGACCTAGAAGTTCTGATAAAATTCTCTATATTTTCTCAAGACCCTTTATCTGTGTCCGATTTCGCTTTAATATCTGAAAGGGCATTATCGTCTTTTCACACATCATTAGAGTATTCCCTGACATTGGTTAACCATTCTAGGAACTCTCCTTGACCGTATAACCTTAGTCAAATAACTAAAATGCCCTTTGTCTATCTCTGGCTCAATGAGACAACACAATGGCATACTGAGTGGCATTTTCGTAGTTTTGCATTTTTTGGAGTCTTTATTAGCCGTAACTCACATACTTATCTAAAAATATTATTAGGCCTATAAGGTGCCATTTTGGGCCTTCTACATGGTCCATTACTTCCATGGGCTTAACTTGTCACATCCTAATTTTTCTCTATCTGTAAAATACTGATAGTGGAAAGAGGTTTGGAAAGGATTGTGACGATGATCAGAAGAAATAATAAAGGTTAGATAAGTCTTGAAGAAAGAAAGGGACTATAATGAAAAGTTTAAAAGTTCAATGACCTAAATGAAAATTAGAAAAGGTTAAAAGCCAAAAGTGAAAGTAGAAACAAACGTCAGGCCAAAAGGTGTAATTACCAAAAGTTTAGGGACCTAAATGCAATTAGCCAAAAGTTGAGGGACCTAAATGTAATTATGAGAAAGTTGAACTGAAAAAGGCTAAAAAATTCCCAGAATCAGATTAGTCCCAAATTTTACCAGTAGATAGACAAAATTATTCTGATTAGTTTAACAGAACACATAATTTTGATTTAAGGTCCCGATTAATTAATATAAATTCTTGAAGTCAGGAAAAATTATTACAGTATTTTTTGGACATCAGAATTAGATGAAATTTGGCAATAAATTTCTATAATTAATATAAGAATTTCTAAAACTGACAGAGCTTAAAAACCAGTTCTATAGAATTTATTATAGAATTTATAGTGGATTAAAACACCCGATAAATAAGTTTCGGGGGAATTTCTCAGGAATTGAGCCCATGAAGGTAGTGGATCATACAAAGGGCCCAGAATGGTGCCTTATAGGCCCAATGATATTTTCAGATAAGTATGTAGTCCAGGGCTAATAAAGACCGAGAAAAATACAAAATTACGAAAATGCCACTTAAGGTATGCCACTGTGTTGTGTAATTGAGGCAGAGTTGAACGAAGGGCATTTTGGTTATTTGGACAAGCCAAAAACATCCAGGAAAATACATGAGTGATTAGTCAGTGTCAGTATATGCCCTGATAAGAAGTAAAGAGGTGTAAAATGACAATTATGCCCTTAGGGTTAATATAGTGCAAGACAGTGAACCAAGGGCATTTCAGTCATTTTCAAGGGATATGTAATTAAGTACTGACCCAGTACAAGAATGTAAATGGTAGGAAGAATACAGATATTGGATTTAAGGTGAAAACACATATTATGAAATGTCAGAAAAATTAGATTTATAAAATAGTATGGTTTTTAGGGAATCGGACTGAGCCGGTACTGGAAGGGACTGAAATTTTTCCAGAAGCTTCCCCTCATTGGAATTTTTCCACCTAGACCTAGGATTTGTCCCTTGATGATGTCATAATTATCTTTTTGAAAAAGTTAAATCCAAGATTAAATGTGAGCCATTAGATCAAATAGTGTACAAACTAATCTTGGCTATTGATTTTCACCAAGTTTTTCTATAAATACCCCCTCAAATATGAAGCAAACCATGAGCACAAGAACCCTTGGGGAAACTCTTGCAAACTGACAACTCAAGCCAAGATAAAGAAGATTCGAGGTACCAAAGTTCAAGCAAGCTAGAGATTAAAGGTAAGCAATCTATCCTAGCTTATTTTCCTTTGACTTGGGATCTTGAACTTAAGGTTTTTATGGGGGAAAGTTGAGTTTTCTCTAAGGTGTGGTACTATCTAAAAATCATAGATGAAAGGAAAAAGAAGAAATTAAAGTTAGACTTACATGATTGAAGCTTAAACAAGCTAGTTAAGTGATTGGTTGTTGAATCAAGTTGATATTCTTAACTTTGCCATGGTTGAACCATTTCAGTTTGCACTGTTCATGATGGAAGGAAATGGAATTTCAGTGATCTAATTCTTCCATTGAATTTATATGATGATTTTGTGTAGGATTGGATATGTTTTGAACCTTGGAAGCATTGGAATTCCAAGTTGTAATATTTTAGATTCTTCTCTGTCACTGTTCACTCGCATGAACAGTGATTGGATTTCATGATTTTGATGCTTCAAATGGTTTTAAAATGAAAAATCATGTGGGATAAAATGGAGAAACAAGTATGGGAAGCATTAGAATCAAAATGGGAATTTTTGAAAGAAAAGAGAGTGTTATGTAAGTCTGTACAGAATAGTGCATAGGAGCTAGAATTTCATGATTCTAAACTCATATATGGATTCAAAAGGTGAAATTGTGTGGGGTAAAGTCAAGACATCAATTGGTTCAAGGGCCAAGGTAATTAGTAAAGATTAGAGAAAGTTATGTTAGTAAAGAGTTAAAAATTTGTCAAAGATAGTCTTGAACATTGTTGGAGTTCTTGATCCTAATGAATTATGTGATGAATATGAATGTCTTTAGGACCTTAAAACATCCAAGAAGATGTTGGGAAGTGATTGACCAAAAGACTTCATGGTTGGAAAGCTAGGGAGCCAATGCAAAGATCAAGAGGAAAGATTGAGTGCAAGGTAGTGGACTTACCTCTTTATATGCTTGATGTGGTATGCTTATGTGTTGACATGTATTTGATATTTGAATGATGTTGTGACATGATAAATGATGTTGAATTTATTGTGAATAATATGTTTTCCATGGCCATGTACTTTTATGCAAAAGTATATAGCATGATGGTATGTCACTAATCAACGAAAGGTTAATGAAATTACATATCATGCATTAGCATCCATCTTGCATATTTAAGTGGTAATGTTTGCTACTGAGATTCCCTAGAATGTCACCCTCCCATAACCAACCAATTTAGGTCAAGCATGAAGGAAAATGTATGCATGGAGAAGAGCTAAAGCATGGAAGAAAGAAAGTGAAGTATTTAAGATTCAAGCATATGCTATGCATTTTCCATGTATATAAATGCCATGTAAGGTATCTATTTATGTGATGAAATTGTATGAAATGATTATGACATATGTACATGATGTATATGAATGCATGAAAGGAAAAAGAGATGGTTTATGCATCTTGGAACAATTAATGGAAGTGAAAGAAAGGAAACTGAAATGGTAAAAACGTAGGTCCTAAAGCAGTTTTGTTGTGGCTTCAGTTGACCTAGCAAATAAATGAATTAATCCACAAAATTTTGAGATCACATAGTACACATCCATATCTTTAAATTCATATGTAATATGTCTCATTTGAATGTGTATATCAAGAGAAATGAATTTCCAAATTTAAGAGACAATATCTGGAAGTTCTAGAATTTGCCCTATAAACAGTAAAAAGTAACAATTTAACTGTGTCAATTGGCAAGGTAAATATCCAGTTTTATATTTTTCCCTTAAATATATATATGAAAGAGCTACAATTAGAAATTTTGATCACCTCCATACGATTTTTCTACAATTAGTTATGAAGTTTTAAAGTTCGACTGTAAATCTGAAAATTACCAAGTGAACAATACCCAATAAGTAAGTTTAAAATTTTTAATTTTTTGGCTAATGTAATACTTCCGCTAATCAAATATGCTTCCGAATACAAACTCTGAGGTGGTAAAAGTAGGATGTTTCACAACTCCCAAGAAATTCCCCTGAAACATATTTATCGTGTGTTTTAATCTACTATAAATTTCATAATAAATTCTACAGAACTTCTTTTTGAGCTCTGTTAGTTTCATAAATTGTTATATTAATTATAAGAATTTACTACCAAATTTCATATGATTCTGAGATCCAGAGGATATTGTATTAATTTTTCTTTCTTCAAAAAGTTATATAAATTTTTTTGGACCTCAAATCAAAATTCTATGTTGCGCCAAACTGATCCAAATAATTTTCTCTATTTACTGAGAAAATTTGGGATTAATCTGATTTTGGGTACTTTTGGGCCTTTTCTAGCTCAACTTTCAATAATTACCATTTTGCCCTAAAACTTTTAAAAATTACACTTTAGGCCATTAACTTTTCATAATTACATTTAATGGTCCAAAGTTTATGTCTACTTTCATTTTTACCACATAACTTTTAAACTTTTCATTTTATTCCCTCTCTTCCTTTAAAACTCATATAACCTTTATTATTCCTTTTGATCATTGTCATAATCCTTTCCAAACCTCTTTCCTTTATTAGTCTTATACAGATAGGGAAAAATTAGGATATGACATTTCTACTCCCCTTAAAATAAGTTTTGTCCTCAAAATTTACTTAGCACCTTATTCAATTCCCTTGCATAGATATCCTTTTCTTCTTTATGACTAAGGATTAGGGCATCTATCTCTTATCTTCTATCTTAACATCTAGCAGAGTCTTTCAATATATATATCTGTGGATCGTCATATATTTACTATCAGTACTCTTCTTTACTGAATCAACTCAATCATAGTTGAACTTTACTTTATTATTGTACTTACTTGCTATGCATCTATATGCCTATGGACAACTCATCGTACTAGACTTGTAAGTAGTGTCCATTTCTTTCATATCAAACTCTCTCGAATATTACTATATTATGGAGTTTCGTCAACTACTCATCATACTTTTTAGCACATTTCTCTTATTACTTGTCTTAGTATCTAGTGGAATTTTCTTAACATCTGCAAAGCTTTATATCCTACTTTCATATCATCATGCTTCTTTTACCTTAGAAACTTTATCACCCTTCAATTGCTCTTATCATCTTTAATAATTCATCATAATATAGAGAGAGGACTTATGTCATTATTCTTTCTTTCTTTACTTTACTGCTAAGTAAGAGCACATAGGAGCATATACATTAACATGCATAATGCCTGGCCAACATGTTGTAGGAATACATACCTGCGCATGAATGTAATGCTCTAACATTAGAGCTCAATCATTCCTTTACTTAATATGCACAGCTCTAACACTCAGAGCTTGCACTCTCTAATATCTGGAGCTTTAGCATATTTTACAATCATAACATAATGTATGGCATTTCATGCAAGGAGTGAAAGCTCTCACTTGCTATTTCATCTGTAACATAACATACAAATATCTTATCCCTTTTAAAAAGGGAGCCTCTCTATTTGTTTACAAAGCCACGTTGTATTGTACTTCTTGATACATATTTCTCATTATGTATCACATTACATGTCTCTCATAGCATATATCATTATGCACTTTTCATGACGTATCTGTTGGAAATCGTGCCCTAGGGGCCAATCATTGTCTTATGAACATTATTGATTTATGAATTTATTAATTGAGTTATCATATTATTTGCATGTTTACTATGATGACCATCCTTGGATAATTCATGATATTATCCTAAATGTCCCTGGTCGATCATCTATGTGGGAGCACAGATGAAATAAGACCAGTATGACTTTGAAGATGTATAGAGATATAAATCAAAGTCATAAGCACATGTAAGAGTACAGGGTGTTGGACCGACCCGCTATGAGAGAACTGCATGGGTAACGTCATAAGCTTCTCTCATATACAAACCATGTCAATATGCCCTTTGACCTGAGATCATCATGGATTCCTACATGACAAAACGCTCAGCTTTGACCTAGTCAAAAGTCACTTTTGACCGAGTGATCATAAAGACTATGTTCGGGCTTAGTGGTTTTTCATGCGGAGGAATGTGAATGGTCAAGATGGAATTTGTCCCTCACATTCGTGGAGAGATATTACTGGGCCCCTCGATGAGTGAGTCTGAGAAATGTATGGCCATACTGTAATGGAAAGGTAGTTCCATTTCTATAGTCAGACTACTCAGGGATCGAGAAAGTAACGGTCGGGAATAGGAGGATGACATTATCCATGCCTCATCCATGACCAAAATATCGCGTGACAGAAGGGACATGATATGGTTGTATAAAAGGTTACATCGTTTATCGATCCTCATATGATTTGGGTAGTTGTTATGTCTTGCTAGAGACCGCTTGCGACTTGTGGGCTAGTATAGCAAATGGCCCACTGCCAACTTCATATGGGCCTACAGGGTCGCACACAAAATAGCCCAACACGAGCTATGATGTCCAGAGTCATTGAATCTAAGACATGTCCAGATTCAATGAAAGATCCAGGTGAATGTATATATATTTATTTATATTCGTATATATATAAATTCGTATATATATATATTATATATATGAGATATATGAGATTTAATTTATAAGGATAAATTAAATCCCTATCACGTTTGAAATTCGAAATTCAAATTGATAGGATATCTCATATAAGAGATATTTATAAGATTTAATTTATAAGGATAAATTAAATCTCTATCACGTTTGAAATTCGAAATTCAAATTGATAGGATATCTCATATAAGAGATATTTATAAGATTTAATTTATAAGGATAAATTAAATCTCTATCACGTTTGAAATTCGAAATTTAAATTGATAGGATATCTCAAATTTGATTTATGGGAATAAATCAAATATAACTCAGTCTCATCTTTATTTAAAGTTAAATAAATAAGTAATTAAATCTGTGGGACGGATTTAATATTATTTTATTTAATTAGTTTCTTATAAAATTATACAATATATGATATTGTATCAATTCGGAATTAATATAAGATTAACTCCAAAATCCAATTAGGTCAAGTGGAAAAACGCATAGCATCCTCCATATCTGATTGGAGGAGCTACGTTTGAGAATAACACAGAACACAAAAGGCCGAACGGAATCTGCAAAAGGTTTGCAGACAAGAAACTGCCGAAATAGAGACGGAGACTTGTGAAAGCCTTGGAGGGACAGGAGACGCTAGCACGTCGTTCGTGGTTGGAACGCTGTTCGTGTGGATACCAGTAGAGGAAGCCGACCTGAGGCGTCGACTTCTTGTGATCGGAAAGAGACCACCGTCCGCGGAGAGAATCTGTGAAGGTCGCTGAGGAACACTCCGTCGATTTCTTGCGATCAGAAAGAGATCACCACCCACGTAGAGAAGCTGTGAAATTCGCTGAGCAACACTAAGGGTAATGATTCTTTCCACTTGACTTAAACACATACGGCAGATCCTGGCAAGGAATGGAAAATTTTTAAAGTTTATTTCCGCTGCGTGTCTTCCAATTCCTTACAGTATCATGCCATATCTAGCTATATCATGGTCTATCTTAACTTATCATGATGTACCCTGAGATACCATAGGTTTAACATTCTCTTTAACTTATAACTTTCTTGTTTTTTAGAAAACTCTGAGGAAGATCTTGCTCTGAAGTCTTTCTAACTTCCTCCTAACATAAATCTATAATCTGAATCTTTCCTTTCAAATCTACTCTATTTGAACTTGACATAAGGGTTTTAGTCTCTTATTGTTCATAAACCTTTCTAACTTTTCATAGCTCTTTTTATCATCACTTTCCAAGGGGTCACCCATCATTGGGATACTCTTACCTGAGCAAATTTAACTGAAAAGTGCTAATAAAATCTAAAGCACTAGTGTTAACAGGCTCCATCCTTGGTATTGTACTCCTTCTCACTCTGTCTCTCTTGGGTTTGTCTGGCTTCTATACTCATTATATGTAACCTCATCTTAGAGATTTCTCTGTTCTTACTTGACCTCTTCTAACATCTCATAAGATATTCTTTTTCTATTGCTTTAGGCATATTATCTACATACTCATAATATCTATTATTTATGACTAAAAACTTTAACTCTGATCACTTAATTCCTTTTCTGTATAAGAAGATTCTGAGTTCAGTTCATAATAGTAATAAGGCTATATGAAATTAACATCATGGGTACTCTCTCTATTATAATTAATTAACTTGTGAGGCTTCCGTACCTTAACCTTGTCCTTGGTATTCGTCTTTCAAAAGAAATATTATACTTGTGGCTCATTACTTTCTTTCTTTAGACTAGGTCTACTGCGACCCTCAAAATTTAGTTCGATCAACCATAAGCCTCTTCAGGATCTAACTCTGACCTTAGAATTCTATTATATGTGAGCCATGTTAGGATCTAATTGCAATCCTCTAGAATCTACTGTGATTCTGTTGCACTATATTTTCATCTTTGGAAGACTTAACCAACAGACTAAGTTACAATGTTAGCCACTTCTAGTTAGTTGCTAACTCGATAGATAATTCCCTAACACTGATCACAAAAGCCAATATTATCTTTTAAGGCTTTACACATTTCCTCTATAAATGAGGAATTTCACATATCATTCTCATCTATCATAACTTTACTACATCTAGCATTGTAGAGAGCTACACAAGCTCTACTATACACACATTTGTCATAATATGTACATCTCATCTGGTGGACATTATTCTACATGAGCTACACTGTCCATTCTCTTAGTTCTATCTCAAGTGTAATCTGACTCTATCGCAAGAGCAATCTAGCTATATTGCAAGAACGTTAACTTTTATTAAATAGACACTGCTCATTCTTAGAGCTATATCATCTTTCATAATTATGTCTCATTTCATCTCATATCCATGGTACATCATTGATCTTTAATCTCATTCTTTGCCTAACTAACTATCATTGCCTAGTCATAAATTCTCATTCTATTGTTTAGGAATTAACTGGCTAACTATCTCGTTTATCACTTTTCTATTGCTTTATCTCTACCAAGTTGAATTATCTAATGGCATGTCGTATAGCATGGGACCAATGATTTTTTTTTCAAAACTTTCTCATCATATCTACTTTATCTTGCATGTAATGCAAAAGGAGAGTGTTCATTCATCATAGCATACTCTAACATGCATAATATGCAAGGAGAAACAATCATTTAAGCATTCTCTAACATGAATGTCATCATATAACAACTATAAGGAGATGCAACTACTCATCAAAACTTATGGCAACATAAGCCATATTATCATCACATAATTTGGTCAGTCATCCCTTATACGCACACTGCAATTAAACAATTAACTAAGTAAACTTTTAAAGCATTCTTTCCCTTTATCACCTTATCTGCCAGATTATCTATCACATTATCTGATCAGGATTTAACAATTATTCACGAACCTAAAATAACTATTTATCTAACTTAGGTTGCCACGTTACCCTCTTACTAGGGTATAGACTTAACCCTTCATTACTTTTTCCTACATAGGGAATAGGGGAGTCACTTTACCTTTGAGATTGTGGCTACCATTTTCTCTCTAGACATCATAAACTTTTGTTTCTAATCTTTTATATATCTACCGCTCCGTTGAACTTCTACAACTACCTAAGAAAAAATCTTTCTTTGTGACATTAAATTCAATCCATGAACTAACTTCTCAGTCATTCAACTCTCACTTTTAATGTGGATGAACTCGGCTAATTTTTGTTAAAGGGTTTCTCTTTCCCTACTTTAACCCTTAGCCTTATACTCATCTCTATTTAATCGAGAGGAATGCTTCTCGTAAAACTACTGAAACAAAACTTCTCAGGTGAGCGGATCAATCTCCATCCTATGAAGTAACTACTGTATCTCTCTACTATCTCTTAACTTTTTCTGTCTATATATTAGTCTCAATCTATTCTTGACCAGACTATAGTTCCTTTCTAGTTTTTGCTTGATCTTGACTAACTTAAGTCACATAGATCTCATTCCTCCTATAGTACTTTACTTCCATTTTCTAAAGTGCTCTACCCTAGGTCTACTAGGTTATTGTCACTTCATGATGGGATCCCTCTATTTTAGGAACATTAACTTTCTATCTATTAACTATCACATCTCTAACCTTATGCCATGTAATAGGCTCATTTCTAGGCAAGTCTCGTTCTAATTTCTAATTATTTTGTTTAATAAAGACTAGCTAAACAAATTCTTTTGTAATATAGATTAACTCCTAGTGATCATATGAAAGATCTACTTCTAAACCTCTTCTTAAATAGATCTATATATTTGTATCTCATACTATTTGGCTTGCCTACACCATGTGCTAAATCTCTAAGTGAGGTTAGTATCTTCATTCATCATCAAGTCTCTGTGCATACTAGTCGTGACCTGAGTACTGGCTAGTCGTGACTCATATTTTTTGTGAACTTTAGTCGCGACCATCTCAACTTACTCATCACGGCTTGACAGCTCTGTGTTCTTTAGTCTTGACCAAAGGCCTTCTTATGTCATGACTTGAACTACTTTGTGCACATTAGTCGCATCCTATGTCTTGACTCATAGTGACCTAATAGCTTTGGAACTTCCAGTTGTGACGAATAGTCTTTACTCGTCACGACCAAAACACCTCTATGAATATTCGTCGTGAACCATGTCTTAACTCGCTCTAACTTAACTGTTCTGAGACTTCTAGTCGTGACCTAACATGCTTCACATCCCGACCTGGACATAGCTTTCTTGGAACATTATGTTGTCCAGTCTTGACTCTAGCAATGACCAATTTTTATTCTTGGCTTTGATAAGCTTGAGTCAATTGAAACTCATTCATATCTATCTATCATAATCACATTACATAGGGAACATATTCTCATAGATGTTTAAATAACTATCATTTTATTATATCACATCAAAATTCATATTTCATGTCACCATAACATTTGTACATATATTACATACATGTCAACTACATATTCGGGGTACATCATAACTATCATACATCTGTGTAGTTACTTTACTTTACACTATTTACATATTTACATTATCCCTCATCTCTTTTTACATTCTTTTCTGGGGAATAGTGAATTGCAAATACTTCTGCATACAAAAATGCTACCCTTGTACATCAGTTGATGGATCATTTGCTAAAAACTCACTTAGCTCTATGTGCCATGTAGGGCTATATGGCAATACTTGACTTATTACCATCTCATGCGAATCCTCCAACATATAAACTTGATTTAGGTCAATGCCCTCTATTGTACATATGTTTATCATCCCTGCTACAACATTGAGGCACTGTAGATAAACTAACAGCTATTGATCTTTACTTCTGTCTATCCCTTGACCTAGACTGAGTAATTTACTCTCCATAGCTTTCTTGAGACTGATATAGTCAATATTATCTGTCTTTAGCAAAGAAGGCTGGGGTTGACTAGGACCAAGAACATTACACTGATCTTTCTCTATAAAGTCACATATTCTTGGACATTGAGAATGGAAAGGGATTGTTGTAGACTCTAACTGGATCTCTGGATTAATGGACTACTATAGTTTACTCATATCAAATATATCCTTAAACTCTAGTAGAGAAGGAATAATATCTGGTTTACCTTAATCCAGTACTAGCATTCAGCTTCCTCAGTTGTAATCATCAGAGGAATATAGCTCACATCAGGGTTAGAGGGCACTCTAACAAACTCATTGTATAGAGTCACTAGACTCAACATAATCTGGTGCATACACAACATCAGACTGAACCTCTACATAACCTCTAGACTGTAGGTTTGAGTCTACAGAAATATCTATGGAATATTCTACTATAGACCTCCCTTATTAATCCCCTATACTACCATATGAATTATCTTCACTATCTGAAGGAGGATCAAAGTCTGAATGTATAACATCTTCATATATCATTACTGGCCAATGATCTCCATTATTAACTGATGGCTCTAATCTAACTTTATGAAATCCCATATATACTTCTGTAAAATATTCTTAAATAAGCAATACTAATTATACCAATAAATACCTTAACTTGACAAAGTACTTACTACTTAGAGTTAGGATTTGGGGACTGTTCTATTTGATACAATTTATTCATCAAATATTACTGTTCATTAGGTCAAAAATTATGATAATAGATTCTTGTCCCTTACTTTGAAAAATTTGTTCTCTTTGTACAAACATCGAAATAAGGTGTTCTTGGTGTCAAAATGAAGCTTGAATGTTAACAAAATGCATGTAAAATTTCAAACATTTATTCTATCATTTACTATTTTTCATTACATCATGACCATCACTACTTATATTGGTTATATAGCAACATAACAGATAACAATTCTTCACATAACATATATACTATCCAATCCCTAGCTTCTCTTCATGCTTCATCATCCTCTTTTGTCATTCATAGACCTACTGAGATTGGGATTACAAGGAGGGAGTTAGATTTATGGGGAAAACTCAGTAGCAAACGGTACTAAACAATGCATGCATTAATGTAAATACTTGTGCTTGCTTGTGAAAGTGTTAACATTGTGTAATGTGCATGCTTCAATGTAACATATGAAGAACAATTGGGCAAAGTAATCATAGAAACAGAACTTCAATCATAAACACATATGCAACATAAACATATTCAATCATAAACATAGTCGTAGCATAACTAAGTATAATATTCAATACATCCAAGTTTAGGATAAGTTTACTACCACATATGCTTGACTTCTTTCACTTTAAACTTTCCTTTTTCTTCTTACTTCTCCTTGATGTATAGCTACATGTTTTGAGTCCACAATCAATTCTTAACATCACATAATCATCCATTCATCACAATCTAACATCCTTGATCATTAAACTTACTTTAACTAACATAACTTCCTTTGATCCTTACTAATTGACTTGGCCTTAGAATCAATTGATGTATTGACTTTACCCTACACAATTTTATCATTTGAATCCATTTATGAGCTTAAAATCATGAAATTCCAGCTCCTATATGCATTGTTCTTGATAGATTTGAAAAAAATGCATAAATCTTCAAAAGTTTCTCATATTGATTCCAATGCTTACCATACATGTTTCTCTACTTTATCTTACACAACTTTTCATTTTAAAACAACTAAAAAGATCAAAATTATGAAATTACAATCCCTATTCATATGAGTGAACAGTTTAGAGAAGAACTTTAAAGACTACAACTTGGAATTCCAATGCTTTCAAGTTTCAAAACCTATCCAATCCTACACAAAATGATCATATGAATTCAATAGAAGCATTAGATCATTAAAATTCTATCTCCTTCTATCATTAGGAAATTAGAGAGTATTAAAGAACAACATCTTATGATCAAGAAGGCAATATAAGAGGAGAAGTCTTAAAAGGGAATATAGGAAAAGCAAGAAGAAGAAGTGATAATTCCAAGTCCAGCATACAAGGGAAAGCAAGCTAAGGAGAAGGCAGGGTCGAGCAAGCAAGGTGCCTCTACACATACAGGTAAGGAGGTAAGTATAAAGGATCTCCCTTTTCCAAAAGCTTATTTTGCTGGAAAAAAAATTGATTTTAAATTTGCAAAAGATGCTTTCAATCTCTTCAATAAGTTAGAAATAAATATCCCTATGGTTGAATTCCTCAAAAGAAATCCTAAATATGCTAAATTTTTAAAATAGTTGTGCTTATAAGAAAAATTTTAGGCCTCTTGAGAGAATTCAGGTGAGTGCTAATGTGTCATCACTTTTTAAGGTTGAATTACCGGTTAAGTGTCAAGATCCAAGATCTTACACAATCCCATGCACTATAGGAAAGGTTCATATTAAGGGAGCATTATTAGATCTAGGGGATTCCATTAATCTAATGCCTTTGTCAGTATACTTAGCCTTAGGTATTAACAATCTTAGAGACACAAGTGTGCGCTCCAATTAACTGATAGATTAATTAAGTATTTTAAGGAAATTCTAGTATAGGTTAAGGATTTAGTGTTTCTAGCTGACTTTTATGTTCTGGACATGTCCAGTGAAATAGTGAATGAGAGCACTTTAATCCTAGGCAGAACTTTCCTTCAAACTTCCAAGGCAATCATTAGTATGAAGTATAGTTCCATTACAATGGAAGTTAGAGGACATGTAGTGACTTTAAATATGAACGAAGAAATGAAGTATCCCTTTCATAATTTTGCTTTTGTTGGGTTGAATACCATCGATTATACTGCTAAAGAAACTAGGGATGAGCATGAATTGAGTTTGTATGATGAGTATGATCCTATGTTACATAATTCCTATATTTCCCATTAAGCATTTTAGGAGCATGAGGATTCAAATTCATCTTTGAGTGTTTATGATAACTATCTTTAATCTCTTTCCTCTATATATTCTTTTTCTTGCTCTTGTGAAGGCAATGCATCTTGTTTTAATTATTTTGACATGAATATCATGCTGTCAGTTTCCAAAGATTTCTCATTCCCATCTAACTTTGATACAATATAATTATTCTCTAGTGATAATGTTTTTGGAAAGGAAGTTGTGAGCAATTTTATAGGAAAATAAGACATTGTGGGAACTAGAAGTAGAACAAACAAAGATAGGTCGAGCTTGTGTGACTAAAAGTCACAATGTCAAGACCTAAACATTATGACTAGATATGAACTTGCTGAGGGAGAGACTCTCCGTGTAATGGAGGCACGACAAGATGTTTATTTGGTCAAGACTAGAAACTCCTGAGACATCCAGTTGTGACGCGAAGATGATAAAGTCACGACGACATATAAGTGTGCTGAGGAATAGCCTCTTTGTGATCCCAAGTCACGACTAAATGACTATCACATCGAGACCAAATATTCTAGAGACACTTACTTTTAGTTTGAGTCATGACGAGAAGTTAAAGAAAACCCTGAGAGGTCACGACCAAAAATGGGAGACACAAACAGTGAATTTTAATTTCCTTCAACTCTACAGTCTGCTGTTTTGGTTAAAGGGCCAATATGTTTTAACTCTACTTATCCTTACTCACATTCACCAATTACCTCTCATACTTTAATATTCTTAAATGATTTGATCTTAAATAATGATGTAGGAATGAAGGAGACTGATCTCAACTATGTTACAGATGTGGACCAACTTAAGCTTGGTGCAACTCCTGAAAAGATTACAGGAAAGATGGAATGTCTTAATGATCTTCATATGAGCTACCTATAAGTATCTACAAAAGGGAGTACTTCTAATTTAAATGATTTCCCCCATTTGATCCCTTCTATTGTCCAAACCCCATAATTAGACTTAAAAGATTTACCCTTTAACCTAAAGTATGCTTACCTTGAGCCAGACTCGAAATTGCCAGTAATAATTTCCAGTTCTTTAACTATTAGTGAAGAGTCCAGTTTATTAAGTGTGTTTAGAAAGAATAGAGAGGCCTTGGGTTGGCAATTAGCTAATATAAAAGGTATAGATGCCACTATTTGCTCTCATAGGATTTTACTGAGTGAAGATTCCAAGCCAATTAAACAACCCTAAAGAAGATTAAATCCATTGACCTCTAATGTGGTTATGAATGAGATTAGTAAATTGTTAGAGGCAGGAATCATATATGCTATTTCAGATAGAGAATGGGTATCTCTTATGCATGTGGTGGCTAAAAAGAGCGGACTGACAATAGTAAAGAATGAGAATAATGATTTTATACCTACTAGAGTGCAAAATTCATGGAGGGTTTGTATTGATTATCGAAAGTTGAACAATTGTACTAGGAAATATCATTTTCCCTTGCCTTTTATTGATCAAATGCTTAAGAGATTAGCAAGGAAAAGCCATTATTGTTTCCTAGATGGGTATTTAGGATATTTTCATATTCCAATAGACCCGAGGGACCAAGAAAATACCACATTTACATGGCCATTTGGTACATATGCCTATAAAAGAATGCATTTTGGTTTGTGCAATGCTCCTGGCATATTTCAGTGTTGTATGCTTTCTATATTTATTGATTTCATTGAAAAATACATGGATGTGTTCATGGATGATTTTACTGTATATGGCAATTCTTTTGATAAGTGTCTAAAAAACCTTGATAGCATCCTTGCTAGATGTATTGAGAAAAAAATTAGTTTTGAAGTTTGAAAAGTGCCATTTCATGGTTGATCATGGAATATTACTTGGATATCTTATATCTAGTAAGGTAATTGAGGTGGATAAAGTGAAAATTGAATTCATTTCCTCATTGCCTTACCCCACAACTTTAAAAGAACTTCGTTCTTTTCTGGGGCACGTTGGATTTTATAGAAGATTCATTAAACACTTTAGTAAAATTGCTTTGCCATTCTCAAAACTTCTTCAAAAGGACATTGAACTTGTTTTTTCTACTGATTGCAAAGAGGCCTTTGAAAAGTTGAAGGACAAGTTAATTTCTCCACCTATTCTAACTTCACCAAATTAGGATCTTCCTTTTGAACTATAATGTGATGCATCCAATTATGTTGTGGGAGCTATGATATGACAAAATGAAGGTCATTTATCTAAGGTGATTGCTTATGCCTCGTAAACACTTGATGCTTCTCAAATTAGTTATACCACTACTGAGAAATAATTGTTTGCAATTGTTGTGGCTTTGGATAAATTCATAACATATCTCATTAACTCCAGAATTATTGTTTAACCAAATCATGCAGCAGTCATGTACCTATTCCATAAAATGTAATATAAGTTAAGACTTATACGATGGATGATACTGCTTCAAAAGTTCAGTATAGAAGTGAGAGATAAAGCTAAAAATGTGAACCACGTTGCAGATCATCTAAGCAGATTACTAATAGGGACAAGGGCAGTAATTAGTTATGATCTTATTTGTGATTCTTTCCCTGACCAATCTATTTGTTTAGTTACTGTTATAGAACCTTGGTGTGCTCATTTAGTTAATTTCATTCAGACTAGCCTAATCCCATATCATTTGTCTAAATTTCAAGCCCCAAAGCTCTATAGTGAATCTAAATACTTTATATGGGAAAAACCTTTTATGTGGAGGTTGTGATCAGATCAAGTAATAAGACGATGTGTCCCAGACCAAGATCACAAATAAGTTTTGGAAGCTTTCTATTCATGGGTTTGTGGTGGTCATTTTAGGGGGAAAATAACTACACGTAGGGTCCTTAAATCCGATTTCTTCCCTTTTCTAGGATGCTTTTGAGTTTTGTAGAGCCTGTGATAGGTGCCAAAGATTTGGGGGGCTTAGTAAAAGGCATGAGATGCCGCGACAACCTATTTTATTCTGTGAGATTTTTTATGTTTAGGGAATATACCTCATGGGACCTTTTCCACCTTCAACAGGATTTCATTATATTTTATTAATTGTAGACTATTTATCTAGGTGGGTAGAGGCCAATCCTACAAGACTATATGATGCACAAATAGTCTCTAAGTTTCTAAGGTATCATATCTTTAGTAGATTTATAGTGCCAAAAGAATTAATCAATGACCAAGGTACCCACTTCTACAATATGCTAATCAATAACTTATTAGCAAAATATGGTGTAACGCACAGAGTCTCAACACCATACTACCCTCAAACTAATAGTCTAGTAGAGATTTCTAATAGGGAAATAAAGGACATTCTAAAAAAGATTGTTAAGCCATCCAATAAGGATTGGAATTTAAGACTTCAAGGTGCTTTATGGGCATACAAAATAACTTTTAAAACTCATGCCCCCTTATAGGACAATTTTTGGGAAAACTTGTCACATGCATATGGAAATAGAGTATAAGACATTTTGGGTAGTGAAAGCTTGCAATGAGGACCTTGTAGAAGCTAGTTTAGAGAGGTTGTTGTAGATTCAAGAGCTAGAAGAGATTAGGTTAGACGCCTAAAGTAGCTCTAAGATTTATAAAATAGAGATAAAAGTAATCTATGATGCTCATATCTTGAGAAAGATGTTTAAGGAGGGTGGTAGAGTGTTAAGGTACTAAGGTAAGTTCAAGTTCAAACATGGTAAATTCAAAACTAGCTAGGATGGACCTTACACAGTTGTTAAAGTCTATGAATTTTGGATAATTGAGTTGAAGGAAGAGGCAACAGGCAAAATCTTTAAGGAAAATGGTCACCTCTTGAAACTTTATGAGGAATCTGTACCACCACCTTGAGGCTAGGTTATACCTTTCCTATCTCTTACTTTGTAGAAATTTTCTAAATGTGCTATATGTTTTACATGTTGGTTTGATGATTGGAAAGGGATGAACCAGTAAAAGTAGGAGTTAATTTTTTTCCTTTCTCTGCTTGATGATTCAATAGGATAGTGTTTAATTTTAGTCTACTTCTGTTTTGAATAATACACCTGTGTTGCCCATGTGTTATTTTTTTAGTGATGGCTATCTGAGGTGCGACACACTCATGTGTTATTTCTTTCTTTTGTGACATATGATTTGAATGTGACTGCAAGCTTCATTGTGAATTTGCATTGAGTGATATGTTTAACTGCTGTGCTAAAGCTAGATTTAAATTGACCTTATATAGTGCTGTGATATCTATAAATCTGTTGATAGTGAGGATACTGCCAAGTTTAAGTGTGGGGAGATGTTATTGTTTCTGTGCTAATTAATGCAAAATTCTTTGATTAATCCAATATTTCATCACAAATTTATTTGTTTTTTTATTTTAATGTGTTATGGCTTACTAAAAATTGGATCCCACGTTAAACTATTTTTGCGGTAAGCCAAAAAAGGTTTCAGTGTAAAAGATATTTTGGGCTTTAAAAAGCATTAAGTGGTAGTCTCTAGTGTTTCGTCGTAACATATATATTGCATGATTGTGACTTTACATGGACCTTTGGACTTGATATGCTCTATGTGAAAATCAATTATGACTTAATCATTCCTGGTCATGACTATCTGTTGTAAATTCAGGGCAAACACTCACTGTGAAATTTGTTCATGACCTTCACTACTTTTAGTCGCAACCTGAGTGTAAATATCCAATTACCTTCTCTTCGCTTTGTCCACTACTGTATAGAAGGATCTGTTTTGAGCTACTAAAGTTTTATAAATGATTCATCACCCTCTTATTTTTAACCTTTTGCATGCAATAGTTTATAGAAACCATTTTCACACTTGAATTTTTGAAAATGGAAATCAAATTGGATACACTCAAGCTTTTACTGTTAGATTTGGGATTATTACATGATTCTGAGTGATTACTTTGAAACTTTTAATCTATCATTCAAGACGGTTTTCAATTGTGATAAGTGTTTTAATACCTAGTGAATGATGAACATTGTTTGAGACCTTAGCTTTTAAGCAATTTAGATGAAAACCTTAGTTGGAAGGATTCTTGGCCTAAATTTCTATATTAAGTGGTTATTCAATTAGTTTATATCCTCTAGAATTCATTTTAGGTCTGAGTTGAAAATTACTTGCGTATTTATGTTATTGAATATGATAGAGGCATTCATTTCTAAACCTTTATATCCCAAACACAAGCCCGCACATATTATATCCACAGTCACCCTATTTGAACCCATCATTTTTTCATCATAGAAAGTCATATATGCATGAGCATCTCTTTGAAATAAACTTCTTATTCATGTTAGAAAATCATTATGATTGTGAAATTGTGCTACATCTTTTATATACAAGGTGCCAAATAAAGGAGAGAAAAATGATATTGCACAAATAAAAAAGGGGGAAAATAGTGCGAGAAAGCTCGAAGAAAGAAAAGAGCATTGAATGAGTCACTATTATGAACTCCTATTAGCACAATCACCACCTCTACATCTTGGAAGACATGAATTCATGCTATATATTCATTATTGAATGCATATGGTACTTTCTATCATTTATATTCCATCCCACGTGGCCTATCTCCATAATTTCATCCTTTAAAGTGTTGGAAATCGTGCCATAGGGGCCAATCATTGTCTTATGAACATTATTGATTTATGAATTTATTAATTGTGTTATCATATTATTTGCATGTTTGCTGTGATGACCATCCTTGGATAATTCATGATCTTATCCTAAATGTCCCTGGTCAGTCATCTATACGGGAGCAGAGATGAAATAAGACCAGTATGACTTTGAAGATGTATAGAGATATAAATCAAAGTCATAGGCACATGTAAGAGTACAAGGTGTTGGACCGACCTGCTATGAGAGAGTTGCATGGGTTACGTCATGAGCTTTTCTCATATACAAACCATGTCACTATGCCCTTTGACCTGAGATCATCGTGGATTCCTACATGACAAACGCTCAGCTTTGACCGAGTCAAAAGTCACTTTTGACCGAGTGATCATAAAGACTATGTTCAGGCTTAGTAGTTTTTCTTGCAGAGGAATGTGAATGGTCAAGATGGAATTTGTCCCTCACATTCGTAAAGAGATATTACTGGGCCCCTCGATGAGTGAGTCTGAGAAATGTATGGCCATACTGTAATGGAAAGGTAGTTCTATTTCTATAGTCAGACTACTTAGGGATCGAGAAAGTAACAGTCAGGAATAGGAGGATGACATTATCCATGCCTCATCCATGACCAAAATATCGCGTGACAGAAGGGACATGATATGGTTGTATAAAAGGTTACATCGTTTAACGATCCTCATATGATTTGGGTAGTCGTTATGTCTTACTAGAGACCGCTTACGACTTGTGGGCCAGTATAGCAAATGGCCCACTGCTCTTCATATGGGCCTACAGGGTCGCACACAAAATAGCCCAACACGAGCTATGATGTCCAGATTCATTGAATCTAAGACATGTCCAGATTCAATGAATGATCCAGGGTGGATGTATATATTTATTTATATTTATATTTGTATATATATAAATTCGTATATATACATTATATATAAGAGATATATGAGATTTAATTTATAAGGACAAATGAAATCTCTATCACGTTTGAATTTGAAATTCAAATTGATAGGATATCTCAAATTTAATTTATGAGAATAAATAAAATATAGTCCAATCTTATCTTTATTTAAATTAAATAAATAGGTTAATTAAATCTGTGGGACGGATTTAATATAAACATTATTTATTTAATTAGTTTCTTATCAAATTATACAATATGTGATATTGTATTAATTTCGGAATTAATATAGATTAATTCCAAGATCCAATTCGGTTGAGGAAAATGCAGAGCATCCTATATATCTGATTTTAGGAGCTACATTTTCGCTACACAACACACAACACAAAAGGCCGAACGAAATCTGCAAAAGGTTTGCAGATAAGAAACTGCTGAAGTAGAGATGGAGATGGAGGGACAGGAGACGCTAGCACGTCATTCGTGGTTGGAACACTGCTCGTGTGGATACCAGTAGAGGAAGCTGACCTGAGGCGTCGACTTCTTGTGATTAGAAAGAGAGCACGAGCCGCGGAGAGAAGCTGTGGACATCTTCTTGCGATCGAAAAGAGATCACCAGTTGCGGAGAGAAGCTATGGAAGTCGCTGAGGAACACCAAGGGTAATGCTTCTTTCCACTTGACTCAAACACATACGGTAGATCCTGGCAAGGAATGGGGAAAAATTTTTAAATTAATTTCCGCTGCGTGTCTTCCAATTCCTTACAGTTAAGTCATAAGCTTCTCTTATATACAAACCATGTCACTATGCCCTTTGACTTGAGATCATCATGGATTCCTACATGACAAACACTCAGCTTTGACCTAGTCAAAAGTCACTTTTGACCGAGTGATCATAAAGACTATGTTCTGGCTTAGTGGTTTTTCGTACGGAGGAATGTGAATGGTCAAGATGGAATTTGTCCCTCACATTCGTAGAGAGATATTACTGGGCCCCTCGATGAGTGAGTCTGAGAAATGTATGGCCATACTGTAATGGAAAGGTAGTTCTATTTCTATAGTCAAACTACTCAGGGATCGAGAAAGTAACGGTCAAGAATAGGAGGATGACATTGTCTATGCCTCATCCATGACCAAAATATCATATGACAAAAGGGACATGATATAGTTGTATAAAAGGTTACATCGTTCATCGATCCTCATATGATTTGGGTAGTCGTGATGTCTTGCTAGAGACCGCTTGTGACTTATGAGTCAGTATAGTAAATGGCCCACTGCCAACTTCATATGGGCCTACAGGGTTGCACACAAAATAGCCCAACACGAGCTATGATGTCCAGATTCATTGAATCTAAGACATGTCCAGATTCAATAAATGATCCAAGGTGGATGTATATATTTATTTATATTTATATTCGTATATATATAAATTTGTATATACATGGTATATAAGAGATATTTACAATATTTAATTTATAAGGATAAATTAAATCTCTATCACATTTGAATTTGAAATTCAAATTGATATGATATCTCATATAAGAGATATTTGCAAGATTTAATTTATAAGGATAAAATTAAATCTCTATCACGTTTGAATTTAAAATTCAAATTGATATGATATCTTAAACTTGATTTATGAGAATAAATCAAATGTAATTCCGTCTAATCTTTATTTTAAATTAAATAAATGGGTGAATTAAATCCGTGGGATGGATTTAACACAAACACTATTTATTTAATTAGTTTCTTATCAAATTATACAATACATGATATTGTATTAATTTCATAATTAATATAAGATTAATTCAAAAAATCTAAGTCTGTGGTAACACGCATATCATCCTATATATCTGATATTTAGGAGCTACGGTTGGTACAAAAAAAAGTGTGAACGGGAATCTGCAAAAGGTTTGTAGATAAGAAACTGTCAAAATAGAGATGGAGAGGACGAATTCTTAAGTAAGTCCTGGAACGCTGTTACACTATGAGCATGCCACCTAACCCCTTGAGGTGTTCCTTGAGTTGTCCCACACGATGTCATAATTATTCTTTTATGAAAAAGTTAAATCCAAGATTTAATGTGGGCCTTTAGATCAAATAGTAACCAAATCAATCTTGGCCATTGATTTTTCTTGGATTTTGGCTATAAATACCCCCTCATTCTGCCCAAAACCGTGGCCTTGTGATACCTTCGGTAAACTCTTGCAAAATAAAAACTCAAGCCAAGACAAAGAAGATTCAAGGTTCCAAAGTTCAAGCAAGCTAGAGATTAAAGGTAAGCAATCTCTCCTAGCTTATTTTCCTTTGATTTGAGAGCTTGAACTTAGGGTTGTCATGGGAGAAAAGTTGAGTTTTCTCTAAGGGAAGGTGCTCCCTAAAAACCTTACATGAAAGGAGAAAGAAGAAATTAAAGTTAGAAACATATGATTGAAGCTTCAACAAGCTAATTAAGAGATTGGTTGTTGAATCAAGTTGATATTCTTGACTTTGCCTTAATATAACCTGTTCGGTCTGCACTGTTTGTGAGGGAAGGAAATGGAATTTTAATGATTTAATGCTTCCATTGAATTTAGATGATAATTTTGTGTAGCATTGGAAAGTTTTGAACCTTGAAAGCATTGAAATTCAAAGGTTGTAGTTTTGAAACCCTTCCAATGGTTTTAAAATGAAAAATTGTGTGGGATAAAGTAGAGAAACAAGTATGGGAAGCATTGAAATCAAAATGAGAATTTTTGAAAGAATTGAGTGTAGTTTCGGTTCTGTACAGCATATGATGAAGGAGCTGGAATTTCATGATTTTAAGCTTATAAATGGATTCAAAAGAGGAAATTGTGTAGGGTAAAGTCAAGACATCAATTGATTAAAAGACCAAGTCCATTAGTTAAGATTAACGAAAGCTAATGGGCTTAATGTTCAAGAAGAAGTTATGTTAGTTAAAGTGAGTTTAATGCTCAAAGAAGTTAGATTGTGATGAATGAATGATTATGTGATGTTAGGAATTGATTGGTATGCTCCAAGAGAGGCAGCCACATGTTCAAGAAAAGTGAGAAGAAGGAAGCAAGTTAAGGAGAAAGAAAGTCAAGTGCTCAAGGTAGTAAACTTATCCTAAACTTATATGCATTGAATGTTATGCTTGTTTGTGCTATGGCTTGATTGAATTGTGTTGCCTATGTGCTTATGTATGAAGCTCTGTTTATATTGACTTTGGCCAATTGTATTTCATATGTAACATGGAAGCATACACATGACACAATAGTAACACTTTCACAAGCAAGCACAAGTAGTTACATTAATGCACGCATTGTTTAGTACCGTTTGCTACTGAGATTTCCCCCGAAATCTCATCCCTTTCCATGTAATCCCAATCCCACAGGTTTATGAATGATGAAAGAGGAAGCATGAAGAAAAGCTAGGGATTGGATAGTATATATGTTATGTGAATGTGTAATGTTGTTGTATGACCAATGTAAGCAGTGATGGTCATGATGTAATGAAAAATAGTAAATGATGGAATAAATGTATGAAATTTTACAGAAATTTAGATTACATGCCAAGATTCGTTTTGACACTAAGAATACTTTATTTGGATGTCTGTACAAAGAGAACTGATTTTCCAAAGTAAGGGACCAGAATCTGTTTCCAGGATTTTTGACCAAATGAACAGTAAATTTTGGTGAATAACCTGTATTCATTGGCTAATTATTTGGTTTGAAAATTATTTTCTCCTTAAATTTCAAGATGTTATCTTCACGTAGATTTTTGAACCACTTCATTTTAAGTTTTCTAGAATTAGTTATGATTTTTCGAAGTTCATTGCGTAATCTAGAATACCATATGAATAGTAACCCGAGAAAGAGTAAAATTCCAGATTTAGCTAATAAACTTCCAAGGTCTTGTAAGTGGTTTTAAATGCTACTGAATGGTCCCTGAGACGTATGAAAGTATGGATGTTACACATGACATCATTTAGGGGCATGTTTGGTTGGAAAGAGTGAAATATACTGATAGGATAAATTCTAGTCCAGTTTGGTACCGATCAGAGTAGTTTCACAAAAACCAGACTATTTTCTGTTCCCAATTTTTATAACATTCCAAGATATGTATTTTGTCCTAGAAATCAATGTCTAGGTTCCTCATACCATTGAAATTGTTAGACTGAGTATTTATTTGTCATCTATCCCTTGGAAAATGACCAAAATACCCTTGGTGTCCTTTCTTGTACTATATTAACCATAAGGGTATAATTGTCATTTTACCCCTATCTATACTACCTCAGGGCATATACTGGCTCTAACTAATCACATTTAACAGAAACACCTCCTTAAGACATCGTCCAAGTGCAGTCATTGGAGGCTTCATTGAGGAATAGATCATATGCATGGTTTATAAGTACCTGTGTGGACATTCTCCTACAAAACCATGAAATTTACGTAAGGCTGCAATCAAAGCTGCTTTAATCTCAAAATTAGCTTCTTCAATATTGAAACCATAAGGATCATAATTCACATACGAATGATTAATTTTTCTCAAATTTCTATTATCTTATGGATTCATTGGTATTTCATTTACTCCATGCCCATTCAGCCCATTATGATTAATATCATCAATATTCGGTTCAGTTTCAGACTCTAGAATACTAGAGGAAGAACTAGATTTTGCTTATTCTTCTCTAAATTCTCTAATTTTCCTTAAACCCCTTTGATCAAAGCTGGTTTAAGAACTATTAGCGAATTGTCATAAACCACTTAGCTTGTAAATTGAATTTAGATTATGAAAACGCCCTTGAATGGTCGTCGATAAAAAACCCTAGATTTCAAGCAATTGAATTAACTAGCAACGATTGCTGATAATAACTCAACTCTCTTAAAATTGAGATTAAAATATTCTATTAAAAGCAAATGTTCAAATCATCCAGATTCAATTACAAAATCTAATCTGAGAATGATCAATCGATATTCAAAACTTGCTCATAAAATGAAAACCCTAGATCTAAAAGCAATCATAACATAAGAAGATACAAATTATAATAGTAGAAACTCCCCATTTGAGTCCATGAGCTCAAGATATTTGATTCATCACTAAGAGGCTAAAGGTTTAGACTCTCATGACTCTTGTTGTACTACAATCACTATTCAATTGAGATGCCATGAAGAAATAATAGAAAGATGGTAGATTGGTGGTATAGAGATGTGGAGAAATCAGTGGAAAGATGTAGAACGATGGATGTAACATCCTTACTTTTATACACCTTAGGAACCATTCAGTAGCATTTAGAACCACTCACAAGACCTTGGAAGTCCATTAGCCAAATTTGGAATTTTACTCTTTCTTGGGTTACTGTTCATATAGTATTCCAGATTACGCAACGAACTTTGAAAAATCATAATTAATTATAGAAAACTTGAAATGAAGTGGTTCAAAAAGATACATGAAGATAACATCTTGAAATTTAAGGGATTCCCAGACCAAATGATTAGCCAATTGATACAGTTTATTCGTTGAAGTTTACTGTTCATTTGGTCAAAAACTCTAGAGACAGTTTTTGGTCCCTTACTTTGGAAATTCATTTCTCTTGATATACACATCCAAATGAAACGTTCTACCTATGAACTTAAAGCTCTGGATGTGTACTACATGCTCATAAAATTTCTTGAAATAATTCCTTCATTTGCTAGGTCAAACTAAAGCCACAACAAAACTGCTCCAGGACCTAGTATTTTTTACCATTTCAGTTTCCTCTCTTTCACTTTCCATAATTGTTCCAGCATACATAAATCATCTCTTTTGCCTTTTCTAAATTCATATACATTATGGGGTTATACAATAATTGTTTCATACAATCTCATCATATAAATAGATACTTTACATGGCTTTGACATACATGGAAAGTGCATAGCATATGCTAGCAACTTAAATACTTCACTTTTCTTCTTCCATGCTTTAAGTCTTCTCCATGCATACATTATCCATCATGCTTGACCTAAATTAGTTGGTTATGGGAGAGTGAGATTCTAGGGAATCTCAGTAGCAAACATTACCACTTAAATATGCAAGATTGATGCTAATGCATGATATGTAATTTCATTAACATTCTTTGATTAGTGACATGACATCATGCTATATACTTTTACATAAAGTGCATGGCCATGGAAACATGTTATTCACAATACATTCAACATCATTTATCATGTCACAACATCATTCAAATAACATATACATGTCAACACATAAGCATACCACATCAAGCACATAAAGAGGTAATTTCACTACCTTGCACTTAAGCTTTTCTCTTGACCTTTAGCCCTTGCTCCCTAGCTTTCCAACCATGAAGCCTTTATGTCCATCACTTCCCAACATCCTCTTGGATGTTTCATGGTCCTAAACACATTCATATTCATCACATAAATCATTAGGACTCATGAATTCCAACCATGTTCAAGACTAACTTTGTTACACTCTTTATTGTCATAATTTTCTCTAATTTTTACTAATCCACTTGGCTCTTGAACCAATTGATGTCTTGACTTTATCCTACACAATTTCATCTTTTGAATCCATTCATGAGCTTAGAATCATGAAATTCCAGCTCCTTCATGGCCTGCTGTACAGGACTAAACATAAGCATACAATTTTTTCAAAAATTTTCATTTTGATTCTAATGCTTCCCATACTTGTTTCTCCACTTTACCACACACAACTTTTCATTTTAAAACCATTGGAACCATCAAAATCATGAAATTCCAATCACTATTCATGTGAGTGAACAGTACTGTAAGGAATCTCAAAGACTACAACCTTGAGATTTTAATGTTTCCAAGGTTCAAAACCTTTCCAATCCTACACAAAATCATCATACAAACTCAATGGAAGCATTAAATCATTGAAATTCAATTTCCTTCCCTCATGAACAGTGCAGACCAAACAGGGCACACCATGGCAAAGTCAAGAATATCAATTTGATTCAAAAACCAACCACTTAACTAGCTTGTTTAAGCTTCAATCATATGGTTCTAACTTTAATTTCCTGTTTCCCATTTCCTTTAAGGTCTTTGGGAAGCAGTAGCCCTTAGAGAAAACTCAAATTTTCTCCCATCAAAACCCTAAGTTCAAGCTCCCAAATCAAAGGAAAATAAGCTAGGAGAGATTGCTTACCTTTAATCTCTAGCTTGCTTGAACTTTGGAACCTTGAATCTTCTTTGTCTTGGTTTGAGTTTTCATTTTGCAAGAGTTTCCCCAAGGGTCCATGAAGCCACGGTTTGCTGCAGAATGGAGGGGTATTTATAGCCAAAATCCAAGAAAAATCAATGGCCAAGATTGATTGGTTACTATTTGATCTAAAGGCTCACATTTAATATTGGATTTTACTTTTTCATAAAAGAATAATTATGACATCATGTGGCCCATCTCAAGGGACACCTAAAGGGGTTATGTGGCGTGCTCACCATGCCAAGAAGCTTCTAGAAAAATTTCAGTCCAATCCGGTACCGATCGGAGCAGTTTCACAACAACCGGACTGTTTTCTGTTCTGAATTTTTCTATAATATACTAGGATATGTATTTTGTCCTGGAAATCAATGTCTAGGCTTCTTATACCCTTGACATGGTTATACTGAGTATTTATCTGCCATCCATTCCTTGGGAAATGACTAAAATACCCTTGGTGTCCTTTCTTACACTATATTGACCCCAAGGGCATAATCGTCATTTTACCCCTCTTTACACTGCCTCAAGGTGTATATGGGCTCAAATACTCATATTTATACCATGTGCCACGTTTTTAGCCTGTCCCAGGTGACCAAAATGCCCTTCATCCATCTCGGGTACAATCTGGGCATCCAGGGGCATTTTCATAATTTCACACTTTTTCTGGACACTAGCCCCTTCTACTAATGGACTGGTACCCTGGATTTTGGGCCCTTCTTCGAGTCATCATGGGCCTATATATGATGTCATCTGATCTCATTTCATCCAGGCTCACATACTGATAAGTTCCATTATCGGATCACGGGTGTTACTAAACTCCCGTCAAAATTCACTGTTATGGGGATAACTTTTTATACAGGACTTCTTCTAAGGTTCCGTCAAATTCATAACATCTGACTCTGTAGGGCGCACTTTTCTATAATTCCCTCACTTATATCTGATGTCCATGGAATATGATAAAAATTTAGATAACTTTTAGACTATCAGATAATTTTCTGTTGTCTGGAGCGCTAATAAAATTTCTATATCATGCTAGATTAACCAGCATATCTTCCTCTATTTACTGATGGAATATGGGACTGAAAATCTTCCAGGTAGTTATAACCCTTTTCGGGCTGATCTTTCTATAATTACAGTTTTGCCCTTGAACTCTTCTCTTAATTACATTTATGTCCCTAACTTTTTGCATATTTATATTTAGGTCCCTAAACTTTTGGAAATTATCACTTTTGGCCCAATATTTATTTCTACTTTAACTTTTGGCCTTTAACCTTTTCCAATTTGCGTTTAGGTCCTTCTCTTCCTTCAAGACTCATTTAACCTTTATTATTTTGTCTGATCTTCGTCATAATCCTTTCTAAACCTCTTTCCACTATCAGTATTATACAGATAGGGAAAAAATTAGGATATGACAATGGAAGAGGTCAAGAAGGTACTCTCTAGAGTACTGCTTCTTAGCCTAATCAGGTCAAAAACTAGCCTCCCTCTTCACGCCAGCCTTCCATCCCTTTTATTTCTGCATAACCTAATTCAAAACGTGCAGTTTTACCAATTTCGTATTTCAGTCACGACCAAATCCATGTTTTGGTCGCAACCTATAAACATAGAGAGACTTCCAGAAGAATCAAGGTTGTGACCGGCGGACTCTTTGGTCGCGACTAAAAGATACAGGAGCATGATTTCACTTTCATTTATTTGTGATTTCTTTCCTAGTCCTTGCTCTCTTCCAAAATACCTGCAATCCAACGTAAAAGCTCAATGTAAAAGTTTAAATCAATAAATAATAGAATATATGCAGTTTATAAGAGTTAATTTACCATTTTATCCTTTAATTAGCACATTGCCATGCATAATCATGTATTACCATAAAAGTACAATTTAAGGCATAAAATGATGGTAAAGTTGTTATAAAGCTCTAAAAAATGTCACATAAACCATATACAAAATGTGTCTTTTCACTTGCCTAGTTATTCTTGATTGTTATTGTGTTGCATATGTAGAAAAACCAAACCATTAGTGCCTTTTGAACCTGATATTGAGAGACAACTTAGGAAACTAATGAGAGAATTTAGAGAAAATGCAAGATCAATAGAATCTAGTTCATCCTCCAGTGCTCTAGGATCTAAAATTAGACTTAATTTAGAGATTCCATTAGAAATTTCTAATATGGCTAAGATTAATCCTGATGGGCATGATGGGCATAATAGGAAAGGAGAAAATAAAATACCAACGAATGTAGAAGATAATAGAAGTGTGAGGGAAATAAATCATTCGCATGAGAATTATATTCCTTATGATTTTTATACTGAATAGGCTAATTTTGAAATTAAAGGAACTTTAATCGTAGCCTTACCTAAATTTCATGGTTTTACAGGAGAATGCCTACATCGACACTTACAAACCATGCATATGATCTGCTCCTCGATGAAGCCACTAATTACTGTATTGGATGATATCTTAAGGAGGTGTTTCTATTTCACTTTAGAAGGGATGGCTAAGGACTGGTTATATAATCTGCCAACTCATTTCTCAACTCTTACATGGGATCAGTTGAAGTCAACATATTTAAAACAGTTCTTCCCAGCCTCTAAGACAAGTTGAATGAAGAAGGAACTTACAAACATTATGCAACAAGATGGAGAGTCATTACATGAATATTGGACAAGATTTATGAACTTGTTGGCTTGATGTCCACACCAAAACATGACAAAGGCTGATCTAGTAGACATTTTCTTACATGGTCTACTCCCTCACAATTAGGTGTCCTTAAATGCAGCAGCAAATGGATCTTTGCGAGATAAGACTCCACAAATAAGTTGGGAACTATTCCAGAAAATGGCTAATGAAGACCAGCAAACTGAGAATCCAAGGAGAATGACCTCATCATATTCAGCTAATTCAAAAGAGATTTTGGCAAAAATAGCAGCTTTATAAATTTAATTAAAAGAGAGCTATATTCCACAATGCAAATTCATGCAGTGTAACATCCTCATTTTCTTACATCTTAGGGACCAAACGGTAGCATCTAGAACCACTTCTAAGGCTATTGAAGTCAAATTACTTGATCTGGAATTTTACTCTTAGCGAGTATTGTTCATTGTGCAAATTCTAGAGGAGTGACCTGAATTCAAAAAATCATAACTAATTCTATAAAAATCAAAATGGAGTGGTTCAAATTGCTACATGAAACTAACATAATTCTATTTGAGTTAAAAATGACTCGTTGACCATGCATTGACCAGGTCAACGTTGGTCAACATCTGAAGTTTACTATTCCTCCAGTGTCCTGTCCCTGATTCCAGCATTCTGGTCCCAACTTTGATAAATCATATCTTTATGTGTAGACATCCAAATGAGATGTTCTATATATCAAATCGAACCTTGGCATGTCTACTATTTACTGGAAAAATATCATACATTTATTCAATCATTTACTATTTATAATTACAGCTCAAATGTCACTGCCTCCACCATGAGTTACTGTTCACAGTGACAATTTCCAGCAATTATACATACAAGAATCACATATCAATCATGCTAAGTAATTAACATCTCTTTATGCATATTTATCTCCCATATCTTGAGAAGACTTGCTGTAATTGGATTGATATGGAAGGGGTGAGATTTCTGGGGAAATCTCAGTAGCAAACAGTACTAAATAATGCATGCATTAATGTGAATGCTTGTGCTTGCTTGTGAAAGTGTTAACATTACGTAATGTACATGCTTCCATGTTACATATGAAATACAATTGGCCAAAGTAATCATAGGAATAGAGCTTCATACATAAGCACATATTCAATACAATTCAACAGAGCCATAGCATATCAAGCATAACATTTAATGCATACAAGTTTAGGATTAGTTTACTACCTGGCATATAACCTTCATCTAGCTTTTAGCCTTTGCTCTAAGATTCCTTCTTTTCATAGGTCACAGCCTATACATAGCATAATAATATCTTCATTATTATTCTATCAGCATAGCTTTACTTAACTCATGCTTAACTAGGGGTGATATCCCTATTCTGACATTCCCCTGGCTTTCTCTCTACCTTTAGCTACCTTTATTAATAGAGATATTTATCTATTCTAAACACTAAGAGAAATCCTCTACTTTATTAAAGCAGAGACTAGATAACTTTCTTACCTCATTCATAAACTTTGCCCAGTTCCTCGGCTCCTTAGACTACTCCTGGCTCCACCAGAACTCCTTTCTTTCTTTCCTTCTCTCTTTCTCTCTTCTTTCTCTTCTTTCTCTTGCCAAATCCGTGGTGTGCTTTGAAATGGGAGGGGAGTATCCTATTTATATGTGAGAGGAGGTGGAATGAATGTTCCAGATTGATTCGCGATGAATGGCTCAGATTGCTTGCTTCCTCAAGAAGCTTTGCCTACATCATAACGCTGACATCACCCTACTTAATGACTCACCACTCATGACATCATCTAGGACACCTCAAGGGACACCTCAGGGATATATGTGGTACAATGGTGGGGCCTTTGAGACACCTCACCAGTTGACTCAGCCTTTCTAGAGAGTTCCAGAGTCTTTTCCCTGAATGGATGACCGAGATTGTGCCACGTGTCCTCTTGCTTTTTCTCCTTTTCTTGTAATCATACCATGTGTCATTTTGCTTTTCTTCTTTTACTATAATCATGCCATGTGGCACCTTGTGGGCTCCATTTATGTCCTCTCATGATTCCAGATCACTTTACCCAGTTCTATCTTGGATCGGGTCACTTTACTTTATTGAAAAAGCACTAAAATAATATTTTAATGCCTCTTAGGCCCACATTACTCTTGGGCTACGTTTTTGGGCTTTGGATTGTCATCTTGGGTTTCTAACCTAGCCCAAACACTCTGGTGGCTCGCTTCCCAAGAAACATCCTTAGTAAATTACCAAAATGCCCTTAGTTCCTCTTTAGTACTTATACGAGCACTATTATATTTCTATACCTTACCAGAGTATCTCTTGACCCTGGTCAGCTATCTAAATACCCTTTCTTGACTGTCTAACCTTAGTCAAATGATCATAATGCCCTTCGTCTGACTCTGACTCAATGACACAACATAATGGCGTACCTTTAGTGGCATTTTCAAAATTCTTCATTTTCCTCAATCTTTATTAGCCCTGGCCTACATACATATCTAGAAATATCATTGGGCCTATAAGGTGCCATTCTAGACCCTCTGTATGATCCCCTATCTTCATGGGCTCAATTCTCGAGAAATTCCCCCGAAACCTATTTATTGGGTCTTTTAATCCATTGTAAATTCTATAGTAAATTCTACAGAACTTCTTTTTGAGCTTTGTCAGTTTTAAAAATTCCTATATTAATTATAGGAATTTACTGCCATATTTCACCTGATTTTGAGGTCCAGAGAATACTGTATTAATTTTCCTTCTCTTCATAAATTAATATAAATTTTCCGGGACCTCATATTAAACTCTGTGTTGCATCAAACTGATCAGCATCATTTTCTCTATTTATTGAGACCTCTACTCAATAGGGTCTAGTAGCATCCCTTTTTTAGGCTCTATACTGGGCTTCTAAGATTAAAAATTGGGATATGACACAGTGGGAACCTGACAAGCACTAGTTACAAGATGTGAGTCATGCGGTTCAATGATGTATGCTACAATTACATGTGATAGACATTATGAAGAATTAGTAGCAATGTATCAAGGGAGAGAAAATCAATACTAGAAGAGAGACCCATACTCTAACACATATAACCCTGGTTAGAGAGACCACCCAAATTTCAGGTGGAGAGTGGGAAAAATAGGCCAAACCAATTCCAAGGAGATGGTGCTTCCTCAAGCAACTACCAAAATAATGCAAGGTCTATGGTTCCAACTTACCCTAATACTTTAGTGGCATCAAGACCAGATAAGACTTATCAATTGTTGAAAAGTATGGCTAGACAGATGAACAACATGGATGGTAGAATAACCAATATATACCACAAGCTCAAAAAGAATGACGGTCAATTCACCTCCACAACTTCAATCCTTCAAAGTTTGCAGAAGGATAATGCTAATGTACACAAGAAACTCAAGGAGTTATGTTCCAATAATGCAAATATTACAAGTCATTTGACTCAAGTTGCCAATATAGTAAGTCACATCTAGACAAAGAGCAATAGCAGCATACCTTCGAGCACTATCATTAATTCGAAGGGTCTAAATTCCATATCACTCAGAAGTGGGAGAGAAGTCCGATTTAAGGAAGATGAAATAGCAAGGGAGGATATGGAAGATTCTGAAGTTGAAAATTTAGTAACACAAATGAAGATTAGGAAATTAGAGAGTATTAAAGAACAACATCTTATGATCAAGAAGGCAATATAAGAGGAGAAGTCACAAAAAAGAATATAGGAAAAGCAAGAAGAAGAAGTGATAATTCCAAGTCCAGCATACAAGGGAAAGCAAGCTGAGGAGAAGGCAGAGTCGAGCAAGCAAGGTGCCTCTACACATACAGGTAAGGAGGTAAGTATAAAGGATCTCCCTTTTCCAAAAGCTTATTTTGCTGGAAAAAAATTGATTTTGAATTTGCAAAAAAGGCTTTCAATCTCTTCAATAAGTTAGAAATAAATATCCCTATGGTTGAATTCCTCAAAAGAAATCCTAAATATGCTAAATTTTTAAAAGAGTTGTGCTGATAAGAAAAATTTTAGGCCTCTTGATAGAATTCATGTGAGTGCTAATGTGTCATCACTTTTTAAGGTTGAATTACCGGTTAAGTGTCAAGATCCAAGATCTTACACAATCCCATGCACTATAGGAAAGGTTCATATTAAGGGAGCATTATTAGATCTAGGGGATTCTATTAATGTAATGCCTTTGTCAGTATACTTAGCCTTAGGTATTAACAATCTTAGAGACACAAGTGTTTGCTCTAATTAACTGATAGATTAATTAAGTATTTTAAGGAAATTCTAGTACAGGTTAAAGATTTAGTGTTCCTAGCTGACTTTTATGTTCTGGACATGTCCAGTGAACTGGTGAACGAGAGCACTTTAATCCTAGGCAGACCTTTCCTTCAAACTTTCAAGACAATCATTAGTATGAAGTATAGTTCCATTACAATGGAAGTTAGAGGACATGTAGTGACTTTCAATATGAATGAAGAAATGAAGTATCCCTTTGATAATTTTGCTTTTGTTGGGTTGAATACCATCGATTATACTGCTAAAGAAACTAGGGATGAGCATGAATTGAGTTTGTATGATGAGTATGATCTTATGTTACATAATTCCCATATTTCCTATTAAGCATTTCAGGAGCATGAGGATTCAAATTCATCTTTGAGTGTTTATGATAACTATCTTTAATCTCTTTCCTCTATATATTCTTTTTCTTGCTCTTGTGAAGGCAATGCATCTTGTTTTAATTATTTTGACATGAATATCATGCTGTCAGTTTCCAAAGATTTCTCATTCCCATCTAACTTTGATACAATATAATTATTCTCTAGTGATAATATTTTTGGAAAGGAAGTTGTGAGCGATTTTATAGGAAAATAAGACATTGTGGGAACTGGAAGTAGAACAAACAAAGATAGGTTGAGCTTGTGTGACCAAAAGTCGCAATGTCAAGACCTGAACGTTATGACTAGATATGAACTTGCTGAGGGAGAGACTCTCTGTGTAGTAGAGGCACAACAAGATGTTTATTTGGTCATGACTAGAAACTCCTGAGACATCCAGTTGCGACGCGAAGATGATAAAGTCGTGACAAAATATAAGGGTGCTGAGGGATAGCCTCTTTGTGATCCCAAGTCACGACTAAATGACTATCACATCGAGACCAAATATTCTAGAGACACTCACTTTTAGTTTGAGTCATGACGAGAAGTTAAAGAAAACCCTAAGAGGTGACGACCAAAAATGGGAGACACAAACAGTGAATTTTAATTTCCTTCAACTCTACAGTCTGTAGTTTTGGTTAAAGGGCCAATATGTTCTAACTCTACTTATCCTTACTCACATTCACCAATTACATCTCATACTTTAATATTCTTAAATGATTTGATCTTAAATAATGATGCAGGAATGAAGGAGACTGATCTCAACTATGTTACAGATGTGGAATATGAGCTACCTCTAAGTATCTACAAAAGGGAGTACTTCTAATTTAAATGATTCCCCCCATTTGATCTCTTCTATTCTCTAAACCCCATAATTAGACTGAAAAGATTTACCCTCTAACCTAAAGTATGCTTACCTTAAGCCAGACTTGAAATTGCCAGTAATAATTTGCAGTTCTATAACTATTAGGGAAGAGTCCAGTTTATTAAGTATGTTTAGAAAGAATAGAGAGGCCTTGGGTTGGCAATTAGCTGATATAAAAGGTATAGATACCACTATTTGCTCTCATAGGATTTTACTGAGTGAAGATTCCAAGCCAATTAAACAACCCTAAAGAAGATTAAATCCATTGATCTCTAATGTGGTTATGAATGAGATTAGTAAATTGTTAGAGGCAGGAATCATATATGCTATTTCAGATAGCGAATGGGTTACTCTTATGCATGTGGTGGCTAAAAAGAGTGGACTGACAATAGTAAAGAATGAGAATAATGATTTTATACCTGCTAGAGTACAAAATTCATGGAGGGTTTGCATTGATTATCAGAAGTTGAACAATTGTACTAGGAAATATCATTTTCCCTTGCCTTTTATTGATCAAATGCTTAAGAGATTAGCAAGGAAAAGCCATTATTGTTTCCTAGATGGGTATTTAGGATATTTTCATATTCCAATAGACCCGAGGGACCAAGAAAATACCACATTTACATGGCCATTTGGTACATATGCCTATAAAAGAATGCATTTTGGTTTGTGCAATGCTCCTGCCATATTTCAGTGTTGTATGCTTTCTATATTTATTGATTTCATTGAAAAATGCATGGATGTGTTCATGGATGATTTTACTGTATATGGCAATTATTTTGATAAGTGTCTAAAAAACCTTGATAGCATCCTTGCTAGATGTATTGAGAAAAAAATTAGTTTTGAAGTTTGAAAAGTGCCATTTCATGGTTGATCATGGAATATTACTTGGATATCTTATATCTAGTAAGGGAATTGAGGTGGATAAAGTGAAAATTGAATTCATTTCCTCATTGCCTTACCCCACAACTTTAAAAGAACTTTGTTCTTTTCTGGGGCACGTTGGATTTTATAGAAGATTCATTAAACACTTTAGTAAAATTGCTTTGCCATTCTCAAAACTTCTTCAAAAGGACATTGAACTTGTTTTTTCTACTGATTGCAAAGAGGCCTTTGAAAAGTTGAAGGACAAGTTAATTTCTCCACCTATTCTAACTTCACCAAATTAGGATCTTCCTTTTGAACTATAATGTGATGCATCCAATTATGTTGTGGGAGCTATGATATGACAAAATGAAGGTCATTTGTCTAAGGTGATTGCTTATGCCTCGTAAACACTTGATGCTTCTCAAATTAGTTATACCACTACTGAGAAATAGTTGTTTGCAATTGTTGTGGCTTTGGATAAATTCATAACATATCTCATTAACTCCAGAATTATTGTTTACACAAATCATGCAGCAGTCATGTACCTATTCCATAAAATGTAAAATAAGTTAAGACTTATACGATGGATGATACTGCTTCAAAAGTTCAGTATAGAAGTGAGAGATAGAGCTAAAAATGTTAACCACGTTGCAGATCATCTAAGCAGATTACTAATAGAGACAAGTGGAGTAATTAGTTATGATCTTATTTGTGATTCTTTCCTTGACCAATCTCTTTGTTTAGTTACTATTATAGAACCTTGGTGTGTTCAATTAGTTAATTTCATTCAGACTAGCCTAATCCCATATCATTTGTCTAAATTTCAAGCCCCAAAGCTCTATAGTGAATCTAAATACTTTATTTGGGAAAAACCTTTTATGTGGAGGTTGTGATCAGATCAAGTAATAAGATGATGTGTCCCAGACCAAGATCACAAATAAGTTTTGGAAGCTTTCTATTCATGGGTTTGTGGTGGTAATTTTAGGGGGAAAATAACTGCACATAGGGTCCTTAAATCTGATCTCTTCCCTTTTCTATGATGCTTTTGAGTTTTGTAGAGCCTGTGATAGGTGCTAAAGATTTGGGGGGCTTAGTAAAAGGCATGAGATGCCGCGACAACCTATTTTATTCTGTGAGATTTTTTATGTTTGGGGAATATACCTTATGGGACCTTTTCCACCTTCAACAGGATTTCATTACATTTTGTTAATTGTAGACTATTTATCTAGGTGGGTAGAGGCCAATGCTACAAGACTATATGATGCATAAACAGTCTCTAAGTTTCTAAGGTATCATATCTTTAGTAGATTTGTAGTGCCAAAAGAATTAATCAATGACCAAGGTACCCACTTCTACAATGAGCTAATCAATAACTTATTAGAAAAATATGGTGTAACGCACAGAGTCTCAACACCATAGTACCCTCAAACTAATGGTCTAGCAGAGATTTCTAATAGGGAAATAAAGCACATTCTAAAAAAGATTGTTAAGCCATCCAATAAGGATTGGAATTTAAGACTTCAAGATGCTTTATGGGCGTACAAAATAGCTTTTAAAAATCATGCCCCCTTATAGGATAATTTTTGGGAAAGCTTGTCACATGCCTATGGAAATAGAGTATAAGACATTTTGGGTAGTGAAAGCTTGCAATGAGGACCTTGTAGAAGCTAGTTTAGAGAGGTTGTTGCAGATTCAAGAGCTGGAAGAGATTAGGTTGGACGCCTAAAGTAGCTCTAAGATTTATAAAATAAAGATAAAAGTAATCCATGATGCTCATATCTTGAGAAAGATGTTTAAGGAGGGTGGTAGAGTGTTAAGGTACCAAGGTAAGTTCAAGTTCAAACATGGTAAATTCAAAACTAGCTAGGATGGACCTTACACAGTTGTTAAAGTCCATGAATTTGGGATGATTGAGTTGAAGGAAGAGGCAACAGGCAAAATCTTTAAGGAAAATGGTCACCTCTTGAAACTTTATGAGGAATCTGTACCACCACCTTGAGGCTAGGTTATACCTTTCCTATCTCTTACTTTGTAGAAGTTTTCTTAATGTGCTATATGTTTTACATGTTGGTTTGATGATTGGAAAGGGATGAACCAGTAGAAGTAGGAGTTAATTTTTTTCCTTTCTCTGATTGATGATTCAATAGGATAGTGTTTAATTTTAGTCTGCTTCTATTTTAAATAATACCCCTGTGTTGCCCATGTGTTATATTTTTAGTGATGGCTATCTGAGGTGCAACACACTCATGTGTTATTTCTTTCTTTTGTGACATATGATTTGAATGTGACTGCAAGCTTCATTGTGAATTTGCATTAAGTGATATGTTTAACTGCTGTGCTAAAGCTAGATTTAAATTGACCTTATATAGTGCTGTGATGTCTATAAATCTGCTGATAGTGAGGATACTGCCAAGTTTAAGTGTGGGGAGATGTTATTCTTTTTGTGCTAATTAATGCAAAATTCTTTGATTAATCCAATATTTCATCACAAATTTGTTTGTTTTTTTTATTTTAATGTGTTATGGCTTGCTAAAAATTGTATCCCACCTTAAACTATTTTTGCGGTAAGACAAAAAAGGTTTCAGTGTAAAAGATATTTTAGGCTTTAAAAAGCATCAAGTGGTAGTCTCTAGTGTTTCGTCGTAACATCTATGTTGTATGGTCATGACTTTACATGGACCTTTGGACTAGATATGCTCTCTGTGAAAATCAATTATGACTTAATCATTCCTGGTCATGACTATCTGTTGTAAATTCAGGGCAAACACTCACTGTGAAATTTGGTCATGACCTTCACTACTTTTAGTCGCAACTTGAGTGTAAATGTCCAATTACCTTCTCTTCGCTTTGTCCACTACTGTATAGAAGGATCTATTTTGAGCTACTAAAGTTTTATAAATGATTCATCACCATCTTATTTTTAACCTTTTGCGTGCAATAGTTTATAGAAACCATTTTCACACTTGAATTTTTGAAAATGGAAATTGAATTGGATACACTCAAGCTTTTACTGTTAGATTTGGGATTATTACATGATTCTGAGTGATTACTTTGAAACTTTTAATCTATCATTCAAGAGGGTTTTTAATTGTGATAAGTGTTTTAATACCTAGTGAATGATGAACATTGTTTGAGACCTTAGCTTTTAAGCAATTTAGATGAAAACCTTAGTTAGAAGGATTCTTGGCCTAAATTTCTATATTAAGTGGTTATTCAATTAGTTTATATCCTCTAGAACTCATTTTAGGTCTGAGTTGAAAATTACTTGTGTATTTATGTTATTGAATATGATAGAGGCATCATTTCTAAACCTTTATATCCCAAACACAAGCTCGCACATATTATATCCATAGTCACCCTATTTGAGCCCATCATTTTTTCATCATAGAAAGTCATATATGCATGAGCATCTCTTTGAAACAAACTTCTTATTCATGTCAAAAAATCATTATGATTGTGAAATTGTGCTACATATTTTATATACAAGGTGCCAAATAAAGGAGAGAAAAAGGATATTGCACAAATAAAAAAAAGGGGGGAAATAGTGCAAGAAAGATCGAAGAAAGAAAAGAGCATTGAATGGGGCACTATTATGAACTCCTATTAGCATAATCACCACCTCTATAGTCATATAAGAGATATTTATAAGGATAATTTAAATCTCTATCACATTTGAATTTGAAATTCAAATTGATATGATATCTCAAATTTGATTTATGAGAATAAATCAAATATAGTTAAGTCTTATCTTTATTTTAAGTTAAATAAATAGGTGAATTAAATATGTGGGACAAATTTAATATAAACATTATTTATTTAATTAGTTTCTTATCAAATTATACAATATATGATATTGTATTAATTTTAGAATTAAAATAAGATTAACTCCAAAAATCCAATTCGGTAGAGGAAAACGCATAGCATCCTATATATCTGATTTTAGGAGATACGTTTTGAACAATATAGAACACAGAAAGGCTAAAGGGGAATCTGCAAAAAGGTTTACAGATAAGAAACAGCCGAAATAGAGACGGAGTGGACAAATTATTGAGAAAGCCCTGGAGGTACAAGAGATGCTAGCACGTCGTTCATGGTTGGAATGCTATTCGTGTGGATACCAGTAGAGGAAGTTGACTTGAGTCGTCGACTTCTTGCGATCAAAAAGAGAGCACGAGCCGCGGAGAGAAGCTGTGAATGTCGTGAACAAGAGCTATGGAAGTCACTGAGGAACACTGAGGGTAATGCTTCTTCCCACTTGACTTAAACACATATGGTAGATCCTGGTAAGGAATGGAAAATTTTTTAAGTTAATTTTCGTTGTGTGTCTTCCAATTCCTTACATAAAGACCTCTTGATTCTTTACACAAGTGTTGTATATTTGATGAGATTTAAAGCCATTACAAGCATATTGTAAGATGTTTTCCAATTTGTATAAGAGTGAAAGAACCCTAACAATAAGAGGATATGAAGAGCTAAACACTTACATCCTTAGAGAGAATCTGTTAGGCTCATATAGTTGAGGTTGATTTCATTTAGTAGTTGATTACTTGGCATTGCTCATATTATCACTTTTGCATTCCCAAACGATGGTGCATTAATTGTCTTAAGGTTTCACTTTGGATTATGTTATTACCTCAGATTTAGTAGATGTAGTTTAGGTGTACTTCATGTCTTCATCCAGGAGTACAAAAGCTCAAGTGTGGGGGAATTGATAGGACACAAATTATCTATGGTTTCTATAACATTTTGAGGGTTTGTGACAACTTTACCATTCATTTTATGCTTGCAATTATTTTTATGGTAATACATTGTTGTGCTCTGCAATATGCTAATTTAAGGGTAAAATGGTGAATTAACTCATTCAAACTGAATATATGTTGTTATTTAGTAATTGGTTGGACTTTTATAGTGATCTTTGATGTTGAATTGCAAGTATTTTGAAAGAGAACCAAGGATTAACGTGAGCATAAAAGAGATCACAAGGCAAAGAGAACCAAATCAAGGATGGCAACCTCTGAGCACTTTAGTCGTGGCCAAAGTGCCCACAGGTCGTGATCTCACTTCTTCTAGGAAGTTTTCCTGCGTTCACAAGTCGTGACCAAAAATAGGATCTGGTCACAACCAAAGAAGAAAATAAGTGAAGCTACGTGTTTTTTATTAGGTTATCCTAGCTATAAAAGGAGATGGAAGCAGCAAGAGTCAGGGAGGCTAGTTTTTTACCTGATACGGCAAAGAAGCAGTACCAAAAACATTCTATCCATACTCTCTCCATAACATACCCTCGTATCTTCCATCATTCATCCTTCCATCACCATCTTTTTGTTTTCTTCATGGCATCACTTCTGAGCAGTGATTACAACAAAGTAGGAGTCGTGAGAGGCTAAAACTTTAGTCTCTTTGTGATGGATCACATATCTTGAGCCATGGACTACACTGTACTGGGGAGTTTTATGACCTTTCTTACATTTTGGAATTCGTAGATCTAGGGTTTTGATTTTATGAGTAAGGATTAGATATCGATCGATTATTCGAGGGCATTTTCATCATCTGATTTAATTGCACGCTAAGCGATTTTTAACTGTTCATTAAGAGTTTTTAAACTAGCTTTGATCAAATGAGTTTAAGAATTATAAATACAATATACTCAATCGATAGATTGAAGTTTTATTTAAGATTTAGTGATTTGAAAACTTGCATACCAAATTAAGAGCAAGGATAGATATGCCCCTATCATTAAAAGTCTTTCATAACAGATTTCTTTCACAATCCACTGAATTTCCATCTTAATCGAAAATATAAAAATATGTACTTTACTGCACCCTTACTATATTGCATAAAAAAGCAATAAAAGCCCAAAACCCATTTTACTTTCACTTAGGTTTTAAATGGTTTTGTCACCTAATTGCTAGGTTTCCAATGTCATATCCCCAGTTCCCTTATATGATGTATATGTACAGTTTATATGTAATAGACATGAGATTCATGATATAAACTGTATCAGATTGAGGAAGGAAAGAGAGGGACTAGTAACTAAGAAAAGTTCAAGGACCTAAATGAAAATTAAAAAAGGTTGAAGGCTAAAAATAAAAGTAGAAACAAAAGTTGGGCTAAAAGGTGTAATTATCAAAGTTTAGGGACCTAAATGTAATTAACCAAAAGTTCAAGGACAAAAATGTAATTATGAGAAAGTTGAACCAGAAAAGGCTAAAAAATGTCCATAATCAGATTAGTCCCAAATTTTACCAGTAGATAGACAAAATTATTCTGATTAGTTTAACGCTACACAGAATTTCGATTTAAGATCCCGATTAATTGATATGAATTCCTAAAGTCAGCAAGAATTATTACAGTATTTTTTATACCTTAGAATCAGATGAAACTTTACAGCAAATTCTTATATTTAATATAAGAATTTATAAAATTGTCAGATTCAGAAAAGGAATTCTGTAGAATTCTTACTGGAATTTACAGTGGAATAAAATAACCGATAAATACGGCTAGAAAAAGTTCCTTGAGATTTGTGCCATAAAGGTAATAGACCAATATTAAGGCCCAAATGGCGTCCCAAGAGGCCCAATAAGGTGGTAAGACAGTTCAGTGGGCCAGAGTCCAGAGCAACCCAAGAAAAGTGTGAAATTACAAAAATGCCCATGTTGTAAGGAATTGGAAGACACGCAGCGGAAATTAATTTAAAAAATTTTTCCATTCCTTGCCAGGGTCTACCGTATGTGTTTAAGTCAAGTGGGAAGAAGCATTACCCTCAGTGTTTCTCAATGACTTCCACTGCTTCTCTCCGCGGCTGGTGATCTCTTCCGATCGCAAGAAGACGTCCACAGCTTCTCTCCGCAGCTCGTGCTCTCTTTCTGATCGCAAGAAGTCGACACCTCAAGTCGGCTTCCTCTACTGGTATCCACACGAACAGTATTCCAACCATGAACGGCATGCTAGCATCACCTGTCCCTCTAAGGCTTTCTCAAGAATTCGTCCTCTCCTCTCTACTTCAGCAGTTTCTTATCTGCAAACCTTTTGCAGATTCCGTTTGGCCTTCTGTGTTTTTTGTGTTATGTGTTGTCTGCCAAAAATGTAGCTCCTAAAATCAGATATATAGGATGCTCTGCGTTTTCCTCAACCGAATTGGATCTTGGAATTAATCTATATTAATTCCGAAATTAATACAATATCACATATTGTATAATTTGATAAGAAACTAATTAAATAAATAATGTTTATATTAAATCCGTCCCACAGATTTAATTCACCTATTTATTTAATTTAAATAAAGATAAGACTGGACTATATTTGATTTATTCTCATAAATCAAATTTGAGATATCCTATCAATTTGAATTTCAAATTCAAACGTGATAGAGATTTAATTTATCCTTATAAATTAAATCTTGTAAATATCTCTTATATGAGATATCCTATCAATTTGAATTTCAAATTCAAACGTGATAGAGATTTAATTTATCCATATAAATTAAATCCTATATATCCCTTATATATAATATATATATATACGAATTTATATATATACGAATATAAATATAAATAAATATATACATCAACCCTAGATCATTCATTGAATCTTGACACGTCTTAGATTCAATGAATATGGACATCATAGCTCGTGTTGGGCTATTTTGTGTGCGACCCTGTAGGCCCATATGAAGTTGGCAGTGGGCCATTTGCTATACTGGCCCACAAGTCGCAAGCGGTCTCTAGCAAGACATTATGACTACCCAAATCATATGAGGATCGATAAATAATATAACCTTTTATACAACCATATCATGTCCCTTCTGTCACGCGATATTTTGGTCATGGATGAGGCATGGATAATGTCATCCTCCTATTCCTGACTATTACTTTCTTGATCCCTGAGTAGTCTGACTATAAAAATGGAACTACCTTTCCATTACAGTATGGCCATACATTTCTCAGATTCACTCATCGAGAGGCCCAGTAATATCTCTCTACGAATGTGAGGGACAAATTCCATCTTGACCATTCACATTCCTCCGCATGAAAAACCACTAAGCCCGAACATAGTCTTTATGATCACTCGGTCAAAAGTGACTTTTGACTATGTCAAAGCTGAGCGTTTGTCATGTAGGAATCCATGATGATCTCAGGTCAACAGGCATAGTGACATGGTTTGTATATAAAAGAAGCTTATGACATAACCCATGCAACTCTCTCATAGCAGGTCGGTCCAACACCTTGTACTCTTACATGTGCCTATGACTTTGATTTATATCTCTATACATCTTCAAAGTCATACTGGTCTTATTTCATCTCTGCTCCCGCACAGATGACCGACCAGGGATATTTAGGATAAGATCATGAATTATCCAAGGATGGTCATCACAGTAAACATGCAAATAATATGATAACACAATTGATAAACTCATAAATCAATAATGTTCATAAGACAATGATTGGCCCCTAGGGCACATTTTCCAACACATGTGTAGATAGATTGTACCATAAATGGTTGGAGAGAATTTTGGTCATTCTGGATAGGCCAAAAACGTCCATGCTAGTATAAAGATGGTTAGTTAGAGCCAATATATAAAGAGGTGTGAAATGACAATTATGCCCTTAGGGTTAATATAGTGCAAGAAAGTGCAACAAGGGTATTTTGGTCATTTTCCTAGGGATGGTTGGCAGATAAATACTCAGTCTAATAATGTCAATGGTAGGAAAAACCTATACATTCATTTTCATGACATAATACATATTATGGAATATTATAAAAATTATGAACATAAAACAGTCTAGTTTTTATGAAACTACTCCGATTAGTACCAGATTGGACAAGATTTTTTCCTATCATTATATCTACCTTTTTCTAGCCAAACACATTCCTAAATGAGGTCATGCTTGGTGTCATTCCAAGACTTCTAGGGCAAGCTTGATTAAAGGTGAATTATGGACCATTAGATCAAATAGTAACCAAACTAATCTTGGCCTTTCATTTCCACCCAAATTTGACTATAAATACCCCACCAATTCAGACCTTGTGTGGCATCCATAGCCACCTTAGGGAACCTCTGCCAAAATTTTCTTTGAACAAGAAAGAAGCACACAACTTGGAGCAACAAGCAAGGTAACTAGCTCCCTTGTTCTTGGACTCTAATCTAGCAAGTTACCTCTTAGTTTTAAGGGGTTTTTGTGACATATTTTCCTTGAGGTTGCTGCTGGAAGTGCTGTCCACATGTGATAATAATATAAGTTTTATGTTATGGATAATTTAGACAAGCTTAAACAAGCTAGAATCAAGTGGTATATGCTTGAAAATTCAAGTATGCATGTAGTTAGGGTTTTGCATTCTTGGCTTCCACTGCATGAAACACTATTCATATATTAGAATCTGATGATTTTGATGCTTCCAATGAGTTTACAATGGAAAATTGTGTGGGGATAAAGTAGGAGAACAAGTATTAGAAGCATTGCAATCAAAATGTGAATTTTTGGAAAGTCAGGGTGTCACTTTGGTTATGTATAGTAGCTAATGGTATGTTTTGATTATGGAAATTATGGTTTCATATTTGGATTCTACATGAAAATTTATGTGAAAATGAGCCATGAGAATTTAGTTTAGAAAGATGGAAGTATGGAACATAAAATGGAAAAAGAATAGAAGTTAGTGAAAACCTAGTCTTGGAATTGTTTTCAAGTTGATTTGTAACTTGATGTTACTTTGTAATGGCTAGGTTTTGACATTTGTGAGGGAAGGAAATTATCTCAAGAAGACTTTGTCAAGGATAGCTTAATTGTCACATCCTTACTTTTAACCTCAATTCTACTCCATTAGAAGTGATTAGAACCAATTTCATGATCATTTGCTTTGAAGACATTCATTTCCAAAAGAATTGCTCTCGGGACTGTTCACTTTTACTATTCATTTGATAATTCCAGAACATGTACCCTATTTTGAAAAATCATAATTAATTGTGGAAAAATAGAAATAATATGGTTCCAATTTATAATGAAAGCTCTTTCATATATATTTGAGGAAACAATATGAAACTGAGGTTTTCTTGTCCATATGAAAATAGTTTATTCGTTGAAAACTACTGTTCATTTGGTAAAATCTGGAAGTTCCAGTTTCTTTGCCTTAAATTTAAAAATTCATTTATCTTTAGTTACTTATCCAAATGAACCGTGTTACCTATGGATTTGAATCTATGGATGTATTCTTTAAGCTCATAAAATTTCATAGGAAAACTCGTTCATTTGTTATATAAAATCATTGTGTGAACATTTCTACCTCTAAACACTTACTTCATCTCAATCCCAGCTTTTAACTACAAATTAGAAAAATTATAACAAATTGAATGCTTAACCAACTGAGGCTTTCTTGGTGTTCATTTAAATCTCTATCTTAGCTTTAGTCACGCAAAATTTCAAACTAAAACTCGTTGATTTAAGTATCAAAATCATCATCACATCACCACAGCCTCAGAACAGGGTTATAGAAACATACACCAAGCATACTAGCATACCATCCCATAGTGTTATGTAAGTCATGTAACTTATTATACAAACTTAATCATCAATATTTACTCTCTTCCCTTGAGAGGATCCAGCACCTAAAACATAATTATGCATGTGGAAGGAATGAGATTTCATGGAAATCCCAATAGCAAGTTACACAAACCATAATATCATGCATGATTAATTGGATGTTTAACATGTTATCATGAGATGGGAGCTACTTCTTAATGGTGCATAAGCAAACTCTAACATGCATATTGTCATGACATAACTTGCAAGGAGTTGCAATCATTCATAATTCATCATAGACATATGACATAAGCTCAAGCTAAACTAAACACCAGAATCAACAAGCAAGCAAACAATTAAACAAACATGAGTTATAGTTAGGTATCCTCGCTATCTCTTAGATATCTTGGTCAAGACCTTCTTCGGATGATTTCCTTCCTTCAAAAATGCCAAAACCTAGCCATTACAAAATAATATCAAGTTATAACTCAACTTAAACCAAATCCAAGGCTAGGTTTTCACTACCTTCCTTTCTTTCTCTCTTTTATGTTTCATACTTCCATCTTCCCAAAATAAATTCTCATAGTTCATGTCCACATAATTTTTCATGTAGAATCCAAATATGAAATCAGAATTTCTAAAATCAAAACATTCCAATTGCTACAGTACCAGACCGAATGCATGCTCTTGTTTTCTAAAAATTCACATTTTGATTCAAATGCTTCCAACACTTGTTCTCCTACTTTATCCCCACATAATTTTCCAATTTAAACTCATTGGAAGCATAAAAATCATGAAATTTCATCATATGAATAGTGCCACATACAGTACCAGCAATAACACAAAACCCTAAATCCAAACATACTTGAATTCCCAAGCTTATATCACTTGATTATAGCTTGTTTAAGCTTGTCTACACTATCCATAACATAAAAATCATATTTTAACCACATATGAGCAGCACTTCCAGCAGCAACCATAAGGGAAATATAGCATGAAAACCCCTTAAAATTATGAGCTAACTTGCTAGAGCAAAGCTCAAGATCAAGGGAGATGATTACCTTGATTGTTACTTCACTTTGTGTGCTTCTTTCTTGGTTGAATGGAAATTTTGTAAGAGTTTCCTTATGGTTCACCATGTATGCCGAATGGGTTCTGATCTGGGGGTATTTATAGATGAACTTGGGTTGAAATGGATGGCCAAGATTTATTTGGTTACTATTTGATCTAATGGCCCATATTCAATCTTGCATAATCTTGCCCTAGAAGCCTCCCCTTTTGACACCATGCATGACATCATTTAAGGTCATGTTTGGCTGAAAAAGGTGAAATATATTGATAGGAAAAATTCTAGTCCAGTCTAGTACCGATCAAAGCAGTTTCACCCGAGTCAAACTATTTTCTGTTCCTAATTTTTATAATATACCAAGATATGTATTATGTCCTGGAAAACACTGTCTAGGCTTCTCATACCATTGACAATGTTATACTGAGTATTTATCAGCTATCTATCTATTAGAAAATGACCAAAATATCCTTGGTGTCTTTTCTTGCACTATATTGACCCTAAGGGTATAATTGTGATTTCACCCTTCTTTGTAGCCTTATGGCATATATTGGCTCTAAATAATCATATTTATACTTTGCATAGAGTAAAGGCAAGATAAACAGTATGAAGCACTAAGATACAGAATATCAGTTTAAGAAGAGGTTCAATAGTAGATCCTCCGTATGATCATAAGGAGTTGATCTACAGTGCGAAACACATTGTGCAGCTAGTATCTGTTAAACAGAATGATAAAAAGTTAGAATGAGACTTGCTTAACAATGATCTAATACATGGCTTAAGGATAAAGATGCGATGGTTAACAGATAGAAAGTTAATATTCCCAAAGCAAAGGGATTCTATCACGAAGAGATAGTAACCTAACGCTCTGCCCTAGAGAATAGAAATAGTAATGCTAGGTGATGAATGAGATCTAAGTGACCTAAATTGGTCAGGATCTAGACGTAAACTAGAAAGGAATCATAGTCTAGTCCAGAGTATACTGAGATTGATGAATAGAAAGAGTTAAGAGATACAGAGAGACACATAAGCTACTCTATACGAGATGGAGAATGATCTGCTCACTTGAGAAGTTTTTCTCGAAGAATTTAAAAGAAGTATTCCTCTCAATTAGAGAGAGATGAGCTTGAGGCTAAGGGTTAGAGCTAAGGAAAGAGAACTCTTTTGATGGATACTTAACTGAGTTCATTCATATGAACCTTGAGGCTTAATAAGAAATACTTTCTCGCCTGTTAGTAATCCAGGAGGATAAGGGAAAATTTAAAAGTTTGAATGGCATAAAGATATGAGCCAAACCTTTCCTCAGTTAGCTGAAAGAAGACAGTTGACTCAGTTATTGATTACTGTGAGGCCAAGGACACATAAATCCTTCAGGCTAGAAACACATAAGTCTTACAGGTGATAAGAGATGATATGATATAATGAATATGGCCTAGTAAGGTAGCCACAGATTTAAAGGTAAAGTGACTCCCCTATTCCTCATGTAAGAAAGAGTAAAGAAGGGTTGAGTCTATACCCTAGTAAGAGGGTGATGTGGCAGCCTAAGTGAAACAAATAAATGACTCAGGTACCTGAATAGATGAACAGGATCTAGTAGTTAAAGTAATAAAGGAACATAATATTTAAAGGTTACCTTGTTAATTATTTAATTGCAATGTAAGTATGAGGGATGGTTGAGCAAACTGTATAATAGTGATATGGCTTATGTTGCTATAAGTTATGATGAGAAGTTGCATCTCCTTGCAGTTGTCATATGATGACACGCATGTTAAAGAATGCTTAAATGATTGCATCTCCTTGCATATTATACATGATAGAGTATGCTATGATAAATGAATACTCCCCTCATGCAGTACATATAAGGTAGAGTATATCATATGAGAAAGTTATGTTGCTCCCATGCCCTACGACACACAATTAGATGATTCAACTTAGCAAGGATGAAGCAATAGCAAAGTGCTAAACTAGAAAGTTAGCTACTTGATTCTCAGAGGATAGAAAGAGAATTTATGATCAGACTATGATAGTCAATGGGATAGAGAATGAGATTAAAGATGAGGATTCATAGTGAATCTACAAATAAATGATTATGATACTCAAGATATATCCCTTCAGTAAGGGTAAGATACATGAATGAGGTGCTATGAATATAAACGAAATGAGAAGTAGTTATGAAAGATGATGTAGCTCGAAGAAGGAGCAGTGACTATATAATATAAGTTAATATTCTTGCAATAGAGCTAGATTGCTCTTGCGATAGAGTAAGATTACTTTTGAGATAATAATTCATATAGAGAAAGTCCCTTTGATGAGATGAATAGATGATGACAAATATGTGTATGGTAGAGCTTGTGTAGCTCCCTGCAATGTTAAATGTAATAAGGTTATAAAAAATGAGAATGATATGAGAAATTCTAGAGTAATAGCGAAATGAGTAAAGTCCTGATAGATAATATTGGCTTTTGAGATAATTTATGGGGAATTATCTGTGGAGTTAAATCCTATGTGAAAGTAACTAACCTTGTAACTTTGTCCATTGGTTTAGGTCTTCCACAGATAAGAATACAGTACAAAATAATCGCAGTAGATTCCGGAGGATTACAGTTAGATCCTAGTATGGCTCACAGGGTCGCAGTTAGATCCTGAATAGGCTTACAGTTGATCACAGTAGATCCTGAGGGTCGCAGTAGACCTAGCCTAGAGAAAGAAAGTAATGAGCCATAAGTACAGTATTTCTTTGGAAGGATGAATACCAAGGAAAAGTTAAGGTATAAAAGCTTCACAAGTTGGTTAACTCATAACAGATAGAGTACCCATGATGTTGGTTTTATATAGCCTTATTACTATTAAGGACTAAACTCAGAATCTTCTTACACGTAACAGGAACTCAGTGATCAAAGTTAAAGTTGCTAATCCTAAGTCCCAAGGATTTATGGGAATATTATGTAAGATATGAGAAGAGATCTTTATGATGAGATTACAGAAAATAAGAGACAAGTAGATCCTCCATATGAGGATAAAGAGATTAGACGGCCAGATAGACCCAAGAGAGATAGTATAAGATGGGTCTAAAACAATAAAGTACCAGGGTTGAAGCCTGTTAGCACCAGTGCTTCAGATTTATATATGCACTTTTCAGTTAAGCGTGCTCAGGTAAGGGTAATTCAATGATGGGTGACCCCCTGGGAAGTGATAGAAAAAGGTGGAAATGCCATAGAAATTGGCTATATGCATAGAGCTGCGTAAAATGATAGAAAGAGCTATGAAAAGCTAGAAAGGGTTATGAATGATAAGAGACTAGAACCCTTATGTCAAGTCCAAATGAAATAGATTTGAAAGATAGACGATGATATAACCAAATTTTGGCCAGATATGCCATGTTATGGCATGAAAGATATGAAATGAGATATGTTATGAAAAGTATGTAATAAGATACAAAATAAGAAATATATATTGAGAAGTACGATATGAAGTGGCTTTATAGCTAGCATTGTAAACAGATTGAGAGGCTCTGTTTTTGAATAGGATAAGATGTTCAAATGTTATATTACATATGAAAGAGCAAATGAGAGCTTCCACTCCTTACATGAAATGCCAGGCATTATGTTATAATAAGTTATGTTATGTTATGTGATGTTTACAGAATATGCTAAAGCTCTAAATGTTAGAGCAGTGCAAGCTCTGAGTGTTAGAGCTGTGCAAGCTTCGAGTGTTAGAGCTGTGCATATTAAGAGAAGGAATGCTTGAGCTCCAATGTTTTAGCTTTGTATTCATGAGCAGGTATGTAGTCCTGCAGCATGCTGCCCATGCATTATGCATGTTAGAGTATGTGCTCCTATGTGCTCCTGTTTAGCAGTAGAGCAATGAAAGAAAGAATAATGAAATAAGTCCTCTTTCTATATTATGATGTTATTAAAGATGATAAGAATGTATGATGATATGAAAATAAGAGTTAAAGTGTGCAGATATTCAGAGAATTCCACTAGAACTCAGATGAGAAAGAAGTGATTGCATTAAAAAGTATGATGAGATGTTAATAGAAACTCCATAATATAGTAGTATTCGAGAGAGTTTTATAACATCCTACTTTTCTTACATCTTAGGGACCATTCAGTAGCATTTGGAACCACTTCTAGGGCCATTGAAGTCAAATCATACAATCTGGAATTTTACTCCCAGCAAGTACTATTCACTGTGTAAATTCCAGCGGAGTGACCTGATTTTAAAAAATCATAACTAATTCTAGAAAAATCGAAATTGAGTGGTTCAAATTGCTACTCGAAGCTAACTTAATGTTCTTTCAGGGAAAAATAACTCGTTGACCACGCTTTGACCAGGTCCATGTCAGTCAATGTCTGAATTTTATTGTTAAAATGTAACATCCTCATTTTCATACGTCTTAGGGACCAAACAGTAGCATATGGAACCACTTCCAAGGCTGTTGAAGTCAAATTACTCAATCTGGAACTTTACTCTTACCGAGTACTGTTCACAGTGACAATTTCCAGCAAATATACATACATGAATCACATATGAATCATGCTAAGCAATTATCATCTCTTCATGTATCCTTATCTCCTCCATTAAGACCTGCTGTAATTGGATTGATATGGAAGGGGTGATATTTCTGGGGAAATCTCAGTAGCAAATGGTAACCATACAATGTATGCAACTATATGCTTGATATTACTACGTGTCTACTTAATGATTATGCTTCCATCATGATAACATACATGCTTCCATGTTACTTAATTATAACATATGGATATAGTATAGAAAGAAATAGAGCATTGCTTAATCATACATGCCTCACATCATCAAGGTAAGAAAACATCACATAAAACATCCAAGCAGTATAAGCATACAAGTAGATAAGTTTACTACCTGGAGTGTAGCCTTTCCTTCCAACTCCTAGCCTTGTCTCTAAGGTCCCTTATTTTCATATGTTAGAGCCTATACATAGCATAATAATATCTTTATTATTATCCAGTATAGCTCTACTTAACAAATGCTTAACTAGGGGTGATATCCTTATTCCGACATTCCCCTGGCTTTCTCTCTACCTTTAGCTACCTTTATTAATATAGATATTTCTCTATTCTAACCACTAAGAGCAATCCTCTACTTTATTAGAGCAGGGACTAGATAACTTTCTTACCTCATTCCTAAGCTTTGCCCAGTCCCTCGGCTCCTTAGACTTCTCCTGGCTCCACCATAACTCTTTCCTTTCTTTCCTTTCTTTCTTTCTTCCTCTCTTTCTCTCTTTCTCTCTTCTTTCTCTTCCTTTTCTTGCTAGATCCGTGGTATGCCTTGAAATGGGAGGGGAGTGGCCTATTTATAGGTGAGAGGAGGTGGAATGAATGGTCCAGATTGATTCGCGATGAATGGCTGCGATTGCTTGCTTCCTCAAGAAGCTTTGCCTGCATCATTATGATGACATCACCCTCCCTGATGACTCACCACTCATGACATCATCTAGGACACCTCAAGGGACACCTCAGGGGTATATGTGGCTCAATGGTGGGGCCCTTGGGCCACCTCACCAGCTGACTCAGCCTTTCCAGAGTGTTCCAGAGTCTTTTCCTTGAATGGACGGCCGAGATCGTGCCACGTGTCCTCTTACTTTTTCTCCTTTTTCTATAATCATGCCATGTGTCCTTTGTTTTTCTTCTTTTACTGTAATCATGCCATGTGGTGCCTTGTGGTCCCACTTATGTCCTCTCATGATTCTAGATCACTTTACTCAGTTCTATCTTGGACCGAGTCACTTTACTTTATTGAAAAAGCACTAAAATAATATTTTAATGCCTCTTGGGCCCACATTACTCTTGGGCTACGTTTTTGGGCCTTGGATTGTCATCTTGGGTTTCTAACCAAGCCCAAGCACTCTGGTGGCTTAGTTCCCAAGGAACATCCTTAGTAAATTACCAAAATACCCTTACTACCTTTTTACTACTTCTAGGGGCACTATTGTCTTTTCATACCTTATCAGAGTATCTCTTGACCCTGGTCAACTATCTAGATACCCTTTCTTAACTGTCTAACCTTAGTTAAATAATCATAATGCCCTTTTTTTGGCTCTGACTTAATGACACAACACAGTGGCATACCTTTAGTGGCATTTTCGTAATTCTTCATTTTTCTCAGTCTTTATTAGCCCTGGCCTACATATTTATCTGAAAATATCATTGGGACTATAAGGTGCCATTCTGGACTCTCTATATGATCCCCTACCTTCATGGGCTTAATTCCCAAGAAATTCGCCTGAAACCTATTTATCGGGTCTTTTAATCCACTATAAATTCTGTAATAAATTCTACATAACTTCTTTTTTAGCTCTGTCAATTTCAGAAATTCTTATATTAATTATAGGAATTTACTACCATATTTCATCTGATTATGAGGTCTATAGAATACTTTATTAATTTTCTTTCTCTTTGAAAATTAATATAAATCTTTCGGGACCTCATATCAAAACTCTGTGTTGCATCATTTTCTTCATTTATTGAGACCTCTGCTCAATTGTGTCTAGTAGTATCCCTTTTTTAGGCTATATACTGGGCTTCTAAGCCTAAAAATTGGGATATGCCATTTATCCTCCCCTTAAAATAAATTTCATCCTCGAAATTTCAGGGCTAAATCTCTATTCATCTTTCGATGAAGAGTTCCTTTCAGGAGAATGTCCCTTTCTTTCATACTAAACTTTCTCATATACTCCTATATTCTGGAGTTTTTGTTGACTACTCATCATGATTCTTAGTGCATTCACTTATTACTTATCTGAGTATTCAGCAGAATTCTCTAAATATCCGCAAAACTTCATCTCTCATTCTCATATCATAATATGCTTTTATCATCTTTACTAACTCATCATAATACAGAAAGAGGACTTATATCATTATTCTTTCTTTTGTTGCTCTACTGCTAAATAGGAGCATATAATAGCATATAGGAGCACATACTCTAACATGCATAATGCCAGGCCAGCATGCTGCAGGACTATATACCTGGTCATGAATGCAAAGCTCTCATAGCAGAGCTCAGGCATTCATTCTCTTAATATGCACAGCTCTAACACTCGAAGCTTCCACAACTTTATTACATAGAGCCTGCACTGCTCTAACATTCAGAGCTTTAGCATAACATAACATAATATAACATAATGCCTGGCATTTCATGCAAGGAGTGAAAACTCTCATTTGCTCTTTCACACGTAACTCATCATTCAAACATATTTTTCCTTTAAAAAAGAGAGCCTCTCAATCTGTTTATAGGGCTAATTATAAAGCCACTTCATAGTGTACTTCTTAACATATACTTTTCCTATCTTTCATGCCGTAACAGGGCATATCTAGCCAAATCTGGCTTCATCATAGTTCATCTTTCAAATCCATTTTATTTGGACTTGACATAAGGGTTCTAGTCTCTTTCTATTTATAACCCTTTCTAGCTTCTCATAACTCCATGTAAATATATGCCAACTTCTTGTGGCATTTATACCTCTTTCATCACTTCCCATGAGGTCACCCTGTTGGAAATTGTGCCCTAGGGGCCAATCATTGTCTTATAAGCATTATTGATTTATGAATTTATTAATTGTGTTATCATATTATTCGCATGTTTACTGTGATGACCATCCTTGGATAATTCATGATCTTATCCTAAATGTCCCTGGTCGGTCATCTATGCGGGAGCAAAGATGAAATAAGACCAGTATGACTTTGAAGATGTATATTGATATAAATTAAAGTCATAGGCACATGTAAGAGAACAAGGTGTTGGACCGAACCGCTATGAGAGAGCTGCATGGGTTAATTTATAAGCATCTCTCATATACAAATCATGTCACTATGCCCTTTGACCTGAGATCATAATGGATTCCTACATGACAAACTCTCAGCTTTGACCTAGTCAAAAGTCACTTTTGACCAAGTGATCATAAAGACTATGTTCGGGCTTAGTGGTTTTCCATGCGAAGGAATGTGAATGGTCAAGATGGAATTTGTCCCTCATATTCGTAGAGAGATATTACTGGGCCCCTCGATGAGTGAGTCTGAGAAATGTATGGCCATACTGTAATGGAAAAGTAGTTCCATTTCTATAGTCAGACTACTCAGGGATCAAGAAATAACAGTTAAAAATAGGAGGATGACATTCTCCATGCCTCATCCATGACCAAAATATCGTATGACAAAAGGGACATGATATGGTTGTATAAAAAGGTTACATCATTCATCGATCCTCATATGATTTGGGTAGTCGTGATGTCTTGCTAGAGATCGCTTGTGACTTGTGAGTCAGTATAGTAAATGGCCCACCGCCAACTTCATATAGGCCTACAGGGTCGCACACAAAATAGCCCAACACGAGCTATGATGTCTAGATTCATTGAATCTAAGACATGTCCAGATTCAATGAATGATCCAGGGTGGATGTATATATTTATTTATATTTATATTCGTATATATATAAATTCGTATATATATATATATTATATATAAGAGATATTTATAAGATTTAATTTATAAGGATAAATTAAATCTCTATCGCGTTTGAATTTAAAATTCAAATTGATATGATATCTCATATAAGAGATATTTACAAGATTTAATTTATAAGGATAAAATTAAATCTCTATGACGTTTGAATTTAAAATTCAAATTGATATGATATCTCAAATTTGATTTATTAGAATAAATCAAATGTAATTCTATCTTATCTTTATTTTAAATTAAATAAATGGGTGAATTAAATCCGTGGGACGGATTTAATACAAACACTATTTATTTAATTAGGTTTTTTATCAAATTATACAATATATGATATTGTATTAATTTCAGAATTAATATAAGATTAATTCCAAAAATCCAAGTCTGTGGTAACACACATAGCATGCTATATATCTGATATTTAGGAGCTACAGTTAATACAAAAAAGAAAGCGTGAATGGGAATCCGCAAAAGGTTTGTAGATACTAAACTGCCGAAATAGAGACGGAGATGACGAATTCTTAAGTAAGCCCTGGAGGGACAGGAGGCGCTAGCACGTCGTTTGTGGTTGGAACGCTGTTCGTGTGAATACCAGTAGAGGAAGCCGACTTGAGTCGTTGACTTCTTCCTATCGTAAAGAGATCACGAGCCGTGGAGAGAAGCTGTGGACATCGAAACCAGAAGCTAAGAAAGTCGCGACTGAATACTGAGGGTAATACTTCTTTCCACTTCACTTAAACACATACGGTAGATCCTGGCAGGGAATGGAAAAAATTTTAAGTTAATTTCTGCTGTGTGTCTTCCAATTCCTTACAGTGGTATCAGAGCCATGCCATTTTGTGTTTATGTTAGGCTCGATTATTGATTCATATGATATGTGATGACATACCCGCTATGAGAGAGTTGTATGAGTTACGTCATAAGCTTCTCTCATATATAAACCATGTCACTATGCCCTTTGACCTGAGATCATCATGGATTCCTACATGACAAATGCTCAGCTTTGACCTAGTCAAAAGTCACTTTTGACCGAGTGATCATAAAGACTATGTTTGGGCTTAGTGGTTTTTCATGCGGAGGAATGTGAATGGTCAAGATGGAATTTGTCCCTCACATTCGTAGAGAGATATTACTGGGCCCCTCGATGAGTGAGTCTGATAAATGTATGGCCATACTATAATAGAAAGGTAGTTCCATTTCTATAGTTAGACTACTCAGGGATCGAGAAAGTAATAGTCAGGAATAGGAGGATGACATTATCCATACCTCATCCATGACTAATATATCGCGTGACAGAAGGGACATGATATGGTTGTATAAAAGGTTACATCGTTTATCGATCCTCATATGATTTGGGTAGCCATAATGTCTTGCTAGATACCGCTTGCGACTTGTGGGCCAGTATAGCAAATGGCCCACTGCCAACTTCATATGGGCCTACAGGGTCGCACACAAAATAGCCTAACACGAGCTATGATATCCAGATTCATTGAATCTAAGCCGTGTCTAGATTCAATGAATAATCCAGGGTTGATGTATATATTTATTTATATTTATATTCATATATATATATATTCATATATATATATATTATATATAAGGGATATATAGGATTTAATTTATAAGGATAAATTAAATCTCTATCACGTTTGAATTTGAAATTCAAATTGATAGGATATCTCAAATTTGATTTATGAGAATAAATCAAATATAGTCCAATCTTATCTTTATTTAAATTAAATAAATAGGTGAATTAAATCTGTGGGACGGATTTAATATAAATATTTTTTATTTAATTAGTTTCTTATCAAATTATACAATATGTGATATTGTGTTAATTTCATAATTAATATAGATTAATTCCAAGATCCAATTCGGTTGAGGAAAACGCTGAGCATCCTATATATCTGATTTTAGGAGCTACGTTTTTTTGACACACGACACACAACACACAACACAAAAGGCCGAACGGAATCTGCAAAAGGTTTGCAGATAAGAAACTGCTGAAGTAGAGATGGAGAGGACGAATTCTCGAGAGAGCCTTGGAGGGACAGGAGACGCTAGCACGTCATTCGTGGTTAGAACGCTGTTCGTGTGGATACCAGTAGAGGAAGCTGACCTGAGACGTCGACTTCTTGCGATCAGAAAGAGAGCACGAGCCGCGAAGAGAAGCTGTGGACATCTTCTTGAGATCAGAAAGAGATCACCAGTCGTGGAGAGAAGCTGTAGAAGTCTGAGGAACACTAAGGGTAATGCTTCTTTCCACTTGACTTAAACACATACGGTAGATCCTGGCAAGGAATGGGAAAAAAAGTTTTAAATTAATTTTTGCTGCGTGTCTTCTAATTTCTTTCAGTGGTATCAGAGCCATGCCGTTTTGTGTTAAGTTAGGCTTGATTGTTGATTAATATGATATGTGTTAGTTGTAGCCATTCATATAATATGTGTTTTATGTATGACATATAAGGAGTCCATGTTATGTATGACATAAAAGGAATCTAAAAGGGAATTGAAATCAGTGGTGATGCATTTTGATTTGATCAATTAACATAGATGGGGTCTAAGAAAACTAAATGTAGATTCGTGATTATTTATGAAACAATTTTTTTTCTCGGCTACTTGTTTGATCAATTAACATAGCGGGACCGCCGTGGCTACTTGTTTGTAGCGCAACACAATCGTAACACATGTTATTTTGTGAATGTTTTAGATTTGAAACATTAATTGCCCTTCAATTAGATATGAATATTGATTCTTGAATCTTTGGGTATGGTGAACAATATGGCTCTAGATTGCAAGTGTTGTAATTTTTTAAATACGGCCTGCGTGTCGTGCCTTCCTCTATATACTCTCAATGTACCTTGTCTTCTCATCTCACTCCCCTCGAATGTTAAAAGAGGTTTCTATATGTAATTTCCCTTTTCTTACTAGAGAGCTCCTCTCATTGGCTTCAGGGGACTTAGGATAGGTGAGCCATATTGTATCACATTTGGATTATGCGTATTATGATTATATCATAAACATGCATATACTTGTATGAGATACAAACTGAGAAATATGCATTCTTATAAACCAAATAGTTAAATTAAGCCCTCTAAATGAAATCTTAAGTCATAATGTCATCAATTTATGAACACTTGTCAAAACCTTGATCGCTCAATTGTGGACTCCACCAAAGTGGGTGCTTTTGAGTTATCTTGGGGAGATAAGCAAGAGTAATGGTGCTACTCTCACATGTTTATTATTGTTTGACTTAATTGAGATTAACAAAACGGTTTTGGGTCTCAAGGCATTAGATGGGATTAAAAACATGACAGATCATATTATGATACAATCCCATGAACAACTAAGAGTTACATTTGATGTAATTGGTAAAGGTGTTACCTACCTAAATAACTTAATTTAAGCGTCCTGCCAAAGCGGACTTAAGTTTGAGCCAAATATGGATCTTAGCCCACTAACTATTGCATTGAGGGTTCTTTATTTAGTGGGAGATTGCAAATTAAATTGCATATTTTTAATTGTAGAATCATGACGACTAGTAATACTGCTACATTATCGCTGCAATATGTCCTTGAGAAGGACAAACTTAATGGGACAAACTTTCTTGACTGGTTTAGGAACTTGAGAATTGTTCTCAAGCAGGAAAGAAAGGCGCATGTCCTAGATCAATCCATTCCTGAGGAGCCAGCGGCCAATGCTCCTAGAGCTCAGACAGATGCTTACACGAAGAATAAGGAAGACTCTGTCGATGTGGGATGCTTGATGCTAGCCACCATGGTTCTGGAGCTCCAAAGAGATCTGGAACACATAGAGGCTTATGAGATGATTGTGCATCTCAAGGAAATGTTCTAGCAACAGGCAAGGCAAGAGAGGTATGAGACCACTAAGGCCTTACATTCCTGCAAGATGGATGAAGGTGCATCAGTTAGTACTCATGTCTTAAAGATTAAAGGTTATATTGATCACCTTGAGAGGTTTGGATTTCCCATGAGCCAGGAGTTAGCTACAGATTTGATCTTAAACTCACTACTAGAAAGTTATGACCAGTTTGTCATGAACTACAACATGAACAACATGGAGAAATCTATTTCTGAACTGTATGGGATGCTTAAAACTGCTGAGCTGAGTCTTAAGAAGAAGCCCAGTGCTGTTTTGATGGTTCAGAAAGGAAAGGGTATGAAAAAGAAAGGCAAAGGCAAGGGGAAGGGTCATGGCTCATCAAGTAAGACCAAAGAGTCAGGCAAGCCCGAAACCAAGCCTGTACCAAAGAAGGCAAAGCCTCCAAAGAAAGGAGTCTGCTTCTTCTGTAATGAACCTGGTCATTGGAAGAGGAATTGCAAACTCTACCTCGAAGATCTGAAAAAGAACAAGAAGGATAGCGGGGCTATCGCTTCAGGTATTTATGTTATAGACATTCATCTTTCTACTTCCACTTCATGGGTATTAGATACTGCATATGGTTCTCACATTTGTACAAATGTACAGGGACTAAAGGACAGTAGGAAGCTGAAAAAGGGCGAGGTTGACCTACGAGTTGGAAACAGAGCAAGGGTTGCTACGTTAGCTATAGCAACTTATGAATTAGTTCTGCCCACTGGGCTTTTGTTAGTTTTGAACAATTGCTATTATGTTCCTGCTTTAAGTAGTAACATTGTTTCACTTTCTTATTTGGATAAGGAAGGTTTCACTTCCATTGCTGGGAATAGAAGATGTTCTATTTATCGTAATGATGTTTTCTATGCTCATGGTGATTTGCATGTTGATCATTACATATTAAATTTGGAACAACCCAATCATGGAAATCTCTATAACATAACCGCCAAAAGGGTCAAACCAAATGATTTGAATCTGACATACCTCTGGCACTGTCGTTTGGGCCACATAAATGAGAAACGCATTTCCAAACTCCATCAAGATGGATTTCTAAACTCATTTGATTTTGAATCATATGATAATTGCGAGTCTTGCTTGTTAGGAAAGATGATAAAGTCACCCTTCACTGGGCACAGTGAGAGGGCGACTGATTTATTGGGCCTCATACATACAGATCTGTGTGGATCGATGAACACAAATGCCAGAGGAGGTTATTCGTACTTCATAACATTCATAGATGATTTCAGCAGATATGGGTACATCTCTCTGATAAAACATAAATATGAATCTTTTGAAAAGTTCAAGATATTTCAAAATGAAGTACAAAACCAGCTTGGCAAAATAATTAAAGCCCTTCAATCTGATCAGGGTGGTGAATATTTGAGCCAAGAGTTCATAGATCATCTCAGGAGTTGTGGGATAGTCTCACAATTGACTCCTCCAGGGACACCACAATGGAATGGCATTTCTGAACGGTCACTATTAGATATGGTTCGATCCATGATGAGTCGAACGGATCTTCCGCCCTCCTTTTGGGGCCATGCCTTAGAGACAGCTGTGTTCGCACTCAATCGTGTTCCATCTAAGGCAATTGAAAAGACTCCGTATGAGATATGGACTGGGAGGACGCCTAGTTTGTCTTTCCTCAAGATTTGGGGATGTGAGGTCTATGTTAAGTAACAATCCTTAGACAAATTAGCGCCCAAATCCTCAAAGTGCCTTTTTGTGGGATATCCTAAGGAAACCAAGGGATATTACGTCTACAACCCCGCTGATAACAAAGTGTTTGTTATCAGAAATGGTATCTTTCTCGAACGAGAATTTATCTTTAAAAGAACCAGTGGGAGTAAGGTACACCTCGAAGAAGTTCGAGAGCCACAAGACACCACATAACTGCAGATGGAAAATAGAGAAGACTCACAACAAGTTGTTGAGACTCCTCAAGTCACGCAAGGTCCATGGAAGTCTAATAGGACACGACTTCAGCCTTAGAGATATGGATTTCTAATTTCTGACAGTCGTGATGTGTTGCTCATTGAGCATAATGAGCCGACTACCTATCGAGAAGATATGTGGGACCAAACTCTGAAAAGTGGCTTAATGCCATGAAGTCTGAAATGCAATCCATGTACGACAATGAGGTTTGGACCTTAGTCGACCCGCCTGAAGGTGTAAAAACCGTCGAGTGCAAGTAGGTTTTTAAGGAGAAAACTGACATGGATGAAAATGTAAATGTCTTCAAGGCACGACTGGTTACAAAAGGATTTACTCAAACTCATGGTGTGGACTATGATGAGACCTTTTCCCCAGTTGCAATGGCCAAATCAATCAGAATTCTCTTTACCATAGCAGCATATTATGACTATGAAATATGGCAGATGGATGTCAAGACAGCCTTCCTTAATGGAAAGCTCCTTGAGGATGTGTACATGACACAACCTGAAGGGTTTGTGCGTTCCGAGGACTCTGGTAAAGTGTGCAAGCTTCAAAGGTCCATTTATGGACTAAAGCGAGCCTCTTAGAGTTGGAATCATCGTTTTGATGAAGTAGTCAAAGAGTTTGGATTTCTTCAAAATATTGATGAACCTTGTGTGTACAAGAAGGTTAGTGGGAGCACAGTTGTATTTTTGGTACTATATGTCGATAACATCCTACTTATTAGGAATGACATTCCTACCTTACAAATTGTCAAGTCTTGGTTAGGAAAGTCTTTCTCGATGAAAGACTTGGGTGAAGCCACCTACATCCTAAGAATCAGGATATATAGAGATAGATCTAAAAGACTTCTAGGACTCAGTTAGAGTACATACATAGACAAAATACTGCATAGGTTCAGTATGCACGAATCAAAGAGGGGTTTCATACCCATGTCTCATGGTAGTCACCTCAGCAAAGATATGTGTCCTAGTACATATGATCAGCGAGGTCGCATGAGTAAAGTTCCATATGCCTCGGCCATAGGATCTATCATGTATGCCATGTTATGTACTCGACCGGATGTCTCGTTCGCCTTAAGTATGCTAGCAGATATCAACAGGACCCTGGTGAGGCCCATTGGACTGCTGTCAAGAATATCCTTAAGTACTTAAGAAGGACTAAGGACTTATTCTTGGTCTATGGTGGATTGGATGACGAACTATGTGTAACTGGTTACACAGACGCGAGTTTCCAAACTGACCAGGACGACCAAAAATCATAGTCTAGATATATATTCCTCCTTAATAATAGAGCAATAAGCTGGAAGAACTCTAAGCAAGGCACTGTAGCAGATTCTGCAATAGAAGCTGAGTATATAGCAGCATCTGATGCAGCTAAGGAAGCTGTTTGGATCAGGAAGTTCATCACGGAACTAGGGGTGATACCTACCATCTCAGATCCAATAACTTTGCTCTGTGACAATAGTGGTGTCATTGCACAGGCCAAAGAGCCTAGGTCACATCAAAGGACCAAGCACATACTCAGGCGATTTCATCTCATCAGAGAAATCAACAATAGAGGTGATATAAAAATATGCAAGGTAGCAGGAGAAGACAATGTTGCTGATCCTCTAACAAAGCCGCTTGTGCAGGCAAAGTATGAGCGTCATGTTAGGTCAATGGGAATTAGTAAAATTAATGATTGTACCTAGTGCAAGTGGGAGGTTGTTGGAAAATGTGCCCTAGGGGCCAATCATTGTCTTATAAATATTATTGATTTATGAGTTTATCAATTGTGTTACCATATTATTTGCATGTTTACTATGATGACCATCCTTGGATAATTCATTATCTTATCCTAAATGTCCCTGGTCGATCATCTGTGCGGGAGCAGAGATGAAATAAGACCAGTATGACTTTGAAGATGTATAGAGATATAAATAAAAGTCATAGGCACATGTAAGAGTACAAGGTGTTGGACCGACCAGCTATGAGAGAGTTGCATGGGTTACGTCATAAGCTTCTCTCATATACAAACCATGTCACTATGCCCTTTGACCTGAGATCATCATGGATTCCTACATGACAAACGCTCAGCTTTGACCTAGTCAAAAGTCACTTTTGACCGAGTGATCATAAAGACTATGTTCAGGCTTAGTGGTTTTTCATGCGGAGGAATGTGAATGGTCAAGATGGAATTTGTCCCTCACATTTGTAGAGAGATATTACTGGGCCCCTCGATGAGTGAGTCTAATAAATGTATGGCCATACTGTAATGGAAAGGTAGTTCCATTTCTATAGTCAGACTACTCAGGGATCGAGAAAGTAACAGTCAGGAATAGGAGGATGCCATTATCCATGCCTCATCCATGACTAAAATATCGTGTGACAGAAGGGACATGATATGGTTGTATAAAAGGTTACATCGTTTATCGATCCTCATATGATTTGGGTAGTCGTTATGTCGTGCTAGAGACCGCTTGCGACTTGTGGGCCAGTATAGCAAATGGCCCACTGTCAACTTCATATGGGCCTACAGGGTGGCATACAAAATAGCCCAACACGAGCTATGATGTCCAGATTCATTGAATCTAAGACGTGTCTTGATTCAATGAATGGTCCAGGGTTGATGTATATATTTATTTATATTTATATTCGTATATATATAAATTCATATATATATATTATATATAAGGGATATATAGGATTTAATTTATAAGGACAAATTAAATCTCTATCACGTTTGAATTTGAAATTCAAATTGATAGGATATCTCAAATTTGATTTATGAGAATCAATCAAATATAGTCTAATCTTATCTTTATTTAAATTAAATAAATAGGTGAATTAAATCTGTGGGACGGATTTAATATAAATATTTTTTATTTAATTAGTTTCTTATCAAATTATACAATATGTGATATTGTGTTAATTTCAGAATTAATATAGATTAATTCCAAGATCCAATTCGGTTGAGGAAAACGCTGAGCATCCTATATATCTGATTTTAGGAGCTACGTTTTTTGACACACGACACACAACACACAACACAAAAGGCCAAACGGAATATGCAAAAGGTTTGCAGATAAGAAACTGCTGAAGTAGAGACGGAGAGGACGAATTCTTGAGAAAGCCTTGGAGGGACAGGAGACGCTAGCACGTCGTTCGTGGTTGGAACGTTGTTCGTGTGGATACCAGTAGAGGAAGCTGACCTGAGGCATCGACTTCTTGCAATTATAAAGAGAGCACGAGCCACGAAGAGAAGCTGTGGACATCTTCTTAAGATCGGAAAGAGATCACCAGTCGCGGAGAGAAGCTGTGGAAGTCACTGAGGAACACCAAGGGTAATGCTTCTTTCCACTTGACTTAAACACATACTGTAGATCCTGGCAAGGAATGGGAAAAAAAATTTAAATTAATTTTCGCTACTTGTCTTCCAATTCCTTTCACTGGGTCATGGCACTTAACCATTAATTTAGCCTTAAAAAGTGATGGCCCATTAGCACTTAACTGAATTCTCTTAAGAGGCATAAAATTTTTCTTATTAGCACAACTCTTTTAAAAAATTTAGCATACTGAGGGTTCCTGTTGAAGAATTCTACTATATTTATTTCTAACTTATTTAAAAGAGTATAAGTATTTTTTGCAAATCTAGAGTCAATCTTTTTATTTGTCGCAAAGTAAACTTTTGGAAAACGGAGATCCTTTATACTTACCTCCTTACCCATAGCTATAGAGGATCCATCCTTGCTTGACTCCACCTTCTCCTTAGATTGTTTCCCTTTGTATGATGGACTTTGTGTAACACCTTACTTTCATACATCTTAGGGACCAATCAGTAGCATTTAGAGCCACTTACAAGACTTTGGAAGTCCATTAGCTAAATTTGGAATTTTTCTCCTTCACGAGTTACTGTTCATATGATAATCTAGATTTCACAAAGAACTTTGAAAAATCATAATTTATTCTAGAAAAATAAACATGAAGTGGTTCAAAAAACTATGTGAAGATAACATCTTGAACTTTAAGGAAAAAATAATTTCCATACCAAATGATAAGCCAATTAATACAGTTTATTTGCCAAAATTTACTGTTCATTTGGTCAAAAATTCTGGAAACAGATTCTGGTCCCTTACTTTGGAAAATTATTTCTCTTTGTACAGACATCAAAATAAGGCATTCTTGATGTCAAAATGAATCTTGGCATGTCAACTACATGTCTACAAAATTTCATACATTTAGTACATCATTAACTATTTTTAAGTACAGCCCAAGTGTCATAGCTGAAAACTGGTTTTGTTCCAGTGCTGAATTTTAACAACTAACTTTACATACATTCACCCCAAAACTTGACTATAACATAACCATATAAGCTAAACATATATTCATCTAACATTCTTCCTCTCTCATGCTTGAGGTTCCTGCTAATTAGAGATATAATTTGGGGTGAGATTTATGGGGAAATCTCAGTAGCAAACGGGACTAAACAATGTATGCATTAATGCTTGGTATTAGTGTTTGCTTGTGATTGTGTCAACATAATGTAATATGCATGCTTCCATGTAACATATGAAATACAATTGGCCAAAGAAATCATAGCACAAAGCTTCAACATTTACATATGAACAATATCAATCAAGCCATAACACAATCAACCATACATTCAACACATACAAGTTTAGGTAAGTTTACTACCTTGATGCTTTAGTTTTTCCTTATCCTCTTTCTTGTCACCTTTCCTTGTAGTAAGGTTGTATTCTTGAATACACAATCAAATCCTAAACATCACATATTCACTCATTCATCATGATTCAACTCCATTGGCATATAAGGACATTAAACTTAACTTAATCAATTAATCCCTATCTTTCTTAATTTGTGGTTAACTGCCTTGTCCTTTGAATTAATTTGTGTCTTGACTTTACCCTACATAATTTCATCTTCTAAATCAATTTATGAACTTAGAATCATGAAATTATAGATCCTTCATGCCCTGCTGGACAGAACCGAAAACATGGGCATAATTCTTTCAAAAATTCTCATTTTAATTCCAATGCTTCCAATACTTGTTTTTCTACTTTATCCCATACGATTTTTCATTTTAAAACCATTGGAAGCATCAAAATCATGAAATTATAATCACTGTTCACGCGTATGAACAGTAATAGAGAAGGCTTAAAACTTGTAACTTTCAATTCTAATACTTCCAAGGTTCCAAATCTATCCAATCCTACACAAAATCATCATATAAATTCAATGGAAGCATTAGATCATTGAAATTCATTCTTCTTCATCCAGAACAGACCTAGGCTGAATATCTCCATCAATGACAAAGTCAAGAGCACAACTTAATTCAACAACCAATCATCAAAACCAACTTATCTAAACCTTAATCACCTAGTTCTACCTTTATTTTCTTCTTCCTCCTTTAACTTAAAATTTGGACAACAAGCATACTCTAGGTTTAATGGAATTTCCAACCACTAAAACCTAGGTTTTACCCTTCCAAAACACATAAATAAACTAGGAAGAATCACATACCTTATGACTTGACTACCTTGATCTCTAAGTGCCTTGAATTGTCTTTATCTTGGTTGAGGTTTCAAATGACAAGAGTTTCTCCAATGTAACCAAGGGTGCACGTTTTTGTGAAGAATGGGAGGGGTATTTATAGCCAAAATTTTGGCACCTTGGCTCCATAATGTCCTCACTTTTCCTAATTATTACAATGACTTAATCTTGAATTTGATTGGTTAGCTTTTGGATTAATTAACCTTAATCATCATTAGGTTAATTCTTATATTATTTTATTATATTTTAACACATGTTATAATCTTCCTTTCCTCTTCTTCGTTCCATGTGTAAAGCTTGTGGGTCCCACAAGGACACCTCACATGCTTCTTGGACTTTCTTTAATTCTTTATCTTTTAAAAATAAATAAAATATTCTAAAAATTCTTTTGACCACATAAAAATTCCTTGGGCTTATTAGGCTTGCATAACACGTCCTATTGTACCTCTTTTAAGCCCAATTGCTACTTGGTACAAATCCCAAGGAACTCTCCTTATACCGATATTCTTAAATCACCCCTGATTTTTAGGATAAATGCTAGACACCTCTTTTAATGGTTCTAACATTTTTAGAAATTAATTCTAATATAAAATGAATTTCCTACAAAGTTTCATAATTTTCTGGGACCTAGAAGGCTTGAGTAAAATTCCTCACATTTCCTTTAACCCTTTATCGATATCTGATTTCACTGTAAATTTCATAATTAATTCTACAGGACTCCTTTTTGAATTCTGTCTATTTCATAAATTCTTATTACCATCCCAATCTTTCCATAACCTCTTTCCTCTATCAATCTTATACATATAGAAAAAATTTAGGATGTTACAGTTTGCATTATCAATTCCTCTTGCATCTCTTGTACTTGTGAGTTCTCCTCTTGGGTTGCTTTCTTAGTCATAAGCTAATGTTCTTTAACACTCTCTGATTTCCCAATCTTTTATGTGATAATGATGTGTTTTCAATTTTAAGATCTTCCATATCCTCCTTTAGTGCCTCATCTTCCTTAAAATGAACTTTTCTCCCACTTTTGAGTTATATAGCATTCAAACCTTCATATTAATAACAGTATTTGAAGGTATATTGCCATTGCTCTTTGTTTGGATATAACTCACTGTATTATAAACTTGAGTTAAATGACTTGTAATATTAGTATTCTTAAAACTTAACTCCTTAACTTTCCTGTGTACATCTACATTATCCTTCTACATACTTTGAAGAATTAAAGCTATGGAAGTGAATTGACAATCATTCTCTTTGAGCTTGTTATCTATATTGATCATTCTACTATCCATGTTGTTTAATATGAAGGTTCTAAATGCTATATCACTTAAAAGTGGGAGAAAAGTTCATTTTAATAAAAAAGTAATGCAAGGTCTATGATTCCTACTCAACCTAATGCTTTAGTAGCATCAAGACCATATGAGAAATACTATCAAATATTCATGTAATAACTCTCCATCCTATTGGTAAATATTTGTAATCTCCTTCTTCATCTAGTTGTCTTAGAGGGTAGGAAAAATTGTTGTAAAAAATTGACTTTAATTGATCCCATGTAAGAGTTGAGAAATAATTTGGTAGATTGTATAATCACTCCTTAGCTTTCCCTTCTATAGTAAAATGGAAACACCTACTTAATACATCATCCAATGTAGTCATTGGAGGCTTAATCGAATAGCAAATCATATGCATGATTTGTAAGTGTCGATGTGGATATTCTCCTGTAAAACCATGAAATTTTGGTAAAGCTGCAATCAAAGATCCTTTAATTTCAAAATTAGTCTCTTCAGTGTAAAACCCATAAGGATCATAATTCATATGAGAATGAGTTATTTCCCTTATACTCTTATTATCTTCTACATTATTTGGTATTTTATTCTCTCCCTTTCTATTATACCTATTATGCCTATTACGATTAATTTCATCTATATTAGAAGTTTCTAATGGAATCTCTAAATTAAGTCCAATTCATATCTAGGGACACCAGAGGATGAATTATATTCTATTGATCTTACTTCTTCTTTAGGTACAACTACACTAGTTCTTTCTTCTCTAAATTCTCTTCTTAGTTTCCTAAGTTACCTTTCAATTTTAGGATCAAAAGTCACTAATAGTTAAGTTCTTCTATCCATACAGGACATAAACAATCAAGAACAACTAAGAAAGAAATCAAAATTAGACATAGAAGTTTCAAAGAAGAAATTTTTTGATTTGGACACGACAAAAGGATTCTCAAGTCGCAACTCTTGATCACAACAAACAAAATTCTTGAAAATATGCTCAGGTCACGACAAGTGATTCCAAAAGTCATGACTAAATATCACTAAGAGAAATCAAGTACCTTAGTAAAGCAACTAAGTTGCAACATAAATTCATAGAGAATACTTTCACAAAAACTTAGAAAAAAATGCATAATGCTATGCAATAATGCAAATACCAAAGTGAAAGAAGATAATATTTTGTTTTCTATTTCTAAAAATTTGTATACTATGCAATGGCAACCACAAAAACTAAAGTTCAAGCAAAAAGAAATGACTCAGGTAGACAGTAGAATTGACAACCAATTACTATGGAACCAATTACTTGGGTCCCTGGCAATGGCACAATTGATAGTATCATATTGCCGTTGTCCAATCCATCAAAATAATGATTGTACCCGATAATGCAGTATAAGGAACAATCCTATCATTCTTTTCAAGGAGACTTTTTATTAGAATCCTAGCAAATTTGTTAACAAAGCCATTAAAAATGAGGAAAAGCATGGGTTTTGGGTTTAATCGAACATTTATGCAATAAAATAAGGGTGCAGTAAAGTAAATATTTTTGTATTTTTGATTAAGAGGAAAATGAATTGGATTGTTAAAGAAATATGTTAAGAAAGACTCTTCATGATGAAAACATATCTATCCTTGCTCTTAATTTTATATGGTAGTTTTGAAATCACTTAATCTTAAGTAAAACCATAATCATTAAGTCCAGTGCATTAATGGTTTTTTAACTCCTTTGATCAAAGCAAGTTTTAAAAATTCTTAATGCATTGTTGAAAACTACTTAGTGTGTAATTAAATCAGATGATGAAAAAGTCACAATAAAACTTTCACAGAGAGCACAACTTTCAAACTAGTGGCGATAAAATGTTCTAAAGGTCATGATTGAATATCATAGAGAACAATCAAGTACCCTAGTAAATTAAATAGGTCATGACACAAATAAGTTTTGGTCGTGACAGAAATTCATAGATAATACGTTCACATAAACTTAGAAAAATATATAGAATGCTATGAAATAATGCAAATGCCAAAGTGAAAGAAGCTAATATATTTATTTCTATTTATGAAAGTTTATAAGCTATGCAATGAAAGCAACAAAAACTAAAGTTTAAACAAAAAGAAATGGCTCAGGTAGATAATAGAATTAACAACCAATTACTAAGGAACCAATTACTTGGCTCCCCAGCAAGGGAGCCATTGATCATCATTTGGACCATCAAAATAATGACTACACCCTATAATGCAGTATAAGGCATAACACTATCGTTCTTTTCAATGAGCCTTTTTATTGGAATCCTAGCAAATTGGTAAACGAAGCCATTGAAAACCTAAGAAAAGGCATGGGTTTTCGCTTTGATCGAACATTTATGAAATAAAATAAGGGTGCAGTAAAGTAAATATTTTTGTATTGTTGATTAAGAGGAAAATGAGTTGGATTTTGAAAGAAATATGTTAAGAAAGATTCCTGATAATGAAAACATATCTATCATTGCTCTTAATTTGATATGGTAGTTTTGAATCACTAAGTCTTAAGTAAAATATCAATCAATTGATCAGTGCAATAATGGTTCTTGAACTCCTTTGATTAAAGCTAGTTTTAAAATTTGTTAATGAAAAGTTGAAAACCACTTAGTGTGTAAATCATATGATAATAAAGGTTGTGACAAATCTTTTAGAGAGCAAAACTTTCAAGCTAGTCATGACAAAATGTTCTAAAGGTCACGACTAAATATCATATAGAGCAATCAATTACCTCAGTAAAGTAACTAGGTTACGACACAAATTCACAGAGAATACTTTCACAAAAACTTATAAAAAATGCAGAATGCTATGCGATAATGCAAATGCAAAGTAAAAGAATATAATATATTTGTTTTTATTTTTGAAAAATTTATGCTATACAATGGAAACAACAAAAAGTAAAGTTAAAACAAAGAGAAATGAATCATGAAGACAATGAAATCTATAACAAATTATGAAGGAACCAATTACTTAGTTTCCTGTAACGGTGCCATTGATAGAATCGGATTGTCGCTATCTGGTCCATCAAAATAATGATTGCACCCAATAATCCATAATAAGGCATAACTCTATCATTGTTCTCAAGGAGCCTTTTTATTGTAATCCTAACAAATTGGTGAATGAATCCATTGAAAACCTGAGGAAAAGCATGGTTTTGGGTTTGATCAAACATTTATACAATAAAATAAGGGTACAGTAAAGTAAATATTTTTGTATTTTTGTTTAAGAGAAAAATGAGTTGGATTGTTAAAGAAATATGTTAAGAAAGGCCCATGATAATGAAACCATATCTATCCTTGCTCTTAATTTGATATGGTAGTTTTGAAATCACTAAGCCTTAAGTAAAGCCTCAATCGATCGATTGAGTCTAGTGCATTAATGGTTCTTGAACTCCTTTGATCAAAGCTAGTTTTAAAACTTCTTAATGCATTGTTAAAACCAGTTAGTGTGTAATTAATGCATTGTTGAAAACCACTTAGTGTGTAATGAATGCATTGTTGAAAACCACTTAGTGTGTAATTAAATTCGATGATGATAATACCCTCAAATGGTATTCAATTAGTAGCCATAGACTTCAAGCAATTGAATTAAACATCAACAATTGTTGATAATAGTCCAACTATTCAGAAATCAAACTGAAATATTTATATTAAAATCAACAATCACATCATCCAATGTCAATTACAAATATCTAATATGAGAATAATCAATCGACATTCAATATATATTCATACAATAAAATCCCTAAATTTATAAATGTCAAAACATGAATTAGGTGCAGATTCAGATATAAAACTCTCTAGTGTTGTCCATGAGCTAAAGATATACGGTTTATGACCAATATACTAAAGATCTAGCCTCTTATAGCTCCTATTATGCTACAATCGCTATCCATAACTGATACCGTGAGATATACAAAAAAAGGTGATGGGAAGGTAATGAGAAAGATGGTAGAAGTAGAATAATAGGTGTAATATTAAAATTCGTGGAAAGATGAAGAAAAATGGAAGGTGTGAGTAGAGTTTGTAGAGAGAATATTGAGAGAGAAAGAGCAGTTGCCTCCTAGCCAAATCTAGCAAAAACCTAACCTCCCTCGCCTGGCTGCTCCCATTTTGCCTTAATTTCAGAGTAATCTAAATGAAAATGCATAGCTCCACTGATGAACCATTTTAGTCATGACTAGATCCTATTTTTGGTTACAACCTAATAACACAGATTTGGGGGCTATATATAGAGAATTTCGTGGGTGAATCTAGGGCTTAGATCTATTCTTGCACTATTTGAATCAAGCGCCAAGATTGCTTCTTAATCTTGATTTGCCTATCAAGTTTTAATATGACATCATCCATCACATCATTTAAGTCCTTGTTTGGTACAATTTAGGGTAAAAGTATGATTGGAAAAATTTTAGTCCAATCCGATATCGACCCGATTAAATTTCACAAAAACCAGATTGTTTAATAACAATTTTTTTTTTGAGATTCTATAATAAGTTTTCTAAACTTAAATCTAGTATCCAAAGTTTTTCTACCATTGACATTATTAGATTGGGTATATATCTGCTTACTAGTAAAATCCAGTATCGACTAGTCAACTTTTATAAAAACAAGACTGTTTAATAACTCTAATTTTTTTGAGATTCTATAATATGTTTTCTAAACTTAAATCTAGTATCTGGATTTCCTACCATTGACATTGTTAGACTGAGTATTTATCTGCTTACCATCTATTGAAAAATGACTAAAATGCCCTTGTTTATTATTTTATACTATATTAACTCTAAGGGCATAATTGGCATTTCACACCTCTTTACCCTTCATTAGGGTATATTCTGACTTTGATTAATCATTTCTATATCTCCCTTGACATTTTGACCATTTCCAAATGACCAAAATGCCATCATCCATTCATCTTTTGTTCAATATGGTAATAGGGTATTTTCATAATTTTACACTTTTTAGGGTCTTTCTAGACCTTGGCCCACATAACTCTTAGAGTATATTACTAGGCATATGGGATGACAACTTGGGCCTTTAAATGGGACCAATACCTCTATCATATAATTCTTAGGAAAACCTATCCAAAAGTATTTATCAAGTGTATTATTTTACTTTAAAGTCTATTATAAATTCTATAGAAATCCTTTTTAAATTTTATCAGTTTCATAAATTCTTATATTAATTATGAGATTTTCTTAAAAAAATTTATATGATTAGAAAGTCAGGAGGTCCTATAATAATCTATAGACTTTAAAAATTAACATCAATTATTTGGAGCTCAAATCAAAATTATGAAAGATATGTATGGCCCTATTACCATTCTCTATTTACTAGTAAAATTTGAGACCAAAACATTTTCAATTAGTTTTAAGCCTTTTCATCTCAACTTTCTCTAATTACGTTTTGCCCCTTGAATTTGACAAATTCTTAGTCCCTAAATTTGTCAAATTCATTTTAGTCCCTTCAAAATTTGAAATGTCATTTTAGTCCCTTTCAACCAAATTTGAAATTCCAATTTGGTCCATGAATTATCAAAATTCTATTTAGGTCCCTTGAATTCTTTATATTAAACTTTCATAAAATGACATTCACGTCCCTAAGCATATAACTTTATACTTTTCATGTCTTTCTTCAGCTTAAAACTCATTTAACCCTTATCATTTCTTCTGCTCATCATCATAGTCTTTTCCTAAACTCTTTCCTTATCAGTCTTATATAGAAAGAGAAAAATTATTTGTCTACATATAAGAAAAATCAAGATGTGATATTTTATGTGATGGTTGCTTACTTTGATTATGTGAAGCACGTATAATTGAGTGATGCTCTGTTTCTTTATATACTATGACTATATGTTATAATTATGGAAACATGGAAGCATGTAAAGATACCATTATGCAAGCATGACCATTAAGAGCACCCATATTAACATCAAGCATTGATTTGTATATACTATTTAGTTTCATTTACTACTGAGATTTTTCCAGAAATCTCACCCCTTTCTATTATACAAAAAGTATAGTAGACCCTTTTATGGAAGCAATGAAGTTGAATGAAGTTATTGTAAGGAATAAATGGCTTATTGTATACGTGACTTTTATGGAAGCATGTAATATGTAATAAAGTATAATGAAATGTTATGGTGATATTTTGTGAAAACTTATGAAAAATAGTTAACCTCTAAATAAATATACGATAATTTATATGATATTAGTAGATATTTTAAGCTTTATTTTGATATATAGTATGCCTTGTTTGGACATACTGCGTGAAGAAATAAGTTTCCAAAGTAAATGGACCCAATCTAGAAAATTGGGAAACTGACCAAATAAATAGTGATTTTCCATGCTTAAACTATATAAATTGCATAATGTTTGGTAAGATTCATATTTTTCTATTACAAATGATTAAGTTAGCATTGCGTAGCAACTTGAACCACTTCATTTCAATTTTTTTATAATTAGTTATAATTTTTTGAAGTTAGGTATTTCATCTAGAACTTACCAAATAAATAGTAATCCAGAGTGTTTAGTCGTTATGAACTGTAGCTATGGTCACGACAAATAAACATAGAGACATTTAGTCATGAAGAACTGAAGCTCTAGTCATAATGAATGAATACATAAAGGATAATATAATTCAAATAGCTTCTAGACGATGCAATCTGATTTCAAAGACCTTATAATTAGTTCCATATATTGTTTGGTCCCTAAGGCTTATGGAAATGAGGTGTTACACATACTATTTCATCCAATGTTTGAGATTCCCCTGTATCCACATGATGTAGTACATTGACTTCCTGAATAAGATCTCAATAAACAGTAAGTGCCTTATTATCATTCTTCTTTATATGTCAAGCCCTAAACTTAAACTCTTCTAATAAGTCACCATACTCATTAAATTCAATCTTGACCCTAGGTGACCGAGTACTTGGACAGACATATCTTGATTTAGAATCCTCAGGTTAACAATGTTACCGTTATTGACTATATCCATAACCTACTCATTAACCTGATTAGATCCTACTAAAGATATATAGTGTTTTTGATCATCGAACCACCAATATATCTCAGGATCTTCATCTATCTAATACATCAAGTTTTGGATTATCAATAGGTAGTATATTACTTCTAGACCATTGGTTCACAGTTGACTTTGAATGCTCTCTATGAAAAGGCTCCAAGAGTATTTTCCCTATAAAACTCAATGCACATGTCAATTTATCCATAATTGACAGGTAAATCCAATAATCTTAAACAGAGTAGAGCATTCTTATCCTATGTCAGAACCTCCGCTTTAATATCAAAAGTAGCACACCTTAGCTCTAGACTATATTAGTATTCATTTTATGTCTATTGGAAACATTTTGAAAGGGCTAAGATTCAAGAAATAAATTCTATAATTTGTTGTTTCTCGGGTATTGTTCATTTGGTATTTCCATAATTTATGTCCAAATTTTAAAATTCATAATTAGTTCTAGAAAAATTGAAATTGAGTGGTTCTAAGTTTTATTAAAATCTCTTTAACAACTCTTTAAAGCAAAATATTTCAAGAAACCATTCATTGTAGAACAGTGCCAGATTGGCACATAATTTTTACTGTTCATTTGGTCAAAAACTATGCTCCATATTTCTATCCCCTAACTTTTAAAAATCACTTTCATTAATACATAGATCCAATTTAAGTGTTCTACCTATGGATTTAAATCTTTTTATATGTACTTTAAGTATGCAAAATTTTAAAGTCAGACTTGAACATTTACTTAACCAAAATATAGTTAAAAGATTACTTCCTCATATATGGTCATACATAATTTCATAACTAATTACATACAACAATAAGCTCCAAAACATCATAACATTAGTACACTAGTCTTCCACCCATATACCCTTACCTCTTGATGGCTCAACCCTTATGTGATTAAACAATTTGAAGAGTGAGATTTCAAATAAATCCCAATAGCCAGTTACATCAACAATAATATCACCATGCATGATTATTAAAGAACTAAGCATAATGCCACAATTACGAAACTACTTTTATCTCATGCCAACTCAAACATGCATCTAGTAAAGATATCACAATTCAAATAGTAGAATTATTTCAACATATCAACATCTTTAGTTTAAACAACAATCATTGCAATAACACATAACAATCAAGACAAGTAAATATTAAGTTTGAATAATCTTACTGCCTTGATCAATCAAATCTTAGCTCTTGTTCTTGACTTTATTTCCTTCTTATAAAAATTTCAAACCCTATTCCAATATGACAAAGGGACACAACCATCAATATATGATCAACTAGCTATGGTTTAAACAAAAACCCTTTAATCCCTTAGTCCTTTTAACTTAATTTTCAGGCTTTTCTTTCTACCAACTTAAAAATTATTATCTTAAGTCATACCTATATAATTTTTCATTTAGAATCCAAATATGGGCTTGGATTTATGAAAATCAAATTCTCCCTTAAGATTTGATTATTGGCCTAGAGGTACCTTAAATAAGACCTAAACTTCTAATTTTGATTCAAATGCTTCTAAAGCTTATTTCTTAGGTTTATCCTACACCATTTTTCATTTTAAACACATTGGAAGTATCAAAATAAAAAGATCATTTCCTAGGGAAGAAATCTTCAAAGTGGACAAGAGGCCTTAATAATTTCCATTCTAAGGAAATAAAACAATCTCCATGCAATACCACTTAGATTAACCTCTAATTAAAGTCTTCAACCTAAGTTTAATGTCACATCCATGATTTTATGGACATAAAAGTAGTATTAACATAGTTGGCATAACTTGTGAAGTTAAGCAAAGTTAGGGTACAACTACAATTTTTAGAAAGTTTTAGGCTAATAAGGGTAATTATGGAAAAATGCATGAAAATTCTAGAAAAATCCTAGAAAATGAAAAATGATATATTAAGTTTCATTTGTGGTGAAAAATGATTAAAATACTTCTAGACTATTTTTTAAGGAATATTTAGATATATTTGGCTAATTATCGTCTATTTAGATAGATTTAATTATTTAGCAATTTGGAGGCCTCAAAAAATTGGAGAAAATAGGGATAATATCCTTTGGGAATTATAGGACATTTTACAAGTGGTTTTATTCCCAAAATGCTTGTTAAAGTTTAGAGGAATTTAAAGGCTAATTAAGGATTTTATTTGGAAAATTTCAAATAAATACCTAAAAAGGGTAAATAAATTCCAAGAAAATTTGTAGAGTTTTCCTGTAATTAATATAAGGCAATGTAGTACACAGGAGTCTTTTATTAACTCATAAACTCAAAAAATGAATTCTCAAGTAAAGTTTGGTTAATAAGAATTGAGTTGGTTTTTCTATTTTATCATCAATAAAATTATAATGGTAATAAAGGAACGACCTTTTTGAAAGAGAAATATGCTAGGAATATATTATAGAACTAATAAAAATTAAATAAAGTACCCAAGACATAGGAATTGTTAAATAGGAATTTATTCTAATATAAAGTGCACTGATATAACATAAAATTACATTAGTTTTCCACTTGACCAATATTTCACCACTGGCTAAGCCATCAATGATGAGAATTTTGACTCGAATTATAATTATATTTATAATTATTTTAAGTGGGAAAATTAGTGCAAGAAGCCATAGGAGTTTGACAAGTAAGCATTATAATTAGTATGAATTGGAGGGTAAACAATTAGCTCATGGTATATAAATAGCACTCCTCCTCCACACATTATAGTAATTTTGGCACATGAAGTAAAACTCTTGCCAATTGGGTTCTTAACTTTCCAAGAGGAGTAAGAGCTAGCCACTTTGATCTTTAAGTTTGGATTAAAGGTTAGCTTATGTGTATAACCTCCTAATTGATGTTTTAGCTAGTTAAATTGTGGTTTAGGTGGTTGGAAAATAAAGATTTCCTTATGGATGCATGCAGGATAAAAAGTATAAGGGCTAGGCAGATATGACTTTGATGTTAAACCTATGTTGAAGATATTGATTAGTGGTTGATTTAAGTGCATTGCATGAAGATTGTTTGATTTCCTTGGGTTAGAAATTAATGAGGCCTCTCGGCCACTTTGAGACATCTATCCTATGAATTTGAATTTGTTTGATTTTGATGCTTCTAATGTGTTTAAAATAAAAAATGATTTAGGGTAAACCTAAGAAACAAACTTTGGAAGCATTTGAATCAAAATTCAAAATTTAGGTTTTCCTTGGGTACCTCTTTACCAATAATCAAATCTCAAGAGAGGATTTGATTTTAATAAATCCAAGCCCATATTTGTATTATACTTAGATAATTATGTAGGAATATCCTAAGAGAATAATTTTGAAGTTTACAGAAACAAAATCCTAAAAATCAAGTTAAAGGATTAAGGTGTTTCAAGGGTTTTTGTTTAAACCTTAGCTATTATAAGGCAATGAATTTAAATAGTGTTTTGATTAAGTAGATGTTAGAATCTGACTTTGAAATTTTGTATTCTTAAAGTAAACACAACAAGCTTTAAATCTATAGGTATAACATCTAAATTGGATTTGTGTACAATTTATGGCAATTTTTCAAAATTCGGGTTAGAATTCTAGAACACAGATTTTGGCCAAATGAACTATAGAAATTGTGTAATGTCCTAAATTTTGAAGGCTATAAGAGTAGTATTAACATATTTGGTAGAATATATGAAGTTAGACTAAAGTTGGGACAAAATTGTAATTTTCATAATGTTTCGGGCTAATAAGGGTAATTTTAGAAAAATGTATTGAAATTCTAAAAATTCCTAAAAATTGGAAAATGATATATTAAGGCCCATTTGGATATTTGGCTAATTGTAAACTATTTAGCCAAATTTAATTATTTGATCTAGGTGGAGACTTCAGTAAATTAAGAAAAGATAGGGATAATATATTTTGAGAATTATAGGACATTGTACAAGTAATTTTATTTTGAAAATAACCATAGTTAAATTTTAGAGGAATTTAAAGTCAAGTTAATCTAATTAGGAATTTCATTTGGAAAAATTTCAAATAAATACCTATAAGGGTAAATAAATTCCAAGAAAATTTATGGGTTTTCTTTGGAATTAATATGAGATAATGTAGTAGATAGAGTCTTTTATTAATTAGAAACTCCATAAATTAATTCCTAAATAAGGTGGATAATGGCAACTAAATTAGTTTCTTTCTACTTTACTATCCATAAATTATGATGGAAATAAAAGAGAGACCCATTTGGATGAGAAAATGTTATGAATGTATCATGGGACTCATAAAAATTAATTATAGTGCCCAAGACACTGGAATAGTGAAATAGAAATTTATTTTGGTATAACGTGCACTGATATAAGTTAGTATTCTTCTTCACCAAAAAAGGTGCCACTTGTCACATTCTAATTTTCTCATGTCTTAGGGACCAAACGGTAGCATCTGGACCCTCTTTTCAGTTATTGAAGTTAAATTACATAATCTGGAATTTTATCTACTAAGTATTGTTGACTGTGTAAATTCTAAATAAATAACCTAACTTCAAAAAATCATAATTTAATCTAAAAAAATTGAAATAAAGTGGTTCAAATTGCTACACAAAGCTAACTTAATGCTCTTTCAGGGAAAAATAACTCGTTGATCACTCCTAGACCAAGTCAATGTTAGTCAACGCTCCAATTTTACTGTTCATATAGCATTCTTCCCTGATTCCAGCATTTTGGTCCCAACTTTAAAAAATTATATCTCCATGTGTAGACATCCAAATAAAACATTCTATATATCAAATCGAAGATTGGTATATCTACTATTTACTTATAAAATATCATATATTTATTTAATCGTTTATTATTTCTAATTACAGTTCAAAGGTCACACAGCCTCACCACGAGCTACTGTTCATAGTGGTAAATTTTAGCACCCAACTTTACATACATATGCATAACATACATTAATCACATATCAATCATGCTAAATAATTATTAACTTGTCTTCATGTATCTTCATCTCCTCCATCTTGAGAAGACCTACTATGATTGGATTGATATGGAAGGGGTGAGATTTATGGGGAAATCTTAGTAGTAAACGGAAACCATACAATGTATGCAGCTATATGCTTGATGTTACTATGTGTGCACTTAATGATTATGCTTGCATAATGATAACTTATATGCTTTCATGTCCCTTAATTATAACATATGGCCATAGTATAAAAAAGAAACAGAGCATTACTTAATCATATATGCTTCATATCATCAAAGTAAGTAAATATCACATAAAGCATCCAAGCAAACTAAGCATACAAGTAGGTAAGTTCACTACGTGTCGAGTAGCTTTTCCTTAGTCCTTAGCTTTAGCTCTAAAGTTCCTTCTTTACATAGTTTAGATAATATCCATAGCATAATAATATCCTTATTATTCTATCCAGTATAGCTCTAATTAACTCAAGCTTAACTTGAGGTAATACCTTTAATCTGACAATCCCCTAACTTTCTTTATATCCAAGGCTAACCTTATAAAGAGAGATATTCTCTATACTAACTATTAAATTCATGAGAACAATCCTCTATTTTATTAGAGTAGGGACTAGAATAAATTACTTACCTTATTCCTAAGTTTGTGAAGTCCCTAAACTCCTTGGATTGCTCTTTGCTCCGTCATAACTCCTCCTTTTTCCTCCCTTGCTTTCTCTTCCTTTCTTACTCTCTTTCTCTTTTTGTCTCTTCTTTCTCTTCCTTTCTTGTTCTTGGCCATGTTGTGCAATGGCAAGGGAGAAGGGTCTATTTATAAGTGAATGGAGGTGGAATGGACAGCTTATATTGAATCGCAATGAATGACTTAGATCGCTTATCTTTCTCAAGAAGCTTCACCTGCATCATCAAGGTGACATCATCATCCTTAAGGACTTATCTAAATGCGATAATCAAGTGACAACTCACATGCTTAGGTGGCACAATGGTAGGGCCCTTGGGACACCTCACCAGCTGACTCAGCGTTGCTAGAGAATTCCATAGTTTTTCCCTGGAATGAATGGCTGAGATCGTGCCACGTGTCCTTAGCTTTTCTTCTTTCCCTAGACTCATGCCATATGGCACCTTGTGGGTCCCATTAGGACACCTTTCATGCCACCTCATGGTTCTAGATGAGTCTATAGCTCTATCTGATCACTCTCCCCAGTTATATCTTTAACCGGGTAACATGCTTTATTGAAAATCACTAAACTATTATTTTAATGCCACTTGGATCCACATAACTCTTGGGCCACATTTTTAGACATCTTGGAATGACATCTTGGGTCTTTAACCAAGCTCAAACACTCTGGTGGCCCATTTCCTAAGAAATATTCCTTAGCAAATTACCAAAATGCCCTTAGTTCGTCTTTAATAATTCTAGGGGTATTATTGTCTTTTCAAACCTTTCCATAGTATTTCCCAATCCTGGTCAACTATCCAGATAACCTTTCTTTACTATCTAACCTTAATCAAATGACCAAAATATCATTCACTCATTCTTTAATTATTTTATAACATAGGGTATTTTCATCATTTTGTATATTTTATGGATATTTATGGACACTTGCCCTTTTATCAAATGAACTGATATCATGGGCTTAGGCCTAACTTAGCATCATCATGGGCCTCTTTGAGACATCATTTGAGCTCATTCAGTCATAACTTACTGCTTAAGTTTCATAATCAGATCTCGGACTTTCACAAACTCCCGTCAAAATTCACTAAAACGTGAATAACTTTTCCTGTAAAACTCCTTTTGGGGTTCTGTCAGTTTTCCAACCTCTGACTTTTTAGGATACAACTTCCTATAACTTGTTCACTTATATCTAAGGTCCTAAAGATCTAATAAAAATTTTAGATAACTTTCAGATTATCAGATAAATATCGGCTATCTAGAACTCTAATAAAATTTCTATATTATGGTAGATTAACCAGCATAACTTTCTCTATTTACTGATGAATTTTGGGATTAAAATGCTTATGGGAAGTTCTAAGCCTTTTATGGCTCATCTTTCTATAATTAAAATTTTGCCCTTGGAAACTTTTGGAAATTAGACTTTGGTCCTCAACTTTTCATAATTACACTTAATGGCCCATAACTTGTATCTACTTTCATTTTTGGCCTTGGGACTTTTAGACTTTTTAGTTTAGTCCCTTTATTTCTTTAAAATGATGATTATACCCCTAAGGACTTTCACTATTTACAATTTAATCCCTAATCTTTCACTTACTTGCACTTTAGTCCCTGAACATCATATGTATACTTCTGGGACTTCTGCTAAATAGGGCCTGGTAGCCTACTTATTTCAGGCAACATACTGGGCTTCTACGTCTAAAAATTGGATATGACACCACTTGCCTAGCTATGAATGGTTAGGCTTTTGACTTGTAAAATAATTTAATTTTAAATTATTTTTGGTGGGAAAATACTTGCAAGAAGCCATGGAAGTTTGACATATAAGCTTGGTAATTTGGGTGAACTTGGAGGCTAGACAATTTTCTCATGGTCTATAAATAGCACCCCTCCCCTCTAACTATTACATATTTTAGACAAGTAGTGAAACTCTTGCAAATTGAATTCTCAACCTTTCAATACATGGAGAAGCTAGCCAATTTGGTCAATTATCTTGGATTAAGGTTAGTTTATTTCTCTCACCTCTTAATAAATGTTTTAGCTAGTGAAATAATGGTATAGGTGTTGGAAAATAAATAATTTCCTATGGATACATGCTAGTCAAAATGTGTGATACCTAGGGAGATATGATTTTGATGTTAAATATAGGTTAAAGATATTGATTGATGGTTGGTTTAAGTAGAATTGATAAAGATTGTTTAAATTCCTTTGATTGGAAATTATATAGGCCTTTCAGTTGCTATGGGAAATATGTTCTAGAAATTTAATTTGTTGATTTTGATGCTCTTAATTAGTTTAAAATGAAAATAGTGTAGGATAAACCTAAGAAACAAGCTTTGAAGTATTAGAATCAAAATTAAAAGTTTAGGTTTTATGTTGAGCACCCCTCGGCCAATGGCAAATCATAAGGGGGAGTATACTTTCATGAATCCAAGCTCATATTTGATTTTACATGAAAAATTATTTAGGAATGACCTAAGAGAATAGTTGTTAAGTTGGTAGAAACAAAACCCTAAAAATCAAGTTCAAGATTAAGGATTTAAGGGGTTTTTGTTTAACCCATAGTTAAGAGAATATATATTAATGGTTATGCTCCCTTTTGTAATATTGGAATATGGTTTGGAATTTGTGGGAGAAAGGACTAAACTCAACAACAAGAACTAAGGATTTATTGGATCAAGATAGTAAGTTTACTCAACCTTAATGTTAACATGTCTTTCCCATCCCCTTTCCCCTTTCCTTCAGAGACAATACTTGCATTGTGATTTCTTTACTTAATGTATAAGTGAGTTGGCATAAGATAGAAGTAGTTCCCTAATTGTGGCATGATATATTTTTTATAATAATCTTGCTTGTTAATATTTTTGTTGATGTAACTTGCTATTGGGAGTTATTTTTGAAATCTCACTCTTCCAACTGAACAATTATTTAGGAGTTGAACCAGAAAGGGGCAAGAGCTCAATGATGAAGAATTAGTGTATTATGTCATTGTTATTTTCAATAATGTTTTGATGATGTTAAGAGAAAATCAATGATTTATGTGCTTGAATGATGTCAAAAGTGATTTAAAATAATTCAAAGTGTTTTTATACTTAAAAAAGTTCAAAAGAAAAACTAAAGGAGTTAATTGATTAGTCAATCGATTAATGAGTATCAATTAATCGATTAGTTGTTCAATTAATGCAAGGACAATATTTTGTGAGCATCAATTAATCAATTAGTTAGTCAATTAATGAGTGCCATTAATTGATTAAGTGTTTGATTAATGCCATAAGATAGCTCTCTGGAATTGAACAGATAAGTTGATTAATTTTAATTAATGGATTGTCTATTTGATTAATATGTCAAGGACAATTTTTATTTTTAACAAATATAACTCCATTAATCAATTAAATATTCGATTAATCAGTGAATAATCACTTTGTAAAAATAAAATATGAATCCATTAATCGATTAGTTTATATTAATGGATTAATTATTCGATTGATTTGTGTTGAAAACTCATGTTTTAATTCTTCCAGAGACATTAATCGATTAGGTATTCAATTAACTTATATTAATCGATTAACTTCACTAATTTCAAATATCTTTCTCTATTTATGTTGAAATTGATTGAATCTCTCTTTGAGCTATATACAAATGCTTCAAATCTCAAGTATGCATATGTTTCTCATCATTCTTCATTATATATCCTTTTAGAAACTTATCTTATCAAATTACATTATATATGGTTGAACAATTATTAACAATATGATACTCTATTAATTGAAACATTGATCGAATTAATGATAATTAATCGATTAATATAGTATACTTTTTTATAGCCATCTGAACTTCTTTATAACCTTAATCTTTAATGACTTGATAATTAATGGTTTATACACTTACTTAATGCTTTAATTACTGACATGCTTTAATTACTAACAAATCTTTTGAGGTTGAGTGTGTTTATAAAAGGCTAAGAGTTTGAAATGATGAAGTATATGACACCGTAAACTTGATACTTACAGTAAAGCATTAAATACTCACCTACCCGCCAACGACCAATATCGCCTTCACTCCAACAATTATAAATCTGAGTATAAGGGCTACAAACTGAAGAAAATGCCATTTAAAGACTCAACATTAATGAAGAAAATAACTAACGAATAATCAACTTCTGAGTTTATTACATTGTCTATTTCTTCATTACGTAACCTAATATTTATTAAGCTTCCATGTTTATCATCATACATACACTTTGAGAAAGAAAAATTGTGAAAGATATTTTTATTCATTCTATTTACTTAAGAGATTGGCTCTCTTAAGTTTGGAATATTACTTTACAGGAAGTAAGGGGGAGTGATTGAGTGAATCTATTGCTGTACTGAGGCACTAAGAGCCTATTCAAATTTTGGGGAATAGTTGAAAATCTCATAAGGCCTATAGGGACTGGATGTAGGATAACAGGATTGGTTTGGATAAGGATAAATTGACTTGCGTTAATTTTTCTATCCCTTGGTGAAATCTTTATTATCCATGTTCTTTTCATTCATTTATATTTCTATTGTCATTAAGTTTTCAATTTTCATTAACATTTTCAAAACACCCAATGCACCCCTCTTGGGTATATCTCCCTAGACTAATATTTGGTACTAGAGCAGGTTTCTTGGAAAAGATCCAACAATTTTAAGAGAGTTCCAATATTTATGATAGGATTCAAGAACAGTGTGTTACCAGAGGCAACTTCCACCACAAAGCCTTCATGCTTCAATAGAGAGAACTTCACATTCTGTAAAATGAGAATTAAGACTTTCATCAGGGCTTCTGAGTATGGTCTCTGGGATGTCATACAAGATGGGAACTATGTTCCAACAAAAGTTGTTAATAGAGCAAATATTCTAAAGGAACAAAGGAAAGATAATGACGATGACAAAAATATGATACTTCTCAGCAACAAGGAAATAAATATTGTAATATATACCTTGAGTCAAGAAGGTATTTCTGGGCGTCTAGTCTAGAAATAGTTAAACAAATGTGGGAAGCTCTGGAAGTAGCTCATGAAGGAATCTCTAGTGTTCAAGAAAATAGAGTCAACACGCTCAAACCAGAGTTTGAGCTTCTCATAATGGCTAATGAAGAAAGCATATGAGACATGGAAGTAAGATTTCAACATCTCAATAACCATATCATAGCTCTTGGGCAATCATATAGCTCAAGATATTAGGTACATAAGATTCTCGATGGTCTTACGAAAGAATGGGAGTCAAAGAAATATGTTAAAGAAGAAAGCATAAAAGGAATTGCTGGCAAAGCTCAATAAAGTGATATTGATAATATAGAGCTAGAAGTGATGAAATATTTCTCATAATTCAAGAAATTCAACAGAAATTGAGCGAACAAAAATTTTCAATCAGAGAAAGGTGTTTCTTCTTCAAAGGAGCAGAAAGACCAGATTATCTGCTTTAAATGCAAAAAATTGGGACACCTCAAAGCCAAATGTCCTCAAATATCCAAGAAAGACAAAGAGAAGAAGAGATAAAAGTTTCAAAATAGGAGAGCATTTGTATCATCAATTTGGGGAGAAAGCTCTTCAGAAAGTGAAGAGAGTAACAATGATAAAAAAAGCAAATATTTTCATAGTCACCCAAGCAGAAAATAACTCAGATATATAGGAGGTAATAAATACCGAATTGACCTATGCTGAGTTACATTCTAAATATACTGAACTATATTTCGAGTTTATCAAATTAGCAAGAGTTAGTAAACTCAAAAAGGAAGATTCAGAGTTTAGAATAAAAGGTAAGTATTATACCTTTGATTATCTCAAAATGTACTAAATATGAGGAATTAGAGAAGAAAACCAGAAAGTTAACCAAAACTCTCAAAAAAATTTACTAAAGGTAGTGAAATGCTCAAAATTATACTTGGAAATTAGACATGTGTTTCTGATAAGTCTGGAATAGGATATGATCCTAACTTAGACAAACATAAAGGAAAGAAAAAATTAGGCAACAAATCATGTATGTATTACTTTAGATAATGTGCATACTTCAAATACATTTGCTTTATGTTCATATTGTAATTGCAAGGGTCACTCCACTGCTTCTTGTTATTATAAGAATAATGAAGCCTACGGCACATTGAAATAAGTTCCAAAATGCACTTATATACCTAAGGTAATCCAAACTAACCAAAAAGTGTAACACCTTACTTTCTTACATCTTAGGGACCAAACAGTAGCATCTGGAACCACATATATGATAAATAAAGTCAAATTAAATAGTATGGAATTTTTGACCACGAGTTACTGTTCATTTGGTAAAACTCCAGACAAATTATTCAACTTCAAAAATTAATAACTAATTCTAGAAAAATCAAAATGAAGTGGTTCAAGTTGTTATATAAAGGTAACATAATCCTCTTTAAAGGAAAAATATTAATCTTACCAAAATCCGCCCAATTAAAACAGTATTAGCATGGAAAATTAGTGTTCATTTGGTCAGCTTCATAGTTTCTAGATTTAGTTCCCTAACTTTAAAAAATTTGTTCTCTTTGCACAAATATCAAAATAAGACGTTATTGGTATTAAAACAAATTTAACATGTCTATTATCATACTGTAGAGTCTCTGATAAGGTACGAATTGTCGTGGTTCGATCCATCAAAATAAAGTTAATTGCACCCAGTATAATATAGTATAAGGTATAACCCTATCGTTCTTCTCAATGAGCCTTTTATGTGGAAACCTAGCAGATTGGATGTCAAAACCAATGAAAAACCTAAGCAGGGATAAAATGGTTTTTGGGGTTTTAGTGATTAATGCAATAAAAGTAGGGTGCAGAAAAGTAAATATTTTTGGATTTTTAATTAAGATGAAAATGAGTTGGTTTGTTTAAGAAATATGTTATGAAAGACTCTTGATGATAAAAACGTATCTATCCTCTCTCTCACGTTAAAATTTGAGTTTTAAAATCACTAAGTCTTAAAGAAAACCTCAATTGATCAATTGAGTCTAGAACCCTAATTTTCCTTAAACCCCTTTGATCAAAGCTGGTTTAAGAACTATTAGCGAACTGTCAGAAACCACTTAGCATGTAAGTTGAATTAGATGATGAAAATGCCCTTGAATGGTCGATAGAAAAACCTAGATTTCAAGCAATTGAATTAATTAACAATGATCGCTGATAATAACCCAAGTCTCTTAAAATCAAAACTAAAATATTCTATTAAAAAGCAAATGTTCAAATCATCCAAATTCAATTACAAAGTCTAATATGATAATGATAAATCGATATTCAAAACTTGCTCATAAAATGAAAACCCTAAATCTAGCATCAATCATAACATAAGAAGATGCAAATTAGAATAGTAGAAGCTCCCTGTTTTAGTCCATGAGCTCAAGATATCAGATCTATCACCAAGAGACTAAAGATTTAGCCTATCATGACTCCTACTCCACTATAATCGCTGTCCAAATGTGATGCCATGAAGAAACGATGAGAAGACAGTAGATTGATGGTGTATAGATGTGGAAAAGTCTGTGGAGAGGTGTAGAATGATGGAAGATATGGAGAAGGTGATCAGAGAGTGCTCGAGTACTACTTCTTAGCCTAATCAGGTCAAAAATCAGCCTCCTCCTTGGCGGCAACCCGCCTCTCCTTTTATTTCTACATGACCTAATTGAAAACGCACAATTTCAGTGATTTTACATTTTAGTCGTGACCATATCCATGTTTTGGTAGTGACCTATAAACACAGAGAGACTTCTAGAAAAATCAAGGTCACAACCGGTAGACTCTTTGGTCGAGACTAAAAGGTGCAGGAGCATGATTTCACTTTCATTGACTTGTGATTTCTTTCCTTGCCCTTCCTCTCTTCCAAAATACCTGCAATCTAGCATAAACGCTCACTGTAAAAGTCCAAATCAGTAAATAATAGAATATATGTAGTTTGGAATAGTTAATTTACTATTTTATCCTTTAATTAGCATATTACCATGTACAATCATGTATTACCACAAAAGTACAATTTAAGGCATAAAATGAATGGTAAAGTTGTTATAAAACTCTTAAAAATGTCACATAAACCATATACAAAATGTGTCTTATCAGTCTCATACTTTTATTCAAAGGTTAACTTTTTTTCCTAAGTCTCAACAAAACATAACCAGAACTAAAATAAGTACTTAATATACCCATTACATATTTCCATAAAAGGTCTCATACAACAAAGTATCTATGCATCATAACATCTTCATTCGCCTTCCATGATTCCATAAGATGGCCCTGCTATGATGTTTGTATAATGGAAGGGGTGAGATTTTGGGGGAAATATCTATAGCAAACGGAAACCAAACAGTGTATGCAACTCAATGCTTGATGTTAACATGTGTGTGCTTAATGATCATGCTTGCATAATGATATCTTTACATGCTTCCATGTTCCTTAAATTATAACATATGGCCATAGCATAAAAAGAAATAGAGCATCATTCAATCATACATGCTTCACATAATGAAAGTAAACATCCAACACATAAAACATCTAAGCAAGCAAAGCATACAAGTTAGGTAAGTTTACTACCTTGGAATAGCTCTCCTATAACCCTTTCTTTCTTGGTGTTTTTGTCTCCTATTTCACAAATGTCAAGCCTAATCATGGTAGAGTAATACACTTATTATAATCCATACCAATTCAGCTTTGAACCAAACTTAATAATTTACTTCCATTTTCATAAATCGATAAACTCCTAACTTTCTTTATTTGTGGTTAATTGTCTTGTCCCTTGAATTAATTTGTGCCTTGACTATATCCCACACAATTTTGCCTAAGGAATCCAAATATGGATTCAGAATTTCAAACTTCTAACGTTTCCTTCAAGTCTAGACAGAAAAAGATACAGTGCTTAAAATGTTCCAAAAATTCATATTTTCAATTCCAATGCTTCCAAGACTTCGATCTTACTTAATACTACACAATTTTGCATTTCAAACCCATTGGAAACATTAAAATCATGAAATTCAATCACTGTTCATATGCATGAATAGTCATAGAGAATGTTTCAAATTCTCCCTTTCTCAATTTCAATGTTTCCAAGGTTCCAATCTTATACAATCCTACACAAAATCATCATATAAATTCAATGGAAGCATTAGATCATTGAAATTCAATCTTACTCCTTCAGTTCTATCCTAGGCCAAAAGTCACATAAATTGGGATTTCAAGGACTACACAATTAATTCAAGCAATAGCCAGTAATCCAAGCTTATGCAGTTAATATTTCATAGTTCTAACTTGTTTTTCATCTTTCTTGATTTCTGTCCAGATTTGGACAGCATGCTTCTTTGAGGATTATTCCAAAATTCAACTATTAAATCCGTAGTTTCAATCTCCCAAATTGAGGTTAACTAATTTAGGATAAATTACTTACCTTGCTTGATCACTTGGTACCTTGAATGCCTCTTGGAATGCTTTAGATTAGGTTGAGTTTTGAAATTGCAAGAACTTCCCCAAGCTTCTTGGATCTACATTTTACAAAGGGGAGGGAGGGGTATTTATATAATAATTTTTGGCATCTTAGGACTAATCTACCCTTCCATTTTCTAGTTAATACAATAGCTTAAACTTAATTCTCATTGATTAGATTTTAGATTAATTAATCTTAATCATCATTAAACTATTTTTTTATAATATTTTAATTTAATGAGGCACATGTGATAATTCATTCCTCTTGCTATGCTTAACATGTGGCACAAGGTGGGTCCCACATGAGACACCTCACCATACACCTCACATGTCTTGAAATTTCTTTCTTTTTTTTATAAAAATATCTTAAAAATTCATTTGACAACAAGACCATTCCTTATCATCTTGGTCTACTATAAAACATGACTTGGACCCTGAATTGAGTCCAATTGCCAATTGGCTCAATTCCCAAAGCACATCTTATACTGATATCTTTAAATTCTCCTCATTTTTGGAATAAATTCTATAAAATTATTTTAAGGGTTCTAACTTTTTTAGAATTTCATTCTAATATAAAATGAATTTTCTACAAAGTCTCATAATTTTCTGAGACCCAGAAATCCTGATAAAAATTCCCTACATTTACTTTAACATTTATCGGTGTCAAATTTTATTGTAAATTTCATAATTAATTATACTGGACTCCTTTTTTACTACTGTCAGTTTCATAAATTCTTATATTATTTATAAGAATTTACTACCAAGTTTCATCAAATTATGAGGTCCACAAGATACTACACTAATCTCCATACTTCATAAATTCACATTAATTTATCAAGACCTCAAATCAAAATTTCATATTGCATCAAATTAATCAAAATAATTTTCTTTATTTTATGATAAAATTTGGGACTAAAATGCTTTTGGGCAATTTTTTGCCTTTTCTATCTCAACTTTCTATAATTACCATTTTGCCCTGACCTTTTGAAAATTGCACTTTAGGCCCTTAACTTTTCATAATTACACTTTATGGCCCAAAGCTTATGTCTACTTTCATTTTGTACTATGGAACTTTTAAAATTTTCACTTTAGTCCCTTTCATTTAGTAGCAAAGAAGGGATAAAAGTGCAAGATGTATAATATGTAGAAGTTGATTTGGTTACTATTTGATCTTGTGGTCCATAATCATTCTTCAACCAATCTTGCCCTATAAGCCTCCTACTTTATGCCATGCATGACATCACACAAGTCCATGTTTGACTAGAAAAACTGAAATATACTGATAGGAAAAATTTCATTCTAGTACGATACCGATCGAAGCAGTTTCCTAAAAACCAGACTATTTTCTATTCCTATTTTTTATAATATTCTAGGATATGTATTCTGTCCTAGAAATTAATGTCTAGATTTCTCATACCATTCATATTGTTAGACTGAGTATTTATCTGTCATCCATCCCTTGGGAAATGACCAAAATACCCTTAGTGTCCTTTCTTGCACTATATTAACCCTAAGGACATAATTGTCATTTCACCCCTCTTTGTACTGCCTCAGGGCATATACTGGCTCTAAATAATCATATTTATACCATATGGGACATTTCTAGCCTATCTAGAATGACCAAAATGCCCTCCATCCACCACTGGTACAGTGTGGGCATCTAGGGGCATTTTGGTAATTTCGCACTTTTTCTGGACTGCTCTAGACTCTGGCCCACTTAACTGTCCAGTCACCTTATTAGGCTATTGATGGCACCATGTGGGCCTTGACATGGGTTTATTGCCTTGATGCCCTTTTATGGCACAAATCCTAAGACAACTCTCACGACCATATTTATCAGGTATTTTATTTCACCATAAAATCCTGTAAGAATTCTACAGGATTCCTTTTCTGACTCTCTCAGTTTTATAAATTCATATATTTAATATAAGAATTTACTGTAAAGTTTTATCTGATTCTGAGATATGAAAAATACTGCAATAATTCCTTCTGATTTCAAGAATTTATATCAATTAATCAGGACCTCAAATCAAAATTCTGTGACTCCTTAAACTAATTTCTACTGGTAAAATTTGGATTTAATCTGATTCCGGGCATTTTTTTAGCCTTTTTCAATTCAACTTTCTCATAATTACATTTAAGTCCCTGACTTTTTGCTTATTTACATTTAGGTCCCTAAACTTTTTGAAATTACCACTTTTGGCCCAACTTTTGTTTCTACTTTAACTTTTGGCCTCCAACATTTTCTAATTTTTGTTTAGATCCCTTTCTTTGCTCAAGACTCATTTAACCTCTATTATTTCTTCTAATCATCGTCATAATCCTCTCTAAACCTCTTTCCACTGTTAGTATTATACAGATAAGAAAAAATTTGGATATGACATTTCTACCCCCTATAAAATAAATTGTCATCAAAATTTACTTGTCACCTTAGTCAACAATCATAGATAGATATTCTTTTTCTTCTTTATGACTAAGGATTGGGGTATCTATCTCTTATCTTCTATCTTATATCTTAGCGAAGTACTTTTCATGTCTGCAGATCTTCATATCTTAACTATTATTACTTTTCTTTTATTCTAAATCAACTCAATCAGAGTTGAATTCTACCTCATTCTGTTACTTGCTTCATTATTTTGCATCTATTTGCATATGGACTTCTCACCACACTGGACTTGTGACTAGTGTCCATTTCTTTCATATCAAACTCTCTTGAATAGTACTATATTCTGGAGTTTATGCTAACTACTCATTGTACTTCTTAGTATAATCACTTATTACAAATCTTAGTATCTAGTGGAATTCTTTAAACATCCATAAACATCACTTCTTACTTTCATACCATCGTACTTCTTATCATCTTTAGTAATTTGTCAAAATATAGAGAGAGGACTTATGTCATTATTCTTTCTTTCTTTACTTTATTGCTAGATGGGAGGACATAGGAGCACTTACTCTAACATGCATAATGCCTGGTCAACATATTGTAGGACTACATACCTGCCCATGAATGCAAAGCTCTAGCATCGGAGCTCAAGTATTTATTTTCTTAATATGCACAGCTCTAACACTCAAAGCTTACACAACTCTAACATTTGGAGCTTTAGCATATCTTGCAAACATAACATAATGCCTGACATTTCATGCAAGGAGTGAAAGCTCTCACTTGCTACTTCATTTGTAGCATAATACATAAACATCTTATTCCTTTTAAAAAGGAAGCCTCTCTATTTGTTTACAGAGCTAGCTATAAAGCCACTTCTCAATACATATTTCTCATTGCGTACTTTTTATAGCATATCTCATTATGTATCTTTTATACCATATCATAGCATATCTGGCCAATTCTAGCTATATCATGGTCCGTCTTGCCTTGTCATAATGTATTTTGAGCCACAATACATTAAACATTCTCCTTAACTGAGAACTTTGCTAGCTTTTGAGAAAATTCTTCTAAATATTTCCTTTCAAATCCGTTTCATTTGGACTTGACATAAGGGTTCTATACTCTTACTATTCATAACCCTTTTCTAACTTTTCATAGCTCTTTCTATCATCTTATATAGCTTTGTGCATATATGCCCAACTTCTGTGACATTTACACCCTTTCCATCACTTCCCAGGGGGTCACCCATCATTGGGCTACTTTTTCCTGAGCACACTTAACTGAAAAATGCATATATAAATCTGAAGTGCTGGTGCTAACAAGCTTTAATCCTAGTACTTTACTACATTATACCCTTCTTATATTATCTCTCTTGGGTCTATCTGGCCTTCTAATCTCTTTATCCTTATCTGGATGATATGTTAGACTCTCATTCTTATTCTATATAATCTCGTCACAGGGATCTCTTTATTCTTTTCCTTTTCCTTAGGAATATTATCTCCAGATTCATAAACATCTGTTATTTAGGACTAAAAACTTTAACTCTAATCAACAATTTTAACTTTGATTACTTAGTTCCTATTGCATGTATGAAGATTATGAGTTCAGTCCCTAATAGTAATAAGGCTATCTGAATTAACAGCATGGGTACTCTCTCTGTTATGAGTTAACCAACTTATGAAGCTTCTATACCTTAATCTTTTCCTTGGTATTTGTCATTTCAAAGAAATAGTTTACTTATGGCTCATTACTTTCTTTCTCTAGGCTTGGTCTATCTTGACCTTTGGGATCTACTGTGATCAACCATAAGCCTTTTCAGGATCTAACTGCGACCCTATGAGCCATGCTAGGATCTACTGCAATCCTTTGGAAACTACTACGATTTCGTTGTACTGTATTCTCATCTCTGGAAGATCTAAACCAACGGACAAAGTTACAAGGTTATTCACTTCCACATAGTTGTTAACTTCAAAAATATATTTCCCAAAGGGTCTAGCTTACATTTCTATTCCATCCATACTTTTAGGTTTTCCCTTTATCCTCCTGGATTACTAACAGACAAGAAGGTGTCTCTTATTAAGCCTCAATATTCATGTGGATGAACTTGGCTAAGTATTCATTAAAGGGTTTCTCTTTCCCTTGCACTAACCCTTAGCCTCACGCTCATCTCTATTTAACTGAAAGGAATATTTCTCATAACTATTCAAGAAAAACCTCCCAAGAGAGCGAATAAAGCTCCATTTCTATGGATTAATTTCTATGTCCCTCTACTATCTCTTAACTTTTCTGTCTGACTATCAGTCTCAGTCTACTATAGACTAGACTGCGGTTTGTATCTAGTCTATCTTTAGATCTTGACTAACTCAAGTCATTTGGACCTCATTTATCATTTAGCACTATTATTTTTGTTCTCTAAGGTAGAGCGCTAAGTTACTGTCTCTTTGTGATGGGATCCCTCTGTTTTGAGAACATGAACTTTCTATCTATTAGCCATCACATCTTTAACCTTAAGTCACATGCTAGGTTCATTTCTAGGCAAGTATTAATCTGACTTTCATTCTTTCATAATGTAGATCTACTCTTGATAATCATATGGAGGATCTATTTTTGAATATTTTCTTAAACTGATCTTCTGTATCTCAGTATCTTGTACTATTTTGCTTGCCTACACCATGTACTAAACCTCTAATTGATAAACTTCAATGAGGTCAGTATCTTCATTCTTAACATCAAGTCTCTGTGTATTCTAGTCACAACCTGAGCGCTGGCTAGTCGTGACTCATATTCTCTATAAACTTTAGTCGCGGCCATCTCCACTTGTTCTCCATAACTTGACAGCTATGTGTTCTTCAGTTACAACCATAGGTCATCTTCTGTCGTGACTTATTCTGCTTATACATTAGTCCGTCCTATGGCTTAGACTCATCAAGATCTAACAGCTCTGGAGCTTTCTGTCATGACCAATAGTCTTTACTCATCATGACCAAAAGCTTCTGTAAATATTTGTTGCCACCTGTGACTTAACTCATCACAACTTAGCTTGTCTTGAACTTCTAGTCGCAACCTAAACTACTTCATAACACTATCCCATAGCTTTCTATAAATAGTCACATCTAATGGTTTTGACTTTAATGAATTCGAGTCAATTAAAACTCATTCATATCTATATATCATAATCACACCAAATAGGGAACATATTCATAAATATTCAACCAACTATTATTTCATCATATAACATAAATATTTCATATTTCATATTACCATAACATTTATACATACATTACATACATGTCAATTACATATTTGGGGTATATTCCAACTGCCATACCTCTATGCATTTACTTCACACTTTACATATTTGCATTACCCCTCATCTCTTTTTACATTATTTTCTAGAGAATCATAAACTGTCTATATTTCTGCATATAGAAGTACCACCCCTGTATATCATAAACTGTTCATTATTTTCTTGAGGAGTTAAGTTAAAAGAATACGAATATTCGAGTCATTTAACTCAAGTTCCCAATGCAGTGAGTGATATTCAAAGAAACAGTGGTGGCAATATACCTTCAAATATTGTTATTAATTTGAAGGGTTTGAATGCTTTATCACTCAGAAATGGGAGAAAAGTTCATTTTAAGGAAGATGATGTGCCAAAGGAGGATATGCAAGATTTTGAAGTTGCAAATACATCATCTTCACATATGAAGATTGGGAAATTAGATAGTGTTAAAGAATAGAGGAGATACATATTAGTGAATTTTGACGGGAGTTTGATAACACCTGTGATTCGATAATAGAATTTATCGGTATGTAAGCTTGGATAGAATGAGATCAGATGACCTCATATATAGGCCCATGATGATGCCAAGAAGGGCCCAAAACCCAGGGTACCAGTCCATCAGTAGAAGGGGCCAGTGTCCAGAAAAAGTGAAAAATTATGAAAATGCCCCTGGATGCCCTGATTATACCAGAGATGGATGAAGGGCATTTTGGTCACTTGGGACAAGCTAAAAATGTGGTACATGATATAAATATGATCAGTTGAGCCCAGATACACCCTGAGGCAGTATAAAGAGGGGTAAAATGATGATTATGCCCTTAGGGTCAATATAGTGTAAGAAAGGACACTAAGGGTATTTTGGTCATTTCCCAAGGAATGGATGGCAGATAAATACTCAGTATAACCATGTCAAGGGAATGAGAAGCCTAGACATTGATTTCCAGGACAGAATACATATCCTGGTATATTATAGAAAAATTCGGAACAGAAAACATTCCGGTTGTTTTGAAATTGCTCTGATCGGTATCAGATTGGACTGAAATTTTTCCAGAAGCTTCCTTACACGATGAGCATGCCAACTATCCCTCTTATGTGTCCCATGAGCTATCCCACATGATGTCATAATTATTCTTTTATGAAAAAGTAAAATCCAAGATTAAATGTGAGCCTTTAGATCAAATAGTAACCAAATCAATCTTGGCCATTGATTTTTCTTGGATTTTGGCTATAAATACCCCCTCATTCTGCCCAAAACCGTGTCCTTGTGATACCTTGGGGAAACTCTTGCAAAATGAAAACTCAAGGCAAGACAAAGAAGATTCAAGGTTCCAAAGTTCAAGCAAGCTAGAGATTAAAGGTAAGCAATCTCTCCTAGCTTATTTTCCTTTGATTTGGGAGCTTGACGTTAGGGTTTTAATGGGAGAAAAGTTGAGTTTTCTCTAAGGGGTTGTGTTGCCCAACAACCTTAGATGAAAGGGGAAAGAAGAAATTAAAGTTAGAAACATATGCTTGAAGCTTAAACAAGCTAATCAAGAGATTGGTTGTTGAATCAAGTTGATACTCTTGACTTTGCCTTAATGGAACCTGTTTGGTATGCACTGTTCATGAGGGAAGGAAATGGAATTTCAATGATTTAATGCTTCCATTGAATTTAGATGATGATTTCGTGTAGGATTGGAAAGGTTTTGAACCTTGAAAGCATTGAAATTCCAAGGTTGTAGTTTTGAAACCCTTCTCTATACTATTCACACGCATGAACATTGATTGGAATTTCATGATTTTGATGCTTCCAATGGTTTTAAAATGAAAAGTTGTGTGGAATAAAGTAGAGAAACAAGTATGGGAAGCATTGGAATCAAAATGAGAATGTTTGAAAGAATTAAGTGCAGTTTCAGTTCTGTACAGCATGTGATGAAGGAGCTAGAATTTCATGATTCTAAGCTCATAAATGGATTCAAAAGAGGAAATTGTGTAGGGTAAATTCAAGACATCAATTGATTCAAAGACCAAGTCCAATAGTTAAGATTAAAGAAAGTTAATGGGCTTAATGTTCAAGAAGAAGTTATGTTAGTTAAAGTGAGTTTAATGCTCAAGGAAGTTAGATTGTGATGAATGAATGATTAGGTGATGTTAGGAATTGATTGGTATGCTCCAAGAGAGGCAGCCACATGTTCAAGGAAAGTGAGAAGAAAGAAGCAAGTTAAGGTGAAAGAAAGTCAAGTGTTCAAGGTAGTAAATTATCCTAAACTTGTATGCATTGAATGTTATGCTTGATTGTGCTATGGCTTGATTGAATTGTGTTGCCTATGTGCTTATGTATGAAGCTCTGTTTATATGTTGACTTTGGCGAATTGTATTTCATACGTAACATAGAAGCATGCACATGACACAATAGTAACACTTTCACAAGCAAGCACAAGTATTTACATTAATGCATGCATTGTTTAGTACCGTTTGCTACTGAGATTTTCCCCAAAATCTCATCCCTTTCCATGTAATCCCAATCCCACAGGTTTATGAATGATGAAAGAGGATGATGAAGCATGAAGAAAAGCTAGGGATTGGATAGTATATATGTTATGTGAATGTGTAATGTTGCTGTATGACTAATGTAAGCAGTGATGGTCATGATGCAATGAAAAATAGTAAATGATGGAATTAATGTATGAAATTTTACATACATTTAGATGACATGCCAAGCTTCATTTTGACACCAAGAATGTTTTATTTGGATGTCTGTACAAAGAGAACTGATTTTCCAAAGTAAGCGACTAGAATCTGTTTCCAGGATTTTTGACCAAATTAACAGTAAACTTTGGTGAATAAACTGTATTAATTGGCTAATCATTTGGTCTAGAAATTATTTTTCCCTTAAATTTCAAGATGTTATCTTCACGTAGCTTTTTGAACCACTTCATTTCGAGTTTTCTAGAATTAGTTATGATTATTTGAAGTTCATTGTGTAATCTAGAATACCATATGAACAGTAACCTGAGAAAGAGTAAAATTTCAGATTTAGCTAATGGACTTCCAAGGTCTTGTAAGTGGTTCTAAATGCTACTGGATGATCCCTAAGACGTATGAAAGTAAGGATGTTACATCATGTAACAACTGGATATCAACTTGTGAAGGAAGAGACTCTTTATGAAAATCTGTCATGACTAGATGATTGTCTGGTTACGACTAAAAAGTAGAATGACCATAAGAGAATACTCTGTAATGTTGAGTCATGACCAAATCATGTCGTGACTAGAAAGTTTAGAGATGCTCTCTATGAATTTGAGTCACTACGATAAGTTGAAGGCAAGAGAGTTATCCCAAGTATGTTACAGTTGTAGAGCAACATTAGCTTGGTGTAACACTTTAGGAAGTAGATGATAAATTAGAGAATCTAAACAAGCTAGATAAGAGTAGCCTCTAAGAATATACAAAGGATGTGAAGGAAGCACCACCTAAGTTTGTTACTGCTATATACCAACCACATTTGGGCAAGTTCAAGTTTAAATAGAGAAAATTCAAGACAAGCTTGGATGGACTTCACAATGTAGTCAAAGTGCGTGATTTTGGGATGCTTGAGTGGAGAGAGAAGGAAATGGGTAAGATTTTCCAATCAAATAGCCATCTCTCAAAATTTTATGAGTTTCCACCACCTCCATGAGGCCAGGTCATCCTTTTCCACTATCTTTCTTTTCATATGCTATTATCAATTGGTAATATCTTGTTGTATGTGATGGTTTGATGAGTTTTGAAAGGGATAAACTAATAGAAGTAGTTGTTAATTTCTTTGCTTAATGTTTCTTAGGGTTTTGGATAAAATTCCTTAGTTATTTACTTGTTTTATGCTATCATCTTTTCATCACACACTCAAGTGCATGATTTTAGCTTACCCATCCTTTCATATTAGCTTTTCAGAACTTTCTTTATATGATTGGAATGTGACTACGTGCTTAGCTATGATCTTACATTGAGTTATATGTTGGACTTCTCTGCTAGAGTTAGATTTAATTGACCTTATTTAGTGCTGTGGTTTGTATATCTTTGCCAATAATGAGGACAATTTCAAGTTTAAGTACGGGGAGATGTTCTTGTTTCTGTGATAATGAATGTAAAAATTCTTCGATTAATCCAATATTTATCACATTTTTTGGTTTTTGATCTTAATATGTGATGAATTGCTGAAAAATGGATCCCCACTTTAAACTATTTTGTTGTTAGCTAAAAAGGTTTTAGTGTGAAAGATGTACTGGCTTTGAAATTTGTTCTTTGGTAGTATCTGTAGCAACTAGTCGTGACTTATGTGTTATATGGTCTCAACTTAGGGTGGAATTCTAGAATTAATGGGCTCTCTATGTAAAGGAGTCACAACATACGTGTAATGTGGACATGACTAATTGTTGCGAAATTAGAAAAAGCAATCACTGTGAAATTTAGTGGTGACCTTCATTGTTTTTAATCTCAACTACAATGTGAAATGTCTATTTACCTTCTCCTTGCTATGTGCAATATTGTATAGAACGATTCCTTTAAAGCTACTAAGGTGCTTTTATAAATGATTCATTACCTTTTTCTTTTAACCTTTTGCATAAATAGTTTTGTAGAAACTATTATCACACTTGAATGTTTGAAAATCTTGGAAATTGAATTGGAAACACTTAAATTTTTATTGTTAAACTTGGGATTATTACGTGATTCTGAGCGATTACTTTGGAATTTTTAAATCATCATTTAAGAGGGTTTTCAATTGTGAGAAGTGTTCTAATGCTTAGTGAATAATGAACATTTGAGACTTTAGCTTATGAGCAGTTTAGATGAAAACCTTAGAAGGATTTTCGGCCTTAATTTTTATATTGAGTGATTATTCAATTTGTTTTTATCCTCTAGAACTTGTCTTCGCTCTTAGTTGAAAATAACTTGCCCATTTATGTTATTGAATATGATAGAATCATTTATTTCTAAACCTTTCAGCCTAAACACAAGCCATAAAATTGGTCCATTGTTTACCCATTGGACCTTCATTGATATTATATTGTTATCCATTTTTGTTTGTGTATAAATTGCATTATAATTAAGTAAAGTTCATCTTTTTACTTGAACCTATATAACCTTCAAGGAGTATGTGGAAGTATTGTATGTAAGCTAGTTTATTTAAAGAAAAAAAGAGTTGTAGCATTGTCAAGAAGATATAGCAAAAGAATAAAGGATAAATAAGTATTCATCTATAATAGAAGCATATGGTTTAGGGTATTTAGATGAAATTTGACTTATATCATCTTTATTTAAGACACTCAATTTTATTCATTTCCCTTTTCCTCCATATCTCCATCATTTCACCCTCAAAAGACCTATTGATTCTTTGAATGAGTGTTGTATAGTTGAGGAGATTTAGAGGCATTACAAGCATATGGTAGGGTATTTGCCAATTTGAATTGAGTGAAAGAACCCTAACAATGAGAGGATATAGAGACCTAAACACTTACATCTTTATAGAGAATTTATTATGCTCATACAATTAAGGTTGATTTCATTTAGTAGTTAATTACTTGGCATTGCTCATATTATCATTTTTGCATTTCCAAAAGATTGTGAATTAATTGTTTTAAGGTTTCACTATGAATTGGTTTTTTTCTCAGATTTAATAGCACTAACTTAAGTGTGATTAATTTGTATGTCCAAGAGTACAAATGTTCAAGTATGGGGGAATTGACAAGATATAAATTGTATATGGTTTCTTTAACATTTTTAAGGGTTTTATAAGAAGTTTACCATTCATTTTATACATGCAATTGTGCTTTTATGGTAATATATGATTGTGCATGGCAATGTGCTGATTAAAGGGTTAAATGGTAAATTAACTCTTTCAAACTACATATTTGCTGTTCTTTAATTCATTCAACTTTTACAATGAGCTTTGATTTTGAATCGCATGTGTTTTGGAGGAGGACCCAATGTGAAGTAGAGAAGGAATCACTAGACAAAGAGGACCTAAAATATGAAAGTAAAGTTCTATGATATTTAGTTACGACCTCAACGTCCACTAGTCATAACCTACTTTTCTCCTAGGAGGTTCTCTGTGTTCTCAATTAGCGACCAAAAATAGGAACATGCATGACTAAAATGGTCAGTTAGTGAAGTTGTACATTTTTATTTAGGTTACTCTACAATCAAGACAAAGGGAGAGCAGTCAGATAGGGAGATAGGGGATTTTTGCCAGGTTTGGCTAAGAAGCAGCTGCTTATTCTCTCTATAACCTCCACTCACACCTTCCATTTTTTTCATCTTTCCATAGATTTTCACATTTCTATACCTATTAATCCACTACTACCATCTTTTTCATTACCTTTCCATCACCTTTTTCTACACACTTCATGTCATCATTTATAGACAGCGATGACAACAAAGTAGGAGCTATGAGATGTTAGATCTTTAGTCTCTTTGTGATGGATAACAGCATATCTTTAGTTCATGGACCGCATAAGGGAGTTTTCAATCTTAATATGCACCTATTTCATGTTTTGACATTTCTAGATTTAGGGATTTCATTCTATAAATAGGGATTGAATATCGATTGGTTATTCTCATATTAGATATTCGTAATTAACATTGGATAATGTGATTGTCAATTTTAATATAAATATTTCAATTTTGATTTATGGATAGTTGGACTATTATCAAGGATTGTTGATGCTTAATTCAATTACTTGAATTCTATGGTTGTTGGTTGATGACCATTTGAGGGCATTATCATCATATGATTTAATTACACTATTTTGTACAATGCATTAAGAAGTTTTTCAACTAGCTTTAATCAGAGGATTGATAGGATATAAATTGTATATGGTTTATGTAACATTTTGAGGGTTTTGTGACAACTTTACCATTTATTTTATGCCTGCAATTGTGTTTTTGTGGTAATACATGGTTGTGCTTGGAAATATGCTAATTTAAGGGTAAAATAGTATTTTGGAGGAGAGCCAAGGATTAACGTGAGTAGAAAAGAGATCACAAGACATAGAGAACCAAATCAAGGATGGCAGCCTTTATGCACTTCAGTTGCGACCAAACTATCCATAGGTCGTGACCTCACTTCTTTTGATAAGTTTTCCTGCGTTCATAGGTCACGACCAAAAATAGGATATGGCAATACGAAAGAAGGGAATTAGTGAACCTGCGCATTTTTTATTAGTTATCCTGGCTTTAAAAGGAGAGGGAAGCCACAGGAGTCGTGGAGGCTGCTTTTTTACCTGATACGGCGAAGAAGCAAACTCGAGCATTCTCTCCACAAACTACCCTCATATCTTCCATCATTCATCTTTCCATAACTATTTTTCTGCTTTCTTCATGGCATCACATTTGAGCAGCGATTGTAGCACAACATAAGTCAGAGAGGCTAAATCTTTAGTTTCTTTGTGATGGATCGCATATCTTGAGCTTATGGATTACACTGTATTGGGAAGTTTTCTATTTTAATTTCATATTTCTTATGTTTTGGAATTCCTAGATCTATAGTTTTGATTTTATGAGTGTCATATCCTAATTTTTCCCTATCTGTATAATACTGATAGAGAAAAGAGGATTGGAAAGGATTGTGATGATGAATAGAAAGGAAAGGCAATGATTAAACAAAGGTATAAAGATAAAGGACTACAATGAAAAGTTCAAAAGTTCTATGGTGAAACAAAAGTAGAAATAAACTTTAGGCCATTAAGTGTAATTATGAAAAGTTGAGGGCCTAAAGTGTAATTTTTAAAAGTTTAAGGACCTAAATGAAATTTAGAAAAGGTTTAAGGCCAAAACTAAAGGTAAAGAAAAAAGTTAGGCCAAAAGGTGTAATTACCAAAAGTTAAGGGACTTAAATATAATTTATAAAAAGTTCAGGGGCAAAAATGTAATTATGAGAAAGTTGAGCAGGAAAAGGGCCAAAAATACCCATAATCATATTAGTCCTAAATTTTACCAGTAAGTAGAGAAAATTATTCTGATCAGTTTAACGCAACAGTATTTTTCAGACCTCATAATCAAATGAACCTCTACAATAAATTGCTATAATTAATATGAGAATTTATAAAATTGACAGAGTCAAAAAAGGAATCCTGTAAAATTCTTATGGGATTTTACGGTGTAATTAAATGCCCAATAAATACATTTGGGAGAGGTTTCTCGGGATTTATGCCATAAAGGCAATGGACCCATATCAAGGCCTAAAATGGCATCCCAGAGCCCCAATGAGGTTATTGGACAGCTAAGTGGGCTAGAGTCTAGAGCAACCCCAAAAAACTGTGAAATTACGAAAATGTCCCTATGGAGCCAGATTATACTAAAGAAGGATGGAGGGCATTTGGGTCATTCTAGACAGGTCAAAAATGTCCAAGCATGTACAAGGGTGATTAGTTAGAGCAAGTATATACTCTGATGAAGTATAAAGAGGTATGAAATGACAATTATGCCCTTCGGGTTAATATAATGCAAGACAGTGAACCAAGGGCATTTCAGTCATTTGCCAAGGGATCTGTGTTGACATGTATATGATATTTGAATGATGTGGCATGCTTATGTGTTTACATGTATATGATATTTGAATGATGTTGTGACATTATAAATGATGTTGAATGTATTGTGAATAATATGTTTTCCATGGCCATGCACTTTTATGCAAAAGTATATAGCATGATGGCATGTCACTAATCAAAGAAAGTTTAATGAAATTATATATCATGCATTAGCATCCATCTTGCATATTTAAGTGGTAATGTTTGCTACTAAGATTTCCTAGAATCTCACCCTCCCATAACTAACCATAATAGGTTATTCAAGATGGAAGAATCACGTTTGGTACATGAGCTAAGAAATGGAAGAGGAAGAGTAGACAAGTGATGGCATGCATGTATATTAGCCTTTTATGTAGTGTTATGTAATATCCATTATATGTAAAGAAAATGTATGAAAGAATTATGGCACAACCCCATGATTTATATGAATGCATGAAAGGCAAAAGAAATGGTTTATGCATATTGGAACAATGATTGAAAGTGAAAGAAAGGAAATTGAAATGGTAAACGCGTAGGTCCTCAAGCAGTTTTGTTGAGGCTTCAGTTTAACCTAGCAAATGAATGAATTAATCCACAAAATTTGGTGAGCATGTAGTACACATACATATCTTTAAATTCATAGGTAATATGACTCATTTGGATGTGTATATCAAGAGAAATGAATTTCCAAAGTTAAGAGACATAATCTGAAATTTCCAAAATTTGCCATATAAACAGTAAAAAGTAACAATTTAACTGTATCAATTGGCAAAGTAAATGTCCATATTTATATTTTCCCCTTAAAGATATATGAAAGAGCTTCAATTATAAATTTGGATCACCTCCATACGATTTTTCTACAATTAGTTATGATTTTTTAAAGTTGGACTGTAAATCTAGAAATTACCAAGTGAAATGTACCCGATAAGTAGGTTTTAAAATTTTAATTTTTAGCTAATGTAATGCTTCCGCTAATCAAATATTTTTGCGAATATGTACTATGAGGTGGTAAAAGTATGATGTTTCATATTGCACCTTTATTTTATTGCATCAATGTTCGATCAAACCCAAAACCCATAATTTTACTCAGTGTTTCAATGTTTTTGTTCACCAATTTGCAGGATTCCAATCAAAAGGCTCCTTGAGAATAATGATAAGGTTGTACCTTATACTACATTATCTGGTGCAATAATTATTTTGATGGACCGATAATGACAATCTAAGCCTATTACTAACTTATTTTTTGAGTGTTTAGTTAAATTTTTGTAGGATGCTCTGTATAGGATTGAGAAAAGACAGGCTAATAGAGGATGGATTAATCCAATAGTTAATCGATTAATGCAGGGAGGTAACTTTAGTTTCTTTGAGAAGTATGTGATAAATGTGTTATATTGATGAAATTAATCGATTAAGAATTTTATTAGTAGTGTTTATCAAACAACTAATTGATTAAACGTGTTTGAGAAATGTGTTAAAAGCTATTTCACATTAAGAATAGTCAATTAATATTAATTAATTGAACATCTAATTGATTAATCAGTGTTGAAATTGTTTTAGAAGATGTTTTACTTTGAAATTAATCGATTTAGAATTGGATTAATGTTAATTAATCGAACAACTAATCGATTAATGGATATTGAATGTGCTAAATATTGTTTTTCTTAAGAGTTAATCAATTGATTTTTGATTAATATTAATTAATCGAACACCTAATTGATTAATAAATGATTTTTGATTAATATTAATTAATTGAACACCTAATCGCAAACGTAGAGGGAGGCAGGTTTTTACCTAATATGGCTAAAAAGTAGTACTCAAACATCTCGTAACGCTCTCTCCACAACCTACCCATATATCTTCCATCTTTCATCTTTCATAAGTATTTTTCTGCTTTCTTAATGGCATCACATATGAGCAGTGATTGTAGCACAGCAGGAGTCATGAGAGGCTAAATCTTTAGTCTCTTTGTGATGGATCGCATATCTTGAGCTCATGGAATGCACTGCACTGTGGATTTTTTTTTTATTTTAATCTCATATTTTTCATGTTTTAGAATTCATAGATCTAGGGTTTTCATTGTATGAGTAAGGATTGAATATCGATCGATTATTCTGAGATTAGGTTTTGTAATTTAATTTGGATGATTTGAATGTTGATTTTAGTATGAATATTTTAATTTTTTATTTATGGATAAATGGGCTTTTATCAAGAGTCATTGCAAACTATTTGTGATGCTTCTTCACTCTAGCAATTAGTGGCAGTGAAATCCTCATCCCGTGGATTTAGTTTGCAATAAACCTTAGAACCTTACTTACTTGTCTCCCTTCTCTAGATAATCAATATTGCTGTATTGTAGGAAGAAAGAAATCATTTGAGGGTAGGGAATAGGAGTTGCCCTAGATTTGGCAAATAAGAAGTTTCTTATCTTACTGTGTATCTAGGCTTTATGTTTATCTTCTTCCTGCTTATGATTCTGGCCAAAAAAGCATAATTGTCTTATCCTTATTTTCAACATCAATTATCCTCAATTGGAAGTGACTTGAACCAATTATATATCTCTTTGCTTTAGAAATTTGAATTTTCAAGAAAATGCTTCTCGGGTTCTGTTAACGGGTATAGTTCATTTGGCAATCCAGAACACATTCCTAACTTTCCAAATTCATAATTAAATATAAAAAATTCAAAATTGAGTGATTCCAATTTGTAATGAAAGCTCTTTCATTCACCTTTGAAGGAAAAATATAAAATTGAGGTTTCATTATCTAAATGAAATCAGTTTATTCGTGAAAAATACTATTCATTTGGTAAATTTGGAAGATCCAGCTTCTTTGCCTTAAATTCAAATATTCATTTCTCCTTGATTACTTGTCCAAAATAAAATGTGTTACCTATGGATTTAAAGCTCCAGATATGTTCTTTAAGTCAATAAAATTTTATAGAGAAATTTGTTCATTTACTATATAAAGTTAGTGATTGAACGTTACTACTTCCAACGGCTCACTTTATCTCAATTCCATATTTTATCTCCAAATTAGAAAAATCATATTAAATCATAAACTTAACCAATTGAGACGTTTTGAGTGTCCATTTAAAGCTCTATATCTTAGCTACTTTCATACCAAATTTCATGTCCAAACTCATTGGTGAAGTCATCGTAATTACCGTCACAAGGCTACTGCCTCATAATACAAACCCGCTATAATATGCTAGGTATTCCATCAAGTCATCTCATAATGCCAAGTACTAAAAATAACTTATTACACAAATTCAAACATCCACATTTAACCTTTTCCTTGGGAGGTTCCAGAACCTATAACATGGTTATGCATATGGAAAGAATGATATTTTGTGTAAATCTCAATAGCAAGTCATACAAACTATAATATCATGCATGATTGATTAAATGCCTAACCTATTATTATGATATGGGAGCTACTTCATATTCATACATAAACAAACTCTAATATCCATATTGTCATGATATTAGTTGCAAGGAGTTGCAATCATTCAAACTTCATTATCATCATCATCATAGTACAATCTTAAGTTATCCTTGACAAACTCTTCTTGAGATGGTCTTCTTCCCTCATAAATGTCAAAACCTAGCCATTATAAAGTAACATCAAGTTACAACTCATCTTCAAAACAATTCCAAGACTAGGTTCTAACTAGATTCCATTATTTGTCTACTTCATGACTTATGCTTCCATCTTTATAAAATAAATTCTCATGGTTCATTTCCACATAATTTTTCATGTAGAATCTAAATATGAAATCAGATTTTCCAAAATCAAATCACATCCTTGGCTACTGTATAGAATCGAAATGTCTCCCCTTGTTTTCCAAAAATTCTCATTTTGATTCCAATGCTTCCACTACTTGTTTCACTACTTTATCCCCACATAATTTCCCATTTTAAACCCATTGGAAGCATCAAAATCATGAAATTCTAACATATGAACAGTGATATGTACAGTGGCAGCCAAGAACACAAGACCCTAACTACATGTATATTTGAATTTCCAAGCTAATACCACTTGATTCTAGCTTGTTTAAGCTTGTCTAAACTATCCATAACATAAAATTCATATTCCCACCACATATGAAAAGCATTACTAGCAGCAACATTAAAGGGAAAGTGCCATAGAAACCTCTTAAATGCAAGAACAAACTTGCTAGAACAAAGTCCAAGATCAAAGGAACTAGTTATATGTCTTGTTGCTCCAAGGTGTATGCTTCTTTCTTGCTTCAAAGTAAATTTTGGCAGAGTTTCCCTAAGGCTTCTAAGCTACCAAATAGGTCTAGAATTGGGGCGTATTTATAGACAAAATTCAGTGGAAATGGATGGCCAAGATTAGTTTAGTTACTATTTGATCTAAGGGTCCATAATCTACCTTCCGTCAAACTTGCCCTAGAAGCCTCATTAATAAAATCATCCATAACATCATAAAAGGAAGTGTTTGCCACAAATAATGGGAAAATACTGGTAGGAAAATTTTCAGTCCAGTCTGGTACTGATCCGATTAGTTTAACAAAAACTAGACTGTTTTATGTTCCTAATTTTTATAATATTTTCGAATATGTATTCTGTCACTAAAACTAGTATCTAGATTTTTTCCACCATTGATATTGTTAGAATGAGTATTTATCTACTAACTATCCCTTGAGAAATGACCAAAATGTCCTTGGTTCTTTACCTTGCACTATATTAACCCTAGGGGCATAATTGCATCTCACACTTCTTTACTTCTTATCAGGGCATATATTGACTATGATTAATCACCCTTATAATTGGATGGACATTTTTTACCTGTCCAAAGTGACCAAAATGCCCTCCATCCATCTCTTTTTCATTATTACAACACAGGGGCATTTTTGTAATTTTACACTGTTTTTGGGCTCCTTTGGATACTTGCCCATTTGACTGTCAAACATCTTATTGGGCCTTTTGGACACCAGTTTGGGACTATATATGAGTCTAATATATTTATGGCTCAATTCCCAAAAATCTCACCGAAAGTATTTATCGGGCATATAATTATACTGTAAATTCCATTAAACATTTTACATAACTTCTTTTTTATCTCTGTCAGTTTTATAAATTTCTATATTAATTATGGGAATTTATTGCCAAATTTCATCTGGTTAGGAGATCTAGAAGGACCTATAATAATCTCAAGATTTTAAAAATTAATATCAATTATCTGGGGCCTCATCAAAATTCTGAAAAATATGCCTAGCCCAATTTCCATTCTCTATTTACTGGTAAAATTTGAGACTACAGCATTTTTGGGCAGTTATGGGCCTTTTCTGGCACAATTCCACATAATTACGATTTTGCCCCTTGAACTTTTGCTTAATTACATTTAGGTCCCTAAACTTTTTGAAATTACACTTAATGGCCCAACTTTTTCTTTACTTTCTATCTTGGCCACAAAACTTTTATAAATTCCATCTAGGTCCTTGAACTTTCTTTTATTTACACTTTAATCCCTTTCCTTCCATAAATTTCTACAATTTCCTTAGAGCATCTCATATTTATTACATACAAACTATACATACATACCATATAAGAAAATTAAGGATATGGTATTTCTCTCCCCCTTAAAATAAATTTCATCCTCAAAATTTACAATATATACATATTAAGGAAATAATTCAGGATATATCTGCTTCATTCTTTCCTCAACTTCCCATGTGGCTTCGTTCTCAGTTAATCCTTTCCATACTACTTTGACTAACAAAATTTGTTTATTTCGTAGTTGCTTAACCCTTCAATCAATAATTCATACTGGTCCAACTTCATAAGTTAGGTCATCTCATAGTATGATATCATCTTGTTCAAGCACATGTGATAAGTTTGGAACATACTTCTTTAATTGGGAAACATGAAATACATCATGTATCTGGCTGAGATTTGGGGGAAGAGCTAACTTATAAGCCACTGATCATACCGTCGAGAGAATTTAAAATGGTTCAATGTTTTGGGATGTAACTTCTTCACCTTGATTGATCGTCTAGCTCTCGTAGTTAGAGTCAACATAAGAAACACATGTTCTCCTTTTTCAAACTTCAATGGTTTTCTTCTGATATCAGCAAAACTTTTCTGTCTACTTTTAGCCATTAACAATATTTTTTTAATCATATCAATCTATGTTGCTGTTTGATATACTATATTAGGACCAAACATTCTTCTCTCGCTCAACTCTAACCAACATAATGGAGATCTATATTTATGTCCGTAGAGTGCTTCAAATAGAGTCATCTGACTACTAGTATGATAACTATTGTTATAAGCAAATTCTATTAATGACAGATGGACATCCTAACTTCCTTTGAAATCCAAAACACAAGCTCTTAGCATATCTTCTAGTGTCTGGATTGTTCTCTTAGACTGTCCATTTGTTTTAGGATAATAAGTTGTACTAAACTTGAGAGTAGTGTCCATTTCTTTGTGCAAAGCTTTCCATAAATTAGATGTGAATTTAGGGTCTCTATCATACACAATACTACTTGGGACATCATGAAGTCTAACAATCTTTTTAATATACCATTTTTCCAGCTTTTTCTAGAGAATCTCTTTTATTTATTGCCAGGAAATGAGCTGACTTTTTCAATCGATCAATTACTACCCATATTGCATCACGCTTAGTGGGAGTTATCGGCAATCCTTCTACAAAATCCATGGCAATGTCGTCCCATTTCCACTCAAGTATATCTAATGGTTGTAATTTTCCTGCTGACCTTTGGTGCTCAACTTTTACTTTTTGACACATCAGGCATTTTGATACATAAGCCACAACATCCTTCTTTAATCTAGGCCACCAAAATAGACTTTTAACATCACGATACATCTTGGTCATACCTGGATGTACTTTATATCGGCTTTTATGTGCTTCATCTAAAATTTTCTCTCTTAATCCCATGGCATTAGGAATATACGGTCTTCCCCTAAACCATAGCAATCCATCTAAGAGATCTCAAAATTTTTAGTTTCCTCCCTCTCCAACTTATCTTTAAATATTGCTATGAGCTTATCATACTTTTGAGCTTCTTTTATCTCATCTTCAATAAAAGCTCTGACCTGTACTCCTCCATAAGGATTCTCTACTATATGCACTTGATATAACGGACTCCAATCTCTGACATCTTCTACTAATTTCAATTCTTTGATCAATATACTTGCCACCTGCACCACTTTTATGCTGAAAGCATCAGCTACAACATTTTCATTTCCTGTATGGTCTTTAATCTGAAAATCATAATATTTCAGCAATTCCATCCATCTAAGTTGTCTCATATTCAATTCCTTTTGGTCATGCAGATACTTCAAACTTTTATGGTCATAGTATAACTCTATAGTGGCTCCACACAAATAATGCCTCTAAATCTTAAGAGCATAGATTATGGCTGCAACCTCCAGATCATGAGTGGGATAATTTTCTTCATGTGGTTTTAGCTGTCAACAAGCATAGGCTACCACTCTACCTTTCTATATTAACACACATCCCAACCCCTATTTACTAGCATTAGTATAGACCACATAGGTCTAGGTGGGATCTGGAATAATCATCACTGGAGTAGTGGTTAACTTCTGTTTTAATTCTTGAAACTAGCCTCGCACTCCCATCCCATTTGAAAGCCTGATTCTTTCTGGTTAACTTGGTCAACGGCAAGGCAAGTCTAGAAAAATCATTAATATATCTTCTATAATGCCCTGCTAAGCCTAGAAAACTTCTAATCTCTTTCACCATCCTTATCTACTCCCAGCTTAATACTACTTCAACATTGCTAGGATCTACAACTACCCCTTCATGGGATATGACATGACTGAGAAATTTGACTTCTTGAAGCCAAAATTCATAGTTACTAAGCTTAGCATAAAGCTATTTCTCTTTAAGAATACTAAGGACAATTCTCAAATGCCTTTTGTCATATCCTAATTTTTCCCTATCTCTATAATACTGATAGTGGAAAGAGGTTTGGAAAGGATTATGACGAAGATCAAAAGAAATAATAAAGTTTAGATAAGTCTTAAAGAAAGAGAAGGACCTAAACGCAAATTGGAAAATGTTAAAGGCCAAAAGTTAAAGTAGAAATAAATGTTGGGCCAAAAGTGGTAATTTCCAAAACTTTAGGGACCTAAATGTAATTAAGTAAAAAGTCAGGGACATAAATGTAATTATGGAAAAGTTCAGCCAGAAAAGGCTTAGAACTACCTGTAAGTATTTCAGTCCCACATTCCATCAGTAAACAGAGGAAGTCATGCTGGGTAATCTGGCATGATACAGAAATTTTATTAGGGCTCCAGACAACAAAAAATTATCTGATAGTCTAAAAGTTATCTGAATTTTTATCAGATTCCATGGACATCAGATATAAGTGAGGGAATTACAGGAAAGTGTGCTCTATAGTGTCAGATGTTATGAATCTGACAGAACTCCAGAAGAAGTTCTGTATAAAAAGTTATTTACATATTAATGAATTTTGACGGGAGTTTGATAACACCCGTGATCCGATAATGGAACTTATCGGTATGTGAGCCTAGATGAAATGAGACTAGATGACCTCACATATAGGCCCATGATGACTCTAAGAAGGGCCCAAAACCCAGGGTACTAGTCCATCAGTAGAAGGGGCTAGTGTCCAGAAAAAGTGCGAAATTACGAAAATGCCCCTGGATGCCCAGACTGTACCAGAGATGGATGAAGGGCATTTTGGTCACCTGGGATAGGCTAAAAACGTTGTACATGGTATAAATATGATTAGTTGAGCCCAAATACACCCTGAGGCAGTATAAAGAGGGGTAAAATGATGATTATGCCCTTAGGGTCAATATAATGTAAGAAATGACACCAAGGGTATTTTGGTCATTTTCCAAGGAATAGATGGTAGATAAATATTTAGTATCTCATACTCAATGATATGAGAATCCTAGACATCAATTTCTAGGACATAATACATATCCTGGTATATTATAGAAAAATTCGGAACAGAAAATAGTCCACTTGTTGTGAAACTGCTCCGATCGGTACTAGATTGGACTGAAATTTTTCCAGAAGGTTCCTGGCATGGTGAGCATGCCACATAACCCATTGACGTGTCCCTTGAGCTGTCCCACATGATGTCATAATTATTCTTTTATGAAAAAGTTAAATCCAAGATTAAATGTGGGCCATTAGATCAAATAGTAACCAAATCAATCTTGGCCATTCATTTTTCTTGGATTTTGGCTATAAATACCCCCCCATTCTGCCCAAAACCGTGGCCTCTTGATACCTTGGGGAAACTCTTGCAAAATGAGAACTCAAGCTAAGACAAAGAAGATTCAAGGTTCCAAAGTTCAAGCAAGCTAGAGATTAAAGGTAAGCAATCTCTCCTAACTTATTTTCCTTTGATCTGGGAGCTTGAACTTAGGGTTTTCATGGGGAAAAGTTGAGTTTTATCTAAGGTGTTGTGCTGTCCAAAAACCTTAGATGAAAGGGGAAGAAGAAATTAAAGTTAGAACTATATGATTGAAGCTTAAACAAGCTAGTTAAGTGGTTGGTTGTTGAATCAAATTGACATTCTTGACTTTGCCATGGTGTGCCCTGTTCAGTCTGCACTGTTCATGAGGGAAGGAAATTGAATTTCAATGATTTAATGCTTCCATTGAGTTTGTATGATGATTTTGTGTAGGATTGGAAAGGTTTTGAACCTTGGAAACATTAAAATCTCAAGGTTGTAGTCTTTGAGATTCCTTACGGTTACTGTTCACTCGCATGAACAGTTATTGGAATTTCATGATTTTGATGGTTCCAATGGTTTTAAAATGAAAAGTTGTGTGGGGTAAAGTGGAGAAACAAGTATGGGAAGCATTAAAATCAAAATGAGAATTTTTGAAACAATTGTATGCTTATGTTCAGTTCTGTAAAACAGGCCATGAAGGAGCTGGAATTTCATGATTCTAAGCTCATAAATGGATTCAAAAGATGAAATTATGTAGGGTGAAGTTAAGACATCAATTGGTTCAAGAGCCAAGTGGATTAGTGAAAATTAGAGAAAGTTATGACAATAAAGAGTGTAACAAAGTTAGTCTTGAACATGGTTAGAGTTCATGAGCCCTAATGAGTTATGTGATGAATATTTATGTGTTTAGGACCATGAAACATCCAAGAAAATGTTGGGAAGTGATGGACATAAAGGCTTCATGGTTGGAAAGCTAGGGAGCAAGGGCTAAAGGTCAAGAGAAAAGCTTAAGTGCAAGGTAGTAAACTTACCTCTTTATGTGCTTGATATGGTATGCTTATGTGTTGACATGTATATGTTATTTGAATGATGTTGTGACAAATGATGTTGAATGTATTGTGAATAACATGTTTCCATGGCCATGCACTTTATGTAAAAGTATATAGCATGATGGCATGTCACTAATCAAAGAAAGTTAATGAAATTACATATCATGCATTAGCATCCATCTTGCATATTTAAGAGGTAATGTTTGCTACTGAGATTCCCTAGAATTTCACTCTCCCATAACCAACCAATTTAGGTCAAGCATGATGGATAATGTATGCATGGAGAAGAGTTAAAGCATGGAAGAAGAAAAGTGAAGTATTTAAGATATTAGCATATGCTATGCACTTTCCATATATGTCAAAGCCATGTAAAGTATCTATTTATGTGATGAGATTGTATGAATCAATTATTGTATAACCCCATGATGTATATAAATTCATAAAAAGCAAAAGAGATGATTTATGTATGCTGGAACAATTATGGAAAGTGAAAGAAAGGAAACTGAAATGGTAAAAAACTAGGTCCTAAAGCAGTTTTGTTGTGGCTTCAGTCTGACGTTGCAAATGAAGGAATTATTTCAAGAAATTTTATGAGCATGTAGTACACATCCAGATCTTTAAGTGCATAGGTAAGACGTTTCATTTGGATGTGTATATCAAGAGAAATGAATTTCCAAAATAAGGGACCAGAAACTGTTTCCAGAGTTTTTGACCAAATAAACAGTAAACTTCAATCAATTGGCTAATCATTTGGTCTGGAAATTATTTTTTCCTTATATTTCAATATGTTATCTTCATTTAGATTTTTGAACCACTTCATTTCGAGTTTTCTAAAATTAATTATGATTTTTTGAAGTTCATTGCGTAATCTGGAATACCATATGAACAGTAACCCGAGAAAGTAAAATTCCAGATTTGGCTAATGGACTTCTAAGGTCTTGTAAGTGGTTCTAAATGCTACTGAATGGTCCCTATGATGTATAAAAGTAAGGATGTTAAACCTTTCATGCTCTTAAATAGATTTGGGGTACACCAAAATATCATCAATGAAGACCACAACAAATTGATCCAAATATGGACTGAAGATTTAATTCATGTAATCCATGAAAATTGCAGGTGCATTCGTCATAACAAAAGGCATCACAAGAAATTCAAAATGACCATAATGAGTCCTAAAACTGATCTTTGAAATATCATTTGATTAATCCTGAGTTGATGATAGCCAGATCTCAAATCAATCTTAGAGAATAAATTGGCTCTAACTAACTGATCTAACAGGTCATCAATTCTGGAGAGGATACTTATTCTTAATAGTAATCTTATTCAACTCCCTAAAATCAATACATAATCTTATATTGCCATCCGTCTTCTTAACAAATAACACTAGAGCACCCCATGGTGAAATACTAGGTCAAATGAAACCCTTCTTTAAAATCTCTTCAATATGATTCTTTAACTCCATCATCTCATTAGGGGCCATACGATATGGGCCTTTGGATACTAGTCTAGCTCTAGATACGATATCGATTGCAAACTCCACTTCTTGTTCAGGAGGTAATCCACGAATCTCCTTCGAAAAAACTTCAAGAAATTCCTTGAGAATTGAAATCTCCTCAACCCCTTCTTTTATTTCTGTCTGAATAGAAAAGAAGATCATATACCCTTGACATCCTTTTCATAGTCATTTATCTACATGAGCCTCCATCATGCAATTTAGCCTTACTTATGGACCTACCTCTATTGCCCTTTAACAAAGAACTGGGTTCTTGTTCTTACAATCTAGCATCACGTTATTAGAAGATAACCAATTTAATCCAATTATGACATCAATTTCTTGAAAAGGCATACATATTCAATCTAGAGTAGTGCAACAATGTTCATATCGAATAACACTATTTAGGAAAACATTATATGTAACTACTCAAGCATTTGTACGTGTTGTCACACATATAGCATAATGTAACTAGTTAATCATAAGGCCTAGTCGTTTAGCACATTCATAAGAAATAAAGGAATGAATTGCACTTGAGTCAAACATAGCAATCACATAGTGATTATTGAGATAAATTGTACATTGGATCATTTTGGGTGATTTTTGAGCATCCTCACGAGTAAGTGCAAACACTAGTCCTTGAGTTCGTGGCCTTTGATTATTCACTACTTGAGAACAATCCTTAGAGAAATGTCCAGGTTTTCCACATGTATAACAAACATTTTGCCCTATCAAACACAACCTGTCACCATGATTCTTTCCACACTTATCACATACTCAAAACCTTGAGTCCCAGTTGCTAGTATTACCTCAAAAATTTCCTCGATTAGGCTTATGTTCTGCCATTGCCTTTTTCTCTTCTTATAGCCTCTACCATCAGTAGTATCTCAAGTTGGATTGGTATTTTCAGGAGTGACAGCCCCTTGCTTACTGGCTTAAATAACATTTGATGATTTAGGTTATTTTTTATGATTCGACATTCCTCCAATGCTTTGTTAAATTAATTGTATTATTGAGGTGTCATCTTTTCCTTCAATGGACCCGTTTGGATAAGATTTTGGAAAAAGGCTTATAAAAAAAAGGGCTTTTAGGTTTCTTTTAGAATAGGGCTTTTGGAGAAGAGCTTATGAAAAAAAGTAGTTTTGAATACATGAGTGTTTGAATTGTTATTTCGAGAATTACTTTTATTATTGGTAAATTATGAAAAAAGGTATGATTATTAAATATAGGAGAGAGGAGAGAGGAGAGATGAGAGAGGATAGAGGGTGTAGAAGAGAGATGAGAGAGGAGATAGGGTATAGAAAAGAAAAGAGAGAGGAGCGAGGGTATAGAAAAGAAAGGAGAGAGGATGTAAAAAAGAAAGGAGAGATAAGAGAGGGTGTAATAAAAAGTAGGGGTAATATAGTAATTGGTTAGTCCATAAGCTCTTTTACTGTTCCATAAGCTACTCTTACTAACTTATCTAAAACCTTGGTTTTAAACCATGGTTTGGTCTAAAAACCCTTATGAACAAATATAGTTGTTTGTTTTAAAATTTCTCAAAACCTAGGTTTGGGCTATTTCTAAACACACTTAATATAACATTCAGTCCCCTAATCATTGCTTCTATCATCTATCATTCATCATCCACTTGTCAAAGATACGTGGAATACTAAGAAAGACGGATAAACTTAGCCAGATATTCATCAAATGGCTCATTATCTCCTTGCCTCAGTACAAGGAATTTAGCTTCCCACTCATCACATACTGATGAGATTGGATTGTCGTGGTCTAATCCATCAAAATAAAGTTTATTGTACCCAATATAATGTAGTATAAGGCATAACCCTATCGTTCTTCTTGATGAGCCTTTTATCCGGAAACCTAGTAGATTGGATTTTAAAATCAATGATAAACCTGAGCAGGGATAAAATGGTTTTTGGGTTTTAGTGATTGATGCAATAAAAGTAGGGTATAGAAAAGTAAATATTTTTAGATTTTTGTTTACGATGAAAATGAGTTGGTTTAGTTGAGAAATATGCTATGAAAGACTCTTGATGATGAAAACATATCTATCCTTGCTCTCACGTTTAAAGTTGGAGTTTAGAAAGCGCTAAGTCTTAAACAAAACCTCAATCGATCAATTGAGTCTAGAACCCTAATTTTCCTTAAACCCCCTTGATCAAAGCTGGTTTAAAAACTATTAGTGAACTGTCATAAATCACTTAGCATATAAATTGAATTAATGAACAACGATTGCTGACAATAACCCACTCTTTTAAAATAAAAAATGAAATATTCTATCAAAAGCAAATGTTCAAATCATCCGAATTCAATTACAACGTCTAATCTGAGAATGGTCAATCGATATTCAAAACTTTCTCATAAGATGAAAACCCTAGATCTAGCAGCAATCATAAGATGAGAAGATGCAAATTAGAATAGAAGAAACTCCCCATTTGAGTCCATGAGCTCAAGATATCTGATTTATCACCAAGAAGTTAAAGGTTTAGCCTCTCATGACTCCTGTTGTATTGCAATCGCTGTTCAATTGAGATGTCATGAAGAAACAATGAGAAGATAGTAGGTTGATGGTGTAGAGAGGTGGAGAAATATGTGGAGAGGTGTACAATGATGGCAGAGGTGGAAAAGGTGATTAGAGAGTGCTAGAGTACTACTTCATAGCCTAATCAGGTCCAAAAACTAGCCTCCCCTAACAGTAGCCTTCCTTCCCCTTTTATTTCTGTATAACATAATTCAAAACGCGTAGTTTCAACGATTTCGTATATTAGTCATGGCCAGATCCATGTTTTGGTCGCGACCTATAAACATAGAGAGAATTCTAGAAAAATCAAGGTCACGACCGGCAGACTCTTTGGTTGCGACTAAAAGATGCAGGAGCATGGTTTCCTTTTATTGGCTTGTGATTTCTTTCCTGATCCTTGCTTTCTTCCAAAATACCTGCAATCCAAAATAAAAGCTCACTGTAAAAGTCCAAATAAGTAAATAACTGAATATATGCAGTTTGGAAGAGTTAATTTACCATTTTAACATTTTATTAGCATATTGCCATGTATAATCATGTATTACCATAGAAGTACAATTTAAGGCCTAAAATGATGGTAAAGTTGTTATAAATCTCTTAAAATGTCACATAAACCATATATAAAATGTGTCTTATCACGTACCAGCTGAGGATAATATTTCACATAGAATTGTTCAAGAAACACTTCCCATGTAATAGTAGTTCAATATTCTTCCACCACTGGTCTGTATCTTTTTCTAGCTGATAAATGGCCATATGAGCCTTACTTTCAGATGGACAACAAAGCACCTTGAAAAGCTTTTCCAATTGATTGATCCAGTTCTCTGCCATTTGAGAATAAAATGTCCCTTCAAATGTTGGAGGATTGTGTTTGCAAAATTTTGTTATCTACTGTTAGATACCAATAGGAACCACCATTGGCTTAACTTGCCTAGGTGGCTCCACTGGTTGTTGTACCACTTCTCGTTCCATATTAACTGCTCTTATAGGCTCTGGCTATCTTAGGTTATCTATAGCTTCTGCTAGTGCGGCTATATTAGCATCTCTTTCCTGGTCACTACGAGCTTGAGCTACTTTCATATCCTCTATTATCTTTTGTGGTGTCTCTAAGCGTTCCATAATTAATTGATTAAAGTCTACAGGATTTTGAGGTTCTTTTGATGGAATAATTCTTCTTGTTTGTACCATTTTATTTTTTCTATCTAAATATGAAAGGGAATAACATAAATAATGTAACTTATACTTCATTTATAACATTACATACATATAGGTTTCAAAATATCATACACATATACTATCATGTATCATTTCTTAAGTACAACTATTATACATATCTATTATATATCACTTATATACAGAACACTATCACATCACACTATTCTTTCTTAAAAGTTCTTCTAATAAACTCTTTTATCATGAAGATCAAATCTAGTATGCTTTCATATGGTTCTTCATCAAAATAGCGATCTAACCCTGCTCTCCAAGTTTTAGTGGTTGGCAATATATCATCCATAATATTGGTCCAATCCTCCAAGAGAAGGGTATCTATACCAAAAGCAAATAAGTTTTAGCGACGCTGACTATAACATCTTGATAGATCCTATAATCTTGGTCAACCTCTCTAACTAAAAGTCACCCTAAATCATATAGCCATCTAACTAGTTCCATAGCACTCTCAAACTATTCTTCATTCATTGTTTCTACAGCCACTAGTTCTATGTTCTGGGTTTCCAAGGATATCACTACTTCTGGTTTATTAGGACCTCGAATATCTGTCTAGTTTGGTAACTGACTGGGTACTGGAATATCTGTGTTAATAGAATGTCTGAATAGAGGATCTATAGTACCTATAACCTAGGAATGACACTCATCATATTATAGTGGCTGAGGCTGAGGATATGTGTCATATCCTAATTTTTCCCTATCTGTATAGTACTGATAGTGGAAAGAGGTTTAGAAAGGATTATGACGAAGATAAGAAGGAATGATAAAGGTTATATGAGTCTTGAAGAAGGAGAAGGACTAAAATGCAACGTAGAAAAGGTTAAAGGCCAAAAGTTAAAGTAGAAACAAGATTTGGGCCAAAAGTGGTAATTTCCAAAAGTTATGGGACTTAAATGTAATTAGGCAAAAAGTCAGGGACCTAAATGTAATTATGGAAAAGTTGAGCCAAAACAGGTCAAAAATGCCCAGAATCAGACCAGACTCAAATTTTACCAGTAGATAGACATAATTATTCCAGTCAGTTTAACACAACAAAGAATTTTGATTTGAGGTCCCGATTAATTGATATAAATTTCTGAAGTCAGCAGGAATTATTGCAGTATTTTTCATATCTCAGAATCAGATGAAACTTTATTGTAAATTCTTATATTTAATATATGAATTCATCAAATGACAGAACAGAGTCAGAAAAGGAATCCTGTAGAATTCTTACGGGATTTTATGGTAAAATAGAATACCCGATAAATAGGATCGGGAGAGGTGTCTTGGGATTTGTGCCATAAAGGGCATAAAGGCAATTAGCCCAAACCAAGGCCCAAATGGCGCCATAGTAGGCCCAATGTGATGACTAGACAGTTAAGTGGGCTAGAGTATAGAGCAGTCCAGGATAAGTGCGAAATTACAAAAATACCCCTGGATGCCCATACTGTACCAGTGATAGATGGAGGTCATTTTGGTCATTCTAGACAGGCCAAAAATGTGAGAAATAGTATAAATATGATTATATAGAATTAATATATGCCCTGAGGCAGTACAAGAAGGGGTGAAATGACAATTATGCCCTTAGGGTCAGTACAGTGCAAGAAAGGACACCAAGGGTATTTTAGTCATTTCCCAAGGGATGGATGGCAGATAAATACTCAGTCTAATATTTTCAATGGTGTGGGAAGCCTGGACATTGATTTCCAGGACAGAATACATATCCTAGTATATTATAAAAAATTAGGAACAGAAAACAGTCCGGTTGCTGTGAAACTACAACGATCGGTACCGGATTGGACTGGAATTTCTCCAGAAGGTTCCTTACACTATAAGCACGACACCTAACCCCTTGAGGTGTCCCTTGATGGGTCCCACATGATGTCATAATTATTATTTTATGAAAAAGTTAAATCCAAGATTAAATGTGGGCCTGTAGATCAAATAGTAACCAAATCAATCTTGGCCATTCATTTTTCTTGGATTTTGGCTATAAATACCCCTCTAATTCTGCAGCAAACCGTAGCTTCATGGACCCTTGGGGAAACTCTTGCAAAATAAAAACTCAAGCCAAGACAAAGAAGATTCAAGGTTCCGAAGTTCAAGCAAGCTAGAGATTAAAGGTAAGCAATCTCTCCTAGCTTATTTTCCTTTGATTTGGGAGCTTGAACTTAGGGTTTTGATGGGGAAAAAGTTGAGTTTTCTCTAAGGGGTGGTGCTGCCCAAAGACTTTAAAGGAAAGGGGAAAGAAGAAATTAAAGTTAGAACCGTATGATTAAAGCTTAAACAAGCTAGTTAAGTGGTTGGTTGTTGAATCAAATTGATATTCTTGACTTTGCCATGGTGTGCCCTATTTGGTATGCACTGTTCATGAGGGAAGGAAATTGAATTTCAATGATTTAATGCTTCCATTGAGTTTGTATGATGATTTTGTGCAGGATTGGAAAGGTTTTGAACCTTGGAAACATTAAAATCTCAAGGTTGTAGTCTTTGAGATTCCTTACGGTTACTGTTCACTCGCATGAACAGTGATTGGAATTTCATGATTTTGATGGTTCCAATGGTGTTAAAATGAAAAGTTGTGTGGGGTAAAGTGGAGAAACAAGTATGGGAAGCATTAGAATCAAAATGAGAATTTTTGAAAGAATTATATGCTTATTTTCAATTCTGTACAGCAGGCCATGAAGGAGCTGGAATTTCATGATTCTAAGCTCATAAATGAGTTCAAAAGATGAAATTATGTAGGGTAAATTCAAGGCATCAATTGATTCAAGAGCCAAGTGGATTAGTGAATATTAGGGAAAGTTATGACAATCAAGAGTGTAACAAAGTTAATCTTGAACATGGTTGGAGTTCATGAGTCCTAATGAATTATGTGATGAATATGAATGTATTTAGGACCTTGAAACATCGAAGAACATGTTGGGAAGTGATTGGCATAAAGGTTTATTGGTTGGAAAGCTAGGAAGCAAATGCTAAAGATCAAGAGGAAAGCTTAAGTGCAAGGTAGTGAACTTATCTCTTTAGGTGCTTGATGTGGTATGCTTATGTGTTGACATGTATATGTTATTTGAATGATGTTGTGACATGATAAATGATGTTGAATGTATTGTGAATAACATGTTTCCATGGCCATGCACTTTATGTAAAAGTATATAGCATGATGGCATGTCACTAATCAAAGAAAGTTGATGAAATTACATATCATGCATTAGCATCCATCTTGCATATTTAAGTGGTAATGTTTGCTACTGAGATTCCCTAGAATCTCACTCTTCCATAACCAACCAATTTAGGTCAAGCATGAAGAAAAATGTATACATGGAGAAGAGCTAAAGCATGGAAGAAGGAAAGTGAAGTATTAAGATTCTAGCATAGGCTATGAATTATCCATGTATGTAAATGCCATGTAAGGTGTGTATTTGCGTGATGAAGCTATTTGAAATAATTATGGCATATGTACATGATGTATATGAATGTTAAGAAGCTTATTTGATGGCTTGTGCATGCTGAAACAACTATTGGAAATGAAAGAAAAACCAACTGAAATGGTAAAAACGTAGGTCCTGAAGCAGTTTTGTTGTGGCTTCAGTTTGACCTAGCAAATGAAGGAATTAGTTCACGAAATTTTATGAGCATGTAGCACACATCCATATCTTTAAGTTCATAGGTATAAAGTTTCATTTGGATGTGTATATCAAGACAAATGAATTTCCAAAATCAGGGACCAGAATCTGTTTCCAGAGTTTTTGACTAAATGAACAGTAAACTTCAACGAATAAACTGTATCAATTGGATAATCATTTGGCCTAGAAATTATTTTTCTCTTAAATTTGAAGATGTTATATTCATGTAGATTTTTTAACCACTACATTTCAAGTTTTCTAGAATTAATTATGATTTTTTGAAATTCGTTGCGTAATCTGGAATACCATATGAACAGTAACCTGAGAAAGAGTAAAATTCCAGATTTGGCTAATGGACTTCCAAGGTCTTGTAAGTGGTTCTAAATGTTACTGAATGGTCCCTAAGATGTATAAAAGTAAGGATGTTACATTTTGGTATCAGAGCATAGGATTCTGGCTTAAGAAATGCTCTGAATAGATTATTTGTGGATTGATATGAGATTATACCCAGACCCTAACCCTAAACAGTAAGTATTTTGTTAAGTTAGGGTATGTTATGGGATGGTTAACATTGCTTAATTAAGCAAATGTTGCAGGAATATATATGAGATTCTATAAGGTTAAGTCAAAAGCTTCAGTTAATAAGGGAGACCCGAGGCTAGTAGTGATATATGGACATGGTATACATCTAAACTCTGAGCATCCCTTAGACAATGAAGAGAGTCAAAATGAGAGTTTAGGGGATCAGCCAAGAAAATCTACAGTGGAATGTCCTATAGACGTTTATGTAGACTTAAACCTGCAGTCTGGAGGTCATGTAGAGATTCAGGCTGAAGCCTAATATGCACCAATTGATGTTGAGTCTAGTGACTCTATACGGTATAAGTTTGTTGGAATGCCCTCTAACCCTGATATAAGTTTTATCCCTCTTACGAGATGATAGATTATGGCTGAGGAAGCTAAGTACTGGTACTGGATTATCGGTAGACCATATATTATTCCTCCTCTACCAGAGTTTGAGGATAGATTTATGATAATTAAGATATAACAGTCCCCTAATTCAGACATCCAGTCAGAGCCTATGATAGTTCTTGTCCATTCCTAAAGTCCAAGAATATGTGACTTTATAGAGAAAGATCAGTGGGATGTTCCTAGTCCTAGTCAACCCTAGCCTTCTTCATTAAAGATAGATAGTGTTGACTATATGGTCTGAAGAAAGCTGTGGAGAGTGAATTACTCAGTCTAAGTCAAGGGATGGACAAAAGTATAGATTAAGAACAGTTAGTTATCTGCATTTCCTCAATGCCGTAGTAGGAATGATAAACAGACATCCAGTAGAGGGCATTAACCTAATATACTTTTGAGGATTGGTATGAGATGATAGTAAGTCAACTGTCATGAGACTAAAGATGCCAACCTCACTGAAGTCTATTAGTTAGAGATTTAGCATAGAGTATAGGCAAGTTAAACAGTATGAAGCACTAAGATACATAAGATCAGTTTAAAAAGAGGTTCAACAGTAGATCCTCCGTATGATCATCAAGAGTTGATCTACAGTACGAAAGACTTTGTGCAGCTAGTCTTTACGGAAAAGAATAATGAGAAGTTAGAATGAGACTTGCCTAAGAATCATAGTCTAGTCCAGAGTAGACTAAGACTGATAGACAGAAAGAGTTAAAAGAATTAAGAGATATAGAAGTTACTCCATATGAGATGGAGAATTATCCGCTCACTTGAGAAGTTTTTCTCAAAAAGTTTAAAAGAAGTATTCCTCTCAATTAGAGAAAGGTGAACATGAAGTTAAGGGTTAGAGTTAAGGGAAGAGAACTTTTTTGATGGATACTAAATCGAGTTCATTCATATGAACCTTGAGGCTTAATAAGAGATACTTTCTCGCCTATTAGTAATCCAGGAGGATTAGGGAAAACTTAAAAGTTCGAATGGCATAAAGATAGGAGCCAAACCTTTCCTCTGTTAGCTGAAAGAAGACAGCTGACTCAGTTATGGATTACAGATAGATTATAGTAAGGCCAAGGACACAGAAATCCTTCAGGTTAGAGACATAAAAGTCTTACAGGCGATGAGAAATGTTATGATAAGATAGCCTGATATGATAAGCTATCTCCGATTCCTAAATAAATAAATAGGATATTAGAGATGTAAGCTAAAGATAAATTGCCTTAGAAATTGTTTGAGGGTTAGTAGAAAAAGATATATGTAAGCTAAGAGAAAGAAGTTTATGAGGTTTAAAGAAAGTAAAGTAGCCACAGATTTAAAGGTAAGGTGACTCCCCTATTCCCTATATAAGAAAGAGTAAAGAAGGGTTGAGTCTATACCCTAATAAGAGGGTAATGTGGCAGCCTAAGTGAAACAAGTAAATGACTCAGGTACCTGAATAGATGATCAAGACCTAGCAGTTAAGGTGATAAAGGGACAAAATATTTTAAAGTCTACCTAATTAATTGCTTAATGGCAATGTGAGTATGAGGGATGGTTGAGCAAACTATGTAATGATGCATGGCTTATATTGCCATAAGTTATAATAAGAAATTGCATCTCATTGCAGTTGTCATGTGATGACACACATACTACAGAATGCTTAATTGATTGCATCTACTTGCATATTATGCATGTTGAGTATGCTATGATAAATGAATACTCCCCTTATGCAGTACGTACTGGGTAGAGTATACCAGATGAAAAAGTTATGTTGCTCCCATGCCCTATGACATGCAATTAAATAATTCAACTTAGCAAGAATGAAGCAATAGCAAAGTGCTAAACTAGAAAGTTAGCTACTTGATTCTCATAAGATAGAAAGAGAATTTATGATCAGACTATGATAGTCAATAGGATAGAGAATGAGATTAAAGATGAAGATTAGTAGTGAGGCTACAGATAAATGATTATGATACTCAGGACATATCCCTTTAGTAGGGATAAGATAGATGAAAGGAAATGAGACGCAGTTATGAAAGATGATATGGCTCTAAGAAAGAGCATTTTTAGGTAATATAAGTTAATGATTTTGCAATAAAGCTAGATTGCTCTTGCAATAGAGTAAAGTCCCTCTGATGAGATAAATAGATGATGACATATATATGCAGGTAGAGCTTGTGTAGCTCCCTACAATGTTAAATGTAATAAAGTTATAAAGATAAGAATGGTATATGAAGTTCCTGAGTGATAGAGGAAATGAGTCAAGTCCTAATAGATAATATTGGCTTCTGTGATCATTTTTGGGGAATTATCTGTGGAGTTAACAACTATGTGGAAGTGACTAACCTTGTAACTTTGTCCGTTAGTTTAGGTCTTCCAGAGATGAGAATACAGTACAACGGAATCCAGTAGATTTTGGAGGATTGTAGTTAGATCCTAGTATGGCTCACAGGGTCACAGTTAGATCCTGAAAGGCTTACGGTTGATCGCAGTAGATCCCAAGGGTCGCAGTAGACCAAGCCTAGAGCAAGAAAGTAATGAGCCATAAGTACAGTATGTCTTTGGAAGGACAAACACCAAGGAAAAGTTAAGGTATAGAAGCTTCACAAGTTGGTTAACTCATAACAGAGAGAGTACCCATTATGCTAGTTTCAGATAGCCTTATTACTATTAGGGACTGAACTCATAATTTCCTTACACTTATCAGGAACTAAGTGATCAAAGTTAAAGCTGTTAATGCTGAGTCCCAAGGATTTATGGGAATATTACGTAAGATATAAGAAGAGATCCTTATGATAAGATTACAGAAAATAAGAGACAAGTAGATCCTCCAGACAAGGATAAAGAGATTAGAAGGCCAGATAGACCCAAGAGAGATAGTATAAGATGGTAAAGTACCAGGGTCAAAGCCAGTGAGCACCAGTGCTTTAGATTTTTATTTGCACATTTCAGTTAAGCATGCTCAGGCAAGGGTAGTCCAATGATGGGTGACCCCCTGGGAAGTGATGGAAAAGTGTGTAAATGCCATTGAAATTGGCATATGTGCACAGAGCTATGAAAAGCTAGAAAAGGGTTATGAATAGTAAGAGACTAGAACCCTTATGTCAAGTCCAAATGAAATGGATTTGAAAGATGAACTATAATATAGCCAGATTTGGCCAGATATGCCATTTTATGTCATGAAAGATATGAAATGAGAAGATATGCCTTGAGAAGCGGCTGTATAGCTAGCTTTGTAAACAGATAGAGAGGCTTCCGTTCGATAAAAGATAAGATGTTTGAATGATGAGCTACATGTGAAAGAGCAAATGAGAGCTTTCACTCCTTGCATAAAGTGCCAGGCATTATGTTATGTTTGTAAAATATGCTAAAGCTCTGAATGTTAGAGCTATGCAAGCTCCGAGTGTTAGAGCTATGCATATTAAGAGAAGGAATGCTCGAGTTCCGATGTTAGAGCTTTGCATTCATGAGCAGGTATGTAGTCCTGTAACACGTTGGCCAGGCGTTATGCATGTTAGAGTATGTGCTCCTATATGCTCCTATATGCTTCTATGTGCTCCTATTTAGCAGTAGAGCAATGAAAGAAAGAATAGTGATATAAGTCCTCTCTCTGTATTATGATGAGTTTTTAAAGATGATAAGAATGTATGATGATATGAGAATGAGAGTTAAAGTTTGCGGATACTCAGAGAATTCCACTAGATACTTAGATGAGAAAGTAGTTACACTAAAAAGTATGATGAGTTATTAATAGAAACTCCCGAATATAACATTATTCGAGAGAGTTTGATATGAAAGAAATGGGCACTACTCACAAGTTTGGTATGGTGAAAAGTCCATAAGTAGATAGATGCATAGCAAGTAAGCAAGTAATAAAATGAACTGGAGTTCAACTCTGATTGAGTTGATTTAGAGCAGAAGAATGGTCATAACAAAGATATGAAGAATTGCGGATATGAAAAGTACTCCGCTAAGGCAAGAAAGGCCAAAAACGTGGGAAATAGTATAAATATGATTATATAGAATTAATATATGCCCTGAGGCAGTACAAGAAGGGGTGAAATGACAACTATGCCCTTAGGGTCAGTACAGTGCAAGAAAAGACACCAAGGGTATGTTAGTCATTTCCCAAGGGATGGATGGCAGATAAATACTCATTCTAACATTTTCAATGGTGTGGGAAGCCTAGACATTGATTTCCAGGACAAAATAGATATCCTGGTATATTATAAAAAATTAGGAACAGAAAACAGTCCGGTTGCTGGGAAACTGCAACGATCGGTACCGGATTGGACTGGAATTTCTCCAGAAGGTTCCTTACACTATAAGCATGCCACCTAACCCCTTGAGGTGTCCCTTGATGGGTCCCACATGATGTAATAATTATTATTTTATGAAAAAGTTAAATCCAAGATTAAATATGGGCCTTTAGATCAAATAGTAACCAAATCAATCTTGGCCATTCATTTTTCTTGGATTTTGGCTATAAATACCCCTCCAATTCTACAGCAAACCGTAGCTTCATGGACCCTTGGGGAAACTCTTGCAAAATAAAAACTCAAGCCAAGACAAAGAAGATTCAAGGTTCCAAAGTTCAAGCAAGCTAGAGATTAAAGGTAAGCAATCTCTCCTAGCTTATTTTCCTTTGATTTGGGAGCTTGAAAAAGTTGAGTTTTCTCTAAGGGGTGGTGCTGCCCAAAGACCTTAAAGGAAAGGGGAAAGAAGAAATTAAAGTTAGAACCGTATGAGTGAAGCTTAAACAAGCTAGTTAAGTGGTTGGTTGTTGAATCAAATTGATATTCTTGACTTTGCCATGGTGTGCCCTGTTCGGTATGCACTATTCATGAGGGAAGGAAATTGAATTGCAATGATTTAATGCTTCCATTGAGTTTGTATGATGATTTTGTGTAGGATTGAAAAGGTTTTGAACCTTGGAAACATTAAAATCTCAAGGTTGTAGTCTTTGAGATTCCTTATAGTTACTGTTCACTCGCATGAATAGTGATTGAATTTCATGATTTTGATGGTTCTAATGGTTTTAAAATGAAAATTTGTGTGTGGTAAAGTGGAGAAACAAGTATGGGAAGCATTAGAATCAAAATGAGAATTTTTGAAAGAATTGTATGCTTATTTTCAATTCTATACAGCAGGCCATGAAGGAGCTGGAATTTCATGATTCTAAGCTCATAAATGAGTTCAAAAGATGAAATTATGTAGGGTAAATTCAAGACATCAATTGATTCAAGAGCCAAGTGGGTTAGTGAATATTAGAGAAAGTTATGACAATCAAGAGTGTAACAAAGTTAATCTTGAACATGGTAGGAGTTCATGAGTCCTAATGAATTATGTGATGAATATGAATGTGTTTAGGACCTTGAAACATCGAAGAACATGTTGGGAAGTGATTGGCATAAAGGTTTATTGGTTGGAAAGCTAGGAAACAAATGCTAAAGATCAAGAGGAAAGCTTAAGTGCAAGGTAGTGAACTTATCTCTTTATGTGCTTGATGTGGTATGCTTATGTGTTGACATATATATGTTATTTGAATGATGTTGTGACATGATAAATGATGTTGAATGTATTGTGAATAACATGTTTCCATGGCCATGCACTTTATGTAAAAGTATATAGCATGATGGCATGTCACTAATCAAAGAAAGTTGATGAAATTACATATCATGCATTAGCATCCATCTTGCATATTTAAGTGGTAATGTTTCCTATTGAGATTCCCTAGAATCTCACTCTTCCATAACCAACCAATTTAGGTCAAGCATGAAGAAAAATGTATACATGGAGAAGAGCTAAAGCATGGAAGAAGGAAAGTGAAGTATTAAGATTCTAGCATAGGCTATGAATTATCCATGTATGTAAATGCCATGTAAGGTGTGTATTTGTGTGATGAAGCTATTTGAAATAATTATGGCATTTGTACATGATGTATATGAATGTTAAGAAGCTTATTTGATGGCTTGTGCATGCTGAAACAACTATTGGAATTGAAAGAAAAACAAACTGAAATGGTAAAAACGTAGGTCCTAAAGCAGTTTTGTTGTGGCTTCAGTTTGACCTAGCAAATGAAGGAATTAGTTCACGAAATTTTATGAGCATGTAGCACACATCCATATCTTTAAGTTCATAGGTAGAAATTTTCATTTGGATGTGTATATCAAGAGAAATGAATTTCCAAAATCAGGGACCAGAATCTGTTTCCAGAGTTTTTGACCAAATGAACAGTAAACTTCAACGAATAAACTGTATCAATTGGATAATCATTTGGCCTAGAAATTATTTTTCTCTTAAATTTGAAGATGTTATATTCATGTAGATTTTTGAACCACTACATTTTGAAATTTCTAGAATTAATTATGATTTTTTGAAGTTTGTTGCGTAATCTGGAATACCATATGAACAGTAACCCGAGAAAGAGTAAAATTCCAGATTTGGCTAATGGACTTCCAAGGTCTTGTAAGTGGTTCTAAATGCTACTGAATAGTCCCTAAGACGTATAAAAGTAAGGATGTTACAATATGCTATACCTCTCTCATCCCTCTCTAGATTAGGGTTTGACACAGCTTGGGGTTCATCTAGAGGTACGAAATTAGAAATAGGAATACGTTCCTCAACTGCTCTATTCATATCATTTGACCCAATAGAGAAACTATCATATCTGTCCAACTCAGAGTTATCATAATATGGTTCATGTATCACCGGTGGAAGCTAATAATCATCATCATTCTCTATCATAAACATCTCTTCTAAGTTTAAACCAGACTTATCTGAACTAAAAACCTCTGGCATAGGGTTACCTTGATTAACTATTTTTTTTGATCCAGCCCTATGTTTAGTTATCTTTGTCCTGCAACAACTAACTTGGTGTCAATTATGAAAAGTTTCAATTATATATCTATCTATAACTAGTCTATTCATAGCATTTCCTAAGCCAAAATCCTTTGCTCTGATACGAAAATGTTGTATCCTTATTTTCAACCTCAATTACCCTTAATTGGAAGTGACTTGAACCAAATACATATCTCTTTGCTTTAGAAATTTGAATTTTCAAGAAAATGCTTCTTGGGTACTGTTCATTTGGTTATCCATAACACGTTCCTAACTTTCAAAATTCATAATTAAATATAGAAAAATCGAAATAGAGTGGTTCTAATTTATAATGGAAGCTCTTTCATTCAAATTTTAATGAAAAATATAAAATTGAGGTTTCATTGTCTAAATGAAATCGGTTTATTCCTTGAAAAACACTATTCATTTGGTAAATCTGGAAGTTCCAACTTATTTTCCTTAAATTCAAAAATTCATTTCTCCTTGATTACTTGTCCAAATGAAATGTGTTACCTATAGATTTAAAGCTCAATATGTGTTATTTAAGTTTATAAAATTGTATAGAGAAATTCGTTCATTTACTATATGAAATTAGTGATTCAATGTCACTACCTCCAGCCGCTCACTTTATCTCAATTCCAGATTTTATCTCTAACTTAGAAAAATTATATTAAATCAGAAACTTAACCAATTGAGACATTTTTTGTTTTCATTTATAGCTCTATATCTTAGCTACTTTGATGCTAAGTTGCACATCCAAACTCGTTGGTTGATTCATCGTAATTACTGTCACAAGGTTACCCCCTTATAATACAAACCTACTATAATATGCTAGGTATCCCATCAAGTCATCTCATAGTTCCAAGTAGTACGAATAACTTATTACACAAATTCAAACATCCAAATTTAACCTTTTCATTATGAGGTTCTAGCACTTATAACATGGTTATGCATATGGAAAGAATGAGATTTCATAGAAATCTCAATAGCAAGTCATACAAACTATAATATCATGCATGATTGATTACATGCCTAACATGTTATCATGAGATGGGAGCTACTTCATGTTGGTCATATCCCCAATTTTCTTAGCTAATGTATATGTAATGGACATGAGATTCTAGGAATAAACTGTATCAGATTGAGGAAGGAAAGAAATAGATTATTGTCATATCCTAAATTTTCCCTATCCGTATAATAGTGATAGAGGAAATAGGCTTAGAAAGGATTATGACGAAGATCAGAATAAATGATAAAGGTTAAATGAGTCCTGAAGAAAGAGAAGGACTAAAATGAAAATTAGAAAATGTTAAAGGCAAAAAGTGAAGGTAGAAATAAAAGTTGGGCCCTTAAGTGTAATTTTCAAAAGTTAAGGGGCTAAAATGCAAATAGCCAAAAGTTTAGGGGCATAAGTACAATTATGCAAAAGTTTAGGGACCTAAATGTAAATATGAGAAAGTTGAGCCGAAACAGGCCAAAAATGCCCAAAATTATATCAGACTCAAATTTTAGCAGTAGATAGACAAAATTATTTCGGTCAGTTTAGTGCAACACAGAATTTTGATTTGAGGTCCCGATTAATTGATCTAAATTCCTGAAGTCAGAAGAATTATTACAGTATTTTTTAGACATCAGAATCATATGGGATATTATAGGAAATTCCCATATTTAATATGAGAATTTATGAAATTGATAGAGTCAGAAAAGGAATCCTGTAGAAGTCTTACGAGATTTTACGGTGAAATAAAATACCCGATAAATAGAATCAGGTGAGGTTTATTGGAATTTGTGCCATAAATGGCATAAAGGCAATGAGCCCAAACCAAGGCCCAAATGGCACCATATTAGGCCCAATGTGATGACTGGACAATTAAGTGGGCCAGAGTCTAGAGCAGTCCAAGAAAAGTGCGAAATTAAGGAAATGCCCCTGGATGCCCACACTGTACTAGTGATGGGTAAAGGTCCTTCTTGTCATTCTGGACAAGCCAAAAGTGTGTAAGATAGTATAAAGATAATTAATTAGATCCAGTAAATACTCTGATGATGTTTGAAAAGACGATAATGCCCTTTAGGGAATTAAAGTAAAATCGGTCACTGATAAAGGGTTAAAGGAAATGTAGGGAATTTTTATCAGGACTTCTGGGTCTCAAAAAATTATGATACTTTATAGGGAATTACTTTTATATTAGAATGGAATTCTAAAAATATTAGAACCATTAAAAGAGGTGTCTAGCATTTGTTTCAAAATAAGGATATTTTAAGAATATTAGTATAAGGAAAGTACCTTGGGATTTGTGCCAATTAGCTATTGGACCCAATGAAGGCCTATGGCAGCCCAAAATTTTGTCCTAGGGTAGCCCAATAAGTCCCAAGAGTTGTCTTGGAGCCTAAGTCCAATAATGAATAATTGATGAATTTTTTAAAAGAAAAAAAAGGGATAAAGGGAAAATTATGGTTTGCACATGGTGGGACCCACACACCCACACACTTGGCGTCCAAGACAAGGGGGAGGAGAACATTTTTGTCATGTGGATTTATCTCAAGTTGGCTTGGAGAGTAAGCTTGATGTAAGAACAAATATGAGCCATTAGATCAAATAGTGTACAAAGTGATCTTGGCCATTCATTTTCCATGGAATTTTTCTATAAATAGCCCCTCAATTCTGCAGCCAAACCGTCTGCAAAGAACCGTTGGGGAAACCCTTGTAAAATGAAAACTCAAGCCAAGACAAGGAAGATTCAAGGTTCTAAAGTTCAAGCAAGCTAGAGATTAAAGGTAAGCAATCTCTCCTAGCTTACTTTCCTTTGATTTGGGAGCTTGAACTTAGGGTTTTCATGGGAGAAAAGTTGAGTTTTCTCTAAGTCAAGGTGCTTCCCAAAAACCTTAGATGAAAGGGGAAAGAAGAAATTAAAGTTAGAAATATATGATTGAAGCTCAAACAAGCTAGTTAAGTGATTGGTTGTTGAATCAAGTTGATATTCTTGACTTTGTCAAGAATGAACCTGTTCGGTCTGCACTATTTATGATGGAAGGAAGTTGAATTTCAATGATTTAATGCTTCCATTGAATTTAGATGATGATTTTGTGTGGGATTGGAAAGGTTTTGAACCTTGAAAGCATTGAAATTCCAAGATGATAGTTTTTGAAACCTTATCTATTACTGTTCACCCAAATGAACAGTGATTGGAATTTCATTATTTTGATGCTTCCAATGGTTTTAAAATGAAAAATTGTGTGAAATAAAGTAGAAAAACAAGTGTGGGAAGCATTGGAATCAAAATGAAAATTTTTGAAAGAATTGTGTGCAATTTCGGTTCTGTACAGCATGCTAGGAAGGAGTTGGAATTTCATGATTCTAATCTCATAAATGGATTCAAAAGATGAAATTATGTGGGGTAAAGTCAAGACATCAATTGATTCAAATACCAAGTCCATTAGTTAAGATTAAGGAAAGTTAATGGGCTTAATGTTCAAGAAGTTATGTTAGTTAAAGTAAGTTTAATGCTCAAGGAAGTTAGATTGTGATGAATGAATGATTAGGTGAGGTTAGGAATTGATTGGTGTCATATCCTAAATTTTCCCTCTCTGTATAGTACTGATAGTGGAAAGAGGCTTAGAAAGGATTATGACGAAGATCAGACAAGATAATAAAGGTTAGATAAGTCTTAAAGAAGGAGAAGGACCTAAACGCAAATTGGAAAAGGTTAAAGGCCAAAAGTTAAAGTAGAAATAAATGTTGGGCCAAAAGTGGTAATTTCCAAAAGTTTAGGGACCTAAATGTAATTAAGCAAAAAGTCAGGGACATAAATGTAATTATGGAAAAGTTCAGCTAGAAAAGACTTAGAACTGCCTGTAAGTATTTCATTCCCACATTCCATCAGTAAATAAAGGAAGTCATGCTGGGTAATCTGGCATGATATAAAAATTTTATTAGGGCTCCAGACAGTAGAAAATTATCTGATAGTCTAAAAGTTATCTGAATTTTTATCATATTCTATGGACATCATATATATGTGGGGGAATTACAGGAAAGTGTGCCCTACAGTGTCAGATGTTATGAATCTGACAGAACTCTGGAAGAAGTTCTGTATAAAAAGTTATTCCCATACCAGTGAATTTTGACGGGAGTTTGATAACACCCGTGATCCGATAATGGAACTTATCGGTATGTGAGCCTGGATAGAATGAGATCAGATGACCTCATATATAGGCCCATGATGATGCCAAGAAGGGCCCAAAACCCAGGGTACCAGTCCATGAGTAGAAGGGGCTAGTGTCCACAAAAAGTGCGAAATTATGAAAATGCCCCTGGATGCCCAGATTGTACCAGCGATGGATGAAGGGTATTTTGATCACCTGGGACAGGCTAAAAACGTGGCACATGGTATAAATATGATTATTTAAGCCCAGATACACCCTGGGGCAGTATAAAGTGGGGTAAAATGACGATTATGCCTTTAGGGTCAATATAGTGTAAGAAATGACACCAAGGGTATTTTGGTCATTTTCCAAGGAATGGATGGCAGATAAATACTCAGTATAACCATGTCAAGGGTATGAGAAGCCTAGACATTGATTTCTAGGATAGAATACATATCCTGGTATATTATAGAAAAATTCAGAACAGAAAATAGTCCGGTTGTTTTGAAACTGCTCCGATCGATACCGGATTGGACTGGAATTTTTCCAGAAGCTTCCTGGCATGGTGAGCACGCCATATAACCCCTTGAGGTGTCCCTTGAGCTGTCCCACATGATGTCATAATTATTCTTTTATGAAAAAGTAAAATCCAAGATTAAATGTGAGCCTTTAGATCAAATAGTAACCAAATCAATATTAGCCATTGATTTTTCTTGGATTTTGGCTATAAATACTCCTCCATTCCGTAGCCAAACCATAAGCTCATGGACCCTTGGGGAAACTCTTGCAAAATGAAAACTCAAGCCAAGACAAAGAAGATTCAAGGTTCCAAAGTTCAAGCAAGCTAGAGATTAAAGGTAAGCAATCTCTCCTAGCTTATTTTCCTTTGATTTGGGAGCTTGAACTTAGGGTTTTGATGGGAGAAAAGTTGAGTTTTCTCTAAGGGGTGGTTCTGGCCAAAGATCTTAAAGGAAAGGGGAAAGAAGAAATTAAAGTTAGAACTATATGATTGAAGCTTAAACAAGCTAGTTAAGTGGTTGGTTGTTGAATCAAATTGATATTCTTAACTTTGCCATGGTGTGCACTGTTTATGAGGGAAGGAAATTGAATTTCAATGATTTAATGCTTCCATTGAGTTTGTATGATGATTTTGTGTAGGATTGGAAAGGTTTTGAACCTTGGAAACATTAAAATCTCAAGGTTGTAGTCTTTGAGATTCCTTATGGTACTGTTCACTCGCATGAACAGTGATTGGAATTTCATGATTTTGATGGTTCCAATGGTTTTAAAATGAAAAGTTGTGTGGGTTAAAGTGGAGAAACAAGTATGGGAAGCATTAGAATCAAAATGAGAATTTTTGAAAGAATTGTATGCTTATGTTCAGTTCTGTAAAACAGGCCATGAAGGAGCTGGAATTTCATGATTCTAAGCTCATAAATGGATTCAAAAGATGAAATTATGTAGGTTAAAGTTAAGACATCAATTGGTTCAAGAGCCAAGTGGATTAGTGAAAATTAGAGAAAGTTATGACAATAAAGAGTGTAACAAAGTTAGTCTTGAACATGGTTAAAGTTCATGAGTCCTAATGAGTTATGTGATGAATATTAATATGTTTAGGACCATGAAACATCCAAGAAAATGTTGGGAAGTGATGGACATAAAGGCTTCATGGTTGGAAAGCTAGGGAGCAAGGGCTAAAGGTCAAGAGAAAAGCTTAAGTGCAAGGTAGTGAACTTACCTCTTTATGTGCTTGATATGGTATGCTTATGTGTTGACATGTATATGTTATTTGAATGATATTGTGACATGATAAATGATGTTGAATGTATTGTGAATAACATGTTTCCATGGCCATGTACTTTATGTAAAAGCATATAGCATGATGGCATGTCACTAATCAAAGAAAGTTAATGAAATTACATATCATGCATTAGCATCCATCTTGCATATTTAAGTGGTAATGTTTGCTGCTGAGATTCCCTAGAATTTCACTCTCCCATAACCAACCAATTTAGGTCAAGCATGATGGATAATGTATGCATGCAGAAGAGTTAAAGCATGGAAGAAGAAAAGTAAAGTATTTAAGATGTTAGCATATGCTATGCACTTTCGATGTATGTCAAAGCCATGTAAAGTATCTATTTATGTGATGAGATTGTATGAATCAATTATTGTATAACCCCATGATTTATATAAATTCAGAAAAAGCAAAAGAGATGATTTATGTATGCTGGAATAATTATGGAAAGTGAAAGAAAGGAAACTGAAATGGTAAAAAAACTAGGTCCTGAAGCAGTTTTGTTGTGGCTTCAGTCTGACCTAGAAAATGAAGGAATTATTTCAAGAAATTTTATGAGCATGTAGTACACATCCAGAGCTTTAAGTGCATAGGTAGAAAGTTTCATTTGGATATGTATATCAAGAGAAATGAATTTCCAAAATAAGGGACCAGAAACTGTTTCCAGAGTTTTTCACCAAATAAACAGTAAACTTCAACAAATAAACTGTATCAATTGGCTAATCATTTGGTCTAGAAATTATTTTTCCCTTAAATTTCAAGATGTTATCTTCATGTATATTTTTGAACCACTTCATTTAGAGTTTTCTAGAATTAATTATGATTTTGTGAAGTTCATTGCCTAATCTGGAATACCATATGAACAGTAACCTGAGAAAGAGTAAAATTCTAGATTTGGCTAATGGACTTCCAAGGTCTTGTAATTGGTTCTAAATGCTCCTGAATGGTCCCTAAGACATATAAAAGTAAGGATGTTACAATTGGTATGCCCCAAGAGAGGCAGCCACATGCTCAAGAAAAGTGAGAAGAAGGAAGCAAGTTAAGGTGAAAGAAAATCAAGTGTTCAAGGTAGTAAACTTTTCCTAAACTTGTATGCATTGAATGTTATGCTTGATTGTGGTATGGCTTGATTGAATTGTGTTGCCTATGTGCTTATGTATGAAGCTCTGTTTATATGTTTACTTTAGCCAATTATATTTCATATGTAACATGGAAGCATGCACATGACACAATAGTAACAATTTCACAAGCAAGCACAAGTAGTTACATTAATGCATGCACTGTTTAGTACCATTTTCTACTGAGATTTCCCCCAAAATCTCATCCCTTTCCATATAATCCCAATCCCACAGGTTTATGAATGATGAAAGTGGATGATGAAGCATGAAGAAAAGCTAGGGATTGGATAGTATATATGTTATGTGAATGTGTAATGTTGTTGTATGACCAGTGTAAGCAGTGATGGTCATAATGTAATGAAAAATGGTAAATGATGGAATAAATGTATGAAATTTTATAGACATTTAGATGACATGCCAAGCTTAGTTTTTATACCTAGAATGCTTTATTTGGATGTCTGTACAAAGAGAACTGATTTTCCAAAGTAAGGGACTAGAATCTGTTTTTAGGATTTTTGACCAAATAAACAGTAAACTTTGGCGAATAAACTGTATTAACTGGCTAATCATTTGGTCTGGAAATTATTTTTGCCTTAAAGTTCAAGATGTTATCTTCATGTAGCTTTTTGAACCACTTCATTTTAAGTTTTCTAGAATTAGTTATGATTATTCGAAGTTCGTTGCGTAATATGAAATACCATATGAACAGTAACCCAAGAAAGAGTAAAATTCCAGATTTAGCTAATGGACTTCCAAGGTCTTGTAAGTGGTTCTAAATGCTACCGATTTGTCTCTAAGACGTATAAAAGTAAGGATATTACAATTATTAACTAAGGAAAGTTCAGGGACCTAAGTGAAAATTAGAAAAGGTTGGAGGCCAAAAGTTAAAGTAGAAACAAAAGTTGGGCCAAAAGTGGTAATTATCAAAAGTTTAAGGATCTAAATGTAATTAAGCAAAAAGTCAGAGACCTAAATGTAATAATGAGAAAGTTGAACCGAAAAAGGCTAAAAAATGCCCAAAATCATATTAGACCCAAATTTTACTAGTAGATAGACAAAATTATTCCAGTTAGTTTAACGTAGCACAGAATTTTGATTTAAGATCCTGATTAATTGATATAAATTCCTGAAGTCAGGAATAATTATTATAGTATTTTTTAGACCTCAGAATCATATGGAACCTTATAGTAAATTCCTGTATTTAATATAAAAATTTATAAAACTGACAGAGTCAGAAAAGAAATCTTATAGAATTCTTACAGGATTTTACGGAGGAATAAAGTACCCGATAAATATTGTCGGAAGAGGTTTCTTTAAAATTGGGCAAAAAGGTAATGAGCCCATACAAAGGCTCAAAGGTGCCACCATAGGCCTAGTAAGGTGACTGGATAGTTAAGTGGGCTAGAGTCCAGAACAATCTTGGAAAAGTGCAAAATTATGAAAATGCCCCTATATAGTCAGATTGTACCAGTGATAGATAGAGGGCATTTTGGCCATTCTAGATAGGCTAGAAACATCCCATATAGTATACATATGATTAGTTAAAGCCAGTATATGCTCTGAGGTAGTACAAAGAGGGGTAAAATGACAATTATGCCCTTAGGGTTAATATAGTACAAGAAAGGATACCAAGGGTATTTTGGTTATTTCCTAAGGGATTGATGGCAGATAAATACTCAGTCTAACAATGTCAATGGTATGAGAAACCTATACACTAGTTTCTAGGACAGAATACATATCTTGGAATATTATAAAAATTAGGAACAGAAAACAATCTGGTTTTTGTGAAACTGCTCCGATTGGTACCGGACTGGACTGGAATTTTTTCTATCAATATATTTATCTTTTTCTAGCTAAACATGGCCTTGTGTGATGTCATGCATGGTGTAAAGCTTGTGGCTTCTATGGCAAGCTTGTTTTAAGAATGAATATGGACCATTAGATCAAATAGTAACCAAATCAATCTTGGCCATCCATTTCCACCCAAATTTATCTAGAAATACCCCCTCATTTCATACCTTATTCAGAAGCTTTCGGAACCATAGGGAAAATCTTACAAAATTTCTATTGAACCAAGAAAGAAGCATACAACTTGAAGCAACAATCAAGGTAATTATATCCCTTGTTCTTGAGCTTTGTTCTAGCAAGCTAGCTCTTGATTTGAAGGGGTTTTTGTGCCATATTTCCCTTGTGGTTGCTGTTGTAAGTGCTGTCCACATGTGAAAAGAATATGAGTTTTATGTTATGGATAATTTAGATAAGCTTAAACAAGCTATAATCAAGTGGTGTAAGCTTGGGAATTCAAGTATGTATGTAGTAAGAAGTTTGTGTTCATGGCTGTTACTGTATGTGACACTATTCATATGTTGGAATTTCATGATTGTGATGCTTCCAATGAGTTTAAAATAGAAAATTGTGTGGGGATAACGTAGAAGAACAAGTATTCGAAGCATTGGAATCAAAATGTGAATTTTTGGAAATCAAGGGTTTTACTTCGATTTGACATAGCAACTCATAGGATGTTTTGATTTTGGAAATTCTGGTTTCATTTTTAGATTCTACATGAAAAATTATGTGGAAATGAACCATGAGAATTTATTCTGGAAAGATGGAAGTATGAAACATAAAATAGAGAAAAAATGGAAATTAGTAAAAACTTAGTCTTGGTTTTGTGTTCAAGTTGAGTTATAACTTGATATTATTTTGTAATGGCTAGGTTTTGACATTTGTGAAGGAAGGAAATCATCTCAAGAAGACCTAGGCAAGAATAGCTAAGAGGTAGCAAGAATACCTAACTATAGTTTTATGTTTGCTTAATTGTTGATTATGATGTTTGGTTGAGCATGAGATTATGTCATCATATTGATGATGAAGTATGAATGATTGCAACTCATGACAACATGTTAAGCATCCAATTAATCATGCATGATATTATAGTTTGTATGCCTTGCTATTGGGATTTCCATGAAATCTCATTCTTTCCATATGCATAACCATGTCATAGGTGCTAAAACATCTCAAGGAAAAAGGGTAAACATAGATGGATGATCTTGCATAAAAAGTTATATTGCTTACTTGACACTATGGAAGGATGTGATGATATGCATAGTGTATGATCATGTAGTTATATCCTAAGGTTGTGACTTTGTGACGATGATTAGGATGCCTAAACCAGCGAGTTTGAATGTGAAATTTGGTATGATAATATATAAGATACAGAGCTTTAAATGAACACCAAGAATGCCTCAATTGGCTAAGTATTCGATTTGTTACGATTTTTCCAAGATGAAGTTAAAATATGGAATGAAGATAAAGTAACCAATTGGAGGCAGTAACATTTTGACGTTAATTTTGTATAGTAAATGAATGAGTTTTTTCATGAAATTTTGTGAGTTTAAAGAGAACATCTGGAGCTTTAAATCTATAGGTAACACATTTCATTTGGACCATTAATGAAAGGGAAATGAATTTGTGAAGTTAAGGCAAAGAAACTAGAACTTCTAGATTTTACCAAATGAACAATGTTTTCCAACAAATAAACTATTGGAAATTGTGCCCTAGGGGCCAATCATTGTTTTATGAACATTGTCGATTTATGAATTTATTAATTATGTTATCATATTATTTGCATGTTTACTGTGATGATCATCCTTGGATAACTCATGATCTTATCCTAAATGTCCCTGGTCGGTCATCTATGTGGAAGCAGAGATGAAATAAGACCAGTATGACTTTGAAGATATATAGAGATATAAATCAAAGTCATATGCACATGTAAGAGTACAAGGTGTTAGACCGACCCACTATGAGAAAGCTTCATGGGTTAAGTCATAAGCTTCTCTCATATACAAACCATGTCACTATGCCCTTTGACCTGAGATCATCATGGATTCCTACATGACAAATTCTCAGCTTTGACCTAGTCAAAAGTCACTTTTGACCGAGTGATCATAAAGACTATGTTCAGGCTTAGTGGTTTTCTGTGAGGGAGAATGTGAATGGTCAAGATGGAATTTGTCCCTCACATTCGTAGAGAGATATTACTGGGCCCCTCGATGAGTGAGTCTGAGAAATGTATGGCCATACTGTAATGGAAAGATAGTTCCATTTCTATAGTCAGACTACTCAGGGATCGAGAAAGTAACGGTCAAGAATAGGAGGATGACATTCTCCATGCCTCATCCATGACCAAAATATCGTGTGACAAAAGGGACATGATATGGTTGTATAAAAGGTTACGTCGTTCATCGATCCTCATATGATTTGGATAGTCGTGATGTCTTGCTAGAGACCGCTTGCGACTTGTGAGTCAGTATAGGAAATGGCCCACTGCCAACTTGATATGGACCTACAGGGTCACACACAAAATAGCCCAACACGAGTTATGATGTCTAGATTCATTGAATCTAAGACATGTCCAGATTCAATAAATGATCTAGGGTGGATATATATATTTATTTATATTTATATTCATATATATATATAAATTCGTATATATATTATATATAAGAGATATTTACAAGATTTAATTTATAAGGATAAATTAAATCTCTATCACGTTTGAATTTGAAATTCAAATTGATATGATATCTCATATAATAGATATTTACAAGATTTAATTTATAAGGATAAAATTAAATCTCTATCACGTTTGAATTTGAAATTCAAATTGATATGATATGTCAAATTTGATTTATGAGAATAAATCAAATTTAATTTTGTCTTATCTTTATTTTAAATTAAATAAATGGGTGAATTAAATCTGTGGGACGGATTTAATACAAACACTATTTATTTAATTAGTTTCTTATCAAATTATACAATATATGATATTGTATTAATTTCAGAATTAATATAAGATTAATTCCAAAAATCTAAGTCTGTGGTAACACGCATAGCATCCTATATATCTGATATTTAGGAGCTATGGTTGGTACAGAAAATAAGTGTGAATGGAATGCATAAGAGGTTTGCAGATAAGAAACTGCCGAAATAGAGATGGAGAGGACGAATTTTTGAGTAAGCCCTAGAGGGACAGGAGGCGCTAGCACGCCATTCGTGGTTAGAATACTGTTTGTGTGGATACCAGTAGAGGAAGCCAACCTGAGTCATCGACTTCTTGCAATCGAAAAGAGATCACGAGCCGTGGAGAGAAGCTATGGACGTCGCAACCAGAAGCTGAGAAAGTTGCTACTTAAACACATACGATAGATCCTGGCAGGGAATGGAAAATTTTTTAAGTTAATTTCTGCTGCGTGTCTTCCAATTACTTACAGTGGTATCAGAGCCATGCCGTTTTGTGTTTAAGTTAGGCTTGATTGTTGATTCATATTATATGTGTTAGTCGTAGCCGATCATATGATAACATGCGTTTTATGTGGGACATATAAGGAATCCATTTTATGTATGACATATAAGGAATATGAAAGGGAATTGAAATCGACGGTGTATACGTTTTGATTTGATCAATTAATATTGATGGGGTCCAAGAAAAACAAATTCAGATTCGTGATTATTTGTGAAACAAAATTTTTTTTCTCGGGCCGCTGCCCCAGACCACGCCCGTTAACCGGCTAGCGAGACCACCGTGGCTACCTGTTCGTAGCGCAACATAACCGTAACATATACTATTTTGTGAATGTTTTAGTTTTGAAACATTAATTGCCCTTCAAATAAATATGAATATTGATTCTTGAATGTTTGGGTATGGTGAACAATATGGCTCTAGATTGCAAGTGTTGTAATTTTTATCCTCCTGGATTACTAACAGGCAAGAGAAAGTAACTCTTACTAAGCCTCAAGGTTCATATGAATGAACTCGATTTAGTATCCATCAAAAGAGTTCTCTTTCCTTAGCTCTAATCCTTAGTCTCACGCTCACCTCTCTCTCTAATTGAGAGGAATGCTTCTTTTAAACTCTCTGAGAAAAACTTCTCAAGTGAGCTAATCACTCTCCATCTCATATGGAGTAGCTTCTGTGTCTCTCTGTATCTCTTAACTCTTTCTGTTTGTTAGTCTCAGTCTACTCTGGACTAGACTATGCTTCTTTTCTGGTCTGTCTCTAGATCCTGACCAATTCAGGTCACTTGGATCTCATTTATCACCTAACATTATTATTTCTATTCTCTAGGCTAGAGCATTAGGTTACTATCTCTTCGTGATGGAATCCCTTTGTATTGGGAACATTAACTTTCTATCTGTTAACCATCACATCTTTAACCTTAAGCCATGTATTATATCATTCTTAGGCAAGTCTCATTCTAACTTCTCATTATTCTTTTCCATAAAGATTAGTTGCATAAAGTCTTTCGTACTGTAGATCAACTCCTGATTATCATACGGAGGATCTACTGTTGAACCTCTTCTTAAACTGATATTATGTATCTTAGTGCTTCGTACTATTTAACTTGCCTATACTATGTGCTAAACCTCTAACTGATAGACTTTAGTGAAGTTGGCATCTTTAGTCTCATGACACTAGACTTACTATCATCTCATACCAGTCCTCTAAAGTATATTAGGTTAATGCCCTCTACTGTATGTCTATTTATCATCCCTGATATGGCATTGAGGAACTGTAAGTAAACTGACTACTCTTGATCTCTACTTTTGTCCATTCCTTGACCTAGACTGAGTAATTCACTCTCCACAGCTTTCTTCAGACCATATGGTCAACACTAACTGTCTTTAACAAAGAAGGCTGGAGTTGACTAGAACCAGGAACATCACACTGATATTTCTCTTTAAAGTCACATATTCCTGGACTTTAGAAATAGACGGGATCTATCATAAACTCTGACTGGATATCTGAATTAGGGGACTATGGTATCTTACTCATAGTAACTCTATCCTCAAACTCTAGTAGAGGAGGAATAATATCTGGTCTACCCATAATCCAGTACTAATACTCAACTTCCTCAGTCGTAACCTGTCCTCTCATCGGAGGAATATAACTTACATCAGGGTTAGAGGGCCTCCAATGTACTCATACTGTGTAGAGTCACTAGACCCAACATCAACTGGTGCATATTATGCTTCAGGCTGTATCTCTACATGACCTATAGACTACAGGTTTGAGTCTTCAGAGACATCTATGGAGCATTCTACTGTAGACTTTCCAGACTAATCCCCCATACTCTCCTCTAAACTTTCTTCATTGTCTGAAGGATCAAAATAGGGGTATCCCTTATTAACTGAAGCCTCTGACTTAACTTTATGAAAACATATACCTACTCCTGCAATATTTGCTTAATTAAGCAACATTAACCATCCCATAACATACCCTAACTTAACAAAATACCCACTGTTTAGGGTTAGGGTCTGGGAATAATCTCATATTAGTCCATAAATAATATATTCAGAGCATTTCCTAAGCCAGAATCCTTTGCTCTGATACCAAAATGTGACATCCTTACTTTCATACGTCTTAGGGACCATTCAGTAGCATTTAGAACCACTTACAAGACCTTGGAAGTTCATTAGCTAAATCTGGAATTTTACTCTTTCTCAGGTTACTGTTCATATGGTATTCCAGATTACACAACGAACTTCGAAAACTCATAACTAATTCTAGAAAACTCAAAATGAAGTGGTTAAAAAAGCTACATGAAGATAACATCTTGAACTCTAAGGGAAAAAGAATTTCCAGATGAAATGATTAGCCAATTAATATAGTTTATTTGCCAAAGTTTACTGTTCATTTGGTCAAAAATCCTAAAAACAGATTCTGGTCCCTTACTTTGGAAAATCAGTTCTCTTTGTAAAGTCATCCACATAAATTATTCTTGGTGTCAAAATGAAGCTTGGCATGTCATCTAAATGTTTGTAAAATTTCATACATTTATTCCATCATTTACTATTTTTCATTACATCATGACCATCACTACTTTCATTGGTCATACAACAACATTACACATTCACATAACATATATACTATCCAATCCCTAGCTTTTCTTCATGCTTCATCATCCTCTTTCATCATTCATAAACCTGTAGGATTGGGATTACATAGAACGGGATGAGATTTCGGGGGAAATCTCAGTAGCAAATGGTACTAAATAATGCATGCATTAATGTAACTACTTGTGCTTGCTTGTGAAAGTGTTACTATTGTGTCATGTGCATGCTTCCATGTTATATAACATCCTCACTTTTCATACCTCTTAGGGACCAAACAGTAGCATCTGGAACCACTTCCAAGGCTGTTGAAATCAAATTACTCAATCTGGAATTTTACTCTAGCGAGTACTGTTCACTACACGAATTCCAGAGAAGTGACCTGACTTCGAAAAATCATAACTAATTCTATAAAAATCGGAATGGAGTGGTTCAAATTGCTACATGAAGCTAACATAATACTCTTTCAGGGAAAAATGACTCGTTGACCACGAATTGACCAGGTCAACGTCAGTCAACGTCCGTAATTCACTGTTCATCCAGCGTCCTGTCCCTGATTCTAGCATTCTGGTCCCAACTTTGAAAAATCATATCTTTATGTGTAGACATCCAAATGATACGTTCTATATATCAAATCGAAGCTTGGCATGTCTACTATTTACTGGTAAAATACCATACATTTATTAAATCATTTACTATTTATAATTACAGCTCAAATATCACTACCTCCATCACGAGTTACTGTTCATAGTGATAATTTCCAGCAATTATACATACATGAATCACATATCAATCATGCTAAGTAATTAATATCTCTTCATGCATCTTTATCTCCTCCATCTTGAGAAGACCTGCTGTAATTGGATTGATATGGAAGGGTGAGATTTCTGGGGAAATCTCAGTAGCAAACAGCACTAAACAATGTATGCATTAATGTGAATACTTGTGCTTGCTTGTGAAAGTGTTAGCATTATGTCATGTGCATGCTTCCATGTTACATATGAAATACAATTGGCCAAAGTCATCATAGGAACAGAGCTTCATACATAAGCACATGTTCAACACAATTCAACAAAGCCATAGCACATCAAGCATAACATTCAATGCATACAAGTTTAGGATTAGTTCACTACCTGACATGTAGCTTTTCCTTCTAGCTCTTAGCCTTTGCCCTAAGGTTCATTCTTTCCATAGGTTAGAGCCTATACATAGCATAATAATATCTTCATTATTATTCTATCAGCATAGCTCTATTTAACTCATACATAGCTCAAGGGTAATATCCTTAATCTGACATTCCCCTGACTTTCTCTCTACCTTTATTAATAGAGATATTTCTCTATTCTAACTACTAAGAGAAATCCTATACTTTATTAGAGAAGGGACTAGATAACTTTATTACCTCATTCCTAAGCTTTGCCCAGTCCCTCAGCTCCTTAGACTGCTCCTGGCTCCACCAGAACTCCTTCCTTCCTTTCCTTTCTTTCTTTCCTTCTCTCTTTCTCTCTTTCTCTCTTCTTTCTCTTCCTTTTCTTGCTAGATCCGTGGTGTGCCTTGAAATGGGAGGGGAGTGGCCTATTTATAGGTGAGAGGAGGTGGAATGAATGGCCCAGATTGATTCACAATGAATGGCTCAGATTGCTTGCTTCCTCAAGAAGCTTTGCCTGCATCATCATGATGACATCACCCTCCTTGCTGACTCACCACTCATGACATCATCTAGGACACCTCAAGGGACACCTAAGGGGTATATGTGGCGAAATGTGGGGCCCTTGGGACACCTCACCAGCTGAGTCAGCCTTTCCAGAGAGTTCCAGAGTCTTTTCCCTGAATGGACGGCCGAGATCGTGCCACGTGTCCTCTTGCTTTTTCTCCTTTTTCTATAATCATGCCATGTGTCCTTTGCTTTTCCTCTTTTACTATAATCATGCCATGTGGCACATTGTGGGCCCCATTTATGTCCTCTCATGATTCCAGATCACTTTACCCAGTTCTTTCTTGGACCGGGTCACTTTACTTTATTGAAAAAGCACTAAAACATTATTTTAATGCCTCTTGGGCCCACTTTACTCTTGGGCTACATTTTTGGGCCTTTAAATATCAACTTGGGTTTCTAACCAAGCCCAAGCACTCTGGTGGCTCGGTTCTCAAGGAAAATCCTTAGTAAATTACCATAATGCCCTTACTGCCTCTTTAGTACTTATAGGGGCACTATTGTCTTTCCATACCTTACCAGAGTATCTCTTGACCCTAGTCAACTATCCAAATACCCTTTCTTGACTGTCTAACCTTAGTCTAATGATCATAACGCCCTTCGTCTGACTCTAACTCAATGACACAACACAGTGGCATACCTTCAGTGGTATTTTCGTAATTCTTCATTTTTCTCGGTCTTTATTAGCCCTGGCCCATATATTTATCTAAAAATATCATTGGGCCTATAAGGTGCCATTCTGGACCCTCTATATGATCCCCTATCTTCATGGGCTCAATTCCCGAGAAATTCCCCCAAAACCTATTTATCGGGTCTTTTGATCCACTGTAAATTATGTAGTAAATTCTACAGAACTCCTTTTTGAGCTCTGTCAGTTTCAGAAATTCTTATATTAATTATAGGAATTTACTGCCACATTTCATCTGATTCTGAGGTCTAGAGCATACTGTATTAATTTTCCTTTTCTTTGGAAATTAATATAAATCTTTCATGACCTCTTATCAGAACTTTGTGTTGCATCACACTGATCAACATAATTTTCTCTATTTACTGAGACCTCTGCTCAACAGGGTCTGGTAGCATCCCCTTTTCAGGCTATATACTGGGCTTCTAAGCCTAAAATTGGGATATGACATGTTACATATGAAATACAATTGGCCAAAGTAGACATATAAACAGAGCTTCATACATAAGTATATAGGCAACACAATTCAATCAAGCCATAGCACAATCAAGCATAACATTCAATGCATAGAAGTTTAGGATTAGTTTACTACCTTGAACACTTGACTTTCTTTCACCTTAACTTGCTTCTTTCTTCTCACTTTTCTTGAACATGTGGCTGCCTCTCTTGGATCATACGAATCAGTTCCTAACATCACATAATCATTCATTCATCACCATCTAACTTCCTTGAACATTAAACTCACTTTAACTAACATAACTTCTTCTTGAACATTAAGCCCATTAACTTTCATTAATCTTAACCAATGGACTTGGTCTTCGAATCAATTGATGCCTTGACTTTAATCTACACAATTTCATCTTTTGAATCCATTTATGAGTTTAGAATCATGAAATTCTAGCTCCTTCATCACATGTTGTACAGAACTGAAACTGCATTTAATTCTTTCAAAAATTCTCATTTTGATTCCAATGCTTCCCATACTTGTTTCTCTACTTTTATCCCACACAACTTTTCATTTTAAAACCATTGGAAGCATCAAAATCATGAAATTTCAATCACTGTTCATGCATATGAACAGTAATAGAGAAGGGTTTCAAAACTATAACCTTGGAATTTCAATACTTTCAAGGTTCAAAATCTTTCCAATCCCACACAAAATCATCATACAAACTCAATGGAAGCATTAAATCATTGAAATTCCATTTCCTTCCCTCATGAACAGTGCAAACTGAACAGGTTCCATTAAGGCAAAGTCAAGAATATCAACTTGATTCAATAACCAATCTCTTAATTAGCTTGTTTAAGCTTCAATCATATGTTTCTAACTTTATTTTCTTCTTTCCCCTTTCATCTAAGGTTGTTGGGAAACACAAGCCCTTAGAGAAAACTCAACTTTTCTCCCATGAAAACCCTAAGTTCAAGCTCCCAAATCAAAGGAAAATAAGATAGGATAGATTGCTTACCTTTAATCTCTAGCTTGCTTGAAATTTGGAACCTTGAATCTTCTTTGTCTTGGCTTGAGTTTTCATTTTGCAAGAGTTTCCCCAAGGTATCACAAGGCCACAGTTTTGGGCAGAATGAGGGGGTATTTATAGCCAAAATCCAAGAAAATCTTATGGCCAAGATTGATTTGGTTATTATTTGATCTAAAGTCTCACATTTAATCTTGGATTTTACTTTTTCATATATGACATCATGTGGGATAGCTCATGGGACACCTCAAGGGATTAAGTGGCATGCTCATAGTGTAAGGAAGCTTCTGGAAAAATTCTAATCCAATCCGGTACCGATCGGAGCAGTTTCACAACAACCGGACTATTTTCTGTTCTGAATTTTTCTATAATATACCAGGATATGTATTCTATCCAAGCCTACATACCGATAAATTCCATTATCGGATCATGAGTGTTATCAAACTCCCGTCAAAATTCACTAATATGTGAATAACTTTTTATATAGAACTTCTTCTGGGGTTCTGTCAAATTCATAATTTCTGACACTGTAGGGCACACTTTCCTATAATTCCCTCACTTATATCTGATGTCCATGGAATCTGATAAAAATTTAGATAACTTTTAGATTATCAGATAATTTTCTGCTGTCTGGAGTCCTAATAAATTTTTTGTATCATGCCAGATTAACCAGTGTAACTTCCTCTATTTACTGATGGAATGTGGGACTGAAAAACTTCTGCGCAGTTATAACCCTTTTCAGGCTGATCTTTCTATAATTACAATTTTACCCTTGAACTTTTTACTTAATTACATTTAAGTCCCTTAACTTTTGGAAATTACCACTTTTGGCCCAAATCTTGTTTCTACTTTCACTTTTTGCCTTTAACCCTTTCTACTTTTCATTTTAGTCATTCTCTTCCTTAAAGAATCATCTAACCTTTATTATTTCTTTTGATGTTCATCATAATTCTTTCTAAACCTCTTTCCACTATCAGTACTATACGGATAGGGAAAAATTAGGATATGACATATGATGTCATATCATTGGCTTCTTGGGTAAGCTAATCCAAGATCAAATATGAGCCATTAGATCAAGTAGTACACAAAGTGATCTTGGCTATTCATTTTCCATATAATTTTTCTATAAATACCCCCATTTTTATGCACAAAACTGTGGCCCTTGGAACCCTTGTAGAGAGGTACTAGTCAAATGAATAGTCAAGCCAAGACAAAGAAGAATTGAAGGACCAAAGTTCAAGCTATCTATGAATCAAGGAATTGATTGGTGTGCTCAAAAGAGGCAGCCGCACATCATGAAGAAGCAAGAAAGAAAAGGCAAAGATAAAGTAAAGGAAGGTCAAGCATGTGAGGCTTATGAATGATGAAAGAAGATAAAGAAACATGAAGAGAAGTTAGGGATTGGATAATGTAAATGTTATATGATGAATGTGTAAATTGTTGCAAGCAATAATGTTATATAACAAGTTTGAACAACAAAGTTCATGATGTATGAAAAATAGTAAATGATGGAATAAATGTATGAAATTTTATAGACATTTAGTTAAGATGTCAAGCTTCATTTTGACACCAAGAACACCTTATTTCAATGTATGTAGAAAGAGAATGAATTTTCCAAAGTCAGAGACCAAAATCTATTTTTAGAATGTTTGATCAAATGAACAGTAATCTTTCATGATTAAATTGTATTAATTGACTAAGCATTTGGTCTGTAAATTATTTTCCCTTAAATTTCAAGATATTATCTTCACGTGCCTTTTTGAACCACATCATTTTGATTTTTCTAAAATTAATTATGATTTTTTGAAGTTAATTTCCGAATCTAGAATACCATATGAACAATAACTCGAGAAGAGTACAAAATCTAGATTTAGCTAATGGACTTCCAACATCTTGTAAGTAGTTCTAAATGCTACTAAATGGTCCCTAAGACATACAAAAGTAAGGATGTTACAATTTATAAGTGTTTTAGAAGGATATAACCTAAGTTTTAATAAAAGAAAAATGAGATATACTCTTGGTAATGGTGTTGCCCAAATCTGAATAGAAATGAAGAAAGAAGAAAAGCAAGTTAGAACCATGAAATATTAACTTCTATAGTCATGGATTGTTGGTTATTGTTTGAGTTAATTGTGTAATCCTTAAAATCCTAATTTATGTAACCTTTCAGCCTAGGGAGGAGATAAAGATGCATGAAGAGATGTTAATTACTTAACATGATTGATATGTGATTCATGTATGTATAATTGCTGGAAATTGTCACTGTGAACAGTAACTCGTGATGGAGGCAGTGACATTTGAGCTATAATTATAAATAGTAAATGATTGAATAAATGTATGATATTTTTCTAGTAAATAGTAGACATGCCAAGCTTCAATTTTATATATAGAATGTCTCATTTGGATGTCTACACATAAAGATATGATTTATCAAATTTGGGACCAGAATGCTGGAATCAGGGACAGGACGCTGGAGGAACAGTGATTTTGGAACATTGACCAACATTGACCTGGTCAATGCATGGTCAACGAGTCATTTTTTCCCCAAAATATCATTATGTTAGCTTCGTGTAGCAATTTTAACCACTTCATTTCAATTTTTTTATAATTAGTTATGATTTTTTGAAGTCAGGTCACTCCTCTGGAATTCGCATAGTGAATAGTATTCGCTAAGTTAAATTCCAAATTGAGTAATTTGACTTCAACAGCCTTGAAAGTGATTCCAGATGCTACCGTTTGATCCCTAAGACGTAAGAAAATGAGGATGTTACAGAGATCAAGCAAGCTAGGAATCAAGGTAAGTAATGTATCGTAGTTTATTTCATTTCAATTTGGGAGCTTGAAATTGTTGGAAATCGTGCCCTAGGGGCCAATCATTGTCTTATGAACATTATTGATTTATGAATTTATTAATTGAATTATCATATTATTTGCATGTTTACTATGATGACCATCCTTAGATAATTCATGATATTATCCTAAATGTCCCTGGTCGATCATCTATGTGGGAGCACAGATGAAATAAGACCAGTATGACTTTGAAGATGTATAGAGATATAAATCAAAGTCATAAGCACATGTAAGAGTACATGGTGTTGGACCGACCTGCTATGAGAGAACTGCATGGGTAACGTCATAAGCTTCTCTCATATACAAACCATGTCAATATGCCCTTTGACCTGAGATCATCATGGATTCCTACATGACAAAACGCTCAGCTTTGACCTAGTCAAAAGTCACTTTTGACCGAGTGATCATAAAGACTATGTTTGGGCTTAGTGGTTTTTCATGCGGAGGAATGTGAATAGTCAAGATAGAATTTGTCCCTCATATTCGTGGAGAGATATTACTGGGCCCCTCGATGAGTGAGTCTGAGAAATGTATGGCCATACTGTAATGGAAAGGTAGTTCCATTTCTATAATCAGACTACTCAGGGATCGAGAAAGTAACGGTCAGGAATAGGAGGATGACATTATCCATGCCTCATCCATGACCAAAATATCGCGTGACAGAAGGGACATGATATGGTTGTATAAAAGGTTACATCGTTTAACGATCCTCATATGATTTGGGTAGTCGTTATGTCTTGCTAGAGACCGCTTGCGACTTGTGGGCTAGTATAACAAATGGCCCACTGCCAACTTCATATGGGCCTACAGGGTCGCACACAAAATAGCCCAACACGAGCTATGGTGTCTAGATTCATTGAATCTAAGACATGTCTAGATTCAATGAATGATCCAGGGTGGATATATATATTTATTTATATTTATATTCATATATATATAAATTCGTATATATATTATATATATGAGATATATGAGATTTAATTTATAAGGATAAATTAAATCCCTATCACGTTTGAATTCGAAATTCAAATTGATAGGATATCTCATATAAGAGATATTTATAAGATTTAATTTATAAGGATAAATTAAATCTCTATCACGTTTGAAATTCAAAATTCAAATTGATAGGATATCTCATATAAGAGATATTTATAAGATTTAATTTATAAGGATAAATTAAATCTCTATCACGTTTGAAATTCGAAATTCAAATTGATAGGATATCTCATATAAGAGATATTTATAAGATTTAATTTATAAGGATAAATTAAATCTCTATCACGTTTGAAATTTGAAATTTAAATTGATAGGATATCTCAAATTTGATTTATGGGAATAAATCAAATATAACTCAGTCTCATCTTTATTTAAAGTTAAATAAATAGGTAATTAAATGTGTGGGACGGATTTAATATTATTTTATTTAATTAGTTTCTTATAAAATTATACAATATATGATATTGTATCAATTCGGAATTAATATAAGATTAACTCCAAAATCCAATTAGGTTAAGTGGAAAAACGCATAGCATCCTCTATATCTGATTGGAGGAGCTACGTTTGAAAATAACACAGAACACAAAAGGCCGATCGGAATCTGCAAAAGGTTTGCAGACAAGAAACTGCCGAAATAGAGACGGAGACTTGTGAAAGCCTTGGAGGGACAGGAGATGCTAGCACGTCGTTCGGGGTTGGAACGCTGTTCGTGTGGATACCAGTAGAGGAAGCCGACCTGAGGCGTCGACTTCTTGTGATCGGAAAGAGACCACCGTCCGCGGAGAGAATCTCTGAAGGTCGCTGAGGAACACTCCATCGATTTCTTGCGATCAGAAAGAGATCACCACCCACGTAGAGAAGCTGTGAAATTCGCTGAGCAACACTAAGGGTAATGATTCTTTCCACTTGACTTAAACACATACGGCAGATCCTGGCAAGGAATGGAAAATTTTTAAAGTTTAATTCCGCTGCGTGTCTTCTAATTCCTTACAGTGGTATCAGAGCCATGCCGTTTTGTGTTTAAGTTAGGCTTGATTGTTGATTTATATGATATATGTTAGTAGTAGCCGATCATATAATAAGCGTTGTATGTGTGACATATATGGAATCCGTGTTGTGTATGACATAACCGCCGTAGCTACCTGTTCGTAGCGCAACATAACCGTAACATATGTTACTTTGTGAATGTTTTTTTTTTGCCCTTCGATTAGATCTGAATATTGATTCTTGAATGTTTGGGTATGGTGAACAATATGGCTCTAGATTGCAAGTGTTGTAATTTTTAAATACGGCCTGCGTGTCGTGCCTTCCTCTATATACTCTCAATGTACCTTCTCCTCTCATCTCACTCCCCTCGAATGTTAAAAGAGGTTTCTATATGTAATTTCTCTTTTCTTACTAGAGAGCTCCTCTCATTGGCTTGAGGGGACTTAGGATAGGTGAGCCATATTGTATCATATTTGAATGATGCATCTTATGATTAGATCAGCACATGCATATTACTTGTATGAGTTACAAACTGGGATACATGCATCCTCATAAAATCAGATAGTTAATTAAGCCCTCTAAAAGAAATCTTAAGTCATAATGCTGTCAATTTATGAACACTTGTCAAAACCTTGATCGCTCAATTGTGGACTCCACCAAAGTGGGTGCTTTTGAGTTATCTTGGGGAGATAAGCAAAGAGTAATGGTGCTACTCTCATAGGTTCATTATTGTTTGACTTAATTGAGATTAACAAAACAGTTTTGGATCTCAAGGCATTAGATGGGATTAGAACATGCCAGATCATATGATGATAGGATCCCATGAATATCTAAGAGTTACATTTGATGTAATTGGTAAATGTGTTACCTACCTAAATAACTTAATTTAAGCGTCCTGCCAAAGCGGACTTAAGTTTGAGCCAAATATGGATCTTAGCCCACTAACTATTGCATTGAGGGTTGTTTATTTAGTGGGAGATTACTAATTACATTGCATATTTTAATTGTAGAATCATGACGACTAGTAATACTGCTACATTATCGCTGTGATCTGTCCTTGAGAAGGACAAACTTAATGGGACAAACTTTCTTGACTGGTTTAGGAACTTGAGAATTGTTCTCAAGCAGGAAAGAAAGGCGCATGTCCTAGATCAACCCATTCCTGAGGAGCCAGCCGCCAATGCTCCCAGAGCTCAGAGAGATGCTTATATGAAGCATAAGGAAGACTCTGTCGATGTGGGATGCTTGATGCTAGCCACCATGGTTCCGGAGCTCCAAAGAGATCTGGAACACATGGAGGCTTATGAGATGATTGTGCATCTCAAGGAAATGTTCCAGCAACAGGCAAGGCAAGAGAGGTATGAGACCACTAAGGCCTTATATTCCTGTAAGATGGCTGAAGGTGCATCAGTCAGTGCTCATGTCTTAAAGATGAAAGGGTACATTGATCACCTTGAACGGCTTGGATTTCCCATGAGCCAGGAGTTAGCTACAGATTTGATCTTAAACTCACTCCTGGAAAGTTATGACCAGTTTGTTATGAACTACAACATGAACAACATGGAGAAATCTATTTCTGAACTGCATGGGATGCTTAAAACTGCTGAGCCGAGTCTTAAGAAGAAGCCCAGTACAGTTTTGATGGTTCAGAAAGGGAAGGGTACGAAAAAGAAAGGCAAAGGCAAGGGGAAGGGTCATGGCCCATCAGGTAAGACCAAAGAGTCAGGCAAGCCCGAAACCAAGCCTGCACCAAAGAAGGCAAAGCCTCCGAAGGAAGGAGTCTGCTTCTTCTGCAATGAACCGGTTCATTGGAAGAGGAATTGCAAACTCTACCTCGAAGATCTGAAAAAGAACAAGAAGGATAGCGGGGCTATCGCTTCAGGTATTTATGTTATAGACATTCATCTTTCTACTTCCACCTCATGGGTATTAGATACTGCATGTGGTTCTCACATTTGTACAAATGTGCAGGGACTAAAGGATAGTAGGAAGCTGAAAAAGGGCGAGGTTGACCTACGAGTTGGAAACAGAGCAAGGGTTGCTGCGTTAGCTGTAGGCACTTATGAATTAGTTCTGCCCACTGGGCTTTTGTTAGTTTTGAACAATTGCTATTATGTTCCTGCTTTAAGTAGTAACATTATTTCACTTTCTTATTTGGATAAGGAAGGTTTCACTTCTATTGCTGGGAATAGTAGATGTTCTATTTATCGTAATGATGTTTTATATGCTCATGGTGATTTGCATGTTGATCATTACATATTAAATTTGGAACAACCCAATCATGGAAATATCTATAACATAACCGCCAAAAGGGTCAAACCAAACGATTTGAATCCCACATACCTCTGGCACTGTCGTCTGGGCCACATAAATGAGAAACGCATTTCCAAACTCCATCAAGATGGATTTCTAAACTCATTTGATTTTGAATCATATGACACTTGCGAGTCTTGCTTGTTAGGAAAGATGACAAAGTCACCCTTCACTGGGCACAGTGAGAGGGCCACTGATTTATTGGGCCTCATACATACAGATGTGTGTGGACCGATGAACACAAATGCCAGAGGAGGTTATTCGTACTTCATAACATTCATAGATGATTTCAGCAGATATGGGTACATCTATCTAATGAAACATAAATCTGAATCTTTTGAAAAGTTCAAGATATTTCAAAATGAAGTACAAAACCAGCTTAGCAAAACAATTAAAGCCCTTCGATCTGATCGGGGTGGTGAATATTTGAGCCAAGAGTTCATAGATCATCTTAGGAGTTGTGGGATACTCTCACAATTGACTCCTCCAGGGACACCACAATGGAATGGCGTTTCTGAACGGAGAAATTGAACACTATTAGATATGGTTCGATCCATGATGAGTCGAACAGATTTTCCGCCCTCCTTTTGGGGCTATGCCCTAGAGACAGCTGCGTTCACACTCAATCGTGTTCCATCTAAGGCAATCGAAAAGACTCCGTATGAGATATGGACTGGGAGGACGCCTAGTTTGTCTTTCCTCAAGATTTGGGGATGCGAGGTCTATGTTAAGCAACAAGCCTCAGACAAATTAGCGCCCAAATCCTCAAAATGCCTTTTTGTGGGATATCCTAAGGAAACCAAGGGATATTACGTCTACAACCCTGCTGATAACAAAGTGTTTGTTGTCAGAAATGGTATCTTTCTTGAACGAGAATTTATCTCTAAAAGAACCAGTGGGAGTAAGGTACAACTCGAAGAAGTTCGAGAGCTACAAGACACCACAGAACTGCAGATGGAAAATAGAGAAGACTCACAACAAGTTGTTGAGACTCCTCAAGTCACGTAAGGTCCACGAAAGTCTAATAGGACACGACTTCAGCCTCAGAGATATGGATTTCTGATTTCTGATAGTCATGATGTGTTGCTCATTGAGCATAATGAGCCGACTACCTATCGAGAAGCTATAGTGGGAGCAAACTCCGAAAAATGGCTTAGTGCCATGAAGTCTGAGATGCAATCCATGTACGACAATCAGGTTTGGACCTTAGTCGACCCGCCTGAAGGTGTAAAAACCGTCAGGTGCAAGTGGGTTTTCAAAGAGAAAACTGACATGGATGGCAATGTAAATGTCTTCAAGGCACGACTGGTTGCAAAAGGTTTTACTCAAACTCATGGTGTGGACTATGATGAGACCTTTTCCCCAGTAGCAATGGCCAAATCAATCAGAATCCTCTTTGCTATTGTAGCATATTATGACTATGAAATATGGCAGATGGACATCAAGACAGCCTTCCTTAATGGAAAGCTCCTTGAGGATGTGTACATGACACAACCTGAAGGGTTTGTGCGTTCTGAGGACTCTGGTAAAGTGTGCAAGCTTCAAAGGTCCATTTATGGACTAAAGCAAGCCTCTCGGAGTTGGAATCATCGTTTTGATGAAGTAATCAAAGAGTTTGGATTTCTTCAAAACATTGATGAACCTTGTGTGTACAAGAAGGTTAGTGGGAGCACAGTTGTGTTTTTGGTACTCTATGTCGATGACATCCTACTTATTCGGAATGACATTCCTACCTTGCAGATTGTTAAGTCTTGGTTAGGAAAGTTTTTCTCGATGAAAGACTTGGGTGAAGCCACCTACATCCTAGGAATCAGGATCTATAGAGATAGATCTAAAAGACTTCTAGGACTCAGTCAGAGTACATACATAGACAAAAATACTGCATAGGTTCAGTATACACGAATCAAAGAGGGGTTTCATACCCATGTCTCATGGTACTCACCTCAGCAAAGATCTGTGTCCTAGTACATCTGATCAGCGAGGTCGCATGAGTAAGGTTCCATATGCCTCGGCCATAGGATCTATCATGTACGCCATGTTATGTACTCGACCGGATGTCTCATTTGCCTTAAGTATGACTAGCAGATACCAACAGGACCCTGGTGAGGGCCATTGGACTGCTGTCAAGAATATCCTTAAGTACTTAAGAAGGACTAAGGACTTATTCTTGGTCTATGGTGGATTGGATGATGAGCTCTGTGTAACTGGTTACACAGATGCGAGTTTCCAAACTGACCAGGACGACCAAAAATCGTAGTCTGGATACATATTCCTCCTCAATAATGGAGCAGTAAGCTGGAAGAACTCTAAGCAGGGCACTGTAGCAGATTCTGCAACGGAAGCTGAGTATATAGCAGCATCTGATGCAGTTAAGGAAGCCGTTTGGATCAAGAAGTTCATCACAGAACTAGGGGTGATACCTACCATCTCAGATCCAATAACTTTGCTCTGTGACAATAGCGGTGCTATTGCACAGGCCAAAGAGCCTAGGTCACATCAAAGGACCAAGCATATACTCAGGCGATTTCATCTCATCAGAGAAATCAACGATAGAGGTGATATAAAAATATGCAAAGTAGCAGGAGAAGATAATGTTGCTGATCCTCTAACAAAGCCGCTTGTGCAGGCAAAGCATGAGTGTCATGTCAGGTCAATGGGAATTAGTCAAATTAATGATTGTACCTAGTGCAAGTGAGAGATTGTTGGAAATCGTGCCCTAGGGGCCAATCATTGTCTTATGAACATTATTGATTTATGAATTTATTAATTGAATTATCATATTATTTGCATGTTTACTATGATGACCATCCTTGGATAATTCATGATATTATCCTAAATGTCCCTGGTCAATCATCTATGTGGGAGCACAGATGAAATAAGACCAGTATGACTTTGAAGATGTATAGAGATATAAATCAAAGTCATAAGCACATGTAAGAGTACATGGTGTTGGACCGACACGCTATGAGAGAACTGCATAGGTAACGTCATAAGCTTCTCTCATATACAAACCATGTCAATATGCCCTTTGACCTGAGATCATCATGGATTCCTACATGACAAAACGCTCAGCTTTGACCTAGTCAAAAGTCACTTTTGACCGAGTGATCATAAAGACTATGTTCGGGCTTAGTGGTTTTTCATGCGGAGGAATGTGAATAGTCAAGATGGAATTTGTCCCTCACATTCGTGGAGAGATATTACTGGGCCCCTCGATGAGTGAGTCTGAGAAATGTATGGCCATACTGTAATGGAAAGGTAGTTCCATTTCTATAATCAGACTACTCAGGGATCGAGAAAGTAACGGTCAGGAATAGGAGGATGACATTATCCATGCCTCATCCATGACCAAAATATCGCGTGACAGAAGGGACATGATATGGTTGTATAAAAGGTTACATCGTTTAACGATCCTCATATGATTTGGGTAGTCGTTATGTCTTGCTAGAGACCGCTTGCGACTTGTGGGCTAGTATAACAAATGGCCCACTGCCAACTTCATATGGGCCTACAGGGTCGCACACAAAATAGCCCAACACGAGCTATGGTGTCTAGATTCATTGAATCTAAGACATGTCTAGATTCAATGAATGATCCAGGGTGGATATATATATTTATTTATATTTATATTCATATATATATATAAATTCGTATATATATTATATATATGAGATATATGAGATTTAATTTATAAGGATAAATTAAATCCCTATCACGTTTGAATTCAAAATTCAAATTGATAGGATATCTCATATAAGAGATATTTATAAGATTTAATTTATAAGGATAAATTAAATCTCTATCACGTTTGAAATTCGAAATTCAAATTGATAGGATATCTCATATAAGAGATATTTATAAGATTTAATTTATAAGGATAAATTAAATCTCTATCACGTTTGAAATTCGAAATTCAAATTGATAGGATATCTCATATAAGAGATATTTATAAGATTTAATTTATAAGGATAAATTAAATCTCTATCACGTTTGAAATTCGAAATTTAAATTGATAGGATATCTCAAATTTGATTTATGGGAATAAATCAAATATAACTCAGTCTCATCTTTATTTAAAGTTAAATAAATAGGTAATTAAATATGTGGGACGGATTTAATATTATTTTATTTAATTAGTTTCTTATAAAATTATACAATATATGATATTGTATCAATTCGGAATTAATATAAGATTAACTCCAAAATCCAATTAGGTTAAGTGGAAAAACGCATAGCATCCTCTATATCTGATTGGAGGAGCTACGTTTGAAAATAACACAGAACACAAAAGGCCGATCAGAATCTGCAAAAGGTTTGCAGACAAGAAACTGCCGAAATAGAGACGGAGACTTGTGAAAGCCTTGAAGGGACAGGAGACGCTAGCACGTCGTTCGGGGTTGGAACGCTGTTCGTGTGGATACCAGTAGAGGAAGCCGACCTGAGGCGTCGACTTCTTGTGATCGGAAAGAGACCACCGTCCGCGGAGAGAATCTCTGAAGGTCGCTGAGGAACACTCCGTCGATTTCTTGCGATCAGAAAGAGATCACCACCCACGTAAAGAAGCTGTGAAATTCGCTGAGCAACACTAAGGGTAATGATTCTTTCCACTTGACTTAAACACATACGGCAGATCCTGGCAAGGAATGGAAAATTTTTAAAGTTTAATTCCGCTGCGTGTCTTCTAATTCCTTATAGAAACTTGATTTTTAATGGTTAAATTTTGAGATTTCTCCTAAAGTATGCACCTAGCCAAAAACCTAAGATAAAAGGGGAAGAAAATATCAAGTTAGAACCATGAAATACTAACCTAGATAATCTTGGATTATTGGTTATTGCTTTAATTAATTGCGTAATCCTTGAAATCCCATTTTGTGTAACCTTTCAGCCTAGGATAGAATTGAATAAGGGAGATGAGGTTTGATGATTTTGATACTTCCATTGAGTTTATAAGGCAAAATTGTGTAGAAATGAACTAAGAAACAAGAGTTAGAAGCATTAAAATCAAAATAGAATTTTTGGAAAATTATGTTCAATGTGTTGGTTTTTGTACAAACTTGAAGGAACATTGGAATTTTGCAATCCTTAATTCATATTTAATTCCTTGGGCAAAATTGTGTGGGATATAGCTAAGGTACAAATTAATTGAAAGGACAAGGCAATGAACCACAAATAAAGAATGATAAGGGTTTATTGGTTTAAGAAGAATAAAGCTAAGTCATTAAGCTATGTATAAACTGGATTATGATGGATTGTAACAAGTGCATTACTATCCTATGATTAGGCTTTGACATTTGTGAACAAGGAGACATAAAGGAAAAGAAGAAAAGGTTGAAGGAGAGCTATCCCAAGTTAGTAAACTTGCCTAACTTGTATGTTTTGTTTGCTTTGATGTTTTATGTAATAATTTCTTACTTCGATTATGTGAAACATGTATGATTGAGTTATGCTCTATTTATTTTTATACTATGGTCATATTTTATAATTTAAGGAACATGGAAGCATGTAAACACATCATTAGGAAAGCATGATCATTAAGTGCATACATATTAACATCAAGCATTTGGTTGCATATATTGTTTGGTTCTGTTTGCTACTAATTTTTTCACAGAAATATCACCCTTTTCATTATACAAAAATTACAGCAGGACCCTCTCATGGAAGAAATGAAGCTAAATGAAGATGTATAATGTATAAATGACTTATTGTATCTAAGACTTTTAAGAAAGCATGTAATATGTAATAAAATATAATGTACTATTATAGCGACATATTGTGGAAACGTATGAAAAATATTTAACCTTAGAGTAAATATATAATAATTTACAGAATGTTAGTAGACATGTTAAGCTTCATTTTGATATATATAATGCCTTATTTGAACGTCTTTACGAGAGAAGAAATAATTTTCCAATTTCAAAGGACCAAATATGGAAAATTGGGAAACTAACCAAATGAATAGTGATTTCCATGCTAATATTGTATTAATTTTCCTAGGGTTTAGTCAGATTCATATATTGTATTGAACCACTTCATTTAATTTTTTCTAAATTAATTATAAATTTATGAAGTTAAGCTACCTATTTGGAATTTTACCAAATGAGCAGTAACTCATGGACATAAATTCTAGATTATGCAATTAGACTTCATTGACCTTATAAGTGGTTTTAGATGCTACCGTTTAATCCCTAAGATGTAGGAAAAATCAAGTGTTATAAATTGTGAGGCTACATGGCGTCCTGAGTAGTATCATTTTAGATAGAGACCCTAGATTTACTTCTAAGTTTTTGAGATCTCTACAGAAAGAAATTGATACTACTCTCATATTTAATACAACTTAGCATTGCCAAACAGAAAGGCAAACATAAAGAACCATCATGTATTCCTCAAAGTATCTCTAACCATAGGAGTCGGTCGATCCTTAAATATCAAGAAGTTGAATCCAAAGTATGTTGGACCATTCTAGATTCTTTCTAAAGCTGGACTAGTAGATTACAAATTGGTTTTTTCCCAAATCTGAGTTAGATACATAATGTCTTCCATGATTGAAAAACTACCATCCTATAACAGTGTGATGATATTGTACTTCAAGAAAACCTATCTTTCAAGGTTTGACTACAGTGAATCATGGATCAAAAGGTCAAATAGCTAGGAAACAGATAGATTCCACTGGTTAAAGTAGTTTGGAAAGGGTTATTACAAGAGGAAGTAACATGGGAAATGGAAGAGGATATAAAGGAGAAGTATCCTGAACTTCTTCCATAAGCTAAGTTTTAAATTTGAAGGACAAAATTTATTTAGGGAAGATAAATATCACATCCTAAACTTTGTGGCTAGAAGAGTAGTATTAACCTAGTTAGTGCGACTTGTGAAGTTAAGATAAGGATGGGGCAAAAGTGTAATTTCAAAAAGATTAAGGCAAATTGTGTCATTTTGGAAAGTATATGGTAAATTTATTAAAAATTATTTCAGAGCCCCAAAAATTAAGGAAATATAGGAATAATATGCCTTAGGAATTATAGGGCATTGTACAAGTAGTTTTATTACCAAAATATACCTAGTTAAAATTGAAAGGAATTTCAGGCTAATTAAGCTAAATAGGGATTTTATTTATAAAATTCAAAATAAATACCAAAAAGGGTAAATAAATTCCAAACAAATTTATAGGGTTTCCTTGGAATTAATACAAGATAATGAAGCAAACAAGAGCCTTTTATTAACTCAGAAACTCTAGAAACTAATTTCAGAGTAATGTCTGGGTAATAGGAATTAAATTGTTATTTCTATTTCACCATCAATAAAATTATGACGGTAATAAAGGAGAGACATTTTTGGAAGAGAAAAATAGCAGGAATGTATTATGGAACTAATAAAAAAAGTTAAAGTATCCAAGGCACTAGAATTGTGAAATAGGATTTTTTTTGGTATAAAGTGCACTGATATAACATATAAATACATTAGCTTTTTACTTGGCCTATATTGTGCCACTTGTCAAGCTAACAATTGTGATGATTTTTACTTTAAATTTTTAGTTATATTTGTAATTATTTTAAGTGGAAAATTAGTCCAAGAAGATGTAGAAAATTGACAAGTAAGCATTGTAATTAGCATGAACTTGGAGGGCAAACATTTAACTCATAGCCTATAAAAAGAAATCCTCCCTCCACACACAAAAGCATTTTTTACAATAGAGGGGAAACTCCTTCCATTTGAATTCTTGACTTGCCAAGAGGAGGAAAAGCTAGCCACGTACCTTAGTCTTGGAGCTTAGATTAAAGGTTAATTTATTTCTCTAACCTCTTAATTGACGTTTAGTTAAATCATGGTATAGGTGGTTGGAAAATAAAAATTTCCCTATGAATGCTTGGTGGCCAAAAGCAACAAGGGCTATGGAGATATGAATTTGATGTTAAACCTAGGTTGAAGACATTGATTAGAGGTTTATTTAAGTGGTATTGTATGAATATTGTTTGATTTCCTTGGAATGGAAATTGTTAAGGCTTCTCAGCCACTTTGAGATTTCTATACTAGGATTTGATTTTGTTGATTTTGATACTTTCAATATATTTAAAATAAAAAATTATGTAGGGTAAACCTAAGAAACAAGCTTTGGAAGCATTGGAAATAAAATTGGAGATTTAGGTCTTCCCTGGGTACCTCTCGACCAATACTCAAATCTCAAGGGATATTTAATTTTCATAAATCAAAACCCATATTTGGATTATACGTGAAAAATTATGTAGGAATGACCTAAAGAAATAATTTTTAAGTTAGTACAAACAAAACCCTAAAAATCAAGTTAAAAGACTAAGGGTTACAAGCGCTCTTGTTTAAACCATAGCTAGTTGATTGTACATTGATGATTATGCTCCTTTTGTCATATTGAAATAGGGTTTGACATTTGTGGAACAAGGAACTAATATCAATAACAAGAGCTAAGGTTTGCTTTATCAAGGTAGCAAGATTACTCAACCTTGACATTAACTTGTCTTGATTGTTATATGTGATATGGCCTCATTGTTGGTTGAGCTAAAGATGTTGATATGTTAAGATGATGCTACTCTTTGCATTGTAATGTCTTGACTTGATGCATGTTTCATTTAGCATGAGTTAAAGGTAGTTCCCTAATTGTGGCATTATTCTTAGTTCATTAATAATCATGCTTGTTGATGTTATTGTTGATGTAACTTGCTATTAGTATTTCTTTAAAATCTCACTCTTCCAAATGATCAATTATCTAGGGACTAAACCAACAAGATGCAAGGGCATAATGATGAAAAATTAGTGTACTTATGCCATGACATTTTGAAGCTTAATGTTAACTAAATATGACATTATGTATGACCATGTATGAGGCAGAAACCTTTCAAATGTGTTTTGATTAAGTTAATGTTCGAATCTAACATTAAAATTTTGCAAGCCTTAAGTACACAATCAAGCTTAAAATCAATAGGTATAACATTTAAATTGGATAAGTGTAGAATTTATGACAAATTTTCAAAATTAGGGTTAAAATCTGGAACACAATTTTTGATAAAATGAATAGTAGACATCGTGTACCAAACTAGCACTCTTCTATTATGGAAATAACAAATGAATAGTACATGAGAAACTAAAAATTTCATATACGATTTCTTGAATATTGGGCCATCCAAAATGCTTCCATTAGACATGAAATGAACCCTAATATGATCTTGAGATAAGGTATGACCCTAGCAGCAGATAATCTTCCTGAGTGAGATAGGTGAAGCGTCTTAACTTGTTTACCATGCTTCTAGGTTAAATATAGTGGATTACCTATGATAATCACACATAGTTTGGCATGAATTTTAAGTATCCTGTGAAGCTATCACTAAGCATGAGAATTTGATAGATATTCTTCAAGGACAAAGCAGGTCCTTTCTCATTATCAGTAGTCTTGAGCAGAAAATTGATCACATCACCATCAAGTTTGATTTCTCTACCTCTCAACTCAGTTATCAAATGACTCTTTACCAACTCACCATCATCATTGGCTTCATAAACCACTCTCATATTGCAGTAAAACCTTCTGATCACCTATGGACTATAAGAGGGCTTTACACCTAACTAATTCTCATAATACTTCATTGGGTTGGAAAGGCCTAACTGAGTTTTATCATTATACTTTAAGTACTATAGATCTACATAGACTATAGGATAAAAATCTCTCTTAGTAAACTCAGCCTTAAACTTCCCTTTATCAGCCCCTTTATCTAGATCTCCAGAAAGTAAGGCAGTAGAAGTATGGGTAGAAATAAAAGTAGGAATATAGGTAGGATGGACTAGTGTAGGAATAGTATATGTACCTTGAGAGAAGTCATCTCTCCTTGCTGTTTGCTTTCTTCTCTGACCAGAAGTAGCAGAGGTAGATTATGGAGAAAGACCTATGTTTATGGTAGTTTTGACTGCTTTGTTCATATTGTCATTTGAGTGAGTGTTCTCGAACTCAAGCTCTTCTGACACCGTAAGCAATATATGCCTCTTCCTTTTTTAAAGTTGTAAAGCACTCATCTTATCTAGATGCTTTCCTATGTGGTGACTTTCAAAGTAGTCATCTCCTATGGAGGAATGTCATCCTTTTTTACTTTAGATCTGTATTTTGACTAGGAGGAAGTTGCAGGCTGCTTCCCTTTGCTACTATCACTCTCATTGCTTGGGTTCTTGGTCTTGGATATTTTTCAAGGAAACCAGAGAAATGATGATGCGGAAAATGTGAATTGAAGATTGGAAGATGTGGAAAATGTGAATTGAAAAGTAGATTTGAGACATTGGCGAGGAAGATTTGGGAAGGTTAAAATGTGAATTGAAGATTGGAAGATGGTTATGGAGCTTTAGTTTCAGAGAAAGTGAGGGTTTTTTAAAGAGGGATTTTAGAGGGTTTTGATTTATAACTAATGATTTTCAATAAGCACTTTGATAAGACCCCTATTCCAAGAGTTTATCAATAAATATTGATAAAGTTGTCAAAAACAACTTTACCAAATCAATGCATTTATCAAAGGACTTTTCGATAAGTGTCCTTATCGAATAGCTTTTGATAAAAATATATTTATCAAAGAAAAGTAGTAACTTTTCTTTTAGCTTATTTTTATCGAAGCCTTATCAATAATTGTATTTATCGATAATAGGTTCAATAATTCTTACTATTATGCTCAATGAAGAAGTTACTTCATTTTTTTAAGATCTTAGTGATAAGACCGTTTATCGATGAATTCTTTGATAAACCTCTGACTTCTTTCAACAATCTATACTTTGAATTTATTGTCGATCAACCCTCTTATCAAAGTGGTATTCAATCAATTAAAGTATGACAGAATTCAACATGATATTTTTAAACATAATTTTCAAAATCACTTTTCCTTTTATTTGTTACTAGCAAAAGTTTTGAATGTGAAGCTTCCCTTATGAAGGGTAATATCTCATCCTTCTACTTCTAGTTTAAGGTGGTGTGAATAAAGGGAGATTTTTTCTATTAAAGCACATAGAGACATAGCATAGAAATATAATCCAAAAGCTCAATTTCTGCAATATATTCTATTGATCCGAGCTCAATATAAATAAAGGGTTTAGAAATGCTCATTAGGATTTGGCAACTTGATAAATTGATCCATGAAATTTATTTTCTTCCTCTCTTATTGTGTTTGACCATCCTCGAATGAATCTCACTTATGCTCTGTCACTCTGATGTGTGTTCATTCCAGTTAAGTTGATTTCTTCCATAATTAGCATGTGATGCTTATTGCTCCTTTCTATTGGCATGACTAATGATCCTTTTAAAGTTAATGCCAAATCTAATTCTCTCTTGTCTTTACTAGATTGTCAATTCTCAAATTTGATGGATCTTCTGTCTAATGTATTGAGGAATTTTCTTTCTCAGCACAGATTCCCCTCCTATCATGAATTCAAATTCTTTCTTTCTAGGAGAATAATTAGTATTGTTAAATATTAAATATATAGAAAATAGTTTCTATATAAAACCATATAATAACTCATCATCAAAACTAATCAGATGAGTATGCTAGGAGGTGAGCTTGTAAGATATAATGCATATATAAATATGAAGCTATCCCTATTAAAAAATAATCTATTTTGAAAAATAATGCTTCTTTTGAAATAAAAATTTCTATGTAATTTTTCAAAACATGGATCTTTGAAAAATAATCTTGTGGAAATATGGAAGTCAAATGTAGCAGTACACCTTATCTTACTATATCACAAGGACTAAATAGTAGCATCTGGAACCACTTATATAGTCATTGAAGTCAAATTGTTCAATATGGAAATTTGCTCTCTTGAGTATTCTTCACTGGGTAAATTCCAAATAGGAAACCTGAATTCATAAAATCATAATTAATTCTATAAAATAAAAAAGTGGTTCAAGTTGCTACTCTAATCTAACTTAAGCCTTTTAAAAGGAAAAATAAGTCATTGATCAGACTCTCACAATGCCAATTGGGCCCCAAAATTTACTATTTATTTGGTTATTTTTCCCTATTTCCAGATTTTGTCCCTTCAATTTAGAAATTTATTTCTCCACGTACAACATCCAATCGAGGCATTCATTATATCAAATTAAGGTTTAGGTTGTCTACTATCATCATACAAAATATAATACCTTTATTCTATCATTTACTATTTTTTATAGACAAATACAAATTGTCGCCAAAATCTGAACATAAATAGTCTTTACATATTACAAGTCATAATATCAAATACAAATCATTAATGGTATTCAATTTCTAATCCTCTTCATATAGTATCATCTCCTCCATCTTGAGAAGACCTACTATGATTGGGTGACATGGGAAAGTGATGAGATTTTTAGGGAAATCTTAGTAGCAAATGGTACCACAAACAATGTATGCAAATATACGCTTAGTGTTTAACATGCTTGCCTACTATTACCATTTTAGCATAATTATATATACATGATTCCATGATTCTTAACTATAATAGATAGCTATAGCATAAAAAGAAACATAGCTTCCTCAATTATACATGCTTCACATAATCAAGTTAGGCCATCAACACATCAACAACACTCAAGCACAAGCATACAAGTTTAGGTATAAGTTCACCATCTCTATCGCTTTTCCTTAACCTTTCCTTTTCATATTTTCCTCATACTTTGTAGTCTTATTTACCAAAATGATAAAATCCTAACATAGCATAACAACATACTCATCATAGTCTGCTTCTATCAAGTTTCAAACTTGGTTTAATTTCTAAACCGATAAACCCCTAACTTTCTTTAATTATGGTTAATAGTCTTACCCTTTGAATTAATTTATACCTTAAATATATTCCACACAATTTTACCCAAGGAATTCAAATATGAATTCATAATTGGTAATTTCCAACTCTTTCATTGAGATCTTGATAGAACAATACAATGGAGCACCTTTGCAATTTCCAAAACTTTCACATTTGATTCCAATACTTCCAACACTTATCCCTTGTCTCAATCCTATACACTTTTTCCTTCTGGACTCAATGGGAGCATCAAAGTCATCAAAATCATTCTCCCTTATTTTGTTCTTGGTCTGGCCTAAAGGCCCTTAAAGTTGAGAAGTCAAGGATTACATAATTAATTCAAAGTATAACCACTATCTAGGCTTGTCTAAGCTAGCTTTACATGGTTATAACTTCAATTTCTCTTTCCCTTCCTCTTTACCATTTCCAGTCAGGCACAAGTAAGAAGAGATTTCCAAAGTTTTAGCAATAAAAACCTCATGAAAAGCCTCCTAAACACAAGATTGAAGGCAAGGATTAATGGCTTGCCTTAGGTACTTGCTTGGGTGGCTCCATCTTGATCTTGATTTGGATTTTTTCTTCATTTTGGCATAGTTTCCTTAAGGGTCCTACAGGTGCCCGAAAATAAAAGAGGATGGAGGGGGTATTTATAGCCATATTTTGAGGTTCAGTAGACCATTTTGCCGTTAAAGTTCCTAGTTATTATAAGCCCTTAATCTTGATTGCGATTGGTCCATTAATTTGCTAATTACAATTAGTAGAATCATTTTTAGAAATATATTAAACATGGGGTTAGAAATCTCCCTACCACATGAATATGCCAAGTGGCATAAAAGTGGGTCCCATAAGAGACACTTGTCATGCCACCTCATGCTTCTAGAAACTCCTAGAAAATTATGTTTAATCTTGTACAGGCTTAGTTAGATTTTTAAAAAATCATACTGTTTCCTAAATCTATTTTTTTTAGATTCCATAATATGTTTTCTAAATTTAAATATAGAATCCATATTTTTCCTACCATTGACATTCTTGGACTAGATATATTGGTTGCTTTATGGGTTAATCATAAATATCTTCCTTACTTAACATTATTTTATTATTAATGAATTGTTTTTAGACTTCTCCCTACTCAAGAAGATAACATGTGGTGTCTTGGTAGGTCCCATAGGGACACCTCATGTGCCACCCATGCTCTATGGAATCCTCTAGGTTATTCCAGTGTAATCTAATACACTCTGTCCAATTCTGTACAATCTTATATGGCATAAATGAGTTTCTCCTAAATTATTAGACCATCCTTTAATCCAATAATTTCCATGTGTTCCAATGATATTATTTACTTAGGGAACATCTATTGAATATATAATTATAAATATCTTATATAATTTCCCTATAAGATCAATTCCCTAGTTATAGTTGTAATTTGGTACTAGTATTTTACCTTAACTTTACAAAATTACTATTTCAGTGTACTGGGTCCCACTAACCTATGAAATGGCATTATGGCCCCCTCTTTAGCTCTATTCTGGGCCTACTCAGGTTAAGCTTGTCTATTGCTTAATTCTTATGATCTATATAGCAGGTGTTTGTGAACTCCCATCAAAATTCACTAAAACTTGAATAATTCTTTCCATATAGCTCATTTTAGTGTTTTTCCAGTTCCCTAACCTCTTATTTAACAGGATGCATGTTCCTATAAGTTTTCATCTATATCTAAGATCTAAGAGGTCTGATGAAAAATTCGGATAACTATCGTAGCATCATATCAATATTAGTTATTTGTGCCTTAAATAAAAAGTATGTGTTACATCTTTCAACTCTAAATATTTTTCTCTATCTACTGGTGAAATTTAAGACCTAAACGCTTTCAGGCAGGTTTTTGGCCACTATCGGTTCAATTTCCTAATAATTACACTTTAACCCCTAGAAAGTTTTAAACTTTGTATTTAAGTCCGTTTCTCTTTTTAACCTACCCTTGAAACTTTTGGACTTTTTATTTAGATCCTTCTCATTTATACCTTTACTATTTATTTCCTTTTTCTAACTTAAAGCTCCTCTAACTATTATCTTTTCTTTTAGTCATCGTCACGTCCCTTCTTAACTTCTTATTTTCCTTCTCTATCAGTTTTATATAGATAGAAAAAAATTGGGATGTGATATTAACATATTGAAGATAAATATTCATGAAATTAATGATATCGTCACATGTTAGAAATTTTTCTATGAGCAAAAGTCATATTGGATAAGATGTTAGGGCTTAATGATATTCAAAGACTTTGTTTATATTCAAATGATGTTTGGACCATAAGACATATTAGCTTGTTAGTCCAAATGACTAGAGTTACAAATATATTCCAGCAAATATGTAAATCATTCCATAATAATGATTATCGTTCAACCAATAGGAATAAACACTTTAAATATAAGACTTTGATGTTCTAGAATCTTTATAAATTGTTAAATTGTTAAAAAGAATAATGTTTAACACGTTGGAGGATAAGGAGTTCAAGTATATGATAGCACAATTAGGATCAATGATAACTCTAGCAAATATATTTGGAGCATATCAGAAATTTCAATACAAGTGCATTAACTTCCAATTTTGAAACCCATATGTTTCAGAAAAATCATGAATATTTTCCAACTCATTTTTATGCACTCTTTTAAAACCAATATTTTTTATACATGAGTTGAGATTTATCTTTCAAACCATGGATATGTACTTTCATAAATCAAGATAAATTCATGAATTGAAATCCATAAAACAATTTAGCTTGTGTTTTTAAATATACAAATATATAGAATACATGCACAGTTACACTATATAATCTATGTAGCAATTTGAAATAATATTTAAAATATTAAAATGTTGAATACTAAAGGAATACAATAAGGAACAAGTATTTATTACCCAAGTCTATAATTCATTTAAGCACAATAAAGTGGTAAATATTAGATTTCACAATGTTTCCTCTTCACCTTGTGACAACTTGCATTTTGGTGAATTGATGTTGATCTTTTCTTCCTTGCACATTCAGTTCAACTTTCTCAAGATTTTAATTATTTCTCTTTGTAGCCATAATCTTGATATTAAACTTTCTATCATATTTCCTATGAAAAAAATATTTTTCTTTCTTGGTGTCCAACTTGGATCCACATATAGTTAGTTTGTAAGAATCAAAACAAAGTTCACAAGCACTAAAGATATAACTACTTAAAGTCAATTTAGCATAATTAGTTTATGCATATAAGAGATATTTTCTTTTCAAATTGTGTATGTACAAGGAACTAAACTACTAACTAATATCGCAATCCCTTTGTAAATATATTTGACAAATATATTTTTCTAAAGGATCCAAAAGTAGCATTTCATGGTAGTGCAGTATTTATCCTAAGGTCCTTTGTCCCAAAATCAAAAAGTCAAGTGAAGAATATGATAATTGACCCTGTTTTGTGATAATTGATTAGACTATTTTGGAAAAATAAACTTTTTTTGATACTTTGATGCTAAAGTTATCAAAGTTAATCATCAAAACATGTAATTTAATTCTTAAGGAGAAACAAAGTAGGTGTATGAGACATTCTTACAATGTATGTGAGTAGGGATAAATTCTAACATCCTTCCTTTGAACACAGTCCCATATGCATATCTTTTGTGATGTTAAGACTTTAGATTTCTAGTTTTGGGATCTTGCAATCTACTTGGTGCTTGAGAAATCCAATTTCTATAGTTCTCATCAAGGTATTTGAGTGGTGTTAGACTCTAATATTTTGATGATGACAATTAATTGAGAAAAGACTTCAAAAAGAAACTTAATTGTTAAAGAGCATCTTATCAATAAGCTTATAAAATAAGGCATTTATTCAATAAGTTATTCGATAAATGAGAAAGAACTTTTGAAGAAAAATTTATTTTAAAAAGCATTTATCGAGGACATATTCGATAAGGGTTCTTATCGATGAAGACTTTGATAAATCAATATAAATTTAACTTATGAAAATTATGAGTCATTGTTCTAGAACTAAAATTATTCAAAGATTTATTCGATAAGAGGATTTATCGAAGAAGCCTTCGATAAGTTTTATAAAGACTAAATTTTATGAAAATAATTTTATAAAAACTCTTATCCAAGTATTGATCGATCAAAGTATTTTTTTGATAAGGACTTCGATCAATAAACTCTGTTTCTAAAAGAACACATTCTAATTTCAAAGACTCATTTATCGAAGAACTATTCGATAAGGGAATTTATATAATAACTCTTCTATAAATAAGAGAAAATTTGAGTTTTCAAAAGCATTGAAAAAATAAATAATTTTGATTATAACTTGCTTCTTTCTTTTGATAAGATATTGCCATGTTTACAAAATGATTTGTAAAAACTTATGATGTGATAAAGAAATATTAAAAGTTGGTCCATTGTCTATTTTATTTTTGTGTAGATTTTAGTGTGTTAAAAGAGAGTTTTATCATCAATTTTGGAAAGGAAGAATATATTTTTGAGCAATAAATAATATGAGTTTGGAACAAGTGGGAATTAATTGATATAATTCTAGTGATTTATTGAAGCATTATTTCATTAGACAGATTATTTGTTCTCCTTAACTTACATTTCAGGAAAATGCTGAGTAATTACCAGATAATTAACTTGAAATAGAATGGGATGGAGAATCAGTTAAAATATAACTATATGGGTTTGATAGCTTGAAGGTGGACTTGACAGGGAGCTAATAGATTGACGCACATGCTGGAGAGGAGGGACCTCACGTGCTGGCATTAGAAGGGAAGGGGATGCATTTCATTGATTCATACTACTACAGGACATGACATTTCACATATATACCATTGATTGATTCCACTACTCTCCATCTTGGTTCATTTATTCCACACTCTTCGTCTCTCTCTCTCCACGATTTTCCTCTATTCTATACAAGAGAACCAGATGAACCTTCTGGTTTCATCTTCACCTTCCATCTTTTTCACTCACCATGGATCTTGTATGTTACTTAGTTGCTACTATTGAGATCTTGATAGCAATACAAGGCTAGATCTAGTGTGCTCACTTAGAGATTAAGTTGAACTAGAGTTCTTGAGTTGTAAACAAAGAGTGTAATTATGTCATTAATTCCATGTCTAATTGTATTTGTTGGCAAGTTGTACTGATTAGATACATGTTAGGGATTGAATTGCTTAATTTCACACTAGTTTTATTGATTCAATTGTAATTAGTAGACGATGAATGATTAGGGATATGAGTTGGATTTTCTACTTCTGTGTAGTTGAGTTTTAATTGATCTTCTGCCTTGAATAAGTTAGACATGGTTATGGTTCATTAAAGCAATATTATAATAGAGTATAGTTGTATTTGTTTGATTCATCTTCTTACTCCTCTTAAGTTGAATGATTCAGTTTTCTCTACTCAATATCTATGAGTTGTAGTTTTGATAAAGATTAAGCTAACTAGTGTTTGGCTAATTCATTTTAATTCAACTAATTAACTCTTTATAATTTATGAATAATGAAGGTAAGGTAATCCCCAAGGGAACACACTTATCATAAATTCATAACATCATCATCAATATTAAAATCATAAACAGTAACATTAAGATTTAAATTCATAAGTTCTTTAAAATTTACTCTCACAATTCATTTGGCTAATTTGATAATCTGTAGCATAAGGATTTGCTAGGAACTGAATTAAATTGACTCCTTATGAATTAACCTTAGTTAGCTACACTTTACTATAGGTTAGCTTAGTTTCTTTTGATAAATAGAACAACGTTTATCAAAAAGGCTACGTTGCTCGGAGCCTTGTCAAGGTTTCCGAAAGAATCCTTTGGGCCTAAAAAAATATAAAAAGTATATAGGTGTTTCAATTTTTTTGTGAATTTAGTGTTCGGTGTTTAGAAATCATGACCTATATTGTAACATCTTATTTTTGTATATCTTATAGACCATTCAGTAGCATTTAGAACCACTTATATGACTTTTGAAGTCTATTAGCTAAATCTGGAATTTCACTCTTCACGAGTTACTGTTAATAAAGTATTCATTGATTCGATAATAAACTTCAAAAAATCATAATTAATTTTAGAAAAATTGAAATGAAGTAGTTCAAAGTTCTAATCAAAGCTTAAATGTTTAAATTTAAGGGAACATTTTTTTAGACCAAATAATTAGCCAATTAGTACAGTTTAATTATCAAATATTATTGTTTATTTAGTCATATTTTTTGGGAAACAGTTTTCGACCCCTAATTTTGAAAAAATTGTTCTCTAAATATAGACCTTGGAATAAGGGGTTCATAGTGTCAAAACAAAGCATGACATGTTAAATAATCATTGCTAAAATATGGTACATTTATTCTATCATTTACTATTTTTATATATAGGAAATGTTGTACCGCTTTTAAGCATATATCACATAATCATGACATAACACAAGTTACAACTAATCATGCCATCTATCCCCTAACTCCTCTTCTTGCATCTTCATCTTCTTACATCTTTCAAGAACCTGTTGGTGTTGGGGTGACATGGAGGGGGTGAGATTTATGGGGAAATCTCAATAGCAAACGGAAACCATCAATGTATGAAAATACATGCTTGATGTTAATATGTGTGCACTTAATGATCATGCTTGCAAAATGATATCTTACATGCTTCCATGTCCCTTAATTATAACATATAGACACAGCATAAAAAGAAAGAAAGCATCACTTAATCATACATGCTTCACATAATCAAAGTAAGCAAAAATCACATAAAACATCCAAGCAACATAAACATACAAGTAGGTAAGTTCACTACCTTGGAATAGATCTCTTTCCTTATATTTTCTCTTTACCTCTTGCTTTTCCTTACTCTTTTCCTTCCATCGTGGTCCTTGCTTTGTGGTCCTCTTTACCACATTAATCAAGGCCTAATAAAGTATAACATCATAGTTATTACAATCCATTTCTAAGACAATATAACTTACTAATTCTTAACCCATTAAATCTCTATCTTCCTCTAATTTTTATTAATTGGTTTAGCCTTTGAACTAATTGATGTCTTGAAATTATCCTACACAATTTTTCTTTCTAAATCCATTGATGAGCTTAGGATTATGAAATTTCAGCTCCTTCATATACTTATGGATAGAACCAAAATATGTCCTCTTTATTTTTTAAAATTCTCATTTTGATTTTAATGCTTCCAATACTTGTTTCTCTACTTTAACCCACACAATTTTTCATTTTAAATCTATTGGAAGCATTAAAATCATGAAATTCTCATCACTATTCATGAGTATGAACAGTAATAGAAAGGGTTTCAAAACTTCCCTTTTCCAATTTCAATGTTTCTAATTTTCCAATCCTACACAAAACCATCATTTGAATTCAATGGAAGCATTAGATCATTGAGAATCAATCTCCTCCTATCTAGAATAGCACTGGATGAATGGCATCAGGAAAGATAAAGTCAAGAATCACAATTTAATTTCATAACCAAACATCCAAACTAGTTTAAGTGCTAATTACATGTTCTACTTTAATCTTCCTTTTCTTTCTTTATCTTTCAATTTCGGCCAGCATAGGTTCAAGGGGAAGAAATTGATTTTTCAACCTCTAAAACCTAGGTTTCAATCTTCCAAGACACACACACACACATATATATATATATATATATATATAAGCTAGGAAGATTGCTTACCTTATGCCTTACGTACCTCGATCAAAGTGCCATCTTGAAATTGCCTTGGATTAGGTGAGTTTTCATTTTAGCAAAAGTTCCCCTAGCTTCACTATACACTCACAATTTTGGCAAGACAAGGGGGTATTTATAGTGAATTTTCAAGGCTTAAGGGACCAAAATATCCCTCCTCCAATTTGTTATTACAATGCCTTAATCTTGAATATTATTGGTTACTTAATTCCTTAATTTTCATTAACTTAATTCTTCTATTATTTTAATAAATTGTAGCATATGAGATAAGCTCTTTCTTCCTTGCCTTATAACACATGGTGGATAAGTGGGTCCCACAAGACACCTCACAATGCCACTAACCTTATCTTGCCTTTTCCTTGAAATTTCCTTTAAAAATACCATGGAATATTCCTGGAAATTGGCTTGAGCTCCAAGATAATTCTATTAGCACATTAGGCTACTGTATATGATGCCACATTAACCAAAAATTGAGTCCAATTACTAATTAGCACAAATCCCAATGCACTTCACATTATTTCTTATATCGATATTCTTAAACTACCCTAATTTTTTAGATAAATATAGGCACTTGTTTTAATGATTCTAACAATTTTAGAAATTTATTATAATATAAAATGAATTTCTTGAAAATTCTCATAATTTTTTGAGACTCAAAAGTCATGATAAAAATTCATACATCTTCTTTAAATCATTTATCAGGGTCTTTTTTCACCTTAAATTCTCTAATTAATTCTTCAAGAGTCGTTTTTGAATTTTATGAGTTTTATAAATTCCTATATTAATTATAAGAATTTATTACAAAATTTTATCTGATTCTAAGGTCTAGAAGATACTATAATAATTTCCAGACTTTAGAAATTAATATCAATTTATTGGGACCTTAAATAAGAATTCTGAAAGATATATCTAACCCAAATTCCATTATCTATTTATTGGAAATTTTTGGAAAAGAAAAATTATTGGGCAATTTTGGGCCTTTTTTTGGCTCAACTTTATATGATTACCAATGTGCCCTGAACTCTTGAAAATTGTAATTTACTCCCTCAACTTTTCATAATTACATGTAATGGCCGATAATTGTGTCTACTTCCGTTTTACACCATGGAACTATTAGGGTTTTCACTTTAGTCCATTTTTCAAAATGACCATTATGCCCTTGAAACTTAGGCTAAAAACTTATCTAAACATTACATTTTCTTCTTATTATCATCCCAATCCCCTATAACCTATTTCTTCTATCAGTCTTATACAAATAGAAACATTTTGGGATGTCACATTTCTACCCCCTTTAAAATAAATTTCGCCCTCAAAATTTAATTCGTACCTTAGTCATATAACACGGGACATGTCTTCTCTTTTCTACTTTATGGCTAAGGATTGAGATATCTTTCTCTTATCTTATAGTCCATTTCTTTCATAACAAACTCTCTAAAACTTTACTATTTTTTGGGTTTTGATTAACTACTTGGAATACTTTTTTATCTATGTATCTATCATCTATCTATCTTTTCTTTCTCTCTTCATAGTTCTTCTTCTTGGAATTGATATAAAAAAATACTTTTCATCTAACTATCCCATTCATTCTTTCTCTTTCTTTCTATATAGTTACCCTATTTGGAACCGATACAAGGGAATACTAGTGTCCCTTATTTTCTCTATACTAAGTACTTATACTCTTCTTTACTCATGCTATTATTTATTTCTATGTTCATGCTATTCTTTATTCATTCTATTAATTAATCATGATATTCTTTCTTTTTCTTTGTGCTATAACATCTTTCTAATCTTGTGACTTAGCACTATACTTTCTAGTGGTCACCCATCTCTAGACTTCTCTGGCTTGAGCACGCTTAACTGGAATGTGCTGCAGGGTTAGGGTTAGATTACTCTTCATAAATCTGTAAGCCCTAGCATATTCTTTCTCATATAACTATATTTTATCTTTACTCTGCCTTATACCCTCTCCTTTGTGTCTCTCTAGCCTTTTAATCTCTTTATACTCATCTGGAGTATCTATCTGCTAATACTTCTCTCTTCTCAAAACATATAGGGTTCTCTTCTCTGTTCTTAAGGCATACTTCTACAGAACTTTGAATACCAACACTTAGATTTGAACTTGGACTCTGTCTTCATTTAATAGAAACTAAGCTCAGTCTTGTGGCTATATGGGGAAAACTTTATAAATATTTCCTAGGATTGAGTTAATCAATATCTTATGTTTGATGATCATTAATGAGGTCGAATTGTTATGGTTAGATCCATCAAAATAAAGTTTATTGCACTAAATATAATATAGTATAAGGCATAACCCTATCGTTCTTCTTAAGGAGCCTTTTATGTGAAAATCTAGTAGATTGGATGTCAAAATCAATGAAAAATCTGAGCAAGGATAAAATGGTTTAGGGGTTTTTAGAGATTGATGCGATTAAAGTAGGGTGCAGAAAGATAAATGTTTTTGGATTTTTTATGAAGATGAAAATGAGTTGGTTTGTTGAGAAATATGTTATGAGATACTCTTGATTATAAAAACGTATCTATCCTTGTTCTCACGTTTAAAATTGGAGTTTCGAAATCATTAAGTCTCAAAGAAAACCTCAATCGATCGATTGAGTCCATAACCCTAATTTTCCTTAAACCTCTTTGATTATAGCTGGTTTAAGAACTATTAGTGATCTGTCATAAACCACTTAGCGTGTAAATCAAATTTAGATGATGAAAATGCCCTCGAATGGTCGTCGATCGAAAACCCTAGATTTTAAGTAATGAAGTAGTTAACAACGATCGCTGATAATAACCTACTCTCTTAAAATTGAAACTGAAATATTCTATTAAAAGTAAATGTTCAAATCATCTTGAAAATTGTAATTTACTCCCTCAACTTTTTGTAATTACATGTAATAGCCTATAATTGTATCAACTTCCATTTTATACTAGGAACTATTAGGGTTTTCACTTTAGTCCCTTTTTCAATATGATCATGATGCCCTTGAACATAGACACACTTCCAGAAGAATCAAGGTCGTGACCGGCGGACTCTTTGGTCATGACTAAAATGTGCAGGAGCGTGGTTTCAATTTTATTGACTTGTGATTTTTTCCTGGTCCTTGCTCTCTTCCAACATACCTACAATCCAGAATAAAATCTCACTATAAAATTCCAAATCAGTAAATAACATAATTTATTCCATTTGGAAGAGTTAATTTACCATTTTAACCTTTATTTAGCACATTATCATGCACAATCATGTATTACCACAAAAGTACAATTTAAGGCACAAAATGGATGGTAAAGTTTTTATAAAACTCTTAAAAGTGTCACAAACACCATATATAAAATGTGTCTTATCAATCATCTTACAAAAAAATATCAAGTTATCTTCTTCATCTTTCTATGATTCACATTATGATCAACTGTGATCTCACTCTTATGTGAATCATGTTAGGATCAATTGTGATTTCTTTCTAGAAACATTACCATTATACAAAGTTATAGGGTTGGCCATTCCCTTTCTGTTGATTATTGTCGTATCCTTATTTTTAACTTCAAATATACTTAGTTGGAAGTCATTTGAACCAATTACATAACCATTTGCCCTAGAAACAATCATTTTTAAATGAATTGCTCTCAAGTACTATTCATGCTACTATTCATTTTATAATTCTAGAACATATACCCAACTTTGCAAATTCATAATTAAATGTAGAAAAATAGGAATATGGTGGTTCCAATTTCTAATAAACGATCTTTCATTAAACTTTGAAGGAAAAATGCAAAAATGAGGTTTCATTGTCCCAATGAAATCAGTTTATTCGTTGAAAAATACTGTTCATTTGGTAAAATCTGGAAGTTCCAGTTTCTTTGCCTTAACTTCAAAAATTCATTTCGTTTTCATTACTTGTTGCTTCAAGTTGTGTGCTTCTTTCTTAGTTGAATGGTAATTTTGCAAGAGTTTCCCTATGGTTCTCAATCATACTGAATGGGGTCTATAATGAGGGGGTATTTATAGATGAGCTTGGGTGAAAATGGATGGCCAAGATTGATTTAGTTACTATTTGATCTAATGGTCCATATTCATTCTTGAACAAACTTACCCTAGAAGCCATGCCTTTTGATGCCATGCATGACATCATACAAGGCCATGTTTTGCTAGAAAAAGTCAATTATAATGATAGGAAAAATTTTAGTCTAGTTTAGTACCGATCAGAGCAGTTTCACAAAAACTAGACTATTTTTTTCCTAATTTTTATAATATTTCAGGATATGTATTCTATCCTAAAAACCAATGTCTAGCTTCCTCATACCATTTACATTGTTAGACTGAGTATTTATCTACTATCTATCCCTTGAGAAATGACCAAAATACCCTTGGTGTCCTTTCTTGCACTACATTAAGTCTAATGGCATAATTGTCATTTTACCCTTCTTTGTATTGCCTCAGGGCATATACTGGCTCTAACTAATCATATTTATACCATATACACATTTTTGGCTTGTTTATAATGACCAAAATGCCCTCTATCTATCACTCATACAATCTGGTCATCCAAGGGCATTTTCGTAATTTCGCACTTTTCCTGGACTACTATGGACTTTAGACTACTTAACTGTCCAGTCACCTTATTGGGCTTATGGTGGAGCCATTTGGGCCTTGGTATGCGCTCATTGCCTTTATGGCATAAATCCCAACGAATCTCTTTTGACCATATTTATCGGGTATTTTATTTCATCGTAAAATCCCATAAGAATTCTATAGGAATCCTTTTCTAACTCTGTCAATTTTATAAATTCTTATATTAAATATAGGAATTTACTATAAGGTTTTATCTGACTCTGAGGTCTGTAAAATATAGTAATAATTCCTTATGACTTCAGGAATTTATATCAATTAACGTAACACAGAATTTTGATTTGAGATCCCGATTAATTGATATAAATTCCTGAAGTTAGGAAGAAGTATTTCAATATTTTTCATACCTCATAATTAGATAAAACTTTGTAGTAAATTTCTATAATTAATATAAGAATTTATAAAAATATGGTCGGGAGAGTTCCTTGGGATTTTTGCCATAAAGGTAATGGACCAATACTAAGGCCCAAATGGCATCCCAAGAGGCCCAATAAGGTGGTGAGATAGTTAAGTGGGCTAGAGTTCAGAGCAACCTAGGAAAAGTGTGAAATTACGAAAATACCGCTGTGTAGCCAGATTATACTAGTGATGGATAGAGGGCATTTTGATCATTCTAGATAGGCCAAAAATATCCAAGCTAGTATAAAGGTGATTAGTTAGAGCCAGTATACACCCTGATATAGTATAAGGGAGTGTAAAATGACAATTATGCCCTTAGGGTTAATATAATGCAAGACAGTGAACCAAGGGCATTTTCATCATTTACGAGGGGATCTGTAATCAAGTATTGACCTAGTACAAGAATTTCAATGGTAGAAATAATCCAAATACTAGATTTAAGGTCAGAAAGCATAGTATGAAATATCAGAAAAATTAGATTTATAAAACGTCTAGTTTTTGGAGAATGGGATGAGCCGATACCAGATTGGACTGGAATTTTTCTAGAAGCTTCCCCCATTGGAATTTTTTCACCTAGCCCTATGATTTATCCCTTGGTGATGTCATGGATGATGTCATAATTCTCTTTTTTAAAAAGTTAAATCTAAGATTAAATATGGGCTATTAGATAAAATAGTGTACAAACTAATTTTGGCCATTGATTTCCACTAAGCTTTTTCTATAAATACCCCCTCAAATATGCATCCAAATTGTGAGACATGGAACCTATGGGAAACTCTTGCAAAATGGAAACTCAAGCCAAGACAAAGAAGATTCAAGGTACCTAAGTTCAAGCAAGCTAGAGATTAAAGGTAAGTAATCTATCCTAGCTTATTTTCCTTTGATTTGGGAGCTTGAACTTAGGGTTTTCATGGAAGAAAAGTTGAGTTTTCTCTAAGGTGTTGCACTGTCCAAAATCCTTAGATGAAAGAAAGAAGAAATTAAAGTTAGAGATATGTGATTGAAGCTTAAACAAGCTAGTTAAGTGATTTGTTGTTGAATCAAGTTGATATTCTTGACTTTGCCATGCTTGAACCATTTTGGTTTGCACTGTTCATGATGGAAGGAAATGGAATTTCAATGATTTAAGGCTTCCATTTAATTTATATGATGATTTTGTGTAGGATTGAATAGGTTTTGAACCTTAAAAGCATTGGAATTCTAAGTTATGATTTTTGAGGTGCTTCTCTATTACTGTTCACTTGCACTAACAGTGATTGGAATTTCATGATTTTGAGGCTTCCAATGGTTTTAAAATGAAAATTTGTGTGGGGTAAAGTGGAGAAACAAGTATGGGAAGCATTAGAATCAAAATGAGAATTTTTAAAAGAAAATAGGGTGTTATGTAATTCTATATAGAACAGTGCATAGGAAATGAAATTTCATGTTTCTAAGCTCATAAATGGATTCAAAAGATGAAATTGTGTAGGGTAAAGTTAAGACATCAATTGGTTCAAAGGCCAAGTTAATTAGTGAAGACTAGAGAAAGTTATACTAGTAAAGAGTTAAGAATTTATCAAGGTTAGTCTTGAACGTTGTTGGAGTTCATGGTCCTAATGAATTATGTAATGAATATGAATGTGTTTAGAACCTTGAAAAAATCAATAAGAGGTTGGGAAGTGATTGACAGAAAGGCTTCATGGTTGGAAAGCTAGGGAGCAAGTGCAAAAGATCAAGAGAAAAGCTTAAGTCCAAGGTAGTGAACTTACCTATTTATGTGCTTGATATGGTATGCTTATGTGTTGACATGTATATGATATTTGAATGATGTTGTGATATGATAAATGATGTTGAATTTATTGTGAGTAACATGATTTCCATGGCCATGCACTTTTATGCTAAAGTATATAGCATGATGGCATGTCACTAATCAAATAAAGTTTAATGAAATTACATATCATGCATTAGCATCCATCTTGCATATTTAAGTGGTAATGTTTGCTACTGAGATTCCCTATAATCTCACCCTCCCATAACCAACCATAATAGGTTATTCAAGATGGAAGAATCATGTTTGGTACATGAGCTAAGAAATGGAAGACGAAGAGTAGATAAGTGATGGCATGCATGTATGTTAGCCTTTTATGTAATGTTATGTAATATCCATTATATGTAAAGAAAATGTATGAAAGAATTATAGCATGACCCCATGATGTATATGAATGCATGAAAGGCAAAAGAGATTATTTATGCATGCTATAACAATTATTGAAAGTGAAAGAAAGAAAACTGAAATGGTAAAAATGTAGGTCCTGAAGTATTTTTGTTGTAGCTTCAGTTTGACCTAGCAAATGAATGAAATAATCCACAAAATTTTATGAGCAAGTAGTACACATCGAGATCTGTAAATTTATAGAATTTACCATATGAATAGTAAAAAGTAATGATTTAACTGTATCAATTGGCAATGTAAATGTCCAGATTTATATTTTTCCCTTAAAGAGCTGTGAAATATATTCAAGTAGAAAGTTGGATCACCTTCATACGATTTTTGTACAATTATTTATGAATTTTTAAAGTTAGACTATAAATCTGAAAATCACCAAATGAACAGTACCCGATAAGTAAGTTTTAAAATTTTAATTTTTGGGCTAATGTAATACTTTCTCTAATCAAATATACTTCCGAATATGTACTATGAGATGGTAAAAGTAGGATGTTTCATCAACTTTAGGAATACATGTTCTCCTTCTTCAAATTCCAACAGCTTCTTTCTAACATCAGCGTAACTCTTCTGTCTACTTTGAGCCGTCAACAATCTTTTTTTGATCTTATCAATCTGTATCGCTATCTGATCTACTATATCAGGACCAAACATCCTTTTTTCACTTAACTCCACCCAGCACAAGGGAGATCTACACTTTCATTTGTAAAGTGCTTCAAACTGGGCCATCTGAATGCTAGCTTGATAACTGTTGTTATAAGCAAGCTCTATCAATGGTAGATGGACATCCCAACTCCCTTTGAAATCCAACACACATGCTCTTAACATATCCTCTAGCATCTGGATCGTTCTCTCAGTTTGACCATCTGTTAGATATGATACTACTTAGAATACCATGTAATCTAATAATCTCCTTCACATACAATTTTGCCAACTTCTCAAGAGAATCTTTCTTGTTGATTGCCAAGAAATGAGCTGACTTTATTAATCGGTCAATTACTACCCATATAGTATCATGCTTAGTAGGAGTCATGGGCAGCCCTTTAACCAAATCAATGGCAATGTATCCCATTTCCACTCAACACAAGGAACTCTGTTTCTCTTTCATCCTATACCGATTGAGGGAAATACTTCTCATAAAATATTCAAGAAATACTTCCCATGTGACAGGAATATGTCTAGCCTGCAGTAACAACTCAGTGTTCCTCCACCATATATCTGTATCTCTTTCTAGCTGATAGTTTGCCATATGTACTTTACTCTCAAACGGACAATCAAGTACCTTGAAAATCTTCTCCAGTGTGCTAATCCAATCTTATGCTTTATGTACATCAACTATCCCCTCAAACGTTGGAGGACTATGCTTACAGAATTTAGTCATCCACTGTTGAATGCCAGTGGGATCCACTATCTGGCCCATCTATCTTGGTGGCTTTACTGTCTGTTGAAACATTTATGGTTCTATATTAGCTGTCCAGATTGACCAAAATGTCCTCCATCCATCACTGGTACAATCTGGTCATCTAGGGGCATTTTTGTAATTTTACACTTTTCCTGGACTGCTTTGGACTCTGGCCTACTTAACTATCCAGTCACCTTATTGGGCTTATGGTGGTGCCATTTGGACCTTGGTATGGGCTCATTTTCTTTATGGCACAAATCCCAATGAATATCATCTGACCATATTTATCGGGTATTTTATTTCACTGTAAAATCCCATAAGAATTCTACAGGAATCCTTTTCTGACTCTGACTACTTATATAAATTCTTATATTAAATATAGGAATTTACTATAAGGTTTCATCTGACTCTAAGGTCTATAAAATACTATAATAATTCCTCCTGACTTCAAAATTTATATCAATTAATCTGAACCTCAAATCAAAATTCTGTCTTGCGTTAAACTGACCAGAATATTTTTGTCTATCTATTGGTAAAATTTGGAATTAATCTGATTCTAGGCATTTTTTAGCCTTTTTCAGTTCAACTTTCTCATAATTACATTTAGGTCCCTGACTTTTTGCTTATTTACATTTAGGTCTCAAAACTTTTGATAATTACCACTTTTGGCCCAACTTTTGTTTCTACTTTAACTTTTTATCTTCAGCCTTTTCTAATTTGCATTTAGGTCCTTGAACTTTCCTTAGTTACTAATCCCTTTCTTTCCTACCTCAATCTGATACAGTTTATTCCAAGAGTCTCATGTCCATTACATATAAAATGTACAGTTATATCAGGTAAGAAAATTGGGGATATGACAATTACTCAACTAATAAAAAATTTAAGGAAGTATATATAGTAGCCCATATTATTTAACTAGACTTTTACTTATTTCCTCTCTTACTCAAGTCTTCCTTCTTATCTTTCTTATTCTAGTATGGCTTACCATAGGTTGTTTCCTTGTGCAATCATGGCCTAACCACCTGACATTGCTTTTTGTTTCTATGGCCATAACATAAATTCTCATTTCAATCTATGCTTTATATGTGAGCAACTTGTATATGAACTATTCTATTATATGAAGAGCAATCTATATCAGATCCAGCTCTTATTTGAAGAGTGATATGATCTCATCTAAATCTAGCTCTATCTAAAAGCCATCTATTTTAGATAGAACTGTTATTTAAAGAGTTATATGAAAGTAATCTCTTTACTGTTGTTTGTTGTTATTTCTGTATACCATTTCTTTTGATAGAAATATAACACTACCACCCACTTGGTACTTGCTTAACCCTAACATAAGAAATAGCCTTGAGTACTGTACTCACAAGCCTATAGAAATACCTGAGTAACCCTAATCATCATGTTGCAACTAACTATCCCACTTGCTAAGACTGTATATCTTCCTAGGTATATTCTTATTGCTACCATATCCCAAGTTTCATTCTTAGCTTTCTATCCTAACTTTAATACTAACGTAAACTCTAATGTCTAAAGGGTTTTACTAATACTAATTACTTTGCCTATGCTTCCTCTATTTCATACTCTTTCTACATAAGTCCTCAACTTGAGAAGTTTATCCCTAGTCATCAACTTCACAAAGAGATAATGTACTCTTACTCATATGGCTATTAACTTTTCTTAGGCTAGGCCTAGTGTGACCCTCAGGATCTACTATGATCAACTGTAAGACTTTTCATAATACTCTATGATCCTGAAATATAAACTTTACTAGACATATTAGGATCTAATTATGATCCTCTAAAATCTACTATGATTCTATTACACTATATCCTAATCTTTAGGAATTAATTGAGCTAACTATCTCATTATCACTTTTTTATTGGTTTATCATTACCAAGTTAAATTATCTAATTGCATGTCGTATGATATGGGGCAACATAACTTTATAATCATATATACTCTACCCTACATATAATGCGAAAGGGGGTATCAATTCATTATAGCATACTCTAACATGCATAATATGCAAGGACATGTAATTATTTAAGCATACTCTAACATACGTGTCATCATATGACAACTACAAGAAGATGCAACTGTTCATTAACAATTATGGCAACATAAGCCATGTCATGACATAATTTGCTCAACCATCCATCATACTCATACTACAATTAAACAATTATCTAGGTAAACTTTAAAGCATTCTTTCATTTGTCATATTATCTGCTAGATCCTGATCATTTATTCATAAACCTAAGATAACTACTTTAGAAAACTTCTTAGGTGAGTGGATCGATCTCCATCTCCATAGAGTAACTTCTGCATCTCTTTACTATCTCTTAACTTTTATGTCTATATATTAATCCTAGTCAGTTCTTGACCAAACTGTAGTTCCTTTCTGGTCTTTTTCTTAATCCTGGCAAACTTGAGTTGCATGGATCTTATTCATCATCTACTACTATTACTTCTACTCTTTAGGGTGCTCTACCCTAGGTCTACTAGGTTACTATTTCTTCGTGATGGGGTTCCTCTATTTTGAGAATATTAGTTCTTTATCTATTACCCATCACATCTTTAATTTTAATCTATGTTCTAGGCTCATTCCTAGGCAAGTCTCAATCTAAGTTCTAATTATTCTATTTAGGAAAGACTAGTTGAACAAAGTATTTCATAACGTACATCTACTCCTAGTTATCATAGAGGATCTACTTCTAAACATCTTCTTAAACTGATCTTCAGTATCTCTATATTTCATATCATCTACCTTGTCGGCACCCCATGGCCATCCTCTAGTTGATAAACTTCAGTGAGGTTGGCACCTTCATTCTCGTTGTTACCATAACATTTGGTCTCTATGTATCCCAATTGCGACTTGAATTTTGGCTAGTTGTGACTCATGTTCTCTGTGAACTGTCATCGCGGTTATCTTACTCGATTCCTCATGGCCACATAGCTCTATATTCTTAGGTCACGACCAAAGGTCTTATCCCATCATGACCTAAACTTCTCTATTCACATTATTCATGACCTATGACCTAAATTGTTGTAACCTCACTTCTCTGTGACTACTAGTCGTGACCTAAACACCTTTATATCACGACTTGGACATACCATTCTCTAAACACTATCTTCTAATGTTCTATGTCTAGTTTATACTCTACTTAACAACCCTATCTAATTTTATAAACTTTGCTCTAATACCACAAATATAACACCTTGGTTTTGTACATCTTAGGGACCATTTAGAGTATTTAGAACTGTCATATCCTAATTTTTTCCTATCTGTATAATACTGATAGAGGAAAGAGGTTTAGAAAGGATTATAACAATAATCAGAAGAAATAATAGAGGTTAAATTAGTCTTGAAGGAAGAAAGGGACCTAAACAAAAATTAGAAAAGTTTAAAGGCCAAAAGTTAAAGTAGAAACAAAAGGTGGGCCAAAAGTGATAATTTCAAAAAGTTAAGGGACTTAAATGTAATTAAGTAAAAAGTTCAAGGGCAAAATTGTGATTATGGAAAGGTTAGCCCGAAAAAGGGTTAGAACTGCCTGAAAGTATTTCAGTCCTATATTCCATCAGTAAATAGAGGAAGATACGCTGGTCAATCTAACATGATACAGAAATTTTATTAGGGATCCAGATAGCAGATATTTATATGATAGTCCGAAAGTTATCTAAAATTTTATCAAATTTCATGGACTTCAGATATAAGTGGGGGAATTATAAGAAAGTGTGCCCTATAGTGTTAGATGTCATGGATCTGACAGAACCCCATAAGAAGTTATGTATAAAAAGTTATTCACATATTAGTGAATTTTGACGGGAGTTTGATAACACCTGTGATCCGATAATAGAACTTATCGATATGTAAGACTGGATATAATGAGATCAGATGACCTCATATATAGGCCCATGACGATGCCAAGGAGGGCACTAATCCATCAGTAGAAGGGGCCGGTGTCTAGAAAAAGTGCAAAATTATGAAAATACCCCTGGATGGCTAGATTGTACCAGAGATGGATGGAGGGCATTTTAGTCATTTGGGATAGGCTAAAAATGTGGGATATAGCCTAAGTATGATTACTTAGAGTCAGTATAGGCCCTGAGGTAGTACAAAGAAGGGTGAAAAGATGATTTTACCCTTAGGGTCAATATAGTGTAAGAAAGGATACCAAAGGTATTTTGGTCATTTTCCAATGGGTGGATGGCTGAAAAATACTCAGTATAATAATATCAATGGTATGAGAAGCCTAGTCATTGATTTTCAGGACAGAATACATATCCTGGTATATTATTAAAATTAGGAATAGAAAATAGTCTGATTTTTGGTGAAATTGCTCTAATTGGTACTGGATTGGACTATAATTTTTCGAAAGGCTTCCTACCATGAGAATTTTGCCACATGTCCCATGAGCTGTCCCTTGTGATATGATGGATGATATCACAATTAGCTTTTTGAAAAAAGAAAATCTAAGATTAAATGTGGGCCATTAGATCAAATAGTGTACAAACTAATCTTGGCCATTGAACCTATGGGAAACTCTTGCAAAATGGAAACTCAAGCCAAGACAAAGAAGATTCAAGGTACCAAAGTTCAAGCAAGCTAGAGATTAAAGGTAAATAATCTATCCTAACTTATTTTCCTTTGATTTGGGAGCTTGAACTTAGGGTTTTCATAGGAGAAAAGTTGAGTTTTCTCTAAGGTATTGTGCTCTCCAAAAACATTAGATGAAAGGGAAAAGAAGAAATTAAAGTTAGAGACATATGATTGAAGCTTAAACAAACTAGTTAAGTGGTTGGTTGTTGAATCAAGTTGATATTCTTGACTTTGCCATGGTTGAACCTATTCAGTATGCACTGTTCATGAGGGAAGAAAAAGGAATTTCAATGATTTAATGCTTCCATTGAATTTATAAGATGGTTTTGTGTAGGATTGGAAAGGTTTTGAACCTTGGAAGCATTGAAATTCCAAGATTGTAATTTTGAAATTCTTCATGGTACCATGAACAGTGATTGAAATTTCATAATTTTGATACTTCCAATGGTTTTAAAATGAAAATTTGCGTGGGGTAAAGTGGAGAAACAAGTATGGGAAGCATTAGAATCAAAATGAGAATTTTTTAAAGAATTGTATGCATATGTTCAGTTTTGTACAGCAGGCCAAGAAGGAGCTGGAATTTCATTATTCTAAGCTCATAAATGGATTCAAACGATGAAATTGTGTAGGGTAAAGTCAAGACATCAATTGATTCAAAGGCCAAGCCCATTAGTTAAGAATAAGGAAAGTTAATGAGATTAATGTTCAAGAAGTAAGTTATGTTATTTAAAGTGAGTTTAATACTCAAGGAAGTTAGATGGTGATAGATGAATGGTTATGTGATGTTAGGAATTGGTTGGTATGCTCTAAAAGTGGAAGCCACATGTTCAAGAAAAGTGAGAAGAAAGAAGCAAGAGGAAGTGAAAGATGGTCAAGTATATAAGGTAGTAAACTTATCCTAAACTTTTATGCATTGAATCTTATGCTTGAATGTGCTATGGCTTTATTGAATTGTGTTGCATATGTGCTTATGTATGAAGCTCTATTGCTATGATTACTTTAGCCAATTATATTTCATGTTATATGGAAGCATGCACATTACACAATGTTAACACTTTCACAAGCAAGCACAAGTATCTACATTAATGTATGCATTGTTTAGTGATGTTTGCTATTGAGATTTGTCATATCCCAATTTTTAGGCCTAAAAGACCAATATGTAGCCTGAAAAAGGTATACTACCAGACCCTATTGGGAAGAAGTCCCAGAAGTATACATATGATGTTCAGGGACTAAACTGCAAGAAAGTGAAAGTTCAGGGACTAAATTGTAAATAGTGAAAGTCCCTAGGGGCATAATGGTCATTTTGGAAAAGAAAGGGATGTTTCTTGGGAATTGAGGCACCAAAGTGCTTAAGCTTGATTAGAAGCCAAGATAGCATTCCAAGGGTCCAAAAATGTAGCCCAAGAGGGATGTGGGCCCAAGTGGCATTAAAATATTAGTTTAGTACTTTTTCAATGAAGTTACCCGGTCAAAGATAGAACTGGGAAAAGTGATTAGATAAGGCTTTAGACTTATCTAGAACTATGAGGTGGCATGAAAGGTGTCCTCATGGGACCCACAAGGTGCCACATGTTATGAGTATAGAAAAAGAATAAAAAGCTAAGGACCCATGGCATAATCTCAGCCATTTATTCTAGGAAAAGACTCTGGAATTCTCTGGAAGCGCCGAGTCAGCTCGTAAGGTGTCCCAAGGACCCTACCATTACACCACCTAGCATGTGAGGTGTCCCATGGATGATGTCACTTTTGATGAGTCATTGAGGATGATGATGTCAACATGATGATTCAGGCAAAGCTTCTTCAAGAAGCTAAGCAATCTGAGGCATTCATTGCGATTCAATCTGGACCATCCATTCCATCTCCACTCCACTATAAGTACCCCACTCCCCTCCCATTCCATGCCACGGCCAACCAAAGGAAATAAGAGAAAGAAGAGAGAAAACGAGAAAGAGAGAAAGAAAGGAAGGAAAAGAAAGAAATGAAGGAGTTTTGGTGGAGCTAGGAGCAATCCAAGAAGCTTAGGGATTTGGCCAGCTTAGGAATAAAGTTCTGACCTATGGAAAGAATGAACCTTAGAGCAAAGGGTAAGGGCTAGAGGAAAGGCTACACGCCAGGTAGTAAACTTATCCTAAACTTGTATGCATTAAATGTTATGCTTGATGTGCTATGGCTTTGTTGAATTGTGTTGCATATGTGCTTATGTATGAAGCTCTGTTGGTATGATTACTTTAGCCAATTATATTTCATATGTTATATGGAAGCATGCACATTATGCAATGTTAACACTTTCACAAGCAAGCACAAGTAGTCACATTAATGCATGCATTGTTTAGTACCGTTTGCTACTGAGATTTCCCCATAAATCTCACCCCTTCCATATCAATCCAATTATAGTAGGTCTTCTCAAGATGGAGGAGATAAAGTTGCATGAAGAGACTTTAATTATTTAGCATAATTGATATGTGATTGATGTATGTATAATTGCTGAAAATTGTCAATGTGAACAGTAACTCGTGGTGAGACAGTGACATTTGAGTTGTAATTAGAAATAGTAAATGATTGAATAATTGTATGATATTTTACCATTAAATAGTATACATACCAAGCTTCGATTTGATATATAGAACATCTGATTTAGATATCGAAACATGGAGATATGATTTTTCAAAATTGGGACTAGAAATGCTAGAATCAGGGGAAGGACGCTGGATGAATAGTAAAATTAGAACGTTGACCGATGTTACTTGGTCAAGGTGTGGTCAACGACTTATTTTTTCCTGAAAGAGAATTAATTTCACTTTGTGTAGCAATTTGAACCACTCCATTTTGATTTTTCTAGATTTAATTATGATTTTTTGAAGTCAAGTCACTTCTCTAGAATTTGCACAGTAAATAGTACTCCTTAGAGTAAAATTCTAGATTATGTAATTTGACTTCAATGACCTTAAAAGTGGTTCTAGATGCTACCGTTTGGTCCCTAAGACATAAAGAAAATTAGGATGTTACAAGATTTTCCCATAAATCTCATTCCTTTTCATGTAAAACTAATCCCACAGGTTTGTGAATAATGAAAGAGAATGGTGAAGCATGAAGAAAAGCTAGGGATTGGATGATATATATGTTATGTAAATGTGTAATGTTGTTGTATGACCAATGTAAGTAGTGATGCTCATGATGTAAAGAAAAATAGTAAATTATAGAATAAATGTATGAAATTTTACAGACATTTAGATGACATGCTAAGCTTCATTTTGACATCAAGAACGCCTTATTTCGATGTCTTTACAAAGAGAACTAATTTTCCAAAGTAAGAGACCAGAATCTATTTTTAGAATTTTTGACCAAATAAATAGTAATATTTGGTGAATAAATGTATTAATTGATGATTCATTTGGTCTAGAAATTATTTTTCTCTTAAAGTTCAAAATGTTATATACATGTAGCTTTTTGAACCACTTCATTTCAATTTTTCTATAATTAATTATGATTTTTCAAAGTTCGTTGCGTAATCTAGAATACCATATGAACAGTAACCCGAGAAAGTAAAATTCCAAATTTGGCTAATGGACTTCCAAGGTCTTTGTAAGTGGTTCCAAATGCTACTAAATGGTTCCTAAGATGTATAAAAGTAAGGATGTTAGAAGAACCACTTACATGATCTTTGAAGTCCATTATCTAAATATGGAATTTCACTCTTCATGAGTTATTGTTCAAAATAAAGTGGTTCAAAATGCTAATCAAAGCTTACATATTGAATATAAAGGAAAAAATAAGTTTAAGACCAAATGCTTAGCTAACTAGTGCATTTTAATTGTCAAATATCACTATTCATTGTCATATTTTTTGGGAAACAATTTCTAGTCCCTAACTTTCAAAGAAAAATTTCTCTTTGTGTAGAGCTTGGAATAAGGAGTTCTTAGTATCAAAATAAAGCTTGACATATTATCTAATCATTGATAAAATATGGTATATTTATTCTATCATTTACTATTTTTATATACAGTAACTATTGTACTACTTTTAAGCATATATCATATAATCTTGACATAACATAAGTTTCAACCACTCATGCCATCTATCCCCTAACTCCTCTTCTTGAATATTCATCTTCCTCCATCTTTGAAGAATCTATTGGTGTTGGTGTGACGTGGAGGGGTGAGATTTTTGGGGAAACCTCAGTAGAATATGGAAACTATACAATGTATGCAACTATGCTTAATGTTAATATGTGCACATTTAATGATCATGCTTGCATAATGATATCTTACATGCTTCCATGTCCCTTAATTATAACATATGACCATAGTATCAAAAGAAACAGAGTATCACTTAATCATACATGCTTCACATAATCTAAGTAAGTAAACATGACATAAAACATCCAAGCAACATAAGCATACAAGTAAGTTCACTACCTTGGAAAAACTTTTCCCTTATTTTTTCTCTTTACCTCTTACTTTTCCTTACTCTTTTCCTTCCATCATGGTCCTCTTTACCACATTAATCAAGGCTTAATAAATTATAGCATCATACCTATTACAATCTATTTCTAAGACAATATAACTTACTCACTAATTCTTAACCCATTAAGTCTATATCCTTCTTAAGAAAGGCAAAATCAAGAATCAAAATTTATTTCCATAACCAAACATCCAAACTCGTTTAACTACTAATTACATGATTATAGTTTAATTTTCCTTTTCTTTCTTTGTCTTTGAATTTCATCCAACACAGGTTCAAGGGGAAGAAATCCATTTTCTAACCTCTAAAACCTAGGATTCAATCTTCCAAGACACTTATATAAAAGCTAGGAAGATTGTTTACCTTATGACTTAACTACCTCATATCAAAGTGCCTTAGACTTCCTATTGGAATTGCCTTGGATTAGGTGATTTTCATTTTAGCATAAGTTCCCCAAACTTCACTATACACTCACGATTTTGGTAAGACAAGGAGGTTTTTATAGTGAATTTTCAAGCTCAAGGGACTAAAATATCCCTCTTCAACTAATTATTACAATGCCTTAATATTGAATCTCATTGGTTACTTAATTCCTTAATCTTCATTAACTTAATTCTTATATTATTTTAATAAGTTTATGCACATGAGATAAGATCTTTCTTCCTTGCCTTGCCCCACATGATGGATAAGTGGATCCTATAAGACACTTCACAATGCCACGTAACCTTATCTTTCACCTTCCTTGAAATTTCCTTTGAAAATACCATGAAATATTCTTGGAAATTGACTTGAGCTCCAAGATAATTCTCTTAACACATTAGGCTTCTTTATATGATGCCATATTAACCAAAAATTGAGTCTAATTGCTAATTGGCATAAATCTCAAGGCAATTCCCATTATTTCTTATACCAATATTCTTAAATTATCCTCATTTTTAGATAAATTTTAGACACCTTTTTATTGGTTATGAATTTTTTATAAATTCATTCTATTATAAAATGAGTTTCCTGAAAGTCTCATAATTTTTTTAGGCTCAGAAGTCCTGACAAAAATTCATACATCTTCTTTAAATCCTTTACCGGTGTTCTTTTTTACCTTAAATTCTCTAATTAACTCTACATAACTCCTTTTTTACTTATATTATTTTTATAAATTCGTATATTAATTATAAGAGTTTACTATAAAATTTCATTTGATTTTGAGGTCCAGAAGATACTGTGATAATTTTTAGACTTAAAAAATTAATATCAATTTATCTGGATTTTAAATCAGAATTATGAGAGATATGTATGTCCAAAATTACATTATCTATTTATTGATAAAATTTGGAATAGCAACATTTTCGGGTGATTTTGGCCCTTTTTTGACTCAACTTTGTATAATTGCCATTTTGTCCTGAACTCTTGAAAATTGTACTTTAGTCTATCAACTTTTCATAATTACACTTAATGGCCCATAATTTGTGTCTACTTCTATTTCGCACCATCGAACTTTTAGGATTTTCACTTTAGTCCGTTTTTTTCAAAATGACCATTATGCCCTTGAAACTTTCATTAATTGCAATTTAGCCCATTGTTCTTTATAACTTTATACTTTCTTTATTTGGTTTAAAACTTATGTAAACATTACATTTTCTTCTGATTATCATCCCAATCCCCTCACAATCTCTTTTCTCTATTAGCCTTATATAGATAGAGAAAATTTGGGTTGTTACATATATCTTGGCTAGTCGCGAATCAACTATATTTGGTTTGAGTCTCTGTGATTGTTAGTTACAACCATATTGACATTTGGTCACAACTAGAAGGCATTTTGTATCGAGTTGTTCTGTCTATTACTTTTAGTTGTGATTAGATTGCCATTTGGTCACGATCAAAAATCTTGATCTTAAGAATTTGTTCTCTACGACTAATAGTCGCAACCTGGTATTCATCTTTCTAGCGATATTAGCTCTCTATGATTTGTCATCATGAACAAAGTTATTTTTTATTGTGACCTGAGTGCTTTATACTGTAAATGCTTTATCTCAATTTTTGAAATTACTATATTTTTTATGCATTTAATATCCTGCATAATTTTGAGTATAACTTGCATGACCAAAAGATCTAAATTCTTTCCTTTTGACAAAGAAATAAATAGAATACTTAGGCAAATTAAGAAAGCTAAAACCTTAAGTCAAACTAGTGTTTCATCTGCTATTAAGCCTAATTCTTTTGGTGAATCTATTGCAGCTGAAACTAAATTTGCATTTGGTAATTTCTTAGATAATCAATTTGTCATGGAGAATGTTAATGAAGGGGAAGATAAGAATCATAATCAGAATTTGAATCAAAATGAACAAAATAAAGAGAATAACATAATAATGAAAGGTCCTTGTTAAGTAACTTACCAAAATATTATGGTTTGGTAGGTGAGGAAGATCCTTTTAAGCACTTAAAGACTATGTAGTAGGTGTGTTCATCCATAAAATCTATAGGTGCTTATATGAATGCTATGTAGAGACAAGTATTCCATTTTACACTTGAAGGGAAGGGAAAGAATGGTTCTACATAGTGCCACATCATGCACCTCATGTTATAGACTCATGGAACAACTTGAGAAATGCTTTCTTAGAGAGATACTTTCCTAATTTTAAGATTGCTACATTGAGGAAGAAAATCTTTGGTATAAAATAGCTTGCTCAAGAGTCTTTTTTTGAGTTTATGGGAAGGTTTCAAGAGTTGCTAGCTAGATGTCCTTACCACTATATTCCAAATGAATATTTAGCATAGTATTTTCACTCAAGACTGCGCACTTCAGATAGGACTAATCTGGATGCAATTGCTGGGGGTTCCATTAATGTCTTAACTCCTGATGAAGTATAGAATTTGATTGAGAAGATAGCAAATAATGACCAGCAGTAAGGGGCTATAATGCTAGGCAAGTTCATGAAGTCTCTACAAGGTCTTCTCAAGATTATAATAATTTATCTTCTTAAGTGGCTACTATAAATGCTTAGATCAACAAGTTAGCTGCTTAATTGAGGAATGCACATATTCAAAATTCATGATCTTAAGCTCTAGTTTCTCCTAGTTGTCAACTTTGTTCTTCTCCTATGCATCCTAATGACAAGTGTCCTACACACTATGAAGATGTATCAACCATCTATCAAGGAGAATTAAATAAATATCCATGAAAGAATCTATACTCCAACACATATAATGAAGTATGGAGAGACCATCCCAACTTTAAATGGAGAGATATAGGAGACAAAAATTTTGAGCAAAACATATTCAACAATGACAAATAAGGGGTTAAATCTTCTAGAGCTATGGAGTTACCTGCAATTGTAAGGGATGATGGTATATATGAGATAATCAAGAGCATTAATATGAGGAACTCAAACATAAATTCTATCAACATAAACTTCAGCTATCATTTTAAAGAATTGTGATCTATAGTGGAGAGTAACTAATAAAACAGATTTTCTATATGGTTTCTGTGATATTTTTAAGAGCTTTATAATAACTTTACCATCACTTTAGGCCTTAAATTGTACTTTTGTGGTAATACATGATTGTGCACGACAATGTGCTAATAAAAGGTTAAAATGGTAAATTACCTCTTCCAAACTACATATATTCTATTATTTACTAATTTGGACTTTTACAGTGAGCTTTTATTTTGGATTGCAAATATTTTGGAAGAGTGCAAGGACTAGGAAAGAAATCACAAGCCAATGAAAGTAAAACCACGCTCCTACACATGATTGTGCATGGCAATGTGCTAATAAAAGGGTCAAATGGTAAATTAACTATTCCAAACTGTATATATTCTATTATTTACTAATTTGGACTTTTACAGTGAACTTTTATTTTGGATTGCAGATATTTTGGAAGAGTGCAAGGACTAGAAAAGAAATCACAAGCCAATGAAAGTGAAACCACGCTCCTACACATTTTAGTTGTGACCAAAGTGTCTATCGGTTGTACCCTTGATTCTTCTGGAATGTTCTCTGTGTTTACAAGTCTCAACCAAAACATGGATCTGGTAGTGACTAATATGCAAAATCACTAAAATTACACATTCTGAATTAGGTTATGCAGAAATAAAAGGAGGAGGAAGGCTGCCTTCAAGGGAAGCTAGTTTTTGGACCTTATTAGGCTGAGAAGCAATACTCTCATGCTTTCTGATCACCTTTACCACCTCTGCCATCATTCTACACCTCCCCATAGATTTTTCCACCTATCTACACCATCATCCTACAATTTTCTCACTATTTCTTCATGATATCTCAACTGAATAGCGATTGCAGTACAACAGGAGTCATGAGAAGCTAAACCTTTTGCCTCTTAGTGATGAATCAGATATCTTGAGCTCAAGGACTCAAATGAGGAGTTTCTTCTATTCTAATTTACATCTTCTCATCTTATGATTGCTGCTAGATCTAGGGTTTTCATCTTATGAGCAAGTTTTGAATATCGATTAATCATTCTCATATTATACTTTGTAATTTAATTTTGATGATTTGAACATTTGCTTTTAATAGAAAATTTCAGTTTAGATTTTAAGAGAGTGGGTTATTATCAGCGATCGTTGTTAATTAATTCATTACTTGAAATCTAGGTTTTTCGATCGATGACCATTTGAGGAAGTTTTCATCATCTAAATTCAAGTTATACGCTAAGTGGTTTAGGAAAGTTCACTAATAGTTCTTAAACCAGCTTTGATCAAAGGGGTTTAAGGAAAATTAAGGTTCTGGACTCAATCGATCGATTGAGGTTGTCTTTGAGACTTAGTGCTCTCTAAACTCCAATTTAAACATGAGAGCAAGGATATATATGTTTTCATCATCAAGAGTCTTTCATAGCATATTTCTCAACTCACCAAACTCGTTTTCATTGTAAACAAAAAGATCCAAAAATATCTACTTTTTTGCGCCCTACTTTATTATTGCATCATCACTAAAACCCAAAAACCATTTTATCCCTACTCAGGTTTTTCATTGATTTTGACATCAAATATACTAGGTTTCCACATAAAAGGCTCCTGAAGAAGAACGATAGGGTTTTGCCTCACACTACATTATATTGGGTGCAACAACTTTATTTTGATGGATTAGACCACGACAATCCAACATCATTAATGGCGCCGTTGCTGGGGAGCCAAGTAATTGGTTCCTTAGTAATTGATTGTCAATTTCATTAGCTACCTGAGTCATCTTTCTTGTTTTTGTTTGCATTTTAATTTTTAGTAGTTTTTAAATTGCATTATGTTGCATTCTGCACCTTTCTGAGTTTCTGTAAAATCAATCTTTGTGACTTCAAGTCGCGACCTAAACTCACCTGCGTCGCGACATTATCCTCTATGACTTTAAGTTGCGACCAAACACTATTTGTGTCACTACTTGATTGTTTCCTTGTGAAATTTGACTACTCTGCAAAAACCAGTCGTGACATTTAACACCTTCAGTTGCGACTACTTTTTTCAGCTATATTTGTCGCGACTAAAACACTCTTTAGTCACGACTAACTAAAAATTTTCTGCTGTCCAACCTCCATGACTAAATTTGACTGACAGTATTTATTATTCTCTATATTTTCTACATTGCATGTGTAAAAGAGATGAACTAGTAGTGCCTTTTGAACCTGAATTTGAGAGAAGAATAAGCATAATCTAGTTCCTCCTCTAGTATTCCAGAGTCTGAAACTGAACAGATTATGGATGACATTAATCATAATGAGCCTAATGGGTAAAATACCAATGAACCCTATAATATCCTTCTTTTCTTACATCTCAACGACCAAATGGTAGCAGCTGGAACCACTTTTAAGGTCATTGAAGTCAAATTACAAAATCTAGAATTTTACTCTATCGAGTAGTGTTCACTGTGTCAATTCTAGATGAGTGATTTGATTTCAAAAAATCATAACTAAATATAGAAAAATCAAAATAAAGTGATTCAAATTGCTACACGAAGCTAACTTAATGATCTTTTAAGAAAAAATAACTTATTGACCACTCCTTGACCAGGTCAACGTTGATCAACACTCCAATTTTACTGTTTATCCAACATTTTTCCCTAATTCCAGCAGTTTGGTCCCAACGTTAATAACATTTGTACTATCCAATCCCTAGCTTCTCTCTATACTTCTTAAATCCCCTTTCATCATTGACAAACTTGTGGGATTGGGATTACATGGAAGGGGATGAGATTTCTGGGAAAATCTCAGTAGCAAACTGTACTAAACAATGCACGTATTAATTAAATACTGGTGCTTGCTTGTGAAAGTTTTAACATTATGTAATGTGCATGGTTCCATATTACATATGAAATACAAGTGGCCAATGTAATCATAGAAAAAGAACTTCAAACATAAGCACACATGCAACATAATTCAACAAAGCCATAGCACAACCAAGCATAACATTCAATTCATACAAGCTTAGGATAAGTTTACTACCTGGCGTGTAGCCTTTACTTAGTCCTTAACCTTTGCTCTGAGGTTCCTTCTTTACATAGGTCAGAGCCTATACATAGCATAATAATATCTTTATTATTACTCTATCTAATATAGCTCTACTTATCTCAAGCTTAACTTAAGGTAATATTCTTAATCTAATAATCCCCTAACTTTCTTTCTATCCAGGGTCAATCTTATCAAGAGAGATATTTCTCTATGCTAACTATTAACTTCATAAGAACAATCCTCTAATTTATTAGAGTAGGTACTAGAATAAATTCCTTACCTTATTCCTAAGCTTGCCAAGTCCCTAAGCTCCTTAGATTGCTCCTACCTCTGCCAGAACTCCTTCTTTTTCCTTCCTTCCTTTCTTTCTCTCTTTCTTTTTTTCTCTCTTCTTTCTTGCTTGGCTGTGGAGTACCTTGAATGGAAGGGGTGGGGTATTTATAGGTGGAGGTAGGTGGAATGGATGACTCAGATCGAGTCGTGATGAATTCCTTATATCGCTTAACTTTCTCAAGAAGCTATGCCTACATCATCATGATGACATCATCATCCTTAATGACTCATAAAAAGTGACATCATCAAGGGACACCTCACATACTTAGGTGGCACAATGGTGGGGCCCATGGGATACCTCACCAGCTGACTCAGTGTTTCTAGAGAATTCCAAGTCCTGTCTAGGAATGAACGGCTGAGATTATGCCACGTGTCCTTAGCTTTTTCTTCTTTCTATAGACACATGCCATGTGGCACCTTGTAGGTCCCATGAGGACACCTTTCATGCTACTTCATGGTTCCATATGAGTCTAAAGCTCTATCGGATCACTTTCCCTAGTTCTACTTTAACCGGGTAACTTTACCTTATTGAAAAAGTACTAAAGTAATATTTTAATGCCACTTGGACCCAATCACTCTTGGGCCACATTTTTGGACCCTTAGAATGCTATCTTGGCCTCTAATCAAGCTCAAGCACTCTGATGGCTCGATTCCCAAGAAATATCCCTTAACAAATTACCAAAATGCCCTTGTTTACTCTTTATTTCCTTGAATCACTCTAGGGTATTATTGTCTTTTTATACTTTGCCAGAGTATTTTCTGAGCCTGGTCAACTATACAAATAACCTTCCTCAACTGTCTAACCTTAATCAAATGACCAAAATACCCTTCACTCATTATTTAATTATTTTACAACATTGGGGTATTTTCATCATTTTGTACTTTTTCTTGACACTGGCCCTTTTTGATTGATAAATTGATATCACAGGTTTGGGCCTCACTTGGTGTCATCATGGGCCTCTCTATGACATCATCTGAGCTTATTCAGCCACAACTTGCTTACTGCTAAGTTTCATAATCGGATCGCGGGCGTTATCAAACTCCCATCAAAATTCATTAATATGGGAATAACTTTGTCTATAGAACTCCTTTCGAGGTTCTGTTAGATCCATGACATCTGGCGCTATAGGGCACACCTTCCTATAACTTTTCACTTATATATGAGGTTCATAAGAACTGATAAAAAATTCATATAACTTTTAGATTATCAGATAAATATCAGCTATCTAGAACTCTGATAAAAGTTTTGTATCATGCTAGATTAACCAGCATAACTTTCTCTATCTATTGATGAATTTTGTGACTGAAATACTTCTGGGCAGTTTTAAGCCTTTTATGGCTAAACTTTCTATAATTACAATTTTGCCCTTGGAAACTATTGAAAATTACACTTGAGTCCCTAAACTTTTCATAATTACACTTAATGGCCCACAACTTGTATCTACTTTCATTTTTGGCTTTAGGACTTTTAGAGTTTTTAGTTTAGTCCCTCTCTTTCTTCAAAATGACCATTATACCCCTAGGGACTTTCACTATTTACAATTTAGTCTCTGATCTTTCACTTACTTGCAGTTTAGTCCCTAAACATCATATGTATACTTCTGAGACTTTTGCTCAATAGGGCTTGGTAGCATACCTTTTTTAGGCTACATACTAGGCTTCTATGTCTAAAAAGCAGGATATGACAGACCCAGAACATAATAGAAGTGTGAGGGAAATTAATCATTCACATGTGAATTATGATCCTTATGGTTTCTATACTGAAGAAGCTAATTTTGAGATTAAAGGAGCTTTGATTGTAGTCTTACCTAAATTTCATGGTTTTGCAGGAAACTGTCCACACTAGCACTTACAAACCATGAATATGATATGTTATTCACTGAAGCCTCCAATGACTGCACTGGATGATGTCTTAAAGATGTGTTTTCATTTTACCTTAGAAGGAAGGCTAAGGAGTGGCTATACAATTTGCCTACCCATTTCTCTACTCTTACATGGAATCAGCTGAAGTTGACATACCTTGAATAGATTTTCTCGACTTGAAAGACCACTCGAATAAAAAAGGAGATCACTAATATTCTGTAACAGGATAGAGAATTTCTACATGAGTATTGGACGAGGTTTCTTAACCTGTTGGCTTGATGCCATCATCACAACATGACCAAGGCTAATTTAGTAGACATTTTCTTTGATGGTCTACTTCCTCATAATCAGGTTTCCTTGAATGCTATAGCAAATAGATCCCTGAGAGATAACACTCCACAAGCAAGTTGAGAGTTATTCCAGAAGATGGCCAATGAAGACCATTAGATAAGGGATCCAAGAAAAATGGTCATATCTTCTTCGAGTAATTCAAAAGAGATCTTAGCAAAAATAGTAACCCTAGGAAATAGAATGGAGAAGAGGATTAATCTGATTAAAAGAGAGTTGCATTCCATAAAACAAGTTCATGTAGTAGATACCTCACAAGCCTTAGTTACAGGATGTGAATCATGCGATTTTATGATGTATGCTACCAGTACATGTGACAGACAGTATGAAGAATTAGCAGCCATGTACCAATGGAGAGACAATCAATATTAGAAGAGAGACCCATAATCCAACACATATAACCCTGGTTTGAGAGACCATCCAAACTTTAGGTGGGGTGATAGGCCAAATCAATTCCAAGGAGGTGGTGCTTTCTCAAGCAACTAGCAAAACAATGCAAGCTTTATAGTTCTAACTTACCCTATGACCTTATTAACATCAAGGCCATATGAGACTTCTTAATTGTTAAAGAGTATGGCTGCACAGATGAACAATATGGATAGTAGAATGACTAATATAGACAACAAACTCAAAGAGAATGATAGTCAATTCACCTCTATAGCTTCAATCTTTCAAAGCATATAAAAGGATAATGCTAATATGGACAGAAAACTTGAGGAGTTAAGTTCCAAGAATGCTGATATCATAAGTCACTTAACTCAAGTCTCTAATATAGTGAGTGACATTCAAGGAAAGAGCAATGGCAGCATACCTTCAAATACTGTCATCAATCTGAGGGGTATGAATGCTATATCCCTCAGAAGTGGTAGAAAGGTTCATTTCAAGGAAGCTGATACACTAGAGCAGGATGTGGAAGATGCTGAAATTGAGAATTCATCTCTGCCATAGGTACAAATTGGAAAATTTGAAAGTGCTAAAGAACATCAGCTTGTAATGAAGAAGCTAACCCAATAGGAGAACCGACAGACCCAAGTGGAGATGTAAGAGCTACAAAAAGAAGCAACAACAGTATCGAGTCTAGCCTACAAAGAAAAGCAACTTGAAGAGAAGCCAGAGTCGAGTAAGCAAGGAGCCTCTATGCACAAAGGTAAGGAAGTAAGTATAAAAGACCTCCCTTTTCCTAACTCTTACTTTGCTGGAAAGAAAAGAATTGACCCTAATTTTGTAAAAGATGCTTATACTCTTAGTCGAGTTTCTCAAAAGAAACCCTAAGTATGCAAAATTTTTAAAAGAATTGTGTGTTGATAAAAAGAAGTTTAGGCCTCTTGAGAGAATTTAGGTGAGTAATAACGTGTCATCACTATTTAAGGCTGAACTACCTACTAAGTACTAAAACCCAGGATCCTACACAATCCCATGCATTATAGGAAATATTCCTATTAAGGAAGCATTGCTAGATCTAGGGGTAGCCATTAATGTAATGCCTTGGTCAGTATATCAAGCCTTAGGAATCAACAATCTTAGAGACACAAATGTAGTGCTCCAGTTAGCTAATAGGTCAATTAGGTATCCTAAAGGGATCCTTAAGGATATTCTAGTACAGGTCAAGGACTTAGTGTTCCCAGCTTATTTTTATATTTTTGATATGTCTAATGAGTTAGTAAATGAGAGCACCCTGATCCTAGGCTGACCTTTCCTCCAAACCTCCAAGACTATCCTTAGTATGAAGCATAGTTCCATCACAATAGAAGTTGGAGAACATGTGGTAACCTTTAACATGAATGAAAAAATGAAATTTCCTTGTGATAATTCTGCTTTTACTTCTTTGAATGCCATTGATAATGCTGTTGAAAAGACTATAGATGAACATGAACTGAGTTTACATGATAATGATAGGGATAATGCACTTGCAAAAGGTTTGTTGAGTGATCTTGCAGGATCCCAAAATGTTCTAGAAGCTGGAAGTGCAATAATTGAAGAATGGTTGAATTTTTGTGACTAAAGATCACGACCCAATTGCCTCCCCGTCGCAACTGAACATCAACCTGAGATCCACTGTGAATCTGTGTCATGACCTAATGGCATTATGGTCACGACACAAAAGCCCAGAGACTTCTAATCACGACACATAAATGAAGTTGTCGTAATTAAACTTCAATTTATTGAGGGAGATCCTTTCTGTGACCATAAGTCATGACTAAAAGATGAACAGGTCACGACTAAAAGTTCCAGAGACACACCCTATCAACTTAAGTCATGACAAGAAATGCCAGACTCAACCAGGGAACTCCACACTCCTTTAGCTTCATAGTCTACCGCTTTGGTTAAAGGGCCAATACATTCTAACTCCTCTCAACCTCATTATCATTCCAAAATTGCATCTCATACCTTAAGGTTTTTGAAAGATCTAATCTCTAATAATGATACAGGTATGGAAAAGGATGATCCCAAGTATGTTACAGTCGTAGACCAACCTCAGCTTGGAGTGACACTTGGGAAAGCATATGATAAATTAGAGGGCCTACACAAGCTAGAGAAGAGGAACTGTAAGGAATATATAAAGGAGGCAAAGGAATTATTTCCCAAGTATGTTGCCGTGACATGCCAACCATAGTTGGGTAAGTTCAAGTTTAAACAGGGAAAATTCAAGATAGGCCTGGACGAATCTCAGTATAAGATGCACGATTATGGAATGCTAAATGGAGAGAGAAGGCAACTGGGAAAGCTGTCCAATCACACAACCATTTTTCAAAGTTGTATGATTTCCCACCACCACCTTGAGTCCAGGTTATCCTTTTCCTATCTCTTACCTTTTATAAATTTATATATGTTAGACATGTTGGTTTGGGGATTGGAAATGGATGAACCAATAGAAGTAGTAGTTGTTAATTTTTTTGCTTGATGCTTTAGTAGGGTAGTTTTCATTTTCTTTTTATTTCTATTTATTCTAGGGTTCTTTCTATTTTGAACACCCTTGTTCTTGTCCTTATATCGTTTAGTCATTGATTGTTCCCTCTGGAGTTTCCACACTCACATGTATGATCTTGGCTTACCCATCTTGTCATCTCTACCTTACTAGTATTGCTTTGCATGACTTGAATGTGACTATCTGCTAAATTGTTAACTTGCATTGAGTGAATAGGCTACCTGCTATTTTACATCTACATTTAATTGGCTTTATAGAGTGATTATGATATTGTCCACTTTAGCTTTGTTGACAGTGAGGATACTATCAAGTTTAAGTGTGGGGGAGATGTCTTGCTTGTATGCTACTCAATCTTTGCTAATCCAATCTTTTCATCACAATTTTTTTTTATTTTTGATCTTAATGTGTGATGAATTGCTGAAAATTGGACCCCCACTTTAAACTTTGTTGATAATTGGAAAGGTTTTAGCATAAAAAATTGTTTTAGGACTTTGACAACTATCACTCGGTAGTCTTTGTGAAAAATAGTCGCGATATACTGGCTTTTGGGTCATGACCTGTAATAAAACTTTAGACTTAATCTATTATCTATAACCTACGATTGTAACCTATGAACATAATGGTCACGACAATAACTCCCTGTTGATTTGAGTTGCGACATTATTACCTATATGGTCGTGACTATTTCTCTTTGTGTTTGCGTCATGAAAGATACACCACGTGGATGCGACAAAATATTTTGAAAGTCCTGAGCATGCACCCTTGTGACAAGTGGTCATGACCTTCACTGTTCTATGTCATGACCAATGTTTGAAAAATATCCAATCACCTTCTCTTTGCCTTGTGCAAAGATGTATAGAAGGATCCCTTTTTGAACTACTGAGATTCTTTCACAAATGACTCATTGTTCCCTTATTCCAAAACCTTTTTAGCTCCTAGAAACCATTGCTCCACTTGAACTTTTTGAAATATCTTGGAAATTGAATTTGAAAACATCTAAGCCTTTACTGTTACATTTGGATTATCACATGGTTCTAAGTGATTACTTTGAAACTTGTAAATCATCATTTAGAGGGTTTTCAGTTGTGATAAGTGTTTTAATGCCTAGTGAATAGTGAACATTGTTTAAGATTTTAACTTATGAGCAATCTAGATCAAAACCTTTGTTGAAAGGATTCTCAGCCTTAAATTCTATATTGAGTGATTATTGAGCCCATCACTTTTTCTTTTCATCATTCCTATAGAAAGTCATATTTGCATAAATATTATTTTGAAATAAAATTGTTGTTCATGTCAAAAATCCATTATTATTGTGTTATTGTGCTGCAGCTTCCGTGAATGAGGTGCCAAACAAAAGAAGAAGAGAAAAGAAATATATTGAACTGAAAAAAAGAGAGAGAAAGTGCAAGAAAAAGAGAAGAGAATAGGGCACCATTATCAACTTTTATTAGCACAATTACCACAGCTACATCCTTAGAGACATGAATTCATATTCATTGTTGAATGTATATAGTACTTTCTACTCTTCATATTCCATTCCATGTGGCCCATATTCATCATTTCAACCCTAAAAGACCTCTTGATTCCTTGCATAAGTGCCATATAGTTGCTAAGATTTAGAGCCATTACAAGCATATGGTAAGATGTTTTCCAATTTGAGTATAAGCTAAAGAACCCTAACAATGAGAAGAAATAGAGATCTTAACACTTAACCTTTGAGAAGATCTATTGCGCTCATATAGTTGAGGTCGATTTTACTTAGTAGTTGATTGCTTGGCATTGCTCACGTTATCACCTTTGCATTCTTGAAAGACAACGAGTTATTTGTTTTCAGGGTGCACTATGGATTATGTTGTTGTCTTAAATTTAATAGTGTTGTTCTAGGTGTGATTCATTTCTTTGTCCAGGAGTACAAAGGTTCAAGTGTGGGGGAATTGATAAGACACATTTTGTATATGGTTTATGTGATATTTTTAAGAGCTTTATAACAACTTTACCATCACTTTAAGCCTTAAATTGTACTTTTGTGGTAATATATGATTGTGCATGAAAATGTGTTAATAAAAGGGTAAAATGGTAAATTAACTCTTCTAAACTGCATATATTCTGTTATTTACTGATTTGGAGTTTTACAGTGAGTTTTTATTTTGAATTGCAAATATTTTGGAAGAGAACAAGGACAAAAAATGAAATCACAAGCCAATGAAAGTGAAACCGCACTCCTGCACAATTTAGTCGCGACCTTGATTCTTCTGGAATATTCTTTGTGTTTACAGGTCACGACCAAAACATGGATCTGATCGCGACTAATATGCGAAATCGTTGAAACCATGCATTCTGAATTAGGTTATGCAGAAATAAAAAGAGGAGGAAGGCTACCGCAAGGGAGGCTAGTTTTTGGACCTGATTAGGCTAAGGAGTAGTACTCTCGCGCTCTCTAATCACCTTCACCACCTCTGCCATTATTCTACACCTCCCTAGATTTTTCCACCTCTCTACACCATCAACCTACCATCTTCTCACTGTTTCTTCATGACATCTCAACTAAACAGCGATTGTAGTAAAGCAGGAGTCATGAGAGGCTAAACTGTTAGCCTCTTGGTGATGAATCGATATCTTGAGCTGATTGACTCAAACGGGGAGTTTCTTCTATTCTAATTTGCATCTTATCATCTTATGATTGCTTCTAGATTTAGGGTTTTCATTTTAAGAGCAAGTTTTGAATATCGATTGATCATTCTCATATTAGACTTTGTTATTTAATTCGGATGATTTGAACATTTTCTTTTAATAGAATATTTCAATTTCAATTTTAAGAGAGTGGGTTATTATCAACGATCATTGTTAATTAATTCATTGCTTAAAATCTAGGGTTTTTGATGAATGACCATTTGAGGGTATTTTCATAATCTAAATTCAAGTTACATGCTAAGTGGTTTAGGACAATTAATTAATAGTTCTTAAACCATCTTTGATCAAAGGTGTTTAAGGAAAATTAGGGTTATGGACTCAATCGATCAATTAAGGTTTTCTTTGAGACTTAGTGCTCTCTAAACTCCAATTTTAAACGTGAGAGCAAGGATATATACATTTTCATTATCAAGAGTCTTTCATAGCATATTTCTCAACTCAACCAACTCATTTTCATCGTAAAGAAAAAGATCCAAAAACATCTACTTTTCTGCACCCTACTTTATTGCATCAATCACTAAAATCCAAAAACTATTTTATCCCAACTCTAGTTTTTCATTGATTTTGACATTAAATCTACTAGGTTTCCACATAAAAGGCTCCTCAAGAAGAAAGATAAGGTTATGCCTTATACTACATTATATTGGGTACAATAACTTTATTTTGATGGATCAGACCATGACAATCTGACATCACTAGTAACCTAGTAATGACAAATTCAAAGTTAATTGCCTTGAAAAGCAAAATAGAATAGTGAGAAACCAAAGCTTTAAAGCTAAATGGCTATGTATCATAGTTAGATAATTCATTGAGTGATGTTCATGCAAGAATTGGTGGAAATCTAACTTCAAACACAATTGTTAATCCCAAATCTGTGAATGCAATGAGCTTGAGATATGGCAAAATAGTAGGGAAAGTTAATTTTGTATTGACAAAAGGGATGACAGAGAAAATGAGTGATAGAACGGGTCTGGAACTAAAGAAGTAATTGGAGAAAAACCTTTATTCACTCAAGAAGTAGACAACAAAAAATAGAAGAGGATGTTATAGCAAACAAATGAGCAAGCTAGATTGAAGGATGGTACAAAATCAGCTGATATGCATGAGCAGTTGCTAGTTCTATAATTGCAAGTCAGAAATTAGATAAGGACCAACATCAAAATTAGTGTATAGATGTATAATAGAAGGATAGAGAGGTATGTATTAAACACCTACATTTTTCTAGTGCATACATGTGTCCAGAGAAAATTTTAAAAGAAAAACATGAACAAGAAATTCTTAATTTGTTAGGAAAATTGAAAGTTAATGTGTCACTTTTAGATCTTATTAGAAGTATACCTAAGTATGGTAAATTCATGAAAGAACTTTGTACTAATAAAAGAATTTGCAAGTCAAATGAGAGGGTTCAAGTAGGCTCTAGTGTGTTAGTTTCACTTAAGCCAGAACTTCGTATTAAATGTGATGATCTAGGTTTATTTACATGTAATTCCAACTACTATTTATACATCATTAAGCATAGGCATATGCTTTAAGGAAACTTCCATGATAGTTCAGCTTGCTGATCGAACCACTTGGAAACCTGAGGGATTATTATAAGACATATTATTAAACGCTTAATTATACTTGTAGATTTTTATGTCTTATATATGTCACATGAGTCAACTTCATAGGGACCTATTATTTTAGTTAGGTCATTCCTTAGAACATCTAACACTTCATAAGCATGAAAAGTGGGAGTATTACAATAGAAAGAGGTGACAATGTCATTACTTTTAATATATAAGAAGCAATGAGACATCCATTTAAAGATTACTCACTGTTAGGTGTAAGTGCAATTGATGCATACATTAAAGAAGCTAAAGATGAATATGAATTGTTGCCGCAAAATTCTAATAAGGCTCATCTGATTTGCTTGAATATGAAATTTCTTCTTCTTTTGAATTTTCTTTTGATTGTAAGCGTGATGTGTAAGTGTTAGCTATATTTCAATTGATAGCTTACTTTCCACCCTACAATCCTTTTTTGCTTCTATTATGGGCCTTTTAAATGAAGGCTTTGGAGAGAAGTAACATGAAAAATATGTAGGTGAAAACATAGCTACTGAGAATTTTAATGCAGGGATAGAACTGTATAATACAGCAGTTACATCAACAATGAGGAAATTAAAGCACGCTGGATTTTCTCAAACTTCAGGGAGTAACATTCTGATTTGTGATGAATTTGAGCAATTTACAGATTCTCTAGTTCACCATTGTAACATCCTTACTTTTATACATCTTAGGGACCATTCAGTAGCATTTGGAACCACTTCCAAGACCTTGGAAGTTCATTAGCAAAATTTGGAATTTTACTTTCTCGGGTTACTGTCCATATGGTATTTCAGATTACGCAATGAAATTTGAAAAATCATAATTAATTCTAGAAAAATTGAAATGAAGTGGTCCAAAAAGATACATGAAGATAACATATTGAAATTTAAGGAAAAAATAATTTCCAGACAAAATGACTCATCATTTAATACAATTTATTTACCAAATATTACTGTTCATTTGGTCAAAAATTCTGGAAATAGATTCTGGTCCCTTACTTTGAAAAATTAGTTCTCTTTTGTACAGACATCCAAATAAAGTGTTCTTCATATTAAAGTGAAGCTTGGCATGTCAGCTAAATGTTTGTAAAATTTCATACATTTATTCGATCATTTACTATTTTACTTTACATCATGACCATCACTATTTACATTGGTCATACAACAACATTACACATTTACATAACATATATACCATCCAATCCCTAGCTTTTCTTCATGCTTCATCATCCTCTTTCATTATTCACAAACCTGTGGGATTGGGTTTACATGAAAAGGAATGAGATTTCTGGGGAAATTTCAGTAGCAAACATTACTAAACAATGCATACATTAATGTAGATACTTGTGCTTGCTTGTGAAAGTGTTACCATTGTGTAATGTACATGCTTCCATATAACATATGAAATACAATTAGCCAAAGTAATCATAGTAACAGAGCTTCATACATAAGCACATATGCAACACAATTCAACAAAGCCATAGCACATTCAAGCATAACATTCAATGCATACAAGTTTAGGATAAGTTTACTACCTCATATACTTGACTTTCTTTCACTTCCTCTTCCTTCTTTCTTCTCACTTCACTTGGATATGTGGCTGCCTCTTTTGGAGTATATCAATAAATCCCTAACATCACATAACCATTCATCCGCCATCATCTAATTTTCTTGAGCATTAAACTCACTTTAACTAACATAGCTTCCTCTTGAACATTAAGCTCACTTATTTCCCTTAATCTTAACTAATGGACTTGGCCTTTGAATCAATTGATGTATTGACTTTACCCTACACAATTTCATATTTTGAATCCATCTATGAGCTTAGAATAATGAAATTCCAGCTTCTTCATGGCCTGCTGTATAGAACTGAACATATGCATACAATTCTTTCAAAAATTCTCATTTTGATTCCAATGCTTCCCATACTTGTTTCTCCACTTTACCCCACACAACTTTTCATTTTAAAACCATTGGAAGCAGCATAATCATGAAATTCTAATCACTATTCATGTGAGTAAACAGTAATCGTGAAGAATTTCAAAAACTATAATCTTGGAATTTCAATGCTACCAAGGTTCAAAATCTTTCCAATCCTAGAAAGAATCATCATATAAATTCAATGGAAGAATTAAATCATTGAAATTCCATTTCCTTACCTCATGAACAGTGCAAACCAAATAGGTTCACCCATGGCAAAGTCAAGAATATCAACTTGATTCAACAACCAATCACTTAACTAGTTTGTTTAAGATTCAATCATATGTCTCTAACTTTAATTTCTTCTTTTTCCTTTCATCTAAGGTTTTTGGGAAGCACAACACCTTAAATATAACTCAAATTCCTTTCATGAAAACCCTAAGTTCAAGCTCCCAAATCAAAGGAAAATAAGTTAGGATAGATTGCTTACCTTTAATCTCTAGCTTGCTTAAACTTTGGAACCTTGAATCTTGTTTGTCTTGGCTTGAGTTTCCATTTTGCAAGAGTTTCCCCTAGGTTCCATGTCTCACGGTTTGGATGCAGATTTGAGGGGGTATTTATAGAAAAAATCATGGAAAATAAATGGCCAAGATTACTTTGCGCACTATTTGATCTAAAGGCTCACATTTAATCTTGAATTTAACTTTTTCCAAAAAGAATAATTAGGACATCATAAATGACAGCTCAAGGGATACCTCATGGACGTATGTGGCAAAATTCTCATGTAAGGAAGCTTCTGGAAAAATTTCAGTCTAATCCGGTATCGATCAGAGCAGTTTAAAAAAAATGGACTATTTTTTGTTCCTAATTTTTATAATATGCCAAGATATATATTCTATCCTGGAAATCAATGTCTAGGCTTCTCATACCATTGAAATACTTGTACTAGGCCAATACTTAATTACAGATCCCTTGGAAAATGACCAAAATACCCTTGGTGTCCTTTCTTACACTATATTGACCCTAAGGGTAAAATCATCTTTTCACCCTTCTTTGTACTACCTCAGGGCCTATACTGGCTCTAAATAATCATACTTAGGCTATATCTCACGTTTTTAGCCTATACTAGATGACTAAAATACCCTCCATCAATCACTAGTATAATATGGGCATCTAGGGGCATTTTTGTAATTTCACACTTTTTCTGGACACTAGCCCCTTCTACTGATGGACTGGTACCCTGGGTTTTGGGCCCTCTTTGGCATCATCATGGGCCTATATATGAGGTTATCTGATCTCATTCTATCCAGGCTTACATACCAATAAGTTCTATTATCATATCATGGGGGTTATCAAACTCCCGTCAAAATTCACTAATATGTAAATAACTTTTTATACAGAACTTCTTCTGGGGTACTGTCAGATCCAGGACATCTGACACTGTAGGGCACATTTTCTTGTAATTTCCCTACTTATATCTGAAGTCCATGAAATCTGATAAAATTTCAGATAACTTTCAGACTATCAGATAAATATATGCTGTCTGGAGCCCTAATAAAATTTATGTATCATTCTATATTAACTAGCATATCTTCCTCTATTTACTGATGGAATATGAGATATGAGACTGAAATACTTTCGGGCAGTTCTAACCCTTTTTGGGCTGACCTTTCCATAATTACAATTTTACCCTTGAACTTTTTATTTAATTACATTTAAGTTCCTTAACTTTTGAAAATTACCCGGCCCAACTTTTGATTTACAGAATTTTGATTTGAGGTCCCGATTAAATCATTACAGTATTTTATAAAGCTCATAATCAGATAAAACCTTACAATAAATTCTTATATTAAATATATGAACTTATAAAATTGATAGAGCCAGAGAAGAATTCCTATAGAATTCTTACAATATTTTACAGTAGAATAAAATACCCGATAAATATGGTCGGGAGAATTATTTTGGGATTTATTCCATAAAGGCAATGAGCCTATACCAAGACCCAAATAACGCCATCATAAGCCCAATAAGGTGATTGGATAGTTAAGTGGGCCAGAGCCCAGAGCAATCCAGGAAAAGTGCGAAATTATAAAAATGTCCCTAGACGGCCAGCTTGTACCAGTGATGGATGGAGGGTATTTTGGTCATTATGGACAGGCTAGAAACATCCCATATAGTATAAAATATGATTATTTAGAGGCAGTATATGCCCTAAGGTAGTGTAAAAAGGGGTAAAATGATAATTATGCCTTAAGGTTAATATAGTGCCAAAAAGGACACCAAGGGTATTTTGGTCATTTCCCAAGGGATGGATGACAGATAAATACTCAGTCTAACAATGTCAATGGTATGACGAACCTAGACTAAAACATCCTCCTTTTCTTATGTCTTAGGGACCAAATGGTAGTATCTGGAACCACTTCTAAGGTTGTTGAAGTCAAATTACTCAATCTGGAATTTTACTCTTAGCAAGTACTGTTCACTGTGCAAATTCCAGAGGAGTGACCTAACTTCGAAAAATCATAACTAATTCTAGAAAAATCAAAATGAAGTGGTTCAAATTTTTACATGAATCTAACATAATGGTCTTTTAGGGAAAAATGACTCTTTGATCAAGCCTTGACCAAGTCAACTTTGGTCAATATTACAAATCACTATTCCTCCAGCGTCCTATCCCTGATTTCAACAATCTGGTCCCAACTTTGATAAATCATATCTTTATGTGTAGTCATCCAAATAAGACATTCTATATATCAAATTGAATATTGGAATGTCTACTATTTAATGGAAAAATATCATACATTTATTCAATTATTTACTATTTATAATTACAGCTCAAATATCACTGCCTCACCACGAGTTACTGTTCACAGTGACAATTTCCAGCAATTATACATACATGAATCACATATCAATCATGCTAAGCAATTAACATTTCTTCATGCATCTTTAGATCCTCTATCTTGAGAAGACCTACTTTAATTGGATTGATATGGAACAGGTGAGATTTCTGGGGAAATCTCAGTAGCAAATAGAAATCATACAATGTATGCAACTATATACTTGATGTTACTATGTGTGTACTTAATGATCATGCTTGCATCATGATAACATACATGCTTCCATATTACTTAATTATAACATATGTCCATAGTATAAAAAGAAATAGAGCATTACTTAATCATACATGCCTCACATCATCAAGGTAAGAAAACATCACATAAAATATCCAAGCAGTATAAGCACACAAGTAGGTAAGTCTACTACTTGGCGTGAAGCCTTTCCTTCCAGCTCTTAGCCTTGTCTTTAAGGTCCCTTCTTTTCATATGTTAGAGCCTATACATAGCATAATAATATCTTTATTATTATCCAGTATAGCTCTACTTAACTCATGCTTAACTAAGGGTAATATCCTTACTCTGACATTCCTCTAACTTTCTTTCTATCTATAGCTAACTTTATTAATAGAGATATTTCTCTATTATAACCACTAAGAGCAATCCTCTACTTTATTAGAGTAGGAACTAAATAACTTACTTACCTCGTTCCTAAGCTTTGCCTAGTCCCTCAGCTCTTTAGACTGCTCCTGGCTCCACCAGAACTCCTTCCTTTCTCTTTCTATCTTTCTCTCTCCTTTCTCTTCTTTCTTTGGCTCTTGGCCGTGGTGTTCCTTGAAATGGGAGGGGGAAGGGTCTATTTAAAGGTGGAGGGAGGTGGAATGGATGGCTCAGATCGAATAGTGATGAATGGCTCAGATTGCTTGCTTCCTCAAGAAGCTTTCCTTGCATCATCACGATGACATCACCCTCCTTTATGACTCACCACTAATGACATCATCCAAGGACACCTCAGGGGACACCTCAGGGGGTATGTGGCACAATGGTGGGGCCCTTGGTATACCTCACTAGCTGACTCAACCTTTCCAGAGAATTCTAGAGTCTTTTCCCTGAATGGACGCCCGAGATTGTGCCACGTGTCCTCTTGCTTTTTCTCATTTTCCTGTAATCATGCCATGTGTCCATGGCTTTTCTTATTTTACTATAATCATGCCATGTGGCACCTTGTGGGCCCCATTTATGCCATCTCATGATTCTAGATCACTTTCCCCAGTTCTATCTTTGACCGGGTTACTTTTCTTTATTGAAAAAGTACTAAAATAATATTTTAATGCCTCTTGGGCCCACATCCTTCTTGGGCTACGTTTTTGGACCTTGGATTGTTATCTTGGGTTTCAAACCAAGCCCAAGCACTCTGGTGGCTCAGTTCCCAATAAACACCTCTTACTTCTTCTTTATGCCCACAGGGACTTTCACTATTTTCCTTGAATTTTCACTTTCTTGCAGTTTAGTCCCTGAACATCATCTGTATACTTCTGGGACTCCTACATAATAGGGTCTAGTAGACTTCCTTTTTCAAGCTAGATACTAGGCTTCTAGGCCTAAAAATTGGGATATGACATATACATTGGTTTCTAGGACAGAATACATATTCTAGAATATTATAAAAATTAGGAATAGAAAACAGTGTGGTTTTTGTAAAACTGCTCCGATCGGTACCAAACTGGATTAGAATTTTCCCTAGCAGTATATTCACCTTTTTCTAGCCAAACATGGCCTTGTGTGATGTCATGCATGGCGTCAAAAGGATGGCTTCTAGGGTAAGCTTGTGCAAGAATGAATATGGACCATTAGATCAAATAGTAACCAAATCAATCTTGGCTATCCATTTCCACCCAAGCTCATCTATAAATACCCCTTCATTCATATTGGTTTTACCATGCTTGGAGAACCATAGGGAACCTGTTACAAAATTTCCATTCAACCAAGAAAGAAGCACACAACTTGAAGCAACAAACAAGGTAATCATCTCCCTTAATCTTGAGCTTTATTCTAGCAAGTTAGCTCTTGATTTTAAGGAGTTTTTGTGCTATATTTACCTTATGGTTGCTGCTGGAAGTGCTGTCCATATATGGTTAGAATATGAGTTTTATGTTATGGATAGTTTAGATAAGTTTAAACAAGCTAGAATCAAGTGGTATAAGCTTAGGAATCCAAGTATGCATGAAGTTAGAAGTTTGTGTTCATGGCTGTTACTGTACATGACACTGTTCATATGTTGGAATTTCATGATTTGGATGTTTCTAATGAGTTTAAAATGGAAAATTGTGTGTGGATAAAGTAGGAGAACAAGTATTGGAAGCATTGGAATCAAAATGTGAATTTTGGAAAACAAAAGCATTTACTTCGGTCAAGAGCAGCAGCTTGTAATATGTTTTGATTTTGGAAATTCTAGTTTCATATTTGGATTCTACATGAAAAATTATGTGGAAATCAACCATGAGAATTTATTTTGGAAAGATGGAAGTATGAAACATAAAATAGAGAAAGAATGGAAGTTAGTGAAAACCTAGTCTTGGTTTTGTGTTCAAGTTAAGTTGTAACTTGATATTGCTTTGTAATGGCTAGGTTTTGATACTTGTGAAGGAAGGAAATCATCTCAAAAATACGTTGACAAGGATAGCTAAGAGTAGCAAGAATACCTAACTATAGTTTCATGTATGCTTGATTGTATGTTTGCTTGTTGATTATGGTGTTTGGTTGAGCTTGAGATTATGCCATCATGTTGATGATAAGATATGAATGATTGCAACTCCTTGCAACTTATTTCATGACAATATGCATGTTAGAGTTTGCTTATGTACCATTATGAAGTAGCTCCCATCTCATGATAACATGATAAGCATCCAATTAATCATGCATGATATTATAGTTTGTATGCCTTGCTATTGGGATTTCCTTGAAATATCATTCTTTCCATACGCATAACCATGTCATATGTGCTGGAACTTCACAAGGAAAAAGGGTAAACATAGATGGATGATTTTGTATAATAAGTTACATTACTTACATGACACTATGGAAGGATATGATAGTATGCATGATGTATGATTCTGTAATTGTGTTTTGAAGTCGTGATGGTGTGACGATGATTATAACACCTTAATCAATGAGTTTGATATTGAAATTTGGTAGGATAATAGCTAAGATATAGATCTTTAAATGAAAACCAAGAACTCCTCAATTGGTTAAGTATTCAATTTGTTGTGATTTTCCACGCAATTAGAAGCAGTAACGTTATGACATTAATTTGGTATAGCAAACGAACGAGTTTTTCCATAAAATTTTGTGAGCTTAAAGAGGACATATAGATCTTTAAATCCATAGGTAACAAAGTTCATTTGGACAAGTAATTAAAGAGAAATGATTTTTTGAAATTAAGGCAAAGAAACTGGAACTTTCAGATTTTACCAAATGAACAGTGTTTTCAACAAATAAATTGATTTCATTAAGACAATGGAACCTCAGTTTTATATTTTTTTCTCAAATTTCAATGAAAGAGATTTCATTAGAAATTGAAACCACCCTATTTTGATTTGTCTACATTTAATTATGAGTTTTCAAAGTTAGGTACATGTTTTGGAATTACCAAATGAATAGTAGTGTGAACAGTACCCGAGAGCAATTCTTTTGAAAATACATTCTTCTAAGGAAAAAGGCTATGTAATTGGTTCCAATGACTTTCAAATGAGTATAATTGAGGTTAAAAGTAAGGATATGTCATAGAATATTTTATCTTTTATACCTGTCATGTGTACATCAGGTGTAGAATATTTACACAAGGATATTATACAACGGACGTCATTCCATCAAGTGTAGAGAATATTTAATCTTTTACCCCTGTCACGTTTACAGCAGGTGCAGAATATTTACACAAGGATATTATACAATTGACGCATTCCATCAAGTGAAGAATATTTCATCTTTCACACTTGTCACATGTACATCAGGTGTAGAATATTTCATCTTTTATACCAGTTACGTGTACATTAGATGTAAATCACTAGTGCAAAATATGCTTTTTAAAGCCCTATTTTTAAACCAGTCATTGCAGAGACTATTTTAAAAAATGACCGATTCCATTTTTATAAATAAGATAAAATAGTTACACTGGATGTACACGTAAACGGTGTAAAGGATAATTACTACACTATATACTAATATCAATAGGTGTAGATTAGTTTCATCATTTTTTGACTCTTCAGTTTCTTGTTTTAAAATAAATGACTACTACCATTTTTGTAAATAAGATGGAATATTTACACTGGATGTACAATGAATCGGTGTTAAATATACTTTCTATTCTGACTATTCAGTTTCCTTTCTATGCTTTCACATTTATTTTCTCTATATCTTCTCAGGCCTTCCATTTCAATTCTTCAGTTTCCAACATTTGTACTCATTACAATAGAAGGCCAATTGCATTTTTCAATATTCTTTTCTAAAATCGTTCTTATTCCTCAACCATATGTATACCATTCCTATGATCAATACTTTTTTCTCATCACTTTATCTCTATTTTATTTTATTTTCTTCTATCTAAATTCTCTAATAGCTTCTTCCTCACGCACACTTCCTTCTTCAGCGCACAAACAAAATAGAGACAATTTTGAAGACAAACATCCTGACCCTTACCCTATAGTTCTTTCTTCTCCTCCCCTGTTGTCACTCTAATGGAGTACCTTAAGGAACTTATCATGCACTTCAATGGCCTAGAGGAGTCAGTGGAAGAACTGTCTCATAAAGTTAATAAACTGAAACACAATTTTAGAGCTTTCTACTTAGAAGTTTGCTGCCATCAACATAATGATAACTAGTATAATCCTGTTAATCCTACTAACTCTGATGAATCCTAGACCTCTGAGTCTGATGAGGAGTTAAAGCCTGCAACCTTTATCTGCCCCTCTTATTTTATTTTTTTGCACGTAATGTCAAAAAGAGAGAATATATTATATATTCTGATAGATATTTTTTTAGAAATTTCATATTTTTGATATAAAGTTATTAGTAAAGCTAAATGAATGAAGTTTCTTGTTCTGGTGACATGGTGTTATTTTATTTTTCAAAAACAAAAAATGCAATAGATTTAAACCGGACATGTCAATGTCAGGTTAAAATATAATGTCCGGTTTAAAAAAGTTATTTCTACACTAGTCTTCCATTTCATCTGGTGTAGATTTATGTAATTTATAATGCTTTACATTGGTGTAAAAATTGACTGATATAAAATATAATGTCAGGTTAAAAAAACCTATTTCTACACCTATATTACATTTTATCTGGTGTAGATTTGCTATACACTTTAGACAGCCTTTTCGCGTGTCTAATATGTCATTTTCAATTGTTCGTGCGTTTAAGTCTTCTCGACCCTTCACAACTGGTGAGCTTTATTTTGTACTCCTTGTCTCGAGAACTAAAGATTTATGCACTACTGATGGTAGCTTTTGCTATGATTTATTGTCCTGTGTGAGTTATTTCAATTAGGGGAAACAAAGTCATATAGATATGTACACTCATCTAATTTATGAGGGGTTTTACAAGAGTTACACAGTATGAGTATGGCATGGTGAAAATATGGAAAGGTTGAGTGCATCTGAGTAGTTGGAACAGACTTTTGATGATGACATAGATACTGATGATCGTGTAGATGACATGATTTGTGATATCGGAGAAGATACTTTTATGCATTCACATGCATATGGTAATATGTCCAATGATGCAAAAAAAACCTCTATACCCAGGGTGTAAAAAATACAACCTGTTGAATACGGTGTTGAGATTTATAAGTGTGAAAGCAAGGCATGGGTGGGGTGATAGAGGTTTTTCAGTATTACTTTAGTTGTTGCAAGACATGTTTCTAGAAGAAAATATGTTACCCAAACACTACTATGATGCTAAGAAAATAATATGTCCTTTAGGCATGCAGTATAGAAAAATTAATGTATGCTTAAATGATTGCATATTGTATAGGAAATATTTTGAAGATGAGGAGAAATGTCCAATATGTAAGACACCAAGGTAAGTATCAAACAAGTCTCCTATAAAGGTGTTATGGTATCTTCAATTTATATCAAGGTTTACGCAGCTTTTTGCTAATGAAGATGATACACAAAAATGTTATGGCATGCGACTAAAAGGATTTGTGATATAAAGCTTCATCATCTGGCTAACTCTTTGTAATGGAAAAAGATTGATGACTTATTTCTCGAGTTCACCAATAAACCATGAAACCTAAGGCTTGGACTTAGTATAGATGGCATGAATCCTTATGGTAGCCTTAGTAGTAGTATACATAGTTCATGGCCCGTCCTCTTGATAGTTTACAAACTATCTCTCTTGTTATGTATGAGACGCAAGTTGTCACATCCTAATTTTTCCTTATCTGTATAATACTGACAGTAGGAAGAGGTTTGGAAAGGATTGTGATGATGAATATAAAGGAAAAACAAAGATTAGACAACGGTATAAAGATGAGGGACTAAAATGAAAAGTTTAAAAGTTTTATGGTGCAAAGTGTAATTTTTAAAAGTTCAAGGGCATAATGGTAATTATTGAAAGTGGAGCCAGAAAAGGCCCAAAAATGCCTAGAATTATATTAGTCCCAAATTTTCCCAGTAAATAGAGAAAAGATAAGTCTGACATAACACAGAATTTTGATTTGAGGTCCCAAAAAATTTATATTAATTTCTTATGAAAGAAAAATTAATACAATATTCTCTGGACCTCAAAATCAGATGAAATTTGGCACTAAATTCTTATAATTAATATAAGAATTTATAAAATTGACAGAGCTCAAAAAGGCTTTATGTAGAATTTATTATAGAATTTACAGTAAATTAAAACACCCGATAAATACGTTTCGAGGGAATTTCTTGGGAGTTAAGCCCATGAAGGCAGTGGACTATGTAGAAGGCCAAAATGGCATCTTATAGGCATAATAATAGTTTTAGATAAGTATGTGGGCAAGGGCTAATAAAGACTGAGAAAAATATAAAATTATGAAAATGCCACCGAGTGTGCCACTGTGTTGTGTCAATGAGCTAGAGATAAATAAAGGGTATTTTAGTCATTTGAATAAGGTTAGACAGTCAACGAGAGTTCCCATAATAGTTGATCAAGGTCAGGGAATACTGTGATGATGTGTGGAAAGACGATAATGTCCTTGAGGTATTAAAGTAAATAAAGAACCAACGGGCGTTTTGGTAATCAGAAAGCATATTATGGAATCTCAGAAAAATTAGATTCAGAAAATAGTCTAGTTTTTGGAAAATTGGACTGAATCGGTACCAGATTGGACTAGAATTTTTCCAGATGCTTCCTACCTTTATAATTTCATCACATGGGCTTTGAGGTGTGCTTTGATGATGTAATGGATGATGTAATCTCATTGGCTTCTAGGCAAGCTAAACCAAGCTCAAATATAAGCCATTAGATCAAATAGTGCACAAAGTGATCTTGGCCATTCATTTTCTATGGAATTTTTCTATAGATACCCCCATTTTTCTGCACAAAACCATGGCCCATGGAACCCTTGGGGAGGTGCTGCTCAAATGAAGAGTCAAGCCAAGAAAAAGAAGATTCAAGGTACCAAAGTTCAAGTTAGCTAGAGATTAAGGTAAGTGATCTATCCTAGCTTATTTTCCTTTGATTTAGGGGCTTGAACTTAGGGTTTTCATGGAAGAAAGTTGAGTTTTCTCTAAGGTGTATATGCTTTCCAAAACCTTAAATGAAAGAAGAAAGAAGAAATTAAAGTTAGAGATATGTGATTGAAGCTTAAATAAGCTAGTTAGGTGATTGTATGTTAAATCAAGTTGATATTCTTGACTTTGACATGGTTAAACCATTTTGGTCTGCACTATTCATTATAGAAGGAGATAGAATTTTAATGATCTAATGCTTCCATTGAATTCATATGATGATTTTGTGTAGGATTAGATAGGTTTTGAACCTTGGAAGTATTAGAATTCCAAGTTATAGTTTTTAAAGTTCTTCTATATTACTATTCACTCGTATGAACAGTGATTAAAATTTCATGATTTTGATGATTCTAATGGTTTTAACATGAAAAGTTGTGCGGGATGAAGTAGAGAAACAAGTATGGGAAGCATTTGAATCAAAATGAGAATTTTTGGAAGAATTAAGCTTGTTTTTCAAATCTGTCTAGAACAATGCATATGAGCTAGAATTTCATGATTCTAAGCTCATAAATGGATTCAAAAAGGTGGAATTGCATGGGGTAAAGTCAAGACATCAATTGGTTCAAAGGCCAAGTTAATTAGAAAATATCAAAGAAAGTTATGTTAGTTAAAGTAAGTTTAATATCTAAGGAAGTTAGATAGTAATGGATGGATGATTATGTGATGTTACAATTTGATGGTGGATTCCAAGGAGGTAGCCACACATCAAATAGGAGTGAGAAGAAAGACGCCAGATAAAGTGAAAGAAAGTCAAGTATATGAGGTAGTAAACTTATCCTAAGCTTATATGTATTGAATGATATGCTTGGTTGTGCTATGGCTTGGTTGAATTCTGTTGCATACGTGTTTATGATTGAAGCTCTATTTCTATGATTACTTTGGCCAATTATATTTCATATGTTCCATGGAAGCATGCACATTACACAATGTTAATACTTTCACAAGCAAGCGCAAGTATTTACATTAATGCATGCATTGTTTAGTACTGTTTGCTACTGTGAATTTCCCCAGAAATCTCACCCCTCCATGTAATCCCAATCCCAATAGGTTTATGAATAATGAAAGAGGATGATGAAGCATGAAGAGAAGTTAGGGATTGGATAGTATATATGTTATGTGAAGAATTGTTATTTGTAACGTTGTTATATTACCAATATAAGTAGTGATGGTTATGATGTAATGAAAAATAGTAAATGATATATTAAATATAAGAAATTTTACAGACAGTTAGTTAACATGACAAGCTTTGTTTTGACACCAAGAACACCTTATTTTGATATCTGTACCGAGAGAACGAAGTTTCCAAAGTAATGGACCATAATATATTTTTAGAATTTTTGACCAAATAAATAGTAATATTTGACGATTAAAATGTATTAATTGGCTAAGTATTTGGTCAAGAAATTATTTTTTCCTTAAATTTCAAGATGTTATCTTCATGTATCTTTTTGAATCACTTCATTTTGATTTTTCTGTAATTAAGTATGATTTTTTGAAGTTCATCGCCGAATTTAGAATACCATATGAACAGTAACTCGTAAAGAGTAAAAATTCCAGATTTAGCTAACTAATGGACTTCCAAGGTCTTATAAGTGGTTCTAAATGCTACTAAATGGTCCCTAAGGTGTATAAAAGTAAGGATATTTCACAAGTATGTAATGTTGTCTATGTTAATATCAGGACCGAAATATTAGGGAAATGACATAGGCTTTTACCTAATTCCCTTTATTGAAGATTTGAAGAATCTATGGGAAGGTGTGGAGGTTTTTTATGTGATTAAGAAGGAGGTATTCCATATTCGGGCCATGATCTTTTGTATAATTAATGACTTTCCTACATACGGAAATTTGTCAGGGTATAGTGTTAAGGGCCATAAAGAATGTCTGATTTGTGAGGAAGGGACTTGTTACTATCAACTTCGTCATGAAAGAAATATAGTATACCTAGGTTATACGAGATTTCTAAGACAAGGCCACTCATACCGTTAACTAAAGAAAAAAAATTTGGCAACCAAGAATTTGAAAATGCTCTGGAGCCATTGACTGGAAAAGAAGTTTATGAAAAGGTGAAAGACATCAATGTTACTTTTGGTAAGACTACCAAGAGAAGTGAGAAATATATGTAAAAAAATATCTATCTTCTTTGATCTTCTGTATTGGCAACATCTTCAGGTAAGGCACTGTATTGATGTCATGCATGTGGAGAAAAATGTGTATGATAGTATTGTTGCAACATTTCTTAAACTATATGGTAGTTCCAAAGATGCTTTGAATGCAATACTATATTTGCATGAAATAGGAATATGTGAGGATTTACATCCAAGGCTAGATGGTGAGGGGAGTTATTGTGTTGAAGAGATTACTATTTTGTCCAAGGATGATAAAAGAAGTATTTGTGAATGTTTGAAAGGAATCAAAGTTCCCTCTGGGTACTCATATAATCTTAAGAAGATTGTGTCGATAAAAGATTTGAAATTAGTAAGCCAAAAGTCTTGTGATTTTCATGTCTTGATGCAACAATTACTCCCAGTAGCTATTAGAGGAATACTTCAAGATGATTTAAGACACATTGTAACCCGACTTTGCTTCTTCTTCAATGATATATGTGGCAAAGTCTTTGAGACTAAAAAGTTGGATGACTTGGAGCACGAGGATTATGTTATTTTTTGCCAACTTAAAAAATTGTTTCTTCCAAGCTTTTTTTTTGACATCATGGTACACCTCATCATTCATCTAGTGCAAGAGATAAATTGGTGTGGCACTGTATACTTACAATGGATGTACCCATTTAAAAGATACATGAAAATCCTTAAAAGGAATATAAAGAATCCAAATCAGCCCAAGGCATCCATTGTTGAAAGATATGTTTATGAAGAAGCTATAGATTTTTGCCAACACTACCTGTCTAAAGTAAGATTTACCAGTCTCCCTAAACCCCATGCCAAACTGTAGTCAACGCTGAATGTTAGTGAATAGTGTTGATCGTAATGAATTGTAGCAAATACACTTACATATATTGAAAATAATGATTGTGTATCTGATTCTGTTATATGGTTGACATATGGTCCTAAATTTAATGTGATATGTTGGAATTCATTTGATATCAATGGGTATTTCTTTTATACGAAGTCCCTAATTGATAAAAGTAGCATGCAGAATAGTAGTGTTATGTTAGTGGCTAAAGCTGCACTTCTCTAGTTCAAAAGACAATAATCCTAAATTGGCAGCCATCCCTTATTATGGCATTGTTAAAGAGATTTAGGAATTGGACCATACCAGATTCACAATTCTCGTGTTCAAATGCAAGTGGGCTATTGTAAACAATGGTGTTATGGTGGATCGGTTAGGATTCATACTGGCTAATTTGAATAGTATAAGTTTTAGGAATAAGCCTTTCATTATGGCAGACCAAGCAAAGCAAATGTTCTATATCACTGACCTGGCAAATAAAAGATGGTGTGTTTCTCTCCTAGGAAAAAGGGTTGTTGACGATGATGATTCAATTTGTGAGACCCCTTTGTTTTTTAGTAGGTTTACAAAAATTGAATAAAGAAGAAGTGGATTCTGATTAATTTATATGTGATTGTATATATTGTTTTGATGTAATAATAGCACAAGTATATTGTTCTTATTGCATATATTGTTTTGTTGTAACTTAAGAGTGATGGGTTAATAAAAGGGTAGGTTTAAAAAAACAACTCTAACATTTAAACTGGGGTTGTACATGTTATCCAATGTAAAAAGTGATATAAAAAACTTAAAGTCACCTTTTTTACACTGGATTTATATGTTATCAAATATAAAAAGTTATCTCAAAAATTTAAAGTCACTTTTTCTATACTGGATTTATATGTTATCCGTTGTACAAAGTCTTATGAAATTCAAATATTAATCATTTCATATTCAAAATATAATTTTTACACCAGATTTAAATATGAACCAGTGTAAAAATTCTTCCAAAAAAAATTTTTTTGAAGCCCTCCCCTTGGCGCGTCTCTTCATTTATCATTTCTCAGGTTTTATTTAGTCTTATTTCTTACGTCGTCTATCATTACTTCGCTCGTCGTGCTATGTGGTTTTTGTCAGGCATGATATACTTGGTCATTCTTCTCTTTTCTTAATCTCTTTGTGCTTTGCCTTGTACGTGTTCTCAAAAGCTCATTTTCTCATGTGCGTGCGTGGCCGTTTACGTGTTCATTTAATCTAGATTTTGTAGTTTTCCTATGATAAATGCTTGCACTTCTTTCCATGGATATATGCTAAAGGAACAAGTTTTGTGTATTCTAATAGAAGGCAAAAGGTTTAAGTATGTTTACTATGTTTGATTTTATTATTGCGTATATAGGAATATAGGGGGTAGTAGTAATCAGAATGAGGCTAGCGATGCTCCAAGCCACTCTAATCAAAGGAAGGGCAGAAGTGTGACGCGAGTGAAATACATTTCAAAAGAAAGGAAGGAAGGAAAATTACTACCGATTGAGTTTGACACTCGTTGGAACACAATAAGTAAACATAGGACCAAGTACATTAGTTATGTTAGCATCCTACCACGCAACAAGACTAACATCTCTATATAGACTTGGGATACTATTGATAATCGTGTGAAGAATCAAATTTGGGACTCTATCTGGGTATAGGAACTAACTATTGTATAGTATATGCAAACCAATACCAAAAACTACAACTGTTTGTTGATAACTCTACTTTCAATGGAAATTATTGCTCCTCACTTATGATGTTCCCAATAATGAAGTGTTGAAGAAGAAGACATTGTATTATTGCGCTGAGCGTTATAGGGCATTCAAGACACAACGAACTCATCAATATGTGTATGGCAGGGACAAAGATGGTCATCCTCATCGTGAAAAAGGAATCTTGCATTTCCCGTGTTTCTTCCTTTTGTATGTATTGATTTTAACTACTTCAAGTCTTGTAGGAAAAAAGAGTAAAAGTCATTGAACACACTCTCAAGAATGATTGCCCCACACAATGTTGGTATAAGAGATTATTTTGGAGCATCTCCATGACATTCCTTATATGTGCCTAGGGCAGAGCTAGAATCATTGTTATCCACTATGAGGGTAGAGACTAAGGTAAAGGCTAGGGCATAGGCAGAAGCTTCAATTGAGGCACGATTAAAATAGGGGTTTGCAAAGATCAAGGAAGAAATATTGACCATGATGACGTCAAGGCAACAGGAGCCAAGTGCCCCCAAATTGCTCTCAACTGTAGCCCGTCCTAACACAAAAAGGAGCTGTTGTATGGCTAGGCTAGTGTCAAAGGATGCTGAACCTTGTGATCTATATGTGGAGGATTCTCTTAAAAGGTTAGTGACACATGGTTTTATCCATATCTTAGGGGCAACTGTCCACCACATCCAAATTCAGGATGATTAGTTAAGGGTGGTAGTTGAAAACGTGATAATTAAATATGCTCTTGTCCCAATTCCCACTAATGACATGAAGACAGTGAGTTAGGTAAAGGGGGCTTTCATATTGTGGCCAAAGTATGTTGTTTCAGATTACGTCATGTTATCCCCAAGCGAACTTCCTACACCTCCTAATTTGAGTAACATGCAACGTGTGATTCGATTGGTATTTGACAAAACATTCCATGTGGATACATTGCTTATGGATTCAATTATGGGTGACACGAGGGCACCTGCCTTTGTTGACCATACAGATGTGAAATGTATTATCACTCCTAGGAATGAACAAACCTCTGGGTACATCCAAGGGTTTGATGTAAGTCTAATTTAAATGTAAATATATGTAATAAGAAAATTCATGTTTGCTAAGTGTTTTCATTAACTAACATTATGTTTGCATTAACTGTAGGTACATGCAAGCTGAGTTGGTTTCCAAGGACAAACAAGGCCAGTTCAAATTCCTATGCCCATTTTAGATTTATGCAAAAAGGACCTCCCAATCTTTGAGACTTCAGTACATTTCAAGGAGGCTTGGTGAAACTGATATTGATTGTTTCTTTACACCATATATGCAAGAGTAAGAATAATAATATTTCATTTTTTTTCATACTAGTTTTGTATTTACTTAATGCTAATAATCATTATTGTTTAATTAATTTCTATATCAATCATTGGCAATTGATCATACTATGTAAGCACACTTATAAAGTTTTTATGCTCCCTCTACTACAAGCCAACGGTTGATGCCAAGAAGATTATGAACACGTGAGTTTTCTTCCTTATAGAATAATGGTGTTTATAATAAATATGGTCTTTATAATAAAAGGGTTACTAAGTTCATAACTTTGGTCATAGGGCTATGAGGACGTTTGCAATTGCAAGGGGTCTTAAATAAGCCAACTCAGTGAAGGACCCTGAATGGATCACACCAAAAGTAATAAAAATGTTAAGTCTTATGCTCCACGGTTTTTTACTGATGACACATAATTTTATTCATGTTAATATTACTGAGTCAAAGGGAACTCAAAGAAAGCAACTTGTGTGGCTTCTACATGGTTAGACACATGATCAATATCATCTTGTCAAATAGGATTGACCTAACTTAGGAGGTAAATTGTGTTTTTAATGATTTCATATTTGTCAATTTAATATATATTAGCAATGCCTTAATTTCTTCTATTTTAATTTGATGTTTTAAATGTTTAATCAATTTGACCCATTTTCTGAACAAGATATTGAGGACCTGCGCAATATTCGGGCTGAGTATTTTTTGTTAAAATCATTTATTCTCAATAGTATTTATCATTAACAGAATATATTTTTTATTTTTCTATTCAAATTTTTGTATTTTGTATTAAATTTTATTAAATGAATAATGTAATTAGCAATTGAAAATTTGTCTATGCTATCTTAAACTCTGTCTCTGCTACTGTTTGAGTTTGTATATTTGGGTAGTTTATTCATGAAGCTTCAGGGGATGAGATTAATAAAATATTAAAAGGGTTATTTTTTAAAAAATACATTTAAACCGGGCAAAGAATAACGGCAAGTGTAGAAACAATATGTAAATATTACAACATCTACACTAGTTATCTTTAAGGTGAGGTTTAGAAAATTGATTAATCTACATTGGGTGTAAACGCAACCGGTGTAAAAATTCATTAATCTACAGCTCTCATCCACATAACCCGTGGAGAAATGAGTACATTCTACTCTTGATTTCTAAAGGGACCTGTTTAAATTCTACTCATTCTACATCGGTGAACTGCCCGATTTAAAAAGTGTACACTTTCTACATGATATGTTTCTACACTGGTCATTATTCGGTGTAGAATACCATTTTTAACCTATTTCAAAGGCTTTATTTGTAGTAGTGAACATTTGACCTTTATTTAGAAAAATGACACCGCTATTTTGTTTAACATCAGTTACGTGTATATTAAGTAGAAATATTTTACCCTTATTTACAAAAATGCCACCTCTCATTTTTTAACACCGTCACGTGTATATCAGGTGTAAATATTTTACCATTATTTAAAAAAATGCCATCGTTCATTTTTTTACACCGATCACATGTACATCAGGTATAAACATTTTACCCTGATTTACAAAAATGCTACCGATCATTTTTGCGATAATCGGTTTAAAAATAAGGCTTTAGAAAGTCTATTTTGTAGTAGTGAATTGACCACTTAACCCTTAATTTTCTTTGTTTTTGGTTAGTTTTCTTATCCTTTGAACTAACATATCTTTTAATTTTACCCTACACAATTTTTTCTTTGAATCCTTTTATGGACTTAGAATATTAAAATTCTAGCTTCTCTATCAAATTTGGACAGAATCAAAATGAAGCATATAATTCTTTTAAAAATTCTCATTTTGATTCCAATACTATCAATAGTTATTCTTCTTATTTATCCAACACAATTTTTCATTTTAGAACCATTGGAAGCATCAAAATTATGAAATTCAAATCACTATTCATACATGTGAATAGTAATAGAGAAGTTAAAATTTTATGTTTCAATTCCAATTCTTCCAAGGTTCAAAACCAATCCAATCCTATACAAAATCATCATTTAAATTCAATGGAAGCATTAGATTATTAAAATTCAAACTCATCCTTTTTGTTATGCTATTGACCAAAAGCCATCTTCAATATGCAAACCAAGGAATTACAATCTACTTCCCCAACGAATTAACCATTAAATATAGCTTATCTAAATGTTAATTACATAGTTTTAGCTTCAATTTCTTCTTCCCCTTACTTCCTTGTATTTCGGCCAACATAGGTTTAAGGGGAAGAAATCCATTTTACAACCTCTAAAACCTAGATTTCAATATTCCAAAAGATATATATATATAAGCTAGGATGATTGCTTTCCTTATGTCTTAACTACCTTAGATCAAGGTGCCTTGAATTCTTCTTTGTTCTAGCTTGAGTTTGTATTTTGGCATAGTCTCCCCAAGCTTCTTTATGCTCACAATTTTAAACTAAAGGGAGGGGTATTTATAGACAAAACTTTGGCATCTTAGGACAAGATTATCTTAACTTTTTTCTAATTATTTCACCTCCTTAATCTTGCTTCATATTGGTTGGTTCTTTAATTAATTAAGCTTAATCACAATTACCTTAATTCTTATATTATTTAATTATAAAGAAGCACATGGGACAAGGTCTTCTTCTTGCTCTTGGTGCTAGTTGGTGGATGTGTGGGTCCCACAAGACAAATTGCACCAAATAGAAAATTCTATTGGAAATTGTGCCCTAGGGGCCAATCATTGTCTTATGAACATTATTAATTTACGAATTTATTAATTGTGTTATCATATTATTTGCATGTTTACTATGATGACCATCCTTGGATAATACATGATCTTATCCTAAATGTCCCTGGTCGGTCATCTATATGGGAGCACAGATGAAATAAGACCAGTATGACTTTGATGATATATAGAGATACAAATCAGAGTCATAGGCACATGTAAGAGTACAAGGTGTTAGACTGACCCGCTATGAGAGAACTGCATGGGTAACATCATAAGCTTCTCTCATATACAAACCATGTCAATATGCCCTTTGACCTGAGATCATCATGGATTCCTACATGACAAATGCTCAGCTTTGATCTAGTCAAAAGTCACTTTTGACTGAGAGATCATAAAAACTATGTTCGGGTTTAGTGGTTTTTCATGCGAAGGAATGTGAATGGTCAAGATGGAATTTGTCCCTCACATTCATAGAGAGATATTACTGGGCCCCTTGATGACTGAGTCTGTGAAATGTATGGCCATACTGTAATGGAAAGGTAGTTCCATTTCTACAGTCAGACTACTCAGGGATCGAGAAAGTAACGGTAAGGAATAGGAGGATGACATTATCCATGCCTTAACCATGACCAAAATATCGTGTGACAAAAGGGACTTGATATGGTTGTATAAAAGGTTACATCGTTTAACGATCCTCATATAATTTGGGTAGTCGTTATGTCTTGCTAGAGACCGCTTACGACTTGTTGGCCAGTATAGCAAATAACCCACTGCCAACTTCATATGGGCCTACAGGGTCGCACACAAAATAGCCCAACACGAGCTATGATGTCCAAATTCATTGAATCTAAGACATGTCCAGATTCAATGAAAGATCCAGGGTGGATGTATATATTTATTTATATTTATATTCGTATATATATATAAATTCATATATATATATATTATATAAGAGATATATAATATTTAATTTATAAGGATAAATTAAATCTCTATCATGTTTGAATTTGAAATTCAAATTGATAGGATATCTCATATAAGAGATATTTATAAGATTTAATTTATAAGGATAAATTAAATTCCTATCACGTTTGAATTTGAAATTCAAATTGATAGGATATCTCATATAAGAGATATTTATAAGATTTAATTTATAGGGATAAATTAAATCCCTATCACGTTTGAATTTGAAATTCAAATTGATAGGATATCTCAAATTTGATTTATAAGAATAAATCAAATATAGTTCAGTCTCATCTTTATTTAAAGTTAAATAAATAGGTAATTAAATCTGTGGGACATATTTAATATTATTTATTTAATTAGTTTCTTATAAAATTATACAATATATGATATTGTATTAATTTCAGAATTAATATAAGATTAACTCCAAAATCCAATTCGGTAGAGAGAAAAACACATATAGCATTCTATATATCTTATTTTAGGAGCTGCGTTTTCAAAAATACACACAGAGAACACAGAAAGGCCAAAGGGGAATCTACAAAAGGTTTGCAGATAAGAAACTGCCAAAATAGAGACGGAGAGGACGAATTCTTGAGAAAGCCCTAGAGGGACAAGAGACGCTAGCACATCGTTCGTGGTTGGAATACTTTTTGTGTGGATACCAGTAGAGAAAGCTGACCTGAATCGTCGACTTCTTGCGATCGAAAAGGGAGCATGAGCTACGGAGAGAAGCTGTGAACGTCATGACCAGAAGCTGTGGAAGTCGCTGAGGAACACTGAGGGTAATACTTCTTCCCACTTGACTTAAACATGTAACATCCCGATTTTTGGTCTAGGAGATCGGGACAGTTCATCTAGGTCCAAGATGAGGAATGTGAGAAATGTCCTAAGTCTCAAGCCTAGGAATTCTGCAGGTAGCTTGATATGGGCTGGCTCCTGTGTAAGATAACCTGATATGGGCGGGTTGTCGAGCTTTTCAATTAACGATGACTCCCGAAGAGTTTAGGGGATGAGTTATTGAAAGAGAATTTCTAGAACTTAAGATAAGGGATGAGAAGATAAGTAATGAGGCCAGAAAGAGAATGCAGGGGCAAAATCGTAATTATGGGAAAGATCGGGCTGGTAGCCGATGAGTACCATATTTTGCCAGAAAATAGAGAAAATTATGCTGATCATTTCACTGAACTGTGAAATGTGCATACGAGGTCTCTATGAGTATGAAAGAATTATGGAAAGTTTAAGGACAAAAAGGTGGGGTCCTTAAGTGTAATTTTAGCCAAATAAAAAGGGACTTAAATGAAAAGAAGAAAAGTTTCTTGGGGCTAAAGTGTAATTAAAGAAAGTCAGGCCGGAAGTGGTTTGGACTGTCCGACAGCATTTCAGTCCCAGATTTCACCGGTAGAGAGAGCAAGGGACGCTCGGTAATCTGGCTTAATACAGGAATTTTTGAAGACTCCAGATAGCCAGAAATGGACTGATCGTCCAAAAGTTATAAAAATTCATACCGGATATCCTAGATTTCAGATCTAGGTGAGAAAATACAGGACGATGCGTCTTTATGGGGCGGATGTCAGGAAACTGACAGAATACCGATAGGAGGCCTGTAGAAAAAGTTATTCGCAAATTAGAAAATCCAGACGGGAGTGTGAGGCCTCCGGGTATCCGATAGGGAAATTTATCGGTATTTGAAAAGGGACTGAATGAGTTCGGATGACCTCGGTCAGATGACTGATATGACTCACAGGGACGCCTGAACACTGCAGGCCAGTGTATCGGACAGAAGGAGCCGGTGTCCGGATATGTGTATAAACGGTGAAAAATAGATAAAATATTCAATAATTATTAAAAGGGGAAGATTCCTCGTAATACGTGCCATGAAGGTATTAGACCCAGAAAAGCCCAATAATGGCGCCAACAGAGGCCCAGTAAGACACTTGGACTGATAGGTGGGCCAGTGTCCGGCAGAACCCCGGAAAAGTGTGAAATTACGAAAATGCCCCTGTGTTGTACTAAAGGGGTAGGAGATGAATGAGGGCATTTTGGTCATTCTGGACAGGCCCAGAAGCCAGGGCACATACAGATAAAGTTACTTAGAGTCAGTATATGCCCTGACAGAGTACAGAAGGGTGTGAAATGACGATTTTACCCTTAGGGTTAAAATAGCGCAAGAAAGGGCACCCAAGGGTATTTTGGTAATTTGCCAAGGGCTGTTTCTTGGGAATCGAGCCATCAGAGTACTTGGGCTGGATCAGAGACCCAAGATGATATTCCCAGGCCCAAAAACGCAGGCCCAGTGATTCAGGGGGAAAAGTGGCATTAAAATAATGATTTAATGACTTTTCAGTAAAGTAAAGTTACTCGGTCGGCACGAAAACCGAGGAGGTGATCAGATAAGTCTGGGACTTATCTGGATAGCATTGGGAAGCGTGCAAGGTCTCTTCCAGGCGCCACATGGCATTAGTCTGGAGAAAGCAGATAAAGCTTAGGACACGCTTTACGAGGCAAGAGACTGGACCGGTGAGTCAGCTGCTGAGGTGTCCAGGATTTCAGACATGTGATAAATGTGGCGCTGAGGTGTCCCGGTGAGGTGTCCTGGATGATGTCATGCATGATGCAGTAAAAAGGAATAAAAGAAAATAGGAAATCCCAGGAAAAACCAGGACCACAAGTTCATATGGCTTCAAAATTACAGGAATGCCATTGAAGGAAACTATAAATACCCCCTCCCCCTCCCATTTCATGCATCCCACGGTTTTGAGCCTTTTAGAGAGAGGAGGAGGTGCTAGAGAGAGAAAGTGAGAGGAAGAAAGAAAGAAAGGAAGTTCTGGCGGAGCTGGAAGCAGAATAGAGATAGTAGAGCTCTGCTAAGCCTTTGAGGTAGTAACTAATCCTAGCTTTTATGTAATGGCTTTGTGATTTGTTGTGCTATTGTTTGGTTGGATTGTTGTCTTATATGTTATGCTTGAGGCTCTACTACAATGCTATGATCATATGTTATTGAGTATGGAAGCACGCAGTATACTTATCTGTACACAATCACAAGCAAGCACTATCACACTGCATTACATATATTGTTATGATTGTTGCTACTGAGATTCCCCCGAATCTCATCCCCATCCATAACCCATTACAGGGAGGTTATGCTGAAGTGGATTTTGAGAATCCTAGGAGACGCCGTTATGCTGCCGAAGTAAAGACTGAACATCAGTATATGATAAGTACTGTGTACGTAGTGCTGTCTAAGGAGGCTAGAAGTGAGTGGACCTAGCCGGTTCATCTAGTCTTTCCTGGGTACTACGTAGAATGGTAGTTCTCATGAGGGGATTACCGAATCAGTACAGTTCAGTTCTTTGTACAGATAAAGCGTAGCGGTTATGCTGCCTGAGTTTAGGCAGAAAGAGATGTAATAGAGATAGCAAGATTATGTATATGTCTTGTTGTGTATGCCATGCTGTATGACATTATGTTATTAAATAATAAATATTGTTGGGCATGTTAAACTTGTGTATGAGGAATTAAGGAGAAATTCGCAGGTCCTGAGGTAGCAGTGGTTTGACCTCAGTTTAACCTAGTAAACGAAGGAGTTTGGCTATGAAATTTGGTGAGCCAGTAGTACACATCTGGGGCATTCCGTGGATAGGTAATAAGCCTTATTTGGATGTGTATAACGAGATTAATCAGTTTTCAAATTAAAGGTTCAGAATAAGGAACTTAAGAGTGAAATTTTCAATTTTTGGGCTTAAGTTAAGATATATCAAGCTAATATCGCTTCCGTAAGTGTACTCTGAGGAGTCTAAGGGAGGATGTTTCAAAACACATACGGTAGATCCTGGCAAGGAATGAAAAAAATTTTAAATTAATTTTCGCTGCGTGTCTTCCAATTTCTTTCAGTGGTATCAGAGCCATGCTGTTTTGTGTTTAAGTTAGGCTTGATTGTTGATTCATATGATATGTGTTAGTCGTAGTCGATCGTATGATATGCATTTTTTGTGTGACATATAAGGGATCCGTATTATGTATGACATAAAAGGAATCTAAAAGGGAATTGAAATCGGTGGTGATACGTTTTGATTTGATCAATTAACGTAGATGGGGTCCAAGAAAACCGAATTCAGATTCGTGATTATTTATAAAGCAAAATTTTTTTTCTCGGGGCAGCTAACGGGCTAGCAGGACCGCCATGGCTACCTATTCGTAGCGCAACATAACCGTAACATATGTTATTTTGTGAATGTTTTAGATTTGAAACATCAATTGCCCTGCAACTAAATCTGAATGTTGATTCTTGAATGCTTGGGTATGGTGAACAATATGGCTCTAGATTGCAAGTGTTGTAATTTTTTTTAAATATGTCCTACGTATCATGCCTTCCTATATATACTCTCAATGTACCTTCTCTTCTCAGCTTACTCCCCTCGAATGTTAAAAGAGGTTTCTATATGTAATTTCCCTTTTCTTACTAGAGAGCTCCTCTTATTGGCTTGAGGGGACTTAGGATAGGTGAGCCATATTGTATCACGTTTAATTATGCATCTTATGATTAAATTAGCATATGCATATTACTTGTATGAGATACAAACTGAGAAACATGCATTCGTATAAACCAGATAGTTAAATTAAGCCCTCTAAATGAAAGCTTAAGTCATAATGCCATCAATTTATGAACACTTGTCAAAACCTCGATCGCTCAATTGTGGACTCCACCAAAGTGGGTGCTTTTGAGTTATCTTGGGGAGATAAGCAAGAGTAATAGTGCTACTCTCACATGTTTATTATTGTTTGACTTAATTGAGATTAACAAAACGATTTTAGGTCTCAAGGAATTAGATGGGATTAAAAACATGCCAGATCATATGATGATAGGATCCCATGAACATCTAAGAGTTACATTTGATGTAATTGGTAAAGGTGTTACCTACCTAAATAACTTAATTTAAGCGTCCTGCCAAAGAGGACTTAAGTTTGAGCCAAATGGATCTTAGCCCACTAACTATTGCATTGAGGATTGTTTATTTAGTGGAAGATTGCTAATTAAATTGCATATTTTAATTGTAGAATCATGATGACTAGTAATACTGCTACATTATTGTTGCGATCTGTCCTTTAGAAGGACAAACTCAATGGGACAAACTTTCTTGACTGGTTTAGGAACTTGAGAATTGTTCTCAAGCAAGAAAGAAAGGCGCATGTCCTAGATCAACCCATTCCTGAGGAGCTAGCGGCCAATGCTCCTAGAGCTCAGAGAGATGCTTACACGAAGCATAAGGAAGACTCTGTCGATGTGGGATGCTTGATGCTAGCCACCATGGTTCCAAAGCTCTAAAGAGATCTGGAACACATGGAGGCTTATGAGATGATTGTGCATCTCAAGGAAATGTTCCAGCAACAGGCAAGGCAAGAGAGGTATGAGACCACTAAGGCCTTACATTCCTGCAAGATGGCTGAAGGTGCATCAGTCAGTACTCATGTCTTAAAGATGAAGGCGTACATTGATCACCTTGAGCGGCTTGGATTTCCCATGAGCTAGGAGTTAGCTACAGATTTGATCTTGAACTCACTCCCAGAAAGTTATGACCAGTTTGTCATGAACTACAACATGAACAACATGGAGAAATCTATTTCTGAACTGTATGGGATGCTTAAAACTGCTGAGATGAGTCTTAAGAAGAATCCCAGTAGTGTTTTGATGGTTTAGAAAGGAAAGGGTATGAAAAACAAAGGCAAAGGAAAGGGGAAGGGTCATGGCTCATCAGGTAAGACCAAAGAGTCAGGCAAGCCCGAAACCAAGCCTGCACCAAAGAAGGCAAAGCCTCCGAAGGAAGGAGTCTTCTTCTTCTGCAATGAACCTGGTCATTGGAAGAGGAATTGCAAACTCTACCTCGAAGATCTAAAAAAGAACAAGAAGGATAGCGGGGCTATCGCTTCAGGTATTTATGTTATAGACATTCATCTTTCTACTTCCACCTCATGGGTATTAGATATTGCGTGTGGTTCTCACATTTGTACAAATGTGCAGGGACTAAAGGACAGTAGGAAGCTGAAAAAGGGTGAGGTTGACCTACGAGTTGGAAACAGAGCAAGGGTTGCTGCGTTAGCTGTAGGCACTTATGAATTAGTTTTGCCCACTGGGCTTTTGTTAGTTTTGAACAATTGTTATTATGTTCCTGCTTTAAGTAGTAACATTGTTTCACTTTCTTATTTGGATAAGGAAGGTTTCACTTCCATTGCTGGGAATAGTAGATGTTCTATTTATCGTAATGATATTTTCTATGCTCATGGTGATTTGCGTGTTGATCATTACATATTAAATTTGGAACAACCCAATCTTGGAAATATCTATAACATAAGCGCCAAAAGGGTCAAACCAAATGATTTGAATCCCACATACCTCTGGCACTGTCGTCTGGGCCACATAAATGAGAAACGCATTTCCAAACTCCATCAAGATGGATTTCTAAACTCATTTGATTTTGAATCATATGACACTTGCGAGTCATGCTTGTTAGGAAAGATGACAAAGTCACCTTTCACTGGGCACAGTGAGAAGGCCACTGATTTATTGGGCCTTATACATACAGATGTGTGTAGACCAATGAACACAAATGCCAGAGGAGGTTATTCATACTTCATAACATTTATAGATGATTTCAGCAGATATGGGTATATCTATATGATGAAACATAAATTTGAGTCTTTTGAAAAGTTCAAAATATTTCAAAATGAAGTACAAAACCAGCTTGACAAAACAATTAAAGCCCTTCGATCTGATCGAGGTGGTGAATATTTGAGCCAAGAGTTCATAGATCATCTTAGGAGTTGTGGGATAGTCTCACAATTGACTCCTCTAGGGACACCACAATGGAATGGCATTTCTGAATGGAGGAATCAAACACTATTAGATATGGTTCGATCCATGATGAGTCGAATAGATCTTTCGCCCTCCTTTTGGGGCCATGCCCTAAAGACAGCTACGTTCACACTCAATCGTGTTCCATCTAAGGCAATTGAAAAGACTCCGTATGAGATATGGACTGGGAGGATGCCTAGTTTGTCTTTCCTCAAGATTTGGGGATGCGAGGTCTATGTTAAGCAACAAGCCTCAGACAAATTAGTGCCCAAATCCTCAAGGTGCCTTTTTGTGGGATATCCTAAGAAAACCAAGGGATATTACGTCTACAACCCTGCTGATAACAAAGTATTTGTTGTCAGAAATGGTATCTTTCTCGAATGATAATTTATCTCTAAAAGAACCAGTGGTAGTAAGGTACACCTCGAAGAAGTTTGAGAGCCACAAGACACCACAGAACTGTATATAAAAAATAGAGAAGACTCACAACAAGTTGTTGAGACTCCTCAAGTCACGCAAGGTCCACGGAAATCTAATAGGACACGACTTCAGCCTCAGAAATATGGATTTCTGATTTCTGATAGTCGTGATGTGTTGCTCATTGAGCATAATGAGCCGACTACCTATCGAGAAGCTATAGTGGGACCAAACTCTGAAAAATGGCTTAATGCCATGAAGTCTGAGATGCAATCCATGTACGACAATAAGGTTTGGACCTTAGTCGACCCGCCTGAAGGTGTAAAAACTGTCGAGTGCAAGTGGGTTTTTAAGGAGAAAACTGACATGGATGGCAATGTAAATGTCTTCAAGCCACGACTGGTTACAAAAGGATTTACTCAAACTCATGGTGTGGACTATGATGAGACCTTTTCCCCAATTGCAATGGCCAAATCAATCAGAATCCTCTTTGCCATAGCAGCATATTATGACTATGAAATATGGCAGATGGACGTCAAGACAGCCTTCCTTAATGGAAAGCTCCTTGAGGACGTGTACATGCCACAACCTGAAGGGTTTGTGCATTCCGAGGACTCTGGTAAAGTGTGCAAGCTTAAAAGGTCCATTTATGGACTGAAGCAAGCCTCTCGGAGTTGGAATCATCATTTTAATGAAGTAGTCAAAGAGTTTGGATTTCTTCAAAATATTGATAAACCTTGTGTGTACAAGAAGGTTAGTGGGAGCACAGTTGTGTTTTTGGTACTCTATGTCAATGATATCCTACTTATTGGGAATGATATTCCTACCTTGTAGATTGTCAAGTCTTGGTTAGGAAAGTCTTTCTCGATGAAAGACTTGGGTGAAGTCACCTACATCCTAGGAATCAGGATCTATAGAGATAGATCTAAAAGACTTCTAGGACTTAGTCAAAGTACATACATAGACAAAATACTGCATAGGTTCAGTATGCACGAATCAAAGAGGGGTTTCATACCCATGTCTCATGGTATTCACCTTAGCAAAGATCTGTGTCCTAGTACATCTTATCAGCGAGGTCGCATGAGTAAAGTTCCATATGCCTCGGCCATAGGATCTATCATATACGCCATGTTATGTACTCGACCGGATGTCTCATTTGCCTTAAGTATGACTAGCAGATATCAACAGGACCCTGGTGAGGGCTATTAGACTACTGTCAAGAATATCCTTAAGTACTTAAGAAGGACTAAGGACTTATTTTTGGTCTATGGTGGATTGGATGATGAACTCTGTGTAACTGGTTACACAGATGCGAGTTTCCAAACTGACCAGGATGACCAAAAATAACAGTCTGGATATATATTCCTCCTCAATAATAGAGTAGTAAGCTGGAAGAGCTCTAAGCAGGGCACTGTAGCAGATTCTACAACAGAAGATGAGTATATAGCAGCATCAGATGCAGCTAAGGAAGCTGTTTGGATCAGGAAGCTGAGTATATACCTACCATCTCAGATCCAATAACTTTGCTCTGTGACAATAGCGGTGCCATTGCACAGGCCAAAGAGCCTAGGTCACATCAAAGGACCAAGCATATACTCAGGTGATTTCATCTCATCAGAGAAATCAATAATAGAGGTGATATAAAAATATGCAAAGTAGTAGGAGAAGATAATGTTGCTGATCCTCTAACAAAGCCGCTTATGCAGGCAAAGCATGAGCGTCATGTTAGGTCAATGAGAATTAGTCAAATTAATGATTGTACCTAGTGCAAGTGGGAGGTTGTTTGAAATCGTGCCCTAGGGGCCAATCATTGTCCTATGAACATTATTGATTTATGAATTTATTAATTGTGTTATCATATTATTTGCATGTTTACTATGATGACCATTCTTGGATAATACATGATCTTATCCTAAATGTCCCTGGTCGGTCATCTCTGTGGGAGCACAGATGAAATAAGACCAGTATGACTTTGATGATATATAGAGATACAAATCAGAGTCATAGGCACATGTAAGAGTACAAGGTGTTGGACCGACACGCTATGAGAGAACTGCATGGGTAACATCATAAGCTTCTCTCATATACAAACCATGTCAATATGCCCTTTGACCTGAGATCATCATGGATTCCTACATGACAAACGCTCAGCTTTGACCTAGTCAAAAGTCACTTTTGACCGAGTGATCATAAAGACTATGTTCGGGTTTAGTGGTTTTTCATGCGAAGGAATGTGAATGGTCAAGATGGAATTTGTCCCTCACATCCGTAGAGAGATATTACTGGGCCCCTCGATGAGTGAGTATGAGAAATATATGGCCATACTGTAATGGAAAGATAGTTCAATTTCTACAGTCAGACTACTCAGGGATCGAGAAAGTAATGGTTAGGAATAGGAGGATGACATTATCCATGCCTCAACCATGACTAAAATATAGCGTGACAAAAGGGACATGATATGGTTGTATAAAAGGTTACATCGTTTAACAATCCTCATATAATTTGGGTAGTCGTTATGTCTTGCTAGAGACCGCTTACGACTTGTGCGCCAGTATAGCAAATGACCCACTGCCAACTTCATATGGGCCTACAGGGTCACACACAAAATAGCCCAACACGAGCTATGATGTCCAGATTCATTGAATCTAAGACATGTCCAGATTCAATGAAAGATCCAGGGTGGATGTATATATTTATTTATATTTATATTCGTATATATATATATATATATAAATTCGTATATATATATTATATAAGACATATATAAGATTTAATTTATAAGGATAAATTAAATCTCTATCACGTTTGAATTTGAAATTCAAATTGATAGGATATCTCATATAAGAGATATTTATAAGATTTAATTTATAAGGATAAATTAAATTCCTATCACGTTTGAATTTAAAATTCAAATTAATAGGATATCTTATATAAGAGATATTTATAAGATTTAATTTATAGGGATAAATTAAATCCCTATCACGTTTGAATTTGAAATTCAAATTGATAGGATATCTCAAATTTGATTTATAAGAATAAATCAAATATAGTTCAGTCTCATCTTTATTTAAAGTTAAATAAATAGGTAATTAAATCTGTGGGACAGATTTAATATTATTTATTTAATTAGTTTATTATAAAATTATACAATATATGATATTGTATTAATTTCATAATTAATATAAGATTAACTCCAAAATCTAATTTGGTAGAGAGAAAAACACATATAGCATCCTATATATCTTATTTTAGGAGCTGCGTTTTCAGAAATACACACAGAGAACACAGAAAGGCCGAAGGGGAATCTGCAAAAAGTTTACAGATAAGAAACTGCCGAAATAGAGACGGAGAGGACGAATTCTTGAGAAAGCCGTGAAGGGACAAGAGACACTAGCACATCGTTTGTGGTTGGAACGCTGTTCGTGTGGATACTAGTAGAGGAAGCTGACCTGAGTCGTCGACTTCTTGCGATCGGAAAGGGAGCATGAGCCCCAGAGAGAAGCTGTGAATGTTATGACCAGAAGCTGTGGAAGTCGCTGAGAAACACTGAGGGTAATGCTTCTTCCCACTTGACTTAAACACATACAGTAGATCCTGGCAAGGAATGGAAAAATTTTTAAATTAATTTCTGCTGCATGTCTTCCAATTCCTTTCAAATTCTTTGAAATATCCTTTCTTTTCCACTTTGAAAATTCCATGAAAATATTTTAAAATCAAACTTGTGCTCTAAGACACTCCTTGAAACTTTGAGCCATCTTGTATGATACCATCTTGGGCCTCTTTTAGAACCAATTAGCAAATTGGCATAAATCCCAAGGAATTCCCTATACTGATATCTTTAAATTAACCTAATTTTTAAGATAAAGTCTAGACATCTCTTTTAATGATTTTGACATCTTTAGAAATTTATTCTAATATAAAATAAATTTTCTACAAAGTCTCATAATTTTTTGATACCTATAAGTCCTGATAAAAATTTGTGCATCTTCCTTAAGTCCTTTATCGGTGTCCTTTTTCACCCTAAATTCTCTAATTAATTCTACAAGACTCATTTTTTTACTTTTGTTAGTTTCATAAATTTTTATATTAATTATAAGAATTGACTACAAAATTTTATCTCATTATGAGGACCAAAAAATATTGTACTAATCTCTAGACTTTGGAGATTAATATCAATTTATTCTGACCTTAAATCAAAATTCTGAGAGAAAAACCTGACCCAATTTTCATTCTCTATTTACTGGTAAAAGTTGGGACCAAAACAATTATGGGAAATTTTGAGCCTTTTCTGATTCAACTTTCTATAACACTATTTTGCCCCTGAACTTTTGAAAATTGTACTTTCGTCCCTCAACTTTTCATAATTACACTTAATGGCCCATACTTATGTCTACTTCCATTTTGCAGCTTGGAACTTAGGGTTTTCACTTTACGCCCTTTATTCTTCAAAATGACCCTTATGTCCTTGAAAACTTTCATTAATTGCAATTTAGTCCCTTTGGCTTTACAACTTTATAACTTCTAGCTTTCTTTGGCTTAAAACTTACTTAATCATTATCTTTTCTTCTGATTACAATCCTAATCCCTTCATAACATCTTTCCTCTATTAGTCTTATATAGGTAGGGAAAATTTGGGATATAACATTTCTATCCCCTTAAAATAAATTTTGTCCTCAAAATTTAATTTGTACCTTAGTCAAAACAACACGGATATAACTTCTCTTTCTATCCTCTTTTTCTTTACGACTAAGGCTCAGGGTATCTATCTCTTATCTTCTATCTTAGCATCTAGCAGAGTACTCTCAACATCTGTGAAGCTTCATATCTTTCTCGTGTTATTATGCTCCTCTTTCCTTAGTTAACTTAATCAGAGTTGAAGTTTGCTTCTTTTAGTTTCTCCCTTACTTGTCATGCATCTATTCATTTATGGATGACTCACTGTACTAGACTTGTGAGTAGTATGGGGTGTCTGTCATACATCATACTTCTCATTACGAATCTCTTATTACGTATCTTTTCTTGTGTGTATATGTATTTCTCATTACGCATTATGAATCTTTCATTACACTTTTCTTTCCATATTCTAGAATACTCTTTGACTTATAGCTTTACCATCTTATGAGGATAATCTTATTCTTAAACCTTTATGTCTTTCTCCTGAAACAAACAATAGTATGAATCTTTCCTTTCAGATCCTCTTCATATGGATCTAACATAAGAGTTATAGCTCTTTATCTTTTTTAGCTCTTTCTAACTTTTCTGTCTATATGTTTTTTCCTCTCCATAGTTCCTCTTCTTGGAACTGGTATAAGGAAATACTCTTTATCTAATTATCTCTTTCTTTCTTTATAGTTCATCTATATGGAATTGATAAGGGGAATAGTAGTGTCCCTTATTTTCTCTATTGATAACTTATGCTATTCTTTCTTTTTATTAGGCTAGCTAGCAATATTCTTTCTCATTGTTCTATAACATCTTTCTAACTTTATGACTCAATATTGTGCTTTCCAGTGGGTCACCTACCTCTAAACTTTTCTAGTTTAAGCATCTGTCAGTTAACTGTACTGCTGGGTTTGGGCTAGGTTACTATTCATATAGCTTTGACCCCTAATATACTCTTTCTCATAAAATTGTATTCTAACTTTACTCTACCTTAGACCCTCTTCTGTGGGTCTTTCTAGCCTTTTAATCACTTCATCCTCATCTAGAGGATCTCTCTACTCATACTTGTCTATTCTTAAGACATATGGGTTTCTATCTTCTGTTCCTCAGGTATACTCCTACAATCTTTTGAATTATAATACTCAGATTTAAACTTTAGACTTCGTCTTCATTTAAGAGAAACTAAGTTCAGTCTAGAGCTAGTTGGTAACACCATGGATACTTTCTCTGCATGAGTTAGTCAATACCTTGTCGTTGGTGATTGTCTTATCAAAAAGATATCAAGTTGTCCTATTCCTTTTCTTTATGATTAACATTATCCGGTCCTTAGGCTAGGTTATTTCATGACTTAACCCTTTTAAGAACTATTAAATTGTAGGATACCAATTCCTTTTGAATCATGTTAGGATCAACTGCGATTCTTTTGAAAGACTTCAACCAATGAACTAGATTACAGGGTTAATTACTCCCTTCTATTGATAACTCATCAAATGATTATCCAGCATTATGTTCCATAGCCCATCTTACTTATTAAGACTTTACTTGACCTCTCTCTTACACATGAGTGCTTCTCAACTTTCTTTCTTTCTTGTGGCTTAGCATGGGCAGTTGCCATGTAGCCATCTGTAAATCACCATATGTAATTTGCCATTAGTAATTGCCATTAGTAATTGCCATAGGCATTTATTTTCTGTTATAGTACTATATAATAACTTCTCGTTTCATCTTATCTAAATCTGTGTTTGTATATGAGGAGCAATATGATCAGATCTAACTCTTATATGAAGAGTGATCTCATCTAAATCCACCTTTATCTGAGAGCCATCTATTTCAGATCCAACTCTTATATGAAAAGTGATATGGAAGTAATTTCTTTACTATTCTCTATTGTTGTTACTGTATACCATTTGTTTTGATAGAGTTATAACACTACTAATAACTGTCATTTTAATTATCAAACAAAACTAAGCTAACTAATAGTAAAGTAGAGGCTAACCTAGGTCGATTCACAAGGAGCCTAAATGGATGTAGAAGTTCCTAATTAATCTAATGAGCCATAAATTAACAAGTTAAAGAGATGGTGTTTGATGAGTTTTAATCTAACTACTGAAAGCAAATTCTATGCTATTGTTTATGTTTAGAGTGTTTATAATGATGAGATGAATGAATGACAAGTGTGTTCCCTTGTAAATTACCTTACCCTCATTATCCACACAATAAGGACTAGATTATTTGATTAGAATATGTTAGCTAATAACTCACTAGCTAAATCTCAATCAAAGCTATAACTCGTAGACATTAAAAGATATTAAGAATCATTCAACTCATAGATAGTAGAATATGAATTAAACAGAATCACTTTAATTAATCATAACTATGTTTAACTCGATCAAAGATGATAATTAATCAAATGTGAGTTATGCAGAAATAAGAAATCCAACTCGGTTTCCTACTTATCTGTCCTCTACTACTCTAATTGCATTATTAATTACAGAATTAACTATATCAACTCGATACAATTAACTTTGAATTACAGACACAATTAACTCCCTGTTCAGTTAAAGGATTATGGTCCAGCATCATCTCTAAGATAATATAGCAGCTTAGCCTTGTATTACTTTCTAAACTTCAGCAGTAACATAAAATATAGTAGCAGTCATGGTGAAAATGATAGAAGAAGATGAAGATGAACTGCAAAAATTTTGTCTTGTTCTATTGACTATAACAGAGGAAAATGCAGAATAGAAAATGAAGATGGAAATGGAGAAGGAATAGAAGAAGAAGAATGGCGCCTGGTGTGGTGGAATGGAAGAATAGGTGACTGCATATCTGATATGGAATGGTGTGTGAATGAAAGTGTGAATGGGGAAGAAGCATAATATGAGACTGTGCAAGAAGTGTCCTCTCCCCCCATCATGTATAATCTAATATATGATAGTGTGTATATATAGGTGTGAAAGGATGTGAAGAGTAGTTGGAATGGTGTGAATGATGTGTGGCGTGCATGAGCTGCTACTGAAATGTGTGATTCTATGCAGTGTGTGCGCGTGAATAGTGCTCCTCCATGTGCTAGCACATGCATGATCTCCCACTTGCAATCTGTTATCAAATATCAAATTCCATGTGATATTTGTGGCATCTTCTCTTGCACATGCTTCAATATCCAGCTGTCACTAGCTCTAACATGTTGATTAGTCATTGCAAAGTGAAAATTTAGTAGATTATTTATCCAATTAATCACTAAAATCAAATCAATTAATTTCCACTTGCTCTATTTTAATTTTGTTAATTAATTGCTCATCATATTAGTAAATAGGAGTAAAATCAATTATAAAACTCACTTTAAACACACTAAAAATCACTACAAATATGAGTTTATCAACTCCCCAACACTTAGCTTTTGCACTCAGAGCAAAATTATAGATCAAAATTGAAATTCAAACACATATGTTTAGCATATTTGGCAAGAGATTTAGCATAAGCACTTGTATTCATCAATCTTTTTCTTTTAATTGGCAGTAGTCCAAACTAATCTCATATCAATCAAAGAATCTATATCTTGCAATGAAATCATAGTAAGCAACTAGGTTGAGATTTCCTCACAAGGTGTAGTGTTTCACTCATTATCTTATCAAGGTAATTTCCCTCAACCATCTAGCTTAGGCTTCCCATAGGCTTATAACCATCCTACATCTCCACCACTAACTGCTACAAGGGTTATGAATCAAAGGGTCTTTATTAGGTTATAATGTTGGAAAGGCCAAGTGATGAAATGGAAATACATGTCAATGATTAATGAAATACTGCACATGATCTTACTTCTCCAATCTAATATGAACTTACAACTGTAGAGAGTACCAAATATTTTCCTTTCATTCAAGTTGAATATCACTTTTGTTCTTTCTGGTCTATCTCTTCTTTCTTTCTTTCTTTCTTTTTCTCTTTTCTGTATGTTTTCTTTTTGCTTTTCTTTTCTTTCACTATTGAACCAGATAGAAAATACATTGAGGTTCAAATATTTGGTACAATTTATCAGTTATTTCACAGTAGCAAGTACCCTGTACAGCATTCATTAATCAAGGATGGAATTTTAAAAGAAAGTGAAGGTCTCAAAGGTGTTAAGCAAAGGATTTAATTTTTTATGTGGCTACTATTTGGGCAAAAGGGTTTTGAAAGAAATGCCCTTATCATATTCACAATTCCAATAAGCTAATGTGATTTTGAATCAAGGATTGAGACAAGTTCTGCAAAGTTACTAAACTAGATAGTGTCACACAATGTAATGAGTATTTGTTGGAGGCTCAAGGATCCTTCTATATGGTTTACTCACCCTCATCAACTCACAATGACAAGATTGCATGAATATTAAACTAACTATATGAGATCAATCATTCATGCTGTACAATTTCCAGTAATTAATCAATGAAAACAGGCAACTCATACTTCATCAAGCTTGCCAATGTTCAAAAGCATGTGTTCAAAATTCAATTTTAAATCCATGACAGTAAGTTTCATTAGACCAAGCAACAATCAGATAAAACAAGAGAATTTTTCTGTTGAAGTTCAAGTCTAGTCGCGACTGTTCTACACAAAGAAGAAATTTTAGACAACAGGGAATATTGGTGACTAACATGAACAACATTCGTGACACATGATCACAGAGAGTAATCCTAACAAATACACAAGCTTAGGTCATAACCAAGTGTCCATCTAGTCATGACCAAAATTCACAAAGAGTTATAGTGGCGACAAAGATAAGCACATATCATGACTAAAACATCACAGATAGGTAATCATCAGAAAGTAAGAATTACTGGTCGTGATTAACATGTTTATTGGTTGCGACTAATTTTCATAGAGAAGAAACTTGACATTTTTGCACATATTAGTCGCGACAATAACATCTCGAGCTTGAGACCAAAATATAGAATCACAGCAATTATCTAATTTTTATTTACCAATTTCACAAACTACTCCCCCACACTTAATTTCTACATTGTCTTCAATGTGAAGTAGAGAAACACATGCAAAGGCTGAAGTAATAAAGAGGATAAAGCTGAATTAGAATCCAAGATGAACTTATTAATTTTTATCTACCCCTACTGACTTGATCTCCTTCCCAACACTTAATCAACAATTTATAGCGCAAGTATATAAGTAAAACCATATAAACCAGATTATTGTGAGTGGGGAAACAAGGAAGGAGACAACCTGAGTATCATGGGGGCTTGAAGTTCTCCTTATACAGCTTGAACAATTGGTCATTAACCTGGGATACTGTACCATTGCTTCATCCTGTCTTGTTGATATATCCTTTATCCATCTTAAAAGATAATCCATAACTTGTAGAATATATGAATATCCCAAAGATAGTGGGAATGGTCTTGTTGATATAACTGCTGTATTATTCACTTTTGTCCTTGCCAACTAATTTTGTTGATATTGGACCATATCCTTCAATTGTTACAGTCCTAAAATGTCTACAAATTCCAATGTGAAGTTCTCATGAACAGGGTTAGAATGCAGTATATAATTATTGAATAGAAAACTCCCTAGCTTAGAGGTTTCAATTCTTTGTCTCTCAAAGTACGCTATATAATCCTTGTCCTGCAACTCTGTTAAATTTGCTACAAACCTTCCTGGATATTGTTCATCACTTGAAATAGTGAGGTTACTTCTAATAGAAAAATATTAGATGAAGATGAAGAAAAATACCCATAGTGGTAAGCCAGCCATCAACTTTAGAATTAATGCATAACATGTCATATCCTAATTTTTTCCTATATGTATAATACTGATAGAGGAAAGAGGATTGGAAAGGATTATGATGATGAATAGAAAGGAAAAGCAATGATTAAAAAAGGTATAAAGATGAGGGACTAAAATGAAAAGTTCTATGGTGAAAAATGAAAGTAGAAATAAACTTCGGGCCATTAAGTGTAATTATGAAAAGTTTAGGGCCTAAAGTGTAATTTTTAAAAGTTCAAGGACTTAAATGAAATTTATAAAAGGTTTAAGGCCAAAACTAAAGGTAGAGAAAAATGTTGGGGCAAAAGGTGTAATTACCAAAAGTTAAGGGACTTAAATGTAATTTATCAAAAGTTCAAGGGCAAAAATGTAATTATGAGAAAGTTGAGCAAGAAAAGGCTAAAAAATGCCCAAAATCATATTAGTCCCAAATTTTACTAGTAAGTGGAGACAAAAATTTTGATCAGTTTAATGCAACACAGAATTTTGATTTGAGGTCCCGATTAATTGATATAAATTCTTGAAGTTAGGAGAAATTATTACAGTAGTTTTCGGACCTTAGAATCAGATGAAACTTTACAGTAAATTCCTATAATTAAAATGAGAATTTATAAAATTAACAAAGTCAGAAAAGGAATCCTATAGAATTCTTAAGGGATTTTACGGTGTAATGAAAAACTCGATAAATACATTCGGGGAGAGGTTTCTCGGGATTTATGCTATAAAGGCAATAGACACATATCAAGGCCCAAAATGGCATCCCAAAGGCCCAGTGAGGTGATTGGACAGCTAAGTTGGCCAAAGTCTAGAGCAACCCCAAAAAAGTGTGAAATTATAAAAATGCCCATGTGTAGCCAGATTGTACTAGAGAAGGATGGAGGGCATTTTGGTCATTCTGGATAAGTCAAAAACATCCAAGCAAGTACAAGGGTGATTAGTTAGAGCCAGTATATACTCTGATAAAGTATAAAGAGGTGTGAAATGACAATTATGCACTTAACGTTAAATAGTGCAAGACAATGAATCAAGGGCATTTCAATCATTTGCTAAGGGATCTGTAATTAAGTTTTGACCCAGTACAAGAGTGTCAATAGTAGAAAGAATTTGGATACTGGATTTAAGGTCAGAAAGCATAATATGGAATTTCAGAAAAAATAGATTTAGAAAATAGTCTGGTTTTTTGAGGAATCGAACTGAGCTGGTACTGGATTGGACTAAAATTTTTCCAAAAGCTTCTCCCCCTTGGAATTTTGTCACCTAGCCCTATGAAGTGTATCTTGATGATGTCATGGATGATGCCATAAGTCTATTTTTGAAAAAGTTAAATCCAAGATTAAATGTGAGCCATTAGTGCACAAACTAATCTTGGCCATTGATTTTCCATGAGATTTTTCTATAAATACCCCCACAAATCTGAAGCAAACTATGGAGCATGAACCCTTGGGGAAACTCTTGCAAAATGAAGACTCAAGCCAAGACAAAGAAGATTCAAGGTACCAAAGTTCAAGCAAGCTAGAGATTAAAGGTAAGCAATCTATCCTAGCTTATTTTCCTTTGATTTAGGAGCTTGAACTTAGGGTTTTCATGGAGGAAAGTTGAGTTTTCTCTAAGGTGTTGTGCTATCCAAAAACCTTAGATGAAAGGAGAAAGAAGAAATTAAAGTTATAGATATGTGATTAAATCTTAAACAAGCTAGTTAAGTGATTGGTTGTTGAATCAAGTTGATATTCTTGACTTTGCAATTGTTGAACCATTAAGGCTTCCATTATATTTGTATTATGATTTTGTGTTAGATTGGATAGGTCTTGAACCTTGGAACCATTGGAATTCCAAGTTGTAATTTTTGAGATTCTTATATGTACTGGTCACTCACATGATCAGGGATTGGAATTTTATAATTTTGATGCTTCCAATGGTTTTAAAATGAAAAGTTTTTTGGGATAAAGTGGAGAAACAAGTATGGGAAGCATTAGAATAAAAAAAGGAATTTTTGAAAGAAAATAGGGTGTTATGTAATTCTGTATAGCAAAGTGCATAGGAGCTGGAATTTCATGATTATAAGCTCATAAATGGATTCAAAAGGTGAAATTGTGTAGGGTAAAGTCAAGACATCAATTAGTTCAAGGGCCAAGGTAATTAGTAAAGATTAGAGAAAGTTATGTTAGTAAAGAGTTTATCAAGGTTAATCTTGAACATTATTGGAGCTCATGGTCCTAATGAATTATTTGATGAATATTAATGTGTTTAGAACCCTGAAACATCCAAGAAGATGGTTAGGAAGTTATTGACTGAAAGGCTTCATGGTTGGAAAGCTAGGGAGCAAGTGTAAAGATCAAGAGAAAAGCTTGTAGGGGACTTACCTCTTTATGTGGTTGACATGTATATGATATTTGAATGATGTTGTGACATGATAAATGATGTTGAATGTATTGTGAATAATATGTTTTCCATGGCCATGCACTTTTATGCAAAAGTATATAGAGTGATGGCATGTCACTAATCAAAGAAAATTTAATGAAATTACGTATCATGCATTAGCATCCATCTTGCATATTTAAGTGGTAATGTTTGCTACTGAGATTCTCTAGAATCTCACCCTCCTATAACCAACCATAATAGGTTATTCAAGATGGAAGAATCATGTTTGGTACATGAGCTAGGAAATGGAAGAGGAAGAGTAGACAAGTGATGGAATGCATGTATATTAGCCTTTTATGTAATGTTATGTAATATCTATTACATTTTCCATCATGCTTGACCTAAATTGGTTGGTTATGGAAGAGTGAGATTCTAGGGAATCTGAGTAGCAAACATTACCACTTAAATATGCAAGATGGATGCTAATGCATGATATGTAATTTCATTAACATTCTTTGATTAGTGACATGCCATCATGCTATATACTCTTACATAAAGTGCATGGCCATGGAAAACATGTTATTCACAATACATTCAACATCATTTATCATGTCACAGCATCATTCAAATATCATATACATGTCAACACATAAGCATACCACATCAAGCACATAAAGAGTTAAGTTCACTACCTTGCACTTAAGCTTTTCTCTTGATCTTTTGCACTTGTTCCCTAGCTTTCCAACCATGAAGCCTTTATGTCAATCACTTCCCAACATCTTCTTGAATGTTTCAAGGTCCTAAACATATTCATATTCATCATATAATTTATTAGGACTTATGAACTCCAACTATGTTCAAGATAAACCTTGTTACACTCTTTATTATCATAACTTTCTCTAATCTTCACTAATCCACTTGGCTCTTGAACCAATTGATGTCTTGATTTTACCCTACACAATTTCATCTTTTGAATCCATTTATGAGTTTAGAATCATGAAATTTCAGCTCCTTTATGGGCTGTTGTACAGAACTGAACACATGCACACAATTCTTTCAAAAATTATCATTTTGATTCTAATGCTTCCCATACTCGTTTCTCTACTTTATCCCACACAACTTTTCATTTTAAAACCATTGGAAGCATGAAAATGAAATTCCAACAACTGTTCATGTGAGTGAACAGTAACCGTGATGGATTTCAAAAACTACAACCTTGAGATTTTAATGTTGCCAAGGTTCAAAACCTTTCTGATCCTACACAAAGCCATCATATAAATTCAATGGAAGCATTAAATCATTGAAATTCCATTTCTTTTCCTCATGAACAGTGCATACCAAACAGGGTACACCATGGTAAAGTCAAGAATATCAACTTGATTTAACAACCAATCACTTAACTAGCTTGTTTAAGCTTCAATCATATATTTCTAACTTTAATTTCTTCTTTCCCCTTTCATCTAAGGTTTTTGGGTAGAACCACCCCTTAGAGAAAAATCAATTTTTCCCCATGAAAACCCTAAGTTTAAGCTCCCAAATCAAAGGAAAATAAGCTGTGAGAGATTGCTTACCTTTAATCTCTAGCTTGTTTGAACTTTGGTACCTTGAATCTTCTTTGTCTTGGCTTGAGTTTTCATTTTGTAAGAGTTTCACCAAGGGTTGACATGCCACGGTTTGGATGCAGATTTGAGGGGGTATTTATAGAAAAATCTTGGTGGAAATCAATGGCCAAGATTAGTTTATACACTATTTGATCTAATGGCCCACATTTAATCTTAGATTTTACTTTTTCAAAAAGAAGATTTATGACATCATCCATGACATCACAAGGGACAACTCAAGGGGACACCTCATGGGGTTATGTGGCAAAATTCCATTAGGGGAAGAAGGTTCTGGAAAAATTCCAGTCTAATCCGGTACTGGCTCAGTCCGATTCCCCAAAAATCGGACTGTTTTATACATCTAATTTTTCTAAAAGTTCATAATATACTTTATGACCTTAAATCCAGTATGTGAATTCTTCCTACCATTAACATTCTCGTACTAGCCATAACTTAATTACAGATCCCTTGGAAAATGACTGAAATGCCCTTGGTTTACTGTCTTGTACTATATTAACCCTAAGGGCATAATCGCCATTTTACCCCTCTTTGCATTACCTTAGAGCATATACTAGCTCTAACCAATCACATTTATACTATATGACACATTTTTGGCCTGTCCACAATGACCAAAATGCCCGTTATCTATCACTAGTACAATATGGGCATCTAAGGGCATTTTCATAATTTAGCACTTTTCAAAGACTGCTCTAGACTCTGGCCTACTTAACTGTCCAGTCATCATATTTGGCCTACTATGGTGCCATTTGGGCCTTGGTTTGGGCTTATTGCAGTTATGCTCTTTATGACATAAATCCCAAGACACCTCTCTCAATCCTATGTATCGGGTATTTTATTTTACTGTAAAATCCCGTAAGAATTCTACAGGATTCCTTTTCTGACTCTGTCAATTTTATAAATTCATATATTAAATATAAAAAATTATAGTAAAGTTTCATGTGATTCTGAAATCCAAAAAATACTGCAATAATTCCTGTTGACTTCAGGAATTTATATAAGTTAATCGGGACCTCAAATCAAAATTCTATGACTCCTTAAACTGATCGAAATCACTTTGTCTATCTACTGATAAAATTGGAGTCTAATTTGATTCTGGACATTTTTGGCCTGTTTCGGCTCAACTTTCTCATATTTACATTTAGGTCCCTGAACTTTTGAATAATTGCACTTAAGCCCCTAATCTTTTGGCTATTTATATTTAAGTCCCTTAACTTTTGAAAATTATACTTAAGGGCCTAACTTTTGTTTCTACTTTCACTTTTTGTCCTCAACCTTTTCTAATTTTCATTTTAGTCCTTCTCTTTCTTCAAAACTTATCTAACCTGTATCATTTCTTCTTATCTTTATCATAATTCTTTCCAAACATCTTTCCACTATCAGTACTATATAGATAGGAAAAAATTAGGATATAACAACTTTCCTCTGGTTCTATTGACTAGAATAAAGGGAAGTGTAGAATAGAAAATGAAGATGGAAATAGAGAAGGCATGGAAGAAGAAGAATGGCGTCTGGTGTGGTGGAATGGAAGAATGGGCGAGTGCAGATCTGATATGGAATGGTGTATGAATGGAAGTGTGAATGGGGAAGAAGCAAAATGAGAGAATGTGCAAGAAGTGTCCTCTCCCCTAGCTGTATGATCTGATATGTGATGGTGTGTATATATAGGTATGGAAGGATGTGAAGGGTAGCTAGAATAGTGTGAATGATGTGTGGAGTGCATGAGCTGCTGCTGAAATGTGTAATTCTATTCAGATCAAGCATGTGTGTGATTCTGTGCAATGTGTGTGTGTGAATAGTGCAATATGTGCATGAACAGTGCTCCTCCATGTACTAGCACATGCATGATCTCCCACTTGCAATCTATTACTAGATCTCAAATTTCATGTGATTTTTGTGGCATCTTCTCTAGCACATGCTTCAATATCCAGCTGTCACTTGCTCTAACATGCTTATTAGTCACTGCAAAGTGGAAATTTAATAGATTATTTATCCAACTAATCACTAAAATTAAATCAATTAATTTCCACTTACTCCATTTTAGTTTTATTAATTAATTGCTGATCATATTAGTAAATGGGGGTAAAATCAATTATAAAACTCACCTTGAACACACTAAAAATCACTACAAATATAAGTTTATCAACTACCATCCTTTGGTACTTGCCGTAACCCTACTATATGAAATGGCCATGAGTACTGTATTCATAAGCTTGTAGAAATATCTAAGTAACCCTAATCTTTTATAAACGATTGTCCCACTTGCTGAGATTGTCTGTTATTCTAGATACTTTCTATTATTATCTTGCTCTAGCTTTCTCATCTAGTTGACTCTCATCATGTAATCTCAAACTCTGATCCCTATTCCTAACTTTAATCTATCTCTAATTCTTGCCCTAATTTCTTTTCTAATCTTACTCTTAACCCTTGTAGATTAACTAATCATGTGGAGCAAACATACCATGTCCAGAGTAACTCTATTGTGCGCATGTTGGATATTTCAGTTTAAATATGCATATGATGTTATCCCCTTAAACCAATAGGAGTAATTGCATTTTACAATTATTGCTACTAGGGGTGGAAAGAGGCCAAGCAACCTATTTGGGGCCTATGGCCTAGCCTAGCCTAGCCTTATCTATTTAAAATAATATATAGGCTCAAGCATGTATGAAAGCCTATTTTTCTTAAGAGGACAGGCCAAGGCTCCCTAAGAAGCCTGTTAGGCTTGTTAGGTAGCCTTAGCCTGTTATTTAAAATATATTCAATATGAAAGTATAATAAGAAGGTGTCGAACATATTACCAATTGAACACAATACAAGAAGCAAACCATTAGACCAATACATCTTATTATTAATTTTATTCTTGCCTTTAATTTTGACCATACCATTGATTTTAACCTTAAAACCTATTTCCAAAGCCACTTCTCAGCCTTCAATGTCGCTCACTTTCTAATTCCACTTCTCTACCCTCACGCTTTGCTTTCATGGTCAATCTGCTTTCGTCGCTCACACACAGGTATGTCTTCATGTGTCACTAAGTAATCCATCTTCCTCTTTTTCATATTCTTATTCTCTTAATAGGAACAAATTTGAGGAAGAAGATGAATATGAATTACCATCCTATTGGTGTCTTGCACATCAGAAGAGACGTTAATAGTTTCAGGAATCAAATTTTCAAGGTATGCTTTTTATTCATTTTACTCAAAAAAATCTTATTTCCTCTTTTATTTTGTTTGTTTAGTTTTATTTCTTCAAATATTCACTATTTGTTTTGTTCGTCTATTTCATGTTCAAATTTCTAAGCTTTCAACATTGCTTTCTAATTTTTCTTCAAATTTCTTTTGATTTTATTTTTTAACCAGGCTCTTGGTTATTCCAGATAGTGCATGTATATGGTATTTTTTTTATTTTAGGCTGGCAAGATATTTGTACAGGCCAAGCTCAGGCTAAAAAACTAGCCTATAATAGGCTACACACCATACTCAAGCTAGATTATCATTAATAGGCTTAGCATGTTAACATTAAGGCTTGGCCTAGCCTAGCTTGTTTTCATGCCTAATTGTTGCTAATAAATTACTAGTGCCTGAATCACATATTGCATTTACTTAACAACTGTTATCCCATAATCATTTCTTTGGATTACCTTAAGCGACTTTCATGCCTCTTCTCATATTAGGGCAAAACTTTCTCCTATATATGGAATCTGTTACCTGTCATATTCTGTAAATATTCCTTAGAAAAATGTCCAGGCTTGCCACATCTATAGCAACTTCCTGATCTATCAATCAAAGCCTATTCCTGTGGTCTTAACCATAATTCTCATACCTATTAGGCTTTGATTACATATCTGCACCTCCTGCCTTACTACTCTTCTACTTCTTAACTGCTTCTTATTACCTCTTCTAAAAACTAAAGGCCCTCTAGAACATCCCTATCGAAAACACTAAAAGGATTCATCTTTCAGAGTTGCCTTTATCTTTTTTGGGCATCACAAGTTTCTCTTTAAAATTTTCATACCCTACCTCTTCATTGAAACTCTACAACTTTCTGGGAAAAAATATTTCTTGCAGCACATAATTTAATCAGAGTTAATTTCATAGTATTCAACTTTCACTATGCACGTAGATGACCTTAGCTAAATATCTATCAGAGGGTTCCTTTTACACTGCATCCTAAGCTCTATTTGACTGAGGAGAATGCTTCTTATAAAACTACTCAAGAAAAATTTCCCAAGTGATCAAATCATTTCTATCTTCATGGAGTAACTATGTACCTTTATACTATTTCTTTATGTCCTTTTCTAACTTGCAATAAGCTAACAATGCCTTCCTTTCTATAAGACATTTCATCATTTTGGGGATCTTTTCCATGCGATTCATCTAACTCTGTTGCTTTGTGATTTGGCACAGATTGTTGTCATCCTATGCATCAAAATAAAATTAATTGCACCCTATTAATGTAGTATAAGAAATAACTCTATCGTTCTTCTCAAGAAACCTTTTTATTGGAAACCTAGCAAACTGGTGACAAAAACATTGAAAACTAAGTGAAAGTAAAATTTAGTTTTTGGGTTTGATTGATTTTTGAAGCAATAAAATAAGGGTGCAGTAAAGTAAATATTTTTTGTATTTTTGATTAAGTTGGAAAATGAGTGGATTTTGAAAGGAATGTGTTGAGACAGACTCTTGATGATGAAAAACTATCTATCCTTGCTCTTAATATGATATAGGGTTTTAAAATCATTAGGTCTTAAAAGAAACCTCAATCGATCAACTGAGTCTAGAACATTAACATTCCTTAAACTCCTTTGATCAAAGCTAATTTAAAAACTCTTAATGAAATGTTAAAAGCTACTTAGCGTACAATTTAAATTAGATGATGTAGATGCACTCAAATAATCATCGATCAATGGCAATAGATTTCAAGCAATTGAATTAGTTAGCAAGGATAGTTGATATAAACCCAATTATCCAAAAATCGAAACTGAAATATTCATATTAAACCAATATCCAAATCATCCAAATTCAATTACAAAACTTAATCTTAGAATAATTGATCGATATCTAATCCTTACTCAAAATCAAAATCCTAGATCTAGGAATTATAAAAATATAAGAAGGGTGAGATTAAAATAGAAAACTCCTTATGTGCACTACAGTCCATGAGCTTAAGATATACGATCTATCATACCTGTATCATTAGTAGAGATCAAATCCTTTAAGAATTTTAAGGTATGAGAGGTGATGTTAGAATGCGAGGGAGGAGAAGTAGAGTTTAACCATATTCGCCCTTTAACCAAAACAACGAAATGTTGAACTGAAGGAATATGAGATTAACTGGCTGTGTATGCCATTCCTAGTTACGACCTATTAGGTTCATCATCAACTTCTAGTCTCGACTCAAACTGACAGTGAGTATCTCTAAAATTTTTGGTCGCGACGTTGTGGTCTTTTAGTCATGACTGAATGTCTCAACAGTTTTATATCACGAACATACTGACATCTTGTCATGGCTCCGCTTTACAGAGAGTTTATGTTGATCTTCTAGTCACAACATTGTCATCCATATGTCACGACACACAATCGTGAGAGTTTTTAGTTGTGACATTATCATTCTCATGTCACAACCCATTTTCACAAAGAGTCACTCCCTCAGCAAATTGATGTTTAGTCACGACTTTGAAGTCTTCATGCTGCGACTTCGGATCACTTATGCTCGACCCTGCTTCATTTGTTCTGCTTACGGCTCCCAAATTATCTTGTGACCTTGTCAAGTCACTCATAAACTCCTTCCCAAAAGCATTATCACTGGCAATTGATGAAATAGAATCGAGATTTGGTGACAATGAGAAATTTACAGAAGGTGAAATCATCCTATAATCATCGAAACAATTAATACACGATGCATTGCTTTCACAAGAATAGGGAAAAGAATAAATAGAAGAAAGAGGTTCAAAATAATCATCATAAGCACACAAAGATGAATATGAATCTACATGCTTCTAAGATGCTTTATGGGACTTATTGGAATTATGCAACGTAAAATCATACCCATCATGCAAACTCATTTCATGATTATCCCTAGTCTTTTCAATAGCATTCAAACCAGCACAAGCATAATTATCAAAAGGATATTTCATTACTTTATTCATATTGAAAGTTACCACATGTCCTCCAACTTCCATTATAATAGAATTATGCTTCATACTAATGATTGTCTTAGAAATTTGGAGAAAAGGTTTGCCTAAGATCAAAGTGCTCTCATTCACTAGCTCACTAGACGTATCCAGAACATAAAAATCAGCTGGGAACACTAATTCCTTCACCTGCACTAGAATATCCTCCAAAACTTCCTTAGGGTACCTAATTGATCTATCAACTAATTGGAGCACTACACTTATGTCTCTAAGTTTGTCAATACCTAAAGCTAAGTATAGCAACCAAGGCATTACATTAATGGTAGCCCCTAGAGCTAATAACGCTCCCTTGACATGAACCTTTCCTATAGTGCATGGGATTGTGTAGGATCCTAAGTCTTGGCACTTAATCAACAATTCAGTCTTAAAAAGTGATGACACGTTATCACTCACCTGAATTATCTTAACAGGCCTAAACTTCTTCTTATTAGCACACAATTCGTTTAAAAATTTAGCATATTTAGGGTTTCTCTTGAGGAATTCAACCATAGGAATATTTATTTCTAATATATTAAAGAGATTGAAAGCATCTTTTGCAAATTTATAATCAATATTTTTCTTTCTAGCAAAATAAGATTTAGGAAAAGGGAGGTCTTTTATACTTACCTCCTAACCTATATGTATAGAGGCTCTTTGCTTGCTTGACTCTACCTTCTCCTTAGTTTGCTTTCCCTTGTATGCTAGACTTGGCATTATCACCTCCTCTTCTTGCTTTTGGGTTGCCTTATTGAGCATAAGCTGTTGTTCTTTAATACTTTCTGATTTTCCAATCTTCATATGTGACATTGATGAATTTTCATCTTCGTGATCTTCCATATCCTCCTGTACTATATCGTCTTCCTTAAAATGCACTTTTCTTCCATTTTGAGTGATATGGCATTCAAACCCTTTGGATTAATGACAATATTTGAAGGTATGCTACCACTACTCTTCGTTTGGATGTCACTCGCTGTATTGGAGACTTGAGTTAAATGACTTGTAATATCTATATTCTTGGAAATTAACTCCTCAAGTTTCCTGTGCATATCAGCATTATCCTTCTGCATACTTTGAAGGATTGAAGATATGGAGGTGAATTGACCGTCATTCTCTTTGAGCTTGTTATCTATATTGGTCATTCTATCATCTATGTTGTTCATCTGCGCAGCCATAATCTTCAACAACTGAGAAGTCTCATCTGGTCTTGACGCCACTAAGGCATTAGGATGAGTTAGAACTATAGACCTTGCATTATTTTGGTAGTTGCTTGAGGAAGCACTACCTCCTTGGAATTGGTTTGGCCTATTTTCCCTACTCCCCTACCTAAAATTTGGGTGGTCTCTCCACTTAGAGTTGTATGTGTTAGAGTATGGGTCTCTCTTCCGGTATTGATTGTCTCTATCTTGATACATTACTGCCACTTCTTTATACTGTCTATCACATATACTGGTAACATGCATCATTGAACTGCATGATTCACATCCTGTAACTAGTGCTTGTGAGGTTCCCACTGAACTTGCTTTGTGGAATACAGCTCTCTTTCAATTACATTCATCCTTTTTTCCATTCGATTTTCTAAATCTACTATTTCTGCTAAGATCTCATTTGAATTACCCGAAGATGATGAGGGCATTATCCTTGGATCCCCAGTCTGATGGTCGTCACTAGCCATTTTCTAGAATAAATCCCAACTTTCTTATTAGGTCTTATCTCTCAAAGAGCCATTTGCTGCTACATTCAAGGACACCTATTTGTGAGGGAGTAGACCATCAAAGAAAATGTCTACTAGATCAGCCTTTGTCATATTGTGATACGGACAACAAGCTAACAAAATTGATAAATCTTGTCCAATATTCATGTAATGACTCTCCATCCTGTTGCATAGTGTTTGTAATCTCCTTCTTCATCCGATTTGTCTTTGAGGCTGGGAAGAACTGTTTAGATATGTTGACTTCAACTGATCCTATATAAGAGTTGAGAAATGAGTTAGCAAATTCTATAACTACTCCTTAGCCTTTCTTTCCAAAGTGAAATGGAAACACCTCCTTAAAACATCATCTAATATAGTCATTAGAGGCTTCATCGAAGAGCAGATCATATGTATGGTTTGTAAGTGCCAATGTGGACATTCTCTTGTAAAACCATGAAATCTAGGTAAGGCTGCAATCAAAGCTCCTTTAATTTCAAAATTAACCTCTTGAGTGTAAAAGCCATAAGGATCATAATTCACATGCAAATGATTTATTTCCCTCACATTTCGATTATCTTCTACGTTCACTGGTATTTCATTTTCTCCTTGCCTATTATGCCCATTATGTCCATTAGGATTAATATCAGCCATGTTATAAATTTCTGATGGAATCTCTAACTTGAGTTCAATTTCATATCCTTAAGCACTAGAGGGTGAACTAGACTCTATTGATCTTTCCTCTTCACTAAATTCTCTCCTTAGTTTCCTAAGTGGTCTCTCAATTTTAGGTTCAAAAGGTACTAATGGTTTAGTTCTTTTACGCATGCAATACAGGAACAATCAAGAATAACAAGGCAAGCAATCAAATTTAGACACAAGTTTCACAGCAGAAAAGTTCACTAGTTGTGACTAAAATGTGTTGTGGTTGCGACAAAATATCGCAGAGAGAAAAGGTCATGACACAAGTGATGTTTGGTTGTGACTTACAGTCATAGAGACTGATTTTGCATAAACTTAAAAAAATGTAAAGTGCAATGCAATTAAAAATACAAACTAAAATTAAAACAAAAACTGACTCAGATAAATAATGAAATTGACAACCAATTGCTAACGAACCAATTACTTGGTTCCCTGGCAATGGCGCCATTGATTTGCTCAGATTGTCGTCATCCTATGCTTCAAAATAAAATTAATTTCACCCTATTAATGTAGTATAAGGCACAACACTATCGTTCTTCTTGAGGAACCTTTTTATTGGAAACCTAGCAAACTGGTGACAAAACCATTGAAAACCTAAGTGAAAGTAAAATTCGGCTTTTGGGTTTGATTGATTTTTGAAGCAATAAAATAAGGGTGCAATAAAGTAAATGTTTTGTATTTTTGATTAAGTTGGAAAATGAGTGGATTTTGAAAGCAATATGTTGAGACAGACTCTTGATAATGGAAAACTATATATCCTTGCTCTTAATATGATATAGGGTTTTAAAATCACTAAGTCTTAAAAGAAACCTCAATCGATCAATTGAGTTCAGAACATTGACATTCCTTAAACTCCTTTGATCAAAGCTAGTTTAAAAACTCTTAATGAACTGTTAAAAAACCACTTAGTGTGGAATTTAAATGAGATGATGTAGATGCCATCAAATGATCATCAATCGATGACCATAGATTTCAAGCAATCAAATTAGTTAGCAACGATCGTTAATAAAAACCCAATTATCCAGAAATTGAAACAAAAATATTCATATTAAACCAATATCCAAATAATCCAATTTCAATTACAAAACTTAATCTCAAAATAATCGATAGATATCTAATCCTTACTCATAAAATCAAAATCCTGGATCTAGGAATTCCAAAAACATGAGAAAGGTGAGATTAAAACAGAACACTCCCCATGTGCATTGCAGTCCATGAACTTAAGATATGTGATCCATCACCAAGAGACTAAAGATTTAGCCTTTCATTAGTCCTACTATGCCACAATCACTATCCAGATATAATGCCATGAAGAGACCAGAAAGAGGTGATGGATTAATGATGTAGAGATGTAAGATTCTGTGGAAAGGTGCAGAAAGATGGAAGATAAGTGTGTAGGTTGTGGAAAAGGTGTAGAGAGGATTCGAGTATTGCTTCTTAGCCTAATTATGTCCAAAACCTAGCCCCTTAGGTCTGCAACTTCCTCTTCCTTTTATTCCCACATGACTTAATCTAAAACACGCAGCTTCAGCGATTGTCTCTTTTAATCGTGACCTGTAAACACAGAGAAACTTCCCAGAAGAAATTAGGTCGTGACCTTTGGACACTTTGGTCAAGACTAAAAAGCATAGAAGCGCGATCTGATTTTCTTTGTCTTGTGATTTCTTATCTGCTCACGTGAGACCTTGGTTCTCCTCTAAAATACATGCAATTCAAAACCAAAGCTTACTGTAAAAGTCTAAATCAATGGACAATAATATTTATATAACTTGAAAGAGCTAATTTACTATTTTACCCTTTAATTATTATATTGCTAAGAACAATCATGTATTACCACAAAAGCACAAATATAGGCATAAAATGAATGGTAAAGTTGTAATAAGACCCTTAAAATGTCATAGAAACCATACACAATTTGTGTCTTATCACTTTGGCATCTAATGCACCTTTTCACATCCTAATTTTTCCCTGTCTATATAATACTGATAGTAGAAAAAGGTTTAGAAAGGATTATGACGAAGATCAGAAGAAATGATAAAGGTTAGATTAGTCTTGAAGAAAAAAAGGGATCTAATCGCAAAGTGAAAAAGATTAAAGGCCAAAAGTTAAGGTAGAAATAAATGTTGGGCCAAAAGTGGTAATTTCCAAAAGTTTAGGGACTTAAATGTAATTAAGTAAAAAGTTCGGGGAAAAATTGTAATTATAGAAAGTTCAGTCGAAGAGGCTTAGAACTGCCTAGAAGTATTTCAGTCCCATATTCCATCAGTAAAAAGAGGAAGATATGCTGGTTAATCTAGCATGATACAGGAATTTTATTAGGGCTCTAGACAGTAGATATTTATCTGATAGTCTGAAAGTTGTCTGAAATTTTATCATATTTCATGGACTTCATATGTAAGTGGGAGAATTACAAGAAAGTATGCCCTATAGTGTCAGATGTCATGAATCTGACCGAACCCCAGAAAAAGTTCTATATGAAAAGTTATTCCCATATAAGTGAATTTTGACAGGAGTTTGAGACCACCCGTGATCCGATTATGGGATTTAGCAGTATGTAAGCCTGGATTGTCATATCCCAATTTTTAGGCCTAGAAGTTTAGTTTGTAACCTGAAAAAGGTAGGCTATTAGACCCTATTGTGCAAGAGTTCCAGAATTATACAAATGATATTTAGGGACTAAACTGCAAGTAAGTAAAAATTCAGGGACTAAATCATGAATAGTGAAAGTCCCTGTGGGCATAATGGAAAAGAAAGAGGTGTTTCTTAGGAACTGAGCCTTCAGAGTGCTTGAACTTGGTTAGAAACCCAATATGACATTTAAAGGCCTAAAAATGTAGGCCTAGTAGTTATGGGAGTTTGAGAGGCATTAAAATAATATTTTATTGCTTTACCATAAAGTAAAGTTACCTGGTTAAGGATAAAACTGGGAAAAGTAATTAGATATGACTTTAGACCATGAGGTGGCATGAAAGGTGTCCTCATGGGACCCACAAGGTGCCACATGGCATGATTACTGGAAAAGAAGAAAAGTTAAAGACACATGTCATGAGATTAGAAAAAGGAGAAAAAGTAAATGGGACACGTGGCACAATCTCAACCGCTCATTCCAGGAAAAGACTCTGGAATTCTCTGGAAAGGCTGAGTTAGCTGGTGAGGTGTCCCAAGGGCCCCACCATTGTGCCACATACCCCCTGAGGTGTCCTTGGATGATGTCATATTGGTGAGTCATTGAGGAGGGTGATGTCATCGTGATGATGCAGGAGAAGCTTCTTGAGGAAGGCAAGCAATCGCGATTTGATCTGAGCCATTGATTCCACCTCCACTCACCTATAAATAGACTCTTCCCCCTTCAAGGAAAGCCACGGCCAAGCATGGCATAAAGAGGAGAAAGAAGATGGACAAGAGAAAGACAAAAAGAAAGGAAAGAAAAGAAAGAAAGGAGGAGTTCTGGTGGAACAAGAGATGTCTAAGGAGCTTAGGGACTGGGCAGAGCTTAATAATGAGGTAAGAAAGTTATTCTAGTCCCTGCTCTAATAAAGTAGAGGATTGCTCTTAGTGGTTAGAATAGAGAAATATCTCTATTAATAAGGTTAGCTATAGAAAGAAAGTTAGAGGAATGTCAGATTAAGGATATTACCCCAAGTTAAGCATGAGTTAAGTAGAGCTATATTGGATAATAATAAAGATATTATTATGCTATGTATAGGCTCTGACTTATGAAAAGAAGGGACCTTAGAGATAAGGCTAAAGGCTAGAAGAAAAAGCTACACGCTAGGTAGTAAACTTATCTTAAACTTGTATGCATTAAATGTTATGCTTGATGTGCTATGGCTTTGTTGAATTATGTTGTACATGTGCTTATGTATGAAGCTCTGTTGCTATGATTACTTTGGCCAATTATATTTCATATGTTACATGAAAGCACGCATATTATGCAATGTTAACACTTTCACAAGCAAGCACAATTCTTTACATTAATGCATGCATTATTTAGTACTGTTTGCTACTGAGATTTTCCCAGAAATCTCATCCTCTTCCATGTAATCCTAATCCCACAGGTATGTTAGAAGAGGATTAAAGAATCATGGAGAGAAGCTAGGGGTTGGATAGTGCAGATGTTGGGACCAAAATGCTAGAATCAGGGAAAAATGCTAGATGAACAGTAAACTTCAGACGTTTACTGACATTGACCTGGTCAAGTCGTGGTCAACGAGTTATTTTTTCCTGAAAGAACATTATGTTAGCTTCATGTAGCAATTTGAACCACTTCATTTCAATTTTTATAGGATTAGTTATGATTTTTAGAAGTCAAGTCACTCCTCTGGAATTTATACAGTGAACAGTACTCACTAAGAGTTAAATTCCAGATAGAGTAATTTGACTTCAATAGCCTTAAAAGTGGTTCCATATGCTACCATTTGGTCCCTAAGACATATGAAAATGAGGATGTCACATGTTTAGACTGAGATAAGATGACCTCATATATAGGCCCATGATGACGCCAAGGAGGGCCCAAAACCCAAGGTGCAAAAGTTCAAGCAAGCTAGAGATTAAAGGTAAGCAATCTCTTCTAGCTTATTTTCCTTTGATTTAGGAGCTTGAACTTAGGGTTTTCATGGGGGAAAAGTTGAATTTTCTCTAAGGGGTTGTGATGTCCAAAAACCTTAGATAAAAGGGGAAAGAAGAAATTAAAGTTAGAAGTATATGATTGGAGCTTAAACAAGCTAGTTATTTGATTAGTTGTTGAATCAAGTTGATATTCTTGACTTTGCCATAGATGAACCTGTTTGTTCTTCACTGTTCATGATGGAAGGAAATGGAATATTGTCATATCCCCAATTTTTTTGACCTGATGTACCTGTACAGTTTATCTGCAATGGATATAAGATTCTTGGAATAAACTGTATCAGATTGTGAAAGGAAAGGGAAGGATTAATAACTAAGGAAAGAATAGGGACCAAAATGAAAATTTAAAAGTTTGAAGGTGAAAAGTGAAAGTAGAAGAAAAAGGAGGGACCTAAATGCAATTAATGAAAAGTTCAGGGACTAAAGTGCAATTATTCAAAAGTTAAAGGACCTAAATGTAAATATGGAAAAGTTGAGCCAAAACAGGTCAAAAATGCCCGGAATCAGATTAGACCCAAATTTTACCAGTAGATAGACAAAAATATTCCGGTCAGTTTAACACAACACAGAATTTTGATTTGAGGTCCCGATTAATTGATATAAATTCCTGAAGTCAGAAGGAATTATTGCAGTATTTTTGAGATCTCATAATTAGATGAGACTTTATAGAAAATTTATATATTTAATATATGAATTTATAAAATTGACAGAATCAGAAAAGGAATCCTGTAGAAGCCATACGGGATTTTACAGTGAAATAAAATATCCGATAAATATGATCGGGAGAGTTGTACAGTGAATTGGGCCATAAAGGCAATATAGGCAATAAGCCCATAATAAGGCCTAAATGACACCATCATGAGCCCATTAAGGTGATTGGACAGTTATATGGGCCACAGGCCAGAGCAGTCCAGGAAAAGTGTAAAATTACGAAAATGCCCCTCGATGCCTATACTGTACTAGTGATGGATGGAGATCATTTTGGTCATTATGGATAGGCCAAAAATGTGGGACATAGTATAAATATGATTATATAGGGTCAATATATGGCCTGAGGCAGTGTAAAGAGGTGTGAAATGATGATTTTACCCTTAGGGTTAGTACAGCGCAGGAAAGGACACTAAGAGTATTTTGGTTATTTTTCAAGGAATGGATGGCAGATAAATATTCAATATATCATTTTCAATGATATGAGAAGCCTATCTATTGATTTCCAGGACATAATACATATCCTGGTATATTATAAAAAAAAATTCAGAACAGAAAACAGTCCGATTGTTGTGAAACAGCTCCGATCGGTACCGGATTGGACTGGAATTTTTCCATAACCTTCTTGACATGGGTAGCACGCCACCTAACCCTCTTAGGTGTCCCATGAGCTGTCCCACATGATGTAATAATTATTCTTTTTAGAAAAAGTAAAATCCAAGATTAAATGTGAGCCTTTAGATCAAATAGTAACCAAATCAATCTTGGCCATCCATTTCAACCCAAATTTCTCTATAAATACCCCCTATTCAGAACACTTCGGCATGCATGGTGAACCATAGGGAAACTCTTGCAAAATTTCCATTCAACCAAGAAAGAAGCAACCAAAGTGAAGTAACAAGCAAGGTAATCATCTCCCTTGATCTTAAGCTTAGTTCTAGCAAGTTAGCTCATGGTTTTAAGGGTTTTCATGCTATATTTTCCTTATGGTTGCTGCTGGAAGTGCTGCTCATATGTGGTTAAAATATGAGTTTTATTTTATGGATAGTTTAGACAAGTTTAAACAAGCTAGAATCAAGTGGTATAAGCTTGTGAATTCAAGTATGTTTGGATTTAGGGTTTTGTGTTCTTGCTGGTACTGTACGTGGTACTGTTCATATGATAGAATTTCATGATTTTGATGCTTCCAATGAGTTTAAAATGGAAAGTTGTGTGGGGATAAAGTAGGAGAACAAGTATTGGAAGCATTGGAATCAAAATGAGAATTTTTGGAAAACAAGAGCATGCATTTCGGTTTGGCACTGTAGCAATTGATATGTTTTGATTTTTGGAAATTCTGATTTCATATTTCGATTCTACATGAAAAATTATGTGGAAATGAACCATGAGAATTTATTTTGAAAAGATGGAAGTAGGAAACATAAAGTAGAGAAAGAAAGGGAGCTAGTGAAAACCTATCTTAGATTTGGTTTCAAGTTGAATTGTAACTTGATATTATTTTGTAATGGCTAGGTTTTGACATTTGTGAAGGAAGGAAATCATCCCAAGAAGGTCTTGACTAAGATAGCTAAGAGGTAGCAAGGATACCTAACTATAACTCATGTTTGTTTAATTGTTTTGCTTGCTTGTTGATTATGGTGTTTGGTTGAGCTTGAGCTTATGTCATCATGTTATGATGAAGTATGAATGATTGCAACTCCTTGAAAGTTATGTCATGACAATATGCATGTTAGAGTTTGCTTATGTACCATTATGAAGTAGCTCCCATCTCATGATAACATGTTAAGCATACAATTATCCATGCATGATATTATAGTTTGTGTAACTTGCTATTGGGATTTCCATTAAATCTCATTCCTTCCACATGCATAACTATGTTTTAGGTGCTGGATCTTTTCAAGGGAGGAGAGTAAATGTTGATGAATAAGTTTGTATAATAAGCTACATGACTTACATGACACTATGGGATGATATGCTAGTATGCATGGTGTATGTTTCTCTAGTCCTGTTTTGAGGCCGTGGTGATTTGACAATGGTTTTGGCATCTAAATCAACGAGTTTTAATCTGAAACTTGGCCTGATTAAATTTAAGACACAGAGCTTTAAATGAACACCAAGAACGCCTCATTTGGATAAGTATCTGAATTGTTATGATTTTCCAAAGTTGGAAGTAAGATCTGGAATTGAGTAAAACGAGTGCTGAGAGGCAGTGACGGTTACACAAAGATTTCATATGCCAAATGAACGCGTTTTTCTACGAAATTTTATGAGCTTAAAGATAACGTCTAAAGCTTCAAATCCATAGGTAACACAGTTCATTTGGATAAGTAACCAAAGAGAAATGAATTTTTGAAATTAAGCAAAGAAACTGGAACTTCCAGATTTTATCAAATGAACAGTGATTTTCAACGATTAAACTGATTTCATTGGGACAAGAAAACCTCAGTTTCATATTTTACCTTCAAAGATATGTGAAAGAGCTTTCATTAGAAATTGGAACCATGTTATTTCTATTTTTCTACAATTAATTATGAATTTTCAAAGTAGGGTACATGTTCTGGAATTACCAAATAAACAGTAAAAGTGAACAGTACCCGAGAGCAAATCTTTTGGAAATGGATGTTTTCAAAGCAAATGATCATGTAATTGGTTCCAATCACTTCTAATCAAGTATAATTGAGGTTAAAAGTAAGGATATGACATTTTGGTATCAAAGCAAAGGATTCTGGCTTAGGAAATGCTCTGATTACATTATTTATAGACTGAAACATAAGTAAAGATTTGCATAATTGACCCTAAGTTAATGATTGCAGGATAGCAATGACTGAGTCTAGAACATCAGAGACTACAGTAAACCAGGGGGACCCTAGACTCACAGTCTATAGTTCTGATAGATCAGGGTGGAACTCAGAAGAGATAGATGCTTTCATACATGATCCGGAGTTTGGTCTTCCCCCAGTGATCAATATCCGGGATTCCAGTAGTGAATCAGAATTGGGCAGGTTAGATAATTCTTCGGTGGGATCAAATGTGATGGATGAGGATGATGATGAAGAAGAGGAAATATCATATGAGGATATACCATCAGAAGATGATGAATTTGAGGAACCTAACCCAGCCCCACCCATGAATATTGTACTAGAAAGAGATGCAGGTCAGATAGATGATAAAGAAATGATAGACCCTCAAGAGGAACAATCTGATGTGGGTTACTCTTATGTTAGGGGTGCAACAGACCCTGTGCCTAGGAAGGCCGATAAGGAAGATGTTCCTGGACCGAGTCAGGTACCTAAACCAGTTGATGTACCTGGACTCAGCCATACAGCTAATGTACCTGCTCCTAGTCATGTAGCTGATATACCTGGACCTAGTCAGAGGCCAGACCCTACAGATATTCCAGGTCCAAGTGGAACCAAGAAGATAGTAGTACAGCTATACCTAGGTAACCATCAGATAATTGAGTTAATCCCTAGGAAGGATATGGATGAAGAACATTTTAGGAGAGCTGTGGAACTCACAAAGCAGCTATATGGGATAGGAAGGATGTTGATTAGAGATATGGATCAAGACTATAGAGTTTACAAAGATTTCATAGCAAGAGTAAGGGAGGCCTATCAGGCATATGATCCAAATACTCTTACCCTTACTGATTGGGTTAACATCATGGATGATATTTTGCCTCTTACAGCAACATGGAGAGAAGGGTTAGATCAGTACTTTGAAGATGTACCCTTTGAGGATATCCATGATTGGATCTACATGGTAGGGGAATTTATTAGGATCCATTATGAGAAAACATAGTGTAATAGTTGTATGTATGAATGTTGTTGTAATCTATGTACTTTTGACTAGTAATGACATAATACATGTATGTGTGTCTGTTATGAAGAGTTTATGTAATGATGTTAAACCTGTTGTATGCTATGTTTTGAATGAAATATAAAGTATGTTAATTATAATATTCCTTTCCTATTTCCTATTATGATAGTAAAACAAAATGGTAAGAACCAGAAGAGCTAGTGCTTCGGGTGAATCCCAAAATGCCGGAGATATTAATCAGCTGATTCTAGAACGGTTGGAGCAGTAGCAGAAGCTGATAGAGGAAGTAAAAGCTGCTCAAGCAAAGAGTGAGCAGGAAAGGGATGCTGCTATAGCAGCAGCTGTAGCTGAAGCAGTGGAGAACCTCAGACACCCAGAGTCTGCAGGTACAGCTAATACAGAACTAGAGATGGTTCAACAGACAACAGAACTATCGAGACAGACAGGACAAACAGTAGATCCTACTGGTATTCAACAATGGATGACTAAGTTCTGTAAGCATAGTCCTCCGACATTTGAGGGAATGTTCGATGTACAGAAAGTGGAGGATTGGATCAGCAGATTAGAGAAGATCTTTAAGGTACTAGGTTGTCCGTCTGAGAGTAAAGCACAGATGGCAATCTACTAGCTAGAAAGGGATGCGGACAGATAGTGGAAGAACACAGAGTTAGTATTGCAGGCTAGACACGTTCCAATCACATGGGAAGTGTTCCTTGAACAGTTTTATGAGAAGTATTTTCCCCAGTCTGTACGAGATGAACGAGAAGCATAATTCCTTTTGCTAAGACAAGGAGAAAAATAATCCTTTGACGAATACTTAGCAAAGTTCATCCGTCTTTCCCAGTATTCCACTTATCTACGACAGGTGGACGATGAGCGGTGGATGATGGAGAGTATGATCAGGGGATTGAATACTACTCTAAAAGATAAGATGACCCCTCAACAATACTATCAGTTCAATAAAGCAGTAGAAGCCTGCAGAATTATTGAGAATAGTCTGAATCACCGGATGCTGATGAGACCAGTAAACAGAGAGACTGCTGCTCCTGAGAGACCTAACCAGAATAGAAATGCAGCCAGTGATAGTGGCTATAACAAGAAGAGGAAAAGGCAGTGGCAGCAGAACCGAAAGCCTAATAGAGGGAATTATAGGGGTAACCCAAATAATAGAGACCAGAGGTCTAGAGTATGCAACAAATACGGGAAGAACCATGGAGACAGACCATGCTTGATGGGGCAGAATGTCTGTTACACATGTGGCCATCCTGGACATTTTTCCAAAAATTGTCCCCAAGCAGTTAATGATCAAAGGCCACGCACTCAAGGGCGAGTGTTTGCAATGACAAGGGAAGAGGCATAGAGATCACCCGTGATGATCCAAGGTATCATCTATCTCAATAATCATGCTGTGATTGCTATATTTGATTCGGGTGCAAGTCATTCCTTTGTTTCTTATGAATGTGCTAAATGTTTGGGCCTTACAATTAGCAAGTTGCATTATGCCATATGTGTCACAACCCCTACAAATGCTAAAGTAGTTACATCAGATGTCTGCCTAAATAGTGTCATTCAATATGAATGTTGTTGCACTACTCTTGACCTAATATGCATGCCATTCTATGAAATTGATGTCATAATTGGATTGAATTGGTTGTCTTCCAATAATGTAATGCTGGATTGTAAGAACAAAACTCTAGTTCTTTGTCCACAAGCCCCAAATGTGAATCTAGAAGTGAAACTGAATTTCCTGACGGAGGCTCAAGCGGATAGATGTTTACAAAAAGGATGTTAGGGATATATGGTCTTCTTTTCTGTTCAAGTAGAAGTGGAAGAAGGACTTGAAGCAATTCCAGTGGTCAAAGAATTTCCTGAAGTCTTTCCAAAGGAGATTCAAGGATTGCCTCCAGAACGAGAAGTGGAGTTTGCAATTGACATCGTACCTGGAGCTGGACCAGTATCTAAAGCCCCATATCGTATGGCTCCCAATGAGATGATTGAACTTAAGAAGCAGATAGAGGAGCTATTAGAGAAGGGTTTCATCCGACCCAGTGTTTCTCTATAGGGTGCTCCAGTGTTATTCGTCAAGAAGAATGATGGCAGTCTCAGATTGTGCATTGACTATCGGGAGTTGAATAAGATTACTGTTAAGAATAAGTACCCTCTTCCCCGAATTGATGATTTGCTAGACCAGTTGGTTGGAGCAAGCTTATTCTCTAAGATTGATCTGAGATCAGGTTATCACCAACTCATAATCAAAGCAGATGATATTTCAAAGACTGCATTCAGGACTCGATATGGTCATTTTGAATTTCTGGTGATGCCCTTTGGTCTGACGAATGCACCTACAATTTTCATGGATTACATGAACAGAATCTTCAGGCCTTATCTAGATCAGTTTGTGGTAGTCTTCATTGATGATATCTTAGTGTACTCCAAATCGGCTGCAGAGCATGAAGAGCATTTGAGGATTGTTCTTAGTACTCTTAAAGAGAAACGACTTTATGCTAAGCTTAGTAAATATGAGTTTTGGCTTCAAGAAGTCAAATTTCTCGGTCATGTCATATCCCATGAAGGGGTAGCTGTAGATCCTAGCAAAGTTGAAGCAGTGCTAAGCTGGGAACAGCCAAGGACAATGACAGAGATCAGAAGTTTTCTGGGCTTAACAGGGTATTATAGAAGATTTATTAAGGACTTTTCTCGAATTGATCTACCGTTAACCAAGTTGACAAGAAAGAATCAGCAATTCAAGTGGGATGAGAAGTGTGAGGCCAGTTTTCATGAACTAAATGAGAGATTAACCACGACTCCTGTGCTGATTATTCCAGACCCAACTCAGACTTATGTAGTCTACACTGCTGCTAGCAAGCAGGGGTTGGGATGTGTGTTGATGCAGCAAGGACGAGTGGTAGCCTATGCTTCTCGACAGTTAAAGCCACATGAAGAGAATTATCCCACTCATGATCTGGAGCTTGCGGCGGTAGTTTATGCTCTCAAGATATGGAGGCACTACCTATATGGAGCCACCATAGAACTGTACTGTGATCATAAAAGCCTAAAGTATCTGCAGGATCAGAAAGAATTAAACATGAGGCAACGGAGATGGATGGAATTTCTGAAGGATTATGATTTCCAGATCAAATACCATCCAGGAAAAGCTAATGTAGTGGCCGATGCCTTGAGCAGAAAGGTGGTGCAGGTTGCTAGTTTTATGATCAAAGAGCTAAAACTGATAGAAGATGTTCGAGATTGGAGTCCTTTGTATCAAATGCAGACAGCAGAAAGTTCTTATAGAGGAACGTAGATTAAAGCTTTCATAGAGGATGAGATAAAAGAAGCTCAAGAGCAAGATAGACTCGCTGAGATTTTTAAAGGTAAGCTGGAAAGAGGGGAAACTAAAAATTTTGATATGTCCCAAGATTGGTTACTACGATTTAGGGGACGACCATATATTCCCAATGCAATGAGATTGAGAGAAAATATCTTAGAAGAGGCACATAAAAGCAAGTATACAGTACATCCAGGTATGACCAAGATGTACCATGATGTTAAAGGTTTATTTTGGTGGCCTGGATTGAAGAAAGATGTTGTAGATTATGTGTCCAAATGCTTGACATGTCAAAAGGTGAAAGTTGAGCACCAGAAGCCAGCAGGGAAATTACAACCATTAGAGATACCTGAGTGGAAATGGGACAGCATTGCCATGGATTTTGTTGAAGGATTACCCATGACTCCTACTAAGCATGATGCTATATGGGTGGTAATTGACCGATTAACAAAGTCGGCTCATTTCCTGGCAATCAATAAAAAGGATTCTCTTGAGAAGCTGGCAAAACTGTATGTAAAAGAGATTATTAGACTACATGGTATTCCCAGTAGTATCATATCTGATAGAGATCCGCAATTTACGTCGAACTTTTGGCGAGCTCTACATAAAGAAATGGACACTACTCTCAGATTTAGTACAGCTTACCATCCTCAAATAGATGGTCAGTCCGAGAGAACAATCCAGACGCTTGAGGATATGCTAAGAGCTGTGTTTTAGATTTCAAAGGGAGTTGGGATGCCCATCTATCATTGGTAGAGTTTGCCTATAACAACATTTATCAGGCTAGCATACAGATGGCTCCGTTTGAAGCACTTTATGGACGAAAGTGTAGATCTCCCTTGTGCTGGGTGGAGTTGAGTGAAAGGAGGATGTTTGGTCCTGATCTAGTAGACCAGACAGCAGTACAGATTGATAAGATCAGAAAAAGGCTATTAACAGCTCAAAGCAGATAGAAGAGTTATGCTGATGTTAGAAGGAAGCCGTTGGAGTTTGAAGAAGAAGAGCATGTATTCCTTAAGTTGACTCTAATGACAGGAGCTGGATGATCAATCAAAGTGAAGAAGCTGCATCCTAGATACATTGGGCCATTTCAAATCCTCTCAAGAGTAGGATCAGTGGCTTATAAATTAGCTATTCCTCCGCATCTCAGCAAGATTCATGATGTATTCCATGTTTCCCAGTTAAAGAAGTATGTTCCAGATCCATCACATGTGATTAAGCAGGATGATATCGCACTGTGAGATGACCTGACTTATGAAGTTGGACCAGTACAGATAGTAGATAGAAAGGTCAAGCAGTTGCGAAATAAGCAGATCCCTCTAGTTAAGGTGGTCTGAAAGGGATTAACAGAGAATGAAGCTACCTAGGAAGCAGAGGAAAGGATGAGAGAGATATACCCTGAACTATTTCCTTAATGTATATGTAATATAAATTTCGAGGACGAAATTTATTTTAAGGGGGAGAGAAATGTCATATCCCCAATTTTTTTGACCTGATGTACCTGTACAGTTTATCTGCAATGGATATAAGATTCTTGGAATAAACTGTATCAGATTGTGAAAGGAAAGGGAAGGATTAATAACTAAGGAAAGAATGGGGACCAAAATGAAAATTTAAAAGTTTGAAGGTGAAAAGTGAAAGTAGAAGAAAAAGGAGGGACCTAAATGTAATTAATGAAAAGTTCAGGGATTAGAGTGCAATTATTCAAAAGTTAAGGGACCTAAATGTAAATATGGAAAAGTTGAGCCAAAACAGGCCAAAAATGCCCGGAATCAGATTAGACCCAAATTTTACCAGTAGATAGACAAAAATATTCCGGTCAGTTTAACGTAACACAGAATTTTGATTTGAGGTCCCGATTAATTGATATAAATTCCTGAAGTCAGAAGGAATTATTGCAGTATTTTTGAGATCTCATAATTAGATGAGACTTTATAAAAAATTCATATATTTAATATATGAATTTATAAAATTGACAGAATCAGAAAAGGAATCCTGTAGAAGCCATACGGGATTTTACAGTGAAATAAAATACCCGATAAATATGATCGGGAGAGTTGTACAGTGAATTGGGCCATAAAGGCAATATAGGCAATAAGCCCATAATAAGGCCCAAATGACACCATCGTGAGCCCATTAAGGTGACTGGACAGTTATATGGGCCACAGGCCAGAGCAGTCCAGGAAAAGTGCAAATTTATGAAAATACCCCTCGATGCCTATACTGTACCAGTGATGGATGGAGGTCATTTTGGTCATTATGGATAGGCCAAAAATGTGGGACATAGTATAAATATGATTATATAGGGTCAATATATGCCCTGAGGTAGTGTAAAGAGGTGTGAAATGATGATTTTGCCCTTAGGGTTAGTACAGGGCAGGAAAGGACACTAAGAGTATTTTGGTTATTTTTCAAGGAATGGATGGTAGATAAATATTCAATATATCATTTTCAATGATATGAGAAGCCTATCTATTCATTTCCAGGACATAATACATATCCTGGTATATTATAAAAAAAATTCAGAACAGAAAACGGTCTGGTTGTTGTGAAACAGCTCCGATCAGTACTGGATTGGACTGGAATTTTTCCATAACCTTCTTGACATGGGCAGCACGCCACCTAACCCTCTTAGGTGTCCCATGAGCTGTCCCACATGATGTAATAATTATTCTTTTTAGAAAAAGTAAAATCCAAGATTAAATGTGAGCCTTTAGATCAAATAGTAACCAAATCAATCTTGGCCATCCATTTCAACCCAAATTTCTCTATAAATACCCCCTATTCAGAACACTTCGGCATTCATGGTGAACCATAGGGAAACTCTTGCAAAATTTCCATTCAACCAAGAAAGAAGCAACCAAAGTGAAGTAACAAGCAAGGTAATCATCTCCCTTGATCTTGAGCTTTGTTCTAGCAAGTTAGCTCATGGTTTTAAGGGTTTTCATGCTATATTTCCCTTATGGTTGCTGCTGGAAGTGCTGCTCATATGTGGTTAAAATATGAGTTTTATGTTATGGATAGTTTAGACAAGTTTAAACAAGCTAGAATCAAGTGGTATAAGCTTGTGAATTCAAGTATGTTTGGATTTAGGGTTTTGTGTTCTTGCTAGTACTGTACATGGTACTGTTCATATGATGGAATTTCATGATTTTGATGCTTCCAATGAGTTTAAAATGGAAAGTTGTGTGGGGATAAAGTAGGAGAACAAGTATTGGAAGCATTGGAATCAAAATGAGAATTTTTGGAAAACAAGAGCATGCATTTCGGTTTGGCACTGTAGCAATTGATATGTTTTGATTTTTGGAAATTCTGATTTCATATTTCGATTCTACATGAAAAATTATGTGGAAATGAACCATGAGAATTTATTTTGAAAAGATGGAAGTAGGAAACATAAAGTAGAGAAAGAAAGGGAGCTAGTGAAAACCTAGTCTTAGATTTGGTTTCAAGTTGAATTGTAACTTGATATTATTTTGTAATGGCTAGGTTTTGACATTTGTGAAGGAAGGAAATCATCCCAAGAAGGTCTTGACCAAGATAGCTAAGAGGTAGCAAGGATACCTAACTATAACTCATGTTTGTTTAATTGTTTTGCTTGCTTGTTGATTATGGTGTTTGGTTGAGCTTGAGCTTATGTCATCATGTTATGATGAAGTATGAATGATTGCAACTCCTTGAAAGTTATGTCATGACAATATGCATGTTAGAGTTTGCTTATGTACCATTATGAAGTAGCTCCCATCTCATGATAACATGTTAAGCATACAATTATCCATGCATGATATTATAGTTTGTGTAACTTGCTATTGGGATTTCCATTAAATCTCATTCCTTCCACATGCATAACTATGTTTTAGGTGCTGGATCTTTTCAAGGGAGGAGAGTAAATGTTAATGAATAAGTTTGTATAATAAGCTACATGACTTACATGACACTATGGGATGATATGCTAGTATGCATGGTGTATGTTTCTCTAGTCCAGTTTTGAGGCCGTGGTGATTTGACAATGTTTTTGGCATCTAAATCAACGAGTTTTAATCTGAAACTTGGCCTGATTAAATTTAAGACACAGAGCTTTAAATGAACACCAAGAACGCCTCATTTGGATAAGTATCTGAATTGTTATGATTTTCCAAAGTTGGAAGTAAGATCTGGAATTGAGTAAAACGAGTGCTGAGAGGCAGTGACGGTTACACAAAGATTTCATATGCCAAATGAACGCGTTTTTCTACGAAATTTTATGAGCTTAAAGATAACGTCTAAAGCTTCAAATCCATAGGTAACACAGTTCATTTGGATAAGTAACCAAAGAGAAATGAATTTTTGAAATTAAGCAAAGAAACTGGAACTTCCAGATTTTACCAAATGAACAGTGATTTTCAACGATTAAACTGATTTCATTGGGACAAGAAAACCTCAGTTTCATATTTTACCCTCAAAGATATGTGAAAGAGATTTCATTAGAAATTGGAACCATGTTATTTCTATTTTTCTACAATTAATTATGAATTTTCAAAGTAGGGTACATGTTCTGGAATTACCAAATAAACAGTAAAAGTGAACAGTACCCGAGAACAAATCTTTTGGAAATGGATGTTTTCAAAGCAAATGATCATGTAATTGGTTCCAATCACTTCTAATCAAGTATAATTGAGGTTAAAAGTAAGGATATGAAAAATATCAATGACTTAATGCTTCAATTGAATTTATATGACAATTTTGTGTAGGATTGGAAAGGCTTTGAACCTTGGAAGCATTGAAATTTCAAGATTGTAGTTTTTGAAATTCTTCTTTGTACTCACTCGCATTAACAGTGATTGGAATTTCATAATTTTGATGTTTCCAATGGTTTTAAAATGAAAAGTTGTGTGAGATAAAGTGGAGAAACAAGTATAGGAAGCATTAGAATCAAAATGAGAATTTTTGAAAGAATTGTGTGCATGTGTTAAGAGCTAGAATTTCCTGATTCTAAGATCATAAATGGATTTAAAAGATGAAATTGTAGAGGGTAAAGTCAAGACATCAATTGTAACATCCTTACTTTTATACATCTTAGGGACCATTTAATAGCATTTAGAACCACTTATAAGAACTTGCAAGTCCATTAGCCAAATCTGGAATTTTACTCTTTCTCGGGTACTGTTCATATGGTATTCTAGATTATGTAACGAACTTCAAAAAATCATAATTAATTATAGAAAACTCTAAATGAAGTGGTTCAAAAAGTTAAATGAAGATAACATCTTGAAATTTAAGGGAAAAATAATTTCTAGACCAAATGATTAGCCAATTGATACAGTTTATTCGTTGAAGTTTACTGTTCATTTGGTCAAAAACTCTGGAAACAGTTTCTGGTCCCTTATTTTGGAAATACATTTCTCTTGATATACACATCCAAATGAAACGTTCTACCTATGCACTTAAAGCTCTGGATGTTTACTACATGCTCATAAAATTTCTTGAAATAATTCCTTCATTTGCTAGGTCAGACTAAAGCCACAACAAAACTGCTTTAGGACCTAGTTTTTTTTTACAATTTCAGTTTCCTCTCTTTCACTTTCCATAATTGTTCTAGCATACATAAATCATCTCTTTTGCTTTTTCTAAATTTATATACATCATGGAGTTATACAAGAATTGTTTCATACAATCTCATCACATAAATAGATACTTTACATGGCTTTGACATAGATGGAAAGTGCATAGCATATGCTAATATCTTAAATACTTCACTTTTCTTCTGCCATGCTTTAATTCTTCTCCATGCATACATTATCCATCATGCTTGACCTCAATTGATTAGTTATCAGAGAGTGAGATTCTAGGGAATCTCAGTAGCAAACATTACTGTAAGGAATTGGAAGACACGCAGCGGAAATTAATTTAAAAATTTTTTATTCCTTGCCAGGATCTACCGTATGTGTTTAAGTCAAGTGGGAAGAAGTATTACCCTTAGTGTGCCTCAGCGACTTCCACAGCTTTTGGTCACGACGTTCACAGCTTCTCTCTGCGGCTCGTGCTCCCTTTCTGATCACAAGAAGTCGACGACTCAGGTCAGCTTCCTCTACTGGTATCCACACGAACAGCGTTCCAACCATGAACGACGTCCTAGCGTCTCTTGTCCCTCCAGGGCTTTCTCAAGAGTTCATCCTCTCCGTCTCTATTTCTACAGTTTCTTATCTGCAAACCTTTTGCAGAGTCCCCTTCGGCCTTTCTATGTTCTATATGTTTCTCTCTGCAAAACGCAGCTCCTAAAATCAGATATATAGGATGCTATGCGTTTTTCTCTATCAACCGAATTGGATTTTGGAGTTAATCTTATATTAATTCCAAAATTAATACAATATCATATATTGTATAATTTTATAAGAAACTAATTAAACAAATAATATCAAATTCGTCTGACAGATTTAATTACCCATTTATTTAATTTTAAATAAAGATGAGACTGAACTATTTTTGATTAATTCTCATAAATCAAATTTGAGATATCCTATCAATTTGAATTTCGAATTTCAAACGTGATAGAGATTTAATTTATCCTTATAAATTAAATCTTATAAATATCTCTTATATGAGATATCCTATCAATTTGAATTTCGAATTTCAAACATGATAGAGATTTAATTTATCCTTATAAATTAAATCTTATAAATATCTCTTATATGAGATATCCTATCAATTTGAATTTCGAATTTCAAACATGATAGAGATTTAATTTATCCTTATAAATTAAATCTTATAAATATCTCTTATATGAGATATCCTATCAATTTGAATTTTAAATTTCAAACATGATAGAGATTTAATTTATCCTTATAAATTAAATCTCATATATACATATAATGTATATATACGAATTTATATATATATACGAATATAAATATAAATAAATATATATACATCTATCCTGGATCATTCATTGAATCTGGACATGTCTTAGATTCAATGAATCTGGACATCATAGCTCGTGTTGGGCTATTTTGTGTGCGACCCTATAAGCCCATATGAAGTTGGCAGTGGGCCATTTGCTATACTAGCCCACAAGTCGCAAGCGGTCTCTAGCAAGACATAACGACTACCCAAATCATATGAGGATCGATAAACGATGTAACCTTTTATACCACCATATCATGTCCTTTCTGTCACGCGATATTTTGGTCATGGATGAGGCATGGATAATGTCATCCTCCTATTCCTGACCGTTACTTTCTCGACCCCTGAGTAGTCTGACTATAGAAATGGAACTACCTTTCCATTACAGTATGGCCATACATTTCTCATACTCACTCATCGAGGGACCCAGTAATATCTCTCTACGAATGTGAGGGACAAATTCCATCTTGATCATTCACATTCCTCCGCATGAAAAACCACTAAGGCCAAACATAGTCTTTATGATCACTCGGTCAAAAGTGACTTTTGACTAGGTCAAAGCTGAGCGTTTTGTCATGTAGGAATCCATGATGATCTCAGGTCAAAGGGCGTATTGACATGGTTTGTATATGAGAGAAGCTTATGACGTTACCCATGTAGTTCTCTCATAGCGGGTCAGTCCAACACCTTGTACTCTTACATGTGCTTATGACTTTGATTTATATCTTTATACATCTTCAAAGTCATACTGGTCTTATTTCATCTGTGCTCCCGCATAGATGATCGACTAGGGACATTTAGGATAATATCATGAATTATCCAAGGATGATCATCATAGTAAACATGCAAATAATATGATAACTCAATTAATAAATTCATAAATCAATAATATTCATAAGACAATGATTGGCCCCTAGGGCACGATTTCCAACAATTACCACTTAAATATGCAAGATGGATGCTAATGCATGATATGTAATTTCATTAACTTTCTTTGATTAGTGACATGCCATCATGCTATATACTTTTGCATAAAGTGCATGGCCATGGAAAACATATGATTCACAATACATTCAACATCATTTATCATGTCACAACATCATTCAAATAACATATACATGTCAACACATAAGCATACCACATCAAGCACATAAATAGGTAATTTCACTACCTTGAACTTAAGCTTTTCTCTTGACCTTTAGCCCTCGCTCCCTAGCTTTCCAACCATGAAGCCTTTCTGTTCATCACTTCCCAACATCTTCTTGGATGTTTCATGGTCCTAAACACATTCATATTCATCACATAACTCATTAGGACTCATGAACTCCAACCATGTTCAAGACTAACTTTGTTACACTCTTTATTGTCATAACTTTCTCTAATTTTCACTAATCCACTTGGCTCTTGAACCAATTGATGTCTTGACTTTACCCTACACAATTTCATCTTTTGAATCCATTTATGAGCTTAGAATCATGAAATTCCAGCTCCTTCATGGCCTGCTGTACAGAACTGAACATAAGCATACAATTCTTTCAAAAAATCTCATTTTGATTCTAATGCTTCCCATACTTGTTTCTCTACTTTATCCCACACAACTTTTCATTTTAAAACCATTGGAACCATCAAAATCATGAAATTCCAATCACTGTTCATGCGAGTGAACAGTAAACGTCAGGAATCTCAACGTCAGTAAACCTTGAGATTTTAATGTTTCCAAGGTTCAAAACCTTTCCAACCCTATACAAAATCATCATACAAACTCAATGGAAGCATTAAATCATTGAAATTCAATTTTCTTCCCTCATGAACAGTGCAGACCGAACAGGCACACCATGGCAAAGTCAAGAATATCAATTTGATTCAACAACCAACCACTTAACTAGCTTGTTTAAGCTTCAATCATATAGTTCTAACTTTAATTTCTTCTTTCCCCTTTCCTTCTTTGGGCAGCACCACCCCTTAGAGAAAACTCAACTTTTCTCCCATCAAAACCCTAAGTTCAAGCTCCCAAATCAAAGGAAAATAAGCTAGGAGAGATTGCTTACCTTTAATCTCTAGCTTGCTTGAACTTTGGAATCTTGAATTTTCTTTGTCTTGGCTTGAGTTTTCATTTTGCAAGAGTTTCCCCAAGGGTTCTTTGCTCACGGTTTGGCTGCAGAATTGAGGGGCTATTTATAGAAAAATTCCATGGAAAATGAATGGCCAAGATCACTTTGTACACTATTTGATCTAATGGCTCATATTTGTTCTTACATCAAGCTTCCTCTCCAAGCCAACTTGAGATAAATCCACATGACAAAAATTTTCTCCTCCCCCTTGTCTTGTATGCCAAGTGTGTGGGTGTGTGGGTCCCACCATGTGTAAGCCATAATTCACACTTTATCCCTTTTTTTCTTTTCAAAAATTCAAAAATTATTCATTATTGGACTTGGGCTCCAAGACAACTCTTGGGACTTAATGGGCTGCCCTAGCACAAAATTTTGGGCTTCCATAGGCCTTCCTTGGGTCCAATAGCTAATTGGCACAAATCCCAAGGTACTTTCCATATACCGATATTATTAAAATATCCTAATTTTGAAATAAATGCTAGACACCTCTTTTAATGGTTCTAAAATTTTTAGAAATTCATTCTAATATAAAATAAATTTCTTGTAAAGTTTCATAATTGTCTGAGACCCAAAAATCCTAATAAAAATTCCCTACATTTCCTTTAACCCTTTATCGGTGTTCGATTTTACTTTAATTTCTCAAAGGGCATTATCGTCTTTTCAAAGATCATCATACTATTTACTGGATCTAATTAATCATTTTTATAGCATCTTACAAATTTTTGGCCTGTCCAGAATGACCAGAATACCCTCCATCCATCATTGGTACAATAGGGCATCTAGGGGCATTTTCGTAATTTTGCACTTTTCCTGGACTGCTCTGGACTCTGGCCCACATAACTGTCTCACTACTTTATTGGGCTCACTATGGGGCCATTTGGGCCTTGGTATGGTCTCCTTAGCCTCATTACCTTTATAGCATAATTCACAATAAATCTCACCCGATCCTATTTATCGGGTATTTTATTTCACGTAAAATTCCGTAAGGCTTCTACAGGATTCCTTTTCTTACTCTATCAATTTTATAAATTCTTATATTAAATATGGGAATTTCCTATAATATCCCATCTGATTCTGATGTCTGAACAATACTGTAATAATTCTTCTGACTTCATAAATTTATATCAATTAATCGGGACCTCAAATCAAAATTTTGTGTTGTGTTAAACTGACCGGAATAATTTTGTCTCTCTACTGGTAAAATTTGAGTCTGATATGATTCCGGGCATTTTTAGCCTATTTTGGCTCAACTTTTGCATAATTACATTTAAGTCCCTGGCTTTTTACCTAATTACATTTAAGTCCCTAAACTTTTGGAAATTACCACTTTTGGCCCAACATTTATTTCTACTTTAAATTTTGGCCTTTCACCTTTTCCAATTTTCGTTTAGGTCCTTCTCTTTCTTCAAGACTTATCTAACCTTTATTATTTCTTCTGATCTTTGTCATAATCCTTTCCAAACCTCTTCCCACTACCATTATCATACATATAGGGAAAAATCAGGATATGACATTTCTACCCCATTTAAAATAAATTTTGTCCTCAAAATTTACTCAACATCTTAGTCAATGATTGGGGTATCTATCTCTTAAAATAGACATCTTAGCAAAGTACTTTTCATATCCGCAATTCTTCATATCTTTACTATGGTCATTCCTCTATTCTGAATCAACTCAATCAGAGTTGAACTCCAGTTAATTCTATTACTTTCTTGCTACGCATCTATCTGCATATAGACTTCTCACTATGCTGGACTTGTGACTAGTGTCCATTTCTTTCATGTCAAACTCCCTCGAATACTGCTATATTCTGGAGCTTCTATTAACTATTCATCATATTTCTTAGTGCAATCACTTATTGCTCATTTGAGTATCTAGCGGAATTCTCTGAATATCCGCAAACTTTAACTCTCATTCTCATATCATCATACATTCTTATCATCTTTAAAAACTCATCATAATACAAAGAGAGTACTTATATCATTATTCTTTTTTTCATTGCTCTACTGCTAGACAGGAGCACATAGGAGTATATAGGAGCGTATAAGAGCACATACTCTAACATGCATAATGCTTGGCCAACATATTGCAGGACTGCATACCTGCCCATGAATGCAAAACTTTAACATCAGAGCTCAAGCATTCCTTCTCTTAATATGCACAGCTCTAACACTCGGAGCTCGCACAGATCTAACACTCAGAGCTCACACAACTCTAACACTTAGAGCTTGCATTGCTCTAACATTCAGAGCTTTAGCATATTCTATAAACATCACATAATATAACGTAACATAAGGCCTGGTATTCTATGCAAGGAGTGGAAGCTCTCAAAGCTCTCATTTGCTCTTTCACATGTAGCTCATCATTCAAACAACTTATATTTTCCCGAACGAAAGCCCCTCTATCTGTTTACAAAGCTAGCTATACAGCCGCTTCTCAAGGCATATCTTCTCATTTCGTATCTTTCATGACATAAAATGGCATATCTGGTCAAATATGGCTATATCATAGTTCATCTTTCAAATCCATTTCATTTGGACTTGACATAAGGATTCTAGTCTCTTATTGTTCATAACCCTTTCTAGCTTTTCATAGCTCTTTCTATCATTTTACATAGCTTTGTGCATATATGACAATTTCTTGTTGCATTCACATTTTTTTTTCATCACTTCCCAGGAGGTCACCCATCATTGGACTACCCTTGCCTGAGCACGCTTAACTGAAATGTGCAGATAAAAATCTGAAGTATTGGTGCTAACAGGCTCAAATCCTGGTACTCTACTATCTTAGACCCGTCTTATACTATCTCTTAGGTCTATTTGGCCTTCTAATCTCTTTGTCCTCATATGGAGGATCTACTTACCTTTATTTTTAGTCTTTATAATCTCATTGTAAGGATCTCTTTATTCTCATTTGACCCTTTCTCATATCTTATAAAACATTCTCATAAATCCTTGGAACTCAGGATTAATAGCTTTAACTTTGATCACTTAGTTCTTGATATGTGTAAGGAGATTCTAAGTTCAGTCCCTGATAGTAATAAGGCTATCTGAAATTAGCATCATCGGTACTCTCTCTGTTATGAGTTAATCAACTTGTAAAGCTTATATACCTTAACTTTTCCTTGGTATTTGTCCTTCCAAAGAAATACTGTACTTATGGCTCATTACTTTCTTGCTTTAGCTTAGTCTACTGCGACCCTCGGGATCTACTGCGATCAACCGTAAGCCTCTTCAGGATCTAACTGTGACCCTGTGAGCCATACTAGGATCTAACTGCAATCCTCCAAAATCTACTGGATTCTGTTGTACTGTATTCTTATCTCTGGAAGGCCTAAACTAACGGATAAAGTTATAAGGTTAGTCACTTCCACATAGTTGTTAACTCCACAGATAATTCTCCAAAAATGATCACAGAAGCCAATATTATCTATTAGGACTTGACTCATTTCCTCTATCACTCAGGAACTTCATATACCATTCTTATCTTTATAACTTTATTACATTTAACATTGCAGGGAGCTACACAAGCTCTACCATGCATATATCTGTCATCATTTATTTATCTCATCAGTGGAACTTTACTCTATTACAAGAGCAATCTAGCTCTATTGCAAAAACATTAACTTATATTACTTAAAAACTGCTCTTTCTTAGAGTAGTATCATCTTTCATAACTGTGTCTCATTTCCTTTCATCTATCTTATCCCTACTGAAAGGATATGTCCTGAGTATCATAATCATTTATCTGTAGAATCACTATTAATCTTCATCTTTAATCTCATTCTCTATCCCATTGACTATCATAGTCTGGTCAGAAATTCTCTTTCTATCTTCTGAGAATCAAGTAGCTAACTTTCTAGTTTAGCACTTTGCTATTGTTTCATTCTTGCTAAGTTGAATTATTTAATTGCATGTCATAGGGCATGGGAGCAACATAACTTTCTCATCATATCTACTCTACCCTGCATGTAGTGTAAAGGGGAGTATTTATCCATCATAACATACTCAACATGCATAACATGCAAGGAGATGCAGTTATTTAAGCATTCTCTAACATGCGTGTTATCATATGACAACTGCAAGGAGATGCAACCTCTCATCATATCTTATGGCAACATAACCCATACCACAATCACAATCACATACATCTGCTCAACCATCCCTGATACTAACATTGCAATTAAACAATTAACCAAGTAGACTTTAAAGTATTATGTTCCTTTATTACCTTAACCACTAGGTCCTGATCATCTATTCAGGTACCTGAGTCATTTACTTGTTTCACTTAGGATGCCACATTACCCTCTTATTAGGGTATAGACTCAACCCTTCTTTACTCTTTCTTATATAGGGAATAGGGGAGTCACCTTACCTTTAAATCTGTGGCTACTTTACTTTCTTTAAACCTCATAAACTTCTTTCTCTTAGCTTGCATATATCTTTTTCTACTAACCCTCAAACAATTTCTGAGGCAATTTATCTTTAGCTTACATCTCTAATATCCTATTTATTTATTTAGGAATCGGAGATAGCTTATCATATCAGGCTATCTTATCATAATATTTCTCATCGCTTGTAAGACTTTTATGTCTCTAACCTGAAGGATTTATGTGTCATTGGCCTCACTGTAATCTATCTGTAATCCATAACTAAGTCAGCTATCTTCTTTCAGCTAACTGAGGAAAGGTTTGGCTCCTATCTTTATGCCATTCGAACTTTTAAGTTTTCCCTAATCCTCCTAGATTACTAACAGGCGAGAAAGTAACTCTTATTAAGCCTCAAGGTTCATATGATTGAACTTGATTAAGTATCCATCAAAAGGGTTCTCTTTCCTTTGCTCTAACCCTTAACTTCATGCTCACCTCTATCTAATTGAGAGGAATGCTTCTTTTAAACTTTTTGAGAAAAACTTCTCAAGTGAGCGGATCACTCTCCATCTCGTATGGAGTAACTTCTATATCTCTTTGTATCTCTTACCTCTTTCTGTCTGTCAATCTCAATCTACTATGAATTATACTGTGATTCTTTTCTGGTATGCCTCTAGATCCTGACCAATTCAGGTCACTTGGATCTCATTCATCACTTAACATTACTATTTATGTTCTCTAGGGCAGAGCGTTAGGTTACTATCTCTTCGTGATGGAATCCCTCTTCGTTGGGAACATTAACTTTCTCTCTATTATCTATCACATCTTTAACCTTAGGCCATGTATTAGATCATTCTTAGGCAAGTCTCATTCTAACTTCTCATTATTCTTTTCCATAAAGGCTAGCTGCATAAAGTCTTTCGTATTGAAGATCAACTCCTGATGATCATATGGAGGATCTACTGTTGAACCTCTTCTTAAACTGATCTTCTGTATCTTAGTGCTTTATACTCTTTAACTTGCCTATACTCTGTGCTAAACCTCTAACTGATAAACTTTATTGAGGTCAGCATTTTCATTCCTAGAAATCATGGACTGCACATACCTTTGCCTACAGAAGTACCACCCCTGTTTATCGGTTGGCAGATCATTTACCAAATACTCACTTAACTCTATATGCCATGTAGGGATATATGTTAGTATCTAACTTATTACCATCCCATGTGAGTCTGCTAGAGCACAGACTTTATTTAGGTTAAAGCCCTCTATCATACATTTGCTTATCATCCTTACTACGGCATTGAGGAATTGCGTGTAAACTATCTATTCGTAATCTCTACTTTTGTCCATCCCTTGACTTGGACTGAGTAAGTCACTCTCCACAGCTTTCTTCAGACCAATATGGTCAACACTACTGTCTTTAACAAAGAAGGCTGGAGTTGACTAGAACCAGGAACATCACACTGATCTTTCTCTATAAAGTCACATATTCCTGGACTTTGGAAATGGACAAGATCTATCATAAACTCTGACTGGATATCTGAATTAGGGGACTGTGGTATCTTAATCATAGTAACTCTATCCTCAAACTCTGGTATAGGAGGAATAATATATGGTCTACCCATAATCCAGTACCAGTACTCAGCTTCCTCAGCCGTAATCTATCATCTCGTAAAAGGGGTAAAGCTTATATCAGGGTTAGAGGGCATTTCAACAAACTTATACCGTATAGAGTCACTAGACTCAGCATCATATGGTGCATTCACAGCTTCAGAATGAATCTCTACATCACCTCCAAACTGCAGGTTTAAGTCTATATAAACATCTATGGGGTATTCTACTGTACACTTTCCTGACTGATCCCCCATACTCTCATCTAAACTCTCGTCACTGTTTGAAGGATCAAAGTCCGGTTAACCATCATCTTCATATATCACTACTGGATGGGGGTTTCCCTTATTAACTGAAGCCTCTGACTTAACCTTATGGAATCTCATATATATTCCTGCAACATTTGCTTAATTAAGCAATGTTAACAATCCCATAATATACCTTAACCAAGTACTTACTATTTAGAGTTAGGGTCTGGGAATAATCTCATATTAGTCCATAAATTATCTATTCAGAGCATTTCTTAAGCCAGAATCCTATGCTCTGATACCATAATTGTAATATCCTTACTTTTATATGTCTTAGGGACCATTCAGTAGCATTTAGAACCACTTACAAGACCTTGCAAGTCCATTAGCCAAATCTGGAATTTTACTCTTTCTCGGATTACTGTTCATATGGTATTCCAGATTATGTAACAAACTTCAAAAAATCATAATTAATTATAGAAAACTCAAAATGAAGTGGTTCAAAAAGCCACATAAAGATAACATTTTGAAATTTAAGGAAAAAATAATTTTTAGACCAAATGATTAGCCAATTGATACAGTTTATTCATTGAAGTTTACTGTTCATTTGGTCAAAAACTCTAGAAATAGTTTCTGGTCCCTTATTTTGGAAATTCATTTCTCTTGATATACACATCCAAATGAAATGTTCTACCTATGCACAATTCACAATCAATCTCACCCGATCCTATTTATCGGGTATTTTATTTCACATAAAATCCCGTAAGGCTTCTACAGGATTCCTTTTCTTACTCTGTCAATTTTATAAATTCTTATATTAAATATGGGAATTTCCTATAATATCCCATCTGATTCTGATGTCTGAAGAATACTGTAATAATTCTTCTGACTTCATAAATTTATATCAATTAATTGGGACCTCAAATCAAAATTTTGTGTTGTGTTAAACTGACCGGAATAATTTTGTCTATCTACTGGTAAAATTTGAGTCTGATATGATTCTGGGCATTTTTAGCCTATTTTAGCTCAACTTTTGCATAATTACATTTAGGTCCCTGAATTTTTACTTAATTACATTTAAGTCCCTAAACTTTTGGAAATTACCACTTTTGGCCTAACATTTATTTCTACTCTAACTTTTGGCCTTTCACCTTCTCCAATTTTTGTTTAGGTCATTCTCTTTCTTCAAGACTTATCTAACCTTTATTATTTCTTCTGATCTTCATCATAATCCTTTCCAAACCTCTTTCCACTATCATTATCATACATATAGGGAAAAATCATGATATGACATCAATTGGTTCAAGAGCCAAGTGGATTAGTGAAGATTAGAGAAAGTTATGATAATAAAGAGTGTAACAAGGTTAGTCTTGAACATTGTTGGAGTTCATGAGTCCTAATAAATTATGTGATGAATATGAATGTGTTTAGGACCTTGAAACATCCAAGAAGATGTTGGGAAGTGATTGACATAAAGTCTTCATGGTTGGAAAGCTAGGGAGCAAGTGCTAAATATCAAGAGGAAAGCTTAAGTTCAAGGTAGTGAACTTACCTCATTATGTGCTTGATGTGGTATGCTTATGTGTTGACATGTATATGATATTTGAATGATGTTGTGACATGATAAATGATGTTGAATATATTGTGAATAACATGTTTTTCATGGCCATGCACTTTATGTAAGAGTATATAGTGTGATGGCATGTGACTAATCAAAGAAAGTTAATGAAATTACATATCATGCATTCGCATCTATCTTGCATATTTAAGTGGTAATGTTTGCTACTGAGATTCCCTAGAATCTCACTCTCCTACAACCAACCAATCTAGGTCAAGCATGATGGAAAAGGTATACATGGAGAAGAGCTAAAGAATGGAAGAAAGGAATGGAAGTATTTGAGATCCTAGAATATGCTATGGATTATCTATGCATGTAAATGCTCTATAAGGTTTCCATCTATGTGATGAAACTATTTGTAATACTTATAGGATATGTACATGATGTATATGAATATTGAAAAGCTTATTTGATGGCTTATGCATGTTGGAACAATTATTGAAGGTAAAAGAAATGAAACTGAAATGGTAAAAATGTAGGTCCTAAAGCATTTTTGTTGTGGCTTTAGGTTGACCTAGCAATTGAAGGAATTATTTCATGAAATTTTACAAGTGTGTAGCACACATCCAGAGCTTTAATTTCATAGATAGCATGTTTCATTTGGATGTGTATATGAAGAGAAATGAATTTCCAAAGCAAGGGACCAGAATATGTTTCCAGTGTTTTTGACCAAATGAACAGTAAACTTAAACGAATAAACTGTATTAATTAGCTAATCATTTGGTCCAGAAATTTTTTCCCTTAAATTTAAAGAGGTTAGCTTCACGTAAATTTTTGGACCACTTTATTTCAATTTTTCTATAATTAATTATCATTTTTCAAAGTTCATTGCGTAATATAGAATACCATATGAATAGTAATCCAATAAAGAGTGAAATTCCAGATTCAGCTAATGGACATCCAAGGTCTTGTAAGTGGTTCTAAATGCTATCTATCTTGGAAATCAATGTCTAGGCTTCTCATATCATTGACATTAATGTACCGAATATTTATCTGCATCCATCCCTTGGGAAATGACCAAAATACCCTTGGGGTCATTTCTTGCACTATATTGACCCTAAGGGCAAAATTGTCATTTCACCCCTCTTAGGACTACGTTATGGCATGTACTGGCTGTAACTAATCATATTTATACTATGTGTCATATTTTTGGCCTCTCCAAAATGACCATAATGACCTCCATCTTTCACTGGTATAGTATGGGCATCGAGGGGTATTTTTGTAATTTCACACTTTTCCTGGACTACTTTAGTCTCTGACCTACTTAACTGTCCAGTCACCTTAATGGGCTCATGATGGTGCCATTTGGGCCTTGATATGTGTAACATCCTTACTTTTATGCGTTTTAGGGACCATTCAGTAGCATTTAGAATCACTTACAAGACCTTGGAAGTCCATTAGCGAAATATGGAATTTTACTCTTTCTCGGGTTACTGTTCATATGGTATTCCAGATTACACAACAAACTTCAAAAAATCATAATTAATTCTAGAAAACTCGAAATGAGGTGGTTCAAAAAGCTACATGAAGATAACATCTTAAAATTTAAGGGAAAAATAATTTCCAGACCAAATGATTCGCCAATTGATACAGTTTATTCGTTGAAGTTTACTGTTCATTTGGTCAAAAACTCTGGAAACAGATTCTGGTCCCTTACTTTGGAAATTCATTTCTCTTGATATACAGATCCAAATGAAACGTTACACCTATGCATATAAATATATGGATGTGTACTACATGCTCATAAAATTTCGTGAAATAATTCCTTCATTTGCTAGGTCAAACTGAAGCCACAACAAAACTGCTTTAGGACCTACGTTTTTACCATTTCAGTTTATTTTCTTTCATTTCCATTAATTGTTTCAGTATGCACAGGCCATCAAATTAGCTTCTTAACATTCATATACATCATGTACATATGCCATAAGTATTACACTAGTTTCATCACATAAATGGACACCTTACATGGCATTTACATACATGGACAATTGATAGTATATGCTAAAATCTCAATACTTCACTTCCTTTCTTCCACTCTTTAGCTCTTCTCCATGCATACCTTTTCTTCATGCTTGACCTAAATTGGTTGGTTATGGGAGAGTGAGATTCTAGGGAATCTCAGTAGCAAACATTACCACTTAAATATGCAAGATGGATGCTAATGCATGATATGTTATTTCATTAATCTTTCTTTGATTAGTGACATGCCAACATGCTACAAACTTTTACATAAAGTGCATGGCCATGGAAACTTTGACCAAATGAACAGTAAACTTAAACGAATAAACTGTATTAATTGGCTAATCATTTGGTATGGAAATTATTTTTCCCTTAAATTGAAAGATGTAATCTTCACATATCTTTTTGAACCACTTCATTTCAATTTTTATAGAACTAATTATGATTATTCGAAGTTTGTTGTGTAATATGGAATACCATATGAGCAGTAACCCGAGAAAGTGTAAAATTCCAGATTTGGCTAATGGACTTCCAAGGTCTTATAAGTGGTTCCAAATGCTACTGAATGGTTCCTAAGGCGTATAAAAGTAAAGATGTTATATTTTGGTATCAAAGCAAAGGATTCTGGTTTAAGAAATACTTTGAATAGATTATTTATGGACTAATATAAGATTATGCCCTGACCCTAACCCTAAAGGGTAAGTATTTTGTTAAGGTAGGGTATGTATTAGGATAATTTGCATTGCTTAATTAAGAAAAGAGTGCAGGAATAGATATGATATTTCATAAAGTTAAGTCAGAGGCTTCAGTTAATAAGGAAGACCCCAGGCCAGTAGTGATGTATGGACATGATGTACATCCATACTCTGATCATCCTTCAGACAATGAAGAGAGTTTAGATGAGAGTATAGGGGATCAGTCAGTGATGTCTATAGTAGGATGTCCTATAGATGTTCTTGTAGACTCAAACCTGTAATCTGGAGGTCATGTAGAGATTCAACCTAAAGCCAATATGCACCAGTTGATATTGAGTCTAGTGACTCTATACGGTACAAGTTTGTTAGAATGCCCTCTAACCCTGATGTAAGTTCTATTTCTCTAATGAGAGGACAGATTACTGCTGAGGAAGCTGAGTACTGGTACTAAATTATGGATAGACCATATATTATTCCTTCTCCACTAGAGTTTGAGGATAGAGTTATTACAAGTAATAGATCACAGTCCCCCAATTCAGACGTCTAGTAAGAGTTTATGATAGTTCCTGTCTATTCCCAAAGACCAAGAATATGTGACTTTATAGAGAAAGAACAGTGGGATGTTCCTAGTCCTAGTCAACCCCAGCCTTCTTTGTTAAAGACAGATAATGTTGACCATATTAGTCTAAAGAAAGCTGTGGAGAGTGAATTACTCAGGCTAGGTCAAGGGATGGACAAAAGTAAAGATTAAGAATAGTTAGTTTATCTGCAGTTCCTCAATGACATAGTAGGGATAATGAACATACATACAGTAGAGGGCATTAACCTAATATACTCTAGAAGACTGGCATGAAATGATAGTAAGTAATGTATTGCTATATACCCCTACATGGCATATAGAGTTAGGTGAGTATTTGGCAAATGATCTACCAACCGATATACAAGGGGTAATGTATGTACAAATGTTATGGTGACATAAAAGGTGATGGCTAGAAGTACCAGACAAGTTATGTCATGATGATTTAAGCCATAGGTCATGACAAATATTTACAAAAACTTTTGGTCATGATAAGTAAAGACCAATGATCGCGATAGGAATTTTCTAAGCTGTAGGCCATGACGGAAGATGACTTATGGTCATGATGGAAGAATACAAAGCTATTAAGTTGTGATAAGTAAATTGAGATGGTCACAACTAAAGGTTATAAAGAATATGAGATGGCTAGCAAGTACTCAGGTGGTGACTAAAATACACAGAGACCTAGTGACAGAAATAAAGATACTGACCTCACTGAAGGTTATCAGTTAGATATTTAGCATAGAGTGCAGGCAAGCTAGACAGTACGAGGCACTGAGATATAGAAGATCAGTTTAAGAAAAGGTTCAAAAGTAGATCCTCCATATGATCATCAGGAGTTGATCTACATTATGAAATACTTTTTGTAGCTAGTCTCTATTGAATAGAATAATAAGAAGTTAGAATGAGACTTACCTAAGAATGATCTAATACATGGCCTAAGGTCAAAGATGTGATGGCTAATAGCTAGAAAGTTAATGTTCCCAAAATAAAGGATCCCATCACGAAGGGATAGTAACCTATTGTGCTACCCCAGAAAACATAAGTAATAGTATTGGATGATGAATGAGATCCAAGTGACTTAAATTAATCAGGATCCAAAGACATACCAGAAAGGAATCACAGTCCAGTCAAGAACAGACTAAGACTGACAGACAGAAAGAGTTGAGAGATAATAAAGAGATACAGAGAGATATAGAAGTTACTCAATATGAGAAGGAGAGTGATTCGTTCATTTGAGAAGTTTTTCTCAAAGAGTTTAAAAGAAGCATTCCTTTCAATTAGAGAGAAGTGAGCATGAGGCTAAGGGTTAGACCAAAGGAAAGAACCCTTTGATGGATACTTAATTAAGTTCATTCCTATGAACCTTGAGGCTTAATAAGAGTTACTTTCTCGCCTGTTAGTAATCCAGGAGGATAAGGGAAAACTTAAAAGTATGAATAGCATAAAGAACAAGCCCTTCCTTAGTTAGCTAAAAGGAAATAGCTAACTCAGTTATGAATTACCACTAGATTACGGTGAGGCCAAGGACACATAAGTCCTTCAGGCTAAGGACACAAAAGTTTTACATGCAATGAGAAATGTTATGATAAGAATGGATATGACCTAGTAAGGTAGCCACAGATTCAAATATAAAGTGACTCCCCTATGCCTTATGTAAAAAAGAGTAAAAAAGGTTTGAGTCTCTACCCTAGAAAGAGGGTAACGTGGCAGGCTAAGTGAAACAAGTAAATGACTCAAATACCTAGATAGATGATCAGGACCTAGTGATTAAGGTGATAAAGGGACAGAATGTTTTAAAGTCTACCTAGTTAATTGTTTAATTGCAATGTGAGTATAAGGGATGGTTGAGCAAACTATGTAATAGTGATATGGCTTATGTTGCCATAAGTTATGATGAGAAGTTGCATCTCCTTGCAATTATCATATGATGACACGCATGTTAGAGAATGCTTAAATGATTGTATGTCCTTGCATATTGTGTATGTTGAGTATGTTATGATAAATGAATACTCCCCTTACGTAGTACATACTGGGTAGAGTATACCAAATGAGAAAGTTATGTTGCTTCCATGCCCTATGACATGCAATTAGATAATTTAACTTGGTAATGATGAAGCAATAGAAAAATAATGACTGAGATAGGTAGCCAATTAATTCCCAAAGAATAGAATGAGAATTTATGATCAAGCAATGATAGTCAATGAGATAGAGAATGAGAATAATATGAGAAATTCCTAAGTGATAGGGAAATGAGTAAAGTCCTAATGATAATATTGGCTTCTGTAATCATTTTTGGGGAATTATCTATGGAGTTGACAACTATGTGGAAGTAACTAACCTTGTAACTTTGTTCGTTAATTTAGGTCTTCTAGAGATGAGAATACAGTACAATAGAATCACAATAGATTCTGGAGGAATATAGTAGATCCTAGTATGGCTCACAGGGTCACAGTTAGATCCTGAAAAGGGTTACGGTTGATCGCAGTAGATCCTGAGGGTTGTAATAGGCCAAGCCTAGAGTAAGAAAGTAATGAGTCATAAGTATAATATTTCTTTGGAAGGACGAATACCAAGAAAAAGTTAAGGTATAGAAGCTTCACAAGTTGGTTAACTCATAACAGAGAGAGTACCTGTGATGTAATTTCAGATAGCCTTATTACTATTAGGGACTGAACTCAGAATCTTCATACACGCAACAGGAACTAAGTGATCAAAGTTAAAGTTGTTAATCCTGAGTTTGAAGGATTTATAAGAATATTTCATAAGATATAAGAAATGGTCAAATGAGAATAAAGAGATCCTTACAATAAGATTATAAGGAATAATAATGAAAGGTAAATAGATCTTCCAAATGAGGATAAAGAGATTAGAAGGCCAGATAGACCCAAGAGAGATGGTATAAGATGGGTCTAAGATAGTAAAGTATCAAGGTTAGAGCCTGTTGGCACTAGTGCTTTAGATTTATATTTGCACTTTTCAGTTAAGCGTACTCAGGCAAGAGTAGCCCAATGATGGGTGACCCCTGGGAAGTGATAGAAAAAGGTAGAAATGCCATAGAAATTGGCATATATGCACAAAGCTATGTAAAACAATAGAAAGAGCTATGAAAAGCTAGAAGGGGTTATGAACAGTAAGAGACTATAACCCTTATGTCAAGTCCAAATGAAATGGATTTGAAAGATATACTATGATATAGCCAGATTTGGCCAGATATACCATGTTATAGCATGAAAGATACAAAATGAGAAATGCTATGAAGAGTACGTAATGAGATATGTTATGAGAAATATATATTGAGAAGTACGATATGAAGTGGCTTTATAGCGAGCCTTGTAAATAGATTGAGAGGCTTTATTTTTGAAAGGGATAAGATGTTTGAATGATAAGTTATAGATGATGGAGCAAGTGAGAGCTTTCACTCCTTGCATGAAATGCTAGGCATTATGTTATGTTTATATAATATGCTAAAGCTCCAAATGTTATAGCAGTGAAAGCTCTAAGTGTTAGAGCTGTGCAAGCTCTGAGTGTTAAAGCTGCGCATATTAAGAAAAGGAATGCTTGAGCTATGATGTTAGAGCTTTGCATTCATAGGTAGGTATGTAGTCCTGCAATATATTGGCCAGGCATTATTCATGTTAGAGTATGTTCTCCTATATGCTCCTATATACTCCTATTTAGTAGTAAAGCAACGAAAGAAAGAATGATGACATAAGTCCTCTCTCTGTATTTTGATGAGTTATGAAAGATGATATAAAGTATGATAATATGAGAATAAGAGTTAAAGTTGTACGAATGTTCAGAGAATTTCGCTAGATACTCAAATGAGTCATAAATGTATATACTAAGGAGTATGATGAATAGTTAACAGAAACTCTATAATATAGCAGTATTCGAGGGAGTTTTACATGAAAGAAATGGACACTACTCACAAGTCCATTATAGTAAGAAGTCCATATGCAAATAAATGTAAAGCAATAAAGTAAGTAATAGAATGAACTGTAGTTCAACTCTAATTGAGTTGATTCATAACAGAAGAATAATCATAGTAAAGATATGATGGAGATTTGCAGACATGAAAGTACTCCACTAAAATGTCAAAATAAAAGATAAAAGGTAAATGCCCCAATCCTTAGTCATAAAAGGACAATGATACCTATCCAAGATTGTTGACTAAGGTACTACGTAAATTTTGAGGACAAAATTTATTTTAAGGGGGTAGAAATGTCATATCCTAATTTTTCCCTATTTGTATAGTACTGATAGTGGAAAGAGGTTTGGAAAGGATTATGACGAAGATCAGAGGAAATGATGATGGTTAGATGAGTCTTGAAGAAAGAGAAGGACTAAACGTACAGTAGAAAAGGTTAAAGGTAAAAAGTGAAAGTAGAAACAAAAGTTGGGCTCTTTAAGTGTAATTTTCAAAAGTTAACAGACTTAAATGCAAATAGCCAAAAGTTTAGGGGCCTAAGTGTAACTATACAAAAGTTCTAGGACCTAAATGTAATTATGATAAAGTTGAGCCGAAACAGGCCAAAAATGCCCGGAATTAGATAAGACTCAAATTTTACCAGTAGATAGACAAAAATATTCTTATCAGTTTAATGCAAGACAGAATTTTGATTTGAGGTCCCGATTAATTAATATAAATTTCTAAAGCTAGAAGAATTATTATAGTATTTTTCAGACATCAGAATCATATGAGACTTTACTGGAAATTCCCATATTTAGTATAAGAATTTTTAAAATTGACAGAGTCAGAAAAGGAATCCTGTAGAATTCTTACGGGATTTTACGGTGAAATAAAATACCTGATAAATAGGATCAGGAGAATTGTCCTGTGAATTGGACCACAAAGGAAATAAAGGCAATGAGCCAATATTAAGGCCCAAATGGAGCCATCATGAGCCCATTAAGGTGACTGGATAGTTAAGTGGGCCAGAGACCAGAGCAGTCCAAGAAAAGTACAAAATTACAAAAATGCCCTGGATGCTCATACTATACCAGTAAAGGATGGCGGTCATTATGGTCATTCTAGATAGGCCAAAAACGTGGGACATAGTATAAATATGATTAGTTAGAGCCAGTATATGCCATGAGGCAGTGTAAAGAGGGGTAAAATGATAATTATGCCCTTAAGGATAGTACAGTGCAAGAAAGGACACCAAGGGTATTTTGGTCATTTCCCAAGGGATGGATGACAGATAAATATTTAGTATATCATTTTCAATGGTATGAGAAGTCTAGACATTGATTTCCAGGACATAATACATATCCTGGTATATTATAAAAACTAGGAACAGAAAACAGTTCGGTTATGTGAACTGCTCTGATCGGTACTGGATTGGACTAGAATTGTTCTAGAAGGTTCCCCCATTATAGTTTCATCACATAACCCCCATGAGGTGTCCCTTGAGCTGTCCCTCATGATGTCATAATTATTCTTTTTGGAAAAAGTTAAAATCAAGATTAAATGTGAGCCCTTAGATCAAATAGTGCACAAATCAATCTTCGCCATTGATTTTCCATGGATTTTGGCTATAAATACCCCCCAAATCTGAACCAAAATGTGAAGCACATGAACCCTTGGGGAAACTCTTGCAAAATGGAAACTCAAGCCAAGACAAAGAAGATTCAAGGTTCAAAAGTTCAAGCAAGCTAGAGATTAAAGGTAAGCAATCTCTCCTAGCTTATTTTCCTTTGATTTGGGAGCTTGAACTTAGGGTTTTCATGGGGAAAAAGTTAAGTTTTCTCTAAGGGATGGTGCTGCACAAAAACCTTAGATGAAAGGGGAAAGAAGAAATTAAAGTTAGAAACATATGATTGAAGTTTAAACAAGCTAGTTAAGTGATTGGTTGTTGAATCAAGTTGATATTCTCAACTTTGCCATGGTGTACCCTATTTGGTCTGCACTGTTCATGATGGAATGACATGGAATTTCAATGATTTAATGCTTCCATTGAATTTATATGATGGTTTTGTGTAGGATCTGAAAGGTTTTGAACCTTGGCAACATTAAAATCTCAAGGTTGTAGTTTTTGAAATCCATCACGGTTACTGTTCACTCGCATGAACAGTGATTGGAATTTCATTTTGATGCCTCCAATGGTTTTAAAATGAAAAGTTGTGTGGGATAAAGTGGAGAAACAAGTGTGGGAAGCATTAGAATCAAAATGAGAATTTTTGAAAGAATTGTGTGCATGTGTTCGATTATGTACAACAAGCCATCAAGGAGCTGGAATTTCATGATTCTAAGCTCATAAATGGATTCAAAAGATGAAATTGAGTTGGGTAAAGTCAAGACATCAACTGGTTCAAGAGCCAAGTGGATTAGTGAAGATTAGAGAAAGTTATGATAATAAAGAGTGTAACATGGTTAGTCTTGAACATGGTTGGAGTTCATGATTCCTAATGAATTATGTGATGAATGTGAATGTGTTTAGGACTTTGAAACATCCAAGAATATGTTGGGAAGTGATTGACATAAAGGCTTCATGGTTGGAAAGCTAGGGAGCAAGTGCTAAAGATCAAGAGGAAAGCTTAAGTGCAAGGTAATGAACTCACCGCTTTATGTGCTTGATGCAGTATGCTTATGTGTTGACATGTATATGTTATTTGAATGATGTTGTGACATGATCAATGTTGTTGAATGTATTATGAATAACATGTTTCCATGGCCATGCACTTTATGTAAGAGTATATAGCATGATGGCATGTGACTAATCAAAGAAAGTTTAATGAAATTGCATATCATACATTAGCATCCATCTTGCATATTTAAGTGGTAATGTTTGCTACTGAGATTCCCTAAAATCTCACTCTCCCATAACCAACTAATTTAGGTCAAGCATGATGGAAAATATGTGCATGGAGAAGAGCGAAAGATTGGAAGAAAGGAATGGAAGTAATTGATATCCTAGCATATGCTATGGATTATCTATGTATGTAAATGCCCTATAAGGTGTCCATCTATGTGATGAAACTATTTGTAATACTGATAGCATATGTACATAATGTATATAAATATTTAAAAGCTTATTTGATGGTTTATGCATGCTGGAACAATTATTGAAAGTAAAAGAAATGAAACTGAAATGGTAAAAACGTAGGTCCTGAAGCAAGTTTATTGTGGCTTCAGATTGACCTAGCAAATGAAGGAATTATTTCATGAAATTTTACAAGCATGTAACACACATCCATAGCTTTCATTTCATAGGTAGAACGTTTCATTTGGATGTGTATATCAAGAGAAATGAATTTCCAAAGTAAGGGACTAGAATCTGTTTCTAGTATTTTTGACTAAATGAATAGTAAACTTCAACGAATAAATTGTATTAATTGGCTAATCATTTGGTCTAAAAATTATTTTTTCCTTAAATTTCAAGATGTTATCTTCACGTATCTTTTTGAAAGTGAAAGAAAAGAAACTGAAATGGTAAAAACGTAAGTGCTGAAGCAGTTTTGTTGTGGCTTCAGTTTGACCTAGCAAATGAAGGAATTATTTCACAAATTTTTATGAGTGTGTAGCACACATCCAGATCTTTAAGTGCATAGGTAGAATGTTTCATTTGGACTTGTATAACAAGAGAAATGAATTTCTAAACTAAGGGACTAGAATCTGTCTTCTAAATTTTTGACCAAATAAATAGTAAACTTTGACGAATAAACTGTATTAATTGGTTAATCATTTGGTTTAGAAATTATTTTTCCCTTAAGGTTCAAGATGTTTTCTTCATGTAGCATTTTGAACCACTTCATTTCAATTTTTCAAAAATTAATTATGATTTCTCGAAGTTCATTGCGTAGTCTGGAACACCATATGAACAATAATCCGATAAAGAGAAAAATTCTAGATCTAGCTAATGAACTTCCAAAGACTTGTAAGTGGTTCTAAATACTACTAAGTGATCCCTAAAACGTATAAAAGTAAGGATGTTACACACCTTTGAAAGACACCAGATTATTCTTATGGAATTGTACATTCTATAGCTGGATATTATATTCTTCTTTAGCAAATATTAACAATCTGCTAATCCTGGTTTATTCATACCTGGACTATAACTCCTTGATGACTTCTCTCTTTAATCGTCATAAATCTACAATAGATGCTGCTACGATTGTCATGATAATAAAATCTCTTTCTTATTCTTGGCAAACTTGAGTTGCCAGAATCCCATCTATCATCTATTACTGTTACTCCTACCATCTAGAGTGCTCTACATTGGGTCTACTAGTCCCTTCATGATGGGTCTACTAGTATTCTTTCTCTATCAGTAAATAAAACTACTCCGTAAATATTGTCTTTCTTAGTCCAGCCACATCATGTTAATAAACATGAGACCTCAGAGGTATTGGTTGACTAAGACCAATCTACCATTGCTTTGTCCATCATACTAGCTTGTTGTGACTAACATCCTCTATGTTATGCCATCGCATCTAAATCACTTGATATGTCATGAACATATTATTTTGTGTGGTACTTCTATTGCTGCCAGAGTACTGACTCATTGTGGCTAAAGCTCTTGTTATTAATTCATCATGACTAGAGCACCTGCTTGTCACGACCCATGTCTTGGTTTGTCTCAACCTACCTTCTTTGTGTAAATAAGTCACAACCTAAACACCTTTATGTCTCAACTTGAACATACATTTCTCTAAACATTCTCTTCCTAAGGTTCCTTATCTAAATCCTTCTTTAAGCAGTTAACCAATCATAGGGAGGGGATATTCTTGGTTCACTTAAGATTTAGACTTAAGTGGCACTGACTTTCTCACTAAGTATCATAACCTTAACATAATATTAACTACTTAGGTTTTAGGGTTTGGAAATTTTCCTATCTAATCCCAGAAACTTTGCTCTGATAAAAAATATGTAACACCTTACTTTCATATGTCTTAAGAACCATTATGTAGCAAGTAGAACCACTTAAACATCCATTAAATTTCAATTACAAAATCTAAAATTTCCAATCTTCCTGGGTAATGTTCATATGGTAATTCCATATTTAACAATGAACTTCAAAAAATCATAATTAATTATAGAAAAATCAAAATGAAGTTGTTAAAAAGGATACTCAAAGATAAAATATTTAACTTCAAAGGAAAAATAAGCCTAAGACCAAATGCTCAGCCAATCAGTAGAGTGAATCATTAAAGATCATTGTTTATTTGGTCAAAATTTCTAAAAAATAGTTTCTAGTCCCTAACTTTGAAAAATTCATTCTCTCTATATTGTCGTTGAAATAAGGCATTCTTGGTGTCAAAATGAAGCTTGACATGTTAACTAAATGTCGGTAAAATTTCATGTATTTATTCCAACTTTTACTATTTTTAATTAACATCTCATATATCACTGCCTCCTCACGAGTTATTGTTTACAGTGACAAATTTCATAAACTATCTTTACATACACATACATCATGCAACTAATTAATATCTGTTCTTCATGACTCTTCATCTTCCTCCTCCTCATCATGTGAAATCCCTACTATGGTGGTGAATTGGAGGGGTGAGATTTCGAGAAAATTCTTAGTAGCAAACAAAAACCAAACCATGTATGAAACTCAGTTCTTGATGTTAACACGTGTGTACTTAATGATCATGCTTACATAATTATATCTCTACATGCTTCTATGTTCCTTAAATTATAATATATGGCCATAGCATAAAAAGAAACAGAGCATAACTCAACCATACATGCTCCACATAATCAAAGTAAGCATCAAACACATAAACATCAAAACAAGTAAAAGAATACGAGTTAGGTGAGTTCACTCCGTTCCTTGTTTTTCATTACTCTTTTCCTTTCTCACTTTTCCTTGATGTGTTTCTACCTTCTTTGAGCACATAATTCAAATCCTAAATATTGTGTAATCATTCATTCATCAATACCAAATTACCTATCGTTTATGAACATTAAACTCAATTAACCACATAACCCCAAACTTTGTTTGTGGTTAATTATATTATCCTTTGAACTAACTTATCTCTTAATTTTATCCTATACAATTTTATCTTTTGAATCCATTTATGCAATTATAATATTAAAATTCTAGCTTCTCTATCAAATCTGGATAGAACTAAAGTTAAGCATATAATTCTTCCAAAAATTCTCATTTTTATTCTACTGTGTCTAATACTTATTCTTCTTCTTTATCCAACACAATTCTTCATTTTAAAATCACTGGAAGCATCAAAATTATGAAATTCAAATCACTGATCATACTATGAAGAGTATTAGATAAGAAGTTAAAATTTTATATTTTAATTCCAATGCTTCCAAGGTTCCAAATCAATCTAATATTACACAAAATTATCATTTAAATTCAATGGAAGGATTAGATTATTGAAATTCAAACTCATCCTTTCAGTTATGCTCTTGGCCAAAAGCCCTCTTCAATATGCAAACCAAGGAATTCCAATCTAATTCCATAACTAACCATTAAATCTAGCTTATCTAAATGTTAATTACATAGTTTTAGGTTCAATTTCTTCTTCCCCTTACTTCCTTCAATTTTGACCAGCATAGGCTCAAGGGGAAGAAATCCATTTTTTCAACCTCTAAAACTTAGATTTCAATCTTCCAAATATATATATATATATATAAGCTAAGAAGTTTGCTTACCTTATGCCTTAACTACCTTGGATGAAAGTTCCTTGAATTCTTCTTTGTTCTAGCTTGAGCTTTTATTTTGGCATGGTCTCCCCAATCTTCTTTGTGCTCAACTTTTTCAACTAAAGGGAGGGGTATTTATAGCTAAAACTTTTGCATCTTGGGACAAGATTATCCTAACTTTTTTCTAATTATTTCACCTCCTTAATCTTGTTTCCTATTGGTTGGTTCTTTAATTAATTAACCTTAACCACAATTACCTTAATTCTTATATTATATTATAAAGAAGCACATGGGATAAGCTCTTCTTCTTACTCATGGTGCCACTTGGTGGATGTGTGAGTCCCACAAGACACCTTGCACCATATCGAAATTTCCTTGATTTACTTTCTTTTCCAATTTGAAAAATCCATGATAATATTTTAAAATCCAAATTGTGCTATATGACACTCCTTAACACTTTGGGCTTTCTTGTATGATGCCATATTAGGCCTCTTTTAGATCTAATTAGCTAATTAGCATAAATCCCAAAAATTCCATTGATTAATACTTTAAATTACCCTAATTTTTTAGATAAATTATAGACATATCTTTTAATAGTTCTGACATTTTTAGAAATTCATTCTAATATAGAATGAATTTCCTATAATGTCTCATAATTGTTTGAGACATAGATCCTGATAAAATTTCATACACCTTTAAATCCTTTATCAGTGTTATTTTTCACCCTAAATTCTCTAATTAATTCTAGAGGATTCCTTTTTTACTTCTATTAGTTTTATAAATTCTTATATTAATTATAAGAATTTACCACAAAATTTTATCTCATTATGAGATTCAAAAGATACTGTACTAATATCTAGATTTTATATATTAATATCAATTTATTCAGACCTTAAATCAAAATTTGGAGTGATATGCTTGACCCAATTTTCATTCTTTATTTACTAGTAAAATTTAGGATCAAAACATTTTTGGGCAATTTTAGGCATTTTTCTGGCTCAACTTTCTATAATTACTATTTTGCCGTTGAACTTTTGAAAATTGCACTTTAATCTCTCAACTTTTCATAATTACACTTAATGGCCCATAAATTGTGTCTATTTCTATTTTACACAATGGAACTTTTAGGATTTTCAATTTAGTCCCTTTCTTTTTCAAAATGAGCCTTATGTGCCGTTTTAGCTTTACAACTATACCTTCTATCTTTATTTGGCTTAAAACTTATTATCTAATCATTAAGTTTTCTTTTGATTACCATATGATAAGACATAAATTATGTATAATTTTTTGACATTTTAAAGGGTTTTATGACAACTTTACCATTCATTTTACGCCTACAATTATACTTTTATTGTAATATATGTTGTACTTGGCAATATTTTGATTTAAGGGTAAAATATAAATTAACTCCTCTAAGCTGTATATATGTCATTTTTTAGTAACTGGTTAAACTTTTACAGCTAGCTTTGATTATAAATTGTAGGTATTTTGGACGAGCACCAAGGACTAATATGAGCAGAAAAAAATCACAAGATAAAGAGAATCAAATTAAAGAAGGCAACTTCTATGCTCTTTAGTAGTGTCCATAGGTCATGACCTCACTTCTTTTAGGAAGTTTTCCTATATTCACAAGTCACAATAAAAAATAGGATATAGTCATGACCAAAGAAGAGAATCAGTAAAGTTACATGTTTTTTATTAGGTCATTCTGGCTTTAAAAGGAGAGGGAAGTTGCAGACATAAAGAGGAGGCTAGTATTTACCTGATACAGCTAAGAAGAAGTTGTTTAACATTCTCTCCACACTTTCTCCATAACCTACCCGCATATCTTTCATCATTCATCTTTCCATTACCATTTTCTACTTTCTTCATGGCATCATATCTGAGCAGCGATTACAGCATAGCAGGAGTTATAAGAGGCTAAATCTTCAGTCTCTCAGTGATGGATCACATATCTTGAGCTCATGGACTGCACTACACTGGGGAGTTTTCCTTTTCATGTTTTGGAACTCGTAGATCTAGGGTTTTCATTGTATGAGTAGGGATTGAATATCGATCGATTATTCTGAGATTATGTTTTGTAATTGAATTTGGATTATTTGAATGTTGATTTTAATATGAATATTTCAGTTTTGATTTCTGGATAATTGGCCTTTTATCAATGATCGTTACTAACTGATTCAGTTGCTTGAAATATATGGTTATCGATTGATGATCATTTGAGGGTATTTTCATGATCTGATTTAATTACACGCTAAGTGGTTTTTAACAGTGCATTAGTGGTCTTGGAACTAGCTTTGATCAAATGAGTTTAAGGAAAATTTTAATGTTTTGGACTAAATCGATCGATTGAGTTTTTATTTAAGACTTAGTGATTTTAAAATCCCCGTATCATATTAAGAGCAAGGATAGATTAGGTTTCTATCATCAAGAGTCTTTCTTAACATATTTCTTTCTCAATCTAATCATTTTCTATCTTAATCAAAAATACAAAAATATTTACTTTACTGCACCCTTATTTTATTGCATCAAAAATCAATCAAACCCAAACTCCATTTTACTTTCACTTAGGTTTTCAATAATTTTGTCACCGATCTGCTAGGGTTCCAATAGAAAGGGATCATTGAGAAGAATGATAGGGTTGTGCCTTATACTGCTTTAATAGGGTGCAATTATTTTATTTTCGTGAACCTGACAATAACAATCCATGTGAATCACCATCCCAATCCCTTCATAACCTCTTTCCTCTATCAGTCTTATATAGATAAGAAAAATTTAGGATGTTACACCTTTCAACCCCTAATATTAGTGGTTGTCTCTTTCCTTGTTTTTCCACTTATAATAGTCTATTTTACTCATTTTTTCTTATACTCCTTGAGTTATTATTTATTAACTAAGTGTGGGGGAAGAAACCAAGTCAGTAGGGGTAAATATATACTTTAATGGATTAAGCTCATATTATGGTTCAATTTTTGTTCTTATTATTACTGCATTTGCATATTATTCTTTGCTTTTTAACATTGACGACAATATAGAAAAATAAGTGTGATGGAGGATGAACTTTAGTGTGTGAAATGTGTAATGACAGTCAGATAATTACTGTATCTATGTGTCTTTTGGTCACAACCTTCTGTTATTCTTGTCGTGATTAATATGTTCGAGTTTATCAAGTTTTCTCTCTGTGATAATTAGTCAAAACTATTATCTATCTTTATTAGGACCAAGAATTACTGTCTCCTAAAATTTACCTATCTGTGATTTGTAGTCACGACCGTTATCCATCTTAGTTGCAACCCAATATCTCTTATTTCTGAAGTTTATTCTCTGTGTATAACAATTGCGACTTGGTGTCCTTTTTGTAGCAACTAAAGTGACCTTCTACTAAATTTTTTTCTATCTCATTCTGATTGTTTGCTTGGTCTTTTGAATTTTTGTCATGGAATTGAACTAAACTTTGAACATATATTTTTGAATTTTGGCAAACTTGATGAAGTGTGAGTTGCTTGTTTCATTGATTGGCTACTGGAAATTGTGCATCATGAATGATTAATCTCATGTATTTGATTCAAAATTCATGCAATTTATTCATAGTGAGTGAATTAGGATGAGTAAGCTAGATGGAAGGATTTTGAGCCTCTAACATATATTCCTAAATATTGTGTGACATCATTTAGTTTGGTAACTTCACAAAACTTGTCACAATCCTTGATTCAAAATCATATCAGCTTATTGGAATTGTGAATATGATAAGGGCATTTCTTTCAAAACCCTTTTGACTAAATGGTAGCCATATATTAAATCCTTTGCTTAAGCCCCTTTAAGTCCTTCACTTTCTTTTAAATTCCAGCCTTGATTGATGAATACTACAAATAAGGAAAGCTAAAAATACATGATTGATGGAATTGATTTGATGTGGAATTTCTAAAAAAAATTATTGTTACTACATTAGTACCTTTGCTGTGAGATGATTGTCAGTGTTGCCACCATTTGTTGAATATTATAACCTCAATGTATTGTCATTTGGCTTAAAAGTTGGAAAGAAAAAAGAAAAAAAAAAGCATAGCATTGCAAAAGAGAAAAAAAGGTGATGGAAAAAATAGAAAGAAAAATAAGAGAAAGACAAGTAAAGGAGAGAGGGACCACATGACAAGAAATAAGAGCTAATTCAACTTGATTATAAAGAGGTTAGATAATTCATTGTTATTAACTTGTTGTTCTCATGTAGCCATATAAGTTGAATTGTGATCAAAATAGAAATAGCTTGAAGAAGGAAGAACATGTGCAGCACTTCATTAATCATTAGCACTAATTTTGCAACATCCTTACTTTTATACGTCATAGGGACCATTCAGTAGCATTTAGAACCACTTACTTTTATACGTCATAATGCAACATCCTCACTTTCATACGTCATAGGGACCATTCAGAAACATTTAGAACCACTTACAAGACCTTGGAAGTCCATTAGCCAAATCTGGAATTTTACTCTTTCTCGGGTTACTGTTCATATGGTATTCCAGATTATGCAACAAACTTTGAAAAATCATAATTAATTCTAGAAAAATCGAAATGAAGTGGTTTAAAAAGTTACTTGAAGATAACATATTTAAATTTAAGGGAAAAATAATTTCCATACCAAATGATTAGTCAATTGATACAATTTATTCGTTGAAGTTTACTGTTCATTTTGTCAAAAACTCTAGAAACAGTTTCTGGTCCCTTATTTTCGAAATTTATTTCTCTTGATATACACATCCAAATGAAACATTATACCTATGAATTTAAAGCTATGGATGTGTACTACATGATCATAAAATTTCTTGAAATAATTCCTTCATTTGCTAGGTCAGACTGAAGCCACAACAAAACTGCTCCAGGACCTAGTTTTTTACCATTTCAGTTTCCTTTCTTTCACTTTCCATAATTGTTCTAGCATACATAAATCATCTCTTTTGCTTTTTTTGAATTTATATACATCATGGGGTCATACAATAATTGATTCATACAATCTCATTACATAAATAGATACTTTACATGGCTTTGACATACATGGAAAGTGCATAGCATGTGCTAACATCTTAAATACTTCACTTTTCTTCTTCCATGCTTTAACTCTTCTCCATGCATACATTATCCATCATGCTTGACCTAAATTGGTTGGTTATGGAAGAGTGAGATTCTAGGGAATCTCAGTAGCAAACATTACCACTTAAATATGCAAGATGGATGCTAATGCATGATATGTAATTTCATTAACTTTCTTTGATTAGTGACATGCCATCATTCTATATACTTTTACATAAAGTGCATGGCCATGGAAACATGTTATTCACAATACATTCAACATCATTTATCATGTCACAACATCATTCAAATAACATATACATGTCAACACATAAGCATACCACATCAAGCACATAAAGAGGTAAGTTCACTACCTTGCACTTAAGCTTTTCTCTTGACCTTTAGCCCTTGCTCCCTAGCTTTCCAACCATAAAGCCTTTATGTCCATCACTTCCCAACATCTTCTTGGATGTTTCATGGTCCTAAACACATTCATATTCATCACACAACTCATTAGGACTCATGAATTCCAACCATGTTCAAGACTAACTTTGTTACACTCTTTATTGTCATAACTTTCTCTAATTTTCACTAATCCACTTGGCTCTTGAACCAATTGATGTCTTGACTTTACCCTACACAATTTCATATTTTGAATCCATTTATGAGCTTATAATCATGAATTTCCAGCTCCTTCATGGCCTGCTATACAGAATTGAACATAAGCATACAATTCTTTAAAAAATTCTCATTTTGATTCTAATACTTCCCATACTTGTTTCTCCACTTTACCCCACACAACTTTTCATTTTAAAACCATTGGAACCATCAAAATTATGAAATTCGAATCACTGTTCATGCGAGTGAACAGTAACTGTAAGTAATCTCAAAGACTACAACCTTGAGATTTTAATGTTTCCAAGGTTCAAAACCTTTCCAATCCTACATAAAATCACCATACAAACTCAATGGAAGCATTAAATCATTGAAATTCAATTTCCTTCCCTCATGAACAGTACATACCAAACAGGGCACACCATGGCAAAGTCAAGAATATCAATTTGATTCAACAACCAACCACTTAACTAGCTTGTTTAAGCTTCAATCATATAGTTCTAACTTTAATTTCTTCTTTCCCCTTTCCTTTAAGGTCTTTGGGCAGCAGCACCCCTTAGAGAAAACTCAACTTTTCTGCCATCAAAAGCCTAAATTCAAGCTCCTAAATCAAAGGAAAATAAGCTAGGAGAGATTGCTTACCTTTAATCTCTAGCTTGCTTGAACTTTAGAACCTTGAATCTTCTTTGTCTTGGCTTGAGTTTTCATTTTGCAAGAGTTCCCCCAAGGGTCCATGAGCTTACGGTTTGTCTGCAGAATGGAGGGGTATTTATAGCCAAAATCCAAGAAAAATCAATGGCCAAGATTGATTTGGTTACTATTTGATCTAAATGCTCACATTTAATCTTGGATTTTACTTTTTCATAAAAGAATAATTATGACATCATGTGGGACAGCTCAAGGGACACCTAAAGGGGTTATGTAGCGTGCTCACCATGCCAGGATGCTTCTGGAAAAATTCCAGTCCAATCCGATACTGATCGGAGCAGTTTCACAACAACCGGATTATTTTCTGTTCCAAATTTTTCTATAATATAACAGGATATGTATTCTATCCTGGAAATCAATTTCTAGGCTTCTCATACCCTTGACATGGTTATAATGAGTATTTATCTGCCATCCATTCCTTGGGAAATGACCCAAATACCCTTGGTGTCCTTTCTTACACTATATTGACCCTAAGGGCATAATCGTCATTTTACCCCTCTTTATACTGCCTCAGGGTGTATCTAGGATGAACTAATCATATTTATACCATGTTCCATATTTTTAACCTATCCCAGGTGACCAAAATGCCCTTCATCCATCGTTGGTATAATTTGGGCATCCAGGGGCATTTTTGTAATTTCGCACTTTTTCTGGACACTAGCCCCTTCTACTGATGGACTGGTACCCTGGGTTTTGGGCCCTTCTTGGCGTCATCATGGGCTTATATATGAGGTCATCTAGTCTCATTTCTCTAGGCTCACATATCGATAAGTTCTATTATCGGATCACGGGTGTTATCAAACTCCTGTTAAAATTCATTAATATGTAAATAACTTTTTATACAGAACTTCTTCCAGAGTTCTGTCAGATTCATAACATCTAATACTATAGGGCACACTTTCCTATAATTCCCCCAGATATATCTTATGTCCATAGAATCTGATAAAAAATCAGATAACTTTTAGACTATCAGATAATTTTCTGCTGTCTGGAGCCCTAATAAAATTTCTGTATCATGCCAGATTACCCAGCATGACTTCCTCTATTTACTAATGGAATGTGGGACTAAAATACTTACAGGTATTTCTAAGCCTTTTCTGGCTGAACTTTTCCATAATTACATTTATGTCCCTGACTTTTTGCTTAATTACATTTAGGTCTCTAAACTTTTAGAAATTACCACTTTTGGCCCAACATTTATTTATACTTTAACTTTTGGCCTTTAACCTTTTCCAATTTGTGTTTAGGTCCTTCTCTTTCTTTAAGACTTATCTAACCTTTATTATCTCGTCTGATCTTCGTCATAATCCTTTCTAAGCCTCTTTCCACTATTAGTACTATACATATATGGGAAAATTTAGGATATGACAAATTTCCATTTCATCATTCATCCTTTCCAACAATACAACCCTAATAAAGACATTTTGATTCACAACCCTTGTGGCATTTAGTGGTAGAGATGTAGGATAGTTACAAGCCTATGGGTAGCCTAAGCTAGATGATTGAGTGAAAATAACCTTGATAAAAGAGTGAGTGAAACATTATACCTTGTGAGGAATCTCAACCTAATCGCTTATTATGATTTAATTGCATAAGTGATATTCTTTGATTAATTTTGGATCAATTGTTGCCAATTGAAGGGAAAAGATTAATGATTTAAGTGCTTACGTTAAATTATGCTTTGTCAACTTTGCAGAACCTGTGTTTGAATTTCAATTTTGATCTATAATTTTGTCCATATGCAAAAGCTTAGTGTAGGGGAATTGATAAACTCTTATTTTTGTATAGATTTTAGTGTGTTAGTAGAGAGTTTTATCATCAATTTTGTAAAGGAAGAATATTATTTTGAGCAATAAATAAATAATATGAATTTAGACCCAGTGGGAATTAATTGATTTAATTCTAGTAACTTGAGTATGTAATTACTAGGCAACTAACTTGAAACATAATAGGATAGAGAATTAGTTAAAATGTAACTAGATGGGTTTGATAGCTATAGGGTGGACTTGACAGGGAGCTAATAGATTGACTCACATGCTGGAGAATAGGGACCTCACATGCTGGCACTATAAAGGAAGGGAATTCATTTCATTTATTTATACTATTGCAGGATGTGGCATTTCACATATATACCATTTATTGATTCCACTACTCTCCATCTTGGCTTATTGACCACACTCTTCGTCTCTCTCTCTCTTCAGTTTTCCTATATTATGAGCAAGAGAACCAGAGGGACCTTCTGCTTTCATCTTCACCGTCCATCTTCTTCATATACCATGGATCCTACATGTTACTTAGATGTTGTTGTTAAGGTCTTGACATCAATGCAAGGTGTCATATCCCAGTTTTTAGGCTTAGAAGCCCAGTATATAGCCTGAAAAAGGGATGCTACTAGACTCTATTGAGCATAGGTCTCAGTAAATAGAGAAAATTATGTTGATCAGTTTGATTCAACACAGAGTTTTAATATGAGGTCTCGAAAGATTTATATTAATTTCTGAAGAGAACGAAAATTAATACAGTATTCTCTAGACCTTAGAATAAGATGAAATGTGGTAGTAAATTCCTATAATTAATATAAGAATTTCTGAAACTGACAGAGCCCAATGATATTTTTAGATAAGTATGTGGACCAGGGCTAATAAAGACCGAGAAAAATAAAGAATTACGAAAATACCACTGAAGGTATGCCACTGTGTTGTGTCATTAAGTTAGAGTCAGACGAAGGGTGTTATAATCATTTGGCTAAGGTTAGACAGTCAAGAAAGGGTATCTGGATAGTTGACCAGGGTCAAGAGGTACTCTGGTAAGGTATGGAAAGATAAGAGTGCCCCTAGAAGTACTAAAGAGGTACTAAGGGCATTTTGGTAATTTACTAAGGATATTTCTTAGGAACTGAGCCACTAGAATATTTGGGCTTGGTTAGAAACCCAAGATGACAATCCAAGCCCAAAAACGTAGCCCAAGAGTAATGTGGGCCCAAGAGGCATTAAAATATTATTTTAGTACTTTTTCAATAAAGTAAAGTGACCCGGTCCAAGATAGAACTCGGTAAAGTGATCTGGAATCATGAGGGGACATAAATGGGGCCCACAATGCGCCACATGGCATGATTACAATAAAAGAAGAAAATCAAATGACATATGGCATGATTAGAGAAAAAGGAGAAAAAGCAAGAGGACACATGGCACGATCTCGGCCGTCCATTCAGGGAAAAGACTCTGGAACTCTCTGGAAAGGATGAGTCAGCTGGTGAGGTGTCCCAAGGGCCCCACCATTGTGCCACATATACCCCTAAGGTGTCCTGGATGATGTCATTAGTGGTGAGTCATCAGGGAGGGTGATGTCATCGTGATGATGCAGGCAAAGCTTGAGGAAGCAAGCAATATGAGCCATTTATCGTGAATCAATCTAGACCATTCATTCCACCTCCTCTTACCTATAAATAGGCCACTCCCCTCCCATTTTAAGGCACTCTATGGATCTATCAAGAAAAGGAAGAGAAAGAAGACAAAAAGAGAGAAAGAGAGAAGGAAAGAAAGAAAGGAAAAAAAGGAAGGAGTTCTGGTGGAGCCAGGAACAGTCTAAGGAGCTGAGGGACTGGGCAAAGCTTAGGAATGAGGTAAGTAAGTTATCTAGTCCCTGCTCTAATAAAGTAGAGGATTGCTCTTAGGATTTAGAATAGAGAAATATCTCTATTGATAAAGTTAGCTATAGCTATAAAGAAAGTTAAAGGAATGTCAGAGTAAAGATATTACCCCTAGTTGAGCATGAGATAAGTAGAGCTATACTGGATAATAATAAAGATATTATTATGTTATATATAGGCTCTGACTTATGAAAAGAAGGAACCTTAGAGACAAGGCTAAGAGCTGGAAGGAAAGGCTACACGCCAAGTAGTAGACTAACCTACTTGTATGCTTATACTGCTTGGATGTTTTATGTGATATTTTCTTACCTTGTTGATGTGAGGCATGTATGATTAAGTAATGCTTTGTTTCTTTTATACTATGGCCATATGTTATAATTAAGTAACATGGAAGCATGCATGTTATCATGATGTAAGCATGATCATTAAGTACACACATAGTAACATCAACCATATAGTTGCATACATGGTATAGTTACCATTTCCTACTGAGATTTCCCCAGAAATCTCATTCCCTTCCATATAATCCCAATCCCATAGGTATGTTTAAAGAGGACCGAAGAATCATAGAGAGGAGCTAGGGATTGGATAGTGCAGAGGTTATGCAAAGATGGGACCAAAGTGCTTAAATCAAGGGAAAATGCATGATGAACAGTAAACTTCAGATGTTAACTGATGTGGACCTGGTCAAGGCATGGTCAACGAGTTATTTTTCCCTGAAACAGGATTATGTTAGCTTCGCGTAGCAATTTGAACCACTTTGTTTTGATTTTTTTAGAATTAGTTATGATTTTTCGCATTCAGGTCACTCCGCTGGAATTTACACAGTGAACAGTGTTCGCTAGGAATAAAATTTTAGATTATATGATTTGACTTTAATGGCCCTAGAAGTGATTCTAAATGCTATTAAATGGTCCCTAAAATGTAAGAAAAGGAGGATATTTCACAAGACTAGATCCATTGTGCTCTCTTGGAGATGAAGTTGAACCATAGTCCTTGATTTATAAATAGCGAATTTAATTGTGTCATTAATTCCATATCTAATTGTATTTGTTGGACAAGTTGTACATATTAGATACATGTTAGGGATTAAATTGTTTAATTTCACACTAGTTTTATTGATTCAATTGAAATTAGTATATGATGAATGATTAGGGATCCGAGTTGGATTTCCTACTTCTATGTAGTTGAGTTTTAATTGATCTTCTACCTTGAACAAGTTAGACATGGTTGTGGTTGATTAAAGCAATATTATAACTGAGTACAGTTGTACTTGTTTGATTCATCTTCTTACTCTTCTTAAGTTGAATGATTTAGTTTTCTCTATTCACTAACTACAAGTTGTAGTTTTGATAGAAATTAAGCTAACTAGTTATTGGCTAATTCATCTTAATTCAACTGATCAACTCCTTATGATTTGTGAAAAATGAAGATAAGGTAATCTCCAAGGGAACACACTGCCTTTCACAATTCATAAATCATAAATAGTAGCATTATGATTTAAATTCAGAAGTTCTTCAACATTTTCTTTCACAATTCATTTGGTTAATTTGATAATTTATGGCTTAAATAATTGCTAGGAACTAAATTCAATTGGCTCCTTGCGAGTCAACCTAGTTTAGCTACACTTTAATATAGATTAGCTTAGTTTCTTTTGATAAATAGAATGATGTTTATCGGTTCATTACCAATGCATTATTTTTCAAACTTATTCAGATAACTGAATTTCTATTTTGATAAATAATTTTTTATAGTAATCTAATTGAATTGTCTTCTTCTCAAATGATTAGTTAAATCTTAAGTTACCAACTGTATAAGATCAATATTTGAGAAAGAAAAGATAATATGTTTTCTTCTTTCAATTCAAAATTACCACTACTAGAAAGACATTTATCATGGCGCTCAAGGATGTTAAAAGAAAAAATGCCATAAGAAAAAGGCATTGGGATATTCGTAAAATAAATCACATTTTAAAAACTTTTTCAAGGTGGTTTTAAATAAAAATGCCATGAAAGTATAGTTTATAATAAGTAAAAGCAGCTATGTAAAGGTAGTTTAAAACTACCATTAAATTTTCACAAAATTTCAAAAACCCTCGATCATAGTACAGTTTCAATTTCATTTTTTCATAGTCGTGTATTATGTTGGTCAGCCAAACCACGACAGACTTGCACGAAGTCATTTCCTGACATTTTCCTCCTATTTTTTATTCCTATTACCATTGATAATGTCATTCTTTGTTCCATCATCGTTCTACATTGTTAGTGCTGTAAGTCCCATTTAACTTCATTATTTTCTCATTTTTCTTGTTTTTTAGTTGTTTGTTGTTTATAAGCTGTAATACATCTTATGGGTTATCATCCTTATGTTAAAGACATTATTTTTGTAGTTTTAGTTTATTAAATTGGTTCCTAATTATTTGTGGGTGCACTTTTTAGATTTTTTTTAATCTGTGTGTTTTTGTCAATTGTTCTATTGTTTAATTTGTTTGTTATAAACTAAAATATACATTGTTTGGTTTGCTAACTAGCTTATTAAAAATATTGGTTCCTATTTATTTCATATTTGATGGATTTGGTTACCATTTGAGATTGTTTACATTTAAGGGAATAATGGTTCGTAGTTGGATGAAAGCTAGGAGAACTACTAAGGAATATGAAGATAGGGTACAAATGTTTTTTGAATTTGTTGAGAGGAATGCTTTGAAGAAAAAGGATGGGTTGTTCTTCTGTCCTTGTGCCAATTGTTTCAACTGTAACAGATTGTATATTCCTAATATAATAGAGCATCTTATATGTGATAGAATAAATTTAAGATGTACAAATTAGATTTGGCACAGTGAGATTAGAAGGACTCTTTTGGTTGACAAAGTTGTGAACGATAACTTTAGTGATAGAATTCCATGTATGTTTCGTGATATTAGAGCTAAATCCTTTCCATAGTTCTGTTCTATATGTCAAAGTTTTTAAGTGATGCTGAGATGCCATTGTACTCAAAAAGTAAAGATAAGTACACAAGGTTAAAATTTGTATTGTGATTGAAGAATTTGAAATTGAGATATGGTTAGGCCAATTCTAGTTTGATGGAATTGCTTGAGTTATTAGTGATGCCTTTCCTGAAGGCATTACACTACTAAAATCAATGTACAAGGAAAAGAAAATATTGTGTATGATGGGTTGTCAAATAAGAAGATATACGTGTGCCCTAACGACTGCATATTATACAAAAATGAGTATGAAGGGTTGAATAAGTGCCCTAAATGTGTCACTTCAAAATACAAAGTAAAGAAAGGAGAAGATGATTATGATGAGATTACCAAAGGGTCTTCTTCAAAGATGTTGTGGTATCTTCCAATGTACCATGGTTTAAGCATTTGTTTGCTAATGCCACAGATGCAAAGAACTTAAGATTGCATTTTGATGGGAAAATAAAAGATGGGCAACTTCTTCACCCAATTGATTCTCCTCAATGGAAGACAATATATCAAAAATTTCCTGAATTTAGTTCTAAGCCCAGAAATCTCTAGCTTAGGCCAAGTATGAATATAATCAATCTATATGGTAATCTCAATAGTACACATAGTGCTTGGCCAGTTCTCATTGTGATTTATAACTTGCCTCCCTCATTATGCATGAAATGAAAGTACATCATGTTGTCTTCGATAATCTCTAGGCCAAAACAGCGAAAATGATATAGATGTGTACTTGGCACCTGTGATTGATGATTTGAAGAGATTGTGGGAGGACGGTGTTGATATCTTTAATGCATACAAACAAGAGAACTTTACACTTCGCATCATGATCTTCACAACAATAAATGACTTCCTGGTGTATGGAAATTTGTCAGGCTATATGTTAAGGGATATAAAGCATGTCCTATATGTGAAGAAGGCACTAACTGCCATATCCCCAATTTTCTTATCTGATATATATGTACAGTTTATATGTAATAGACATGACATTTTTGAAGTAAACTGTATCAAATTGATAAAGGAAAGAGAGTGACTTGTAACTAAGGAAAATTCAAGGACCTAAATGAAATTTAGAAAAGGTTTAAGGCCAAAACTAAATGTAGAAATATAAGTTGGGGCAAAAGGTGTAATTACCAAAAGTTAAGGGACTTAAATGTAATTTATTAAAAGTTCAAGGGCAAAAATGCAATTATGAGAAAGTTGAGCTGGGAAAAGCCTAAAACTACCCAAAAACAGTTCAGCCCCAAATTTTACCAGTAAGTAGAGAAAATTATTCTAATTAGTTTAATGCAACATAGATTTTTTATTTGAGGTCCCGATTAATTGTTATTAATTCCTAAAGTTAGGAAAACTAATTACAGTATTTTTTAGATCTTAGAAACAAACAAAACTTTATAGTAAATTCCTATAATTAAAATGAGAATTTATAAAATTGACAGAGTCAGAAAAGGAATCTTGTAGAATTTTTAAGGAAATTTATAGTATAATAAAATACCCGATAAATACCTTCAGGAGAGGTTTCTCGGGATTTATGCCATAAAGGTAATGGACCCATATAAAGGCCCAAAATGGCGTCCCAAAGGCCTAGTAAGATGGTTGAATAGTTAAGTGGACCAAAGTCCATAGGAACCCTATAAAAGTGTGAAATTATAAAAATGCCCCTATGTTGTAAGATTGTACTAGAGAAGGATGGAGGGCATTTTGATCATTTTGGACAGGTTAAAAACATCCAAGCAAGTATAGGGGTGATTAGTTAGAGCCAGTATATACTCTGATGAAGTATAAAGAGGTGTGAAATGACAATTATGCCCTTAGGGTTAATATAGTGAAATAAGGGTATTTTGGTCATTTCTCAAGGGATGATTGGTAGATAAATACTCAGTCTAACAATGTCAATGGTAGGAAAAACCTAAACACTGGGTTTCATTACAAAATACATATTCTATAATATTATAAAAATTGGGAACATAAAATAGTCTAGTTTTTGTGAAACTGCTCATATCAGTACCATAATGGACTAAAATTTTTCCTATCAGTATTTCTACTTTTCTTCAACCAAACACATCCCTAAATGAGTTCATGCATGGTGTCATTAATGGGGCTTCTAGGGAAAGCTTGATGTAAGGTGGATTATGGACCATTAGATCAAATAGTAACTAAACTAATCTTGGCCTCCTATTTCCACACAATTTTGTCTATAAATATTACACCATTTCAGACCTTGTTCAATAGCTTAGACACCTTAGGGAACCTCTACCAAAATTTTCTTTGAAGCAAGAAAGAAGCATACAACTTGGAGCAACAAGAAAGGTAACTAGTTCCTTTGTTCTTGGACTTTAATCTAGCAAGTTGGCTCTTGGTTTTAAGAGGTTTTTGTGACCTATTTCCCTTAATTATTCTGCTGTGCATGCTGTCCATATGTGATAAGAATATGATTTTTATGTTATGGATAGTTTAGACAAGCTTAAACAAGCTAGAATCAAGTGGTATAGGCTTCAAAATTCAAGTATGCATGTAGTTATGGTTTTGCGTTCTTGGCTGCTACTATATGAATCACTGTTCATGTGTTAGAATTTCATTATTTTGATGCTTCCAATGAGTTTAAAATGGAAAATTGTATGGGGATAAAGTAGAGAAACAAGTATTGGAAGCGTTGGAATAAAAATGTGAATTTTTAGAAAATGTGAGAGGCATTTCGGTTCTATATAGCAGCCAAGGATGTGTTTTGATTTTAGAAATTCTGGTTTTATATTTGGATTCTACATGAAAAATTATGTGAAAATGAACCATGAGAATTTATTTTAGAAAGATGGAAGTATACAACATGAAATGGAAAAAGAATGAAAGTTAGTGAAAACCTAGTCTTGGAATTGTCTTGAAGTTGAGTTGTAACTTGATGTTACTTTGTAATGGCTAGGTTTTGACATTTGTGTGGAAAGAAGACCATTTCAAGAAGAGTGTGACAAGGATATCTTAAGAGGTAGCAAGAATACCTAACTATAATTTAATGTTTGTTTGATTGTATGCTTGCTTGTTAGTTATGATGTTTGGTTGAGCTTAAGATTATACCATCATGATGATGATGAAGTATGAATGATTGCAGCTCCTTGCAACTAATGTCATGATATTATGCATGTTAGAGTTTACTTATGTATTATTATGAAGTTGCTCCCATCTCATGATAACATGTTAGACATTTAATCAAGCATGCATGATATTATAGTTTGTATGACTTGTTATTGAGATTTCCATGAAATCTCATTCTTTCCATATGAATAACCATATTATAGGTGATGGAACATCTCAAGGAAAAAGGTTAAATGTGGATGTTGTTATGCTTACTACTTGGCACTATGAGGTGACTTGATGGGATACCGAGCATGTTATAATGTGTTTATATTATGAGGCAGTAACCTTATGACATTAATTATGATGACTTAACCAACGATTTTTTACTTGAATTTTGCTATAAAAATAGCTAAGATACAGAGCTTTTAATAGAAACCAAAAAACGTCTCAATTGGTTAAGTTTGCAATTTACTATTATTTTTCTAAGTTGGAGATAAAATCTAGAATTGAGATAAAGTGAGCGACTGGAGGTAGTGACATTCAATCGCTAATTTCATATAGTATACGAACGAATATCTCTACAAAATTTTATGGACTTAAAGAACACATCTGGAGCTTTAAATCCATAGGTAACACTTTTCATTTGGACAAGTAACCAAAGAGAAATGAATTTTTGAATTTAAGGCAAAAGAAGTTGGAACTTCCAGATTTACCAAATGAATAGTATTTTTCAACGAATAAACTGATTTCATTTGAACTATGAAACCTTATTTTTATATTTTTTTCCTTGAAATTTAAATGAAAGATCTTGAATTATAAATTGGAACCACTCTATTTAGATTTTTCTATATTTAATTATGAATACCCGTGAACAGTACCCCCGAGAAGAAATTTCTTGAAAATGCTTATTTCTAAAGCAAAGGGATATGTAATTAGTTCAAGTTACTTCCAATTGAGTATAATTGAGGTTGAAAATAAGGATATGACACTAACTACATGCAAATCAAGCATATAAGGAAGACAATCTACCTTTCCCATATAAGGTTTTTTAGTTGACACCACCTTTACTATAGGTTGAAAAAAGGCATTTAATGGGTCACAGAATATGAAATGGCTCCTATTCGTTTAACTAGAGAATAAGCATATCAATATTTGTAGGGTTCATGTTTCCTTGGGTAAATATAATAAGAAGAAGGCACTTGAAAGGAATACATGGAAAAAGATAGCAATCTTCCTTGATCTTTTATATTAGTGGAGTATTGAAGTGAGACACAGTCTAGATGTTATGCATGTGGAGAAAAAATGTGTGAGAGTCTTGTTATCAGAGTTCTACATATCAATGGAAAGAGTAAGGATAGGGTCAATGCTAGACAAAACTTAGCTGAAATGGGAATAAGAGTACCTCTACATCCACAACAAAAAGAGGGTAGTAAGAGAGTTTATTTGTACCCAGAGGCACACACATTATCCAAATATGAAAGAATAAGCATGTGTTAGTGTTTGCATGGTATTAAGGTTCCACAAGGGTATTCATTAAATTTTAGGAAGCTTCTACTAATGAAAGATTTAAAGATAATGGGTATGAAGTCTCATGATTGCCATATGTTGATACAACAATTACTACCAGTGGTTATTAGAGGAATTATGAAAGATGATGTGAGGAGCACTATTACTAGACTTTTTATGTTCTTTAATACTATTTGTAGCAAAGTGATTGATCCTACTAAATTGGATGAATTGGAGAACAAATGTTACATTATCCTCTCCTAGTTAGAGATACACTTCCCTCCAACATTTTTTAACATCATGGTCCATTTAATTGGTCACCTGGTATGTGAGATTAGACTTCATGGCCTTATGTGTTTAAGGTGGATGTATCCATTTGGGAGATACATGAAAATATTTAAAGGGCATTCTAAAAATCCTTATCGACAAGAGGCATCGATTGTTGAGAGGTATGTAGATGAGGATGAAGTTGAGTTTTGTAAGTCATATCTTGCTGGGGTAAAACAAGTTGGACTTCCTCAATCTCGACATGACCAGGGGAAAAAATAAGGGAACTCAGGGTGCCAAAGTAAAGTGCATGTCTCCCAAATTAGTGATGTAAGAACATCATATTTTGAACAATAAAGATTAAGTTCTGCTTTACTTGGATGCTCACAAGAATATGCTTAAAAATATGAACCCAAGAAAGAGCGATATACAACTAGATAATATACACAACAAGGTATTTTGCTGAATGGTTCAAGCAAGACATCTTAAAAGATAACAATCCTTTTGAGACAATGTAAAGGCTAGCTATAAGGCCTCATTTTAAGGTTGTTTATTGGGAAGGATATGACATAAAATAGCTACTCTCTTTACACAAAAGCCCAAGATGATAAAAGTACAATGTAGGACAATAGAGTAATGGTTGTGGCTAAAGCGATGCATTTTACTAGTTGGAAAGATAAAAAGCTAACATTGGCATCCATGCCAATTATTGAGTGATTGAAGAAATTTGGGCGATTCGTTACTCCAAGGTTAAAATGTCAATCTTTAAATGTAAGCGATTAATAGTAATATTGTCCAAGTAGATGAGAAATTTGAATTTGTTTCAGTCGATGTTCAGAGAGTTGGATACTTAGATAATCCATTCATCTTAGCAAGTCAAGCAATTCAAGTGTTTTATGTCAATGATCCAACAAGTAAAGATATTTCCATTATGCTTCAAGGTAAAAGGCAAGCGATTAGTGATGATAGTGACTTAGCGTTCAACCTTGACAAAACCATGCCTTTCACAACTGTAAAATGTCATATCCTAATTTTTCCCTATTTGTATAAGACTAATAGAGGAAAGAGATTTGGAAATATTGTGAAGATAAATAGAGAGAAAAAGTAATGATTAGACAAAGGTATAAAGAAGAGAGAATAAATTGAAAAGTCTAAAAGTTCTATGGTGCAAAATGTAAAGTAGACATAAACTTTAGGCCATTAAATGTAATTATGAAAAGTTGAGAATCTAAAGTGCAATTTTCCAAAGTTTAGGGGTAAAGTGGTAATTATAGAAGATTGATCCAGAAAAAGGCCCAAAATTGTCTAGAATCAGTTTAGTCTCAAACTTTCCCAATAAATATAGAAAATTATTCTGATCAGTTTAGCGCAACATATAATTTTGATTTTAGGTCCCAAAAAATTGATATGAATTTTAGAAGAAAGAAAAAATTAATACAGTATCCTCTGGATCTTAGAATCAAATAAAATTTGGTATTAAATTCTTATAATTAATATAAGAATTTATAAAACTAATAGATCTCAAAAAAGAGTTCTGTAGAATTTATTATGTAATTTATAGTGGATTAAAATACCTGATAAATATGTTTCAGGAAAATTCTCAAGAGTTGAGCCTATGAAGGCAATGGATCATGTAGAGGGCCCAAAATGGTGCCTTATTGGTCCAATATTATTTTTAGATAATTATGTGGGCTAGGGATAATAAAGACCCAAAAAATATAGAATTACGAAAATGCCAATGAGTATGTCATTATGTTGTGTCATTGAGACAGAGATAGACGAAGGGTATTTTCGTCATTTGACTTAGGTTAGACAGTCAAGGAGAGTTCCCATAATAGTTGATAAAGGTGAGGGAATACTCTGATGAGGTGTGAAAAGACGATAATACTCTTGAGATATTAAAGTGAAATCAGACGCCAATAAAGGGTTTTGAGAAAATGTAGGAAATTTTTATAAGGACTTCTTGGTCTCAAACAAATATAACACTTTGTAAGAAATTCATTTTATATTATAATGAATTTATAAAAATGTTAGATCCTTTAAAAGAGGTGCCTAACATCTATTTCAAGATCAGGGTAATTTAAGGATATTAGTATAAGGAAAGTGCCTTGGGATTTATGTCAATTAGTAATTGGACCTAAGAAAGGCCCAAGATTTCATCCTAGGGAAGCCCAATAAGTCCCAAAAGTTGTCTTGGAGCCCAAGTCCAATAATGAATAATTTTTGAATTTTTGAAAAAGAAAAGAAAAAGGGAATAAAGTAAGAATTAGGGTTTGCACATGGTGGGACCCACAAACCTCACACATAGTGTCCAAGGCAAGGGGAAGAGAAGATTTTTGTCATGTGATTTTATCTCAAATTGGCTTGGTGGCCAAGTTTAATGTAAGAGCAAATATGAGCCATTAGATCAAATAGTGCACAAAGTGATATTGGCCTTCCATTTTCCATGAAATTTTTCTATAAATCCCCTATATTTTCTGCTCAAAATTATAGCATGAAGGATCCTTGGGCAGGTACTGCTCAAGTGAAAAGTCAAACCAAGCCAAGAAAGATTCAAGGTACCAAAGTTCAAGCTAGCTAAAGATTAAGGTAAGTGATATATCCTAGCTTGTTCTCCTTTAATTTGGGGGCTTGAACTTAGGGTTTCTATAGAAGAAAGTTGATTTTTCTCTAGGGTATATATGCTATCCAAAACCCTAGATGAAAGGAGAAAGAAGAAATTAAAGTTAGAGTTAGGTGATTGATGCTTAAACAAGCTAGTTAGATGATTGGTTGTTGAATCAAATTGATATCCTTGACTTTGCCATTGAAGAGATATTTTGGTATGTACTATTCATAATAGAAGGAGATGGAATTTTAATGATCTAATGATTCCATTGAATTTTATGATGATTTTGTATAGGATTGGATAGATTTGAAACCTTAGAAGCATTGGAATTGAAAGTTGTACTTCTTGAAATTCTTATCTATTACTGTTCACTCATATGAGTAGTGATTGGAATTTCATGATTCTAATGCTTCCAATGGTTTTAAAATGAAAAGTTGTGTGGGATAAAGTAGAGAAACAAATATTGGAAGCATTGGAGTCAAAATGAGAATTTTTAAAAAAAAATGGTAGTTATGCAAATCTATCCAGAATAGTGCATGGTGGCTAGAATTTCATGATTCTAAGCCCATAAATGGATTAAAAGGTGAAATTGTGCAGATTAAAGTCAAGACATCAATTGATTCAATGGCCAAGTCAATTAGTAAAGATTAAGAAAAGTTATTGTAGTTAAGTAAACTCAATGTTCAAGAGAAGTTAGATGGTAATGAATGGATGTTAATGTGATGTTAGGATTTGATTATAGACTCAAAAGAGGGCAGCCACACATCAAGGAGAAGTAAGAAAGAAAAGACAAAGCTAAAGTAAAAGAAGTCAAGCATGTGAGGTAGTAAACTTATCCTAAACTTGTATATATTGAATGTTATACTTGGTTGTGCTATGACTTTGTTGAATTATGAAGCATATATATTTATGGATGAAGCTCTATTTATATGATTACTTTGGCCAATTGTATTTTATATGTTACATGGAAGCATGCACATTACACAATGTTAACACTTTTACAAGTAAGCACAAGTATTTACATTAATGCATGCATTATTTAGTATCGTTTACTACTGATATTTCCCCAGAAATCCCACCCTATCCATGTAAACCCAATCCCAACAGGTTTATGAATAATGAAAGAGGATGAAGAAGTATTAAGATAAACTTGGAATTGGATAGCATAAATGTTATGTGAAGAATTTTTATATGTAATATTGTTATATGATAAGTTTGAGCAACAATGTTGATGATGTAGTGAAAAATAGTAAATGATGGAATAAATGTATGAAATTTACAGACATTTAGTTGACATGTCAAACTTCATTTTGACACCAAGAACACCTTATTTCGATGTCTATACAAAAAGAATGAATTTTCCAAAATCAGGGACTAAAACTATTTTTAGCATTTTTGACCAAATGAACAATAACATTTGAGGAATAAAATGTATTAATTGACTAAGCATTTGGTCTAAAAATTATTTTTTCCTTAAATTTCAAGATGTTATATTCACTTATCTTTTTGAACCACATCATTTCGATTTTTATAGAATTAATTATGATTTTTTAAAATCAGTCGCCAAATCTGGAATACTATATGAACAGTAACACGAGAAGAGTAAAAATTCTAAATTTAGCTAATGGACTTCCAAGGTCTTTTAAGTGGTTCTAAATGCTATCAAATGATCTCTAAGATGTACCAAAGTAAGGACATTTTATTTTGGTATCAGAGCATAAGTTGTTGGCATTAGATAGGACAGTTCTCATACCCTAACTCTAAGTAGTAAGTAATTTGTTAAATTAGGGTAATTGTTAGGATAGTTAGTATTATTTATTTAAGCTAGTCCTGCAGGAGTAGATATGTGATTTCATAAAGTTAAGTTAGAGCTATCAGTTAATAAGGGAGACCCCTTACCAATAATGATATATGAAGATGATGTATATCCAGACTTTGATCCTTCTTCAGATAGTGAAGAAAGTTCAGATGATAGTACAAGGGATTAGTCAGGGAGGTCTACAATTGAATATCCCATAGATGTTTCTATAGACTCAAACCTGAGTTTGGAGGTTATGTAGATATTTAGTCTAAATATGTGCATATACCAGATGATACTGAGTCTAGTGACTCTATACATTGAGTTTGTGAGAGTTCCCTCTAACCCTAATGTAAGCCTTATTCCTCCAATGAGAGGACAAATTACTGTTGAGGAAGCTGAGTACTGGTACTGGATTACAGATAGACCATATATTATTCCTCTTCTACCAGAGTTTGAGGATATATTTGATATGAGTAGCATATAGTAGTCCCTTAATCCAGAGATCCAATTAGAGTCTACGACAATCCCTTCCTATTCTCGCTGTCTACGAATATATGACTTTATAGATAAATATCAGTGGGATGTTCCTAGTCCTATTCAACCCTAGCTTTCTTTGCTAAAGATAGATAATGTTAACTATATCAGTCTCAAGAAAGCTATAAAGAGTAAACTATTCAGCTAGGTCAAGAGATGGATAGAAGTATAGATTAAAAGCAGTCAGTCTATCTGTATTACCTTAATGCCGTAATAGGGATAATAAGCAGATATACAATAGAGGGCATTGTCTTGAATTAAGTTCACATGCTGGAGAATTGCCATGAGATGGTAGTAATTCAGATACTGCCATATATCCCTACATAGCACGTAAAACTAAGTGAATTTTTAGCAAATCATCTGCCAACTGATATACAGGGGTGGCATTTATATATACAGAAGTATTTGTAATTTATTATTCCCTAGAAAATAATTTAAATAGAGTTGAGGGGTAATGTAAATATGTAAATAGTGTAAAGCAAAGTAATTATATAGATGCATGATAGTTATGATGTTCCCCGTATATGTAGTTGACATATATGTAATGTATATACAAATGATGACATGAAATATGAGTTTTGATGTGATATAATGAAATGATAGTTGGTTGAACATCTATGTATGTTCCCTATTTAATTTAATTATGGTAGATAGATATGGATAAGTTTAAATTGACTCAAGTTCATCAAAGTCAAGAGCAAGAATCGACTATTGCTAAACTAAAGACTGGACAAAGAATATTAGAAGAGAATGTTTAGAGAAAGCTATGTGATTTGGAGCACAGATTGTCATCATCTGACTCATCCAAATAAAAGTAATTGCACCCTATTAATATAGTATAAGGCACAACCCTATCGTTCTTCTTGAGGAGCTTTTTATTGAAAAACTAGCAAATAGGCGACAAAACTATTGAATCAAGTTGATATTTTTGACTTTGCAATTGAAGATATATTTTGGCATTCACTGTTCATGATTGAAGGAGATGGAATTTCAATGATCTAATGCTTTTATTGAATTTATTGATGATTTTGTGTAGGATTGGATAGGTTTTAAACCATGGAAGCATTAGAATTGAAAGTTGTAATTCTTGGAATTCTTCTCTATTTCTATTCACTCACATAAATAGTGATTGTGATTTCATGATTTTGATGCTTCCAATGGTTTTAAAATGAAAAGGTGTGTGGGATAAAGTAGAGAAACAAGTATTGGAAGCATTGGAATCAAAAGGAGAATTTTTGGAAGAATTGTATATGTTTTGTGAATCTATCTAGAACAGTGCATAGGATCTGGAATTTCATGATTATAAGTTCATAAATGGACTCAAAATATGAAATTGTGTAGGGTAAAGTCAAGACATCAATTGATTCAAAGGCCAAGTCTATTAGTTGAGATTATGGAAAGTTAATGTAGTTAAATGAGCTCAATGCTCAAGAGAAAGTTAGATTGTAATGGATGGATGATTATGTTATGTTAGGATTTGATTGTGAACTCCAAAGAGGCAGCCGCACATCCAAGAGAAGTAAGAAGAAAGAGGTAAAGCAAAGTTAAAGTAAGAAGAAAGTCAAGTATATGAGGTAGTAAACTTATCTTAAACTCATATGTATTGAATGTTATGCTTGGTTGTGCTATGGCTATGTTGAATTGTGTTGCTTGTGTATATGATTGAATCTCTATTTCTATGATTACTTTGGCCAATTGTAATTCATATGTTACATGGAAGCATGCACATTACACTTTCACAAGCAAGCACAAGTATTTACATTAATGCATGCATTATTTAGTACCGTTTGCTACTGAGATTTCCCTAGAAATCTCACCCCATCCATGTAATCCAAATCCCAATAGTTTCATGAAGGATGAAAGAGGATGAAGAAGAATGAAGAGAAGTTAGGGATTAGATAGTGTAAATGTTATGTGAAGAAGTGTTATGTGTAATGATGTTATATGACAAGTTGAACAATAATGTTCATGATATAATGAAAATTAGTAAATGATAGAGTAAATATATAAAATTTTACAGACATTTAGTTAACATGTCAAGCTTTGTTTTGACACTAAGAACACCTTATTTTGATGTCTGTACAAAGAGAACAAATTTTCCAAAGTAAGGGACTAGAATATGTTTTTAGAATTTTTGACCAAATGAACAGTAATCTTTAACGAATAAACTGTATTAATTAACAAAGCATTTGGTCTGGAAATTATTTTTTTCCTTCAATTGCAAGATGTTATCTTCACATAGATTTTTGAAACATTTCATTTCAGTTTTTCTATAATTAATTATGATTTTTGGAAGTTCATCGCCGAATCTAGAATACTATATGAATAGTAACATGAGAAGAGTAAATTTCCAGATTTAGCTAATGGACTTCCAAGGTCTTATAAGTGGTTCTAAATGCTACTGAATGGTCCCTAAGACATACAAAAGTAAGGATGTTTCATATAGCGATTCATATGAACAGCTAGAAACTCACAAAATTTCTAACGGTTATGGAATAAACCACTAGAAATTCCAACCCTTTTGACCACATTTCTAGCAGTTCAACACCAACTGTTAGAAACACTACTAGAGAATAAATAAGGTCGACATAATTTCTATTGTTATGCTAACCGCTAGAAAATTCATGGACATCTATAGCGGTTATGGGATATTTATAGCAGTTTTGACATGTAGCAGGGTCAGTGATTGATATTTCTAGCGGTTGTCCTTAAACTGCTAGAAATGTCCATGGTTACAGAAGGGTTAGGACAAGTGGCAGGAGATAGTTCACATAGGGTTGCATTTTCTAGTAATTTTGGGAAGAACTGCTACATAATGCAACCCTATATATACACAATGTTACCCCTATTTTCACACTTTTTGGCTAGTTGTAAGAAAGAGCTTTGCTAAATTCTCTACACACATCATATCCATATCTAGATATACAAAGTACTCTATATTTCAAGGTAAGAATAGAAATTTAACTCTAAATTTTTCTAAAGTTATTTTTTATATTATTTATTTATTCTATTTGTGAAATTATTACTATTTGATATTATTTTATTCATTTATTTATTGTATCAGGATGAGTGGACAACTTGGGAAAGAGTCAATTGATCCTCACATACCCATAAGGATCCTTTTTCTACAGCCAGTACTTAAAGGTATGGTACTAGTCATGGACCAGATATCAACATCGACAACTATGATCCCAGCAAGGAGGGGATCCTACACTTCATGGTAGATGTTGTAGCTCCTTATTATAATGAGCAACCCAAGAAGAAAAGGACAATCAGAGGGCCCAAAATGAACCACATCATACTCCAAGGCACATGCCAGCTTCGATGTTGAGTTTGAAGGTAAATATTTTATTTATACAAAAAGTTTTTATATTTAATTCACATGTAATTAAATATTAAAATATATGTTGCATACTCCTAAGGTCATAGGTACAAATGAGGCTCACTGTTAAAGAGCTCTCTATTATCACTAGTGGGCATGTGCTGCCGCCATTGAGCGATTTGGGCCACCTAAGTAAGACCAGGGCCAATTGTACAACAAGAATGTGTGCCTAGTTAGTAGTAGTGGACCCTACTACCAATGCACGCAAAAGACTGAAAAAAGGTTTAAGCATAGGATATGGGTGCAGCTTAGGATATAATAAAGGTAATATATATTGTTATCTAAAGTAATTAATTATTTGATTAATTAAATATATAATTTAATTAATTATTTATATGATTAGTTAATTATTTGATTAATTAATTAATCTATATTAATATAGATTTTTAGATAGATTTAATATAGATATTATATATAGATTTGATACATTGAATCTATGTAATCTATATATAGATTTAATAGATTATATAATATCTATATTAAATGTACATAGTCTATATAATGAATGGTAAATTCATAGTGGGAGAGGAACTAAAGGCAGATACCCTCGAGAGGATAACAACAGCATGGAAGAACCAAAGGGGGATCTGTGGTAGGAGAAGAATGACGACTGGATGAGGCCTTTGCGGGACACTCTTGTAAATGTACCTGTTAAAGTCCTGGAGTAGGATTGGTCACACTAAGTCTACTTGAGGATCTTGCCTAAGTATTAGGCACATATGATATTAATATTATTGCATTAATTATGAATTTTTATTAATATTACTAAATTTTGTTTTAGGCCCCCTCCTGGAGAAATATGGGTAGTATTAAGTAGCAGATAGTGTGGCATAATATAGGGTCCATGAGTTTTATTATCGCCTACGATGAAATAGTAAGTACATTGAAATTATAATTTATACATTATGTTTGTTTATATAATTTGTAAATAATAACTATTTCATTTAATCTACAGAGGGCAAAGCTCTGACATTAGTGGGGATCATGCCTATGTAAGTTGAGATATGGCCTTACCTCTACATGTCACAAGATGGTATGTAATTAATTATATTATAATAATTAAGTTTAAATATTCAATATTAATTGGCCAATGTTAATTTTGACAGGCCCATATGGTTCAAGTGGATATTGAGATACAGGAGTCATAGGGGTCCACCTTGAATCCCACTGGGTCATTATATGTGGGCTGTAGCCAACTGCAACACCCTAGCAAGTTAGTAGGCTTGGCGTTGGGCCTACACTAACTAGGCTAGCCTACCCAAGTGGTGTTAGGTATTCACAGACACTGGGGACCTCTCAATATCACCAAACGAGCACAAGAATAAAGCACTCTAGAGCCCCTGGGTTAGACCTCGAGGAATGAGATAGGATCATCCAAGGATTGGAGGAGGATTTTAAACAAACAATGGGGGAGGAGGTCCTGCAAGAATTTTGCCAAGTTATTGAGGAGGTTCGACAAGAAGTACACCAAGAGTTTCAGAGCGAGCTCAACTAGGTTCATCATACAACTGCTTTGGTCTGGGACAGCTGATGAGCAGACCTACTCCAGATATCCAGTTACCTTCATACTGGCTTGAGCCCAACTTATAGCCTGATCAGATGACGCTGATGATGGCCTACACTGCTGGTGCTTATGTTGTTTAATTATAGTAAATTAAAATAAAAATATTATTTAATATTTGATAATTTAGTTTTTTTTGAAATTTTAATTAAATTACAATTTTTACCACATATGTACATTTTTTTGCCACTATTCATTTTAAGTTAATATTAGTTATTACTATTTTAACTTAATATTGTTTAAAAATTTAGAAAATAATTTTCCCTAAAAGCATGACCTTTTTAAGGTTTATTAACCGCTAGAAACCTTATCACAAATTTTAAAGTTCCAAATTCAAATTTACCTCAATCACGAACATTCACAGTGTAACAAACTGTTAGAAATGTTTACCCATTTGCTTATGGCATTTAAAATTTTAATTTCCTTCCACGTGAACATTTCTAACGGTTGCATCAGTTAACAAGATCTGAGCAATACTAGTGATGGATAGGTCATGGATTAACTTGCATTGGTTGACTCCATAATATTTGGCCAGACTAAACAATTTCTTGGATTTTTCTTCTACAAATGCCCCGTAAATAGTAAGATTCTATGTCAATGTCATAAATGTAGTTTTAAAAAGTGGCATTAAATAGATGTTGTTAGAGAGCATTTGATATTTAAACCCTTCTCGAGAGAGTATTTTTTGGCAACTAAGTGAGGAATGACTAGATATTATTACTAAGTCAATTCCCGTAATTTCATGAATGGAAGTATGAGACAAACGAATCCAATGCTTTGCATAATGCTTTATATATTCATTAAAGGAGCCTGATAAAGTAGAGAGGCCTCTATAGAGTTTGATATAAATGAAACTGCCTAGGAGCTTTTTGACCTCATGAACGAAGCTGATAAACCTCTTTATTCTGAGTGCACAAATTATTCTAAGTTGTCATTCTTAGTAAGCATGTATCATATCAAATACATGTGTGGTATGACTGAGTAGGTGATGTTCATGCTGTTGGAGCTACTAGGAGATACTTTCTCGTAAGCCGATTTCCCATAATCTTTTTATCAGGCAAAGAAGATTATTAACAAATTTGGCTTTAACTACAAGATAGATGCATGCCCAAGCGATTGTATATTGTATTGGGGATAGGATGCAAAAGGGGAGATTTGTAAGCAATATAAGACATCTCGATACAAGTTGGTACAGAAGGGGAAAGTAGAAGAAGAAATTGGCCAAAATTCTAAGGTACAATTTATTAAATATAATGTGTTATGTATTTGAATGAAATTTAATCCAATTCTCAATACATTGGATTGTTAGGTAATTTCATTTGAAACTGTGGTTACAAAAATGTAAATGTCATAAAAAATGGCTGAGAAAATAAGGTGGCACGTGACTGAGCAAAATCTGGATGGAAAGTTAAGATACCCATGAGATTCAGAAGGTGTAAAGCGTTTAATGTAAAATTTGGAGACATTACCAGTGATACTAGAAATGCCTATCTTGAGTTGGCAATAGATGGTTTTAATCCCTTCGGAAGCATGAGTACAAGCCATAGTATCTGGCCAGTGGTGTTAATTTCGTACAATCTTCCACCTTAAATGTGCATGAAACATAGCTTTCGCTTTTTATGATCATTCCTAGTAAGAAAGCATCAATGAATGCTATAAATGTCTACATGCAGCCATTGATACAAGAATTGATAGAGCTGTGGACATATGGCGTTGAGACATATGACTCATATGAGAAATGATTGTTCAACCTCCATGCAGCCTTGACTCCATACCGTGCATCTTTCACACAGTTGCAAGTAGGGCTTCATGGGACATCGATGATTCCTCGATTCCAAGTACAGATTTAGATTGCAACATATTTCTTTGATGGAAACAAAGAAAAGAGAAATCCTTATGTTACTTTTTCTGGTAGGGATGTCTTGCGCCATTTACAATATATTGATTTCAAATTTAGAAAGAACGAGGAGCCTGAATGAATAGGATGATGGTTCCAAGGAACATCTTATGGTCAGCCTATATAGTAACAGAAGATAAGAATATTTTTCACTCTTCCTTATTGGGAATCTAATTTGTTGTGCCAACAATTTGGATATTAATGTGGGTTATAATGTGATCTATACGTTGCTCAACGAAGTTGGAAAATCTAAAAACCATCTCTTAGTTATAAAATATTTACAGGCTTATGGAATTCTTCAAGAAGCTTGACCTGATGAAGATGTCAAGTTCTAGCCAGCTAAACTCACCTTGACAAAATAGAATAAGGATATCTTCCTTTTAACACTGAAGAACATAAAAGTACCTTATGGATATTCTAGAAATATCTGAAGGTGTAAATTGAAATATTAATAGGTTAAAGAGTCACGACTCTCATGTTCTTACGCAATAGTGACTCACATTGGCTTTGAGAAACACACTTCCTTCTGATATAATAGTGGTTTTGGGGTAAAGTGAAAAACCTAAAAGTTCCTTGGTACAAAAGGGAAGTAGACATAAGTTTTGGGGTATTAACTGTAATTACGAAAAAGGCCCAAAACTTCTTGAAATCATTTCAGCCCTAAATTCTACCAATAAATAAAGAAATTTATTTAGATCAGATAACGCAACACAAAATTTTAATTTGAGCTCCTGATAAATTGATATAAATTTCAAAAGATTGGGAAATTAGTGCAATATCTTATGGACCTCAGAATCAGATGAAATTTGACAATAAATTCTTATAATTAATATAAGAATTTATGAAACTAACAGAGCTCAAAAGAAGTTATGTAGAATTTATAATAGAATTTACAGTAGAATAAAATACCCGATAAATACTTTTTATGGTAATTTCTTGGGAGTAGAGCCCATAAATGCAGGGGACCACGTAGAAGGCCCAAAATGTCACCTTATAGGCCTAATAATATTTTTAGATATGTATATGGGTGAGTGTTTATGATGACCTTGAAAAATATAAAATTATGAAAATGTCACTATATATGCCACTATGCTGTGTAATGAGCAAGAGATGAATGGAGGGTAATTTCATTATTTTACCAAGGTTAGACAAACAAAAAGGGTTATTTAAATAGTTGACTAGGGATAGGGAATACTCTAATGATGTGTGAAAAGACGATAATACAATAAAGTTACTAAAGTAAATAAAAAGAACTAAGGGCATTTTGGTAATTTGCCAAGATATCAGTAATTAAGTTTAGATCTATTCCAAGAATTTCAATAGTAGAAAGAATATGAATATTGGATTTAAGATTAGAAAATATATTATAGAATCTCAGAAAAATTAGATTTAGAAAATAATATGGTTTTGGGGAAATTGGACTAAGCCGGTACTGGATTGTACTAGAATTTTTCTAGACTCTTCTTTTCCTCTACTTGCACCAAAAATATCATTGATGATGTCATCTCTTGGCCTCTAGGACAAGCTTGATGCCAGAATGAATATGAGCCCTTGGATCAAATAGTGCACAAAGAGATCTCAACCATCCATTCACCTAGCTTTTTGCCTGTATACCCTCCCATTTTTTGCACAAATTGTGATCATAAAGGAGATCTTGGGGAGGTATCACCCAAGTGAAAAGCCAAGCAAAGACAAGGGAGATTCAAGGCACCAAAGTTCAAGCTAACTAGGAGTTAAGATAAGTAATCTATCCTAGCTTATTTTTCTTGAGTTTCGAGGGTTAAATTTAGGGTTTTGATGGAATAAAAGTGAGATGTTTCCTATGTTGTGCTGCTTCCAGAACTATAAAATATTGGGAAAAGAAGACATTGCAGTTAGAGACATGAAATTAAAGCTTAGACAAGCTTAAATTAATGGTTATTGCTTGGATTAATTGTATAGTTTCCAGTTTCCCATTTTATAGCCCTTTTAGTCAAGGCTATTCTGGATAGAGAGAGATAGAATTTCAATGTTCTAATGCTTCTAATGACTTTATATGATAATTTTGTGTAGGATTTGATAGGTTTGAAACCTTAAAAGCATTGGAATTGGAAGTTGTAGTTTGCAAAGTCTCCTATATTACTATTCACATGCATGAACAGTAATTAAAATCTCATGATTTTGATGCTTCCAATGGTTTTAAAATGAAAAATTTAGTGGGATTAGGTAGAGAAACAAGTATTGGAAGCATTAGAATCAAAATGAGAATTTTTGGAAGAATTATGTAACTTTTTTGGTTCTATTAAGCAAAACATGAAATAGATGGAATTCCATGATTTTAAGATCATAAATGGATTAAAAAGGTGAAATTGTGTAGCATAAAGTCAAAGAATAAATTAATTCAAAGGACAAAACAATTAACCACAATTTAAGAAAAATATGGGTTAATTGATTAAGTTCAATGTCTTTATATGCCAATTGAAATGGATGATAATGACTAGCTAAATTTGTCATGTTTAGGATTTTTTTTGTGGACTCAAGAAGGAAGCAACTTAGCAAGGAAAGAAGACAAGGAAAAGAATAAAGAAAGTAAAGCAATAAGGTAGTAAACTATCCTAAGCATGTATGTATTGGATGTTATGCTTGGTTGTGCTTTGACTATATTGAATTGTGTTATATATGTGTATATGATTGAAGCTATATTTCTATAATTACTTTTTCCAATTATATTTCATATATTACATGGAAGCATGAACATTACACAATGATAACACTCTCACAAGCAAGCACAAGTATTTAAATTGATGTATACATTGTTTAGCACCATTTGCTACTGAGATTTCCCTAGAAATCTCACCCTTCCATGTAATCCCAATCCCAACAGGTTCATGTATGATGAAAAAAGATGAGGAAGTATGAAGAAAAGTTAGGGATTGGATAGTATGATGAGATATGAATTTGTTATGAATGTATTTAAGATTGTACTATGCAATGTATGCTTAAAAGTAGTACAGTTGTAGCTATTTATAAAAATAGTAAATGATAGAATAGATATATAAAAATTTACAAAAAACTTATTTAACATGTCAAGCTTCTTTTTGACACCAAGAACACCATATTTTGATGTCTATACAAAGAGAACAAATTTTCTAAAGTCAGGGACTAAAATCTGTTTTTAGAATTTTTGACCAAATGAATAGTAATCTTTGACAATTAAATTGTACTGATTGGCAGAGCATTTCATCATAAACTTATTTTTCTCTTAAATTTCAATATGTTATCTTTGAGTATCCTTTTGAATAACTTCTCTTTGATTATTCTAGAATTAATTATGATTTTTTAAAATTTGTTGTCTAATCTGTAATTACATTATGAACAAAACCTTGGAAGAGTCAAATTCTAGATTTTATAAGTGAATTTTTAAATGGTTCTAAATACTACTAAATAATTCTTAAATCATATAAAAGTAAGGTGTTACATTTTTTAGTATCAGAACAAAGTTTTTAGTATCAGATAGACAGTCCCCAGACACTAACTCTAGTCTTGCAGAAGTTGTTAGGATAGTTAGCATTGCTTATTTAAACTAGTCTTGCAGAAGTAGATATGGGATTTTATAAAGTCATAGTCATCAATTAATAAAGATCCCCAGCTAGTAATGATTTATGAAGATTATGTACATCTAGACTTTAATGCTCCTTCTGATAGTGAAGAGATTTTAGATGATAGTATAGGGGATCAATCAGGAAGGTCTACAGTAGAATATCCCATAGACATATCTTTAGATTCAAACCTACAGTCTAGAGATTATGTAGAAATTCAGCCTAAAGTTGTGTATGCACCAGATGATGATGAGTCTAGTAACTCTATACGGTATGAGTTTGTAGGAATGCCCTCCAATGAGAGGATATATTATTGCTAAGGAAGCTTAATATTTGTACTGGGTTATAGGTAGACCATATATTGTACTCCCCCACTAGAAACCTAGCTACAGTCTATGATAGTCCCTTCATATTCTCAAAGTCCAAGAATATATGACTTTATAGATAAATATCAGTGGGATGTTCTTGGTTCAAGTCAACCTCAACCTTCTTTGTCAAAGGTAGATAATATTGATTATATCAGTCTAGAGAAAGCTGTGGAGAATGAATTACTCAGTCTATGTCAAGGGATGGATAGAAGTAGAGATCAAGAGCAGTCAATCTACTTGCATTTTCTCAATGTTGTAGTAGGGATGATAGACAAATATTCAATGGCGGACACATTTGAATCAAGTTTATATTTTAGAAGAATGGAATGAGATGGTAGTAAGTTAGATACTACTATATACCCCTATAGGGCATATAGAGCTAAGTGAGTTTTAGACAAATAATCTGCTAATTGATATACAGGGATAACATTTTCGTATGAAGAAGTACTTGTAGTTCACTATCCCTTAGGAAAGAATTTAAATAGAGTTTAGGGGTAATGTAAATATGTAAATAGTGTAAAGTAAAGTAATTACCTAGATGTATAATAGTAACGACATATCCCGTATATGTAGTTAACATGGATGTAATGTATGTACATATACTGTGATAACATAAAATATGAGTTTTAATGTGATATAATGAAATGATAGTTAGTTAAACATCTATGTGAGTATGTTCCTTATTTAATTTAACTATAGTATATAGATATGGAAGAGTTTTAGGTGACTCAAGCTTATCAAAGTCAAGAACAAGAATTAACCATTGCTAGAGTATAAACTTGACAAAGAACATTAGAAACAAAAATTTAGAGAAAGCTATGTCTAAGTCAAGATGTGAAGGTGTTAAGGTTGCGACTAGTTGTCATAAAGAATTTATGTTGCGACAAATATTCACAGAGGTGTTATGGTCATAACAAGTAAAGGCCATGGGTTGTGATAGAAGATCATAGAGCTATCTAGTCGTGACAAGTCACGACTAGCTAATGATTAGGTTACAACTGGGATACAGGGAGACCTGATGTTATAGCAATGATGAGAATGAAGGTGCCAACCTCACTGAAGTTTATCAGCTACAGAGGATTGATATAAGGCACGACCAAGCCAAACAATATGAGGTACTAGGATACAAAAGATCATTTTAAGAAAATGTTCAAAGGTAGATCCTTAGTGTAACCATTAGGAGTAGATCTACATTATGAAAGACTTTGTTTAGCTAGTCTTTACTAAACAGAATAATCATAAATTAGATTGAGATTTGTCTAGGAATAAGGCTAGCATATGGCATAAGGTTAGAGACATGATGGTTAATAGATAGAGAGGTAATATTCTTGTTAGGAAATGGGCCAATAGTAGGGGATATGGGAGTTATGGATATCCCACTTCCCACACATACATTTTTCCTAGACGTGAATAAGGCAGTAGAGAAAGTGGTTGAATTATTCATTCAGTGGATTACAATCTTGCTCTAGTGTGTGTGAGACAGATTCATTTTCTCCTCAGTTCTTCTCCTTTCCTCTCTATGTCTGTTCTCTATTTTTTATTCCTTCTTCAATGGTTTTGCTATGTAAACATATCAGAGTCCATATAAGGTACTTCGGTTGCATGTGGCTATCTCTGTGAACAAGAAATGGTCTAAGGTACACCCAAAATCTTATAGTGGTATCATGAGCAAGGTTGTTATGTTTCATTTTTTTTCCGTATGCTTCTTCGTGATGTTTTGCCTTTTTGGTAGCTTGCTTCTCTATGATGTTTTGCCTTTATTTATGTTTAATACATTTGTTTTATGTCAAGAATCATAGAGCATGTATTTAAACCATAAATACAAGCAAACTCACCGTAAACTGTAATAGAGATCTTTCATTTCAAAATTAGGTCATTATAAAATAGCATTTTTAGGCCATAAAATTAGTCCCATTTAGTATAGCACGAAAAAACAAAGAAAATAACATTAAGAACGTCAAAATCGGACATTGAACATAGGAGTTATGGCCAAAAAACTGGTTGGGTCCGTTTTCTAGTCAAGTCTATGCGACCCGACTGGAGGTCAAGGATGATCAAAATGCACTATTTTGATCATCCCAAAATGGTATCATTTTGACGCTAAAAAACAGAGAAGGAGACTGTTTCTGTGACTAGGCTACGTCTATCCCAGTCTAACCCAAAGAGAGAGAGAGAGGGAGACTATTTTCTAGGACTAGGTTATGTCCAGCCTAGTCCAACCCCCCCAAAAAAGAAAATTGGGCTGTCTGAAGCCCATTTCAAAAAAATAATTTTTTTGGCATTAGAGGTATAAGTCAGGTCAAATAAGTGAATCCAACCCGGACCCACACAAAAAAAATTGAAAAAAAGAGGGAAAATTTGGTGACTAACACGTGGCAGGGGCCAAGTGGCAGCACCAGACTAGCTTGTGTAATACATGCACCAGAGGCCGAGAGCGGGCTTTATTAATTTTTTTTTCTAAATTTTTTCTTCTTGGGGAGTGTGAGGGAGCGTGTGACCTCTGATTGAGGTGCGGTTTGTTCCTAAAAATCCCTAAAATCAAGATTTTTATTTTGATATATAATTTGCCTAATTTTGGGGACAATTTTGGACCTACTTGTGAATATTCAATGTATTCTCTAGTATTTTTTGTGTTTAAAAAATTCTAGAAAATTATGATAATTAATATTTTTTATTATTTAGGTAAAAATTACTTCATCTAGCACTAAATCTCTGGGATATAGCTTAAATGATGACATCTCATTCCTAGATGATGTCAATAACCCTGAGGAGAACATTCAAGAGGACCCCGAGGGGGAACCTGAAGATGATCTAGAATAAGATCTTGACGGACTTTCTAAAGAAGACCTAGAGAAGTTGGTAAAGGAAGTTCCACAAGAGGAACCAGAAGTAATATATGATTTTAGACAGAGATCAGAAACTTTATTCCCTATCGAACCCCTTCCTCTACAACCTTTTATGGTTTCTTCAGACTCAAACTCCAAGATGGTGCCTACTCTTCACAATGAATATCCAGTTGAGGACAGAGAGGAAGTGAACCAACCTCTTACCCCTACTTTGACTATGAGTATAGCTGAAAGAGATATAGCCCGAATAACAAATATAAAAGGCATTAATAGTGTGACTGGCGATTACATTAAATTCATGTCAGACAAGGAGAATAGTAAATTCTACCTAAAAGTCATAATGGAGTGTATAAGAGCAACTAAGGTTAAAGGCAAGCCTAGACAAGGACATATAAGCAAAACATATTGGCTTAACATAATAGAATTTATATCAAACCTTATCAAGCCACCTCATAAGCTTAAGAAGCTATGAAAAATGATGTTAAAATATTGTAAAGCTCATATCAAATGACGTATATTTTTATTTGATTTCCATTGGTTTGCTTTGTTAAGGACATGTTTTATTACTTTTTCTTCGTAAAGACTTACCATTTATTACATGCATTATATGTAAGAGAAACATATTTTATTTCATTTCTTTATCTTAGTTATGATTGATGTATACTTTTTATAAGCGAGAGCCTTTTAGATAATGAGTATTGTAAAAACAAAATTTGATGAGAATAGTGCTTATATTAATTTTGATAAGAAGTGATAGCGTTGCTTGTGCCTATGTAATGGGAGGTATAAACATATTCTCCTGGTCATAAGTCTAGTGATATTATTATTTTATGATCAAAAATGATAAAAGTACATGACATTGTATACTTTACATGTGCTATATATATAAATTCACTTAAATATTCTATGGTTCAATAAATTAATGTGGGATAGGTTTATCACATAACTGATATTGAACAATGGCAACAAAGAACACTATTGCTAAATTAAACAAGGGGAAAACTCAACGGGGACAACTAGGATATTTAGTACTGAAAGATCCAATATATTCTAAAAGAATATGATGCAATTGAGCCATTAATATTGGCAATAGTAGAGCCTGAGGCTAGAAATATGGCCCAGCACAGGAGAGACCAAGAAGCATACCTATCCTAGAAAAGGAAGAATAGCATAGCAAGAATCACATTGTTAAGTGCAATGCTAATGATTTAATGTGTGAGTTTGAGACATATAGAATGGCACAAGCTGTGTGGATTGCCTTAAAGGATAAGTTTGGTGGAGTCTCCACAACTAAGCTTAGAAGGTTGACGATTAAATTCGATACCTATAAGCTAAAACCAAATAATCCTATGAGGTAACATCTGAGAGATGTCCACAGTGATTCATAAACTGAAGGAGACTGGACATAATCTATCTGACAAGCAACAAGTGTAGGCTGTCATCAAGTTGGTCCCTGCCAGTTGGGAGCAAATAAAAGTTAATTTGACCCATAATGAAAATATCATCATTTTCAATGATATAGCTAAGCATTTGGAGCCAGAGGATAAACATCTGGAGGCTTATAAGCCACTAGACAAGCCTATTTAACCAAAGGTACTGGTCCTTACAAATCAAAGCCTGAATTAAAAAAGGGCAAGAAATTTCAAAAAAATAGGAAAAAAGGAGGTCCTCCACCTAAGAAAGGCAAGTAACGATACAAGAAGAAGGGGAAGAAAGGATGCAAGAAAAAGCTAGACCTAAAGAAGGTCAAATGCGTTGCCTGCCATAATATGGGACATTTCAAACATGACTGTTCTAAACAGACTGAGAGCTAAAAGGTAATAGTGAATTATATGAATTCACATGTCTCATTTATTTCTACCATTATTTTTCTGACAGAACCAATGTCCTTTTCTTGGATTATTGACTCAGGCTCTTTATTTGAGCGAATTGTCGTCATCTGACTCATCAAAATAAAAGTAATTGCACCTATTAATGCAGTATAAGGCACAAACCTATCATTCTTCTTAAGGAGCCCTTTTTATTGGAGCCTAACATAATGGTGACAAAATCATTGAAAACTTTAGTGAAAGTAAAAATCGGTTTTGAGTTTGGTTGATTTTTTATGCAATAAAATAAAGGTGCAGTAAAGTAAATATTTTTGTATTTTTTTATTAAGATGGAAAATGAGTGGATTTTTTAAGAAATATGTTGAGAAAGACTCTTGATGATGGAAACCTATCTATCCTTGCTCTGAATATGATATGGGAATTTTAAAATCACTAAGTCTTAAATAAAACCTCAATCGATTGATTGAATCTAGATCATTAATATTCCTTAAACTCCTTTGATCCAAGCTAGTTGAAAAACCACTAATGCCCTGTTTAAAAACCACTTAACGTGTAATTAAATTAGAGGATGATGCCCTCAAATGATCATCAATCAGTGACCATAGATTTCAAGCAATCGAATTAGTTAGCAACGATTGTTAATAAAAGCCCAATTATCTAGAAATAAAAAATGAAATATTCATGTTAAAACTAATATCCAAATTCAATTACAAAACCTAATCTCAGAATAATCGATTGATATCCAATCCTTACTCATAAAATTAAAACTCTAGATGTAGGAATTCTAAAAATAAGAAAGGTGAGATTAAAACAGAAAACTCCCTAGTGCAGTGTAGTCTATGAGCTCAAGATATGCGATCTATCACCAAGAGACTAAATATTTAGCATCTCATGACTCCTGTTGTACTATAATCACTGCTCAGATATGATGCCATGAAGAAAGGAAAAAATTGTGATAGAAAGATGAATGATAGAAGATATGAGGGTAGGTTGTGAAGAAAGTGTGGAGAGAATGTTTGAGTCTGCTTCTTCAGCGTATCAGGTAAAAAATAGCCTCCCCGACTCTGCTGCTTCCCTCTCCTTTTAAAGCCAAGATAACCAAATAAAAAAAGTGCAGCTTCATTGATTTTCTTCTTTGGTCATGACCAGATCCTATTTTTGGTCACAACCTGTGAAAGCAGGAAAGCTTCCCAAAAGAAGTAAGGTTACAACTTGTTGACACTTTGGTCGTGACTGAAGTGCACAGAGGCTGCCATCCTTGATTTGGTTCTCTTTGTTGCTCACATTAATGTTCTCCTCCAAAATACTTGCAATTCAACATCAAAGCTCATTGTAAAATTCCAACCAGTTACTAAAGAATAACATATGCAGTTTAAAGGAGTTAATTTACTATTTTACCCTTAAATTAGCATATTGCCTAGTACAGCCATGTATTACCACAAAAACACAATTACAAGCATAAAATGAATGGTAGAGTTGTCATAAAACCCTCAAAATTTTATAGAAACCACACACAACCTATCAGCTCCACATACTACATAAGTCAATATCGAGGATATTTCATGGAATACCATCGGTTGCCATTTCAAAGCAAGTGGCTTTTCATTGGAAATAATGCAAGGATAGAGGTTTGAGGCATTGGCACCTGCAAACTTGTTTTGCATGGTAGAATGACCTTGATGCTGCATGATATGCTTCATGCTCCTGATATCAGACAAAATTTAATTTCTACAATTTGCTTATTAGACTTTAGGTTTCATGTAAATGTTCATGGTAAAGTTGCAGACATTTATCGCAACTCAACATTTTATGGTTAGCTTTCCAATTTCAAAAAGTTATTTATTTTAGATCTTGCTGGTGATTTTAATATTCAGATTATTTTGCTATTACTTTGAATCCAAATATGAATATCTGGCATGCTAGACTATGACATATTAATCAAAATAGAATGATTAAACTGGCAAAGAAGGCTTGTTAGGGTAATCCTTAACATGGATATATTATTATGTTAAAGTTGTCTAGCTAGTAAGGCTATTAGAAAACCATTTAGTAAAGGAACATGAGCCAAAAATCCATTGCAATTAATCTATTATGATATTTGTTGTCCAATGAGTATGAGGGTGAGTCATGGAGCTTGGTATTTTATTACCTTTATTGATGATTTTTCACGATATAGTGATGTCTATTTGATTTCACATAAGTCCAAGGCACTAGAGAGCTTTAGAAGATACATAAATAAAGTAGAAAATCAAATGGAAATTAAATTCAAGGCATTATGAACTGATCAAGGTCGTAAATACCTTTCAATCAATTCAAACTACTCTATGAAGAAAAAGAGATTATTAGGCAACTAACTATCCCTGACACACCTCAACATAATGGGGTTGCCAAAAGAAGAAATAGAACTCTTCTAGACATGGTTAGGTTTATGATGGCTCAGGCAAAGCTTCTAATTACATATTAGGGTGATGCTTTATTGACAGCAACCTTCATACTTAACTGTGTGCCCTCAAAGTTAGTCTCTTCCATACCTTACAAGTTATGGACTAAACGTCAGCTAGATCTAAGCATCCTTAAACCTTGGGGCTCAGTGACATATATCCATGACAATTCTCATAGACATAGGAAACTGGGTCCTAGAGGGAAGAAATGCATTTTTATAAGGTACTTTGAACCCTTAAAAGGATATGTATTTATAAGTGAAATAAAAGACTGAACAATGATTGAAACATAATCAAGAGATATTGTACTCATTAAAATGGAGTTTCCTAATAGGGGAAATATTGACCACACTATATCTCTTTATGAGACTCAAGAACATGATAGTGCTAAACAAATTGATAGACCAGAATCTCTAGGTAAGTCAATCTGAGTGGGAGACAAGAACGATCAATATAAAGATCGAGACAAATAAGAAAAGATAAGCAAGTTGCTCCTACCAGAAAGAGTAACAAGGAAAGTATTCCAAAGACACACTTCCAAATAGAAGGAGAAGTACTCTTAGTTACTTGAGAAGGGGATGATAAACCTCACACTGTTCATGAGGCATTAGTAGGTCCTGCCAAGGAGGAATAGAAGAAAGCAATGAAAGAGAAAATAGACTCAATGATGACAAACCAAATTTGGGAATTGGTTAATCTGCCAAAAGGGCGTAAAGCCATTGGGAACAAGTGGGTTCTCAAAATCAAGGAAAAAGTGGATGGATCAATTAACAAATTCAAAGCTCAATTGGTTGTAAAGGGATATACACAATAGGAAGGTATAGATTATGAGGATACTTTTTTACCTATTGTGTGCTTCAATTCGATAAGAGTTATTATAGTAATAATAAATAGTTTAAACTTGGAGTTACATCATATGGATGTAAAAATCGCATTCCTGAATGGTGATCTGGATGAAAAAATCTATATGGAATAACCAATAGGTTTCATTGAAAAAGGGTTTAAACACAAGAAATGTAAACTCAAAATATCCATTTATGGATTAAAATAGTTATCTAAACAGTGGTACTTGAGGTTTCACAAGGTGATAACCTCATATAACTTCCAGATCATAGAGGAAGACTACTACATCTACGTTAAGCGATTTGAGGGTAACTTTGTGATATTATTCTTATATGTAGATGATATACTCTTAGCCGAAAATAGTATTGACTCAGTGATAGTTATTAAAGAATAACTTTCATCAAATTTCAAGATGAAAGACATGGGTGAAGCATAATACATACTCAGAGTCAAGATTCAAAGGAATCGCTCCAAGAAAATCCTCACTCTTTCACAAGAGAATTATATTAAGAAGATATTTGAACAATTCAATATGAGTGACAGCAATCCCATGGATATCCCTATGGCTACTGAAGTCCTATTGGTAGCCTTATGTATGCAATGATATGTACAAGATCAGATATTTGTTATGTCGTAAGGCTGGTTAGCAGATTCCAGTACAACCCCAATAAGAAACACTAGAAATTAGTGAAGAGGATCTTGATATACTTAAAGGGCACACTGACTATACGTTATGTTATCAAGGAAGTGATCTACGCCTAATCAGATATTCTGATGCTGATATAGGCAGTGATGAAGAAAAATGAAGATCGACTTCAGGATATACCTTCTTGCTTAACAATTATGCCATATGTTAGAGTAGCAAGAGCAGACATGCATTGCTTTACACTCTATGGAAGCTGAGTTTATGGTATGTGTTGTAGTAGTGCAAGAGGCTATTTGACTGAAGAGATTTATAGAATACCTATGATTTTGGGAATGAGAGTACCAATCTGGTGTTAATACACTATGACAATACTGTAGCCATAGCCTATACCAAAGATCCTAAGTATCACAGCAAGACCAAACACATTGATATAAAGTGTAGCTTTATGGGGATTATATAGCACAGAAAATTGTAAATGTACAATATGTTTCAACCAAATGTATGGTTGCAGTCCCCCTAACCAAGCCAATAGGCAAAGAAGAATATAAAGTTGCATACTGTATGTAATATTTTTTTATTAATGATATTATGTCATTTATTATTATTAATATGTCTGAGTGAAAGTATACGATGTCTAGTATGCCGTACAGGTTAAAAAGGGTAGCTCTCACACGAGCAACCACTTTTGATGCTAGAGAAGTGTTCAAAGATGAGACATGTGTTCACCAATAAAGTAACAAGAGTGCTGATATGGTAGAGAAGAAACACAATAGATGTTGCCTTGGCTTAAAAGGTGCAGTAAGTTGAGATGAGATCCATGAGTAAGGATATGGATTAAACTATGGATACCCACATCCATGAAACCAGTAACCAGATAACAAATTCTTCAAAATTGACATCATATTATGTGAATAGAATTGAAGAGTTTGGGTTTAGATACTATGAGTGTCTGGACTTAAGTCTATATGGTGTGATTGATAGAATCAAAATGACGTACACTCTTAAAGGATAAGAAGAACTCCTTAACATGTAATTCATACCACATGTGCTAAAGAATCGCAAATAGAAAGCAAGTGAATTAATCCCTACTTCATTGTTGTGTGAGTTCTAGAAAGGTATAATCCTTTCATTAATGTCCTTTGACTTTGACAATATTATAGAGGTATGTTCAATGATTACTACTTTAGTATATGTCCTATGGTCAAATTATATATGAACCAAAGGTATTATGCTAGGAAAGTGGTTGATTCATATCAAAATGATATATGGGCAAAAGAAAGATTGACAGAATATACACATCCATGCTAGTGTATGTGACCGGTCTATTCTGATATTATTTTGTTAATTTCATAAGTGTGTATACTATGTATAAGTGGAGATTGTCTGAGTTATATGCTAACTCAAGAGGGATTAAATCATCCATAATAAAAGTGTATATGGGTAAATCTAGGACATTCAAAGTACTATAACTTATTCTGATTGAGTTGAACTAAAGGATCACTTTATTCTAGTCTCTGTAAAAGGGGGTTTTAGTACAAACACCGGGAAGGAGACGCATGCCTATGTAGGCGTGACAAAGCACCAATTATGAAAAAAGGAATAGAATGAGATTGGACCCAAGAAATCTAACCCACTAAGTGTAAGTAGCAGATGTTAGGAAATGGGCCAGTCCACCTATGGTAGATTAGGCCCAGGTCCATGCGAGCAAATGTGGAGGGAACAATTTTATTTTTTCATAGGAGAAAAATAAGGGATATTGGAGTTGTGGAGATCCCACTTCCCACGCATGTATTTTTCCCAAATGTGAATAAGGCAACAAAGAGAGTGGTTGAATTATTCATTCGGTGGACTGTAGTCTTGCTCTAGTGTGTGTGAGAGAGAGACATATTCATTTTCTACTCAGTTCCTCTCCTCTCCTTTCCTTTCTATGTCTGTTCTCTATTTTTTCTTCCTTGTTCGGTGCTTTTACGATGTAAATGTACCAAAGTCCATATAAGGTGCTCCAGTTGCATGTGGCTATCTCGGTGATCAAGAGAAGGTCTAAGGTACACCCAAAATCATACAATTCTCAATATAAAGGAACTCCATACGAAGAAATGGTAGATTATCAACCTAGGGTAGAGCACCCTAGAGAGCAAAAATAATAGTAAATGATGAATGAGATCCATGTGACTTAAGTTTGCCATGTTCAAGAAAAAGAGCAAAAAGGAATCACAGTCCGGTCAAGAACAGAATGAGACCGATATATAGACAGAAAGAGTAGAAAATACATGAGTTACTCCCTAAAGATGGAGATTGATCCTCTCACCTGAGAAGTTTTGCTCGAATAGTTTATGAGAAGCATTCCTCTCAGTTAGATAGAGATAAGTGTAAGGCTAAGGGTTAAATTAAAGAAAGAGGAACCCTTTGATGAATACTTGGCGAAGTTCATCTACATGAATAGTGAGAGTTTAATGGTTGAGAAGTTAATTCACGAATTAAATTTTGTGCTACAAAGAAAGAATTTTTCTTAGGTAGTTACATAGGTTCAACAGAGTGTAAATGCATGCAAGATTAGAAAAAGAAGTTTATGATGTCTAGAGAGAGAAAGGTAGCCACAATTTAAAAGATAAAAATACTCCCCTATGTAAAAAATAGCAATGATCAAGAGTTAGATAGGGTAATGAAGGGTTGAGTCTATACCCTAGTAAGAAGGTAATGTGGCAGCCTAATTTAGATGAGTAGTTATCTCAGGTTCCTAAATAAATGATCAGGATCTAGCAGATAATATGATAGAGGAAAAAATATTTTAAAATTTACCTACTTAATTGTTTAATTGTAATGTGTGTATGATGGATGGTTGAGCAAATTATGTGATAATGCTATGGCTTATGTTGACATAAATTATGATGAGTAGTTGCATCTCCTTGTAGTTGTCATATGATGAGATGCATGTTAAAGTATACTTAAATGATTACATCTCCTTACACATTTGCATGTTAGAGTATGCTGTGATGAATGAATACTCCCCTTTCACATTACATCTAGGGTAGAGTATATATGATGAGAAAATTATGTTGCTCCCATACTATACGACATACAATTAGATAATAAAGCAATATAAAAGTGATAAATGAGATAGTTAGCCCAATTAATCCCCAAAGATAAGAATGAAAGTTTACGACCAAACAATGATAGTAAGTTATACAAAGAATAAGATTAGAGATGGATGCTAGTGGCAAATGTCATACCCCAATTTTTAGGCCTAGAAGCCCAATATGTAGCCTAAAAAAGGTAGGCTATCAGGCCCTATTGTGCAAGAGTCCCAAAAGTGTACAAATCATGTTTAGGGACTAAACTACAAATAATGAGAGTTCATGGACTAAATTGTAAATAGTAAAAGTCCCTAGGGCATAATGGTCATTTTTAAAAAGGAGAGGGACCTAAACGCAAAGTGGAAAAGATTAAAAGCCAAAAGTTAATATAGAAATAAATGTTGGGCCAAAAATGGTAATTTCCAAAAGTTAAGGGACTTAAATGGAATTAAGTAAAAAGTTCAAGGGAAAAATTGTAATTATGAAAAGGTGAGCGTGAAAAGGGTTAGAACTGCCCAGAAGTATTTTAGTCCCACATTCCATCAATAAATTGAGGAAGTTGCACTAGTTAATCTAGCATGATACAGAAATTTTATTAGGGCTTTAGACAACATATATTTATCTGATAGTCTGAAAGTTATCTAAAATTTTATCAGATCTCATGGACTTCATATATAAGTGGGAGAATTACAGGAAAGTGTGCCCTATAATTTTAGATGTCATGGATCTGACAAAACCCTAGAAGAAGTTCTATATAAAAATTTATCCCCATATTAGTGAATTTTGACAGGAGTTTGGTAACACTCATGATCCGATAATGGAACATATCGGTATGTAAGCCTGGATAGAATAAGATCAGATGACCTCATATTTAGGCCCATGATTATGCCAAGGAGGGCCCAAAACCTAGGGTACCGGTCCATCAGTAAAAGGGGCCAGTGTCCAGAAAAAGTCTGAAATTAAAAAAATGCCCCTATGTGGTCAGAGTGTACCAGAGATGGTGGAGAGCATTTTGGTCATCTGGGATAGGATAAAAACATAGGATATAGTATAAATATGATTAGTTAGAGCTAGTATAGGCTTGAGGCAGTATAAGGAGGGGTGAAAAGACAATTTTACCCTTAGGGTCAATATAGTGCAAGAAAGGATACTAAGGGTATTTTGGTATTTCCTAAGGGTACTTGGGAGTCGAACCACCAGAGTGCTTGGGCTTGATTAGAGACCCAAGATGACATTACCAAAGGTCAGAAAACGTGGCCCAAGAGTGATGTGAGTCTAAGTGGCATTAAATTATTAGTTTAGTACTTTTTCAATAAAGTAAAGTTACCCGGTCAAAGATTGAACTAGGAAAAGTGATTAGATAAAGCTTTAGACTCATCCAGAACCATGAGGTGGTATAAAAGGTGTTCTCATGGGACCCACAAGGTGCCACATGACATGAGTATAGAAAAAGAAGAAAAGGCTAAGGACACGTGGCACAATCTCAGCCGTTCATTCCAGGAAAATATTTTGGAATTCTCTGGAAGGATGAGTCAGCTGGTAAGGTGTCCCAAGGGCCCCACCATTGTGCCACCTAACATGTGAGGTGTCCCATGGATGATGTCACTTTGATGAGTCATTAAGGATGATGATATCATCATGATGATACAGGCAAGGCTTCTTAAGGAAGCTAAGCAATCTAAGCCATTCATTGCGATTCAATCTGGACCATCTATTCCACCTCCACTCAACTAGAAATACCCACTCCCCTCCCATTCCATACCATGTCCAGTAAGAGAAAAAGGAGATAAAGAATAGAGAAAAAAGAGAAAGAGAGAAAGAGAAAGGAAGGAAGGAAAAAGAAGGAGTTATGGCGAAGCTAAGAGTAGTCCAAAGAGCTTAGGGACTTGGCAGAGCTTAGGAATAAGGTAAGTAAGTTATTCTAGTCCCTGCTCTAATAAATTAGAGTATTGTTGTTATGAAGTTAATAGTTATAGTAGAGAAATATCTCTCTTGATAAGGTTAGTTGTGGATAGAAAGAAAGTTAGGGAATTGTCAGATTAAGGGTATTACCTCAAGTTAAGCATGAGTTAAGTAAAGCTATACTGATAAGATAATAATGAAGATATTATTATGCTATGTATAAGCTCTGACCTATGAAAAGAAGAAACCTTAGAGTTAAGGCTAAGAGCTAGAGGAAAGGCTACACGCCAGGTAGTAAACTTACCTACTTGTATGCTTATATTGCTTGGATGTTTTATGTGATGTTTACTTACCTTGATAATGGGAAGCATGTATGATTAAGTAATGCTCTATTTCTTTTTATGCTATAGCCATATGTTATAATTAAGGGACATGGAAGCATGTAAGTTATCATTATGCAAGCATGATCATTAAGTGCACACATAGTAATATCAAGCATATAGTTGCATACATGGTATGGTTTCTATTTGTTACTGAGATTTCCCTAGAAATCTCACCCCTTCCATATCAATCTAGTTACAGCAGGTCTTCTCAAGATGGAGGAGATAAAGATGCATGAAGACAAGTTAATAATTATTTAATATGATTGATATGTGATTAATGTATGTAATATTGATTGCTGGAAATTGTCACTGTGAATAGTAACTTGTGATGAGGTAGTGACAGTTGAGCTGTAATAAGTAATAGTAAACAATTGAATAAATGTATGATATTTTTCTAGTAAATAGTAGACATGCCAAATTTCGATTTGATATATAGAATGTCTCATTTGGATGTCTACACATGGTGATATGATTTTTCAAAGTTGGGACCAGAAATGGTGGAATTAGGGGAAGGACACTGGATGAACAGTATAATTGGAACGTTGACCGACATTGACTTGGTCAATTTGTGGTCAACAAGTTATTTTTTCCTGAAATATCATTAAGTTAGATTCATTTAGCAATTTGAACCACTTTATTTCTATTTTTCTAGAATTAGTTATGATTTTTTGAAGTCAGGTCACTTCTATGGAATTTGCACAGTAAACAGTACTTGCTAGAGTAAAATTCTAGATTGTGTAATTTGACTTCAATGATCTTAAAAGTGGTTCCAGATGCTACCATTTGGTCCTTAAGATGTAAGAAAAGAAGAATATCTTATTTAACCTATAAACATATGACTATAATACTCAGGACATATCCTTTCAATAGGGATAAGATGTATGAATGATGTACCATGAACATGAAATGAAATGAGACGTAGTTACAAAATATAATGTAGCTATGAGAGGCATCAATGTCTATGTAATAAGACTTAATATTCTCGTAATGAAGCTAGATTGCTTTTACGATAAAGTCAAATGGCTCTTGAAATAGGCTAAGAAAATGGACATTGCAATTCATATTAGAGCCATGTCCATCATATGAGATATACAGATTATGACAAATATGTGCATGGTAGAGCCTGTGTAGCTCTCTATAGTACTATATATAGCAAAGTTATGAAAGATGAGAATGATATGAGAAATTCCTTAGTGATAGAGGAAATGAGTAAAGTCTTAACAGATAATATTGGCTTCTGTGATTAGTTTTGGGGAATTATCTGTGGAGTTAGAACTAAATGGAAGTGACTAATCTTGTAACTTACTCCATTGGTTTTATATCTTCCAGAGATAAGGATATAGTACAACAGAATCACAATAGATTATAGAGTATCACAGTTAGATCCTAGCATGGCTCATAGAGAATAGAATTTCAAGGTCATAGTTAGATCTTGAAGAGGCTTACAGTTGACCACAGTAAATCTTGAGGGTCACAGTAGACCTAGCCTAAGGAAAGAAAAAGAATGAGTCATAAGTACATTATTTCTTTGGAAAGACGATTACCAAGGGCAAAGTTAAGATAGGAATGCCTCACAAGTTGTTTAACTCATAACAGAGAAAGTGCCCATGAAGTTAATTTTATATAGCCTTATTACTATTATGGACTGAACCCAGAATCTTCTTACATAAAAAAGAAATGAAGTTATTAGGGTTAAAGTTTTTAGTCCTGAGTACTAGGTATTTATGAGTCTATAGATAGTATACCTAAGGAAGAAAAGAAGAATATCTCATGAGATATGAGAATGGGTCAAATAAGAATAGAGAGATCCCTAAAATGAGGCTAAAGAGAATGAGAATAAGAGCCAGACAGACTCAAGAAAGACAACATGAAAAGGGTCTAAATTAGTAACATACTAGGGTGGGAGCCTATTAGCACAATGCTTTAGATTTTCATCGGCATATTCTAGTTAAGCATGCTCAAGTCAGAGAAATTTAAAGATGGGTAACCCCTAAGAAGTGAAGTGTTAAGTCACAAGATTATAAAGATGTTAGAATACACTGACAAAATAGTGTTAATTGACATAAGTGCTTAGTGAAAAGTAAAGTAAGGGATACTAAAAGTACTTGTACTAGTTTGAAATAGAGGAACTATGATGAGAGAAAGAAATAGTTAGTTTAAAAACATTTTAACTAGGTTAGGTGATCCCCAAAAGTTTTGAAAAATTGTGCATCTTTGCTAAGTCATGCACAAAGTTATGTAAAATGATAGAAAGAGTTATGAAAAGTTAGAAAGGGTTATGAATGGTAAGGGACTGGAACCCTTATGTTAAGTCCAAATAGAGTGGATTTGAAAGGAAAGATTCATATTATAGTTTTATGTCAGGAGGAAGTTAGAAAGGCTTAAGAGCAAGATCTTCCTCAGAAAAATTCTTCTAAAAAACTAGCAAAGTTATAAGTTAAAGAGAATGTTATACTTAAGGTATATCAAGTTACGTTATGATAAGGCAAGTTATGTCATGATACAACCAAATACGGCAAGATACACTATGATATGGTGTGAGAAGCACGTAATGAGATACACTATGAGAAACATGTAATGTGATACATAATAAGAAATATGTATTGAGAAGTATAATAAAAAGTGACTTTGTAGCTAATTTTGTAAACAGATAGAGATGCTCCCTCTAGAAAGGATATAATGATTAAATAAAATGATAATAAGATAGTAGTGAGTAAGAACTTACACTCCTTGTATTAAATGCTAAGCAGTATGTTGCATTTATGAAAATATGCTAAAGCTCTAGATGTTAGAGTTATGCATAATAAGGGAAGAAATACTTAAGCTCGAATGTTAGAGCTACGCATTCATAAGCAGGTACATAGACTTGTAATATGTTGGCCAGGTATTATACATGTTAGAGTACAATTTTCTACTCAGAAATAAAGCAAAAAGAGAATAATTACATAAGTCCTCTCTCTATATTACGCTAAATTGTTAAAAACGATATGAGTAATTACTAGAGTGATAGAGTTTCTAAGGAAAAAGAAGTATGATGGTATGAAAACAAGAGTTGAAACTTTGCAGATGTTAAGAAACTCTGCTAGATACTAAGATAAATAACAAGAGATATGCACTAAAAAGTATCATAAGTAGTTGACAAAAGCTCCATAATACAGTAATATTTGAGAGAGTTCGATATGAAAGAAATGGACACTACTCACAAGTCTAGTATAGTGAGTCATCCATAAATGAATAGATACATAGCAAGTAATTAAGTAATACAATGAAATAGAGTTCAACTCTAATTGACTTGATTCAAAAAAGAAGAGTAATGATGGCAAAGATATGAAGCTTTTGCATATTATGAGAACAGTTTGTCAAATGTTACGATTAGAGATTGATACTCTAATTCTTAGTCATAGAGCAGAAAAGAATATAGAGAGAAGATATATCTTGATAGTTGGCTAAGGTAAGTATGTTTTGGGGGTGAAATTTATTTTAAGGGGGTGGAAATGTCACATCCTAACTTTTCCCTATATGTATAAGATTGATGAGGAAAGAGGTTTGGAAAGGATTGTGATGATAAATAGAGAGAAAAAATAATGATTAGACAAAGGTATAAAGGATAGGGACTAAAGTGAAAACCTTACAAGTTTTATGGTGTAAAAGGGAAGTAGACATAAGCTTTGAGACATTAAGTGTAATCATGAAAAGTTGAGGACCTAAAGTGTAATTTTCAAAAGTTCATGGGCAAAATGGTAATTATGAGAAAGTTGAGCCGAAAAAGGCCCAAAACTACCCAAAATTGTTTCAATCCTGAATTTTACCAATAAATAGAGAAAATTATTCTCATCAGTTTAACGTAACACAAAATTTTGATTTGAGATCCCGATAAATTGATATGAATTGTCAAAGATTAGAAAATTAGTACAATATCTTTTGAACCTCATAATCAAATGAAATTTGGCAATAAATTCTTATAATTAATATAAGAATTTATGAAACTGACAGAGCTCAAAAATGAGTTATGTAGAATTCATAATAGAATTTACAGATGAATAAAACACCCAATAAATACTTTTCAGGAGAATTTCTTAGTAGTAGAGCCCATGAATACAGGCCCAAAATGTCACCTTATAGGCCTAATAATATTTTTAGATATGTATGTGGGTCAGTGTTTATAAAGAGCCTAAAAAATATAAAATTATAAAAATGCCACTATATATGCCTATGCTATTCAATGAGCAAGAGATGAATAGAGGGCAATTTCATCATTTTACCAAGGTTAGACAAACAAGGAGTGTTATCTAAATAGTTGACCAGGGTTAGGGAATACGCTGGTAATGTGTGAAAAGACGATAATGCCCTGAGTTAATAAAGTAAATAAAGAAGAACCATGGGCATTTTGGTAATTTGCCAAGGGATCAGTAACTAAGTTTAGACCCAGTCCAATAATTTTAATAGTAGAAAGAATCTGGATACTGGTTTTAAGATTAGAAAGCATATTATAGAATTTTAGAAAAATTAGATTTAGAAAACAATATGGTTTTTGGGAAATTGAACTGAGCCGATACCTGATTGGACTTGAATTTTTCTAGACTCTTCTTTCCCTTCACTTTGGGCTAAACATTGCCTTTATGCTATCACATTTTGGCTTCTAGGGCAAGCTTGATGCAAGAATGAATATAAGCCCGTGGATCAAATAGTGCACTAAGAGATATCAACCATCCATTCACCTAGCTTTTTGCCTATATACCCTCTCATTTTCTGCACAAACTATGAGTACAAGGAGACCTTGGGAAGGTGATGCCTAAGTGAAAAGCCAAGACAAGACAAGGGAGATTCAAGGCACCAAAGTTCAAGCTAACTAGAAGTTAAGGTAAGCAATCTATCATAGCTTGTTTTCCTTGAGTTTGAAGGCTTAAACTTAGGGTTTTAATGGAAGAAAAATGAGATGTTTCCTATGTTGTGCTGCTTCCAGAACTATAAAATATTGACAAAAGAAGACATTGAAGTTAGAGACATGAAATTAAAGCTTAGACAAGCTTAGATTGATGGTTATTACTTGGATTAATTGTATAGTTTCCATTTTCCCATTTTCTGGGCCTTTCGATCAAGGATGTTATGGATAGAGGGAGATGGAATTTCAATATTCTAACACTTCCAATGAATTTATATGATTATTTTGTGTAGGATTGGATAGGTTTGAAGCCTTGGAAGTATTAGAATTGGAAGTTGTAATTTGAAAAGTCTCCTCTATTACTATTCACACACATGAATAGTGATTGAAATTTTATGATTGTGATGCTTCTAATGGTTTTAAAATGAAAAATTATGTGGGATTAAGTAGAGAAAGAAGAATTGGGAGAATTAGAATCAAAATGAAGATTTTTGGAAGAATTTTGTACACTTTTTTGGTTCTATCTAGCAGACCATGAAGGAGCTAGAATTTCATGATTCTAAGTTCATAAATGGATTCAAAAGGTGAAATTGAGTAGGATAAAGTCAAGGCACAAATTAATTCAAAAGACAAGGTAATTAACCACAATTTAAAAACGATAAGGGTTAATTGATTAAGTTGAGTGTCTTTATATGCCAATTGAAATGGATGGTAGTGAATGAATGAATGAATATGTGATGTTTAGGATTTATTTTGTGGACTCAAGAAGGCATCCACTTAGCAAGGAAATAGTACAAGGAAAATAATAAAGAAAGTAAAGCAATAAGGTAGTAAATTATCCTAAACTTGTATGTATTTAATGTTATTCTTGGTTGTGCTTTGGCTATATTGAATTGTGTTGTATATGTGTATATGATTGAATCTCTATTTCTATAATTACTTTGGCCAATTGTATTTCATATGTTACATGGAAGCATACATGTTACACAATGATAACACTCTCACAAGCAAGCAGAAGTATTTACATTGATGTATATATTATTTACTACCGTTTGCTATTGAGATTTCCCCATAAATCTCACCCATCCATGTAATCCTAATCCCAATAGGTTCATGTATGATGAAAGAAGATGAGGAAGTTGTCGTATCCTTATTTTCAACCTTAATTATACTCAATTGAAAGTCATTTGAACCAATTACATAGCCTTTTGCTTTAGAAACATGCATTTCCAAAAGTTTGCTTCTCAGGGGTACTGTTCATGGTAATCCAGAACATATACCTAACTTTGAAAATTCATAACTAAATGTAGAAAAATCAAAATAGGGTGGTTACAATTTCTAATGAAATATATTCCATGTAAATTTGAAGGAAAAATATAAAACTGAGGTTCCATTGTCCTAATAAAATCAGTTTATTCGTTGAAAAACACTGTTCATTTGGTAAATCTGGAAGTTCCAGTTTCTTTGCCTTAACTTTAAAAATTCATTTCTCTTTGGTTACTCATCCAAATGAACCGTGTTACCTATGGATCTAAATCTCCAGATGTTATCTTTAATCTCATCAAATTTTATAGAAAAATTCATTCATTTACCATATGAAATTAATGTTTGAACATTACTGCTTCCAGTTGCACACTTTATCTTAATTCCAGATTTTATCTACAACTTGGAAAAATCATAAAAAATTTAATACTTAACCAATTGAGGAATTCTTAGTTTTCATTTAAATATATATATCTTAGTTATTACCATACCAAATTTCAAATTCAAACTCATTGGTTAAGGCATTATAAACATCATCACAAAGTCACAGCCTCATAATACAACTACATGATCATACATTATGCATTCCATCATATCTTTCCATAGTGTTAAGTAACCAATATAACTTATTATACAAGTTCAACCATCTATGTTTACCCTTTTTCCTTGAGATGTTTTAGCACCTATGACATGGTCATGCATATGGAAAGAATGAGATTTCATGGAAATCTAAATAGCAAGTCAATCAAACTATAATATCATGCATGATTAATTACATACTTAACATATTGTCATGAGGTAGGAGCTACTTCATAATAGTATATAAGCAAACTATAACATGCATATTGTCATGAAATTAGTTGCAAGGAGTTGCAATCATTCATACTTCATCATAAACATGATGGCATAATTTTAACCTCAACAAAACATCATAACTAACAAGCAAGCATACAATCAAGCAAACATGAAATTATAGTTAGGTATTCTTGTTACCTCTTAAGCTATCCTTGACAAAGTCTTCTTGATATGGTTTTATTCCTTCACAAATTACAAAACCTAGCCATTACACAGTAACATCAAGTTACAAATCAACTTGAAAAAAAAATCCAAGACTAGGTTTTCACTAACTTCCATTCTTTTTCCATTTTATGTTCCATACTTCCATCTTTCTAAAACAAATTCTCATGTTTCATTTCCACATAATTTTTCATGTAGAATCCAAATATGAAACCATAATTTCCAAAATCAAAACACACCATGAGCTGCTGCATAGAACCGAAGTGAACCCTTATTTTTCCAAAAATTCACATTTTGATTCTAATGCTTCCAATACTTGTTCTCCTACTTTATCCCCACACAATTTTCCATTTTAAACTCATTGGAAGCATCAAAATTATGAAATTCCAATATATGAACAGTTTTTTGTTCAGTAGCAACCAAGAACACAAAACCCTAACTACATGCATACTTGAATTTCCAAGCTTATACCACTTGATTCTAGCTTGTTTAAGCTTGTCTAAACTATCCATAACATAAAACTCATATTCTTATCACATATGGATAGAACTTCCAATAGCAACCACAAGGGAAATATGTTACAAAAATCCCTTAAAACCAAGAGCTAACTTGCTAGATTAAAGTCCAAGAACAAGGGAGCTAGTTACTTGCTTGTTGCTCCAAGTTGTGTGCTTCTTTCTTGTTCAAAGAATATTTGGCCAGAGGTTCCCTAAGGTACTCCAAGATGCTGCACCAATCTGGTTTGGGGGTATTTATAGAAAATCTTCTGTGAAAATGGAAGGCCAAGATTAGTTTGGTTACTATTTGATCTAATGGTCCATATTCCACCTTGAAGCAAGCTTACCCTAGAAGCCATAGATTGATGCCATGCATGACATCATTTAGGGCCATGTTTGGCTGGAAAGATGTAAATATACTGATAGAAAAAATTTCAGTCTAGTTCGATACCGATCGGAGTAGTTTTACAAAAACCAGACTATTTTGTGTCCTAAATTTTATAATATTCCAGAATATGTATTCTATCATGAAACCTAGTGTCTAGGTTTCTCCTACCATTGAAATTGTTAGACTGAGTATTTATCTACCAACCATCCCTTGGAAAATGACCAAAATACCCTTATTGCTCTTTCTTGCCCTATATTAACCCTAAGGGCATAATTGTCATTTCACACCTCTTTATACTATATTAGGGTATATACTGGCTCTAACTAATCATCTTTATACTATCTTGGACATTTTTGGCCTATCCATAATGACCAAAATACCCTCTATCTATCACTGGTACAAACTGGCTATACAGGGCATTTTCGTAATTTCACACTTTTCCTGGGTTGCTCTAGACTTCGGCCTACTTAACTATCTCACCACCTTATTGGGCCTCTTGGGACACCATTTGGGCCTTAGTATTGGTCTGTTACCTTTTATGGCATAAATCCCAAGAAATCTCTCCTGACTGTATTTATCGGGTATTTTATTACACTGTAAAATCCCGTAAGAATTCTACAGGATTCCTTTTTTGACTCTGTCAATTTTATAAATTCTTATATTAAATATAGAAATTTATTGTAAGGTTTCATCTAATTCTGAGGTCTACAAAATACTGTAATAATTCTTCCTGATTTGAGAAATTTATATCAATTAATCGGGACCTTAAATCAAAATTCTTTGTTGCTTTAAATTGATCAGAATAATTTTATCTATCTACTGGTAAAATTTGGGACTAATATGATTCTAGTCATTTTTTAGCTTTTTTCCAGTTTAACTTTCTCATAATTACATTTTTGTCCATGAACTTTTGCTTAATTACATCTAGGATCCTAAACTTTTAATAATTACCACTTTTGTCCCAACTTTTATTACTACTTTCACTTTTGGCCCTCAACCTTTTCTAATTTTCATTTAGGTCCCTGAACTTTCCTTAGTTAATAATCCCTCTATTTCCTTCCTCAATTTGATACAGTTTATTCCAAAAATCTTATGCTTATTACTTATAAATTGTACATATATATCATATAAGAAAATTAGGGATATGACATTTCTCTCCCCCTTAGAATAAATTTTGTCCTCAAAATTTACACTACATGTATACTAAGAAAATAATTCAGGATATGCTTCCTTCATCCTTTCCTTTGCTTCCCACGTAGCCTCATTCTCAGTTAATCCCTTCTAGACCACTTTAACTAGAAAGATTTGTTTATTTCGCAACTACTTGACCTTTCAATCTACAATTTGTACTAGTCTGACTTCATAGGTTAGGTCATCTCGCAGTGTAACATCATCCTGCTCAATCACTTATGATGGGTCTGGAACATACTTCTTCAACTAGGAAACATGGAAGACATCATGTATCTTATTGAGATTTAGAGGGAGAGCTAACTTGTAAGCCACTGATCCTATTCTTGTAAGGATCTAGAATGGTCCAATGTATCTAGGATGTAATTTCTTGACTTTGATTGATCGTTTGGCTCCTGTAGTTGGGTTAACTTAAGGAATACATGTTCTCCTTCTTCAAACTCTGTCATATCCCAATTTTTAGGCTTCGAAGCCTAGTATATAGCCTGAAAAAGGAATGCTACTTGTCATATCCCCAATTTTCTGACCTGATGTACGTGTACAGTTTATCTGTAATAGATATAAGATTCTTGGAATAAACTGTATCAGATTGCAAAAAGAAATGGAAGGATTAATGACTAAGGAAAGAATAGGGACCAAAATGCAAATTGAAAAGTTTAAAGACAAAAAGTTGAAGTAGAAATAAAAGGAGGGACCTAAATGCAATTAATGGAAAGTTCAGGGACTAAAGTGCAATTATTCAAAAGTTAAGGGACCTAAATGTAAATATGGAAAAGTTGAGCCAAAACAGGCCAAAAATGCCCGGAATCAGATCAGACCCAAATTTTACCAGTAGATAGACAAAAATATTCCGGTCAGTTTAACGCAACACAGAATTTTAATTTGAGGTCCCGATTAATTGATATAAATTCCTGAAGTCAGAAGGAATTATTGCAGTATTTTTGAGATCTCATAATTAGATGATACTTTATAGAAAATTTATATATTTAATATATGAATTTATAAAATTGACAGAATCAGAAAAGGAATCCTGTAGAAGCCATACGGGATTTTAAAGTGAAATAAAATACCCGATAAATATGATCGGGAGAATTGTACAGTGAATTGGGCCATCAAGGCAATATAAGCAATAAGCCCATAATAAGGCCCAAATGACACCATCATGAGCCCATTAAGGTGACTGGACAGTTATATGGGCCACAGGCCAGAGCAGTCTAGGAAAAGTGCAAAATTATGAAAATGCCCCTAGATGCCTATACTGTACCAGTGATGGATGGAGGTCATTTTGGTCATTATGGATAGGCCAAAAACGTGGGACATAGTATAAATATGATTATATAGAGTCAATATATGCCCTGAGGCAGTATAAAGAGGTGTGAAATGACAATTTTGCCCTTAGGGTTAGTACAGCGCAGGAAAGGACACTAAGAGTATTTTGGTTATTTTTCAAGGAATGGATGGCAGATAAATATTCAATATATCATTTTCAATGATATGAGAAGCCTAAATATTGATTTCCAGGACATAATACATATCCTGGTATATTATAAAAAAATTCAGAACAGAAAACAGTCCGGTTGTTGTGAAACTGCTCCGATCGGTACCGGATTGGACTGGAATTTTTCCAGAACCTTCTTGACATGGGCAGCACGCCACCTAACCCTCTTAGGTGTCCCATGAGCTGTCCCACATGATGTAATAATTATTCTTTTTAGAAAAAGTAAAATCCAAGATTAAATGTGAGCCTTTAGATCAAATAGTAACCAAATCAATCTTGGCCATCCATTTCAACCCAAATTTCTCTATAAATACCCCCCTATTCAGAACACTTCGGCATGCATGGTGAACCATAGGGAAACTCTTGCAAAATTTCCATTCAACCAAGAAAGAAGCAACCAAAGTGAAGTAACAAGCAAGGTAATCATCTCCCTTGATCTTGAGCATTGTTCTAGTAGGTTAGCTCATGGTTTTAAGGGGTTTTCATGCTATATTTCCCTTATGGTTACTGCTGGAAGTGCTGCTCATATGTGGTTAAAATATGAGTTTTATGTTATGGATAGTTTAGACAAGCTTAAACAAGCTAGAATCAAGTGGTATAAGCTTGTGAATTCAAGTATGTTTGGATTTAGGGTTTTGTGTTCTTGCTGGTACTGTACGTGGTACTGTTCATATGATGGAATTTCATGATTTTGATGCTTCCAATGAGTTTAAAATGGAAAGTTGTGTGGGGATAAAGTAGGAGAACAAGTATTGGAAGCATTGGAATCAAAATGAGAATTTTTGGAAAACAAGAGCATGTATTTCGGTTTGTCACTGTAGCAATTGATATGTTTTGATTTTGGAAATTCTGATTTCATATTTGGATTCTACATGAAAAATTATGTGGAAATGAACCATGAGAATTTATTTTGGAAAGGTGGAAGTAGGAAACATAAATTAGAGAAAGAAATGGAGCTAGTGAAAACCTAGTCTTGGATTTGGTTTTAAGTTGAGTTGTAACTTGATATTATGTTGTAATGGCTAGGTTTTGACATTTGTGAAGGAAGGAAAGCACTTCAAGAAGGTCTTGACCAAGATAGCTAAGAGGTAGCAAGGATACCTAACTATAACTCATGTTTGTTTAATTGTTTTGCTTGCTTGTTGATTATGGTGTTTGGTTGAGCTTGAGCTTATGTCATCATGTTATGATGAAGTATGAATGATTGCAACTCCTTGCAAGTTATGTCATGACAATATGCATGTTAGAGTTTGCTTATGTACCATTATGAAGTAGCTCCCATCTCATGATAACATGTTAAGCATACAATTATCCATGCATGATATTATAGTTTGTGTAACTTGCTATTGGGATTTCCATGAAATCTCATTCCTTCCACATGCATAACTATGTTTTAGGTGCTGGATCTTTTCAAGGGAGGAGAGTAAATGTTGATGAATAAGTTTGTATAATAAGCTACATGACTTACATGACATTATGGGATGATATGCTAGTATGCATGGTGTATGTTTCTCTAGTCCTGTTTTGAGGCCGTGGTGATTTGACAATGTTTTTGGCATCTAATTCAACGATTTTTAATATGCAACTTGGCCTGATTAAAGTTAAGACACAGATATTTAAATGAACACCAAGAACGCCTCATTTGGATAAGTATCTGAATTTTTATGATTTTCCAAAGTTGGAAGTAAGATCTGGAATTGAGTAAAACGAGTGCTGAGAGGCAGTGACGTTCACACAAAGATTTCATATACCAAATAAACGTATTTTTCTACGAAATTTTATGAGCTTAAAGATAACGTCTAAAGCTTCAAATCCATAGGTAACACAGTTCATTTGGATAAGTAACCAAAGAGAAATGAATTTTTGAAGTTAAGCAAAGAAACTGGAACTTCCAGATTTTACCAAATGAACAGTGATTTTCAACGATTAAACTGATTTCATTGGGACAAGAAAACCTCAGTTTCATATTTTTCCCTCAAAGATATGTGAAAGAGCTTTCATTAGAAATTGGAACCATGTTATTTCGATTTTTCTACAATTAATTATGAATTTTCAAAGTAGGGTACATGTTCTAGAATTACCAAATGAACAGTAAAAGTGAACAGTACCCGAGAGCAAATTTTTTGGAAATGGATGTTTCCAAAGCAAATGATCATGTAATTAGTTCCAATAACTTCTAATCAAGTATAATTGAGGTTAAAAGTAGGATATGACACTACTAGACCCTATTGAGCAGAGGTTTCAGTAAATAGAGAAGATTATGCTGATCAGTTTGATACAACACAGAGTTCTGATATGAGGTCTCGAGAAATTTATATTAATTTTTAAAGAAAAGGAAAATTAGTACGGTATGCTCTAGACCTCAGAATCAGATGAAATGTGGCAGTAAATTCCTATAATTAATATAAGAATTTCTGCAACTGACAGAGCTCAAAAAGGAGTTCTGTGGAATTTACTACAGAATTAACAGTGGATTAAAAGACCCGATAAATAGGTTTCGGGGGAACTTCTCAGGAAATGATCCCATGAAGATAGGGGATCATACAGAGGGTCCAGAATGGCACCTTATAGGTCCAATGATATTTTTAGATAAATATGTGGGTCAGGGCTAATAAAGACCGAGAAAAATGAAGAATTACGAAAATGCCACTGATGGTATGCCACTGTGTTGTGTCATTGAGTCAGAGTCAGACGAAGGGCATTATGATCATTTGACTAAGGTTAGATAGTCAAGAAAGGATATCTGGATAGTTGACTAGGGTCAAGAGATACTCTGATAAGGTATGAAAAGACAATAGTGCCCCTAGAAGTACTAACGAGGTATTAAGGGCATTATGGTAATTTACTAAGGATGTTTCTTGGGAACCGAGCCACCAGAGTGCTTGGGCTTGGTTAGAAACCCAAGATGACAATCCAAAGGCCCAAAAACGTAGCCCAAGAGGAATGTGGGCCCAAGAGGCATAAAAATATTGTTTTAGTGCTTTTTCAATAAAGTAAAGTGACCCGGTCCAAGATAGAAATGGGTAAAGTGATATGGAATCATGAGAGGACATAAATGGGGCCCACAATACGCCACATGGCATGATTACAGTAAAAGAGAAAAAGCAAAGGACACATGGCATGATTAGAGAAAAAGGAGAAAAAGCAAGAGGACACGTGGCACGATCTCGGCCGTCCATTCAGGGAAAAGACTCTGGAACTCTCTGAAAAGGCTGAGTCAGCTGGTGAGGTGTCCCAAGGGCCCCATATTTCGCCACATATACCCTTGAGGTGTCCTAGATGATGTCATCAGTGGTGAGTCATCAAGGAGGGTGATGTCATCGTGATGATGCAGGCAAAGCTTCTTGAGGAAGCAAGCAATCTGAGCCATTCATCACAAATCAATCTAGACCATTCATTCCACCTCCTCTCACCTATAAATAGGCCACTCCCCTCCCATTTCAAGGCACACCACGGATCTAGCAAGAAAAGGAAGAGAAAGAAGAGAGGAAGAGAGAAATAGAGGAAGAAAGAAAGGAAGGAAAGAAAGGAAGGAGTTCTGGTGGAGCCAGGAGTAGTCTGAGGAGCCGAGGGACTGGGCAAAGCTTAGGAATGAGGTAAGAAAGTTATCTAGTCCCTGCTCTAATAAAGTAGAGGATTGCTCTTAATGGTTAGAATAGAGAAATATCTCTATTAATAAAGTTAGCTATAGATAGAAAGAAAGTTAGAGGAATGTCGGAGTAAGGATATTTCCCCTAGCTATGCATGAGTTAAATAGAGCTATACTAATAGAGTAATAATGAAAATATTATTATGCTATGTATAGGCTCTAACCTATGGAAAGAATTAATCTTAGAGCAAAGGCTAAGAGCTATAAGGAAAGCTATATGTCAGGTAGTAAACTAATCCTAAACTTGTATGTATTGAATGTTATGCTTGATGTGCTATGGCTTTATTGAATTGTGTTGAACATGTGCTTATGTATGAAGCTCTGTTCCTATGATTACTTTGGCCAATTGTATTTCATATGTAACATGGAAGCATGCACATTACGCAATGTTAACACTTTCACAAGCAAGCACAAGTATTCACATTAATGCATGCATTGTTTAGTGTTGTTTGCTACTGCCCCTTCCATATCAATCCAATTACAGCAGGTCTTCTCAAGATGGAGGAGATAAAGATACATGAAGAGATGTTAATTGCTTAGCATGATTGATGTGTGATTCATGTATGTATAATTGCTGGAAATTGTCACTGTGAACAGTAACTCGTGGGGAGGCAGTGACATTGGAGCTGTAATTATAAATAGTAAATGATTGAATAAATATATTATATTTTTCCAGTAAATATTAGACATGTCAAGCTTTGATTTTATATATAAAATGTCTCATTTGGATGTCTACACATAAAGATATGATTTATCAAAGTTGGGACCAGAATGCTGGAATCAGGGACAGGACGCTGGATGAACAGTGATTTCGGAACGTTGACCAACGTTGACCTGGTCAATTCGTGGTCAACAAGTCATTTTTCCCTGAAATATAATTATGTTAGCTTCGTGTTGCAATTTGAACCACTCCATTTCGATTTTTATAGAATTAGTTATGATTTTTCAAAGTCAGGTCACTCCGCTGGAATTTACACAGTGAACAGTACTCGCTGAGAGTAAAATTCCAGATTATATGATTTGACTTCAATGGCCCTAGAAGTGGTTCCAAATGCTACTGAATGGTCCCTAAGATGTAAGAAAAAGTGGATGTTATAAACTCCAATGGCTTCCTTCTAACATTAGCATAACTTCTCTATCTACTTTGAGCCATCAGCAATCTTTTCCTAATCTTATTGATTTGTATTGTTGTCTGATCTACTATATCATGACCAAACATCCTTCTTTCACTCAACTCCAACTAACACAAGGGAGATCTATACTTACGTCTGTAAAGTGCTTCAAATGGGGCCATTTGAACACTAGCCTAATAACTATTGTTATATGCAAACTCTATTAATGGCATATAGACATCCTAACTCCCTTTGAAATCCAAAACACATGCTCTTAACATATCCTCTAGTGTCTGGATCGTTCTCTCATATTGACCATCTGTCTGAGGATGATAAGTTGTACTAAATCTGAGAGTAGTGTCCATTTCTTCATGCAAAGCCGCCAAAAATTTGACATAAATTGAGGATCTCTATCAGATATAATACTACTTGGGACACCATGTAATCTAACAATCTCCTTTACATATAGCTTTGCCAATTTCTCAAGAGAATCTTTCTTATTGATTGCCAGTAAATGATCCTACTTTATTAATCAGTCAATTACTACCTATATAGCATCATGCTTAGTGGGAGTCATGGGCAGTCCTTCAACAAAATCCATGGCAATACTGTCCCATTTCTGTTCAGGTATCTCTAGTGGTTATAGTTTTCCTGCTGGCCTTTGGTGTTCAACCTTTACTTTCTGACATGTCAAGCACTAGGATATATAAGCCACAATGTCATATCCTAATTTTTCCCTATCTGTATAATACTAATAGTGGAAAGGGATTTGGAAATGATTGTGACGATGATCAGAAGGAATAATAAAGGTCAAATGAGTCTTGAAGGAAGAAAGGGACTAAAATGAAAAGTTCAAAAGTTCTATGGTGAAAAACGAAAGTAGAAATAAACTTTGGGCCATTAAGTGTGATTATGAAAAATTGAGGGTCTAAATTGTAATTTCCAAAAGTTAAGGGACCTAAATATAATTTATCAAAAGTTAAGGGACTTAAATGTAATTTATCAAAAGTTTAGGGGCAAAAATATAATTATGAGAAAGTTGAGCTAGAAAAGGCCCAAAAATACTCAGAATCAAATTAGTCCCAAATTTTACCAGTAGATAGGCAAAATTATTCTGATCAGTTTAACGAAACACATAATTTTGATTTGAGGTCCCGATTAATTGATATAAATTCCTAAAGTCAGGAAGAATTATTATAGTATTTTTTGGACCTCAAAATTAGATGAAACCTTATAGTAAATTCCTATAATTAATATAAGAATTTATAAAATTGACAGAGTCACAAAGGAATCCTGTAGAATTCTTATGGGAATTTATAGTGGAATAAAATATCCGATAAATACGGTTAGGAGAGATTCATTGGGAATTATACCATAAGGGTAATGGACCAATACTAAGGCCTAAATGGTGTCCCAAGAGGCCCAACAAGGTGGTGAGACAGTTAAGTGGGCCAGAGTTTAGACCAACCCAAGAAAAGTGTGAAATTATGAAAATGCCCCTAGGTGGACAGATTGTACCAATGATGGATAAATGGCATTTTAGTCATTCTGGATAGGCTAAAAATATGCAAGATAGTATAAATATAATTAGTTAGAGCCAGTATATACCCTAATACAGTATAAAGAGGTGTGAAATGATAATTATGCTCTTAGAGTTAATATAGTGCAAGATAGTGAACCAAGGGCATTTTAGTCATTTTCCAAGGGATCTGTAATTAAGTTTTGGCCCAGTCCAAGAATTTCAATGGTAGTAAGAATCCAGATACTAGATTTAAGGTTAGACATCATATTATGAAATCTCAGAAAAATTAGATTTATAAAACAGTCTGGTTTTTGGGGAATCAGACTAAGCTGGTATCGGATTGGACTAGAATTTTTCCAGAAGCTTCCCCCCACTGGAATTTTTCCACCTAGACCTATGAAGTTTCCCTTGATGATGTCATGGATGATGTCGTAAGTCTCTTTTTGAAAAAGTTAAATCCAAGATTAAATGTGAGCGATTCGATCAAATAGTACACAAAGTAATCTTAGCCCTTGATTTTCCATGAGATTTTTCTATAAATACCCCCTCAAATCTGAAGCAAAACTATGGCATGTCAACCTTTCGGAAACTCTTGCAAAATGAAAACTCAAACCAATACAAAGAAGATTCAAGGTACCAAAGTTCAAGCAAGCTAGAGATTAAAGGTAAGGAATCTATCCTACCTTATTTTCCTTTGACTTGGGAGCTTGAACTTAGGGTTTTCCTGGAGGAAAGTTTACTTTTATCTAAGGTGTTGTGCTGTCCAAAACCCTTAGATGAAAGGAAAAAGAAGAAATTAAAGTTAGAGATATGTGATTGAAGCTTAAACAAGCTAGTTAAGTGATTGGTTGTTGAATCAGGTTGATATTCTTGACTTTGCCATAGTTGAACCATTTCATTTTGCACTGTTCATGATGGAAAGAAATGGAATTTCAATTATCTATTGGTTTCATTGAATTTATATGATGATTTTGTGTAGGATTGGATAGGTTTTAAACCTTGGAAGCATTGGAATTCCAAGTTATAATTTTTTAGATTCTTCTCTATTACTATTCACTTGCATGAACAGTGATTAGAATTTTATGATTTTGATACTTCCAATGGTTTTAAAATGAAAAGTTGTGTGGGATAAAGTGGAGAAACAAGTATGGGAAGAATTAAAATCAAAATGAGAATTTTTGAAAGAAAAGAGAGAGCTATGTAAATCTATATAGAACAGTGCATAGGAACTGGAATTTCATGATTCTAAGCTCATAAATGGATTCAAAAGGTGAAATTGTGTAGGGTAAATTCAATACATCAATTGGTTCAAGGGCCATCTCAATTAGTAAAGACTAGAGAAAGTTATGTTAGTAAAGAGTTAGGAATTTATCAAGGTTAGTCTTGAACGTTGTTGGAGTTCATGGTCCTAATGAATTATGTGATGAATATGAATGTGTTTAGGACCTTGAAACATCCAAGAAGTTGTTGGGAAGTGATTGACCGAAAGGCTTCATGGTTGGAAAGTTAGGGAGGAAGTGCAAAAGATCAAGAGAAAAGCTTAAGTGCAAGGTAGTGGACTTACAGCTTTATGTGCTTGATGTGGTATGCTTATGTGTTGACATGTATATGATATTTGAATGACATTGTGACATGATAAATGATGTTGAATATGTTATGAATAACATGTTTCCCATGGCCATGCACTTTTCTACAAAGGTAGATAGCATGATGGCATATCACTAATTAAAGAAAATTTAATGAAATTACATATCATGCATTAGCATCCATCTTGCATATTTGAGTGGTAATATTTGCTACTGAGATTCCCTAAAATCTCACCCTCCCATAACCAACCAATTCAGGTCAAGCATGAAGGAAAATGTATGCATGGAGAAGAGCTAAAGCATGGAAAAAGGAAAGTGAAGTATTTAAGATTCTAGCATATGCTATGCATTTTCCATGTATGTAAATGCCATGTAAGGTATCTATTTATGCGATTAAATTATATGAAATAATTATGGCATATGTACATGAATAATTATGGCATATGTACATGATGTATATGAATGCATGAAAGGCAAAAGAGATAGTTTATGCATGCTGGAACAATTAATAAAAGTGAAAGAAAGTAAATTGAAATGGTAAAAATGTAGGTCCTGAAGCAGTTTTGAATCCACAAAATTTTTTGAGCAAGTAATACACATCCATATATGTAAATTCATAGGTAATACACTTTATTTGGATGTGTATATCAAGAGAAATGAATTTCCAAAGTTAAGAGATAGAATCTGGAATTTCCAGAATTTGCCATATGAACAGTAAAAAGTAATGATTTAACTGTATCAATTGGCAATGTAAATGTCCATATTTATATTTTCCACTTAAATATATATGAAATATATTCAATTAGAAATTTGGATCACCTACATATGATTTTTCTATAATTAGTTATGAATTTTTAAAGTTGGACTATAAATCTGGAAATCACTAAGTGAACAGTACTCGATAAGCAAGTTTTAAAATTTTAATTTTTGGGCTAATGTAATGCTTCTGCTAATCAAATATGCTTCCGAATACATACTCAGAGGTGGTAAAAGTAGGATGTTTCACACAATATTCTTCTTTAATCCAGGCCACCAAAATAAACTTTTAACATCATGATACATCTTGGTCATACCTGGATGTACTGTATACCAACTTTTATGTGCTTCATCTAAAATCTTCTCTCTTAATCCCATTACATTCAAAATATATGATCTTCCCCTAAATTGTAGTAATCCATCCTAAGAGACATCAAAATTTTTAGTTTTCCCCTTTTCTAGCTTGTTCTTGAAAATTGTTGCGAGCTTATCATGCTCTTGAGCTGATTTTATCTCATCCTCAATGAAAGCTTTAATCTGCATTCCTCCATAAGAATTTTTTGCTGTCTGCATCTAGTATAAAGGACTCCAATCTCTAACATCTTCTATTAGTTTCAAATCTTTGATCATTAGACTTGTAACCTGCACCACTTTTCTACTTAAGGCATAAGCTACCACATTTGCTTTTCCTGGATAGTACTTAATCTGGAAATCATAATCCTTCAGAAATTCCATCCATCTCCACTGCCTCATGTTCAATTATTTATGATCTTGCATATACTTTAGGCTTTTGTGGTCACAGTACAGTTATATGGTAGCTCCATACAGGTAATGTCTCCAGATCTTGAGAGCATAAACTACCACTGCAAGCTCCAGATCATGAGTGGGATAGTTTTCTTCATGTGGCTTTAACTGCCAAGAAGCATAGGCTACCACTCGTTCCTACTGTATTAATACACATCCCAACCCCTGCTTGCTAGCATCAATATACACTACATAAGTCTGAGTTGGGTCTGGAATAATCAGCACAGGAGTCGTGGTTAATCTCGGCTTTAATTCTTGAAAACTAACCTCACACTTCTCATCCCACTTAAACTTTTGGTTCTTTCTGGTCAGCCTGGTTAATGGCAAAGCAATTCAACAAAAGTCCTTAATAAATCTTCTATAATACACTGCTAAGCCCAGAAAACTTATGATCTCTGTCACTATCCTTGGTTGTTCCCAGCTTAATATCGCTTCAACTTTCTTAGGATCTACAGGTACCCCTTCATGGGATATGACATGATTGAGAAATTTGACTTCTTGAAGCCAAAAATCACTTACTAAGCTTAGCATAGAGTCATTTTTCTTTAAGAGTACTAAGAATAATTCTCAAATGCACTCCATGCTCTTCTACAGATTTGGAGTACACTAGAATATCATCAATGAAGACCACAACAAATTGATCTAGATAAAGCCTAAAGATTCTATTCATATAATCCATAAAAATTGTAGGTGTGTTCGTCATACCAAAGGGCATTACTAAAAATTCAAAATGATCGTAGCGAGTCATGAAAGCAATCTTTGAAATGTCATATACTTTGATTCTAAGTTGGTGATAACCTGATCTTAGATCAATCTTGGAGAATAAACTTGCTCCCACCAACTGGTCCAACAAATCATCAATCCAGGGAAGAGGGTACTTATTCTTAACAGTAATCTTATTCAATTCCCTATAGTCAATGCACAGTCTGAGACTACTATCCTTCTTCTTAACGATTAACACTGGAGCACCCCAAGGAGAAATACTAGGTCAGATGAAAACCTTCTCTAAAAGCTCCTCAATATGCTTCTTTAGTTCAATCATCTCGTTGGGAGCCATACGATATGGGGCTTTGGACACTGGTCCAGCTCCAGGCACAATGTCAATTGCAAACTCTACTTCTCATTCTGGAGGTAAACCTTGAATCTCCTTTGGAAAAACTTCTGGAAACTCCTTAACTATTGGAATTGTTTCAATCCCTTCTTCTACTTCTATTTGAATAGAAAAGAAGACCATATATCCTTGACATCCTTTTTGTAAATATTTATCTACCTAAGCCTCTGTTATGAAATTTAGTCTCACTTCTGGATTCATGTCAGTGACTTGTGGTCAAAGAACTAAAGTCTTGTTCTTATAATCCAGTATCACATTATTGGCAGATAACCAATTCAGTCCAATTATGACATCGATCTCGTGAAAAGGCATACATATCAAGTCTAGAGTAGTGCAACAATGCTCATATCTAATAACACTATTTAGGCAAACATCCGATGTAACTACTCTAGCATTTGTAGGGGTTGTCACACATGGAATAATGCAACTTGTTAATTTTAAGGCCTAAACGTTTAGTACATTCACAGGAAACAAAGGAATGACTTACACCCGAATCAAACATAGCAATCACAGAGTGATTATTAAGATAGATGATAGGTGACTTCTGAGCATCTTCCCTTGTCAGTGTGAATACTCAACCTTAAGTTTGTGGCCTTCGATCATTCACTGCCTGAGGACAATTCTTGGAAAAATGTCCAAGCTTCCCATACGTGTAACAGACATTTTGTCCCATCAAGCACGGCCTATCATTATGATTTTTCCCGTACTTGTCACATACTCATAATCTCGAGTCTCTATTGCTTGTATTGCCTCTGAAGTTCCCTCAAGCAGGCCTTCTATCCTACCACTGTCTCTTCCTCTTCCTATAATAGCCACTACCACAGGCCATATCTCGATTCTGACTAGTTCTTTCAGAAACAACATTTTCTCTATTCACTGGTTTCATCAGCATTCGATAATTAAAATTGTTCTCAATTATTTTATATGCCTCCACTACTTTATTGAACTGGCTATATTGTTGAGGAGTCATCTTCTCCTTCAAAGTAATATTCAATCCCCTAATCATTCTTTCTGTCATCCAGCGCTCATCATCCACTTGCCGAAGATAAGTGGAGTATTGGGAAAGATGAATGAACTTAGCCAAATATTCATCAAAAGATTCCTTTTCTCCTTGCCTCAGTACAAGGAATTCAACTTCTCTCTCATCACGTACTGACTGAGGAAAATACTTTTCATAAAATTGCTCAAGAAACACTTCCCACGTAATAGGAATATTTCTAGCCTGTAGTAGCAGTTCGGTATTTTTCCACCATCGATCTGTATCCCTTTCTAACTGATAGATTGCCATCTGGGCTTTACTTTCAGATAGACAGTCAAGCACCTTAAAAATCTTCTCCAGTCGATTAATCCAATATTCTGCTTTTTGGACATCAAACATCCCCTCAAATGTTGGAGGATTGTGCTTACAGAACTTGGTCATCCACTATTGAATACTAGTGGAATCAACCACCTGTCCCACCTGCCTAGGTGGGTCTACTGGCTATTGTACCATTTCTGGTTCTGTATCAGCTACACTTGCAGATTATGGATGCCTTAAATTCTCTACTACCTCTGCTACTACCATTGCTATGGAAGCATCTCTCTCCTGCTCACTTCTTGATCGAGCTGCTCATATTTCCTCGATCATCTTCTGCTGTTGCTCTAATTGTTCTAAAATTAGCTAATTTAGGGTTCCCTGAGGAAACAGTCTTTCTCGTTCTTACCATTTTATTTTAATATCTAAATAGGAGAGGAATACAATAATTAACATAACTTATATTTCATTTAAAACATAACATACAATAAGTTCAGTAACATTACACTTATCTTTCTACATAACATAAGTACATGCAAAACATCATCACCATCATTTTTTCATAAGTACACAGATAGGATTAGCATTCATAAGTATAACTATTACACTACCCTTTCTTATAAGTGAATCTAATAAAATCTTCTACCATGAAGATCTAGTCTAAAATGCTCTTATAGGGTTCCTCCTCAAAATATTGATCCAACCCCACTTTCCAAGTCTTAGTAAGAGGCAAAATATCATCCATAATGTTAGTCCAATCTTTAAGGGTAAGAGTGTTTAGATGAAAAGCTTTATAGTCCTCCCATACTCTGGTTATAAAGTCCATGTAAATTATATAATCTTGTTCTACTTCCCTAACCAATCGCGTCCTAGGTCATATATTGCCTAGCCAGCTCCACAACTTTCTCGAACCGTTCCTTATTCATATTCCTCCTTGAGGCTAGCTCTATAATATTGTGGTTGTCCAGGTATATCTCCAAAATTGGTGTCTTTGTTCTTTTAGGACATGGGATATCAATCTAGTTTGGTACATGGCTAGGTCTGAGAATATAAGTTGGGTTAGGTACTTGGCTAGGACCAGGAATGCCTACCTCAACAGACTGTCTATATGTAGGTTCTGTAGTACCCATAACATAGGAATGACCCTCATCAGACTGTACTACCTGAGAGGGTATACTATGTCTCTGTCATCCCCCTGAGATGCATTCCCTTCTATACTAGGTTTGACTTCTTCTGGAGGTACAATATTAATAGGAGAAGCTGGGATAGGTTCCTCAGATATATCATTATCTGATGCATCATCCATTTCATTAGACCCTACTGAGGAGCTATCTAATCTATCCAATTCTATCACTAGAATTTGGAATATGAATTACTGGATGAAGCCTATAGTCAGGATCATTCTCCATCATAACAATCTCCTCTGAGTTCAACCCAAGCTTATTTGAATTAAACACTTTAGGCATAGGGTCTCCTTGGTTCGCCATAGTTTCTGATCTAGTCCTAGGCTTAGTCATCTTTACCTTGTAATAACTAACTTAGTGTCAATTATGGAGATGTTCAATTATGTATCAGTCTATACATAATCTATTCAGAGCATTTCTTAAGCCAGAATCCTTTACTCTGATACCAAAATATCGTATCCTTATTTTAAACCTTAATTATACTCAATTAAAAGTAATTTGAACCAATTACATAGCCTTTTACTTTAGAAACATGCATTTCCAAAAGTTTGCTTCATTGTATTGTTCATTCTTACTATTCATTTGGTAATCCAGAACATGTACCTAACTTTGAAAATTCATAACTAAATGTAAAAAAATTGAAATAAGGTAGTTCCAATTTCTAATGAAAGCTCTTTCATGTAACTTTGAAGGAAAAAATGTAAAAATGAGGTTCCATTGTCCCAATAAAATCAATTTATTCGTTGAAAAATACTATTTATTTGGTAAATCTGGAAGTTCCAGTTTCTTTACCTTAACTTTAAAAATTTATTTCTCTTTGGTTACTCATCCAAATGAACCGTGTTACCTATAGATTTAAAGCTCCAGATGTGCTCTTTAAGCTCATAAAATTTCATTGAAAAGCTCATTCATTCACCATATAAAATTAACATTGGAATGTTACTGCCTCCAGTTGCTCACTTTATCTTAATTCCAGATTTTATCTCCAACTTGAAAAAATCATAAACTTATTTTTCTCTTCAATTTAAATATGTTATCTTCGAGTATCCTTTTGAATCACTTCCTTTTGTTTTTTAGAATTAATTATGATTGTTTTAAGTTCATCACCTAATCTATAATTATATTATGAACAGTACCCAGGACACTTAGTAATCACGTCAACTTTATTCGTCCTATGGGAAAACCAGTTGGAGGATGTGAATTCTTTACACTCACTTCCATGGAGAAACTCCAACCACACATAAATTTTTTGATAAATTGCACCCAAGTTGAAGCATTCATGCAGTAAGTTTATGTGCTCACCAACTTTTACACTTTATATATATTCCTCATTGACTCTAACAGTTACACTTCATTGTAGTACATTTAGAAATTATCTCAAGTAGCACCTATGAGGGTGCGCGTTCTTCTAAGATTGATAAGAAATTCCATAGAGTTCCCCAGATGGTTCACATATCAAATATGTAATGACATCAACCCTTACATAGATGAACTCATAACCCTTTCCCTTGGTTGTTAGACAATGCAAAAAGGTATATAGTGTATAATGTCAATGAGTTCAAGTTTTATACAGTTTTACATGATCAAGGATTACTCACACAAAACTCTAGAGTTTGTGGCACATTCAGGAATAGATGTTACACTAACAGTAGTGATGTCGATATGCATTTTGGAAGTGTCACTTACTATAGAAAGTTGATTGACATCTTTGAGTTAAGTTACCTGCTTTTCACCATAACGTTGTTTAAGTACTCGTGGGCAAACACGACAACTTCACTGGGACTGTAAGGAATTGGAAGATACGCAACAGAAATTAACTTAAAAATTTTTCCATTCCCTGCCAGGATCTACCGTATGTGTTTAAGTCAAGTGGAAAGAAGTATTACCCTCAGTATTCAGTCGTGACTTTCTCTGTTTCTGGTTGCGACGTCTACAGCTTTTCTCCGCAGCTCGTCATCTCTTTTCGATCGCAAGAAGTCGATGACTCAGGTCGACTTCCTCTACTGGTATCCACACGAACAACGTTCCAACCACGAATGACGTGCTAGCGCCTCCTGTCCCTCTAGGGCTTACTCAAGAATTCGTCATCTCCGTCTCTATTTCGGCAGTTTCTTATCTGTAAACCTTTTGTAAATTCCCATTCAAACTTTTTTTGTCCCAACCGTAGATTTTAAATATCATATATATCAGATGCTATGCGTGTTACCACAGACTTGGATTTTTGGAATTAATCTTATATTAATTCTAAAATTAATACAATATCATATATTGTATAATTTGATAAGAAACTAATTAAATAAATAGTGTTTGTATTAAATCCTTTCCACATATTTAATTCACCCATTTATTTAATTTAAAATAAAGATAAGACGGAATTACATTTGATTTATTCTCATAAATCAAATTTGAGATATCATATCAATTTGAATTTCAAATTCAAACGTGATAGAGATTTAATTTTATCCTTATAAATTAAATCTTGTAAATATCTCTTATATGAGATATCATATCAATTTGAATTTCAAATTCAATGTGATAGAGATTTAATTTTATCCTTATAAATTAAATCTTGTAAATATCTCTTATATGAGATATCATATCAATTTGAATTTCAAATTCAAACGTGATAGAGATTTAATTTATCCTTATAAATTACATCTTGTAAATATCTCATATAATATATATATATACGAATTTATATATATACGAATATAAATATAAATAAATATATACATCCACCGTGGATCATTCATTGAATCTGGACATGCCTTAAATTCAATAAATATGGACATCATAGCTCGTGTTGGGCTATTTTGTGTGCGACCCTGTAGGCCCATATGAAGTTGGCAGTGGGCCATTTACTATACTGACTCACAAGTCGCAAGCGGTCTCTAGCAAGACATCACGACTACCCAAATCATATGAGGATCGATAAATGATGTAACCTTTTATACAACCATATCATGTCCCTTTTGTCACACGATATTTTGGTCATGGATGAGGCATGGAGGATGTCATCCTCCTATTCCTGACCGTTACTTTCTCGATCCCTAAGTAGTCTGACTATAGAAATAGAACTACCTTTCTATTACAGTATGGCCATACATTTCTCAGACTCACTCATCGAGGGGCCCAGTACTATCTCTCTACGAATGTGAGGGAGAAATTCCATCTTGACCATTCACATTCCTCCGCATGAAAAACCACTAAGCCCAAACATAGTCTTTATGATCACTCGATCAAAAGTGACTTTTGACTAGGTCAAAGCTGAGCGTTTGTCATGTAGGAATCCATGATGATCTCAGGTCAAAGGGCATAGTGATATGGTTTGTATATGAGAGAAGCTTATGACTTAACCCATGCAGCTCTCTCATAGCGGGTCAGTCCAACACCTTGTACTCTTACATGTGTCTATGACTTTGATTTATATCTCTATACATCTTGAAAGTCATACTAGTCTTATTTCATCTCTGCTCCCGCATAGATGACCGACCAGGGACATTTAGGATAAGATCATGAGTTATCCAAGGATGGTCATCACAGTAAACATGCAAATAATATGATAACAGAATTAATAAATTCATAAATCAATAATGTTCATAAGACAATGATTGGCCCCTAGGGCACAATTTCTAACAACCTCCCACTTGCACTGGGTACAATCATTAATTTGACTAATTCCCATTGACCTAACATGACGCTCATGCTTTGCCTGCATAAGCAACTTTGTTAGAGGATCAGCAACATTATCTTCTCATGCTACTTTACATATTTTTATATCACCTCTATCGTTGATTTCTCTGATAAGATGAAATCGCCTGAGTATATGCTTGGTCCTTTGATATGACCTAAGCTCTTTGGCCTGTGCAATGGCACCGCTATTGTCACAAAGCAAAGTTGTTGGATCTGAGATGGTAGGTATCACCCCTAGTTTCGTGATGAACTTCCTGATCCAAATAGCTTCCTTAGCTGATCAGATGCTGCTATATAATCAGCTTCCATTGCAGAATCTGCTACAATACCCTGTTTAGAACTCTTCCAGCTTACTGCTCCATTATTGAGGAGGAATATATATCCAGACTGCGATTTTTGGTCGTCTTGGTCAGTTTGGAAACTTGCATATATGTAACCAGTTACACAGAGTTCATTATCCAATCCACCATAAACCAAAAATAAGTCCTTAGTCCTTCTTAAGTACTTAAGGATATTCTTGACAGCAGTCTAATGGCCCTCACCAGGGTCCTGTTGATATCTGCTAGTCATACTTAAGGCAAACGAGACATCCGGTCGAGTACATAACATGGCAAACATGATAAATCCTATGGCTGAGGCATATGGAACTTTACTCATACGACCTCGCTGATCAGATGTACTAGGACACATATCTTTGCTGAGGTGAATACCATGAGACATGGGTATGAAACCCCTCTTTGATTCGTGCATACTGAACCTATGCAGTATTTTGTCTATGTATGTACTCTGAATGAGTCCTATAAGTCTTTTAGATCTATCTCTATAGATCCTGATTCCTAGGATGTAGGTGGCTTCACCCAAGTCTTTCATCGAGAAAGACTTTCCTAACCAAGACTTGACAATCTGCAAGGTAGGAATGTCATTTCCAATAAGTAGGATGTCATTGACATAGAGTACCAAAAACACAACTGTGCTCCCACTAACCTTCTTGTACACACAAGGTTCATATATATTTTGAAGAAATCCAAACTCTTTGACTACTTCATCAAAACGATGATTCCAACTCTGAGAGGCTTGCTTCAGTCCATAAATGGACCTTTGAAGCTTGCACACTTTACCAGAGTCCTCGGAATGCACAAACCCTTCAAGTTGTGTCATGTACACATCCTCAAAGAGCTTTCCATTAAGGAAGGTTGTCTTGACGTCCATCTGCCATATTTCATAGTCATAATATGCTGCTATGGCAAAGAGGATTCTGATTGATTTGGCCATTGTAACTAGGGAAAAGGTCTCATCATAGTCCACACCATGAGTTTGAGTAAATCCTTTTGCAACCAGTCGTGCCTTGAAGACATTTACATTGCCATCCATGTCAGTTTTCTCCTTAAAAACCCACTTACACCCGACAATTTTTACACCTTCAGGTGGGTTGACTAAGGTCCAAACCTGATTGTCGTACATGGATTGCATCTCATACTTCATGGCATTAAGCCATTTTTCAGAGTTTGATCCCACTATAGCTTCTCGATAGGTAGTCAGCGCATTATGCTCAATGAGCAACACATCACAACTGTCAGAAATCAGACATCCATATCTCTGAGGCTGAAGTCATATCCTATTAGATTTCTGTGGACCTTGCGTGACTTGAGGAGACTCAACAACTTGTTGTGAGTCTTCTTTATTTTCTATATACAGTTTTGTGGTGTCTTATGGCTCTCGAACTTCTTCGAGGTGTACCTTTCTCCCACTGGTTCTTTTAGAGATAAATTCTGGTTTGAGAAAGATACCATTTCTGACAACAAACACTTTGTTATCAACAGGGTTGTAGACATAGTATCCCTTGGTTTCCTTAGGATATCCCACAAAAAGGTACTTTGAGGATTTGGGCGCTAATTTGTCTGAGGCTTATTGCTTAACATAGACCTCGCATCCCCAAATCTTGAGGAAAGACAAACTAAGCGTCCTCCCAGTCCATATCTCATACGGAGTCTTTTCAATTGCCTTAGATGGAACACGAATGAGTGTGAACGCAGCTGTCTCTAGGGCATGGCCCCAAAAGGAGGGTGGAAGATCTGTTTGACTCATCTTGGATCGAACCATATCTAATAGTGTTTGATTCCTCCGTTCAGAAATACTATTCCATTGTGGTGTCCCTCGAGGAGTCAATTGTGAGACTATCCCACAACTCCTAAGATGATCTATGAACTCTTGGCTCAAATATTCACCACCCCGATCAGATCGAAGGGCTTTAATTATTTTGCCAAGCTGGTTTTGTACTTCATTTTGAAATATTTTGAACATTTCAAAAGATTCGGATTTATGCTTTATCAGATAGATGTACCTATATCTGCTAAAATCATCTATGAATGTTATGAAGTACAAATAACCTCCTCTGGTATTTATGTTCATCGGTCCACACACATCTGTATGTATGAAGCCCAATAAATCAGTGGCCCTCTCACTGTGCCCAGTGAAAGGGACTCTGTCAGCTTTCCTAACAAGCAAGACTCGCAAGTGTCATATGATTCAAAATCAAATGAGTTGAGAAATCCATCTTGATGGAGTTTAGAAATGCGTTTCTCATTTATGTGGCCCAAACGACAGTGCCAGAGGCATGTCGGATTCAAATCATTTGGTTTGAACATTTTGGCAGTTATGTTATAGAAATTTCCATGATTGGGTTGTTCCAAATTTAATATGTAATTATCAACATGCAAATCACCATGAGCATAGAAAATATCATTACGATAAATAGAACATCTACTATTCCTAGCAATGGAAGTGAAACCTTCCTTATCCAAATAAGAAAGTGAAACTATGTTACTACTTAAAGCAGGAACATAATAGCAAATATTCAAAACTAACAAAAGACCAGTGGGCAGAACTAATTCATAAGTGCCTACAGCTAACGCAGCAACCCTTACTCTGTTTCCAACTCGTAGGTCAACCTCACCCTTTTTCAGCTTCCTACTGTCCTTTAGTCCCTGCACATTTGTACAAATGTGAGAACCACATGCAGTATCTAATACCCATGAGGTGGAAGTAGAAAGATGAATGTCTATAACATCAATACCTGAAGCGATAGCCCCGCTATCCTTCTCTTTCTTTTTCAGATCTTTGATGTAGAGTTTGCAATTCCTCTTCTAATGACCAGGTTCATTGCAGAAGAAGCAGACTCCTTCCTTCGGAGGCTTTGCCTTCTTTGGTGCAGGCTTGGTTTCAGGCTTGCCTGACTCTTTGGTCTTACCTGATGAGCCATGACCCTTCTCCTTGCCTTTGCCTTTCTTTTTCATACCCTTTCCTTTCTGAACCATCAAAACACTACTGGGATTCTTCTTAAGACTCAGATCAGTAGTTTTAAGCATCCCATGCAGTTCAGAAATAGATTTCTCCATGTTGTTCATGTTGTAGTTCATGACAAACTGGTCATAACTTTCTGGGAGTGAGTTCAAGATCAAATCCGTAGCTAACTCCTGGCTCATGGAAAATCCAAGCCTCTCAAGGTGATCAATATACCCCTTCATCTTTAAGACATGAGTACTGACTGATGCACCTTCAGCCATCTTGCAGGAATGTAAGGCCTTAGTGGTCTCATACCTCTCTTGCCTTGCCTGTTGCTGGAACATTTCCTTGAGATGCACAATCATCTCATAAGCCTCCATGTGTTCCAGATCTCTTTGGAGCTCCAGAACCATGGTGGCTAGCATCAAGCATCCCACAACGACTGAGTCTTCCTTATGCTTCGTGTAAGCATCTCTCTTAGCTCTAGGAGCATTGGCCACTGGCTCCTCAAGAATAGGTTGATCTAGGACATGCGCCTTTCTTTCCTGCTTGAGAACAATTCTCAAGTTCCTAAACCAGTCAAGAAAGTTTGTCCCATTGAGTTTGTCCTTCTCAAGGATAGATTGCAGCGATAATATAGCAGTATTACTAGTCGTCATGATTCTACAATTAAAATATGCAATTGAATTAGCAATCTCCCACTAAATAAATAACCCTCAATGCAATAGTTAGTGGGCTAAGATCCATATTTGGCTCAAACTTAAGTCTGCTTTGGCAGGACGCTTAAATTAAGTTATTTAGGTAGGTAACACCTTTACCAATTACATCAAATGTAATTCTTAGATGTTCATGAGATTCTATTATCATATAATCTGGCATGTTTTTAATCCCATCTAATGCCTTGAGACCCAAAACTGTTTTGTTAATCTCAATTAAGTTAAACAATAATAAACATGTGAGAGTAGCACCATTACACTTGCTTATCTCCCCAAGATAACTCAAATGCACCCACTTTGGCGAAGTCTACAATTGAGCGATCGAGGTTTTGACAAGTGTTCATAAATTGACAGCATTATGACTTAAGATTTCTTTTAGAGTGCTTAATTTAACTATATGGTTTATAAGAATGCATGTTTCTTAGTTTGTATCTTATACAAGTAATATGCATGTGCTGATATTATCATAAGATGCATAATTTAAACATGATACAATATGACTCACCTATCTTAAGTCCACTCAAGCCAATGAGAGGAGCTCTCTATTAAGAAAAGGGAAATTACATATAGAAACCTCTTTTAACATTCGAGGGGAGTGAGATGAGAAGATAAGGTATATTAAGAGTATATAGAGGAAAGCACGATACGCAGGCCTTTAAAAATTACAACACTTGCAATCTAGAACCATATTGTTCACCATACCCAAACATTCAAGAATCAATATTCAGATTTAATTGAAGGGCAATTAATATTTCAAAACTAAAACATTCACAAAACAGTATATGTTACAGTTACGTTGCGCTACGAATAGGTAGTTACGGCAGTCCTACTAGTCGATTAGTGGGCGGCGGTCCCGCTAGCCGGTTAGTGGGCGGGGTCTGGGGCAGCGGCCCGAGAATTTTTTTTTTGTTTCATAAATAATCATGAATCTAAATTCATTTTTCTTAGACCCCATCAATATTAACTGGTCAAATCAAAACGCATGCACTACTAATTTCAATTCCCTTTCAGATTCGTTATATGTCATACATAAAACGGATTCCTTATATATCACACATAAAACACATGTTATCATATGATCGGCTACGACTAACACATATCATATGAATCAACAATCAAGCGTAACTTAAACACAAAACGGCATGGCTCTAATACCACTATAAGGAATTGGAAGACACGCAGCAGAAATTAACTTAAAAATATTTCCATTCCCTGCCAGGATCTACCGTATGTGTTTAAGTCAAGTGGAAAGAAGTATTAACCTCAGTATTCAGTCGCGACTTTCTCAGCTTCTGGTTGCGATGTCTATAGCTTCTCTCCACGGCTCATGATCTCTTTTCGATCGTAAGAAGTTGACGACTCAGGTCAGCTTCCTCTACTGGTATCCACACGAACAGTGTTCCAACCACGAACGACGTGCTAGCACCTCCTGTCCCTCTAGGGCTTACTCAAGAATTCGTCCTCTCCGTCTCTATTTCGACATTTTCTTATCTGTAAACCTTTTGCGGATTCCCGTTTATCCTTTTTTCTGTCCTAACCATAGCTTCTAAATATCATATATATCGGACTCTATGCATGTTACCATAGACTTGGATTTTTGGAATTAATCTTATATTAATTCTGAAATTAATACAATATTATATATTATATAATTTGATAAGAAACTAATTAAATAAATAGTGTTTATATTAAATCCGTCCCACATATTTAATTCACCCATTTATTTAATTTAAAATAAAGATAAGACGGAATTACATTTGATTTATTCTTATAAATCAAATTTGAGATATCATATCAATTTGAATTTCAAATTCAAACGTGATAGAAATTTAATTTTATCCTTATAAATTAAATCTTGTAAATATCTCTTATATGAGATATCATATCAATTTGAATTTCAAATTCAAACGTGATAGAGATTTAATTTTATCTTTATAAATTAAATCTTGTAAATATCTCTTATATGAGATATCATATCAATTTGAATTTCAAATTCAAACGTGATAGAGATTTAATTTATCCTTATAAATTAAATCTTGTAAATATCTCTTATATATAATATATATATACAAATATAAATATAAATAAATATATACATCCATCCTAGATCATTCATTGAATCTGGACATGTCTTAGATTCAATGAATCTAGATATCGTAGCTCGTCTTGGGCTATTTTGTGTGCGACCCTGTAAGCCCATATGAAGTTGGCAGTGGGCCATTTACTATACTGACTCACAAGTCACAAGCGGTCTCTAGCAAGACATCACGACTACCCAAATCATATGAGGATCGATGAACGATGTAACCTTTTATGCAACCATATCATGTCCCTTTTGTCGCACGATATTTTGGTCATGGATGAGGCATGGAGAATGTCATCCTCCTATTCTTGACTGTTACTTTCTCGATCCCTGAGTAGTCTGACTATAGAAATAGAACTACCTTTCCATTACAGTATGGCCATACATTTCTCAGACTCACTCATCGAGGGGCCCAGTAATACTCTCTATGAATGTAAGGGATAAATTCCATCTTGACCATTCATATTCCCCCGCACAGAAAACCACTAAGCCCGAACATAGTCTTTATGATCACTCGGTCAAAAGTGACTTTTGACTAGGTCAAAGCTGAGCGTTTGTCATGTAGGAATCCATGATGATCTCAGGTCAAAGGGCATAATGATATGGTTTGTATATGAGAGAAGCTTATGACTTAACCCATGCAGCTCTCTCATAGCGGGTCAGTCCAACACCTTGTACTCTTACATGTGCCTATGACTTTGATTTATATCTCTATACATCTTCAAAGTCATACTGGTCTTATTTCATCTCTGCTCCTGCATATATGACCGACCAAGTACATTTAGGGTAAGATCATGAGTTATCCAAGGATGGTCATCACAGTAAACATGCAAATAATATGATAACACAATTAATAAATTCATAAATCAACAATGTTCATAAGACAATGATTGGCCCCTAGGGCACAATTTCCAACAGGGACTTACCATTGACCACCTATACATCACCTCTATTAATTTCTCTATACGCATTCATACGAGGGAATCTGAGGATGACGAGCCATATATTCTTGCATCCAAGGCACTACAGGTTTACTATGTGTAGAACAAGAAGCATAAAGACTATAATATATAGTTGTCCACCTCAAGTCATGAAATCTTTATAACATGGGTATTGGTGATATTACTTATGATATTGAGCCCTATCAACTGATGAATTTTGAAGACTTCTTCCCTCAAGAACATGATAATTTAACTATTGTCAGGTATATGTATTTTATTACATTATTAGGTACTATTTTTCTCTAAATATATTTAATTATAATCATAACAATAATTTTTTTAACATAATCAATTATCTCTATCACTAATATAGTAATTTCCTTTTATACATAAATTAAATATGTGCAAATAATTCAAAATTGGTTCAATTTTTTAAAAATTAAACTTTTGGTATTTCTAGCGTTTAGAGCGCTGCTAGAAATTGTCCTGAGATAAAATTGCTAGAAATGCTTCCCAAACTATCATATCCTAATTTTTCCCTATCAGTATAATACTGATAGATGAAAGAGGTTTGGAAATGATTGTGATGATGAATAAAAATGAAAAATAATGATTAGACAAAGGTATAAAGATGAGGGACTAAAATGAAAAGTTTAAAAGTTCTATAGTGAAAAATGAAAGTAGACAAAAGCTTTGGGCCATTAAGTGTAATTATGAAAAGTTGAGGGCCTAAAGTATAATTTTCAAAAGTTCAAGGACACAATGGTAATTATTGAAAGTTGAGCCGAAAAAGTTCTAAAAATATCTAGAATCATATTAGTCCCAAATTTACCCAGTAAATAGAGAAAATTATTCTGATCAGTTTGACGCAACACAGAATTTTTATGAGGTCCCAAAAATTTTATATTAATTTCTGAAGAAAAGAAAATTAATACAGTATCCTCTAGACCTCATAATCAGATGCAATTTGGCAATAAATTCCTATAATTAATATAAGAATTTATGAAACTAATAGAGCTCAAAAAGGAGTTCTGCAGAATTTATTATGGACTTTATAGTGGATTAAAACACTCGATAAATATGTTTCGAGGGAATTTCTTAAGAATTAAGCCCATGCAGGAAGTGGATCATGTAGAGGGCCTAAAATGGAAACTTATAGGCCCAATGATATTTTCAAATAAGTATATGGGCCAGTGCTAATAAAGACAGGGAAAAATATAAAATTATAAAAATGCCACTAAATGTATGACACTATGTTGTGTCATTTATCATTGAGTCAGAGTTAGACGAAGGGCATTTTGGTCATTTGGATAGGTAAAAGACATATAGGCAAGTACAAGAGTGATTAGCCAGTGTCAGTATATGCCCAGATAAGAAGTAAAGAGGTGTAAAATGACAATTATGCCCTTAGGGTTAATATAGTGCAAGACAATGGATCAAGGGCATTTCAGTCATTTGCCAAGGGATCTGTAATTAAATTTTGGCCTAGTCCAATAATGTCAATGGTAGGAAGGATCTGGATACTAGATTTAAGGTTAGAAAGCATATTATGAAATTTCAGAAAAATTAGATTTAGAAAACAGTCTGGTTTTTAGGAAATTGGACTGAATTAGTACCAGATTGGATTGGAATTTTTTCATATGCTTCTTCCCTTTGTAATTTCATCACATGGGATTTGAGGTGTCTTTTGATGATGTCATCTCATTGGCTTCTAGGGCAAGCTAATCCAAGATCAAATATGAGCCATTAGATCAAATAGTGCACAAAGTGATCTTGGCCATTAATTTTTTATAGGATTTTTCTATAAATACCCCCACCAAATCTGAAGCAAGCCGTGGCATGACAACCCCTGGGGAAACTCTTGCAAAATAAAAACTCAAGCTAGGACAAAGAAGATTCAAGGTACCAAAGTTCAAGCAACCTAGAGATCAAAGGTAAGTAATCTATCCTAGCTTATTTTCCTTTGATTTGGGAGCTTGAACTTAGGATTTTCATGGAAGAAAGTTGAGTTTTATCTAAGGTTTTTGTGCTTTCCAAAACCTTAGATGAAAGGAGAAAGAAGAAATTAAAGTTAGAGTTATATGATTGAAGCTTAAACAGCTAGTTAAGTGATTGGTTATTGAATTAAGTTGATATTCTGGCCTTTTCCATGCTTGAACCATTTCGGTTTGCACTTTTCATGATGCAAGGAAATGGGATTTCAATGATTTAAGGCTTCCATTGAATTTATATGATGATTTTGTGTAGGATTGGATAGGTTTTGAACCTTAGAAGCATTGGAATTCTAAGTTATAGTTTTTGAAGTTCTTCTCTATTACTGTTCACTCACATGAACAGTGATTGGAATTGCATAATTTTGATGTTTCCAATGGTTTTAAAATGAAAAGTTGTGTGGGATAAAGTGGACAAACAAGTATGGGAAGCATTGGAATCAAAACGGGAATTTTTGATAGAAAAGAGGGTGTTATGTAATTCTGTATAGAACAATGCATAGGAGCTAAAATTTCATGATTCTAAGCTCATAAATGGATTTAAAAGGTGAAATTGTGTAGGTTAAAGTCAAGATATCAATTGGTTCAAGGGCCAAGTTAATTAGTGAAGACTAGAGAAAGTTATGCTAGTAAAGAGTTAGAAATTTATCAAGGTTAGTCTTGAACATTGTTGGAGTTCATGGTCCTAATGAATTATGTGATGAATATGAATGTGTTTAGGACCTTGAAACATCCAAGAAGTTGTTGGGAAGTGATTGACCGAAAGGCTTCATGGTTGGAAAGCTAGGGAGGAAGTGAAAAAGATCAAGAGAAAAGCTTAAGTACAAGGTAGTGGACTTACCTCTTTATGTGCTTGATGTGGTATGCTTATGTGTTAACATGTATATGATACTTGAATGATGTTGTGACATGATAAATAATGGTGAATGTATTGTGAATAACATGTTTTCTATGGCCATGAACTTTTATGCAAAAGTATATAGCATGATGGCATGTGACTAATCAAAGAAAGTTTAATAAAATTACATATCATGCATTAGCATCCATGTTGCATATTTAAGTGGTAATGTTTGCTACTGAGATTCTCTAGAATCTCACCCTCCCATAACCAACCATAATAGGTTATTCATAATGGAATAATTATGTTTGGTACATGAGTTAAGGAATGGAAGAGGAAGAGTAAACAAGTGATGGCATGCATGTATGTTAGCCTTTTTATGTAATGTTATGTAATATCTATTATATGTAAAGAAAATGTATGAAAGAATTATGGCATAACCCCATGATGTATATGTTGGAAATCGTGCCCTAGGGGCCAATCATTGTCTTATGAACATTATTGATTTATGAATTTATTAATTGTGTTATCATATTATTTGCATGTTTATTGTGATGACCATCCTTGGATAATTCATGATCTTATCCTAAATGTCCCTGGTCGGTCATCTCTGTGGGAGCACAGATGAAATAAGACCAGTATGAATTTGAAGATGTATAGAGATATAAATCAAAGTCATAGGCACATGTAAGAGTACAAGGTGTTGGACCGACCCGCTATGAGAAAACTGCATGGGTAATGTCATAAGCTTCTCTCATATACAAACCATGTCAATATGCCCTTTGACCTGAGATCATCATGGATTCCTACATGACAAATGCTCAGCTTTGACCTAGTCAAAAGTCACTTTTGACCGAGTGATCATAAAGACTATGTTTGGGCTTAGTGGTTTTTCATGCGGAGGAATGTGAATGATCAAGATGGAATTTGTCCCTCACATTCGTAGAGAGATATTACTGGGCCCCTCGATGAGTGAGTCTGACAAATGTATGGCCATACTGTAATGGAAAGGTAGTTCCATTTCTATAGTCAGACTACTCAGGGATCAAGAAAGTAACAGTCAGGAATAGGAGGATGACATTATCCATGCCTTAACCATGACCAAAATATCGCATGACAGAAGGGACATGATATGGTTGTATAAAAGGTTACATCGTTTAACGATCCTCATATGATTTGGGTAGTCGTTATGTCTTGCTAGAGACCGCTTGCGACTTGTGGGCTAGTATAACAAATGGCCCACTGCCAACTTCATATGAGCCTACAGGGTCGCACACAAAATAGCCCAACACGAGCTATGATGTCCAGATTCAATGAATGATCCAGGATAGATGTATATATATTTATTTATATTTATATTCGTATATATATAAATTCGTATATATATTATATATAAGAGATATATGAGATTTAATTTATAAGGATAAATTAAATCTCTATCACGTTTGAATTTGAAATTCAAATTGATAGGATATCTCACATAAGAGATATTTATAAGATTTAATTTATAAGGATAAATTAAATCCCTATCACTTTTGAATTTGAAATTCAAATTGATAGGATATCTCATATAAGAGATATTTATAAGATTTAATTTATAAGGATAAATTAAATCCCTATCACGTTTGAATTTGAAATTCAAATTGATATGATATCTCAAATTTGATTTATGAGAATAAATCAAATATAGTTCAGTCTCATCTTTATTTAAAGTTAAATAAATAGGTAATTAAATCTGTGGGACAGATTTAATATTATTTATTTAATTAGTTTCTTATAAAATTATACAATATATGATATTGTATTAATTTCGGAATTAATATAAGATTAACTCCAAAAATCCAATTCGGTAGAGAGAGAAAAACGCATAGCATCCTATATATCTGATTTAAGGAGCTGCGTTTTAGAGATACACATAGAACACAGAAAGCCCGAAGGGGATCTGCAAAAGGTTTGCAGATAAGAAACTGCCAAAATAGAGACGGAGATGACGAATTCTTGAGAAAGCCCTAGAGGGACAAGAGACGCTAGCACGTCGTTCGTGGTTAGAACGCTGTTCGTGTGGATACCAGTAGAGGAAGCTGACCTGAGTCGTCGACTTCTTATGATCAGAAAGGGACCACGAGCCACAGAGAGAAGCTGTGAACGTCGTGACCAGAAGCTGTAGAAGTAACTGAGGAACACTGAGGGTAATGCTTCTTCCTACTTGACTTAAACACATACGGTAGATCCTCGCAAGGAATAGAAAAATTTTTAAATTAATTTTCGCTACGTGTCTTCTAATTCCTTTCAGTATATGAATGCTTGAAAGGCAAAAGAGATGGTTTATGCATGCTAGAACAATTATTGAAAGTGAAAGAAAGGAAGCAGAAATGTAAAAAGTGGGTCCTAAAGCAGTTTTGTTGTGGCTTCAATTTGACCTAGCAAATGAAAGAATTAATCCACAAAATTTTATGATCACATAGTACACATCCAGATCTTTAAATGCATATATAATATGCCTCATTTGGATTTGTATATCAAGATAAATGAATATCCAATGTTAAGAGACATAATATAGAAATTCTAGAATTTGCCATATGAACAATAAAAAGTAACGATTTAACGGTATCAATTGAAAAATTAAATGTCCATATTTATATTTTTTTTTCCTTAAAGAGCTATGAAATAGCTTCAATTGAAAATTTGGATCACCTCCATACGATTTTTCTACAATTAGTTATTAACTTTTAAAATTAGACTGTAAATCTTGAAATTACCAAATGAATAGTACCATATAATTAAGTTTTAAAATTTTAATTTTTGGCTAATGTAATGCTTCCGCTAATCAAATACGCTTCTAAATACATACTCTGAGATGGTAAAAGTAGGATATTTTACAGACCACTATAAATACCACCTCACTCCCTCATTTATTCACTCCCAAATTTCTTTTCCTCCCTCTCATCTCCTTCATCTCTTTCCTTAAAATTTTTCTTCTCTTTTTCTCCTCCTCCTTTTTCTTTATATGGTAAAAAAATTTTATTTAGTACATCTTTATTTATTTTATTTATCATCTTTTATAGCTTACTAACATACTTATATTTTCTTCTTTCAGATTTTCTTTCTTCATCTCAATCAATTCAACCACTTCTTCAATTTATGAATTGAAGTTCAATATTACAAACTATCCTATCTCCAATTCTTGCATATCTAACTCAATTACCTTAACAAATTAAATTGAAGCCATATGATATAGTCATAATTTAATTACTTATTATTTATCTCAATATATTTTTATATACGACATGGAATACATTGCTAATGACACATATCAATATAATCATATGATATAATCTATTTAATGGTTTTCCTAATTAATAATATCATATTTTATAATAATAAAAAAATGTATTATTTTTTTTACTTGGTATGAACTTTCTCGCAGTTTTGTAACTGCTAGAAAATAACAAAACCTGGGAAAATCAAATTTTGAGCCTAAACGCGATTTTTTTTTAAGAATTTCAATTTTGTCATCACATTTCTAGCGGTTCCCAACAACTAGAAATTTTGACACCATGCTGAAAATTTTGTTTCCACTAACTTTCAGGAACTTTCTAGTAGTTCTAGAAATATTGTCAAATGTAAATATTTTATAGCAGTTCTCAACTGCTACAAACGTCCTCCCTTTGGCTTCTCCTGCCATATTTTTCTAGTGTTTTACTGAACTCTAGAAATGTTCTAACATTTTGACTATTATGCATAGCGATTCTCCAAATTCTCTAGAAATTGTTTTCTAGTACCTAAATTATAAAGGTTTACCCAACCGCTAGAAAAGCAATTTGTAGTGGTTAAATTTTTGTAGTGTCTCAATCTTATCTAATCATAATCATTATTATTGGTATTATATTATTATTACTATTATTATTAAAAAATCTTACTAGACATGAAACTGATTACAAGATAACAAAAAAGAAGATTGAGGTATTTTAAAATTCAAACAATTTTTTCCAAAATTATATTTATATATTTTATTGTATCTCTATTCATTTTTAAGTATTTGTATGTATAATCTTATGTTATCTTTTACTACAAAGTCTAAATATAATTAACTATTATTATTTTCCTTTTTTAATTCACTTTTCAAATTCTCTAGTTTCTTTAATCATTTCTTTTATAACAAGTCTCAAATATAATTCCATCCCATTCCAACCAATGTCATATTCTTTTAGGCAATTAATTAATCCTATATCCTTCTTATGGCATTATCGATACTCTAAGTCCCAAAAAAATTGAATTGTTATAGTAAATCTATGAAGTACTCAAATAGAATTGGTTTAGCATCGGGATAACCTTGTTGAATCTGGCTATATCACCTAAGAGGGGTGAACTGGGTGACTTTAAAATTTTTTGAAACTCTAACGATTTTTTAATGAATTTAAAGAGTAAAGTTTAACATGATATCACCAAAGGAAGAAGTTGTTGGAGAATGCATAGAGTCAATTTATATTGGTTCGCCCCAATCCACTAAGCCTACATCCAGTCCCAGAGAGCTCCTCTAAGTGTTCCACTATCTCCAATATTTTATGGGCTCTTGATACCTCAATACATTCATGTGAGAATCTCTCTCACTCCCCTACAACTCGTACAGTGAGAATTCGTCTCACTCCCCTTATAGCCCTAAGGTTACAATCCACTCAAGAGATCCATACTCTCTTGAGCAATTTAGAAAAGATTAATACAATCATAAATCTCTCTCAATAGAGTAATTATGATACACACTTAAGCTCAAGCTCTAAAATTTCTCTCTTCTAAGAATATGATATGCTCTGAACCAAAGAAGAGAAAATAGAGCAAAACAAAGACATCATGATATTATTTTCTGAGTATAATCAAAGTGCATTGTGAGCATCTCTTATTTTTCTTTTACATCTCCTAACTTCTTCAGCTTTCTCATTTTGGCTTATAATCAAAGTGCATTGTAAGCATCTCTTGTTTTTATTTTACGTCTCCTAACTTCTTTAGCTTTCTCATTTTGGCTTCTTCTTCTTTTATATTTGGTTATTCATAATTTTGTTGAAGTAGCCATTGATATAGCCATTTATGAATATAGTCGTTATTGCTGACGTATGCATCTGATACTTTTGCTCTTTGATCTTTTTCTTCATTTAATCTGCAAATAATCTTGAAATATACTTTAGAGATGATAGATAATCAGTATGAGCATAAAGTAATTGTTTCCAAATAGTTTATAATCAAAGATCAATATTCGATAAAGTCTAGTTTAAAACACTTTTCTAAAAATTACTTGACTAATAGAAGTGCTTATCCAAGAACACCCTTATCGAAAAGCTCTTCCATAAATTGTTGAGAGATTGCATTTGAAATAGTTAAAATATTATCGAGCAATTCTTCAATAATCAGCCTTATAAAAAATGACTTAAATAAATCTTTATTGAATTACATAAAGATAGTTCATGATTTATCAAATAGTTATTTGATAAATGTTCTTATCGAATAACTCTTTGCAAAACATTCTTTCAAAATGTATGCTTCATACTTATAGATATATTTCATAATGCATCATATATCGAAGTGTTTTTCAATAAATAAGCTCTTTGAATGGCTTATTGATAATGCTAAAGAACATCTTTTCAAACAGACTTTCAAACATTCAGATCTTTTCTCAAATCATGTAATACTCATAAAAACAGATAATCAAAAGATCATTTATCAATTTATCAATTTGGAACAAAGTCATGAGATCATATCATGAGAAGATATTAGAACTAATCATGCATATCAGAGTAAGAACAAGTCATGCGCTTAAATTCATTCAACAAATAAGATTAGGCTATAAATTTATGAAGATCATTCTTTCAATCAAATCTAAGTAATTTATAAGCTAATCAAAGTCATTCACAGGACTATAAATCATATCTTGAATTTAAGCTTGACATAAGGATCTTATCGAAAATCGATAAGAGCATAATTAATCAAATTTTGAATCTTTCACGAATAATATTTTCTTCATAAATTCAAGACTAATCAAACCATAAATGATTCAAATATATTAATTAACATTATAACGACTAAATCATCTTAATCATCATTTCAAGAAATCAAATCATCATCAAAACATTTCAAACAATCAAATCACCATTAGAAACAACAATCAATATCAAGATTATAGTGAATTGAATGTGAAGTATCTTATCTTCTCTTTTTCTTTTGTTTAAACTTATAAATTTGAAACTCAAGATTCCAAAGGTCATTTTAGAAAAACAATTTAATTAGATCACTATAAATATCATAGGGCAGAACCAAAGTGATATGAATAATCTTAAAAGTATTTTCAATGACAAGATATTAAACCTTTAAGCCTTTCCATTTTCTTATCATAAGTCTTTATAAAACATGCTTGAGAAAGTAGTGTGAAAAATTATTTAGTTCAATGCTTTTATAAACTCAAACTTTTCCTTATTTATCAAAGAGTTATTTGGTAAATTTCCCTATCGAATAGTCCTTTGATAAATGTGTCTTTGAAAACAGTTTTGAGAATCAGAGTTGATTGATCTAAGATCTTATTGATAAATACTATGTTCAATCAATTCTTTGATAAAATTCTTTTTGCAAAACTAGTATGTGAAATACTTATCAAAGGCTTTTTGATAAATCCCCTTATCGAATAAATCTTCAAATAACTTCAGTTTTAGAACAATGACTCATAATTTTCATAAGCTAAATTTAGATTGATTTATCTAAGTCTTTCTCGATCAGAACCTTATTGCATAGATCTTCGATAAATGTTCTTTATCAATTTAAAAACACTTTTTGAAATCTTTTCTCAATTAATTATCATCATCAACATATTAACATTGGAGTCTAACATATTCACACTTGCATGAGCAAAGAAGGGTGTAGAGGAAGGAGTAGCAGGAGCAGCTAAAGATTCGGCTTTATGTTGTTACATAGGTTGCTTCCCTTTCTAAGGCTTCTTTCCTTTATCAGTCAATGGCAGGGAGATCCTTATAAAATCCTCCTAAAACATAAATACTATTAATTATTTGGACCCATTTGTACACAATATAAATACAAAAATATTATGAATGAATTTGGTTTATTTCAAAAATATTAACTACGGTAGAAAAGTGTTTTACCAAAATCCAAAGAAACCCTATTTGGTTAACAAAAGACTTTTATTAAAATCTAAATAATGTATTATATAATATTAGAGTATGCATAATGAGTCCTACTATAGGAATATACAAGTATTCTACACATACGTTCAAAGGAGAAGGCTATACAATTGATATAGCTTTAATCAAGCCTATGAAGTTTTCCTTAAGGTTTTAAGATGAGACTATCACCTGAAAAATATTAATAAAAATAGGGTGAGATAAACACTCAGTAACAAGCAATTTTACTTATCATGAATACTAACATGTGTTTATGAGGTGTCAAGTAAGACATCACAAAGTATAATATATAGAAAATAATATATTATCTTAATAAAATCAAATGGATAACCAACCCAATTTCCTCCCATCAATCCAATCGAACTGCCTTATCCCCACCGACTAAACCCATGGGTTAGTAATAACTACCATATGACTGGTGATAAGACACAGATTGTGTATGGTTTCTATGATATTTTCAGGGTTTTATTACAACTTTACCATTCATTTTATGCATGTATTTGTGCTTTTATGGTAATACATGATTGTGCTTAACAATGTGCAAATTAAAGGGTAAAATGGTTAATTAACTCTTTCAAACAGCATAAATATTATTCTCCACTGATTTAGACTTTTACATTAAGCTTTGGTTTTGAATTACAGGTATTTTAAAGGAGAACTAAGGACTAACGTGAGCAGAAAAGAAATCACAAGACAAAAAAAATCATATCACGCCTCTGTGCTTTTTAGTCGCGACGAAAGTGTCCACAAGTCACGACCTCATTTCTTCTGGAACTTTCTCTGTGTTTACAGGCCATGACCAAAACATGGATTTGGTCACGACTAAACAAGATAATTGCTGAAGCTGCGCATTTTAGATTAGGTCATATGAGAATTAAAGGAAGAGGAAGCTGTAGATATAGTAGGGCTGGTTTTTAGACCTGATTAGATTAAGTAGCAGTACTCGAATCTTCTCTACACCTTCTCCATAACCTACACACTCATCTTCCATTTTTTGCACCTTTCCACACATTCTCACATCTCTACATCATTAATCCATCACCTCTTTCTGCTTTCTTCATGGCATCATATCTGGATAGCGATTACAGCACAGTAGGAGTCATAATAGGCTAAATTATTAGTCTCTTGGTGATGGATTGTATATCTTGAGTTCATAGACTATAGTGTACATGGGGAGTTTTCTAATTTAATCTCACCTTTCTTATGTTTTTGGAATTCTTAGATTAGGGTTTTGATTTTATGAGTAAGGATTAGATTTCAATCGATTATTCTAAGATTAAGTTTTGTAATAGAATTTGGATGATTTGGACGTTGGTTTAATATGAATATTTCAGTTTTGATTTTTTGATAATTGGTTTTTTATCAATGATCGTTGCTAACTAATTCAATTACTTACAATTTATGGTCATCGATCGATGATCATTTGAGGGCATCTACATCATCTAATTTAACTTGCACTCTAAATGACTTTTAATAGTTCATTAAGAGTTTTAAACTAGTTTTGATCGAAGGAGCTTAAGGAATGTTAATGTTCTAGACTCAATCAATCGATTAAGGTTTCTTTTAGGACTTAGTGATTTTAAAACCCCATATAATATTAAGAGCAAGGATAGATAGTTTTCCATCATCAAGAGTCTGTCTCAACACATTCCTTTCAAAATCCACTCATTTTCCAACTTAATAAAAAATACAAAAATATTTACTTTACTGCACCCTTATTTTATTGCTTCAAAATTCAATCAAACCCAAAAACCAAATTTTACTTTCACTCAAGTTGTGCCTTATACTACATTAATAGGGTGCAATTAATTTTATTTTGATGCATAGTTTGACGATAGCCCGTGCGAATAAATGGCGTCGTTGCCAGTGAACCAAGTAAATGGTTTGTTAGCAATGGGTTGTCAATTTTATTATTTACCTGAGTCAATTTTTGTTTGAATTTTAGTTTGTTGTTTTAAATTGTATTGCACTTGTGTCACTACCTTTTCTCTCTATGGTATTTTGTCACTACCACAACATATTTTAGTAGCCACTAGTAAACTCTTCTGCTGTGAAACTTTTGTGTCTGAATTTGATTACTTGCCTAGTTATTCTTGATTTTTCCTATATTGTATGCGTAGAAGAACTAAACCATTAGTTCCTTTTAAACCTAAAATTGAGAGACAACTTAGGAAACTAAGGAGAGAATTTAGAGAAGAGGCAAGATCAATAGAGTCTAGTTTACCCTCTAGTGCTCAGGGATTTGAAATTAAACTCAATTTAGAGATTCCATTAGAAATTTCTAACATGGCTGATATTAATCCTAATGGACATAATGGGCACAATAGGCAAGGAGAAAATGGAATACGAGTGAACATAGAAGATAATAGAAGTGTGAAGGAAATAAATCATTTGCATTTAAATTATGATCCTTATGTCTTTTACACTGAATAAGCTAATTTTGAAATTAAAAGAGTTTTAATTGTAGTCTTACCTAAATTTTATGGTTTTATAGGAGAATGTCCACATCGGCACTTACAAATCATGTATATGATCTTCTCTTCAATAAAGCCTCTAATGATTGCATTAGATAATGTTTTAAGGAGGTGTTTCCATTTCACTATGGAAGGGAAGGCTAAGGAGTGGTTATACAATCTGCCAACTCATTTCTCAACTCTTACATAGGATCAGTTGAAGTCAACATATCTAGAACAGTTATTCCTGGCCTAAAAGATACTCGGATGAAGAAGGAGATTACAAATATTTTGCAACAGGATGGAGAGTTATTATATAAATATTGGATAAGATTTATCAATTTGTTGGCTCATTGTCCGCATCACAATATGACAAAGGCTGATCTAGTAGACATTTTCTTTGATAGTCTACTCCCTCATAATCAGGTGTCCTTGAATACAGCAGCAAATGGCTCTTTGAGAGATAAGACTCCACAAGTAAGTTAGGATTTATTCCAGAAAATGGCTAATAAAGACCATCAGACTGGGGATCCAAGGAGAATGCCCTTATCATCTTCAGGTAATTCAAATGAGATCTTAGCAGAAATAGCCACTTTGGAAAACTGAATGGAAAAGAGGATGAATGTAATTGAAAGAGAGCTACATTCCACAAAGCAAGTTCATGCATAGGAACTTCACAAGCACTAGTTACAGGATGTGAATCATGCGGTTCAATGATGAATACTACCAGTACATGTGACAGACAATATGAAGAAGTGGTAATAATGTATAAAGGGAGAGACCATCAATACCAAAAGAGAGACCCATACTCTAACACATATAACCCCGGTTGGAGAGAGCACCGAAATTTTAGGTGGGGAGTGGGGAAAATAGGAAAACCAATTCCAAGGAGGTGGTGCTTCCTCAAGCAACTACCAAAATAATGCAAGGTATATAGTTCTAACTTAATAATGCCTTAGTGGTGTCAAGACCATATAAGACTTCTCAGTTGTTGAAGAGTATGGCTGCGTAGATGAATAACATGAACGGTAGAATGACCAATATAGACAATAAGCTCAAAGAGAATGACAGTCAATTCACCTCTATAGCTATAATTCTTCAAAGTATGCAAAAGGATAATGCTGATATGCATAGGAAACTTGAGGAGTTAAGTTTTAAGAATACAGATATTACAAGTCATTTAACTCAAGTCTTCCAATACAGTGAATGACAACCAAACAAAAAGTCGTGGCAGCATACCTTTGAATACTATCATTAATCTGAAGGGTATGAATTCCATATCACTTTAAAGTGGAAGAAAAGTGCATTTTAAGGAAGATGATACAATAGATGAGGATATGGAAGATACTAAAGTTGAAAAGTCATCAATCTCACATATGAAGATTGGAAAATTAGAAAATATCAAAGAACAACAACTTATGCTCAACAAGGCAACCCAAAAGGAAGAAAAGGAGGTGATAATGCCAAGTCCAACATACAAGGGAAAGCAAATTAAGGAGAAGGTGGAGTCGAGCAAGCAAGGAGCCTCTATGCATACAGGTAAGGAGGTAAGTATAAAAGATCTCCCTTTTTCTAAATCTTATTTTGCTGGAAAGAAAAATATTGATTCTGAATTTACAAAAGATGCTTTCAATCTCTTCAATAAGTTAGAAATAAATATTCCTATAGTTGAATTCTTTAAGAGAAACCCTAAATACGCTAAATTTTTAAAAGAATTGTGTGCAAATAAGAAGTTTAGGCTTATTGAGAGAATTTAGATGAGTGCTAATATGTCATCAATTTTTAATACTGAATTGTCAATTAAGTGCCAAGACCTAGGATCCTACACAATCCCATGCACTATAGGAAAGGTTCATGTCAAGGGAGTATTATTAGATCTAGGGGCTGTGGTTAATGTAATGCCTTGGTCGGTATACTTAGCTTTAGGTATTGATAAACTTAGAGACACAAGTATAGTACTCCAATTAGCTGATAGATCAATTAGGTACCCTAAGGGAGTTCTGGAGGATATTATAGTGTAGGTGAAGGACTTAGTGTTCCTAGCTGATTTTTATGTTCTGGACAAGTCCAGTGAGCTAGTGAATGAGAGCACTTTGATCTTAGGTATACCTTTTCTCTAAACTTTCATGACAATCATTAATATAAAGTATAGTTCCATTACAATAGAAGTTGGAGGGCATGTGGTGACTTTCAATATGAATGAAGCAATGAAATATCCTTTTGATAATTTTACTTGTGTTGGTTTGAATGCTATTGATTATGCTATTGAAGAGACTAGGGATAAGTATGAAATGAGTTTGCATGATAGGTATGATTTCTCATTGTCACCAAATCTCGATTATATTTCATCAATTGCTAGTGATAATGCTTTTGGTAAGGAGTTTATGAGTGATTTTATAGGGTCACAAGATAATTTGGGAGCCACAAGTAGAACAAATGAAGTAGGGTCGAGCATATGTGATCCCAAGTCATGACTCGAAGACCTCCAAGTCGTGACTAAATATCAATTTACTGAGGCAGGTACTCTCTGTGAAAATGATTCGCGACCTCATAATGATAATGTCACAACTAACAACTCCAGAGACTGTGTGTCGTGACCTGAGGATGGTAATGTCATGATCAGAAGATCAATAGAAACTTTCTATGAAGTAGAGCTGCGATAAGATGTCAGTGTGGTCATGACACAAAACTGCCAAGACCTTCTATCGCGACTGAAAGACCACGATGTCGCGACTAAAAATTTTAGAGACACTCACTGTCAGATTGAGTCATGACTAGAAGTTGATGATGAACCTAATAGGTTATGACCAGAAATGGCAGACACAACTAGTGAATCTCATATTCCTTCAGTTTCGTATTCTACTGTTTTGGTTAAAGGGCCAATATGTTCTAACTCTACTTCTCCTCACTCACATTCAACAATTACCTCTCATACTTTAAGATTCTTAAATGATTTAATCTCAAATAATGATGTAGGAATGAGAGAGTATGGTCTCAACTATGTTGTAGCCATCGACCAAATTCAGCTGGTATAACTCCTGAAGAGACTACAATCAAGATAGAATGTCCTAATGAATCGTATATGAGCAACCTCCAAGGATCTACAAAAGGGAGTATTTCTAATTTAAATGATTTTCCCCATTTGATCCCTTCCATTGTCCAACCCCCAGAATTAGAGCTAAAAGATTTACCTTATAACCTAAAGTATGCTTACCTTAAGCCAAACTCAAAATTGCCAGTCATAATTTCCAGTTCCTTAACTGTTAGTGAAGAGTCTAGGTTATTAAGTGTGCTTATAAATAATATAGATTCCTTAGGTTCACAATTTACTGATATAAAAGGGATAGATGATACTTTTTGCACTCATAGGATTCTGCTGAGTGAAGATTCCAAGCCAATTAAACAACCCCAAAGAAGATTAAATCCATTGATCTCTAATATGTTAGAAAGGAGATTAGTAAATTGTTAAAGGCAGGAATCATATATGTTATTTCAGATAATGAATGGGTCTATCCTGTGCATGTGGTGCCTAAGAAGAGGGACTAACAGTAGTCAAGATGAGAATGATGAATTGATACCTATTAGAGTGCAAAATTCATGGAGGGTTTGTATTGATTATCAGAAGTTGAACGATTCTAGTAGGAAAGATCATTTTCCCTTACTTTTTATTGATCAAATGCTTGAGAGATTAGCAGGGAAAAGTCATTATTGTTTCCTAGATGGGTATTCAGGATATTTCCATATTTCAATAGATCTTAGGGACCAGGAAAAGACCACATTTACATGTCCCTTTGATACATATGCCTATAAAAGAATGTCATTTTGTTTGTGTAATGCTCCGGGCACATTTTAGCATTGTATGCTTTCTATATCTGGTGATTTCATTGAAAAATGCGTAGATGTGTTTATGAACAATTTTACTGTATATGGCAATTCTTTTGATGAGTGTCTAAAAAGCCTTGATAGCATCCTTGCTAGATGTATTGAGAAAAAATTGGTTTTGAACTTTGGAAAGTGTTATTTCATTGTTGATCATGGAATAGTACTTAGGCATCTTATATCTAGTAAGGGGATTGAGATGGATAAAGCAAAAAATTAAAGTCATTTCCTCGTTGCCCTACCCCACAACTTTAAAAGAACTTCGATATTTTCTAGGGCACATTCGATTTTATAGAAGATTCATCAAAGACTTTAGTAAAATTGCTTTGCCACTCTCAAAACTTCTTCAAAAGGACACTGAATTTATTTTTTCTGCTGATTGCGAAGAGGCTTTTGAAAAATTGAAGGATAGGTTGGTTTCTCCACCTATCCTAACTTCAACAAATTGGGATCTTCCTTTTAAACTATCATATGATGCTTCCAATTATGCTGTGGGAGCTATGATAAGACAAAAGGAAGGTAATTTATCTAGGGTAATTGCCTGTACCTCAAAAATACTTGATGCTGCTCAAACTAATTATACCACTATTGAGAAAGAATTGTTTGCAATTATAGCGGTTATGGATAAATTCAGAGAATATCTCATTAACTACAGAGTTGTTGTTTACATAGATCATGTAGTAGTCAAGTACTTGTTCCATAAACCTCAATCTAAGCCAAGACTTCTACAGTGGATGCCACTACTTCAAGAGTTTGATATAGAAGTGAGGGATCGAGCTGGAAATGTGAACTATGTTGGAGATCATCTAAGTAGGTTACCAATAGAGACAAGGGAAGTACTTATTTTTTATCTTATTTGTGATTCTTTCCTTGATTAATCCCTTTGTTTGATTGCTATTGTAGAACCTTGGTATGCTCATTTAGTTAATTGCATTGAAGCTGGCATAATCCCATCTCATTTGTCTAAGTTTCAGGCCCAAAAACTCAAGAGTGAATCTAAATACTTTATTTGGGATAAACATTTTCTGTGGAAGTTGTGCTCAGATCAAGTATTAAGGCGATGTGTTCCAGACCAAGATCACAAATTAGTTTTAGAAGCTTGCTATTTATGGGTTTGTGGTGGTCATTTTGGGGGGAAAAGGACTGCACGTAGGGTCCTTGAATCTGATTTTTATTGGCCTTCCCTTTTCAAAAATACTTTTGAGTTTTATAGAGCCTTTGATAGGTGCCAAAGATTTGAGGGGATTAGTAAAAGGCATGAGATGCCGTCATAACCTATTCTATTTTGTGAGGTTTTTTATGTTTATAGAATAGATTTCATGGGACCTTTTCCACCTTCAGCAGGATTTTATTACATTTTATTGGTTGTAGACTATTTATCTAGGTGGGTAAAGGCCATTCCTATAAGACTAGATGATTCCCAAACGATCTCCAAGTTTTTATGGTCTCACATCTTTAGTAGATTTGGAGTACCGAAAGCGTTAATTAGTGATCAAGGTACCCATTTTTGCAATAAGTTAATCAATAGCTTATTGGCAAAATATGGTGTCACTCATAAAGTCTCAACCCCATACCAGCCTCAAACTAATGGCTTAACAGAGGTTTCTAATAGGAAAATTAAGCATATTCTAGAAAAGATTGTTAAGCCATCCAATAAGGATTGGAATTTAAGACTTGACGATGCCTTGTGGGCATACAAAATAGCTTTTAAAACCCCTCTAGGAATGTCCCCTTATAGGATAGTTTTTGGGAAGGCTTGTCACATGCCTGTGGAAATATAGCATAAGACATTTTAGGTAGTGAAAGCTTACAATGAGGACCTTGCAGAAACTGGTTCAGAGAGATTGTTACAGATTTAAGAGCTAGAAGAGATTATATTAGATGCCTACAGCAGCTCTGAGATTTATAAACAGAAAACAAAGTTAATCCACGATGCTCATATTTGAGAAAGAGTTTTAAAGAGGGTGATAGAGTATTAAAGTACCAAGCTAGGTTCAAGTTCAAATATAGAAAATTCAAAACTAGCTGGGATGGACCTTACACAGTTGTTAAAGTCCATGAATTTGGGATGATTGAATTGAAAGAGGAAGCTATAGGCAAAATCTTCCAAGCCAATGGTCACTATTTGAAACTTTATGAGGAATCTGCTTTGTCACCTTAAGGCCAGGTTATCCCTTTCCTATCTCTTACCTTTTACAAATTTGCCTAATGTGGTGTATGCTTGACACGTTGGTTTAATGATTGGAAAGGGATGAACCAGTAAAAGTAGTAGTTAATTTTTCTACTTGATGATTCAGTAGGGTAGTATTTATCTTCAGTTTATTTCTATCATTTTTAGTTTATTTCTGTTTTGCATAACACTCCATTATTGTCCATGTCTCAAGAACTCATTGATAGTTATTTGAGATGCTTACACACTCATATACATGATTTTAGCTTACCCATCATGTCATCTTTACTTTACTTATTGCCATGTATGATTTGATGTGACTGTGAGCTTCATTGTCAAAATTGCATTGAGTAATGTGTTTGACTGTTGTGCTGGGCCTAGATTGAATTGACCTTATATAATGCTGTGATTTCTATATTCTACTGACAGTAAGGACACTGTCAAGTTTAAGTGTGGGGGAGATGTTATTGTTCATGTACGAATTAATGCAAAATTCTTTGATTAATCCAATCTTTCATCACAAAATTTTTGTTTTTGATCTTAATATGTGATGAATTAATAAAAATTGGGTCCCCATTTTAAACTGTTTTGTAGTTAGCTAAAAAGGTTTGGGTGTAAAAGATGTTTTGGGCTTTGAAAAGCATTAAGTGGAAATCTCTATGGTGTTTAGTTGCAACCTATGTATTTTATGGTCGTGACCTAACATAGAATTTTGGACTTAATATTATCTCTATGAAAATTAATCATGACATGAGTGATTAAAACAATTCAGTAATCACCCATAATCATGTAATAATCCAAATTTAACAGTAAAAACTTCAGTGTTTCCAATTTAGTGTTTCCAAAGTAATCTTTGAAGTTTTTACTGTTAAGTTTGGGATTATTACATTATTCTAGGTGACTACTTTGGAAGTTTTAATCTGTCATTCAAGAGGGTTTTCAATTGTGATAAGTGTTTTAATGCCTAGTGAATGATGAACATTATTTTAGACTTTAGCTTATGAGCAATTTAGATGAAAACCTTAGTTGGAAGGATTCTCAGCCGAAATTTCTATAGAATGGTTATTCAATTGGTTTATATCATTTAGAACTTGTCTTAGCTCTGAGTTGAAAATTACTTACGCATTTATGTTATTGAATATGATAGAGGCATTCATTTTAAAACCCTTTCATCCCAAACATAAGCCCATCACACATTATATATATAGTCACCCCGTTTGAGCCCATCACTTTTCTTCTTTCCATCATAGAAAATTACATATGCATGAGTACCTCTTTGAAATAAACTTCTTATTCATGTCATAAAATCAAATCATTATGAAATTATGCTACATTTTTTATATACAAAGTGCCAAATAAAGAAAAAGGGGGGAAAGCATATTGCAATAAAAAGGAAAGAAAAAAATGAGAAAGCAAAAAAAGAGAGCAGAGATAGTGCAAGAAAAATTGAAGAGGAAAGAAAAGAGAAATGAACTCGGCACTGTTATCAACTCCTCTTAGCACAATTACCACCTCTACATCTCGGAAGACATGAATTCATGCTATATATTCATCATCACATGCATATAGTACTTTTCACCCTTCATATTCCATTCCATGTGGCCTATCTCCATCTTCTCACCCTGAAAAGACCTCTTGATTATTTACATAAGTGTTGTATAGTTAATGAGATTTAGAGCAACTACAAGCATATGGTAGGATGTTTTCCACTTTGAATCTGAGTGAAAGAACCCTAAAAATGAGAGGACATGAGAGCTAAATACTTACACTCTTAGAGAGAATATATTGCAATCATATAGTTGAGATTGATTTCAGTTAGTAGTTGATTACTTGGAATTGCTCATATTATCACTTTTGCATTCCCAAAAGATGGTGCATTAATTGTCTTAAGGTTTCACTGTGGGTTATATTATTACCGCAGATTTAATAGCTTTAGCTTAGGTGTACTTCATGTCTTTGTCCAGGAGTACAAAGGTTTAAGTGTGGGGGAATTGATAAGACACAAATTTTGTATGGTTTCTATGACATTTTTAGGGTCTTATTACAACTTTACCATTCATTTTATGCATGTATTTGTGCTTTTGTAGTAATACATGATTGTGCTTGGCAATGTGCTAATTAAAGGGTAAAATGGTAAATTAACTCTTCCAAACAGTATAAATATTGTTCTCCACTAATTTGGACTTTTACTATGAGCTTTGGTTTTGAATCGTAGGTATTTTAGAAGAGAACTAAGGACTAACGTGAGTAGAAAAGAAATCACAAGATAAAGAAAATCATATCACGCCTCTGTGCTTTTTAGTCGTGACCAAAGTGTCCACAGGTCATGACCTTATTTCTTCTAGAACTTTCTATGTGTTTATAGGTCACGACCAAAATATGAATCTGGTTGTGACTAAATGAGACAATCACTGAAGCTGTGCATTTTGGATTAGGTCATGAAGGAATAAAAGGAAGAGGAAGCTACAGACGTAAGGGCTAGTTTTTAGACCTGATTAGGCTAAGAAGCAGTACTCGAATCTCCTCTACGCCTTCTCCATAACCTACACACTCATCTTCTATCTTTCTACACCTTTCCACAGAATCTCACATATCTACATCATTAATCCATCACCTCTTTCTGCTTTCTTCATGGCATCATATATGGACAATGATTATGGCACAATAGGAGCCATGAGAGGCTAAATCTTTAGTCTCTTGGTGATGGATCACATATCTAAAGCTCATGGATTACAATGTACATAGGGAGTTTTTTGTTTTAATCTCACCTTTCTTATGTTTTTGGAATTCCTAGATCTAGGGTTTTAATTTTATGAGTAAGGACTGAATTTCGATCAATTATTCTGAGATTAAGTTTTGTAATTGAATTTGGATGATTTGTATGTTGGTTTAATATGAATATTTTAGTTTAGATTTATGGATAATTAGGTTTTTACCAATGATCATTGCTAACTAATTCGATAGCTTGAAATATATGGCCATCGATTGATGATCATTTGAGGGCATCTACATCATCTGATTTAAATTGCACACTAAGTGGCTTTTAATAATTCATTAAGAGTTTTTAAACTAGCTTTGATCAAAGGAGTTTAAGGAATGTTGATGTTCAAGACTCAATCGATCGATTGAGGTTTCTTTTAAGACTTAGTGATTTTAAAACCCCAAATCATATTAAGAGCAAGGATAGATAGTTTTCCATCATTAAGAGTTTGTCTCAACACATTCCTTTCAAAATCCACTCATTTTCCAACTTAATCAAAAATACAAAAAAAATTTACTTTACTGCACCCTTATTTTATTGCTTTAAAATTCAATCAAATCCGAAAACCAAATTTTATTTTCACTCAAGTTTTCAATGGTTTTGTCACCATTTTGCTAGGTTTCCAATAAAAAACTTCCTCGAGAGCCCGTGCAATTAAAAAGGTTCCAATAAAAAGGTTTTCAATAGGGTACAATTAATTTTATTTTGATGCATAGGATGACGACAGCCTGTGCAATTACCTATCATGTCATCTTTGCTTTACTTTTATTGCAATGTATGATTTGAATGTGATTGCGTCTTCATTGATGAATTTGCATTAAGTAATCTGTTTGACTATTGTGTTGGAGCTAGATTGAATTAACCTTATATAGTGCTATGATTTCTATATTTCGCTGACAATAAGGACACTGTCAAGTTTAAGTGTGGGGGAGATGTTATTGTTTTTGTGCTAATTAAGGCAAATTCTTCTATTAATCCAATCTTTCATCACAAAATTTTTGTTTTTGATCTTAATGTGTGATGAATTGCTAAAAATTGGATCCCCACCTTAAACTATTTTGTGATTAGCTAAAAAGTTTTAGTGTAAAAGATGTTTTGGGCTTTAAAAAGCATCAAGTGGTAGTCTCTCTATTTTTTAGTCACGACCTATCTGTTGTATGGTCGCGACTTGACATATAATTTTAGACTTAATATGCTTTCTGTCAAAAGTAGTTGTGACATGAGTGCATTAGGTCACGACAATATCTCTCTGTGTATTTGTGTTGTGACCAAAATCTTTCACAGTTGTGACTAGTTTATGTAAGTCAGAGCAAGCACTCACTAATGGGGTCGCGACCTTCACTGCTTTTAGTCGCGACCTGGGCAAAAACGTCCATTTATCTTCTCTTTGCTTTGCGCAATGCTATATAGAAGGATTCCTTTTAAGCTACTAAAGTTTTTATAAATGATTCATTGCCCTCCTATTTTCAACCTTTTGCATGAAATAACTTATAGAAACCATTACCACACTTGAATTTTTGGAAATGGAAACTAAATTGGAAACACTAAAGTTTGTACTGTTAAATTTGGGATTATTACATGATTCTGGGTGATTACTTTGGAACTTTTAATCTATCATTCAAGAGGGTTTTCAATTGTGATAAGTGTTTTAATGCCTAGTTAATGATGAATATTGTTTTAGACTTCAGCTTATAAGCAATTTAGATGAAAACCTTAGTTGGAAGGATTCTTGGCCTAAATTTCTATATTGAGTGGTTATTTAATTGGTTTATATCCTCTAGAACTTATCTTAGCTCTAAATTGAAAATTACTTGCGCATTTATATTATTAGTATGATATAGGCATTTATTTCTAAACCCTTTTATCCCAAACACAAGCCCATCACACATTATATCCATAGTCACCCCGTTTGAGCCTATCACTTTTCTTCTTTCCATCATAGAAAGTTACATATGCATGAGTACCTCTTTGAAATAAACTTCTTATTCATGTCATAAAATCAAATCATTGTGAAATTGTGCTACATCTTTTATATATAAAGTGCTAAATAAAAAAAATGGGGGAAAGCATATTGCACTAAAAAGAAAAGAAAAAGAACGAAAAAACAAAAAAAAGGAGAAGAGAGACAGTGCAAGAAAAATTGAAGAGGAAAGAAAAGAGAAATGAACTAGGAACTATTATCAACTCCTATTAGCACAATTACCACCTCTACATCTCAGAAGACATGAATTCATGCTATATATTCATCATCACATGCATATAGTACTTTCTACCCTTCATATTCTATTCCACATGGCCTATCTCCATCATCTCACCCTTAAAAGACCTCTTGATTCTTTGTATAAGTGTTGTATATTTGATGAAAATTAGAACAATTACAAGCACATGGTAGAATGTTTTCCACTTTGAATCCGAGTGAGAGAACCCTAATAATGAGAGGACATGAGAGCTAAATACTTACAACCTTAAAGAGAATCTTTTACACTCATATAGTTGAGGTTGATTTCAGTTAGTAGTTGATTACTTAGCATTGCTCATATTATCACTTTTGCATTCCTAAAAGATGGTGTATTAATGGTCTTAAGGTTTCAATGTGGGTTATGTCATTACCTCAGATTTAATAGCTTTAGCTTAGGTATATTTCATGTCTTTGTCCAGGAGTACAAAGGTTCAAGTGTGGGGGAATTGATAAGACACAAATTGTGTATGGTTTCTATGACATTTTCAGGGTCTTATTACAACTTTACCATTCATTTTATGACGACAGCCCGTGCGAATCACATAATGAGTATGCATGTTTAATGTATTATATAATATTAGAGTATACATGTTTAATAGGGTGCAATTGCTGAAGTTGTGCATTTAATGTATTAAATAATATTAGAGTATGCATAATGAGTCCTACTATGGGAATATACAAGTATTCTACATATATATTCAAAGGAGAAGGCTATAAAATTGATATAGCTTTAATCAAGCCTATGAAGTTTTCCCTGGGGTCCTACGACGAAACTATCACCTAAAAATGTTAATAAAAATAGGGTGAGACAAACGTCTCAGTAACAAGCAATTTTACTTATCATGAATACTAACATGTGTTTGTGAGGTGTCAAGTGGGACATCACAAAATATAATATATAGAAAATAACATATTATCTTAATAAAATCAAATGGATAACCCACCCAAGTTCCTCTCATCAATACAATCGAACCTCCTTATCCCCACCGACTGAACCCATGGGTTAGTAATAACTATCATATGACTGGCCACTCAAAAAGCTAAACAGTTAGTGTTATGGATCGGCTAAAATCTACATAGCACATGACCGGACCATAAGGTAATTCATCGTCGATAAACAGGTGGGGGTGTCGCAACCCCTCGATAAACAGGTGGGCCAAATCTCTTAGTAAATATGTGAAACAAAAGCCAACCATTGAGTTCCAATGAAGGTTATACCACATGGTAGAGATACAACTCCGTCATCACCAATCCACAAAGCATAATTCTCAAGACAACCATATTAATCAAAATCTCAATAGTTTGATAAATATCACAAAAGGGTTTTTCTTAACATAATAACTTTATTCAAATTACAATCTCAAGATATAACAAGTTTCTAATCTCAATTCAAACTTTCTAAATTAAACTTTAAGTCCCACAAGACTATTTTCAATAAAAATCATCAATCAAGTGTTTTCAATACAATCATATCAACATCAATTGATTTATATATATCAAATCACTCACAAACATCATATTAGTATACATAAAGAGTAAAAAGTGGTTACCTCTCGCCAAAGCTAGGAATAATTGCCACGGGTCTAGTGACCCTATGTACAATAATGTCAATCATAAACAATATGGCGCTTTAAAAAAATTACTCCAAAATCTCAATGATAGTATGATGGGAGTGGAGAAAAACTAGATGATAATAGGCATTAAGGACTAGGCTTTTTGTGCTTATATATAATTCGTAAGGTTTAAAATTTCAATCTTATCTAATATGATCTTATTATTTTTTAGTATTATTATTATCTTCCTCAAAATCCTAGCAGATATAGTAATTTTAAATGTAAATCATATTTTTCTTTATATATTTATACTATATTATCATTATAGTATAAATACATATATTATTATATGTATATTTAATCAAATGTATATGTATATTATTATAGATATATTCCATGTATCTACCAATATCTTATATCATCAATCATTTAAGATAATCATTGATTATGTATTAACCCTTAAACCCATATAATTTCTTTAAACCTTTAAAATAAAATTCCCAATAATTCATAATTTAATTTTTTTTCTTATTTTCTTAATTTCATATATTTATAAACTTTAAACAATATGTTTAATATAATGTAAACCTTAAGTTATGGATAAATAATATCTTAATTGTGTTTAAATATAAGAATAAAAATTAAGATGTTACAACTCTCCCCGCCTTTTAAGAATTTTATTCCCAAAATTCACATACTATAAAATTTCCTTTTATTTTCTAAGGGTTTATAAATATCAAACTTGACCTTTTACTATACTAGCTAAGTCACTAGTTAGATTCTATTCATTACTATGACTTGCATATAGTGTGATTTATTATCGTATAATATTTTTTTAGTTATATATAGATTGATGAGAGGCTCTAAAAAATTTAAAAAGCAAAGGACTGAATATGCATGGCATACACCGATAGAGAAATAATAAAACAATAAATAAAATAAGGATTTTAACAACACGTTAGTTATTTCCTGTAAATCGTAGTGAATCATCTTGTGCATAAAAATCTATAGCAATTCTAACTTCTTTTGGTCGCATTTTTTTTAAAAATAAATTCACATAAAATGGGTATAATATATTTTTTCTAAATGTCAAACAGAAAATAAAATTTATAGAAAATATCATTCGATTCCCAATACCACAAAATATAAAAAGGAATAATGAAGGCAATTTTGTTTAATGATTCTTAATTTTACACCATTTCTCCCCTCAAAAGGATGAAACACACCATATTAGCTAAGTATTATGTTATAGAAAATTTATAAACTAACAATGAAGGATATGTATGAATAATATATATTGCTGCTACTATGCAATACAACATAAATCAGAAAATAAGCAAACAAGGGAGATCTAGAAACTATGCTCATATGATAAGTTGTAAAATCAAAATATAAATACTATTAATTATTTGGACCTATTTTGTACACAATATAAATAAAAAATAATATTATGAATGAATTTGGTTTATTTTAAAAATGTTAACTATAGTATAAAAGAGTTTTACTAAAATCGAAAAGAAAGCCTTATAAAAGATTTTTCTTAAAATCCAAATAATATATTATATAATATTAGAGTATGCATAATGAGCCTTACTATGACAATATACAAGTATTTTACACATACATTCAAAAGAGAAGGCTATACACTTGATATAGATTTAATCAAGCCTCCAAAGTTTTCTCTAAGGTCCTATGTCACATCCTAATTTTCCCTATATGTATAATACTGATAGTGGGAAGAGGTTTGGAAATAATTGTGATGATGAATAGAAAGGGAAAATAATGATTAGACAAAAGTATAAAGATGAGGGACTAAAATGAAAAGTTTAAAAGTTCTATGGTGCAAAGTATAATTTTCAAAGTTCAATGGCAAAATGGTAATTATTGAAAGTGGAGCTGAAAAATGTCTAAAAATACCCAGAATCATATTAGTCCTAAATTTTTCTAGTAAATAGAAAAAAATTATTCTAATTAGTTTGACACAACACAGAATTTTGATTTGAGGTCCCAAAAAATTTATATTAATTTCTTAAGAAAGGGAAATTAATACAGTATCCTCTAGACCTCATAATCAAATAAAATTTGGTAGTAAATTCCTATAATTAATATAAGAATTTATGAAACTAATAGAGCTCAAAAAGGAGTTATGTAGAATTTATTATAGAATTTACAGTAAATTAAAACACTCGATAAATATGTTTCAGAGGAATTTCTCAAGAGTTTAGCCCATGAAGTTAGTGGACCATGTAGAGGGCCCAAAATGGCATCTTATAAACCCAATAATATTTTTAGATAAGTATGTGGGCCATGGCTAATAAAGACCGGGAATAATATAAAATTACAAAAATGCCACTCAGTATGCCAATGTGTTGTGTCAATGAGCCAGAGATAAATGAAGGGTATTTTGGTCATTTGACCAAGGTCAGGGAATACTTTGATGAGTTGTGGAAAGACGATAATGCCGTTGAGAAATTAAAGTGAAATTTAACACTGATAAAGGGTCTTGAAGAAATGTAGGGAATTTTTATCAGGACTTCTGGGTCTCAAAAAATTATAAAACTTTGCAAGGGAGTTATTTTATATTAGAATAAATTTATAAAAATGTTAGAACCATTTAAATAGGTGTCTAGTATTTATTTCAAAATTAATATATTTTAAAGATATCAGTATAAGGAAAGTTCTTTGAGATTTGTGCCAATTAGCTATTGGTCCCAAGGAAGGCCTAGGGTAGTCCAAAATTTTGTCCTAGGGCAGACCAATAAGTCTCAAAAGTTGTCTTGGATCCCAAGTCCAATAATGAATAATTTATGAATTTTTGAGAAATAAAAGAAAAGGAATAAAGTGAAAATTAGGGTTTGCACATGGTGGGACCCACACACCCTCACACATTGCATCTAAGACAAGGGGGAGGAGAATATTTTTGTCATGTGATCTTATCTCAAGTTGGCTTGGTGGGCAAGTTTAATGTAAGAGCGATTATGAGCCATTAGATCAAATAGTGCACAAAGTGATATTAGCCATTAATTTTCCATGAGATTTTTCTATAAATACCCCTACTATTTCTGCTCAAAACCGTGGCATGAGAACCCTTGGGAAGGCTATGTCAAAATGGAAACTTAAGCTAAGATAAAGAATATTCAAGGTACAAAAGTTCAAGCTAGCTAGAGATTAAGGTAAGTGATCTATCCGGCATTGTTTTCCTTTGATTTGGGAGTTTGGACTTAGGGTTTTTATGGAAGAAATTTGAGTTTTCTCTAAGGTTTATATGATGTCCAAAACCTTAGATGAAAGGAGAAAGAAGAAATTAAAGTTAGAGATATGTGATTGAAGCTTAAACAAGCTAGTTAGGTGATTGGTTGTTTAATCAAGTTGATATTCTTGATTTTGCCATGATTGAACAATTTCGGTCTACACTGTTCATAATAGAAGGAGATGGATTTTCAATGATCTAATGCTTCTATTGAATTCATATGATGATTTTGTGTAGGATTGGATAGGTTTTGAACCTTAGAAGCATTGGAATTCCAAGCTGTAGTTTTAAAGTTCTTCTATATTACTGTTCACTCGCATGAATAGTGATTTTAATTTCATGATTTTGATGATTCTAATGGTTTTAAATTGAAAAGTTGTGTGGGATAAAGTAGAGAAACAAGTATGGGAAGCATTGGAATCAATATGAGAATTTTAAGAAGAATTATGTATGTTTTTCAAATCTATCCAGAACAGTGCATAGGAGCTAGAATTTCATGATTCTAAGCTCATAAATAGATTCAAAAGATGAAATTATGTAGGGTAAAGTCAAGATATCAATTGGTTCAAAGGTCAAGTCAATTAGTAAAGATCAAAGGAAGTTACGTTAGTTAAAGTGAATTTAATGTTCAAGAGAAAGTTAGATTATAATGGATGGATAATTATGTGATGTTAGGATTTGATTGTGGATTCCAAAGAGGCAGCCACACATCCAAGAAAAGTAAGAAGAAAGAGGCAAAGTTAAAGTGAAAGAAATCAAGCAAGTGAGGTAGTAAACTTATCCTAAACTTGTATGTATTGAATGTTATGCTTGGTTGTGCTATGACTTTGTTGAATTGTGTTGCATATGTGCTTATAATTGAAGTTCTATTGATTACTTTGGTCAATTATATTCCATATGTTATATGAAAGCATGCACATTACACAATGTTAACACTTTCACAAGCAAGTAAAAGTATTTACATTAATGCATGCGTTGTTTAGTATTGTTTGCTACTGAGATTTCCCTAAAAATCTCAACCCTCCATATAATCCCAATCCCAATAGGTTTATTAATGATGAAAGAGAATGGAGAAGCATGAAGAGAAGCTAGGAATTGGATAGTATAAATGTTATGTGAAGATTTGTTATATCTAATGTTGCTATATGACCAATATAAGTAGTGATGATCATGATATAATGAAAAATAGTAAATGATGAGATAAATACATGACATTTTACAGAGATTTAGTTAACATGTTAAGCTTTATTTTGACACTAAGAACACCTTATTTTGATATCAGTACCAAGAGAACAAATTTTCTAAAGTAAGGGACCAGAATATATTTTTAGAATTTTTGACCAAATGGACAATAATCTTTGACGATTAAACTGCATTAATTGACTAAGTATTTGGTTTGGAGATTATTTTTCCCTTAAATTTTAATATATTAGCTTTACGTAGCTTTTTAAACCACTTTATTATTTCAATTTTGCTAGAATTAATTATGATTTTTTAAATTTCATCGCCTAATCTGGAATACCACATGAACAGTAACTCAAAAAGAGTAAAATTCCAGATTTAGCTAATGGACTTCCAAAGTTTTGTAAGTGGTTCTAAATGCTATTGAATGGTCCCTAAGATATACGAAAGTAAGAATGTTTCATTATAAGAAGAGACTATCATTTAAAAAATATTAATAAAAATAGGTTAAGACAGACGTCTCAATAACCAGCAATTATACTCATCATGCACACTAACATGTACTCTTGAGGTGTCAAGTGTAAGGAATTGGAAGACACGTAGCGGAAATTAATTTCAAAATTTTTCCATTCCTTGCCAGGATCTACCGTATGTGTTTAAGTCAAGTGGGAAGAAGTATTACCCTTAGTGTGCCTCAGCGACTTCCATAGCTTTCGATCACGATGTTCACAGCTTCTCTCTGCGGCTCGTGCTCCCTTTCTGATCACAAGAAGTCGACGACTCAGGTCGGCTTCCTCTACTGGTATCCACACGAACAGCGTTCCAACCACGAACGACGTGCTAGCGTCTCTTGTCCCTCCAGGGCTTTCTTAAGAGTTCGTCCTCTCCGTCTCTATTTCGGCAGTTTCTTATCTGCAAACATTTTACAGAGTCCCCTTCGGCCTTTCTATGTTCTATATGTTTCTCTGTGCAAAACGCAGCTCCTAAAATCAGATATATAGGATGCTATGCGTTTTTCTCTGTCAACCGAATTGGATTTTGGAGTTAATCTTATATTAATTCCAAAATTAATACAATATCATATATTGTATAATTTTATAAGAAACTAATTAAATAAATAATATTAAATCCGTCCCACAGATTTAATTACCTATTTATTTAACTTTAAATAAAGATGAGACTGAACTATATTTGATTTATTCTCATAAAACAAATTTGAGATATCCTATCAATTTGAATTTCAAATTCAAACATGATAGGGATTTAATTTATCCTTAAAATTAAATCTTATAAATATCTCTTATATGAGATATCCTATCAATTTGAATTTCGAATTCAAACGTGATAGAGATTTAATTTATCCTTATAAATTAAATCTTATAAATATCTCTTATATGAGATATCCTATCAATTTGAATTTCGAATTCAAACGTGATAGGGATTTAATTTATCCTTATAAATTAAATCTCATATATCTCATATATATAATATATATATACGAATTTATATATATACGAATATAAATATAAATAAATATATATACATTCACCTGGATCATTCATTGAATCTGGACATGTCTTAGATTCAATGAATCTGGACATCATAGCTCGTGTTGGGCTATTTTGTGTGCGACCCTGTAGGCCCATATGAAGTTGGCAGTGGGCCATTTGCTATACTAGCCCACAAGTCGCAAGCGGTCTCTAGCAAGACATAACAACTACCTAAATCATATGAGGATCGATAAACGATGTAACCTTTTATACAACCATATCATGTCCCTTCTGTCACGCGATATTTTGGTCATGGATGAGGCATGGATAATGTCATCCTCCTATTCCTGACCGTTACTTTCTCGATCCCTGAGTAGTCTGACTATAGAAATGGAACTACCTTTCCATTACAGTATGGCCATACATTTCTCAGACTCACTCATCGAGGGGTCCAGTAATATCTCTCTACGAATGTGAGGGACAAATTCCATCTTGACCATTCACATTCCTCCGCATGAAAAACCACTAAGGCCGAACATAGTCTTTATGATCACTCGGTCAAAAGTGACTTTTGACTAGGTCAAAGCTGAGCATTTTATCATGTAGGAATCCATGATGATCTCAGGTCAAAGGGCGTATTGACATGGTTTGTATATGAGAGAAGCTTATGACGTTACCCATGCAGTTCTCTCATAGCGGGTCGGTCCAGCACCTTGTACTCTTACATGTGCTTATGACTTTGATTTATATCTCTATACATCTTCAAAGTCATACTGGTCTTATTTCATCTGTGCTCCCGCATAGATGATCGACCAGGGATATTTAGGATAATATCATGAATTATCCAAGGATGATCATCATAGTAAACATGCAAATAATATGATAACTCAATTAATAAATTCATAAATCAATAATGTTCATAAGACAATGATTGGCCCCTAGGGCACGATTTCCAACAACCTCCCACTTGCACTAGGTACAATCATTAATTTGACTAATTCCCATTGACCTGACATGACGCTCATGCTTTGCCTGCACAAGCGGCTTTGTTAGAGGATCAGCAATATTATCTTCTCCTGCTACTTTGCATATTTTTATATCACCTCTATCATTGATTTCTCTGATGAGATGAAATCGCCTGAGTATATGCTTGGTCCTTTGATGTGACCTAGGCTCTTTGGCCTGTGCAATAGCACCGCTATTGTCACAGAGCAAAGTTATTGGATCTGAGATGGTAGGTATCACCCCTAGTTCTGTGATGAACTTCCTGATCCAAACGGCTTCCTTAGCTGTATCAGATGCTGCTATATACTCAGCTTCTGTCGCAGAATCTGCTACAGTGCCCTGCTTAGAGCTCTTCCAGCTTACTGCTCCATTATTGAGGAGGAATATGTATCCAGACTGCGATTTTTGGTCGTCCTGGTCAGTTTGGAAACTCGCATCTGTGTAACCAGTTACACAGAGCTCATCATCCAATCCACCATAGACCAAGAATAAGTCCTTAGTCCTTCTTAAGTACTTAAGGATATTCTTGACAGCAGTCCAATGGCCCTCACCAGGGTCCTGTTGGTATCTGCTAGTCATACTTAAGGCAAACGAGACATCCGGTCGAGTACATAACATGGCGTACATGATAGATCCTATGGCCAAGGCATATGGAACCTTACTCATGCGACCTCGCTGATCAGATGTACTAGGACACAAATCTTTGCTGAGGTGAGTACCATGAGACATGGGTATGAAACCCCTCTTTGATTCGTGCATACTGAACCTATGCAGTATTTTGTCTATGTATATACTCTGACTGAGTCCTAGAAGTCTTTTAGATCTATCTCTATAGATCCTGATTCCTAGGATGTAGGTGGCTTCACCAGAGTCTTTCATCGAGAAAGACTTTCCTAACCAAGACTTGACAATCTGCAAGGTAGGAATGTCATTCCCAATAAGTAGGATGTCATCGACATAGAGTACCAAAAACACAACTGTGCTCCCACTAACCTTCTTGTACACACAAGGTTCATCAATGTTTTGAAGAAATCCAAACTCTTTGATTACTTCATCAAAACGATGATTCCAACTCCGAGAGGCTTGCTTTAGTCCATAAATGGACTTTTGAAGCTTGCACACTTTACCAGAGTCCTCGGAACGCATAAACCCTTCAGGTTGTGTCATGTACACATCCTCAAGGAGCTTTCCATTAAGGAAGGCTGTCTTAACGTCCATCTGCCATATTTCATAGTCATAATATGCTGCAATAGCAAAGAGGATTCTGATTGATTTGGCCATTGCTACTGGGGAAAAGGTCTCATCATAGTCCACACCATGAGTTTGAGTAAAACCTTTTACAACCAGTCGTGCCTTGAAGACATTTACATTGCCATCCATGTCAATTTTCTCTTTGAAAACCCACTTGCACCCGACGGTTTTTACACCTTCAGGCGGGTCGACTAAGGTCCAAACCTGATTGTCGTACATGGATTGCATCTCAGACTTCATGGCACTAAGCCATTTTTCAGAGTTTGGTCCCACTATAGCTTCTCGATAGGTAGTCGGCTCATTATGCTCAATGAGCAACACATCACGACTATCAGAAATCAGAAATCCATATCTCTGAGGCTGAAGTCGTATCCTATTAGATTTACGTGGACCTTGCGTGACTTGAGGAGTCTCAACAACTTGTTGTGAGTCTTCTCTATTTTCCATCTGCAGTTCTGTGGTGTCTTGTAGCTCTCGAACTTCTTCGAGTTGTACCTTACTCCCACTGGTTCTTTTAGAGATAAATTCTCGTTCAAGAAAGATACCATTTCTAACAACAAACACTTTGTTATCAGCAGGGTTGTAGACGTAATATCCCTTGGTTTCCTTAGGATATCCCACAAAAAGGCACTTTGAGGATTTGGGCGCTAATTTGTCTGAGGCTTGTTGCTTAACATAGACCTCGCATCCCCAAATCTTGAGAAAAGACAAACTAGGCGTCCTCCCAGTCCATATCTCATACGGAGTCTTTTCGATTGCCTTAGATGGAACACGATTGAGTGTGAACGCAGCTGTCTCTAGGGCATGGCCCCAAAAGGAGGGCGGAAGATCTGTTAGACTCATCATGGATCGAACCATATCTAATAGTATTCGATTCCTCCGTTCAGAAACGCCATTCCATTGTGGTGTCCCTGGAGGAGTCAATTGTGAGAGTATCCCACAACTCCTAAGATGATCTATGAACTCTTGGCTCAAATATTCACTACCCCGATCAGATTGAAGGGCTTTAATTGTTTTGCCAAGCTGGTTTTGTACTTCATTTTGAAATATTTTGAATTTTTCAAAAGATTCAGATTTATGTTTCATCAAATAGATGTACCCATATCTGCTGAAATCATCTATAAATGTTATGAAGTACGAATAACCTCCTCTGGCATTTGTGTTCATCGGTCCACACACATCTGTATGTATGAGGCCCAATAAATCAGTGGCCCTCTCATTGTGCCCAGTGAAAGGTGACTTTGTCATCTTTCCTAACAAGCAAGACTCGTAAGTGTCATATGATTCAAAATCAAATGAGTTTAGAAATCCATCTTGATGGAGTTTGGAAATGCGTTTCTCATTTATGTGGCCCAGACGACAGTGCCAGAGGTATGTGGGATTCAAATCGTTTGGTTTGACCCTTTTGGCGGTTATGTTATAGATATTTCCAGGATTGGGTTGTTCCAAATTTAATATGTAATGATCAACATGCAAATCACCATGAGCATAGAAAACATCATTACGATAAATAGAACATCTACTATTCCCAGCAATGGAAGTGAAACCTTCCTTATCCAAATAAGAAAGTGAAATAATGTTACTACTTAAAGTAGGAACATAATAGCAATTGTTCAAAACTAACAAAAGACCAGTGGGCAGAACTAATTCATAAGTGCCTACAGCTAACGCAGCAACCCTTGCTCTGTTTCCAACTCGTAGGTCAACCTCGCCCTTTTTCAGCTTCCTACTGTCCTTTAGTCCCTGCACATTTGTACAAATGTGAGAACCACATGCAGTATCTAATACCCATGAGGTGGAAGTAGAAAGATGAATGTCTATAACATAAATACCTGAAGCGATAGCCCCGCTATCCTTCTTGTTCTTTTTCAGATCTTCGAGGTAGAGTTTGCAATTCCTCTTTCAATGACCTGGTTCATTGCAGAAGAAGTAGACTCCTTCCTTCGGAGGCTTTGCCTTCTTTGGTGCAGGCTTGGTTTCGGGCTTGCCTGACTCTTTGGTCTTACCTGATGAGCCATGACCCTTCCCCTTGCCTTTGCCTTTCTTTTTCGTACCCTTTCCTTTCTGAACCATCAAAACACTACTGGGTTTCTTCTTAAGACTCGGCTCAGCAGTTTTAAGCATCCCATGCAGTTCAGAAATAGATTTCTCCATGTTGTTCATGTTGTAGTTCATGACAAACTGGTCATAACTTTCCGGGAGTGAGTTCAAGATCAAATCCGTAGCTAACTCCTGGCTCATGGGAAATCCAAGCCTTTCAAGGTGATCAATGTACCCTTTCATCTTTAAGACATGAGTACTAACTGATGCACCTTCAGCCATCTTGCAGGAATGTAAGGCCTTAGTAGTCTCATACCTCTCTTGCCTTGCCTGTTGCTGGAACATTTCCTTGAGATGCACAATCATTTCATAAGCCTCCATGTGTTCGAGATCTCTTTGGAGCTCTGGAACCATGGTGGCTAGCATCAAGCATCCCACATCGACAGAGTCTTCCTTATGCTTCGTGTAAGCATCTATCTGAGCTCTAGGAGTATTGGCGGCTGGCTCCTCAGGAATAGGTTGATCTAGGACATGCGCCTTTCTTTCCTGCTTGAGAACAATTCTCAAGTTCCTAAACCAGTCAAGAAAGTTTGTCCCATTGAGTTTGTCCTTCTCAAGGACAGATCGCAGCGATAATGTAGCAGTATTACTAGTCGTCATGATTCTACAATTAAAATATGCAATTCAATTAGCAATCTCCCACTAAATAAACAACCCTCAATGCAATAGTTAGTGGGCTAAGATCCATATTTGGCTCAAACTTAAGTCCGCTTTGGCAGGACGCTTAAATTAAGTTATTTAGGTAGGTAACACCTTTACCAATTACATCAAATGTAACTCTTAGATGTTTATGGGATTCTATCATCATATGATCTGTCATGTTTTTAATCCCATCTAATGCCTTGAGACCCAAAACCGTTTTGTTAATCTCAATTAAGTCAAACAATAATAAACATGTGAGAGTAGCACCATTACTCTTGCTTATCTCCCCAAGATAACTCAAAAGCACCCACTTTGGTGGAGTCCACAATTGAGCGATCAAGGTTTTGACAAGTGTTCATAAATTGACAGCATTATGACTTAAGATTTCTTTTAGAGGGCCTAATTTAACTATCTGGTTTATAAAACGCATGTTTCTCAGTTCATATCTCATACAAGTAATATGCATGCGCTGATATAATCATAATATGCATAATCTAAACGTGATACAATATGGCTCACCTATCCTAAGTCCCCTCAAGCCAATGAGAGGAGCTCTCTAGTAAGAAAAGAGAAATTACATATAGAAACCTCTTTTAACATTCGAGGGGAGTGAGATGAGAGGAGAAGGTACATTGAGAGTAAATATATAGGAAGGCACGACACGCAGGCCGTATTTAAAAATTACAACACTTGCAATCTAGAGCCATATTGTTCACCATACCCAAACATTCAAGAATCAATATTCAGATCTAATCGAAGGGCAATGAATGTTTCAAATCTAAAACATTCACAAAGTAACATATGTTACGGTTATGTTGCGCTACGAACAGGTAGCTACAGCAGTCCCGCTATGGGGCAGCGCCCCGGAAGAAATTTTTTTTTTGTTTTTGTTTCATAAATAATCACGAATCTGAATTCGGTTTTCACAAATAATCACAAATTCGAATTCGGTTTTCTTAGACCCCATCTATGCTAATTGATCAAATCAAAAAGCATCACCACCGATTTCAATTTCCTTTTAGATTCCTTTTATGTCATACACAACACGGATTCCATATATGTCACACATACAACGCTTATTATATGATCGGCTACTATTATTGATTTATGAATTTATTAATTGAGTTATCATATTATTTACATGTTTACTATGATGATCATCCTTGGATAATTCATGATATTATCCTAAATGTCCCTGGTCGATCATCTATGCGGGAGCACAGATGAAATAAGACCAGTATGACTTTGAAGATATATAGAGATATAAATCCAAGTCACAAGCACATGTAAGAGTACAAGGTGCTGGACCGACCCGCTATGAGAGAACTGCATGGGTAACGTCATAAGCTTCTCTCATATACAAACCATGTCAATACGCCCTTTGACCTGAGATCATCATGGATTCCTACATGACAAAACACTCAGCTTTGACCTAGTCAAAAGTCACTTTTGACCGAGTGATCATAAAGACTATGTTTGGCCTTAGTGGTTTTTCATGCGGAGGAATGTGAATGGTCAAGATGGAATTTGTCCCTCACATTTGTAGAGAGATATTACTGGGCCCCTCGATGAGTGAGTCTGAGAAATGTATGGCCATACTGTAATGGAAAGGTAGTTCCATTTCTATAGTCAGACTACTCAGGGATCGAGAAAGTAACGGTCAGGAATAGGAGGATGACATTATCCATGCCTCATCCATGACCAAAATATCGCGTGACAGAAGGGACATGATATGGTTGTATAAAAGGTTACATCGTTTATCGATCCTCATATGATTTGGGTAGTTGTTATGTCTTGCTATAGACCGCTTGCAACTTGTGGGCTAGTATAGCAAATGGCCCACTGCCAACTTCATATGGGCCTACAGGGTCACACACAAAATAGCCCAACACGAGCTATGATGTCCAGATTCATTGAATCTAAGACATGACCAGATTCAATGAATGATCCAGGTGAATGTATATATATTTATTTATATTTATATTCGTATATATATAAAATAAAATAAAATGTTCCACCCACCTAAGTTCCTCCCATCAATCAAACTGAACAACCTTATCTCCGTCGAACGAACCCATGTGCTAGTGATAACTTGACTAGTCACTCAAAAAACTAACTAGCCAAGTATTATAGAGATACAACTCTGTCATCACAATTCCCTAATGCAAATTCTCAAAATAATCATATTATTCAAAATATTAATAGCTTAATAAATATCATAAAAGGATTTTTCTTAAGATAATAACTTTATTCAAATTTCAATATCAAGATATAACAAGTTTATAATCTCAATTAAAACTTTCTAAACTAAACTTTAAATCCCACAAGACTATTTTCAATAAAGATCGTCAATAAAGTGTTCTCAATACAAACACATCAATATGAATAGATTTATATATATCAAATTACTTACAAACATCACATTAACACACACAATGAGTACAAAGTGGTTACCACTAGCCAAAGCAAGGAAAATTACCACGAGTCTTGTGGTCCTATGGACAATAACATCAATCATAAATAGTCTGGTGCTTTAACAAAGTTACTCCAAAATCTCAATTACAATATGATAGGAGTGAAGAGAGAAACTAGATAGCAATAGAAGTTAAGAACAAGGCTTATGATGCTTATATATAATTAGTAAGGTTTAAAGTTTTAATCTTATATAATATGATCTTATTATTTTTCAGAATTATAATTATCCTCCTCAAAATCCTATCTGATACGGTAATTTAAAATTTAAACTATATTTTTCCTTATATATTTATACTATATTATCATTATAGTATAAATAAGTATTTTACTATATGTATATCTAATCAAAGATATATATATATATATATATATATTATTATAGATATATTCCAAGTATCTACCTATATCTTATGTCATTAATCATTTAAGATAATCATTGATTATTTATTCACTCTTAAACCCATATAATTTCTTTAACCCTTTAAAATAAAATTCCTAATAATTAATAATTTAATTTTTTTCTTATTTTATTAATTTCATATATTTATAAACTTTAAACAATGCGATTAATCTATTATAAACTTTAAGTTATTGATAAATAATATCTTAATTGTGTTTAAATATAAGAATAAAAATTAGGATATTATAACTCTCCCATCCTTTTAATATAATAATAAACATTAATTATTTTTGTGTAAATCGTAGTGAATCATCTTGTGCATAAAAATCTATAGATTCTGACTTCTTCATTGTCGCATTTTTTTAAAAACAAATTCACATAAAATGAGTATAATATAATTTTCCTAAATGTCAAATAGAAAATAAAATTTATAGAAAACATCATTTGATGCCTAACACCACAAAATATAAAAAGGAATAATGAAAGAAACTTTGTTTCAAGATTCTTAATTTTACACCATTACTCCCCTTCTAAGGATGAAACCCACCATATTAGATAAGTATTATGTTATAGACAATTTATAAACTAACAGGGAAGGATATGTGGGAATAATATATATTTTCACTACTATGCGATACAACATAAATTAGGAAATAAGTAAGCAAGGGAGATCTAGAAATCATGCTCTGATGCCAAGTCATAAAATTCTCTTAAAACAAAAATACTATTAATTATTTAGACCCATCTTATACACAATATAAATAAAAAAATATTATAAATGAATTTGGTTTATTTAAAAAAATGTTAACTATATAGAAAAGAGTTGTATTAAAATCCAAAAGAAACCTTACCATGGTTATAAAAAGACTTTTTTTAAAATCTAAATAATGTATTATATAATATTAGAGTATGCATAATGAGGCATACTGTGACAATATACAAGTATTCTGCACATATATTTAAATGAGAAGGCTATACAATTTATAGAACTTTAATAAAGCCTCAAAATATTTCCTAGAGCCCTAAGATGAGACTATTACATAAAAAATGTTAATAAAAATAGGGTTAAATAAATGTCTCAGTAACCAGTAATTCTCCTCATCATAGATAATAACATGTGCTCATGAGGTGTCAAGTGGGATGTCACAAAGTATAATATATATAAAATAACATATTATCTTAATAAAATTAAATGGATAACCCACCCAAGTTTCTCCCATCAATCCAATCGAATCACCTTATCCCTATCGACTGAACCCATAGACTAGTGATAACTACCATATGACTGACCACTCAAAAAGCTAACTGGTCAAGTGTTATAGATCAACCAAAATCTACAGAGTACATGACTGAATTAAGGGTTAATTCCCCTCCATAAACAGGTAAGGCAAGTCCCTCGGTAAATAGGTGGGACAAAAGCCAACTATCAAGCTCCAATAAAAGTTATACCATGTGGTAGAAATACAACTCCGTCATCACCAATCACCAATGTATAATTCTCAAGATAATCATATTAATCAAAATCTCAACAGCTTAATTAATATCACAAAAAAGTTTTTCTCAAAATAATAACTTTATTCAAATTACAATCTCAAGATATAACAATTTATAATCTCAATTCAAACTTTCTAAATTAAACTTTAAGTCCTAGAAGACTATTATCAATAAAAATCATCAATCAAGTGTTCTCAATTCAATCATATTAACATCAATTGATTTATATATATCAAATCACTCACAAACATCATATTAGCACACACAACGAGTAGAAAATGGTTATCTCTCGCCAAAGATAGGAATAATTGCCACGAGTCTAGTGGCCCTATGTATAGCAACATCAATCATAAACAGTATAGTGCTTTAACAAAGTTACTCCAAAACCTCAATGGTAGTATGATGGAAGTAAAGAGATAAATTAGATGGCAATAAGATTTAAGTTTTAGGCTTATGGTGCTTATATATAATTCTGAAGTTTAAAATTTCATTCTTATCTAATATGATCTTATTATTTTTCAGTATTATTATCTTCCTAAAAATCCTATCATATATGGTAAGTTAAAATTTAAACCATATTTTCCTTATATATTTGTAGTATATGATCATTATAGTATAAATATGTATATTATTATATGTATATGTAATCAAAGATATATGCATATTATTCGTATAGATATTTTCCATGTATTTACCTATATCTTATATCATCAATCATTTAATATAATCATTGATTATTTGTTCACTCTTAAACCCATATAATTTCTTTAACCCTTTATAATAAAAGTCCCGATAATTAATAATTTAATTTTTCTTATTTTGTTAATTTCATATATTTATAAACTTTAAACAATGTGTTTAATATATTATAAACCTTAAGTTATTGATAAATAATACCTTAATTGTGTTTAAATATAGGAATAAAATTTAGGATATTACAATCATCATCTGGTGTATCTGCTTAGCCCTAAATCTTTTCACCTTTACATCTTTCTCCCCTTTCTCCAGATACTATATGTTATAATGTTGAAGGAATAGGAAAATTAGTTGAGGATAAGACATTGGAGTAAACTTAGGTTTTGAAAAAAAAATCCTTATCTCATTGTAAATTAAGTCCCCAATATTAATTTTCTCCCCACTAATTATCTTGGCCAACAACCTATAATAATCTTCTTGAGTCATGTAAGTGAAGCTACCAGACTTTTTGATCATGCTTCTTGAGGATAAGTAGTGGATTATCATATGATAATCACATATCTCTTTAGGTATAAACTTCAAATCACCCTGAGAAGTTGTCATTTAGTATCAGGATTTATAAATATGCCTCAACAATAGTTGAGGTTTCTCCTCAAATTTTGTGGTTTACAGTAGAATTTATCATATTTGAATCCAACCTAATTTCTCTTCCTTTTAACTCTATATCAGATGGCTACTCACTAATTCACCATCATCACCAACCTCGTCAACCACTCTCATTTTGCAGTAAAATCGTCTGACTACTTAGGGTAATAAAAGAGGTTTACTCCTAACCAGTTTTCATAATGCTTCATATTGGTTACTAAGATCAAATTTGGTCTTGTCGTTATACTTTAAATAATATATATCCACAATAACAACATGACAAAAATTACTTGAGCATACTCTACCTTAAGTTTTCCTTTATCTACCCCTTATTCTAGATTACCAGTAAGCAGAGACAGAGAGGAAATATTTCAAGATAGAGTATAATCAGATGAAGGATGAACAGAAGAAGATGAAGATACATAATTATCATTCCTTCTCATTCTGTTTGGAATATGTTAAGAGCTTTGTTGGCTAGGCTCTACATCTGAGCCTGTGGTGCAGAAGGTGTGTCATATCCCAATTTTTAGGCCTAGAAGCCTAATATGTAGCCTGAAAAAAGAAGGCTACTAGACCCTATTATGCAAGAGTCCCAAAAATATACAGATGATGTTCAGGGACTAAACTGCAAGAAAGTGAAAATTTAGGGAAAATGGTGAAAGTCTCTGTGGGCATAAAGAAGAAGTAATAGGTGTTTCTAGGGAACTGAGCCACCAGAGTGCTTGGGCTTAGTTAGAAACCCACGATAGCAATCCAAGAGCCCAAAAATGTAGGCCCAAGGATTATGGAGTTTAAGAGGCATTAAAATAATATTTTAGTACTTTTCCATAAAGTAAAGTTACCTGGTTAAGGATAGAACTGATAAAAGTGATCAGATATGACTTTAGACCATAAAGTGACAGGAAAGGTGTCCTCATAGGACCCACAAGATGCCACATGGAATTATTACAGGAAAAGAAGAAAAGTTAATGACACATGTCATGAGATTAGAAAAAGGAGAAAAAGTAAAAAGGACACGTGGCACAATCTCGGCCGTTCATTCCAGGAAAAGGATCTAAAATTCTCTAGAGAGGCTGAGTCAGCTGGTGAGGTGTCCCAAGGGCCCCACCAATTGCACCACATACCCCTTGAGGTGTCCTTGGATGATGTCATAATGGTAAGTCATCAAGGAGGATGATGTCATCGTGATGATGCAAGTGAAGCTTCTTGAGGAAGCTAAGCGATCTGAGCCATTCATCACGATTCGATCTGAGCCATTCATTCCACCCCCATTCACCTATAAATAGGCCACTCCTCTCCCATTCCATTCCATGGCCAAGCATGTACAAAGAAGAAAAAGAAGAGAGAATGAGAGAATGAGAGAAAGAAAGGAAGGAAGAGAAAGAAAGGAGTTCTGGTGAAGCCAGGAGCAGTCTAAGGAGTTGAGGGACTGGGCAAAGCTTAGGAATGAGGTAAGTAAGTTATCTAGTCCCTTCTCTAATAAAGTAGATGATTGCTCTTAGTGGTTAGAATAGAGAAATATCTCTATTAATAAAGGTAGCTAAAGGTAGAAAGAAAGTTAGGGAAATGTTAGAGTAAGGATATTACCCCTAGTTAAGCATGAGTTAAGTAGAGGTATATTGGATAAAAATAAAGATATTATTATGCTATGTATAGGCTCTGATTTATGAAAAAGAAGGGACCTTAGAGACAAGGCTAAGAGCCAGAAGGAAAGGCTACACGCCAGGTAGTAAACTTACCTACTTGTATGCTTATATTGCTGGGATGTTTTATGTGATGTTTTCTTACCTTGATGATGTAAAGCATGTATGATTAAGTAATTCTCTATTTCTTTTTATGCTATGGCCATATGTTATAATTAAGTAACATGGAAGCATGTATGTTATCATGATGCAAGCATGATCATTAAGTACACACATAGTAACATCAAGCATATAGTTGCATACATTGTATGGTTTCTGTTTGCTACTGAGATTTCCATAAAAATCTCACCCCCTTCTATGTAATCCCAATCCCATAGGTATGTTAGAAAAAGATTGAAGAAGCATGAAGAGAAGCTAAGGATTGGATAGTGCAAATGTTGGGACCAAAATGCTAGAATCAGGGAAAAACGCTGGATGAACAGTAAACTTCAAATGTTTTATGATGTTGACCTGGTCAAGGCATGGTCAACAAGTTATTTTTTCCTGAAATATCATTAAGTTAGCTTCGTGTAGCAATTTGAATCACTTTATTTTGATTTTTCTAGAATTAGTTATGATTTTTTGAAGTCAGGTCACTCCTCTGGAATTTACACAGTGAACAATACTCGCTAAGAGTAAGATTCCAGATTGAGTAATTTGACTTCAATAGCCTTAGAAGTGATTCCAAATGCTACTATTTAGTCCCTAAGATGTATGAAAATGAGGATGTTTTAGAAGGGGTCACATTCTTTAAAGATTTCTTTTCCTTTATCGTCTTTACCTTTGAAGTTTTTCCCTCTTTTCCCTTTACCAGATCCAACCTAACTTTAGGTACCTTGGTTATAGCCATTGCTTGATTGAAAGGATGATGAACATTGATGGTTTTGCAATGACGAGGGAGGTAGGTTAAGGATTTGGATGAAATAATTGATTTGGAATATTGGGGGGAATGACTTTAGACAGTTTTAATTGCTAAAAGGGAGTTATGAAAATAGTTATGAATTCTAGGTTGAGATAAATAGAAGGACTTTTTGAAAAGAGTTTTTCGACAAACTGAACAATAACAATCATATCTTCAATAAATAAATGATAATTTATGGATAAGTTATTTGATAAGTACATTATTCGAAGTGTTTATTGATAAATCTTCAAAAGCGATAAGAAATTTATCAAATAGTTAATCAATAAGTTCCCTTATTGATGACTTGTTTGATAAATTATTATCTTTTTTAATCGAAACATACCAAATTTATCAAAGAATTCTTACATAAATACCTTTATCGAAAGGTTATTCGATCAAAATATTTTCATTTATCAAATAGCTTTTCGATAAGTGACCTTATCGATAAGTTGTTCGATAAATTCTAACACTGTTTCATAATTTTTATTGAATAACATTTGGATAAGTGTTTTTATTGAAGAATTCATTGATAAAAAGCAACATAGAACACTTTGCGATATTTTCAAAAACAATTCATTCTTATCGAATACTTATTCGATAAATAACTCTATTGAATATATTTTCAAAAAGAATTAATTCAGATATAGATTTTGTTTCTTGTTTATTGAAACTTTTATCGATAAGAACCTTTACCGATAACTTCTTCAATAAGTTAATGAAAAAAATTTAATGGTGTTTTGAAAAGCATGAACATTTAAGAATAACATCTTTAAAACATAATGCATCAAAAGAAGATCAAAATAACATAAACATGTAACATCCTTACTTTCGTATGTCTTAGGGACCATTTAGTAGTTTTTATAACCACTTACAAGACCTTGGAAGTCCATTAGCTAAATCTAGAATTTTTACTATTCTTGAGTTATTGTTCATATGGTATTTCAGATTAGCCAATGAACTTCAGAAAATCATAATTAATTATAGAAAAATCGAAATGATGTGGTTCAAAAAGACACATGAAGATAAAATCTTAAAATTTAAGGAAAAAGTAATTTGCAAACCAAATCCTAAGTCAATTAATACAGTTTAACCATGAAATATTACTGTTCATTTGGTGAAAAATTCTGCAAACAGATTTTAGTCCCGAACTTTGGAAAATTCATTCTCTTTGTACATATATCGAAATAAGGTGTTCTTGGTGTCAAAAAGAAGCTTACATGTTAACTAAATATCTATAAAATTTTATACATTTATTCCATCATTTGTTATTTTTCCTTACATCATGAACATTGTTGTTCAAACTTGCCATATAACATCATTACATGTAACAATTATTCATCTAATATTTATCCTATCCAATCCCTAACTTCTCTTCACACTTCTTCATCCTCTTTCATCATTCTTGAACCTGTTAGGATTGGGATTATATAGATAGGGCGAGATTTTTGGGGAAATCTCAATAGCAAACGGTACTAAATAATGCATACATTAATATAAATACTTGTGCTTACTTGTAAAAGTGTTAACATTGTGTAATGTGTATGCTTCCATGTAACATATGAAATATAAGTGGCCAAAGTAATCATAGAAATAGAGCTTCAATCATAAACTCATATGCAACACCATTCAACATAGCCAAAGCACAACTAAGCATAACATTCAATACATACAAGTTTAGGATAAATTTATTACCTTACATGCTAGACTTCTTTGACTTTAACTTTGCCTTTTCCTTCTTACTTATTCTTGATATGTGGCTACCTCTTTTGAGTACACCAATCAATTCCTAACATAACATTACCATCCATTCATTAAAAACTAGCTCTCTTGAACATTGAGCTTACTTAATTACATTAACTTTCCTTAATCTTTACTAATAGACTTGGCTTTTAAATCAATTGATGTCTTGACTTTACCCTATACAATTTCATATTTTGAATCCATTTATGAGCTTAGAATCATAAAATTCTAGCTCCTATACACTGCTCTGGATAGATTTGCATAACCACCCTTTTTCTTTCAAAAATTCTCATTTTGATTCCAATGCTTCCAATACTTGTTTCTCTAATTTATCCCACACAACTTTTCATTTTAAAAATATTGGAAGCATCAAAATCATGAAATTTTAATCACTATTCATATGAGTGAATAGTAACAGAGAAGAATTCTAAGAATTACAACTTTCAATTCCAATGCTTCTAAAGTTCAAAACCTATCAAATCCTACATAAAATCATCTTATAAATTCAATAGAAGTATTATATCATTGAAATTCCATCTCCTTCTATTATGAATAGTGCAGACCGAAAGGTCTCTTTCTTTAAAGTCAAAAATATCAACTTGATTCAACAACCAATCATCTAACTAGCTTGTTTAAGCATCAATCGCACAACTCTAACTTTAATTTCTTCTTTCTCCTTTCATCTAGGGGTTTTTAGATAGCATATACACCCTATAGAAACCTCATATTTCTTCCATAAAAAACCTAAGTTCAAACCCCCAAATCAAAGGAAAATAAGCTAGGATAGATTGCTTCCCTTAATTCCTAGCTAGCTTGAACTTTGATCCTTGAATTCTTCTTTATCTTGGCTTGACTCTTCATTTGAGCAGTAACTCCCTAAGGGTTCTAAGAGCCACAGTTTTGTGCAGAAAAATGGGGGTATTTATAGAAAAAATCTATGGAAAATGAATGACTAAGATCACTTTGTGCACTATTTAATCTAATGGCTCATATTTGATCTTGAATTAGCTTGCCCTAGAAGTCAATGAGATGACATCATCCATGGCATCATCAAGGGACACCTCATAGCCCATGTAATAAAATTGCAAAGGGAGGAAATATCTAGAAAAATTCTAATCCAATTTGGTATTGGCTCAGTCCAATTTCCCTAAAACCCAACTGTTTTCTGAATCTAATTTTTTTGAGATTCCATAATATGCTTTCTTACCTTAAATCTAGTATCCAGATTCTTTCTATCATTAACATTGTTAGACTGAGTATTTATCTGCTTTCTATCCTTTGAAAATTGACTGAAATGCCATTGGTTCTCTATCTTGCACTATATTAACCCTAAGGACAAAATTGTCATTTCACACCTATTTACTGCTTATTAGAGCATATACTAACTCTGATGAATCACCCCTATACTTGGCTTGGCATTTTGGACTATCCAAAATGACTAAAATACTCTTCATTCATCTCTAGTTCCTTATTATAATACAGGGGCACACTTAGTGGCATTTTTATAATTTTATATTTTTCTGATCTTTATTAACACTACCATAAACTTATTTGAAAATATTATTGGGCCTATAAGGCACCATTTTAGGCCTTCTACATGATCCACTATCTTCATAGGCTCAACTCTTGAGAAATTTTTCTGAAATGTATTTATTATGTATTTTAATCTATTATAAATTTTATAATAAATTCTACATAACTCCTTTTTGAGCTCTATCAATTTTATAAATTCTTATATTAATTATAAGAATTTACTACCAAATTTTATCTAATTCTGAGGTCCAGAGGATACTGTATTAATTTTCTTTCATTTATATTCATATCAATTTTTTGGGATATCAAATCAAAATTATATATTGTGTCGAACTAATCAGAATAATTTTCTATATTTACTAGAAATATTTGGGATTAAACTGATTCTAAGAAGTTTTAGGCCTTTTCTGGCTCTTTTCAATAATTACAATTTTGCTCCTGAACTTTTGAAAATTACACTTTAGACCATCAACTTTTCATAATTACACTTAATAACCTAAAGTTTGTCTACTTTCATTTTTGCATCATAAAACTTTTAAGTTTTCATTTTAGTCCATTTCTTTCTTCAAAACTTATCTAAACTTTATCATTCCTTCTTATCATCGTCACAATCCTTTATAAACATCTTTCCTCTATCAATCTTATACAGATAGGGAAAAATTATGATATGACAAAACACATATAGAATGAAAACATTATTATCAAGATAGCTCAGATATATATTCTTTAACATAAAGAGATGGTTTAGAAATGCTCATTCAGTTTTGGCAAACTGATGAATGAATTAATCCATGTAATTCTTTTGCCTTTCTCTTGTTCTTTTGTCAGAGAACCCTTTGCATTGACTATGATGATGATCCTTTTTTGTTATTGCCAATTGAATTTTGTTGCTCTAGTGCTCACTTGTATTAGACCTCAGTAGTATAATTCATTGAGAAATTTCTTTATCATCCTATTATGAAAACAAATCTCTTTCTTTCTAGGAAAATGGTTAGTATGGTCATATAGAATAGTTTCCATATATATGTTAGATCAAATAAAGATAACTCATCATCAAAACTTATCAATCCATAGCGAAAGTAGATGAGTATGCTAAAGAATTGAGCTTGTAAAATATTATACTGACACAAATCTCTCCTTTTAAAAAAATCTACAAATCTCTCCTTTTAAAAAAATCTATCTTGAGAGATAATGTTTCATTTTAGAACATATATGCATTTTCAATATTATTTTTCAAATATGAACTTTTTAAAATAAATAATTTCATGAAATAGGGAGGATCAACTGATTAGATAAAAGCACTTATGTATTGCATAGCATGTTGAAACACTTATGTTAACATATTTAGAAATTTTGTAGGAGCAAATATCATATAGGATGTCAAAGGTGAAAGTTTGAAGACTTTACTCATTTTTCAAATGATGGTTGAATAATGAAACATAATAACTCTTCAGTCCAAATGACTAAACACATTAAGCATAAGGCTTAGTTTTTTATGGAATCTTTTTTAATGATAAGCTTGAACTTCATGAATTTCTTAAACAAACTAGTAGGAGGATGAAGAGTCCAAGCACCAGATAATAGCATATTTAAGATTAATGATGACTATGGCAAATGAATTTAGAGCATTTTGAAATTTCCATCCAAATGAATTATTCTCTAATTGTGATATCCATACTTTTAAGAAATAAATGTTCTCAAAATCATTTGTATGCTTTTTGTAAAATACGATAGTTGATGCAAGATTTTGAGGTTTTAGCTTTCAAAGTGTGGATATGCATTAGCACAAATCAAGATGAATAAATGCATTGAAATCCATGAAACAATATTTAAAAGACAACGTACATATTTATTCCATTTAACAATCTAAAAATATATTTAACATATTGAAATGTTGATTGCTTAAAGGAATGTATCAGGTAACAAAAATCCATTACCCAAGAATAGAATCCATTTAAGCATAATAGATGGATAAAGATTAGATTTCACCTTATTCCTCTTGTCCTTGTGACAACTAGCTTGATTTAGGAAATTTAATGTTGAACTTTTCTTTAGTACCAAAATTTTAAGTTTGGCTAGTTCATCTTCATCGAGATTTATATTATCTCACTTTGTTAACACGGATCTTCATATAAACTTTTCAGCCATATTTCCTACAAAACAATTACACTAATTTTCTTTTCTTGGTATCTAACCTTGCTTTGCATCCATTAGTGGTTAGTTTGTAAGAAATAGAATACAATTCACATGCTCTGAGAATATAATCAATTTGAAATAGTTGAGTATGTTTACTTTATACATATAGAAGAGATATATTCATTTTTCAGAAACTTGTATGCATAAAGACTTGAACATTACATTGTGATAAAATCTTATTTTTATAGAGGTTTTAGTGTATTAAAAGAGAGTTTTATCATCAATTTTAGAAATGAAGTCTATTATTTTGGGCAATTAATAAATAATATTAAATTGGAACAATTAGAAATTAATTGGCATAGTTCTTGAATATTATTGGTGGGAATAAGTAATATGTTTTTAATTCTTTTATAGGGAAATGCTGCTTATTAACCACCAAATGGATTAAATGGTTGGAACATAATGGAAGCAGTTAGAATATAACAGAGGAGTTGGTTTTGACAACTAGCTAAGGAGGAAGGAATTCATTATAGTTACACAACTAGTTAGATGGGAGAGTAACACGTGGGACAGGAGCTAATTACATTTTCCAAGCTAGTATTCACCATTCACATATACATAACAGACCTATTTATTGACAAATTGGGATATATACCAAACCACTCTTTGGACACAGACATCCATCCATTCAAACAGACATATATAGACTTGATAAAGAAACAGAGGCTCAACACTGTGCCTGGATCTTTTATGCATCTCTGAATCACCGTCATATCACTCTAATTTTTCATTCCATTCTTTCTCAATCATCTTCTTCCATCGCAATTTTCTGCTTTCTTCTCAATTTCAATTTCTGCAATTCATCCTCTCCATTTCATTACTCAATCTCTGTTTCTTCCATGGATCACTCTACTCACACCTTCATAGTAGGAAATGATTCAATGATGCGTGGCTAATTTAATTCTGTTCACTTGAAGATCAGCAGAGCTAGAGTCTTTAATCTACACAAGGGAGTTCAAATTCTCATTGCTTAGTCATAATGATAATTGAGCTATGCTAGTTGTATTTCAAAACTCTAATATGATTAATGATGAAACTTAAGCTTTGAGTTACATAGGATCACTTTGTGATGAATTTCTGTTAGATCGAGTTGGACTTTCTCTTCCTAATTCTAAATTTGAATTAAACGATCAGTTTGGCTGAGTTGGTCATTGTTATGTTTGATTCAATTGATTTCAGGCAGAGCATAGTTGTGCATGTTATTAGGAAGATTAATTCATCATTTACTTTTCTTATTCGAAGGATTGTACCTTGCCTTTAAGCTACATAGTTGTGAGATTGATTACAAGAAGCTAGCAAGTTGTTTGCTTATCATTTACAATCTATTTAACTCTATATTCTTAGTGGACTAGGAAGGCAACTGGTTATCTCAAAGGGAACACACTTATCATTAATTCATAACCTCATCATCAACATTAAAATAATAAATAATAGTTTCAGGAATTTCAATTTTGAAGTTATCAATCAATTCTTTCATCAATTCAATTGGTTAATTTGATACATTGTGGCTTGAAGAATTGTTAGGTACTGAATTTATTTAGGCTCCTTGAGAAGAATAACCTAGGTTAACTTCTCTTTATTATAGGTTAGTTTAGTTTCATTTGATAATTAAAAAACCGATTATCACATTGCCTTTTACTTTTTTACAAAATATTAATCAGATAAGTTTTCTCATAAGTATATAAAAAGCTTTTGAAAAATTAATTGTAATGTTACAAGAACTTTACCATTATACCTTTACCTTTTATGGAAGAAGGATTTCCATTGCACACCCATTGATTTTGGGCTTTTCTCTATTATTGAGGTAGAACACATTTGTTGGGTTTTTCTCTATTGCTTTTTATAAACTAACTTCAAAATTTTACCAATGGATGCTTCTTGAGTTCTCTCAAATGATGTAACTTTTACTTATGCATGAGAAACTCTTGGATGCCATTTTCTCATTCTACATTGTCTATTCCTTTTAATAGTATTATCCACATTTGAAATACTGGAAAGATATTTTGGTACCCATTTAATTTTGGGTCATTGAGCATTATTTTTGGACCTTGAACCTAAATAAATTTATTTTTCACATTATGATTTCTTCTAAAATAACATATATGAAAAATATGACCTGATTTTCCACACTAATTGCAAACAACAGAGTAATACACTTTTGTAGTCTATCTGCATGTATTGTGTTGCTCGAGTGGAAGAAATTTATATTCATTGTGCACAATTTCTTCCTTCCTACAAGATTTTTCAGTGATATTTTAGGATGCAAAATATTTTTACTTTTCAAAATAATATCAATAATAGGTTGAAAAATCATGTCATGAAAACTTTTGAAATAATTCTAACTTGAGTTACAAGTGCTTAACTAACGGTTTGGTTAAAGATTATTACAATGCGACATTGGTCAATGTTTGTAAACTCACAATAAATTATTGCGTCAATGGAAAGTTAAGAATATTAATTGCATCGGGTGAAAAACTTCCGGCATAAAAATTTCCTTTAACTATATAGTTAATGACAATATTAAAAATATTAAATTTAGAATAATAAAACATGTTAATAATTATAAATATAAATTAAAGATGAATAAATTAACAAAATATGTTTAGCCTGATTCTTCTCTATACAATTCTCTTGAAAGCAAGTAAAAATTAATTTCCTCACCGTCAACTGTGATTGAAATGAATGAAACTCTCCAGTTTAACAGTCCGCTATCACTCGAGAACGACGTATTTGTAAGATTGGATTAGCCGGTAAAGCACTTTCATTACAGTACCCCGCAGATCCAGGCAAGGCAAGAACCTCTTGCATTGTGGTTGGAGCCGTATGGATCGGCAACGAACTCACAGTCCGGTTTCTATCCGCCATTGGAGTAGCGAATCCGGCATCACTTCGCCGGCACGTAATGGCCATTCTCGCTCTTCTTCCGCCTCTGGAATCTCCAACATCAAAAGGACCCAGAATGTCGCTGCCAAAGCTGCCGCTCAGCGCCTTGCTCAGGTCATGGCGTCTCAGACTCCTGACGACGACGAAGAAGACGATTGCGATTTAGGATTTCGCTACACCGCTCCTCCTCCTCTGTCTCTTTCTAGGACTAGTAAATCCTATGTTCCTCCTGCCACAACTAATAGATCTCCATCACCTGCGGTAAATCCTTCACTTCAGCATTGCTTCTTTTGTATTCTGTTCTCCTGTTGCTTTGTTAACTTTGCTCTGCTTTGAATACAATAATTGGTTTGCAACGAGATTCACCACGACCTCTTCCCAACTACAGCCACTATTCATTTTAAGTTGTGAATCAGCTTCAACTTGGTCAATCTTCTGGCACATTGTGTCGCCTGAATTGTGGGTTTTGAGCTCCCACATTTGGATTTCGTGTCGGCCAGCAGCAGATCTTACTTTACTAGTTCATGTGCTTTGTAATTTAGATACTGAATTTTTACTCATGCGAAAATTCCCTTGTTTATTGAGAGTCTTATTTGATGGAAGATAAGATTATCTGTTTGATTCGATATAACATATATATATTTTTAATTTATCTTGTCAAGCCTTGCCATGGCCGTGGAATGGTCTTCGACAAGACTCGTTGCAGTACTTGAGTTGAAATAGTGCGACCAGAAATTCACGTTAACTTGAATCAGTCGTCAGTCGTCAAGTGTTTGTGTATATGCATTGTTAAGTATTCTTTTAGGTTTGTGGGGTAGTGACGCTTGCAATACATTGTAATGATGTCTTTTCATTCTTCTATATGAAATGCCGATTCTTGACAATTCATCGCTGATTGAATTTTTCTGTTGATTAGTTTGCTCGGAACTTGGTAGATGAAACAGCATCAGCTGGAAGACCTTCAATATCTGTTCGTCAAGCAGCTATTATACAGCCCAATAGACCGCAGCCAAAGGCTCCAGCTCCTGTTCCAACAATGGTGCCTTCTCTTATTAAGCCCAAAGATATTAAACGTAGAGATAGAAGGTAAAATTTCATGATACTAATAATATTTTTCTGGTGTGTTTTCTATTTCAAAATGTTTCAGTGGATGACTCATGTTTATACTTTCATAACCATTGTGGCATTGCTAATTCTTCTCTTATTTCCTTTGTAAAAGACCTTTGGCCATGTGTTTAGAGAGACTATTAGTTTTACTAATTGCCTTGCTCACGAAGTGCACTAGATGGATGTGAAGCTTATCTTTATTGATAGTCTCCCTTGGGATGTAGGAATTTGCTTTTAATTGACATGTGGCGTGACACGATAGCCTTGTAATTAAGGAAAGAAATCCCAAGTGAAGTATAATTGACATTGGAGTTTATCAGATCTTGGATAGGACTGCCTCTTTATGTTAAGTCACAGTGCATTAGGGCTCTGTAGACTTTGAACCTGCTTATCTTGCATTGAAAAGTTATTGTGTTGTTTTAACATCATCCAGTTTATTGATTAATGGTATCAAAATAAAAAAACCTTGTTTGCTGCATGTTCAGAACTTATATTGATGTTCTTAATATAAGATGAACAGACATGCAAGGTCTTAAGAAATTAAGCTGAATTAAAATGTGAGTGCTATGTATTGTACAAAATCTTAGATGAGACGTGCTATTCATGGTTTATGAATAGTGCTGCTTTCGATAGATTTCATATGATATACTCCTCCGGTCTTTAATATAGGATCTAATTGGGATGTTAATCTTGATCCTAAATATAAGATATATTTCCAATATTTATTAACTTTTTTCTAAATTATCCCTCTTGATACTCCCTCAACAATAATCAAGTAAGATAGGGAGGGAGAGAGTTAAGGAAGAGGATCAGGGTATTTTATAAAAAAGTCATATTAACTAATTTCCTTAATTTAATTAAATTATTTAAATATGTAACCAAAGGAGTATCTAGATAATATTCATCCGTCTTCTTGTTGGTGAGTTGTTTGATGGAGTTGTCAAGTATAGAATTAAGTTTAATATTGGTGAATTTGCATGGAGTTTGTTTTGGGTTCTTGGATTCAAGATATATTATCAATCTGGGGTGAAAGATTCTGATGGAAAACAACACTGAAAATGTGTGTTTCCGTCCACCCAGTGCCACTACCCACTTCTACTAAGGCTGAGCTTAATAGGAGCAAATTCAATGAAAGAAACCTTCCACAGAGTGTAAGTCATATGGAGGTAAACCTAAACAAAGAGAAAACAATCAATCCTATGCATTCAAGAGGCACAGGAACTCTCCCCAATTCACTCAACAGATTTCGCATATCCTCTCTAACAACCATATCCTCTGTTATATAGTTCCCTCCCTCCCTAACCATTACATAGAAAATACCGCTAATACCCTTACTCACATGATTCTCTCTCCACATATCAATATTACCCTTGTGTCCATTAGTTTCTGTTTGGAGTAGGGATGGACTGGATTTTAAATGGTTGAATAAATGCTTTTTGCTAGGTTCATAGTATTCATAAGGGCGCTAAGCTTGAACGTAGGGGAAGATGCTTCAATTTCTTCCCTTGATCCTCTCCAGGAAGAGGCTCATGGTCTGTTCATCTGAAAGCTTGATCTCCACAAACAATATTTTCAAATTTCTTTTGGTATTCAATCACTAATCTATCTTGCCTCAGTTTCTTGAGCTCATCTATTGGGTCTTTTGGAAGGACATCATCCATGTGGTTAGGCTGATTATTTTTCTCTTTCTTTAAATAGGAATATTTAGTCATTATTAGCATTAATATCTCAGATTATATTGGGGGCACATTATCGGGTAGTATTATAGAGAGTTTATTTTCTATTTCTGCTCCCATTTCCTCGAGATTCTCTTTGCACTGCTCTGTATATATATTTTTTTATTCCTCAATCCATATACACCTTCCCACTCACTTCCCATTTTCTTTTACCGCATAAAATTATGATGCAACTGTAATGCCTCTCCCATTCAATTGGCCGCTTATCAGCTTGATCCTTTGGTCCATCTGAGTCTCATCAATCTCACAGAATAGCCTACAGAAAAATGATTATCCATTAACGTCAACTCTGTAATCTGGGAAGCTCAATCCTTGAGAATTCTGTGGAAACTGTATAGTTTCTTGGCGGGTATCCATTGTATGAAACAGAGGTGCTTGATCCGTTAACTGATCAGAGTAGTTGAGAGTTACTGTACTTAAAATATTTGTCCTAACTGTCTAACAGACTATGATTTCCTTACTAAATGCTTATTTGTTATTGTACCTGGCTCATAACTTTTGATAGAACCATTTGAGCTGGCCAGACCTATAAGAGGAAACATAGAAAGATAAAAGCAAAAGGAAAGATGCTTACTGGTGGTCAGAGAGTTGACTTTGAGCTCCTACCATTTTGAAGAAGCAGAGAGCTGGCATGCTTTAATGATGCTTTAGATCTGTATTTTGTATTAGGGTAGTTTGGGAACTGTGTTAGTTACTTTTTTGACTTATTTAGCTGTTGTTGAGTCTTGTGGAGGGGGGGGGGGTAGGACTTATGTTGTAATCTGAGTGGTGAGGAGGGCTTTGACCTCACGAAAGTCAGATTGGGGGTGGAGGAACATTATTCTTTCTTCATTGTTTTATCTTACTGTTTTAGCGTGTGAGAGTTATTTCTTGTACTGCACTCTCATTCTGTTCTTGAGGAGGGAGTGTTATGTGGAATTAATATCAGCTCAACATTGTTTTATCTACTGTGTTATTGCTTTCTGGTTTGGGTTATAACTTTTGTGGACTGTGTTAGTTAATTTTTTGACTTATTTAGCCGTTGTTTTGTCTTGTGGAGAGGGGGGAGGACTTATTTTGTAATCTGGGTGTGGTGAGGAGAGCTCTGACCTATTGAAAGTCAGATTGGGGCTGGAGGAAGATCATTCTTTCTTCATCATTTTATCTTACCGTTTTAGTGTGTATGTTAGGATGCACAAAAGTAATAAAGGAAAACAAAAGAAAATAAATTCTAATAAAAATAATAGGGAAAGAATCTTCCTCAACTTCCCTTTACTAGATCAATATTTTAGGAGAATCTCCAAAAGTCCAAACAAGTGAAACTCATTATTCACTTATTGACTAGCTTTAGAGTAGTTAGCCTATTTATAGGCAAAGGTTTTGATAAGATAATATAAAAATAATCGTAATATCTTTAATCAAATATTTGAATATTTGATTCGAGGTAAATTAAGATAAACTAAATAATCTAAAATAAGTTAATTGGAATATTTGAAATCCTAACATTGACTCAATAATAAACAAATCCTAACTTAGATATTTACAAATAATGTCTCTATTATTTGTAAAAGAAAATAAACTAATAACTCTTACAATAATGCTAACAAATTGATCATTAACTTCATCTACAATCCCATAATATCTAAAACTCTATCAGTTTGAGAGTTGTTTCTTGTACTGCACTTGCCCTTTGTTTTTGAGGAGGGAGCATTTTGTGGAATTAATATTAGTTTAGCATTGTTTTATCTACTGGGTTATGCCTTTCTGGTTTGGGTTATAACAACTTAGATCTTTTGTTATACTTGGTATTACACTAACACATGTATCACAGAGTACTATCAAACACTTGCTTCGTGGAATTTTTAGTTCCCCAAGTTTACTCTTTGTAGTTCCTCCCCCTTTTCTTTCTTATATGTCATAAATCATCATATTATCTACAGGTGATTATTAGGGGTGGAATCAGGCCAGGTTAAACTATGCTCTATTTTTACTAGGCTAGGCCTGTTAAGTGCAAAGGCGGCCTGTGGCTTATCATAAGCCTTTTTCTCGACTTGAACCTGGCCTATATAAAGGCCTGGTGTGGCCAAAAGCCTGTTAAAAGGTCTATGTTTCAAAAGTTTATTATATTATTTATTATTTTATTTAATTCAAACTAATATTTCAACTTAAATTGATATTCACTAATAACTAGAACCAATAATCTAACTCAAAAATGAAAAAGGAAAAGGGAAAAAACAAGAATTGAGAAGTGTTGCTAAACGACAAGCATTCATGAGCAACACAAAATCAAAAAACAAAACCCTAGCCGTATAAGCAACACAATTAGAAAGAAACACTAGCAGCCACTTGAAGAGGCTTGAGATCCACTATTTGCGACTCAAAGCGGAGGGGGATGAAGAAGTAGCTTCTCACGCTTTCTTAATCCGAGAAGCAGCAAAACAGAAAACAAGAACTTGTGAGTGTGACTGTAGGAGCTAAGGAGCTAAGGAAAGACGATAGGAAGAGGAGCTGACACGTCTGACTGAATGAAGGAGCGTAGAGGAGAGACAAAATGAGAAGTCCGATGATTTAATCTGGGGTATATGCACCAATATATATACTAGTCTTAGAGATCACATGAGATACCAAGATATGAGCTATACAATTAAATCTCTAATAAATACAATTAAATCATATATAATATTATTATAATAATATTTCTAACTATAATATCCTAATATTATTATATCAGTAATAATCATATTATAATATCATAATATTACAATACTCTTACTCAAGTTGGATCATGGATATTTATCATGTCCAACTTCCCTACAAACCGTTCAAACATTTCTTCTAATAGTCCCTTGATAAGAATATCTGTAGTTTGAGAAGATCAAGTATATACTTTCTTTTGGATACATAAATACCATCCTTGGATCTTGCTACTTCCATACTGAAGAAGTACTTCAATTTACCAAGGTCTTTGACTTCAAATTCACGGTTCAAGGCTACATTGACTCGATCAATCTCCTCAATATCATTACCTGTGACAATAATATCTTCCACATAGACAATAATAATAGTGATGAGATTATTATGTCTGGATACAAACATAGTATGATCAGATAAACTTTGCTTGTATCCCTCAGCCTTGAAGACACTAGAAAATCTATAAAACCATGCATGTGGTGACTGCTTCAGCTCATAGATTTTATTCCTTCTTCAAAACTTGGTGGAAGTTTCACATACACTTCCTCTTTTAAATCTCCATTAAGGTGAAACATTATGCTTTTAACCTCTTAGAGTATGTATTCGGAAGCGTATTTAACTAGCGGAAGCAATACTTTGACCCAAAAATTAAAACTTTTAAATTTAATTATCGGGTACTATTAATGTGGTAAATTTTATATTGATAGTCTAAACTTTGAAATTTATAACTAATTCTAGAAATATCGTATGGAGGTGGTGCTTCAAATTTCTAGTTGAAGCTCTTTTATAGCTCTTAAAGGGAAAAATATAAATATGGATATTTACCTTTTCAATTAATACAGTTAAATCGTATTTTTTTATTGTTCATATGGTAAATTATGAAAATTCTAGATTATGTATCTTAACTTTAGAAATGCATTTCTCTTGATATACACATCTAAATGAGGCGTATTACCTATGAATTTAAAACTCTAGATGTGTACTAATTGTTCATAAAATTTTATGAATTAATTCCTTCATTTGCTAGGTCAAACTGGAGTGAAAGCAATACTACTCTCGGACTCACGTCTGTCATTTCACCTTCTTTCTTTAATTCCTTGAAATTAATCTAGCATTCATAAAACATCAAATAGGTTTCCCATATATTCATATACATCATGTAAATATGTCAATTATTTCATACATTTTTTATCACATAAATAGGAATTTTACATAGCATTTACATGAATAGGGAAACCATACATCATAAACTAGAATATCAATTTGTTCACTTTTTTTCTTCCATTCTTTAACTCTTCTCCATGCATCCATTTTCCATCTTTCTTGAAAACAACCTTCCTCTCAAGGTCTTTGGCTACACGACCTATATCGATATTCATCACCCCAATAAGCTTGGTCCCAAAGCTGTCAAATGCATCTTCTTGGGTTACTAGGGCACTTAAAAGGGATACAGATGTTATGACCCTCTTGTCGCTCTGTTACTTGTGATGTCACCTTTCATGAGTAGAGCCCTTACTATTAGTCCTCGATTCAGGGGGAGTCTTCTTAGAGTAGACCTTAGATACAACCCAAATCACCACCAACCAACACCCTATTATTCATTGAATATAACCCCAGTCTTACTAAACCACCCGACCAAAGTGTAACCCCTAATCCAGGAGTCACTAATCTAGGGGGAGACACAAATCAGCTTGTTCAGGTTTATAGTAGGAGGCCCAACCTAGGTAAAGTTCCTCTAACACCTAGCGGACACTAAGACTTAGAACCGAATGTAGTTCTTGGGGGAGTAGAGAGCAATGAAATTGTGCACACGCCTGGTGATCTTGACTTATTAATTGCACTAAGAAAGCAGCCTTTGTCTTGCACACAACATCTTATTGAAAGGTTTGTGTCATATAAAGCCCTTTCATCGAAATATTGGGCATTTGTCTTTAACATAGATAATGTTAGAATTCTGAAGGACATCAACGATGCCTTATCTAGCCCAGAATGGTGAAAGGCTGTCTTGGAAGAAATGAAAGCTTTGGAGAATAATGGAACTTGGGAGATGGAGGATCTACCTAAGGGCAAGAAACCTATAGGATGTAAATAGGTATTCACCCCAAAGTACATAGCTGATGGCACACTAGACAAGTACAAGGCAAGGTTAGTGGCAAAAGCGTTCTCTCAAGTATATGGTACAGACTACATAGAAACTTTTGCACCTGTAACCAAACTAAACACATTGGAATTTTACTTTCTATAGCTGTGAATCTTAATTGGCCACTACACCATATGAGTATAAAGAATGCCTTTCTTAATGGAGATCTAAAGGAAGAAGTATACATAAAGATTCCTCCAGGTCTCTCTGGAGAAAGGGAAGGCCAATTATGCAGATTGAAGAAATCACTATATGGGCTAAAACAATCACTTAGAGCATGGTTTGAACGATTCTTTGGAGTGTTGAAAAATCAAGGCTATTAGCAAGGACAAAGTGACCATACTATGTTCTTCAAGCATTGGAAAAATAAAATTATTGTACTAGCATGATACGTGGATGATATGGTCCTCACTAGAAAGACCACACTGAAATCAATCGGATCAAAGGAGTTCTAAATGATGAATTCCAAGTCAAGGATCTAGGAGGAATGAAGTTTTTCCTTGGGATGGAAGTTGTCAGATCAAGAAAGAGGATCAGTATACCAACGAATGGTAAGAAAGTTGATCTATTTGTTCCACACTCAACTTGACATAGCCTTGCAATGAGTGTTGTGAGCCAACACTTCTATAATCCTAAACAAAGACATTTGAACGAAGTCTATAGGATTCTTAGATATCTAAAAGGCTCACAAGGCCAAGGACTGTTGTTCCAAAAGACAGATGAAAGAAGAATAGAAGTATTTAGAAATGCAGACTGGGCAAGAGATCAAAATGATAGAAGGTCCACTTTGGGATATGCCACCTTTGTCTAGGGTAATCTCGTCACTTGGCAGAGTAAGAAACAGAGTCTAGTAGCTAGGAGCAGTGCAGAAGTAGAATTTAGAGCTATAGCTCTTGGAATTTGTGAAGGTATCTATATCATAGGGGTACTCGAAGAGTTAATAATGATGATGACTCCGCCTATAAAGTTCTACTCGGACAGCATGGCAGCTATTAATATTTCTCATAATCCAGTTCAACATGATTGCACTAAACATGTTGAAATAGACAGACTTTATTTGGGAGAAGATTGATGGAGGAGGGATAGTTGATTTCAGATATATACCCTCTAGAAAACAAACAACATATATTCTTACTAAGGTTCCATCCAGAGAAAAGTTTGAATACTTTGTTGGCAAGTTGGCAATGAGTAATATATATGAGCCAACTTGAGGGGGAGTGCAGATATCAAATTACATTAAATGGGGAGATTATAGGAGAGATTATATGAGATAGGAGAGAATCATAATTAATTAGGAGCAATCTGATTTTATTGTATAGATCATAGCATCCCCAAAAATCAGGCTCTAGAATAATCTCTTGAGTGTATATAATGTACCTCTGTGTGTAATGAACATGTGCTAATTTTATTCGCTGCAATTAGTCACTACTGAGCTTCATAAACTAAAATATATCAGTGAGGCTTTAGATGTGTAGTAAGGAAATAGTTGAAAACTAATATCGATGTATGTGGGAATATTCTAAATATCTGGATTATTAATATTAGGATTTTATAGTTAGAGAAATCTTTGTTATTATTAGAAACATATCATATTTGATTTAGGAATAGTTATTAGAGATTTGATTTGTTATCTTGGTATATCTTATCTGATTTCCAAGCACTGTGTATATATATGAGGCAGATGGCAAAGAATAACAGAACAATTCATATTCTAAAAGTTCTACATGGTATCAAAGCTAGGTTCCGTAGTGCGGCAGCCTCCAGTACGCGACGTGTGACGACAGTGTCCAGTCGGTGAGCTAGCCTCTATCCAGTCGGCAAGCCAGCAATGAAAGTGTCCGTTCTTTCATTTGACTGTGTCCAGTTGGGAAGTCGACGGCGCTTCTTCCCCTGCGATCGACTTATGACGGCCACACCCAACAACTTCTGACTGACGGTGAGTTCCTGTCGTGGACGGCGAGTTCTTGTCATTCCCTAGCGATTGACTTCTATTGTTCATTCCTGTCGTTGACGGCGGGTTCTGTTCTGGTGAAAGTTCTGTACTGTTCTGTCAATAACGTACAGTAAATTAACGTTGTTGCTACAGTATTTTAACGTTGTTACAATTCTGTAAGCAACCACTATCTCCAAGTCGCTGTCTCTGTGGTACAGCTAAGTTGCTACTACTGGAGTAAAGTTCTTTGACATGTCATCTACAGGTTCTGACCAGAGAAAGTTTTTTGGCACTCATCATGGGTTGAGTGTAAGTTTAGATGGGACATCAAGTGTTCCTATTTCCATTGTATCTGATAAGCTCACCTTGACAAATTATCAAGATTGGGCTCTGGTAATAAAACACGCAGTCGGTGGGCGCGAAAAGCTTGCTTATTTGACCGGTGATGCAACAAAACCCGCGAATGAAGCTTCTCTTGAGATGCAACAGTGGACCATCGATAATTATTTGGTCTCTTCCTGGCTTATCAACTCTATGTCTCCAAATATCAAACGAAGTTTCATGTATCTACCCACAGTACGAGATATTTGGATAGTTGTTCGTGACTCATATTCAGTCACAAAAGGCCATTCACGTCTATTCAGTCTGTAACGCAGTACATGGCGTTGCATTTAGGGAACCCGTGGAGTGAATGAATACTGGCTTGATCTCGTTGCATTCTGGCAAGAGGTGGATCTTCTTGATGACGATGAGTGGGATATTCCTGCAGATGTCATTCGCAATAAGAAAAGGATTGAAAAGGGGAGGATACTTCTTTTTCTTGCTGGTCTAAATGCTGAATTCGATGCTGTAAGGGCCAGAATCCTTAGCAATACCATATTACCATCACTTCTGGAGACTTATGCAGAGGTACGTAGGGAAGAATCCAGGAGGGAAACCATGCCTGTTGAATCTAAACAACATCTTGAGTCTCTTGCTTTTGTTAGCAAGCATAACAACCCTAATGCCTCTAGTAAGCCTCAACCCACCTGTGAACACTGCAAGAAAGTGGGACATACTCGTGAAAAATGTTGGGATATCTATGGCAAGTCAGTTGATTGGAAGCCTCATAAAAATAAGCCCCGCGCTCACTAGGCCTCCATTGATTCAACACCCCTATCTGAGCCATCTACATCTTTCAATCAAGAGCAACTCAATCAAATTGCATGTATGTTTAGAACTCTTCAAGCTGAACAAAACCCCCACGGATCTGCATCTATGGCCCATAAAGGTACGGTTCCCATTGCTTTACATACATCTCTTCCTCCATCAAAGTGGATTGTGGATACAAGGACCTCTGATCACATGACATCAAATACAAAGATGTTTGTTACCTATCATCCCTTGGCAGGCAACAAGAAAATTACTACTGCCACAGGCACTCTTTCACCATAGTAGGCATCGGTTCTGTAACTATTTCAGATTCTTTGCATCTTGAATCAGTACTTCATGTTCCTCATTTAGCTTGTAACCTGCTTTCCATTAGCAAATTGACCAAACAAGCAAATTGCACAGCTCATCTTTACTTTACTCATTGTGATTTTTAGGATCTCACATCGGGGAAGATGATTGGTTCTGCTAAGGAGTATGATGGTCTTTACTGTCTTGACACATCTACCGTGAGTGCACTATGGTCTAAGATCAACACCTTTACACACCACCCCACCTCTGATGAGAAGACTTTCCTTTTATGGCATAAAAGACTAGGTCACCCTAGTGTTACTTATTTGCAAAAGTTGTTTCCCAAGATTTCTATCAATAAAAGTTCATTTTTTTGTGATACTTGTGCTCTTGCAAAACATCACCGAGTTTCTTTCCCTCCTGTTCCATACAGACGCCTTCCCCTTTCTCCATCATTCATAGTGATGTTTCGGGTCCTTCTAAAATTCCTAATCGAGCTAGGTCCAAATACTTTGTCACATTTATTGATGATCATACCCATATGTGTTGGGTCTTTCTCTTGAAAGATAAAACTGAGGTGCCCAATGCCTTTATTACATTCTATAACTTTGTCCACAACCAATTTCGTAAATCTATCCAGGTTCTTTACACCGATAATGGCACTGAATACTTCAATGATTCTCTTCACTCTTTCTTGTCCGCCAAAGGAATTGTTCATAACAGCACCTGTCCCCATAGTCCTCAACAAAACGGTGTTGCAGAACGTAAAAATAAACACATTCTTGAGGTTGCTAGAGCTCTCTTATTCCAGTGTCAAGTTCCTTTGTTTTATTGGGGAGATGCCATCCAAACCGCTATCCAGCTCATTAACCGTCTTCCTAGTCGCATTCTTTCATTCGTCTCTCCAATTGAGGAATTGCAAAAAACTCATGTTGTCTTTCACTTACAGTCTTCTCTTCCGCTCCGTGTCTTTGGCTGCAATGCTCTTGTCTATTTTCACCATTCTCCCTCCAAGTTCAGTCCCCGTGCCACAAAATGTGTCTTCTTGGGTTACTCCACCTCTCAAAAGGGTTACAAATGCTTTGACCCCATCTCCAAACACTTGTATGTTACCCGAGATGTTACCTTCGATGAGCATAGGTCCTTTTATCCCCAGTCTTCAATTCAGGGGGAGAGTTGGAATGAATCTCAACTGGTGGAACCCATTATACCCACCTCACCTACATCACGTGAACCCCTACAGCCTTCAACCAACTCTGAACAACACAGATGGGGGAAAATGTACTCACGTCGACATAATAGAGACCACAACCATCATATCTCCGAGGCAGAGTCAATTCCTAAACCGGGTGTAGATCTTAAACATGGTGAGGAAATTGATACTGATTTGGATCTTCCCATTGCATTGAGGAAACCACCTCGTACATGTACAAAGCATCCTATTGAAAAGTTTGTTTCCTATGCCTCTCTTACTCCAAGTTATCATGCTTTTGTGACTAATCTTGATAGCTCAAGATCCCTAACAATATACATGAAGCATTGGCTATCCCAGAATAGAAGCAGGCGGTGTTAGAAGAGATGCAAGCCTTGGAGAAAAATGGGACGTGGGAGATATGTAGATACCTTCAGGAAGAAAACCTGTGAGCTGTAAGTGGGTGTTTACTCCAAAATATAATGCTGATAGTACTTTAAACAAGTTGAAGGCTAGATTAGTTGCTCAGAGGTTCACTCAAATGCAGGGTATTGACTACAACGAAACCTTTGCACCCGTAGCTAAACTCAATACTATACGAGTTCTCTTCTCGATAGCAGCAAATCTAGATTGGCTTTTAGAGCAACTGGATATTAAGAATGCTTTCCTCAATGGCGATTTGAAAGAGGAAGTATACATGACACTCCCACCAGGTTTTGAAGAAGGAAAAAAGCACTAAGTGTGTAAGTTGAGAAAATCCATCTATGGGCTAAAACAATCATCACGTGCCTGGTTTGACAGATTTTCAAGTGTTCTCAAAGTTGAAGGGTATAAGCAAGGGTTATCAGATCACACTATGTATCCCGACGTAGTAACCTCATCACTATTATCATTGTCTATGTGGATGATATTATTGTTACAGGAAATGATAATGAGGAGATTGATCGAATCAAGATAGCATTGAATCATGAATTTGAGGTCAAAGATTTTGGTAAGTTGAAATATTTCCTCGGTATGGAGGTAGCAAGATCCAAGGATGGTATCTATGTATCTCAGTGAAAGTATATTCTTGATCTACTCAAAGAAACAGGAATGCTTGGGTGTAAACTAAGTAAAGTCCCTATCAGCACAGTGAAACACAAAAAGAAATCTGGAGTAGAAACTGACAAAGATGTGAAAAAACAGAAGAAACGAGAAAGGGATGAAATAGGAACAGACAAAGGAAGATATCAACGACTAGTTGGGAAACTCATTTATCTCTCTCACACTCGTCCTGACATCGCCTTTGCAGTAAGTATGGCTAGTCAACACATGCATGATCCAAGAAAGAAACATATGGACTTAGCCTACAAGATATTACAATACCTAAAAGGTACTCCTGGCCGTGGTCTATTCTTTAGAAAAAGCAATAGTAGATCAGTAGAAATCTACACCGATGCTGATTGGGCAGGATCACAAGACGATAGTCGATCAACCTCAGGCTACTGCACATTTGTGTGGGGAAATCTTGTTACTTGGCGGAGTCAGAAACAGAAGGTAGTGGCCAAAAGTAGTGCAGAATCAGAATTGTGAGCTCTTGCCCAAGGAATTATGGAGGGTTTGTGGTTAACAAGAGTTGCAAAAGAAGCTCACTTGAAGATAGATGCTCCATTGAAGTTGTTTTGTGACAACAAGGCTGCCATAAACATGTCCTTGAACCCTATTAAACATAGCAGAACTAAACATGTGGAAATAGACAGACATTTTATTCGTGAGAAGGTAGAAGATCGGAGTATGTGTCTCACCTACATACCTACAAGACTACAAACTGCAGATATCCTCACCAAAGGACTACCAGAAGAAATATTTGAGCGACTTGTAAGCAAATTGGACATGGTCAATATCTATGATCCAATTTGAGAGGGAGTGTGGGAATATTCTGAATATCTGGATTATTAATATTAGGATTTTATAGTTAGAGAAATCTTTATTATTATTAGAAACATATCATATTTGATTTATGAATAGTTATTAGAGATTTGATTTGTTATCTTGGTGTATCTCATATGATTCCCAAGTACTGTGTATATATATGAGGTAGATGGCAAAGCAATAACATAGAAAAATTTATATTCTAAAAGTTCTACAAATCGATTTAACGTATTTGAACCACCCACACAACAATTTCAAATATTATTGTTATGTGGTCAATAGGATAGCACAGTACATTACCAATCTTCATACCTCATCTCAACTTGTTACGAGGAGCATAAAATATGGATTACACAGCAAGCATTACAACAGTTAACAACATCTTCTCCAAGAAGTTAAACTGAATAGATAAAATATGAGCTTTGGGATAAATAGGGTCCAAGGGAAGCCGGGCCATTTGAATTCCAATAGGATCAGATGGTTGACAGTTATCTGTTAGAGGACCTAACAAGAATAGCTGCTCCAATGATTTGATGATGGCTGCCCTGTTAAAATATGTGAGAGACTTGAGCTTTGTCTAATGGTTCAAGTTGTAAAAACTAACTTTTAGCAATAACAATAACAAATATCATTGAAGATCCATCAAGAATACTAATTCAGTTCTGCAGCATGATATATGACGGTTGGGAAAGCATAAAAAAGAAACAAAATATGTTTTAATAGTTTTACCCACCATTTACATAATCACCGATTCCACTAAGATATGTTCACTTATTATATATAGATAAAGGAACCAATCTATTATCCAGGAGCCTCTTTCCAAAAAACCAATGCAAAGCTAAATTGGAAACAGCATAATATTTGCTAGGAATAACTAAAATAAAAGGGATGACAAAACAAGATCAGAGCCTAAATCGAGGTCGGTAACAACGTTGATGATCTAACGGCAGTGAGATAGTGGTGTCGGCAGTAAAATACCTTCATAAAGTTCTTGCAGTCACTCTGTGGCCTCTTAAACTTCTTGACTCACTTTCTTGGATGTGAAGAGACACATCTTCAATAAGAAATCACGAGGGAAAAGCTGAGGGAGGACGATGAGAAGTGAAGAAGCGAGCAATTGAAGAATCTCTGTCACTCAAAAATTGAAATCTTGCACGAGGGTGAGAGCGCCAAGGATCTGAGAGTGGTGAGAGAGTGACGATGACGAGAACTGATGAGCAGAACAATGATGACCTGTGCATAGGGATAGAGCAGTGACAATGAGAAGCAGTGAGGAGTGAGAAACAAAGTGGTGAAGGTGAGAGGTGTATGAATGAGCTCTGTAGAAGAGAAATTAGTGGGATTCATTAAGAGAGAAGATTATTAGAATTAAGTGAGAGGGATTTCAGGGATTATATTTCAATTGTAATTATGTTTCTTGATTCAGCTCCTGCAATCCCGCCATGAAAGGGATTCTGGTTGTGTATATATGTACCATGATTCAGCAGAGGAATACAGTGAAATTCAATTCATTCTTTACCTCGGTATATTCTCTAAAATCAGTATGTCTACTGATATGGTATCAGAGGCAGGGTTGTCCAGTGGAGGGTCGCGTTCAGTCTCTGCTAAAGTCACTGGTTTTGAAAGCTCTGCCGTCGTCATTGTGCCAGAGCGTCTCACAGGTGGGAATTACCTCGATTGGAGCCAGTCGATGCTCCTTGCTCTTGATGGTCGAGATCGCTTTGATTTGATCCACAAAGACCAACCACTCCTCGATGATGACAGTTCCCGTCGGCGCTGGAAATTAGAGAATGCTGTTGTCGCTTCATGGCTCCTGAACTCCATGCTCCCAAACATCCGAAGAAGCTTTATGTTCTTGACGTCTGCAAAGTCCATTTGGTGCGCGGTTAAAGAAGCCTATGGGAAGCGTCCAACTGCTTCTCTCCTGTTTGATCTTCGATCCCGTCTCTGGACAGTGAAGCAGGACACCAGACCACTGAATGTCTATTACCTTGAGAAAACGGCGTTGTGGCAGGAAATTGACTTGCTCCAGCACCGAGTATGGAAAAATGGTGAAGATGCCGCTGAGTACCAAAGAACCTTGAATGAAGAACGCTTGTTTGAATTCTTGGTGGGAATCGACAAAGTATATGACGATGCCCGGAGCCGCATTTTCTGCCGTGTTCCACTTCCATCTGTGTCGGAAGCCTTTTCTCACCTACGCGACGAAGAATCCCGCTGACAGGTGATGCTTCCCAGCCGAGTAATCTCTCCGTCGGCAACTGAAGCTTCAGCACTCGTCGTCCGCGCCCCAGATACTGGCTCCAGGAAAGAACGTCTGACATGTGAGCACTGTAAGAAGACCGGCCACACAAAGGAGCACTGCTGGGACATTCACGGCAAGCCGCCTGACTGGAAGGGAAAGCAGCGTCGGCCACGGAGTCACCTCGCCAGTTCCACGACTGAATCAAAGGACATGGACTTCAACAGCCCACTTTAGCACGCATTCACAGGCCCAAATGGTTTATCCTCTCATGGGCCCAATCCAGCAACAAGCCAAGGGCCCAATCCAGCGACTAGTCAAGGGCCCATTTCAACTCCAGGACGCAATTCTGCCATTCCAGGCCCATTTCACGCTGGCCCAAACTCTGTTGACCCATTGACAATGATTCTTGAAAGGTTGAATGCATTGGAAAGTCAGTCCCATAAGCCTGTTGCCACTGTGGTGCACAAAGGTAACTTTCTTACAGCACTTACCCTTATTAAAGGTAAGACCACAGGTACCTGTTGGATAGTTGATTCTGGTGCAACAGATCATATGACAAATGACAGATCCTTATTTTCTCACTATACCCTTGCCACATCACGGCTTACGGTAAAAATTGCTGATGTCTCAAATTCTCTAGTAGCAGGGAGTGGTATCATTAAAGTTTCTGATACACTTGTGTTACATGATGTCCTACATGTTTCAAAACTACAATGTAACCTATTATCTGTAAGTCAACTGATCTACAAAGAACGGTGCCATGCTAATTTCTTTGCTACCTATTGTGTTTTTTAGGACCTACTCATGGGAACGACGATTGGTGTTGCTAAGGAGCTTGGTGGACTTTATTACCTGGATGACTGTCAAAATTCAGTACTTCACTTCTATAATAAAGTGTCTCTCCCTAAGACTAGTGAGATGGAGTTATGGCACAAATGATTAGGACATTCCAACTTTCAATATATGTGTAAGATGTTTCCTTTTCTTGGCTTAAATAAAAGTGCAGATTTTCATTGTGAGTCATGTGAGTTAGCTAAACATCATCGCACTAATTTCCCTAGTGTTCCTTATCAACCCTCAAGTCCTTTTTCCCTTATCCACAGTGACATATGTAGCCTATCTCGCATTAAAAACCGTACTCACTCAAAGTAGTTTATGACCCTCATCGATGATCATACTCGTGTCTGTTGGGTTTTCCTCTTACAGGATAAATCCGCTGTGTACCAAACGTTCTTGATTTTTACAATATGATCCATACCCAATTTGATTCCAAAATCAAAATCCTTCATACTGACAATGGCACCGAATATATGAATCATCAATTATCTAATTTCCTTAAGGAAAAAGGGATTGCTCATAAAAACTCTTGTCCCTATAGCCCACAACAAAATGGAGTTGCTGAACGGAAAAATAGACATCTTCTTGAAACAGCTAGGGCTCTTCTCTTTAGCACCAATGTACCTAATTACCATTGGGATGATGCTATTCTAACTGCCACGTTCTTACTTAATCGGATGCCATGTAAGCCTTTATCCTTCCAAACCCCACTCCAAGTCCTTCACCAGCATTTTAACCTACCTTACCTTGAGAACACTCTACCTCTTGGAATATTTGGTTGCACTACCTTTGTTCATTTACACCATACCCATAAGCTTGATCCCAAAGCAGTCAAATGTATTTACTTAGGTCCTACAAGCACCCAAAAAGGATATAAATGTTTTGATCCTACCTCCAAACGACTCTATGTCACCCGTGATGTCACTTTCCATGAAACCACCCCTTTCTACACCTTGTCCTCAGTTCATGGGGAGACTTGGATTGAACCTCAGACTATCCAATCAGAATTCCTGGAAATCATACATGAACCCAGCCAAGTCAACACTCTCCCCGCAACATCACATGAGGAACCTAGGGCACATGAAGAGAACTCTAGTTCAGGGGGAGACACTAATAGGTGGGGACAAGTCTATATTCGCCGAAATAAAGACATGACAGGTAATACACCTCAAGTGACTGACACAATCCAAGAATCTGAACCGGAAGCAGGTCCTGACCATGAGATACAAGAGAATGACCTTGATGTACCAATTGCCATCAGAAAGCAACCTAGATCCTGCACTAGACATCCTAGAGAGAGGTTTGTCTCCTATCAAGCCTTATCACCCAAATACTTTGCATTCATGTCTCACCTGTCTCAGGTCTAGATACCAAGAAATATCCATGAAGCTCTTGAGAGTCCCGAATGGAGGAAGGCGGTAATGGAAGAAATGGAGGACCTGAAACAGAATAATACATGGGAAGTGGTTGACCTACCCGAGGGAAAAAAGGCAGTAGGATGTAAATGGGTATTCACTCCAAAATATTGCGCGGATGGAAGTCTTGAGAAATACAAAGCAAGGTTAGTAGCAAAGGGCTTCACTCAGATCTATGGAATGGACTACACCGAGACATTTGCACTAGTAGCCAAATTAAACACCATCAGAGTGTTGTTGTCCCTTGCAGCAAATCTAGATTGGCCACTACATCAGATGGATGTAAAAAACGCGTTCTTAAATGGAGAACTAAAGGAGGAAGTTTACATGAAAATACCTCCAGGATTCCCCAGGAGGAAAGAAAAACATGTATGCAGGTTAAAAAAATCACTGTACGGTTTGAAACAGTCTCCTCGAGCATGGTTCGAAAGATTTACCAAAGTTTTAAAAGGTGAAGGCTACACACAGGGGCAGAGTGATCACACCCTATTCTTTCGACACTTGAATAAGGGAATAGTGGTCTTGATTGTTTATGTCGACGATATTGTTCTCACAGGAGATATCCCAGCAGAAATTGACAGAATCAAGAAGGCATTAAATGGGGAATTTCAAGTCAAAGATCTAGGAGAAATGAAATATTTTCTGGGTATGGAGGTAGCTAGATCTGCTGAAGGAATTAGCATTTCACAAAGGAAATATGTGCTAGATCTTTTGAACGAAACAGGTATGTTCGGCTGCAGACCAAGTGATACTTCTATACGTGCGGACAAAATTATTGAAACTGAGGATTTAGGAAAGGCCGTAGATATAGGAAGATATCAGCGAATGGTGGGAAAATTAATTTACTTATCTCACACTCGGCCAGACATAGCCTATGCTGTCAGTGTAGTGAGTCAACATTCTCATAATCCAAAGCAGAAGCACCAAAATGAAGTCTATAGAATCCTGAGATACTTGAAGGGTTCCCCCGGGCTAGGTCTCCAGTTTAAAAGATCAGAAAATCGAAAGGTGGAGATGTACACAGATGCTGATTGGGCAGGCGATGAAGAGGACAGAAAATCCACCTCAGGATATATGACCTACATATGGGGAAATTTAGTAACTTGGCGAAGCAAAAAACAGAACGTGGTTGCTAGAAGCAGTGCTGAAGCTGAGTTCAAAGCTATAGCCCTTGGAATTTGCAAAAGTATATGGGTAAAACGAGTACTAGAAGAGCTAAAAATGTCAATCCAATTGCCAATCAAACTACAGTTAGATAACATGGCAGCAATCAATATGTCTCATAATCTAGTCCAACATGACCAAACAAAACATGTAGAAATAGATAGACATTTTATAAGAGACATGATTGATGAAGGGACAATTGATCTCAGGTATATTCCCTCCAGAGAACAACTAGCTGATGTACTCACGAAGGGATTAACAAGAGACAAATTTGAATACCTCATTGGCAAGTAGGCATGATAAATATCTATGCTCCAACTTGAGGGGGAGTGTAGAAGAGAAATTAGTGGTATTCATTAAGAGAGAAGATGTGGAAGATATTACAATTAATTAGAATTCATTAGGCTTCATTAGGCTTGATTTTAGGAAGTAATTAGGAGAGATTAGGGATCACATTCTTAAATGTATTCCATGATTCATTCTGATTATTACCCAGATTATGCGCACTGTGTAAATGCTCATATGTGTATATATATGTATCTGCAGAATAGAGAAATACACAAGAAATTACATTCACTCTCTTCTCCTCATAGCAATTACTTTCAGTCTGTGATCCAATATGGTATCAGAGTCAGGCTCGGGCTCCCACATCCTTTCCTCCGCCGAAGTCGACTCCACCATGAATGATGGCGGGCTGCATCTCCCAGTGAAAGTTGCCGGCGTTGAAGGCTCCACAGTGATCATTGTTCCTGAAAGACTCACAGGTGATAATTACCTGGAATGGGCTCAATCCATGTACCTTGCTCTCGATGGCTGTGACCGACTCGAGATAATACAGAATGATTCTCCGATCATCGACGATGCTAACACACGCCGACGGTGGAAGACGGAGAATTCCCTAGTAGCTTCGTGGCTTCTCAATGCGATGGTTCCAACTTTCCGTCGAAGCTTCATGTTCATTCCCTCCGCCAAGGAAATTTGGCAAGCTGTGAAAGAGGCATATGGCAAGCGTCCGATAGCCTTACTTGTCTTCGACCTCAGCTCGATTGTGGACAGTAAGGCAAGAGAACCGACCTTTGAATGTATACTACCTGGAAAAGAAGACTCTGTGGCAGGAATTGGACCAGCTGAAGCATCACGTATGGCGGCACACTGAGGATGCCGCGACCTACCGACGAGATTTGGAGGAAGAGAGGCTCTTTGAGTTTCTCGTTGGCCTAAACCCAATATATGAAGACTTGCGTTGTTGACTCCTTGGGCGGACCCCTCTTCCATCTGTCTCTGAGGCGTTCGCCCTCCTCCGTGACGAAGAAGCTCGTCGACGTGTGATGATGCCCGCCATTGACGCCTCTCGAGTCGCGACTGCTGGCGAGATGGGATCTGCACTTGCTGCCTGCGCAAATGACTCTCGGCGAGACCGCCCCATAAGCGAGCACTGCAAAAAACAGGGCCATACCCGTGACAAATGCTGGGAGCTCCATGGGAAGCCCCCAGATTGGAAGCCTAGGTCAAGACGGTGAGCTGGACATGTTGCAGAGGTTCAAGACAGCCCAAATGATTTGGGCCCAGCTTCTGATGCAGTAAGGAATGTTTTTCCTCTCGGCCCAGGACCCACTTCTCAAATGGGTTGCATTAATCCAGGCCCAATGAATGGCAATGGTTTTTCTCTTGGCCCAGGAACATCTTCTCAAATGGGTTGCATTAATGCAGGCCCAATGAATGGCAGTTCTTCAGCCCAGGATCCACTTACTATTATTTTAGAGCGTCTCACTGCACTTGAAAGTCAATCTCGTAAGCAGTCAGTTGCCACTATTGTACAACGAGGTAATTCCTATAAGGCCCTTGGTACTCTTAAAGGTAAGACCACATACTCCTGTTGGATAGTAGACTCAGGTGCTTCCGACCACATGACAAATGAGTTCTCTCTTTTTTCTACATATACTCCTGTGCAATCATCACTTATTGTTAAAATAGCAGATGCCTCAGACTCTTTAGTCGTTGGTAGTGGCACTATCAAAGTTTCCCCAACTCTGACATTACATAATGTCCTGCATGTTCCAAACCTAAAATGTAACTTACTATCAATTAGTCAACTGACTAGGGATGAACGGTGTCATGCTACTTTCTCTGCCACTCATTGCATTTTTCAGGATCTGCTCACGGGGATGACGATCGGTGTTCCCAACTCGAGTGAATGATGCACACCAAGAGTCTGAACAAAATGCAGGTCCTGAACCACAAGAGAAGAATGATGATCTTGATCTTCCTATAGCTATAAGAAGACAACGCAGGTCATGTATCAGATATCCTATAGAGAAGTTTGTTTCGTATCAAGCTTTATCTTCTGAACATCATGCTTTTGTCTTTCACCTTGATCAACTTAAGATACCAGGAAATATAAATGAGGCCCTCGCAAGCCCTGAATGGAGGAATGCCGTGATGACAGAAATGAAGGCACTAGAGGAAAATGACACATGGGAAGTAGGAGAATTACCAAAAGGAAAAAAAGCAGTAGGACGTAAATGGGTATTCACCCCTAAATACCTTGCAGATGGAAGCCTTGACAAATATAAAGCCAGACTGGTAGCTAAAGGTTTTTCCCAAGTCTATGGTATGGATTACACTGAGACATTTGCCCCAGTAGCAAAGTTAAATACCATTAGAATCCTACTATCGCTCGCTGCTAATCTGGATTGGCCACTACACCAAATGGATGTCAAGAACACATTCTTAAATGGGGAGTTGAAAGAGGAAGTTTACATGAAGATGCCTCCAGGATTTCCCAGAAAGGAGGGACAGGTGTGTAAACTGAAAAAATCGCTGTATGGTCTAAAACAGTCTCCCCGAGCATGGTTTGAGAGATTCACCAAAGTACTGAAAGAACAAGGCTATACACAGGGACAGAGTAATCATACTCTATTCTTCAGACACGTGAATGGGAACCTTGTAGTATTGGCAGTATATGTGGATGACATCATTCTCACAGGTGACAACCCAACAGAAATTGAAAGAATTAAAGAGGCCCTTAATTGAGAATTTCAAGTGAAAGATCTAGGGAAGATAAAATATTTCTTGGGCATAGAAGTAGCCAGATCTGCGAAGGGAATCAGTATCTCACAAAAGAAATATATCCTGGATATCCTAGAAGAAACAGGTATGATGGGTTGTAGGCCCAGTGATACTCCTATTCGGGTTGATAAGATTAGGGATGATGAAGACTTAGGAAAAGAGGTAGATATGGGAAGATATCAACGAATGGTAGGAAAGCTGATTTATCTATCACATACCAGGCCAGATATTGCTTATGCCGCCGTCAGTGTGGTAAGTCAACATTCCCATCATCCCAAACAAAAGCACCTGAATGAAGTTTACAGAATCCTCAGATATCTGAAAGGTTCCCCTGGTCTGGGACTCCTATTCAAAAAATCCGACAAAAGAAATGTGGAAATGCTCACAGATGCCGATTGGGCAGGGTATCAAGATGATAGAAGATCAACCTTAGGCTATGTCACCTATGTGTGGGGGAATTTGGTCACATGGCACAGTAAAAAGCAGAATGTGGTTGCTAGAAGTAGTGCTGAAGCCGAGTTCTGAGCTATAGCCCTTGGAATATGTGAAGGTCTCTGGGTAAAACGAGTTCTGGAAGAATTAGGAATGCAAATGGAACTACCCATCAAGCTCCATTCCGACAACATGGCAGCAATCAGTATGTCACATAATCCAGTCCAGCATGACAGAACAAAGCATGTCGAGATAGACAGACATTTTATAAGGGAAAAAATCGACACTGGGACAATGGAACTCAAGCACATCCCCACTAGAGAACAGACAGCGGATATTCTCACAAAAGGTCTGACTCGAGATAAATTTGAGTATCTAATTCGCAAGTTGGACATAATAAATATCTATGCTCCAACTTGAGGGGGAGTGTGGAAGATATTACAATTAATTAGAATTCATTAGGCTTCATTAGGCTTGATTTTAGGAAGTAATTAGGAGAGATTATAGGGATCACATTCTTAAATGTATTCCATGATTCATTCTGATTATTACCCAAATTATGCGCACTGTGTAAATGCTCATATGTGTATATATATGTATCTGCAGAATAGAGAAATACACAAGTAAGAAATTACATTCACTCTCTTCTCCTCATAGCAATTACTTTCAGTCTGTGATCCAATAGAAGATTATTAGAATTAAGTGAGAGGGATTTCAGGGATTATATTTCAATTGTAATTATGTTTCCTGATTCAGCTCCTGCAATCCCGCCATGAAAGGGATTCTGGTTGTGTATATATGTACCATGATTCAGCAGAGGAATACAGTGAAATTCAATTCATTCTTTACCTCGGTATATTCTGTAAAATCAGTATGTCTACTGATAAGCTCCTTAAGGGAAACATAGTAATTGCACAATTCGAATCTCTCACCCTCAAGTCCCTAGGGGTTTAACAATAATTTGAAGATTTCATGGGACTTTTTATTAATTATTTCTCTTACATGGACTCCAGAGTGATTTTCCCTTAGTCTTTTATCAAGCATATCTGCTCCCTCACAGATACATATTTGCATGTTATTCATAATGTAATAAGTTGAATATTGTTGATATGGATGCTTTGCAGATTTGCTTCGGATCCTGGACTTGTTAAACCAGAAGAGTCTGAAGATCAGCATGAGGCTTCTGCTCTACGTGATGAGGTTAGTAAGTCATATGAAATTGAAAGCTTTTTATTAAAAGCAATGATGATAGCAATTAAGGTTTATATATATGCCATCCTGACCTTGTAAAATTTGTTGAAAAACTGATTACATTTCTCTCTACAGCTTGACATGCTACAAGAAGAGAATGAGAGTGTTCTTGAGAAGGTGATATAGATATATAGATATATATTTCATTCTTTTCTAATTGCTTTCGGTGAATAATAAAGAGCCCACTTATAAATATTGGAGTATCTCTAAATTTACAGCTTAGACTTGAGGAAGAGAGATGTGAAGAGACAGAGGCCAGAGTCAGGGAGCTTAAAAAACAGGTACTTCATACTTGCTTTATCTCTTACCTGTATATGCAGATTTATAAACCGAGTTTCCACAATTTAACTGTGGTCCCCTTGGATGTATGCGTGCTTATTCATGTCTAACTCAAGTACAGTATAGGAGTCTGTAATTTTTAGGTCACTGTTTGTGTTTAGAAAGTTTGTCATTATCTTTCTACGAGAGTCTTTCATTTTTTGGCATTTAACCTTGCGCTAGTGGATATAGTCTGAACTGTCCTTTGACTATTCAACTGTACCATGCTGGAAGAGTTTACCCTAGGATTAGTGAAACTAAGGTTCTGTATTCACTGGGATTATTAAATTCTGTAAAATGACCTTGATGTTTATGCTTTAATATGCTTGCATATGGATGACATTATCACATTTGCTTATACAAAATGCTCAATCTTCAGATGTCTCTGAATCTGCAGGTTGCTGCCCTTGGAGAAGGTGTATCTTTGGAAGCTAAACTCCTGAGCAGGTAAATTTAAGTTAAAACATTTGCAGATGAATTTCCCTTAGTAGTATGTGTATATGATGATATCCTAAATAATTGAATTGCAGAAAGGAAGCTGCATTGCGTCAGAGAGAGGTAATGTGGGAAATTCTAAAGATTCTGAAATTTAAAAAACTGTTGACTGTACTAATTATTTATAGTTAATTTCCGCTACTGTGGTGAGATATTCTTCATGTGATTAGCATGCTTTACTTATTCTACTCTTCAAAATATCTTTAAGAAAGCTTATATTTCACAGGTTGCATTGAAAAATGCAAAAGACTCTAAGGACGGAATCAATAAGGAAATAACATCTCTTCGTGTTGAAGTTGAGGTAAATAACTTTTTTTACATTCTCAACATATTTCCTACCGGCCAAAAGAACAAGATCACTATTTCTCGAGAACTATTTCTCTCATGGTGCCTCATGCATTTCGCTGCCATCCTTTTCCTCATTCAGAATGCAAAAGCTGAAGCTGCAGCTGAAGCAAGTCAGCTTCACGGAGCTGAATCTGAAGTGAAAGCTCTTCGATCAATGACACAAAGGATGGTATTAACTCAAAAAGAAATGGTATGTATTACCATCACTGAAGGACTCAATTTTTAGTTTCTTGGAAATTTATCATTTGAATTTCATCTTTCTCCAGGAAGAAGTCGTTCTTAAGAGGTGTTGGCTTGCTCGTTATTGGGGTTTAGCTGCAAAATATGGTGAGTTAATTCTGTTTTTACTTTTCTCCATTTTTTCTTTCTTTTGGGGCAGTTTAGAGGAATCTCATTTTGGGTTGCCCAGTACTATAATATCAATTGGTTCCATGTATTGATCATCTTTGCAGAACCTTCTTATGCTTTCAGAGCTTTATAATCATCAGTATATATTATTTATACATGTCTGTATTTGTGTATAACTAAATTATGGTTATTCTTCTATTATTAATGTATGTTCTATGCATGTATAAGGGACTAGGAGCATGAGAAACACCAGACTATTTGTCTACTTTTGTATAGTATCAATGTTAATAAAATATTTAAAAACTCTAATGAGCTGCATTATTCATAAGTCATGAATAATGCTGCTCATTCTTCAGACTCCATGCAATGCATGGAATCCAAGTCTAGTTTATTGTATAGTTTGTCATATCGGCATCTCATGACATGTAAATTGTTGAGGTTTACGTGCTTGTTAAAGTTCGGTTGGACTTTAGTTATCTTTGGATTATTGTTAGGCATGTTTCTAGTTTTGAATTTGTTTGATTTAGTGTATTATTGCGGTCTTTGTTTATAATTTTGCTATTGTTTGTAGGCATCTGTGCAGATATTGCTGTTTCCAAGTATGAATATTGGTCATCCGTAGCCCCTCTACCATTTGAGGTGGTTGTTTCTGCGGGGCAGAAGGCTAAGGAGGAATGCTGGGAAAAAGGCATAAAATAGAGATTTTGACTTTGCAATTCATATTAATTTGCTTCCATAGTAGAATAACATTCCTTAAGTTATTTTCCTTTAGACTTGATTTTTCCTTATTTAATCAAATTGAGCTGTGATGTTTCCACATTTATGCATAGGTGAGGATGCCCCTGAGAACAGAAGCAAACTTGTTCAGGACTTGAATGATCTTACTGGAGAAGGAAATATTGAAAGTATGCTTTCAGTTGAAATGGGGCTGAAGGAGCTTGCTTGCTTGAAGGTTCTTTTCGAATGCATCAATCTTGTTTAAATTCATGATCTTTTCATATGTATTATACTATTATTTGCACAATTAAGCCATTTCATTAAGCTTTTTCTTGTCTTGTTTATTTGCCATCGTATTTGATGCTCAGGTGATATCTCTCTCTCTATGGAGTCACTATATGTAACTGTGGTAATTATAAAAATAATTAATTATTGTAACCAGTTAAGATATTATGAGAGATATATAGGAGAAATACTAAGATGGTTGATTCATATAAGATTAAGATATCCTGAGATATTGTCATGTTTTATCCAATTGTACTCTATAAATTCAGTAGCTCTAATGAATAAAATCAAGGGAGTATTCAGACTCCAGTCCACGAGCGAGCTAGCGCGAGATATGTGTGGATAACGTCCAGTCTCTACTGCCATGCCTAGCCAGCGTCCATGAGCTGTCCAATCTCTGTTGCCTTGCCCAGCGAGCTTCCACGAGCGAGCCAGCGCGAGACATGTGTGTTTACGTCGGTGTTCTCTATTCCTGTCCGACAGGGTCCTTTGTCGCATCCTGTGAGCAAGCCAGCATTGGTGTGTTAGCGATCTATGATTCATCGTCTCGTGAAGCCTTTGTTCTTCAGTTCCAACAATCATCATCCTGTGACACCAAGAAGGTATTGTCCTCTTTCTCAGGGAGTGACTCGTCTAGGAAGCCCAAGTCAATGAGTCCAGCAGTCATCCTTTGTTCCTGAGAGCGTCAAGTCCAACAAGCCCAAGACAACAAGTCCAGCAAGCCCATCTTTTTTTTACTCAAAAAAAGGGGAAAGTAGGAGGGTCCTATTCTTGCGAGCCCAATTTAGCTACTACTTTCTTATGGATACTTTATTTGATGGTACTTTAAAAATGGATTTTCCAAGGATTGGTGGTCCCCTTCTACCTTCGATAGTTCGCCCATGACAATTGTTTCAGAAAAGCTCACTCTCACAAAATATAGGGATTGGGCACAAGCAGTTCAATTTGCCGTGTGTGGTTGTGGCAAGTTGGGTCATTTAACTGGAGACACTAGCACCATCTGATCCTGTAGCAATGAACCAATGGAAAACATATGATTTATTAGTGTGCTCTTAGTTGGTAAATGCTATCTCTCCTTAACTCAAGAGAAGTTCCATGTATCTTCCCACTGCTAAAGCAATTTGGGAGGCTGTTCGTGTCTCCTGTTCTTATAGGAAAGACCATTCTCGGGAATATGGTATGAGGCGTAGAATTTGGAAGTCCACACAGGGTGCACGAAGTGTTACAGAATTCTAGCTCGAGCTTGTAACTCTATGGCAAGAACTTGATCTAATGATAGAGGAGACATGGGACTTTCCACATGATGCTTTTCGTAACAAACAAAACATTGAAAATGGACGAGTGTTACTTTTTTGGGTCGGCCTCAACCCAGAATTTGATGATGTCAGAGTCGAATATTAAGCACGTATGTTCTTCCACCTCCTAGGGCAGTATATGCTGAGATCTTATGTGAAGAATCTCGGCGTGAGGTAATTTTACCTGTATCTAAATCACCTTTTTCTGATTCCGCTGCTTTTGTAAGTCAGGGTATTAACTATAGCTCGACTCGTGGAAAAGTAACCTGCAACCACTATAAAAAGGTGGGTCATACTAAAGATAAGTGTTGGGATATCCATAGTAAACCTGTTGACTAGAAGCCAAAAAGAGTTAAGCCTCGTGCTAATCAAGTCTCTCAATCTCAAGAGAGTCAATTGTTCAAATATTTTAAAACTCTTCATACTGAACAGCAGTCTGCATCTATTACTACTATTGCTCACTGAGATAATCATGTTGCTGCTTTTCGTACATTTGTCCATACCAAATGGATTGTTGATACAGGGGCTTCCGACCATATGACTTCAGACATCAATATGTTTGATTTCTATCTTCCTCTGACTAGAAGTCAATCAATTAAGACAACTAAAGTTTCCTCTTCTCCTATAGCAGGCACTGGAACAATCTATCTATCAGAAAAATTACATCTTGACTCTATTTTACATGTCCCACACTTGGCTTGTAATTTGTTATCTGAGTAAACTGACTAAACAAATCAATTGCTCAACTCATTTCTTTCCATCTTATTGTGTTTTTTAGGATCTCACATCGGGGATGACGATTGGCACAACTAAGGAATATGATGGGCTTTACTAGCTTGATGTTTCTACCGTGAGTGCTTTTGGTTGCAGAATAAGTGGTTTAACCTCAACCACAAATGACAATAATATTGTATCATGGCATAAAATGACGAGTCATCCTAATTTTTCTTATTTAAAACATATGTTTCCTCATTTATCTTTGAATCAAAGTACTATTTCCCATTGTGATATTTGTGTGTTAGCCAAACATCATCGTCCTACTTTCACACCGTCTACCTATAAGTCCACTCGCCATTTCTCCTTTATTCATAGCGATGTCTGGGGTCCCTATTGTATCGCAAAATGTACCCAGTCCAAATATTTTGTTACGTTTATTGATAACCACACACGCATGAGCTGGATTTACCTGCTAAAAGACAATTAGCTGTTATCTTCACTTTTATCGAGTTCTATCACTATGTCAAAAATCAATTTAACACCACCTTGCAAGTCCTTTACACATATAATGGGACAGAATATTTTAACCAATCCCTCGAGAGTTTTCTTAAAACGAATTGTATTGTGCACAAAAGTAGTTGTCCTTACAGTCCTCAACAAAATGGTATTGCCGAACGGAAAAATAAACACCTTGAAGTTGCTCATGTCTCTTGTATACCTGTCATACTCTTAAGTTTTTTTTTGGGATGCCATTTTCACAGCTACTCATCTAATTAACCATCTTCTTAGCAGTGTTTTGTCCTATATTGCACCACTTGATAAGCTTCGTGAGACCCGTACTGTCACTCACCTTGAATACTCCTTACTACTTCGAGTCTTTGGTTGCTCTATCTTTGTTCATCAACATCATCCACCATCTAAGTTTGATCCCAGATCTATCAAGTGTGTCTTCTTAGGCTATTCCAATTCCCAGAAAGGATACCGATGCTATGATCCTATCATTAAACACCTCTTCATCAGCCGAGATGTTACCTTTGCAGAAATTAAACCCTATATCACCACTTCATCAACTTAGGGGGAGAATTGAAATGCGTTTCAGCTTGAGTGTATTCCAAAACCCATACCTCCATCTATTCCCATTCCGCTCTTTACGGACCCATCCTATGTCATGCCAAATGTCATGCCACGACTGGAAGTCCAAGCTCAAAAGTTTGATAATATTTACTCAGGTAGAAATAAACAGGTAGTTGGGTCCAACTTACCCGAGGAGGTCCCAATCTCATCACCAGTGGAAGGTACTGTGAATGCTGATGAGAATAATTGAGCAACAAAGACAAGAGAGGAAGAACTTCCTATTGCATTAAGGAAAAAAACTCGAGCATATACCAAGTATCCTATTCAAAAGTATGTTTCTTACTCCCTCTCTATGAGAAGCATTACAGTTTTGTTACTAATCTTAATCAGATTTGAAGTCCCTAAAATCGTATATGACGCTCTTGAGAGCCCAAAATGGAAAAATGCAGTTATGGAAGAAATCAGAGCATTATAAAAGAATGAGACATGGGAGTTCACTGCACTACCAAAAGGAACCAAACCCGTGAGATGCAAATGGGTGTTTACACCAAAATTTAATGCTAATGGTTCATTAAATAAGTACAAGGTAAGACTAGTTGCCAAGGGATTCACCCAGACTTGTGGAATTGACTACAATGAAACGTTTGCCCCTGTTGTTAAGTTAAATACCATTCGGGTTTTACTTTCTATTGTTGCAAATCTCGACTGGCCACTCCAACAACTTGACATAAAAAATACGTTCCTTAATGGTGAATTGAAGGCAGAGGTTTACATGAGTATCTCACCTGGATTTGAGAAAGGGAAAAATTGTTAGGTATGTAGGCTAAATCAATTTATGGTTTAAAGCAATCACCTCGTGCTTGGTTCAACAAGTTCTCTATAGTACTCAAAGTTGAAGGCTACAAACAAAGTTTGCCAGATCACACCGTGTTTGTGTTAAAAGAGGGTGATTTGATAACTATCCTCATTGTATATGTGGATGACATTATTCTCACAGGGAATAATATCAAGGAGATGGAGAGTTAAAATGACACTCAATAAGCAGTTAGAAGTAAAATATCTTGGAAAATTAAAGTATTTCCTAGGTATGGAAATAGCAAGGTCTTAAAAAGGGATCAATTTTTCTCAAAGGAAGTATATACTGGATCTTCTCAAGGAAACAAGAATGCTTGGGTGTCGACCAAGCAAAGTACTTGTTTGTACTAAAACGAAACAACAAAGAAAAAAAGGAAGCAGTTCGTAAAAAAGAGCAAGAGGCAAACAAGGCAGCAACAGATAAAGGCCAATAGCAACGACTATTTGGTAAGTTCATATATCTTTCACATACTAGGCCAAATATTGCCTTTGCGGTAAGTGTAGCTAGTCAATTCATGCATGCTCCCAAGAAGAAGCATCTAGATGCAGCTTATAAAATTCTAAGGTATCTTGAAAGTACACCTGGTAAGGGATTGTTCATTAAAAAGAATAATAGCAGAGACGTTGAAATCTTTATAGATGCAGATTGGGCAGGAGATTAGGATTACAATAGATCTACGTCAAGCTATTGTACCTTTGTATAGGGTAATCTAGTGACCTGACAAAGTCAGAAGCAGAGAGTTGTTGCCAAGAGTAGTGCAGAATTAGAATTAAGAGCCCTATCTCAAGGTATTGTAGAAGGGTTAGGCTTGAAAAGAGTGACAAAAGAAGCTTATTTTCAATTTGATTATCCGCTGAAATTCTATTGTGAAAATAAGGCAGTTTTGAGTATGACATTGAATCCTATTCAACATAGCAGGACCAAGCATGTTGATGTGGACATACATTTTAGTAGAGAAAAAGTTGAACATGGATCATCGGTCTGTCATATGCTCCTACCAAGTTACAACTGGCCAACATCCTTACTAAAACACTACTAGAAGATGTGTTCGAACGCGTTGTAAGCAAGTTGGGTATGATCAATATTTATGATCCAACTTGAGGGGGAGTGTGGTAATTATGAAAATAATTAATTATTGTAAACAGTTAAGATATTATGAGAGATATATTAGGATGATTGATTCATATAAGATTAAGATATCCTAGGATATCATTGTTATTTTTTATCCAATTGTATTCTATAAATTTAGTAGCTCTAATGAATAAAATCAAGGGAGTATTCAGACTCCAGAAAGTCCACAGTAACCAACATTTTGTTTTTATTTATTTTAATATTCCTTTTGCTGTTCAATTTAAGTAAGATATTGTAGGAGATATGTCAATTAAAGAAAGAAATCATCCACCTAGTTAGCATTCATTAAGGCCTAATTATGGGGGATTAATTGGGAGAAATTATAGAGATCACCCTATTGAATGTATTCCATGATTTGCTCTATCTGTCCCCCCGGATTGTACTCAACATATATGTGTTGATATGTATATATATATGTATCTGCTGTATAGAGAAAATACAAGCGATATTACCTTCACTCTTCCTTGTTCTAACAAGTGTTCTCATATCGCATTTCAACATGGTATCAGAGCAGGATTCAGGGTCCCATTTTTCTTCCTCCACCGAAGTCGACTTTACCATGACTGATGGTGGACTACTCCCAGCGAAGGTCACCGGCGTTGAAGGTTCCACTGTGATTATTGTCCTTGAGCGTCTCACAGGTGACAATTACCTGGAGTGGGCTCAATCCATGTATCTTGCACTTGATGGCCGTGACCGTATTGAATTGATCCAGAACGAGTCCCCGCCCACCGATGATGTTGGTACACGTCGACGGTGGAAGACGGAAAATTCACTTGTAGCATCTTGGCTTCTTAACGCGATGGTTCCCATTGTCCGCAGGAGTTTCATGTTCATTGCATCTGCTAGAGAAATTTGGCAAGCCGTGAAAGAGGAATATGGCAAGCACCCAACTGCCGCCCTGGTGTTTGATCTCAAGGCTCGACTATGGACTGGGCGACAAGAAAATTGCCCCTTGAATGTATGCTACCTGGAGAAAAGGACGCTTTGGCAGGAATTAGATCAGTTAAAACAGCATGCCTGGCGACACGCTGAGGATGCCGCCACCCACCGACAGGATCTGGAAGAAGAAATGCTCTTTGAATTCCTTGTTGGCCTGAATCCAACGTATGAAGACTTCAGAGGTCGACTCCTTGGGCGCACTCCACTTCCATCGGTGACCGAGGCTTTCGCTCTTCTCCGTGATGAAGAAGCTCGCTGACGCATCATGATGACTGAAACTATTGCCCCTCGACCAGCGACCACCACCGAGATGGCTTCCGCGCTTGCTGTCCGTGCTAACGACGCCAGGAGAGACTGCCCTATATGTGACCACTGTAAGAAACAGGGTCAGATAAAGGAGAAATGCTGGTAGCTTCACGGGAAGCCCCTAGATTGGAGACCTAGACAGAGGAGATCTAGGGGCAACATTGCTGAAGTACAAGACGACCCAACAGACTTGGGCCCAGTAGCTGATTCAGCGAGGACCATTTCCACACGTGGTCCAGCAGCAAGTTCTTGTCTTATGGGCCCAGCAGCTGATCCAACAATGCAGTCTATAGGCCTAGCAAATTCCTCTCTGATGGGCTGCGTCAACATAGGCCCAGTACGTGGAAGTCCATCAGCCCAAGACCCGTTGACTGTTATTTTAGAGCGCCTTATTGCACTCGAAAATCAATCTTGTAAGCAACCAGTTCCCACTATTGTACAGCGAAGTAATTCCTTTAAAGCCCTTGCTACACTTAAAGGTGAGCATACAGATTCCTGTTGGACAGTAGATTCAGGCACCTCTGATCACATGACAAATGAGTCATCCTTTTTCTCTACATATACTCCTGCACAATCATCTCTGACTGTTAAAATAGTTGACGCCTCTGACTCTTTTGTAGCTGCGAGTGGTACTATCAATGTGTCCCCAACTTTGACACTACACAATGTTTTACATGTTCCAAACCTAAAATGTAATTTATTATCAGTCAATCAGTTGACTAAGGATGAACGATGTCATGCTAATTTCTTTGCCACCCACTGTATTTTTCAGGATCTGCTCACGGGGACGACGATTGGTGTTGCTAAGAAGCTCGACGGACTCTACTACCTAGATAACTGTCATGATTCTGTAACCCCTTCATGCAATAAAGCGTCTCTCCCTAAAGCGAGTGAATTGGAGTTGTGGCACAAGAAATTAGGACATCCAAACCTTCAATATATGTGCAAAATGTTTCCTTCAATTTGCCCTAATAAAACTTTAGTTTTTTCATGTGACTCTTGTGAACTTGCAAAACATCATCGCACACATTTCCTGAGTGTCCCATATCGCCCTTCTAAACCATTCTCTCTTATTCATAGTGACCTATGGGGTCCATCCCGTATATCCAACCGCACTCAATCCAAGTAGTTTATGACCCTCATTGATGACTATACCCGAGTCACTTGGGTCTTCCTCTTAAAGGATAAAACTGAGATTTACCAAACTTAACTTCTACCACATGGTTCTCACCCAATTTGAGATGAAAATTCAGACTCTCCACACTGACAATGGCACTGAATACTTCAACCACCCACTCTCTGAGTTCCTTAGACAACATGGGATCATCCACAAAAGCTCTTGTCCATATAGCCCCCAACAGAATAGTATTGCTTAATGCAAAAACAGACATACCCTAGAAACAGCTAGGGCTATTCTTTTTAGTAGTCAGGTCCCAACTTTCTACTGGTCCGATGCTATCCTCATGGCCACTTTCTGAATTAACCGAATGCCGTGCAAACCTTTGGCCTTTCAGACACCTCTCCATGTCCTCCAAAATCACTTCCATTTACCTTATCTGGAAAACACTCTTCCTCTCAGGGTTTTTGGATGCACTGCCTTTGTTCACCTCCATCATACTTCAAACCTTGCTCCTAAGGCTACCAAATGTATCTTCCTTGGACCCACTGGCACTCAAAAAGGATACAAATACTTTGATCCCATAGCTCAACGTCTATATGTCACGTGTGATGTCACATTTCATGAAACCATTCACTTTTACGCCTCACCTTCAGTTCAGGGGGAGATTTGGAGTGAACCTCAGGAACCTCAAACTGAACCTGAACCATTGAACCTTCACCAAGAACCTGATAGGATCTATACCCTTGACATACCCGAGAAATCCATAGATGGTGAAGAATACAAGAATTTAGGGGGAGACACTAATAAGTGGGGCCAAGTTTATACCGTAGAAAAACGATAGGTGATACTCCTCGAGTGAAGGATGCACACCAAGAGTCTGAACAAGATGCAGGTCATGAACCACCACAAGAGCCAAATGACGATCTTGATCTTCCAATAGCTGTAAGAAGACAACGCAGGTCATGTACCAGGCATCTCATAGAAAGGTTTTGTTTCGTATCAGGCTCTATCTTCTGAACATCATGCTTTTGTCTCTCACCTTGATCAACTCAGAATACCCAACAATATAAATGAGGCCCTCGCAAGCCCTGAATGGAGGCAAGCTGTGATGACAGAAATGAAGGCTCTAAAGGAAAATGACACGTGGGAAGTCGGTGACCTACCAAAGGGTAAGAAAGCAGTTGGATGCAAATGGGTATTTACCCCTAAATACCTCGTAGATAGGAGTCTTGACAAATATAAAGCCGGACTAGTACCTAATTAGCATTCATTAAGGCCTGATTATGGGGGATTAATTAGGAGAAATTATAGAGATCACCCTATTGAATGTATTCCATGATTCGCTCTGTCTGTACCCCCAGATTGTACTGTGAGCTTTAGACAGAGTATAAGCTTTCTGACAGAAGAGAATTTGAATCTGTAATTTCTGTTCATGTGTATTCAGTATGTAACATTACATATATATACAAAAGGAGTGACTCGTAGTTAACGGAATTAACATGATACTTGGGATTTACAATGAATGTTCAGATTAAGGCAATATTCTCCTAATCCCAACAATCTCTCCTTATCCCCATATTCTCTCCCTATCACTATAATCTCGGGATCTTTTACACTCCCCCTCAAGTTGGACTGTAGAGATCAAACATGTCCAGCTTGCCAATGAAATATTCAAATTTCTCCTTGCCTAATGCTTTTGTGAGGACATCTGTTGTCTGATCTTGAGAAGGAACATATCTGAGTTCCATGAGTCCTTCATCAATCTTTTCTCTTATGAAATGCTTGTCAACTTCTACATGTTTCATTCGATCATGTTGAACTGGGTTGTGAGCTATGTTAATAGCGGCCATGTTGTCGGAGTGAAGTATAATGGGCAAGTTTGCAGGTAGTCTTAATTCCTCTAATATTCGTTTAACCCAAATCCTTTCGCAAACTCCAAGTGCTATTGCTCTGAATTCTGCTTCAGCGCTGCTCCGAGCTACTACATTTTGTTTCTTACTCCGCCAAGTAACTAGATTTCCCCAGACAAAAGTAAAGTACCCAGATGTTGACTTTCTGTCTTCTTGGTCACTTGCCCAATCAGCATCTGTGAACATTTCAACAGTTCTCTGTTCTGTTTTTCTGAACAAGAGACCTCGTCCTGGTGACCCTTTCAGATATCTAAGAATTCTGTATACTTCATTAAGATGTTTTTGCTTTGGGTTGTGTGAATATTGACTTACCACACTAACAGCGAAAACAATGTCCGGTCGGGTGTGTGACAGGTAGATCAATTTTCCTACCATGCGTTGATATCTTCTTAGATCCACTTCCTGTCCCATATCTTTATCTTCTCTAACTTTGTCAATCTTTATCGGAATATTGCTTGGTCGACATCCCAACATGCCTGTTTCCTGTAATAAATCCATGATATACTTTCTTTGTGATATGTAGATTCCTTTCTTTGACCTAGCAACCTCCATTCCAAGGAAATACTTCATTTGTCCCAGATCTTTGACCTGAAAGTCCTGATTCAATGCTGTTTTAATGCGCTCAATCTCCTTTGGATTATTTCCTGTGAGAATAATGTCATCTACATATACTGCAAGTATGACTAAACTCCCTTGTAGATGCCTGAAGAATAAAGTATGATCACTTTGTCCTTGGGTATACCCCTGTGTTTTCAATGCGTGAGTGAACCTTTCAAACCATGCCCGAGGAGACTGTTTGAGTCCATATAAGGATTTCTTCAGCTTACATACTTGAGTTGTTCTCTTACTTGGAAATCCTGGAGGTAACTTCATATATACTTCTTCCTTCAGTTGCCCATTCAAGAAGGCATTTTTTATGTCCATTTGATGTAATGGCCAGTCTAAGTTGGCGGCTAGGGATAACAGGATTCTGATGGTATTAAGCTTTGCTACTGGTGCAAATGTCTCCGTATAGTCCATGCCATATATCTGTGAGAACCCTTTTGCAACTAGACGCGCCTTGTACTTGTCTAATTTCCCTTCAGCAGTATATTTCGGAGTGAAAACCCATTTACAGCCCACTGGTTTCTTTCCTTTGGGAAGGTCTACAATTTCCCAAGTGTCATTCGTTTCCAGAGCTCTCATTTCTTCCATAACAGCTTGTCTCCAATGGGGATCAGCAAGTGCTTCATGTATGTTGTTAGGTATTGCAACACTATCCAGGTGAGAGATAAAGTTACAATAGTGTGAAGAAAGAGCTTTATATGAGACAAACCTCTCAATGGGATGCTGAGTACATGTTCTGGGCTGTTTTCGTAGAGCTATTGGTAGCTCGAGGTCATCCTCCATGGGAACGTCTTCTCTCACATTTGGTGTTTCCTCCAGACCTATTTCAGGTTCAGATTCATGAGTTGCATTGTTTGTCTGAGGGGCTTTACCAGTCATATGTCGTCGTGTGTAGGTTTTACCCCACTTGCTAATGTCTCCCCCTGAGCTAGTATATTCCTTGCTGGTAGGCACGGCTGGTTCAGTTACGAGGACTAATTCAAGATCGGATTGAGGTTGAGTATTTTGGTCGGGTGGTGATGGATGTGTGCTTTGTGTCGTCTGAGATTCATTCCAGGTCTCCCCCTAAATGGAAGACGGAGGGTAATGGGAAATGGTTTCATGGAATATGGTGTCACACGTGATGTAGAGACGTTTAGACACAGGATCATAACAGCGGTACCCTTTTTGCGTCGCTCCATGTCCCAAAAAAATGCAGCGGACAGCTCGAGGTTCAAGTTTGTTGGTTTGATGGAGGTGGACATAGGTGGTGCAACCAAATACCCTAAGGGGAAGAGTGTTTTCCGGGTATGGGAGATTAAAGTGGTCATGGAAGACTTGTAAGGGAGTACGAAAGGAGAGAGGTTTACTAGGCATGCGGTTGATGAGAAAAATGGCTTGAAGGATAGCATCACTCCAGTAGAAAGAGGGAACATTGCTGCTAAACATCATGGCTCGAGCAGTTTCTAGAATATGACAGTTCTTCCTCTCAGCAATGCCATTTTGTTGTGGACTATGAGGACATGAGCTTTTATAGAGAATGTCGTGGTCGGTCAAGAAAGTGGATAAGGTCTGATTGAAATATTCGGTTCCATTGTCAATATGAAGTACCTGAATCCGTGTTTGAAATTGGGTTTGGATCATATGATAAAAGTTGATGAAAGTTTGGGGAACTTGCGTTTTATCATGTAGGAGATAAACCCAACTAACACGAGTATGATCATCAATGAATGTTATGAACCATCTGGATTGAGTGCGATTGGGAATATGGGATGGACCCCACAAGTCACTATGAATTAGTGAGAAAGGTTTTGATGGACGATAAGGAGAACTAGAAAATGAAGTACGGCGGTGTTTAGCAAGTTCACAGGAGTCACAATGAAAAGGGGAATTATTTGTATTATTGCAAATGGAGGGAATTATAGTAGTCATATAATGGAAATTTGGATGCCCCAGTCGTTTGTGCCATATATCGATGTCACTAGTATGAGGGAGAGACACTGCCTTACAAGAGTACAGAGTCTGATTAGTACAATTATTCAGATAGTAGAGCCCCTCAAACTCCTTAGCAACGCCAATCGTCATCCCCGTAAATAGATCCTGGAAAACACAATGAGTAGCAAAGAAATTAGCACGGCATCGTTCATCCTTAGCCAATTTGCTAACAGATAATAGGTTGCACTTTAAGTTGGGAACATGTAAGACAGCATTTAAAGTCAAGGAATTTGTGACTTTAATATTTCCAATACCAGCAACAGCAGAGTTTGAGGCATCAGCAATTTTTACAGTAAGTGACGAGGTAGTAGGAAGATATGTTGTAAATAATGAGTGATCATCAGTCATATGATCAGATGCTCCTGAATCAATTATCCAGCAGTGTCCAGGGTTCATACCTTTAATGGTAGCTAATGCTCTAAAAAAGTTACCTTGTTGAACCATAGTAGCAGTGGCTTGTTTATGGGACTGATTTTCTAGTGCTGTCAGGCGTTGTAAAATGAGGGTTAATGGATCAGATGAGTGTCTTGGGCTGGCAGGCGTCATTGGGCCAGCAGGTGACTTTGGGCCAGCAGCAGCATGCATTACTTAAGTTGGGCCAACAGCGCTAGCAGAGCCCAATTCCTCAGCTGGTGACGCTTCAGCCAAGTGGCTTTTGGGCCTCCGTTTGTCTCTGGGCCTCCAATCTGGAGGCTTACTGTGTATGTCCCAGCAGGTCTCGCGTGTGTGCCCTATCTTCCTGTAGTGGTTGCAGAAGGGGCGATCTGTGGTGGGGCGCTGATGTGGGGTTCGAGCAGCAAGGGCAGAAGCTTCCACCTGAGTTGTACGAGGGGCCTCTGGAAGCATTACACGGCGCCGAGACTCCTCATATCGCAGAATGGAGAACGCCTCGCGAACGGTCGGTAATGGTTCTCGAGCAAGAATTCTCCCACGAGCATTATCATACACGGGATTCAGTCCAGTAAGCAACTCAAAAAGTCACTCCTCTTCCAATTCTCGCTTGCTCTCAGCGGCGTCATCTGCACACTTCCAAGCACGATCTCGGAGTTGATCAAGCTCTTGCCACGACGCCGTTCTCTCCAGCCAGTAGTCATTCAGAGTACGTTGTCCCTGTTTTGCCTGCCACAGCTTGGAACGAACATCAAAAATAATAGAGGCATTAGCTTTGTTACCATAGGAATCGCGTACTGCATCCCATATAGCCTTTGCGGACGGTAGGAACATGAAGCTTCTTTTGATTCCCGGAGCCATAGCATTGATAAGCCATGATGATATTAGCGAGTTGTCTGACTTCCACCTTCGTTGTGTTTGCGCGTCGTCAGATATAGGAGCATCGGTGGTGATATAGTCAAGTTTATCTCGACCGTCAAGGGCTAGCTTTATGGACTGTGCCCATTCCATGTAGTTGTCGCCGGTAAGCTTTTCTGACACAAGCAGCGCCGTCGACCCTTCGACGTTGATCAATTTTGAGGACCCAATTCTGGGGACACCCTCCGGATGATCATGTGACTCCATTTCAGACACTGGTAATGTATTGTCGTTTAGCTCTGATACCATGTGAGCTTTAGACAGAGTATAAGCTTTCTGACAGAAGAGAATTTGAATCTGTAATTTCTGTTCATGTGTATTCAGTATGTAACATTACATATATATACAAAAGGAGTGACTCGTAGTTAACGGAATTAACATGATACTTGGGATTTACAATGAATGTTCAGATTAAGGCAATATTCTCCTAATCCCAACAATCTCTCCTTATCCCCATATTCTCTCCCTATCACTATAATCTCGGGATCTTTTACATGTACTCAACGTATATGTGTTCATATGTATATACATATGTATCTGCTGTATAGAGAAAATACAAGCGATATTACCTTCACTCTTCCTTGTTCTAACAAGTGTTCTCAGATCGCATTTCAACAGATATCCTAGGATATTATTGTTATTTTTTATCCAATTATACTTTATAAATTTAGTAGCTCTAATGAATAAAATCAAGGGAGTATTCAGACTCCAGAAAGTCTACAGTAACCAACATTTTGTTTTTATTTATTTTAATATTCCTTTTGTTATTCAATTTAAGGTTGAGGATGCTATTGTGTTTGCATTAGCCCAACAACGGCGTCCAAGTTCAGCTCGACAATCTATTTCAGGTATGCAATGCATAAGCTGGTGATTTTCATAGATAAGTGCTCTAGTTACTTTTCTTCTTGTCATTCTTAGTTCAAGTGGTGAATTATAGTAAAGTCTAATCTTGAAGTATATCTAAAACTGTAGGGATATTGTTTCCCCCGTCTTAGCTTATAATTAAATCCAACAATCTGAAAATCTGCTTTCTGCCAACCTTGCCCTTTTACATATGCATACATGGGACATTGATAAGATCCATGATAGGTTTAGGCAATGATGGAAGATTAGTATCTATTAAAATGTGAAATCAGAATCTAACTTCACAAATTAATAAAGATGAAGGAAAATCTTTACTAGATTATGAGCAAAAATCTTAAACTCATATAACTAATAAAGCCTATGGAGAATCTCCAATTGATTTCTAGACGATTTTGACAAGCTGTGAAACTTTATTTATAGCAAGAAAATGACTCCCCAAAAATTCTGACCCACTAAAGCAGGACTTAGGGAATGCAAAACAGACCTGAACATGTGCAGAAAATATAATCCTTGACTCAGTGAATAATCATCACACGTTCCACTTTCTCCTAAAATTATTCAGCACTTGAGCTAACCACTAAAACCACTAAAACAAATATTAATAAAATAAAATCAGAATAATTCAATTCAAAGTAAGCGACAATTTACTGTGCACATTAATCGGTGCTCTATCAGGCAGATGGTGAATGTAATTAATTGCGGAAGAACCTGGCTGTTCTTTTAAATGTTTTCTATTGCAAATTAAAATATGAGTGTTAGAAGCCCTAGCAGGCTAACATTTATACACTATTGGACATTGCCAGATCTTAAATCACCACGGGATCCCAAGTTTATGGAGGCCTTTGGTTAGTTGCTCCCCACCATCTCAGTTTCTAGTTGCTCAAATTGCTGTATGTAATCCCCTTGTAGTTGATGCGTTAAGGCTGGGCTAAGTATATTATCGTTTTTGTGTAGAATTGAGTCCAGAGGAGTCTGAGGATGTTCTTTTTAAGGAGGTATTCCATTCTCGAGAACTATTGATGTTTTTCTATTGAATTTTCCATGTAATTTCTGTTTATATTGCAGTATATTCTCACCAACTTCTTTGAACTTCTTTTTTTTTTTGTGTGGATTCCATGTGTTCTTCAATTAACTTTTATTGCTTTAACCTCTCTAATGCTTATATATGCTGATATAGTTCTATAACTAAGTCTAAGCAATTTATTTAATTATTAATTATTTTGTTTATCCCACTATATTAGTGGGGAGTCAGTTGAGTCAGTCTATGATCTTATTTCTTTAGTCATGATGTTTTCCAAAAATGTAGGGAGAGTCATCTGTAATTCTGTATCTATTTATATCTCTATTATACTTTCTTTATGAGGTTCTTATAGAGATAGTGAGGAGGAAAGGTTACCCTAACAATTTGGCATCAGAGTTAGGATGGTTGAAACATGTTCTTCCGCTGCCAATCCAAACACCAACCTAGGAGGCATTCATGCGCCTGGAGGAGACCCGTTGGCAGCCATAGCAGCAAAGCTTGACATGTTGGAGGAACTGAGGGATAAGGTGGCTTCCTTGGAAGTACAATCACAGTACTCAGTGAATAAGAAGATAAGCCACTGGGGAGATGAACCCGAAGAGGAAATGGAGACATACTAGTGAAACCGAACTCCCTATGCAAAGATTGAATTTCCCAGATTCTGTGGCGGTGACGCACGTGGTTGGGTGCTGAAAGCCGAGAAATTTTTCCGATATTGCCAAACACCAGAGGATGACAAAGTAGAGATAGCAACGATGTATCTGGAAGGGGATGCACTCGATCTGGATGAACTCGGAGAGGACCTTGCTCTATTGGGAGGAACTGGTGAAGACATTGAACGAGCACTATGGACCCTCGGAGTTTCTAAACCCCGACGAACACATTTGCAACATCAAACAAATAGGTACTGTGGCAGATTACAGACAGGAGTGGGCTAGGAGAGCAGCTCGTGTGACTAATTGGCCAAATCATTGCCTTCTCGAAGTGTTCTTGAACGGCTTAACGGAGGAGCTGCGGACAAGGTTCGTCTTCACAAACCCAGAACTGTCTATCGTGCATTGAGCCTTGCACTGCAGTTAGAAAAAGCTTCTGGGTCCGGTCATGGATTCAAAGCAGGGTCAACTATGGGCCAAACTCGATCCAACAATTATTATTCCAGCAACCTAGCCTTTTGCACCGATAACCCAATTGCCGACTCGTCGGCACCTTCCTCTACTCTCGTCCCTCCTTGGGCATCAAGACCTTCGAAGCAGAATGAGTGGCATGCGAGCTCATCAACGTCATCCCCAGCATCCCTTCCTCCATTGTCAGAGCCTTCACGGCATAATGGATGGGACTCAATCAGACAACAATGTCAGGACAAGGGGCTATGCTTCAGGTGTGGTGACCCCTTCCGACCAGGCCACCGTTGCACCTCCGCCTCCTCACTGCTGGAAGTCATCGATTGTCAAGTTCCCATGATAGAGGCTAGGACGAAGAAAGAGGATTCCAGCAGAAATTAATTTACCATTTATTTTATCATTAGAGATTCTCCTCATGCTTTGTTGTATGAGTTAAGATTCTTACTCATATTCTAATAAAGATTTCTCTTTATTAATTTGTGGAGTTAGATTCTGACTTCCACCTTGAGGACAATGTGGATTTCAAAGGGGGAAGTATTGATAGGGTTCTATAACTAAGTTTAAGTAATTTATTTAATTATTAATTATTTTGTTTATCCCACTATGTTAGTGAGGAGTCAATTGAGTTAGTCCATAATCTTCTTTCTTTAGTCATGGGCATGATTTCCAAAAATGTAGGGAGAGTCATATGTAATCCTGTATCTATTTATATCTCTAATTTATTCATGTTTAGAAGGGAGGAGAATAAATAAATTATTCAGAGATTCTTTTGGCCTCTATTATACTTTCTTTATGAGATTCTTATAGAGATAGTAAGGAGGAGAGGTTACCCTAACATAAGCACTTGACATCACCCTGCTTGCCGTTTCTACCTTCTCATTCAATGTTGGTGTGCTTGATACTGATTGGGGAATTTAGATCTTTGAGTTTTTGCCTTATTATTCTCTGTCTGCCAAAAGATAGATGGTTTATTGTACTAAGCTTTTTGTCTCTGCGTGAAATTACTCCATTTGGCAGGCTTGGCTTACATATTTTTGGAGGAGAGCCAAGGCTCACGGTATAGAGGAGGACATTGCCAATGAGCGTCTTCAGTTTTGGATTAGTAGGAGTAGGCATTCACCTACTTCGCATGACGCTGTTGATGGTAGCATCTAACATCTTAACATTTTTGTTGTTGGTTACGCTGTATTACATTACTTGGACTTATCAGCACTTCATCTCTGTCTGCCAGTTATGAAGAAAAATATATATTTTTTTTTTTACTCTTCTTACATATTGACTGTGGCTAACCGTAATTGTGTGCGCCAAGATAGGATAGATGCAGTTCTTTTTGTTATCATATTTATCAATTAAAATTTGACAAGCATGTGATTTGGTAATTAAAATATGACAAGTGTATAGTTTAACCGAGAAACTATCTCTTTGTTTCTAAAATGTAAACATGTTATCTTATCATGAGAAAGATATACCTTTTAAGTGTTTTAATTGAGAAACCGTAAAGCTCAAATAAAAGGAACGCTATATACATGTTCTTTATCTCAGCCTTTTGTTTTCCGTGCCCATTAACACAGGCATTCTAATTTAGCTTGCATCTTGAAATTTTCTGCAACCATTTCCATCTTGTATCAAGTATGCTGGTCTTATAAAATTAAAACATATGATAGATGATGCTTGGAATATGTTTCGCTTTAATGGTGGCTGCAAGTATTAGTAAGAACTATTCATGCTTAGTATTGGGGATAACTGGATATAGAAATGTGTACTAATTTGGCTTTTATATTTCAGTGGAGCAAGGACTTATTGAGCTTAGGAAATTGGGAATTGAGCATCGACTTTGGGAAGCATCCAGAAAAGTTTATCAAGATATTCACGGCGGTTGACTGCTTCGCCTTGGAATTTCTGCTAAACCTCGTTTGAGGGATATATATATATATATATATATATATATAAAATTAAATCAGATCTTTCTGGATCTTGGACACTATAACCCTCGGCCAGTTAGTTGTTCAGAGCGGTTGCTTATACTGAAGGTTCTTATGTAATCACTTTTACTTGTACATAGCTGTTAGCTAAACTAAGGATGGATTCCACGCTTCCTTGCAATAATAGTCATAGAAATCCTTAATGCCGAGATTGTATTTGCTTGAGTGAACTGTACTAGGAAGTGGCAAAAAAAAATTATAAACTAGATCTCCAAGGCGGATGATGAAAGGGCGCAATGTAGGAATTTAGTGGTGGATTTAAGCGATATGCATTGCAACCTAAATTTATGTAATAATACTGATAAGAGTATGCATATTAGTCATTATATAAGACAGAATATCACGGTACAGGGCCATTTTCAAATTTTCACTTATGTTAGGGCCTCCTTGACTACTTCCAATGGGGCTTGTAGAACAGGAAGGCGAGGAGGATGAAAATAAGTTAGGAAAATTTTAGAAAAATTATTTGATATATAGGCTGGATCTGAGTAAGGATGATGTGTGATGAAAAAGAAAAATAAAGCCCAGATGGCTAATATTTGTTAGGAAAATTCTCCTTTCGCAATAGAAGCTTCCACCTGCATTTCGTTTCCCGGAGATCGCCAACATAGGTTTGGATAACATCACACACGTTCTCAAGGTGTGCGTATCATTTCTAAGATTCCAGCATGCTTTTTTCTATCTTAATCTGTTGTTGGTGTTGGACTTTTTGGATCCAAATCCGCCCTTGATAAGAAATATAAGCAATTAAATTAATTAAATAAAAAAGAATAATGTTAGAACATTAGTTGGTTAGACTTTTAGGATGTGTTTGGATTAACTTTTAGAGAATAGATTTTGGGAAAAAGTGATTTTAAAAATTGGAGATGTTTGGATGATTAGTAGTAGAATCATTTTTCTATAGACAATTTACTAAAAAAGACAAACTAATATGATAATTACATAAAGAATAAATTTAATTTTAAATTTTTTTCATTTAAGTGATTACAAAATAATACATATACATATGTATTTGAGTAAGGTAAAAATTTACAATATTCACCTGAATTTTGATTTTTTTTCCACTAAACTTTATTAGGGTAAACTAATCTAGGTAACTGTCAAAAAATATGGAAGATGGTAACTTTTATTGACAAATTCATCTTTTCCCCAAAATTTTAAAATTTTAGATTTTAAAAAAATATTTGTTTTTGATTTTTTAAAATAAAATTTAAATTATTAATTGTAATCTCATCATGTGGCAGTGGGGTGTGTGAGTGTATGTTTGGTATAAAAACTGAGAAGCTGTAGGGAGAGAGAACCCGAAAAGCTGTAGCGAGAGCAATTATCTCACAAATTATAGTTTTAAACTTAAACCATGGTTGGAGTTCTAAAATTGATTTCTCTCACAAAACTATAGTTTGAAGTTAAAATCTATTATCAAAATTGGATCCCAAACACACTTAATTAAGCAAGCTACCTAATTAAAAATAATATATAAATTAAATATATAAAATCTGTGTTTATTTCAAGCACTAATAACATTTTCTGACATACACATGGAAAATTATTTCCACAACCATGCATTGAACGAGCTTATAGTATGATAGTCCTTTAACCTCTCATAGTATTAAAGTTCTTAGGGTAATGATTCCGATTATAGCTTTCAATTCATTTTTGCATTTTTTAAAGATTAGTCATGTTTTACTATTTTTAAAAATCTAAAATGTGTTACATATAAAATTATAACTCTCCAAAACTAAATCATTTTATACACTAACAACCATTTCTGATAGCCTGTTTTGTTCACTGAATCAAAGGGAATGTAATGTTATGTAATGGAATATAATGTAATGATGTTTATATGAGTTTGTTTGGTACATCGTTAAGGAAAGATGGTGCATAGGTATAAAATTGTTTGGTTAAGAACGTGGGAATATGTCGGAATAAAGAGACAAAATTACCCATATCTACACATACATATATATAATATGTATATGTAGGATAAAATTTTCTATTTTTCACCAAATATATATAATAATTGTCATACCTTAGTTTAAGGCTATAATAAGGTTCAGTTATATCCTTTAGAACCATTATGGAAGGCCAAGACTTAAGAAAATCAAACCTAAATTTTTTCTTTCCCAAGTTACAATTCATTTGGTAATTCCATAATTTATATCAAACTTTAAAAATTTATAATTAATTGTAGAAAAAATTAAAATTAAATGGTTCCAAGTTCCATTGAAAACCATTTTATTGTTCTTTAAGAGAAAAATAATCTCACGGGAGCTTATTCATTGCATAATAATACCCATGTAGTGTGGACTTTCTACTATTCATGTTGTTAAAATCTATGTTCTAGATTGCTAATCCTAACTTTAAAAATTCACTATAAAAAAATTCATTATAAAGTATACCAAAAAAAAATCACTATAAATTGTACACAACTCCCATTTAGGTGTTATACCTATGAATTTAAATCTCATTATGTGTACTTTAAGTGTAAAAGTTTCAGGCTCATATTCAAATATTAACTTGTTCAAAACATTACTCAAATGTTACTGTCTTATATATGTCACATATGTTGTCATAAATAATTACATACAACATTAAGTAACAAATTGACATGACATATAATCTCTAATTCTCCATTATTGAGCTCTTGGTCCTTGCCAGCTCCTAAATAATTGTTTAATTGGAGGAATGAGATTTCAAAGAAATCCCAATAGCAAGTTATATCAACAAAATATCAACAAGCAAGATCATTATATAACTGAGCATTATGCCACAATTATGGATATACTTTTTCTCATGCCAACTCACTTATACATCAAGTCAAGACATCACAATATAAGAGTAGCATCATATCATCATCTTTAGTTTAACCAACAATCATGACAAACACACATATAATAATCATGTTAATATAAAAGTTGAGTAAACTTACTACCTTGATCCAATAACACTTTAATTCTTCTTCTTGAGCTTAGTAATTTCTTCCACAAATGTCAAAACCTATTTCATTATGACAAAAGGGAGCATATCTATCAATAAACATCCCATTAACTATGGCGTAAACATAAACTCTTTAAACCCTTAATCTTTAACTTGAGTTTTAGGATTTTGTTTCTATCAACTTAAAAATTATTCTCTTAGGTCTCATGTATAATCCAAATATAAATTTGGATTTATGAAATCCAAACTCCTTCTTTAGGTACTGCCCTTGGCTGAAGCACAACCTACATAAAACCTAAAATTTCAATTTTGATTCCAATGCTTCAAATACTTTTTTTCTTAGGTTCATCCTACAACACCATTTTTCTTTTTAAACACATTGAAAGCATCAAAATCATCAAATTCAATTCCTAGGACTGATTTCGCATGGTATCTAAGAGGCCTAGTCAATTTTCAATCTAAGGGAATTAAACAATCTTCATGCAATACTATTGAAATTAACCACTAATCCATGTCTTTAATCTAAGTTTAACATCAAAATCGTATCTCACTAAGTTTCATGTAATTTAGCTAGCATGAAACCATAGGGAGTTATTGATTTTCTAACTACTTAAATCATTATTTAACTAGCTAAAACATCAATTAAGAGGTTGGAAACATAATCTAACCTTTTATCCAAGTTAAATGACCAAAGTAGCTAGCTTCTCCTTGTCTTGAAAGTTTAATAAATAATTTTGCAAGAGTTTCAAATGGCTGCCAAATTTGCAATAGTGACAGGAGGAGGGGTGGTATTTATAGATCATGGGAAATTAGTTTCACCTCCAAGTTCAATCAAATTACAAGTCTTATGTGTCAAGCTTTTAAGGCTTCTTGCAACTTTTTCCTATAAAAAATAATTCTAAATTTAAATATTGTTGAAGTCAAAATTCTCACCATTGTTGGCTTGCCAAATGGCGCAATCCTTGGCCAAGTAAAATGGTTAAGTTATATGAGAGTACTTCATACCAAAATAAATTCCTATATTTCAATTCCAGTGTCCTAGGCATTGTAATCTATTTTTATCAGTCCCATAATACATTCCTAACATCTTTTCATCCAAATGGGTCTCTCTTTTACTACAGTCATAATTTTATTGATGGTAAAATTGAAAGTAACTAATTTAATTCCTATTATATATCCAACCTTAGTTAGGAATTAATTTCTAGAGTTTCTAAGTTAATAAAAGACTTCTATATACTACATTACCTCATACTAATTCTAGGGAAAACCCATAAGTGTTTTGAATTTATTTATCCCTTTAGATAATTATTTAGATTTTTTCCAAATAAAATCCCCAATTAGCTTAATTAGTCTTTAAATTCCTCTAAAATTTAACTAGGGGCATTTTGGAAATAAAATCACTTGTACAATGGCCTATAATTCGCAAAGTATATTATCCCTTTCTTTCCTTAATTTTTGAGGTTTCCTCATAGCTCAAATAATTAAAGCTAACTAAATAGTTTATATTTAGCCAATTATCTAAAAATTCCTTAAAACGTATTCTAGGGGTATTCTTGTCATTTGTCATCTCAAATGGGCCTTAAAATCTCATTTTACATTTTCTAGGATTTTTCTTAAATTTTCATATACTTTCCAAAATTACCCCTATTAGGCCAAAACTTTATAAAAATTATACTTTTGCCCTGACTTTGGTTTAACCTCATATATTGTATCAACAATGTTAATACTACTCTTCTAACCTTAAAAATTTGGGATGTGACAATAATCATATCCACATCTATGATAATAAATTAATAGATAAAATTACCCATTGTCCATATGTATAACAAAAATTTTAGTAATTAAAATTGCATATATATTATAACACTGTGGTTTCTATTGCTTTCTTATTTACTTGTTCCTCCAGAGTTTTCACTCACTCCTCAAGTTATTTAACATAGTTGATGGCATCTCCCAATACTGATCCATGTACCTATATATGTATTAGTGAATGTAAAAAGATGTTTAGATTTTAGACACAGTGTGAGTATAAGACAGTGAATAATTTATTAACATGTCAGTTAATTAAAGTGCCTTTTGGAGACTAGGAAGAATGATGGAAAGTGCAGTGAACCTTTGGGTGAGTTTTTCCTTTGTTTTCTTTCAGCCATGAAGCGATCTTGAGCTTGAATGGGATTTCTGGCAATGGGGGCAGTTTTTTCTCATGTGGGAGCAAAAAGGAATTAAGTCTATGGTCATAGCAGCAAAGAGAATGAGATTATTGTTAATAGGGTTTATTCTTTCATTAAGGGCACTCGAGTCAATTTAAAAAATTATAAGGGCAATGTAATCCTCATTAGATCATTTGAGGTACTGAGGATCCTCATTACCAAATGTAATTCCTTTACATTACATAAGCTCAACCAAATATCAGAATCAGTCTGTTGCATTATGACATATCTTGATTTTTAGACCTAAAAGCCCAGTATATAGCTTGAAATTGGTAGGCTACCAGGCCCTTTTTACCATAAGTCACAGAAATATATAAATATTGTTTTGGGACTAAACTGTAACTAATGAAAGTTCATAGAGTAAATTGTAAATAATGAAAGTCCCTAGGGGCACATGTATAAATAAGTTAGAGACTTCAAGTTCCTTGGCCATAGAAAAAGAAAAGAGGTTAATCAGAGGCCTAAGATTGAGATAAAGACCTCAAAGGGATGATTTTTGAGGATTAGCTCAAGTAGGGGTAAAATCATAATTATAGAAAGTTTAAGGCTAGAAGGGTGATTATAAAATAGTTTTAAAAAAGTTATGGCCTAGGAAAATTTATGAAGTTTTCCTATAATTAAAGCCTAATTATAGAGTAGACAAAAGAATTTTTTGAGCTCTAGAAGGCCATTAAGTGTGAGTAAAAAGTTCCAAGGGTATGATGGTCATTTTAAAAAAGGGACTAAAGTGAAAAACCTAAAAGTTTTATGGTGTAAAATAGAAGTAGACACAAGTTCTGAGCTATTAAATATAATTATGAAAAGTTGAGGGACTAAAGTATAATTGTAAGGATTTCAGGGGCAAAATGATAATTATAAAAACCTGAGTCAGAAAAGCCCAAAAATTGCCAAAAAATATTTTGGTGCCAAATTTTACCAATAATATAGGATAGAATTTGGGTCCATCGTATTTCTTATAATTTTGATTTAAGGTCCCGATAAATGGATATTAATTTATGAAGTCTGGAGATTTATACAGTATCTTCCGGATCTCATAACCAAAAGAAATTTTGCAAATTCTTATAACTAATATAATAATTTATAAAACTAACAGAAGTAAAAAAAAGACCTGTAGAATTAATTATAGAATTTAAGGTGAAATAAGACCCCAATAAAAGATTTAAAGAAAACGTATAGAATTTTTATAAGAGTTTTTTAGTATCAGAAAATTATGAAAATTTGAAAAAAATTATTTTATATTAGAATGAATTTCTAAAAATATCATAACCAGTAAAAAAGTTAAATAGAATTTATTTAAAAATTAGGGTAATTTAAGAATATTAGTACAAGAAGTGCCTTGGGATTTGTGCCAATTCGCATTGGACCCAAGGGACGCCCAATAATGGCGTCATGCAGTAGCCCAATAAGTACCAAATGTTGTTTTGGAGCCAAAGTCAAATACTTGATAATTTATGAATTTTTGAACAAGAAAATAAAAGAAAGTCAAGAAGCTTCAAGGGGAAGATTAGAATTGCACATGGTGTCAAAATTGAGAGGGAGAGAAGACTTTTGGCATGTGATTTTATCCTTATTTTTCTTTGTGGGAAAGCATATTTCAAGATCAATTATGGACCATTTGATTAAATAGTATTTGAACTAATCTTGGCCTTCCATTTCCCATGAAAATTTTCTATAAATACCCCACCACATGCTCTCCAAAATCGTGGCCTCTTGGACCCTTGGGGAAACTATGGCCAAATGAAAACTCAACCAAAGCAAAGGCAATTCAAGGAAATCAACAATCAAGGTAGTTAAATATAAGGTATGTGATCCTTCCTAGTTTATTTGTAAGTGTTTTGAAAGGATAAAACCTAGGTTTTAGTGGTTAAAAATTCCATTAAACTTAGAGTATACATGCTGTCCAAAATGTTAAGTTGAAGGAGGAAGAAGAAAATAAAGTTAGAATTATGTGATAAACTTTTAGATAAGTTAGTTTAGATAATTGGTTCTTGACTTTCCATGGATGAGGCCTTTTGGCCAAGGCTCTTTTTGGTAGAAAGAGATGGAATTTCAATGCTCTAATGCTTCTATTGAATTTAGAAGATGATTTTCTGTAGGATTGGATAGGTTTAGAACATTGAAAGCATGAGAATTGAAATAAGTAATTTTGGAAACCTCTTTGTTACATTTTCATGCATGAATAGTTCATATTTTTGATGCTTCCAACGGTTTTAAAATGAAAAATTGTCTGTGATAAAGTAGGAAAACAAGTATTGGGAGCATTGGAATCAAAATGATAATTTTTGAAAACAAAGAGGACATGTTTCAATTCTATCCAGAACAGTATGCAGTTGCTGGAATGTGGGAATTTTGAATTCTTAAATGGATTTAGAAGGTCAAATTGTGTAGGGTAAGGTCAAGACATCAATTGGTTCAAAGTCAAGTCAATTAGTAAAGATTAGGAAAAGTTACCCTAAATAATAACCGAGCTTAATACTCTTGAATATTAGTTGAGTTAGATGATGATGAGTTAATGATAATGTAATGTTAGGATTTGGTTTGTGTGCTCAAAGAAGGAAGCCACATATCAGGGAGAAGTAAGAAACAAGAGGCAAAGAAAAGAGTAAAGGAAAGCCAATCATGTGAGGTAGTAAACTAACATAGACTTGTATGTGTTGAATGTAATATGTTATGGTGCTATGACTGTGTGAATTGTTGTGGCATATATGTATTTGATAGATTCTCTATTTTTATTTTTACTTTGGTCAATTGTATTTCATATGTAACATGTTAGCATGCTCATTACATTATATCGACACAAGAAAGCACAAACATTAGCATTAATATGTTGGAAATCGTGCCCTAGGGGCCAATCATTGTCTTATGAACATTATTGATTTGTGAATTTATTAATTATGTTATCATATTATTTTCATGTTTACTGTGATGACCATCCTTGGATAATTCATGATCTTATCCTAAATGTCCCTAGTCGGTCATCTATGCAGGAGCAGAGATAAAATAAGACCAGTATGACTTTAAAGATGTATAGAGATATAAATCAAAGTCATAGGCACATGTAAGAGTACAAGGTGTTGGACTGACCCGCTATGAGAGAGCTGCATGGGTTACGTCATAAGCTTCTCTCATATACAAACCATGTCACTATGCCCTTTGACCTGAGATCATCATGGATTCCTACATGACAAACGCTCAGCTTTGACCTAGTCAAAAGTCACTTTTGACCGAGTGATCATAAAGACTATGTTCGGGCTTAGTGGTTTTTCATGCTGAGGAATGTGAATGGTCAAGATGGAATTTGTCCCTCAAATTCATAGAGAGATATTACTGGGCCCCTCGATGAGTGAGTCTGAGAAATGTATGGCCATACTGTAATAAAAAGGTAGTTCCATTTCTATAGTCAGACTACTCAGAGATCGAGAAAGTAACGGTCAGGAATAGGAGGATGACATTATCCATGCCTCATCCATGACCAAAATATCGCGTGACAGAAGGGGCATGATATGGTTGTATAAAAGGTTACATCGTTTAATAATCCTCATATGATTTGGGCAGTCGTTATGTCTTGCTAGAGACCGCTTGCGACTTGTGGGCCAGTATAGCAAATGGCCCACTGTCAACTTCATATGGGCTTACAGGGTCGCACACAAAATAGCTCAACACGAGCTATGATGTCCAGATTCATTGAATCTAAGACATGTCCAGATTCAATGAATGATCCAGGGTGGATGTATATATTTATTTATATTTATATTCGTATATATATAAATTCGTATATATACATTATATATAAGAGATATTTATAAGATTTAATTTATAAGGATAAATTAAATCTATATCACGTTTGAATTTGAAATTCAAATTGATAGGATATATCATATAAGAGATATATATAAGATTTAATTTATAAGGAAAAATTAAATCTCTATCAAGTTTGAATTTGAAATTCAAATTGATAGGATATCTCATATAAGAGATATTTATAAGATTTAATTTATAAGGATAAATTAAATCTCTATCACGTTTGAATTTGAAATTCAAATTGATATGATATCTCAAATTTGATTTATGAGAATAAATCAAATATAGTTCAGTCTTATCTTTATTTTAAGTTAAATAAATAGGTGAATTAAATCTGCGGGACGGATTTAATATAAATATTATTTATTTAATTAGTTTTTGATCAAATTATGCAATATATGATATTTTATTAATTTCAGAATTAATATAAGATTAACTCCAAAATCCAATTCAGTAGAGGAAAATGCATAGCATCCTATATATCTGATTTTAGGAGCTACATTTTTAAATATATATAACACAAAAAGGCCAAAGGGGAATCTGTAAAAAGGTTTGCAGATAAAAAACTGCCGAAATAGAGACGGAGAGGACGAATTCTTGAGAAAGTCCTAGAGGGACACGAGACGCTAGCACGTCGTTCGTGGTTAGAACGCTGTTTATGTGGATACCAGTAGAGGAAACTGACCTGAGTCGTCGACTTCTTGCGATCGGAAAGGGAACACGAGCCGCGGAGAGAAGCTGTGAACGTCGTGACCAGAAGCTGTGGAAGTCACTGAGGAACACTGAGGGTAATGCTTTTTCCCACTTGACTTAAACACATACGATAGATCCTGACAAGGAATGGAAAAAAATTTAAGTTAATTTCCACTGCGTGTCTTCCAATTCCTTACATAATACACATACACTAATTGTACAATTTGATAATGAGATTTCCCTAGAAATCTCACCCCTCCATGTAATCCAAATCCTAATAGGTCCATGAATGATGAAAGAAGATGAAGAAGCATGAAGAGAAGTTAGAGATTGGATAATATAAATAATATATTATGAACGTATGAATTGTTATATGTAATGATGTTATATGACTAGTTTGAGCAACAATATTCATGATGTAATGAAAAATAATAAATGATGGAATAAATATATGATAATTTACCAGTCGTTATTTAACATGTCTAGCTTCATTTTGACACTAAGTACACCTTATTATGATGTGTATGTAAAGAGAACGGAATGTTCAAAGTTAGGGACCATAAACTGTTTTTCAAGAATTTTCAAAGTTAGATTCATGCAACTTTATTAACATCTTCATTTTCAATTGTTTTAGAATTAATTATGATTTTTTGAATTTCGTTGTTTAATCTAAATATAGCATATGAACAATAACTCGTAAAGAGTAACAATCTAGATTCAGCTAATGGACTTCAAAGGTCATATAAGTGGTTCTAAATGCTACCAAATGGTCCCTTAGACTACTGAAAGTAAGTTGTTACATATTAGGATTACATGTAATTCCCTCTCATGGAATCGAACCAAACTGGCACCAACTTACATAATGGGAAATTTATTTTCACAATCATGTATTGCACATACACAATCCTTTAACATTTGAGAGCAATGGAGGTCTTAATTTGATTTTGTTGGTTATAATTATGCCTTCCAATTCATCTTTGCCTTTTACTACATGCAAAATGCAATTTTCAATAATGCCCTCTTTCACAATGACCATCAACAAGAGTTAATATTGTTAATTTTGATGATGACAAATGAATTTGATGATGCATTTCAAAGCTATTTTTGCATAGCTTATTTTTTGATAAGCTTATTTATAAGGGTGTTAATCGATAAGCCCTTTGATAAATAAGAAGAAAATTCTGTTGGAAAAATTGTTTTACAAAAGGAATTTTTTGAAGTTTCGTTCCATAAGGGTACTTATCGTAAAGACTTCAATGAAAGCATTTAAGCTTAGTTTGTGAAACTTGTGGAAAGTTGTTCTACAAAAGGATTTATCGAAGGATTGATCGATATAGGCATTTATAGATAAATACTTCGATAAATGCAGTTAGGTAACTTAGTTTCTAAAATCTAATGTTTCCAAAGGAATTTGTCGATAAGGTAATTTATCTATTAGATGTTCAATAAATAAGGACAAATTGTGATGAAGTATGTTTCAAGCTTTGTTTATGAAGTATTAATCAAAAGGTAGTTTATTAATAAACACTTCGATAAATAGAGAAAATTTTAGTTTTAAATCAAGTTCTAGCTATTAAATGATTTTGACAACTTGTATGACTTGCTTTTAAAAATGATCGTACAAAATCTTGTGTTGAAATATATTACAACATTTGAGATAAGATTAGAAAAAATAAAAGAGAGTTTGAAAGTCATATCATAGTTCTTCCATGTGAAGCATCTATCAAATAACTATTCGATAAACCCATTTATCGAATGACACTTTGATATATCGGCTATTCTAGTATATTTTGAAAAGAGTTTTCTCAATGAATATTTTGATAAGTATGAACTATTTGTTATCAAAAGCTTATTCTTTTGAAAGTCATTTTGATAAGGCTGGTTATCAAACTATTATTCGGTAAGAGTTAATCTGTTTCAATACAAGATATTTGATATTTATTGAAGCTCTTTTCGATAAGGCATTTTTTTTGGTAAACACTTCAATAAATTCAACTATTCTTCAAAAATATTATCAAACCAGACTTTGATTTTCAATCCAAAACATTATGGATTAATTGATCTATTCTTCAACTCTTTCTATATCATTTATACAAAGTAGAAACAAGATCAAACAAAGAGTTTAATCAACAAGCAAAATATGTCAGAATATAATGCATTAAATGCTTCAACCATCAACAACTAACCACTTTATTTCTTCAACGTTAACATAAATGAGTCTAATGGATTTTTGAATGAATCAATTATAAAAAAGCCAAAGTAAATGCTGGAGTTAAGAAGCACAACAAACACAATGTACAACATTTTATTGAGCATTAATTAATAATCATTATACTCTGTCTTACTCTATTTCTTATGATATGACAGAGCATTTTATTCTTTGAGAGGGAAATTTAAAGAGTTTGATCTTCAGTGATTATCATCATCACTCTACTAGAGAGACCTAGAAATATTTATTCATTATCTAAGATACCCAAGAGTATGACTCTTAAGTGGGATCGTAACCTTACAGGAAGTAAGGGGAGTGAGAGAGGCAATCTCTTATACCGAGGCACCAAGAGCCTAGTGAATCTTAAAAGATAGTAGAATATTCAGAGGAGTCTAAGGACTAGACTAGGCCAAGTGGTTGGGCTAAATTAGTATAAATTCACTTATTTGCTTCCTTCATCTTCCTTCATCGGTGATATCTTTCTTAACTTAATATTTATATTTCATTTATGTTTGAAATTTTTAATATCATCCAATTTAACCCTCTTGGGTGAAACAATCGTTCTAACAAATATTAGAGTTTATTTAATGTAGGTTTATTTCCACAACACCCAGTTTTCATGTATAGATAATAGTATGTAGCAACCACACATGTAAAATGAAAAAGATGATTGAAAATACCAATTTTGTATGTAGTAATCTTAGACTTCTTTATATGCTAGGCTGTAAACTTCAACTCTTCTAGCAAGTCACCATAATTATTAAACTCATATTTAACTCTTGGTAATTGAGTGCTAGGTCTAAGTATATTCGGATATGGAACTATCAGGTTAGCACTATCACCATCGTTAGCTAAGATAAATGTGTTTTAGGAAGGTAATTATCGATAGAGTGAAATATGTATCACTGACTAAAAAATTTAGGCTTACAATTTGTAAAATGTGTGGAAACCATATTCCTTGCTTAATTTTACATGATGATTCCAAAATGCTTAATGGAGTTTCATTATTCATTCATTTGATCTCTTGATTGGCCACAAGTACAGTTTTATCAAGGTAATTATAGCTAGAGTGAAATATCTCAAGGCTTAGAAATTATGCTCAGTATCTCAAAAATGCGTGGAAACTACCTCCCTTACTTGATTTTACATGAGGATTCCAAATGCTTATTGAGGTGTAGAATTCATTCATTTGATCCCTCGAATAGCCATAAATGAATGTTTAACAATGTTACTATTGATAGGTTAAATCTATCTCACTAACTCCAAAATTAGGCTTTGAATCTCTGGAATATGTGAAAACTACCTCCTTGCTTAATTTTACAACTACGTTTTTAACAAGAAAATAATCGATTGACTGATATATGTCTCACTAGCTCAAAAATTATGCTTACTATCTCATAAATTCCTTCAAACCACCTTCCTTGGTTGATTTTACAAATAATTCCCAAATGATCACTAGAGTTGCAAAATTCATTCGTTTGAAACCAAGAAAGGCCATAAATAAGTGTTTAGCAATATAGTGACTGATACAATGAAATTTGTATCACAGACTCAAAAGTAAAGCTTAGCATCTTGTAAATGTGTAGAAACCACTTTCCCTACATCATTTTACATAAGGATTCCAATACGCTAATCGATGTGCGAGTTTCATTCATTCCATCCCTTGAATGGTGACAAATGTGTTTTTAGTAAGATAATTATTGATAGAGTGAAATATGCATCACTGACTAAAAAAATTAGGCTTATAATCTGTGAAATGTGTGGAAACCACATTCTTTGATTAATTTTATATGATTATTCCAAAATGCGCCACATAGTTTATTAATTCATTCGTTTGATCCCTCAATTTGCCACAAGTATGTTTTTATCAAAGTAATTATCTGTAGAGTGAAATCTCTAGGGAATAAAAAATTATGCTCAATATCTTAGAAATGTGTGGAAGCCACCTCCCTTGCCTGATTTTACATGAGCATTCCAAAATGTTCATTCATGTGTAGAATTCATTCGTTTGATCCCTCGAATAGCCATAAATGCATGTTTATAAATGTAAATGTTGATAAAGATAAATTTGTCTCACTAACTCCAAATTATGGCTTCGAATCTCAGGAATGTGTGAAGACCACCTCCTTACTTAATTTTACATAGGGATTCTAAAATTATCCATAGACTTGTGAAATCTATTCGTTTGTCTCTTACGGATGGCAGTAACTGCATTTTTAATAAGGAAATAGAAAATAGAGTGATATGTGTTTCATTAGCTCAAAAAGTTTGCTTACTATATTGAAAATGTGTTCAAACCACGTTCCTTGCTTATTTTACATAGGATTTCAAATGCTCATTTGAGTTGTGTATAAAAGGCCATAATAATTTTTTAGCAACGTAGTGGTCGATACAATGAAATATGTATCACAGGCTCAAAGGTAAATCTTAGTGTCTTACGAATGTGTAGAAACCACTTTCCCTGTGTCTTTTTACATGAGGATTCCAAAATGTTAAATGATTCGTGCGATTGATTTGTTTCGTCCCTCGAATGGCAACAAACATGTTTTTAGCATGGTTATTGTCGATAGAGTGAAATATGTATCAGTGACTAAAATATTAGGCTTAGAATCTGTGAAATATGTGGAAACCACATTCCTTGCTTTATCTTACATGATGATTCCAAAATGCTCAATGGAGTTTCTTAATTCATTCATTTGAAATATGAAATATGTATCACTAACTAAAAAATTTAGCCTTAGAATCTGTGAAATATGTGGAAACCAAATTCCTTACTTTATCTTACATGATGATTCCAAAATACTCAATGGAGTTTCTTAATTCATTAGTTTGATCCCTCGATTGGCCAAAAGTGTTTTTTATCAAAGTAATTGTTGATAGAGTGAAATCTCTCTATTCTCAGAAATTAAGCTCAATATCTCATAGATGTGTAGAAGCCACCTCCCTTGCTTGATTTTACATGATGATTCCAAATGCTCATTGAGGTCTAAAATTCATTCGTTTAATCCCACGAATAGCCATAAATTCATGTTTGGCATGTTACTATCGATGGGTGAAATATATATCATTGACTCCAAAATCACACTTTAAATCTCTAGAATTTGTGAAAACTACCTCCTTGCTTAATTTAATTGAGGATTCTAAAATGCTCCAAAGAGTTGCGAAATTTATTTGTTTGTCTCCCACGGATGGCCACAACTGTGTTTTAACAAGAAAATAGTCAAGAAAGTGATGTGTTTCACTAGCTTAAAAATTATGCTTACTATCTCAGAAATACCTTTAAACAAAATTCCTTGGCTGATATTACATATGATTCTAAAATGTCCATTGGAGTTGTGAAATTCATTCTTTTGAAACCTCGAAAGGACATAAATAAGTTTTTAGCAATGTAGTGTCAATATAATGAAATGTGTATGAAAGATTCAAAAGTAAAGCTTAGCATCTCCTGAATGCCTAGAAACCACTTTCCTTGCGTCATTTTACATGAGAATTCCAAAATGCTAATGGTGTGGGATTTCATTCATTTCGTCCCTCGAGTGGTGGCAAAATTGTTTTTAGCAAGGTAATTGTTGATAAACTAGTATAAATTGAATGTGTGCAATATCTCACTTATATGCTTTCTTCATCTTCCTTCATCGATGATAGCTTCCTTAACTTAATATTTGATGTTCTATCTATGTTTAAAATTTTTAATATCACCCAATTCACCCTCTCTTGGGATGAAACAATCGTTCTAACAAATATTATAGTTTATTTAACATAGGTTTATCTCCACAACACCCAGTCTTCATGTATGGATAATAGTATGCAGCAACCTTACACGTAAAATGAAAAAAGATGATTGAAAATACCAATTTTGTATGTAGCAATCTCAGACTTCTTTATATGGTAAGCTCTAAACTTCAACTCTTCTAGCAAGTCACCATAATTATAAAACTCATATTTAACTATAGGTAATTGAGTATTAGTCCAAGTATATATGGATTTGGAACCATTAGTTTAGCACTATCACCATTATCAGCTGTCATGTCCTTATTTTCAACCTTAATTATACTTAATTGGAAGTAACTTGAATCAATTACATATTCCTTTGCTTTAGAAATACGCATTTTCAAGAAATTTCTTCTTAAAAACTCTTCACGGGTATTGTTTATTTGGTAATCTAGAATACATACCTAACTTCGAAAATTCATAAATAAATATAGACAAATCAAAATAGAGTGGTTCCAATTTCTAATGGAATATATTTCATTTAAATTTGAAGGAAAAATATAAAACTGATATTTCATTGTCCAAATGAAATCAGTTTATTTGTTGAAAAATACTTTTCATTTGGTAAATCTGGAAGTTCCAGCTTCTTTTCCTTAAATTTAAAAATTCATTTCTCTTTGGTTACTTGTCCAAATGAAATGTGTTACCTATGTATTTGAGGCTCTAGATGTGTTATTTAAGTCCATAAAATTTTGTAGAGAAATTCGTTCGTTTACTATATGAAATTAGCGATTGAACGTCACTACCTCTAATTGCTCACTTTATCTCAATTCCAGATTTTATCTCCAACTTAGAAAAATCATAGTAAATTGAAAACTTAACCAATTGAGATGTTTTTGGTGTCTATTTAAATATATGTATCTTAGCTATTTTTATACCAAATTACAAGTCCAAAATCGTTGGCTAAGTCATCGTAATTATGATCATAAGGTTACTGCCTCATAATACAACCATACTATAATATACTATGCATCCCATCATATCCTCCCTAGTGTCAAGTGATCAACATGGCTTATTATACAAGTTTAACAATCTATATTTACCCTTTTTCCTTGAGATGTTCCAGCACCTATAACATGGTTATACATATGGAAAGAATGAGATTTCATGGAAATCTCAATAGCAAGTCATACAAACTATAATATCATGCATGATTGATTAAATGCCTAACATGTGATTATGAGATTGGAGCTACTTCATGTTCATACATAAGCAAACTCTAACATGCATATTGTCATGACATTAGTTGCAAGGAGTTGCAATCATTCAAACTTCATCATAATCTTCATAGTATAATCTTAAGCTTAATCAAACAAACATAACATTATAGTTAGGTATTCTTGCTACCTCTTAAGTTATCCTTGACAAACTCATCTTGAGATGGTCTTCTTCCCTCACAAATGTCAAAACCTAGCCATTACAAAGTAACATCAAGTTACAACTCAACTTTAAGACAATTCTAAGACTAGGTTTTCACTAACTTCCATTCTTTTTCCATTTTATGTTCTATAATTCCATCTTTCTAAAATAAATTCTCACGGTTCATTTCCACATAATTTTTTATGAATCCAAATATGAAACCAGAATTTTCAAAATCAAAACACATCATTGGCTGCTCTATAGAACCAAAATGCCTCTCACTTTTTCCAAAAATTTATATTTTGATTCCAATGCTTCCAATACTTGTTTCTCTACTTTATCCCCACACAATTTTCCATTTTAAACTCATTGGAAGTATCAAAATCATGAAATTCTAACACATGAACAATTATTCATACAGTAGCAGCCAAGAACACAAAGCCCTAACTACATGCGTACTTGAATTTCTAATCCCATGCCACTTGATTCTAGCTTGTTTAAGCTTGTCTAAACTAACCATAACATAAAACTCATATTCTTATCACATATGGAAAGCATGCCCAGCAGCACCATCAAGGGAAATATGTCACAAAAACCTCTTAAAACCAAGAGCCAACTTGCTAGATTAAAGTCCAAGAACAAAGAAACTAGTTACCTTTCTTGTTGCTCCAAGTTGTATGGTTCTTTCTTACTTCAAAGGATATTTTGGTAGAGGTTCCCTAAGGTGTCTAAGCTTCCAAACAAGGTCTGAAATGGTGGGGTATTTATATACAAAATATGGTGGAAATGGAAGGCCAAGATTAGTTTGGTTACTATTTAATCTAATGGTCCATAATCCACCTTCCTTCAAGCTTTCCCTAGAAGCCTCATTAATGACGCCATGCATGACCTCATTTAGGGCTGTGTTTGGCTAAAGAAAAGTAGAAATATTGATAGGAAAAATTCTAGTATAGTCCAGTACTGATCTAAGCAGTTTTACAAAAACCAGATTGTTTTGTGTTCCCAATTTTTATAATATTACAGAATATGCATCTGTCATGAAAACTAGTGTTTAGATTTTTCCTACCATTGACATTATTAGAATGAGTATTTATCTACCAACTATCCCTTGAGAAATGACCAAAATACCCTTATTGTATTTTCTTACACTATATTAACCCTAAAGGCATAATTGTCATTTCACACCTCTTTATACTTCATCAGAGTACATACTGGCTCTAACTAATCACCCCTGTACTTACTTGGACATTTTTACCTGTCCAAAATGACCAAAATGCCCTCCATTATCCTCTGGTACAATATTACAACATAGGGGCATTTTCGTAATTTCACATTTTTTGGGTTGCTCTGGACTCTGACCCACATAAATGTTCAACCATCTTACTAGGGTTTTGGGACCATTTTGGGCCTTTATATGTGTCTATTACCTTTATGATATAAATCCTGAGAAACCTCTCTTGAAGGTATTTATCGGGTATTTTATTACACTGTAAATTTTCTTAAAAATTCTACAAGATTCCTTTTCTGACTGTCAATTTTATAAATTTTCATATTAATTATAGGAATTTACTATAAAGTTTCATATGATTCTGAGGTCCAAAAAATACTGTAATAATTTTTCCTAACTTCAAGAATTCATATCAAATAATTGGCACCTCAAATCAAAAATCTGTGTGTCGCGTTAAATCAGAATAATTTTCTCTACTTACTGGTAAAATGTGGGACTAAATTGTTTTCGGACAGTTTTAGGCCTTTTCCGGCTCAACTTTCTCATAACTACATTTTTGCCCTTGAACTTTTGATAAATTACATTTAAGTCCCTTAACTTTTGGTAATTACACCTTTTAGTCCAACTTTTATTTCTACCTTTAGTTTTGGCCTTAAAACTTTTTTAAATTTCATTTAGGTCCTTGAAATTTCCTTAGTTAAAAGTCACTCTCTTTCCTTCCTCAACCTGATACAGTTTACTTCAAGAATCTCATGTTGATTATATATAAACTGTACATACATATAGATAAGAAAATTAGGGATATGACATCAGCTAAGATAAATGTGTTTTTAGTAAGGTAATAGTCGATAGAGTGAAATATGTATCACTGACTAAAAATATTAGGCTTACAATCTGTGAAATGTGTGGAAACCATATTCCTTGTTTAATTTTACATGATGATTCCAAAATTCTTAACGAAGTTTCATTATTCATTCATTTGATCCCTCTATTGGCGACAAGTATAGTTTTATCAAGATAATTGTCGATAGAGTGAAATCTCTCAAGACTAAAAATTATGTTCAATATCTCAAAAATGTGTGGAAGTCACCTCCCTTGCTTGATTTTACATGAGGATTCCAAATGCTTATTGAGGTACATAACTCATTTGTTTGATCCCTTGAATAGTCATAAATACATGTTTAATGATGTTACTATTGATAGGTTAAATCTGTCTCACTGACTATGAAATCAGGGTTTGAATCTCTGGAATACGAAAATCACCTCCTTGCTTAATTTTTTAATGAGTATTCTATAATTCTCCAAATAGTCAATAGAGTTTTATGTGTCTCACTAAAAAAATTAGGCTTACAATATGTGAAGTGTGTGGAAACCATATTCCTTGCTTAAATTTACATGATGATTACAACAGAGTTTATTAAATCATTCATTTCATCCCTTGATTAGCCATAAGTACATTTTTATTAAGGTAATTGGCGATAGAGTAAAATCTCTATAGAATATAAAATTATGCTTAATAACTTATAAATGTGTGGAAGCCATCTCCCTTGCTTGACTTTACGTGAGCATTCTAGAATGTTCATACAGATACAAATTTTATTCGTTCGATCCCTCGAATAACCATAAATGCATGTTTTCCAAGGTTACTGTAAATAGAGATTAATACGTCTCACTGACTCCAAAAGCATGCTTTGAATCTCTGGAATGTGTGGAAACCATAGTCCTTTCTTAATTTTACATGAGGATTACAAAATGCTCATAGAGTTGTGAAATATATTTGTTTGTCTCCTACGGATAACCATAACTACATTTTTAATAAGGAAATAGTCAATAGAGTGATATGTGTCTCACTAGCTTAGAAATTATGCTTAGTAGAATGAAAATGTGTTCAAAGCACCTTCCTGTCTTGATTTAACATATGATTATTGGAGTTGCGTAATTTATACCTTTGATACCTCAAATGGCGATAAACATGTTTTTAGTAAGGTAATTGTGGATGAAATGAAATATGTTCACTTACTAAAAAATTAGGTTTACGATCTATAAAATGTGTGGAAACCACATTCTTTGCTTAATTTTATATGATGATTCCAAAATGCTCAATAGATTTTATTAATTCAATTGTTTGATTGTTTAATTGGCCATAAGTACACTTTTAGCAAGGTAATTATCGATAGAGTGAAATCTCTCTAGACTCAAAAATTATGCTCAATATCTCATAAATGTGTGGAAGCCACCTCCATTGCTTGATTTTACATGAGGATTTCAAAATTCTTATCGAGGTGCAGAATTCATTCGTTTGATCCCACTAATGGCCATAAATGTATGTTTACAAAGGTTATTGTTGATAGAGTTTAATATGTCTCACTGACTCTAAAATCATGCTTTAAATTTCTAAAATGTGTGGAAACCACCTTCCTTTTTTAATTTTACATGAAGATTCCAAAATGCTCCATAGAGTTATGAAATTCATTCATTTGTCTCCCACGAATGGCCAAGAATGTCTACTTTTAACCCATTTGAGTATGTATTCAGAAGTATATTTAACTAGCAGAAGCATTAGTTTGGCTCAAAAATTAAAAAAAATTAAATTTAATTATTGAGTACTGTTCATTTGATAACTTCAAGATTGACAGTTGATTTGCACAGTTTGTCGTCATCCTATGTGTAACATTCTTATTTTCTTACATCCTAGGGACCAAACAGTAGCATCTAGAACCACTTCTAAGGCTGTTGAAGTCAAATTAATCTAGAATTTTACTCTTAGCGAGTACTGTTCACTATGCGAATTCCAGAGGAGTGACCTGACTTCAAAAAGTCATAACTAATTCTAGAAAAATTGAAATGAAGTGGTTCAAATTGCTACATGAAGCTAACATAATGATCTTTCAGGGAAAAATGACTCATTGACCATGCCTTGACCAGGTCAATGTTGGTCAACGTCTGAAGTTTATGGTTCCTCCAACGTCCTGCCCCTAATTCCAGCATTCTGGTCCAAACTTTGATAAATCATACCTTTATGTGTAGACATCCAAATGAGACGTTCTATATATCAAATCGAAGCTTGACATATCTACTATTTACTGGAAAAATATCATAATTTATTCAATCATTTACTATTTATAATTACATCTGTCATTAATAGAGTTTGCCTATAATAAAAACTATCAGGCTAGTATTCAGATGGCTCTATTTGAAGCATTTTTTGGACGAAAATGTAGATCTTCCTTGTGCTGGGTGGAGCTAAGCGAAAAGAGAATGTTTGGTCCTGATATAGTAGACTAGACAGCAGCACAGATCGATAAGATAAAAAAAAGATTACTAACGGCTCAAAGCAGACAGAAGAGTTATGCTGATGTTTGAAGGAAGCCGTTGGAGTTTGAAGAAGGAGAGCATGTTTTCCTTAAGTTAACTCCATCAACAGGAGTCAGGCGATCAATCAAGGTGAAGAAGCTGTACCCTAGATATATTGGGCCATTTTAGATCCTCTTAAGAGTAGGATCAGTGGCTTATAAGTTAGCTCTTCCTCCAAATCTCAGCAAGATCCATGATGTATTCCATATTTCCCAGTTAAAGAAGTATGTTCCAGATCCATCACATGTGATTGAGTAGGACGATGTTGCACTGCGAGATGTCCTAACTTATAAAGTTAGACCAGTACATATTGTAGATAGAAAGGTCAAGCAGTTGTGAAATAAACAGATCTCTCAAGTTAAGGTGGTCTAGAAAGGATTAACAGAGAATGAAGCTACCTGGGAAGCAGAGGAAAGGATGAAAGAATTATATCCTGAATTATTTCCTTAATGTATATCTAACATAAATTTTGAGGACAAAATTTATTTTAAGGGGGAGAGAAATGTCATACCCTCAATTTTCTTACCTGATATAACCGTACAATTTATCTGTAATAGATATGAGATTCTTGGAATAAACTGTATCATACCGAGAAAGGAAAGAGAGGAATTATTAACTAAGGAAAATATAGGGACATAAACTCAAAGTAGAAAAGGTTAAAGGCCAAAAGTGAAGGTAGAAATAAATGTTGGGCCAAAAGTGGTAATTTGCAAGAGTTAAGGGACTTAAATGTAATTAAGTAAAAAGTTCAAGGGCAAAATTGTAATTATGAAAAGTTTAGCCTGAAGAGGTTTAGAACTGTCTAGAGGTATTCCAATCCCACATTTCATTAGTAAATAGAGGAAGTTATGCTGGTCAATCTAGCATAATACAGAAATTTTATTAGGGCTCTAGATAGTAGATATTTATCTGATAGTCTGAAAGTTATTTGAAATTTTATCAGATTTCATGGACTTCATGTCATATCCTAATTTTTCCCTATCGGTATAATACTGATAGTGAAAAGAGGCTTGGAAAGGATTATGACGAAGATCAGAAGAAATAATAAGGGTTAGATGATTCCTTAAGGAAGAGAAGGACTAAAACAAAAATTAGAAAAGGTTGAAGGCAAAAAGTGAAGGTAGAAATAAAAGTTGGGCCCTTAAGTGTAATTTTCAAAAGTTAAGAGGCTAAAATACAAATAGCTAAAAGTTCAGGGGCTAAAGTATAATTATTCAAAAGTTCAGGGACCTAAATGTAATTATGAAAAAGTTGAGCCAAAACAGGCAAAAAATGCCCAAAATCATATAAGACCTAAATTTTACCAGTAAATAGACAAAATTATTCCGGTCAGTTTAACGTAACACAGAATTTTGATTTAAGGTCCCGATTAATTGATATAAATTTATGAAGTCAAAAGAGTTATTACAGTATTTTTTAGATAGCAGAATCAAATGAAACTTTATAGGAAATTCCTATATTTAATGTAAGAATTTATAAAATTGACAGAGTCATAAAAGGAATCCTGTAGAAGTCTTACGGGATTTTACGGTGAAATAAAATACCCGATAAATAGGATCGGGTGAGATTTATTGGGATTTATTATCATTCATCTTGCATATTTAAGTGGTAATGTTTGCTACTGAGATTCCCTAGAATCTCACTCTCCCATAACCAACCAATTTAGGTCAAGCATGATGGATAATGTATGCATGGAGAAGAGCTAAAGCATGGAAGAAGAAAAGTGAAGTATTTAAGATGTTAGCACATGCTATGCACTTTCCATGTATGTCAAAGCCATGTAAAGTATCTATTTATGCCCATGCACGTAGCTCCTGAAACAGTTTTGTTGTGGCTTGAGTTTGACCTAGCAAATGAAGGAATTATTTCACAAAATTTTATGAGCATGTAGTACACATCCAGAGCTTTACGTTCATATGTAGAACATTTCATTTTGATGTGTATAACAGGAGAAATGAATTTCCAAAGTAAGGGACCAGAATCTATTTCCAGAGTTTTTGACCAAATGAACAGTAAAATGCAACAAATAAATTGTATCAATTTTCTAATCATTTGGCCTGGAAATTATTTTTCCCATAAATTTCAAGATGTTATCTTCACGTAGCTTTTTGAACCACTTTATTTTTAGTTTTCTATAATTAATTATGATTTTTTGAAGTTCATTGCGTAATCTGGAATACCATATGAACAGTAACCCGATAAAGAGTAAAATTCCAAATTTGACTATTGGACTTCCAAGGTCTTGTAAGTGGTTCTAAATGCTACTGAATGGTCCCTACGGCATATGAAAGTAAGGATGTTATACTTCAGATATACGTGGGAAAGTTACAGGAAAGTGTTCCTTATAAGGTAAGAAGTTATGGATCTGACAGAACTCTCGAAGGAGTTCTATATAAAAAGTTATCCCTATATTAGTGAATTTTGACGGGAGTTTGAAAATACCCGTGATCCTATTATGAAACTTATATGTATGTAAGCCTGTATAGAATGAGATCAGATGACCTCATATATGGGCCTATGATGACGCCAAGGAGGACCCAAAACCCATGATACCAGTTCATCAGCAGAAGGGGCTAGTGTCCAGAAAAAGTGTGAAATTACAAAAATACCCCTAGATGCCTAGATTATACCAGTGATGGATGGAGGGCATTTTGGTTATCTGGAATAGGCTAAAAATATGGGATATAGTATAAATGTGATTAGTTAGGGTTAGTATACACCCTGAGGCAGTACAAAGAGGGGTAAAATGATAATCGTGCCCTTAGGGTTAATATAGTGTAAGGAAGGACATCAAGGGTATTTTAGTCATTTCCCAAGGGATAGATGGAAGATAAATACTTAGTATAAAATTTTCAGTGGTATGAGAAGGTTATACATTGATTTCCAGGACCGAATACATATCCTGGTATATTATAAAAATTAGGAACATAAAATAGTCTGATTTTTGGGGAATCGGACTAAGCCGGTACTGGATTGAACTAGAATTTTTACAGAGGCTTCCTCCCCATGAGAATTGTGCCACATACCCCCATGAGGTGTCCCTTGATTTGTCCCTTGTGATGTCATGGATGATGTCATAATTCTTCTTTTTGAAAAAGTAAAATCCAAGATTAAATGTGAGCCCTTATATCAAATAGTGCACAAATCAATCTTGGCCTCCATTTCAACCCAAGTTCATCTATAAATACCCCCTAATCAGATCATTTCAGCATGTGTGGTGAACCATAGGGAAAATCTTGCAAAATTTCCATTCAACCAAGAAAGAAGCACACAAAGTGAAGCCACAATCATGGTAATCATCTCCCTTGATCTTGAGCTTAATTCTAGCAAGTTAGCTATTGGTTTTAAGGGGTTTTTGTACCATATTTTCCTTATGGTTGCTGATGGAAGTGTTGCTCATATATGGTTAAAATATGAGTTTTATGTTATGGATAGTTTAGATAAGCTTAAACAAGTTAGAATCAAGTGGCATAAGCTTAGGAATTCAAGTATGTTTGGATTTAGAGTTTTGTGTTCTTACTAGTATTATGCGTGAAACTGTTCATATGATTAAATTTCATAATTTTAATGCTTCCAATGAGTTTAAAATGGAAAATTGTGTGGGGATAAAGTAGGAGAACAAGTATTGGAAGTATTGGAATCAAAATGTGAATTTTAGAAAAGAAGGGCATGCACTTTGGTCAAGGGCAGGACATTTTGTTGTGTTTTGTGTAAGATCCTAATTTTTTTTATGTCTTAAGGACCAAATAGTAGCATCTGGAACCACTTTTAAGGTTATTGAAGTCAAATTACACAATCTGGAATTTTACTCTAACGAGTATTATTCACTATGCAAATTCTAGAAAAGTGGTCTGACTTCAAAAAATCACAACTAATTCTAGAAAAATCAGAATGAAGTGGTTCAAATTTTCACACAAAGCTAACTCAATTTTCTTTCATATAAAAATAACTCATTGACCACACCTTGACCAGATCAACATCAGTCAACGCTCAAAGTTTACTATTTCTCAAGTATCCTGTCCCTAATTCCAGCATTTCAGGTCCCAACTTTGATAAATCATATCTTTTTGTGTAGACATCCAAATGAGATGTTCTATATATCAAATTGAATTTCGGAATGTCTACTATCTACTGGTAAAATATCATACATTTATTCAACCATTTACTATTTATAATTATAGCTCAAATGTCACAGCCTCTCCACAAGCTACTGTTCATAGTGGTAGACTCTAGCAATTAACATTACATATATACATCAATCACATATCAATTATGCTAAACAATTCTTCATGCATCTTCATCTCCTCCATCTTGAGAAGACCTCTAATTGGATTGATATGGAAGGGGTGAGATTTCTGGGGAAATCTCAGTAGCAAACGGTACTAAACAATACATGCATTAATGTGATTACTTGTGCTTGCTTGTGAAAGTGTTAACATTGCATAATGTTCATGCTTCCATGTAACATATGAAATACAATTGGCAAAAGTAATCATAGCAACAGAGCTTCATACATAAGCACATGTGCAACACAATTCAACAAAGTCATAGCACATCAAGCATAACATTAAATGCATACAAGTTTAGGATAAGTTTACTACCTGGCGTGTATCCTTTCCTCTAGCACTTATCTTTTGTTCTAAGGTTCATTCTTTTCATAGGTCAGAGACTATACATAGAATAATAATATCATCATTATTATTCGATCAGTATGGCTCTACTCAGCTCATGCTTAACTTGAGGGAATACCCTAAGTCTGACAATTCCCTAACTTTCTTTCCATCCATGGCCTAACCTTATCAAGAGAGATATTTCTCTATTCTAACCATTAATAATAATCCTCTAATTTATTAGTGTAGGGAATAGAATAAATTACTTACCTCATTCCTAAGCTTGCCAAGTCCCTAAGCTCCTTGGACTGCTCCTAGCTCCATAAGAACTCCTCATTTCTTTCTCTTCCTATCTTTCTTTCTCTCTTTCTCTTTTTCTCTCTTATTTCTCTTGCTTTTCCATGCTTGGCCATGAATGGAATAGAGGGAGGGGTGGCCTGTTTATAGTTGGGAGGAGGTGGAATGGATGGTCTAATTGAATCGCGATGAATGGCTAAAATCGCTTAACTTCCTCAAGAAGCCTTGCCTGCATTATCACGATGACATCACCCTCCTCAATGAATCATCCAAATGACATCATCCATGGGACACCTCACATGCAAGGTGGCGCAATGGTGGGGCCCTTGGGACACCTCACCAGCTAACTTAGCCTTTCCAGAGAATTCTAGAGTCTTTTCCCGGAATGAACGGCTAAGATTGTGCCACGTGTCCTTTAGCTTTTTTTCCTTTTCCTACAATCATGCCATGTGTCCTTAGCTTTTCTTCTTTTCCTAGAATCATGCCATGTGGCATCTTGTGGGTTCCATGAGGACATCTTTCATGCCACCTCATGGTCTAAAGCTTTATCTGATCACTTTTCCCAGTTTTATCCTTAATCTGGTAACTTTACTTTATGGAAAAGGACTAAAATATTATTTTAAAATCACTTAAACCCCCATAATCATTGGGCCACGTTTTTGTACCCTTGGAATGTCATCTTGGGTTTATAACCAAGCCCAAGCACTCTGGTGGCTCAAATCCCAAGAAACACCCTTAGTAAATTACCAATATGCCCTTAGTTCCTCTTTAATACTTATAGGGGCACTATTGTCTTTTCATACCTTTCCAGAGTATCCCTTGACCTTGGTCAATTATCTAGATAACCTTCCTTGATTGTGTAACCTTAGTCAAATGACCAAAACACCCTTCATTTGACTCTGACTTAATGACACAACACAGTTGCATACCTTCAATGGCATTTTCATAATTTTACAATTTTCCTAGTCTTTATTAGCCCTAGCCCACATACTTATTTGAAAATATCATTGGGCCTATAAGGCACCATTCTGGGCCCTATGTATGATCTACTACCTTCATGGGCTCAATACCCGAGAAATTCCCCTAAAACCTATTTATCGGGTACTATAAATTCCATAATAAATTCTATAGAACTCCTTTTTGGGATCTGTCAATATTAGAAATTCTTATATTAATTATAGGAATTTACTGCCAAATTTCATCTAACTATGAGGTCCAGAGAATACTGTATTAATTTTCCTTTCTTCAAAAATTAATATAAATCTTTCAGAACCTCATATCAAAATTCTTGTATTGCGTCAAACTGGTCAGAATAATTTTCTCTATTTACTGGCACTTCTTCTCAATAGGGCCTGGTAGCATACCTTTTCAGGTTATATACTGGGCTTCTAGGCCTAAAAATCAGGATATGACATTTTGATTTTTGAAATTCTTATTTGATATTTAGATTCTACATGAAACATTATATGGAAATGAACTATGAGAATTTATTTTGGAAAGATGAAAGTATGAAACATAAAAGAGAGAAAGAAAGCAAGTTAGTAAAAACCTAGTCTGGAATTTGGTTTTAAGTTGAATTGTAACTTGATATTACTTTATAATGGCTAGGTTTTGACATTTGTGAAGGAAGGAAATCATCCCAAGAAGACTTTGACAAGGATAGCTAAGAGGTAGCAAGAATACCTAACTATAGTTTCATGTTTGTTTAATTGCTTGCTTGCTTATTGATTATAGTGTTTTGTTGAGCATGAGATATGTCATCATGTTGATGATGAAGTATGAATGATTGTAACTCCTTGCAAGTTATGTCATGAAAATATGCATGTTAGAGTTTGCTTATGTACCATTATGAAGTAGCTTCCATCTCATGATAACATGTTAAGCATCCAATTAATCATGCATGATATTATAGTTAGTGTAATTTGCTATTGGGATTTCCATGAAATTTCATTCCTTCCATATGCATAACCATATTATAGGTGCTGGAACCTCATAAGGAAAGAGGGTAAACATAGATGGATGGGTTTGTATAATAAATTACATGAGTTACTTGACATTAGGGAAGCATATGATAGCATGTATGATGGTATGGTGTATGAGTTTGTACTTCTCTTTTGAGGCCGTGACGGTGTGACGATGGTTAGGACATCTTAATCAATGACTTTGAACTTGAAATTTGGCATGATTATAGTTAAGATAGAGAGCATTAAATGGACATCAATGAAACCTTAATTGGTTAAGAATTCGATTTGTTATGATTTTTCTAAGTTGAAGTTAAAATCTGGAATTGAGATGAAGTAAGCGTTTAGAGGCAGCCACATTCACATGATGATTTCGTATAACAAATGAACGATTTTTTCTATGAAATTTTCTGAACTTATAGAGGACGTCTAGATATTCAAATCCATAGGTAACACGGTTCATTTGGATAAGTAACCAAAGAGAAATGAATTTTTGAAGTTAAGGCAAAGAAACTGGTACTTCCAGATTTTACCAAATGAACAGTATTTTTTAACAAATAAACTGATTTCATGTGGGCAATAAAACCTTAGTTTCATATTTTTCATTCAAATATATATGAATGATATTTCATTAGAAATTTGAACCACATTATTTCAGATTTTCTACATTTAATTATAAATTTTCAAAGTTGGATACATGTTCTGGAATTACCAAATGAACAGTACCTACCTGAGAGCAATTCTTTTGAAAATGGATGTTTTAAGAGAAAATGATCATGTAATTGGTTCCAATAACTTCTAATGGAGTATAATTGAGGTTAAAAATAAGGATGTGACATTTTGGTATCAGAGCAAAGGATTATGGCTTATGAAATGCTATGATTAGATTAAGTATAGACTATCACATAATTGGAAATCCTCATAATTAACCCTAAGTTAATTATTGCAGGATAAAGATGGTTGAGACTTGGACTTTAGAGACTACAATAAACTAGGGGGACCCTATACCAGAAGTCCTTAGTTCAGATAGATCAGGGTTGAACTCAAAAGAGGTAGATGCTTTGATACATGATCTTGAGTTTGGACTTCCTCCAGTGATCAACATCCTGGATTGTAGTAGTGAATCATAACTGGGTAGGTTAGTTAGCTCCTCAGTTGGATCAAATAGGATGGATGAGACATCAGATAAGGATGTACCTAGGGAACCTATTCCAGTCCTACCTATTAATGTAGTACCTCCTGCAGAAGCTGACCCTAGTATAGAGGGTAATGCATATCAGGTAGCTGACAAAGAGATGATAGACCCTTAGGAAGAATAGGCTGATGAGGGTTACTCGTACATCAGGGGCGTTGCAGAACCTGTACCTAGGCATGCTGTTGAGGTAGATGCTTTTGGTCCAAGTCAAGTTCCTAACTAATTGATGTACATGGACCTAGCCATACAATTGATGTACCTAAACCTAGCTATATGCTAGACCATACAGATATTCCAGGTCCTAATGGAACAAAGAAGCCAGTAGTAGAGATATACCTAGACCATAATCAAGTTATAGAATTAGTACCAGGAAAGAATATGACAGAGGATCAGTTCAAGAAAGCGGTAGAACTAGCTAGACAGCTGTATGATTTGAGGAGAATGCTGGTTAGAGAAGTAGATCAGGATTACAGAACTTACATGGACTTCATAACTAGAGTACGAGAAGCCTATCAAGCCTATGATCCATATACCCTTACCTTACTGATTGGACTAATATCATGGATGATATCTTACCTCTCACAGTGACGTGGAGAGAAGGTCTGGATCAATACTTTGATAAGGAACCTTATGAGGACATTAATGACTGGATCTATATGATAGGAGAGTTTATTAGGATCCATTATGAGGAAGCATAATGTAATGACTGTATCTATGAATGCTTTTGTGATATATGTACTTATGACCAGTGATGCTATTGTACATGTATGTGTGTTATGAAAGATCTATGTAGTGCTGTTAAACTTGCTATATGCTATATTTTGAATGAAATATGAAATATGAATTATATTAGTTATGATATTCCTTTCATGTTATGATAGTATAACAAAATGGTAAGAACCAAAAGAGCTAGTTCTTCAGGAGAACCCTGAGAAGCTAGAGAAGTTAACCAGCTAATCTTATAATGATTAGAACAGTAACAGAAGCTGATTGAAGAAGTAAGGGCAGCTCAGGTGAGGAACGAATAGGAAAGGGATGCTGCTATAGCAGGGCTGTAGCAAAAGGAATAGAGAATTTATGACAACTAGAATCTATGGGTACAGCTAAAAAAGAACCAGAAATGGTTTAACAGATAATAGAGCCACCAAGATAGATGGGACAGCCAGTGGATCCTACTGGTATTCAATAATGGATGGCTAAATTCTATAAGCATAGTCTTTCAATGTTTGAGGGGACATTTGATGTACAGAAATTAGAAGACTGGATCAACAGACTAGATCAGCAGATTGGAAAAGATTTTCAAGGTACTGGATTATCCGTCTGAGAGTAAAGCACAGATAGCGATCTATCAGGTAGAAAGAGATGATGATAGATGGTGGAAGAATACTGACCTGGTATTGCTGGCTAGACATATTCCTATCACCTGGGAAGTATTTCTTGAGCAGTTTTATGAAAAGTATTTCCCTCAGTCTATGCGGGATGAAAGATAAGCAGAATTCCTTATGCTGAGACATGGAGAGAAAGAATCTTTTGAGGAGTACCTAGCCAAGTCCATCCGTCTTTCTCAGTATTCCACTTATCTGTGACAAGTAGACGATGAACGTTGGATGATAGAGAGATTGATCAGGGGACTAAATATTACTCTCAAAGATAAGATAATTCCCCAACAGTATAATCAGTTCAATAAAGTAATAGAGGCCTGCAGAATCATTGAGAACAGCCTGAATCATCAGATGCTGATGAGACTGATGAGCAGAGAGACCACTGGTCCTGAGCGAGATAGCCAGAATAGAAACACAGTCGATAGCAGTGGTTACTCCAAGAAAAGAAAAATGCAGTGGCAACCGAACAAAAAGTCTAACAGAGGAAACTTCAGGGGTAATACAAATAACAAGACCCGAAGTTTAGAGTGTGCGACAAGTACGGGAAAAGTCATGGAGATAGACCGTGCTTGATAGGGCAGAACGTCTGTTACACGTGTGAGAAACCTGGATATTTCTCTAGGAATTATCCCCAGGAAGCTAATGATTAAAGGCCACGCACTCAAGGACGAGTGTTTGTATTAACAAGGGAAAATGCACAGAAATCACCTGAGATGATTCAAGGTATCATCTATCTCAATAATCATTCTGTGATTGCTATGTTTGATTCGGGTACAAGTCATTCCTTTGTTTCTTATGAATGGGCTAAAAGGTTAGGCCTTACAATTAGTAAGCTGCATTATGCCATATGTGTTACAACCCCTCCAAATGCTAAAGTAGTTACATCAAATGTCTGCCTAAATAGTTTCATTCAATATGAATATTATTGCACTACTCTAGATCTGATATGTATGCCCTTTCACAAGATTGATGTTATAATTGGATTGAATTGGTTGTCTGCCAATAATGTAATGTTGGATTGTAAGAACAAAACTCTAGTTCTTTGTCCACAAGCTACAAATATGAATCCAGAAGTGAAACTAAATTTCCTGACGGAGGCTCAGGCAGATAAATGTTTACGAAAAGGATGCCAGAGATATATGGTTTTCTTTTCTATTTAAGTAGAAGTAGAAGAAGGAATTGAAATAATTCCAGTAGTTAAAGAGTTTCCTAAAGTCTTTCCAAAGTAGATTCAAGGATTGCCTCCAGAACAAGAAGTGGAGTTTATAATCGATATTGTACCTGGAGCAGGACCAATATCCAAAGCCATATATCGTATGGCTCCTAACGAGATGATTGAGCTAAGGAAGCATATCGAGGAGTTGTTAGAGAAGGGTTTCATTCAACCCAGTGTTTCTCTATGGGGTGCTCCAGTGTTATTCATTAAGAAGAAGGATGGTAGTCTCAGACTATGCATTGACTATCAGGAATTGAATAAGATTACTATTAAGAATAAGTACCCTCTTCCTCATATTGATAATTTGCTAGACCAGTTGGTTAGAGTGATTTTATTCTTTAAGATTGATTTGAGATCAAACTATCACCAACTCAGAATCAAAGCAGATGATATTTCAAAGACCGGTTCAGGACACGATATGGTCATTTTGAATTTCTGGTAATGCCCTTTGGTTTGACGAATACGCCTGCAATTTTCATGGATTATATTAACAGTATCTTAAGGCCTTACCTAGATCAGTTTGTGGTAGTCTTCATTGATGATATCTTAGTGTACGCCAAGTCTGCTGCAGAGCATGAAGAGTATTTGAGAATTGTTCTTAGTACTCTTAAAGAAAAATGACTCTATGCTAAGCTTAGTAAATGTGAACTTTGGTTACAAGAAGTCAAATTTCTTGGTCATGTCATATCCCATGAAGGGGTAGCTATAAATCCTAGCAAAGTTTAAGTAGTGTTAAGCTAGGAACAGCCAAGGATAGTGATAGAGATCAGAAGTTTTCTGGGCTTAGTAGGGTATTACAAAAGATTTATTAAGGACTTTTCTCGAATTACTTTGCTATTAACCAAGCTGACCAGAAAGAATCAATAATTCAAGTGGGACGAGAAGTGCGAGGCTAGTTTCCAAGAATTAAAGTAGAGATTAACCACGACTCCTATGCTGATTATTCCAAACCTAACTCAAACTTATGTAGTCTATACTGATGCTAGTAAGTAGGGGTTAGGATGTGTGTTAATGCAGCAGGGTCGAGTGGTAGCCTATATTTCTTGGCAATTAAAGCCACATAAAGAGAACTATCCCACTCATGATCTGGAGCTTCTAGCAGTAGTTTATGCTCTCAAGATCTGGAGACATTACTTATATGGAGCTACCATAGAGCTATATTGTGACCACAAAAGCTTGAAGTATTTACAAGATCAGAAAGAATTGAACATGAGGTATAACATCCTTATTTTCTTATGTCTCAGGGACCAAATGGTAGCATCTGGAATCACTTTTAAGGTCATGGAAGTCAAATTACATAATATAGAATTTTACTCTATCGAGTACTATTCACTATATAAATTCCAGAGGACCGACCTGACTTCAAAAAATCATAATTAAATCTTGAAAAATTGAAATAAAGTGTTTCAAATTGCTACATAAAGATAACTTAATTCTCTTTTAAGGAAAAATAACTTGTTGACCACGTCATGCTTGACTAGGTCAACGCTCCAATTTTATTGTTCATCCAGCGTTTTTCCCTGATTCCAGCATTTTGGTCCTAACTTTACATAACATTTGTACTATCTAATCCGCAGCTTCTTTTCATGCTTCTTTAATCATCTTTTATCATTAACAAACCTGTGGGATTGGGATTACATAGAGGGGGATGAGAGTTTTGGTGAAATCTCAGTAGCAAACAGTACTAAACAATGCACACATTAATGTAAACACTAGTGCTTGCTTGTGAAAGTGTTAACATTGTGTAATGTGCATGCTTCCATATTACATATGAAATACAATTGGCCAAAGTAATCATAGAAATAGAGTTTCAAATATAAGAACATATGCAACACAATTCAACAAAGCCATAGCACAACCAAGCATAACATTCAATGCATACAAGTTTAGGATAAGTTTACTACCTGGCGTATAGCCTTTCCTTAGTTCTTAACCTTTGCTCTTAGGTTCCTTCTTTACATAAGTCAGAGCCTATACATAGCATAAAAATATCTTTATTATTACACTATCTAGTATAGCTCTACTTATCTCAAGTTTAACTTGAGGTAATACCCTTAATCTAACAATCCCCTAACTTTCTTTCTATCCACGACTAACCTTATCAAGAGAGATATTTCTCTATTCCAACTATTAACTGTTGGAAATCGTGCCCTAGGGGTCAATCATTGTCTTACAAACATTATTGATTTATGATTTTATTAATTGTGTTATCATATTATTTGCATGTTTACTGTGATGACCATCCTTGGATAATTCATGATATTATCATAAATGTCCCTGGTCGGTCATCTATACGGGAGCAAAGATGAAATAAGACCAGTATAACTTTGAAGATGTCTAGAGATATAAATCAAAGTCAAAGGCACATGTAAGAGTACAAGGTGTTGGACTGACCCGCTATGAGAGAGCTGCATGGGTTACGTCATAAGCTTCTCTCATATACAAACCATGTCACTATGCCCTTTGACCTGAGATCATCATGGATTCCTACATGACAAACGCTCAGCTTTTACCTAGTCAAAAGTCACTTTTGACCGAGTGATTATAAACACTATGTTCAGGCTTAGTGGTTTTTCATGTGGAGGAATATGAATGGTCAAGATGGAATTTATCCCTCACATTCGTAGAGAGATATTACTAGGCCCCTCAATGAGTGAGTCTGAGAAATGTATGGCTATACTGTAATGGAAAGGTAGTTCCATTTTTATAGTCAGACTACTCAGGAATCGAGAAAGTAACAGTCAGAAATAGGAGGATGACATTATCCATGCCTTATTCATGATCAAAATATCGCTTGACAGAAGGGACATGATATAGTTGTATAAAAGGTTACATTGTTTAACGATCCTCATATGATTTGGGTAGTCGTTATGTCTTGCTAGAGACCGCTTGTGACTTGTGGGCTAGTATAGCAAATGGCCCACTGTCAACTTCATATGGGCCTATAGGGTCGCACACAAAATAGCCCAACACGAGCTATGTTGTCCAGATTCATTGAATCTAAGACATGTCCAGATTCAATGAATGTCCAGGGTAGATGTATATATTTATTTATATTTATATTCATATATTTATAAATTCATAAATATACATTATATATAAGAGATATATGATATTTAATTTATAAAGATAAATTAAATCTCTATCACGTTTGAATTTGAAATTCAAATTGATATGATATCTCAAATTTAATTTATGAGAATAAATCAAATATAGTTCAGTCTTATCTTTATTTTAAGTTAAATAAATAGGTGAATTAAATTTGTGGGATGGATTTAATATAAATATTATGTATTTAATTAGTTTCTTATCAAATTATACAATATATGATATTGTATTAATTTCAGAATTAATATAAGATTAACTCCAAAATCCAATTCGGTAGAGGAAAACGCATAGCATCCTATATATCTGATTTTAGAAGCTACGTTTTAAAATATATAGAACACAGAAAGACCGAAGGGGAATCTATAAAAATATTTACAGATAAGAAACTGCTGAAATAGAGATGAAGAGGATGAATTCTTGAGAAAGCCTTGAAGGGACAGGAGACGCTAGCACGTCGTTCATGGTTGGAACGCTATTCTTGTGGATACCAGTAGAGGAAGCTGACATGAGTCGTTGACTTCTTGCGATCGGAAAGGGAGCACAAGCCGCGGAGAGAAGCTGTGGATCGTGACCAGAAGCTGTGGAAGTCACTAAGGAACACTGAGGGTAATTCTTCATCCCACTTGACTTAAACACATACGGTAGATCCTGGCAAGGAATGGAAAATTTTTTTAAGTTAATTTCCGCTGCGTGTCTTCCAATTCCTTATAGTGGTATCAGAGCCATGCCATTTTGTGTTTAAGTTAGGCTTGATTGTTGATTCATATGATATGTGTTAGTCATAGCCGATCATATAATATGCATTTTATGTGTGACATATAAGGGATCCGTGTTATGTATGACATAAAAGGAAGCGAAAAGGGAATTGAAATCGGTGGTGATACGTTTTGATTTGATCAATTAACATAGATGGGATCTAACAAAACTGAATTCAAATTCATGATTATGTATGAAACAAATTTTTTTCTCGAGGCGCTGCCCCTAGACTGCCGTGGCTACCTATTCGTAGCACGACATAACCGTAACATATATTATTTTGTGAATGTTTTAGATTTGAAACATTAATTGCCCTTCAATTAAATCTGAATGTTGATTCTTGAATGCTTGGGTATGGTGAACAATATGGCTCTAGATTGCAAGTGTTGTATTTTTTTAAATACGGCCTGTGTGTTGTGCCTTCCTATATATACTCTCAATGTACCTTCTCTTCTCATTTCACTCCCCTCGAATGTTAAAAGAGGTTTCTATATGTAATTTTCCTTTTCTTACTAGAGAGCTCCTCTCATTGGCTTGAGGGGACTTAGGATAGGTGAGCCATATTGTATCACGTTTAAATTATGCATCTTATGATTATATCAGAAACGTGCATATTACTTGTATGAGATACAAACTGAGAAACATGCATTCTTATAAACCAGATAGTTAAATTAAGCCCTCTAAATGAAATTTTAAGTCATAATGCTATCAATTTATGAACACTTGTCAAAACCTCGATCGCTCAATTGTGGACTCCCCTAAAGTGGGTGCTTTTGAGTTATCTTGGGGAGATAAGCAAGAGTAATGGTCCTACTCTCACATGTTTAATATTGTTTGACTTAATTGAGATTAACAAAATGGTTTTGGGTCTCAAGGCATTAGATGGGATTAAAAACATGACAGATCATATGATGATAGGATCCCATGAACATCTAAGAGTTACATTTGATGTAATTGGTAAAGGTGTTACCTACCTAAATAACTTAATTTAAGCGTCCTGCCAAAGCGGACTTAAGTTTTAGCCAAATATGGATCTTAGCCCACTAACTATTGTATTGAGGGTTGTTTATTTAGTGGGAGATTGCTAATTAAATTGCATATTTTAATTGTAGAATCATGACGACTAGTAATACTGCTACATTATCGCTGCGATCTGTCCTTGAGAAAGACAAACTCAATGGGACAAACTTTCTTGACTGGTTTAGGAACTTGAGAATTGTTCTCAAGCAGGAAAGAAAGGCGCATGTCCTAGATCAACCCATTCCTGAGGAGCCATCGGCCAATGCTCCTAAAGCTTAGAGAGATACTTACACAAAGTATAAGGAAGACTCTGTCGATGTGGGATGCTTGATGCTAGCCACCTTGGCTCTGAAGCTCCAAAGAGATCTGGAACACATGGAGGCTTATGAGATGATTGTGCATCTCAAGGAAATGTTCCAGCAACAGGTAAGGCAAGAGAGGTATGAGACCACTAAAGCCTTACATTCCTGCAAGATGGCTGAAGGTGTATCAGTTATTACTCATGTCTTAAAGATGAAAGGGTACATTGATCACCTTGAGAGACTTGGATTTCCCGTGAGCCAAGAATTAGCTACGGATTTGATCTTGAACTCACTCCTAAAAAGTTATGACCAGTTTGTCATGAACTATAACATGAACAACATGAAGAAATCTATCTCTGAACTGCATGGGATGCTTAAAACTGCTGAGCCGAGTCTTAAGAAGAAGCCCAGTACTGTTTTGATGGTTCAGAAAGGAAAGGGTATGAAAAAGAAAGGCAAAGGCAAGGGGAAGGATCGTAGCTCATTAGGTAAGACCAAAGAGTCAGGCAAGCCCGAAACTATGGCTGCACTAAAGAAGGCAAAGCCTTCGAAGGAAGGATTCTGCTTCTTCTACAATGAACCTGGTCATTGGAAGAGGAATTGCAAACTCTACCTTAAAGATCTGAAAAAGAACAAGAAGGATAACAGGGCTATCGCTTCAGGTATTTATGTTATAGACATTCATCTTTCTACTTCCACCTCATGGGTATTAGATACTGCATGTGGTTCTCACATTTGTACAAATGTGCAGGGACTAAAGGACAGTAGGAAGCTGAAAAAGGGCGAGGTTGACCTACGAGTTGGAAACAGGGCAAGGGTTGCTGCGTTAGCTGTAGGCACTTATGAATTAGTTCAGCCCATTGGGCTTTTGTTTGTTTTGAACAATTGCTATTATGTTCCTGCTTTAAGTAGTAACATTGTTTCACTTTCTTATTTGGATAAGGAAGGTTTCACTTCCATTACTGGGAATAGTAGATGTTCTATTTATCGTAATGATGTTTTCTATGCTCATGGTGATTTGCATGTTGATCATTACATATTAAATTTGGAACAACCCAATCATGGAAATATCTATAACATAACCGCCATAAGGGTCAAACCAAAGAATTTGAATCCCACATACCTCTGGCACTATCGTCTGGGCCACATAAATGAGAAACGCATTTCCAAACTCCATCAATATGGATTTCTAAACTTATTTGATTTTGAATCATATGACACTTGCGAGTCTTGCTTGTTAGGAAAGATGACAAAGTCACCTTTCACTGGGCACAGTGAGAGCATTTATTGGGCCTCAAACATACAGATGTGTGTGGACCCATGAACACAAATGCCAGAGGAGGTTATTCGTACTTCATAACATTCATAGATGATTTCAGCATATATGGGTATATCTATTTGATGAAACATAAATCTGAATCTTTTAAAAAGTTTAAAATATTTCAAAATGAAGTACAAAACCAGCTTGGAAAAATAATTAAAGCCCTTCGATCTAATCGGGGTGGTGAATATTTGAACCAAGAGTTCATAGATCATCTTAGGAGCTGTGGGATAGTCTCACAATTGACTCCTCCAGGGACACCACAATGGAATGGCATTTTTGAACGGAGGAATCGAACACTATTAGATATGGTTCGATCCATGATGAGTTGAACATATCTTCCACCCTCCTTTTGGGGCCATACCCTAGAGACAACTGCGTTCACACTCAATCGTGTTCCATCTAAGGCAATTGAAAAGACTCCGTATGAGATATGGACTGGGAGGACACCTAGTTTGTCTTTCCTCAAGATTTGGGGATGCGAGGTCTATGTTAAGCAACAAGCCTCAGACAAATTAGTGCCCAAATCCTCAAGGTGCCTTTTTGTGGGATATCCTAAGGAAACTAAGGGATATTACATCTACAACCCTGCTGATAACAAAGTTTTTGTTGTCAGAAATGGTATCTTTCTCGAACGAGAATTTATCTCTAAAAGAACTAGTGGGAGTAAGGTACACCTCGAAGAAGTTCGAGAGCCATAAGACACCACATAACTGCAGATGGAAAACAGAGAAGACTCACAACAAGTTGTTGAGACTCCTCAAGTCATGCAAGGTCCACGGAAATCTAATAGGACATGACTTCAGCCTCAGAGATATGGATTTCTGATTTTTGATAGTCGTGATGTGTTGCTCATTGAGCATAATAAGCCGACTACCTATCGAGAAGCTATAGTGGGACCAAACTCTGAAAAATGGCTTAATGAGATGAAGTCTGAGATGCAATCCATGTACGACAATAAGGTTTAGACCTTAGTCGACCCGCCTGAAGGTGTAAAAACTGTCGGGTGCAAGTGGGTTTTTGAGGAGAAAACTGACATGGATGGCAATGTAAATGTCTTCAAGGCACGACTGGTTGCAAAAGGATTTACTCAAACTCATGGTATGGACTATGATGAGACCTTTTCCCCAGTTGCAATAGCCAAATCAATCAGAATCCTCTTTGCCATAGCAGCATATTATGACTATGAAATATGGCAGATGGACGTCAAGACAGCCTTCTTTAATGGAAAGCTCTTTGAGGATGTGTACATGACACAACCTGAAGGGTTTATGCGTTCCGAGGACTCTGGTAAAGTATTCAAGCTTCAAAGGTCCATTTATAGACTGAAGCAAGCCTCTTAGAGTTGGAATCATCATTTTGATGAAGTAGTCAAAGAGTTTAGATTTCTTCAAAACATTGATGAACCTTGTGTGTACAAGAAGGTTAGTGGGAGCACAGTTGTGTTTTTGGTACTCTATGTCGATGATATCTTACTTATTGGGAATGACATTCCTACCTTGTAGATTGTCAAGTCTTGGTTAGGAAAGTCTTTCTTGATGAAAGACTTGGGTGAAGCCACCTATATCCTAGGAATCAGGATCTATAGAGATAGATCTAAAAGACTTCTACGACTCAGTCATAGTACATACATAGACAAAATACTGCATAGGTTCAGTATGCACGAATCAAAGAGGGGTTTCATACGCATGTCTCATGGTAGTCACCTCAGCAAAGATTTGTGTCCTAGTACATCTGATCAGCGAGGTCGCATGAGTAAAGTTCCATATGCCTCGGCCATAGGATCTATCATGTACGCCATATTATGTACTCGACCAGATGTCTCGTTTGCCTTAAGTATGACTAGCAGATATCAATAGGACCCTAGTGAGGGCCATTGGACTGCTATCAAGAATATCCTTAAGTACTTAAGAAGGATTAAGGACTTATTTTTGGTCTATGGTGGATTGGATAATGAACTCTGTGTAACTGGTTACACATATGCAAGTTTCCAAACTGACAAGGATAACCAAAAATCACAGTATGGATATATATTCCTCCTCAATAATGGAGTAGTAAGCTGGAAGAGCTCTAAGCAGGGCACTGTAGCAGATTCTGCAATAGAAGCTGAGTATATAGCAGCATCTGATGCAGCTAAGGAAGTCATTTGGATCAGGAAGTTCATCATAGAATTAGGGGCGATACCTACCATCTCAGATCCAATAACTTTGCTCTGTGACAATAGCGGCGCCATTACACAGGCCAAAGAGCCTAGGTCATATCAAAGGATCAAGCATATACTTAAGCGATTTCATCTCATCAGAGAAATCAACGATAGAGGTGATATAAAAATATGCAAAGTAACAGGAGAAGATAATGCTGCTGATCCTCTAACAAAGCCGCTTGTGCAGGCAAAGCATGAGCATCATGTTAGGTCAATGGGAATTAGTCAAATTAATGATTGTACCTAGTGCAAGTGGGAAGTTGTTGGAAATCGTGCCCTAGGGGCCAATCATTGTCTTATGAACATTATTGATTTATGAATTTATTAATTGTGTTATCATATTATTTGCATGTTTACTGTGATGACCATCCTTGGATAATTTATGATCTTATCCTAAATGTCCCTAGTCGGTCATATCTGCGGGAGCACAGATGAAATAAGACCAGTATGAATTTGAAGATGTATAGAGATATAAATCAAAGTCATAGGCACATGTAAGAGTACAAGGTTAGACCGACCCGCTATGAGAGAGCTACATGGGTTACGTCATAAGCTTCTCTCATATACAAACCATGTCACTATGTCCTTTGACCTAAGATCATCATGGATTCCTACATGACAAACGCTCAGCTTTGACCTAGTCAAAAGTCACTTTTGACCAAGTGATCATAAAGACTATGTTCAGGCTTAGTGGTTTTTCATGTGGAGGAATGTAAATGGTCAAGATGGAATTTGTCCCTCATTCGTAGAGAGATATTACTGAGAAATATATGACCATACTGTAATGGAAAGGTAGTTCTATTTCTATAGTTAGACTACTCAGGGATTGAGAAAGTAACGGTCATGAATAGGAAGATGACATTATCCATGCCTTATCCATGACCAAAATATCGCGTGACAGAAGGGACAGATATGGTTGTATAAAAGGTTACATCGTTTAACGATCCTCATATGATTTAGGTAGTCGTTATGTCTTGTTAGAGACCGCTTGGGACTTGTGGGCCAGTATAGCAAATGGCCCACTGCCAACTTCATATAGGCCTACAGGGTCGCACATAAAATAGCCTAACACGAGCTATGATGTCCAGATTCATTAAATATAAGACATGTCCAAATTCAATGAATGATCCAGGGTGGATGTATATATTTATTTATATTTATATTCGTATATATATAAATTCATATATATACATTATATATAAGAGATATATGAGATTTAATTTATAAGGATAAATTAAATCTCTATCACGTTTGAATTTAAAATTTAAATTGATAGGATATCTCATATAAGAGATATTTATAAGATTTAATTTATAAGGATAAATTAAATCTCTATCACGTTTGAATTTGAAATTCAAATTGATATGATATCCCAAATTTGATTTATGAGAATAAATCAAATATAGTTCAGTCTTATCTTTATTTTAAGTTAAATAAATAGGTGAATTAAATCTGTGGGATAGATTTAATATAAATATTATTTATTTAATTAGTTTCTTATCAAATTATACAATATATGATATTGTATTAATTTCATAATTAATATAAGATTAACTCCAAAATCCAATTCGGTAGAGGAAAATGCATAGCATCCTATATATCTGATTTTAGGAGCTACGTTTTAAAATATATAGAACACAGAAAGGCTGAAGGGGAATCTGCAAAAGGTTTGCAGATAAGAAACTGCCGAAATAGAGATGAAGAGGATGAATTCTTGAGAAAGTCCTGGAGGGACAGGAGACGCTAGCATGTCGTTCGTGGTTGGAACACTGTTTGTGTGGATACCAGTAGAGGAAATTGACCTGAGTTGTCAACTTCTTGATATCGGAAAGGGAGCACGAGCTGCAGAGAGAAGCTATGAACATCATGACTAGAAGCTGTGGAAGTCACTGAGGAACACTGAGGGTAATGCTTCTTCCCATTTGACTTAAACACATATGGTAGATCCTGGCAAGGAATGGAAAAATGTTTAAGTTAATTTCTGCTGCGTGTCTTCCGATTCCTTACATTAACTTCATAAGAACAATCCTCTAATTTATTAGAGCAGGGACTAGAATAAATTCCTTACCTTATTCTAAAGCTTTCCAAGTCCCTAAGCTCCTTGGATTTCTCCTAAGCTCCTTCTTTTTCCTTCCTTTCTTTCTCTTCTTCTCTCTTCTTTCTTGCTTGGCCATGGAGTGCCTTGAATGGAAGGGGTGGGGTATTTATAGGCGGAGGGAGGTGGAATGGACGGCTCAAATTGAATTGCAATGAATGGCTCAGTTCGCTTAGCTTTCTCAAAAAGCTTTGCCTGCATCATCCTCAATGACTCTTCAAAAGTGACATAATCAAGGGACACCTCACATGCTTAGGTGGCGCAATGGTGGGGGCCTTGGGACACCTCACCAGCTAACTTAGTGCTTCCAGAGAATTCTATAGTCTTTTCCTGGAATGAATGGCTGAGATTGTGCCACGTGTCCTTAGCTTTTTCTTCTTTCCCTAGACTCATGCCATATGGTGCCTTGTGTGTCCCATGAGGACACCTTTAATGTCACCTCATGGTTATAGATGAGTCTTAAAGCTCTATCTGATCACTTTCCCCAATTTTATCTTTAACCGGGTAACTTTACTTTATGAAAAAGTATTAAACTACTACTTAATACCACTTAAACCTAGCATAATCATTGGACCATAGTTTTGGACCCTTGGAATGCTATCTTGGCCTCTAATCAAGCTCAAGTACTTTGGTGGCTTGATTCCCAAGAAACATCCCATAGTAAATTACCAAAATGCCCTTGGTTACTCTAATAATTCTAGGGGCATTACTATCTTTTCATACCTTGCTAGAGTATTTTTTGACCTTGGTCAACTATCCAGATAACCTTCATTGACTGTCTAACCTTAATCAAATAACCAAAATATCCTTCACTCACTATTTAATTATTTTACAACATAGGGGTATTTTTGTCATTTTGTACTTTTTCTGGACACTGGCCCCTTTGACCGATGAACTGATATCATGGGCTTGGGCCTCACTTGGCGTTATCATGGGCCTCTCTATGACGTCATCTGAGCTTATTTAGTCATAACTTGCTTTATACTAAGTTTCACAATAAGATCTCGGGTGTTCACAAACTCCCGTCAAAATTCACTAATATGGGAATAACTTCTTCTATAGAACTCCTTTCAAGGTTCTGTCAGATCCATGACATATGGAATCATAGGGTACATATTCTTATAACTTTTCACTTATATCTGAGGTTCATAGGATATGATAAAATATCAAATAATCTTTTAAGCTATCAAATAAATACCAGTTATCTAGAACTCTAATAAAATTTCTGTATCATACTAGATTAACCAGTATAATTTTCTCTATCTGTTGATGAATTATGGGACTAAAATGCTTTCGGGCAGTTCTAAACCTTTTCTGGTTAAACTTTCTATAATTACAATTTTGCCCTTGGAAACTTTTAAAAAATACACTTTAGTCTCTTAATTTTTCATAATTACACTTAATAGCCCATAACTTGTATCTACTTGCATTTTTGACTTTGGGACTTTTAAACTTTTAAGTTTAGTCACTCTCTTTCTTCAAAATGACCATTATACCTCCAGGGACTTTCACTATTTACAATTTAGTCCCTGAACTTTCTCTTACTTGCAGTTTAGTCCATAAATATCATATGTATACTTCTAGGACTTCTACTCCACAAGGCCTGGTAGCATACCTTTTTTCAGGCTATATACTGGGCTTCTATGTCTAAAAATCAAGATATGACATGAGGCAATGAAGATGGATGGAATTCCTTAAGGATTACAATTTCCAAATTAAGTACCATCTAGGAAAAGCGTACGTAGTAGCCGATGCCTTAAGTAGAAGATGTTCAAGATTGGAGTCCTTTGTATTAAATGCAGACAATAGAAAGCTCTTATGGAGAAACTCATATTAAAGCTTATATTGAGGATGAAATAAAAGAAGCTTAGTAGCAAGATAAGCTCACAGAGATTTTCAAGAATAAGCTGGGAAGAGGGGAAACTAAGAATTTTGATGTCTCCCAAGTTGGATTGTTACGCTTTAGGGGACGACTATATATTCCTAATGCAATGGGATTGAGAGAGAAGATCTTAGATAAGGCATATAAAAGCAAATATATAGTACATCCAGGTATGACCAAGATGTATCATGATGTTAGGAGTTTATTTTAGTGGCATGGATTAAAGAAAGATGTTGTAGTTTATATGTCCAAGTGCTTGACATGTCCGAAGGTGAAAGTTGAGTACCAAAAGCCAATAGGGAAATTGCAACTACTAGAGATACCCGAGTGGAAATGGGACAGCATTGCCATGGATTTTGTTGATGGACTACCCATGACTCCTACTAAGCATGATGCTATATGGGTAATAATTGATCGATTAACAAAGTCGGCTCATTTCCTGGTAATCAACAAGAGAGATTCTCTTAAGAAGGTGGCAAAACTGTATATAAAAGATATTGTTATACTACATGGTATCCCTAGTAGTATTATATCTGACAGAGATCCTCGATTTACGTCAAATTTTTGGCAGGCTTTACATAAAGAAATGGACACTACTCTCAAATTTAGTACAACTTATCGTCCTCAGACAGATGGTCAATATGAGAGAATGATCTAGACACTAAAGGATATGTTGAGATCATATGTATTTGATTTCAAAGGGAGTTAGGATATCCATCTGCCATTAATAGAGTTTGCCTATAATAACAGCTATTAGGCTAGTATTCAGATAGCTCCGTTTGAAGTACTTTATGGACGAAAATGTAGATCTTCCTTGTGCTTGGTAGAGCTAAGTGAAAGGAGAATGTTTGGTCCTAATATAGTAGACTAGATAGTAGTACAAATCGATAAGATTAGAAAAAGATTGCTAACAGCTCAAAGTAGACATAAGAGTTATGCTTATGTTAGAAGAAATTCGTTAGAGTTTGAAGAAGGACATCATGTATTTCTTAAGTTGACTACAACGATAGGAGTCGGGCGATCAATCAAGGTAAAAAAGCTGCACCCTAGATATATTGGGCCATTTCATATGCTCTCAAGAGTAGGATCAATAGCTTATAAGTTAGCTCTTTCTCCAAATCTCAGCAAGATCCATGATGTATTCCATATCTCCCAGTTAGAGAAGTATGTTCCAGATCCATCACATGTGATTGAGCAGGACGATGTTGCAGTGCGAGATAACCTAACTTATGAAGTTAGACCAGCACAGATTATAGATATAAAGGTCAAGTAGTTGTGAAATAAATAGATCCCTCAAGTTAAGGTGGTCTAGAAAGGATTAACAGCGAATGAAGCTACCAGGGAAGCAGAGGAAAGGATGAAAGAATTGTATCCTGAATTATTTTCTTAATGTATATGTAACGTAAATTTTGAGGACAAAATTTATTTTAGGGGGAGAGAAATGTGATACCCTCAATTTTCTTACCCAATGTAACCGTACAGTTTATCTGTAATAGATATGAGATTATTAGAATAAGCTGTATTAAATTGATAAAGGAAAGAGAGGAATTATTAACTAAGGAAAATATAGGGACCTAAACACAAAGTAGAAAAGGTTAAAGGCCAAAAGTAAAGGTAGAAATAAATATTGGGCCAAAAGTGGTAATTTGCAAGAGTTACAGGACTTAAATATAATTAAGTAAAAAGTTCAAGGGCAAAATTGTTATTATGAAAAGTTCAGCCTGAAGAGGTTTAGAACTGTCTGGAAGTATTCTAGTCCCATATTTCATCAGTAAATAGAGGAAGTTATGCTGGTCAATCTAGCATAATACAGAAATTTTATTAGGGCTCTATATAATAGATATTTATCTGATAGTCTAAAAGTTATCTAAAATTTTATGAGATTTCATGGACTTCAGATATAGGTGGAAAAGTTACAGGAAAGTGTACCCTATAAGGTCAGAAGTTATGGATCTGACAAAACCCTGGAAGGAGTTCTGTATAAAAAGTTATCCCTTTGACGGGAGTTTGAAAACACCCGTGATCTGATTATGGAACTTATCAATATGTAAGCCTGGATAGAATGAGATCAGATGACCTCATATATGGGCCTATTATGATGCAAAGGAAACCCAAAACCCATGATACTAGTTCATTAGCAGAAGGGGCCAGTGTCCAAAAAAGTGTGAAATTACAGAAATGCCCCTAGATGCCCAGATTATACCAGTGATGGATGAAGGGCATTTTGGTAATCTGGAATAGGCTAAAAATGTGGGATATAGTATAAATGTAATTATTTATGGTTAGTATACACCCTGAAAGAGGGGTAAAATGACAATTGTGCCCTTAGGGTTAATATAATGCAAGGAAGGACACCAAGGGTATTTTAGTCATTTCCCAAGGGATGGATGGCACATAAATACTCAGTATAACAATGTCAATGGTATGAGAAGCTTAGACATTGATTTCCAAGATATAATACATATTCTGGTATATTATAAAAATTAGGAACATAAAACAGTCTGATTTTTGGGGAATCGAACCAAGCCAATACTGGATTGGACTAGAATTTTTCCAAAGGCTTTCTCCCCATAATAATTGTGCCACATACCCCCATGAGGTGTCCCTTGAGTTTTCCCTTTTGATGTCATGGATGATGTCATAATTCTTCTTTTTGAAAAAGTAAAATCCAAGATTAAATGTGAGCCCTTAGATCAAATAGTGCACAAATCAATCTTGGCCATCAATTTCAACCCAAGTTCATCTATAAATACCCCCTTAATCAGATCATTTTGGCATGCCTGGTGAACCATAGGGAAACTCTTGCAAAATTTCCATTCAACCAAGAAAGAAGCATACAAAGTGAAGCAACAATCAAGGTAATCATCTCCCTTGATCTTGAGCTTAATTCTAGCAAGTTAGCTCTTGGTTTTAAGGGGTTTTTGTACAATATTTCCCTTATGGTTGCTACTGGAAGTACTTCTCATATATGGTTAAAATATGAGTTTGACATTATGGATAGTTTAGATAAGCTTAAACAAGCTAGAATCAAGTGGTATATGCTTGGAAATTCATGTTTGGATTTAGGATTTTGTGTTCTTGCTGGTACTGTATGTGACACTGTTCATATGATGGAATTTCATGATTTTAATGCTTTGAATGAGTTAAAAATGGAAAATTGTATGGGGATAAAGTAGGAGAATAAGTATTGGAAGTATTGGAATCAAAATGTGAATTTTAGAAAACAAGGGTATGCACTTCAGTCAAGGCAGGACATTTTGATGTGTTTTGATTTTGGAAATTCTGATTTGATATTTGGATTCTACATGAAAAATTATGTGGAAATGAACCATGAGAATTTATTTTGCAAAGATGGAAGTATGAAATATAAAAGAGAGAAAGAAAGCAAGTTAGTGAAAACCTAGTCTTGGATTTGGTTTCAAGTTGAATTGTAACTTGATATTACTTTGTAATGGCTAGGTTTTGACATTTGTGAAGGAAGAAAATCATCCCAAGAAGACTTTGACAAGGATAGCTAAGAGGTAGCAAGAATACCTAACTATAGTTTCATGTTTGTTTAATTGCTTGCTTGCTTGTTGATTATAGTGTTTTGTTGAGCATGAGATGTGTCATCATGTTTATGATGAAGTATGAGTAATTGCAACTCCTTGCAAGTTATGTCATGACAATATGCATGTTAGAGTTTGCTTATGTACCATTATGAAGTAGCTTCCATCTCATGATAACATGTTAAGCATCCAATTAATCATGCATGATATTATAGTTTGTGTAACTTGCTATTGGGATTTCCATGAAATTTCATTCCTTCCATATGCATAACCATATTATAGGTGCTGGAACCTCATAAGGAAAGAGGGTAAACATAGATGGATGGGTTTGTATAATAAATTACATGAGTTACTTGACATTAGGGAAGCATATGATAGCATGTATGGTGGTTTGGTGTATGATTCTATACTTCTGTTTTGAGGCCGTGACGGTGTGATGATGGTTAGGATGTGTTAATCAACGATTTTGAACTTGAAATTTTGCATGATTATATTTAAGATATAGAGATTTAAATGGACACCAAGAACGCCTCAATTGGTTAAGAATTTGATTTGTTATGAGTTTTCTAAGTTGAAGTTAAAATCTGGAATTGAGATGAAGTAAGTGTTTAGAGGTAGCAATGTTCACACGATAATTTCATATAACAAATGAATGAGTTTTTCTATGAAATTTTCTGAGCTTACATAGAATGTCTAGATCTTCAAATCCATAGGTAACATGGTTCATTTGGATAAGTAACCAAAGAGAAATGAATTTTTGAAGTTAAGGCAAAGAAATTGGAACTTCCATATTTTACCAAATGAACAGTGATTTTTAACAAATAAACTGATTTCACATGGACAATAAAACCAAAGTTTCATATTTTTCATTCAAACATATATGAAAGATATTTCATTAGAAATTTGAACCACATTATTTTATTTTTTCTACAATTAATTATGAATTTTCAAATTTGGGTACATGTTATGAAATTACCAAATGAACAGTAAAAGTAAACAGTACCCCTAGAGCAATTCTTTTGAAAATGGATGTTTTCAAAGCAAATGATCATGTAATTGGTTCCAATAACTTATAATGGAGTATAATTGAGGTTAAAAATAAGGATGTGACACTAAAGCTATTAAATCTGAGGTAATAACATAACCCACAATGAAACTTTAAGACAATTAATGCACCATCTTTTGGGAATACAAAAGTGATAATATGAGCAGTGCTAAGTAATCAACTACTAACTGAAATCAACCTCAACTATATGAATACAATAGATTCTTTTTAAGGGGGTAAGTATTTAGCTCTCATGTCCTCTCATTGTTAGGGTTTTTTCACTCAGATTCAAAGTGAAAAATATCCTACCATATGCTTGTAATTGCTCTAAATCTCATCAACTATACAACACTTATGGAAAGAATCAAGAGGTCTTTTAAAGGTGAGATGATGGAGATAAGCAACATGGAAAGTAATATGAAGGGTAGAAAGTACCATATGTATGTGATGATGAATATATAGCATGAATTCATGTCTTCCGAGAAGGAGAGGTGGTAATTATACTAATAGGAGTTGATAATAGTGCCTAATTCATTTATCTTTTCTTTCCTCTTCAATTTTTCTTGCACTATCTCTCTTCTTTTTTTTTTGTTATTTTTCTTTTCTTTTTAGTGCAATATGCTTTCCCCCTTTTTTTATTTTGCACTTTGTATATAAAAGATGTAGTATAATTTCACAATGATTTGACTTTATGACATGAATAAGAAGTTTATTTCAAAGAGGTACTCATGCATATGTAACTTTCTATGTTGTAAGGAAGAAAAGGATGGGCTCAAAGGGGGTGACTATAGATATAATGTGTAATGGGCTTGTGTTTGGGATAAAATGGTTTACAAATGAATGCCTCTATCATATTCAAGAACATAAATGCGCAAGTAATTTTCAACTCATAGCTAAGACAAGTTCTAGAGAATATAAACTAATTGTATAACCACTCAATATAGAAATTTAGGCCAACAATCCTTCCAACTAAGGTTTTCATCTAAATTGCTTATAAGCTAAAGTCTCAAATAATGTTAATCATTCACTAGGCATTAAAACACTTATCACAATTGAAAACCCTCTTGAATGACGGATTAAAAGTTCCAAAGTAATCACTCAGAATCATTTAATAATCCCAAATATAACAATAAAAATTTAAGCCAAATCTAACAGTAAAAATTTAAGTGTTTACAATTCAATTTCCATTTTCAAAAATTCAAGTGTGACAATGGTTTCTATAAACTTTTTATGCAAAAGGTTAAAAAAGCAAGAGGGCAATGAATCATTTATGAAAGTACCTTAGTGACTCAAATGGAATCCTTCTATATAGCATTGCAAAAGCAAAGAGAAGGTAAATTGACAGTTTCACACTCAGGTTGTGACTGAAAGCGGTGAAGGTCATGACCAAATTTCACAGTGAGTGTTGCTTTAAACTTACAGAAACTAATCGCGATTAGGAAAGAGTTTTGGTCATGGCACAAGTATACAGAGAGGTATTGTCGTGACCTAATGCACTCGTGTCACGACTAAGTTTCATAGAGAGCATATTCAATCCAAAATTCTATGTCAGGTCGCGACTATAAAGTACATATGTCGTGACTAAAAACCACAGAGACTACCACTTAATACTTTTCAAAGCCCAAAATATCTTTTACACTAAAAACTTTTTAGCTAACCACAAAACAGTTTAAAGTGGGGATCCAATTTTCAGCAATTCATCACACATTAAGATCAAAAATAAAATTTTTGTGATGAAATATTGGATTAATCAAAGAATTTCACATTGAGTAGCACATAAGCAAAGACATCTCCCCCACACTTAAACTTTGGAGTGTCCTCACTGTCAGCAAAATTGAAATAAAAAGGCTCACAACAGGGAAGCAAGGAGAATCAATGTATTTGTATTAAGTGAGAGCAGTGTACAACCATGATACCAAGATCGTTCTCAAGTACACATCAATAAAAGAAACAAAGGAAATGCAAAACAAGAATAACTCTAAAGCTGGTCATCCCTCTACTTTGCAGTGCCCTAGGTAGCGCGTTCGTCCTCGTTCATCCCAGTAGCTGCTCTGTCATCTTCCCCAGCATATACAACTCTTGCCCTTGAAGATTCACCTGATCCCTCTTGAAAGAAAGTAGAGGTAGGGATATTTCTCTTGAAGAACATTTCTTTAAATCTTGGAGCCAAAGCTATATTAAGCGACTGAGCAATCTTATGGACCAAGGGATCAATGAACTATTGTCTGCAAAATTCTTGGTTTATAATGATTACTTTCTGCTCTTAATCACAACTAAGTTTAACTCGATCAAAGATGAGAATTAATCAAAGGTGAGTTATGCAAAAATAAGAAATCCAACTTGGTTCTCTACTTCTTTGTCCTCTAATACTCTAATTGCATCAGTAATTACAGAGCTAACTACATTAACTCAATACATTTAACTCTGAATTAAAAACACAATGAACTCCCTATTTAGCTCAAGGATTCTGGTTTAGCATCATCTCTAAGAGAGCACAGTAGCTTAGACTTGCATTGCCATATGAACTTTAGTAGCAATAGAAAACATAGTAGTAGTCATGGTGAAAATGATAGAAGAATATGAAGATAAACTACAAAACTTTCCTCTAGTTCTATTGACTATAACAGAGGAAAATACAGAATAGAAAATAGAAAGGGAGAATAAGAGAGAAATAGAGAAAGAATGAAAGGAGAAGAATGGCGTCTGGTATGGTAGAATGAAGGTAGAGATGCAGATCCGAATTGGAATGTCTAAATGGAAAAGGGAACAGTGTCTAGGCATGACCCCCATATGATTTGGAATGGTGTGTATATATAGGTGTGGAAGGATGTGAAGGGTAGCTAAAATAGTGTGAATGATGTGTGGAGTGCATGAGCTGCTGCTGAAATGTGTGATTCTATTCAGATCAAGCATGTTTATGATTCTGTGTAGTGTGCAGTGTGTGTGTGTCAATAGTACTTCTCCATGTACCTGCATATGCATAAGCTCCCACTTGCAATCTGTTCGTCAATTCCTTGATCTAGCCCATGTGCTATCACATGTCATCAACTCCTTAAGTCCAACTGTCATTCTCCCTTAATCTATTGATCTATGAAAGAAAATTAGAATAAACATATTATTTGTTCACTTTAAGCACTAAATTGATATCAATTAATTCTTAATTGTTCTAAATATTATTTATTTAATAATTGCTCAATATATTGATCATTAAGGATAAAATTAATAATAAACTCACTTTAAACACACTAAAAATCACTACAAATATGAGTTTATCAACTCCCTACACTTAGCTTTTGCACTCCTAGCAAAATTATGGATCAAAATCGAAATTCAAACACACATGTTCAGTATATTTGGCAAGAGATTCAGTATAAGCACTTGTAGTCATCAATCTTTTCCTTTCAATTGGCAGCAGTTCAAACTAATCTCATATCGATCAAAGAATCCAAATCATGCAATAAAATCATAGTAAGCAACTAGGTTGAGATTTCCTCATAAAGTGTAGTGTTTCACTCACTCTCTTATCAAGGTAATTTTCACTCGGCCATCTAACTTAGGCTTCCCATAGGCTTGTAACTATCCTATATCTCCACCACTAACTGCTGCAAGGATTGTGAATCAAAGGGTCTTTATTAGGTTGTAATATTGGAAAGGCTAAGTGGTTAAATGGAAATAAATATCAATGATTAATGAAATAATGCACATGATATTAATTCTTCAATATAATATGAACTTGCAACTACAGAGAGTACCAAATATTTTCCTTTCATTTAAGTTGAATATCACTTTTGTTCTTTCTGGCCTATCTCTTCTTTCTTTCTTTTTCTCTTTTCTGTAGTTTTTCTTTTTGTTTTTTTTACTATTGAACCAGATAGAAAATACATTGAAGTTCAAATATTTAACAAGTGGTACAATTTATAAGCTATTTCCCAGCTGCAAGTACCCCGTACATCATTCATTAATCAAGAATAGAATTTTAAAACAAAGTGAAGGTCTCAAAAGGGTTAAGAAAAGGATTTAACTTTTTTATGTGGCTACTATTTGGGCAAAATGGTTTTGAAAGAAATGCTGATAAGACACATTTTGTATATAGTTTCTGTGACATTTTTAAGAGCTTTATAACAACTTTACCATTATTTTAGGCCTTAAATTGTACTTTTATGGTAATAGAGGATTGTGCATGGCAATGTGCTAATAAAAGTTTAAAATGGTAAATTAACTCTTCCAAACTGCATATATTATGTTATTTACTGATTTAGACTTTTACAGTGTGTTTTGATTTTGGATTGCAGGTATTTTGGAAGAGAGCAAGGACCAAGAAAGAAATAACAAGCCAATAAAAGTGAAACCACGCTCTTGCACATTTTTTGTCGCAACCAAAGAGTCCACAGGTCGTAACCTTGATTCTTCTGGAATGTTCTCTGCGTTTATAGGTCGCGACCAAAACATGGATTTGGTCACGACTAACATGCGAAATCGCTCAAGCTACATATTTTGAATTTAGTTATGCAGAAATAAAAGGAGAGGTTGGTTTTTGACCTGATTAGACTAAGAAATAGTACTCTCGTACTCTCTGATCACCTTCTCTACCTCTGCCAACATTCTACACCTCTCCACAGACTTCTCTACCTTTCTACACCATCAACTTACCATATTCTCGCTATTTAACTATGGCATCCTAACTAAACAGTGATTAATGTACATCAGGAGTCATAAGAGGCTAAACCTTTAGCCTCTTAGTGATGAATAAGATATCTTGAGCTCATGGACTCAAACGAGGATTTTCTTCTGTTCTAATTTGCATCTTCTCATCTTGTGATTGCTGCTAGATCTAGGGTTTTCATCTTATGAGCAAGTTTTGAATATCGATTGATCATTCTTAGATTAGACTATTGTAATTGAATTCAGATGATTTGACCATTTGCCTTTAATAGAATATTTTAGTTTTGATTTTAAGAGAGTGGGCTAATATCAACGATCGTTGTTAATTAATTCATTGCTTGAAATTTAGGGTTTTCGATCGACGACCATTCGAGGGCATTTTCATCATCTAAATTCAATTTATACGCTAAGTGGTTTATAAAGTTCACTAATAGTTCTTAGACCAGCTTTGATCAAAGGGGTTTAAGGAAAATTACAGTTCTGGACTCAATTGATCGAGTAAGATTTTCTTTGAGACATAGTTCTTTCTAAACTCCAATTTTAAATGTGAGAGCAAGGATAGATACATTTTCATCATCAAGAGTCTTTCATAGCATATTTCTCAACTAGACTAACTAGTTTTCATCATAAACAAAAATCTAAAAACATTTTCTTTTTTGCACCCTACTTTTATTGCATCAATCACTAAAACCCAAAAACCATTTTATACCTACTCAGGTTTTTCATTGATTTTGACATCCAATCTACTAGGTTTCCACATAAAGCCTCCTCGAGAAGAACGATAGGGTTGTGCCTTATACTATATTATATTGGGCTCAACAAACTTTATTTTGATGGATCAGACCACGACAGTCTTGAAATATTCCTGAAAACTCATGGAAAGATACTTGATCATACTATTTTGTACCAAAAAATTCCTTCCTCAATGTAGCTGTCTTTGAAGTAGGGAAGTATCTCTCTAGGAAAATAGTCCTCAAGTTGTTATAGGAATCCAATGCTTGAGGTGTCATATCCTAATTTTTCCCTATCTGTATAATATTGATAGAGGAAAGAGGATTGGAAAGGATTATAATAATGAATAGAAAGGACAAGCAATGATTAGATAAAGGTATAAAGATGAGGGACTAAAATGAAAAGTTTAAAAGTTTTATGGTAGAAAATGAAAGTAGAAAGAAAAGTTGGGCCAAAAGGTATAATTACCAAAATTTAAGGGACTTAAATGTGATTAACAAAAGTTTAGGGGCAAAAATATAATTATGAGAAAGTTGAGTCAGAAAGGCCTAAAAATGCCCAGAATCATATTAGTCCCAAATTTCACCAGTAAGTAGATAAAATTATTTTGATCAGTTTGACGCAACACAGAATTTTGATATGAGGTCCCAAAAAAATTATATTAATTTCTGAAGTCGGGAAAAATTATTACAGTATTTCTTGGACCTCAGAATCAGATAAAACTTGACAGTAAATTCCTATAATTAATATGAGAATTTATAAAATTGACATGGTCAGAAAAGAATACTGTAGAACGTTTAAGGGAATTTACGGTGTAATAAAATACCCGATAAATACCTTCGGGAGAGGTTTCTCAGGAATTGAGTCCATGAAGGTAGTAGATCATGTAGAGGGCCCAAAATGGCACCTTATAGGAACAGTGATATTTTTAGATAAGTATGTGGGCCAGGGCAAATAAAGACCAGAAAAAATATAAAATTACGAAAATGCCACTAAAGGTATGCCACAGTGTCGTGTCATTGAGTCAGAGTTAGACGAAGTGCATTTTGGTTATTTTGGACAAGTCAAAAACATCCAAGCAAGTATATGGGTGATTAGTTAGAGCTAGTATATACTCTGATGAAGTATAAAGAGGTGTGAAATGACAATTATGCCCTTAGGGTTAATCTAGTGCAAGACAGTGAACCAAGGGCATTTCTGTCATTTGCCAAGGGATATGTAATTAAGTACTAATTCAGTACAAGAGTGTCAATGGTAGGAAGAATCTGGATACTAGATTTAAGGTCAAAAAGCATATTATGAAATCTCATAAAGATTAGATTTATAAAATAGTCTTATTTTTGGGGAATCGGACTAAGCCGGTACCGGATTGGACTAGAATTTTTCCAGAAGTTTCTTCCCCTTAGAATGGTGTCACCTAGCCCTAAGAAGTGTCCCTTGATGATGTCATAATTATCTTCTTAGAAAAGTTAAATCCAAGATTAAATGTGAGCCATTAGATCAAATAGTGCACAAATTAATATTGGCCATTGATTTTCCATGGGATTTTTCTATAAATAGCTCCCCAAATCTGAAGTTTGTCGTTGCATGACAACCCCTGGGGAAACTTGTCATATCCCAAATTTTCTGACCTGATGTAACTGTACAATTTATATGAAATGGACATGAGATTATTGGAATATTAACTAAGGAAAGTTTAGGGACCTAAATGCAAAGTAGAAAAGGTTGAAGGCAAAAAGTTAAAGTAGAAACAAAAGTTGGGGCAAAAGTGATAATTATCAAAAGTTTAGGGACCTAAATGTAAATAAGTAAAAAGTCAGGGACTTAAATGTAATTATGAGAAAGTTGAACTGGAAAAGGCTAAAAAATGCCTAGAATCATATTAGACTTAAATTTTACTAGTAGGTAGACAAAGTTATTCCGGTCAGTTTAAGGAATCATAGAATTTTGAATTGAGGTCCCGATTAATTGATATAAATTCCAGAAGTCAGAAGGAATTATTATAGTATTTTTTAGACCTCAGAATCAGATGAAACCTTACATTAAATTCTTGTATTAAGTGTATGAATTTATAAAATCGACAGAGTCAAAAAAGGATTCCTGTAGAATTCTTACGGGATTTTACGGTGGAATAAAATACCTGATAAAATATGGTCAAAAGAGATTCATTGGGATTTGTGCCATAAATGAAATGAGCCCATACCAAGGCCCAAATGGTGCCACCATAAACCCAATAAGGTGACTAGACAGTTAAGTGGGCCAGAGTCCAGAGCAGTCTAGGAAAAGTACGTAATTACAAAAATGCCTCTAGATAACCAGATTATACCAGAGATCGATTGAGGGTATTTTGGTCATTCTGGATAGGCAAAAAATATATAATATAGTATAAATATGATTAGTTAGAGCCAGTATATGCCCTGAGGTAGTACAAAGAGGGGTAAAATAACAATTATGCCCTTAGGGTTAATATAGTGCAAGAAAGGACACCAAGGGTATTTTGGTCATTTCCCAAGAGATGGATGGAAGATAAATACTCAATCTAACAATGTCAATGGTATGAGGAACCTAGATACTAGTTTTGAGGACAAAATACATATCCTGGAATATTATAAAAATTAGGAATAGAAAGTAGTCTGGTTTTTGTGAAAATGCTCTGATCGGTACCGGACTAGACTAGAATTTTTCCTATCAGTATATTTAAATTTTTCTAGCCAAACATGCCCTTAAATTATGTCATGCATGGCATCATAAGGCATGTCTTCTAGGGCAAGTTTGTGCAAGAATGAAAATGGACCATTAGATCAAATAGTAACCAAATCAATCTTGGCCATCCATTTCCACTCAAGCTCATCTATAAATACCCCCTTATTTAAATTGGTTTCAGCATGCTTGACAACCATAGGAAAACTCTTGCAAAATTTCTATTCAACCAAGAAAGAAGCACACTACTTGAAGCAACAAGCAAGGTAATCATCTCCCTTGTTCTTGAGCTTTGTTCTAGCAAGCTAGCTCTCGATTTTAAGGGGTTTTTGTATCATATTTACCTTGTGGTTTTTGCTGTAAGTTCTGTCCATATATGGTTAGAATATGAGTTTTATGTTATGGATAGTTTAGATAAGCTTAAACAAGCTAGAATCAAGTGGTATAAGCTTAGGAATCCAAGTATGCATGAAGTTAGAAGTTTGTGTTCATGCTGTTACTATAAGTGACACTGTTCATATATTGGAATTTCATGATTTTGAACAAGTATTGGAAGTATTGGAATCAAAATGTGAATTTTGGAAAATAAGGGGGTTTGCTTCGGTTTGAACAGTAGCTTGTGATATGTTTTGATTTTAGAAATTCTGGTTTCATATTTGGATTTTACATGAAAAATTATGTGGAAATGAACTATGATAATTTATTTTGGGAAGGTGGAAGTATGAAACATAAAATAGAGAAAGAATAGAAGTTAGTGAAAACCTAATATTGGTTTTGTGTTCAACTTGAGTTGTAACTTGATATTGCTTAGTAATGGCTAGGTTTTGACATTTGTGAAGGAAGGAAATCATCTCAAGAAGACTTTGTGAAGGATAGCTAAGAGGTAGCAAGAATACCTAACTATAGTTTCATGTTTGTTTGATTGCTTGCTTGCTTGTTGATTATGATGTTTGGTTGAGCATGAGATTGTGTCATCATGTTGATGATGAAGTATGAATAATTGCAACTCCTTGCAAGTTATGTCATGACAATATGCATTTTAGAGTTTGTTTATGTACCATTATGAAGTAGCTCCCATCTCATGATAACATGTTAAGCATTCAATTAATCATGTATGATATTATGGTTTGTATGCCTTGCTATTGGGATTTCCATGAAATCTCATTCTTTCCATATGCATAACCATGTCATAGGTGCTAGAACTTCACAAAGAAAAATGGTAAACCTATATGGATTAATTTGTATAATAAGTTACATTACTTACATGACACTATGGAAGGATATGATAGTATGCATGGTGTATGTTCAAGTAGTATTAATATGAGGTTGTGACCTTGTAATGATTATGATGATACCTTAACTCATAAGTTTAAACCTGAAATTTGGCATGATAATAGCTAAGATATAGATCTTTAAATGAACACCAAGAACGCCTCAATTGGTTAAGTATTCAATTTTTTATGATTTTTTTAAGTTGAAGTTAAAATATGGAATATAGAGAAAGTAAGCAACTAGAGACAGTAACCTTCTGACATGACTTTGTTATAGTAAATGAATGAGTTTTTTCTGTAAATCCATAGGTAGCATGATTCATTTGGACAAATAATGAAAGAGAAATGAATTTTTGAAGTTAAGGTAAAGAAACTGGAACTTCTAGATTTTACCAAATGAACAGTTTTTTTCAACGAATAAACTGATTTTATTAGGACAATGGAACCTCAGTTTTATATTTGTTCCTCAAAGTTCAATAAAAGAGCTTTCATTAGAAATTGGAACCACCTATTTCGATTTTTCTACATTTAATTATAATTTTTTAAAGTTAGGTACATGTTCTGGAATTACCAAATGAACAGTCTCGTGAACAGTACTCTGAGAGCAATTCTTTTAAAAATAAAGGTTTCTAAGGCAAAAGGCTATGTAATTGGTTCCAATGATTTTCAAATGAGTACAATTGAGGTTAAAAGTTAAGGATACGACAAAACTCTTGAAAAATGAAAACTCGAGCCAAGACAAGGAAGATTCAAGGTACCAATGTTCAAGCAAGCTAAAGATTAAAGGTAAGCAATCTATCCTAGCGTATTTTCCTTTGATTTGGGAGCTTGAACTTAGGATTTTCATGGAAGAAAGTTGAGTTTTCTCTAAGGTGTTTGTGCTGTCCAAAACCTTAGATGAAATGAGAAAGAAAAAATTAAAGTTACAGTTATATGATTAAAGCTTTAAAAAGCTAGTTAAGTGATTGGTTCTTGAATCAAGTTGATATTCTTGACTTTACCATGGTTGACCATTTCGGTTTGCACTGTTCATGATGGAAGTAAATGGAATTTCAATGATATAATGCTTCCATTGAATTTATATGATGATTTTGTGTAGGATTGGATAGGTTTTTAATCTTGGAAGCATTGGAATTCCAAGTTGTAATTTTTGAAGTTCTTGTCTGTACTGTTCACTCGCATGAACATTGATTATAATTTCCTGATTTTGATGCTTTCAATGGTTTTAAAATGAAAAGTTGTGTGGGATAAGGTGGGGAAACAAGTATGGAAAGCATTAGAATCAAGATGAGGATTATTGAAAGAAAAGAGGGTGTTATGTAATTTTGTATAGAATACAGTACATAGGAGCTGGAATTTCATGATTCTAAGCTCACAAATGGATTCAAAAGATGAAATTGTGTGGGGTAAAGTCAAGGCATCAATTGGATCAAAGGCCAAGTTAATTAGTAAAGATTAGAGAAAGTTATGCTAGTAAAGAGTTTATTAAGGTTAATCTTGAATATTGTTGGAGTTCATGGTCGTAATGAATTATGTGATGAATATGAATGTATTTAGGACCTTGAAATATCCAAGAAGATTTTGGGAAGTGATTGACCGAAAGGCTTCATGGTTGGAAAGGTAGGAGCCAGTGTAAAAGATCAAGAGAAAAGCTTAAGTGCAAGGTAGTGGACTTACCTCTTTATGTGCTAGATGTGGTATGCTTATGTGTTGACATGTATATGATATTTGAATGATGTTGTGACATGATAAATGATGTTGAATGTATTGTGAATAACATGTTTTCCATGGCCATGCACTTTTATGCAAAAGTATATAGCATGATGGAATGTCACTAATTAAATAAAGTTTAATGAAATTACATATTATGCATTAGCGTCCATCTTGCATATTTAAGTAGTAATATTTGCTACTGAGATTCCGTAGAATCTCACCCTCCCATAACCAACCAATTTAGGTCAAACATGAAGGAAAATGTATGCATGGAGAAGAGCTAAAGAATAGAAGAAAGGAAGTGAAGTAATTGAGATCCTAGCATATGCTATGAATTATCCATGTATGTAAATGCCATGTAAGGTGTCTATTTATGGGATGAAACTGTATGAAATGATTATGGCATAACCCCATGATGTATACGAATGCATGAAAGGCAAAAGAAATGGTTTATGCATGTCGTATCCTTACTTTTAACCTCAATTATACTTAGTTGGAAGTCATTTGAACCAATTACATAATCATTTGCTTTAAAACAAGCATTTTCAAAAGAATTGCTCTTGGGGTACTGTTCATGATACTGTTCATTTGGTAATTCCAGAACATGTACCCAACTTTGAAAATTCATAATTAAATGTAGAAAAATCAAAATAGGTTGGTTACAAAATTTCTAATGAAAGTTATTTCATTAGAATTTGAAGGACAAATGTAAAAATGAGGTTCCTTTGTCCTAATGAAATCAGTTTATTCATTGAAAAAGACTGTTCATTTGGTAAAATCTGGAAGTTCCAATTTCTTTGCCTTAACTTCAAAAAATTCATTTTTCTTTCATTACTTGTCCAACTTAACCATGTTACCTATGGATTTAAATCTCCAGAAATTATCTTTAAGCTCACAAAATTTCATGGAAAACCTCGTTCATTTACTATACAAAATTAATGTCGGAACGTTACTTCCTCCAGTTGCTTACTAGATCTTAGTTACAGATTTTAACTTCAACTTAGAAAAATCATAACAAATCTAATACTTAACCAATTGAGGTGTTATTGGTGTCCATTTAAAGCTATGTATCTTATCTATTATCCTACCAAATTTCAAGTTCAAACTCATTGGTTAAGGCATCATAAACATCATCACACCACCACAGCCTTAGAACATAACTATATGATCATACACCATACACTCCAACATATACTTCCATAGTGCCAAGTAACTCATGTAACTTATTATACAAGTTCAACCATCTATGCTTACCCTATTTCCTTGAGAAGTTCCAACACCTATGACATGGTTATGCATATGCAAGGAATGAGATTTCATGGAAATCCAAATAGCAAGCCATACAAACTATAATATCATGTATGATTAATTGGATGCTTAACATGTTATCATGAGATGGGAGCCACTTCATAATGGTACATACACAAACTCAAACATGCATATTGTCATGACATAAGTTGCAAGGAGTTGCAATCATTCATACTTCATCATCAACATACTGGCATAATCTCAAGGTCAACCAAACACTATAACTAACAAGCAAGCATACAATCAAGCAAATATGAAACTATAGTTAGGTATTCTTGCTACCTCTTTAGTTATCCTGGATCAAGTCTTCTTGAGATGATTTCCTTCCCTCACAAATATCAAAACCTAGCCATTACAAAGTTTCATACTTCCATCTTTCTAAAATAAACTCTCATGGTTCATTTCCATAAAATTTTTCATGTAGAATCCAAATATGAAACTAGAATTTCCAAAATCAAAACACAGCACAAGCTGTTGTTCTTGACCGAAGTGAACCCTTGATTTTCCAAAAATTCACATTTTGATTCCAATGCTTCCAATACTTGTTCTCCTACTTTATCCCCACACAATTTTCCATTTTAAACTCATTGGAAGCATTAAAATCATAAAATTCCAACTTATGAACAGTGTCACATACAGTAATAGCCACGAACACAAACTTCTAACTACATGCATACTTGAATTTCCAAGCTTATACCACTTGATTTTAGCTTATTTAAGCTTGTCTAAACTATCAATAACATAAAACTCATATTCTTATCACATGTGGATAGCACTTCCAGCAGCAACCACAAGGGAAATAGGCCGCAAAACCCCCGTAAAACCAAGAGCTAACTTGCTAGAATAGAGCTCAAGAACAAGGGAGATAATTACCTTGCTTGTTGCTTCAAGTTGTGTGCTTCTTTCTTGGTTCAATGGAAATTTTACAAGATTTTCCATAAAGTTCCCAAAGTTGCCAAATGAAATCTGAAATTAGGGGGTATTTATAAATAAATTTGGGTGAAAATAGATGGCCAAGATTTATTTGGTTACTATTTGATCTAATGGTCTATATTTATTCTTAAAACAAGCTTACCCTAGAAGCCACAAACTTGATGCCATGCATGACATCATACAAGGCCATGTTTGGATAGAAAAAGGTAAATATACGGATAGAAAAAATTTTAGTCCAGTCTGGTACCGATCGGAGTAGTTTCACAAAAACCAGACTGTTTTCTATTCCTAACTTTTATAATATTCAAGGATATGTATTCTATCCTGAAAACTAGTGTCTCGGTTTCCCATAACATTGACATTGTTAGACTGAGTATTTATTTTCCATCCATCCCTTAGGAAATGACCAAAATACCCTTGGTCTCCTTTCTTGCACTATATTAACCCTAAGGACATAATGTAAGGAATTGGAAGACACGCAGCGGAAATTAATTTAAAAATTTTTCCATTCCTTGCCAGGATCTACCGTATGTGTTTAAGTCAAGTGGGAAGAAGTATTACCCTTAGTGTGCCTCAGCGACTTCCACAGCTTTCGGTCACAACGTTCACAGCTTCTCTCTGCGGCTCGTGCTCCCTTTCTGATCACAAGAAGTCGACGACTCAGGTCAGCTTCCTCTACTGGTATCCACACGAACAGCGTTCCAACCACGAACGACGTGCTAGCGTCTCTTGTCCCTCCAGGGCTTTCTCAAGAGTTCGTCCTCTCCGTCTCTATTTCGGCAGTTTCTTATATGCAAACCTTTTGCAGAGTCCCCTTCGGCCTTTCTATGTTCTATATGTTTCTCTGTGCAAAACGCAGCTCCTAAAATCAGATATATAGGATGCTATGCGTTTTTCTCTGTGCAAAATGCAGCTCCTAAAATCAAATATATAGGATGCTATGTGTTTTTCTCTGTAGGCCGAATTGGATTTTGGAGTTAATCTTATATTAATTCCCAAATTAATACAATATCATATATTGTATAATTTTATAAGAAACTAATTAAATAAATAATATCAAATCCGTCCCACAGATTTAATTACCCATTTATTTAATTTTAAATAAAGATGAGACTGAACTATTTTTGATTTATTCTCATAAATCAAATTTGAGATATCCTATCAATTTGAATTTTGAATTTCAAACGTGATAGAGATTTAATTTATCCTTATAAATTAAATCTTATAAATATCTCTTATATGAGATATCCTATCAATTTGAATTTCGAATTTTAAACATGATAGAGATTTAATTTATCCTTATAAATTAAATCTTATAAATATCTCTTATATGAGATATCCTATCAATTTGAATTTCGAATTTCAAACATGATAGAGATTTAATTTATCCTTATAAATTAAATCTTATAAATATCTCTTATATGAGATATCCTATCAATTTGAATTTCGAATTTCAAACGTGATAGAAATTTAATTTATCCTTATAAATTAAATCTCATATATACATATAATGTATATATACGAATTTATATATATATACAAATATAAATATAATTAAATATATATACATCTATCCTGGATCATTCATTGAATCTGGACATGTCTTAGATTCAATGAATCTGGACATCATAGCTCGTGTTGGGCTATTTTGTGTGCGACCCTGTAGGCCCATATGAAGTTGGCAGTGGGCCATTTGCTATACTAGCCCACAAGTCGCAAGCGGTCTCTAGCAAGACATAACGACTACCCAAATCATATGAGGATCGATAAACGATGTAACCTTTTATACAACCATATCATGTCCCTTCTGTCACGCGATATTTTGGTCATGGATGAGGCATGGATAATGTCATCCTCCTATTCCTGACCGTTACTTTCTCGATCCCTGAGTAGTCTGACTATAGAAATGGAACTACCTTTCCATTACAGTATGGCCATACATTTCTCAGACTCACTCATCGAGGGGCCCAGTAATATCTCTCTACGAATGTGAGGGACAAATTCCATCTTGACCATTCATATTCCTCCGCATGAAAAACCATTAAGGCCGAACATAGTCTTTATGATCACTCGGTCAAAAGTGACTTTTGACTAGGTCAAAGCTGAGCGTTTTGTCATGTAGGAATCCATGATGATCTCAGGTCAAAGGGCGTATTGACATGGTTTGTATATGAGAGAAGCTTATGACGTTACTCATGCAGTTCTCTCATAGCGGGTCGGTTCAGCACCTTGTACTCTTACATGTGCTTATGACTTTGATTTATATCTCTATACATCTTCAAAGTCATACTGGTCTTATTTCATCTGTGCTCCCGCATAGATGATCGACCAGGGACATTTAGGATAATATCATGAATTATCCAAGGATGATCATCATAGTAAACATGCAAATAATATGATAACTCAATTAATAAATTCATAAATCAATAATGTTCATAAGACAATGATTGGCCCCTAGGGCACGATTTCCAACACATAATTATCATTTTTCCCTATTTGTATTGCCTCAGGTCATATACTTGCTATAACTAATCATATTTATAATATATGGGATGTTTCTAACCTGTCCAGAATGACCAAAATGCCCTCCATCTATCACTAGCTCAAGCTGGTCATCTAGGGGTATTTTCATAATTTCATAATTTTTCTGGACTGCTCTGGACTCTGACCCACTTAACTGCCTTATTACCTTATTGAGCCTATTGGGATGCCATTTGGGCCTTGGTATTGATCCATTACCTCTATGGCACAAATCCCAATGAATATCTCTCGACCATATTTATTGGGTATTTTATTCCACTGTAAGAATCCTACAGGATTCCTTTTATGAATCTGTCAATTTTATAAATTCTTATATTAAATATAGGAATTTACTGTAAGGTTTCATATGATTCTGAGGTCTAAAAAATACTGTAACAATTCTTCCTAACCTTAGGAATTTATATCAATTAATCGGGACTTCAAATCAAAATTCTGTGTTACGTTAAACTGACTAGAATAATTTTGTCTATATACTGGTAAAATTTGGGTCTAATATGATTCTGGGCATTTTTAGCCTTTCTCTGTTCAACTTTCTCATAATTATATTTAGGTCCCTAAACTTTTGATAATTACCACTTTTGGCCCAACTTTTATTTCTACTTCAACTTTTTGCCTCCAACCTATTTTGCGTTTAGGCTCCTGAACTTTCCTTAATTAATAATCCCTCTCTTTCCTTTCTTAATCTGATACAGTTTATTCCAAGAATATCGTGTCCATTATAGATAAACTATACGTATACATTAGATAAGAAAATTGGGGATATGATAATGCATGCTGGAACAATTATTAAAAGTGAAATAAAGGAAACTAAAATGGTAAAAATATTGGTCCTAAAGTAGTTTTGTTGTGGCTTCAGTTTGACCTAGCAAATGAAGGAATTAATCCACAAAATTTTATGAGCATGTAGTACACATCTAGATCTTTAAGTGTATAGGCAGCCTCATTTGGATGTATATATCCGGAGAAATAAATTTCCAAAGTTAAGAGACAAAATCTAGAATTTCCAGAAGTTGCCATATGAACAATAAAATTAACGATTTAACTGTATTAATTGGCAAGGTAAAAGTCTAGATTTATATTTTTACCTTAAAGAGATATGAAATAGCTTCAATTATAAATTTGGATCACCTCCATACGATTTTTCTACAATTATTTATGAATTTTTAAAGTTAGACTATAAATCTGGATATTACCAAATAAACAGTACCCGATAAGTAAGCTTTAAAATTTTAATTTTTGGGCCAATGTAATGCTTCTACTAATCAAATATGCTTCCGAATACATACTCTGAGATGGTAAAAGTAGGATATTTCATTTTGGTATTAGAGCAAAAGGTTCTGGCATTGGTACAGAACAAAGTTTTAGCACATAACAGAGGTTTTGGTGCAAGATAAACTTGCTCTAATTGGGAAACAGAGTTTATGGCAGTTACCTAAGGCCTAATTGAGAATGAGGTTAGTAATTGGTTACTTGTTCATAGTCCAACTAAGATTATGGGTTGGTGATGAATGCTCTAGAAAAATGGAACATTGAAGCTTAATGAGATACTTTCTCACTTGTTAGTGATCTAGGAAGGTAAGGGAAAACTTAAAAGTATGAATGGCATAGAGATGTGAACTAGACCCTTCCTCAGTTAGCTGAAAGAAAGCAGCTAACTCAATTATGGATTACAGTAAGGCCAAGGACATATAACCTAGTTAAGGTATAATGGCCTTACATGATAACTATCTCAGATTCCTAAATTGATAAATAGGATCTTGGAGATGTAGGCTAAAGATTAATAGCCTCAGAAATTTCTCGAGGATTAGTAGAAAGAGATATAATATGAGTTTGTGGAAGTACCCTCTAACCCTGATGTAAGTCTTATTTCGCCTATAAGAGGGCAGTCTAGGACTGAGGAAGTTAAGCACTGGTACTAGATTACAGGTAGACTAGATATTAGTCCTCCTCCACTAGAGTTTGAGGATAGACTTGCTATGAGTAATATACAACAGTCCCTTAATCGAGAGATCCAGTCAGAGTTATGATAGTCCTTATCCATTCTCAAAGTCCAGGAATATATGACTTTATAGAGAAAGATCAGTGTGATGTTGCTGGTCCTAGTTAACCCTAGCCTTCTTTGCTAAAGACATATAATGTTAACCACGTCAGTCTCAAGAAAGCTATGGAGAGTGAATTACTCAGTCTAGGTCAGGGGATAGACAGAAGTAGAGATCAAGAGTAGTCAGTTTATCTACAGTTCCTCAATGCTGTAGCAGGGATGATAAACAGATGTAAAAGAAAGGGCATTGACCTAAATCAAGTTTATACTCTAGAAATCGGCATGAGATGGTAGTAAGTCAGATATTGCCATATACCCCTACATAGCACGTAGAGTTAAGGGAGTTTTGGCAAATGATCTGCCAACTAATATATAGGGGTGGCATTTCTGTATCCAAAAGTATGTATAGTTCACTATTCCCTATAAAAGAATGTAAAAGAGATTAGGGATAATGTAAATAGTGTAAAGTAATTACATAGGTGTATGATAGTTATGATGTACCCCAAATATGTAGTGTACATGTATATAATGTAGGTACAAATATTATGGTGATATGAAATATGAGTTTTGATGTGATATAATGAAATGATAGTTGGTTGAACATCTATATGAATATGTTCCCAATTTAATGTGATTATGATATATATATGAATGAGTTTCACTTGACTCAAATTCATCAAAGTCAAGAATGTTAGAAGTGAATGTTTAGAAAAAGCTATGCCATGTCGTGATGTGAAGCAGTTTAGGTTGCGACTAGAAGTTCCAGAGAAATTAAGTCGAGATGAGTTAAGCCACAAGTAGTGATAAATATTTATAAAAGCTTTTGGTCATGACGAGTAAAAACCATTGGTCACAACAGGAAGCTCCATAGCTATCAGGTCACGATGAGTGTAAGCCATAGGATGTGACTAATGTATAAGCAAATCAGGTTATGACAGCAGATGACCTATGGTTGTTATTGAAGAACACAGAGTTGTCAAATCATGACAAGTAAGTGGAGATGGTGTGACTAAAGTTTATAGAAAATATGAGTCGCGACTAGCTAGTACTCAGGTCTCAACTAGAGTGCATAGAGACCTAATGACAACCTCACTGAGGTTTATTACTTAGAGGTTTAGCACATGATGCAGGCAAGCCAAATAGTATAAGGTACTGAGATAGAGAAGATCAATTTAAGAAGATACTCAGAAATAGATCCTCCATGTGGCCATCAGGAGTAGATCTACATTACGAAAGAATGTATTTAGTAGTCTTTCCTGAACAAAAGAATTAATGTCATATTAAGGCTTGCCTAGAAATAAGCCTAGCGTGTGGCTTAAGGTTAAAGATGTGATGTCTAATAGATAGAAAGTTTATGTTCCCAAAATAGAGGGATACCATCATGAAGAGACAGTAGCCTAGTATACATAGGGTAGAGCACCCTAGAGAATAGAAGTAATAGTGCTAGATGATGAATGAGATACATGTGACCTAAGTTAGTCATGATCAAGAAAAGATTAGAAAGGAACCATAGTCTAGTCCAGATCAGACTGAGACTGATAGACAAAAAAGTTACGAGATAGTAGAGAGATGTAAAAGTTACTCTATAAAGATAGAAATTTATTCGCTCACCTGAGAATTATTTCTCGAATAGCTTGCTAGAAGCATTCCTCTCAGTTAGATAGAGATGAATGTGAGGCTAAGGGTTAAAGAAGGGAAAAAGAAACCCTTTGATGAATAGTTAGCCGAGTTCATCCACAAGAATAATAAGAGTTGAATGACTAAGAAGTTAGTTCGCAGATTAAATTCTGTGTTGCCAAGAAAGAGTTTTTCTCAGGTAGTTGTAAAAATTTCAACAGAGCGATAGATGCATGCAAAATAAGAAAAGAAGTTTATGATGTTTAGAGAGAAAGATAGCCATAGTTAAAAAGATAAATTGACTCCCATATTCTCTATACCCTAATAAGAGGATAACGGGGCAGCCTAAGTAAGATAATAGTTACTTCAAGATCTGACAATGATTGGACCAGATAATGTGACAGATAATATGACAGAGGAAAGAAATACTTTAAAGTTTACCTAACTAATTGTTTAATTGCAAGGTATGTATGAGGGATGGTTGAGTAAATTATGTAATATGGCTTATATTGCTATAAGTTTTAATGAGAAGTTGCATCTCCTTGCAGTTATCATATGATGACATGCATGTTAGATAATGCTTAAATGATTGCATCTCCTTGCATATTATGCATGTTAGAGTATGCTATGATGAATGAACACTCTCCTTTTGCATTACATGCAGGGTAGAGTAGATATAATGAGAAAGTTTTGAAAAAAAAAATATTATTGCTCCTATGCCATATGACATGCAATTAGATAATTCAAATTGGTAATGATAAAGCAATAGAGGATATTACAACTTAAGGTTAATAGCGAATCTATAGACAAATGATCATAGTACTCAGGACATATCCCTTCAGTAGGGATAAGATACATGAATGATGTACTATGAACAAGAAATAAAATGAGACGCAGTTATGAAAGATGATATAGCTCTGAGAGAGTAGCATTTATGTAATAGAAGTTAATATTTTTGCAATAGAGCTAGATTTCTCTTACAATAGAGTCATATTGCTCTTGAGATAGAGCCAAAAGAATGAACATATTATGATGGATATGTACATGGCAGAGCTTGTGTAGCTCTCTACAGTGCTAGATGAAGTAACGTTATGAAAGATAAGAATGGTATGAGAAATTTCTAAGTGATAGAGGAATGAGTAAAGTCTTAATAGATAATATTGGCTTCTGTGATCATGTTTGGGGAATTATCTGTTGAGTTAACAACTATGTGGAAGTGACTAACCTTGTAACTTTGTCTATTGGTTTAGGTCTTCTAGAGATGAGAATATAGTACAATGGAATTATAGTAGATTTTGGAGGATTATAGTTAGATCCTAGTATGGCTCATAGAGAATAAAATTCCAGGGTCGTAGTTAGATCCTGAAAAGGCTTACGATTGATCACAGTAGATTCTGAGGGTCGTAGTAAACCAAGCCTAGAGAAAGAAAGTAATGAGCCATAAGTACAATATTTCTTTGGAAGGATGAATACCAAGGAAAAGGTTAAGGTATAGAAGCTTCACAAGTTGGTTAACTCATAACAGAGAAAGTACCCATGATGTTAATTTCAGATAGCCTTATTACTATTAAGGACTGAACTCAAAATCTTCTTACATGCCATAGAAATTAAGTAATCAAAGTTAAAGCTTTTAGTTCAGAGTAACCATAATTTATGATAATATCTCATAAGATATGAGAAGCGGTCAAGTAAGAACAGAGAAATCTCTAAGATGAGATTATAGAGAATAAGAATGAGAGACAAATATATCTTCCAGATGAAGATAATGAGATTAGAAGGCTAGATAGACCCAAGAGAGACAGTATAAGAAGGGTCAAAGATATTAAAGTACCAGGATTAGAGCCTATTAGCACTAGTGTTTCAGATTTATATCTGGACTGTTCAATTAAGCGTGCTCAGGAAATAGTAGCCCAATGATGAGGGACCCCCTGGGAAGTGATGAAAAGGGTGTAAATACCATGAAAGTTTGACATATATGCACAGAGTTATGTAAAATGATAGAAAGAACTATGAAAAGTTATAAAGGGTTATGAACGATAAGAGACTATAACCCTTATGTCAAGCCCAATTGAAATGGATTTGAAAGGAAATATTTAGAAGAGTTTTCTCAAAAGCTACCAAAGTTATAAGTTAAAGAGAATGTTTAACTTATGGTATCTTATAATACGTTATGTCAAGGCAAGATAGACCATGATATAGCTAGATTTATCCAAATATGCCATTATACGACATGAAAAGTATGTAATGAGATACATTATGAGAAATGTGTAATGTGATACATAATGAGAAATATGTATCAAGAAGTACAATATGAAGTGGCTTTATAGCTAGCTTTGTAAACAGATAGAGATGCTCCCTTTTTGAAAGGGATAAGATATTCAAATGTTATGTTACATGTGAAATAACAAATGAGAGCTTTCACTCCTTGCATAAAATGCCAGGCATTATGTTATGTTTGTAAAATATGCTAAAGCTCTAAATGTTAGAGGAGTCCAAGCTCCATGTGTTAGAGTTGTGCAAGCTCTGAGTATTAGAGTTGTGCATATTTAGAAAAGGAATGCTTGAGCTCTGATGTTAGATCTTTGCATTCATAAGCAGGTATTTAGTCCTGCAATATGTTGGCTACGCATTATGCATGTTAAAGTATGTGCTCCTATCTAGTAGTAAAGTAAAGAAAGAAAGAATAATGACATAAGTCATCTCTCTGTATTATGATGAGTTATTAAAGATGATAAGAAGAAAAGAAGTACGATGGTATGAAAATGAGAGATGAAGTTTTGTGGATGTTCATAAAATTCTGCTAGATACTTAGATGAAGTAATAAGTTATTGCATTAAGAAGTATGAAGAGTAGTTGACAGAAGCTCCATAATATACCAGTATTCGAGGGAGTTTTATATGAAAGAAATGGACACTACTGACAAGTCTAGTGTAGTGAGAAGTCCATATGCAAATAGATGCAAAGCAAGTAAGCAAGTAATAGAATGATGTAGCGTTCAACTCTAATTGAGTTAATTCATAATAGAAGAAATGTAATAATAGTAAAGATATAAAGATCTACAGACATGAAAGGTACTCCGCTAAGATCACAAAATAGAAGATAAGAGATAAATACCCTAATCCTTAGTCACAAAAAAGACAAGGATATCCATCGAAGATTGTGGATTAAGGTACCAAGTAAATTTCAAGGATGAAATTTATTTTAAGGGGGTAAAAATGCCATATCCTAATTTTTCCCTAACTGTATAATACTAATAGAGGAAAGAGGATTAGAAAGGATTGTGATGATGAATATAGAGAAAAAGCAATGATTAGATAAAGGTATAAAGATGAGGGACTAAAATGAAAAGTTTAAAATTTCTCTGGTAGAAAATGAAAGTAGAAAGAAAAGTTGGGCCAAAAGGTGTAATTACTAAAAGTTAAGGGACTTAAATATGATTTACCAAAAGTTTAGGGGCAAAAATATAATTATGAGAAAGTTGATCCGGAAAAGGCCTAAAAATGCCTAGAATCATATTAGACCCAAATTTTACCAGTAAGTAGACAAAATTATTCTAATCAGTTTGACGTAACATAGAATTTTGATATGGGTCTCAAAAAATTTATATTAATTTCTGAAGTCAAAAAAAATTATTATAGTATTTCTTGGACCTCAAAATCAGATAAAACCTGACAGTAAATTCCTATAATTAATATGAGAATTTATAAAATTGACAATGTCAGAAAAGGAATCCTGTAGAATTTTTAAAGGAATTTACGGTGTAATAAAGAATCTGATAAATACTTCTAGAGAGGTTTCTCGGTAATTGAGCCCATGAAGGTAGTTGATCATGTAGAGGGCCCAAGATGGCACCTTGTAGGCCCATTGATATTTTTTAGATATGTATGTGGACCAGGGCTAATAAAGACAAGGAAAAATATAAAATTACGAAAATACTACTGAAGGTATGCCACTGTGTTGTGTCATTGAGTCACAGTTTGAAGAAGGGCATTTTGGTCATTCTAGACAGGTAAAAAATATGCAAGCAAGTATAGGCATGATTAGTTCGAGTCAGTATATACTCTGATGAAGTATAAAGAGGTGTGAAATGACAATTATGCCCTTAGGGTTAATATAGTGCAGGACAGTGAACCAAGGGCATTTATGTCATTTGCCAAGGGATCTGTAATTAAGTACTAATCCAGTACAAGATTCTAAATGTTAGGAAGAATCCAAATATTGGATTTAAGGTTAGAAAGCATATTATGAAATCTCAGAAAGATTAGATTTATAAAATAGTCTGGTTTTTGGGGATCAGACTAAGCCGGTACCAGATTGGACAAAAAAATTTTTAGAAGCTTCTTCCCCTTCGAATGGCCCCCACCTAGCCCTATGAAGTGTCCCTTGATCATGTCATGGATGATGTCATAATTATCTTTTTAGAAAAGTTAAATCCAAGATTAAATGTGAGCCATTAGATCAAATAGTGCACAAACTAATCTTGGCGATTGATTTTCCATGTGATTTTTCTATAAATACCCCCACCAAATCTGAAGCAAGCCGTGGCATGACAACCCTCGGGGAAACCCTTGCAAAATAAAAACTCTAGCCAAGACAAAGAAGATTCAAGGTACCAAAGTTCAAGCAAGCTAAATATTAAAGATAAGCAATCTATCCTAGCTTATTTTCCTTTGATTTGGGAGCTTGAACTTAGGATTTTCATGGAAGAAAGTTGACTTTTCTCTAAGGTGTTTGTGCTGTCCAAAACCTTAGATGAAAGGAGAAAGAAGAAATTAAAGTTAGATTTATATGATTGAAGCTTAAACAAGCTAGTTAAGTGATTGGTTGTTAAATCAAGTTGATATTCTTGACTTTGCCATGGTTGAACCATTTTGGTTTGCACTATTCATGATGGAAGAAAATGGAATTTCAATTATCTAACGCTTCCATTGAATTTATATGATGATTTTGTGTAGGATTGGATAGGTTTTTAACCTTCGAAGCATTGGAATTTCAAGTTTTAGTTTTTGAAGTTCTTCTCTATACTGTTCACTCACATGAACATTAATTGGAATTTAATGATTTTGATGTTTCCAATGGCTTTAAAATGAAAAGTTGTGTGGGATAAAGTGGAGAAACAAGTATGGGAAGCATTAGAATCAAAATGATAATGTTTGAAAGAAAAGAGGGTGTTATGTAATTTTGTACAGAACAGTACATAGGACCTGGAATTTTATGATTCTAAGCTCATAAATGGATTTAAAAGATAAAATTGTGTGGGTAAAGTTAAGGCATCAATTGTATCAAAGGCCAAGTTAATTAGTAAAGATTAGGTAAAGTTATGTTAGTAAAGAGTTTATCAAGGTTAATCTTGAATATTGTTGGAGTTCATGGTCCTAATGAATTATATGATGAATATGAATGTGTTTAGGACCTTGAAATATCCAAGAATCTTTTGGGAAGTGATTGTCCAAAAGGCTTCATGGTTGGAAAGGGAGGAGCATGTGCAAAAGATCAAGAGAAAAGCTTAAGTGCAAGGTAGTGGACTTATCTCTTTATGTGCTAGATGTGGTATGCTTATGTGTTGACATGTATATGATATTTGAATGATGTTATGACATGATAAATGATGTTAAATGTATTGTGAATAACATGTTTTTCATGGCCATGCACTTTTATGCAAAAGTATATAGCATGATGGCATGTCACTAATTAAAGAAAGTTTAATGAAATTACATATCATGCATTAACATCCATCTTGCATATTTAAGTGGTAATATTTGCTACTGAGATTCTGTAGAATCTCACCCTCCCATAACCAACCAATTTAGGTCAAGCATGAAGGAAAATATATGCTTGGAGAAGAGCTAAAGAATAGAAGAAAAGAAGTGAAGTAATTGAGATCCTAGCATATGCTATGAATTATCTATACATGTAAGGTGTCTATTTATGTGATAAAACTATATGAAATGATTATGGTATGACCCTATGATGATATAAATGCATGAAAGGCAAAAGAGATGGTTTATGCATGCTGGAATAATTATTAAAAGTGAAATAAAGGAAACTGAAATGGTAAAAATGTAGGTCCTAAAGGAGTTTTGTTGTGGCTTCAGTTTGACCTAGAAAATGAAGTAATTAATCCATGAAGTTTTATGATGACGTAGTAAACATCTAGATCTTTAAATTCATAGGTAACATGTCTCATTTGGATGTATATATCCGGAGAAATGAATTTCCAAAGTTAAGAGACATAATCTAGAATTTCCAAAATTTACCATATGAATAGTAAAAAGTAACGATTTAACTGTATCAATTGGAAAAGTAAAAGTCTAGATTTATATTTTTACCTTAAAGAGATATGAAAGAGATTCAATTAGAAATTTGGGTCACCTTTCTACAATTAGTTGAAATGGTGTGAATGATGTGCAGAGTGCAGAGTCCTTCTTGGGACTACATAAGGTACCTCAGACGCAAGTTTTACGCACCAGCCTCTTGACTGCAATGCAACCTCCCGGTGGCGAAGCCAGTTGGCCATGTCAGGGTAAGAGCCAATGCTTCGTCCCACTCTCACGCAGTGAGAACCCTTAATCATGGTGAAGAATCTTAGCCATCTCATAACTTGCTCTGATACCAAAATATCACATCCTTACTTTTAACCTCAATTATATTCCATTAGAAGTGATTGGAACCAATTACATGGTCATATGCTTTGAAAACATCCATTTTCAAAAGATTTGCTATCGGGGACTGTTCACTATTACTGTTCATTTGGTAATTCCAGAACATGTACCCTATTTTGAAAATTCATAATTACTTATAAAAAAATCAAAATAATGTGGTTCCAATTTCTAATGAAATCTATTTCATAAATATTTGAGAAAAAAATGAAATTGAGGTTATCTTATTCACACAAAATCAGTTTATTGGTTAAAAATCACTGTTCATTTGGTAAAATCTGGAAGTTCCAGTTTCGTTGCCTTAACTTTAAAAATTCATTTCTCTTTGGTTACTTATCCAAATGAACTATGTTACCTCCGTATTTGAAGGTATAGACGTCCTATTTAAGCTCATAAAATTTCATAGAAAAACTCGTCCATTTGATATATGAAATCATTGCGTGAACGTCATTGCATCTCAGCACTCGTTTTATCTCAATTCCAGATCTTACTCCCAATTTTGGAAAATCATAACAATTCTGATACTTATCCAATTAAGGATTTCTTGGTGTTCATTTAAAGCTATGTATCTTAGATACTCTCACACCAAATTTTAAACTAAAACTCGTTGACTTACACATCAAAATCATCGTCACATCACCACAGCCTCACAACAGAGTTACAGAAACATACACCATGCATGCTAGCATATCATCCCATAGTGTCATGTGAGTCATATAACTTATTATACAAACTTAATCATCAACATTTACTCTCTTCCCTTGAGAGGATCCAGCACCTAAAACATAGTTATGCAAGTGGAAGGAATAAGATTTCATGGAAATCCCAATAGCAAGTTACACAAACTATAATATCATGCATGAATAATTGTATGCTTAACATGTTATCATGTGATGGGAGCTACTTCATAATGGTACATAAGCAAACTCTAACATGCATATTGTCATGACATAACTTGCAAGGAGTTGCAATCATTCATACTTCATCATAACATGATGACATAAGCTCAAGCTCAACCAAACATCATAATCAACAAGCAAGCAAAACAATTAAACAAACATGAGTTATAGTTAGGTATCCTTGCTACCTCTTAGCTATCTTGGTCAAGACCTTCTTGAAGTGCTTTCCTTCCTTCACAAATGTCAAAACCTAGCCATTACAACATAATATCAAGTTACAACTCAACTTGAAACCAAATCCAAGACTAGGTTTTCACTAGCTCCCTTTCTTTCTCTAATTTATGTTTCCAACTTCCACCTTTCCAAAATAAATTCTCATGGTTCATTTCCACATAATTTTTCATGTAGAATCAAAATATGAAATCAGAATTTCCAAATTCAAAACATACCAATTGCTACAGTATCAAACCAAAATGGATGTCCCTTTTTCCAAAAATTCACATTTTGATTCCAATGAATCCAATACTTGTTCTCCTACTTTATCCCCACACAATTTTCCATTTTAAACTCATTGGAAGCATCAAAATCATGAAATTCCATCATATGAACAGTACCACGTACAGTACCAGCAAGAACATAAAACCCTAAATCCAAACATACTTGAATTCCCAAGCTTATACCACTTGATTCTAGCTTGTTTAAGCTTGTCTAAACTATCCATAACATAAAACTCATATTCTAACCATATATGAGAAACACTTCCAGCAGAAACCATAAGGGAAATAGAGCACAAAAACCCCTCAAAACCATGAGCTAACTTGCCAGAATAAAGCTCAAGATCAAGGGAGATTATTACCTTGCTTGTCACTTCACTTTGGTTTCTTCTTTCTTGGTTGAATGGAAATTTTGCAAGAGTTTCCCTATGTTTCACCTTGCATGATGAAGTGATCTGAATAGGGGGGTATTTATAGAGAAATTTGGGTTGAAATGGATGGCCAAGATTGATTTGGTTACTATTTGATCTAAAGGCTCACATTTAATCTTTGATTTAACTTTTTCATAAAAGAATAATTATGACATCATGTGGGACAGCTCATGGGACACCTAAGAGGGTTAGGTGGCGTGCTGCCCATGTAAAGAAGGTTCTGGAAAAATTCCAATCCAATCCGATACCGATCAGAGCAGTTTCATAACAACTAGACTGTTTTCTGTTCTGAATTTTTTAAAATATACCAGGATATGTATTATGTCCTGGAAATCAATATCTAGGCTTCTAATACCATTGAAAATGATATACTAAATATTTATCTTCCATCCATCCCTTGGAAAATGACCAAAATACCCTTGGTGTCCTTTCCTGCACTGTACTAACCCTAAGGGCAAAATCGTCATTTCACACCTCTTTACACTGCCTTAGGGCATATATTGACTCTATATAATCATATTTATACTATGTACCACGTTTTTGGCCTATCCATAATGACCAAAATGACCTCCATCCATCATTGGTACAATATGGGCATCTAGGGGCATTTTCCTAATTTTGCACTTTTCCTGGACTGCTCTTGTCTCTGGCCCACATAACTGTCCAGCCACCTTAATGGGCTCATGATGGTGCCATTTGGGCCTTATTATGGGCTTATTGCCTGTATTGTCTTTATGGCCCAATTTACAATACAACTCTCCTAATCCTATTTATCGGGTATTTTATTTCACTGTAAAATCCCGTATGGTTTCTACAATATTCTTTTTCTGACTCTCTTAATCTTATAAATTCATATATTAAATATATGAATTTTCTATAAGGTCTCATCTGATTCAGAGATCTGAAAAAATACTATAATAATTGCTTCTGACTTCAAAAATTTATATCAATTAATCAGGACCTCAAATCAAAATTCTGTGTTATGTTAAACTGACCAGAATATTTTTGTCTATCTACTGGTAAAATTTGGGTCTAATATGATTTTGGACATTTTTGGCCTGTTTTGGCTCAACTCTTCCATATTTACATTTAGGTCCCTTAACTTTTGAATAATTGCACTTTAGTCCCTGAACTTTTTATTAATTGCATTTAGGTCCCTCCTTTTATTTATACTTCAACTTTTTGTCTTCAAACTTTTCAATTTGCATTTTGGTCCCTATTCTTTCCTTAGTTATTAATCCTTCCATTTCCTTTCTCAATCTGATACAGTTTATTCCAAGAATCTTATATCCATTGCAGATAAACTGTACAGCTATATTAGGTCAGAAAATTGGGGATATGACATGAGTGCATGAGCTGCTACTGAAACGTGTGATTCTGTTCACATCAAGCATGTGTGTGAGTCTGTACAGTGTGTGTGCGTGAACAGTGCTTCTCCATATACCAGCATATACATAAGCTCCCACTTGCAATCTGTTCCTGTCATATCCTAATTTTTCCCTATCTGTATAATACTGATAGTGGAAAGAGGTTTGGAAAGGATTATGACGAAGATCAGAAGAAATAATAAATATTAGATAAGTCTTGAAGAAAGAGAAGGACCTAAACAAAAATTGGAAAAGGTTAAAGGCCAAAAGTTAAAGTAGAAATAAATGTTGGGCCAAAAGTGGTAATTTCCAAAAGTTTAGGGACCTAAATGTAATTAAGCAAAAAGTCAGGGACATAAATGTAATTATGGAAAAGTTCAGCCAGAAAAGGCTTAGAACTACCTGTAAGTATTTCAGTCCCACATTCCATCAGTAAATAGAGGAAGTCATGCTAGGTAATCTGGCATGATACAGAAATTTTATTAGGACTCCAGACAACAGAAAATTATCTGATAGTCTAAAAGTTATTTGAATTTTTATCAGATTCCATGGACATCAGATATAAGTGACAGAATTATAGGAAAGTGTGCCCTACAGTGTCAGATGTTATGAATCTGACATAACTCTGGAAGAAATTTTGTATAAAAAGTTATTCACATATTAGCGAATTTTGACGGGAGTTTGATAACACCCGTGATCCGATAATAGAATTTATCGGTATGTAAGCCTGGATAGAATGAGATCAGATGACCTCATATATAGGTCCATCATGATGCTAAGAAGGGCCCAAAACCCAGGGTACCAGTCCATCAGTAGAAGGGGTTAGTGTACAGAACAAGTGTGAAATTACAAAAATGCCCCTGGATACCCATGCTGTACCAGTGATGAATGGAGGGCATTTTGGTCATTCTAGACAGGATAAAAACATGTCATATAGTATAAACAGGATTATTTAGAGCCCATATACACCCTGAGACACTATAAAGAGGTGTGAAATGACGATTTTACCCTTAGGGTCAATATAGAGCAAGAAAGGACACCAAGGGTATTTTGGTCATTTCCTAAGGGATGAATGGCAGATAAATATTTAGTATATCATTTTAAATGGTATGATAAGCCTAGATATTGATTTCCAGGACATAATACATATCCTGGTATATTATAGAAAAATTCAGAACAGAAAACAGTCCGGTTGTTGTGAAACTTCTCTGATCGGTACCGGATTGGACTAGATTTTTTCTAGAAGCTTCCTTACACTATGAGCACGCCACATAACCCCTTGAGGTGTCCCTTGAGTTGTTCCACATGATGTCATAATTATTCTTTTATGAAAAAGTAAAATCCAAGATTAAATGTGGGCCTTTAGATCAAATAGTAACCAAATCAATCTTGGCCATTCATTTTTCTTTGATTTTGGCTATAAATACCCCCTCATTCTGCCCAAAGCCGTGGCCATGAGAACCATAGGGAAACTCTTACAAAATTTTCACTCAACCAAGAAAGAAGCACACAACTTGAAGCAAGAAGCAAGGTAATCATCTCCCTTGATCTTGAGCTTTGTTCTAGCAAGTTAGCTCATGGTTTTAAGGGGTTTTCATGCTATATTTCCCTTATGGTTGCTGCTGTAAGTGATGCTCATATGTGGTTAAAATATGAGTTTTATGTTATGGATAGTTTAGACAAGCTTAAACAAGCTAGAATCAAGTGGTATAAGCTTGAGAATTCAAGTATGTTTTGATTTAGGGTCTTGTTTTGATGCTTCCAATGAGTTTAAAATGGAAAATTGTGTGGGGATAAAGTAGGAGAACAAGTATTGGATGCATTGGAATCAAAATGTGAATTTTTGGAAAAAGGGACATCCATTTTAGTTTGGTACTGTAGCAATTGGTATGTTTTGATTTTGGAAATTCTGATTTCATATTTGGATTCTACATGAAAAATTATGTGGAAATGAACCATGGGAATTTATTTTGGAAAGATGGAAGTAAGAAACATAAAGTAGAGAAAGAAAAGGAGTTAGTGAAAACCTAGTCTTGGATTTGTTTTCAAGTTGAGTTGTAACTTGATATTATGTTGTAATGGCTAGGTTTTGACATTTGTGAAGAAATGAAAGTACTTCAAGAAGGTCTTGACCAAGATAGCTAAGAGGTAGCAAGGATACCTAACTATAACTCATGTTTGTTTAATTGTTTTGCTTGCTTGTTGATTATGATGCTTGGTTGAGCTTGGGCTTATGTCATCATGTTATGATGAAGTATGAATGATTGCAACTCCTTGCAAGTTGTGTCATGGCAATATGCATGTTAGAGTTTTCTTATATATCATTATGAAGTAGCTCCCATCACATGATAACATGTTAAGCATTCAATTATTCATGCATGATATTATAGTTTGTGTAACTTGCTATTGGGATTTCTATGAAATCTCATTCCTTCCATATGCATAATCTTGTTATAGGTGTTGGAAATTCACATGGAAAAAGGGTAAACATGGATGAATGAGGTTGTATAATAGGTCACATGAGATATTTGACTTTATGGAAGCATATGATGGCATGTATGGTTGAATAGTGTATGATTCTGTAATTCTGTTTTGAGGCCATGGTGTTGTGATGATGTTTATGATGCTTAAATCCACGAGTTTTAGTTTGAGACTTGGTATGATTAAAGTTAAGATACAAAGATTTAAATGGACACTAAGAATGCCTCATTTGTATAAGTATCCGAATTATTATGATTTTCCAAATTGGGTAGTAAGACCTGGAATTGAGATAAAACGAGTGCTGAGAGGCAATGACATTCACGCAATGGTTTCATATATCAAATGAATGAAGTTTTCTATGAAATTTGGTGATCTTAGAGAGGACATCCAGAGATTTAATTCCATATGTAACACAGTTCATTTGGATAAGTAACCAAAGAGAAATGAATTTTTAAAGTTAAGACAAAGAAACTGGAACTTCCAGATTTTACCAAATGAACAGTGTTTTTTAACCAATAAACTGATTTCATGTGAACAAAATAACCTCAATTTCATATTTTTTCCTCAAATATTTATGAAAGAGCTTCCATTAGAAATTGGAAACACATTATTTCAATTTTGTATACAATTAATTATTAATTTTCAAAGTAGGGTACATGTTCTGGAATTACCAAATGAACAGTAACAGTGAACAGTACCTGAGAGCAAATCTTTTGGAAATGGATGTTTTCAAAGCAAATGATCATGTAACTGGTTCCAATGACTTCTAATGAAGTATAATTGAGGTTAAAAATAAGGATGTGACCGTTCCTCAATTCCCAGATCTAGCCTATGTGCTATCACATGTTATGAACACCTTAAGTCGAGATGTCATTCTCCCTTAATCCATTTATCTATGATAGAAAATTAGAATAAACAGATTATTTGTTCACTTTAAGCACTAGATTGATATCAATTAATTCTCAACTGTTCCAAATATTATTTATTTAATAATTGCTCAATATATTGATAAATGGGGATAAAATCAATAACAAACTCACTTTAAACACACTAAAAATCACTACAAATATGAGTATATTAATGAGCAGGGAAAGTAAGGGTTCCACAATTTCAATTTCAAGATTACATGACTTCTCAAGCAAAAACCACTTGATCTTACTTGTTTAAGCTTATATAAACTATCTATAATACAAAATTTATATTTCCTCCATAAGAGGAAGAACATCCAACATCATATTCAAGGCAAGAATTGCTTTTAAAACCCCTTTAAATCCAAGAGCAATCTTTCTATTACAAAGTCCAAGAATTAAAGGGAAAAATTACCTTAAATCCTTGATTATTTGTCTCTTGAATTTCCTCTTCTTCTTGCTTGAGTCTCCATTTGAGCAGTACCCCCCCATGGCTTCTTTTAAATGGCATGAAATAAAGGGAATTAAGGGGTTATTTATAGCCAAATACCTAAGGAAATGAATGGTTAAGATTTAATCAACATTATATAATATATTGGTTTAAATTTTCTCTTAATCTAACTTAATCTTCAAGGCAATTAAGAGATAAGGTCATATGCTAAAATCCTTATTTCCCCTTGAATATTGTGCCATTTCAACATCGGGTGGGTCCCACAAGGACACCTCACATGTTCTTGAATTTTCTTCATTTCTTCTTGTTTAATAAAATAACATAAAATCTATTTTTGCCATATAACCAATTTCCCACAATTTGAACCTCATACTTGATGCAACTTTAGGCTCTCTTTAGGTTCAAACCAATAATTGGCACACATTCCAAGGCACTTTCGATACAGGATATCTTAAATCACCCTAATTTTTTAGATAAATTCTATAAATCTCTTTTAAGGATCTTGATATTTTTAGAAATTCATTCTACTATTAAAAATTCCTATTAATTTCTATAATAAATTTTATAGTACTCATTTTTTAGTTCTGTCAACTTCATAAATTCTTACAATAATTATAGAAATTTCTTAACAAATTTCATATGAGGTCTAAAACTCCTATAACAGTTTCTTGACTTTACATATTAATATTAATTTTTTGGGACCTAAAATTGAAATTCTAAAATATACATGGCCTAATTACCATTTTCTATTTAATGGTAAAATTTGGGACTGTAACATTTTCAGACAGTTTTGGGCCTTTTCAGCTCAACTTTCTCATAATTATATTTTTGCCCCTAAATTTGACATATTACACTTTAGTCTATGAATTTGCAAATTTCATTAGTCCCTTACTACACTCTTGTAATGTCATTTAGTCCCTTTCGAAACATTTTGAAATTCTAATTTAACTTCTAAATTCATAAAAGTCCATTTAGCTCCCTTGAATTTATTTAAACTTTCATAAAAATGTCGTTCATGTCCCTAAGCTTTATAACTTTATACTTTTCTTTTCTTTCTTAAACTTCAAACTCATCTAATCATTATAATTTATTTTGATCATCATCACAATCCTTTCCTTACCTTTTTCCTCTATTAGTAATCTATAGATAGGGAAAAATCAGTCGTCTACAGCTAAAGAAAAATCAGGATGTGATATTTCTTCCCCTTAAATAAATTTCATCCGCAAAATTTAACTCGTACCTTAGTCAAACCATTCTAGATATATCTCTCTTATACCCTTCTTTGTTTCATTACTAAGGTTTGGGGGTATCTTTTATGAAATTGCATCTCTTGTCTTAGCCTCTCACAGAATTTTCTTAGTATTTGCAGAGCTTTACATTGTTCTTAGCCACTCAACTCAATTAGAGTGAAAATTTTCTTCTCTATTTTTTCTCATTTGTCATTCATTCATCTACTTATGGATGACTCAATGTACTAGTCTTGTGAGTAGTGTCTATTTCTTTCGTAGATAAGTCTCCAAAAATTTGATGAAATTATAGGATTTCTGTCTTTCATCATACTTCTTATATCATTACATGTCTCGTTATATGTTACTCTTTATATATCTTGAGATATCATAAGTCTAACAATTTCCTTGACATACAGCTTTGATGTCTCTAAGGAGAATCCTGCTCTTATGTCTTTTTAATTTACTCCTGAACAAAGCCATAACTAAATTTTCCCTATCAAATCTTCGCCATTTTGATTTTCCATAAATGTTCTGATCCCTTAATCACTTTTCTCATCATCTTTTATATATTTATGCATTTTTGCCAACTCTTGTTTGCTTTCTTACCACTTCACAGGGGTTACCCATCGTTGGGCAACTCTAACTTGAGCATGCTTAATTGAAAGGTGTCGATAAAAATATTAAGCACTAGTTCTAACAGGCTCCTACCCTAGTATTTCACTAGCTTAAACCCTTCTCATATTGTCTCTTTTAGGTCTATTTGGCTCTTATTTTCTTTAATTTCATCTTAGGGATCTTTTTGCTTATACTTGATCCTTTCTTAATTTATACAGAGTGCTTTTCTTCTCTTTCTTAGGCACACTACATACAGATTTATGAATACCTTGTAATCTGGATTAAAAACTTTAACTCTGTTGACTTTAATTCATTCTTTGTGTAGGAGGATTCTAAGTTCAGTCCACATAACAAAACTATTTGCAAAAATGTTGTGGGTACACTCTCTATATGAGTTAACTAACTTGTAAGACTTTCCTACCTTAATATTATTCTTGGTAATCATCTTTCCAGAGAAATACTACACTGTACTAAGACATGTCTAGATTCATTGAATCTAATGATCCAGGATAGATGTATATATATTTATTTATATTTATATTCGTATATATATATATAAATTCGTATATATACATTATATATAAGAGATATATGAGATTTAATTTATAAGGATAAATTAAATCTCTATCACGTTTGAATTCGAAATTCAAATTGATAGGATATCTCATATAAGAGATATTTATAAGATTTAATTTATAAGGATAAATTAAATCTCTATCAGATTTGAATTTAAAATTCAAATTGATATGATATTTTAAATTTGATTTCTGAGAATAAATCAAATACAGTTCAGTCTTAGCTTTATTTTAAGTTAAATAAATAGGTAAATTAAATCTGTGGGACGAATTTAATATTATTTATTTAATTAGTTTCTTATCAAATTATACAATATATGATATTGTATTAATTTCAGAATTAATATAAGATTAACTCCAAAAAAATCCAATTAGGTAGAAGAAAACGCAGAGAATCCTATATATCTGATATTAGGAGCTACGTTTTGGATAGACATACACATAGAACACAGAAAGGCCGAAGGGGACCCTGCAAAAGGTTTGCAGATAAGATACTGCCAAAATAGAGATGGAGAGAACGAACTCTTGAGAAAGCCCTGGAGGGACAAGAGACGCTAGCACGTCGTTCGTGGTTGGAACGCTATTCGTGTGGATACCAGTAGAGGAAGCCGAACTGAGTCGTCGACTTCTTGTGATCAGAAAGGGAGCACGAGCCACGGAGAGAAGCTGTGAATATCGTGACCGAAAGCTGTGGAAGTCGCTGAGGCACACTAAGGGTAATGCTTCTTCCACTTGACTTAAACACATATGGTAGATCCTGGCAAGGAATGGAAAAATTTTTAAATTAATTTCCGCTGCGTGTCTTCCAATTCCTTACAGTGGTATCAGAGCCATGCCATTTTGTGTTTAAGTTAGGCTTGATTGTTGATTCATATGATATGTGTTAGTCGTAGCTGATCATATGATATGTATTTTATGTGTGACATATAAGGGATCCGTATTATGTATGAAATAAAAGGAATCTAAAAGGGAATTGAAATCGGTGGTGATACGTTTTGATTTAATCAATTGACGTAGATGGGATCCAAGAAAACTAAATTCAGATTCAGGATTATTTATAACGTAGCGGGATCGCCGTGGCTACCTATTTGCAGCGTAACATAACCGTAACATATGTTATTTTGTGAATGTTTTAGATTTGAAATATCAATTGCCCTGCAATTAAATATGAATGTTGATTCTTGAATGCTTGGGTATGGTGAACAATATGGCTCTAGATTGCAAGTGTTGTAATTTTTAAATACGGACTGCGTGTCGTGCCTTCCTATATATATACTCTCAATGTACCTTCTCTTCTCATCTCACTCCCCTCGAATGTTAAAAGAGGTTTCTATATGTAATTTCCCTTATTCTTACTAGAGAGCTCCTCTCATTGGCTTAAGGGGACTTAGGATAGGTAAGCCATATTGTATCACATTTAAATTATGCATCTTGTGATTATATTAGCACATGCATATTACTTGTATGAGATACAAACTAAGAAACATGCATTCTTATAAACCAGATAGTTAAATTAAGCCCTCTAAATGAAATCTTAAGTCAGAATACCGTCAATTTATGAACACTTGTCAAAACCTCGATCGCTCAATTGTTGACTCCGCCAAAGTGGGTGCTTTTGAGTTATCTTGGGGAGATAAGCAAGAGTAATAGTGCTACTCTCACATGTTTATTATTGTTTGACTTAATTGAAATTAACAAAACGGTTTTGGGTCTCAAGGCATTAGATAGGATTGAAAACATGCCAGATCATATGATGATAGGATCCCATGAACATCTTAGAGTTACATTTGATGTATTTAGTAAAGGTGTTACCTACCTAAATAACTTAATTTAAGCGTCCTGCCAAAGTGGACTTAAGTTTGAGCCAAATATGGATCTTAGCCCACTAACTATTGCATTGAGGGTTGTTTATTTAGTGGGAGATTGCTAATTAAATTGCATATTTTAATTGTAAAATCATGACGACTAGTAATACTGCTACATTATCGCTGCGATCTGTCCTTGAGAAAGACAAACTCAATGGGACAAACTTTCTTGACTGGTTTAGGAACTTGAGAATTGTTCTCAAGCAGGAAAGAAAGGCGCATGTCCTAGATCAACCCATTCCTGAGGAGCTAGTGGCCAATGCTCCTAGAGCTTAGAGAGATGCTTACACGAAGCATAAGGAAGACTCTGTCGATGTGGGATGCTTGATGCTAGCCACCATGGTTCTGGAGCTCCAAAGAGATCTGGAACACATGAAGGCTTATGAGATGATTGTGCATCTCAAGGAAATGTTCCAGCAACAAGCAAGGCAAGGGAGGTATGAGACCACTAAGGCCTTACATTCCTGTAAGATGGCTGAAGGTGCATCAGTCAGTACTCATGTCTTAAAGATGAAGGGGTACATTGATCACCTTGAGAGGCTTGGATTTACCATAAGCCAGGAGTTAGCTATGGATTTGGTCTTGAACTCACTCCTAGAAAGTTATGACCAGTTTGTCATGAACTACAACATGAACAACATGGAGAAATCTATTTCTGAACTGCATGGGATGCTTAAAACTGCTGAGCTAAGTCTTAAGAAGAATCCCAGTAGTGTTTTGATGGTTCAGAAAGGAAAGGGTATGAAAAAGAAAGGCAAAGGCAAGGGGAAGGGTCATGGCTCATCAGGTAAGACCAAAGAGTCAAGCAAGCCCGAAACCAAGCCTGCACCAAAGAAGGCAAAGCCTCTGAAGGAAGGAGTCTGCTTCTTCTGCAATGAACCTGGTCATTGGAAGAGGAATTGCAAACTCTACCTCAAAGATCTAAAAAAGAACAAGAAGGATAGCCGGGCTATCGCTTCAGGTATTTATGTTATAGACATTCATCTTTCTACTTCTACCTCATGGGTATTAGATACTGCGTGTGGTTCTCACATTTGTACAAATGTACAGGGACTAAAGGACAGTGGAAGCTAAAAAAGTGCGAGGTTGACCTACGAGTTGAAAACAGAGCAAGGGTTGCTACGTTAGCTGTAGGCACTTATGAATTAGTTCTGCCCACTGGGCTTTTGTTAGTTTTAAACAATTGCTATTATGTTCCTGCTTTAAGTAGTAACATTGTTTCACTTTCTTATTTGGATAAGGAAGGTTTCACTTCCATTGCTGGGAATAGTAGATGTTCTATTTATCGTAATGATGTTTTCTATGCTCATGGTGATTTGCATGTTGATCATTACATATTAAATTTGGAACAACCCAATCATGGAAATATCAATAACATAACCGCCAAAAGGGTCAAACCAAATGATTTGAATCCCATATACCTCTGGCACTGTCGTCTGGGCCACATAAATGAGAAACGCATTTCTAAACTCCATCAATATGGATTTCTAAACTCATTTGATTTTGAATCATCTGACACTTGCGAGTCTTGCTTGTTAGGAAAGCTGACAAAGTCACCTTTCACTGGGCACAGTGAGAGGGCCACTGATTTATTGGGCCTCAAACATACAGATGTGTGTGGACCGATGAACACAAATGCCAGAGGAGGTTATTCGTACTTCATAACATTTATAGATGATTTCAACAGATATGGGTACATCTATATGATGAAACATAAATCTGAGTCTTTTGGAAAGTTCAAAATATTTCAAAATGAAGTACAAAACCAGCTTGGCAAAACAATTAAAGCCCTTTGATCTGATCGGGGTGGTGAATATTTGAGCCAAGAATTCATAGATCATCTTAGGAGTTGTGGGATAGTCTCACAATTGACTCCTCCAGGGACACCATAATGGAATGGTATTTCTGAACGGAGGAATCGAACACTATTAGATATGGTTTGATCCATGATGAGTCGAACAGATCTTCCACCCTCCTTTTGGGGCCATGCCCTAGAGATAGCTGCATTCACACTCAATCATGTTCTATCAAAGGCAATTGAAAAGACTCCGTATGAGATATGGACTGGGAGGACGCCTAGTTTGTCTTTCCTCAAGATTTGGGGATGCGAGGTCTATGTTAAGCAACAAGCCTCAGACAAATTAGCCACCAAATCCTCAAGGTGCCTTTTTGTGGGATATCCTAAGGAAACTAAGGGATATTACGTCTACAACCCTGCTGATAACAAAGTGTTTGTTGTCAGAAATGGTATCTTTCTCAAACGAGAATTTATCTCTAAAAGAACCAGTGGGAGTAAGGTACACCTCGAAGAAGTTCAAGAGCCACAAGACACCACAGAACTGCAGATGGAAAATAGAGATGACTCACAACAAGTTGTCGAGACTCCTCAAGTCACGCAAGGTCCACATAAATCTAATAAGACACGACTTCAGCCTCAGAGATATGGATTTCTGATTTCTGATAGTCGTGATATGTTGCTCATTGAGCATAATGAGCCAATTACCTATCGAGAAGCTATAGTGGGACCAAACTCTGAAAAATGGCCTAATGCCATGAAGTCTGAGATGCAATCCATGTACGACAATAAGGTTTGGACCTTAGTCGACCCACCTGAAGGTGTCAAAACTGTCGGGTGCAAGTGGGTTTTTAAGGAGAAAACTGACATGGATGGCAATGTAAATGTCTTTAAGGCACGACTGGTTGTAAAAGGATTTACTGAAACTCATGGTGTGGACTATGATGAGACCTTTTCCCCAGTTGCAATGGCCAAATCAATCAGAATACTCTTTGCCATATCAGCATATTATGACTATGAAATATGGCAGATGGACGTCAAGACAGCCTTCCTTAATGGAAAGCTCCTTGAGGATGTGTACATGACACAACCTAAAGGGTTTGTGCGTTCTGAGGACTCTGGTAAAGTGTGCAAGCTTCAAAGGTCCATTTATGGACTGAAGCAAGCCGCTCAGATTTGGAATCATCGCTTTGATGAAGTAGTCAAAGAGTTTGGATTTCTTCAAAATATTGATGAACCTTGTGTGTACAAGAAGGTTAGTGGGAGCACAGTTGTGTTTTTAGTACTTTATGTCGATGACATCCTACTTATTGGGAATGACATTCCTACCTTGTAGATTTTCAAGTCTTGGTTAGGAAAGTCTTTCTCGATGAAAGACTTGGGTGAAGCCACCTACATCCTAGGAATCAGAATCTATAGAGATAGATCTAAAAGACTTATAGGACTCAGTCAGAGTACATACATAGACAAAATACTGCATAGGTTCAGTATGCACGAATCAAAGAGGGGTTTCATACCCATGTCTCATGGTATTCACCTCAGCAAAGATTTGTGTCCGAGTACATCTGATCAGCGAGGTCGCATGAGTAAAGTTCCATATGCCTCGGCCATAGGATCTATCATGTACGCCATGTTATGTACTCGACCGGATGTCTCGTTTGCCTTGAGTATGACTAGCAGATATCAACAGGACCCTGGTGAGGGCTATTGGACTACTATCAAGAATATCCTTAAGTACTTAAGAAGGACTAAGGACTTATTTTTAGTCTATGGTAGATTGGATGACAAACTCTGTGTAACTGGTTACACAAATGTGAGTTTCCAAACTGACAAGGATGACCAAAAATCACAGTCTGGATATATATTCCTCTTTAATAATAGAGCAGTAAGCTGGAAGAGCTCTAAGCAGGGCACTGTAGGAGATTCTGCAATGGAAGCTGAGTATATAGCAGCATCTGATGCAGCTAAGGAAGCTGTTTGGATTAGGAAGTTCATCACGAAACTAGGGGTGATACCTACCATCTCAAATCCAATAACTTTGCTCTGTGACAATAGCGGTGCCATTGCACAGGCCAAAGAGCCTAGGTCACATCAAAGGACCAAGCATATACTCAGGCAATTTCATCTCATCAGAGAAATAAATGATACAGGTGATATAAAAATATGCAAAGTAGCAGGAGAAGATAATGTTGCTGATCCTCTAACAAAGCCGCTTGTGTAAGCAAGGCATGAGCGTCATGTTAGGTCAATGGGAATTACTCAAATTAATGATTGTACCTAGTGCAAGTGGGAGGTTGTTAGAAATCGTGCCCTAGGGGCCAATCATTGTCTTATGAACATTATTGATTTATGAATTTATTAATTGTGTTATCATATTATTTGCATATTTACTGTGATGACCATCCTTAGATAATTCGTGATATTATCCTAAATGTCCCTAGTCGATCATCTATACGGGAGCATAGATGAAATAAGACCAGTATGACTTTGAAGATATATAGAGATATAAATCAAAGTCATAGGCATATGTAAGAGTACAAGGTGTTGGATTGACCCGCTATGAGAGAACTGCATGGGTAACGTCATAAGCTTCTCTTATATACAAACCATGTCAGTATGCCCTTTGACCTGAGATCATCATAGATTCCTATATGACAAACGCTCAGCTTTGACCTAGTCAAAAGTCACTTTTGACCGAGTTTTCTATTTAATGGTAAAATTTGGGACTGTAACATTTTCAGACAGTTTTGGGCCTTTTCAGCTCAACTTTCTCATAATTATATTTTTGCCCCTAAATTTGACATATTACACTTTAGTCTATGAATTTGCCAAATTTCATTAGTCCCTTACTACACTCTTGTAATGTCATGTAGTCCCTTTCGAAACATTTTGAAATTCTAATTTAACTTCTAAATTCATAAAAGTCCATTTAGCTCCCTTGAATTTATTTAAACTTTCATAAAAATGTCGTTCATGTCCCTAAGCTTTATAACTTTATACTTTTCTTTTCTTTCTTAAACTTCAAACTCATCTAATCATTATAATTTATTTTGATCATCATCACAATCCTTTCCTTACCTTTTTCCTCTATTAGTAATCTATAGATAGGGAAAAATCAGTCGTCTACAGCTAAAGAAAAATCAGGATGTGATATTTCTTCCCCTTAAATAAATTTCATCCGCAAAATTTAACTCGTACCTTAGTCAAACCATTCTAGATATATCTCTCTTATACCCTTCTTTGTTTCATTACTAAGGTTTGGGGGTATCTTTTATGAAATTGCATCTCTTGTCTTAGCCTCTCACAGAATTTTCTTAGTATTTGCAGAGCTTTACATTGTTCTTAGCCACTCAACTCAATTAGAGTGAAAATTTTCTTCTCTATTTTTTCTCATTTGTCATTCATTCATCTACTTATGGATGACTCAATGTACTAGTCTTGTGAGTAGTGTCTATTTCTTTCGTAGATAAATCTCCAAAAATTTGATGAAATTATAGGATTTCTGTCTTTCATCATACTTCTTATATCATTACATGTCTCGTTATATGTTACTCTTTATATATCTTGAGATATCATAAGTCTAACAATTTCCTTGACATACAGCTTTGATGTCTCTAAGGAGAATCCTGCTCTTATGTCTTTTTAATTTACTCCTGAACAAAGCCATAACTAAATTTTCCCTATCAAATCTTCGCCATTTTGATTTTCCATAAATGTTCTGATCCCTTAATCACTTTTCTCATCATCTTTTATATATTTATGCATTTTTGCCAACTCTTGTTTGCTTTCTTACCACTTCACAGGGGTTACCCATCGTTGGGCAACTCTAACTTGAGCATGCTTAATTGAAAGGTGTCGATAAAAATATTAAGCACTAGTTCTAACAGGCTCCTACCCTAGTATTTCACTAGCTTAAACCCTTCTCATATTGTCTCTTTTAGGTCTATTTGGCTCTTATTTTCTTTAATTTCATCTTAGGGATCTTTTTGCTTATACTTGATCCTTTCTTAATTTATACAGAGTGCTCTTCTTCTCTTTCTTAGGCACACTACATACAGATTTATGAATACCTTGTAATCTGGATTAAAAACTTTAACTCTGTTGACTTTAATTCATTCTTTGTGTAGGAGGATTCTAAGTTCAGTCCACATAACAAAACTATTTGCAAAAATGTTGTGGGTACACTCTCTATATGAGTTAACTAACTTGTAAGACTTTCCTACCTTAATATTATTCTTGGTAATCATCTTTCCAGAGAAATACTACACTGTACTAAGACATGTCTAGATTCATTGAATCTAATGATCCAGGATAGATGTATATATATTTATTTATATTTATATTCGTATATATATATAAATTCGTATATATACATTATATATAAGAGATATATGAGATTTAATTTATAAGGATAAATTAAATCTCTATCACGTTTGAATTCGAAATTCAAATTGATAGGATATCTCATATAAGAGATATTTATAAGATTTAATTTATAAGGATAAATTAAATCTCTATCAGATTTGAATTTAAAATTCAAATTGATATGATATTTTAAATTTGATTTCTGAGAATAAATCAAATACAGTTCAGTCTTAGCTTTATTTTAAGTTAAATAAATAGGTAAATTAAATCTGTGGGACGGATTTAATATTATTTATTTAATTAGTTTCTTATCAAATTATACAATATATGATATTGTATTAATTTCAGAATTAATATAAGATTAACTCCAAAAAAATCCAATTCGGTAGAAGAAAACGCAGAGAATCCTATATATCTGATATTAGGAGCTACGTTTTGGATAGACATACACATAGAACACAGAAAGGCCGAAGGGGACCCTGCAAAAGGTTTGCAGATAAGATACTGCCAAAATAGAGATGGAGAGAACGAACTCTTGAGAAAGCCCTGGAGGGACAAGAGACGCTAGCACGTCGTTCGTGGTTGGAACGCTATTCGTGTGGATACCAGTAGAGGAAGCCAAACTGAGTCATCGACTTCTTGTGATCAGAAAGGGAGCATGAGCCACGGAGAGAAGCTGTGAATATCGTGACCAAAAGCTGTGGAAGTCGCTGAGGCACACTAAGGGTAATGCTTCTTCCACTTGACTTAAACACATATGGTAGATCCTGGCAAGGAATGGAAAAATTTTTAAATTAATTTCCGCTGCGTGTCTTCCAATTCCTTACAGTGGTATCAGAGCCATGCCATTTTGTGTTTAAGTTAGGCTTGATTGTTGATTCATATGATATGTGTTAGTCGTAGCTGATCATATGATATGTATTTTATGTGTGACATATAAGGGATCCGTATTATGTATGAAATAAAAGGAATCTAAAAGGGAATTGAAATCGGTGGTGATACGTTTTGATTTAATCAATTGACGTAGATGGGATCCAAGAAAACTAAATTCAGATTCAGGATTATTTATAATGTAGCGGGATCGCCGTGGCTACCTATTTGCAGCGTAACATAACCGTAACATATGTTATTTTGTGAATGTTTTAGATTTGAAATATCAATTGCCCTGCAATTAAATATGAATGTTGATTCTTGAATGCTTGGGTATGGTGAACAATATGGCTCTAGATTGCAAGTGTTGTAATTTTTAAATACGGACTGCGTGTCGTGCCTTCCTATATATATACTCTCAATGTACCTTCTCTTCTCATCTCACTCCCCTCGAATGTTAAAGAGGTTTCTATATGTAATTTCCCTTATTCTTACTAGAGAGCTCCTCTCATTGGCTTAAGGGGACTTAGGATAGGTAAGCCATATTGTATCACATTTAAATTATGCATCTTATGATTATATTAGCACATGCATATTACTTGTATGAGATACAAACTAAGAAACATGCATTCTTATAAACCAGATAGTTAAATTAAGCCCTCTAAATGAAATCTTAAGTCAGAATACCGTCAATTTATGAACAATTGTCAAAACCTCGATCGCTCAATTGTTGACTCCGCCAAAGTGGGTGCTTTTGAGTTATCTTGGGGAGATAAGCAAGAGTAATAGTGCTACTCTCACATGTTTATTATTGTTTGACTTAATTGAAATTAACAAAACGGTTTTGGGTCTCAAGGCATTAGATAGGATTGAAAACATGCCAGATCATATGATGATAGGATCCCATGAACATCTTAGAGTTACATTTGATGTATTTAGTAAAGGTGTTACCTACCTAAATAACTTAATTTAAGCGTCCTGCCAAAGTGGACTTAAGTTTGAGCCAAATATGGATCTTAGCCCACTAACTATTGCATTGAGGGTTGTTTATTTAGTGGGAGATTGCTAATTAAATTGCATATTTTAATTGTAAAATCATGACGACTAGTAATACTGCTACATTATCGCTGCGATCTGTCCTTGAGAAAGACAAACTCAATGGGACAAACTTTCTTGACTGGTTTAGGAACTTGAGAATTGTTCTCAAGCAGGAAAGAAAGGCGCATGTCCTAGATCAACCCATTCCTGAGGAGCTAGTGGCCAATACTCCTAGAGCTTAGAGAGATGCTTACACGAAGCATAAGGAAGACTCTGTCGATGTGGGATGCTTGATGCTAGCCACCATGGTTCTGGAGCTCCAAAGAGATCTGGAACACATGAAGGCTTATGAGATGATTGTGCATCTCAAGGAAATGTTCCAGCAACAAGCAAGGCAAGGGAGGTATGAGACCACTAAGGCCTTACATTCCTGTAAGATGGCTGAAGGTGCATCAGTCAGTACTCATGTCTTAAAGATGAAGGGGTACATTGATCACCTTGAGAGGCTTGGATTTACCATAAGCCAGGAGTTAGCTATGGATTTGGTCTTGAACTTACTCCTAGAAAGTTATGACCAGTTTGTCATGAACTACAACATGAACAACATGGAGAAATCTATTTCTGAACTGCATGGGATGCTTAAAACTGCTGAGCTAAGTCTTAAGAAGAATCCCAGTAGTGTTTTGATGGTTCAGAAAGGAAAGGGTATGAAAAAGAAAGGCAAAGGCAAGGGGAAGGGTCATGGCTCATCAGGTAAGACCAAAGAGTCAAGCAAGCCCGAAACCAAGCCTGCACCAAAGAAGGCAAAGCCTCTGAAGGAAGGAGTCTGCTTCTTCTGCAATGAACCTGGTCATTGGAAGAGGAATTGCAAACTCTACCTCAAAGATCTAAAAAAGAACAAGAAGGATAGCCGGGCTATCGCTTCAGGTATTTATGTTATAGACATTCATCTTTCTATTTCTACCTCATGGGTATTAGATACTGCGTGTGGTTCTCACATTTGTACAAATGTACAGGGACTAAAGGACAGTAGGAAGCTAAAAAAGTGCGAGGTTGACCTACGAGTTGAAAACAGAGCAAGGGTTGCTACGTTAGCTGTAGGCACTTATGAATTAGTTCTGCCCACTGGGCTTTTGTTAGTTTTAAACAATTGCTATTATGTTCCTGCTTTAAGTAGTGACATTGTTTCACTTTCTTATTTGGATAAGGAAGGTTTCACTTCCATTGCTGGGAATAGTAGATGTTCTATTTATCGTAATGATGTTTTCTATGCTCATGGTGATTTGCATGTTGATCATTACATATTAAATTTGGAACAACCCAATCATGGAAATATCAATAACATAACCGCCAAAAGGGTCAAACCAAATGATTTGAATCCCATATACCTCTGGCACTGTCGTCTGGGCCACATAAATGAGAAACGCATTTCTAAACTCCATCAATATGGATTTCTAAACTCATTTGATTTTGAATCATCTGACACTTGCGAGTCTTGCTTGTTAGGAAAGCTGACAAAGTCACCTTTCACTGGGCACAGTGAGAGGGCCACTGATTTATTGGGCCTCAAACATACAGATGTGTGTGGACCGACGAACACAAATGCCATAGGAGGTTATTCGTACTTCATAACATTTATAGATGATTTCAGCAGATATGGGTACATCTATATGATGAAACATAAATCTGAGTCTTTTGGAAAGTTCAAAATATTTCAAAATGAAGTACAAAACCAGCTTGGCAAAACAATTAAAGCCCTTTGATCTGATCGGGGTGGTGAATATTTGAGCCAAGAATTCATAGATCATCTTAGGAGTTGTGGGATAGTCTCACAATTGACTCCTCCAGGGACACCATAATGGAATGGTATTTCTGAACGGAGGAATCGAACACTATTAGATATGGTTTGATCCATGATGAGTCGAACAGATCTTCCACCCTCCTTTTGGGGCCATGCCCTAGAGATAGCTGCATTCACACTCAATCATGTTCCATCAAAGGCAATTGAAAAGACTCCGTATGAGATATGGACTGGGAGGACGCCTAGTTTGTCTTTCCTCAAGATTTGGGGATGCGAGGTCTATGTTAAGCAACAAGCCTCAGACAAATTAGCCACCAAATCCTCAAGGTGCCTTTTTGTGGGATATCCTAAGGAAACTAAGGGATATTACGTCTACAACCCTGCTGATAACAAAGTGTTTGTTGTCAGAAATAGTATCTTTCTCAAACGAGAATTTATCTCTAAAAGAACCAGTGGGAGTAAGGTACACCTCGAAGAAGTTCAAGAGCCACAAGACACCACAGAACTGCAGATGGAAAATAGAGATGACTCACAACAAGTTGTCGAGACTCCTCAAGTCACGCAAGGTCCACATAAATCTAATAAGACACGACTTCAGCCTCAGAGATATGGATTTCTGATTTCTGATAGTCGTGATATGTTGCTCATTGAGCATAATGAGCCAATTACCTATCGAGAAGCTATAGTGGGACCAAACTCTGAAAAATGGCCTAATGCCATGAAGTCTGAGATGCAATCCATGTACGACAATAAGGTTTGGACCTTAGTCGACCCACCTGAAGGTGTCAAAACTGTCGGGTGCAAGTGGGTTTTTAAGGAGAAAACTGACATGGATGGCAATGTAAATGTCTTTAAGGCACGACTGGTTGTAAAAGGATTTACTGAAACTCATGGTGTGGACTATGATGAGACCTTTTCCCCAGTTGCAATGGCCAAATCAATCAGAATACTCTTTGCCATATCAGCATATTATGACTATGAAATATGGTAGATGGATGTCAAGACAGCCTTCCTTAATGGAAAGCTCCTTGAGGATGTGTACATGACACAACCTAAAGGGTTTGTGCGTTCTGAGGACTCTGGTAAAGTGTGCAAGCTTCAAAGGTCCATTTATGGACTGAAGCAAGCCGCTCAGATTTGGAATCATCGCTTTGATGAAGTAGTCAAAGAGTTTGGATTTCTTCAAAATATTGATGAACCTTGTGTGTACAAGAAGGTTAGTGGGAGCACAGTTGTGTTTTTAGTACTTTATGTCGATGACATCCTACTTATTGGGAATGACATTCCTACCTTGTAGATTTTCAAGTCTTGGTTAGGAAAGTCTTTCTCGATGAAAGACTTGGGTGAAGCCACCTACATCCTAGGAATCAGAATCTATAGAGATAGATCTAAAAGACTTATAGGACTCAGTCAGAGTACATACATAGACAAAATACTGCATAGGTTCAGTATGCACGAATCAAAGAGGGGTTTCATACCCATGTCTCATGGTATTCACCTCAGCAAAGATTTGTGTCCGAGTACATCTGATCAGCGAGGTCGCATGAGTAAAGTTCCATATGCCTCGGCCATAGGATCTATCATGTACGCCATGTTATGTACTCGACCGGATGTCTCGTTTGCCTTGAGTATGACTAGCAGATATCAACAGGACCCTGGTGAGGGCTATTGGACTACTGTCAAGAATATCCTTAAGTACTTAAGAAGGACTAAGGACTTATTTTTAGTCTATGGTAGATTGGATGACAAACTCTGTGTAACTGGTTACACAAATGTGAGTTTCCAAACTGACAAGGATGACCAAAAATCACAGTCTGGATATATATTCCTCTTTAATAATAGAGCAGTAAGCTGGAAGAGCTCTAAGCAGGGCACTGTAGGAGATTCTGCAATGGAAGCTGAGTATATAGCAGCATCTGATGCAGCTAAGGAAGCTGTTTGGATTAGGAAGTTCATCACGAAACTAGGGGTGATACCTACCATCTCAAATCCAATAACTTTGCTCTGTGACAATAGCGGTGCCATTGCACAGGCCAAAGAGCCTAGGTCACATCAAAGGACCAAGCATATACTCAGGCAATTTCATCTCATCAGAGAAATAAATGATACAGGTGATATAAAAATATGCAAAGTAGCAGGAGAAGATAATGTTGCTGATCCTCTAACAAAGCCGCTTGTGTAAGCAAGGCATGAGCGTCATGTTAGGTCAATGGGAATTACTCAAATTAATGATTGTACCTAGTGCAAGTGGGAGGTTGTTAGAAATCGTGCCCTAGGGGCCAATCATTGTCTTATGAACATTATTGATTTATGAATTTATTAATTGTGTTATCATATTATTTGCATATTTACTGTGATGACCATCCTTAGATAATTCGTGATATTATCCTAAATGTCCCTAGTCGATCATCTATACGGGAGCATAGATGAAATAAGACCAGTATGACTTTGAAGATATATAGAGATATAAATCAAAGTCATAGGCACATGTAAGAGTACAAGGTGTTGGATTGACCCGCTATGAGAGAACTGCATGGGTAACGTCATAAGCTTCTCTTATATACAAACCATGTCAGTATGCCCTTTGACCTGAGATCATCATAGATTCCTATATGACAAACGCTCAGCTTTGACCTAGTCAAAAGTCACTTTTGACCGAGTGATCATAAAGACTATGTTCGGGCCTATTGGTTTTTCACGCGGAGGAATGTGAATGGTCAAGATGAAATTTATCCCTCACATTCATAGAGAGATATTACTGGGCCCCTCAATGAGTGAGTCTGAGAAATGTATGGCCATACTGTAATGGAAAGGTAGTTCTATTCTATAGTTAGACTACTTAGGGATCGAGAAAGTAATGGTCAGGAATAGGAGGATGACATTATCCATGCCTCATCCATGACCAAAATCTCGTGTGACAGAAGGGACATGATATGGTTGTATAAAAGGTTATATCGTTTAACGATCCTCATATGATTTGGGTAGTCGTTATGTCTTGCTAGAGACCGCTTGCGACTTGTGGGCTAGTATAACAAATGGCCCATTGCCAACTTCATATGGGCCTACAGGGTCGCACACAAAATAGCCCAACACGAGCTACCAGATTCATTGAATCTAATGATCCAGGATAGATGTATATATATTTATTTATATTTATATTTGTATATATATATAAATTCGTATATATACATTATATATAAGAGATATATGAGATTTAATTTATAAGGATAAATTAAATCTCTATCACGTTTGAATTCGAAATTCAAATTGATAGGATATCTCATATAAGAGAATTTTATAAGATTTAATTTATAAGGATAAATTAAATCTCTATCACGTTTGAATTTGAAATTCAAATTGATATGATATCTCAAATTTGATTTATGAGAATAAATCAAATACAGTTCAGTCTTAGCTTTATTTTAAGTTAAATAAATAGGTAAATTAAATCTGTGGGATGGATTTAATATTATTTATTTAATTAGTTTCTTATCAAATTATACAATATATGATATTGTATTAATTTTGAAATTAATATAAGATTAACTCTAAAAAAATCCAATTCGGTAGAAGAAAACGCAGAGCATCCTATATATCTGATATTAGGAGCTACGTTTTGGATAGACATACACATAGAACACAGAAAGGCCGAAGGGGACCCTGTAAAAGGTTTGCAGATAAGAGATTGCCAAAATAGAGACGGAGAGAATGAACTCTTGAGAAAGCCCTGGAGGGACAAGAGACGCTAGCACATCGTTCGTGGTTGGAACGCTGTTCGTGTGGATAACAGTAGAGGAAGCTGACCTGAGTCGTCGACTTCTTATGATCAGAAAGGGAGCACGAGCCACGGAGAGAAGCTATGAACATCGTGACCAAAAGTTGTGGAAGCCGCTGAGGCACACTAAGGGTAATGCTTCTTCCCACTTGACTTAAACAAATACGGTAGATCCTGGCAAGGAATGGAAAAAATTTTAAATTAATTTCCGCTGCGTGTCTTCCAATTCCTTACATGGTTGTTGAATCAAGTTGATATTCTTGACTTTGCCATGGTTGAACCATTTTGGTTTGCAATGTTCATAATGGGAAGAAATGGAATTTCAATGATCTAATGCTTCCATTGAATTTATATGATGATTTTGTGTAGGATTGGATAGGTTTTGAACCATGTAAGTATTGTAATTCCAAGTTGTACTTTTTGTCCTTCTTCTCTATTACTGTTCACTCTTATGAACAGTGATTGGAATTTCATGATTTTGATGCTTCCAAGGTTTTTAAATGAAAAGTTGTGTGGGATAAAGTGGAGAAACAAGTATGAGAAGCATTAGAATCAAAATGAGAATTTTTGAAAGAAAAGAGTGTGTTATGTAATTCTATACAAAATAGTACATAGGAGCTAAAATTTTATAATTCTAAGCTCATAAATGGATTCAAAAGATGAAATTGTATAGGGTAAATTCCATTTCCCTTTATACAAAATAGTGCAGATTAAAAGGTGTCTTCGAAAGTCAAGAATATCAACTTGATTCAATAACCAATCCCTTAAACTAACTTATCTAAACATTAATCTCATAGTTCTAACTTCAACTTCTTCTTTCTTGTTTCATCTAGAGTCTTGGACAGCATATATATCCTAGAGAAAACTAAACTTTCTTCCATAAAAATCCCAAGTTTAAGCCCCCAAATTAAAGGAAAATATGCTTGGTTAGATTACTTACCTTAACTTCTAGCTAGCTTGAGCTTTGGTGCCTTGAATCTTTCTTGTCTTGGCTTAAGTTTCTATTTGAGCAACACCTCCCCATGGTCTTCCAAAATTGATGCAAAGTGAAGAGAAATGGAGGGTATTTATAGACTTGAAGGCCTGTAAATGAATGGCCAAGATCACTTGTGTACTATTTGATCTAATGGATCACATTTGCTCTTGAATCAAGCTTTCCCTAGGAGCCAAAAGGTGATATCATCCATGACATTATCAAGGGACACCTCATCCAGCATGTGACGAAAATCCAAGGGGAAGAAGAGTCTGGAAAAATTCTAGTCCAATTTGGTACCAGCTCGATCCAATTTCCCAAAAACCATATTGTTTTCCAAATCTAGTTTTTCTGAGATTTCATAATATGTTTTCTGATCTTAAATCTAGTATCTAGATTCTCCTACTATTGATATTCTTGAACTAGGTCAAAACTTAATTAATGATTGTCATATCCTAAATTTCCCTATTTGTATAATACTGATAGTGGAAAGAGGTTTAGAAAGGATCATGATGAAGATCAGAAGAAATGATAAAGGTTAGATGAGTATTGAAGAAAGAGAAGGATCTAAATACAAAGTAGAAAAGGTTAAAGGCCAAAAGTTAAAGTAGAAACAAAAGTTAGGCCAAAAGTGGTAGTTTCTAAAAGTTAAGGGACTTAAATGTAATTAAGTAAAAATTTCAAGGGTAAAATTGTAATTATAGAAAGATCATCTCGGAAAGGGTTATAACTGCCCAGAAGTTTTTTAGTCCTATATTCCATCAGTAAATATAGGAAGTTACGATAGTTAATCTGGCATGATACAGAAATTTTACTAGGGCTCCAGACAGTAAAAACTTATCTGATAATCTAAAAGTTATATGATTTTTTATCAGATTCCATTGATATCAGATATAAGTGGGGGAATTACAGGATGTGCCCTACAGTGTCAAATGTCATGAATCTAACAGAACCCCAGAAGAAGTCCTGTATAAAAGGTTATTCCCATAACAGTGAATTTTGACAGGAGTTTGATAACACCCATGATCCGATAATAGAACTTATCGGTATGTGAGCCTGGATAGAATGAGATCAGATGACCTCATATATAGACCCATGATGACACCAAGGAGGACCCAAAACCTAGGGTACCAGTTCATCAATAGAAGGGGCCAGTGTCCAGAAAAGGTGCAAAATTATGAAAATGCCCTTGGATGCCTAGATTGTACTAGAGATGGATAGAGAGAATTTTGGTCATATGGGATAGGCTAAAAATGTGGCACATGGAATAAATATGATTAGTTGAGCCAGTATATGCCCTGAGGCAGTTCAAAGAGGGGTGAAATGACAATTATGCCCTTAAGGTTAGTACAGTGCAAGAAAGGACACCAAGGGTATTTTGGTCATTTTTCAAGGGATGGTTGGTAGATAAATCTTCAATATGTCATTGTCAATGGTATTAGAAGCCTAGACATTAATTGGCAGGATATAATACATATCCTGGTATATTATAAAAAATTAGGAACAAAACACAGTCCAGTTGTTGTGAAACTACTCCGATTGGTACCGGATTGGACTAGAATTTTTCCAGAAGGTTCCTTACATGGACAGCACTCCACATACCCTTCTTAGATATCCCATGAGTTGTCCCACATGATGTTATAATTATTCTTTTTAGAAAAAGTTAAATTCAAGATTCAATGTGAGCCCTTGGATCAAATGATATACAAATTAATCTTGGCCATCCATTTTCACCCAAATTTCTCTATAAAAACCCCCTCATTTCAGAACTATTTGGAAGCCCTTGGAACCATGGGGAAACGCTTGTAAAATTTCTGCTCAACCAAGAAAGAACCACACAACTTGAAGCAAGAAGCAAGGTAATCATCTCCCTTGATCTTGAGCTTTATTCTAGCAAGTTAGCTCTTGGTTTTAAGGGGTTTTTGTGCTCTATTTCCCTTATGGTTTCTGCTGGAACTGCTGTCCATATGTGGTTAAAATATGAGTTTTATGTTATGGATAGTTTAGACAAGCTTAAACAAGTTAGAATCAAGTGGTATAAGTTTGGAAATTCAACTATGTTTGGATTTAGGGTTTTGTATTATTGCTAGTACTGTATGTGGTACTGTTCATGTGATAGAATTTCATTATTTTGATGCTTCCAATGAGTTTAAAATGGAAAATTGTGCGGGGATAAAGTAGGAGAACAAGTATTGGAAGCATTGGAATCAAAATGTGAATTTTTGGGAATCAAGGGCTTCACTTTGGTTTGGTACTGTAGCAACTGAAGTGTTTTGATTTTGGAAATTCTAGTTTAATAGTTGGATTATACATGAAAAATTATGTAGAAATGAACCATGAGAATTTATTTTGGAAAGATGGAAGTAAGAAACATAAAGTAGAGAAAGAAAAGGAGCTAGTGAAAACCTAGTTTTGGTTTTGTATTCAAGTTGAGTTGTAACTTAATATTATTGTGTAATGGCTAGGTTTTGACATTTTTGAATGAAGGAAAGCACCTCAAGAAGACCTTGACAAGGATAAATAAGAGGTAGCAAGGATACCTAACTATAACTCATGTTTGTTTAATTGTTTTGCTTGCTTGTTGATTATGGTGTTTAGTTGAGCTTGAGATTATGCAATCATGTTGATGATGAAGTATGAATGATTGCAACTCCTTGCAAATTATGTCATGAAAATATGCATGTTAGAGTTTTCTTATGTACCATTATGAAGTAGCTCCCATCTCATGATAACATGTTAAGCATCCAACTAATCATGCATGATATTATAGTTTGTATGCCTTGCTATTGGGATTTCCATGAAATCTCATTCTTTCCATATACATAACCATGTCATAGGTGCTGGAACTTCACAAGGAAAAAGGGTAAACATAGATGGATGAGTTTGTATAATAAGTTACATTACTTACATGACACTATGGAAGGATATGATAGTATGCATGATGTATGATTATGTAATTGTGTTCTAAGGCTGTGATAGTGTGATGATGATTATAATGCCTTAATCAAAGAGTTTAAACCTGAACTTTGGCATGAAAATAGCTAAGATACAGAGATTTAAATGAACACCAAGAATGTCTCAATTGGTTAAGTATTCGATTTGTTATGATTTTCCAAAGTTGGAGTTAAAATCTGGAATAGAGATAAAGTAAGCAATTCGGAGTAGTAATGATCAGACGTTAATTTCGTATAGCAAATGAATGATGTTTTCCATGAAATTTTGTGAGCTTAAATAGGACATCTAAAGATTTAAATCCATAGGTAACACAGTTCATTTGGATAAGTAATGAAAGAGAAATGAATTTTTGAAATTAAGGTAAAGAAACTGAAACTTCCAGATTTTACCAAATGAATAGTATTTTTCAACGAATAAATTGACTTCATTGGGACAATGGAATCTCAGTTCTATATTTTTTCCTCAAATTTCAATGAAATATATTTCATTAAAAATTGAAACCACTCTATTACAATTTTTCTATATTTAATTATGAATTTTCAAAGTTGGGTACATGTTCTGGAATTACCAAATGAACAGTAATGTGAACAGTACCCCCAAGAGAAATTCTTTTGAAAATGAACATTTTTAAGGAAAAAGGCTATATAATTGGTTCCAATGACTTTCAAAAGAGCATAATTGATGTTGAAAGTAAGGATACGATAGCACCTCACATGCCACCTTGCATTCTTGATATTTTTCTTTGATTTTATATTTTTAAAAAACCTGAAATATCTAAAAACCAACTTGTTCTCCAAGACACTTCCTTTGATCATTGGGATGTCTCACTTGATGTGGTATTGGGCCTCTTTTAGGTCCAAATATCCAATTGGCACAAATCCCAAGGAATTCCCTATACCGATATTCTTAAATCACTTTTATTTTTTAGATAAATTCTAGAAACCTCTTTTAATAGTTCTAATAATTTTAGAAATTTATTCTAATATAAAATAAATTTCTTACAAAGTCTCATAATTTTTTAAGACTCAGAAGCCTTAATAAAAATTCTATATGTTCTTTCTAAATATTTTATCCGTGTTTGATTTCACCTTAAATTCTATAACTAATTCTACATAAATCTTCTAACATCCTTATTTTCATACATCTTAGGAACCAAATAGTAGCATCTGGAACCACTTCTAAGGTCATTGAAGTCAAATTACACAATCTAAAATTTTACTCTCCCGAGTACTGTTCACTGCAAATTCCATAAGAGTGACATGACTTCAAAAAATTATAACTAATTCTAGAAAAATCGAAATGAAGTGATTCAAATTGATATAGGAAGCTAACTGAATTCTATTTCAGAAAAAAATAACTTTTTGACCACGTCTTGACCACGTCAACATCGATCAATGTTTCAATATTAATGTTCATCCAGCATTTTCCCCTGATTCCAGCATTTCTCGTCTCAACTTTGAAAAATCATATCTTTATGTGTAGACATCCAATTGAGACATTCTATATATTAAATTGAAGCTTGGTATGTCTACTATTTATTGGTAAAATATCATATATTTATTCAACCATTTACTATTTATAATTACACCTCAAATGTCACTGCCTTACCACGAGTTACTGTTCACAGTGACAATTTCCAGCAATGATACATACATGAATCACATATCAATCATGCTAAATAATTAATGTCTCTTCATGCATCTTTATCTCCTCCATATTGAGAAGACCTGCTGTAATTGGATTGATATAGAAGGGATGAGATTTTTGGGGAAATCTCAGTAGCAAATGGAAACCATACTATGTATGCAACTATATGCTTGATGTTACTATGTGTGCACTTAATGATCATGCTTGCATAATGATAACATACATACTTCCATGTTACTTAATTATAACATAGGGCCATAGCATAAAAGGAAACAAAGCATTACTTAATCATATATGCTTCACATTATCAAAGTAAGTAAACATCACATAAAACATCCAAGCAACATAAGCATACAAGTAGGTAAGTTTACTACCTGACATGGAGCTTTTCCTCTAGTCCTTAACTTTGCTCTAAGGTTCCTTCTTTTCATAAGTCAGAACCTTATTCCTAAGCTTGTCAAATCCCTAAGCTCCTTGGACTGCTCCTAGCTCCACCAGAACTCCTGCTTTCTTTCTTTTCCTTTCTTTCTTTCTCTCTTTCTCTCTTCTTTCTCTCCATTTCTTGGCTTGCCATGGGTGTGGAATGAAGTGAGGGAAAGGGTCTATTTATAGGTGGAGGGAGGTGGAATGGATGGTCCAGATTGAATCGCGATGAATGGCTCAGATCGCTTAGCTTCCTCAAGAAGCTTCGCCTATATCATCACGATGACATCACCCTCCTCAATGACTCACCAACATGACTGTTGGAAATCGTGCCCTAGGGGCCAATCATTGTCTTATGAACATTATTGATTTATGAATTTATTAATTGAGTTATCATATTATTTGCATGTTTACTATGATGACCATCCTTGGATAATTCATGATATTATCTTAAATGTCCCTGGTCGATCATCTATGTGGGAGCACAGATGAAATAAGACCAGTATGACTTTGAAGATATATAGAGATATAAATCAAAGTCATAAGCACATGTAAGAGTACATGGTGTTGGACCGACCCGCTATGAGAGAACTGCATGGGTAACGTCATAAGCTTCTCTCATATACAAACCATGTCAATATGCCCTTTGACCTGAGATCATCATGGATTCCTACATGACAAAACGCTCAGCTTTGACCTAGTCAAAAGTCACTTTTGACCGAGTGATCATAAAGACTATGTTCGGGCTTAGTGGTTTTTCATGCGGAGGAATGTGAATGGTCAAGATGGAATTTGTCCCTCACATTCGTGGAGAGATATTACTGGGCCCCTCGATGAGTGAGTCTGAGAAATGTATGGCCATACTGTAATGGAAAGGTAGTTCCATTTCTATAGTCAGACTACTCAGGGATCGAGAAAGTAACGGTCAGGAATAGGAGGATGACATTATCCATGCCTCATCCATGACCAAAATATCGCGTGACAGAAGGGACATGATATGGTTGTATAAAAGGTTACATCGTTTATCGATCCTCATATGATTTGGGTAGTCGTTATGTCTTGCTAGAGACCGCTTGCGACTTGTGGGCTAGTATAGCAAATGGCCCACTGCCAACTTCATATGGGCCTACAGGGTCGCACACAAAATAGCCCAACACGAGCTATGATGTCCAGATTTATTGAATCTAAAACATGTCCAGATTCAATGAATGATCCAGGTGAATGTATGTATATTTATTTATATTTATATTCGTATATATATAAATTCATATATATATATATATTATATATATGAGATATATGAGATTTAATTTATAAGGATAAATTAAATCTCTATCACGTTTGAATTCGAAATTCAAATTGATAGGATATCTCATATAAGAGATATTTATAAGATTTAATTTATAAGGATAAATTAAATCTCTATCACGTTTGAATTCGAAATTCAAATTGATAGGATATCTCATATAAGAGATATTTATAAGATTTAATTTTAAGGATAAATTAAATCTCTATCATGTTTGAATTTGAAATTCAAATTGATAGGATATCTCAAATTTATTTTATGAGAATAAATCAAATATAGTTCAGTCTCATCTTTATTTAAAGTTAAATAAATAGGTAATTAAATCTGTGGGACGGATTTAATATTATTTATTTAATTAGTTTCTTATAAAATTATACAATATATGATATTGTATTATTTTTGAAATTAATATAAGATTAACTCCTAAAATCCTTTTCAGTTAGGGAAAACGCAGAGCATCCTATATATCTAATATTAGGAGCTACGTTTTGGAACAGACACACACATAGAACACAGAAAGGCCGAAGGGGACTCTGCAAAAGGTTTGCAGATAAGAAACTGCCGAAATAGAGATGGAGAGGATGAACTCTTGAGAAAGCCCTGGAGGGACAAGAGACGCTAGCACGTCGTTCGTGGTTGAAAAGCTGTTCGTGTGGATACCAGTAGAGGAAGCTGACCTGAGTCGTCGACTTCTTGTGATCAGAAAGGGAGCACGAACCACAGAGAGAAGCTGTGAACGTCATGACCGAAAGCTGTGGAAGTCGCTGAGACACACTGAGGGTAATGCTTCTTCCCACTTGACTTAAACACATACGGTAGATCCTGGCAAGGAAGGAAAAATTTTTAAGATAATTTCCGCTGCGTGTCTTTCAATTCCTTACAATGACATCATCCATGGGACACCTCACATGCAAGGTGGCATAAAGGTGGGCCCTTAGGACACCTCACCAGCTAACTCAGCATTTCTAGAGATTCTAAAGTCTTTTCCTAGAATGAATGGCTGAGATTATGCCATGTGTCCTTTAGCTTTTTCTCCTTTTTCTAGAATCATACCATGTGTCCTTAGCTTTTCTTCATTTCCTAGAATCATGCCATGTGGCACCTTGTGGGCCCCTTTTATGCCACCTCATGATTCCAGATCACTTTCCCCAGTTCTATCTTTGACCGGGTCACTTTACTTTATTGAAAAAGTACTAAACTAATATTTTAATGCCACTTGGGCCCACATCACTCTTGAGCTACGTTTTTGAACATCTGGGATGCTATCTTGGCCTTTGATCAAGTTCAAGCACTCTGGTGGCTCAATTTCCAAGAAACATCCCTTTCTTTTCTAAAATGACCATTATGGCCAAAGGAACTTTCACTATTTATAATTTAGTCCCTAAACATTCACTTTCTTGTAGTTTAGTCCCTGAACATCATATGCATACTTTTGGAACTTCTGCTCAACAGGGCCTACTAGCCTACCTTTTTCAGGCGACATATTAGACTTCTAGGCCTAAAAATTGGGATATGACAACTCTTTTTTGAGTTCTATCAATTTTATAAATTTGTATATTAATTATAAGAATTTACTACAAAATTTTATCTGATTCTGAGATCCAGAAGATATTGTACTAATCTCCATACTTCAGAAATTAATATCAAATTGGGATCTTAAATGGAAATTCTAAAAGATATATCTGGCCTAAATTCTATGCTCTGTTTATGGGTAAAAGCTTGAATCAAAACACTTATGGACAATTTTGGGCCTTTTCTAGCTCAAATTTTCATAATTATCATTTTGCCCTTGAATTTGGCAAAATTGCCCTTTAGCCCTTGACTTTCCCAAATTCCACTTTGGTCACTTTCTACCAAATCTGAAACTCCAATTTGGTACATGAATTCTCAAAATTTCATTTAGGTCCTTAAACTTTCTACTAATTACAATTTAGTCCTTAGACTTTTACTATTTGTAATTTAGTCCTTGGACTTTTACTATTTATAGTTTAGTCGATGAACTTTTATTAATTGCAATTTAGTCCCTTTGGCTTTGTAACTTTATACATTCTCTCTTCTTTGACTTAATACTTATCTAACCATTATCTTTTATTATGATTATAATCTCAATCTTTTTATAACCTTTTTTCTCTATAAGTCTTATACATATAGACAAAATTTAGGATGTTAAACCTCAAATGGCAACAAACGATTTTTTAGCAAGGTAATTATCGATATAGTGAAATATGTATACTGACTAAAACAATTATGCTTACAACCTGTTAAATGTGTGGAAGCCATATTCCTTGCTGAATGTTACATGATGATTTTGAAATGCTCAGCTGAGTTTCTTAATTCATTCGTTTGATCCCTCAATTGGCAACAATTGCATTTTTAGCAAGGTTGTCGACAAAGTGTAATCTCTCTAGACTTAGAAATTATGCTGAATATCTAAGAAATGTGTGGAAGTTAACTCCCATGCTTGATTTTACATGAGGATTCAAAAATGCTCATCTAGGTGCAGAATTTATTCGTTTGATCCCTCGAATAACCATAAATGTATGTTTAGTAATGTTACTACTGGTAGAGTAAAATCTGTCTCACTGACTTCAAAATTAAGCTTTAAATCTATAGAATGTGAGAAAACCACTTCTTTACTTAATTTTAAATAAGTATTTCAAAATCCTCCATAGAGTTGTAAAATTCATTCGTTAGTCTCCCACAGATGGCCAATCCCATGTTTTTAACAAATAAATAGTCAATAAAGTGATATGTATCTTACTAGCTCAAAAATCATGTTTACTATCTCAAAAATATATTCAAACCACCTTCCTTGAGTCATTTTAGATGAGGATTCCAAAATTCTCATCAGGGTAGGATAATAAGTTCTTTCTTTCCTCAAATGGCTATAAACGATTTTTCAGAAAGGTCACTGTCGATAGAGTGAAATATGTATAATTGACAACAAAAATTAGGCTTATAACATGTGAAATATGTGGAAGCCACATTCCTTCTTAAGTGTTACATGGTGATTCCAAAATGCACAGCGGAGTTTCTTAATTCATTCATTTGATCCCTCAATTCATCATAAGTGCATTTTAGTAAGGTAATTATTGATAGATTGAAATCTCTCCATACTCAAAAATTTTGCTCAATATCTTGGAAATGTATGGAAGCCACCTCCTGTGGTTGATTTTACAAGAGGATTCTAAAATGTTCATCGAGGTGCAAAATTTATTCGTTTTATCCCTTGAATAGCCATAAATGCTTGTTTAACAATGTTACTGTCGATAGAGTAAACTCTGTGTCACTGACTCTAAAATCAAGCTTTAAATATCTAGAATGTGTGAAAACCACTTCCTTGCTTAATTTTACATGAGGATTCTAAAATGCTCAATAGAGTTGCAAAATTTATTAATTTGTCTCCCACATATTGCTAAAACTGTGTTTTTAATAAGGAAATAGCCGATAAAGTGATATGGGTCTCACTAGCTCAAAAATTATGCTTACTATCTCATAAATGCGTTCAAACCACCTTCCTCTCTTGATTTTATGTATGGTTCCAAAATGCTCATTGGAGTTGCGAAATTCATTTGTTTGATGTCATATCCTAATTTTTTCCTATTTGTATAATACTTATAGTGGAAAGAGATTTGGAAAGGATTATGACGAAGATCAGAAGAATTGATAAAGGTTAAATGAGTCATGAAGAAAGAAAGGGATCTAAATGAAAATTAGAAAAGGTTGAAGGCAAAAAGTTAAAGTAGAAATAAGATTTAGGCCAAAAGTGGTAATTTCTAAAAGTTTAGAGACCTAACTATCATTAAGCAAAAAGTCAAGGACCTAAATGTAATTACGAAAATGTTTAGCCATAAAAGGCTTAGAACTACCTAGAAGTATTTCAGTCCCACATTCCATCAGTAAATAGAGGAAGGCATGCTGGTTAATCTAGCATAATACAAACATTTTATTAGGGCTTCAGATAGTAGATATTTATCTGATAGTATGAAAGTTATATGAAATTTTATCATATTTCATGGACTTTAGATATAAGTGGGAGAATTACAAGAAAGTGTGCCTTATAGTGTCAAATGTCATGGATCTGATAGAACCCCATAAGGAGTTCTATATAAAAAGTTATTCCCATATAAGTGAATTTTGACGGGAGTTTGAGAACACCCGTGATCTGATTATGGAACTTATCAGTATGTAAGCCTAAATAGACTAAGATCAGATAACCTCATATATAGGCCCATGATGACGCCAATGAGGGCCTAAAATCGAGGGTACCATTTCATCAGTAGAAGGGGTCAGTGTCCAAAAAAAGTGCAAAATTACGAAAATACCATGACATAGTCATATTGTACCAGAGATGGATGGAGGGCATTTTAGTCATCTGAGACAGGCCAAAAATGTGTAGTGTCATATTCCCAATTTTCTTATCTGATATGTGTACATAGTTTATCTGTAATGGATATGAGATTCTTGGAATAAACTGTATCAGATTGAGATAGGAAAGGGAAGGATTAATAACTACGGAAAGAATAGGGACCTAAACGAAAATTGAAAAGCTCGAAGGCAAAAAGTTAAAGTAGAAGAAAAAGGAGGGACCTAAATGCAATTAATGAAAAGTTTAGGGACTAAAGTACAATTATTCAAAAGTTGAGGGACCTAAATGTAAATATGAAAAAGTTGAGCTAAAACAGGCCAAAAATGCTCAAAATCATATTAGACCCAAATTTTACAAGTAGATAGACAAAAATATTTTGGTCAGTTTAACGAAACACATAATTTTGATTTAAGGTCCCGATTAATTGATATAAATTCCTGAAGTCAGAATGAATTATTATAGTATTTTTTAGATCTCAGAATTAGATGAGACCTTACAAGAAATTCATATATTTAATATAAGAATTTATAAAATTGACAGAGTCAGAAAAGGAATTCTGTAGAAGCCATACGCGATTTTACAGTGAAATAAAATACCCGATAAGTAAGATTAGGAGAGTTGTATTGTGAATTGGGACATAAAAGCAATACAAGCAATGAGCCCATATCAAGTCCCAAATGGCACCATCATGAGCCCAATAAAGTAATAAGACAGTTATGTAGGGCAGAGTCTAGAGCAGCTCAGGAAAAGTGCTAAATTACAAAAATACCCCTGGATACCCATACTGTACCAGTGAAGGATGGAGGTCATTATGGTCATTCTAGACAGGCAAAAAACGTGGGACATAGTATAAATATGATTAGTTAGAGCCAGTATATACCCTGAGGTAGTGTAAAGAGGGGCAAAATGACAATTATGCCTTTAGGGTTAATATAGTGCAAGAAAGGACACTATTGTGGTCATTTCTCAAGAGATGGATGGTAGATAAATACTTAGTCTAACATTTTCAATGGTATGAGAAGCCTAGACATTGATTTCTAGGATCGAATACATATCCTGGTATATTACAAAAAATTAGGAACAGAAAACAGTCTGGTTGCTTGAAACTACTCCGATCGGAACTAGATTGGATTGAAATTTTTCCAGAAGCTTCCTTGCATGAAAATGGTGCCACATAGACCAATGAGGTGTCCCTTGAGATGTCCCTCATGATGTCATAATTATTCTTTTTGGAAAAAGTTAAATTCAAGATTAAATGTGAGCCCTTAGATCAAAAAGTGCACAAATCAATCTTGGCCATCCATTTCAACCCAAATTTCTCAATAAATGCCCCTATTCAGATGGCTTCGGTATGCATGGTGAACCATAGGGAAACTCTTGCAAAATTTCCATTCAACCAAGAAAGAAGCACACAAAGTGAAGTAACAATCAAGGTAATCATCTCCCTTGATCTTGAACTTTGTTTTAGCAAGTTAGCTCATGGTTTTAAGGGGTTTTTGTCATATCCTTACTTTTAACCTCAATTATACTTGATTAGAAGTGATTGGAACCAATTACATGATCATTTGCTTTGAAAACATCCATTTCCAAAAGATTTGCTCTCAGATACTGTTCACTTTTACTGTTCATTTGGTAATTCCAGAACATGTACCCTACTTTGAAAATTCATAATTAATTGTAGAAAAATTGAAATAACATGGGTCCAATTTCTAATGAAATCTCTTTCACATATATTTGAGGGAAAAATATGAAACTTAGGTTTTCTTGTCCCAATGAAATCAGTTTAATCGTTGAAAATCACTGTTCATTTGGTAAAATCTGGAAGTTCCAGTTTCTTTGCTTAACTTCAAAAATTCATTTCTCTTTGGTTACTTATCCAAATGAACTGTGTTACCTATGGATTTGAATCTTTAGACGTTATCTTTAAGCTCATAAAATTTCGTAGAAAAACAAGTTCATTTGGTATATGAAATATTTGTGTAACCGTCATTGCCTCTCAGCACTCATTTTACTCAATTCCAGATCTTACTTCCAACTTTGGAAAATCATAACAATTCAGATACTTATCCAAATGAGGCTTTCTTGGTTTTCATTTAAATCTATGTGTCTTAAATTTAAGAAGGCCAAGTTTCAGATTAAAAGTCGTTGATTTAGATGCCAAAAACATTGTCAAATCACCACGGCCTCAAAACAGGACTAGAGAAACATACACCATGCATACTAGCATATCATCCCATAGTGTCATGTAAGTCATGTAGCTTATTATACAAACTTATTCATCAACATTTACTCTCCTCCCTTGAAAAGATCCAGCACCTAAAACATAGTTATGCATGTGGAAGGAATGAGATTTCATGGAAATCCCAATAGCAAGTTACACAAACTATAATATCATGCATGGATAATTGTATGCTTAACATGTTATCATGAGATGGGAGCTACTTCATAATGGTACATAAGCAAACTCTAACATGCATATTGTCATGACATAACTTGCAAGGAGTTGCAATCATTCATACTTCATCATAACATGATGACATAAGCTCAAGCTCAACCAAACACCATAATCAACAAGCAAGCAAAACAATTAAACAAACATGAGTTATAGTTAGCTATCCTTGCTACCTCTTAGCTATCTTGGTCAAGACCTTCTTGGGATGATTTCCTTCCTTCACAAATGTCAAAACCTAGCCATTACAAAATAATATCAAGTTACAATTCAACTTGAAACCAAATCTAAGACTAGGTTTTCACTAGCTCCCTTTCTTTCTCTACTTTATGTTTCCTACTTCCATCTTTTCAAAATAAATTCTCATGGTTCATTTCCACATAATTTTTCATGTACAATCCAAATATGAAATCAGAATTTCCAAAATCAAAACATATCAATTGCTACAGTGCCAAACCGAAATACATGCTCTTGTTTTCCAAAAATTCTCATTTTGATTCCAATGCTTCCAATACTTGCTCTCCTACTTTATCCCCACACAACTTTCCATTTTAAACTCATTGGAAGCATCAAAATCATGAAATTCCATCATATGAACAGTACCACGTACAGTACCAGCAAGAACACAAAACCCTAAATCCAAACATATTTGAATTCACAAGCTTATACCACTTGATTCTAGCTTGTTTAAACTTGTCTAAACTATCCATAACATAAAACTCATATTTTAAACACATATGAGCAGCACTTCCAGCAGCAACCATAAGGGAAATATAGCATGAAAACCCTTAAAACCATGAGCTAACTTGCTAGAACAAAGCTCAAGATCAAGGGAGATGATTACCTTGCTTGTTACTTCACTTTGGTTGCTTCTTTCTTAGTTGAATGGAAATTTTGCAAGAGTTTCCCTATGGTTCACCATGCATGCCGAAGTGTTCTGAATAGGGGGTTATTTATAGAGAAATTTGGGTTGAAATGGATGGCCAAGATTGATTTGGTTACTATTTGATCTAAAGGCTCACATTTAATCTTGAATTTTACTTTTTCTAAAAAGAATAATTATTACATCATGTGGGACAGCTCATGGGACACCTAAGAGGGTTAGGTGGCTTGCTGCCCATGTCAAGAAGGTTCTGGAAAAATTTCAGTCCAATCCGGTACCGATCGGAGCAGTTTCACAACAACCGGACTGTTTTCTGTTCTGAATTTTTTTATAATATACCAGGACATGTATTATGTCCTGGAAATCAATATATAGGCTTCTCATATCATTGAAAATGATATATTGAATATTTATCTGCCATCCATTCCTTGAAAAATAACCAAAATACTCCTAGTGTCCTTTCCTACGCTGTACTAACCCTAAGGGCAAAATCGTCATTTCACACCTCTTTACACTGCCTCAGGGCATATATTGACTCTATATAATCATATTTATACTATGTCCCACATTTTTGGCCTATCCATAATGACCAAAATGACCTCCATCCATCACTGATACAGTATAGGCATCTAGGGGCATTTTCATAATTTTGCACTTTTCCTGGACTGCTCTGGCCTGTGGCCCATATAACTGTCCAGTCAATTTAATGGGCTCATGATGGTGTCATTTGGGCCTTATTATGGGCTTATTGCCTATATTGCCTTTATGGCCCAATTCACTGTACAACTCTCCCGATCATATTTATCGGGTATTTTATTTCACTGTAAAATCCCGTATGGCTTCTACAGGATTCCTTTTTTGATTCTGGAAATTTTATAAATTCATATATTAAATATATGAATTTTATATAAAGTCTCATCTAATTATGAGATCTCAAAAATACTGCAATAATTCCTTCTGACTTCAGAAATTTATATCAATTAATCGGGACCTCGAATTAAAATTCTGTGTTGCGTTAAACTGACCAAAATATTTTTGTCTATCTACTGGTAAAATTTGGGTCTGATCTGATTCCGGGCATTTTTGGCCTATTTTGGCTCAACTTTTCCATATTTACATTTAGGTCCCTTAACTTTTGAATAATTGCACTTTAGTCCCTGAACTTTTCATTAATTGCATTTAGGTCCCTCCTTTTTCTTCTACTTTCACTTTTCACCTTCAAACTTTTAAATTTTCATTTTGGTCCCTATTCTTTCCTTAGTTATTAATCCTTCCCTTTCCTTTCACAATCTGATACAGTTTATTCCAAGAATCTTATATCTATTGCAGATAAACTGTACAGGTACATCAGGTCAAAAAAATTGGGGATATGACATTTCTCTCCCCCTTAAAATAAATTTCGTCCTCGAAATTTACATTAGATATACATTAAGGAAATAGTTCAGGGTATATCTCTCTCATCCTTTCCCCTGCTTCCCAGGTAGCTTCATTCTCTGTTAATCCCTTTCAAACCACCTTAACTAGAGGGATCTGCTTATTTCGCAACTGCTTGACCTTTCTATCTACTATCTGTACTAGTCCAACTACATAAGTCAGGTCATCTCGCAGTACAATATCATCCTGCTCAATCACATGTGATGGATCTGGAACATACTTCTTTAACTGGGAAACATGGAATACATCATGAATCTTGCTGAGATGTGGAGGAAGAGCTAATTTATAAGCCACTGATCCTACTCTTGAGAGGATCTGAAATGGCCCAATGTATCTAGGATACAGCTTCTTCACTTTGATTGATCGTCCAGCTCCTGTCGTTGGAGTCAACTTAAGGAATACATGCTCTCCTTCTTCAAACTCCAACGGCTTCCTTCTAACATCAGCATAACTCTTCTGTCTGCTTTGAGCTGTTAATAGCCTTTTTCTGATCTTATCAATCTGTACTGCTGTCTGGTCTACTAGATCAGGACCAAACATCCTCCTTTCGCTCAACTCCACCCAGCACAAGGGAGATCTACACTTCCATCCATAAAGTGCTTCAAACGGAGCCATCTGTATGCTAGCTTGATAACTGTTGTTATAGGCAAACTCTATCAACGGTAGATGGGCATCCCAACTCCCTTTGAAATCTAAAACACAAGCTCTTAGCATATCCTCAAGCATCTAGATTGTTCTCTCGGACTGACCATCTGTTTGAGGATGGTAAGCTGTACTAAATCTGAGAGTAGTGCCCATTTCTTTATGTAGAGCTTGCCAAAAGTTCGACGTAAATCGCGGATCTCTGTCAGATATGATACTACTGGGAATACCATGTAGTCTAATAATCTCTTTTACATACAGTTTCGCCAGCTTCTCAAGATAATCCTTTTTATTGATTGCCAGGAAATGAGCCAACTTTGTTAATCGGTCAATTACCACCCATATAGCATCATGCTTAGTAGGAGTCATGGGTAATCCTTCAACAAAATCCATGGCAATGTTGTCCCATTTCCACTCAGGTATCTCTAATGGTTGTAATTTCCCTACTGGCTTCTGGTGCTCAACTTTCACCTTTTGACATGCCAAGCATTTGGACACATAATCTATAACATCTTTCTTCAATCCAGGCCACCAAAATAAACCTTTAACATCATGGTACATCTTGGTCATACCTGGATGTACTGTATACTTGCTTTTATGTGCCTCTTCTAAGATCTTTTCTCTCAATCCCATTGCATTGGGAATATATGGTCGTCCCCTAAATCGTAGTAACCAATTTTGGGACATATCAAAATTTTTAGTTTCCCCTCTTTCCAGCTTACCTTTAAAAATCTCAGCGAGTCTATCTTGCTCTTGAGCTTCTTTTATCTCATCCTCTATGAAAGCTTTAATCTGCGTTCCTCTATAAGAACTTTCTGCTGTCTGCATTTGATACAAAGGACTCCAATCTCGAACATCTTCTATCAGTTTTAGCTCTTTGATCATAAGACTAGCAACCTGCACCACCTTTCTGCTCAAGGCATCGGCCACTACATTACCTTTTCCTGGATGGTATTTGATCTGGAAATCATAATCCTTCAGAAATTCCATCCATCTCCGTTGCCTCATGTTTAATTCTTTCTGATCCTACGGATACTTCAGGCTTTTATGATCACAGTACAGTTCTATAGTGGCTCCATACAGGTAGTGACTCCATATCTTGAGAGCATAAACTACCGCCGCAAGCTCCAGATCATGAGTGGGATAATTCTCTTCATGTGGCTTTAACTGTCGAGAAGCATAGGCTACCACTCGTCCTTGCTGCATCAACACATATCCCAACCCCTGCTTGCTAGCATCAGTGTAGGCTACATAAGTCTGAGTTGGGTCTGGAATAATCAGCACAGGAGTCGTGGTTAATCTCTGCTTTAGTTCATGAAAAATGGCCTCACACTTCTCATCCCACTTGAATTGCTGATTCTTTCTTGTCAGCTTGGTTAACGGTAGAGCAATTCAAGAAAAGTCCTTAATAAATCTTCTATAATACCCTGCTAAGCCCAGAAAACTTCTGATCTCCGTCACTGTCCTTGGCTGTTCCCAGCTTAGCACTGCTTCAACTTTGCTAGGATCTACAGCTACCCCTTCATGGGATATGACATGACCGAGATATTTGACTTCTCGAAGCCAAAACTCACATTTACTAAGCTTAGCATAAAGTCGTTTCTCTTTAAGAGTACTAAGAACAATCCTCAAATGCTCTTCATGCTCTGCAGCCGATTTGGAGTTCACTAAGATATCATCAATGAAGACTACCACAAACTGATCTAGATAAGGCCTGAAGATTCTGTTCATGTAATCCATGAAAATTGCAGGTGCATTCGTCAGACCAAAGGGCATCACTAGAAATTCAAAATGACCATATCGAGTCCTGAATGCAGTCTTTGAAATATCATCTGCTTTGATTCTGAGTTGGTGATAACCTGATCTCAGATCAATCTTAGAGAATAAGCTTGCTCCAACCAACTGGTCTAGCAAATCATCAATTCGGGGAAGAGGGTACTTATTCTTAACAGTAATCTTATTCAACTCCCGATAGTTAATGCACAATCTGAGACTGCCATCCTTCTTCTTGACGAATAACACTGGAGCACCCCATGGAGAAACACTGGGTCGAATGAAACCCTTCTCTAATAGCTCCTCTATCTGCTTCTTAAGTTCAATCATCTCATTGGGAGCCATACGATATGGGGCTTTAGATACTGGTCCAGCTCCAGGTACGATGTCAATTGCAAACTCCACTTCTCGTTCTGGATGCAATCCCTAAATCTCCTTTGGAAAGACTTCAGGAAATTCTTTGACCACTGGAATTGCTTCAATTCCTTCTTCCACTTCTGCTTGAACAGAAAAGAAGACCATATATCCCTAACATCCTTTTCGTAAACATCTATCCGCTTGAGCCTCCGTCAGGAAATTCAGTTTCACTTCTGGATTCATATTTGGGGCTTGTGGACAAAGAACTAGAGTTTTGTTCTTACAATCCAGCATTACATTATTGGCAGACAACCAATTCAATCCAATTATGACATCAATTTCATGGAATGGCATGCATATTAGGTCAAGAGTAGTGCAACAACATTCATATCGAATGACACTATTTAGGCAGACATCTGATGTAACTACTTTAGCATTTGTAGGGGTTATGACACATATGGCATAATGCAGCTTGCTAATTGTAAGGCCCAAACATTTAGCACATTCATAAGAAACAAAGGAATGACTTGCACCCGAATCAAACATAACAATCACAGCATGATTATTGAGATAGATGTGTAAGGAATTAGAAGACACGCAGCGGAAATAAACTTTAAAAATTTTCCATTCCTTGCCAGGATCTGCCGTATGTGTTTAAGTCAAGTGGAAAGAGTCATTACCCTTAGTGTTGCTCAGTGAATTTCATAGCTTCTCTACGTGGGTGGTGATCTCTTTCTGATCCCAAGAAATCGACGGAGTGTTCCTCAGCGACCTTCACAGATTCTCTCCGCGGACGGTGGTCTCTTTCTGATCACAAGAAGTCGACGCCTCAGGTCGGCTTCCTCTACTGGTATCCACACGAACAGCGTTCCAACCACGAACGACGTGCTAGCGTCTCCTGTCCCTCCAAGGCTTTCACAAGTCTCCGTCTCTATTTCAGCAGTTTCTTGTCTGCAAACCTTTTGCAGATTCCGTTCGGCCTTTTGTGTTCTGTGTTATTTTCAAACGTAGCTCCTCCAATCAGATATAGAGGATGCTATGCGTTTTTCCACTTAACCTAATTGGATTTTGGAGTTAATCTTATATTAATTCCAAAATAATACAATATCATATATTGTATGATTTTATAAGAAACTAATTAAATAAAATAATATCAAATCCGTCCCACAGATTTAATTACCCATTTATTTAATTTTAAATAAAGATGAGACTGAACTATTTTTTTTTTGATTTATTCTCATAAATCAAATTTGAGATATCCTATCAATTTGAATTTCGAATTTCAAACGTGATAGAGATTTAATTTATCCTTATAAATTAAATCTTATAAATATCTCTTATATGATATATCCTATCAATTTGAATTTCGAATTTCAAACGTGATAGAGATTTAATTTATCCTTATAAATTAAATCTTATAAATATCTCTTATATGAGATATCCTATCAATTTGAATTTCGAATTCAAACGTGATAGGGATTTAATTTATCCTTATAAATTAAATCTCATATATCTCATATATATAATATATATATATACGAATTTATATATATACGAATATAAATATAAATAAATATATATACATTCACCTGGATCTTTCATTGAATCTGGACATGTCTTAGATTCAATGAATCTGGACATCATAGCTCGTGTTGGGCTATTTTGTGTGCGACCCTGTAGGCCCATATGAAGTTGGCAGTGGGCCATTTGCTATACTAGCCCACAAGTCGCAAGCGGTCTCTAGCAAGACATAACAACTACCCAAATCATATGAGGATCGATAAACGATGTAACCTTTTATACAACCATATCATGTCCCTTCTGTCACGCGATATTTTGGTCATGGATGAGGCATGGATAATGTCATCCTCCTATTCCTGACCGTTACTTTCTCGATCCCTGAGTAGTCTGACTATAGAAATGGAACTACATTTCCATTACAGTATGGCCATACATTTCTCAGACTCACTCATCGAGGGGCCCAGTAATATCTCTCCACGAATGTGAGGGACAAATTCCATCTTGACCATTCACATTCCTCCGCATGAAAAACTACTAAGGCCGAACATAGTCTTTATGATCACTCGGTCAAAAGTGACTTTTGACTAGGTCAAAGCTGAGCGTTTTGTCATGTAGGAATCCATGATGATCTCAGGTCAAAGGACATATTGACATGGTTTGTATATGAGAGAAGCTTATGACGTTACCCATGCAGTTCTCTCATAGCGGGTCGGTCCAACACCCTGTACTCTTACATGTGCTTATGACTTTGATTTATATCTCTATACATCTTCAAAGTCATACTGGTCTTATTTCATCTGTGCTCCCACATAGATGATCGACCAGTGACATTTAGGATAATATCATGAATTATCCAAGGATGGTCATCATAGTAAACATGCAAATAATATGATAACTCAATTAATAAATTCATAAATCAATAATGTTCATAAGACAATGATTGGCCCCTAGGGCACGATTTCCAACAAGATGATACCTTGGATCATCTCGGGTGATCTCTGTTCCTCTTCCCTTGTCATTGCAAACACTCGCCCTTGAGTGCGTGGCCTTTGATCATTAACTGCTTGGGGACAATTTTTGGAAAAATGTCTAGGCTGGCCATATGTGTAACAGACGTTCTAGCCCATCAAGCATGGTCTGTCTCCATGGTTCTTCTCGCATTTGTTACATACTCTAGACTTCTGGTCTCTATTATTTGGGTTGCCCCTGTAATTCCCTCTGTTAGGCTTTCAGTTCTGCTACCACTGCCTTTTCCTCTTCTTGTTATAGCCACTATCACTGGCTGCATTTCTATTCTGGTTAGGTCTCTCAGGAGCAGTAGTCTCTCTGTTTACTGGTCTCATCAACATCCGGTGATTCAGACTATTCTCAATAATTCTGCAGGCCTCTACTGCTTTATTGAACTGATGGTATTGTTGAGGGGTCATCTTATCTTTTAGAGTAGTATTCAATCCCCTGATCATCCTCTCCGTCATCCACCTGTCGTAGATAAGTGGAATACTGGGAAAGACGGATGAACTTTGCTAAGTATTCGTCAAAGGATTCTTTTTCTCCTTGTCTTAGCACAAGGAATTCTGCTTCTCGTTCATCTCGTACAGACTGGGGAAAATACTTCTCATAAAACTGTTCAAGGAACACTTCCCATGTGATAGGAACGTGTCTAGCCTGCAATACTAACTTTGTGTTCTTCCACCATCTGTCCGCATCCCTTTCTAGCTGGTAGATTGCCATCTGTGCTTTACTCTCAGACGGACAACCTAGTACCTTAAAGATCTTCTCTAATATGCTGATCCAATCCTCCACTTTCTGTACATCAAACATTCCCTCAAATGTCGGAGGACTATGCTTACAAAACTTAGTCATCCATTGTTGAATACCAGTAGGATCTACTGTTTGTCCTGTCTGTCTCGGTAGTTCTGTTATCTGTTGAACCATCTCTGGTTCTGTATTAGCTGTACCTGCAGACTCTGGGTGTCTGAGGTTCTCCACTGCTTCAGCTATAGCTGCTGCTATAACAGCATCCCTTTCCTGCTCACTCCTTGCTTGAGCAGCTTTTACTTCCTCTATCAGCTTCTGCTGCTGCTCCAGCTGTTCTAGAATCAGCTGATTAATATCTCCGGCATTTTGGGATTCACCCGAAGCACTAGCTCTTCTGGTTCTTACCATTTTGTTTTACTATCATAATAGGAAATAGGAAAGGAATATTATAATTAACATACTTTATATTTCATTCAAAACATAGCATACAACAGGTTTAACATCATTACATAAACTCTTCATAACAGATACACATACATGTATTATGTCATTACTAGTCAAAAGTACATAGATTACAACAACATTCATACATACAGCTATTACACTATGTTTTCTCATAATGGATCCTAATAAATTCCCCTACCATGTAGATCCAATCATGGATATCCTCAAAGGGTTCCTCTTCAAAGTACTGATCTAACCCTTCTCTCCATGTTGCTGTAAGAGGTAAAATATCATCCATGATGTTAACCCAATCAGTAAGGGTAAGAGTATTTGGATCATATGCCTGATAGGCCTCCCTTACTCTTGCTATGAAATCTTTGTAAACTCTATAGTCTTGATCCATATCTCTAATCAACATCCTTCCTATCCCATATAGCTACTTTGTGAGTTCCATAGCTCTCCTAAAATGTTCTTCATCCATATCCTTCCCAGGGATTAACTCAATTATCTGATGGTTACCCAGGTATAGTTGTACTACTATCTTCTTGGTTCCACTTGGACCTGGAGTATCTGTAGGGTCTGGCCTCTGACTAGGTCCAGGTATATCAGCTACATGACTAAGAGCAGGTATATTAGCTGTATGGCTGGGTCCAGGTACATCAACTAGTTTAGGTACCTGACTCGGTCCAGGAACATCTACCTTATCGGCCTTCCTAGGCACAGGGTCTGTTGCACCTCTAACATAAGAGTAACCCACATCAGATTGTTCCTCTTGAGGGTCCATCATTTCTTTATCATCTATCTGACCTGTATCTCTTTCTAGTACAATATTCATGGGTGGGGCTGGGTTAGGTTCCTCAAGTTTATCATCTTCTGATGGTATATCCTCATCTGATATTTCCTCTTCTTCATCATCATCCTCATCCATCTCATTTGATCCCACCGAAAAATTATCTAACCTGCCCAATTCTGATTCACTACTGGAATCCCGGATATTGATCACTAGGGGAAGACCAAACTCCGGATCATGTATGAAAGCATCTATCTCTTCTGAGTTCCACCCTGATCTATCAGAACTATAGACTTCGGGTCTAGGGTCCCCCTAGTTTACTGTAGTCTCTGATGTTCTAGACTCAGTCATTGCTATCCTGTAATAATTAACTTAGGGTCAATTATGCAAATCTTTACTTATGTTTCAGTCTATAAATAATGTACTCAAAGCATTTCCTAAGCCAGAATCCTTTGCTCTGATACCAACATATCATATCCTTACTTTTAACCTCAATTATACTTGATTAGAAGTGACTGGAACCAATTACATGATCATTTGCTTTGAAAACATCTATTTCCAAAATATTTGCTCTCGGTACTGTTCACTTTTACTGTTCATTTGGTAATTCTAGAACATGTACCCTACTTTGAATATTCATAATTAATTGTAGAAAAATCGAAATAACATGGTTCCAATTTCTAATGAAATCTATTTCACATATCTTTGAGGGAAAAATATGAAACTGAGGTTTTCTTGTCCCAATGAAATCAGTTTAATCGTTGAAAATCACTGTTTATTTGGTAAAATTTGGAAGTTCCAGTTTCTTTGCTTAACTTCAAAAATTCATTTCTCTTTGGTTACTTATCCAAATGAAATGTGTTACCTATGGATTTGAAGCTTTAGACGTTATCTTTAATCTCATAAAATTTTGTAGAAAAACGCGTTCATTTGGTATATGAAATCTTTGTGTAACCGTCACTGTCTCTCAGCACTCGTTTTACTCAATTCCAGATCTTACTTCCAACTTTGGAAAATCATAACAATTCAGATACTTATCCAAATGAGGCGTTCTTGGTTTTCATTTAAATCTCTGTGTCTTAAATTTAAGCAGGCCAAGTTTCAGATTAAAAATCGTTGATTTAGATGCCAAAAACATTGTCAAATCACCACGGCCTCAAAACAGGACTAGAGAAACATACACCATGCATACTAGCATATCATCCCATAGTGTCATGTAAGTCATGTAGCTTATTATACAAACTTATTCATCAATATTTACTCTCCTCCCTTGAAAAGATCCAGCACCTAAAACATAGTTATGCATGTGGAAGGAATGAGATTTCATGGAAATCCCAATAGCAAGTTACACAAACTATAATATCATGCATGGATAATTGTATACTTAACATATTATCATGAGATGGGAGCTACTTCATAATGGTAATAAGAAAACTCTAACATGCATATTGTCATGACATAACTTGCAAGGAGTTGCAATCATTCATACTTCATCATAACATGATGACATAAGCTCAAGCTCAACCAAACACCATAATCAACAAGCAAGCAAAACAATTAAACAAACATGAGTTATAGTTAGCTATCCTTGCTACCTCTTAGCTATCTTGGTCAAGACCTTCTTGGGATGATTTCCTTCCTTCACAAATGTCAAAACCTAGCCATTACAAAATAATATCAAGTTACAATTCAACTTGAAACCAAATCTAAGACTAGGTTTTCACTAGCTCCCTTTCTTTCTCTACTTTATGTTTCCTACTTCCATCTTTTCAAAATAAATTCTCACGGTTCATTTCCACATAATTTTTCATGTACAATCCAAATATGAAATCAGAATTTCCAAAATCAAAACATATCAATTGCTACAGTGCCAAACCGAAATGCATGCTCTTGTTTTCCAAAAATTCTCATTTTGATTCCAATGCTTCCAATACTTGTTCTCCTACTTTATCCCCACACAACTTTCCATTTTAAACTCATTGGAAGCATCAAAATCATGAAATTCCATCATATGAACAGTACCACGTACAGTACCAGCAAGAACACAAAACCCTAAATCCAAACATATTTGAATTCACAAGCTTATACCACTTGATTCTAGCTTGTTTAAACTTGTCTAAACTATCCATAACATAAAAATCATATTTTAAACACATATGAGCAGCACTTCCAGAAGAAACCATAAGGGAAATATAGCATGAAAACCCTTAAAACCATGAGCTAACTTGCTAGAACAAAGCTCAAGATCAAGGGAGATGATTACCTTGCTTGTTACTTCACTTTGGTTGCTTCTTTCTTAGTTGAATGGAAATTTTGCAAGAGTTTCCCTATGGTTCACCATGCATGCCGAAGTGTTCTGAATATGGGGGGTATTTATAGAGAAATTTGGGTTGAAATGGATGGCCAAGATTGATTTGGTTACTATTTGATCTAAAGGCTCACATTTAATCTTGGATTTTACTTTTTCTAAAAAGAATAATTATTACATCATGTGGGACAGATCATGGGACACCTAAGAGGGTTAGGTGGCGTGCTGCCCATGTCAAGAAGGTTCTGGAAAAATTCCAGTCCAATCCGGTACCGATCGGAGAAGTTTCACAACAACCGGACTGTTTTCTGTTCTGAATTTTTTTTATAATATACCAGGATATGTATTATGTCCTGGAAATCAATATATAGGCTTCTCATATCATTGAAAATGATATATTGAATATTTATCTGCCATCCATTCCTTGAAAAATAACCAAAATACTCCTAGTGTCTTTTCCTGCGCTGTACTAACCCTAAGGGCAAAATCATCATTTCACACCTCTTTACACTGCCTCAGGGCATATATTGACTCTATATAATCATATTTATACTATGTCCCATGTTTTTGGCCTATCCATAATGACCAAAATGACCTCCATTCATCACTGGTACAGTATAGGCATCCAGGGGTATTTTCGTAATTTTGCACTTTTCCTGGACTGCTCTGGCCTGTGGCCAATATAACTGTCCAGTCACCTTAATGGGCTCATGATGGTGTCATTTGGGCCTTATTATGGGCTTATTGCCTATATTGCCTTTATGGCCCAATTCACTGTACAACTCTCCCGATCATATTTATCGGGTATTTTATTTCACTGTAAAATCCCGTATGGCTTCTACAGGATTCTTTTTCTGATTCTGTCAATTTTATAAATTCATATATTAAATATATAAATTTTCTATAAAGTCTCATCTAATTATGAGATCTCAAAAATACTGCAATAATTCCTTCTGACTTCAGGAATTTATATCAATTAATCGGGACCTCAAATCAAAATTCTGTGTCGCGTTAAACTGACCAGAATATTTTTGTCTATCTACTGGTAAAATTTGGGTCTGATCTGATTCCGGGCATTTTTAGCCTGTTTTGGCTCAACTTTTCCATATTTACATTTAGGTCCCTTAACTTTTGAATAATTGCACTTTAGTCCCTGAACTTTTCATTAATTGCATTTAGGTCCCTCCTTTTTCTTCTACTTTCACTTTTCACCTTCAAACTTTTAAATTTTCATTTTGGTCCCTATTCTTTCCTTAGTTATTAATCCTTCCCTTTCCTTTCACAATCTGATACAGTTTATTCCAAGAATCTTATATCCATTGCAGATAAACTGTACAGGTACATCAGGTCAAAAAAATTGGGGATATGACAGTTTTCATGGTATATTTCCCTTATGGTTTCTTCTGGAAGTGCTGCTCATATATGGTTAAAATATGAGTTTTATGTTATGGATAGTTTAGATAAGCTTAAACAAGCTAGAATCAAGTGGTATAAGCTTGGGAATCCAATTATGCATGAAGTTGGAAGTATGTGTTCATGGCTGTTACTGTACGTGACACTGTTCATATGTTGAAATTTCATGATTTTGATGCTTCCAATGAGTTTAAAATGGAAATTGTGTGGGGATAAAGTAGGAGAACAAGTATTGGAATCAAGATGTGAATTTTTGGAAAATGAGGGCTTGCTTCGGTTTGGTACTGTAGCAATTGGAATATTTTGATCTTGGTAATTATGATTTCATATTTGGATTCTACATGAAAATTTATCTGGAAATGAACTATGAGAATTTATTTTGGAAAGATGGAAGTATGAAACATAAAAGAGAGAAAGAAAGGAAGTTAGTGAAAACCTAGTCTTAGATTTGGTTTCAAGTTGAGTTGTAACTTGATATTATTTTGTAATGGCTAGGTTTTGACATTTATGAAGGAAGGAAATCATTCCAAGAAGGTCTTGACCAAGATAGCTAAGAGGTAGCAAGAATACCTAACTATAGTTTCATGTTCATTTAATTGCTTGCTTGCTTGTTGATTATGGTGTTTGGTTGAGCTTAAGCTTATGTCATCATGTCTATGATGAAGTATGAATGATTACAACTCCTTGCAAGTTATTTCATGAAAATATGCATGTTAGAGTTTGCTTATGTACCATTATGAAGTAGCTACCATCTCATGATAACTGTCATATCCTAATTTTCCCTATCTGTATAGTACTGATAGTGGAAAGAGGTTTAGAAATGATTATGACGAAGATAAGAAGGAATGATAAAGGTTATATGAGTCTTGAAGAAGTAGAAGGACTAAAATGCAAAGTAGAAAAGGTTAAAGGCCAAAAGTTAAAGTAGAAACAAGATTTGGGCCAAAAGTACTAATTTCCAAAAGTTATGGGACTTAAATGTAATTAAGTAAAAAGTCAGGGACCCAAATGTAATTATGGAAAAGTTGAGCCAAAACAGGCCAAAAATGCCCGGAATCAAATCAGACTCAAATTTTACCAATAGATAGACATAATTATTCCGGTCAGTTTAACGCAACACAGAATTTTGATTTGAGGTCCCGATTAATTGATATAAATTCCTGAAGTCAGCAGGAATTATTGCAGTATTTTTCATATATCAGAATCAGATGAAACTTTACTGTAAATTCTTATATTTAATATATGAATTTATCAAACTAACAGAGTCAGAAAAGGAATCCTGTAGAATTCTTACGGGATTTTATGGTAAAATAGAATACCTGATAAATAGGACTGAGAGAGGGGCCTTGGGATTTGTGCCATAAAGGGCATAAAGGCAATAAGCCCAAGCCAAGGCCCAAATGGCGCCATAGTAGGCCCAATGTGATGACTAGATAGTTAAGTGGTGTTGGAAATCGTGCCCTAGGGGCCAATCATTGTCTTATGAACATTATTGATTTATGAATTTATTAATTGAATTATCATATTATTTGCATGTTTACTATGATGACCATCCTTGAATAATTCATGATATTATCCTAAATGTCCCTGGTCGATCATCTATGTGGGAGCACAGATGAAATAAGACCAGTATGACTTTGAAGATGTATAGAGATATAAATCAAAGTCATAAGCACATGTAAGAGTACAGGGTGTTGGACCGACCCGCTATGAGAGAACTGCATGGGTAATGTCATAAGCTTCTCTCATATACAAACCATGTCAATATGCCCTTTGACCTGAGATCATCATGGATTCCTACATGACAAAATGCTCAGCTTTGACCTAGTCAAAAGTCACTTTTGACCGAGTGATCATAAAGACTATGTTCGGGCCTAGTGGTTTTTCATGCGGAGGAATGTGAATGGTCAAGATGGAATTTGTCCCTCACATTCGTGGAGAGATATTACTGGGCCCCTCGATGAGTGAGTCTGAGAAATGTATGGCCATACTGTAATGGAAAGGTAGTTCCATTTCTATAGTCAGACTACTCAGGGATCGAGAAAGTAATGGTTAGGAATAGGAGGATGACATTATCCATGCCTCATCCATGACCAAAATATCGCGTGACAGAAGGGACATGATATGGTTGTATAAAAGGTTACATCGTTTATCGATCCTCATATGATTTGGGTAGTTGTTATGTCTTGCTAGAGACCGCTTGCGACTTGTGGGCTAGTATAGCAAATGGCCCACTGCCAACTTCATATGGGCCTACAGGGTCGCACACAAAATAGCCCAACACGAGCTATGATGTCCAGATTCATTGAATCTAAGACATGTCTAGATTCTATGAATGATCCAGGGTGGATATATATATTTATTTATATTTATATTCGTATATATATAAATTCGTATATATATTATATATATGAGATATATGAGATTTAATTTATAAGGATAAATTAAATCTCTATCACGTTTGAAATTCGAAATTCAAATTGATAGGATATCTCATATAAGAGATATTTATAAGATTTAATTTATAAGGATAAATTAAATCCCTATCACGTTTGAATTTGAAATTCAAATTGATAGGATATCTCAAATTTGATTTATGGGAATAAATCAAATATAACTCAGTCTCATCTTTATTTAAAGTTAAATAAATAGGTAATTAAATCTGTGGGACGGATTTAATATTATTTTATTTAATTAGTTTCTTATAAAATTATACAATATATGATATTGTATCAATTCGGAATTAATATAAGATTAACTCCAAAATCTAATTAGGTTAAGTGAAAAAAAAACGCATAGCATCCTCTATATCTGATTGGAGGAGCTACGTTTGAAAATAATACAGAACACAAAAGGCCGAACGGAATCTGCAAAAGGTTTGCAGACAAGAAACTGCCGAAATAGAGACGGAGACTTGTGAAAGCCTTAGAGGGACAGGAGACGCTAGCACGTCGTTCGTGGTTGGAACGCTGTTCGTGTGGATACCAGTAGAGGAAGCCGACCTGAGGCGTCGACTTCTTATGATCAGAAAGAGACCACCGTCCGCGGAGAGAATTTGTGAAGGTCGCTGAGGAACACTCCGTCGATTTCTTGCGATCAGAAAGAGATCACCACCCATGTAGAGAAGCTGTGAAATTCGCTGAGCAACACTAAGGGTAATGATTCTTTCCACTTGACTTAAACACATACGGCAGATCCTGGCAAGGAATGGAAAATTTTTAGTTTATTTCCGCTGCGTGTCTTCCAATTCCTTACAAGTGGGCCAGAGTACAGAGCAGTCCAGGATAAGTGCGAAATTACGAAAATACCCCTGGATGCCCATACTGTACCAGTGATGGATGGAGATCATTTTGGTCATTCTGGATAGGCCAAAAACGTGGTACATAGTATAAATATGATTATATAGAGTTATTATATGCCCTAAGGCAGTACAAGAAGGGGTGAAATGATAATTATGCCCTTAGGGTCAGTGCAGTGCAAGAAAGGACACCAAGGGTATTTTGGTCATTTCTCAAGGGATGGATGGCAGATAAATACTCATTCTAACATTTTCAATGGTATGAGAAGCCTATACATTAATTTCCAGGATAGAATACATATCCTGGTATATTATAAAAAATTAGGAACAGAACACAGTCCGGTTGTTGTGAAACTGCACTGATCGGTACCGGATTGGACTGGAATTTCTCCATAAGGTTCCTTACACTATGAGCACGCCACCTAACCCCTTGAGGTGTCCCTTGATGGGTCCCACATGATGTCATAATTATTATTTTATGAAAAAGTTAAATCCAAGATTAAATGTGGGCCTTTAGATCAAATAGTAATCAAATCAATCTTGGCCATTTATTTTTCTTGGATTTTGGCTATAAATACCCCCTCATTCTACAGTAAACCGTAGCTTCATGGACCCTTGGGGAAACTCTTGCAAAATGAAAACTCAAGCCAAGACAAAGAAGATTCAAGGTTCCAAAGTTCAAGCAAGCTATAGATTAAAGGTAAGCAATCTCTCCTAGCTTATTTTTCTTTGATTTGGGAGCTTGAACTTAGGGTTTTCATGGGGAAAAAGTTGAGTTTTCTCTAAGGGAAGGTGCTGCCCAAAAACCTTAAAGGAAAGGGGAAAGAAGAAATTAAAGTTAGAACCATATGATTGAAGCTTAAACAAGCTAGTTAAGTGGTTGGTTGTTGAATCAAATTGATATTCTTGACTTTGCCATGGTGTGCCCTGTTTGTTCTGCACTGTTCATGAGGGAAGGAAATTAAATTTCAATGATTTAATGCTTCCATTGAGTTTGTATGATGATTTTGTGTAGGATTGGAAAGGTTTTGAACCTTGGAAACACTAAAATCTCATGTAGTCTTTGAGATTCCTTATGGGTACTGTTCACTCGCATGAATAGTGATTGGAATTTCATGATTTTTATGATTCCAATGGTTTTAAAATGAAAAGTTGTGTGGGGTAAAGTGAAAAAACAAGTATGGGAAGCATTAGAATCAAAATGAGAATTTTTGAAAGAATTGTATGCTTATGTTCAGTTCTGTACATCAGGCCATGAAGGAGCTAGAATTTCATGATTCTAAGCTCATAAATGGATTCAAAAGATGAAATTTTGTAGGGTAAAGTCAAGACATCAATTGGTTCAAGAGCCAAGTAGATTAGTGAAAATTAGAGAAAGTTATGACAATAAAGAGTGTAACAAAGTTAGTATTGAACATGGTTGGAGTTCATGAGTCCTAATGAGTTATGTAATGAATATGAATGTGTTTAGGACCTTGAAACATCTAAGAACATGTTGGGAGGTGATTGACATAAAGGCTTCATAGTTGGAAAGCTAGGGAGTAAGTGTTAAAGATCAAGAGGAAAGCTTAAGTTCAAGGTAGTGAACTTACCTCTTTATGTGCTTGATGTGGTATGCTTATGTGTTGACATGTATATGTTATTTGAATGATGTTGTGACATGATAAATGATGTTGAATGTATTATGAATAACATGTTTCCATGGCCATGCACTTTATGTAAAAGTATATAGCATGATGGCATGTCACTAATCAAAGAAAGTTAATGAAATTACATATCATGCATTAGCATCCATCTTGCATATTTAAGCGGTAATGTTTGCTACTGAGATTCCCTAGAATCTCACTCTCCCATGACCAACCAATTTAGGTCAAGCATGATGGATAATGTATGCATGGAGAAGAGCTAAAGAATGGAAGAAAGGAAGTGAAGTATTGAGATTTTAGCATATACTATAAATTTTCCATGTATGTAAATGCCATGTAAGGTGTCCATTTATGTGATGAAACTATTGTAATACTTATGGCATATGTACATGATGTATATGAATGTTAAGAAGCTTATTTGATGGCTTGTGCATGCTGAAACAATTATTGGAAATGAAAGAAAAGAAACTGAAATGGTAAAAACGTAGGTCCTGAAGCAGTTGTGTTGTGGCTTGAGTTTGACCTAGCAAATGAAGGAATTAGTTCACGAATTTTATGAGCATGTATCACACACCCAGAGCTTTAAATTAATAGGTAGAACGTGTCATTTGGATGTGTATATAAAGAGAAATGAATTTCCAAAATAAGGGACCAGAAACTGTTTCCAGAGTTTTTGACCAAATGAACAGTAAATTTCAACGAATAAACTGTATCAATTGGCTAATCATTTGGTCTAAAACTTATTTTTCCCTTAACTTTCAAGATGTTATGTTCATGTAGCTTTTTGAACCACCTCATTTCGAGTTTTCTAGAATTAATTATGATTTGGCTAATAGACTTCTAAGGTCTTGTAAGTGGTTCTAAATGCTACTGAATGGTCCCTAAGATGTATAAAAGTAAGGATGTTACAATAACAAGTTAAGCATCCAATTAATCATGCATGATATTATGGTTTATGTAACTTGCTATTAGGATTTCCATGAAATCTCATTCTTTCCACATGCATACTATGTTTTAGGTGCTGGATCCTCTCAAGGGAAGAGATTAGATGTTGATGATTAAGTTTGTATAATAAGTTACATGACTTACATGACACTATAGGATGATATGCTAGTATGCATGGTGTATGTTTCTATAACTATGTTATGAGGATGTGGTGATGTGACGATGATTATGATGCTTAAATCAATGCATTTTAGTCTAAAATTTGGCATGATAATAGAAAAGATACAGATCTTTAAATGAAAACCAAGAAAGCCTCATTTGGTTAAGAATTCGAATTGTTATGATTTTTCTAAATTGAAGTTAAAATCTGGAATTAAGATGAAGTAAGCGTTTAGAGGTGGCGATGTTCACGCGATGATTTTATATATCAAATGAACGAATTTTTCTATGAAACTTTATGAGCTTAAAGAAAACATCCATAGGTAAAACTGTTCATTTGGATAAGTAACCAAAGAGAAATGAATTTTTGAATTTAAGGCAAAGAAACTGGAACTTCCAAATTTTACCAAATGAATAGTGATTTTCTACAAGTAAACTGATTTCATTTGGACAAGAAAACCTCAGTTCCATATTTTTTCCCTCAAAGATCTATGAAAGAGATTTCATTAGAAATTAGAACCATATTATTTTGTTTTTTCTAAAATTAATTATAAATTTTTAAAGTAGGGTACATGTTCTGGAATTACCAAATGAACAGTAAAAGTGAACAGTATCTGAGAGCAATTCTTTTGGAAATGGATGTTTTCAAAGCAAATGATTATGTAATTGGTTCCAATCACTTCTAATAGAGTATAATTGAGTTTAAAAGTAAGGATGTGACATTTTGGTATCAGAGCATAGGATATGGCTTAATAAATGCTATGAATAGATTATTTATAAACTGATACATAAGTGAACTTATGAATGTACTTATGACAGTGAGGCTGTTGTATATGTATGTTATGAAAAGTCTATGTAATGCTGTTAAACTTGTTGTATGCTATGTTTTGAATGAATTATGAATTATGTTAATTATAGTATTCCTTTCATATTTCCTATTACGATAGTAAAATAAAATGGTAAGAACAAGAAGAGCTAGTTCTTTGGGTGAACCCCAAAACACCAGAGACATTAACCAGCTGATTTTAGAATGACTGGAACAGCAACATAAGTTGATTGAAGAAGTAAGAGTAGCTCAGGCTAGGAATGAATAGGAAAAGGATGCTGCTATAGTAGCAGCTATAGCTAAAGCAATGGAGAACCTCAGATACCCAGAGTCTACAGGTATGGCTGATACAGAACCAGAGATGGTTTAGCAGATAGTAAAGCCATAAAGACAGACAGGACATACAGTGGATCCTACTGGCATTCAACAGTGGATAGCTAAATTCTGTAAGCATAGTCCTCCGACGTTCGAGGGAATGTTCGATGTATAGAAAGTGGAGGATTGGATCAGCAGACTAGAGAAGATCTTTAAGGTATTGGGTTGTCCGTCTGAGAGCAAGGCACATATGGCAATCTACTAACTAGAAAGAGATGTTGATAGATAGTGGAAGAACACAGAGCTAATATTGCAGGCAAGGCATATTCTTATCACATGGGAAGTGTTCCTTGAGTAGTTTTATGAGAAGTATTTCCCTCAGTCAGTACAGGATGAAAAGGAAGTAGAATTCGTAGTGTTGAGGCAAGGGGAGAAAGAATCTTTTGATGAGTACTTGGCAAAGTTCATCCATCTTTCCCAGTATTCCACTTACCTATGACAGGTGGATGATGAATGGTGGATGACGGAGAGGATGATCAGGGGATTGAATGATACCCTAAAAGATAAGATGACTCCCCAACAGTATAACCAGTTTAATAAAGCAGTAGAGGCTTGCATAATCATTAAGAATAGTCTTAATCATCGATTGCTGATGAGACCAGTGAGCAGAGAGACTACTATTCTTGAGAGAACTAATTAAAACAGAAATCCAGCCAGTGGTAATGGCTATAACAAGAAAAGGAAAAGACAATAACAACAGAGCAGGAAGTCTAACAGAGGAAACTATAGGGACAATACTAATGATAAAGACTCGAGGTATAGAGTATGCGACAAGTGCAGCAAAAACCATAGAGATAGACCGTGCTTGATGGGGCAGAATATCTGTTATACTTGTGGGAAGCCTGGACACTTTTCCAGAAATTGTCGTCAGGCAGCTAATATCAGAGGCCACGCACTGTTTGAGTTAATAAGGGAAGATGCATAGAGATCACCTGAGATGATTTAAGGTATCATCTATCTTAATAATCATTCTGTGATTGCTATATTTGATTTGGGTACAAGTCATTCCTTTGTTTCTTATTAATGTGCTAAGCGGTTAGGCCTTACAATTAGCAAATTACATTATGCTATATGTGTAACAACTCCCACAAATGCTAAGGCAGTTATGTCAGATGTCTGCCTAAATAGTGTCATTCAGTATGAGTGTTGTTGAACTACTCTAGATCTAATATGTATGCCCTTTCATGAAATTGATGTCATAATTAGATTGAATTGGTTGTCTACTAACAATGTAATGCTGGATTGTAAGAACAAAACTCTAGTTCTTTGTCCACAAGCTACAAATGTGAGTCTAGAAGTGAAATTGAATTTCTTGACGGAGGCTTAGGTAGATAGATGCCTACATAAAGGATGTTAGGGATATATGGTTTTCTTTTCTGTTCAAGTAAAAGTATAAGAAGGAATTGAAGCAATTCCAGTAGTCAAAGATTTTCACGATGTCTTTCCAAAGGAGATCTAGGGATTGCCTCTAGAGCGAGAAGTGGAGTTCGCTATTGATATAGTACCTGGAGCTAGACCAGTATCCAAAGCCCCATACTTATGGCTCCCAACGAGATGATTGAGCTAAAGAAGCAAATAGAGGAGCTATTAGAGAAAGGTTTCATCCTACCCAGTGTTTCTCTATGGGGTACTCCAGTGTTATTCGTTAAGAAGAAGGATGACAGTCTCAGATTGTGCATTGACTATCGGGAGTTAAATAAGATTACAGTTAAGAATAAGTACCCTTTTCCCATAATTGATGATTTGTTAGCCCAGTTGGTTGGAGCAAGCTTATTCTCTATGATTGATTTAAGATCAGGCTATCACCAATTCAGAATCAAAGTGTAACATCCTTACTTTTATACGTCATAGGGACCATTCAGAAGCATTTAGAACCACTTACAAGACCTTGGAAGTCCATTAGCCAAATCTGGAATTTTACTCTTTCTCGGGTTACTCTTCATATGGTATTCCAGATTATGCAACGAACTTCAAAAAATCATAATTAATTATACAAAACTCGAAATTGAGTGTTTCAAAAATCTACATGAAGATAACATATTGAAATGTAAGGGAAAAATAATTTTCAGACCAAATGATTAGCCAATTGATACAGTTTATTCGTTGAAGTTTACTGTTTATTTGGTCAAAAACTCTGGAAACAGTTTCTGGTCCCTTATTTTGGAAATTCATTTCTCTTGATATACACATCCAAATGAAACGTTCTACCTATTCCCTTAAAGCTCTAGATGTTTACTACATGCTCATAAAATTTCTTGAAATAATTCCTTCATTTACTAGGTCAGACTGAAGCCACAACAAAACTGCTTTAGGATCTAGTTTTTTACCATTTCAGTTTCCTTTCTTTCACTTTCCATAATTGTTCCAGCATACATAAATCATCTCTTTTGGTTTTTCTAAATTTATATACATCATGGGGTTATACAATAATTGATTCATACAATCTCATACTTCACTTTTCTTCTTCCATGGAAAGTGCATAGCATATGGTAACATCTTAAATACTTCACTTTTCTTCTTCCATGCTTTAACTCTTCTCCATGCATACATTATCCATCATGCTTGACCTAAATTGGTTGGTTATGGAAGAGTGAGATTCTAGGGAATCTCAGTAGCAAACATTACCACTTAAATATGCAAGATGGATGCTAATGCATGATATGTAATTTCATTAACTTTCTTTGATTAGTGACATGCCATCATGCTATATACTTTTACATAAAGTGCATGGCCATGGAAACATGTTATTCACAATACATTCAACATCATTTATCATGTCACAATATCATTCAAATAACATATACATGTCAACACATAAGCATACCACATCAAGCACATAAAGAGGTAAGTTCACTACCTTGCACTTAAGCTTTTCTCTTGACCTTTAGCCCTTGCTCCCTAGCTTTCCAACCATGAAGCCTTTATGTCCATCACTTCCCAACATTTTCTTGGATGTTTCATGGTCTTAAACACATTCATATTCATCACATAACTCATTAGGACTCATGAACTCCAACCATGTTTAAGACTAACTTTGTTACACTCTTTATTATCATAACTTTCTCTAATTTTCACTAATCCACTTGGCTCTTGAACCAATTGATGTCTTGACTTTACCCTACAAAATTTCATCTTTTGAATCCATTTATGAGCTTAGAATCATGAAATTCCAGCTCCTTCATGGCCTTTTGTACATAACTGAACATAAGCATACAATTCTTTCAAAAATTCTCATTTTGATTCTAATGCTTCCCATACTTGTTTCTCCACTTTACCCCACACAACTTTTCATTTTAAAACATTGGAACAATCAAAATCATGAAATTCCAATCACTGTTCATGCGAGTGAACAGTAACCGTAAGGAATCTCAAAGACTACAACCTTGAGATTTTAATGTTTCCAAGGTTCAAAACCTTTCCAATCCTACACAAAATCATCATACAAACTCAATGGAAACATTAAATCATTGAAATTAAATTTCCTTCCCTCATGAACAGTACAGACCGAACAGGGAACACCATGGCAAAGTCAAGAATATCAATTTGATTAAACAACCAACCACTTAACTAGCTTGTTTAAGCTTCAATCATATAGTTCTAAGTTTAATTTCTTCTTTCCCCTTTCCTTTAAGGTCTTTGGGCAGCACCACCCCTTAGAGAAAACTCAACTTTTCTCCCATCAAAACCCTAAGTTCAAGCTTCCACATCAAAGGAAAATAAGTTAGGAGAGATTGCTTACCTTTAATCTCTAGCTTGCTTGAACTTTGGAATCTTGAATCTTCTTTGTCTTAGCTTGAGTTTTCATTTTTCAAGAGTTTCCTAAAGGGTCCATGAGCTTACGGTTTGGCTGCAGAATGGAGGGGTATTTATAGCCAAAATCCAAGAAAAATCAATGGCCAAGTTTGATTTGGTTACTATTTGATCTAAAGGCTCACATTTAATCTTAGATTTTACTTTTTCATAAAAGAATAATTATGACATCATGTGGGACAGCTCAAGGGACACCTCAAGGGGTTATGTGGCGTGCTCACCTTGCCAGGAAGCTTCTGGAAAAATTCTAGTCCAATTTGGTACCGATCGGAGCAGTTTCACAACAACCGGACTGTTTTCTGTTCCAAATTTTTTTATAATATACCAAGATATGTATTATGTCATGGAAATCAATATCTAGGCTTCTCATACCATTGAAAATGATATACTGAATATTTATCTACCATCCATCCCTTGAGAAATGACCAAAATACCCTTGGGGTCTTTTCTTGCTCTATATTGACCCTAAGGGCAAAATCGTCATTTCACACCTCTTTATACTGCCTTAGAGTGTATCTAGTCTCAACTAATCATATTTATACCATGTGACACGTTTTTAGCCTGTCCCAGGTGACCAAAATGCCCTTCATCCATCTCTGGTACAATCTGGGCATCCAGGGGCATTTTCATAATTTCGCACTTTTTCTGTACACTGGCCTCTTCTACTGATGGACTGGTACCCTGAGTTTTGGGCCCTTCTTGGCATCATCATGGGCCTATATATGAGGTCATCTGATCTCATTCTATCCAGGCTTACATACCGATAAGTTCCATTATCAGATCACGGGTGTTATCAAACTCCCATCAAAATTCACTAATATGTGAATAACTTTTTATACAGAACTTCTTCGGGAGTTCTGTCAGATCCAAGACATCTGACACTGTAGGGCACACTTTCCTATAATTCTCCCACATATATCTGATGTCCATAGAACTTGATACAAATTCAAATAACTTTTAGAATATCAGATAATTTTCTACTGTCTGGAGCACTAATAAAATTTCTGTATCATGCCAGATTACCCAGCATGACTTCCTCTATTTACTAATGGAATGTGGTACTGAAATACTTACAGGCAGTTCTAAGCCTTTTCTGGCTGAACTTTTCCATAATTACATTTATATCCCTGACTTTTTGCTTAATTACATTTAGGTCCCTAAACTTTTGGAAATTACCACTTTTGGCCCAACATTTATTTCTACTTTAACTTTTGGCCTTTAACCTTTTCCAATTTGCGTTTAGGTCCTTCTCTTTCTTTAAGACTTATCTAACCATTATTATCTCGTCTGATCTTCATCATAATCCTTTCTAAGCCTCTTTCCACTATCAGTACTATACAGATAGGGAAAACACCTTAATTAAGCAATGTTAACTATCCCATAAATACCCTAACTTAACAAAACACTTACTTTTTAAGGTTAGGGTCTGGGAAATATCTTATATCATGCTAGAAAGTTCTACTCTGATACAAAAATGTAACATCCTTACTTTCATACGTATTAGGGACCAATCAGTAGCATTTATAACCACTTAGAAGACCTTGGAAGTTCATTAGCTAAATCTGGAATTTTACTCTTTCTCGGGTTACTGTTCATATGGTATTCCAGATTACACAATGAACTTCAAAAAATCATAATTAATTATAGAAAACTTAAAATGAAGTGGTTCAAAAGGATACGTGAAGATAACATCTTGAAATTTAAGGGAAAAATAATTTCTAGACCAAATGATTAACCAATTAATACAGTTTATTCGCCAAAGTTTACTGTTCATTTGGTCAAAAATCCTGGAAACAGATTCTGGTCCCTTACTTTGGAAATTCACTTCTCTTTGTACAGACATCCAAATAAAGTATTCTTGCTGTCAAAATGAAGATTGGCATGTCATCTAAATGTCTATAAGATTTCACACATTTATTCCATCATTTACTATTTTTCATTACATCATCACCATCACTACTTACATTGTTCATACAGCAACCTTACATATTCACATAACATATATACTATCCAATCCCTACTTTTTCTTCATGCTTCATCATCCTCTTTCATCATTCATAAACCTGTGGGATTGGGATTACATGGAAAGGGTTGAGATTTTGAGGGAAATCTCAGTAGCAAACGGTACTAAACAATGCATGCATTAATATAAATACTTGTGCTTGCTTGTGAAAGTGTTACTATTGTGTCATGTGCATGCTTCCATGTTGCATATGAAATACAATTGGCCAAAGTAAACATATAAACATAGCTTCATACATAAGCACATAGGCAACACAATTCAATCAAGCCATAGCACAATCAAGCATAACATTCAATGCATACAAGTTTAGGATTGGTTTACTACCTTGAACACTTGACTTTCTTTCACCTTAACTTGCTTCTTTCTTCTCACTTTCCTTGAACATGTGGCTGCCTCTCTTGGAGCATACCAATCAATTCCTAACATCACATAATCATTCATCAATTACAATCTAACTTCCTTGAGCATTAAACTCACTTTAACTAACATAACTTCTTCTTGAATATTAATCTCATTAACTTTCCTTAATCTTAACCAATGGACTTAGTCTTTGAATCAATTAATGCCTTGACTTTACCCTGCACAATTTCATCTTTTGAATCCATTTATGAGCTTAGAATCATGAAATTCCAGCTCCTTCATCACATACTGTATAGAACTGAAACTGCACTTAATTCTTTCAAAAATTCTCATTTTGATTCCAATGCTTCCCATACTTGTTTCTCTACTTTATCCCACACAACTTTTCATTTTAAAACCATTGGAAGCATCAAAGTCATGAAATTCCAATCATTGTTCATGCGAGTGAACAGTAGCAGAGAAGGATTTCAAAAACTACAATCTTGGAATTTCAATGCTTTCAAGGTTCAAAACCTTTCCAATCCTACACAAAATCATCATCTAAATTCAATGGAAGCATTAAATCATTGAAATTAAATTTCCTTCCCTCATGAACAGTCCAGACCGAACAGGTTCCATTAAGGCAAAGTCAAGAATATCAACTTGATTCAACAACCTAGCTTGTTTAAACTTCAATCATATATTTCTAACTTTAATTTCTTCTTTCCCCTTTCATCTAAGGTTTTTGGGCAGAACCTTCCCTTAGAGAAAACTCAACTTTTCTCCCATGAAAACCCTAAGTTCAAGCTCCCAAATCAAAGGAAAATAAGATAGGAGAGATTGCTTACCTTTAATCTCTAGCTTGCTTGAACTTTAGAACCTTGAATCTTCTTTGTCTTGGCTTGAGTTTTCATTTTGCAAGAGTTTCCCCAAGGGTTATTTGCTCATGGTTTGCTGCAGAATTGAGGGGCTATTTATAGAAAAAATCTATGGAAAATGAATGACCAAGATCACTTTGTACACTATTTGATCTAATGGCTCATATTTGTTCTTACATCAAGCTTACTCTCCAAGCCAACTTGTGATAAATCCACATGACAAAATTCTTCTCCTCCCCTTGTCTTGGATGCTAAGTGTGTGGGTGTGTGGGTCCCACCATGTGCAAGCCATAATTCACACTTTATCCTTTTCTTTTTCTTTTCAAAAATTCATAAATTATTCATTATTGGACTTGGGCTCCAAGACAACTCTTGGGACTTAATGGGCTGTCCTAGCACGGAATTGTGGGCTGCCATAGGCCTTCCTTGGGTCTAATAGCTAATTGGCACAAATCCCAAGGTACTTTTCTTATACCGATATTCTTAAAATATTCTGATTTTGAAATAAATGCTAGACACCTCTTTTAATGGTTCTAACCTTTTTAGAAATTCATTCTAATATAAAATGAATTCCCTGTAAAGTCTCATAATTTTTTGGGACCGAGAAGTCTTGATAAAAATTCCCTACATTTCCTTTAACCCTTTATCGGTGTCCGATTTTACTTTAATTTCTCAAAGGGCATTATCGTCTTTTCAAATATCATCAGAGTATTCACTGGCTCTAATTAATCATTTTTATACCATGTTACAAATTTTTGGCTTGTCCAGAATGACCAGAATACCCTCCATCCATCACTGGTACAATAGGGGCATCTAGGGGCAATTTCATAATTTCACACTTTTCATTGACTGCTCTGGACTATGGCCCACATAACTGTCTCACTACTTTATTGACCTCATTATGGCGCCATTTGGGCCTTGGTATGGGCTCATTAGGCTCATTACCTTTATGGCACAATTCACAATAAATCTCACCCGATCTTATTTATCTGGTACTTTATTTTACCGTAAAATCCTGTAGGCTTCTACAGGATCCTTTTTTTGACTCTGTCAATTTTATAAATTCTTATATTAAATATGGGAATTTCCTATAATATCCCATCTGATTCTGATTTCTGAAGAATACTGTAATAATTCTTCTGACTTCATAAATTTATATCAATTAATCGGGACCTCAAATCAAAATTCTTTGTTGCGTTAAACTGACCGGAATAATTTTATCTATCTACTGATAAAATTTGAGTTTGATTTGATTTCAGGCATTTTTGGCCTGTTTTGGCTCAACTTTTCTATAATTACATTTAGGTCCCTAACTTTTTACTTAATTATATTTAGGTCCCTAAACTTTTAGAAATTACCACTTTTGGCCCAACATTTATTTCTACTTTAACTTTTAGCCTTTAACCTTTTCCAATTTTCGTTTAGGTCCTTCTCTTCCTTAAAGAATCATCTAACCTTTATTATTTCTTCTAATGTTCACCATAATCCTTTCCAAACCTCTTCCCACTATCAGTAGTATACGGATAGGGAAAAATTAGGATATGGCATTTCCACCCCCTTAAAATAAATTTCATCCTCGAAATTTACTTAGCACCTTAGTCAGCAATCTTGGATATGTATCCTTGTCCTCTTTATGACTAAGAATTGGGGTATCTATCTCTTAAAATAAACATCTTAGCGGAGTACTTTTAATATCCACAATTCTTCATATCTTTACTATAGTGATTCTTCTGTTCTGAATCAACTCAATCAGAGTTGAACTCCATTTCATTCTATTACTTACTTACTCGTTATACATCTATCTGCATATGGACTTCTCACCATACTAGACTTGTAAGTAGTGTCCATTTCTTTCATATCAAACTCCTTCGAATACTACTATATTATGGAGTTTCTATTAACAACTCATCATACTTTTTAGTGCAATCACTTCTTTCTCATATGAGTATCTAGCCGAATTCTCTGAATATCCGCATACTTTAACTCTCATTCTCATGTCATCATACATTCTTATCATCTTTAATAACTCATCATGATACAGAGAAAGGACTTATATCATTATTCTTTCTTTCATTGCTCTACTACTAACTAGGAGCACATAGGAGCATATAGGAGCATATACTCTAACATGCATAATGCTTGGCCAACATATTGTAGGACTGCATACCTGCCCATGAATGCAAAGCTCTAACATCGGAGCTCAAGCATTCCTTCTCTTAATATGCACAACTCTAACACTCGGAGCTTGCATAGCTCTAACACTCAGAGCTTGTACTGCTCTAACATTCAGAGCTTTAGCATATTCTGTAAACATCACGTAATATAACGTAACATAAGGCCTGGCATTCTATGCAAGGAGTGGAAGCTCTCATTTGCTCTTTCACATGTAGCTCATCATTCAAACATCTTAGCTTTTCCTGAACAGAAGCCTCTCTATCTGTTTACAAAGCTAGCTATACAGCCACTTCTCAAGGCATATCTTCTCCTTTTCGTATCTTTCATGACATAAAATGGCATATCTGGTCAAATCTGGCTATATCATAGTTCATCTTTCAAATCTATTTCATTTGGACTTGACATAAGGGTTATAGTCTCTTACTGTTCATAGCCCTTTCTAGCTTTTCATAGCTCTTTCTATCATTTTACATAGCTTTGTGCATATATGCCAATTTCTTGTGGCATTCACACTGTTTTTTCATCACATCCTAGGGGGTCACCCATCATTAGACTACCCTTGCCTGATCACGTTTAATTGAATTGTGCAAATAAAAATCTAAAGCACTGGTGCTCACTGGCTCTGACCCTGGTACTTTACCATCTTAGACCCATCTTATATTATCTCTCTTGGGTCTATCTGGTCTTCTAATCTCTTTGTCCTTATCCTGAGGATCTATTTACCTTTATTTTTAGTCTTTATAATCTCATCGTAAGGATCTCTTTATTCTTATTTGACCTTTTCTCATATCTTATGAAACATTCTCATAAATCCTTGGAACTCAAGATTAACAACTTTAACTTTGATCACTGAGTTCCTGTTATGTGTAAGAAGATTCTGAGTTCAGTCCCTAATAGTAATAAGGCTATCTGAAACTAACATTATGGGTACTTTCTCTATTATGAGTTAATCAACTTGTGAAGCTTCTATACCTTAACTTTTCCTTGGTGTTCATCATTCCAAAGAAATATTGTACTGATGGCTCATTACTTTCTTTCCTTAGGCTTGGTCTACTATGACCCTCAGGATCTACTGCGATCAACCGTAAGCCTTTCAGGATCTAACTACGACCCTATGAGCCATACCAGGATCTAACTACAATCCTCCAGAATTTATTGCGATTCCATTGTACTGTATTATCATCTTTGGAAGACCTAAACCAATGGACAAAGTTACAAGGTTGGTCACTTCCACATCGTTGTTAACTCCATAGATAATTCCCCAAAAATGATTACAGAAGTTAATATTATCTATTAGGACTTGACTCATTCCCTCTATCACTCAGGAACTTCATATACCATTCTCATCTTTATAACTTTACTTTATCCATTACTATAGAGAGCTACACAGGCTCTAGCATGCACATGTCCATCATCATCTATTTATACATCTTACCCCTACTGAAGGGATATATCCTGAGTATCATAATCATTTATCTACAGATTCACTATTAATTCTCATGTTTAATCTCATTGACTATCACTATTTGATCATAATTTCTCTTTCTACTCTTTGGGACTTAACTAGCTAACTATCTTGTTTAGCCCTTTGCTGTTGCTTCATCCTTACCAAGTTCAATTATTTAATTGCATGTTGTCGGGCATAGGAGTAACATAACTTTCTCATCATATCTACTCTACCCTGCATGTAGTGTAAATGGGAGTATTTATCCATCATAACATACTCAACATGCATAATATGCAAGGAGATGCAATCATTTAAGCAGTCTCTAACATGCGTGTCATCATATGACAACTGTAAGGAGATGCAACTTCTCATCATATCTTATGGCAACATAAGCCATACCACTATCACATACATCTGCTCAACCATCCCTTATACTCATATTGCAATTAAATAATTAACCAAGTAGACTTTAAAGTATTATGTTCCTTCATTACCTTAATCACTAGGTCCTGATCATTTATTCAGGTACCTGAGTCATTTACTTATTTCACTTAGGCTGCCACATTACCCTCTTATTAGGGTATAGACTCAACCCTTTTTTTACTCTTTCTTACATAAGGAATAAGGGAGTTACTTTATCTTGAATCTGTGGCTACTTGACTAGGCCATATTCATTCTATCATATCATCTCTTATCGTCTGTAAGACTTCTATGTCTCTAAACTGAAAGACTTTTGTATCCTTGGCCTCACTGTAATCTATATGTAATCCATAACTGAGTCAGTTGTCTTCTTTCAATTAACTGAGGAAGGTTTGGCTCCTATCTTTATGCCATTTGTACTTTTACGTTTCTCTTATCCTCCTAGATTACTAACAGGTAAGAGAAAGTAACTCTTACTAAGCCTCAAGGTTCATATAAATGAACTCGATTTAGTATCCATCAAAAGGGTTCTCTATCCTTTGCTCTAACCCTTAGCCTCACGCTCACCTCTCTCTCTAATTGAGAGGAATGCTTCCTTTAAACTTCTTTGAGAAAACTTCTCAAGTGAGCAGATCACTCTACATCTTGTATGGAGTAACTTATATATCTCGTATACTTTGGACTAAACTGTGATTCTTTTTTGGTCTGCCTCTAGATCCCAACTAATTCAGGTCACTTGGATCTCATTCATCACTTAATATTACTAATTCTGCTCTCTAGGGTAGAGCGTTAGGTTACTATCTCTTCATGATGGAATCCCTCTGCGTTGGGAACATTAACTTTCTATCTATTAGCCATCACGTCTTTATCCTTAAGTCATACGTTAGGCTCCTTTCTAGGCAAGTCTCATTCTAACTTGCCCACACTCTCTACTAAGCCTCTAACTGATAAACTTCAGTGAGGTCAGCATCTTATTCTTATCATCAGGTCTCTGTGCATTTTAGTCACCACCTAAGTACTTGCTAGCCGTCTCATATTCTTTGTAACTTTTAGTCGTAACCATCTCAACTTACTTGTCACACTTAAATATGGAACATATTCACATACATGTTCAACCAACATCTATATTCCATATTACCATAACATTTGTACCCACATTACATACATATCAATTACATATTTGGGGTATATCATAACCATCATACACATGAGTAATTACTTTTCTTTCTAAGGGATCATAGACTGCATATACTTCTATACACGGATATGCCACCCCTTAATATCAGCTGGTAGATCATTTGCCAGATACTCACTTAGCTCTATATTCCATGTAAGGGTATGTAGCAGTACTTGGCTTACTATCATCTCATGCCAGTCCTCTAGAGTATATTGGGTTAATGCCCTCTACTGTATGTCTATTTATCATCCCTGATACTGCATTGAGGAACTGTAAGTACACTGACTACTCTTTATCTCTACTTCTATCCATTCCTTGAACTAGACTGAGTAGTTCACTCTCCACAGCTTTCTTTAGACTAACATAGTCAGCATTATCTATCTTTAACAAAGAAATCTAGGGTTGATTAGGGCCAGGAACATCACATTGATCCTTCTATATAAAGCCACATATTCCTGGACTTTGGAAATGGACAGGATCTGTCATAAACTCTGACTGGATATCTGAATTAGGTGATTGTGGTATATTACTCATAATAATTCTGTCCTCAAACTCTAGTGGAGGAGGAATAATATCTAGTCTACCCATAATCCAATACTAGTACTCAGCTTCCTCAGCCATAATCTGTCCTCTTATCGGAGGAATAGAACTTATATCAGGGTTAGAGGGCACTCTAACAATCCTCATACTATGTAGAGTCACTAGACTCAATATCATAAGGTGCATTCACTGCTTCAGAATGAATCTCTAGATCACCTCCAGACTGCAGGTTTAAGTCTATAGAAATATCTATGGGGTAATCTACTGTAGACTTTCCTAACTGATCCCCCATACTCTCCTCTAAACTCTATTCATTGTGTAAGAGATGATCTTTATATATCATTACTGGTATAGGGTTTCCTCTATTAACTGAAGCCTTTGACTTAACCTTATAGAATCTCATATCTATTCCTACATTATTTGCTTAATTAAGCAATGTTAACTATCCCATAAATACCCTAACTTAACAAAACACTCACTTTTTAAGGTTAGGGTCTGGGAAATATCTTATATCATGCCAGAAACTTCTGCTCTGATACAAAAATGTAACATCCTTACTTTCATTCGTATTAAGGACCAATCAGTAGCATTTATAACCACTTAGAAGACCTTGGAAGTTCATTAGCTAAATCTGGAATTTTACTCTTTCTCGGGTTACTGTTCATATGGTATTCCAGATTACACAACGAAATTCAAAAAATCATAATTAATTATAGAAAACTCAAAATGAAGTGGTTCAAAAGGATACGTGAAGATAACATCTTGAAATTTAAGAGAAAAATAATTTCCAGACCAAATGATTAACCAATTAATACAGTTTATTAGCCAAAGTTTACTGTTCATTTGGTCAAAAATCCTGGAAACAGATTCTGGTCCCTTACTTTGGAAATTCATTTCTCTTTGTACAGACATCCAAATAAAGTATTCTTGGTGTCAAAATGAAGATTGGCATGTCATCTAAATGTCTATAAGATTTCATACATTTATTCCATCATTTACTATTTTTCATTACATCAAGACCATCACTACTTACATTGGTCATACAGCAACCTTACACATTCACATAACATATATACTATCCAATCCCTAGCTTTTCTTCATGCTTCATCATCCTCTTTCATCATTCATAAACCTGTGGGATTGGGATCACAAGGAAAGGGATAAGATTTTGGGGGAAATCTTAGTAGCAAACGGTACTAAACAATGCATGCATTAATGTAAATACTTGTGCTTGCTTGTGAAAGTGTTACTATTGTGTCATGTGCATGCTTCCATGTTACATATGAAATACAATTGGAAAAATTAAACATATGAATAGAGCTTCATACATAAGCACATAGGCAACACAATTCAATCAAGCCATAGCACAATCAAGCATAACATTCAATGCATACAAGTTTAGGATTGGTTTACTACCTTGAACACTTGACTTTCTCTCACCTTAACTAGCTTCTTTCTTCTCACTTTCCTTGAACATGTGGCTGCCTCTCTTGGAGCATACCAATCAATTCCTAACATCAAATAATCATTCATCAATTACAATCTAACTTACTTGAGCATTAAACTCACTTTAACTAACATAACTTCTTGAACATTAATCTCATTAACTTTCCTTAATCTTAACCAATGGACTTGGTCTTTGAATCAATTAATGCCTTGACTTTACCCTACACAATTTCATCTTTTGAATCCATTTATGAGTTTAGAATCATGAAATTCTAGCTCCTTCATCACATACTGTACAGAACCAAAACTGCACTTAATTCTTTCAAAAATTCTCATTTTGATTCCAATGCTTCCCATACTTGTTTCTCTACTTTATCCCACACAACATTTCATTTTAAAACCATTGGAAGCATCAAATTCATGAAATTCCAATCACTGTTCATGAGAGTGAACAATAGCAGAGAAAGATTTCAAAAACTACAATCTTGGAATTTCAATGCTTTCAAGGTTCAAAACCTTTCCAATCCTACACAAAATCATCATCTAAATTCAATGGAAGCATTAAATCATTGAAATTAAATTTCTTTCCCTCATGAACAGTGCAGACCGAACAGGTTCCATTAAGGTAAAGTCAAGAATATCAACTTGATTCAACAACCTAGCTTGTTTAAACTTCAATCATATGTTTCTAACTTTAATTTCTACTTTCCCCTTTCATCTAAGGTTTTTGGGCAGCACCTTCCCTTAGAGAAAACTCAACTTTTCTCCCATGAAAACCCTAAGTTCAAGCTCCGAAATCAAAGGAAAATAAGATAGGAGAGATTGCTTACCTTTAATCTCTAGCTTGCTTGAACTTTAGAACCTTGAATCTTCTTTGTCTTGGCTTGAGTTTTCATTTTGCAAGAGTTTTCCCAAGGGTTCTTTGCTCACGGTTTGCTGCAGAATTGAGGGGCTATTTATAGAAAAATTCCATGGAAAATGAATGGCCAAGATTACTTTGTACACTATTTGATCTAATGGCTCATATTTGTTCTTACATCAAGCTTACTCTCCAAGCCAACTTGAGATAAATCCACATGACAAAAATCTTATCCTCCCCCTTGTCTTGGATGCCAAGTGTGTGGGTCCCACCATGTGCAAGCCATAATTCACACTTTATCCTTTTCTTTTTCTTTTCAAAAATTCATAAATTATTCATTATTGGACTTGGGCTCCAAGACAACTCCTGGGACTTAATGGGCTGCCCTAGCACGAAATTTTGGGCTGCCATAGGCCTTCCTTGGGTCCAATAGCTAATTGGCACAAATCCCAAGGTACTTTTCTTATACCGATATTCTGAAAATATCCTGATTTTGAAAAATGCTAGACACCTCTTTTAATGGTTCTAACATTTTTAGAAATTCATTCTAATATAAAATGAATTCCTTGTAAAGTCTCATAATTTTTTGGGACCCAGAAGTCCTGATAAAAATTCCCTACATTTCCTTTAACCCTTTATCGGTGTCCGATTTTACTTTAATTTCTCAATGGGCATTATCATCTTTTCAAATATTATCAGAGTATTCATTGGCTCTAATTAATCATCTTTATACCATCTTACACATTTTTGGCCTGTCTAGAATGACCAGAATACCCTCCATCCATCACTGGTACAATAGGGGCATCTAGGGGCAATTTCATAATTTCGTACTTTTCCTGGACTGCTCTGGACTCTGGCCCACATAACTATCTCACTACTTTATTGACCTCATTATGGTTCCATTTGGGCCTTGGTATGGGCTCATTAGCCTCATTACCTTTATGGCACAATTCACAATATATCTCACCCGATCTTATTTATCTGGTACTTTATTTCACCATAAAATCCCGTAAGGCTTCTACAGGATCCTTTTTTTGACTCTGTCAATTTTATAAATTCTTATATTAAATATAGGAATTTCCTATAATATCCCATCTGATTCTGATGTCTGAAGAATACTGTAATAATTCTTTTGACTTTATAAATTTATATCAATTAATCGGGACCTCAAATCAAAATTCTGTGTTGCGTTAAACTGACCGGAATAATTTTGTCTATCTACTGATAAAATTTGAGTTTGATCTGATTTTGGGCATTTTTGGCCTATTTTGGCTCAAGTTTTCTATAATTACATTTAGGCCCCTGACTTTTTACTTAATTATATTTAGGTCCCTAAAATTTTGGAAATTACCACTTTTGGCTCAACATTTATTTCTACTTTAACTTTTGGCCTTTAACCTTTTCCAATTTTCATTTAGGTCCTTCTCTTCCTTAAAGAATCATCTAACCTTTATTATTTCTTTTGATGTTCATCATAATCCTTTCCAAATCTCTTCCCACTATCAGTAGTATACAGATAGGGAAAAATTAGGATATGACAAATACCATATAGGAAAAGCAAATGTGGTGGCCGATGCCTTAAGTAGAAAGGTGATACAGGTTGCAAGTCTCATAATCAAAGAGCTAAAACTGTAGAAGATGTTCGAGATTGGAGTCCTCTGTATCAAATGTAGATAGCAGAAAGTTCCTATGGAGGAACGTAGATTAAAGCTTTTATTGAGGATGAAATAAAAGAAGCTCAAGAGCAGGATAAGCTTGCAGCAATTTTCAATAATAAGCTGGAAAGAGGGGAAATTAAGAATTTTGAAGTGTCCTAAGATGGATTACTACGATTTAGGGGATGACCATATATTCCCAATGCAATGGGATTGAGAGAGAAGATCCTAGATGAGGCACATAAAAGCAAGTATACAGTACATCCAGGTATGACCAAGATGTATCATGATGTTAAAAGTTTATTTTGGTGGCCTGGGTTGAAGAAGGATGTTGTAGCTTATGTGTCAAAGTGCCTAACATGTCAAAAGGTGAAAGTTGAGCACCAAAGGCCAACAGGGAAATTACAACCACTAGAGATACCTGAGTGGAAATAGGACAGCATTGCCATGAATTTTGTTGAAGGACTACCCATGACTCCTACTAGACGTGATGTTATATAGGTAGTAATTGACCGATTAACCAAGTCAGCTCATTTCTTGGCAATCAACAAAAAGGATTCTCTTGAGAAGCTGGCAAAGCTATATGTAAAGGAGATTGTTAGACTACATGGTATTCCCAATAGTATCATATCTGATAGAGATCCGCGATTTATGTCAAATTCTTGGCAGGCTTTACATAAAGAAATGGACACTACTCTCAAATTTAGTACAACCTACCATCCTCAGATAGATGATCAATATGAGAGAACGATCCAGATGATTGAGGATATGTTGAGAGCTTGTGTCTTGGATTTCAAAGGGAGTTGGGATGTCCATCTGCCATTGATAAAGTTTGCCTATAATAACAGTTATTAGGATAGTATTCATATGGCCCCGTTTGAAGCACTTTATGGATAAAAGTGTAGATCTCCCTTGTGCTAAATGGAGCTGAGTGAAAGGAGGATGTTTAGTCCTGATATAGTAGACCAGACAGCAGCACAGTCGATAAGATTAGAAAGAGATTGCTGACGACTCAAAGCAGGCAGAAAAGTTATGCTGATGTTAGAAGGATGCCATTGGAGTTTGAAAAAGGAGAGCATGCATTCCTTACGTTGACTCCAACGACCGGAGCCGGACGATAAATCAAAGTGAAGAAGCTACATCCTAGATACATTGGGTCATTACAGATCCTCACAAGAATAGGATCAGTGGCTTATAAGTTGACTTCTCCTCCAAATCTCAGTAAGATCCATGACATATTCCATGTTTCCCAGTTGAAGAAGTATGTTCCAGATCCGTCGTATGTGATTGAACAAGATGATGTTGCACTATGAGATGACCTAACTTATGAAGTCAGACCAGTACAGATTATAGATAGAAAGGTCAAGCAGTTGTGAAATACGCAAATCTCTCTAGTCAAAGTGGTTTGGAAGGGATTAACAGAGAATGAGGCTACCTAGGAAGCAGAGGAAAAAATGAAAGAATCGTACCCTAAACTATTTCCTTAGTGTATATGTAATGTAAATTTCGAGGACAAAATTTATTTTAAGGGGGAGAGAAATGTCATATCCCCAATTTTCTTATCTGATATGTGTACACAATTTATCTACAATGGATGTGAGATTCTTAGAATAAACTGTATCAGATTGAGAAAGGTAAGGGAAGGATTAATAACTAAGGAAAGAATAGGGACCTAAACAAAAATTGAAAAGCTTGAAGGCAAAAAGTTAAAGTAGAAGAAAAAGGAGGGACCTAAATGCAATTAATGAAAAGTTCAGGGACTAAAGTACAATTATTCAAAAGTAGAGGGACCTAAATGTAAATATGGAAAAGTTGAGCCAAAACAGGCCAAAAATGCCCAGAATCATATCGGACCCAAATTTTACCAGTAGATAGACAAAAATATTGCGGTCAGTTTAACGCAACATATAATTTTGATTTGAGGTCCCGATTAATTGATATAAATTCTTGAAGTCAGAAGAAATTATTACAGTATTTTTTAGATCTCAGAATCAGATGAGCCTTTATAGGAAATTCATATATTTAATATAAGAATTTACAAAATTGATAGAGCCAGAAAAGGAATCCTATAGAAGCCATACGGGATTTTACAGTGAAATAAAATACCCGATAAGTAGGATCGAGAGAGTTGTATTGTGAATTGGGACATAAAGGCAATACAAGCAATGAGCCCATATTAAGGCCTAAATGGTGCCATCATGAGCCCAATAAAGTAATGAGACAGTTATGTGGGTCAGAGTCCAGAGCAGTCCAATAAAAGTGCGAAATTATGAAAATGTCCCTGGATACCCATACTGTACCAATGAAGGATGGAGATCATTAAGGTCATTCTAGATAGGCCTAAAACATGGTACATAGTATAAATATAATTAGTTAGAAGCAATATATGCCCTGAGGCAGTGTAAGGGGGTAAAATGCCAATTATACCCTTAGGGTCAATATAGTGCAAGAAAGGACACCAAGGGTATTTTGGTCATTTCTCAAGGAATGGATAGCAGATAAATACTCAGTCTAACATTTTCAATAGTATGAGAAGCCTAGAAATTGATTTTCAGGACCGAATACATATCCTGGTATATTATAAAAAATTAGGAACAGAAAACAGTCCGGTTGCTGTAAAACTGCTCTGATCGTTACCATATTGACTATAATTTTCCCAGAAGCTTCCTTGCATGAAAATGGCACCACATACCCCCATGAGTTGTCCCTTGAGCTGTCACTCATGATGTCATAATTATTCTTTTTGGAAAAAGTTAAATTCAAGATTAAATGTGACCCTTAGATCAAATAGTGTACAAATCAATCTTGGCCATCCATTTCAACCCAAATTTCTCAATAAATACCCCCTATTCATATGGCTTCGATATGCATGGTGAACCATAGGGAAACTCTTGCAAAATTTGCATTCAACCAAGAAAGAAGCACGCAAAGTGAAGTCACAATCAAGGTAATCATCTCCCTTGATCTTGAGCTTGGTTGTAACTTGATATTATTTTGTAATGACTAGGTTTTAACATTTTTAAAGGAAGGAAATCATCCCAAGAAGGTATTGACCAATATCTCTAAGAGGTAGCAAGAATACCTAACTATAGTTTCATGTTCGTTTAATTGCTTGCTTGCTTGTTGATTATGGTGTTTGGTTGAACTTAAGCTTATGTCATCATGTCTATGATGAAGTATGAATGATTGTAACTCCTTGCAAGTTATGTCATGACAATATGCATGTTAGAGTTTGCTTATGTACCATTATGAAGTAACTCCCATCTCATGATAACATGTTAAGCATCCAATTAATCATGCATGATATTATGGTTTGTGTAACTTGCTATTGGGATTTCCATGAAATCTCATTCCTTCCATATGCATAACTATGTTTTAGGTGCTGGATCCTCTCAAGGCAAGAGAGTAGATGTTGATGATCAAGTTTGTATAATAAGTTACACGACTTACATGACACTATGGGATGATGTGCTAGTATGCATGGTGTATATTTCTGTAACTATATTCTGAGGCTGTGGTGATATGACGATGAGTATGGCACATAACTCAATGAGTTTTTGTTTGAAATTTGGCAAGATAATAGCTAAGATATAGAGCTTTAAATGAACACCAAGAACGCCTCATTTAGTTAAGAATTTGAATTGTTATGAGTTTTATAAGTTGAAGTTAAAATCTGGACTTGAGATGAAGTAAGCGTTTAGAGGCAACGACTTTCACACAATGATTTTATATACCAAATGAACGCATTTTTCTATGAAACTTTATGAGCTTAAAGAAAACATCTAGAGATTCAAACACATAGGTAACATGGTTCATTTGGATAAGTAACCAAAGAGAAATGAATTTTTAAAGTTAAGGCAAAGAAACTGGAACTTCTAGATTTTACCAAATGAACAGTGATTTTCAATGAGTAAACTGATTTCATTTAGACAAGAAGACCTAAGTTCCATATTTTCCCCTCAAATATATATGAAATAGATTTCATTATAACTTGTAACCACATTATTTAGATTTTTCTACAATTAATTATGAATTTTCAAAATAGGGTACATGTTCTAGAATTACCAAAAGAACAGTAAAAGTGAATAGTACCCGAGAGCAATTCTTTTGGAAATGGATGTTTTCAAAGTAAATGATCATGTAATTGGTTCCAATCACTTCTAATAGAGTATAATTGAGGTTAAAAGTAAGAATGTGACATGTATAATAGTATAAAGATGATTAGTTAGAGTTAGTATACACCCTGAGGCAGTATAAAGAGGTGTGAAATGACAATAATGCCCTTAGAGTTAATACAATGCAAGACAGTGAACCAAGGGTATTTCAATCATTTTCTAAGGGATCTTTAATTAAATTATGGCTCAGTACAAAAATTTCAATGGTATGAGAAACCTAGACATTGATTTTCAAGATAGAATACATATCCTGGAATATTATAAAAATTAGGAACAGAAAACAGTATAGTTTTTGGGGAATCAGATCGAGCCGGTACCGGATTGGACTGAAATTTCTCTAGGAGCTTCCTCCCTATGAGAATTATGCCACATAACCCCCATGAGTTGTCCCTTGTGATGTTATGGATGATGTCATAAGTCTCCTTTTTTAAAAAGTTAAATCCAAGATTAAATGTGAGCCTTTAGATCAAATAGTGCACAAAGTAATCTTGGCCATTGATTTTCCGTGAAATTTTCTATAAATACCCCCTCAAATCTGGTTCAAAACCATGGCCTCATGAACCTTGGGGAAACTCTTGCAAAATGGAAACTCAAGCAAAGATAAAGAAGATTCAAGGTACTAAAGTTCAAGCAAGCTATAGATTAAAGGTAAGTAATCTCTCCTAGCTTATTTTCCTTTGATTTGGGAGCTTGAACTTAGGGTTTACATGGGGAAAAGGTTGAATTTTCTCTAAGGGGTTGTGCTACCCAAAAACCTTAGATGAAAGGGGAAAGAAGAAATTAAAGTTAGAAGTATATGATTGAAGCTTAAACAAGCTAGTTAAGTTATTGGTTGTTGAATCAAATTGATATTCTTGACTTTGCCATGGATAAACCTGTTTGGTATGCACTGTTCATGATGGAAGGAAATGGAATTTCAATGATTTAATGCTTCCATTGAATTTATATGATGATTTTGTATAGGATTGGAAAGGTTTTGAACCTTGGAAACATTAAAATTGCAAGATTGTAGTTTTTGAAAATCTTCTCTATTACTGTTCACTCGCATGAATAGTAATTGGAATTTCATGATTTTCATGCTTCCAATGGTTTTAAAATGAAAAGTTGTGTGGGGTAAAGTAGAGAAACAAGTATGGGAAGCATTATAACCAAAATGAGAATTTTTGAAAGAATTGTGTGCATGTGTTCGGTTCTGTACAGCAGGCCATGAAGGAGATGGAATTTCATGATTCTAAGCTCATAAATGGATTTAAAAGATGAAATTGTATAGGTTAAAGTTAAGATATCAATTGGTTCAAGAGCCAAGTGGATTAGTAAAGAGTAGAGAAAGTATGATAATAAAGAGTGTAACAAGGTTAGTCTTGAACATGGTTAGAGTTCATGAGTCCTAATGAATTATGTGATGAATATGAATGTGTTTATGACCTTGAAATATCCAAGAAGATGTTGGGAATTGATTGACATAAAGGGTTCATGGTTGGAAAGCTACGGAGAAAGTGCTAAAGATCAAGAGGAAAGCTTAAGTGCAAGGTAGTGAACTGACCTCATTATGTGCTTGATGTGGTATGCTTATGTGTTGACATGTATATGATATTTGAATAATGTTCTGACATGATAAATGATGTTGAAAGTATTGTGAATAACATGTTTTCCATGGCCATGTACTTTATGCAAAAGTATATAGCATGGTGGCATGTCACTAATTAAAGAAAGTTAATGAAATTACATATCATGCATTAGCATCCATCTTGCATATTTAAGTGGTAATGTTTGCTACTGAGATTCCATAGAATCTCACTATCCCATAACCAACCAATTTAGTTCAAGCATGATGCAAAAGGTATACATGGAGAAGAGCTAAGGAATGGAAGAAAGGAAGTGAAGTAATTGGAATCCTAGCATATGCTATGAATTATTCATGTATGTAAATGCCATATAAGGTGTCTATTTATGTAATGAAACTATTTGAAATAATTATGGCATATGTACATGATGTATATGAATATTGAGAAACTTATTTGATAGCTTGTGCATGCTGGAACAATTATTGGAAGTGAAAGAAAGGAAACTGAAATGGTAAAAATGTAGGTCCTAAAGCAGTTTTGTTGTGGCTTCAGTGACCTAGCAAATGAAGGAATTATTTCACAAAATTTTATGAGCACGTAGAAAATATCCAGAGACTTAAATTCATAGGTAGAACACTTCATTTGGATGTGTATAACAAGAGAAATGAATTTCCAAAGTAAGGGACCAGAATCTGTCTTCAGAATTTTTGACCAAATGAATAGTAAACTTTGACGAATAAACTGTATTAATTGGTTAAGTATTTGGTCTGGCAATTATTTTTCCCTTAAATTTGAAGATGTTGGCTTCATGTATCTTTTTGAACCACTTCATTTTGATCCTTCTAGAATTAATTATGATTTTTTGAAGTTCATTACGTAGTCTAGAATATCATATGAACAGTAACTCGAGAAAGAGAAAAATTTCAGATTTAGCTAATGGACTTCCAAAGATTTGTAAGTGGTTCTAAATACTACTAATTGGTCCCTAAGACATATGAAAGTAAGGATGTTTCATTTGATACCTTGAATGGCCATAAATAAGTTTTTAGCAACATGGTAGTCGATGTAACACCTTACTTTTGTATGTCTTAGGGACTAACTGGTAGCATTTAGAACCACTAAAACATCCATTGAAGTTGAATTACAAAATCTGGAATTTCTAAGCTTCATGAGTACTATTCATATGGTAATTCCAGAATAAGCGATGAACTTCAAAAAATCATAATTAACTCTAGAAAAATAGAAAAGAAGTGGTTCAAAATGAAACTCGAAGCTAACATATTGTGCTTTAATGGAAAAATAAGTTTTAGACCAAACACTCAGCCAATCAGTACAGTTTAATCATTAAAGATCACTGTTCATTTGGTCAAAAATTTTGAAAAACAATTTATGGTCCCTAACTTTGTTAAATTTGTTCTCTTTGTATTGACATCATAATAAGGCCGTCTTGGTGTCAAAATGAAGCTTGACATCTGAACTAAATTTTGGTCAAATTTCATACATTTATCCCATCTTTTACTATTTTTGTATATAGTAACTATTGTTCTACTTTTAAACATACATCACATAATCATGACATAACATAAGTTACAAACAATCATGCCATCTATCCCTTAAACCCTCTTCTTGCATCTTCATCTTCTTCCATCTTTGAAAAACCTGTTGGTGTTGGGGTCACATGGAGGGGGTGAGATTTCTAGGGAAATCTTCATAGCAAATGAAAACCATACAATGTATGCAACTATATGTTTGATATTAATATGTGTGCACTTAATGATCATGCTTGCTTAATGATTTCGTACATGCTTCCATGTCCCTTAATTATAACATATGGCCATAGCATAAAAAGAAATAGAGCATCACTTAATCATATATGCTTCACATAATCATAATAAGTAACCATCACATAAAATATCCAAGCAACATAAGCATACAAGTAGGTAAGTTCACTACCTTGGAATAACTCTCTTTCCTTATCCTCTCTCTTTACCTTTTGCTTTTCCTTAATCTTTTCCATCCATCATGATGCTTGCTTTGTAGTCCTCTATACCACATTAATCAAGGCCTTATAAAGCATAACATCATACTTATTATAATCCATTTCTAAGACAATATAACTTACTCACTAATTCTTAAACCATTAAGTCTTTATCCTTCTCTAATTTTTATTAATTGGTTTAGCCTTTGAATTAATTGATGTCTTGACTTTGACCTACATAATTTTGCCTTCTAAATCTATTTTTGTGCTTAGAATTATGAAATTTGAGCTCCTTCATGTACTTATGGATAGAACAGAAATATGTCCTCTTTATTTCCAAAAATTCTCATTTTGATTATAATGCTTCTAATACTTGTTTCTCTACTTTCCCATACAATTTATCATTTTAAATCCATTGAAAGCATCAAAATCATGAAATTCTCATCACTGTTCATGTATATAAATAGTAAGAGAGAGGGTTTCAAAATATCCATATTCCAATTTCAATGTGTCCAAGGTTCCAATCCTACATAAAATCATCATTTAAATTCAATGGAAGTATTAGATCATTGAGAATGAATCTCCTCCTATCCAGGATAGAACTAGCCGAATGGCCTCAAGAAAGGAAATGTCAAGAATCACAAGTTAATTCCATAACCAAACATCCAAACTAACTTGTTTAAGTGCTAATTATATAGTTATATCTTCAGTTTCTTCTTCCCCTTAAATTTCTAGATTTTGGACAGCAAGCATACCATGGGCAAATATCATTTTCCTGCCCTTAAAACTCTAGGTTCAAGCCTCCAAATTTAAGGAAAATAAGTTAGGATCAATAACTTACCTTGGTCCCTTGCAAGCTTGATCACTTAGGCTCCTTGTTCTTGCTTTTCCTTTAGGTTTGAGTGGAAATTTTGGCATAGGTTCCCCATGGTCCTTGGGAGTACAAAATTGAAGAGAATGGATGGGGTATTTATAGTAAAATTTCAAGGGCTTAGGGACTAAAATATTTCTCATTCAACTAACTATTATAATGCCTTAATCTTCATTAACTTAATTCTTATATTATTTTAATAAATTTTAGCACATGGCATAACCCTTTATTCCTTGTCTTTTGTGCCATGTGTTATTGGTGTGGGTCCCACAAGGACACCTTACAATAATACCACCTAACCTTATCTTGCACCTTCCTTGAAATTTCCTTTAAAATATCATATAATATTCTTGGAAATTGCCTTAAGCTCCAAGATAATTTGTTTAGAACATTGGGCTAATTGAGTTCATTTGCTAATTGACATAATATTTCTTATACCAATATTCTTAAATTAACCTAATTTTTGAGATAAATTCTACACACCTTTTTTATTGGTTTTGATATTTTTATAAATTTATTCTAATATAAAATGAATTTCTTGCAAAGTCTCATAAGTTTCTAAAACTAATTATTAAGTCCTGTTAAAAAATTCATACATTTCTTTGAATATTTTATTGGTGTTCTTTTTCACCTTAAATTCTAAAATTTCATCAAATTTTGAGGCCCAAAAGATACTATACTAATCTCTAGAATTCAGAGATTAATATCAATTTATTAGGATCTTAAATTAAAATTATGAATGATATGCCTAGCCCAATTTTCATTCTCTATTTACTGATAAAATTTAGGACCAAAACATTTCCAGGTAATTTTGGGTATTTTCTAGCTCAACTTTCTAAAATTATTATTTTGCCCTTGAACTATTGAAAATTGTACTTTAGCCTTCAACTTTTCATAATTATACTTAATGTCCTATAACTTGTGTCTATTTTCATTTTACACTATGGAACTTTTGGGGTTTTCACTTTAGTCCCTTTCTTTTTTAAAATGACCATTATGTCTTTAGAACTTTTATTAATTGCAATTTAGCACCTTTGGCTTTGTAACTTTATACCCTCTTTCTTTCTTTGGGTTAACACTTATCTAGCAATTATCTTTTCTTCTGATTACCATCCCAATCCCTTCATAACCTCTTTCTTCTATCAGTTTTATATAGATAGGGAAAATTTGGGATGTTACATTAAGGACATTTAGGATAAGATCATAAGTTATCCAAGGATGGTCATCACAGTAAACATGCAAATAATATGATAACACAATTAATAAATTCATAAATCAACAATGTTTATAGGACAATGATTGACCCCTAGGGCACAATTTCCAACAACCTTCCACTTGCACTAGGTACAATCATTAATTTGACTAATTCCCATTGACCTAACATGATGCTCATGCTTTACCTACACAAGCGACTTTGTTAGAAGATCAACAACATTATCTTCTCCTATTACTTTGCATATTTTTATATCACCTCTATCATTGATTTCTCTAATGAGATGAAATCGCTTGAGTATATGCTTAGTCCTTTGATGTGACCTAGGCTCTTTGGCCTGTGCAATGGCACCGCTATTGTCACAGAGCAAAGCTATTTGATCTGAGATGGTAGGTATCACCCCTAGTTCCGTGATGAACTTCCTGATCCAAACAGCTTCCTTAGCTGCATCAGATGCTGCTATATACTCAGCTTCCGTTGCATAATCTGCTACAGTGCCCTGCTTAGAGCTCTTCCAACTTATTGCTCCATTATTAAGGAGGAATATATATCCAGACTGTGATTTTTGGTCATCTTGGTCAGTTTAGAAACTCGCATCTGAGTAACCAGTTACACAGAGTTCGTCATCCAATCTACCATAGACCAAAAATAAGTCCTTAGTCATTCTTAAGTACTTAAGGATATTATTAACAGCAGTCCAATGGCCCTCACCAGGGTCCTGTTGATATCTGCTAGTCATACTTAAGGCAAATAAGACATCCGGTCGAGTACATAACATGGCGTACATGATAGATCCTATGGCCGAGGCATATGGAACATGTAAGGAATTAGAAGACACGCAGCGGAAATAAACTTTAAAATTTTCCATTCCTTGCCAGGATCTGCCGTATGTGTTTAAGTCAAGTGGAAAGAATCATTACCCTTAGTGTTGCTCAGCGAATTTCACAGCTTCTCTACGTGGGTGGTGATCTCTTTCTGATCGCAAGAAATCGACGGAGTGTTCCTCAGTGACCTTCACAGATTCTCTCTGCGGACGGTGGTCTCTTTCCGATCACAAGAAGTCGACGCCTCAGGTCGGCTTCCTCTACTGGTATCCACACGAACAGCGTTCTAACCACGAACGACGTGCTAGCGTCTCCTGTCCCTCCAAGGCTTTCACAAGTCTCCGTCTCTATTTCGGCAGTTTCTTGTCTGCAAACCTTTTGCAGATTCCGTTCGGCCTTTTGTGTTCTGTATATTTTCAAACGTAGCTCCTCCAATCAGATATAGAGGATGCTATGCGTTTTTTCCACTTAACCTAATTGGATTTTGGAGTTAATCTTATATTAATTCCGAATTGATACAATATCATATATTGTATAATTTTATAAGAAACTAATTAAATAAAATAATATTAAATCCGTCCTACAGATTTAATTACCTATTTATTTAACTTTAAATAAAGATGAGACTGAGTTATATTTGATTTATTCCCATAAATCAAATTTGAGATATCCTATCAATTTGAATTTCAAATTCAAACGTGATAGGGATTTAATTTATCCTTATAAATTAAATCTTATAAATATCTCTTATATGAGATATCCTATCAATTTGAATTTCGAATTTCAAACGTGATAGAGATTTAATTTATCCTTATAAATTAAATCTTATAAATATCTCTTATATGAGATATCCTATCAATTTGAATTTCGAATTTCAAACGTGATAGAGATTTAATTTATCCTTATAAATTAAATCTCATATATCTCATATATATAATATATATACGAATTTATATATATACGAATATAAATATAAATAAATATATATATCCACCCTGGATCATTCATTGAATCTAGACATGTCTTAGATTCAATGAATCTGGACATCATAGCTCGTGTTGGGCTATTTTGTGTGCGACCCTGTAGGCCCATATGAAGTTGGCAGTGGGCCATTTGCTATACTAGCCCACAAGTCGCAAGCGGTCTCTAGCAAGACATAACAACTACCCAAATCATATGAGGATCGATAAACGATGTAACCTTTTATACAACCATATCATGTCCCTTCTGTCACGCGATATTTTGGTCATGGATGAGGCATGGATAATGTCATCCTCCTATTCCTGACCGTTACTTTCTCGATCCCTGAGTAGTCTGACTATAGAAATGGAACTACCTTTCCATTACAGTATGGCCATACATTTCTCAGACTCACTCATCGAGGGGCCCAGTAATATCTCTCCACGAATGTGAGGGACAAATTCCATCTTGACCATTCACATTCCTCCGCATGAAAAATCACTAAGCCCGAACATAGTCTTTATGATCACTCGGTCAAAAGTGACTTTTGACTAGGTCAAAACTAAGCGTTTTGTCATGTAGGAATCCATGATGATCTCAGGTCAAAGGGCATATTGACATGGTTTGTATATGAGAGAAGCTTATGACGTTACCCATGCAGTTCTCTCATAGCGGGTCGGTCCAACACCCTGTACTCTTACATGTGCTTATGACTTTGATTTATATCTCTATACATCTTCAAAGTCATACTGGTCTTATTTCATCTGTGCTCCCACATAGATGATCGACCAGGGACATTTAGGATAATATCATGAATTATTCAAGGATGGTCATCATAGTAAACATGCAAATAATATGATAATTCAATTAATAAATTCATAAATCAATAATGTTCATAAGACAATGATTGGCCCCTAGGGCACGATTTCCAACAGAACATTACTCATGTGACCTCACTTATCAGATGTACTAGGACACAGATCTTTACTGAGGTGAATACCATGAGACATGGGTATGAAACCCCTCTTTGATTCATGTATACTGAACCTATGCAGTATTTTGTTTGTGTATGTACTCTGACTGAGTCCTAAAAGTCTTTTAGATCTATCTCTATAGATCCTAATTCCTAGGATGTAGGTGGCTTCACCCAAGTCTTTCATCGAGAAAGACTTTCCTAACCAAGACTTGACAATCTACAAGGTAGGAATGTCATTTCCAATAAGTAGGATGTCATTGATATAGAGTACTAAAAACACAACTGTGCTCCTACTAACCTTCTTGTACACACAAGGTTCATCAATATTTTGAAGAAATCCAAACTCTTTGACTACTTCATCAAAATGATGATTCCAACTCCGAGAGGCTTGCTTTAGTCCATAAATGGACCTTTGAAGCTTGCACACTTTACTACCAGAGTCCTCAGAACGCACAAACCCTTCTGGTTGTGTCATGTACACATCCTCAAGGAGCTTTCCATTAAGGAAGGTTGTCTTGACGTCTATCTGCCATATTTCATAGTCATAATATGCTGCTATGGCAAAGAGGATTCTGATTGATTTGGCCATTGCAACTGGGGAAAAGGTCTCATCATAGTCCACACCATGAGTTTGAGTAAATCCTTTTGCAACTAGTCGTGCCTTAAAGACATTTACATTGCCATCCATGTTAGTTTTCTCCTTAAAAACCCACTTGCACCTGACAGTTTTTACACCTTCAGGTGGGTCGACTAAGGTCCAAACCTGATTGTCGTACATGGATTGTATCTCAGACTTCATGACATTAAGCCATTTTTCAGAGTTTGGTCCCACTATAGCTTCTTGATAGGTAGTCGACTCATTATGCTCAATGATCAACACATCACGACTATTAGAAATCAGAAATCCATATCTCTGAGGCTGAAGTCGTGTCCTATTATATTTCTGTGGACCTTGCGTGACTTGAGGTGTCTCAACAACTTGTTATGAGTTTTCTTTATTTTCTATCTGCAGTTTTGTGGTGTCTTGTGGCTCTCGAACTTCTTCAAGGTGTACCTTTCTCCTACTGGTTCTTTTAGAGATAAATTCTCGTTCGAGAAAGATACTATTTTTGACAACAAACACTTTGTTATCAGCAGGGTTGTAGACATAGTATCCCTTAGTTTCCTTAGGATATCCCACAAAAAGGTACTTTGAGGATTTGGGCGCTAATTTATCTAAGGCTTATTGCTTAACATAGACCTCGTATCCCCAAATCTTGAGGAAAGACAAACTAGGTGTCCTCCCAGTCCATATCTCATACGGAGTCTTTTCAATTGCCTTAGATGGAACACGATTGAGTATGAACGTAGCTGTCTCTAGGGCATAGTCCCAAAAGGAGGGTAGAAGATATGTTTGACTCATCATAGATCGAACCATATCTAATAGTGTTCGATTCCTCCATTCAAAAATGCCATTCCATTGTGGTGTCCCTGGAGGAGTCAATTGTGAGACTATCCCACAACTCCTAAGATGATCAATGAACTGTTGGCTCAAATATTCACCACCCCGATCAGATCGAAGGGCTTTAATTGTTTTGCTAAGCTAATTTTGTACTTCATTTTGAAATATTTTAAACATTTTAAAAGATTCAGATTTATGCTTTATCATATAGATGTACCCATATCTGCTAAAATTATCTATGAATGTTATGAAGTACGAATAACCTCCTCTTACATTTGTGTTCATCGGTCCATGCACATCTGTATGTATGAGGCCCAATAAATTAGTGGCCCTCTCATTGTGCCCAGTGAAAGGTGACTTTGTTATCTTTCCTAACAAACAAGACTCGCAAGTGTCATATGATTCAAAATCAAATGAGTTGAGAAATCCATCTTGATAGAGTTTGGAAATACGTTCCTCATTTATGTGACCCAGACGACAGTGCCAGAGGTATGTCAGATTCAAATCATTTGGTTTGACCCTTTTAGCGGTTATGTTATAGACATTTCCATGATTGGGTTGTTCCAAATTTAATATGTAATAATCAACATGCAAATCACCATGAGCATAGAAAACATCATTACGATAAATAGAACATCTACTATTCCCAACAATAGAAGTGAAACCTTCCTTATCCAAATAAGAAAGTGAAACTATGTTACTACTTAAAGCAGGAATGTCACATCCTTATATTTATACATCTTAGGGACCATTCGGTAGCACTTAAACCACTTTCAGGGTCATTGAAGTCTAAACACTTAATCTGGAATTTTATTCATATCGAGTACTGTTCACTGTGGCAAATTCCAGATGAGTGACCTGATTTTGAAAATTTATAACTAATTCTATAAAAATCGAAATGAAGTGGTTCAAATTGCTACATGAAGCTAACTCAAATATATTTCAGGGAAAAATCATTGGTTGACCAATCCTTGACAAATTTCACGTGGGTCAACGTTTCAATCTTACTGTTCATCCAATGACTTTCTCCTGAATCCAGCATTCTGGTCCCAACTTTAACAATTTATATCTTTTCGTGTATACATCCAAATTAGACATTCTATATATCAAATTAAATCTTAGTATGTCTACTTTTTACTCTAAAAATTTCGTACATTAATTCAATCATTTACTATTTTTAATGATTTATCAAACATGAATGGGTCTTCACGAGTTACTGTTCACTGAGCCTATTTTCAGCATTTAGTCTTTACATACTCAAGCATACAGCCAACACATATCAGTCATACAGGCCAGATAACAATTAATAAATAATCAACTGTTATATATTAGTGCATGATTAACTCCCTCATATTGTATTACATCCTTTTCTGTCTAAAAACCGGCAGCATAACTGCTGCAATTCTTCTTTAGAAAGTAACTGATGTTGTACCGATTCGGTAATTCCCTTATGCGAACTACCATTCTACGTAGTACCCAGGAAAGACTGGATGAACCTGCTGGTTCCACTCACTTCCAGCCTCCTTAGACAGCACTACGTACACAGTACGTATCAGTTCCTTTCTTTGTTCCGTCTTCGTTGTCAGAATTTCAGCAGCCTACCGGCGTCTCTTAAGATTTCCAAATTTTATTTTGACAAAACCTCCCCTGTAATGTTATGTTTGGGAATGAGATTCAAAAGAATCCCAGTAACAACAATCATAACAAAATGTGTAATGCAAAGTGACGGTGCTTGCTTGTGACTGTGTATAGATAAGTATGCTGCATGCTTCCATATTCAATAACATATGATCATAGCATTGGAATAGAGCTTCAAGCATAACATATAGGACAACATTCAACCAAACAAAACAACACATCACAAAGACATTACATAAGAGCTAGGATTAGTTGCTACCTCAAAAGCAGAGCTTCAGAACTTCCTTACTACTTCCAACTCCACCAGAACTTCCTTTCTTTCTTTCTTTCTCCTTCTCTCTCTTCTTTCTCTCTCTTTTCTTGCCAAAAACGTGGGATGCATAAAATGGGAGGGGAAGGGGGTATTTATAGCTTTAATGGATGGCATTCTTGTAATTTTGAAGCCATCTGAACATGTGGTCCTGGTTTTTCCTGGAATTTCCTATTTTCTTTAATTCTTTTTACTGCATCACCCTGGACACCTCATGGGACACCTCATAGGACACCTCACCACCAATATTCTTCATGTGACGAAATTTGGAGGTTCTGGAAGCTTTCCGGTCCAATCTGGTACCAGCCCGGTCCATCGCCTCGAAAAACGTGCCGTTTTCTGAATCTGATGTTTCTGAAGATCCTTTTTATGTCTACTGACCTCACATTTAGTATCTAGACCCTTTATATCATTAACTTTTTAATACTGGGTCCAGACTCAATTACAGATCCCCTGCAAAATGACCAAAATGCCCTTGGTGCCCTATCTTGTCCTATTTTAATCCCTAAGGGCAAAATCGTCATTTCACACCTTTCTGGACCCAGTCAAAGCTTATACTGGCTCTAGTCAACCTTATTTAGACATGTCTTGACCTCTGGGTCTGTCCAAAATTACCAGAATACCCTATATTCATCTGCTGCCCTTTTTGTACAACATAGGGGCATTTTCGTAATTTCGCACTTTTCCGGGGTTCTGCTGGACACTGGCCCACCTATCAGTCCAAGAGTCTTATTGGGCCTCTAATGGCACCATTTTCGGGCTTCCTGGTTCCATTACCTGTATGGCACGCATTACGAGGAATCTTCCTTTAACACAATTCATTGAATATTTTAACTATTATTTACCGAGTATATACCTTTTCCTGACACCGGCTCTTTTTCCCATATATAGTGTCCTACTGTGTTCAGGCATCCTTGGGGGTTATAACGGTCATCTGACCGAAGTCATCCGATCGCATTCAGCCTCTTTAAAAATACCGATAAATCTCCTACCTGGATCCCCGGAGGCCTCACACTCCGTCTGGATTTCTTTATTTTGTGAATAACTTTTCCTACAGACCTCCTATCGGTATTCTATCAGTTTCCCGACATTCGCCCATAAAGGCGCATCATCCTGTATTTTCCCACTTATATCTGAAATCTAGGGTATCCGGTATAAATTTTTATAACTTTTGGACGATCAGTCCATTTCTGGCTATCTGGAGTCTTCAAAAATTCCGGTATTAGGCTTGGTTACCCGGCGTCACCTGCCCTACCTTCTGGTAGAATCTGGGACTGAAATGCTGTCGGGCAGTGCAAACTACTTCTGGCCTATTTTCTTTAATTATACTTTAGCCCCAGGGAACTTTTCCTTCTTTATAATTAAGTCCCTTAATTTGGCTAAAATTACACTTTAAGACCCCATATTTTTGTCTACCTTTCATTCCTAACTTTAAACTTTCCATAATTGCATTTAGGTCCCTTAATTTCCTTTCTTTTGCAATTTAATCCTTTTCTTTACATAAAGGTACACATGTTTTTCCTGAAACAGAGCTCATATATTCCGTTTAATCTGTACATAGGAACCAGTACAGAAGATTAAGGATATTACAAGGAACATAATAACAATTGTTCAAAACTAACAAAAGCCTAGTGGGCAGAACTAATTCATAAGTACCTATAGCTAATGCAGCAACCCTTGCTCTGTTTCTAACTCGTAGGTCAACTTCGCCCTTTTTCAGCTTCCTACTGTCCTTTAGTCCCTGCACGTTTGTACAAATGTGAGAAGCACATGCAGTATCTAATACCCATGTGGTGGAAGTAGAAAGATGAATGTCTATAACATAAATACCTAAAGCGATAGCCCCGTTATCCTTCTTGTTCTTTTTTAGATCTTCGAGGTAGAGTTTGTAATTCCTCTTTCAATAACCAGGTTTATTGCAGAAGAAGCAGTCTCCTTCCTTCGGAGGCTTTGCCTTCTTTGGTGCAGGCTTGGTTTTGGGCTTGCCTGACTCTTTGGTCAGACCTGATGAGCCATGACCCTTTCCCTTGCCTTTGCCTTTATTTTTCATACCCTTTCCTTTCTGAACCATCAAAACAGTACTGGGCTTCTTCTTAAGACTCAGCTCAACAGTTTTAAGCATTCCATGTAGATCAAAAATAGATTTCTCCATGTTGTTCATGTTATAGTTCATGACAAACTGGTCATAACTTTCTGGGAGTGAGTTCAAGACCAAATCCATAGCTAACTCCTGGCTCATGGGAAATCCAAGCCTCTCAAGGTGATAAATGTACCCTTTCATCTTTAAGACATGAGTACTAATTGATGCACCTTTAGCCATCTTGCAAGAATGTAAGGCCTTAGTGGTCTCATACCTCTCTTCCCTTGCCTGTTACTGGAACATTTCCTTGAGATGCATAATCATCTCATAAGCCTCCATGTGTTCTAGATCTCTTTGGAGCTCTAGAACTATGGTGACTAGCATCAAGCATCCCACATCGACAGAGTCTTCCTTATGCTTTGTGTAAGCATCTCTCTGAGCTCTAAGAGCATTGGCTCTTGGCTCCTCAGGAATGGGTTGATTTAGGACATGTGTCTTTCTTTCCTGCTTGAGAACAATTCTCAAGTTCCTAAACCAGTCAAGAAAGTTTATCCCATTGAGTTTGTCATTCTCAAGGATAGATCACAGTAATAATGTAGCAGTATTACTAGTCGTCATGATTCTACAATTAAAATATGCAATTGAATTAGCAATCTCCCACTAAATAAACAACCCTCAATGCAATAGTTAGTGGGCTAAGATCCATATTTGGCAGGACACTTAAATTAAGTTATTTAGGTAGGTAAAACCTTTACCAATTATATCAAATGTAACTCTTAGATGTTCATAGGATTCTATCATCATATGATCTGGCATATTTTTAATCCCATATAATGCCTTGAGACCCAAAACCATTTTGTTAATCTCAATTAAGTCAAACAATAATAAACATGTGAGAGTAGCACTATTACTCTTGTTATCTCCCTAAGATAACTCAAATGCACCCACTTTGGCAGAGTCCATAATTGAGCGATCGAGGTTTTGACAAGTGTTCATAAATTGACGGCATTATGACTTAAGATTTCATTTAGAGGGCTTAATTTAACTATCTGGTTTATAAGAATGTATGTTTCTCACTTTATATCTCATACAAGTAATATGCATGTGCTGATATAATCATAAGATGCATAATTTAAACGTGATACAATATGGCTCACCTATCCTAAGTCTACTTAAGCCAATGAGAGGAGCTCTCTAGTAAGAAAAGGGAAATTACATATAGAAAACTCTTTTAACATTCGAGGGGAGTGAGATGAGAAGAGAAGGTACATTAAGAGTATATAGAGGAAGGCACGACACGCAGGCTGTATTTAAAAATTACAACACTTGCAATCTAGAGCCATATTGTTCACCATACCCAAACATTCAAGAATCAATATTCAGATTTAATTGAAGGGCAATCAATGTTTCAAAACTAAAACATTCACAAAATAGTATATGTTACGGTTATGTTACACTATAGACAGGTAGCCACGGCGGTCTCGCTAGCCGGTTAGCGGGCAGGGTCTCGGGCAGCGGCCCGAGAAAAAAACAATTGTTTCATAAATAATCAAGAATCTGAAATCATTTTTCGCTGCCCGAGAAAAAAACAATTGTTTCATAAATAATCACAAATCTAAAATCATTTTTCTTAGACCCCATCAATATTAATTGATCAAATCAAAACGCATGCACCACCGATTTCAATTCCCTTTCAGATTCCTTATATGCCATACATAAAACAGATTCCTTATATGTCACACATAAAACACATGTTATCATATGATCAGTTACGACTAATACATATCATATGAATCAACAATCAACCCTAACTTAAACACAAAACGGCATGGCTCTGATACCACTATAAGGAATTGGAAGACACGCAGCAGAAATTAACTTAAATTTTTTTCCATTCCCTTCCAGGATTTACCGTATGTGTTTAAGTCAAGTGGAAAGAAGTATTACCCTCAGTATTCAGTCGCGACTTTCTCAGCTTCTGGTTATGACGTCCACAGCTTCTCTCCCCGGCTCGTGATCTCTTTTCAATCGCAAGAAGTCGACGACTCAGGTCAGCTTCCTATACTGGTATCCACACGAAAAGCGTTCCAACCACAAATGACGTGCTAGCGCCTCCTGTCCCTCTAGGGCTTACTCAAGAATTCGTCCTCTCCGTCTCTATTTTGGCAGTTTCTTATCTGTAAACCTTTTGCGGATTCCCATTCACCCTTTTTTCTGTCCTAACCATAGCTCCTAAATATCAGTATATCGGATGCTATGCGTGTTACCACAGACTTGGATTTTTGGAATTAATCTTATATTAATTCTAAAATTAATACAATATCATATATTGTATAATTTGATAAGAAACTAATTAAGTAAATAGTGTTTGTATTAAATCCGTCCCATAGATTTAATTCACCTATTTATTTAATTTAAAATAAAGATAAGATGAAATTACATTTGATTTATTCTCATAAATCAAATTTGAGATATCATATCTATTTGAATTTCAAATTCAAACGTGATAGAGATTTAATTTATCCTTATAAATTAAATCTTGTAAATATCTCTTATATATAATATATATATATACAAATTTATATATATATAAATATAAATAAATATATACATCCACCCTGGATCATTCATTGAATCTAGACATGTCTTAGATTCAATGAATTTGGACATCATAGCTCGTGTTGGGCTATTTTGTGTGCGACCTTGTAGGCCCATATGAAGTTGGTAGTGGGCCATTTACTATACTGACTCACAAGTCATAAGCGGTCTCTAGCAAGACATCACAACTACCTAAATCATATGAGGATGATGAACGATGTAACCTTTTATACAACCATATCATGTCCCTTTTATCACACGATATTTTGGTCATGGATGAGGCATGGAGAATGTCATCCTCCTATTCCTGACTGTTACTTTCTCGATCCCTGAGTAGTCAGACTATAGAAATGGAACTACCTTTCCATTACAGTATGGCCATACATTTCTCAGACTCACTCATCGAGGGGCCCAGTAATATCTCTCTACGAATGTGAGGGACAAATTCCATCTTGACCATTCATATTCCTCCGCACAAAAAACCACTAAGCCCGTACATAGTCTTTATGATCACTTGGTCAAAAGTGACTTTTGACTAGGTCAAAGCTGAGCGTTTGTCATGTAGGAATCCATAATGATCTCAGGTCAGAGGGCATAGTGACATGGTGTGCCCTATAGTGTCATATGTCATGGATATGACAAAACCCTGGAAGGAGTTATGTATAAAAAGTTATTCCCATATTAGTGCATTTTGACGGGAGTTTGAGAACACCCGTTATCCAATTATGGAACTCAGCAGTAAATAAGCCTGAATAGAATGAACTCAAATGGCCTTATATATAGGCCCATGATGATGCCAAGGAGGGTCCAAAACCCAAGGTACCATTTCATCAGTAGAAGGGGCTAGTGTCCAAAAAAAGTGTGAAATTATGAAAATATCCCTATATAGCCAGAGTGTACTAGAGATGGATGGAGGGTATTTTAGTCATCTTGATAGGATAAACACATGTAGTGTAGTATAAAAATGATTAGTTAGAGCCAGTATACACCCTGAGGCAATATAAAGAGGTATGAAATGACAATAATGCCCTTAGGGTTAATATAGTGCAAGACAGTGAACCAAGAGCATTTCAGTCATTTCCCAAGGGATCTGTAATTAAATTATGGCCCAATACAAAAATTTCAATGGTATGAGAAACCTAGACATTGATTTCTAGGATAGAATACATATCCTGGAATATTATAATAATTAGGAACATAAAACAGTCCAGTTTTTGGGAAATCAGACCGAGCCGGTACCAGATTGGACTAGAATTTTCCAGAAGCTTCCTCCCCATGAGAATTGCGCAACATACCCTGATGAGGTGTCCTATGAGTTGTCCCTTGTAATGTCATGGATGATGTCATAAATCTCCTTTTTGAAAAAGTTAAATCCAAGATTAAATGTAAGCCTTTAGATCAAATAGTACACAAAGTAATCTTGGCCATTGATTTTCCATTAAATTTTCTATAAATAGCCCCTCAAATCTGGTTCAAAACCATGGCTTCATGAACCTTGGGGAAACTCTTGCAAAATGGAAACTCAAGCAAAGACAAAGAAGATTCAAGGTACCAAAGTTCAAGCAAGCTAGAGTTTAAAGGTAAGCAATCTCTCCTAACTTATTTTCCTTTGATTTGGGAGCCTGAACTTAGGGTTTTCATGGGGGAAAATTTGAATTTTCTCTAAGGGGTTGTGCTGCCCAAAAACCTTGGATGAAAGGGGAAAGAAGAAATTAAAGTTAGAGTTTTCTTATGTACCATCATGAAGTAGCTCCCATCTCATGGTAACATGTTAAGCATCCAATTATTCATGCATGATATTATAGTTTGTGTAACTTGCTATTGGGATTTCCATAAAATCTCATTCCTTCCACATGCATAACTATGTTTTAGGTGCTGGATCCTCTCAAGGGAAGAGAGTAAATGTTGATGATTAAGTTTGTATAATAAGTTACATGACTTACATGACACTATAGGATGATATGCTAGCATGTATGGTGTATGTTTCTATAACTATATTTTGAGGCTGACGCTTTGTGATAATGGTTATAATGTATAAACCAACTAGTTTTAGTCTGAAACTTGGCATGATTAAATTTAAGATAGAGATATTTAAATGAAAACCAAGAACGCCTTATTTGGATAAGTATCCGAATTTGTATGATTTTCCAAAGTTGGAAGTAAGATCTGGAATTGAGATAAAACGAGTGCTGAGAGGCAGTGACGTTCACACAATGATTTTATATACCAAATGAATGATTTTTTCAATGAAATTTTATGATATTAAAGAGGACATCTAGAGATTCAAATCCATAGGTAACACAGTTCATTTGGATAAGTAACCAAAGAGAAATGAATTTTTGAAGTTAAGCAAAGAAACTAGAACTTCCAGATTTTACCAAATGAACAGTGATTTTTAGCCAATAAGCTGATTTCATGTGGACAAGTAAACCTCAGTTTCATATTTTTTTCCTCAAATATATATGAAATATCTTTCATTAGAATTTAGAACCACAGTATTTTGATTTTTCTACAATTAAGTATGAATTTTCAAAGTAGGGTACATGTTCTAGAGTTACCAAATGAACAGTAAAAGTGAACAATACCCCCAGAGCAATTCTTTTAGAAATGAATAATTTCAAAGCAAATGATCATGTAATTGGTTCCAATCACTTCTAATTGAGTATGATTAAGGTTAAAAGTAAGGATGTGACACCAGCCTTCTTTGTTAAAGACAGATAGTGTTGACTATATTAATCTGAAGAAAGTTATGGAAAGTGAATTACTCAGTCTAGGTCAAGGGATGGACAAAAGTAGAGATTAAGAACAGTCAGTTTATCTATAGTTCCTCAGTGCCATAGCAAGGATGATGAACAGACATATAGTAGAGGGCATTAACCTAATATACACTAAAGGACTAGCATGAAATGATAGTAAGTCATGAATTGCCATATACCCCTACATGGCATATAGAGCTAAGTGAGTATTTGGCAAATGATCTGCCAATTGATATACAAGGGGTGGTACTTCTATATGCAAAAGTATGTGTAGTCTATGATTTCTAGGAAAGAATGTAAAAGAGGAGGGGTAATGTATGTACAAATGTTATGGTGACATAAAAGGTGATGGTTAGAAGTATTATACAAGTTAAGTCGCGATGAGTTAACCCACAGGTCACAACAAATATTTACAGAAACTCGTGGTTGTGATAAGTAAAGACCATTGATTGCGATAGGAATTTCCTAAGCTGCTAGGCCATAACAGAAGATGACATATAGTCGCAACGGAATAATATAGAGTTATTAAGGCATGACAAGCAAGTTGAGATGGTCACGACTAAAGGTTATAGAAAATGTGAGACGCGACTAGTAACTATTCAAGTAGCGACTAAAATGCATAGAGAGCTAATGATAGGAATAAAGATGCTGACCTCACTGAAGGTTATCAGTTAGAGGTTTAACATAGAATACATGCAAGCTAGACAATATGATGCACTGAGATACAAAACATCAGTTTAATAAGATGTTCTGAAGTAAATCCTCTGTATGATCATCAGGAGTTGATCTAATAAGTTAGAATGAGACTTGCCTAAGAATGATCTAATACATGGCTTAAGGTTAAAGATGTGATGCCTAATAGATAGAAAGTTAATGTTCCTAAAACAGAGGGATTCCACCACGAAGAGATAGTAACCTAGTACACCTAGGGTAGATCACCCTAGAGAACAGAAGTAATAGTGCTGGATAATGAATGAGATTCAGAGGACCTAAATTAGTCAGGATCCAAAGGCAGACCAAAAAGGAATTATAGTCCAGTCAAGAGCAGATTGAGACTGATAGACAGAAAGAGTTAAGAGATACAGAAGTTACTCCATACGAGATGGAGAGTGATATGCTCACTTGAGAAGTTTTTCTCAAAGAGTTTAAAAGAAGTATTCCTCTGAATTATAGAGAGGGAGCTTGAGGCTAAGGGTTAGAGCGAAGGAAAGAGAAACCCTTTGATGAATAATTAGCTGAGTTCATCTACATAAACCTTTAGGCTTAATAAGAGATATTTTCTTGCCTGTTAGTAATCTAGGAGGATAAGGGGAAAACTTAAAAGTTTTAATGGCATAAGAGATGTAAGCCAGACCTTTCCTCAGTTAGCTAAAAGAAAATAGCTGACTTAGTTATGGATTACCGCTAGATTACGGTGAGGCCAAGGACACATAAGTCCTTCAGGCTAAGGACACAGAAGTCTTACAGGCAATAAGAAATGTTATGATAAGAATAAATGTGGCCTAGTAAGGTACCCACCAATTTAAAGATAAAATGACTCCCCTATTCCTTATGTAAGAAAGAGTAAAGAAGGGTTGAGTCTATACCCTAGTAAGAGGGTAATGTGGCAGCCTAAGTGAGATCAGTTAGCTAAAAGAAAATAGCTAACTTGGTTATGGATTACTGCTAGATTACAATTAGGCCAATGACACATAAGTCCTTCAGGCTAAGGACACAGAAGTCTTACAGGCGATAAGAAATGTTATGATAAGAATGAATATGGCCTAGTAAGGTAGCCACCAATTTAAAGATAAAATGACTCCCCTATTCCTTATGTAAGAAAGAGTAAAGAAGGGTTGAGTCTATACCCTAGTAAGAGGGTAATGTGGCAACCTAAGTGAGACAAGTAAATGACTCAGGTACCTAAATAGATGATCAGGACTTGGCAGTTAAGGGACAGAATGCTTTAAGGTTTACCTAGTTAGTTGTTTAATTGCAATATGAATATAGGGGATGGTTAAGTAGGTTTAAGTGATGATGGTATGGCTTATGTTGCCATATGTTATGATGAATAGTTGCATCTCCTTGCATATTATGTACGATAGAGTATGTTATGATAAATGAATACTCCCCTTGCCCAGTACATACAGGGTAGAGTATACCAGATGAGAAAATCATGTTGCTCCCATTCCTTACGACATGCAATTAGATAATTTAACTTGGTGATAATAAAGCAATAGAAAAATGATGAACAAGATAGGTAGCCAGTTAATTCCCAAAGAATATAATAAGAATTTATGATCAAATAATGATAGTCAGTGAGATAGAGAATGAGATTAAAGACGAGGATTAATAATGAATCTGCAGATAAATGATTACGATACTCAGGATATATCCTTTTAGTAGGGGTAAAATATATGAATGATGTGCTATGAATATGAAAAAGGAATGAGAAGCATTTATGAAAGATGATGTAGCTCAAAGAAAGAGCAGTGTCTATGTAATGTAAGTTAATATTTTTGCAATAGAGCTAGATTGCTCTTGCGATAGAGTAAGATTACTTTTGAAATGAAACCAAGAGAATGGACAACATAGCTCATATAGAGTAATGTCCTTCAGATGAGATGAATAGATGATGATAGATATGTGCATGGTAGAGCCTGTGTAGCTCTTTGTAGTAATGAATACAATAAAGTTGTAAAAGATGAGAATGATATATGAAGTTCCTGAGTGATAGAGGAAATGAGTAAAGTCCTAATAGATAATATTGGCTTATGTGATCATTTTTGGGGAATTATTTGTTGAGTTAACAACTATGTGGAAGTAACTAACCTTGTAACTTTGTTCGTTGGTTTAGGTCTTCAAAAGATGAGAATACAGTACAACAGAATCGCAGTAGATTCTAGAGCAGTGCAGTTAGATCCTAGTATGGCTCACAAAGTCGTAGTTAGATTCTAAAAAGGGTTACAGTTAATCGCAGTAGATCCCGAGGGTCATAGTAGACCAAGCCTAAAGCAAGAAAGTAATAAGCCATAAGTATAATATTTCTTTGGAAGGATGAATACCAAGGAAAAGTTAAGGTATAGAAGCTTCACAAGTTGGTTAACTCATAACAGAGAGAGTATCCATGATGCTAATTTCAGATAGCCTTATTACTATTAGGGACTGAATTCAGGATCTTCGTACACTCAATAGGAACTAAATGATTAGAGTTGGAAATTATTTTCCCTTAAATTTTAAGATGTTTTCTTCATTTATCTTTTTTAACCACTTCATTTTAATTTGTCTAGAATTAATTATGATTTTTTGAAGTTCATTGTGTAATTTGGAATATCATATGAACAGAAACCTGATAAAGAGTAAAATTCCATATTTGGCTAACGAACTTCCAATATCTTGTAAGTGATTCTAAATGCTACTGAATGGTCTGAAAACGTATAAAAGGAAGGATGTTATAGGTACTGCTCATGTGATAATTCTATATTAAGGGATAAATTTCGAATAAACATAATTAAATCTATAAAAATTGAAACTAAGTTATTCAAAAAATACTCAAAGCTAACATATTGTACTTTAATCAAAAAATAAGTTTCGTACCAAATACTTACCCAATCAATACAATTTAATCGTCAAAGATTACTGTTATTTGGTGAAAAATTCTAAAAAATAGTTTATGGTCCCTAAATTTCATAAATTTATTCTCTTTGAATTGATGTTGGAATAAGGCATTCTTAGTATCAAAACAAAGCTTTACATGTTAAATAATTTTTAATAAAATTTTATACATTTATTTCATCTTTTACTATTTTTATATAAAGCAACTATTATACTACTTTTAAACATACATCACATAATCATGACATAACATCATTTTGATTCCAATGCTTCCATTACTTGTTTATCTACCTTATCCTCACACAAATTTCTATTTTAAACCCATTGGAAGTATCAAAATTATAAAATTCTAAAGAATGAATAGTGATTTGTACATTGGTAGCTAAGAACACAAAACCCTAACTACATGTATACTTGAATTTCCAAGCCAATACCACTTAATTATAGCTTGTTTAAGCTTTTCTAAACTATCCATAACATAAAACTCATATTTATATCACATATGAATAGCATGTCCAGCAGCAACATCAAGGGAGAAATGCCGTAAAAACCTCCTAAAACTAAGAGCAAACTTGCTAGAACAAAGTCCAAGATTAAAGGAACTAGCTACCTTTCTTATTGCTCTAAGGTGTATGCTTCTTTCTTGCTTAAAAGTAAATTTTGGCAGAGATTCGTCAAGGTTTCTAAGCTTCCAAACAGGTCTAGAAATGGAGGCTATTTATAGAAAAAGTTGGGTGAAAATGGAAGGCCAATATTAGTTTGGTTACTATTTGATCTAATGGTCCATAATCCACCTTCTATCAAACTTGCCCTAGAAGCCTCAATAATGACATCATCCATGACATAATTTAGGGATATGTTTGGATGAAGAAAAATATAAATACTGATAGAAAAAATTATAGTCCAGTCTAGTACCGATCTAGGTAGTTCCACAAAAATGAGACTGTTTTATGTTCCCAATTTTTATAATGTTCCAGAATATGTATTCTATCATGAAAACTAGTCTTTATGTTTTTCCTACTATTGACATTGTTAGATTGAGTATTTATTTGCCAACCATCCCGTGAGAAATGACCAAAATACCCTTATTGCCCTTTCTTGCACTATATTAACCCTATGGGCATAATTGTCATTTTACATCTCTTTATACTTCATCAGGGCATATACTGACTCTAGCTAATCATCCCTGTACTTGCTTGGACATTTTTTACCTATCTAAAATGACCAAAATGACCTCCATCTATCTCTTGTTCGTTATTACAACATAAGGGCATTTTCATAATTTCGCATTTTTTCTAGGTTCATTTGAACACTAGCCCATTTGACTGCTCAAATATCTTATTAGGTCTTTTGGATTCCATTTTAGGCCTCTATATGGATCTAATACCTTTATGGCTCAATTCCCAAAAACCTAATCTGAAAGTATTTATTGGGTATATAATTCTACTATAAATTCTATTAAAATTTTTACATAAATCCTTTTTTAGCTCTGTTAGCTTTATAAATTTCTATATTAATTATGGGAATTTACTACCAAATCTCATCTGATTAGGAAATCCAGAAGGTCCTACAATATTCTGTAGACTTTAAAAATTAATATCAATTACCTGGGGTCTAAAATCAAAATTCTAAAAAATCTGCCTGACCCAATTTTCATTCTCTATTTACTGGAAAAAATTAGAACTACAACATTTTCAAGCAGTTCTAGGCCTTTTCTGGCACAACTTCCTCATAATTACAATTTTAACCCTTGAACTTTTGCTTAATTACATTTAGCTCCTCCAACTTTTTAAAATTACACTTATTGGCCTAACTTTCTTCTCAACTTCTTATTTTGACCCATATACTTTTCTAAATTTCACTTAGGTCCTTAAACTTCCTATTATTTTCAATTTAATCCCTTTCCTTCCTTAAATTGCAACATTTTTCATATAGAATTCATGTACATTACGTACAAATTGTATATACATATCAAATAAGAAAACTAGAGAAATGACACTGGTCATTCATTAGTGTGTCCCTTTTGACCTTTTAACTGTGTCCCAAATGACCAAAATGCCCTCATTCATCTCTTGTGCAATATACAACAAAGGGGCATTTTTGTCCTTTTACACTTTTTAGAGTTTTTCTAGACATTAGCCCACATGACTATTATGGTATATTACTAGGCCTGTGGGATGCCAACTTGAGCCTTTAATTGGGTCCTCTAATTTTGTGGTTTTAATTCCCAAGAAAACTCACCCAGAAGTATTTATCGTGTGTATTATATCACTTTAAATTCTATTATAAATTCTAGATAAGTCCTTTTTGAGTTCTGCTAGTTTCATAAATTATTGTATTAATTATGAGAATTGTCTATAAAATTTTATCTGATTATAAGGTCCAAAAAATCCTGTAATAATCTTTTGAATTTAAAAATTAATATCAATTAACTGGGACCTCAAATCTAAATCTCCAAAAATATGCTTGGTCCAATTACCATTCTTTATTTACGGGGTAAAATTTGGGGCTGTAACATTTTCTAGTAATTTTGTGTTATTTTTGGCTCACTTTCTAAAAATTATCATTTTCCCTTGAATTTGACAAATTGCACTTTAGTCCTTGAATTTATAAAAATTATTTTGGTCCCTCACCTCATAATTAAAAATTCCAATTTGGTCCCTTATTTATAATTTCAAACCTCAAATTTGGTCCCTAAGTCTTTCTTTCATATTTCTTTCCTTTTCTGATAAATATATCAATTATTTACGACATTAAATCACATTATGAATTCTATAAAAGTCTTCTTTCACTTACGCCAATTTCATAAATGCCTTTTGGACAGTATTGTCCACCATACTAACACTAAGGGCATAATGGTCATTTTATTCTTCTTTAAATTGTATTAGGATATGTTCTGACTCTGGTCATTCATTCGTGTATCCCTTTTGACCTGTTAATTGTGTCCTAAATGAGCAAAATGCCCTCATTCATCTCTTATCCAATATTACAACACAAGGGCATTTTCACATTTTTGCACTTTTTAGGGCTTTTCTAGACATTAGCCACATGACTGTTAGGGTATATTACTGGGCCTGTGGGATGCCAACTTGACCCTTTAACTAGGTCCTATGCATTTATGGGTTTAATTCCTAAGAAAACACTCCTAAAAGCATTTATCATGTGTATTATATCACTGTAAATTCTATTATAAATTCTAGCTGAGTCCTTTTTGAGGTCTGTTAGCTTCATAAATTATTGTATTAATTATTAGAATTTTCTATAAAATTTTATCTGATTATTATATGATCAGGAAGATCCTGTAATAATCTGAAGAGTCCAAAAATTAAAAATCAATTATCTGGGAGCTCAAATTGAAATTTCCAAAAATAACGTTGCTCAAATTACCATTCTCTATTTAAGAAAGAAATGTGGGACTGTAACATTTTCTGGTAATGTTGGGCTATTTATGGCACAGTTTCACAAAATAACAATTTTTCCCTTGAATTTGACAAATTACACTTTAGTCCTTGAATTTATAAAATTTATTTTGGTCCCTCACCTCAAATTTCAAAATTCCAATTTGGTCCTTTATTTATAAATTAAAAGCTCAAAATTGGTCCCTAAGTCTTTCATTCATATTTCTTCCTTTTCTGGTAACTATATCAATTCTTCAAGACCATAAATCCCAATATAAATTCTACAAGAGTCTTTTATGAGTTGTCAATTTCGTAAATGCCTTTGGTCATTATTGTACACCACACTAACCCTAAGAGCATAATGTTCATTTTATTCTTCTTTACACTGCATCAGGATCTATTCTAACTTTGGTCATTCATTCGTGTGTCCCTTTTGACCTTTTAACTGTGTCACAAATGACCACAATTCCCTCAATTCATCTCTTGTCCAATATTACAGCATAAGGGCATTTTTGCATTTTTGTATTTTTTAGGGTTTTTCTAGTCATTTGCTCACATAACTATTAGGGTATACTACTGGGCCTGCGGGATGCCAACTTGATCCTTTAGCTGGGTCCTATGCCGTTATCAGTTTAATTCCCAAGAAAACACACCCAAAAATATTTTTCATGTGTATTATATCACTTTAAATTACATTATAAATTCTAGATAAGTCCCTTGTGGGTTATGTTAGTTTCATAAATTCTTATATTAATTATGAGATTTTTTATAAACTTTTATCTGATTATAAGGTCCAGAACATCCTGTAATAATCTTTAGAATTTAAAAATTAATATCAATTATCTCGGAGCTCAAATCAAAATTTTAAAAAATATGCTTGCTCTAATTGCTATTCTCTATTTAAGGGAGGAATGTGGGACTGTAACATGTTATGGTAATGTGGGTTATTTATGACTCAATTTCTCAAAATTATAATTTTTCCCTTGAATTTGACAAATTACACTTTAGTCCTAGAATTTATAAAATTTATTTTGGTCCCTCACCTCAAATTTAAACATTCCAATTTGTCCCTTATTTATAATTTCAAAACTCGAATTTGGTCCATAAGTCTTTCATTCATATTTCTTTCCTTTTTTGATTACTATATCACCTCTTCACGCCTTAAAATCCATTATAAATTCTACAAAAAGTGTTGTATGAGTTATGTAATTTTCATAAATGCCTTTGGGTCATTATTGTACACCATAGTAACCCTAAAGGCATAATGGCCATTTTTTCTTCTTTACACTGTATCAGGATATATTTTGACTCTGGTTATTCATTTGTGTGTCCCTTTTGATTTGTTAACCATGTACCAAATGACCAAAATGCTCTCAATTCTTCTCTTGTCCAATATTACAGCATAAGTACATTTTCACATTTTTGCACTTTTTCATGTTTTTCTCGACACTAGCCACATGATTATTAGGGTATATTACTGAGCCGTGGGACGCCAACTTAAGCCTTTAACTGGGTCCTATGATTTTGTGGTTTTAATTCCCAAGAAAACTCACTCAAAATCATTTATCGTGTGTATTATATCACTGTAAATTCTATTATAAATTCGAGATAAGTACTTTTTGAGTTCTATTAGTTTCATTAATTCTTATATTAATTATGAGAATTATCTATAAAATTTTATCTGATTATAATGTCTAGAAGATCCTATAATAATTTTTAGAATTTAAAAATTAATATTAATTATCTAGGAGCTCACATCAAAATTTCCCAAAATATTCTTGCTCCAATCACCATTCTCTATTTACGGGTAATATTTGGGTCTGTAACATTTTCTAGTAATTTTGGGTTATTTTTGGCTCAATTTCTAAAGATTATCAGTTTTCCTTAAATTTGACAAATAGCACTTTAGTCCCTGAACTTATAAAATTTATTTTGGTCCATCATTTCATATTTAAAAATTCCAATTTTGGTCCCTTATTTATAATTTCAAAACTCGAATTTGGTCAGTGAGTCTTTCATCCATATATCTTTCCTATTCTGATAACTATATCAATTTTTCACGACCTTAAATCCCATTATGAATTCTACAAAAGTCTTCTTTCACTTATGTCAATTTCATAAATGCCTTTTGGTCATTATTGTACACCATACTAACCCTAAAGGAATAGTGGTCATTTTATTATAATTTAAACTATATCCCAAAATATTCTAATTTTGGGCATTCATTCGTGCGTCTCTTTTAACCTTTTAACTGTGTTCCAAATGACCAAAATACCCTCAATTCATTTCTTGTCTAATATTATAACACAGGGGCATTGTCATATTTTTGAACTTTTTAGCGTTTTTCTGGATATTAGACCACATGACTATAAGGTTATATTATTGGGCCTATTGGACGCCAACTTAAGCCTTTAATTGGTCCTATTCCTGTATGGGTTTAATTCTCAAGAAAACACATCGAAAAGTATTTATCTTGTGTATTATATCACTTTAAATTCTATTATAAATTCTAGATAAGTACTTTTTGAGTTCTATTAGTTTCATTAATTCTTATATTAATTATAAGAATTATCTATAAAATTTTATCTGATTATAATGTCTAGAAGATCCTATAATAATTTTTAGAATTTAAAAATTAATATTAATTATCTAGGAGCTCACATCAAAATTTCCCAAAATATTCTTGCTCCAATCACCATTCTCTATTTACGGGTAATATTTGGGTCTGTAACATTTTCTAGTAATTTTGGGTTATTTTTGGCTCAATTTCTAAAGATTATCAGTTTTCCTTAAATTTGACAAATAGCACTTTAGTCCCTGAACTTATAAAATTTATTTTGGTCCATCATTTCATATTTAAAAATTCCAATTTGGTCCCTTATTTATAATTTCAAAACTCGAATTTGGTCTGTGAGTCTTTCATTCATATATCTTTCCTATTCTGATAACTATATCAATTTTTCATGACCTTAAATCCCATTATGAATTCTACAGAAGTCTTCTTTCACTTAAGCCAATTTCATAAATACCTTTTGGTCATTATTGTACACCATACTAACCCTAGGGAATAATGGTCATTTTATTATCCTTTACACTATATTAGGATATATTCTGACTCTAGTCATTCATTCGTGTGTCCCTTTTGACCTTTTAGCTATGTCCCAAATGACCGAAATGCTCTTAATTTTTCTCTTGTCCAATATTACACCATAAGTACATTTTCGTATTTTTGCACTTTTTTGGGTTTTGCTCGACATTAGCCCACATGACTGTTAGAGTATATTACTGGGCTATGGGATGCCTACTTGAGCCAGAAGATCTTGTAATAATCTTTAGAATCCAAAAATTAATATCCATTATTTGGGAGCTCAAATCAAAATTTTCAAAAATATGCTTGCTCAAATTACCATTCTATATTTAAGGGTAAAATATGGGACTGTAACATTTTCTAGTAATTTTTGGTTATTTATTGTTCAATTTCTCAAAACTATAATTTTCCCTTGAATTAGAGAAATTGCACCCCTGAATTTATAAAATTTATTTTGGTCCCTCACCTCAAATTTAAAGATTACAACTTGGTTCATTATTTATAATTTCAAAACTCGAATTTGGTCAATAAGCATTTCATTCATATTTCTTTCATTTTTTGATAACTATATCAATTTTTCATGACCTTAAATATCATTATAAATTCTATAAAAAATGTTCTCTCTGTTGTGTCAATTTCATAAATGCCTTTGGGTCATTATTGTACACTATAATAACCCTAAGGGCATAATGGTCATTTTTTCTTCCTTACACTGTATCATGGTATATTCTGACGCTAGTCAGTCTTTTGTGAGTCCCATTTGACCTTTTAACCGTGTCCCAAATGACCAAAATGCCCTCAATTCATCTTGTCCAATATTACAACACACGGGCATTTTAGCATTTTTGCCTTCTTGGGTTTTTTCTGGACATTAGCCCACATGACTGTTAGGGGATATTTTGGGGCCTCTCGGATGCCAACTTCAGCCTTTAACTGGATCCTATACATTCATGGGATTAATTCCCAAGAAAACTCACCCAAAAGTATTTATCGTGTGTATTATATCATAGTAAATTATATTATAAATTCTAGATAAGCCCCTTTTGAGTTATGTTAGTTTCATAAATTCTTATATTAAATATGAGAATTTTCTATAAAATTTTATTTTTTTATATGGTCCAGAAAATCCTATAATAATATTTAAAATCCAAAAATTAATATCAATTTTTTTGGAGTTGAAATCGAAATTACCAAAATTTGCTTGCTTAAACTACCATTCTATATTTAAGGGTAAAATGTGGGACTATAACATTTTCTGGTTATTTATGGCTCAATTTATCAAAATTACAATTTTTCACTTGAATTTGACAAATTGCACTAGTGAATTTATAAACTTTATTTTGGTCCCTTAACTAAAATTTAAAGATTCCAATTTCATCCCTTATTTATAATTTCAAAACTCAAATTTGGTCCATAAGTCCTTTGTTCATATTTCTTTTCTTTTCTGATAACTATATCAATTCTCCAAGACATTAAAACCCATTATAAATTTTACAAAAGTGTTATCTGAGTTATGTCAATTTCATAAATGCCTTTGGGTCATTATTGTACACCATAGTAAGCCTAAGGGCATAGTGGTCTTTTTCTCTTCTTTACACTGTATCATAATATATTCTAACCCTGGTCATCCATTCATGACTCCCTGTTGACCTTTTAACCATTCCCCAAATAACCAAAATGCTATCAATTCATCTCTTGTCCAATATTACAACACAAGGGCATTTTCGCATTTTTCCACTTCTTAGGGTTTTTCTGGACATTAGCCTACATGACTATTCGGGGATAATACTGGGCCTCTAGGATGTCAACTTGAGCCTTTAACTGGATCCTATGCCTTGATGGGCTTAATTCCCAAGAAAACTCACCCAAAAGTATTTATCGTATGTATTATATCACTGTAAATTTTATTATAAATTCTAGATAAGTCCCTTTTGAGTTATGCTAGTTTCATAAATTCTTATATTAAATATTAGAATTTTCTATAAAATTTTATCTTTTTATAAGGTCCAGAAGATCTTGTAATAATCTGTAGAATCCAAAAAATAATATCAATTATTTGGGAGCTCAAATCGTTATTATGAAAAATATGCTTGCCAAATTTCCATTCTCTCTTTAAGCGTAAAATGTGGGACTGTAACATTTTCTAGTAATTTCTCATTATTTATGGCTCAATCTCTCAAAATTAGAATTTTTCCCTTGAATTTGACAAATTGCACTTTAGTCCATGAATTTATAAAATTTATTTTGGTCCTTTAACTAGAATTTAAAGATTCCAATTTCATCCGTTATTTATAATTTCAAAACTCAAATTTGGTCCATAAGTCTTTCGTTCATATTTCTTTTCTTTTCTGATAACTATATCAATTCTCCAAGACATTAAAACCCATTATAAATTCTACAAAAGTTTTATCTGAGTTATGTCAATTTCATAAATGCCTTTGGGTCATTATTGTACACCATAGTAAGCCTAAGGGCATAGTGGTCATTTTCCCTTCTTTACACTGTATCAGGATATATTCTAACCCTGGTCATCCATTCATGACTCCCTGTTGACCTTTTAACCATTCCCCAAATAACCAAAATGCTGTCAATTCATCTCTTGTCCAATATTACAACACAAGGGCATTTTCGCATTTTTCCACTTCTTAGGGTTTTTCTGGACATTAGCCTACATGACTATTCGGGGATAATACTGGGCCTCTAGGACGTCAACTTGAGCCTTTAACTGGATCCTATGCCTTGATGGGCTTAATTCCCAAGAAAACTCACCCAAAAGTATTTATCGTATGTCTTATATCACTGTAAATTTTATTATAAATTCTAGATAAGTCCCTTTTGAGTTATGCTAGTTTCATAAATTCTTACATTAAATATTAGAATTTTCTATAAAATTGTATCTTTTTATAAGGTCCAGAAGATCCTGTAATAATCTGTAGAATCCAAAAAATAATATCAATTATTTGGGAGCTCAAATCGAAATTACGAAAAATATGCTTGCTCAAATTTCCATTGTCTCATTCAGCGTAAAATGTGGGACTGTAACATTTTCTAGTAATTTCTCATTATTTATGGCTCAATCTCTCAAAATTAGAATTTTTCCCTTGAATTTGGCAAATTGCACTTTAGTCCATGAATTTATAAAATTTATTTTGGTCCTTTAACTAGAATTTAAAGATTCCAATTTCATCCCTTATTTATGATTTCAGAACTCAAATTTGGTCCATAAGTCTTTTGTTCATATTTCTTTTCTTTTCTGATAACTATATCAATTCTCCAAGACATTAAAACCCATTATAAATTATACAAAAGTGTTATCTGAGTTATGTCAATTTCATAAATGCCTTTGGGTCATTATTGTACACCATAGTAAGCCTAAGGGCATAGTGGTCTTTTTCTCCTCTTTACACTGTATCAGGATATATTCTAACCCTCGTCATCCATTCATGACTCCCTGTTGAACTTTTAACCATTCCCCAAATAACCAAAATGCTGTCAATTCATCTCTTGTCCAATATTACAACACAAGGGCATTTTCGCATTTTTCCACTTCTTAGGGTTTTTCTGGACATTAGCCTACATTACTATTCGGGGATAATACTGGGCCTCTAGGGCGTCAACTTGAGCCTTTAACTGGATCCTATGCCTTGATGGGCTTAATTCCCAAGAAAACTCACCCAAAAGTATTTATCGTATGTATTATATCACTGTAAATTTTATTATAAATTCTAGATAAGTCCCTTTTGAGTTATGCTAGTTTCATAAATTCTTATATTAAATATTAGAATTTTCTATAAAATTTTATCTTTTTATAAGGTCCAGAAGATCCTGTAATAATCTGTAGAATCCAAAAAATAATATCAATTATTTGGGAGCTCAAATCGAAATTACGAAAAAAATGCTTGCTCAAATTTCCATTCTCTCTTTATTTGTAAAATGTGGGACTATAACATTTTCTAGTAATTTCTCATTATTTATGGCTCAATCTCTCAAAATTAGAATTTTTCCCTTGAATTTGCCAAATTGCACTTTAGTCCCTGAATTTATAAAATTTATTTTGGTCCTTTAACTAGAATTTAAAGATTCCAATTTCATCCCTTATTTATAATTTCAGAACTCAAATTTGGTCCATAAGTCTTTCGTTCATATTTCTTTTCTTTTCTGATAACTATATCAATTCTCCAAGACATTAAAACCCATTATAAATTCTACAAAAGTTTTATCTGAGTTATGTCAATTTCATAAATGCCTTTGGGTCATTATTGTACACCATAGTAAGCCTAAGGGCATAGTGGTCATTTTCCCTTCTTTACACTGTATCAGGATATATTCTAACCCTGGTCATCCATTCATGACTCCCTGTTGACCTTTTAACCATTCCCCAAATAACCAAAATGCTGTCAATTCATCTCTTGTCCAATATTACAACACAAGGGCATTTTCGCATTTTTCCACTTCTTAGGGTTTTTCTGGACATTAGCCTACATGACTATTCGGGGATAATACTGGGCCTCTAGGACGTCAACTTGAGCCTTTAACTGGATCCTATGCCTTGATGGGCTTAATTCCCAAGAAAACTCACCCAAAAGTATTTATCGTATGTCTTATATCACTGTAAATTTTATTATAAATTCTAGATAAGTCCCTTTTGAGTTATGCTAGTTTCATAAATTCTTACATTAAATAGTAGAATTTTCTATAAAATTGTATCTTTTTATAAGGTCCAGAAGATCCTGTAATAATCTGTAGAATCCAAAAAATAATATCAATTATTTGGGAGCTCAAATCGAAATTACGAAAAATATGCTTGCTCAAATTTCCATTGTCTCATTCAGCGTAAAATGTGGGACTGTAACATTTTCTAGTAATTTCTCATTATTTATGGCTCAATCTCTCAAAATTAGAATTTTTCCCTTGAATTTGGCAAATTGCACTTTAGTCCATGAATTTATAAAATTTATTTTGGTCCTTTAACTAGAATTTAAAGATTCCAATTTCATCCCTTATTTATGATTTCAGAACTCAAATTTGGTCCATAAGTCTTTTGTTCATATTTCTTTTCTTTTCTAATAACTATATCAATTCTCCAAGACATTAAAACCCATTATAAATTATACAAAAGTGTTATCTGAGTTATGTCAATTTCATAAATGCCTTTGGGTCATTATTGTACACCATAGTAAGCCTAAGGGCATAGTGGTCATTTTCTCTTCTTTACACTGTCTCGGGATATATTCTCACCCTAATCATCCATTCATGACTCCCTCTTGACCTTTTAACCATTCCCCAAATAACCAAAATGCTGTCAAATCATCTCTGGTCCAATATTACAACACAAGGGCATTTTCGCATTTTTCCACTTCTTAGGGTTTTTCTGGACATTAGCCTACATGACTGTTCGGGGATAAGACTGGGCCTCTAGGACGTCAACTTGAGCCTTTAACTAGATCCTATGCCTTGATGGGCTTAATTCCCAAGAAAACTCACCCAAAAGTATTTATCGGGTGTATTATATCATTATAAATTCTAGATAAGTCCCTTTTAGGTTATGTTAGTTTCATAAATTCTTATATGAAATACGAGAATTTTCTATTAAATTTTATCTGATTAGAAGGTCCAGAAGATCCTGTAATAATCTTTAGAATCCAAAAATTAATATCAATCATTTGGGAGCTTAAATTGAAATTACCAAAAATAGGCTTGCTCAAAATACCATTCTCTATTTAAGGGTAAATTGTGGGACTCTAACTTTTATGGTAACTTCTGGTTATTTATGGCTCAATTTCTCAAAATTAAAATTTTTCCCTTGAATTTGATAAATTTCACTTTAGTCCCTCAATTTGTAAAATTTATTTTGGTCCCTCACCTCGAATTTGGTTCCTCAGTCTTTCCTTCATATTTCTTTTCTTTTTTGATAACTATATCAATTCTCCATGACATTAAAACCCATTATAAATTCTACAAAAGTGTTATCTGAGTTATGTCAATTTCATAAATGCCTTTGGGTCATTATTGTACACCATAGTAAGCCTAAGGGCATAGTGGTCATTTTCTCTTCTTTACACTGTCTCGGGATATATTCTAACCCTGGTCATCCATTCATGACTCCCTGTTGACCTTTTAACCATTCCCCAAATAACCAAAATGCTGTCAATTCATCTCTTGTCCAATATTACAACACAAGGGCATTTTCGCATTTTTCCACTTCTTAGGGTTTTTCTGGACATTAGCCTACATGACTGTTCGGGGATAAGACTGGGCCTCTAGGACGTCAACTTGAGCCTTTAACTGGATCCTATGCCTTGATGGGCTTAATTCCCAAGAAAACTCACCCAAAAGTATTTATCGGGTGTATTATATCATCATAAATTCTAGATAAGTCCCTTTTAGGTTATGTTAGTTTCATAAATTCTTATATTAAATACGAGAATTTTCTATTAAATTTTATCTGATTAGAAGGTCCAGAAGATCCTGTAATAATCTTTAGAATCCAAAAATTAATATCAATCATTTGGGAGCTTAAATTGAAATTACCAAAAATAGGCTTGCTCAAAATACCATTCTCTATTTAAGGGTAAATTGTGGGACTCTAACTTTTATGGTAACTTCTGGTTATTTATGGCTCAATTTCTCAAAATTAAAATTTTTCCCTTGAATTTGATAAATTTCACTTTAGTCCCTCAATTTGTAAAATTTATTTTGGTCCCTCACCTCGAATTTGGTTCCTCAGTCTTTCCTTCATATTTCTTTTCTTTTTTGATAACTATATCAATTCTCCATGACATTAAAACCCATTATAAATTCTACAAAAGTGTTATCTGAGTTATGTCAATTTCATAAATGCCTTTGGGTCATTATTGTACACCATAGTAAGCCTAAGGGCATAGTGGTCATTTTCTCTTCTTTATACTGTCTCGGGATATATTCTAACCCTGGTCATCCATTCATGACTCCCTGTTGACCTTTTAACCATTCCCCAAATAACCAAAATGCTGTCAATTCATCTCTTGTCCAATATTACAACACAAGGGCATTTTCGCATTTTTCCACTTCTTAGGGTTTTTCTGGACATTAGCCTACATGACTGTTAGGGGATATTACTGGGCCTCTAGGACGACAACTTGAGCCTTTAACTGGATCCTATGCCTTGATCGGCTTAATTCCCAAGAAAACTCACCCAAAAGTATTTATCGTATGTATTATATCACTGTAAATTTTATTATAAATTCTCGATAAGTCCCTTTTGAGTTATGCTAGTTTCATAAATTCTTATATTAAATATTAGAATTTTCTAGAAAATTTTATCTTTTTATAAGGTCCAGAAGATCTTGTAATAATCTGTAGAATCCAAAAAATAAAGTCAATTATTTGGGAGCTCAAATCGAAATTATGAAATATATGCTTGCTCAAATTTCCATTCTCTCTTTAAGCGTAAAATGTGGGACTGGAACATTTTCTAGTAATTTCTCATTATTTATGGCTCAATCTCTCAAAATTAGATTTTTTCCCTTGAATTTGACAAATGGCACTTTAGTCCATGAATTTATAAAATTTATTTTGGTCCTTTAACTAAAATTTAAAGATTCCAATTTCATCCGTTATTTACAATTTCAGAACTCAAATTTCGTCCATAAGTCCTTCGTTCATATTTCTTTTCTTTTCTGATAACTATATCAATTCTCCACGACATTAAAACCCATTATAAATTTACAAAAGTGTTATCTGAGTTATGTCAATTTCATAAATGCCTTTGGGTCATTATTGTACACCATGGTAAGCCTAACGGCATAATGGTCATTCTCTCTTCTTTAAACTGTATCAAGATATATTCTAACCCTGGTCATCCATTCATGACTCCCATTTGACCTTTTAACCTTTCCCCAAGTAACCAAAATGCTCTCAATTCATCTCTTGTCCAATATTACAACACAAGGGCATTTTCGCATTTTTCCACTTCTTAGGGTTTTTCTGGACATTAATCTACATGACTGTTAGGGGATATTACTGGGCCTTTAGGACGTCAACTTGAGCCTTTAACTGGATCCTATGCCTTGATGGGCTTAATTCCCAAGATAACTCACCCAAAAGTATTTATCGTATGTCTTATATCACTATAAATTTTATTATAAATTCTAGATAAGTCCCTTTTGAGTTATGCTAGTTTCATAAATTCTTATATTAAATATTAGAATTTTCTATAAAATTTTATCTTTTTATAAGGTCCAGAAGATCCTGTAATAATATGTAGAATACAAAAAATAATATCAATTATTTGGGAGCTCAAATTGAAATTACGAAAAATATGCTTGCTCAAATTTCAATTCTCTCTTTAAGCGTAAAATGTGGGACTGTAATATTTTCTAGTAATTTCTCATTATTTATGGCTCAATCTCTCAAAATTAGATTTTTCCCCTTGAATTTGACAAATTGCACTTTAGTCCATGAATTTATAAAATTTATTTTGGTCCTTTAACTAAAATTTAAGGATTCCAATTTCATCCCTTATTTATAATTTCAAAACTCAAATTTGGTTCATAAGTCTTTCATTCATATTTCTTTTCTTTTCTGATAACTATATCAATCCTCCATGACATTAAAACCCATTATAAATTCTACACAAGTGTTATCTAAGTTATGTCAAGTTCATAAATGCCTTTGGGTCATTATTGTACACCATACTAAGCCTAAGGGTATAATAGTCATTTTCTCTTTTTTACACTGTATCAGGATATATTCTAACCCTGGTCATCGATTCATGACTCCCTGTTGACCTTTTAACCATTCCCCAAGTAACCAAAATGCTGTCAATTCATCTCTTGTCCAATATTACAACACAAGGGCATTTTCACATTTCTCCACTTCTTAGGGTTTTTCTGGACATTAGCCTACATGACTGTTAGGGGATATTACTGGGCCTCTAGGATGACAACTTGAGCCTTTAACTAGATCCTATGCCTTGATGGGCTTAATTCCCAAGAAAACTCACCCAAAAGTATTTATCGGGTGTATTATATCACTATAAATTCTAGATAAGTCCCTTTTAGGTTATGTTAGTTTCATAAATTCTTATATTAAATATGAGAATTTTGTATTAAATTTTATCTGATTAGAAGGTCCAGAAGATCTTGGAATAATCTGTAGAATCCAAAAATTAATATCAATTATTTGGGAGCTCAAATCAAAATTATGAAAAAAATGCTTGCTCAAATTTCCATTCTCTCTTTAAGCGTAAAATGTGGGACTGTAACATTTTCTAGTAATTTCTCATTATTTATGGCTCAATCTCTCAAAATTAGATTTTTTCCCTTGAATTTGACAAATTGCACTTTAGTCCATGAATTTATAAAATTTATTTTGGTCCTTTAACTAATATTTAAAGATTCCAATTTCATCCCTTATTTATAATTTCAAAACTCAAATTTGGTTCATAAGTCTTTCATTCATATTTCTTTTCTTTTCTGATAACTATATCAATCCTCCATGACATTAAAACCCATTATAAATTCTACACAAGTGTTATCTAAGTTATGTCAAGTTCATAAATGCCTTTGGGTCATTATTGTACACCATAGTAAGCCTAAGGGCATACTAGTCATTTTCTCTTTTTTACACTGTATCAGGATATATTCTAACCCTGGTCATCGATTCATGACTCCCTGTTGACCTTTTAACCATTCCCCAAGTAACCAAAATGTTGTCAATTCTTCTCTTGTCCAATATTACAACACAAGGGCATTTTTGCATTTTTCCACTTCTTAGGGTTTTTCTGGACATTAGCCTACATGACTGTGAGGGGATATTACTGGGCCTCTAGGACGTCAACTTGAGCCTTTAACTGGATCCTATGCCTTGATGGGCTTAATTCCCAAGAAAACTCACCCAAAAGTATTTATCGTATGTATTATATCACTATAAATTTTATTATAAATTCTAGATAAGTCCCTTTTAGGTTATGTTAGTTTCATAAATTCTTATATTAAATATGAGAATTTTCTATTAAATTTTATCTGATTAGAAGGTCCAGAAGATCTTGGAATAATCTGTAGAATCCAAAAATTAATATCAATTATTTGGGAGCTCAAATCAAAATTATGAAAAAAATGCTTGCTCAAATTTCCATTCTCTCTTTAAGCGTAAAATGTGGGACTGTAACATTTTCTAGTAATTTCTCATTATTTATGGCTCAATCTCTCAAAATTAGATTTTTTCCCTTGAATTTGACAAATTGCACTTTAGTCCATGAATTTATAAAATTTATTTTGGTCCTTTAACTAAAATTTAAAGATTCCAATTTCATCCCTTATTTATAATTTCAAAACTCAAATTTGGTTCATAAGTCTTTCATTCATATTTCTTTTCTTTTCTGATAACTATATCAATCCTCCATGACATTAAAACCCATTATAAATTCTACACAAGTGTTATCTAAGTTATGTCAAGTTCATAAATGCCTTTGGGTCATTATTGTACACCATACTAAGCCTAAGGGCATACTAGTCATTTTCTCTTTTTTACACTGTATCAGGATATATTCTAACCCTGGTCATCGATTCATGACTCCCTGTTGACCTTTTAACCATTCCCCAAGTAACCAAAATGTTGTCAATTCTTCTCTTGTCCAATATTACAACACAAGGGCATTTTTGCATTTTTCCACTTCTTAGGGTTTTTCTGGACATTAGCCTACATGACTGTGAGGGGATATTACTGGGCCTCTAGGACGTCAACTTGAGCCTTTAACTGGATCCTATGCCTTGATGGGCTTAATTCCCAAGAAAACTCACCCAAAAGTATTTATCGTATGTATTATATCACTATAAATTTTATTATAAATTCTAGATAAGTCCCTTTTGAGTTATCCTAGTTTCATAATTTCTTATATTAAATACTAGAATTTTCTATAAAATTTTATCTTTTTATAAGGTCCAGAAGATCCTGTAATAATCTGTAGAATCAAAAAAATAATATCAATTATTTGGGAGCTCAAATCGAAATTATGAAAAATATGCTTGCTTAAACTTCCATTCTCTCTTTAAGCGTAAAATGTGGGACTGTAACATTTTCTAGTAATTTCTCATTATTTATGGCTCAATCTCTCAAAATTAGATTTTTTCCCTTGAATTTGACAAATTGCACTTTAGTCCATGAATTTATAAAATTTATTTTGGTCCTTTATCTAAAATTTAAAGATTCCAATTTCATCCCTTATTTATAATTTCAAAACTCAAATTTGGTCCATAAGTCGTTCATTCATATTTCTTTCTTTTCTTATAACTATATCAATTCTCCATGACATTAAAACCCATTATAAATTCTACAAAAGTGTTATCTGAGTTATGTCAATTTCATAAATGCCTTTGGGTCATTATTGTACACCATAGTAAGCCTAAGGGGATAATGGTCATTTTCTCTTCTTTACACAGTATCAGGATATATTCTAACCCTGGTCATCCATTCATGAGTCCCTGTTGACCTTTAAACCATTCCCCAAGTAACCAAAATGCTGTCAATTCATCTCTTGTCCAATATTACAACACAAGGGCATTTTCGCATTTTTCCACTTCTTAGGGTTTTTCTGGACATTAGCCTACATGACTGTGAGGGGATATTATTTGGCCTCTAGGACGTCAACTTGAGCCTTTAACTAGATCCTATGCCTTGATGGGCTTAATTCCCAAGAAAACTCACCCAAAAGTATTTATCGGGTGTATTATATCACTATAAATTCTAGATAAGTCCCTTTTAGGTTATGTTTGTTTCATAAATTCTTATATTAAATATGAGAATTTTCTATTAAATTTTATCTGATTAGAAGGTCCAGAAGATCCTGTAATAATCTTTAGAATCCAAAAATTAATATCAATTATTTTGGAGCTCAAATTGAAATTACAAAAAATAGGCTTGCTCAAATTACCAATCTCTATTTAAGGGTAAATTGTCGGACTCTAACTTTTCTAGTAATTTCTAGTTATTTATGGGTCAATTTCTCAAAATTAGAATTTTTCCATTGAATTTGATAAATTCCACTTTAGTCCCTTAATTTAAAAAAATTATTTTGGTTCCTTACCTCAAATTTAAGCATTCCAATTTGGGCCCTTATTTATAATTTAAAAACTCGAATTTGGTCCCTAAGTATTTCATTCATATTTCTTTCCTTTTCTGATAACTATATCAATTCTTCACGACCTTAAATTGCATTATAAATTCTACAAAAGGCTTTTCTCAGTTATGTGAATTTCATAAATGCCTTTTGGTCATTATTGTACACCATACTAATCCTCAGGGGATAATGGTCATTTTTTTCTTCTTTACACTGTTTGAGGATATATTCTAACTCTGGTCATTCATTCATGTGCCCTTTTTACCTTTTAATAGTGTCCCAAATTTCCAAAATGCCCTCAATTAATCTCTTATCGAATATTACAACGCATGGGCAATTTTGCACTTTTTAGGGTTTTTCTGTACCTTAGCCCAAATAACAGTTAAGGTATATTACTGGGCTATGGGACGCCAACTTGAGCCTTTAACTGGATCCTATACCTTTATGGGCTTAATTTCCAAGAAAACTCACCTAAAAGTATTTATCGTGTGTATTATATCTTTGTAAATTCTATTATAAATTTTAGATAAGTCATATTTGAGTTTTGTTAGATTCATAAATTCTTATATTAATTATGAGAATTTTCTATAAAATTTTATGTGATTATAAGTGCCAGAAGATCCTGTAATAATCTTTAGACTGTAAAAGTTAATATCAATTATTTGGGAGCTCAAATTGAAAATACCAAAAATATGCTTGCTCAAATTACCATCCTCTATTTAAGGGTAAAATGTTGAAATGTAACATTTTCTGGTAATTTTGGGTTATTTGTGGCTCAATTTTGCAAAATTACAATTTTTCTTTGAATTTGCCAAATTGCACTTTAGTCCTTATTTAAAAAATTTATTTTGGTCGCTCATCTTAAATATAAAAATTCCAATTTGGGTCCTTATTTATAATTTCAAAACTCGAATTTAGTCCCTAAGTCTTTCATTCATATTTCTTTATTTTTTGGATGACTACATCAATTCTTCACGACCTTAAAGTCCATTATAAATTCTATAGAAGTCTTCTCTCAGTTATGTCAATTTCGTAAATGCCTTTGGGTCATTATTGTACACCATATAACCCTTAGGGCATAATGATCATTTTCTTCTTCTTTACCCTATTTCAGGATATATTCTGACTCTAGTCATTCATTCGTGTGTCCCTTTTGACCTTTTAACTGTGTCCCAAATGACCAAAATGCCCTCAATTCATCTCTTGTCCAATATTACAACACAAAGGCATTTTCGCATATTTGTACTTTTTAGGGTTTTTCTGGACATTAGTCCACATGACTATTAGTGGATATTATTAGGCCTATATGACGACAACTTGAGCCTTTAACTAGATCCTATGCCTTTATTGGCTTAATTTCCAAGAAAACTCACCCAAAAGTATTTATCGTGTGTATCATATCTTTGTAAATTCAATTATAAATTCTAGATAAGTCATTTTTTAGTTCTATTAGTTTTATAAATTCTTATATTAATTATGATATTTTTTTTATAAAGTTTCATCTGATTATAAGGTCTAGAACATCCTATAATAATCTTTAAACTGTAAAAGTTAATATCAATTATTTTGGAGCTCAAATCGAAATTAACAAAAATATGCTTGCTCAAATTACCATCCTCTATTTAAGTGTAAAATGTGGAAGTGTAACATTTTATGGTAATTTTGGGTTATTTATGGCTCAATTTCACAAAAGTACAATTTTCCTTGAATTTGACAAATTGCACTTTAGTGCCTATTTATAAAATTTATTTTGGTCGCTCAGCTCATATATAAAAATTCCAATTTAGGTCCTTATTTATAATTTCAAAACTCGAATTTGGTCCCTAAGTCTTTCATTCATATTTCTTTAATTTTTGATGACTATATCAATTCTTAACGACCTTAAAGTACATTATAAATTCTACAAAAGTCTTCTCTAGTTATGTCAATTTTATAAATGCCTATGGGATGCCAACTTGAGCCTTTAACTATGTCGTATGAATTTATGGGCTTAATTCACAAGAAAACTCACTCAAAAGTATTCATTATGTGTATTATATCTTTGTAAATTCTATTATAAATTCAATATAAGTGTTTTTTGACTTCTGTTAGTTTCAAAAATTCTTATATTAATTATGAGAATTTTCTATAAAAGTTTATATGATTATAAGGTCCAGAAGATCCTATAATATTCTTTAGACTCTAAAAATTAATATAAATTATTTGGGAGCTCAAATCAAAATTACAAAAAATATGCTCGCACAAATTACCATTATCTATTTAAGGGGAAAATGTGGGACTGTAACATTTTCTCGTAATTTTAGGTTATTTATGGCTCAATTTCTTAAAATTATATTTTTTCCATTGAATTTGACAAATTGCACTTTAGTCCCTCACATCAAATTTAAACATTCCAATTTGGTCCCTTGTTTATAATTTCAAAACTCGAATTTGGTCCTTAAGTCTTTCATTCATCTTTCTTTCTTTTCTGACAACTTTATCAATTCTTCAAGACCTTGAAGTCCATTATAAATTCTACAAAACTCTACTATGAGTTATGTTAATTTCATAAATGCCTTTGGGTTATTATTGTATACCATACTAACCCCAAGGGCATAATAGACATTTTATTCTTCTTTACACTGTATCAGGATATATCCTGACTCTAGTCATTCATTCGTATGTCCATTTTGACCTCTTGACTGAGTCCCAAATGACCAAAATGCCATCAATTCATCTCTTGTCCAATATTACAACACAGGGGCATTTTTGAATTTGTGCACTTTCTGGAGTTTTTTAGGACATTAGCCTACATGACTGTTAAGGGTATATTACTTGGCCTATGGGATACTAACTTGAGCCTTTAACTGGGTCTTATGCCTTTAAGGGCATAATTCCCAAGAAAACTCACCCAAAAGTATTTATCGTGTGTATTATATCTCTCTAAATTCTATTATAAATTCTACATAAGTCATGTTTGAGCTATGTTAGTTTTATAAATTCTTATCTTAATTATGAGAATTTTCTATAAAATTTTATCTGAATATAAGAGCCAAAATATCCTGCAATAATCTTTAGACTCTAAAGCTTTATATCAATTATTTGGGAGTTCAAATCGAAATTACAAAAAATATGCTCGCACAAATTACCATTCTCTATTTAAGGGGAAAATGTGGGACTGTAACATTTTCTCGTAATTTTGGGTTATTTATGGCTCAATTTCTCGAAATTACAATTTTTTCCTTGAATTTGACAAAGTGTACCTTAGTCCCAGAATTTATAAAATTTATTTTGGTCCCCTATTTCAAATTTAAAAATTTCAATTTGGTACCTTATTTATAATTTTGAAACTCGAATTTGGTCCCTAAGTCTTTCATTAATACTTCTTTCCCTTTTTGATAACTATATCAATTCTTCATGACCTTAAATTCCATTATAACTTCTACAAAAGTCTTCTTTCAGTTATTTCAATTTCATAAATGCCTTTGGGTCATTATTCTACACTATACTAACCCTAAGGGCAAATTGGTCATTTTATTCTTCTTTACACTCTATAAGGATATATTCTGACTCTGATCACTCATTCATATGTCCCTTTTGACCTTTTAACCGAATCCCAAATGACCAAAAAGCCCTCAATTCATCTCGTCCAAAAATACAACACATGGCCATTTTTGTACTTTTGCACTTTTTAGTATTTTTCTGGACATTAGCCCACATGACTGTTAGGCTATATTACTAGGCCTGTGCAATAGCAACTTTAGCCTTTAACTGGGTCCTATGCTGTTATAGTCTAAATTCCCAATAAAACTCACCTAAAAGTATTTATCGTGTGTATTATATAACTATAAATTCTAGATAAGTCCTTTTTGAGTTCTGTTAAATTCATAAATTCTTATATTAATTATAATATTTTTCTAAAAAAATTTATCTGATTATAAGGTCCTGAAGATATTCTAATAATCTTTAAATTTTAAAAATTATCAATTATCTCGGACCACAAATCGAAATTTTCAAAAGTATGCTTGCTCAAATTACCCTTCACTTTTTATAGGTAAAATTGAGGGCTGTAACATTTTCTAGTACTTTTAGGTTATTTTTGGCTCAATTTCTAAAAATTACAATTTTTATTTGAATTTGACAAATTGTACTTTAGTCCTTGAATTTATAAAATTTATTTTGGTCCCTCACCTCAAATTTAAACATTCCAATTTGGCCCCTTATTTATAATTTCAAAACACAAATTTGGTCCCTAAGTCTTTCATTCATCTTTCTTTCCTTTTTTGATAACTTTATTAATTCTTCAAGACCTTAAAGTCCATTTAAAATTCTACAAAAGTCTGCTGTGAGTTATGTCAATTTCATAAATGCCTTTAGGTCATTAGTGTACACTATACTAACCCCAAGGGCATAATGGTCATTTCATTCTTCTTTACAATGTATCAGGATACATTTCTAACTCTAGTCATTCATTCGTGTATCCCTTTTGACCTTTTGACAATGTCCCAGATGACCAAAATGCCCTCAATTCATCTCTTGTCCAATATTACAACACAGGGGCATTTTCGCATTTGTGCACTTTTTGGGGTTTTTTAGGACATTAGCCCACATGACTGTTAGGGTATATTATTAGGCCTATAGGATGCCACCTTGAGCCTTTAACTAGGTGTTATGCCTTTTTGGGCTTAATTCCTATGTAAACTACCAAAAAGTATTTACCCTGTGCATTATATCTCTCTAAATTCTATTATAAATTCTAGATAAGTCCTGTTTGAGTTTTGTTAGTTTCATAAATTCTTATATTAATTATGAGATTTTTTTATAAAAATTTATCTGATTATAAGAGCCAAAAGATCCTATAATAATCTTTAGACTCTAAAATTTTTTATCAATTATTTAGGAGCTCATATCGAAATTACCAAAAATATGCTTGCTCAAATGACCATTCTCTATTTAAGGGAAAAATGTAGGGCAACAACATTTTCTTGTAATTTTGGGTATTTATGGCTCAATTTCTAAAAATTATAATTTTCCCTTGACTTTGACAAACTGCACCTTAGCCCCTGAATTTTTAAAATTTATTTTGGTCCCCCACCTCAAATTTAAAAATTCTAATTTGGTCCCTTATTTATAATTTTGAAACTCGAATTTGGTCCCTAAGTCTTTCATTAATATTTCTTTCCTTTTCTGATAACTATATCAATTCTTCATAACCTTAAATTCCATTATAACTTCTACAAAAGTCTTCTTTCAGTTATTTCAATTTCATAAATGCCTTTGGGTCATTATTATACAACATACTAACCCCAAGGGCATAATGGTCATTTTATTCTTCTTTACACTATATAAGGATATATTCTGACTCTAGTCATTCATTCGTGTATCCCTTTTGACCTTTTAACAATGTCCAAAATGCCCTCAATTCATCTCTTCTCCAATAATACAACACATGCTATTTTTGTACTTTTACACTTTTTAGTGTTTTTCTAGACATTAGCCCACATGACTGTTAGGCTATATTAATAGGCCTGTGTAACACCAACTTGAGCCTTTAACTAGGTCCTATGTCGTTATATTGAGGGCTATATTACCATTCACTATTTATAGGTAAAATTGAGGGTTGTAACATTTTTTGCTAATTTTGGGTTATTTTTGGATCAATTTAGCAAAATTACAATTTTTCCCTTGAATTTGACAAATTGCACTTTTGTCCTTGAATTTATAAAATTTATTTTGGTCACTCACATCAAATTCAAACATTCCAATTTGGTCCCTTGTTTATAATTTCAAAACTCAAATTTAGTCCCTAAGTCTTTCATTCATCTTTCTTATCTTTTATGATAACTTTACTAATTCTTCAAGACCTTAAAGTCTATTATAAATTCTACAAAAGTTTGCTGTGAGTTATGTCAATTTCATAAATGCCTTTAGGTCATTATTATAGACCATATTAACCCCAAGGACATAATGGTCATTTTATTCTTCTTTACACTGTATCAAGATATATTCTAACTCTGGTCATTCATTCGTGTGTCCCTTTTTACCTATTAACCGTGTCCCAGATGACCAAAATGTCCTCAATTCATCTCTTGTCCAATATTACAACACAGGGGCATTTTCACATTTGTGCACTTTTTAGGGTTTTTCTGGACATTAACCCACATGACTGTTAGGGTATATTACTAGGCCTGTGGGACACGAACTTGAGCTATTAACTGGGTCCTATGCCGTTATGGGCTTAATTCCTAAGAAAACTCACCCAAAAGTATTTCTTGTGTGGATTATATCACTATAAATTCTAGATAAGTTCTTTTTGAGTTATGTAAATTTCATAAATTATTATATGAATTATGAGAATTTTCTATAAAATTTTATCTGATTATAAGGTCCTGAAGATCTCATAATAATCTTTAAACTTTAAAAATTATCAATTATCTCAGACCTCAAATCAAAATTTTCAAAAATATGCTTGCTTTAATTACCATTCACTATTTATAGGTAAAATTTAGAGCTGTAACATTTTCTGGTATTTTCTCGTAATTTTTGGCTCAATTTTGTAAAATTATAATTTTTCTCTTGAATTTGACAAATTGCACTATTCATAAATGCCTTTGGGTCATTATTGTACACCATATTAACCCTTAGGGCATAATAATCATGTTTTCTTCTTTACACTGTTTGAGGATATATTCTGACTCTAGTCATTCATTCGTGTGCCCTTTTTACCTTTTAATTGTGTCCCAAATTGCCAAGATGCCCTCAATTAATCTCTTGTCCAATATTACAACGCATGGGCTTGTTTACACTATTTAGGGTTTTTTTGGACCTTAGCCCAAATAACTATTAGGGTATATTACTGGGCCTATGGGATGCCAACTTGAGCCTTTGACTGGGTTCTATACCTTTATGGGCTTAATTCCCAAGAAAACTCAACCAAAAGTATTTACCGTGTGTATTATATCTCTCTAAATTCTATTATAAATTCTAGATAAGTCCTATTTTAGTTTTGTTAGTTTCATAAATTCTTATATTAATTATGAGAATTTTCTGTAAAAGTTTATATGATTATAAGGTCCAGAAGATTTTGTAATATTCTTTAGACTCTAAAAATTAATGTCAATTATTTGGGAGCTCAAATTGAAATTACAAAAACTATGCTTGCTCTAATTACCATTCACTTTTTACAGGTACAATTGAGGGTTGTAAAATTTTCTGGTACTTTTGGGTTATTTTTGTCTCAATTTCTCAAAATTATAGTTTTCCTTTGAAATTGACAAATTGCACTTTAGTCCTTGAATTTATAAAATTTATTTTGGTCCCTCACCTCAAATTTAAACATTCCAATTTGGCCCCTTATTTATAATTTCAAAACTCAAATTTGGTCCCTAAGTCTTTCATTCATCTTTCATTCCTTTACTGATAACTTTATTAATTCTTCAAGACCTTAAAGTTCATTAAAAATTCTACAAAAGTCTGCTGTGAGTTATGTCAATTTCATAAATGCCTTTAGGTCATTATTGTACACCATACTAACCCCAAGGCCATAATGGTCATTTTATTCTTCTTTACAATGTATCAGGATACATTTTTGACTCTGGTCATTCATTCGTGTGTCCCTTTTGACCTTTTGATCGTGTCCCAGATGACCAAAATGCCCTCAATTCATCTCTTGTCCAATATTACAACACCGGGGCATTTTCACATTTGTACACTTTTTAGGGTTTTTCTGGACATTAGCCCACATTATTGTTAGGGTATATTACTGGGCCTATGGTATCATATCTTATTTTTCCCTATCTGTATAATACAAATAGAGGAAAGAGGTTTGGAAATGATTGTGACGATGATAAGAAGGAATGAGAAAGGTTAGACGAGTCTTGAAGAAAGAGAGGGACTAAAATGAAAAGTTTAAAGGTTCCATGGTGGAAAATTAATGTAGAAATAAATTTTGGCCCATTAAGTGTAATTATTAAAAATTGAGGGCCTAAAGTGTAATTTTAAAAAATTTAAGGGTAAAATGGTAATTATTGAAAGTTGAGCCAAAAATGCCCAAAATCATATTAGTCCCAAATTTTCCTAGTAAATAGAGACAATTATTCTGATAAGTTTGGTGCAACACATAATTTTGATTTGAGGTTCCAAAAAATTTATATTAATATCTAAAGAAAGGGAAATTAATACAGTATCCTTTGGACCTCAGAATCATATGAAATTTGGCAATAAGTTCTTAGAATTAATATGAGAATTTATGAAATTGATAGAGCTCAAAAAGAAATTCTATAGAATTTATTATGAAATTTATAGTGGATTAAAACACCAAATAAATATGTTTTGGGGAATTTCTCGGGAGTTTAGCCCATGAAGGTAATGGACCATGTAGAGGGAACATAATGGTATCTTATAGGTGCAGTAATATTTTTAGATAAGTATGTGGGCCAGTGCTAAGAAAGACTCAGAAAAATGTAAAATTACAAAAATGCCACTAAGTATGTCACTATGTTGTGTCATTGAGTCAGAGTTAGACGAAGGGTATTTTAGTCATTTGACTAAGGTTAGATAGTCAATGAGAGTTCCCATAATAGTTTATCAAGCTCAGGGAATACTCTGATGATGTGTGAAAAGATGATAATGTCCTTGCGGTACTAAAGTAAATCAAGAAGAACCAAGGGGCATTTTGGTAATTTGCCAAGGGATCTGTAAATAAGTTTAGACCCAGTACAATAATGTCAATTATGGAAAGAATCCAGGTACTAGATTTAAGGTCAGAAAGCATATTATGGAATCTTAGAAAAATTAGATTCAGAAAATAGTTTGGCTTTTCAAAAATCGGATTGAATCGGTACTGGATTGGATTGAAATTTTTTCAGATGCTTCTTCCCTTTGTAATTTTGTCACATGGGCTTTGAGCTATCCTTTGATGATGTCATCTCATTGGCTTCTAGGGCAAGCTAATCCAAGATCAAATATGAGCCATTAGATCAAATAGTGCACAAAGTGATCTTCGCTATTCATTTTCCATGGAATTTTTCTATAAATACCCCTATTTTTCTGCACAAAACCATATCCCTTGGAACCCCTAGGGAGGTGCTACTCAAATGAAGAGTCAAGCCAAGAAAGAGAAGATTCAAGGTACCAAAGTTCAAGCTTGCTAGAGACTAAGGTAAGTGATCTATCCTAGCTTGTTTTCCTTTGATTTGGGAGCTTAAAATTAGGGTTTTCATGGAAGAAAGTTGAGTTTTCTCTAAGGTGTATATGCTTTCCAAAACCTTAGATGAAAGGAGAAAGAAGAAATTAAAGTTAGAGATATGTGATTGAAGCTTAAACACGCTAGTTAGGTGATTGGTTGTTGAATCAAGTTGATATTTTTTATTTTGCCATAGTTGAACCATTTTAGCCTGCACTGTTCATGATAGAAGGAGATGGAATTTCAATGATCTAATGCTTCCATTGAATTCATATGATGATTTTGTGTAGGATTGGATAGGTTTTGAAGCTTGAAAGCATTAGAATTTCAAGTTGTAGTTTTTGAAATTCTTCTCTATTACTGTTCACTCATATGAACATTGATTGGAATTTCATGATTTTTATATTTCCAATGGTTTTAAAATGAAAAGTTGTATCAGATAAAGTAGAGAAACAAGTATGGGAAGCATTGGAATAATATGAGAATTTTTGGAAGAATTATACATGTTTTTCAAATCTGTCCAAAATAGTACATAGGAGTTGGAATTTCAAGATTATAAGCTCATAAATGGATTCAAAAGGTGGAATTATTTAGGGTAAAGTTAAGACATCAATTGGTTCAAACGCCAAGTCAATTAGTAAAGATCAAAGGAAGTTATGTTAGTTAAAGTAAGTTTAATGTCCAAGGAAGTTAGATTGTAATGGATGGATAATTATGTGATGTTAGGATTTGATGGTGGACTCCAAGGAGGCAGCCACACATCAAAGAGAAGTGAGAAGAAAGAGGCAACATAAAGTGAAAGAAAGTCAAGTATATGAGGTACTAAACTTACCCTAAACTTGTATGTATTAAATGTTATGCTTGGTTGTGCTATGGCTATGTTGAATTGTGTTGCTTGTGCATATGATTGAAGCTCTATTTCTATTTTTACTTTGGCCAATTATATTCAATATGTTACAAAGAAGCATGCACATTACACAATGTTAACACCTTCACAAGTAAGCACAAGTATTTATATTAATGCATGCATTATTTAATACAGTTTGCTACTGAGATTTCCCTAGAAATCTCACCCTATCCATGTAATCTAAATTCCACAAGTTTATTAATGATGAAAGAGGATGAAGAAACATGAAGATAAGCTAGGGATTGGATAGTATAAATGTTATGTGAAGAATTGTTATATGTAATGTTGATATGTGACCAATATAAGTAGTGATGGTCATGATGTAATGAAAAATAGTAAATGATGAGATAAATGTATGAAATTTTACAAATATTTAGTTAACATGTCAAGCTTCATTTTGACACCAAGAACATCTTATTTTGATGTATGTATCAAGAGAATGAATTTTCCAAAGGGACCATAATCTATTTTTATAATTTTTGACCAAATGAATAGTAATATTTGACGATTAAACTATATTAATTGACTAAGTATTTGGTATGGAGATTATTTTTCCCTTAAACTTCAAGATGTTATCTTCACGTAGCTTTTTGAACCACTTCATTTCAATTTTTCTGAAATTAATTATGATTTTTTGAATTTTATCGCCTAATCTGGAAATACCATATGAACAGTAACACGAGAAGAGTAAAATTCTAGATTTAGCTAATAGACTTCCAAGGTCTTGTAAGTAGTTCTAAATGCTACTGAATGGTCCCTAAGATGTACGAAAGTAAGGATGTTTCATTTTAGTATCAGAGCAGAAGTTTCTGACATAATATAAGATAATTCCCATACCCTAACTCTAAATAGTAAGTACTTTGTTATGTTAGGGTATTGGTTGGGATAGTTAGCGTTGCTTATTTAAGCAAATATTCCAGGAATATATATGGAATTTCATAAAGTTAAGTCAGAGCCTTCAGTTAATAAGGGAGACCCCTGACCAGTAATGATATATGAAGATGATATATATATCTAGACTATGATCCTCATTCAGATAGTAAAGATATTTCAGATGGTAATATAGAGGATCAGTCAGGAAGATCTACAGTAGAATATCCTATAGATGTTTCTATAGATTCAAACCTACAGCCTAAAGGTTATGTAGAGATTTAGTCAGAAGTTATGAATGTACCAGATGATGTTGAGTCTAATGACTCTATACAATATGACTTTATTGGAGTGCCCTCTAACCCTAATGTAAGCTCTATTCCTTCAATGAGAGGACATATTATGATAGATGTTGAGTCTAGTGACTATATAAAATATGTGAATATGTTCCCTATTTAATGTGATTATGATAGATAGATATGAATGAGTTTTGATTAACTCAAGCTTAATAAAGTTAAGAACAAGAATCGACCATTGCTAGAGTAAAGACTAAAAGTTCTAGAGTTGTCATGTCGTGACAGAAGAAGACCTATCATAATGACTGAAGAACACATAGCTGTCAAGTCATGATGAGTAAGTTGAGGTGGTCGCATCTAAAGTTTATAGATAGTATGAGTTGCGACTAGCGAGTACTCAGGTTGCGACTAGGATGCACATAGACTTAATGATATGAATAAAGATGATAGCCTCACTGAAGTTTATCAGTTAGAGGTTTAGCACATGGTACAGGCTAGCCAAATAGTACGATGAACTAAGATATAAAAGATCAAGATTAGTTTAAGAAAAGGTTTAGAAGTAGGTCCTCTGTGTGACCATCAGGAGTAGACCTACCTTACGAAAGAGTTTGTTCAGTAGTCCTTCCTGGTCAAAAGAATTAGAAGTTAGATTGAGACTTGCCTAAGAATGAGCCTAACACATGGCTTAAGGTTAAAGACGTGATGGCTAATAGATAAAAAGTTAATGTTCCTAAAACAGAGGGATCCCATCACAAGGAAACATTAACCTAGCATATATAGGGTAGAGTACCCTAGAGAACAGAAATAATAGTGCTAGATGATGAATGAGATCCATGTGACTTAAGTTAGTTAGGATCTAGAGATAGACCAGAAAGGAATCACAGTCTGGTCAAGAGTAGAATGAGACTGATATACGTATAGAAAAAGTTAAGAGATAGTAGAGAGATGTAGAAGTTACTCCATAAAGATGGAGATTTATCCGCTCACCTGAGAAGTGTTTCCTGAATAGTTTGCGAGAAGCATTCCTCTCAATTTAGATAGAAATGAGTGTAAGGGTAAAGGTTAAAGTAGGGAAAGACAAACCCTTTAATGAATACTTACCCGAGTTCATCCACATAAACATTAAGAGTTGAATGACTAAGAAGTTAGCTCACATATTAAATTTCGTGTTACAAGGAAAGAGTTTTTCCCATGTTGTTGTAGAAGTTCAACGGAGAGGTAGACATATGCAAGATTAGAAAAAGAAATCTATGATGTCTAGAGAAAGAAAGGTAACCACAGTTTCAAAAATAAAGTGACTCCCCTATTCCCTATATAAGAAAGATTAAGAAAGGGTTGAGTCTATCCATTAGTAAGAGGGGTAACGTGGTAGCCTAAGTTAGATAAATAGTTACTTCAAGTTCTTGAATAAATTGTCAGATCTTGACTAGATATGTGTAGATAGTCTGACAGATAATATGATAGAGGAAAGAATACTTTAAAGTTACCTAGTTAATTGTTTAATTGCAATGTGAGTATGAGGGATGGTTTAGCAAATGATGTAATATGGCTTATGTTGCCATAAGTTATGATGAATAGTTGTATCTCCTTGTAGTTGTCATATGATGATACACATGTTAGAGAATGCTTAAATGATTGCATCTCCTTGCATATTATGCATGTTAGAGTATACTATGATGTATAAATACTCTCCTTTTACATTATATGCAGGTAGAGTAGATATGATGAGAAAGTTTTGAAAAACAATTATTGCTCCCATGCCATATGATGTGCAATTAGATAATTCAACTTAGTAAAGATAAAGCAATAGAAAAGTGATAAATGAGATGGTTAGCCAGTTAATTCCCAAAGAAGAGAATAGGGAATTTACCAAACAATGATAGTCAGTTAGACAAAGAATTAGATTAAAGATGAAGGTTAGTAGCAAATCTATAGATATATGATTACAGTACTCAGGACATACCCCTTCAGTAGGGATAAGATACATGAATGATGTACTATGAAAATGAAATGAAATGAGAAGCATTTATGAAAGATGATACATCTCTAAGGAGCAGTGTCTATGTAATAAAAGTTAATGTTCTCGCAATAGAGCTAGATTGCTCTCACGATAGAGTCAGATTGCTCTTGAGATAGAGCCAAGAGAATAGACAATGTAGCTCATGTAGAGTAATGTACACCAGAGGAGATGAACATATTATGATGGATTTGTGCATGGTAGAGCCTATGTAGCTCTCTACAGTAGTAGACATAGTAAAGTTATGAAAGATGGAAATGATATGAGAAATTCCTGAGTAGTAGAGGAAATGACTAAAGTCCTAATAGATAATATTGGCTTCTGTGATCAGTGTTAGGGAATTATCTGTTGAGTTAGCAACTAAGTGGAAGTGGCTAGCCTTGTAACTTAGTCCGTTAGTTTAGGTCTTCCAGAGATGAGAATACATTATGACAGAATCACAATAGATTTCAAAGGATTGCAGTTAGATACTAGCATGGCTAACTAATAAGAAACAAATTGTGTATAGTTTCTATGACATTTGTAGGGTCTTATTACAACTTTACCATTCATTTTATGCCTGTATTTGTGCTTTTGTGGTAATACATGATTGTGCTTGGCAATATGCTAATTAAAGGGTAAAATGGTAAATTAACTCTTCCAAATTGCATAAATATTGTTCTCCATTGATTTAGACTTTTATAGTGAGCTTTGGTTTTGAATCGCAGGTATTTTGGCGAAGACCCAAGGACTAACATGAGCAGAAAAGAAATCACAAGACAAAGAAACTCAGATCATGCTTATGTACTTTTTAGTCGCGACCTAATTTCTTTTGGGAAATTTCTTTTGTATTAGGTCATGCAAGAATCAAAGGAAGAGGAAGCTACATACATAAGGGGGCTAGTTTTTAGACCTGATTAGGCTAAGAAGCATTACTCGAATTCTCTCTACACCTTCTCCACAACCTACGCACTCATCTTCCATCTTTCTACACCTTTCCACAGAATCTCACATCTCTACTGTAAGGAATTGGAAGACACGTAGCGGAAATTAGTTTAAATTTTTTTCCCATTCCTTGCCAGGATCTACCGTATGTGTTTAAGTCAAGTGGAAAGAAGCATTACCCTTGGTGTTCCTCAACGACTTCCACAGCTTCTCTTCGCGACTAGTGATCTCTTTCGGATCGCAAGAAGATGTCCACAGCTTCTTTCCGCGGCTCGTGCTCTCTTTCTGATCGCAAGAAGTTGATGCCTCAGGTCGGCTTCCTCTACTAGAATCCACACGAACAGCATTCCAACCACGAACGACGTGCTAGCGTCTCCTGTCCCTCCAAGGCTCTCTCAATAATTCGTCATCTTCGTCTCTACTTCAGCAGTTTCTTATCTATAAACCTTTTGCAGATTCCGTTCGGCCTTTTGTGTTGTGTGTTGTGTGTCAAAAATGTAGCTCCTAAAATCAGATATATAGGATGCTCTGCGTTTTCCTCAATCGAATTGGATCTTCAAATTAATCTATATTAATTCCGAAATTAATACAATATCACATATTGTATAATTTAATAAGAAACTAATTAAATAAATAATGTTTATATTAAATCCGTCCCACAGATTTAATTCACCTATTTATTTAATTTAAATAAAGATAATATTGGACTATATTTGATTTATTCTCATAAATCAAATTTGAGATATCCTATCAATTTGAATTTTAAATTCAAACATGATAAAGATTTAATTTATCCTTATAAATTAAATCTTGTAAATATCTCTTATATGATATATCCTATCAATTTGAATTTCAAATTCAAACGTGATAGAGATTTAATTTATCCTTATAAATTAAATCTTGTAAATATCTCTTATATGAGATATCCTATCAATTTGAATTTCAAATTCAAACGTGATAGAGATTTAATTTATCCTTATAAATTAAATCCTATATATCCCTTATATATAATATATATATATACGAATTTATATATATACAAATATAAATATAAATAAATATATACATCAACCCTGGATCATTCATTGAATCTAGACACGTCTTAGATTCAATGAATCTGGATATCATAGCTCGTGTTAGGCTATTTTGTGTGTGACTCTGTAGGCCCATATGAAGTTGACAGTGTGCCATTTGCTATACTGGCCCATAAGTCGCAAGTGGTCTCTAGCAAGACATAACGACTACCCAAATCATACAAGGATCGATAAACGATGTAACCTTTTATACAACCATATCATGTCCCTTCTGTCACGCGATATTTTAGTCATGGATGAGGCATGGATAATGTCATCCTCCTATTCCTGACCATTACTTTCTCGATCCCTGAGTAGTCTGACTATAGAAATGGAACTACCTTTCCATTACAGTATGGCCATACATTTCTCAGACTCACTCATCGAGGGGCCCAGTAATATCTCTCTACGAATGTGATAGACAAATTCCATCTTGACCACTCACATTCCTCCGCATGAAAAACCACTAAGCCCGAACATAGTCTTTATGATCACTCGGTCAAAAGTGACTTTTGACTAGGTCAAAGCTGATCGTTTGTCATGTAGGAATCCATGATGATCTCAGGTCAAAGGGCGTAGTGACATGGTTTGTATATGAGAGAAGCTTATGACGTAACCCATGCAACTCTCTCATACCGGGTCGGTCCAACACCTTGTACTTTTACATGTGCCTATGACTTTGATTTATATCTCTATACATCTTCAAAGTCATACTGGTCTTATTTCATCTCTGCTCTCGCACAGATGATCGACCAGGGATATTTAGGATAAGATCATGAATTATCCAAGGATAGTCATCACAGTAAACATGCGAATAATATGATAACACAATTGATAAACTCATAAATCAATAATGTTTATAAGATAATGATTGGCCCCTAGGGCACATTTTCCAACATCTACATCATTAATCCATCACCTCTTTCTGCTTTATTCATGGCATCATATCTGGATAGCGATGGCGGCATAGTAAGAGTCATAAGAGGCTAAATCTTTAGTCACTTGGTGATGGATCGCATATCTTGAGCTGATGGACTACAGTGCACATGGGGAGTTTTCTGTTTTAATCTCATATTTCTCATGTTTTTGGAATTCCTAGATCTAGGGTATTGATTTTATGAGTAAGGATTGGATATTGATCGATTATTCTGAGATTAAGTTCTGTAATTGAATTTGGATGATTTGGATGTTAGTTTAATATGAATATTTCAGTTTCAATTTCTGGATAATTGGGTTTTTATCAATGATCATTGCTAACTAATTCGATTACTTGAAATCTATGGTCATAGATCGATGATCATTTGAGGGCATCTACATCATCTTATTTAAATTGCACGCTAAGTGGTTTTTTAATAGTTCATTAATAGTTTTTAAACAACCTTTGATCAAAGGAGTTTAAGGAATGTTAATGTTCTGGACTCAATCGATCAACTGAGGTTTTTTTTAAGACTTAGTGATTTTAAAACCCATATCATATTAAAAACAAGGATAGATAGTTTTCCATCATCAAGAGTCTGTCTTAACACATTCCTTTTAAAATCAACTCATTTTCAAACTTAATCAAAAATACAAAAATATTTACTTTATTGTACCCTTATTTTATTACTTCAAAAATCAATCAAACCCAAAAATCAAATTTTACTTTCACTCAGGTTTTCAATGGTTTTGTCACCAGTTTGCTAGATTTCCAATAAAAAGGTTCCTCGAGAAGAACAATAGGGTTGTGCCTTATACTACATTAATAGGGTGCAATTAATTTTATTTTGATACATAGGATTATGACAGCCCATGTGAATTAATGGCACTGTTGCCGGGGAACCAAGTAATTGGTTCGTTAGCAATTGGTTGTCAATTTCATTATTTACCTGAGTTAGTTTTTGTTTGAATTTTAGTTTGTTGTTTTTAATTGCATTGTAGTTTGTATTTTTCTAAGTTTATGCAAAATCAGTCTCTGTGACGGTAAGTCACGACCAAACATCACTTGAGTCACGACCTTTTCTCTCAGTGATATTTGGTCGTGACCATAACACATTTTAGTCTCAACTAGTAAACTTTTTTGCTGTGAAACTTTTATGTCTAAATTTGATTGCTTGGCTGGTTATTTTTTATTGTTCCTGTGTTGCATGCATAAAAGAACTAAACCGTTAGTGCCTTTTTAACCTGAAATTGAGAGATGACTTAGGAATCTAAGGAGAGAATTTAGAGAAGAAGCAAGATCAATAGAGTCTAGTTCACCTTCTAGTGCTCAGGGATCTAAAATTGAACTCAATTCAGAGATTCCATTAGAAATTTCTAACATGGTTGATATTAATCATAATGGACATAATGGGCATAATAGGCAAGGAGAAAATGAAATACCAGTAAACATAGAAGATAATAGAAGTGTCAGGGAAAAATATCATTTGCATGTGAATTATGATCCTTATGGATTTTACACTGAAGAGGCTAATTTTGAAATTAAAGGAGCTTTGATTGCAACCTTACCTAAATTTCATGGCTTTGCAGGAGAATGTCCACATCGGCACTTACAAACCATGCATATGATCTGCTCTTTGATGAAGCCTCCAATGATTACATTGGATGATGTTTGAAGGAGGTGTTTCTATTTCACTTTGGAAGGGAAGGCTAAGGAGTGGTTATACAATCTGCCAACTCATTTCTCAACTCTTACATGGGATAAGTTGAAGTCAACTATCTAGAACAGTTCTTCCTGGCCTCAAAGACAACTCGGATGAAGAAGGAGATTACAAACATTCTGCAACAGGATGGAGAGTCATTACATGAATATTAGACAAGATTTATCAATTTGTTGGCTCATTGTTTACATCACAATATGACAAAGGCTGATCTAGTAGACATTTTCTTTGATGGTCTACTCCCTCAGAATCAGGTGTCCTTGAATGCAGTATCAAATGGCTCTTTAAGAGATAAGACTCTACAAGCAAGTTGGGATTTATTCCAGAAAATGGCTAATGAAAACTATCAGATTGGGGATCCAAGGAGATGCCCTCATCATCTTTGGGTAATTCAAATGGGATCTTAGCATAAATAGCAGCTTTAGGAAACCAAATGGAAAATAGGATGAATGTAATTGAAAGAGAGCTGCATTACACAAAGCAAGTTCATGCAGTGGGAACCTCACAAGCACTAGTTATAAGATGTGAATCATACAGTTCAATGATGCATGCTACCAATACATGTGACAGACAGTATAAAGAAGTGGCAGCAATGTATCAAGGGAGAGACAATCAATACCAGAAGAAAGACCCATACTACACATATAACCCTGGTTGGAAAGACCACCCAAATTTTAGGTGGGGAAGTAGGGAAAATAGGCCAAACCAATTCCAATGAGGTGGTGCTTTCTCAAGCAACTATCAAAATAATGCAAGGTCTATAGTTCCAACTCACCCTAATGCCTTAGTGGCATTAAGACTAGATGAGACTTCTCAATTGTTGAAGAGTATGGCTATGCAGATGAATAACATGGACGATAGAATGATCAATATAGACAACAAGCTCAAAGAGAATAACGATCAATTCACTTTCATAGCTTCAATCCTTCAAAGTATGCAAAAGGATAATGCTAATATGTGCAACATCCTTACTTTCATACATATTAGGGACCAATCAGTAGCATTTAGAACCACTTACAAGACCTTGGAAGTTCATTAGCTAAATCTGGAATTTTACTCTTTCTCGGGTACTGTTCATATGGTATTCTAGATTACGCAATGAACTTCGAAAAATCATAACTAATTCTAGAAACCTCGAAATGAAGTGGTTTCAAAAAGCTACGTGAAGATAACATCTTGAAATTTAAGGTAAACATAATTTCCAGACCAAATTATTAGCCAATTAATACAGTTTATTCACCAAAGTTTACTGTTCATTTGGTCAAAAATCCTGGAAACAGATTCTAGTCCCTTACTTTGGAAAATCAGTTCTCTTTGTACAGACATCCAAATAAAGCATTCTTGGTGTCAAAAAGAAGCTTGACATGTCATCTAAATGTCTATAAAATTTCATACATTTATTCCATCATTTACTATTTTTCATTACATCATGACCATCACTACTTACATTGGTCATACTGCAACTTTACACATTCACATAACATATGTACTATCCAATCCCTAGCTTTTCTTCATGCTTCATTATCCTCTTTCATCATTCATAAACCTGTGGGATCGAGATTACATGGAAAGGGATGAGATTTTGGGGGAAATCTCAGTAGCAAATGGTACTAAACAATGCATGCATTAATGTAACTACTTATGCTTGCTTGTGAAAGTGTTACTATTGTGTCATGTGCATGCTTCCATGTTACATATGAAATACAATTGGCCAAAGTAAACATATTAACAGAGATTCATACATAAGCACATAGGCAACACAATTCAATCAAGCCATAGCACAATCAAGCATAACATTCAATGCATACAAGTTTAGGATAAGTTTACTACCTTGAACACTTGACTTTCTTTCACCTTAACTTGCTTCTTTCTTCTCACTTTCCTTGAACATGTGGATGCCTCTCTTGGAGCATACCAATCGATTCCTAACATCACATAATCATTTATCCATTAGAATCTAACTTCCTTGAGCATTAAACTCACTTTAACTAACATAACTTCTTCCTGAACATTAATCTCAGTAACTTTCCTTAATCTTAACCAATGGACTTAGTCTTTGAATCAATTGATGCCTTGACTTTACCCTACACAATTTCATCTTTTGAATGCATTTATGAGCTTAGAATCATGAAATTCCAGCTCCTTCATCACATGCTGTACAAAACCAAAACTGCACTCAATTCTTTCAAAAATTCTCATTTTGATTCCAATGCTTCCCATACTTGTTTCTCTACTTTATCCCACACAACTTTTCATTTTAAAACCATTGGAAGCATCAAAATCATGAAATTCCAATCACTGTTCATGCGAGTGAACAGTAACAGAGAATGATTTCGAAAACTACAATCTTGGAATTTCAATGCTTTCAAGGTTCAAAACATTTCCAATCCTACACAAAAGCATCATATAAATTCAATGAAAGCATTAAATCATTGAAATTAAATTTCCTTCCCATGTGAAAAGTGCAGACCGAACAGATTCCATTAAGGCAAGGTCAAGAATATCAACTTGATTCAACAACAATCTCTTAATTAGCTTGTTTAAGCTTCAATCATATGTTTCTAACTTTAATTTCTTCTTTCCCCTTTCATCTAAGGTTGTTGGGCAGAACAACCCCTTAGAGAAAACTCAACTTTTCTCCCATGAAAATCCTAAGTTCAAGCTCCCAAATCAAAGGAAAATAAGCTAGGATAGATTGCTTACCTTTAATCTCTAGCTTGCTTGAACTTTGGAACCTTGAATCTTCTTTGTCTTTGCTTGAGTTTTCATTTTGCAAGAGTTTCCCCAAGTTATCACAAGGCCACGGTTTTGGACAGAATGAGGGAGAATTTATAGCCAAAATGCAAGAAAAATCAATGGCCAAGATTGATTTGGTTACTATTTGATCTAAAGGCTCACATTTAATCTTTGATTTTACTTTTTCATAAAAGAATAATTATGACATCATGTACGACAGCTCATGGGACACCAAAGAGGGCTAGGTGGCATGCTCATAGTGTAAGGAAGCTTTTGAAAAAATTCCAGTCCAATCCGGTACCGATCGGAGTAGTTTCACAACAACTGGACTGTTTTCTGCTCTGAATTTTTCTATAATATACCAGGATATGTATTCTATCATGGAAATCAATGTATAGGCTTATCATACCCTTGACATGGTTATACTGAGTATTTATCTGCCATGCATTTCTTGGGAAATGACCAAAATACCCTTGGTGTCCTTTCTTACACTATATTGACCCTAAGGGCATAATCGTCATTTTACCCCTCTTTATACTACCTCAGGGTGTACCTGGGCTCAACTAATCATATTTATACCATGTGACACATTTTTAACCTATCCTAGGTGACCAAAATACCCTTTATCCATCTCTAGTACAATCTGGGCATCTAGGGGCATTTTCATAATTTCACACTTTTTCTGGACACTGGCCCCTTCTACTGATGGACTGGTACCCTGGGTTCTGGGCCCTTCTTAGCATCATCATGGGCCTATACATGAGGTCATATGACCTCATTCTATCCAGGCTTATATACTGATAAATTCCATTATCGGATAACGGGTGTTATCAAACTCCCGTGAAAATTCATTAATATGTAAATAACTCTTTATACATAACTTCCTCCGGAGTTCTGTCAGATATAGGACATTTGACACTGTAGGGCATATTTTTTTGTAATTTTCCCACTTACATATGAAGTCTATGAAATCAGATAAAATTTTAGATAACTTTTAGACTATCAGATAATTTTTTGTTGTCTAGAGTCCTAATAAAATTTCTGTATCATGCTAGATTAACCAGCGTAACTTCCTCTATTTACTGATGGAATATGGTACTAAAAAACTTTTAGGCAGTTATAACCCTTTCCAGGCTGATCTTTCTATAATTACAATTTTGCCCTTAGACTTTTTACTTAATTATATTTAAGTCCTTTAACTTTTGGAAATTACCACTTTTGGCCCAAATCTTGTTTCTACTTTCACTTTTTGCCTTTAATCTTTTCTACTTTTCATTTTAGTCCTTCTTTTCCTTAAAGAATCATCTAACCTTTATTATTTCTTATGATGTTTGTCATAATCCTTTCCAAACCTCTTTCCACTATCAGTACTATACGGATAGGAAAAAATTAGGATATGACAATATGCACAGAAAACTTAAGAAGTTCCAATAATACAAATATTACAAGTCATTTAACTCAAGTCTCTAATACAGTGAGTAATATCCAAACAAAGAGTTGTGGCAGCATACCTTCGAATAATGTCATTAATTCAAAGGGTCTAAATGCCCTATCACTCAGAAGTAGAAGAAAAGTACATTTTAAGGAAGATGATACAGTACAGGAGGATATAGAAGATCCTGAAGTTGAAAATTTATCAATGTCACAGATAAAGATTAGAAAATTAGAAAGTATTAAAGAACAACACCTTATGCTCAAGAAGGTAACCCAAAAGCAAGAAGAGGAGGTGATAATGCCAAGTCCAGCATACAAGGGAAAGTAAACTGAGGAGAAGGCAGAGTCGAGCAACCAAGGAGCCTCTATGCATATAGGTAAGGAGGTAAGTATAAAATATCTCCCTTTTCCTAAATCTTTTTTTGCTGGAAAGAAAAATATTGATTCTGAATTTGCAAAAGATACTTTCAATCTCTTTAATAAGTTAGAAATAAATATTTCTATGGTTGAATTCCTCAAGAGAAACCCTAAATATGCTAAATTTTTAAAATAATTGTGTGCTGATAAGAAGAAGTTGAGGCATGTTGAGAGAATTTAGGTGAGTGCTAATGTGTCATTACTTTTTAAGACTGAATTGTTGGTTAAGTGCCAAGACCCAGGATCCTACACAATCCTATGCACTATAGGATAGTTCATGTCAAGGGAGCGTTATTATATCTATAGGCTACCATTAATGTAATGCTTTGGTCAGTATACTTAGCTTTAGGTATTGAAAAACTTAGAGACACAAGTATAGTGCTCCAATTAGTTGATAGATCAATTAGGTACCCTAAGGGAGTTATGGAGGATATTCTAGTGTAGGTGAAGGACTTAGTATTCCTAACTAATTTTTATGTTCTGGACATGTCCAGTGAGCTAGTGAATGAGAGCACTTTGATCTTAGCCAGACTTTTTCTCCAAACTTCCAAGATAATCATTAGTATGAAGCATAGTTCCATTACAATAGAAGTTAGAGGACATGTGGTAACTTTCAATATGAATGAAGCAGTGAAATATCCTTTTGATAATTCTGCTTGTGCTGGTTTGGATGCTATTGATTATGCTGTTGAAGAAATTAGGGATGAGCATGAAATGAGTTTACATTATGGGTATGATTTTATGTTGCATAATTCCAATAAGTCCCATGAAGCATCTCAGAAGCATGTAGATTCATATTCATCTTTGTGTGTTTATGATGATTATTTTCAATCTTTCTTCTATTTATTCTTTTCCCTACTCTTGTGAAGGCAATGCATCATGCGTTAATTGTTTTGATGATTATAGCATGCTTTCACCTTCTATAAATTTCTTATTGTCACCAAATCTTGATTCTATTTCATCAATTGCCAATGATAATGCTTTTGGGAAGGAGTTTGTGAGTGATTTTATAGGGTTACAAGATAATTTAGTAGCTGCAAGTGGAACAAATGAAGCAGGGTTGAGCATAAGTGATCCCAAGTCACGACACGAAGACCTCCAAGTTGTGACTAAACATCAATTTGCTGTGGCAGATACTCTATGTGAAAATGAGTCATGACTTGAGAATGATAATGTCACGATTAAAAACTCTTGAGACTGTATGTCACGACCTATAGATGAAAATGTCACAACTAGAAGATCAATAGAAACTCTCTATGAAGTGGAGCCATGACAAGCTGTCAGTATTGTCGCGACACAAAACTGGCGAGACTTTAAGTCACGACTGAAAGACCATGATGTCACGACCATAAATTTCAGACACTCATTGTCAGTTTGAGTCACAACTAGAAGTTAACTATGAACCTAATAGGTCACGACCAGGAATGGCAGGCACAACTAGTGAATCTCATATTCCTTCAGTTCCACACTGTTGGAAACTGTGCCCTAGGGGCCAATCATTGTCTTATGAACATTATTGATTTATGAATTTATTAATTCAGTTATCATATTATTTGCATGTTTACTATGATGATCATCCTTGGATAATTCATGATATTATCCTAAATGTCTCTGGTCGATCATCTATGCGGGAGCACAGATGAAATAAGACCAGTATGACTTTGAAGATGTATAGAGATATAAATCAAAGTCATAAGCACATGTAAGAGTACAAGGTGCTGGACCGACCCGCTATGAGAGAACTGCATGGGTAACGTCATAAGCTTCTCTCATATACAAACCATGTCAATATGCCCTTTGACCTGAGATCATCATGGATTCCTACATGACAAAACGCTCAGCTTTGACCTAGTCAAAAGTCACTTTTGACCGAGTGATCATAAAGACTATGTTCGGCCTCAGTGGTTTTTCATGCGGAGGAATGTGAATGGTCAAGATGGAATTTGTCCCTCACATTTGTAGAGAGATATTACTGGGCCCTTCGATGAGTGAGTCTGAGAAATGTATGGCCATACTATAATGGAAAGGTAGTTCCATTTCTATAGTCAGACTACTTAGGGATCGAGAAAGTAACGGTCAGGAATAGGAGGATGACATTATCCATGCCTCATCCATGACCAAAATATCGCGTGACAGAAGGGACATGATATGGTTGTATAAAAGGTTACATCGTTTATCGATCCTCATATGATTTGGGTAGTCGTTATATCTTGCTAGAGACCGCTTGCGACTTGTGGGCTAGTATAGCAAATGGCCCACTGCCAACTTCATATGGGCCTACAGGGTCGCACACAAAATAGCCCAACACGAGCTATGATGTCCAGATTCATTGAATCTAAGACATGTCCAGATTCAATGAATGATCCAGGATAGATGTATATATATTTATTTATATTTATATTCGTATATATATATAAATTCGTATATATACATTATATGTATATATGAGATTTAATTTATAAGGATAAATTAAATCTCTATCACGTTTGAAATTCGAAATTCAAATTGATAGGATATCTCATATAAGAGATATTTATAAGATTTAATTTATAAGGATAAATTAAATCTCTATCATGTTTGAAATTCGAAATTCAAATTGATAGGATATCTCATATAAGAGATATTTATAAGATTTAATTTATAAGGATAAATTAAATCTCTATCATGTTTGAAATTCGGAATTCAAATTGATAGGATATCTCATATAAGAGATATTTATAAGATTTAATTTATAAGGATAAATTAAATCTCTATCACGTTTGAAATTCGAAATTCAAATTGATAGGATATCTCAAATTTGATTTATGAGAATAAATCAAAAATAGTTCAGTCTCATCTTTATTTAAAATTAAATAAATGGGTAATTAAATCTATGGGACGGATTTGATATTATTTATTTAATTAGTTTCTTATAAAATTATACAATATATGATATTGTATTAATTTTGGAATTAATATAAGATTAACTCTAAAATCCAATTCGGTTGATAGAGAAAAACGCATAGCATCCTATATATCTGATTTTAGGAGCTGCGTTTTGCACAGAGAAACATATAGAACATAGAAAGGCTGAAGGGGACTCTGCAAAAGGTTTGCAGATAAGAAACTGCCGAAATAGAGACGGAGAGGACGAACTCTTGAGAAAGCCCTGGAGGCACAAGAGACGCTAGCACGTCGTTCGTGGTTGGAACGCTGTTCGTGTGGATACCAGTAGAGGAAGCCGACCTGAGTCATCGACTTCTTGTGATCAGAAAGGGAGCACGAGCCGCAGAGAGAAGCTGTGAACGTCGTGACCGAAAGCTGTGGAAGTCGCTGAGGCACACTATGGGTAATACTTCTTCCCACTTGACTTAAACACATACGGTAGATCCTGGCAAGGAATGGAAAAATTTTTAAATTAATTTCCGCTGCGTGTCTTCCAATTTCCTTACACATACTCCACTGCTTTAGTTAAAGGGATGAGAGAGTTTGATCTCAACTATGTTGCAGCTGTGGACTAACTTAAGCTGGGTGCAACTCCTGAATAGACTATAATCAAGATGGAATATCCTAATGAATCATATATGAGCAATTTCCAAGGATCTATAAAAGGGGGTATTTCTAATTTAAATGATTTTCCCCATTTGATCCCTTCTATTGTCTAACCACTAGAATTAGAGTTAAAAGATTTACCTTCTAACCTAAAGTACGCTTACCTTGAGCCAAACTCGAAATTGATAGTCATAATTTCTAGTTCTTTAACTGTTAGTGAAGAGTCTAGGTTATTAAGTGTGCTTAGAAAGAATATAGAGGCCTTGGGTTAGCAATTAGTTGATATAAAAGGGATAGATGCCACTGTTTGTACTCATAGGATTCTGCTGAGTGAAGATTCCAAGCCAATTAAATAACCCCAAAGAAGATTAAATCCACTGATCTCTGATATGGTTAGAAAGGAGATTAGTAAATTGTTAAAGGCAGGAATCATATATGCTATTTAAGATAGTGAATGGGTATCCCCTGTGCATATGGTGCCTAAGAAGAGCGGACTAACAGTAGTCAAGAATGAGAGCGATGAATTGATACCTACTAGAGTACAAAATTCATGGAGGGTTTGTATTGATTATCAGAAGTTGAATGATTCTACTAGGAAAGATCACTTTCCCTTACCTTTTATTGATCAAATGCTTGAGAGATTAGCAAGGAAAAACCATTATTGTTTCCTAGATAGGTATCCAGGATATTTCTAGATTCTAATAGATCAGAGGGACCAGGAAAATACCATATTTACATGTCTCTTTGGTACATATGCCTATAAAAGAATGCCATTTGGTTTGTGTAATGCTCTAGGCACATTTCAGTATTTTATATACTTTCCATATTTGCTTATTTCATTAAAAAATGTACGGATGTGTTCATGTACAATTTTATTGTATATGGCAATTCTTTTGATGAGTGTCTACAAAGCCTTGATAGCATCCTTGCTAGATGTATTGAGAAAAAATTGGTTTTAAACTTTAAAAGGTGTCATTTCATGGTTGATCATTGAATAGTACTTGGATATCTTGTATCTAGCAAGGGGATTGAGTGGATAAAGCGAAAATTTAAGTCATTTCCTCATTACCCTACCCCACAACTTTAAAAGAACTTCAATCTTTTCTGGGGCACGTTGGATTTTATAAAAGATTCATCAAAGACTTTAGTAAAATTGCTTTGCCACTCTTAAAACTTCTTCAAAAGGACACTTAATTTATTTTTTCTACTGATTGCAAAGAGGCTTTTGAAAAATTGAAGGATAGGTTGGTTTCTCCACTCATCCTACCTTCACCAAATTGGGAACTTCCTTTTGAAATATCATGTGATGCTTCCAATTACGCTATGGGGGTTATGATAGGATAAAAGGAAGGTAATTTATCTAGGGTGATTGCCTATGCCTTGAAAACACTTGATGCTGCTCAAATTAATTATAACACTACTGAGAAAGAATTGTTTGCAATTGTAGTGGCTTTGGATAAATTCAGAGCATATCTCATTAACTCCAGAGTTATTGTTTACACAGATCATGCAGCAGTCGAGTACTTGTTCCATAAACCTCAATCTAAGACAAGACTTCTACAGTGGATGCTACTATTTCAAGAGTTCAATATAGAAGTGAGGGATCGAGCTGGAAATGTGAGCCATGTTGCATATCATCTAAGCAAGTTACCAACAGATACAAGGGGAGTACTTAATTCTGATATTATTTGTGATTCTTTCCCTGATCAATCCCTTTGTTTGATTTCTATTGTAGAACCTTAGTATGCTCATTTAGTTAATTTCATTGAGACTGGCCTAATCCCATCTCATTTGTCTAAGGTTCAGGCCCAAAAGCTCAAGAGTGAATCTAAATACTTTATTTGGGACAAACCTTTTCTATGGAAGTTGTGCTTTGTGGTAGTCATTTTGGGGGGAAAATGACTGCACGTAAGATCCTTGAATCTAGTTTTTATTGGCCTTCCCTTTTCAAAGATGCTTTTGAGTTTTGTAGAGTCTGTGATAGGTGCCAAATATTTGGGGGGATTAGTAAAAGGCATGAGATGCCACAACAATCTATTCTATTTTGTGAGGTATTTTATGTTTGGGAATATATTTCATGGGACCTTTTCCACCTTCAGCAGGATTTCATTATATTTTATTGGCTGTAGACTATCTATCTAGGTGGGTAGGGGCCATTCCTATAAGACTAGATGATGCCCAAACTGTCTCCAAGTTTTAAGGTCTCATATCTTTAGTAGATTTAGAGTACTGAAAGCGTTAATTAGTGATCAAGGTATCCATTTCTAAAATAAGTTAATCAATAGCTTATTGGCAAAATATCGTGTCACTCGTAAAGTCTCAACCCCATACCACCCTCAAACTAATAGCTTAGCAGAGGTTTCTAATAGGAAAATTAAGCATATTCTAGAAAGGATTGTTAAGCCATCCAATAAGGATTGAAATTTAAGACTTGACGATGCCTTGTGGGCGTACAGAACAACTTTTAAAACCCCTTTAGGAATGTCGCCTTATAGGACAATTTTTGGGAAGGCTTATCACATGCTTGTAGAAATAGAGCATAAGACATTTTGGGTAGTGAAAGCCTGTAATGAGGACCTTACAGAAGCTAGTTTAGAGAGGTTGTTGTAGATTCAAGAGCTAGAAGAGATTATATTAGATGCCTACAGTAGCTCTAAAATTTATAAACAGAAAATAAAGTTAATCCAAGATGCTCATATTCTAAGAAAGAGTTTTAAGGAGGGTGAGAGAGTATTAAGGTACTAAGCTAGGTTCAAATTCAAAACTAGTTGGGACGAACCTTACACAGTTGTTAAAGTCCACAAATGTGGGATGATTGAATTGAAAGAGGAAGCGACGGGAAAAATCTTCCATGCCAATAGTCACCATTTGAAACTTTATGAGAAATCTGCTTTGCTGCCTTGAGGCCAGGTTGTCCCTTTCCTATCTCCTACCTTTTACAAGTTTTCCTAATGTGATATGTTGATGATGGTTTGAGGATTGGAAATGGATGATTCAGTAGGGTAGTATTTATCTTCAAATTATTTTTGTTTATTTTCAGTTTATTTATGTTTTGTATAACACTCCGTAAGTGTCCATGTCTCATAAACTCATTGATAGTTATTTGAGATGCTTACATACTCACATGCATGATTTTAGCTTACCCATCATGTCATCTTTGCTTTACTTGTATTGCCATGTATGATTTGAATGTGATTGCAAGCTTCATTGTCAAAATTGCATTTAGTAATGTGTTTGACTACTATACTGGGGCTAGATTAAATTGACCTTATATATTGCTATGATTTCTATATTCCGCTGACAGTGAGGACACTGTCAAGTTTAAGTGTGGGGGAGATGTTATTGTTTCTGTACTAATTAATGTAAAATTATTCGATTAATCCAATCTTTCATCACAAAATTTTTGTTTTTGATTTTAATGTGTGATGAATTGTTGAAAATTGGATCCCTACTTTAAACTATTTTACAGTTAGCTAAAAAGGTTTTAGTGTAAAAGATGTTTTGGGTTTTGAAAAGCATTAAGTGGTAGTCTCTGTGGTGTTTAGTCGTGACCGATGTGTTTTATGGTCACGACCAGACATAGAATTTTGGACTTAATGTGCTCTCTGTGAAACTTAGTCGTGACACGAGTGCATTAGGTTGCGACCAAAGCTCTTTGTGTATTTATGTCACGACTAAAACTCTTTCCTAGTCACGACTAGTTTCTGTAAGCTCAGAGCAAGCACTCATTGTGAAATTGGGTCATGACGTTTACCGCTTTTAATCTCAACCTAAGTGTGAAAATGTCCATTTACCTTCTCTTTACTTTTGTAATGCTGTATAGAAGGACTCATTTTGAGCTACTAAAATTTTTATAAATGATTCATTGGCCTCCTATTTTCAATCTTTTACATGAAATACCTTATAGAAACCATCACCACACTTGATTTTTTGGAAATGGAAATTGAATTGGAAATACTGAAGTTTTTACTGTTAAGTTTGGGATTATTATATGATTCTGAGTGATTACTTTGGAACTTTTAATCCGTCATTCAAGAGGGTTTTCAATTGTGATAAGTGTTTTAATGCCTAGTGAATGATGAACATTGTTTAAGACTTTAGCTTATGAGCAATTTAGATGAAAACCTTAGTTGGAAGGATTCTCAGCCCAAATTTCTATATTGAGTGGTTATTCAATTGGTTTATATCTTTTAGAACTTGTCTTAGCTCTGAGTTGAAAATTACTTGCGTATTTATGTTATTGAATATGATAAAGGAATTCATTTCTAAACCCTTTTATCCCAAACACAAGCCCATCACACATTATATCCATAGTCACCCCCATTGAGCCTATCACTTTTCTTCTTTCCATCATAGAAAGTTACATATGCATGAGTACCTCTTTGAAATAAACTTCTCATTCATGTCATAAAATCAAATCATTGTGAAATTATTCTACATCTTTTATATACAAAGTGCCAAATAAAAAAAAGGGGGAAGGCATATTGCACTAAAAAGAAAAGAAAATGAACAAAAAACAAAAAAAAATGAAGATGGGATAGTGCAAGAAAAATTAAAGAGGAAAGAAAAGAGAAATAAATTAGGCACCATTATCAACTCCTATTAGCACAATTACCACCTATACATCTCGGAAGACATGAATTCATGCTATATATTCATCATCACATGCATATGGTACTTTCCACCCTTCATATTCCATTCTATGTGGCCTATCTCCATCATCTCACCCTTAAAAGACCTCTTGATTCTTTGCATACGTGTTGTATAGTTGATGAGATTTAGAGCAATTACAAGCATATGGTAGGATGTTTTCCACTTTAAATATGAGTGAAAGAACCCTAACAATAAGAGGACATGAGAGCTAAATACTTACATCCTTAGAGAGAATCTATTGCACTCATATAGTTGAGGTTGATTTCAGTTAGTAGTTGATTAATTGGCATTGCTCATATTATCACTTTTGCATTCCCAAAAGATGGTGCATTAATTGTCTTAAGGTTTTAATTGTGGGTTATGTTATTACCTTAGAATTAAATGCTTTAGCTTAGGTGTACTTCATGTCTTTGTCCAGGAGTACTGTCATATCCTAATTTTTCCCTATCTGTATAGTACTGATAGTGGAAAGAGGTTTAGAAAGGATTATGACGAAAATAAGAAGGAATGATAAAGGTTGTATGAGTCTTGAAGAAGGAGAAGGACTAAAATGCAAAGTAGAAAAGGTTAAAGGCCAAAAGTTAAAGTAGGAACAAGATTTGGGCCAAAAGTGGTAATTTGCAAAAGTTATGGGACTTAAATGTAATTAAGCAAAAAGTCAAGGACCTAAATGTAATTATGGAAAAGTTGAGCCAAAACAGGCCAAAAATGCCCAGAATCATATCAGACTTAAATTTTACCAGTAGATAGACATAATTATTCCGATCAGTTTAACGCAACACAGAATTTTGATTTGAGGTCCCGATTAATTGATATAAATTTCTGAAATCAGCAGGAATTATTGCAATATTTTTCATATCTCAGAATCAGATGAAACTTTATTCTAAATTCTTATATTTAATATATGAATTTATCAAACTGATAGAGTCAGAAAAGGAATCCTGTATAATTCTTACGGGATTTTATGGTAAAATAGAATACCCGATAAATAGGATCAGGAGAGGTGTCTTGGGATTTGTGCCATAAAGGGCATAAAGGCAATGAGCCCAAACCAAGGCCCAAATGGCGCCATAGTAGGCCCAATGTGATGACTAGACAGTTAAGTGGGCCAGAGTACAGAGCAGTCCAGGATAAGTGCGAAATTACGAAAATACCCCTGGATGCCCATACTGTACCAGTGATGGATGGAGGTCATTTTGGTCATTCTAGACAGGCCAAAAACGTGGGACATAGTATAAATATGATTATATAGATTTAATATATGCCCTGAGGCAGTACAAGAAAGGGTGAAATGACAATTATGCCCTTAGGGTCAGTACAGTGCAAGAAAGGACACCAAGGGTATTTTAGTCATTTCCCAAAGGATGGATGGCGGATAAATACTCAGTCTAACATTTTCAATGGTGTGGGAAGCCTAGACATTGATTTCCAGGACAGAATACATATCCTGGTATATTATAAAAAATTAAAAACAGAAAATAGTCCGGTTGCTGTGAAACTGCACCGATCGGTACCGGATTGGACTGGAATTTCTCCATAAGGTTCCTTACACTATAAGCACGCCACCTAACCCCTTGAGGTGTCCCTTGATGGGTCCCACATGATGTCATAATTATTATTTTATGAAAAAGTTAAATCCAAGATTAAATGTGGGCCTTTAGATCAAATAGTAACCAAATCAATCTTGGCCATTCATTTTTCTTGGATTTTGGCTATAAATACCCCTCCAATTCTGCAGCAAACCGCAGCTTCATGGACCCTTGGGGAAAATCTTGCAAAATGAAAACTCAAGCCAAGACAAAGAAGATTCAAGGTTCCAAAGTTCAAGCAAGCTAGAGATTAAAGGTAAGCAATCTCTCCTAGCTTATTTTCCTTTGATTTGGGAGCTTGAACTTAGGGTTTTGATGGGGGAAAAGTTGAGTTTTCTCTAAGGGGTGGTGCTGCCCAAAGACCTTAAAGGAAAGGGGAAAGAAGAAATTAAAGTTAAAACCGTATGATTGAAGCTTAAACAAGCTAGTTAAGTGGTTGGTTGTTGAATCAAATTGATATTCTTGACTTTGCCATGGTGTGCCCTGTTCGGTCTGCACTGTTCATGAGGGAAGGAAATTGAATTTCAATGATTTAATGCTTCCATTGAGTTTGTATGATGATTTTGTGTAGGATTGGAAAGGTTTTGAACCTTGGAAACATTAAAATCTCAAGGTTGTAGTCTTTGAGATTCCTGACGGTTACTGTTCACTCGAATGAACAGTGATTGGAATTTCATGATTTTGATGGTTCCAATGGTTTTATAATGAAAAGTTGTGTGGGGTAAAGTGGAGAAACAAGTATGGGAAGCATTAGAATCAAAATGAGAATTTTTGAAAGAATTGTATGCTTATTTTCAATTCTGTACAGCAGGCCATGAAGGAGCTGGAATTTCATGATTTTAAGCTCATAAATGAGTTCAAAAGATGAAATTATGTAGGGTAAAGTAAAGACATCAATTGATTCAAGAGCCAAGTGGATTAGTGAATATTAGGGAAAGTTATGACAATCAAGAGTGTAACAAAGTTAATCTTGAACATGGTTGGAGTTCATGAGTCCTAATGAATTATGTGATGAATATGAATGTGTTTAGGACCTTGAAACATCCAAGAACATGTTGGGAAGTGATTGGCATAAAGGTTTATTGGTTGGAAAGTTAGGAAGCAAATGCTAAAGATCAAGAGGAAAGCTTAAGTGCAAGGTAGTGAACTTATCTCTTTATGTGCTTGATGTGGTATGCTTATGTGTTGACATGTATATGTTATTTGAATGATGTTGTGACATGATAAATGATGTTGAATGTATTGGGAATACAATGTTTCCATGGCCATGCACTTTATGTAAAAGTATATAGCATGATGGCATGTCACGAATCAAAGAAAGTTGATGAAATTACATATCATGCATTAGCATCCATCTTGCATATTTAAATGGTAATGTTTGCTACTGAGATTCCCTATAATCTCACTCTTCCATAACCAACCAATTTAGGTCAAGCATGAAGGAAAATGTATACATGGAGAAGAGCTAAAGCATGGAAGAAGGAAAGTGAAGTATTAAGATTCTAGCATAGGCTATGAATTATCCATGTATGTAAATGCCATGTAAGGTGTGTATTTATGTGATGAAGCTATTTGAAATATTTATGGCATATGTACATGATGTATATGAATGTTAAGAAGCTTATTTGATGGCTTGTGCATGCTGAAACAACTATTGGAAATGAAAGAAAAAAAACTGAAATGGTAAAAACGTAGGTCCTAAAGCAGTTTTGTTGTGGCTTCAGTTTGACCTAGAAAATGAAGGAATTAGTTCACGAAATTTTATGAGAATGTATCACACATCCATAGCTTTAAGTGCATAGGTAGAAAGTTTCATTTGGATGTGTATATCAAGAGAAATGAATTTCCAAAATCAGGGACCAGAATCTGTTTCCAGAGTTTTTGACCAAATGAACAGTAAACTTCAACGAATAAACTGTATCAATTGGATAATCATTTGGTCTAGAAATTATTTTTCTCTTAAATTTCAAGATGTTATATTCATGTAGCTTTTTGAACCACTACATTTCGAGTTTTCTAGAATTAATTATGATTTTTTGAAGTTCGTTGCATAATCTGGAATACCATATGAACAGTAACCCGAGAAAGAGTAAAATTACAGATTTGGCTAATGGACTTCCAAGGTCTTGTAAGTGGTTCTAAATGCTACTGAATGGTCCCTAAGACGTATAAAAGTAAGGATGTTACATTTTGGTATCAGAGCATAGGATTCTGGCTTAAGAAATGCTCTGAATAGATTATTTATTGATTGATATGAGATTATACCCAGACCCTAACCCTAAACAGTAAGTATTTTGTTAAGTTAGGGTATGTTATGGGATGGTTAACATTGCTTAATTAAGCAAATGTTGCAGGAATATATATGAGATTCCATAAGGTTAAGTCAAAAGCTTTAGTTAATAAGGGAGACCCGAGGCTAGTAGTGATATATGGACATGGTATACATCTAAACTCTGAGCATCCCTTAGACAATGAAGAGAGTCCAAATGAGAGTTTAGGGGATCAGCCAGTAAAATATACAGTGGAATGTCCTATAGATGTTTATGTAGACTTAAACCTGCAGTCTGGAGGTCATGTAGAGATTCAGCCTGAAGCCTAATATGCACCAATTGATGTTGAGTCTAGTGACTCTATACGGTATAAGTTTGTTGGAATGCCCTCTAACCCTGATATAAGCTTTATCCCTCTTACGAGATAATAGATTATGGCTGAGGAAGCTGAGTACTCGTACTGGATTATGGGTAGACCATATATTATTCCTCCTCTACCAGAGTTTGAGGATAGATTTATGATAATTAAGATATAACAGTCCCCTAATTCAGACATCCAGTCAGAGCCTATGATAGCTCTTGTCCATTCTTAAAGTCCAAGAATATGTGACTTTATAGAGAAAGATCAGTGGGATGTTCCTAGTCCTAGTCAACCCCAGCCTTCTTCATTAAAGACAGATAGTGTTGACTATATGGTCTGAAGAAAGCTGTGGAGAGTGAATTACTCAGTCTAAGTCAAGGGATGGACAAAAGTATAGATTAAGAACAGTTAGTTATCTGCATTCCTCAATGCCGTAGCAGGAATGATAAACAGACATCCAGTAGAGGGCATTAACCTAATATACTTTCAAGGATTGGTATGAGATGATAGTAAGTCAAGTGTCATGAGACTAAAGATGCCAACCTCACTGAAGTCTATCAGTTAGAGATTTAGCACAGAGTATAGGCAAGTTAAACAGTACGAAGCACTAAGATACATAAGATCAGTTTAAAAAGAGGTTCAACAGTAGATCCTCCGTATGATCATCAAGAGTTGATCTACAGTACGAAAGACTTTGTGCAGCTAGTCTTTACGGAAAAGAATAATGAGAAGTTAGAATGAGACTTGCCTAAGAATCATAGTCTAGTCCAGAGTAGACTAAGACTAATGGACAGAAAGAGTTAAAAGAATTAAGAGATACAGAAGTTACTCCATATGAGATGGAGAATTATCCGCTCACTTGAGAAGTTTTTCTCAAAAAGTTTAAAAGAAGTATTCCTCTCAATTAGAGAAAGGTGAACATGAAGTTAAGGGTTAGAGTTAAGGGAAGAGAACTCTTTTGATGGATACTAAATTGAGTTCATTCATATGAACCTTGAGGCTTAATAAGAGATACTTTCTCGCCTATTAGTAATCCAGGAGGATTAGGGAAAACTTAAAAGTTCGAATGGCATAAAGATAGGAGCCAAACCTTTCCTCCGTTAGCTGAAAGAAGACAGCTGACTCAGTTATGGATTACAGATAGATTACAATGAGGCCAAAGACACAGAAATCCTTCAGGTTAGAGACATAAAAGTCTTACAGGCGATGAGAAATGTTATGATAAGATAGCCTGATATGATAAGCTATCTATGATTCCTAAATAAATAAATAGGATATTGGAGATGTAAGCTAAAGATAAATTGCCTTAGAAATTGTTTGAGGGTTAGTAGAAAAAGATATATGTAAGCTAAGAGAAAGAAGTTTATGAGGTTTAAAGAAAGTAAAGTAGCCACATATTTAAAGGTAAGGTGACTCCCCTATTCCCTATATAAGAAAGAGTAAAGAAGGGTTGAGTCTATACCCTAATAAGAGGGTAATGTGGCAACCTAAGTGAAACAAGTAAATGACTCAGGTACCTGAATAGATGATCAAGACCTAGCAGTTAAGGTGATAAAAGGACAAAATATTTTAAAGTCTACCTAATTAATTGCTTAATGGCAATGTGAGTATGAGGGATGGTTGAGCAAACTATGTAATGATGCATGGCTTATATTGCCATAAGTTATAATAAGAAATTGCATCTCATTGCAGTTGTCATGTGATAACACACATACTAGAGAATGCTTAATTGATTACATCTACTTGCATATTATGCATGTTGAGTATGCTATGATAAATGAATACTCCCCTTATGCAGTACGTACTGGGTAGAGTATACCAGATGAGAAAGTTATGTTGCTCCCATGCCCTATGACATGCAATTAAATAATTCAACTTAGCAAGAATGAAGCAATAGCAAAGTGCTAAACTAGAAAGTTAGCTACTTGATTCTCAGAAGATAGAAAGAGAATTTATGATCAGACTATGATAGTCAATGGGATAGAGAATGAGATTAAAGATGAAGATTAGTAGTGAGGCTACAGGTAAATGATTATGATACTCAGGACATATCCCTTTAGTAGGGATAAGATAGATGAAAGGAAATGAGACGCAGTTATGAAAGATGATATGGCTCTAAGAAAGAGCAGTTTTTAGGTAATATAAGTTAATGATTTTGCAATAGAGCTAGATTGCTCTTGCAATAGAGTAAAGTCCCTTTGATGAGATAAATAGATGATGACATATATGTGCAGGTAGAGCTTGTGTAGCTCCCTGCAATGTTAAATGGAATAAAGTTATAAAGATAAGAATGGTATATGAAGTTCCTGAGTGATAGAGGAAATGAGTCAAGTCCTAATAGATAATATTGGCTTCTGTGATCATTTTTGGGGAATTATCTGTGGAGTTAACAACTATGTGGAAGTGACTAACCTTGTAACTTTGTCTGTTGGTTTAGGTCTTCCAGAGATGAGAATACAGTACAACAGAATCCAGTAGATTCTGGAGGATTGCAGTTAGATCCTAGTATGGCTCACAGGGTCGCAGTTAGATCCTGAAAGGCTTACGGTTGATCGCAGTAGATCCCGAGGGTCACAGTAGACTAAGCCTAGAGTAAGAAAGTAATGAGCTATAAGTACAGTATGTCCTTGGAAGGACAAACACCAAGGAAAAGTTAAAGTATAGAAGCTTCACAAATTGGTTAACTCATAACAGAGAGAGTACCCATTATGCTAGTTTCAGATAGCCTTATTACTATTAGGGACTGAACTCAGAATTTCCTTACATGTATCAGGAACTAAGTGATCAAAGTTAAAGCTGTTAATGCTGAGTCCCAAGGATTTATGGGAATATTACGTAAGATATAAGAAGAGATCCTTATGATAAGATTACAGAAAATAAGAGACAAGTAGATCCTCCAGACAAGGATAAAGAGATTAGAAGGCCAGATAGACCCAAGAGAGATAGTATAAGATGGGTCTAAGATGGTAAAGTACCAGGGTCAGAGCCAGTGAGCACCAGTGCTTTAGATTTTTATCTGCACATTTCAGTTAAGCGTGCTCAGGCAAGGGTAGTCCAATGATGGGTGACCCCCTGGGAAGTGATGGAAAAGTGTGTAAATGCCATTGAAATTGGCATATGTGCACAGAGCTATGTAAGATGATAGAAAGAGCTATGAAAAGCTAGAAAAGGGTTATGAACAGTAAAAGACTAGAACCCTTATGTCAAGTCCAAATGAAATGGATTTGAAAGATGAACTATGATATAACCAGATTTGGCCAGATATGCCATTTTATGTCATGAAAGATACGAAATGAGAAGATATGCCTTGAGAAGTGGTTGTATAGCTAGCTTTGTAAACAGATAGAGAGGCTTCCGTAAAGGAAAAGATAAGATGTTTGAATGATGAGCTACATGTGAAAGAGCAAATGAGAGCTTTCACTCCTTGCATAAAGTGCCAGGCATTATGTTATGTTTGTAAAATATGCTAAAGCTCCGAATGTTAGAGCTGTGCAAGCTCCGAGTGTTAGAGCTGTGCATATTAAGAGAAGGAATGCTCGAGCTCCGATGTTAGAGCTTTGCATTCATGAGCAGGTATGTAGTCCTGCAGCACATTGGCCAGGCGTTATGCATGTTAGAGTATGTTCTCCTATATGCTAATATGTACTCCTATATGCTTCTATGTGCTCCTATTTAGCAGTAGAGCAATGAAAGAAAGAATAGTGATATAAGTCCTCTCTCTGTATTCTGATGAGTTTTTAAATATGATAAGAATGTATGATGATATGAGAATGAGAGTTAAAGTTTGCGGATACTCAGAGAATTCCACTAGATACTTAGATGAGAAAGTAGTTACACTAAAAAGTATGATGAGTTGTTAATAGAAACTCCTGAATATAACATTATTCGAGAGAGTTTGATATGAAAGAAATGGGCACTACTCACAAGTTTGGTATGGTGAGAAGTCCATAAGTAGATAGATGCATAGCAAGTAAGCAAGTAATAAAATGAACTGGAGTTCAACTCTGATTGAGTTAATTCAGAGCAGAAGAATGGTCATAACAAAGATATGAAGAATTGCGGATATGAAAAGTACTCCGCTAAGATGTTTATTTTAAGAGATAGATACCTCATTCATTGACTGAGATGTTGAGTAAATTTTGAGGACGAAATTTATTTTAAGGGGGGTAGAAATGTCATATCCTAATTTTTCCCTATCTGTATAGTACTGATAGTGGAAAGAGGTTTAGAAAGGATTATGACGAAGATAAGAAGGAATGATAAAGGTTATATGAGTCTTGAAGAAGGAGAAGGACTAAAATGCAAAGTAGAAAAGGTTAAAGTAGAAACAAGATTTGGGCCAAAAGTGGTAATTTCCAAAAGTTATGGAACTTAAATGTAATTAAGCAAAAAGTCAGGGACCTAAATGTAATTATGGAAAAGTTGAGCCAAAACAGGCCAAAAATACCCAGAATCAGATCAGACTCAAATTTTACCAGTAGATAGACATAATTATTCCAGTCAGTTTACCGCAACACAGAATTTTGATTTGAGGTCCCGATTAATTGATATAAATTTCTGAAGTCAGCAAGAATTATTGCAGTATTTTTCATATATCAGAATCAGATGAAACTTTATTGTTAATTCTTATATTTAATATATGAATTTATCAAACTGACAGAGTCAGAAAAGGAATCCTGTAGAATTCTTATGGGATTTTATGGTAAAATAGAATACCCGATAAATAGGATCGGGAGAGGTGTCTTGGGATTTGTGCCATAAAGGGCATAAAGGCAATGAGCCCAAACCAAGGCCCAAATGGCGCCATAGTAGGCCCAATGTGATGACTAGACAGTTAAGTGGGCCAGAGTACAGAGCAGTCCAGGATAAGTGCGAAATTACGAAAATACCCCTGGATGCCCATACTGTACCAGTGATGGATGGAGGTCATTTTGGTCATTCTAGACAGGCCAAAAACGTGGGACATAGTATAAATATGATTATATAGATTTAATATATGCCCTGAGGCAGTACAAGAAGTGGTGAAATGACAATTATGCCCTTAGGGTCAGTACAGTGCAAGAAAGGACACCAAGGGTATTTTAGTCATTTCCCAAAGGATGGATGGCGGATAAATACTCAGTCTAACATTTTCAATGGTGTGGGAAGCCTAGACATTGATTTCCAGGACAGAATACATATCCTGGTATATTATAAAAAATTAAGAACAGAAAATAGTCCGGTTGCTGTGAAACTGCACCGATCGGTACCGGATTGGACTGGAATTTCTCCATAAGGTTCCTTACACTATAAGCACGCCACCTAACCCCTTGAGGTGTCCCTTGATGGGTCCCACATGATGTCATAATTATTATTTTATGAAAAAGTTAAATCCAAGATTAAATGTGGGCCTTTAGATCAAATAGTAACCAAATCAATCTTGGCCATTCATTTTTCTTGGATTTTGGCTATAAATACCCCTCCAATTCTGCAGCAAACCGCAGCTTCATGGACCCTTGGGGAAAATCTTGCAAAATGAAAACTCAAGCCAAGACAAAGAAGATTCAAGGTTCCAAAGTTCAAGCAAGCTAGAGATTAAAGGTAAGCAATCTCTCCTAGCTTATTTTCCTTTGATTTGGGAGCTTGAACTTAGGGTTTTGATGGGGGAAAAGTTGAGTTTTCTCTAAGGGGTGGTGCTGCCCAAAGACCTTAAAGGAAAGGGGAAAGAAGAAATTAAAGTTAAAACCGTATGATTGAAGCTTAAACAAGTTAGTTAAGTGGTTGGTTGTTGAATCAAATTGATATTCTTGACTTTGTCATGGTGTGCCCTGTTCGGTCTGCACTGTTCATGAGGGAAGGAAATTGAATTTCAATGATTTAATGCTTCCATTGAGTTTGTATGATGATTTTGTGTAGGATTGGAAAGGTTTTGAACCTTGGAAACATTAAAATCTCAAGGTTGTAGTCTTTGAGATTCCTGACGGTTACTGTTCACTCGCATGAACAGTGATTGGAATTTCATGATTTTGATGGTTCCAATGGTTTTAAAATGAAAAGTTGTGTGGGGTAAAGTGGAGAAACAAGTATGGGAAGCATTAGAATCAAAATGAGAATTTTTGAAAGAATTGTATGCTTATTTTCAATTCTGTACAGCAGGCCATGAAGGAGCTGGAATTTCATGATTCTAATCTCATAAATAAGTTCAAAATATGAAATTATGTAGGGTAAAGTAAAGACATCAATTGATTCAAGAGCCAAGTGGATTAGTGAATATTAGGGAAAGTTATGACAATCAAGAGTGTAACAAAGTTAATCTTGAACATGGTTGTAGTTCATGAGTCCTAATGAATTATGTGATGAATATGAATGTGTTTAGGACCTTGAAACATCCAAGAACATGTTGGGAAGTGATTGGCATAAAGGTTTATTGGTTGGAAAGTTAGGAAGCAAATGCTAAAGATCAAGAGGAAAGCTTAAGTGCAAGGTAGTGAACTTATCTCTTTATGTGCTTGATGTGGTATGCTTATGTGTTGACATGTATATGTTATTTGAATGATGTTGTGACATGATAAATGATGTTGAATGTATTGTGAATAACATGTTTCCATGGCCATGCACTTTATGTAAAAGTATATAGCATGATGGCATGTCACTAATCAAAGAAAGTTGATGAAATTACATATCATGCATTAGCATCCATCTTGCATATTTAAGTGGTAATGTTTGCTACTGAGATTCCCTAGAATCTCACTCTTCCATAACCAACCAATTTAGGTCAAGCATGAAGGAAAATGTATACATGGAGAAGAGCTAAAGCATGGAAGAAGGAAAGTGAAGTATTAAGATTCTAGCATAGGCTATGAATTATCCATGTATGTAAATGCCATGTAAGGTGTGTATTTATGTGATGAAGCTATTTGAAATAATTATGGCATATGTACATGATGTATATGAATGTTAAGAAGCTTATTTGATGGCTTGTGCATGCTGAAACAACTATTGGAAATGAAAGAAAAAAAACTGAAATGGTAAAAACGTAGGTCCTGAAGCAGTTTTGTTGTGGCTTCAGTTTGACCTAGCAAATGAAGGAATTAGTTCACGAAATTTTATGAGCATGTAGCACACATCCATAGATTTAAGTGCATAGGTAGAAAGTTTCATTTGGATGTGTATATCAAGAGAAATGAATTTCCAAAATCAGGGACCAGAATCTGTTTCCAGAGTTTTTGACCAAATGAACAGTAAACTTCAACGAATAAACTGTATCAATTGGATAATCATTTGGTGTAGAAATTATTTTTCTCTTAAATTTCAAGATGTTATATTCATGTATCTTTTTGAACCACTACATTTCGAGTTTTCTAGAATTAATTATGATTTTTTGAAGTTCGTTGCGTAATCTGGAATACCATATGAACAGTAACCCGAGAAAGTAAAATTCCAGATTTGGCTAATGGACTTCCAAGGTCTTGTAAGTGGTTCTAAATGCTACTGAATGGTCCTTAAGACGTATAAAATTAAGGATGTTACAAGTACAAAGGTTCAAGTGTGGGGGAATTGATAAGACACAAATTGTATATGGTTTCTATGATATTTTTAGGGTCTTATTACAACTTTACCATTCATTTTATGCCTGTATTTTTGCTTTTGTAGTAATATATGATTGTGCTTGGCAATGTGCTAATTAAAGGATAAAATGGTAAATTAACTCTTCCAAACTGCATAAATATTGTTCTACACTTATTAAGACTTTTACAATGAGCTTTGGTTTTGAATCGCAAGTATTTTGGAGGAGAACCAAGGACTAACATGAGCAGAAAAGAAATCACAAGACAAAGAAAATCATATCACGCTCATGTACTTTTTAGTAGTGACTAAAGTGTCCAAAGGTCGCGACCTAATTTCTTTTGGCAAATTTCTCTGTGTTTCCAAGTCGCGACCTAATTTCTTTTGTGAAATTTCTCTGTGTTTACAGGTCACGATCAAAACATGGATCTGGTCACGACTAAAAGAGACAATCGCTGAAGCTGCATGTTTTAGATTAGGTCATGTGGGAATAAAAGGAAGAAGAAGCTACAGACGTAAGGGGGCTAGTTTTTGGACCTAATTAGGCTAAGAAGCAATACTCAAATCCTCTCTACACCTTCTCCACAACCTATACACTCATCTTCCATCTTTCTGCTCCTTTCCACAGAATCTCACATCTCTACATCATTAATCCATCACCTCTTTCTGCTTTCTTCATGGCATCACATCTGGACAATGATTGTAGCACAGTAAGAGTTATGGGAGGCTAAATCTTTAGTCTTTTGGTGACGGATCGCATATCTTAAGCTCATAGACTGTAGTGCACATGGGGAGTTTTCTGTTTTAATCTCACCTTTCTCATATTTTTGGAATTCCTAGATCTAGGGTTTTGATTTTATGAGTAAGGATTGGATATTGATTATATATTTTGAGATTTAGTTTTTTAATTGAATTTGGATGATTTGGATGTTGGTTTTGAAAGGAATTGGAAGACACGCAGTGGAAATTAATTTAAAAATTTTTCCATTCCTTGCCAGGATCTACCGTATGTGTTTAAGTCAAGTGGGAAAAAGCATTACCCTTAGTGTGCCTCAGCCACTTCCACAGCTTTTGGTCACGACGTTCACAGCTTCTTTCCGCGGCTCGTGCTCCCTTTCGATCGCAAGAAGTCAATGACTCAGGTAGGCTTCCTCTACTGGTATCCACACGAACAGCGTTCCAACCACGAACGACGTGCTAGCGTCTCTTGTCCCTCCAGGGCTTTCTCAAGAGTTCATCCTCTCCGTCTCTATTTCGACAGTTTCTTATCTACAAACCCTTTGCTCAGTCCCCTTCAGCCTTTCTGTGTTCTATGTATATCTCTATGCAAAACGTAGCTCTTAATATCATATATATAGGATGCTCTGCATTTTCTTCTACCGAATTGGATTTTCGGAGTTAATCTTATATTAATTCTAAAATTAATACAATATCATATATTGTATAATTTGATAAGAAACTAATTAACTAAATAATATTAAATCTGTCCCACAGATTTAATTCACCTATTTATTTAACTTAAAATAAAGCTAAGACTGAACTGTATTTGATTTATTCTCATAAATCAAATTTGAGATATCATATCAATTTGAATTTTAAATTCAAATGTGATAGAGATTTAATTTATCCTTATAAATTAAATCTTATAAATATCTCTTATATGAGATATCCTATCAATTTGAATTTCAAATTCAATCGTGATAGAGATTTAATTTATCCTTATATACTAAATCTTATAAATATCTCTTATATGAGATATCCTATCAATTTGAATTTCAAATTCAAACGTGATAGAGATTTAATTTATCCTTATAAATTAAATCTCATATATCTCTTATATAGAATGTATATATATGAATTTATATATATACAAATATAAATATAAATAAATATATATACATCTATCCTGGATCATTCATTGAATCTGGACATGTCTTAGATTCAATGAATATGGACATCATAGCTCGTGTTGGGCTATTTTGTGTGCGACCCTGTAGGCCCATATGAAGTTGGCATTGGGCCATTTGTTATACTAGCCCACAAGTCGCAAGCGGTCTATAGAAAGACATAACGACTACCCAAATCATATGAGGATCGTTAAATGATGTAACCTTTTATACAACCATATCATGTCCCTTCTGTCACGCGATATTTTGTTCATAGTTGAGGCATGGATAATGTCATCCTCCTATTCCTAACCGTTACTTTCTCGATCCCTGAGTAGTCTGACTATAGAAATGGAACTACCTTTCCATTACAGTATGGCTATACATTTCTCAGACTCACTCATCGAGAGGCCCAGTAATATCTCTCTACGAATGTGAGGGACAAATTCCATCTTGACCATTCACATTCCTCCGCATGAAAACCCACTAAGCCTGAACATAGTCTTTATGATCACTCGATCAAAAGTAACTGTTGACTAGGTCAAAGCTGAGCGTTTGTCATGTAGGAATCCATGATGATCTCAGGTCAAAGGGCATATTGACATGGTTTGTATATGAGAGAAGCTTATGACGTTACCCATGTAGTTCTCTCATAGCGGGTCGGTCCAACACCTTGTACTCTTACATGTGACTATGAGTTCGATTTATATCTCTATACATCTTCAAAGTCATACTGGTCTTATTTTATCTGTGCTCCCGCAGAGATGACTGACCAGGGACATTTAGGATAAGATCATGAATTATCCAAGGATGGTTATCACAATAAACATGCAAATAATATGATAACACAATTAATAAATTCATAAATCAACAATATTCATAGGACAATGATTGACCCCTAGGGCACAATTTCCAACAACCTCCCACTTGCACTAGGTACAATCATTAATTTGACTAATTCCCATTGACCTAACATGACGCTCATGCTTTGCCTGCACAAGCGGCTTTGTTAGAGGATCAGCAATATTATCTTCTCCTGCAACTTTGCATATTTTTATATGACCTCTATCGTTGATTTCTCTGATGAGATGAAATCGCCTGAGTATATGCTTGGTCCTTTGATGTGACCTAGGCTCTTTGGCCTGTGCAATGGCACCGCTATTGTCACAGAGCAAAGTTATTGGATCTGAGATGGTAGGTATCACCCCTAGTTCCGTAATGAACTTCCTGATCCAAGCAGCTTCCTTAGTTGCATCAGATGCTGCTATATACTCTGCTTCCATTGTAGAATCTGCTACAGTGCCCTGCTTAGAGCTCTTCCAACTTACTGCTCCATTATTGAGGAGGAATATATATCCAGACTGTGATTTTTGGTCGTCCTGGTTAATTTGGAAACTTGCATCTGTGTAACCAGTTACACAGAGTTCGTCATCTAATCCACCATAGACCAAGAATAAGTCCTTGGTCCTTCTTAAGTACTTAAGGATATTCTTGACAGCAGTCCAATGGCCCTCACCAGGGTCCTGTTGATATCTGCTAGTCATACTCAAGGCAAACGAGACATCCGATCGAGTACATAACATGGCGTACATGATAGATCCTATGGCCGAGGCATATGGAACTTTACTCATGCGACCTCGCTGATCAGATGTACTAGGACACAGATCTTTGCTGAGGTGAATACCATGAGACATAGGTATGAAACCCCTCTTTGATTCATGCATACTGAACCTATGCAGTATTTTGTCTATGTATGTACTCTGACTGAGTCCTAGAAGTCTTTTAGATCTATCTCTATAGATTCTGATTCCTAGGATGTAGGTGGCTTCACCCAAGTCTTTCATAGAGAAAGATTTTCCTAACCAAGACTTGACAATCTCTGCAAGGTAGGAATGTCATTCCCAATAAGTAGGATGTCATCGACATAAAGTACCAAAAACACAACTGTGCTCCCATTAACCTTCTTGTACACACAAGGTTCATCAATGTTTTGAAGAAATCCAAACTCTTTGACTACTTCATCAAAACGATGATTCCAACTCCGAGAGGCTTGCTTTAGTCCATAAATGGACCTTTGAAGCTTGCACACTTTACCAGAGTCCTCAGAATGCACAAACCCTTCAGGTTGTGTCATGTACACATCCTCAAGGAGCTTTCCATTAAGGAAGGCTGTCTTGACGTCCATCTGCCATATTTCATAGTCATAATATGCTGCTATAGCAAAGAGGATTCTGATTGATTTGGCCATTGCAACTGGGGAAAAGGTCTCATCATAGTCTACACCATGAGTTTGAGTAAATCCTTTTGCAACCAGTCGTGCCTTGAAGACATTTACATTGCCATCCATGTCAGTTTTCTCCTTAAAAACCCACTTGCACCCGACAATTTTTACACCTTCAGGCGGGTCGACTAAGGTCCAAACCTTATTGTCGTACATGGATTGCATCTCAGACTTCATGGCATTCAGCCATTTTTTAGAGTTTGGTTCCACTATAGCTTCTCGATAGGTAGTCAGCTCATTATGCTCAATGAGCAACACATCACGACTATCAGAAATCAGAAATCCATATCTCTGAGGCTGAAGTCGTGTCCTATTAGATTTTCGTGGACCTTGCGTGACTTGAGGAGTCTCAACAACTTGTTGTGAGTCTTCTCTGTTTTCCATCTGTAGTTCTGTGGTGTCTTGTGGCTCTCAAACTTCTTTGAGGTGTACCTTACTCCCACTGGTTCTTTTAGAGATAAATTCTCATTTGAGAAAGATACCATTTCTAATAACAAACACTTTGTTATCAGCAGGGTTGTAGACGTAATATCCCTTGGTTTCCTTAGGATATCCCACAAAAAGGCACCTTGAGGATTTGGGCGCTAATTTGTCTGAGGCTTGTTGCTTAACATAGACCTCACATCCCCAAATCTTGAGGAAAGACAAACTAGGTGTCCTCCTACTCTATATCTCATACGGAGCCTTTTCAATTGCCTTAGATAGAACACGATTGAGTGTGAACACAGCTGTCTCTAGGGCATGGCCCCAAAAGGAGGGTGGAAGATCTGTTTGACTCATCATGGATCAAACCATATCTAATAGTGTTTGATTCCTCCGTTCAGAAATGCCATTCCATTGTGGTGTCCCTGGAGGAGTCAATTGTGAGACTATCCTATAACTCCTAAGATGATCTATAAACTCTTGGCTCAAATATTCACCACCCCGATCAGATTGAAGGGCTTTAATTATTTTGCCAAGCTGGTTTTGTACTTCATTTTAAAATATTTTGAACTTTTCAAAAGACTCAGATTTATGTTTCATCAGATAGATATACCCATATCTGCTGAAATCATCTATGAATGTGATGAAGTACGAATAACCTCCTCTGGCATTTGTGTTCATTGGTCCACACACATCTGTATGTATGAGGCCCAGTAAATCAGTGGCCCTCTCACTGTGCCCAGTGAAAGGTGACTTTGTCATCTTTCCTAACAAGCAAGACTCGCAAGTGTCATATGATTCAAAATCAAATGAGTTTAGAAATCCATCTTGATGGAGTTTAGAAATGTGTTTCTTATTTATGTGGCCCAAACGACAGTGCCAGAGGTATGTGGGATTCAAATTGTTTGGTTTGACCCTTTTGGCGGTTATGTTATAGATATTTCCATGATTGGGTTGTTCCAAATTTAATATGTAATGATCAACATGCAAATCACCATGAGCATAGAAAACATCGTTACGATAAATAGAACATCTATTATTCCCAGCAATGGAAGCGAAACCTTCCTTATCCAAATAAGAAAGTGAAACAATGTTACTACTTAAAGCAGGAACATAATAGCAATTGTTCAAAACTAACAAAAGCCCAGTGGGTAGAACTAATTCATAAGTTCCTACAGCTAACGCAGCAACCCTTGCTCTGTTTCCAACTCATAGGTTAACCTCGCCCTTTTTCAGTTTCCTACTATCCTTTAGTCCCTGCACATTTGTACAAATGTGAGAACTACACGCAGTATCTAATACCCATGAGGTGGAAGTAGAAAGATGAATGTCTATAACCTAAATACCTAAAGCGATAGCCCTACTATCCTTCTTGTTCTTTTTCATATCTTTGAGGTAGAGTTTGCAATTCCTCTTCCAATGACCAGGTTCATTGTAGAAGAAGTAGACTCCTTCCTTCAGAGGCTTTGCCTTCTTTGGTGCAGGCTTGGTTTCGGGCTTGTCTGACTCTTTGGTCTTACCTGATGAGCCATGATCCTTCCCCTTGCCTTTGCCTTTCTTTTTCATACCCTTTCCTTTCTGAACCATCAAAACACTACTGGGATTCTTCTTAAGACTCAGCTCAGCAGTTTTAAGCATCCCATGCAGTTCAGAAATAGATTTCTCCATGTTGTTCATGTTGTAGTTCATGACAAACTGGTCATAACTTTTGGGGAGTGAGTTCAAGATCAAATTTGTAGCTAACTCCTGGCTTATGGGAAATCCAAGCCTCTGAAGGTGATCAATGTACCCCTTCATCTTTAAGACATGAGTACTGACTGATGCACCTTCAGCCATCTTATAGGAATGTACGGCCTTAGTGGTCTCATACCTCTCTTGCCTTGCCTGTTGCTGGAACATTTCCTTGAGATGCACAATCATCTCATAAGCCTCCATGTGTTCCAGATCTCTTTAGAGCTCCGGAACCATAGTGGCTAGCATCAAGCATCCCACATCGACAGAGTCTTCTTTATGCTTCGTGTAAGCATCTCTCTAAGCTCTAGGAGCATTGGACACTGGCTCCTCAGGAATGGGTTGATCTAGGACATGCGCCTTTCTTTCCTGCTTGAGAACAATTCTCAAGTTCCTAAACCAGTCAAGAAAGTTTATCCTATTGAGTTTGTCCTTCTCAAGGACAGATCACAACGATAATGTAGCAGTATTACTAGTCGTCATGATTCTATAATTAAAATATGCAATTTAATTAGTAATCTCCCACTAAATAAACAACCCTCAATGCAATAGTTAGTGGGCTAAGATCCATATTTGGATCAAACTTAAGTCCGCTTTGGCAGGACGCTTAAATTAAGTTATTTAGGTAGGTAACACCTTTACCAATTACATCAAATATAACTCTTAGATGTTCATGGGATCCTATCATCATATGATCTGGCATGTTTTTAATCCCATCTAATGCCTTGAGACCCAAAACCGTTTTGTTAATCTAAATTAAGTTAAACAATAATAAACATGTGATGATTAGCACAATTACTCTTGCTTATCTCCCCAAGATAACTCAAAAGCACCCACTTTGGCGGAGTCGACAATTGAGCGATTGAGGTTTTGACAAGTGTTTATAAATTGACGGCATTATGACTTAAGATTTCATTTAGAGGGCTTAATTTAACTATCTGGTTTATGAGAATGCATGTTTCTTAGTTTGTATCTCATACAAGTAATATGCATATGCTAGTATAATCATAAGATGCATAATTTAAATGTGATACAATATGGCTCACCTGTCCTAAGTCCACTCAAGCCAATGAGAGGAGCTCTCTAGTAAGAAAAGGGAAATTACATATAGAAACCTCTTTTAACATTCAAGGGGAGTGAGATGAGAAGAGAAGGTACATTGAGAGTATATATATAGGAAGTCACGACATGCAGGCTGTATTTAAAAAATTACAACACTTGCAATCTAGAGCCATATTGTTCACCATACCCAAGCATTCAAGAATCAACATTCAGATTTAATGGCAGGGCAATTGATGTTTCAAATCTAAAACATTCATAAAATAACATATGTTACGGTTATGTTGCGCTATGAACAGGTAGCCACGGCGGTCCCGCTAGCCGGTTAGTGGGCGACGGTCCGAGAAAAATAAATTTGCTTTATAAATAATAACGAATCTGAATTCAGTTTTCTTGGACCTCATCTACGTTAATTGATCAAATCAAAGTGTATCACCACCGATTTCAATTCCCTTTTAGATTCCTTTTATGTCATATATAATACGGATCCCTTATATGTCACACATAAAACGCATATTATATGATCGGCTATGACTAACACATATCATATGAATCAACAATCAAGCCTAACTTAAACACAAAATGGCATGGGTCTGATACCACTGAAAGGAATTGGAAGACACGCAGTGGAAATTAATTTAAAAATTTTTCCATTCCTTGCCAGGATCTACCGTATGTTTTAAGTCAAGTGGGAAGAAGCATTACCCTTAGTGTGCCTCAGCCACTTCCACAGCTTTTGGTCACGACGTTCACAGCTTCTTTCCGCGACTCGTGCTCCCTTTCGATCGCAAGAAGTCAACGACTCAAGTCAGCTTCCTCTACTGGTATCCACACGAACAGCGTTCTAACCACGAACGACGTGCTAGCGTCTCTTGTCCCTCCAGGGCTTTCTCAAGAGTTCATCCTCTCCGTCTCTATTTTGACAGTTTCTTATCTGCAAACCCTTTGCTTAGTCCCCTTTGCCCTTTCTGTGTTCTATGTATATCTCTATGCAAAACGTAGCTCCTAATATCATATATATAGGATGCTCTGCGTTTTCTTCTACCGAATTGGATTTTAGGAGTTAATCTTATATTAATTCAAAAATTAATACAATATCATATATTGTATAATTTGATAAGAAACTAAATAAATAAATAATATTAAATTCATCCCACAGATTTAATTCACCTATTTATTTAACTTAAAATAAAGCTAAGACTGAACTGTATTTGATTTATTCTCATAAATCAAATTTGAGATATCATATCAATTTGAATTTCAAATTCAAATTTGATAGAGATTTAATTTATCCTTATAAATTAAATCTTATAAATATCTCTTATATGAGATATCCTATCAATTTGAATTTCAAATTCAATCGTGATAGAGATTTAATTTATCCTTATAAATTAAATCTTATAAATATCTCTTATATGAGATATCCTATCAATTTGAATTTCAAATTCAAACGTGATAGAGATTTAATTTATCCTTATAAATTAAATCTCATATATCTCTTATATATAATGTATATATACGAATTTATATATATATGCGAATATAAATATAAATAAATATATATACATTTATCCTGGATCATTTATTGAATCTGGACATGTCATAGATTCAATGAATTTAGACATCATAGCTCGTATTGGGCTATTTTGTGTACGACCCTGTAGGCCCATATGAAGTTGGCAGTGGGCCATTTACTATTCTGGGCCACAAGTTGCAAGCGGTCTCTAGTAAGACATAACGACTACCCAAATCATATGATGATCGTTAAACGATGTAACCTTTTATACAACCATATCATGTCCCTTCTGTCACGCGATATTTTGGTCATGGTTGAGGCATGGATAATGTCATTCTCCTATTCTTGACCGTTACTTTCTCGATCCCTGAGTAGTTTGACTATAGAAATGGAACTACCTTTCCATTACAGTATGGCCATACATTTCTCAGACTCACTCATCGAGGGGCCCAGTGATATCTCTCTATGAATGTGAGGGACAAATTTCATCTTGACTATTCACATTCCTCCGCATGAAAAACCACTAAGCCCGAACATAGTCTTTATGATCACTCGGTCAAAAGTGACTTTTGACTAGGTCAAAGCTGAGCGTTTGTCATGTAGGAATCTATGATGAGCTCAGGTCAAATGGTATATTGACATGGTTTGTATATGAGAGAAGCTTATGATGTTACCCATGCAGTTCTCTCACAGCGGGTCAGTCCAATACCTTGTACTCTTACTTGTGCCTATGACTTTGATTTATATCTCTATGCATCTTCAAAGTCATACTGGTCTTATTTCATCTATGCTCCCGCATAGATGACCGACCAAAGACATTTAGGATAAGATCATGAATTATCCAAGGATGGTCATCACAATAAACATGCAAATAATATGATAACATAATTAATAAATTCATAAATCAATAATGTTCATAAGACAATGATTGGCCCTTAAGGCACGATTTCCAACAGGTTTAATATGAATATTTCAATTTCAATTTTTGGATAATTGGGTTTTTATCAATGATCATTGCTAACTAATTCAATTACTTGAAATCTATGGTCAATGATTGATGATCATTTCAGGGCATCTACATCATCTTATTTAAATTTCACGCTAAGTGGTTTTTTTAACAGTTCATTAAGAGTTTTAAAACTAGCTTTGATCAAAGGAGTTTAAGGAATGTTAATGTTATGGACTCAACCGATCAATTGAGGTTTCTTTTAAGACTTAGTGATTTCAAACCCCATATCATATTAAATGCAAGGATAGATAGTTTTCCATTATCAAGAGTCTATCTCAATACATTCATTTCAAAATCTACTCATTTTCCAACTTAATAAAAAATATAAAAATATTTACTTTACTACACCCTTATTTTATTGCTTCAAAAATCAATCAAACCCAAAAGCCAACTTTTACTGTCACTCATGTTTTCAATAGTTTTGTCACCAGTTTGCTAGGTTTCCAATAAAAAGGTTCATCAAGAAGAACGATAGGGTTATGCCTTATACTACATTAATAGGGTGTAATTAATTTTATTTTGATACATAGAATGATGACAGCACTTACAAATCACTCACTAAGAATAGAATTCTAGGGTCGTAGTTAGATCCTGAAGAGGCTTACATTTTATCGCTATAGATCCCGAGGGTCATAGTTGACATAGCCTAAGAAAATGAATGAGCGATTAGTATTTCTTTGGAAAGATGATTACCAAGGACAAGGTTAAGGTAAGAAAGCCTCACAAGTTGGTTAACTCATAATAGAGAGAGTACCTATGATGTTAATTTCAGATAGCCTTATTAGTATTAGGGACTAAACTCAAAATCTTCTTACACGCAATAAGAACTAAGTAATCAAGTTAAAGTTTTTATTCCTAAGTAACAGATATTTATGAGTTTGCGGATAATATGTCTAAGGAAGAGAAAAAGAATATCTCGTAAGATATGAGAAAGGGTCAAATAAGAATAAAGAGATCCTTAAGATAAGATTATAGAGAATAAGAATGAGAGATAAATAGATCCTCCAGATGAGGATAAAGAGATTAGAAGGCCAGATAGACCCAAAAGAGACAGTATAAGAAGGGTCTAAGATAGTATAGTACCAGGGTTAAAGCCTGTTAGCACTAGTGCTTTAAATTTTTATCAGCACCTTTTAGTTATGCATGCTCAGGCAAGAATAGTCCAATGATGGGTGACCCTTGGGAAGTGATAAAAAAAGGGTTTAAATGCCATAAAAGTTTGGCATATATACACAAAGTTATGTAAAATGATAGAAAGAGCTATGAAATGTTAGAAACAGTTATGAACTGTAAGAGACTAGAACCCTTATATCAAGTCCAAATAAAATGGATTTGAAGAGAAATATTTAGAAGAGTTTTCTTAAAAGCTAGCAAAGCTATAAGTTAAAGAGAATGTTAAACTTATAGTATCTCAGAATACGTCATGATAAGGCAAGATAGACCATGATATAGCCATATTTGGCCAGATATGCCATGATGCAGTATGAAAAATACTTAATGAGATATGTTATGAGAAATATGTAATGTGATACATAATGAGAAATATATATCAAGAAGTACAATACGAAGTGGCTTTGTAGCTAGCTTTGTAAATAGATAGAGAGGCTCCCTTTTTGAAAGGGATAAGATGTTTGAATGTTATGTTACAGATGAAATAGCAAGTGAGAGCTTTCACTCCTTGCATGAAATGTAGGCATTATGTTATGTTTGTAAAATATGCTAAAGCTCCAAATGTTACAGCATTGCAAGCTCCATGTGATAGAGCTGTGCAAGCTCCAAGTGTTAGAGCTGCGCATATTAAGAAAAGAAATGTTTGAGCTCCGATGTTAGAGCTTTGTATTCATGGGTAGGTATGTTGTCTTGCAATATGTTGGCCAGGCATTATGCATGTTAGAGTATGTGCTCCTATGTGCTCTTATCTAGCAGTAAAGTAAAGAAAGAAAGAATAATGACATAAGTCCTCTCTGTGTATTATGATGAATTATTAAAGATGATAAGAAGAATAAGTATGATGAGTAGTTGATAGAAAATCTAGAAGTGGACACTACTCACAAGTCTAGTATGGTAAGAAGTTATATGCAAATAGATGCATAGCAAGTAAGCAAGCAATATAATGAAGTAGAGTTCAACTATGATTAAGTTGATTCAGAAAAGAAAACTAATCACATCAAAGATAAGAAGATCTGCGGATATGAAAAGTACTCTGTTAAGATGTCAAAATAGAAGATAAGAGATAAATACCCTAATCCTTAGTCATAAATCAAAAAAGGATATTTATCCAAGATTGTTGACTAAAGTGCTAAGTAAATTTTGAGGACAAAATTTATTTTAAGGGGGTAAAAATGTCATATCCTATTTTTTCCCTATCTGTATAATACTTATAGAGGAAAGAGGTTTGGAAAGGATTGTGACAATGATAAGAATGAATGAGAAAGGTTAGACGAGTCTTGAAGAAAGAGAGGGACTAAAATAAAAAGTTTAAAGGTTCCATGGTGAAAAATGAAAGTATAAATAAACTTTGGCCCATTAAGTGTAATTATGAAAAGTTGAGGGCCTAAAGTGTAATTTTTAAAAGTTTAAGGGAAAAATGGTAATTATTGAAAGTTGATCCAAAAATAACCAGAATAATATTAGTCCTAAATTTTCCTAGTAAATAGAAAAAATTATTCTGATCAGTTTGATGCAACACAGAATTTTGATGTGAGGTCCCGAAAAATTTATATTAATTTCTGAAGAGAGGGAAATTAATACAGTATCATCTAGACCTCAGAATTAGATAAAATTTGATAGTAAATTATTATAATTAATATGAGAATTTATGAAATTGACAGAGCTCAAAAAGGAGTTATGTAGAATTTATTATGGAATTTATAGTGGATTAAAAGATCTGATAAATAGGTTTTAGGGGAATTTCTAGGGAGTTTAGCCCATGAAGGTAGTGGACCATGTAGAGGGCGTAAAATGACATCTTATAGGTCCAATAATAGTTTTAGATAACTATGTGGGCTAGGGCTAATAAAGACTCAAAAAATATAAAATTACGAAAATGCCATTAAGTATGTCACTGTGTTGTGTCGTTGAGTCAGAGTTAGAAGAAGGATATTTTGGTCATTTGACTAAGGTTAGATAGTCAAGGAGAGTTCCCAAAATAGTTGATCAAGGTCAGGGAATACTCTGATGATGTGTAAAAAGACGATAATGCCCTTGACGTACTAAAGTAAATAAAGAAGAACCAATAGGCATTTTGGTAATTTGCTAAGGGATCTGTAATTAAGTTTATACCTAGTAGAAGAATGTCAATGATAGGAAGAATCTGAATACTGAATTTAAGGTCAGAAAGCATATTATGGTATCTCAAAAAATTAGATTAAAAAAATAGTCTGGCTTTTGGGAAATTGAACTGAATCGGTACCAGATTGGACTAAAATTTTTTCAGATGCTTCCTCACTTTGTAATTTTGTCACATGGGCTTTGAGGTGTCCTTTGATGATGTCATCTCATTGGCTTCTAGGGCAAGCTAATCCAAGATCAAATATGAGCCATTAGATAAAATAGTGCACAAAGTGATCTTGGCCATTCATTTTTCATGGAATTTTTCTATAATTACCCCTATTTTTCTGCACAAAATAGTGGCCCTTGGAACCCTTTGGGAGGTGCTGCTTAAATGAAGAGTCAAGCCAAGAAAAAGTAGATTTAAGGTACCAAAGTTCAAGCTTGCTAGAGATTAAGGTAAGTGATCTATCCTAGCTTGTTTTCCTTTGATTTGGGAGCTTAAACTTAGCATTTTCATGGAAGAAAGTTGAGTTTTCTCTAAGGTGTATATGCTGTCAAAAACCTCAGATGACAGGAGAAAGAAGAAATTAAAGTTAGAGATATGTGATTGAAGCTTAAACAAGCTAGTTAGGTGATTGGTTGTTGAATCAAGTTGATATTCTTGACTTTCCCATAGTTGAACCATTTCAGTTTGCACTGTTCATGATAGAAGGAAATAGAATTTCAATTTCTAATGGTTCCATTAAATTCATATGATGATTTTGTGTAGGATTGGATAGGTTTTGAACCTTGGAAGCATTGGAATTCCAAGTTGTAGTTTTTGAAGTTCTTCTTCTCTATTACTGTTCACTCATATGAATAGTGATTGGAATTTCATGATTTTTATGTTTCTAATGGTTTTAACCTAAAAAGATGTGTCAGATAAAGTAGAGAAACAATTATGGGAAGCATTGGAATCAATATGAGAATTTTTAGAAGAATTATGCATGTTTTTCAAATCTGTCCAGAACAGTGCATAGGAGCTAGAATTCCAAGATTATAAGCTCATAAATGGATTCAAAAGGTGGAATTGTGTAGGGTAAAGTCAAGACATCAATTGGTTCAAAGGCCAAGTCAATTAGTAAAGATCAAAGGAAGTTATGTTAGTTAAAGTAAGTTTAATGTCCAAGGAAGTTAGATTGTAATGGATGGATGATTATGTGATGTTAGGATTTGATGATAGAATCCAAGGAGGCAGCCACACATCTAAGAGAAGTGAGAAGAAAGAGGCAAGATAAAGTGAAAGAAAGTCAAGTATATGAGGTAGTAAACTTACCTAAACTTGTATGTATTGAATGTTATGCTTAGTTGTGCTATGGCTATGTTGAATTGTGTTGCTTGTGCATATGATTGAAGCTCTGTTTCTATGATTACTTTGGCCAATTGTATTTCATATGTTACATGGAAGCATACACATTACACAATGTTAACACCTTCACAAGCAAGCACAAGTATTTACACTAATACATGCATTATTTAGTACCGTTTGCTACTGAGATTTCCCTATAAATCTCACCCCATCCATGTAATCCCAATCCCATAGGTTTATTAATGATGAATAAGAAGTATGAAGAGAAGCTAGGGATTGGATAGTATAAATGTTATGTGATGAATTGTTATATGTAATGTTGCTATATGACTAATATAAGTAGTGATGGTCATGATGTAATGAAAAATAGTAAATGATGAGATAAATATATGAAATTTTACAAACATTTAGTTAACATTTCAAGATTTGTTTTGACACCAAGAACACCTTATTTTGATGTCTATACAAAGAGAACGAATTTTTCAAATTAAGGGACCATAATCTGTTTTTAAAATTTTTGACCAAATGAACAGTAATATTTGATGATTAAACTGTATTAATTGACTAAGTATTTGGTATGGAGATTATTTTTCCCTTAAATCTCAAGATGTTATCTTCACGTAGCTTTTTGAACCACTTTATTTCAATTTTTCTAGAATTAATTATGATTTTTGGAAATTCATCGCCTAATTTGGAAATACCATATGAACAGTAACTCAAGAAGAGTAAAATTTCATATTTAGCTCATGGACTTCTAAGGCATTGTAAGTGATTCAAAATGCTACTGAATGGTCCATAAGATGTACAAAAATAAGGATGTTTCATATGGGATGCCAACTTGAGCCTTTAACTTGGTCCTATGCCTTTATGGGCTTAATTCCAAAGAAACCTCACCCAAATTACTAATCGTGTGTATTATATCTCTATAAATTCTATTATAAATTCTAGATAAGTCCTTTTTGACTTTTAGTTTCATAAATTCTTATATTAATTATGAGAATTTTGTATAAAATTTTATCTGATTATAAGGTCCAGAAGATCCTGTAATAATCTTTACACTCTAAAAATTAATATTATTTTGGACCTCAAATCGAAATTATCAAAAATATGTTTTCTCAAATTACTATTCACTATTTAAGGGAACAATATGGGCCTGTAACATTTTCTGGTAATTTTGGCTTATTTATGGCTCAATTTATCAAAATTACAATATTTCCTTTGAATTTGACAAATTTCACTTTAGTCCCTGAATTTATAAAATTTATTTTGGTCCCTTACCTCAAATTTAAAAATTCCAATTTGGTCCCTTATTTATAATTTCAAAACTCGAATTTGGTCTGTAAGTGTTTCATTCATATTTCTTTCCTTTTCTAATAACTATATCAATTCTTCACGACTTTAAATTCCATTATAAATTCTACAAAAGTCTTCTCTCAGTTATGTCAGTTTCATAAATGCCTTTGGGTTATTATTCTACACCATACTAACCCGAAGGGCGTGATGGTCATTTTATTCTTCTTTACATGTATCAGGATATATTTTGACTATGGTCATTAATTCGTGTGTCCCTTTTGACCTTTTAACCGTGTCCCAAATAACCAAAATGCCCTCAATGAATCTCTTGTCCAATAATACAACACAAGGGCATTTTTGTACTTTTACAGTTTTTAGTGATTTTTTGGACATTATTCCACATGACTGTTAGAGTACATTACTAGACTTATGGGACACCAACTTGTGCCTTTAACTGGGTCCTATGTTGTTATGGGCTTAATTCCCAAGAAAACTCACCCAAAAATATTTATTGTGTGTATTATATTACCTTAAATCTATTATAAATTCTATATAAGTCCTTTTTGAGTTATGTCAATTTCATAAATTTTTATTTTAATTATAAGAATTTTCTATAACATTTTATCTTATTATAAGGTCCAGAAGATCCTATAATAATCTTTAAACTTTAAAAATTAATATCAATTATCTCGTACCTAAAATCAAAATTTTCAAAAAATATGCTTGCTCCAATTAACAATCTCTATTTATGAGTAGAATTTAGGGTTGACACATTTTTTGGTAATTTTTGGTTATTCATTGCTCAATTTCTTAAAATTATAATTTTTCTTTTGAATTTGACAAATTGCACTTTAGTCCCTGAATTTTTAAAATTTATTTTGGTCCCTCACCTCAAATTTAAACATTCCAATTTGGTCCCTTATTTATAATTTCAAAACTCAAATTTGGTCCCTAAGTGTTTCATTTATATTTCTTTCCTTTTCTAATAACTATATCAATTCCTCAGGACCTTAAATTCCATTATTAAATCTACAAAAGTCTTCTCTGAGTTATGTCAATTTCATAAATGCCTTTGGGTCATTATTGTACACCATACTAACCCTAAGGGCATATGGTCATTTTATTCTTCTTTACACTATATCAGGTTATATTCTGACTCTGGTCATTCACTCGTGTGTCCCTTTTGACCTTTTAAGTGAATCCCAAATGTCCTCAATTCATCTCTTGTCCAATATTACAACATAGGGGCATTTTCGCATTTTTGGACTTTTTAGGGTTTTTGTGGACATTAGACCACATGACTGTTAGGGTATATTATTGGGCCTATGGGACACCAACTTGAGCCTTTAACAGGATCCTATGTCTTTATAGGCTTAATTCCCAAAAAAACACACCTAAAAGTATTTATCGTTTATATTATATTTCTGTAAATTCTATTATAAATTATAGATAAGTTATTTTTTAGTTCTGTTAATTTCATAAATTTTTATACTAATTATGAGAATTTTCTATAACATTTTATCTGATTATAAGGTCCTAAAGATCCTGTAAAAATTGTAAACTTTAAAAATTAATATCAATTATTTAGGACCTCAAATCAAAATTCTTAAAAATATGCTTGCTCCAATTACCATTCTCTATTTACGGGTAAAATTTAGGGCTCTAACATTTTCAAGTAATTTTGGGTTATTTATCACTCAATTTCTCAAAATTACAATTTTTCTCTTGAACTTGACAAATTGTAATTTAGTCATTGAATTTATAAAATTGATTTTGGTCTCTCACCTCAAATTTAAAAACTCCAATTTGGTCCCTTATTTATAATTTCAAAACTCGAATTTGATCCGTAAGTCTTTCATTCATATTTCTTTCCTTTTCTAATAACTATATCAATTCTTTACGACCTTAAATTCCATTATAACTTCTACATAAGTCTTCTTTCACTTATGTCAATTTCATAAATGCCTTTGGGTCATTATTGTACACCATACTAACCCTAAGTGCATAATAGTTATTTTATTCTTCTTTACACTGTATCAGGATATATTCTGACTCTAGTCATTCATTTGATTGTCCATTTTGACCCTTTGATAGTGTCCTAAATGACTAAAATGCCCTCAATTCATATCTTGTCAAATAATACAACACAGGGGCATTTTCGTACTTTTGTACTTTTTAGTGATTTTCTATACCTTAGCCCACATGACTGTTAGGGTATATTACTAAGCCTATGGGACACTAACTTCAGCCTTTAACTGGATCTTATGCCGTTATGGGCTTAATTCCCAAGAAAACTCACACAAGAATATTTATCGTGTGTATTATATCTCTATAAATTCTATTGTAAATTCTAGATAAGTCCTCTTTGAGTTATGTTAGTTTCATAATCTTTAAATTATAAAAATTAATATCAATTATTTGGGACCTAAAATTGCAATTTTTAAAAATATGCTTGCTCCAATTCTCATTCTCTATTTACAGGTAAAATTTGGGGTTGTAACCTCTTTTTTTTTTTTGTAATTTTGGGTTATTTAAGGCTTAATTTCTCAAAATTAGAATTTTTCACTTGAATTTCACACATAGCACTTTAGTCACTGAGTTTAAAAAATTTATTTTGGTCCCTCACCTCAAATTTAAAAACTCCAATTTGGTCCCTTATTTATAATTTCAAAACCCAAATTTGGTCCCTAAGTCTTTCATTCATATTTCTTTCCTTTTCTCATAACTATATCAATTCTTCATGACCTTAAATTCCATTATTAAATCTACAAAAGTCTTCTCTGAGTTATGTCAATTTCATAAATGCCTTTGGGTCATTATTGTAAACCACACTAACCTAAAGGCATAATGGTCATTTTATTCTTCTTTACATTGTATAAGGATATATTCTGACTCTGGTCATTCATCCGTGCGTCCCTTTTAACCTTTTAACCATGTCCCAAATGACCATAATGCCCTCAATTCACCTCTTGTATAATATTACAAAACAGGGGTATTTTCACATTTTTGCACTTTTTAGTGTTTTTCTAGACGTTAGCCCACATGACTGTTAAGGTATGTTACTAGGCCTATGGGACGCCAACTTGAGACTTTAACTGGGTCCTGCCTTTTTGGGCTTAATTCCCAAGAAAACTCATCCAAAAGTATTTATCGTGTGTATTATATCTCTGTAAATTCTATTATAAATTATAGATAAGTCCCCTTTGAGTTCTGCTAGTTTCATAAATTCTTATATTAATTATGAGAATTTTCTATAACATTTTATCTAATTATAAGGTCCAGAAGATCCCGTAATATTCTTTAGACTCTAAAAATTAATATTAATTATTTCATAGTTCAAATCAAAATTATCAAAAATATGCTTGCTCAATTTACCATTCTCTATTTAAGTGGAAAATGTGGGACTGTAATATTTTCTGGTAATTTTGGGTTATTTATTGCTCAATTTCTCAAAATTACAATTTTTCTTGTCAATTTGACAAATTTCACTTTATTCCCTCCATTTATAATATTTATTTTGGTCGCCACCTCAAATTTAAAAATTCAAGTTTGGTCCCTTATTGATATTTTCAAAAATAAAATTGGTCACTTAGTCTTTTATTCATATTTCTTTCCTTTTCTAATAACTATATCAATTCTTCATGACCTTAAATTCTATTATAAATTCTACAAAAGTCTTCTCTGAGTTATGTCAATTCTATAAATGCATCTGGGTCATTATTGTACACCATAGTAATCCTAAGGGCATAATGGTCATTTTATTCTTCTTTACACTGTATTGGATATATTGTGACTATGGTCATTCATTCGTGTGTCCCTTTTGACCTTTTAACCTTGTCCCAATTGACCAAAATGCCCTCAATTAATCTGTTATCAAATATTACAACACAAGGGCATCTTCGTATTTTTACACTTTTTAGGATTTTTCTGGACGTTAGCCCACATGACTGTTAGGGTATATTATTTGGTCTATGGGACGCCAACTTGAGCCTTTAACTGGGTCCTATGCCTTTATGGGTTTAACTCCGAAGAAAACTCACTCAAAAGTACTTGTTGAGTGTTTTACATCATTGTAAATTCTATTATAAGTTCTCAATAAGTCCTTTTTGAATTCTTTTATTATATTAAATTCTTATATTAATTATGAAAATTTAATATAAAATTTTATCTGTTTATAAGGTTTAGAACATCATGTAATAATTTTTAGATTTTAAAAATTAATATCAATTATCTCGAACCTCAAATCAAAATTTCCAAAAATATACCTCCTCTATGTACCATTCTCTATTTACGAGTAAATTTTAGGGTTGTAACCTTTTTTTTTCGTAATTTTGGGTTATTTATGGCTTAATTTCTCAAAATTAGAATTTTTCTCTTGAATTTCAAACATAGCACTTTAGTCACTGAGTTTAAAAAATTTATTTTGGTCCCTTACCTCAAATTTAAAAACTCCAATTTGGTCCCTTATTTATAATTTCAAAACTCAAATTTGGTCCTAAGTCTTTCATTCATATTTCTTTCCTTTTCTCATAACTATATCAATTCTTCATGACCTTAAATTCCATTCTTAAATCTACAAAAGTCTTCTTTGAGTTATGTCAATTTCATAAATGCCTTTGGGTCATTATTGTAAACCACACTAACCCTAAATGCATAATGGTCATTTTATTCTTCTTTACACTATATAACGATATATTCTAACTCTGGTCATTCATCCGTGCATCCCTTTTGACATTTAAACCATGTCCCAAATAACCATAATGCCGTCAATTAATCTCTTGTCTAATATTTCAACACAGGGGCATTTTCACATTTTTGCACTTTTTATTGTTTTTCTAGATGTTAGCCCAGAAGACTGTTAAGGTATGTTATTAGGCCTATAGGACGCCAACTTAAGCCTTTAACTTGGTTCTATGCCTTTATGGGCTTAATTCCCAAGAAAACTCAGACAAAAGTACTTGTCGTGTGTATTACATCATTGTAAATTCTATTATAAGTTATTGATAAGTCCTTTTTGAATTCTTTTAGTTTCATAAATTCTTATGTTAATTATGAAAATTTTATATAAAATTTTATCTGGTTATAAGGTTCAAAACATCATGTAATAATCTTTAGATTTTAAAAATTAATATCAATTATCTCGGACCTCAAATTGAAATTTTAAAAAATATGCTTGCTCTATTTACCATTCTCTATTTATGGGAAAAATTTGGGGCTGTAACATTTTTTTTTGTAATTTTGGATTATTTATGGCTTAATTTCTCAAAATTAGAATTTTTCTCTTGAATTTGACACATAGCACTTTAGTCACTGAGTTTATAAATTTATTTTGGTCCCTCACCTCAAATTTAAAAACTCCAATTTGGTCCTTTATTTATAATTTCAAAACTCAAATTTGGTCCTAAGTCTTTCATTCATATTTCTTTCCTTTTCTCATAACTATATCAATTCTTCATGACCTTAAATTCCATTCTTAAATCTGCAAAAGCCTTCTCTGAGTTATGTCAATTTCATAAATACCTTTGGGTCATTATTGTAATTCATACTAACCCTAAGGGCATAATGGTCATTTTATTCTTCTTTACATTGTATAAGGATATATTCTGACTATGGTTATTTATTCGTGTGTCCTTTTTGACCTTTTAATCGTTTCCCAAATGACCATAATGCCATCAATTCATCTCTTGTCTAATATTACAACACAGGGGCATTTTCACATTTTTGTACTTTTTATTTTTTTTCTAGACGTTAGCCCAGAAGACTGTTAAGGTATGTTATTAGGCCTATAGGACGCCAACTTGAGCCTTTAACTTGGTTCTATGCATTTATGGGCTTAATTCCCAAGAAAACTAGCTAAAAGTACTTGTCGAGTGTATTACATCATTCTAAATTATATTATAAGTTATCGATAAGTCCTTTTTGAATTCTTTTAGTTTCATAAATTCTTATATTAATTATGAAAATTTTTATATAAAATTTTATCTGGTTATAAGGTTCAAAACATCATGTAATAATCTTTAGATTTTAAAAATTAATATCAATTATCTCAGACCTCAAATTGAAATTTTAAAAAATATGCTTGCTCTATTTACCATTCTCTATTTATGGGAAAATTTGGGGTGTAACATTTTTTTTTGTAATTTTGGGTTATTTATGGCTCAATTTCTCAAAATTAGAATTTTTCTCTTGAATTTGACACATAGCACTTTAGTCACTGGGTTTATAAAATTTATTTTGGTCCCTCACCTCAAATTTGGTCCTAAGTCTTTCATTCATATTTCTTTCCTTTTCTCATAACTATATCAATCTTCATGACCTTAAATTCCATTCTTAAATCTGCAAAAGCCTTCTCTGAGTTATGTCAATTTCATAAATGCCTTTGCGTCATTATTGAAAAATCATACTAACCCTAAGGGTATAATGGTCATTTTATTCTTCTTTATATTGTATAAGGATATATTCTGACTATGGTTATTTAATCGTGTGTCCCTTTTGACCTTTTAATCGTGTCACAAATGACCAAAATGCCCTCAATTCATCTCTTGTCCAATATTACAACACAAGGGCATGTTCAATTTTTTGCATTTTGTAGGGTTTCCTGGGCATTAACCCACATGACTGTTAGGGTATATTCTTGGGCAATGGGATGCCAACTTGAGCCTTTAACTTGGTCATATGCCTTTATGGGCTTAATTCTAAAGAAAACTCATCCAAAAGTACTTATCGTATGTATTATGTCACTATAATTTCTATTATAAATTCTAGATAAGTCATGTTTTAGTTCTGTTGGTTTCATAAATTCTTATATTAAATTTGAAATTTTTTTATAAAATTTTATATGATTATAAGGTCTAGAAGATCCTGTAATAATCTTTAGACTCTAGAAATTAATATAAATTTATGGGACCTCAAAATGAAATTTCCACAAATATGCTTGCTCCAATTACTGTTCTCTATTTACGGATAAAATGTGGGACTAAAACATTTTCTATTAATTTTAGGTTATTTATGGCTCTATTTCTCAAAATTACAATTTTTCCCATGAATTTGACAAATTACACTTTAGATTCTGAATTTATAAAATTTATTTTGGTCCCTCACGTCAAATTTAAAAATTCCAATTTGGTTAGTTATTTATAATTGCAAAACTCGAATTTGGTCTGTAAGTCTTTCATTCATATTTCTTTCCTTTTCTAATAACTATATCAATTCTTCACGACTTTAAATTCCATTATAAATTCTACAAAAGTCTTCTCTCAGTTATGTCAGTTTCATAAATGCCTTTGGGTTATTATTCTACACTATACTAACCCTAAGGGCATGATGGTTATTTTATTCTTTTTTACATGTATCAGGATATATTTTGACTTTGGTCATTCATTCGTGTGTCCCTTTTGACCTTTTAACCGTGTCCCAAATGACCAAAATACCCTCAATGAATCTCTTGTCCAATAATACAATACAAGGGCATTTCCATACTTTTATAGTTTTTCGTGATTTTCTGGACATTATTCCACATGACTGCTAGAGTACATTACTAGACTTATGGGACACCAACTTGTGCCTTTAACTGGGTCCTATGCTATTATGGGCTTAATTCCCAAGAAAACTCACCCAAAAATATTTATTGTGTGTATTATATCATTGTAAATTCTATTATATATTCTAGATAAGTCCTTTTTCAGTTATGTTAGTTTCATAAATTCTTACATTAATTATGAGAATTTTCTATCAAATTTTATCATATTATATGGTCCAGCAGATCATGTAATAATCTTTAGACTCTAAAAATTAATATTAATTATATGGGACCCGAAAACAAAATTTTCAAAATATGCTTGCTCTAATCACCATTCTATATTTACGGGTAAAATTTGGGTCTATAATATTTTTTGGTAATTTTGGGTTATTTATGGCTCAATTTCTCAAAAATTACAATTTTTCCCTTGAATTTGACAAATTACACTTTAGATTCTGAATTTATAAAATTTATTTTGGTCCCTCACCTTAAATTTAACTGTGTTCCAATTTGGTAAGTTATTTATAATTGCAAAATTCAAATTTGGTCCCTAAGTCTTTATGACTTTAAATTCCAGTATAAATTCTACAAAAGTCTTCTTTGAGTTATGTCAATTTGATTAATGCCTTTGGGTCATTATTGTACATTCTACTAACCCTAAGGGCATAATGTTCATTTTATTCTTCTTTACATATATCAGGATATACATTCTGACTCTGGTAATTCATTCGTGTGTCCCTTTTGACCTTTAAACTGTGTCCAAAATGACCAAAATGCCCTTAATTCATCTCTTGTCTAATATTACAACACATGGGCATTTTGGCATTTTTGTACTTTTTAGGCATTTTCTAGACGTTAGACCACATGACTGTTAGGGTATATTAATGTGCCTATGGGATGCCAACTTGAGCCTTTATCTGGGTCATATGCCTTTATGGGCTTAATTCCCAAGAAAACCCACATAAAAGTATTTATTGTGTGTATTATATCACTATAAATTCTTTTATAAACTCTATATAAGTCATTTTTGAGTTCTATTAGTTTCATAATTTTTTACATTAATTGTGAGAATTTTCTAAAAAAAAATTATCTGATTATAAGTTCCATAAAATCATATAATAATCTGTAGACTTTAAAAATTAATATTAAATATCTCAGACGTCAAATAGAAATTTACAAAAACATGATTGCTACAATTACCATTCTCTTTTTACTGGTTAAATTTGGGATTGTAACCAATTCGGATAATATTGGGTCATTTATGTTTCAATTTCTCATAATTACAAATTATCCCTTGAATTTAACAAATTGTACTTTAGTCCCTGAATTTATAAAATATATTTTGATCCCACACCTCAAATTTAAAATTCCAATTTTGTCCCTTATTTATAATTTCAAAACTCGAATTTGGTCCCTTTGTCTTTCATTCATATTTCTTTCATTTTCTGATAACTATATCAATTCTTCTCGGCCTTAAATTCCATTATAAATTCTACAAAAGTCTTATTTGAGTTATGTCAACTTCATAAAGGCCTTTAGGTCATTATTGTACACTATACTAACCCTAAATATATAATAGTCATTTTATTTTTCTTTACACTGTATCAGGATATATTTTGACTTTGGTCATTCCTTCGTGGGTCCCTTTTGACCTTTTAACCGTGTTCCAAATTAGCAAAATGCCCTCAATTCACCTCTTGTCTAATATTACAACAAGGGGCATTTTCTCATTTTTGCATTTTTTAGGGTTTTTCTGGACATTAGCCGACATGCTTGTTAGGGTATATTACTGGGCCTATCGGATGCCAACTTGAACATTTGACTGGGTCCTATGCCTATATGGGCTTAATTCCCAAGAAAACTCACACAAAAGTATTTATCGTGCGTATTATATCACTATAAATTCTTTTATAAACTCTATATAAGCCCTTTTTGAGTTCTATTAGTTTCATAATTTCTTAAATTAATTGTGAGAATTTTACTAAAACATTTTATCTGATTATAAGGTCCAGAAGATCCTATAATAATCTTTAGACTTTAAAAATCAATATCAAATATCTCAGACCTCAAATTGAAATTTCCAAAGACATGCTTGCTCCAATTACCATTCTCTATTTACTGGTTAAATTTGGATTCTAACATTTTCAGGTAATATTGGGTTATTTATGGCCAATTTCTTAAAATTACAATTTCCCCTTGAATTTGAAAAATTGTAGTTTAGTCCCTGAATTTATCAAATTTATTTTTGTCCCTCAACTCCAATTTCAAAATTCCAATTTATTCCCTTATTTATAATTTGAAAACTTGAATTTGGTCCCAAAGTCTTTCATTCAAATTTCTCTCCTTTTATGAGAACTATATCAATTCTTCACCACCTTAAATTCCATTATAAATTATACAAAAGTCTTATCTAAGTTATGTCAATTGCATTAATGCCTTTGGGTCATTATTGTAAACCACACTAACCCTAAGGGCATAATGGTCATTTTATTCTTCTTTACACTGTATAAGGATAAATTTTGACTCTGGTCATTCATCCGTACGTCCCTTTTGACCTTTTAACTGTGTCCCAAATGACCAAAATGCCCTCAATTCATTTCTTGTCCAATATTACAACACAGAGGCATTTTCGCATTTTTGCACTTTTTAGGAATTCTTTGGACATTAGCCCAAATGGCTGTTAGAGTATATTACTAGGCCAAATGGACACCAACTTGAGCCTTTAACTGGGTTCTATGCCTTTATGGGTTTAATTCCCAAGAAAACTCGCATAAAAGTATTTATTGTGTTTTATATCTCTGTAAATTCTATTATAAATTCTACATAAGTCATTTTTGAGTTTTGTTAGTTTCATAAAATTTGATATTAATTATTAGAATTTTCTATAAAATATTTTTTGATTATAAGATCCAGAAGATCCCGTAATATTCTTTAGACTCTAAAAATTAATATTAATTATTTGGGAGCTCAAATCGAAATTTCAAATATATGCTTGATCAATTTACCATTCTCTATTTAAGGGGAAAATGTGGGACTGTAACATTTTCTAGTAATTTTGGGTTATTTATGCCTCAATTACTCAAAATTATAATTTTCCCTTCAATTTGACAAATTGCACTTTAGTCCCTGAATTTATAATATTTATTTTGGTCCCTCACCTCAAATTTAAAAATTCAAGTTTGGTCTCTTATTTATATTTTCAATACTCAAATTTGGTTCCTAAGTCTTTCATTCATATTTCTTTCCTTTTCTGATAACTATATCAATTCTTCACGACCTTAAATTCCAATATAATTTCTACAAAAGTCTTATGTGAGTTATATCAATTTCATAAATGCCTTTGTGGGTCATTATTGTACATCATACTAACCCTAAGGGCATAATGGTCATTTTATTATTCTTTACACTGTATTGGGATATATTGTGACTATGGTCATTCGTTCATGTGTCCCTTTTGACCTTTAAACTGTGTCCCAATTGACCAAAATGCCCTGAATTAATCTCTTACCAAATATTAGAACACAAGGGCATTCTGGACGTTAGCCCACATGACTATTAGGGTATATTACTCGATCTATAGGACTCCAACTTGAGCCTTTAACTGGGTCCTATGCCTTTATGGGTTTAATTCCCAAGAAAACTCGCCCAAAAGTATTTATTGTGTTTTATATCTCTGTAAATTCTATTATAAATTCTAGATAAGTCCTTTTTTAGTCTTGTTAGTTTCATAAATTCTGATATTAATTATGAGAATTTCTATAAAATTTTTTCTGATTATAAGGTCTAGAAGATCCCATAATATTCTGTAAATTTTAAAAATTAATATCAATTATTTAGAATCTCAAATCGAATTTATCAAAAATATGCTTGCTCAATTTGCCATTTTCTATTTAAGGGGAAAATGTGTGACTGTAACATTGTTTGGTAATTTTTAGCTTATTATGCCTCAATTTCTCAAAATTACAATTTTTCCTTCAATTTGACAAATTACACTTTAGTCCTTGAATTTATAATATTTATTTTGGTCCCTCACCTCAAATTTAAAAATTCCAATTTGGTCCATTATTTATAACTTGAAAACTCGAATTTGGTCCCTAGGTTTTTCATTCATATTTGTTTCCTTTTCTGATAACTATATCAATTCTTCGTGACCTTAAATCCCATTATAAATTCTACAAAAGTCTTCTCTGAGTTATGTCAATTTGATAAATGACTTTGGGTCATTATTGTACACTACACTAACCCTAAGGGTATAATGGTCATTTAATTCTTCTTTACACTGTATGAGCATATATTATGACTCTAGTCATTCATTCGTTTGTCCCTTTTGACCTTTTAACTGTGTCCTAAATGACCAAAATGCCCTCAATTCATCTCTTGTCCAATATAACAACGCATGGGCAGTTTCTCATTTTAGGGTTTTTTTGGGCATTAGCCCACATGACTGTTAAGGTGTATCCCTTGGCTATGGGATGCCAACTTAAACCTTTGACTGGGTCCTATGCCTTTATGGGCTTAATTCCCAACAAAACACACCCAAAAGTATTTATCGTGTGTAATATATCACTGTAAATTCTATTATGAAGTCTAGATACGTCCTTTTGGACTTCTATTAGTTTCATAATTTCTTATAATAATTGTTAGAATATTCAAAAAAATTATCTGAATATAAGGTCCAGAAGAACTTGTAATAATTTTTAGAGTTTAAAAATTAATATTAATTATCTCGGACCTCAAATCAAAATTTCCAAAAACATGATTGTTCCAATTACCATTATCTTTTTATGGGTTAAATTTGGGATTGTAACATTTTCAGGTAATATTGGGTCATTTACATTTCAATTTCTCATAATTACAATTTTTCCCTTGAATTTGACAAATTGTACTTTAGTCCCTGAATTTATAAAATTTATTTTTGTCCCTCAACTCCAATTGCAAAATTCTAATTTTGTCCCTTATTTATAATTTCAAAACTCGAATTTGGTCCCAAAGTCTTTCATTCAAATTTCTCTCCTTTTCTGAGAACTATATCAATTCTTCACGGCCCTAAATTCCATTATAAATTCTACAAAAGTCTTCTCTGAGTTATGTGAATTCATAAATGCCTTTGGGTCATTATTGTAAACCACACTAACCCTAAGGGCATAATAGTCATTTTATTCTTCTTTACACTGTATCAGGATATATTCTAACTCTGGTCATTCGTTCATGGGTCACTTTTGACCTTTTAACTGTGTCCCAAATTATGAAAATGCCCTCAACTCATCTCTTGTCCAATATTATAACACAGGGGCATTTTCACATTTTTACACTTTTTAGGGCTTTTCATGCGGAGGAATGTGAATGGTCAAGGTGGAATTTGTCCCTCACATTCGTAGAGAGATATTACTGGGCCCCTCGATAAGTGAGTCTGAGAAATGTATGGCCATACTGTAATGGAAAGGTAGTTCCATTTCTACAGTCAGACTACTCAGGGATCGAGAAAGTAACGGTCAGGAATAGGAGGATGACATTATCCATGCCTCAACCATGACCAAAATATCGCGTAACAAAAGGGACATGATATAGTTGTATAAAAGGTTATATCGTTTAACGATCCTCATATAATTTGGGCAATTGTTATGTCTTGCTAGAGACCGCTTATGACTTGTGGGCCAGTATAGCAAATGGCCCACTGCCAACTTCATATAGGCCCACAGGGTCGCACACAAAATAGCCCAACACGAGCTATGATGTCCAGATTCATTGAATCTAAGACATGTCCAGATTCAATGAATGATCCAGGGTGGATGTATATATTTATTTATATTTATATTCATATATATATATTATATAAGAGATATATAAGATTTAATTTATAAGGATAAATTAAATCTCTATCACATTTGAATTTAAAATTCAAATTGATAGGATATCTCATATAAGAGATATTTATAAGATTTAATTTATAAGGATAAATTAAATCCCTATCACGTTTGAATTTGAAATTCAAATTGGGAAATCTCAAATTTGATTTATAAGAATAAATCAAATATAGTTCAGTCTCATCTTTATTTAAAGTTAAATAAATAGGTAATTAAATATGTGGGACGGATTTAATATTATTTATTTAATTAGTTTATTATAAAATTATACAATATATGATATTGTATTAATTTCAGAATTAATATAAGATTAACTCCAAAATCCAATTCGGTAGAGAGAAAAACGCATAGCATCCTATATATCTGATTTTAGGAGCTGCGTTTTGAGCAAGACACACAGAGAACACAGAGAGGCCGAAGGGGAATCTGCAAAAGGTTTGCAGATAAGAAACTGCCAAAATAGAGACGGAGAGGACGAATTCTTGGGAAAGCCCTGGAGGTACAAGAGATACTAGCACGTTGTTTGTAGTTGGAATGCTGTTCATGTGGATACCAACAGAGGAAGCTGACCTGAGTCGTCGACTTCTTGCTATCGGAAAGGGAGCACGAGCCGCGGAGAGAAGTCGTGAACATCGTGACTAGAAGCTGTGGAAGTCGCTGAGGAACACGAAAGGTAATGCTTCTTCCCACTTGACTTAAACACATACGGTAGATCCTGGCAAGGAATGGAAAAAATTTTAAATTAATTTCCGCTGCGTGTCTTCCAATTCCTTTTACTACTAACCCTAAGGGCATAATGGTCATTTTATTCTTCTTTACACTCTATATGGATATATTCTGACACTAGTCATTCATTCATGTTTCCATTTTGACCTTTTAACCATGTCCGTAATGACCAAAATTCCCTCATTTAATCTCTTGTCCAATATTACAACATTGGGGTATTTTCACTTTTTTACACTTTTTAGGGTTTTTCAGGACATTAGCCCACATGACTATTAGGGTATATTACTTAGCCTGTGCGATACCAACTTGAGCCTTTAACTTGGTCCTATGCCTTTATAGGCTAAATTCCCAAGAAAACTCACCCAAAAGTATTTATCGTGTGTATTATATCACTGTGAATTCTATTATAATCTCTAGGTAAGTCCTTTTTTACTTCAATTAGTTTCATAATTTCTAATATTAATTGTGAGAATTTTCTAGAAAATTTATCTGATTATAATGTCTAGAAGATCATGTAATGATCTTTACACTTTCAAAATTAATATCAATTATCAGAACCTCAAAACGAAATTTCCAAAAATATGCTTGCTCTCTTTACCATTCTCAATTTACGTGTAAAATTTGGGACTGTAACATTTTCTAGTAATTTTGGGTTATTTGTGGCGTAATTTCTCAAAATTACAATTTTTCCCTTGAATTTAAAAAATTGAACTTTAGTCCCTGAAATTATTAAACTTATTTTGGTCCCTCACCTGAAATATAAAAATTCCAATTTCATCCCTTGTTTATAATTTCACAACTCAAATTTGGTCTGTAAGTCTTTCAATCATATTTCTTTTCTTTTCTAGTAACTATATCAAATCTTCATGACCTTAAATTCCATTATAAATTCTACAAAAGTCTTCTATGAGTTATGTCAATTTCATAAATGCCTTTGGGTCATTATTATACACTATACTAATCCTAAGGGCATAATGGTCATTTTATTCTTCTTTACATTGTATCAGGATATATTCTGACTCTGGTCATTCATTCGTGTGTCCCTTTTGACCTTTTAACCATGTCCCAAATGGCCAAAATTCCCTCAGTTAATCTCTTGTCTAGTATTACAACACAGGGGCATTTTTGCACTTTTTAGGGTTTACCTATATTAGCCCATATGACTGTTATGGTATATTACTGGGCCTATAGGACACCAACTTGAGCCTTTATTTGGGTCCTATGCCTGTATCAATTATCTGGGATCTCAAAATAAAATTTCCAAAAATAAGCTTACTCTAATTACCATTATCTATTTACGGGTAAAATTCGGGACTGTAATATTTTCTGTTAATTTTGGGTTATTTATGGCGCAATTTCTCAAAATTAAAATTTTTCCATTGAATTTAACAAATTGAACTTTAGTCCCTGAAATTATAAAACTTATTTTATTCCCTCACCTTAAATATAAAAATTCTAATTTGGTTCCTTATTTATAATTTCAAAACTCGAATATGGTCCCTAATGACTAAAATACCCTCAATTCATCTCTTGTCAAATATTACAACACATACGCATTTTCGCATTTTTGCACTTTTTAAGGTTTTTCTTGACATTAACCCACATGAATGTTAGGGTATATTACTAGGCCTATGGGATGCCAACTTGAGCCTTTAATTGGGTCCTATGCCTTTATAGGCTTAATTCCCAAAGAAACTCAACCAAAAGTACTTATCGTGTGTATTATATTAGTGTAAACTTTTTTATAAACTCTAGATAAGTTCTATTTGAGTTATATTAGTTTCATAATTTCTTATATTAATTGTGAGAATTTTCTAAAAAAGTTTATCTAATTATAAGGTCCAGAAGATCCTATAATAATCTTTATACTTTAAAATTTAATATAAGCTATCTAGGACCTCAAAACGAAATTTCCAAAAATATGCTTACTCCAATTACCATTCTCTATTTACGAGTAAAATTTGGGATTGTAACATTTTTGAGTAATTTTGGGTTATTTATGGCTCAATTTCGCATTATTACAAATTTTTCCTTGAATTTGAAAATTTTCACTTTAGTCCCTAAATTAATAAAATTTATTTTTGTCCCTCACCTAAAATTTAAAAATTCCAATTTGGTCCATTATTTATAATTTCAAAGCTCAAATTTGGTTCCTTAGTCTTTCTTTTATATTTCTTTCCTTTTCTATCAACCATATCAATTCTTCACGACCTTAAATTCCATTATAAATTGTTCAAAAGTCTTCCTTTTGTCATGTCCATTTCATAAATGCCTTTGGGTCATTATTGTAACCATACTAACCTTAAGGGCGTAATGGAAATTTTATTCTTCTTTACACTGTATCAGGATATATTCTGACTTTGGTTATTGATTCATGTGTCCCTTTTGACTTTTTAACTATATCCCAAATGACTAAAATGCCCTCAATTCATCTCTTGTCCAATATTATAACAGAGGGACCTTTTCATTTTTTTGCACTTTTTAAGGTTTTCTGGACATTATCTCACATGACTGTTATGGTATATTACTGGGCCTATGGGATGCCAACTTTAGCCTTTAACTGGGTCCCATGCCTTTATGGGCTTAATTATCAAGAAAACTCACCCAAACGTATTTATTATGTGTATTATATTAGGGTAAATTCTTTTTTAAACTCTAGATAAGTACTTTTTGAGTTCTATTAGTATCATAAATTTTTATATTAATTGTGAGAATTTTCTAAAAAAATTGATTTGATTATAACGTCCAGAAGATTCTATAATAATCTTTATACTTTAAAAGTTAATATCAATTATCTAGGACCTGAAAACAAAATTTCCAAAAATAAGCCTGCTCCAATTATCGTTCTCTATTTAAGGGTAAAATTTAGGACTGTAACATTTTCTTGAATTTTTGGGTTATTTAGTGCTCAATTTCTCAAAGTTACAATTTTTCACTTGAATTTGATATATTGCACTTTAGTCCCTGAATTTATAAAATTTATTTCGGTCCCTCACCTCAAAATTCAAAATTTGAATTTGGTGCCTTCTTTATAATTTCAAAACTCTAATTTGGTCCCTAAGTCTTCCATTCATATTTCTTTCCTTTTGTGATAACTATATCAATTGTTCACGACCTTAAATGCCATTATAAATTCTACAAAAGTCTTCTATGAGTTATGTCAATTTCGTAAATGCCTTTGGGACATTGTTGTACACCATACTAACCCTAAGGGCATAATGGTCATTTTATTCTTCTTTACATTGCGTGAGGATATATTCTGACTCTGGTCATTTATTCGTGTGTCCCATTTGACCTTTTAACTATGTCCCAAATTACTAAAATGCCCTCAATTCATCTCAAGTCCAATATTACAACAGAGGGACACCTTATCATTTTTGCACTTTTTAGGGTTTTTCTGGACATTTGCCCACATTACAATTAGGGTATATTACTAGGCCTATGGGATGCCAACTTTAGCCTTTGACTGAGTCCTATGCCTTTATGGTATTAATTCACAAGAAAACTCACCCAAAAGTACTTTCGTGTGTATTATATCACTCTAAACTCTACTATAAATGCTTGATAAGTCCTTTTTGAGTTCTATAAGTTTCATAATTTCTTATATTAATTGTGAGAATTTTCTATAAAATTTCATTTGATTATAAGGTCTAGAAATCAAAACGAAATTTCCAAAAATATGGTTGCTCCTATTACCATTCCCTATTTCCGAGTAAAATTTGGAACTGCGGCATTTTCTAGTAATTTTGGGTTATTTATGGCTCAATTTCTCAAAATTAAAATTTTTCCATTGAATTTGACAAATTAAACTTTAGTCCATAAATTTATAAAACTTATTTTAGTCCCTCACCTCAAATATACAAATTCTAATTTGGTTCCTGATTTATAATTTTAAAACTCGAATTTGGTCCCTAAGTCTTTCATTCATATTTCTTTCCTTTTCTGGTAACCATATCAATTCTTCACGACCTTAAATTCCATTATAAATCCTACAAAAGTCTTATGTGATTAATGTCAATTTCATAAATGCCTTTGGGTCATTATTGTACACCATACTAACTCGAAAGGCGTAATGGAAATTTTATTCTTCTTTACACTGTATCAAGATATATTATGACTCTGGTCATTCATTCGTGTGTCCCATTCGACCTTTTAACTATGTCCCAAATTACTAAAATACCCTCAATTCATCTCTTGCCCAATATTATAAAACATGGGCTTTTTCACATTTTTGCACTTTTTAAGGTTTTCTAGACATTATCCCACATGACTGTTAGGGTATATTAATGGGCCTAAGGTATGCTAACTTGACCCTTTAATTGGGTCCCACGTGTCATATCCCCAATTTTCTTACCTGATGTAACTGTACAGTTTATGTGAAATAGATATGATAATCTTGGCACAAATTGTATCAGATTAAGAAAGGAAAGGAAGGGATTATCAACTAAGGAAGTTTTAGGGACCAAAACACAAATTAGAAAAGATTGGAGGCAAAAAGTTAAAGTAGAAATAAAAGTTAGGCCAAAAGTGGTAATTTCCAAAAGTTAAGGGATTTAAATGTAATTAAGTCAAAAGTTCAAGGGTAAAATTGTAATTATAGAAAGATTAGCCCGAAAAGGGTTATAACTACCTAGAACTTTTTCAGTCTCATATTCCATCAGTAGATAGAGGAAGTTACGCTGGTTAATCTACATGATACATAAATTTTATTAGGGCTCCAAACAGCAGAAAATTATCTGATAGTCTAAAAGTTATCCGAATTTTTATCAGATTCCATGGACATCATATATAAGTGAGGGAATTACAGGAAAGTGTGCCTTATAGTGTCAGACCCAGAAGAAGTCCACCCGTGATCCGATAATGGAACTTATCAGTAAATAAGCCTAGATAGAATGAACTCAGATGGCCTAATATATGGGCCTATGATGACGCCAAATAGGGCCCAAAACCCAGGGTACCAATTCATCAGAAAAAGGGGCCAATGTCTGGGAAAAGTTTGAAATTATAAAAATACCCCTGGATGCTCATATTGTACCAGTGATAGATGGAGGGCATTTTGGTCAGTTGGGATAGGCTAAAAACATGGCACATAGTATAAATATGATTAGTTGAGCCAGTATATGCCTTGAGACAGTAAAAATAGGGGTGAAATAACAATTATGCCCTTAGGGTAAATATAGCGTAAGAAAGGATACCAAGGTTAGTTTGGTCATTTCTCAAGGGATAGATGAAAGATAAATACTCAGTCTAACATTGTCAAAGGTATAAGAAGCCTAGAAATTGATTTATAGGACAGAATACATATCCTGGTATATTATAAAAAATTAGGAACAGAACACAGTCCGGTTGTTGTGAAACTGCTCCGATCGGTACCGGATTGGACTAGAATTTTTCCAGAAGCTTCCTTACATGAGAATCATGTCACATAACCCTATCAGGTGTCCCATGAGTTGTCCCTTATAATGTCATAATTATTCTTTTTGAAAAAAGTTAAATTCAAGATTAAATGTGAGCCCTTAGATCAAATAGTGCACAAATTGATCTTGGCCATCCATTTCAACCCAAAATTCTCTATAAATACCCATATTCAGATGGATTCGATATGCATGGTGAACCATAGGGAAACTCTTGTAAAATTTCCATTCAACCAACAAAGTAGCACACAAAGTAAGGCAACAATCAAGGTAATCATCTCCCTTGATCTTGAGCTTTGTTCTATTAAGCTAGCTCATGGTTTTAAGGGGTTTTCATGCTATATTTCCCTTATAGTTGCTGCTGTAAGTGCTTCTCATATATGGTTAAAATATGAGTTTTATCTTATGGATAGTTTAGACAAGCTTAAACAAGCTAGAATCAAGTGGTATAAGCTTGGGAATTCAAGTATGTTTGAATTTAGGATTTTGCATTCTTGCTGATACTGTACATGACACTTTTAATATGATGGAATTTCATGATTTTGATGCTTCCAATGAGTTTAAAATGGAAAATTGTGTGGGGATAAAGTAGGACAACAAGTATTGGAAGCATTGGAATCAAAATGTGATTTTTTGGAAATCAAGGGCTTCACTTGGGTTTGGTACTGTAGAAACTGAAGTGTTTTTATTTTGGAAATTCTAGTTTCATATTTGTATTCTACATGAAAATTTATGTGGAAATGAACCATGAGAATTTATTTTGGAAAGATGGAAGTAAGAAACATAAAGTAGAGAAAGAAAGGGAGCTAGTGAAAAGCTAGTCTTGGTTTTGTGTTCAAGTTGAGTTGTAACTTGATATTATTGTGTAATGGCTAGGTTTTGACATTTGTGAAGGAAGGAAAGCACCTAAAGAAGACCTTGACAAGAATAACTAAGAGGTAGCAAGAATACCTAACTATAACTCATGTTTGTTTAATTGTTTGCTTGCTTGTTGATTATGGTGTTTAGTTGATCATGAGAATGTGTCATCATGTTGATGATGATGTATGAATGATTGCAACTCCTTGCAAGTTATGTCATGACAATATGCATCTAATTAATCATGCATGATATTATAGTTTGTGAAACTTGCTATTGGGATTTCCATGAAATCTCATTCCTTCCATATGCATAACCTTGTTATAGGTGCTGGAACTTCACATGGAAAAAGGGTAAACATATATGGATAAGTTTGTATAATAAGTTGTTGGAAATCGTGCCCTAGGGGCCAATCATTGTCTTATGAACATTATTGATTTATGAATTTATTAATTGAATTATCATATTATTTGCATGTTTACTATGATGACCATCCTTGAATAATTCATGATATTATCCTAAATGTCCCTGGTCGATCATCTATGTGGGAGCACAGATGAAATAAGACCAGTATAACTTTGAAGATGTATAGAGATATAAATCAAAGTCATAAGCACATGTAAGAGTACAAGGTGTTGGACCGACCCGCTATGAGAGAACTGCATGGGTAACGTCATAAGCTTCTCTCATATACAAACCATGTCAATATGCCCTTTGACCTGAGATCATCATGGATTCCTACATGACAAAACGCTCAGCTTTGACCTAGTCAAAAGTCACTTTTGACCGAGTGATTATAAAGACTATGTTCGGGCTTAGTGGTTTTTCATGCGGAGGAATGTGAATGGTCAAGATGGAATTTGTCCCTCACATTCGTGGAGAGATATTACTGGGCCCCTCGATGAGTGAGTCTGAGAAATGTATGGCCATACTGTAATGGAAAGGTAGTTCCATTTCTATAGTCAGACTACTCAGGGATCGAGAAAGTAACGGTCAGGAATAGGAGGATGACATTATCCATGCCTCATCCATGACCAAAATATCGCGTGACAGAAGGGACATGATATGGTTGTATAAAAGGTTACATCGTTTATCGATCCTCATATGATTTGGGTAGTTGTTATGTCTTGATAGAGACCGCTTGCGACTTGTGGGCTAGTATAGCAAATGGCCCACTGCCAACTTCATATGGGCCTACAGGGTCGCACACAAAATAGCCCAACACGAGCTATGATGTCCAGATTCATTGAATCTAAGACATGTCTAGATTCAATGAATGATCCAGGGTGGATATATATATTTATTTATATTTATATTCGTATATATATAAATTCGTATATATATTATATATATGAGATATATGAGATTTAATTTATAAGGATAAATTAAATCTCTATCACGTTTGAAATTCGAAATTCAAATTGATAGGATATCTCATATAAGAGATATTTATAAGATTTAATTTATAAGGATAAATTAAATCTCTATCACGTTTGAAATTCGAAATTTAAATTGATAGGATATCTCAAATTTGATTTATGGGAATAAATCAAATATAACTCAGTCTCATCTTTATTTAAAGTTAAATAAATAGGTAATTAAATCTGTGGGACGGATTTAATATTATTTTATTTAATTAGTTTCTTATAAAATTAATCAATATATGATATTGTATCAATTCGGAATTAATATAAAATTAACTCCAAAATCCAATTAGGTTAAGTGGAAAAACGCATAGCATCCTCTATATCTGATTGGAGGAGCTACGTTTGAACATAATACAGAACACAAAAGCCGAACAGAATCTGCAAAAGGTTTGCAGACAAGAAACTGCCGAAATAGAGACGGAGACTTGTGAAAGCCTTGGAGGGACAGGAGACGCTAGCATATCGTTCGTGGTTGGAACGCTGTTCGTGTGGATACCAGTAGAGGAAGCCTACCTGAGGTGTCGACTTCTTGTGATCGGAAAGAGACCACCGTCCGCGGAGAGAATCTGTGAAGGTCGCTGAGGAACACTCCGTCGATTTCTTGCGATCAAAAAGAGATCACCACCCACGTAGAGAAGCTGTGAAATTCGCTGAGCAACACTAAGGGTAATGATTCTTTCCACTTGACTTAAACACATACGGCAGATCCTGACAAGGAATGGAAAATTTTTAAAGTTTATTTCCGCTGCGTGTCTTCTAATTCCTTACAGTGGTATCAGAGCCATGCCGTTTTGTGTTTAAGTTAGGCTTGATTGTTGATTTATATGATATATGTTAGTAGTAGCCGATCATATAATAAGCGTTGTATGTGTGACATATATGGAATCCGTGTTGTGTATGACATAAAAGGAATCTAAAAGGAAATTGAAATCGGTGGTGATGCTTTTTGATTTGATCAATTCGCATAGATGGGGTCTAAGAAAACCGAATTCAAATTTGTGATTATTTGTGAAAACCGAATTCAGATTCGTGATTATTTATGAAACAAAAACAAAAAAAAATTTCTTCCGGGGCGCTGCCCCAGAAACCCCGCCCGCTAACCGGCTAGCGGGACAGCCGCCCGCTAACCGGCTAGCGGGACTGCCGTAGCTACCTGTTCGTAGCGCAACATAACCGTAACATATGTTACTTTGTGAATGTCTTTTTGCCCTTCGATTAGATCTGAATATTGATTCTTGAATGTTTGGGTATGGTGAACAATATGGCTCTAGATTGCAAGTGTTGTAATTTTTAAATACGGCCTGCGTGTCGTGCCTTCCTCTATATACTCTCAATGTACCTTCTCCTCTCATCTCACTCCCCTCGAATGTTAAAAGAGGTTTCTATATGTAATTTCTCTTTTCTTACTAGAGAGCTCCTCTCATTGGCTTGAGGGGACTTAGGATAGGTGAGCCATATTGTATCACGTTTGAATTATGCATCTTATGATTAGATCAGCACATGCATATTACTTGTATGAGTTACAAACTGGGATACATGCATCCTCATAAAAACAGATAGTTAATTAAGCCCTCTAAAAGAAATCTTAAGTCATAATGCTGTCAATTTATGAACACTTGTCAAAACCTTGATCGCTCAATTGTGGACTCCACCAAAGTGGGTGCTTTTGAATTATCTTGGGGAGATAAGCAAAGAGTAATGGTGCTACTCTCATAGGTTCATTATTGTTTGACTTAATTGAGATTAACAAAACGGTTTTGGATCTCAAGGCATTAGATGGGATTAGAACATGCCAGATCATATGATGATAGGATCCCATGAATATCTAAGAGTTACATTTGATGTAATTGGTAAAGGTGTTACCTACCTAAATAACTTAATTTAAGCGTCCTGCCAAAGCGGACTTAAGTTTGAGCCAAATATGGATCTTAGCCCACTAACTATTGCATTGAGGGTTGTTTATTTAGTGGGAGATTACTAATTACATTGCATATTTTAATTGTAGAATCATGACTACTAGTAATACTGCTACATTATCGCTGCGATCTGTCCTTGAGAAGGACAAACTTAATGGGACAAACTTTCTTGACTGGTTTAGGAACTTGAGAATTGTTCTCAAGCAGGAAAGAAAGGCGCATGTCCTAGATCAACCCATTCCTGAGGAGCCAGCCGCCAATGCTCCCAGAGCTCAGAGAGATGCTTATATGAAGCATAAGGAAGACTCTGTCGATGTGGGATGCTTGATGCTAGCCACCATGGTTCCGGAGCTCCAAAGAGATCTGGAACACATGGAGGCTTATGAGATGATTGTGCATCTCAAGGAAATGTTCCAGCAATAGGCAAGGCAAGAGAGGTATGAGACCACTAAGGCCTTACATTCCTGCAAGATGGCTGAAGGTGCATCAGTCAGTGCTCATGTCTTAAAGATGAAAGGGTACATTGATCACCTTGAACGGCTTGGATTTCCCATGAGCCAGGAGTTAGCTACAGATTTGATCTTAAACTCACTCTCGGAAAGTTATGACCAGTTTGTTATGAACTACAACATGAACAACATGGAGAAATCTATTTCTGAACTGCATGGGATGCTTAAAACTGCTGAGCTGAGTCTTAAGAAGAAACCCAGTAGTGTTTTGATGGTTCAGAAAGGAAAGGGTACGAAAAAGAAAGGCAAAGGCAAGGGGAAAGGTCATGGCCCATCAGGTAAGACCAAAGAGTCAGGCAAGCCCGAAACCAAGCCTGCACCAAAGAAGGCAAAGCCTCCGAAGGAAAGAGTCTGCTTCTTCTGCAATGAACCGGGTCATTGGAAGAGGAATTGCAAACTCTACCTCGAAGATCTGAAAAAGAACAAGAAGGATAGCGGGGCTATCGCTTCAGGTATTTATGTTATAGACATTCATCTTTCTACTTCCACCTCATGGGTATTAGATACTGCATGTGGTTCTCACATTTGTACAAATGTGCAGGGACTAAAGGACAGTAGGAAGCTGAAAAAGGGCGAGGTTGACCTACGAGTTGGAAACAGAGCAAGGGTTGCTGCGTTAGCTATAGGCACTTATGAATTAGTTCTGCCCACTGGGCTTTTGTTAGTTTTGAACAATTGCTATTATGTTCCTGCTTTAAGTAGTAACATTATTTCACTTTCTTATTTGGATAAGGAAGGTTTCACTTCTATTGCTGGGAATAGTAGATGTTCTATTTATCGTAATGATGTTTTATATGCTCATGGTGATTTGCATGTTGATCATTACATATTAAATTTGGAACAACCCAATCATGGAAATATCTATAACATAACCGCCAAAAGGGTCAAACCAAACGATTTGAATCCCACATACCTCTGGCACTGTCGTCTGGGCCACATAAATGAGAAACGCATTTCCAAACTTCATCAAGATGGATTTCTAAACTCATTTGATTTTGAATCATATGACACTTGCGAGTCTTGCTTGTTAGGAAAGATGACAAAGTCACCCTTCACTGGGCACAGTGAGAGTGCCACTGATTTATTGGGCCTCATACATACAGATGTGTGTGGACCGATGAACACAAATGCCAGAGGAGGTTATTCGTACTTCATAACATTCATAGATGATTTCAGCAGATATGGGTACATCTATCTAATGAAACATAAATCTGAATCTTTTGAAAAGTTCAAGATATTTCAAAATGAAGTACAAAACCAGCTTAGCAAAACAATTAAAGCCCTTCGATCTGATCGGGGTGGTGAATATTTGAGCCAAGAGTTCATAGATCATCTTAGGAGTTGTGGGATACTCTCACAATTGACTCCTTCAGGGACACCACAATGGAATGGCGTTTCTGAATGGAGAAATCGAACACTATTAGATATGGTTCGATCCATGATGAGTCGAACAGATCTTCCGCCCTCCTTTTGGGGCTATGCCCTAGAGACAGCTGCATTCACACTCAATCGTGTTCCATCTAAGGCAATCGAAAAGACTCCATATGAGATATGGACTGGGAGGACGCCTAGTTTGTCTTTCCTCAAGATTTGGGGATGCGAGGTCTATGTTAAGCAACAAGCCTCAGACAAATTAGCGCCCAAATCCTCAAAATGCCTTTTTGTGGGATATCCTAAGGAAACCAAGGGATATTACGTCTACAACCCTGCTGATAACAAAGTGTTTGTTGTCAGAAATGGTATCTTTCTTGAACGAGAATTTATCTCTAAAAGAACCAGTGGGAGTAAGGTACAACTCGAAGAAGTTCGAGAGCTACAAGACACCACAGAACTGTAGATGGAAAATAGAGAAGACTCACAACAAGTTGTTGAGACTCCTCAAGTCACGCAAGGTCCACGAAAGTCTAATAGGACACGACTTCAGCCTCAGAGATATGGATTTCTGATTTCTGATAGTCATGATGTGTTGCTCATTGAGCATAATGAGCCGACTACCTATCGAGAAGCTATAGTGGGACCAAACTCCAAAAAATGGCTTAGTGCCATGAAGTCTGAGATGCAATCCATGTACGACAATCAGGTTTGGACCTTAGTCGACCCGCCTGAAGGTGTAAAAACCGTCAGGTGCAAGTGGGTTTTCAAAGAGAAAACTGACATGGATGGCAATGTAAATGTCTTCAAGGCACGACTGGTTGCAAAAGGTTTTACTCAAACTCATGGTGTGGACTATGATGAGACCTTTTCCCCAGTAGCAATGGCCAAATCAATCAAAATCCTCTTTGCTATTGCAGCATATTATGACTATGAAATATGGCAGATGGACATCAAGACAGCCTTCCTTAATGGAAAGCTCCTTGAGGATGTGTACATGACACAACCTGAAGGGTTTGTGCGTTCCGAGGTCTCTGGTAAAGTGTGCAAGCTTCAAAGGTCCATTTATGGACTAAAGCAAGCCTCTCGGAGTTGGAATCATCGTTTTGATGAAGTAATCAAAGAGTTTGGATTTCTTTAAAACATTGATGAACCTTGTGTGTACAAGAAGGTTAGTGGGAGCACAGTTGTGTTTTTGGTACTCTATGTCGATGACATCCTACTTATTGGGAATGACATTCCTACCTTGCAGATTGTCAAGTCTTGGTTAGGAAAGTCTTTCTCGATGAAAGACTTGGGTGAAGCCACCTACATCCTAGGAATCAGGATCTATAGAGATAGATCTAAAAGACTTCTGGGACTCAGTCAGAGTACATACATAGACAAAATACTACATAGGTTCAGTATGCACGAATCAAAGAGGGGTTTCATACCCATGTCTCATGGTACTCACCTCAGCAAAGATCTGTGTCCTAGTACATCTGATCAGCGAGGTCGCATGAGTAAGGTTCCATATGCCTCGTCCATAGGATCTATCATGTACGCCATGTTATGTACTCGACCGGATGTCTCGTTTGCCTTAAGTATGACTAGCAGATACCAACAGGACCCTGGTGAGGGCCATTGGACTGCTGTCAAGAATATCCTTAAGTACTTAAGAAGGACTAAGGACTTATTCTTGGTCTATGGTGGATTGGATGATGAGCTCTGTGTAACTGGTTACACAGATGCGAGTTTCCAAACTGACCAGGACGACCAAAAATCGCAGTCTGGATACATATTCCTCCTCAATAATGGAGCAGTAAGCTGGAAGAGCTCTAAGCAGGGCACTGTAGCAGATTCTGCAACGGAAGCTAAGTATATAGCAGCATCTGATGCAGCTAAGGAAGCCGTTTGGATCAGGAAGTTCATCACAGAACTAGGGGTGATACCTACCATCTCAGATCCAATAACTTTGCTCTGTGACAATAGCGGTGCTATTGCACAGGCCAAAGAGCCTAGGTCACATCAAAGGACCAAGCATATACTCAGGCGATTTCATCTCATCAGAGAAATCAATGATAGAGGTGATATAAAAATATGCAAAGTAGCAGGAGAAGATAATGTTGCTGATCCTCTAACAAAGCCGCTTGTGCAGGCAAAGCATGAGCGTCATGTCAGGTCAATGGGAATTAGTCAAATTAATGATTGTACCTAGTACAAGTGGGAGGTTGTTGGAAATCGTGCCCTAGGGGCCAATCATTGTCTTATGAACATTATTGATTTATGAATTTATTAATTGAATTATCATATTATTTGCATGTTTACTATGATAACCATCCTTGAATAATTCATGATATTATCCTAAATGTCCCTGGTCGATCATCTATGTGGGAGCACAGATGAAATAAGACCAGTATAACTTTGAAGATGTATAGAGATATAAATCAAAGTCATAAGCACATGTAAGAGTACAGGGTGTTGGACCGACCCGCTATGAGAGAACTGCATGGGTAACGTCATAAGCTTCTCTCATATACAAACCATGTCAATATGCCCTTTGACCTGAGATCATCATGGATTCCTACATGACAAAACGCTCAGCTTTGACCTAGTCAAAAGTCACTTTTGACCGAGTGATCATAAAGACTATGTTCGGGCTTAGTGGTTTTTCATGCGGAGGAATGTGAATGGTCAAGATGGAATTTGTCCCTCATATTCGTGGAGAGATATTACTGGGCCCCTCGATGAGTGAGTCTGAGAAATGTATGGCCATACTGTAATGGAAAGGTAGTTCCATTTCTATAGTCAGACTACTCAGGGATCGAGAAAGTAACGGTCAGGAATAGGAGGATAACATTATCCATGCCTCATCCATGACCAAAATATCGCGTGACAGAAGGGACATGATATGGGTGTATAAAAGGTTACATCGTTTATCGATCCTCATATGATTTGGGTAGTTGTTATGTCTTGCTAGAGACCGCTTGTGACTTGTGGGCTAGTATAGCAAATGGCCCACTGCCAACTTCATATGGGCCTACAGGGTCGCACACAAAATAGCCCAACACGAGCTATGATGTCCAGATTCATTGAATCTAAGACATGTCTAGATTCAATGAATGATCCAGGGTGGATATATATATTTATTTATATTTATATTCGTATATATATAAATTCGTATATATATTATATATATGAGATATATGAGATTTAATTTATAAGGATAAATTAAATCTCTATCACGTTTGAAATTCGAAATTCAAATTGATAGGATATCTCATATAAGAGATATTTATAAGATTTAATTTATAAGGATAAATTAAATCTCTATCACGTTTGAAATTCGAAATTTAAATTGATAGGATATCTCAAATTTGATTTATGGGAATAAATCAAATATAACTCAGTCTCATCTTTATTTAAAGTTAAATAAATAGGTAATTAAATCTGTGGGACGGATTTAATATTATTTTATTTAATTAGTTTCTTATAAAATTATACAATATATGATATTGTATCAATTCGGAATTAATATAAGATTAACTCCAAAATCCAATTAGGTTAAGTGGAAAAACACATAGCATCCTCTATATCTGATTGGAGGAGCTACGTTTGAACATAATACAGAACACAAAAGCCGAACGGAATCTGCAAAAGGTTTGCAGACAAGAAACTGCCGAAATAGAGACGGAGACTTGTGAAAGCCTTGGAGGGACAGGAGACGCTAGCACGTCGTTCGTGGTTGGAACGCTGTTCATGTGGATACCAGTAGAGGAAGCCGACCTGAGGCGTCGACTTCTTGTGATCGAAAAGAGACCACCGTCCGCGGAGAGAATCTGTGAAGGTCGCTGAGGAATACTCCGTCGATTTCTTGCGATCAAAAAGAGATCACCACCCACGTAGAGAAGCTGTGAAATTCGCTGAGCAACACTAAGGGTAATGATTCTTTCCACTTGACTTAAACACATACGGCAGATCCTGGCAAGGAATGGAAAATTTTTAAAGTTTATTTCCGCTGCGTGTCTTCTAATTCCTTACATAAGTTATATTACTTACATGGCACTATAGGATGATATGCTAGTATCCATGGTGTATGATTCTGTACTTCTGTTTTGAGGCTGACACGTTGTGACGATGGTTATAACATCTAACATCTAAACCAATGAATTTTAACCTGAAATTTGGCATGATTATAGTTAAGATATAGAGATTTCAATGGACACCAAGAAAGCCTCAATTGGTTAAGAATTCGATTTTTTATGATTTTTTGAAGTTAGAATTAAGATCTGGAATTAAGATAAAATGAGCTTTGAGAGGCAGTGACATTCACGCAATGATTTGATATATCAAATGAATGAATTTTTCTATGACATTTTATGATCTTAAAGAGGACATATAGAGCTTCAAATCCATAGGTAACATGGTTTATTTGGATAAGTAACCAAAGAGAAATAAATTTTTTAAGTTAAGTCAAAGAAACTGGAACCCCCAGATTTTACCAAATGAACAGTGATTTTTAACCAATAAACTGATTTTAGGTGGACAAGGAAACCTCAGTTTCATATTTTTTACTAAAATTTCTATGAAATAGATTTCATTAGAAATTGGAACCACATTATTTAGATTTTTCTACAATTAATTATGAATTTTTAAAGTAGGGTACATGTTCTATAATTACCAAATGAATAGTAAAAGTGAACAGTATTCCCCCTAGAGCAATTCTTTTAAAAATGGATGTTTTCAACACAAATGATCATGTAATTGATTCCAATGACTTCTAATAAAGTATGATTGAGGTTAAAACTATGGATATGGCACCATGCCTTTATGGGCTTAATTGCCAATCATCTAGGACCTCAAAACAAATTTTTTAAAAATAAGCTTGCTCCAATTACCTTTCTCTATTTACGGGTAAAATTTGGGAGTGTAACATTTTCTGAAAATTTTGGGTTATTTAGTGCTCAATTTCTCAAAGTTACAAATTTTTGTTTGAATTTGACATATTGCACTTTAGTCCCTAAATTTATAAAATTTATTTTGGTCCCTCACCTCAAATTTCAAAATTCTAATTTGGTGCCTTATTTATAATTTCAAAACTCAAATTTGGTCCCTAAGTCTTCCATTCATATTTCTTTCCTTTTGTGATAACTATATCAATTCTTCACGACTTTAAATTCCATTATAAATTCTACAAAAGTCTTTTTTGAGTTATATCAATTTCATAAATGCCTTTCTGTCATTGTTGTACACCATACTAACCCTAAGGGCATAATAGTCATTTTATTCTTCTTTACACTATATCAGGATATATTCTGACTCTGGTCATTCATTTATGTGTCCCTTTTCACCTTTTAACTATGTCCCAAATGACCAAAATGCCCTCAATTTATCTCTAGTCCAATATTACAACAGAGGGACACCTTAGCATTTTTGAACTTTTTAGGGTTTTTCTGGACATTCGCCCAAAGTATAGTTAGGGTGTTTTACTGGGCCTATGGGACACCAACTTGAGCCTTTAATTGGGTCCTATCACTTGATAGGCTTAATTCCCAAGAAAACTAAGTATTTATCGTGTGTATTATATCACACTAAATACTATCATAAATTGTAGATAAGTCCTTTTTGAGTTATGTTAGTTTCAAAAATTCTAATATTAATTAGGAGAATTTTCTATAAAAGTTTATCTGATTAGAAGGTCAAGAAGATCCTCTAATAATCTTTAGACTTTAAAAATTAATATCAATTATCTAGGACTTCAAATCAAAAATTTGAAAAATATGCTTGCTCCAATTACCATTCTCTATGTACGGGGAAAATTTGGGATTATAACATTTTTTTGGTAATTTTGGGTTATTTATGGCTCTTTTCTCAAAATTATAATTTTTCCCTTGAATTTGACAAATTCCACTTTAGTATCTGAATTTATAAAATTTATTTTGGTCCTCGCCTCAAATTTAAATATTTCAATTTGGTCCCTTATTTGTAATTTTAATGCTCGAGTTTGGTACCTAAGTCTGACATTCATATTTATTTCCTTTTCTGATAACTATATCAATTCTGCATGACCTTAAATTCGATTATAAATTCTACAAAAGTCTTCTTTGAGTTATGTCAATTTCATAAATGCCTTTAGGACATTGTTGTACACCATAGAAACCCTATAGGCATAATCGTTTTTTAATTTTTCTTTGCACTGTATCAGGATATATTGTGAGTCTGGTCATTCATTCATATGTCCTTTCTGACCTTATAATCGTGTCCCAAATGACCAAAATTTACTCAATTCATCTCTTGTCCAATATTACAACATTTTTGCATTTTTGCACTTTTTAGGGTTTTTCTGGACATTAGCCCACATGACTATTAGGGTAAATTACTGGGCCTATGGGATGCCAACTTGGGCCTTTAATTGAGTCCTATGCCTTTATGGGCTTAATTTTGAAGAAAACTCACACAAAAGTATTTATCATGGGTATTATATCCGTGTAAATTCTATTATAAACTCTAGAAAAGTCATTTTTTAGTTCTGTTAGTTTCATAATTTCTTATATTAATTGTGAGAATTTTCTAAAACATTTTATCTGATTATAAGGTCCAGAAGATCCTATAATAATCTTTATACTTTTAAAATTAATATCAATTATCTAGGACCACAAAATTTGGGATTAGAACATTTTTGGGTAATATTGGGTCAGTTTTGGATCAATTTCACATAATTACAATTTTTCCATTGAATTTGACAAAATGCACTTTAGTCCCTGAATTTATAAAATTAATTTTTGTCCCTCACCTCAAATTTAAAAATTCCAATTTGGTTCCTTATTTATAATTTCAAAACTTGAATTTGGATCCTAAGTCTTTCATTCATATTTCTTTCCTTTTCTGATAACTATATCAGTTTTGCAAGACCTTAAATTCGATTATAAATGCTACAAAAGTCTTTATTGAATTATGTCAATTTCATAAATGCCTTTGGGTCATTATTGTACACCAGAGTAACCCTAAGGGCATAATGGTGTTTTTATTCTTCTTTGCACTGTATCAGGATATATTATGATTCTGATCGTTCATTCATGTTCCCTTTTGATCTTTTAACTATGTCCCAATTGACCAAAATGCCCTCAATCAATCTCTTGTCCAATATTACAATAAAGGGGCATTTCCGCATTTTTTTTATTTTAGGGTTTATCTGGACATTATCCCACATGACTATTAGGGTATATTACTGGGCCTATGGAACGCCAACTTGAGCCTTTGACTGTGTCCTATGCCTTTATGGTCTAAATTCACAAGAAAACTCACCCAAAAGTATTTATCGTTTGAATTATATCACTATAAATTCGATTATAAACACTAGATGAGTTCTTTTTTAGTTCCGTTAATTTTATAATTTCTTATTTTAATTGTAAGAATTTTCTTAAAAATTTATCTGATTATAAGATCCAGAAAATCTAGTAATAATCATTATACTTTAAAAATTAATATCAATTATGTGGGACCTCAAAATCAAATTTCTACAAATATGCTTGCTCTAATAACTATTCTCTATTTATGAGTAAACTTTTGGCTTGCAACATTTTCGGGTAATTGTGGGTTATTTATGGCTCAATTTCTCATAATTATAATTTTTCTCTTGAATTTGATAAATTGCACTATAGTCCCTGAATTTATAAAATTTATTTTTGTCCATCACCTTAAATTTAAAAATTCCAATTTTGTCCCTTATTTCTAATTTCAAGGCTTTAATTTTGTCGCCAAGTCTTTCAATCATATTTCTTTCCTTTTCTTATAACTATATTAATTATTCACGACCTGAAATTCGATTATAAAATCTATAAAAGTCTTCTTTGACTTATGTCAATTTCATAAATGCCTTTGGATCATTATTATACACCATAGTAACCCTAAGGGCATATGGTGTTTTTATTCTTCTTTGCACTGTATCAGTATATATTGTTACTCTGCTCATTCATTCGTGTTCCCTTTTGATCTTTTAACCGTTTCCCATATGACCAAAATGCTCTCAATTCATCTATTGTCCAATATTTCCGCATTTTTGCGCTTTTTAGGATTTTTCTGGACATTAGATCACATGACTGTTAGGCTATATTACTGGGCCTCTGGGATGCCACTTGAGCCTTTAACTAGGTCCTATGCCTTTATGGGCTTAATTCCCCCGAAAACTTACCCAAAAGTATTTATCGTGTGTATTATATCACATTAAATTCTATTATAAACTCTAGATAAGTCATTTTTAAGTTCTGCTAGTTTCATAATTTCTTATATTAATTGTTTTCTAAAACATTTTATCTGTTTATAAGGTCCAGAAGATCGTGTAATAATCCTTATACTTTAAAAATTAATATTAATTATTTGGGACATCAAAATGCAATTTCCAAAAATATGCTTGCTCTAATTACCATTCTCTATCTACAAAAGTCTTTTTTGAGTTATGTCAATTTCATAAATGCCTTTGGGTCATTATTGTGCACCATACTAACTCTAAGGGCATAACAGTCATTTTATTCTTCTTTACACTACATCAGGATATATTCTGACTCTGGTCATTCATTTATGTGTCCCTTTTAACCTTTTAACTATGTCCCAAATGACCAAAATGCCCTCAATTCATCTCTAGTCCAATATTACAACACAGGGACACCTTAGCATTTTTGCACTTTTTAGGGTATATTATTCAGCCTATGGGATGCCAACTTAAGCCTTTAACTGGGTTATATGTGTTTATGGGCTTAATTCCTAAGGAAACTCAGTCAAAAGTATTTATCGTGTGTATTATATCACTGTAAATTCTATTATAAACTCTAGATAAGTCATTTTTTAGTTATTTTATTTTCATAATTTCTTATATTAATTATGAGAATTATCTATAAAATTTTATTTGATTATAAGGTTTAGAAGATCCTGTAATAATCTTTACACTTTAAAAATTAATATCAATTATCTAGGACCTCAAATCGAAACTTCCAAAAATATGCTTGATCTAATGACCATTTTCTATTTGCGGGTAAAATTTGAGTACGTAACATTTTCTGGTAATTTTGGGTTGTTTATGGCTCAATTTCTCAAAATTATAATTTTTCACTTGAATTTGACAAATTGCACTTTAGTCCCTGAATTTATAAAATTTATTTTTGTCCCTCACCTCAAATTTAAAAATTCCAAATTTGTCCCTTATTTATAATTTCAAAACTTGAATTTGGTCCCTAAGTCTTTCAATCATATTTCGTTCCTTTTCTGATAACTATATGAATTCTTCATGACCTTAAATTCCTTTATAAAATTTACAAATGTCTTCTTTCAGTTATGCCAATTTCATAAATGCCTTTGGGTCATTATTGTACACCATACTAAGCCTAAGGGTATAATGGTTATTTTATTCATCTTTACACTTTATACGGATATATTTTGATTCTGGTCATTCATTCGTGTGTCCCGTTTGACCTATTAACCGTGTCTTAAATGACCAAAATGCCCTCAATTCATCTCTTGTCCAATATTACAACACGGGCATTTATGCATTCTTGCACTTTTTAGGGTTTTTCTGAACATTAGCCCACATGGCTATTAGGGTATATTATTCAGCCTATGGGATGCCAACTTGAGCCTTTAACTGGGTTATATGCGTTTATGGGCTTAATTCCTAAGGAAACTTAGTCAAAAGTATTTATCGTGTGTATTATATCACTGTAAATTCTATTATAAACTCTAGATAAGTTATTTTTCAGTTATTGTATTTTCATAATTTCTTATATTAATTGTGAGAATTATCTATAAAATTTTATCTGATTATAAGGTTTAGAAGATCATGTAATAATCTTTACACTTTAAAATTAATATCAATTATCTGGGACCTCAAATCGAAACTTCAAAAAATATGCATGCTCTAATGACCATTTTCTATTTACGGGTAAAATTTGAGTCCGTAACATTTTCTGGTAATTTTGGGTTGTTTATGGCTCAATTTCTCAAAATTATATTTTTTCTCTTGAATTTGACAAATTGCACTTTAGTCCCTGAATTTATAAAATTTATTTTTGTCCCTCACCTCAAATTTAAAAATTCCAAATTGGTCCCTTATTTATAATTTCAAAACTTGAATTTGGTCCTTAAGTCTTTCAATCATATTTCTTTCCTTTTCTGATAACTATATGAATTCTTCATGACCTTAAATTCCTTTATAAATTTTACAAATGTCTTCTTTCAGTTATGTCAATTTCATAAATGCCTTTGGGTCATTATTGTACACCATACTAAGCCTAAGGGTATAATGGTTATTTTATTCATCTTTACACTGTATACGGATATATTTTGATTCTGGTCATTCATTCGTGTGTCCCGTTTGACCTATTAACCGTGTCTTAAATGACCAAAATGCCCTCAATTCATCTCTTGTCCAATATTACAACACGGGCATTTATGCATTCTTGCACTTTTTAGGGTTTTTCTGAACATTAGCCCACATGGCTATTAGGGTATATTATTCAGCCTATGGGATGCCAACTTGAGCCTTTAACTGGGTTATATGCATTTATGGGCTTAATTCCTAAGGAAACTCAGTCAAAAGTATTTATCGTGTGTATTATATCACTGTAAATTCTATTATAAACTCTAGATAAGTTATTTTTCAGGTATTGTATTTTCATAATTTCTTATATTAATTGTGAGAATTATCTATACAATTTTATATGATTATAAGGTTTAGAAGATCCTCTAATAATCTTTATATTTTAAAAATTAATATCAATTATGTGGGACCTCAAATCGAAATTTCCAAAAATATGCTTGCTCTAATGACCATTTTCTATTTACGGGTAAAATTTGAGTCTGTAGCATTTTCTGGTAATTTTGGGTTGTTTATGGCTCAATTTCTTAAAATTAAAATTTTTCTCTTGAATTTGACAAATTGCACTTTAGTCCCTGAATTTATAAAATTTATTTTTGTCCCTCACCTTAAATCTAAAAATTCCAAATTGGTCCCTTATTTATAATTTCAAAACTTGAATTTGGTCCCTAAGTCTTTCAATCATAATTCTTTCCTTTTCTGATAACTATATCAATTCTTCATGACCCTAAATTCCATTATAAATTTTAAAAAGGTCTTCTTTCAGTTATGTCAGTTTCATAAATTCCTTTGGGTCATTATTGTACACCATACTAACCCTAAGATAAGGAAGCCTCACAAGTTGGTTAACTCATAATAGAGAGAGTACCCATGAAGTTAATTTCAGATAGCCTTATTACTATGAGGGATTGAACTCAGAATCTGCTTACACACAATAGGAACTAAGTAATCAAAGTTAAAGTTTTTAGTCTTGAGTAACATTTATTTATGAGTTTGTAGATAATATGTCTAAGGAAGAGAAAAAGAATATCTCATAAGATATGAGAAGGGGTTAAATAAGAATAAAGAGATCTTTAAGATGAGATTACAGAGAATAAGAATGAGGACAAATAAATCCTCCTGATGAGAATAAAGAGATTAGAAGGCCAGATAGACCTAAAAGATACAATATGAGAAGGTCTAATACGAAGTGGCTTTGTAGCTTTGTAGCTAGCTTTGTAAACATATAGAGAGGCTCCCTTTTTGAAAGGGATAAGATGTTTTAATGCTATGTTACATATGAAATAGCAAGTGAGAGCTTTCACTCCTTGCATGAAATGCCAGGCATTATGTTATGTTTGTAAAATATGCTAAAGCTCCAAATGTTAAAGTTGTACAAGCTCTGTGTGATAGAGTTGTGCAAGCTCTGAGTGTTAGAGCTATGCATATTAAGAAAAGGAATGCTTGAGCTCTAATGTTAGAGCTTTTCATTCATGGGCAGGAATGTAGTCATGTAATATGTTGGCCAGGCATTATGCATGTTAGAGTATGTGCTCATATGTGCTCCTATTTAGTAGTAAAGTAAAGAAAGAAATAATAATGACATAAGTCCTCTCTCTGTATTATGATAAATTATTAAAGATGATAAGAAGAGTATGATGATATGAAATTTTTTTTGAAGATTTACGGATGTTACGATAAGTAATAAAAGATATGTGCTATAAAGTATGATGAGTAATTGATGAAAACTCTAGAATATAGTAATATTCGAGAGAGTTTAATATAAAAGGAATGGACACTACTTACAATTATAGTCTGGTGAGAAGTCCATATACAAATAGATGCATAGCAAGTAAGCAAGTAATAGAATGAAGTAGAGTTCAACCTTGATTGAGTTGATTCAGAACAGAAGAATAATCACAGCAAAGATATGAAGGTCTACGGATATGGAAAGTACTCTGCTAAGATGTTAAGATAGAAGATAAGAGATAAATTCCCAATCCTTAGTCATAAAGTGGAAAAAGGATATATATCTAAGATAGTTGATTGAGGTGTTAAGTAAATTTTGAAGACGAAATCTATTTTAAGCGGGTAGAAATATCACATCCTAATTTTCCCCTATCTATATAATACAGATAGTGGAAGGAGGTTTGGAAAGGATTGTGATGATGAATAGAAAGGAAAAATAATGATTAGACAAAGGTATAAAGATGAGGGACTAAAATCAAAAGTTTAAAAGTTCTATGGTGTAAAGTGTGAAGTAGACAAAAGCTTTGGACCATTAAGTGTAATTATGAAAAGTTGAGGGCCTAAAGTGTAATTTTTAAAAGTTCAAGGGAAAAATGGTAATTATTGAAAGTTGAGCCAAAAATGTCTAGAATCAGATTAGTCCCAAATTTTTCTAGTAAATAGAGAAAATTATTCTGATTAGTTTGGTACAACAAAGAATTTTGATGTGGAATCCCGAAAAATTTATATTAATTTTTTAAGAAAGGAAAATTAATACAGTATCCTCTAGACCTCAGAATCAGATGAAATTTGACACTAAATTCTTATAATTAATATGAGAATTTACGAAACTAATAGAGCTCAAAAGGAGTTCTATAGAATTTATTATGGAATTTACAATGGATTAAAATAACCGATAAATATGTTTCAGAGAAATTTCTTGAGAGTTGAGCCCATGAAGGTAGTGGATCATGTAGAGGGCCTAAAATGGCATCTTATAGGCCCAGTAATATTTTCATAAGTATATGGGATAGGGCTTATAAAGACTCAGAAAAATATAAAATTACGAAAATACCACTATCTTGTGTTATTGAGTCAGAGTTAGATGAAGGGTATTTTGGTCATTTGACTAAGGTTAGATAGTCAAGGAGTGTTTCTAGAATAATTGATCAAGGTCAGAAAATACTCTGATGATGTGTGAAAAGAGGATAATGCCCTTGAGGTATTAAAGTAAATAAAGAACCAAGGGCCATTTTGGTAATCTATTAAGGGATCTGTAATTAAGTTTAGACCCAGTACAAGAATGTCTATGATAGGAAGAATCCAGATATTGGATTTAAGGTCAGAAAGCATATTATGGAATCATATAAAAATTAGAGTTACAAAATAGTCTAGTTTTTAGGAAATTGGATTGAATTGGTACCGAATTGGACTAGAATTTTTCCAAATGCTTCCTCCCTTTGTAATTTCGTCACATGGGCTTTGATGTGTCCTTTGATGATGTCATGGATGATGTCATCTCATTGGCTTCTAGGGCAAGCTAATCCAAGATCAAATATGAGCCATTAGATCAAATAGTGCACAAAGTGATCTTGGCCATTCATTTTCCATCGAATTTTTCTATAAATACGCCCATTTTTCTGCACAAAACCATGGCCCTTGGAACCCTTGGGGAGGTTCAGCTCAAATGAAGAGTCAAGCCAAGACAAAGAAGATTCAAGGTACCAAAGTTCAAGCTAGCTAGAGATTAAGGTAAGTGATCTATCCTAGTTTGTTTTCCTTTGATTTGGGGCCTTGAACTTAAGGTATTCATAGAAGAAAGTTGAGTTTTTTCTAAGGTGTATATGCTATCCAAAACCTTAGATGAAAGGAGAAAGAAGAAATTAAAGTTAGAGATATGTGATTAAAGTTTAAACAAGCTAGTTAGGTGATTGGTTGTTGAATCAAGTTGATATTCTTGACTTTGCCATGGTTGAACTATTTCAGTCTGCACTGTTCATGATAGAAGGAGATGAAATTTCAATGATCTAATGCTTCCATTGACTTCGTATGATGATTTTGTGTAGGATTGGATAGGTTTTAAACCTTGGAAGCATTGGGGTTCCAAGTTGTAGTTTTTGAAGTTATTCTCTATTACTATTCACTCACATGAACAGTGATTGGAATTTCATGATTTTGATGTTTTTAATGGTTTTAAAATTAAAAGTTGTGTGGGATAAAGTAGAGAAACAATTATGGGAAGCATTGGAATCAATATGAGAACTTTTGGAAGAATTATGCATATTTTTCAAATCTGTCCAGAATAGTGCATAAGAGCTCAAATTTCATGATTCTAAGCTCATAAATGGATTCCAAACATGGAATTGTGTAGGGTAAAGTCAAGACATCAATTGGTTCAAAGGCCAAGTCAATTAGTAAAGATCAAAGGAAGTTATGTTAGTTAAAGTAAGTTTAATGTCCAAGGAAGTTATATTGTAATGGATGGATGATTATGTGATGTTAGGATTTGATGATAGAATCCAAGGAGGCAGCCACACATCAAAGAGAAGTGAGAAGAAAGAGGAAAGATAAAGTGAAAGAAAGTCAAGTATATGAGGTAGTAAACTTACCTAAACTTGTATGTATTGCATGTTATGCTTGGTTGTACTATGGCTATGTTGAATTGTGTTGCTTATGCATATGAATGAAACTTTGTTTCTATGATTACTTTGGCCAATTTTATTTCATATGTTACATGGAAGCATGGACATTACACAATGTTAACACTTTCACAAGTAAGCACAAGTATTTACATTAATGCGTGTATTGTTTAGTGCCGTTTGCTATTGAGATTTCCCAGAAATCTCACCCCTTCCATGTAATCCCAATCCTAGCAAGTTTATTAATGATGAAAGAGGATGAAGAAGTATGAATAGAAGTTAGGGATTGGATAATGTATATGTTATATGATGAATGTATAAATTGTTGCAAGTAATGGTGTTATATGACATGTTTGGGTCACAATGCTCACGATGTAATTAAAAATAGTAAATGATGAGATAAATGTATGAAATTTTATAGACATTTAGTTAACATGTCAAGCTTAGTTTTGACACCAAGAACACCTTATTTTGATATCTGTACCAAGAGAACAAATTTTCCAAAGTAAGGGACCAGCATATAATTTTAGAATTTTTGACCAAATGAACAGTAATCTTTGATGATTAAACTATATTAATATGCTAAGTATTTGGTCAAAAAATTATTTTTTCCTTAAATTTCAAGATGTTATCTTCACATATCTTTTTGAATCACTTCATTTCAATTTTTTTAGAATTAATTATGATTTTTCAAAGTTCATCATCAAATCTGAAATACCATATAAACAGTAATTATATAAGAGTAAAAATTTCAGATTTAGCTAATGGACTTTCAAAGTGTTATAAGTGGTTCTAAATGCTACTGAATGGTCCCTAATACATACAAAACTAAGGATGTTTCAAAACTCACTAAAAAGTATTTATCATGTGTATTATATCATTGTAAATTCTATTATAAATTCTAGACAAGTTGTTTTTGAGTTCTATTAGTTTCATAAATTCTTATATTAATTATGATAATTATCTATAAAATTTTATCTAACTATATGGTCCAGAAGATCCTGTAATAATCTTTAGCCTTTAAAAATTAATATCAATTATCTAGGACCTCAAATCCAAATTTCCAAAAATATGGTTGCTCCAATTATCATTCTCTCTTTATGATTAAAAAATAAAAATTACACTTTAGTCACTGAATTTATAAAATTTATTCTGGTCCCTCGCCTCAAATTTAAAAATTCCAATTTGGTCCTTTATTTATAAATTCAAAACTTGAATTTGGTCCCTAAGTCTTTCGTTGATTTTTCTTTCCTTTTCTTATAAATATATCAATCCTTCATGTCCTTAAATTCGATTATAAATTCTTCAAAAGTCTTCTTTTAGTTATGTCAATTTCATAAATGCCTTTGGGTCATTATTGTACACCATTGTAACCCTAAGGGCATAATGGTGTTTTTATTATTCATTACACTATATCAGGATATATTCCGACTCTGATCATTCATTCGCGTGTTCCTTTTGACCAAATTTGCCTCAATTCATCTCTTGTCTAATAGTACAACATAGGGGCATTTACGAATTTTTGCACTTTTTAGGGTTTTTTGAACATTAGACCACATGACTTTTAGCGTATATTACTGGGCCTATGGAACGCCAACTTGAGCCTTTAACTGGGTCCTATGCCTTTATGGGCTTAATTCCCAAAAAAACTCACTCAAAAGTATTTATCATGCGTATTATATCACTGTAAATTCTATTATAAACTCTAGATAAGTCATTTTTTAGTTTTGTTAGTTTCATAATTTCTTATGTTAATTGTGAGAATTTTGTAAAAGAATTTATCTGATTATAAGGTCCAGAACATACTATAATAATCTTTATACTTTAAAATTAATATCAATTATTTGGGACATGAAAATGAAATATCTAAAGTTATGCTTACTCTAATTACCATTCTCTATTTAAAAGTAAAATTTGGGATTGTAACATTTTCGGGTAATATTGGGTCATTTATGGCGCAATTTCTCATAATTACAATTTTCTCTTGAATTTGACAAATTGCAAATTTATTTCCTGAATTTATAAAATTTATTTTGGTCCCTCACCTCAAATTTAAAAATTATAATTTGGTCCCTTATTTAAAATGTCAAAACTCTAATTTAGTCCCTAAGTCTTGCATTCGTATTTCTTTCCTTTTCTAATAATTATGTCAATTCTTCACGACCTTAAATGCCATTATAAACTCTACAAAAGTCTTATTTGAGTTATGTCACTTTCATAAATGCCTTTGGGTCATTATTGTACACCATTCTAATCTTAAAGACATAATGGTCATTTTATTCTTCTTTACACTGTATCAGGATATATTCTGACTCTAGTCATTAATTCGTGTGTCCCTTTTGACCTTTTAACCATGTCCCAAATGACCAAAATTTCCTCAATTCATCTCTTGTCCAATATTACAACACACGGGCATTTTTGTAGTCTTGCACTTTTTAGGGTTTTTTTGGACATTAGCCCACATGACTGTTAAGGTATATTATTTAGCCTCTCGGATGCCAACTTGAGCCTTTAACAAGATCATATTCCTTTATCGGCTTAATTCCAAAGAAAACTCACCCAAAAGTATTTATCATGTGTATTATATCATTTTAAATTCTATTATAAATTCTAGATAAGTCCTTTTTGAGTTCTGTTAATTTCATAAATTCTTATATTAATTATGATAATTTTCTATAAAATTTTATCTAATTATAAGGTCAGAAGATCCTGTAATAATCTTTAGACTTTAAAAATTAATATAAATTATCTGGGACCTCAAATCAAAATTTGCAAAAATACTCTTGCTCCAATTACCATTCTCTATTTATTGATAAAATTTTGGACTATAACACTTTTTGGTAATTTTGTGTTATTGATGGCTCAATTTATCGAAATTATAGTTTTCCCTTGAAATTGACAAATTGCACTTTAAACCCTCAATTTATAAAATTTATTTTGGTCACTTATTTATAATTCCAAATCTCGAATTTGGTCCCTAAGTCTTTCATTCATATTTCTTTGCTTTTCTATTAACTATATCAATTCTTAACGACCTTACACTTCATTATAAATTCTACAACAATCTTCTTTGAGTTATGTCAATTTCATAAATGCCTTTGGGTCATTTTTGTATACCATACTAACCCTAAGAGTATAATGATTATTTTATTCTTCTTTACACTGTATTAGGATATATTCTGACTCTGGTCATTCATTCGTGTGTCCCTTGTGACCTTTTAACTATGTCTCAAATGACCAAAATTGCCTCAATTCATCTCTTGTCCAATATTACAATACAGAGGCCTTTTCGTATTTTTGCACTTTTTGGGGTTTTTTGGACATTAGACCACATGATTGTTAGGGTATATTATTGGGCCTATGGGACGCTAATTTGAGCCTTTAACTGGGTCCTATGCCTTTATGGGCTTAATTCCTAAGAAAATTCACCCAAACGTATTTATCATGTGTATTATATCATTGTAAATTGTATTATAAATTCTAAATAAGTCCATTTTGAATTTTGTTAGTATAAATTCTACAAAAAGTCTTATTTGAGTTATGTCAATTTCATAAATGCCTTTGGGTCTTTATTGTATATCATACTAATCCTAAGGGCATAATGGTCATTTTATTCTTCTTTACAATGTATCAAGATATATTCTGACTCTGGTCATTCATTCGTGTGTCCCTTTTGACCTTTTAACCGTTTCCTAAAGGACCAAAATGCCCTCAATTCATCTCTTGTCTAGTATTACAACACCAGGGCATTTTCGCATTTTTTCACTTTTTAGGCTTTTTTCTCGACATTGGCCCACATAACTATTAGGGTATATTGGTAGGCCAATGGGATGCCAACTTGAGCCTTTAATTGGGTCCTATGCCTTTATGGGCTTAATTCCCAAGAAAACTCACCCAAAAGTATCTATCTTGTGTATTATATCACTATAAATTCTATTATAAATTCTACATAACTTCTTTTTTAGTTTTGTTAGTTTCATAAATTCTTATATTAATTATAAGAATTTTCAATAAAATTTTGTCTGATTATAATATCTAGAAGATCCTGTAATAATCTTCAGACTTTAAAGTTAATATCAATTATTTGGGATCTCAAATCAGAATTTTCAAAAATATGCTTATCCAATTACCATTCACTATTTATGGGTAAAATTTGGGACTGTAACATTTTTGGGTATTTGGGGTTATTTATGGCTCAATTTCTCATAATTATATTTTTTCCCTTGAATTTTACAAGTTACACTTTAGTCCCTAAGTTTATAAAATTTATTCTAGTCCCTCGCCTTAAATTTAAAAATTCCAATTTGGTTCCTTATTTATAATTTCAAAACTTGAATTTGGTCCCTAAGTCTTTCATTCATATTTCTTTCCTTTTCTGAATACTTTTCAATATTTCAATTTAATCATTTTCTTCCACTAAATTTAACCTATTTTGTTATAGAATTTCATGTATATTAGATAATAAAATTAGGGATATTACATTACTTACCTTAATTTCTAGCTAACTTGACTTTGGTACCTTGGATCTCTCTTGTCTTGACTTGGCTTTTCACTTGGGTAGCACCCCCTAAGTCTTCCTATTCTTTAAGCAAATGTGAAGGAGGTAGGAGTATTTATAGACTTGAAGCAAGGTAAATTGATGGTTCAGATTGTTTTAGTTAATATTTGATCTAAGGGTCCATTTTTATTCTTGATCTTGGCTTGCCCACCATGTTAATGGATGACAACATCCATGACATCATATTAGGTCATGTTTGGCATCTTTCAAAGTGTAAGGGTTTGTTTGGAAAATCCAGTTCAATCTAGTACTGACTCAGTCTAATTTCTCAAAATACCCTTCATTGATCTCTTGTTCAATATTACAACTGAGGGGCATTTTCGTAGTTTTTCCTTTTTAGGGTTTTTTTGAACATCGGCCCAGATAATTGTTAAGGTATATTACTGGGCATATGGGACGCCAACTTGGGCCTTTAACTGGGTCTAATGCTTTTATGGACTCAATTCCCAATATAACTCATCTAAAAGTACTTATCAAGAGTATTATTTCACTACAAATTCTATTATAAATTCTACATAACTTTTTTAAGTTATGTCAGTTTCATAAATTCTTATATTAATTATGAGAATTTCTTATAAAATTTCATCTAATTATAAGGTCCAGAAGATCCTGTAATAATCTTCAGATTTTAAAAATTAATATCAACTATCTCGGATCTCAAATCGAATTTCTGAAAAAATATGTCTGGTCTAATTACCAATCATTATTTGCTAGTAAAAATTAGGACTGTAACCTTTTTCGGCAGTTTTGGGCTATTTCTGGCTCCATTTCATTTAATTACAATTTTCTCTTGAATTTAAAAAATTACACTTTAGCCTATGAATTTATAAAATTTCATTTTGGTCCCTCACCCCAAATTTCAAAATTCCAATTGGTCCCTTATTTATAATTTGAAAACTCAAATTTGGTCCATAAGGTCTTTCCTTTATATTTCTTTCCATTTCTTAATACTTTTCAATATTACAATTTAATCCTTTTCTTCCATTAAATTGGAACTTTTTCCCTTGAGAATTATATATATTAAACACACACTTTACATACATACTAGAGAAGAAAATTAGGGATATTACATTACTTACATTAATTCCTACTTGGATCTCTCTTGTCTTGACTTAGCTTTTCATTTGGGTAGCACCTCCCTAAGACTTCCTATTCTTGGCGCAAATGTGAAGGAGGGAGTGGACATTTATATACTTGAAGCAAGGTAAATGGATGGTTTATATTGCTTTGATTTCTATTTGATCTAAGCATCCATATTTAGTCTATATGTTTTCTTGCCCACCAAGTTAATGAATGACCTCATACATGACATAATTTTAGGCCATGTTTAACACCTTTCAAAGGGTAAGGGCTTGTTTGGAAAATTCAATCAAATATGGTACTGGCTTAGTCTAATTTATAAAAAATGAGACTGTTTTATGAATCAAATTTTTTTTAGATAAACAATATGTTTTCTTACGTTAAATTTAGTATCTAGATTTTTTCTACCCTTGACATTGTTGGATTGGGTATAAATTTAATTATTGTTTGTTAGAAAATAACTAAAATGCCCTCAGTTCACAATTTTGTACTACAATAACCCTAGGGGTATAATTGTATTGTTACACTTCATTACACTGCTCCATAATATTTTGACTCTAGTCAAACATAGCTATATCCTTCTTTGAACTTTTTGACTATAGTCCAATGACCAAAATGCCCTCCATTCACTCTTTTGTTCTATTTTACAACATAGGGGCATTTTTATTATTTTGCACTTTTCTGAATTTGTGAGGGTATTAATCCCCTATCTTTTCCTCCATAATTTTCTGTTGATGAATATATAATATTTCCTAGACATCCGATCAAGTTACTATTTTATAATATTTTTTGAATATTCAATTATTTAGATAACTACATCAATTCATTAGGACCTTAAATTCCATTATAAATTGTACAACACTCCTCTTAGAGTTATGTCAGTTTCATAAATACCCTTGGTTCATTATTGTACACTATACTAACCTTAAGGGCATAATTCTCATTTTATTCTTCTTTACACTATATTAGGATATATTCTATCACTGGTCATTCATTCCTATGCTCCTTTTGACTGTGTCCCAAATGACCAAAATGCTCTCAATTGATCTCTTGTCCAATATTCAAGACTGGAGCATTTTTGTAGTTTTGCAATTTTTAGAATTTTTCTGGACATTGGACCACATAACTGTTAGGGTATATTACTAGTCATATGGGATGCCAACTTGGGCCTTTAACTGGGTCCTATGCCTTTATGGGCTTAATTCCTAAGAGAACTCACCCAAAAGTATTTATCGTGTGTCTTTTATCACTATAAATTTTATTATAAATTCTACAAAACTCATTTTTTAGTTATGTCAGTTTCATAAATTCTTATATTAATTATGAGAATTTTTTTATAAAATTTTATCTGATTATAAGGTCAAGAAGACATGTAATAATCTTCAGACTTTAAAAATTAATATCAATTATCTAGGATCTCAAATCGAAAAATTCAAAAATAAACTTGGTCCAATTACCATTCTCTATTTACAGGTAAAATTTAGCACTATAATAGTTTCCCTTGAATTTGACAAATTGTACTTTGTCCCTAAATTTATAAAATTTAGTTTGGTCCCTCACCTCAAATTTTGAAATTCCAATTTGATCCCTTATTTATAATTTCAAAACTCGACTTTGGTCCCTAAGTATTTCATTCATATTTCTTTCCTTTTCTGAATACTTTTCAATATTGTAATTTAATCATTTTCTTCCACTAAATTTAACCTATTTTGTTATAGTATTTCATGTATAATAGATAAGAAAATTAGCAATATTATATTACTTACCTTAATGCCTAGCTAAGTTGACTTTGGTACCTTGGATCTCTCTTGTCTTGACTTATCTTTTCACTTAGGTAGCACCTCCCCAAGTCTTCCTATTCTTTAAGTAAATGTGAAGGAGGGATGGGTATTTATAGACTTGAAGCAAGGTAAATGGATGTTTCAAATTATTTTGGTTACTATTTAATCTAAGGGTCTGTATTTACTCTTGATCTTGGCTTGCCCACCATGTTAATGAATGACAACATCCATGTCATCATGTTAGGCCATGTTTGGCATCTTTCAATGTGTAAGGGCTTGTTTGGAAAATCTAATCCAATCTGGTACCGGCTCAATGCAATTTATAAAAAATAGGACTATATTTTGAATCTAATTTTTCTGAGATTCCATATCTGACCTTAAATCCAGTATACAGATTTTTCCTTCTATTGACATTGTTAAACTACGTATAAATTTAATTATTGTCACTTGGAAAATGACTAAAAAATGCCTTGGTTTGTAAATATGCAATAAAATAACTTTAGGGGCATTATTGTCATCCTATACTTCGTTAAACTACTCCATAATACTTTTAGACTCTGATAAAACATTCATGTATCCTTCTTTGAACCTTTTGACAGTGGTCAAATGACCAACATGCCCTGCATTCACTCTTTTATTCCTTTTTACAACATAGGGGCATTATCGTTATTTTGCACTTTCTTGAATTTATGAGAGTACTGATCCCACCTATTTCTTCCTGCATAATTTTTTGTATATAATATTTCCTAGATATCTAATCCAGTTACTATTATAAAATAATTTCTGATTATTCAATTATTTAGATAAATATATCAATTCATCAGGGCCTTAAATTCCATTATAAATTCTACAAAACTCCTCTTTGAGTTATGTCAATTTCATAAATGCCCTTGGTTTATTATTGTAAACTATACTAATAATAACTGCATTTTAATTACTAAAAGAAATTAAGCTAACTAACAGTAGAGTATAGCTAACGTAGGCCGATTCATAAGGAGCCTAAATAGATGATAAAATGCCTAATTAACCCAATGAGCCACAAATTAACAAATTAATGCAATGAGTTGTGAGATGAGATTTTGAATAACTTATGAATATAAATTCTATGCTACTATTTGGGATTTTAAGGTTTATGATGATGAAATGAATTAATGACAAGTGTGTTCCCTTAGAAATTACCTTACCTTCATTATCTATAGAATATCTTGAATTAATTAGTTGAATTAGTATGTGTTAGCTAACAACTCTCCAACTAAATCTCAATCAAAGCTACAACTCATAGACATGGAATAGAGAATTATGAATCATTCAACTTAAGAGATAGAAGAAGATGAATTAAACAAATATAACTGTACTCTATTATATAATTGCTCTAATTAACCACAAATATGTCTAACTAGTTCAAGGATGAGAATCAATCAAAGCATCAATTATGTAGAAATAGAAAATTCAACTCAGTTCCCTAATCCTTTATCATATATTGCTTTAATTGAATCAGTAATATTGAAATTAACTACATCAACTCGATATAATTAAATCTAAATTAAAGACATAATGAACTCCCTGTTTCATATCAAGAATTATGGTTCAACATTATCTCCAAGAGAGCACAACAACTCTAACCTTCCATTGCTATCAAGACTTTAACAGCAACAATCATGGTGAATGTAGAAAGAGAAGATGAAGATAGAAGTAGAATGGTTCTCTACTTTTCCTACCCAGAATATACCATAAATACATACAAAAGAGTGATGGAGATGGAGTGAGACTGGAGAAGGATGTCATGGTATGAGATAGAATAGAGGTGGAGTGAATGAGCTTGAGAAGTATGGGAGCTATGATGAATGGTGTTAGGTGTCTTGAATGTGTTTGATTGTGTGTGGTGATGATCCCTTGATGTATGGCGTGAATGGATATATATATAAGAGAAGTATGGAATGAGTGATGTGATATGAATGGAGTGAATGGCAACTGGAATGAATGTATGATGCAAGGTGTGTCATCTGCATACCAGCATGTGCATGAATATATTAGCTTTCCCCTTTAGGCGATGTTTGTTACAGCACATGTGTGAGCCCCTAATTGCTTCTGTTATCATCTCCTTAACTCCTAGATCCAACACATGCTTAATATGTTAACTTCTTCCCTCCAGCACATGCTTAAATCTCCTTTTGTCCAATTGTTAATTTAGTTGATTCTTACTATCCTCTATCTAATATGTTAGTTGGTTACTACATTGGCCTATAATTGAAATTTAAAAGAAATATATTATTTATACAATTAATCACTAGAATTATATCAATTAATTTCCACTTGTTATATTTTTATTTATTTATTTATTAATTGCTAACATATTGATAAATGGGGACAAAAATTAATAATAAAACTCTCTTTAAACACACTAAAATAAATACAAATAAGAGTTTATTTTATTGTACACTATACTAACTCTAAAGGCATAATTGTCATTTTATTATTCTTTACACTACATCAGGATATATTCTAATTCTGGTCAATCATTCCTGTGTCTCTTTTGACCTTTTGACCATAACCCAAATGACCAAAATGCCCTCGATTCATCTCTTGTTCAATATATAACACAGGGTCATTTACGCAATTTTGTACTTTTTAGGGTTTTTCTGGACATTGGCCCATATAACTGTTAAGGTATATTACTGGGCCTATGGGATGCCAACTTGGGCATTTTTCTTGGTCCAATGCCTTTATGGGCCGAATTCCTAAGAAAATTCACCTAAAAGTATTTATCGCGTATATTATTTCACTGTAAATTCTAATATAAATTCTATATAAATCCTTTTTGATTTATGTCAGTTTTCTAATTCTTATATTAATTATGAGAATTTTCTATAAAATTTTATATGATTATAAGGTCCATAAGATCCTATAATAATCTCCACACATTAAAAAATAATATCAATTATCTAGAACCTTAAATTGAAATTATGAATTGCACTTTGGTCCCTAAAATCACATAATTACAATTTTACCATTGAATTTGAGAAATTGCACTTTGGTCCCTAAATTTATAAATTTTCATTTTGGTCCCTCACCCAAATTTCAAAATTATAATTTGGTCTTATATTTCTAATATCAAAACTCTAATTTGGTCCCTAAGGTCTTTCCTTCATATTTCTTTCCTTTTCTTAACACTTTTCAATATTGTAATTTAATCATTTTTTCCCATTAAATTGCAACTTTTTCCATATAGAATTTCATGTATATTAGATAAGAAAATTAGGGATATTACATTACTTAAATTCCTAGCTAACTTGACTTTAGTTCCTTGGATCTCTCTTTTCTTGACTGGGCTTTTCACTTGAGTAGCAGCTCCCCAAGGCTTCCTATTATTGGCGCAAATGTGGAAGGAGCATGTATTTATAGACTTGAAGTAAGGTAAATAGATGGCTAGGAATTCTTTGATTACTATTTGATCTAAGGTTCCATATTTACTCTTGATCTTAGCTTGCCCACCAAGTTAATGAATGACATCATCATGAGATCATATTAGGCCATGTTTGGCATCTTTCAAAGGGCAAGGGCTTGTTTAGAAAACCTAATCCAATCTAGTACTAGCTTAGTCCAATTTATGAAAAATGAGACTATTTAGGAATCTAATTTTTTTGGGATTCTATAATATATTTTCTGACCTTAAATCTAGTATCCAGATTTTTTCTACTATTGTCATTGTTGCACTAGGTATAAATTTAATTATTGTCCCTTGGAAAATGACTAAAACACCATGGTTTATAATTGTGCACAAAATTAACCCTAAGAACATAATTATCATTTTACACTTCATTATACTACTGCATACTATTTTCTAACTCAGGTAAAACATTCCTATATCTTTCTTTAAACTTTTTTACTATGGTAAAATGACCAAAATGCCCTCTATCCACTCTTTTGTTCCTTTCTACAACATAGGGGCAATTTTGTCCTTTTGCACTTTCCTGAATTTGTTAGGGTACTAATCCCTTATCTTTTCCTGCCTAATTTTCTGTTAAAAAAATATATAATATTTCCTGGACATCTGATCTAGTTAGTATTTTAAAATAATTTCTGAATATTCAATTATTTAGATAACTATATCAATTTATCATGACTTTAAATTTCATTATAAATTATATATAACTCATTTTTTAGTTATTTTAGTTTCTTGAATGCCCTTGATTCATTATTGTACACTATAGTAACCCTTATGACATAATTGTCATTTTATTCTTCTTTACATCGTATCAAGATATATTCTGACTCTGATTATTCATTCATGTGTCCCTTTTGGCCTTTTGACTGTGTCCCAAATGACCAAAATGCCCTCCATTAGTCTCTTGTTCAATATTTCAACAAATAGACATTTTCGTAGTTTTGCACATTTTAGGGTTTTTCTAGATACTGGCCCACATAACTATTAGCTTACATTACTATGCCTATGGGGCACCAACTTAAGCCTTTCACTAGGTCCAATGCCTTTGTGGGCTCAATTTGCAAGAAAACTCACCCAAAAGTATTTATCCGGTATATTATTTCACTATAAATTTTATAATAAATTCTACATAATTCCTTTTTGAGTTCATTCATTTTCATAAATTCTTATATTAATTATGAGAATTTTCTAAAAAATTTTATATGATTATAAGGTGCAGAAGATCTTATAACAATCTTCAGACTTTAAAATTAATGTCAATTATCTAGGACCTCAATTTGAAATTATGAAAAATATGCCTAGTCTAATTATCATTCTCTATTTACTAGTAAATTTTGGGACTATAACATTTTCAGGCAATTTTGGGTCTTTTCTAGCTCAATTTCTTATAATTACAATTTTGCCATTCAATTTGACAAATTATACTTTAGTCCCTGGATTTATAAAATTCCAGTTTGGTATGATATTTCTAATTTCAAAACTCTAATTTGGTCCCTAATGTCTTTTCTTCATATTGCTTTCCTTTTCTTAATACTTTTCAATATTTCAATTTAATCATTTTCTTCCATTAAATTGTAATTTTTTTCTTATATAATTTCATATATATATATATATATATTAAACACAAACTTTACATACATACTAGAGAAGAAAATTAGGGATATTACATTACTTACCTTAATTCTTAGTTAACTTTACTTTGGTACCTTGGATCTCTCTTGTCTTGAGTTGATTTTCACTTGGGCAGTACCTCCCCAAGGTTTCCTATTCTTGGCACAAATATGAAGGAGGGTATAAACTTGAAGCAAGGTAAATGGATGGCTAGGATTGCTTTGATTACTATTTGATAAGGGTCTATATTTACCCTTGATCTTGGCTTGCCCACCAAGTTAATGATTGACATCATCCATGACTCATATTAGGCCATGTTTGACGTCTTTCAATGGGTAAGGGCTTATTTGAAAAATACAGTCTAATCCGGTACCAGCTTAGTCCAATTTTTGAAAAATAAGACTTTTTTATAAATCTAATTTTTCTAAGATTCTATAATATGTTTACTGGCCTTAAATCTAATATTCAGATTTTTTTACCATTGACATTGTAGGATTGCGTGTAAAATTTAGTTACTATCTATTAGAAAATGACTAAAATGCCCTTAGTTTATAAATATGCACTAAAATAACGCTAGGGGCATAATTGTCATCTTACACTTTATTATACTACTCCATAATATTTTTTTGAGTATAGTCAAACATTCTTGTATCCTTCTTTAAACTTTTTACTATGGTCAAATGACCAAAATGCCTTCTATTCACTCTTTTGTTCCTTTTTACAACATAGGGGTTGTTTCTTTATTTTGCACTTTGCCAAATTTGTCAATATAACACCTTACTTTTTTATGCCTTAGGGACCATTCGGTAGTGGGTGACATGGAGTGGGTATGACATGGAGTGGGTGAGATTTCTAAAGAAATCTTAGTAGTAAATGAATACCATATAATATATGCAACTACATGCTTGATGTCAAATGTGTGCAATGAATGATTATGCTTGCATAATGATAACTTTACATGCTTCCATGTTTCCAAAATTATAACATATGACCATAACATAAAAAGAAATAGAGAATCACTTAATCATACATGCTTCAGATAATTAAAATAAGAAAACATCACATAAAACATCCAAGCAATATAAGCATACAAGTAGGTAAGTTCACCACCTATATTCCTTGCGTTTGCTTACTCTTTTCCTTTCTCACTTTCCCTTGATGTGTGGTTGCCTTCTTTGAGGACATAAGTTAAGCCTAGATATTACATAATCATACATTCATCATGATCTAATTCAACTATCATTTCAAGAACATTAAACTCAATTAACCACTTAACTCCTAACTTTCTTTATTTATGGTTAATTGTCTTTCCCTTTGAATTAATTGATGTCTTGACTTGACTTTATCCTACACAATTTTGCCTTTTGAATCCATTTATGAGCTTAGAATTATAAACTTCTAGCTCCTTCATAGCCTTCTATATATAATGTAAACATACCCTCTTTATTTTCAAAAAAAATCATTTTGACTCCAATGTTTTCAATACTTGTTTCTCTATTTATTCTCACACTATTTTTCATTTTAAAACAATTGGAAACATTAAAATTATAAAATTTCTCATCAATGTTCAAGCCTATGAATAGTAATAGAGAGGGTTTCAAATATTCCTTTTCTCAATTTTGATGTTTCCAAGGTTCTAATCCTACACAAAATCATATAAATTCAATATAAGCATTAGATCATTGAAATTAATTCTTCTTGTTCCTGTATAGTAGGTGGCTAAATGGCCTCTTTAATGGCAAAGTCAAGAACATCATTTAATTCAATAACCAACATTAATTCTAGCTTATTTAAGTGTCTTCCACATAGTTCTAACTTGAATTTCTTCTTCCTTATGTATTGCACAATTCTGGACAGCAACATAACATAGGAAATATATATTTTACTTTTCTTCCATTAAAACCTAGGTTTTATCCTTCCAAAATACTTAAAATCAACTAGGACGGATTGCTTACCTTAGGTACTTGCTTGGGTGGCTTCTCCTTGATCTTATGTTGAGTTATCTCTTCATTACAACATGGTTTCCCCAAGGTTCCTCTAGGTGCACGAAATTGTGCAAACAAGGGGGTATTTATAGCAAAAACTTTGGCATCTTGGGACCATTTAACCCTCCCTTCAACTAATTAGTACATAGCCTTAATCTTAACTCTTAATGGTTGTTTTTTTGATTAATTATCCTTAATCATCATTAACTTAATTCTTACATTAGTTTAATATAATTCAACATGTGCCAAAACTCTTCCTCTCTTGCTTGGCTTCCATGTGACATTTTTTCACATGGTGTGGGTTCGACCAAGGACACCTTACATGCTACCTTGCATTACCTCTTGATTTTCCTTGATTTCTTTCTTTAAAATTCATAAATTATCCTAGAAAATTCATTTAACCACATGATAAATTCTTTAACTTTTGGGCTCTTACTTGATGTCACCTTGGGTTGGTTTAGGCTCAAACTATTAGTTTGGCACATATTCCAAGGCATTTATTTTATCGGTACCTTAAACCACCCTATTTCTTGAGATAAATTATATACACTTCTTTTAAGGGTTTTGACATTTTTAGAAATGAAATCTAATATAAAATGAATTTTGTGCAAAGTCTCATAATTTTTGTGAGACTCAGAAGTTTTAATAAAAATTCTATAAGTTTTCTTAAAATTCTATAATTAATTCTACAATGTTCCTTTTTTACCTCTATTAGTTTCATCATATTTTGAGGTCTAGAAGACACTATACTAATTTTTATACTTCAAAAATTAATATCAATTTATCGTGACCTTAAATCAAAATTATGAGAGATATGCCTGACCTAAATTATATCCTCTATTTACTTGTAAAATTTACGACCGTAACATTTCTGGGCAATTTTGGGTCTTTTCTGGCTCAACTATCCATAATTATATTGTTGTCTCTAAATTTGGTAAAATTACACTTTAGTCCATAAACTTACCAAATTATATTTTAGTCCTTTTCTACCAAATTTGAAATTCTAATTTGGTAGCTAAAATCTCAAAACTTCACTTAGATTCTTGAAATTTCCATTATTTATAACTTAGTCCCTGGACTTTTACTATTTAGAGTTTCGTCCCTAATATTTTACTATTTATAGTTTAGTCCCTCAAGCTTTACAACTTTATACTTTCTCTCTTTCTCTAACTTAAACCGTATATAATCATTATCTTTTTTTTCTAATTATCATCCCAATTTCTTCTTAACCTCTTTAATCTATCATTGTTATATAGATAGAGAAAATTTAGGATGTTACAGTCAGGGTACTGATCCCCTATCTTTTCCTTCATAATTTTCTATTTATGAATATATAATATTTCTTGGATATCTTATCCAAGAACTATATCAATTCATCAGGACCTTAAATTCTATTATAAATTTTATAGAACTCCTCTTTGAGTTATGTAGTTTCATAAATCATTATAAGAATTTATTATAAAATTTAATCTAATTGTGAGCTTTAGAAGGTCCTATATCAGTTCCCAGACTTTACATATGAATATTAATTATTTGGGACATCAAATTAGAATTATGAAAAATATGCCTAACCCAATTACTATTCTCTATTTACTGGTAAAATTGAACTATAACATTTCCTAGTAGTTTTGGGCATTTTTAGCTCAACTTTCACATAATTACATTTTTGCCCCTTAAATTTGACAAATTACACTTTAGTCCTTGAATTTAGTAAATTTTAGTCCCTTCTAGACATTCTAATTTAACTTTTGATTTCACAAAAACTCCATTTAGGTCCCTTGAATTCTTTATATTAAATTTTCATAAAAATGACGTTTAGGTCCCCAAACTTTATAACTTTGTACTTTTTACTTCTTTCTTCAAGTTAAAACTTATCTAATCATTATAATTTATTCTTATCTTCGTCACAATCCTTTTCTTACCTATTTCCTCTATTATACATATACAGATAGGAAAAAATCAGGATGTGACACAGCTTGTGACTAAGAGGACGGTGGGCCTTGAGGTAGGCCATAAGCAGTCGAAGGCTATCTCAGTCTCATAATATTATGAGACCGAGATTGAGTTTCATGATCTTGCCTAGGTCCTGAGGTTGGCCAAGGGCCTCTGTGACTCCTGTATGTCTGCATTGATTTGAGTCATCCGTGCCTATGAAAAAAGGAAAATTTAAAAAATTAAAAATGTTAATTATTTATAAAAATACTAAATTATAGTAATTAAATACATATCACAAATTCTTCAACCCCTTCTAATGCAAGAGTCCCATCATGAGGCCAATACAACTCAGGCCACATCTCGCCTATAGTAGTCGTGTATCCCTGCTACGCTATAACCCTTCTCTCCTTAATGTTAGTTACAATTAAATATGCAAATATTAAATAAGTTTATAAATATTTAATGACATCTAATAATTTTATTTTTTTGAGTTATGATCTCATCATTAGCAACCGATAATGGTCTTAAGCCGCTCTTATGTCGTATGGTCTAGTGATAGACGCTGGTGACACCTTTTTTGGGATGCTTCCTGAAATGAAGTTACATATATGGTTAGTCAAGTAGGCGAAGAATGAAATATGTTAGGACAAGATGGATCACCTAAGTAAATTAGGTCTTTATGAGATTTTAACACTTTGTCAAAACTCTTCTAAAATTCTTTTACAATCTGGTCAGTGAAATAGATAGTCTTGAAAACTTTTATTAGATAATTGAAATCAACTGATAGAAATATAAAGAGTTAAAGAAGAGAAAAATCACAGAATAATTATACTAGTTTAGTCCTTCCTTAACCGATGTCCAGTCCTCAACTCTTCACTAAGATTTAGAATTCAATTTCTCTCCAAGATTATAGTAGGCATTGGTAGCCTTTACAACCTCAATTTTAACAGCTAATTGAGAACCTCCTTAATCTTGAGGTAACACCACTCTCTAGTGGCAACATCCCCTTACAGTGACAAGAGCAAATCCCACATTGAATCCCCGATTCTAAGGTTTGCTCTCATATTTTGATAAGGATGATGAAATATAAAACTCTCTTAGATAGAGTAAATGATACATTGTAGTACATGATATTTTTCTCTCTCAATATATGATGATGGTACATAATGAATAACAGAGTTAGAGGCTTTTTCAGTCTAATGATGTTTTGGCATTTTGATGATACATTCATAGCTCATATCTCTCATCTTTAATTTTGAATGTCTTCTATTTATATATGAAGTTGAGCTTTTTACCACTGAGCGTAATCTCTTCTCCATTGATATTTTCTTCTTTTAATGAGAATATGACCGTTGGAACAAGATGTTGAAGCTTATGACACAAAGTGCCTTTTTATCGTTGAAAGGCCATTTGCTTTAATCTTTTTCTAATCATGTATTTAGATACCTTAAATGAAGTTTACCACAATAAAGAGAAGTTATAATAATAATTGTTTAGCACTTAACTTTCTTCCATCTTCTGATTAGCTTTGAGTTTAAGAATTGTCATATCCTAATTTTTTCGTATCCGTATAGTACTGATAGTGGAAAGAGGCTTGGAAAGGATTATGACAAACATCAGGAGAAATAATAAAGGTTAGATGATTCTTTAAGGAGGAGAAGGACTAAAATGAAAAGTAGAAAAGGTTAAAGGAAAAAAGTGAAAGTAGAAATAAGATTTGGGCAAAAAGTGGTAATTTCTAAAAGTTAAGGGACTTAAATGTAATTAAGTAAAAAGTTCAAGGGCAAAATTGTAATTATAGAAAGATTAGCTTAGAAAGGGTTATAACTGCCCAAAAGTTTTTCAGTTCCATATTCCATCAGTAAATAGAGGAAGTTACGCTGGTTAATCTGGCATTATACAGAAATTTTATTAGGGCTTTAGACAGTAGAAAATTATCTGATAGTCTAAAAGTTATCTGAATTTTTATCAGATTCCATAGACATCAGATATAAGTGGGGGAATTACAGGAAAGTGTGCCGTACAGTGTCAGATGTTATGAATTGGACAGAACCCCGGAAGAAGTCCTATATAAAAAGTTATTCCCATAATAGTGAATTTTGACAGGAGTTTAATAACACCCGTGATCCGATAATGGAACTTATCGGTATGTGAGCTTAGATGAAGTGAGAATAGATGACCTCATATATGGGCCCATGATGACGCCAAGAAGGGCCCAAAACCCAGGGTACCGGTTCATCAGTAGAAGGGGCCAGTGTCCAGAAAAAGTGCAAAATTACAAAAATGCCCCTGGATGCCCAGATTGTACTAGAGATGGATGAATGCCATTTTGGTCACCTAGGACAGGTTTAAAATGTGGCACATGGTATAAATATGATTATTTGAGCCCAGATACACCCTGTGGCAGTATAAAGAGGGATAAAATGACGATTATGCCCTTAGGGTCAATATAGTGTAAGAAATGACACCAAGGGTATTTTGGTCATTTTCCAAGGAATGGATGGCAGATAAATACTTAGTATAACCATGTCAAGGTTATGAGAAGCCTAGACATTGATTTCTAGGATAGAATACATATCCTGGTATATTATAGAAAAATTCAGAATAGAGAATAATCTGGTTGTTGTGAAACTGCTCCGATCGGTACCGGATTGGACTGGAATTTTTCTAGAAGCTTCCTTACACTATGAGCACGCCACCTAACCCCTTGAGGTGTCCATTGAGCTGTCCCACATGATGTCATAATTATTCTTTTATGAAAAAGTTAAATCCAAGATTAAATGTGGGCCTTTAGATCAAATAGTAACCAAATCAATCTTGGCCATTCATTTTTCTTGGATTTTGGCTATAAATACCCCCTCATTCTGCCCAAAACCGTGGGCTTGTGATACCTTGGGGAAACTCTTGCAAAATGAAAACTCAAGCCAAGACAAAGAAGATTTAAGGTTCCAAAGTTCAAGCAAGCTAGAGATTAAAGATAAGCAATCTATCCTAACTTATTTTCCTTTGATTTGGGAGCTTGAACTTAGGGATTTCATGGGAGAAAAGTTGAGTTTTATCTAAGGGGTTGTGCAGCCCAACAACCTTAGATGAAAGGGGAAAGAAGAAATTAAAGTTAGAAATATATGATTGAAGCTTAAACAAGCTAATTAAGAGATTGGTTGTTGAATCAAGTTGATATTTTTGACTTTGACTTAATGGAACCTGTTCGGTCTGCACTGTTTATGAGGGAAGGAAATGGAATTTCAATGATTTAATGCTTCCATTGAATTTAGATGATGATTTTGTGTAGGATTGGAAAGGTTTTGAACCTTGAAAGCATTGAAATTCCAAGGTTGTAGTTTTTGAAACCCTTATCTATACTGTTCACACGCATGAACAGTGATTGGGATTTCATGATTTTCATGCTTCCAATGGTTTTAAAATGAAAAGTTGTGTGGGATAAAGTAGAGAAACAAGTATGGGAAGCATTGGAATCAAAATGAGAAATTTTGAAAGAATTAAGTGCAGTTTCGGTTCTGTACAGCATGTGATGAAGGAGCTGGAATTTCATGCTTCTAAGCTCATAAATGGATTCAAAAGATGAAATTGTGTAGGTTAAAGTCAAGGCATCAATTAATTCAAAGACCAAGTTCATTGGTTAAGATTAAGGAAAGTTAATGAGATTAATGTTCAAGAAGAAGTTATGTTAGTTAAAGTGAGTTTAATGCTCAAGGAAGTTAGATTGTAATGGATGAATGATTATGTGATGTTAGGAATTGATTGGTATGCTCCAAGAGAGGCAGCCACATGTTCAAGGAAAGTGAGAAGAAAGAAGCAAGTTAAAGTGAAAGAAGGTCAAGTGTTCAAGGTAGTAAACTAATCCTAAACTTGTATGCATTGAATGTTATGCTTGATTGTGCTATGGCTTGATTGAATTGTGTTACCTATGTGCTTATGTATGAAGCTCTGTTTATATGTTTACTTTGGTCAATTGTGTTTCATATTTAACATGGAAGCATGCACATGACACAATAGTAACACTTTCACAAGCAAGCACAAGTAGTTACATTAATGCGTGCATTGTTTAGTACCATTTGCTACTGAGATTTCCCTTGAAATCTCATCCCTTTCCATGTAATCCCAATCCCACAGGTTTATGAATGATGAAAGAGGATGATGAAGTATGAAGAAAAGCTAGGGATTGGATAGTATATATGTTATGTGAATGTGTAATGTTGCTGTATGACTAATGTAAGCAGTGTTGGTCATGATGTAATGAAAAATAGTAAATGATGGAATAAACATATGAAATTTTATAGAAATTTAGATGACATGCCAAGCTTCGTTTTGAAACCAAGAATGCTTTATCTGGATGTCTGTACAAAGAGAACTGATTTTCCAAAGTAAGGGACCAGAATCTGTTTCCAAGATTTTTGACCAAATGAACAGTAAACTTTGGCGAATAAACTGTATTAATTGGATAATGATTTGGTATGGAAATTATTTTTCCCTTAAATTTCAAGATGTTATCTTCACATATATTTTTGAACCACTTCATTTTGAGTTTTCTAGAATTAGTTATGATTTTTTAAAATTTGTTGCATAATCTGGAATACCATATGAACAGTAATCCGAGAAAGAGTAAAATTCCAGATTTAGCTAATGAACTTCCAAGGTCTTGTAAGTGGTTCTAAATGCTACTGAATGGTCCCTAAGACGTATGAAAGTAAGGATGTTGCATTTTAAGAACAATGGTCTTCTTTCAATTATCATAACCTCCTTTATTTAACTCCAGACATAGAAAATGACCTATTCATGGAAATCTCTCTGTGTGTACTTACCAATGAACTAAGTTTGACTCCAAAATTTATTGTAGACAAAAAGATATGATCAATTTAGTGAGTAAAGATCATGGTCAAATCGTTAATCCTATGTTGCATATTAGGAATAACATATCTCCCTCATATGAGACTCTTTGATGATCAAATTGGTATCATTAAACTGCATTCTAAGTCTTGTTTCATATGAATCAAATGTCACCTTAATTGGATAAGTATATCTTGACATATGCTCAAAATACTCAACCTATGTAGACATAAAGCATAACTGAGTAGTGAAAATGAAGAGATTAATTGATTAATTTAGCAAAAAAAGACACATTTGAGTTTATTATCAATCATTATCTTCTCCCTTTGCTATTTCTTTACTCCTTTTTTTAGTCTATTAAGAGTTTGATTAATTTCTTGATTCTTGAACTTGATTAGTCAAATTCATAGTTGATTAATTATTTCTTCTTCTAATACTTTCTTCACAGTTCCTCCATATTAATTGAATCCAAATTTGATTAATTGTGATTAATTGAATTGGAGTTGCATTAATGTTCAAATTCCACACTAAACCTTAATAGATTACCCAATCTATTAATGTCTCAATATTCTATGCTTGAGCTGAACTAGAATCTTGGCTTCTATTCTTAACCCTATAATCACTTAATTTAATTTAATTGTTAGTAGATAAAGACTAATATATTAAATGAGGATTGATGCAATAGAGTTAGATTGATGAATCATAGAATGATATGATAGTAAGACATCTCATGCTTATCTAGTTGAATTCATAGTCGGTAGTTTAAGCAATAATTAAGGGTATAAAAAAGTAATAATCAACTCATATTATAAACACATCGAGTTCAAATAAAGCTCAGATAGCTTTCTTTTGAAAAGTATACTATATTAATCGATTCATCATCATTAATTCGACCAATATTTCAATTAATGTAGAAAATAGAAAATAGAGCATCAAATTGATCATATTGTTCTAACATATTCAATATAAATTAATAAGATAAGTTTCTCAAAAGATTTATAATGAAGAATGATGAGAAACATATACTTTAGATTTGAATCAAGCATATATAGTTCAAAGAGAAATGCAAGTAGTTTCAGCGTAAATAGAAAAGTATCATTGAAATATTTGAAATTAATCGAACAACTAATCCATTAATGTAAATTAATCAAATCCTTAGTCGATTAATGTCTCTTGAGGAATTGACACATAAAGGTTTTCAAAACATATTAATCAAACAGTCAATCCATTAATGTAAATTAATTGATTAATGAATTTTGATTTGATTTTCGCAAATGGATTCTGAACAAATTAGTCAAACAATTAATGCATTAATTTAGATTAATCGATTAATAGAGTTTTTTTTATCTAAAGAAAAATAGTTTAATTAAAGAAAAATAATTATGAATAGATTAATGGAATAGTCAATCGATTAATTATAATTAATCAGTTAACCAATTGATTAGTTGATTTATCTTTTTAATTCAAGAGAGCAATGACTTTATATTAATCAAATGATCAATCAATTAATGTATGCTTATTAATCGATTAATTGTTCCATTAATTAATATTAATCGATTGACTAATTGATTAAGCAATAAAATTTGAATATAAAATATTTTGGATGATCGATTAACTAATGCATTAATTTACATTAATCGATTAATTCAGTAAATCATTAAAAAATAGTATTGACATAGAAGCAACTTGAATTATATTTGGTATAATAAAAACATGCAATTAATCAATCTTGTATTAAAAATAGTTTGAACAAGAAATTGAATCATATGCTGCTATAAATAAATCAAGTGTGAATGTAGTAACTAAACTTCAAACGCATTGTGACAAGCTTCATTTTCTCCTCTATTTGTTAAAGCTTTAAAATTATTTTCTCAAAAATATTATAAAACCATTAAAGACTTCATTTGACATTTTAGCATTACTGAAAGCCTTTTGCTATTTGTCATAGTTAAAATATACTTTCAACAATTTCTCCCTTTTTGATGATGCCAAATCCTTAATAAAAAATAATATTTTTCATGTCTAATTTCTCCCCTATTTGTCATTAGCAAAAAGTTTGAAGGATATCAAATGTTGTTAGTGTGCATATGTTTAGATGATGTGAAAAGAGAAAAGAGAAGTAAAATGTTTAATGATTTGAAATAATTGTTTTTGAGGTAATGAAAATTATTTTGGAATTAAATGAAGTTAAAAGAAGTTAATCGATTAGTTATTCGATAATTGATAGTTAATCGATTGATATTAATTAATCAATTAGATGATAGATTAATTGCACAGGCAGGCTTTTGTTTTAAAAGGAAAATCAATTCATCAATTAGTTAATTGATTAATATGAGACAATTAATCGATTAGTTAATCAATTAATGTCGACTGGCTTGCTTCTTTAATTTGAACTAAAAAGTCAATTAATCGATTGATTAATCCATTAATTGAAATTAATCGATTACTTATTGGATTAATTTTTGGAAAACAAATTTCCAACAGAATAAAGATATTGCTATTAATCTATTAACTGTTCAATTAATCAGCTAAGTATTTATTTGGTGAAAATTCAAATATATATTAATTAATCAATTGGTTAATCAATTAATATACATTAATAGATTAGTTGTTCGATTAATATGTGCTAAATACTTTGTTATCTATTCTTCAAAATATATTAAGCGACTAGGGATTCGATTAACTTGTATTAATTGATTAATCTAAAAACTTTTGAAATTTGAAATATAGCTCTGTTTTATGATACAAATTATTTTCATATTTCGAATGATTGATTTAAGTGATAATATGCAAATGTTTCTTGTTATTCTTCATAAAAACTCTTTCAAGAAAATTATCTTTATAAGAATACATCATATATGTGTAGAAAATCAAATCACTCTCATACTCTACTTTCTATTTCATTCATTAAATGTAATTAATCGATTGGGTAATCGATTAATACAACATTATCTTTGAAAACAAGCAGTGTCTTCATATGATCTAAAAATGTTTATAATAGAATTGATTTTATACACTTGATTATTGATTGGATTATTAAATACGTTTGAGCATGCATTATTCTACTATTATTGTTGTTGCGATTAAATCTATTCAAGTTTAATCTCAGTTACTCAAATCCTCACTTCACGTGTATATATACTAATGATTAAATTTTGAAGTGTTTACAGGATTAATATCAAAAGGGTTAATAATCTATTAAGATCAAAGTTAAATCCTAGATCAGACCAAGAGCAAAGCCAATAGACTTTTCAATGACAAAAAAACAAAAGCCTTGACAGCTAGTTCCACGATCATATTTTCAATAGATAGAAAACTCAACAAAAGAAAACCTTAATGGAAACAATGCTCAATGGTTACAAGATTAACTATAAATAGAAGAGTATCAAAAGCAATGAAATGAGGTTGGCGACTAATGATGATAATGAACTATCAATGAAACTAATACGAGATATGAAAAAGCCAAAACTTCATGAATCATTCAACTCTTCATTCTTTATGTTTCATTTCTTTTGAGAGAGATTTACAATGATCTATAATATCTATTCATTCACTCTATCTGAGGGTTAGATATACCCTTTATTCTTTATTTTTTGAGAGCAAAATATTAGAATTAGGGGATTCAAGGTTAGGACTTACTCTTATCTATTTAAGAGGGAGTGTTGCCACTAGAGTTTGGTATAACCTCAAGTTTGAGGTGGTTCTCAATTAGCTATTAAAATTGAGCTGTAAAGGTTACCAAGAGCTCATTGTAATCTTGGTAAATAATGGATTGGAAAATCTCAGTGGGAAGCTGAGGATAGGACGTAGGTCAAGGAATGACCAAACTAGGATAAATCTCATGTGCAATTTCTTTCTTCTTTAACTATTTGACTTATAGTAACTTATTTATAATTTCTGATCAATTTTTTCAAGATGATTTATTTCATTGATTACATTTCAAGAGTTGAAAAAAAAATTAAAGTCTTTAATCCCCCAATTTACCCCTATTGGGTGATATAGCCTATCCATCTGGAACTGATATTTGGTATCAGAGCAGGTCACTTGTTTAAAGGATCTAATTATCTTAAGTGGAAAGATCATGTCTGGACTAGTAATGAAATGCTTTTTGAACGTTTTAATTTTACTATTTATGTGACTTTAGAAAGTTATGAGTTTTTGTATTGGAAAGGTCAGATGACCATATTTTTGAAAACTCATGATTTTGACATAAGAAGAATCCTTTCAAATATTTTAATTTGAAACCAAGAAATGATTGGAATGATTATGAAACAAAATTAATTTTACTAAATCTTATAGCAATAAAAATTTTATATAACGTTGCTTTTGAAAAAGATTATTTGAAAATCAAATTTTGCTCTAATGTTAGAGAAATTTTTAATACCCTTTAATATGTTTATTCCTCTGATCTTTATAATGAAAATGTTGAAAGTTCATTAGAATAAAAATATATTTTACGTATTAACGATGAACAAATGGAAGTAGAGAGCTTTAAAGGAGAAATCCAAATTGACTTCCATGCATCTGTCAACACAAAATTTCAAGAGGAAGAAAAGAATCAAGAAGAGGAGCTTAGTATGTGTGAATATGATAAATTATCTTTCGGAGCTCAAAATTCCTTAGTGGTAAAGAATTTCAATTCTTTTTCTGAACTTGTCAAAAATGATTTCAAAAGTTTTCACAATATGATTTTTCAACTAATCATTGATTCTGTTTTAAAAAGTAAAAATGCTTTATATTTCAATGATAATACTGGAACACATGGTAGAGAGCAAGAAATTTGGCACAATGATTTTAAACTTCCTCTACTCAACCAATACAAAACTTTCAAGTATTCTTATAAGGAGCATCATCCTGCTATCTACAATTATTGTGGTAAACAAGGTCATATTTCTCACACTATCATTTGATAAGAAATTTAAATGTGAGAAATAAATTTGTTTGGGTTCCTAAAGGACAATTAAGGTCCAAAATCAATGATCAAGGACTGAAAGCCAAATGGGTACCAAAGTATCCTTCCAAAGGTTCAAATGGGCAAGATATCTATAAGAAGAATAGACACGAAACAAGGAGAGTTGGGCTTTTGAGAGTTCATCATTCGTTAGTGAAGTTTATATCATTTGAGAGAACTCAAGGAGAATATACTGCTGTGACTTCAAAGTCAATTTTTAAGAAACAATGGAGAAAAGACAAAGAAGCATGTTTTGTATAAAAAATGGACTATCACAGAGTACCATTCAATTATCTTAAGGAGGACAGAAGAAGAAGAAGAAGAAGGATCCCTCAAGCTTCAAAGCTCAAAACAGTTGAGAGACCATTGTAAGTATCTGAAAGAAGAAATCAGAAGATGCAATAGGTATGCAAAGGCAATCCTTCTTCTGTAACACCTTACTTTCATACATCTTAGGGATTATTCGGTAGCATTTAGAACCGCTTACATGTCCATTGAAGTTCAATTACAAAATCTAGAATTTTAGTCTTTACAAGTACTTTTCATATGGTAATTCCATATTAAGCGATGAACTTCAAAAAATCATAATTAATTCTAGACAAATCAAAATGAAGTGGTTCAAAATTCTACTCGAAGATAATATCTTTAAATTTAAGGAAAAAATAAGTTCTTGACCAAATGCTTAACCAATTAATACAGTTTAGTTGTTAAAAATTACTATTTATTTTGTCAAAATTTTGAAAACAGATTCTAGTCCCTGAATTTGGAAAATTCTTTCTATTTGTATAGACATCAAAATAAGGACTTAGTGTCAAAACGAAGCTTAGCATGTTAAATATCTATTGCTAAAATATCATATATTTATTATATCATTAACAATTTTTAATTACAGCCCAAGTGTCATAACTCAAAACTGTCTTTTGTTCCAATGTAGAATTTTAATAACTAACTTTACATACATTCATTCTAAAACTTGTCTATAACATAACCATATAAGAAAACCATATCATCATCTAACATTCTTCCTCTCTCATTCTTGAGGTTCCTGTAGATTAGAGATATAATTTAGGGTGAGATTTATGTGGAAGTCTCAGTAGTAAATAGTACTAAACAAATTATGCATTAATGCTTGGTATTAGTTCTTGCTTGTGATTGTGTCAACATAATATAATGTGCATGCTTCCATGTAACATATGAAATACAATTGACCAAAGTAATCATAGCACAGAGCTTCAGCATTTACATATGAACAACATCAATCAAGCCATAACACAATCAACCATACATTTAACACATACAAGTTTAGGTGAGTTTACTACCTCATAATCCTTGCTTTCCTTATCCTTTTCCTTGACCTCTTGCTTCCTACTTCTTGATGTGTGACTGCCCTCTTAGAGCACACAAACCAAATTCTAAACATCACAAATTCATTCATTCATCATGATTCAACTCAATTGGCATATAGGACATTAAACTTAACTTAATCAATTAACCCCTAGCTTTCTTAATTTGGGGTTAATTGTCTTGTCCTTTGAATTAATTTGTCTTGACTCTACCCTACACAATTTCATCTTCTAAATCCATTTATGAACTCAAAATCATGAAATTATAGCTCCTTCATGTCTTGCTGGGCAGAACCGAAAACATATACATAATTGTTTCAAAAATTCTCATTTTGATTCCAATGCTTCCAATACTTGTTTCTCTATATTACCCCACACAATTTTTCATTTTAAAACCATTGGAAGAATCAAAATCATGAAATTACAATCAATGTTCACGCATATGAACAGTAATAGAAAAGCCTTAAAAATTATAACTTTCAATTCCAATGCTTCCAAGGTTCCAAATCTATCCAATCCTACACAAAAACATCATATGAATTCAATGGAAGCATTAGATCATTGAAATTCATTTTTCTTGGTCCAGAATAGACCTAGGGTGAATGCCTCCATCAATGACAAAGTCAAGAGCACAACTTAATTCAATAATCAATCATCAAAACCAACTTATCTAAACCTTAATCACCTAGTTCTAACTTTTTCTTCTTCTTCCTCTTTCAACTTACAATTTGGACAGCAAGCATACTCTAGGTTTAATGGAATTTCCAACCACTAAAACCTAGGTTTTACCCTTCCAAAACACATCTAAATAAAGTAGGAAGGATCACATACCTTATGCCTTGCTTACCTTGATCTCTAAGTGCCTTGAGTTGCCTTTATCTTGGTTGAGTTTTCAAATGACAAGAGTTTCTCCAAGGGAACCAAGGGTGCACGGTTTTGTGAAGAATGGGAGGGGTATTTATAGCCAAAATTTTGTCACCTTGGGTCCATAATGTCCTTACTTTTTCTAATTATTACAATGGCTTAATCTTAAATTTTATTGTTAGCTTTTGGATTAATTAACCTTAATCATCATTAGGTTAATTCTTATATTACTTTATTACATTTTAACACATGATATAATCTTCGTTTCCTCTGCTTGATGCCATGTGTAAAGCTTGTGGGACCCACCATGTGCAAAACCCTAATTCTCCTTTATCTCTTTTTTTCTTTTTCTAAAAAAAATCATAAATTATTCATTAGTGGACTTGGTCTCCAAAACAACTTTTGGGACTTATTGGGCTGCTCTAGGATGAAATCTTGAGCCTTCCTTGGGTCCAATAGCTAATTGGTACAAATCCTAAGGCACTTTCCTTATATCGATATTTTTAAATCACCATGATTTTTGAGATAAATGCTACACATCTATTTTAATGATTCTAAAATTTTTAGAAATTCATTATAATATAAAATGAATTCTCTACAAAGTCTCATAATTTTATGAGACCCAGAAGTCTTGATAAAAATTCCCTACATTTCCTTTAACCCTTTATTGGTGTCCGATTTCACCTTAAATTTCATAATTAATTCTACAGGACTTCTTTTTTACTTCTGTTAGTTTCATAAATTCTTATATTAATTATAGGAATTTATTTCCAAATTTCATTTGATTATGAGGTCCATAAGATACTGCAATAATCTCTTGACTTTAGAAATTTATATCAATTTTTTGAAACCTCAAATCAAAATTCTGTGTTGCGTTAAATTGATTAGAATAGCTTTCTCTATTTTATGGTAAAATTTAGGAATAAAATGCTTCTAGGCAATTTTTGGCCTTTTCTGGCTCAAATTTCCATAATAACCATTTTGCCCCTGAACTTTTGAAAATTGCACTTTAGGCCCTCAACTTTTCATAATTACACTTAGTGGCCCAAAGCTTATGTCTACTTCCATTTTACACCGTGGATCTTTTAAAGTTTTCACTTTAGTCCCTTTCTTTTCTAAAATGACCATTTGAAACTTTCACTAATTGCAATTTAATTCCTAGACTTTTTCTAAATTGCAATTTAGCCCTTTTTGCTTTACAAGTTTATACTTCTCTCTTTCTTTGGCTTAACACTTATCTTAATCATTATCTTTTCTTTTGATTACCATCCCAATCTCTTCATAACCTCTTTCCACTATCAGTCTTATACAGATAGGGAAAATTTGGGATGTTATATCTTCCACATGAGACTTATGATTTTAGTGGTGCTGAATCCCATAAACCTGAAGAATCAATAAGCAGTCCACATAATCCTACTATTATTTAGAATAAGAAGTATGATGGTGAAATCTATTCTTACCCTTGTGTTCATTAAATGTATAATTAGGTAATGAATACTTGTTCCTAATTAAATTCCATCAGCAAATATTTCATTAAAACATTTCATATTGCTAAAAATATCATAGTATGATATATGCATGTATTTTCAAATATATTAGATTTACAATAAAATGCATATTCATATTTGAAATGAAAGTTTTTCAAATCTCTACATCAAGTCTGAAAGTTTTTTTAAGGCATCAATGTTTAGAGAATAATACTTTTGAAAGGAAATTTTAAAATTTCCAAACATGTTATTCAATTGGTATTTACTATTTTTCTCTGATCATTTGATTCTTAATGTTTAAGAAATCAATTCTTCATAGGATCAACTTTCTTTGAAAATGCATATTTAAATACATTATTATTTTCTTTCAAGATATTTTATAGAAAATGAGAGTTGTGTATTTTTATAAATATGATTATATTTGGCAATTGATTAATGAATTATGACTGTGTTAAAATTGTTTCTTTTGAATATTAATCAGTTTATTGATCTATTAATGGGAGTTAATCAAACATTTAATCGATTAATAGTGTTAACTTGTGTTCAAATGTCATTTTGTTAACAACTAATCGATTAATAGGGATTAATCGAACACATAATCAATTAATTGGAGCCTATATGCTTTTATTTGATGAATTAATCAATTAATGTTAGGAATTATAAATTTTCAGTTGTGATTCTTCACTATTTAACTTCAACCCTAATAGACTAATCCCAAATTCTCTCAACTCCAATATCTAAAATCGCATAAATTTTATTAGAGAATACTTGCATAACAACTTCTAATCAAAACCTAACCAAAAGTACCTCCAAATGCCTCCATTTTACCATTTAATCTATCTAAAATCCTAGAAAAATGGCATGAATGAAAATAACCAACATGGACAGACTTGGGCAATATCCTTCCAAATCTATATCCAACACGCCTCAATCCTCTCAACTAAAGGAGGAGGAGAAGAAATTTTAACCTAAGGTGGCCAAAGATGGGATAAAAGCTCCAAAGGGCAAAGGGAAGGTTCTAGCGAGCAAGGCACCAACGGGGCGAGGAAGCGAAAAGGTCAAGTCTCAGAACTATCCCCTCAATCCAAGCAGAAGAGCAAGACACAGAGAAATGCGTCAGACACTAACTCAAATTCAGATTTCACAGAGGTGCTCGAGAGGTTGGTGAAAGACTGTTATTGCATCTCTAGGAAAGAGACATGAGCTAGTGATAAAGCCCACTACCTCTTCAGTTCCCTCAGAGTCACAGTCATCAGGACTAATCTTTCTTTAAGTTAACATCAATTTAGATGTTGATATGGCTAGATTTAACTTAGAGTTTAAGAAACAAAGTGTTGTCTAGTGGTCTCTGTTGATATATCTGCTCTGAGGTTAGATCATAGGGTAAACTTAGATTTGACTAAACCTTTACTTTACTTTGAAAGCTAGTTGAGGATAAGTGATCCATTTAGTTTAGAGGTAGTGAGGAGATTCTACTGCAAGATAGAGATAGTCGACTCTATGGATGATGAAGACAATGTAGTCGACAACTATCTAACTACCTGGCTTAGGGTAGAGAGATCAAGTTAGACATAAGTGTGATCCACCACTTGATAGGAGCCCCTCCCTATGATACTATGAGACCTTTGGATCAATCTCAGGCATATCACATTCTTCTTCAAAAGAACAAGCCTTATTTAGGATTCCTCACCTTTACCCCGAGTTAGATGTATGACTACTACCACATCATTCACTAATCTACTCCTCGTGCATAATTATGAAGTCCTCCAGTTTTACCTACTTGAACGAGAAAGACTATATTACCCTGACAAGGATTTTACGTAAAGAAAACCTCAACTTATGAGCTAAAACCTCAACCTATGATCTTTTATTTATAGCTAGATGAGAAAGTTCTGTCTGAAGAGAATGAGGACTATGCCTATGCCTTACCATCAACTTGTCTCATATATCTTCAAGTACTTCAACATTCATCATCTTGAAGGAAGGAAGAGGAAATATATCATTGTGTTTTGGATGGTTTAACTCAATAAGATGAAGATTAAGATGCCATATGATGCCAAGAAGGGCAAGCTAATGAAGGATCTTCAAGCAAAGCAACCATCTACTAGTACCACTCTTCCTCAGGAAGAAGGTCATTTCTTTACATACCACAAGTTTCTATATCTCCATCTTTTTTGTGAGAATCTATTTAGAGGTACTTATAGATGGAGTTTATAGAGTTGGAGAGCAAACTTATAGCTTTTAGGAAGAAAGCAGACTTGGTTTATGAGAGAAAAAGCTATAGAATCTAGACTATACTTGAAGCTCATATACAGGATTTCTAAGCTTTCAAGGAAGAGGTCAAAGAGAGATAGGAGGCATTAATAGCATGACAGGCTCGTATACATTAAGAAGTGTCAAACATCAAGAACCTTATCGTATCATATATTCACATCATAGGACCTTGTTTCACTGAAGAGGAGCTTCAAGATCACCTAGTTTCCCAGTACCTTCCACTTCTACTATTTATGAACCTTCACCTTTATCCTTACCTACACCATCATATACCTTAGTTATTCTACTCCCTCCCATCAGCTTACCACTACCACAACTTCCCCTAGTCATTCCTTCCTCCCTTACCCCAACCTTTTTAGAGATGTAAAAAAGGGGGAGAGAATAAGTGAAAAGGAGAAAGAATCCTCCTCTACGAAGTCACTTGACTGATGATTCTTTTTATATGTACTTAATATGTGCTTATGTGTATTTTTGCTTTTCATCCATTGTAAAATCTTACAATTTAAATGATAGAATTATACATTGTCTATTCATTGTCTATTGTTTTGTCTTGTTATTTTTTGGAGTGATGAAATTGAATTTTAAAAGTCTTTTTTAACTTAGCTTCACTTTTACAAGTTTTGCCATCATCAAAAAGGGAGAGAATGTTAGTGGGAATATGTTTTGATGATTTCAAAAGAGAAAGGAGAATTAAAATGTTTAATGATATGAAAAAATTGTTTGAGGTAATGAAAATGATTTTGGAATTAAATGAAGTTAAAAGAAGAAGTTAATTGATTGGCTATTCAATTATTAATAGTTAATCGATTAATTGATATTAATCGATTAGATGATAGATTAATTGTAAAGGCATCTATCTTTTTAAAAGGAAAATCAATTAATCGATTAATAGGAGACAATTAATCAATTAATTTTGACTGGCTTACTTTTGTAATCTAAACTAAAAAATCAATTAATAGACTAGTTATTCGATTAATTTCTTGAAGTGTTTATAGGATTAATATCAAATAGTTCATAATCCATTAAGATCAAAGCTAAATCAGAGATCATACCAAAAGTAAAGCCAACAGACTTTCAATGACAAAAAGACAAAAGCCTTAATGGATATAATGGCTAGTTCCATGGTCATATTTTCAACAGATAGAAAACTCAATGAAAGAAAACCTTAACAGAAACAATGGTCAACAGTTACAAGTTTAACTATAAATAGAAGTGTATTGAAAGTAATGGGGTTAGCAACCAAAGATGACAATAAACTATTAACGAGATTAATACATGCCATGAAAAAGTCAAAACTTCATGTGTCATTCAACTCTCCATTCTTTATGTTTCATTTATTTTGAGAGATATTTATAATGAGATACAATATCTATTCATTCACTCTTTTTGAGTTAGATATACCCTTCAGTCTTCATCTTTTTTAGAGCAAAGCCTTGGAATCAGGGGATTCAAGGTTAAGACTTGCTTGTATCTGTTTAAAGTGGAGAGTTGCCACTAAAGTATGGTGTAACCTTAAGTTTGAGGTGGTTCTCAATTAGTCATTAAAATTGAGGTTGTAAAGGCTACCAAGATCCCATTGTAATCATGGTAAATAGTGGATTGGAAAATCTCAGTGGGAAGCTGAAGATGGACGTAGGCCAAGGAAGGACTGAACTAGGATAAATCTTGTGTGAAATTTCTTTCTTCTTTAACTTTTTGATTTCCAGTAACTTATTTCTAATTTTTGATCAAGTTTTCAAGCTGATTTATTTCACTAATTAGATTTCAAGAGTTGCAAAAAAAAAAATTTAAAGTCTTCAATCACCCAATTCACTCCCTCTTGGGTGATCTAGCCTATCTACCTAGAGACAAAATCTTAATGTTTCTTTCATAATAATGTTTTTATACAATATCTCAAATATTTGATAAAGACAGATGCCTCAGTAAAGAAACATACGCTTGTGAAATTGGAATTCAACTAAATAAGTTAAATGAGGTTTTTCAAATCAGTTTCATGTAGTAAATTGATTTTCAAATAAAGTATATAAACTTTTGTGAAATTAAAATGATTTGATGTATAAACTCGAAATATAATTTTGGATTGTAAATTAATCAATTATATGTTAGATTAATGTTCATTAATCGATCAGTCAATTGGTTAATTTCACATATAAACACACATCAACATTTAATATAGATGAATCGAATAAGTGTTCGATTAATCACAATTAATCCAACAGTTAATTGATTAATTCTACAAAAATAAAATTATTTAACATATTTATCACTGATTAATCGATTAGTTGTTCGATTAATCTCAATTAATAGAATAGTTGATCGATTAATTCTCTAAAACATAACTAACAAACATATATTAGTTGATTAATTAATCGATTAACACACATGTTTCACAAAAAATAAACACAATATGATAAAATCGTTGAAGGATGAGAATGTAATTTTTTTTATAGGAAACAAATGCTTCTTTTGAAATAAAATTAATCAAAAGCAAAAACTTTGAAAATTGGTTTTAAAACTTGTTAAAATAGATTCTTTTGTTAAAACCTTGGAAGTTAGGAAATTGTAGAAAAAAATATCAAATAGCTTCACTTTGAAATATCAAGTTGGATAACATGTTAAACATCAAAGTTAACATGTTAGACAACTTTTCAAGAGTAAAATTTATATAGATAAGTATTAGCCAAAAAGGCTTTGCGTGATGAACATTCAAAGACTTTGCTCATACTCAAATACTGTATTTTTGAAAAATGATGAACTACAACCTGTTAGTCTAAATAACTATCATGCTAAATGTGTAACATCCCAAATTTTCTCTATCTGTATATGACTAATAGAGGAAAGAGGTTATGAAGAGATTGGGATGGTAATCAAAAGAAAAGATAATGATTAAGATAAGTGCTAAGCTAAAGAAAGAGAGAAGGTATAAAGTTGTAAAGCAAAAGGGGTTAAATTGCAATTAGTGAAAGTTTCAAATGGTCATTTTAGAAAAGAAAGGGACTAAAGTGAAAACTTTAAAAGTTCCATAGTGAAAAATGGAAGTAGACATAAGCTTTGGGCCATTAAGTGTAATTATGAAAAGTTGAGGGCCTAAAGTGCAATTTCTAAAAGTTTAGGGGGAAAATGGTAATTATGGAAATTTGAGCCAGAAAAGGCCAAAAACTGCCCGGAAGCATTTTAGTCCTAAATTTTACCATAAAATAGAGAAAATTATTCTAATCAGTTTAATGCAACACATAATTTTGATTTGAGGTTACGAAAAATTGATATAAATTTCTAAAGTTAGGAGATTATTGTAGTATACTCTAGACCTCATAATTAGATAAAATTTGGTAGTAAATTCTTATAATTAATATAAGAATTTATGAAACTAAAAAAAGTCAAAAAGGAGTCCTGAAGAATTAATTATCAAATTTAAGGTGAAATCGAACACCGATAAAGGGTTAAAGGAAATGTAGAGAATTTTTATCATGACTTCTAGGTCTCAAAACATTATAAGACTTTGTAGAAAATTCATTTTATATTAGAATGAATTTCTAAAAATTTTAGAACCATTAAAAGAGGAGTCTAGCATTTATCTCAAAAATTAGGGTGATTTAAGAATATCGGTATATGGAAAGTACCTTAAGATTTGTGCCAATTAGCTATTTGACCTAAACGAGGCCCAATATGACATCCTATACAAGCCAAATAAGCCCAACAAATTTTTATATAAGGTGTCCTTGTGGGACCCACAAGCTTTACACATGGCACCAAGAAGAGTAAATGAAGATTATATCATGTGTTAAATGTAATAAAATAATATAAGAATTAACCTAATAATGATTAAGGTTAATTAATCCAAAAACTAACCAATCAAATTTAAGATTATGCCATTGTAATAATTAGGAAAAGTGAGGACAGTATGGACCCAAGGTGCCAAACTTTTGGCTATAAATACCCCTCATATTCTTCACAAAACTGTGCACCCTTGGTTCACTTGGAGAAACTCTTGTTATTTGAAAACTCAACTAAGATAAAGGTAATTCAAGGCACTTAGAGATCAAGGTGGGCAAGGCATAAGGTATGTGATCCTTCCTAGTTTATTTAGATGTGTTTTGGAAGGGTAAAACCTAGGTCTTAGTGGTTGCAAATTCCATTAAACCAAGAGTATGCTTGCTGTCCAAATGGTAAGTTGAAAGAGGAAGAAGAAAATAAAGGTAGAACTAGGTGATTAAGGTTTAGATAAGTTGGTTTTGATGATTGGTTATTGAATTAAGTTGTGCTCTTGACTTTGTCATTGGTGGAGGCATTCAGCCTAGGTATATTCTGGACCAATAATAATGAATTTCAATGATCTAATACTTTCATTGAATTTATATGATGATTTTTGTGTAGCATTGGATAGATTTGGAACCTTGGAAGCATTGGAATTAAAAGTTCTAATTTTTAAGCCTTCTCTATTACTGTTCATATGCATGAATAGTGATTTGAATTTCATGATTTTGATGCTTCCAATGGTTTTAAAATGAAAAATTGTGTGGGGTAATATAGAGAAACAAGTATTGGAAGTATTCAAATCAAAATGAGAATTTTTGAAAGAATTATGTACATGTTTTCGGTTATGCCCAGCAAGACATGAAGGAGCTGTAATTTCATAATTCTATGTTCATAAAAAGATTTAGAAGATGGAATTGTGTTGGGTAGAGTCAAGACACAAATTAATTCAAAGGACAAGACAATTAACCCCAAATTAAGAAAGCTAGGGGTTAATTGATTAAGTTTAATGTCCTATATGCCAATTGAGTTGAATCATGATGAATGAATGAATTTGTGATGTTTAGAATTTGGTTTGTGTGCTCTAAGAGGGCAGTCACACATCAAGAAGTAGGAAGCAAGAGGTCAAGGAAAAGGATAAGGAAAGCAAGGATTATGAGGTAGTAAACTCACCTAAACTTGTATGTGTTGAATGTATGGTTGATTGTGTTACGGCTTGATTGATGTTGTTCATATGTAAATGCTGAAGCTCTGTGCTATGATTACTTTGGACAATTATATTTCATATATTATATGGAAGCATACACATTATATTATGTTAACACAATAACAAGCAAGCACTAATACTAAGCATTAATGCATACATTGTTTAGTACCGTTTACTACTGAGATTTTCCCAGAACTCTCACCCCAAATTATATCTCTAATCAACAGGAACCTCAAGCATGAGAAAGGAAGAATGTTAGATGATGATATAGTTTGCTTATATGGTTATGTTATAGACAAGTTTTGGGATGAATGTATGTAAATTTAGTCGTTAAAATTTTGCACTGGAACAAAAGACAATTTTGAAATAGATAGTTAATAATATAATAAATGTATTATATTTTAGAAATAGATAGTTAATATGCTAAGCTTCATTTTAACACCAAGTACGCCTTATTTCGATGTCTGTACAAAGAGAAAGAATTTTCCAAAGTTAGGGACCATAATCTGTTTTTAGAATTTTGACCAAATGAACAGTAATCATTGACGACTAAACTATATCAATTGGTTAAACATTTGGTCAGGACCTTATTTTTTCCTTAAATTTAAAGATATTAGATTAAAGTAGAATTTTGAACCACTTCATTTCAATTTTTCTAGAATTAATTATGATATTTTGAAGTTCATATCTTAATCTAGAATTACTATATAAACAATACTCATAAAGAATGAAATTCTAGATTTTGTAATTGAATTTCAATGGGCTTGTAAGTGGTTATAAATTCTACTAAATGGTCCCTAAGACGTATAAAAGTAAGGTGTTACACTACATAGGTTCCAGCTGAGAATATAGGTCATTCCATTGAAATGATTAACACATTTTTATGCTTGGAATAACTCAGCCAGTAAAGGATGAGCACATTAAGCATAAGGCTCTTATATATTGTAGTCTTTCAATGAGGATAGGCTTGACATTCATATAGATGATTATCTCATAAGACATATAGTAAGTCTAACTCATTTGATGTGAGGACTCAGGAGTTCAAGCATATAATAGCATATTAAGATCAATGATTAGTATTACGAAAATATCTTTAAGATGGATTTGAAGTATTTATAAAATATTCACTAAAAGATATTAACTTCCAACTTTGAATTTTTTTTTGAATGCTAATCAAAATCAAATGCATTTTTCAAATCAAATTTATGCAAGTGAAAACATGAGTATTTTTTATAATCTAGTGCATGCAATTTTTGTAGAGATCAAAACAGTTGATGCATGAATTTAAAATGAAAGAAAATTAAATTTTGGATTATCCATTTCAAAACAAACTCAAAGATAAGCTATGCATAATTTTCTTTTTTTTTTTGTCCATTTAGAAATATAAAAATATTTTGAAATCCTTTAAAGAGTTATTGCTAATGGAATGCAATAAGGAACAAGTATTCATCACCCAAATTGAATTCATTTAATAAGCACAAGATTGGGTAGGAATATATTTCATCATATTTTCACTTATCCTTGTGATAGTTTACTTTCTGTGTTGCTTACTAATTCTTCATATTTGTGATATTTAGTACCAAAATCAAAAGTCTGCTTACTCAAGATTTGAATTTGTCTATGTGTAGCTATATTCTTGAGATGCAGCTTTCTCTAACTTTCTTTCCTCCAATATAAATATTTTTCTTCCATGGTATCCAACTTGCTTGGATCCATCATAGTTTAGTTTTAGTAAACATAGTACTATTCACATGCTCAAAGAATATGAACAATTAGCATAGTGAATAAATATGTCTTTATGCATAGAAAGATATATTTGCTTTTTAGTTTATGTGCAGAAAGAATTGAACTACTGAACATTGCCCTTTTTTTATAAAATATTTAATAGATGAGTTTCCATCGGAGTATGAAAATACAAAAATATATTTTTGAATTATTGCAATGTTCATTCTTATGGTTATAGATATAAACCTCAAAGAAGTGTTAAGCATGATAATACAAGAGGTTTACAATTGTACCTTTACCTTAGGCACATGGAGGATTGCTTTTGCAAAACTGTTATATTTTTTAATATCTTCTCAATGATGCTTGCTGTCATATCCCCAATTTTCTTATCTAGTATATATGTACAGTTTTTATGTAATATATATGAAATTCTCTAAGGAAAATGTTGCAATTTAAGGAATGAAAGGGATTAAATTGTAAATAATAGAAAATTCAAAGGTTTAAGTGAAATTTAGAAAAGTTCTAGGCCTAAAATAAAATGTAGAAAAAAATATTGGGCTAATAAGTGTAATTACAAAAAGTTTAAGGGACTTAAATGTAATTTGTTAAAAGTTCAAGGGATAAATCATAATTATGAGGAAGTTGTGCTAGAAAAGGCCCAAAACTACCCAGAAATACTGTAGTCTCCAATTTTTACCAGTAAATATAGAATGGAAATTTGGCCAAGCGTATTTTTCAGAATTTTGATTTGAGGCCCTATATAATTGATATTAATTTCTAAAGTCTAGAGATTATTACAGGACCTTCCAAATTTCCTAATCAGATAATGTTTAACAGTATTTTTTATAATTAATATGGAAATTTATAAAACTAACAGAGCTAAAAAAGGAGTTCTGTAGCATTTTTAATGAAATTTAAAGACTCGATAAATACTTTCAGGTGAGGCTTCTTGGGAATTGAACTATAAAGGTATTAGACCCATTAAAGGCCCAAGTTGGTGTCCCATAGGCCCAGTAAGATATTTTAACAGTCCTGTGGGTCAGTGTCTAGAGAAACCTGAAAAGTGTAAAATTATGAAAATGCCCCTATTTTGTAATACTAAACAAGAGATGAATAGAGGGGCATTTTGGTCATTTGGATAGGGTCAAAATACTAAGGAAATTATAGGAACGATTAATCAGAGTCAGTATAAGCGTGATAAGGTATAAAGATGTGTGAAATGACAATTATGCCCTTAGGGTTAATATAGAGTAAGATAGTGAACTAAGGGTATTTTAGTCATTTTTTAAGGGACAGTAAGTAGATAATACTCATTCTAACAATTTTAGTGGTAGGTAAAATCTAAACACTAGTTTTCAGGATAGAATACATATTCTAAAATATTATAAAAATTTAAAACATAAAACAGTCTAGTTTTTTGTGAAACTAATTGGATCAATACCGGATTGGACTAAAATTTTTCCTTTCAATATTTCTCTATGTTTGGATCCAAAAAAAGCCCTATTTGATTTTGTGGATGATGTCATTCTTTGGCTTCTAAGGCAAGCTTGATGGAAGGTGCATTATAGACCCTTGGATCTAATGTTTGGATTAATCTTGGCCTTTCTTTTTCACCCAAATTTTTCTATAAATAACCCCCTTACACAAAATTTTAGTAGCCTTGACAACATTATGGAAACTCTGCCAAAATTTATTTTAGAGCTAGGAAGAAGCATACAACTTGGAGCAAAAAGAAAGGTAATTAGTTCTTTTGATCTTGGACTTTATTCTAAGAAATTTGTTTTTGGTTTTAAGTGGTTTTTATGGCATTTCCCTTTGATGTTGCTATTGGATATGCTATTCATATGTGGTAGGAATATGAATTTTATGTTATAGATAATTTAGACAAGCTTAAACAAGCTAGAATCAAGTAGTATTGACTTGGAAATTCAAGTGTACATGTAAGAAGGGTTTTGTGTTCTTGGCTAACACTATACGAATCACTATTTATATGTGAGAATTTCATAATTTTGATACTTCCAATGGGTTTAAAATGGAAAATTGTTTGGGGATAAGGTAGAGAAACAAGTAGTGGAAGCATTAGAATCAAAATGAGAATTTTTGGAAAATAAAAGGTGTTTCGGTTCTGTACAGTAGCTAAGGAAGGAGTTTGATTTTGGAAATTTTGATTGTATATTTAGATTCTATATGAAAAAAATATATGGAAATAAACCATCAGAATTTATTTTTGAAAGATGAAAGTATAAGACATGAAATGGACAAAGAATGGAATCTAGTAAAAACCTAGTCTTGGAATTGTTTTGAAGTTGAGTTATAACTTGATATTACTTTGTAATGGCTCGGTTTTGACATTTGTTTGGGAAGAAGACCATCTCAAGAAGAGCTTGACAAGATAGCTTAAGAGGTAGCAAGAATACCTAACTATAATCTTATGTTTGTTTGACTTTATGCTTACTTGTTAGTTGTTTTTTTGGTTGAGCTTAAGATGATGCTATGATGATGATAATGATAAAGTATGAATGAATACAACTACTTGCAACTAATGTCATAACAATACGAATGTTCAAGTTTGCTTGTGTATAATTATGAAGTAGCTCCCATATCATGATAACATGTTAGGCATTTAATCAAGCATGCATGATATTATAGTTTGTATGACTTTCTACTGAGATTTTCATGAACTCTCATTATTTCCATATGCATAACCATGTTATAGGTGCTGGAACCTTGAAAGGAAAAAGGGTAAATGTAGATGAATGAATTTGTAATATAAGTTGGTTACTTAACATTATGGGATGCAATAGTGAACTATGGTGTGTATGTATTATATGGCAGTGACCTTATGATGGTATTTTCCATGACTTAACCAACAATTTATGATGTGAAATTTGGCATTAAAATAACTAGGATACAGAGCTTTAAATGAATACCAAGAACGCTTCACTTGGTTAAGTTTTCAATTTAATATTATTTTTCCAAGTTAGAGATAAAATTTGGAATGGGATAAAATGAGAGTCTAGAGGCCGTGATGTTTCGGCGTACATTTCAAATAGCAAATGAATGAATTTTTCCAAGAAATTTTATGAGCTTAAATAGTAGATCTTGATATTTAAATCTATAGTTAACATATTTCATTTGGATAAGTGACTAAGAAGAAATGAATTTTTGAAGTCACGGCAACAAAACTGGAACATCCTGATTTACCAAATGAACAATATTACTTTGCCAATTAATATAGTTAAATTGTTACTTTTTATTGTTCATATGGAAAATTCTGAAAATTTCAATTCTGTCTTATAAATTTGGAAATTTATTTCTCTTGATATACCATCCAAATGAGATGTGTTAGCTATGTATTTAAAACTCTATATGTTTATCATAAAATTTTGTAGATTAATTATTTTATTTACTAGGTCAAACTGACACTACAACAAAACTGTTTTATGACTTACATAATTACCATTTCATTTTCATTTCTTTATTTCTCGATAATTGTTCCAACATGAATAAACTATCTCTTTGGCCTCTCATATATTCATATACATCATGGGGTTATGCCATAATTATTTTATACATTTTACTTTACATATAATGGCATATTACATAACATTACATAAAAAAGATAACATACATGACATACCATTACTTAACTACTTCTTCTCTTCCATTCCTTAGCTCTTGTATCAAGCATTATCATTCCATCATAAACAACCTATTATGGTTGGTTATATGAGGGTGAGATTATGGGGAATCTCAGTAGCAAACATTACCACTTAAATATGCAAGATGGATGTTAATGCATGATATGTAATTTCACTAAACTTTCTTCATTTAGTGACATGCCATCATGTTATATGTTTTGTATAAAAATGCATGGCCATGGACAACATGTTATTCATAACATAAAATTATTCATCATGTCATAAAATCATTCAATCATTATATACATGTCAACACATAAGCATACCACATCAAGCATATAAAGAGATAAGTCCACTACCTTAAAAATATCCTTTTCTCTTTGCTCCCTTTGCATCCAACCAAATAGTGGTTGCTTCATTATCCTCTTTAAATCATTTTATTTGACATATTATGTCCATAAACACAATTACATTGTGTATACAACTCATTAGAGCCATTACATAAATATTGCACACTAACTTCCTTAAAACCCCTAACTCTTAACTTAATTATTTGAGTTAGTGGTTTATCTTTGTAAGAATAATTTCCTTAGATAAATCCTCTATAATTTTGTCCAAGGAATTGAAATATGAGGTTATAATTTTAAATTTTCAACTCCTCCCTTAGCTAATGTACAGAACCAAAGCATGCCCTTTTTATTTCTAAAAAATCTCATTTTGATTCAAAAGCTTCCAATATATGTTTCTCTGCTTTATCCCACACAATTTTTCATTTTAAACACATTAGAATAATCACAATCATGAAATTATCACATATTAATAGTGATTCATATAGTGGCATCCAAGAGCATAAAACCTAATTTCATGCATACTTGAATTTTCAAGCCAATACTACTTGGTGCAAGCTTATTTAAGTTTGTCTAAACATTCCATGACTTAAAATTCATATTTCCCTTTAGTTCTAGATCATGTACAGAAACTAAATTGGGGAGAAAAAATGGTGTTTCAGCCATTCAAATCCAAGAGAAATCTTCCTATAACATAATACAAAAATAGGAGGAAGAAGTTACCTTGGATCCTTGCTTGTTTAGCTACTTGATTTCCCTATTCTTCTTGCTTGAATTCAATTTTGGTAGCATCTCCCCATGGTTCCTAATGCTTAGTGTGAGTGTGTAGAAATGAGGGGGTATATATAGAAAAGTTTGGGTGGAAATAGATGGCTAGGATTTAATCTTTCACTATTTGATCCAATGGTCCATATTCATTCTTACATCAACCTTGCCCTAGAAGACACTTTATAACATCATCCATGATATCATTTAGGGCCTTGTTTGGTGTAATTTAGGGCTAGGATCTGAGTGGAAAAATTTTAGTCTAATATGATATCGACCCAGTCAAATTTCACAAAAATTAGAGTGTCTAATAACTCTACTTTTTCTGAGATTTCATAATGTTTTTTGATCTTAGATTAAGTATCTAGATTTTTCCTACCATTGACATTGTTGGATTGGGTATTTATCTGCTTACATCCTTTGAAAAATGACTAAAACGCCCTTAGTTCTCTATCTCACACTATATTAGCCTTAAGGGAATAATTGTCATTTCACACCTTTTTACATCTTATCAAGGCATATACTGACTCTAATTAATCATTCTTGTATCTCCCCTAGAATTTTAATCCTATCTAAAAGACTAAAATGCCCTCCACTCATCTCTTGTTCAGTATTGCAACACAGGGGTATTTTCATAATTTTACATAACATAATTGCACTTTCGTAATTTATATTTTTCAGGGTCATTATTAACACTGGCGCACATACCTATTTAAAAATATCATTGGGCATATAATGGTCTATTTTGGTCCTTTTAGGTGGTCCCCACCTGCATAGGCTCGACTCTCAAGAAATTCCCCCGAAAAGTATTATCGGGTGTTTTATTCTACTATAAATTCTATAATAAATTTTATATAACTCCTTTTTGACTTTTTTCAGTTTCATAAATTCTCATATTAATTATAAGAATTTATATAAAATTTTATCTGATTATAAGGTCCTGAATGTACTGTACTAATATTTCTAAATTTTGAAAATTCATATCAATTCATCATAACCTCCAATCAAATTTTTGTGTTGTGTTAAATTGATCAGAATAACTTTCTCTATTTACTGGTAAAATTTGGGACTAAAATGCTTATGGATAATTTTAGGCCTTTTCTGACTTAACTTTCTATAATTACCATTTTGACCCTAAACTTTTGAAAATAGCACTTTAGTTCCTCAAATTTTCATAATTACACTTAATAGCCCATAATTTATGTCTACTTCCATTTTGTACCATGGAACTTTTAGAAGTTTTAGTTTAGCCCCTTTCTTTCTTTAAAACTCATTTAAGCTTTATTATTTCTTTTGATCATTGTCACGATCCTTTCTAAAACCATTCCTCTATCTGTCCCTTACAAGTTCCACTGTCTATTCCATACAAATAGGGAAAAGTTAGGATGTGACATTTCTCCCCTTAAATAAATTTTGTCATAAAATTTAACTTGTAGCTTAGTCAAACCTTTTTAGATATATCATTCTTATACTATTTTGTGTTTCATGCTATGGTTCAGGGGTACTTTTATGTAACTGCATGCCTTGTCTTAGCATCTAGCAGAATTTTCTTAGGACCCGCAGAGCTTTACATCCTTCTTGTGTTATCGTACTCCTTTTATGGTCACTCAATTGGAGTTAAAGCTTGCTTCATTCTATATTTTTCTCATCGGTCATTCATTTATCTATTTATGGACAATTCATCATACTAATCATGTGAGTAGTGTCTATTTCTTTCATATATAACCCTTAAGAAATTTGATGGAATTATGAGGTTTCTATTTTTCATGATACTTCTTATCTCATTACATGTTTATCTTTATATATATATATCATAAGTCTAACATTTTGTTTGACTTATAATTTTGCCAGCCTCTCAAGAGAATATTGCTCTTTTGCCTTTCTTTCTTATGAAACAATGTTGTAATATGAATCTTTCCTTTTATATCTTCTCTTTGGATCTAATATAAGGTGATATACTCTCTTACTTTTCATAACTTTTTCTAACTCTTCTTAGCATTCCTTATCATCTTACAACTTTGTGAATCTATGCCAAACATGTATGGCATTTGCACTATTTTTTATAACTTCCTAAGGGGTTACCCATCATTGGGCTACTCTGACATGAGCACACTTAACTGAGAAGTGTTGGTAAACATCTGAAACATTGGTGCTATCAGGCTCCTACCCTAGTACTTCCCTATCTTAGACCCTTCTCATACTATCTCTCTTGGGTCTATCTGACTCTTATTCTCTTCAGTTTCATCTTAGGACTTATCTACTTAGACTTTATCTCTTCTTATTTCATGTTGAGTACTCTTCTTCTCTTTCTTAGATATTCTCCCTACATACTCATGAATACCTTGTACTTAGGACTATAAACTTTAACTTTGTTGACTTTAATTCCTTCTTCATATAAGAGGATTATGAGTTTAGTCCATATAAGAAAATCATCTAAAAAGTAAATATGTTTGGTAATCTCTCTATATGAGTTAACCAACTCGTGAGGCTTTCCTACCTTAACCTTGTCCTTGGTAATTGTCTTCCCAGATAAATACTACAACATACCCATAACTTTATGGCTCATTCCTTTCCTGAGGCTAGGTTTACTATAAGCATAAGGATCTACTGTGAAATACCGTAAGCCTCTTATGGATCTAATTATGACCCTAGAACTCTGTATATGCCATGCTAGGACATAACTGTGATCCTCCATAATCTACTGTGATTATGTTATATTGTGTCATAATTCTCTAGAAGACCTAAAACTAATGGACAAAGTTATAAGGTTAGTCACTTTCACTCAGTTGGTAACTCAACTGATAATTTTCCCAACAAAATTATTTTAAATAATATTTTTCATTAAGACTTTACTCATTTCCTCTTTCATTAAAGAATTTCTCAAACCATTCTCATCTTTCATTTCAAAACATGACTTTGATTTGTGCAGTACTACAAATAGCTACACAGGCTCTACCATACACTTACTACTATAAATTATACATCTTATCTTTCTTATTATGGTTATGTGTAGAACTGCTAAAAATTTTTTAGCACATCTGGGGCACATGGCATTCACATGAGCTACATTGTCAATTTCCTTGAGCTAGCTCTATCTCAACAGCAATCTGACTTTATCATAAAAGCAATATAGCTCTATTGTGAGAGCATTTACTTTCATTGTGTAGGCACTGCTCTCTTAGAGCTACATCATCATTTTCATAACTATATCTCATCTCATTTCATATAATCTATGTCATGTTCATAGCTCATCATTCCTATATCTCATCATTATTAAAGGACACATCCTAAGCACTGTAATCATATGTCTATATGTATGCTAATATCATTTATCTATATAACTATAATAAACATATTCTATCATCTCCTTTGTTCTAACCAATTATCATTATCTTACCTTAAGCCTTCATTTTAATCCTGACTTTAATCATTGAATATTAACTAGAGCTAATTATCTTATCCATCTCTAACATGTAAATACAAATATAACAGGTCGAGGGTAGCTCAACAGTGTGCATGCCATAAATTACTATTTAAACATACATAGGGTACCGATACTACCACCTTTGAGCCACACATTCATCATATGGCAGAATGCTAATAGGAAGATCCAGTTACCTTTTACAGTCATTGTTATAAATGAATGACCAAAACTCGAGTCACATCGGATATACTTAGCGATTATTATCCATACTATCTCCTAGAATAACTCAGGCTACTTCCTTAATTTTTCTCGTATTAGGGTAAAAGTTATTTTATTTGTCTGGGATCTCTTATCCATCATATTTTGTAAATATTCCCTAGCTAAATGTCCTAGCTTGCCACACATATAGCAACTTCCTTGACCTATTAAATAAATCTTATCTCTGTGGTCTCTACCACATATCTCATATCCTTTAGGTACTAATTGCATATTTGAACTTCTTAATTTATTACCTCTTCTTAACTTCTAACATTTACATTTTTATTGGCATGGTAAACTTTTTTCTAAAATATTGCATGCACCTACCGCTCTATTAAACCTTTGTAACTGCTCGGGAAGAATCCTTTCTTACAACATGAAACTCAGTTTGTAAGTCATATGCTCAATGGTACATCTCTTATCATTCATGTGGATGAATTTGGCAAAGTATGTATCAAAAGGTCTCTTTTCTCACCCTATCTTATCACTTAAACTTAGCCTCACACTTATTTTTATTTAACTGAGGTAAATACTTTTTGTAAAACTATTTAAGTTATACTTCCCAGTTGAGTGTGTTTGTTCTTTTCTTGTAGGATTAACTATGTATCCTTTACTATTTCTTAACATTTTTTCTTAATTCGTCAATGACTAACTACACCTTCCATTAATAGGCATATTTCAACATTTTGGAGATCTTAGAATGTTCCTTCAACCATAGGCAGTTTGTGCTTACATAACTGGATATTATTTTATATTAGGTATATTGAGTCATTAGTTCTCTGTGATGGAATCATTATGTCTTTTCCCTTATATTGTATGCTAGGTAGGTCTCTAAAAAGGCTTCAATCTAGCCTCTACTACTTTAGTTTGGAAAAAACTATACTGATAAAGTCTTTCATAATGTAGATCTACTCTTGATTATTGCACGAATGATCTATTTCTAAACATTCCTTAAACTAATTGTTCATATGTTAGCATATCACACTAGTTGGCTTAAGCGCCTTGTACCAATCCTCTAGCTGATAAACTTCAGTGAGATTGGTGTCTTCATTCTCATTGTCTCTATAGCATCTGGTTGCTACCTCTTAGTTCTTCGAATGATTCTAATTTGTTCCCGTATACTAGTACTAATTTTGTAGGCCTTAGCAATTCTCTAGCCAGTAACCTATCTATTATTTTAGGTTTTCCTTAAGCCTCATACTAACTTTAATCAATTTACCTTATAAGTATTAGGGGTTTTCTTGCTCTTTTAACTACTCTCATCGTACTCTCAGCATCTCTAACAATTATCATTAGCATAGAGAAAGGACTTATACAACTGTTCTTTACTTTATTGCTAAGTAGACACACATACTTGAACATACATAATGCCTGGCCAATGTGTTACAGGACTGCATACCTGCTCATGAATGCAAAGCTCTAACATCAGAGCTCAAGCATTCTTTTCCTTAATATGCATATCTCTAACACTTGGAGCTTGCATAGCTTTATCATGTGGAGCTTGCACTACTCTAACATTTAGAGCTTTAACAAATTTTGTAAACATAACTTCATACCTCGTATTTCATACAAGGAGTAAAAGCTCTTACTTGTTATTTCATCTGTAACATAACATTTAAACATCTTATCCCTACAAAAGGGAGCCTATTTATTTGTCTAAAAAGTCAGTTGTAACATAACATTTAAACATCTTATCCCTACAAAAGGGAGCCTATTCTTTCTTACATGCTTAATATCTTGTTAAGCTTTGGCCAATCGTACATTTATTGGGTAAAGTCAACTCTGCTTGCCTTACCTTGGTTGCATTCTATTTGGTCTTAATATATGACATATTCTTCTATCAAAGTAACGTCAACTCCATCTTAACTACATCCTTTTTTATACGGATATGGTATCTTGCTCTATTTGGAGCAATATCAACTCTAATTCGGAGGACTAGTTTCCAATTCCTAAGAAAAGCTAGGTGGTGATAAACTCATATTTATAGTGATTTTTAGTATGTTTAAAGTGAATTTTATTATTGATTTTACCCTATTTACCAATATGATGAGCAATTAATTAATAAAATTAATATGGACCAAGTGGAAATTAATTGATTTAATTTTAGTGATTAATTGGATAAATAATCTATTAAATTTCAATTTTAGAATGACCAATCAGCATATTAGATCAATTGCATGCTAGACATTAGACATGTGCTAGATTGAAGAAGCTGATAACAAATTTAACTACATGGTTAATAGGAGCAAGTGGGTTGGTGTTTGAAGGCACATGCTAACAGAATCACATGGGGATTATAGCACATGTGTAGCACAACAAAATGCAACTTGGTGATTCACACATGTGCTGTAATAGATTCATGCAGCTGCCATTGAATCCCTTCATTCCACATTATGCTATATAACATGCATAGCAGTACACATCATGGGGCATTCTATTTCATGCCTAGACTACCTGCCACTTTGGTTCCAGATCATTCTATACACTGCACACACAATATCCATTCTATTCTACTCTACACCACTTTCCACTCCATCCCATACTACATTCGTGCCATTCTTCACTCTTCTACTCCAACTCTATTTTTTATATTATCTCATCTATAAATTTCCTCTGTTATAGACAATAGAACTATAAGAAAGTGTAGCTATCATCTTCATCTTCTTCTTCTACATTCACCATGACTGCTGCTATATTTTCTGTTGCTGTTGAAGTTCATATAGTAATACAAGGCTATGCTATTGTGCTCTCCTCATATTGGAGATGATGCTGAGTAGAATCCATGAGTTGAACAGGGAGTTCATTGTGTCTTTAATCTAGATTTAATTGTATAGAGTAGTTATTTCTGGTTTATTGATTCAATTAGAGTTAGTAGAGGATAAAGAAGTAGGGAATAAAGTTGGATTTCTTATTTATGTATTATTGATAATTTAATTAATTTTTATCCTTAGACCAAGTTGGACATGGCTGTAGTTGATTACAGTAATCATAAACTAAAGTATAGTAGTATCTGTTTTGTCATATCCTAAGTTTTAGACATAAAAGCCCAGTATGTAGCTTAAAAGAGGTAGGCTATAGGCCCTGTTGAGCAAAAGTCACAGAAGTATACAGATGATGTTTAGGGACTAAAATGCAAGTAAGTGAAAGATCAGGGGCTAAATTGAAAATAGTGAAAGTCCCCAGGGTTATATTTGTTATTTTGAAGAAAGAAATGGACTAAACTAGAAAGTCTAAAAGTCCCAAGGCTAAAAAATGAAAGTAGAAACAAGTTATGGGCCATATGTACATCCAATAAAGCCAGAGGTTGGGAAACTAACGAAATCCTAAAAGGAGTTGTGTAGGAAAAGTTATTTGTATTTTAATGAATTTTGGCGTGAGTGTGAACGCCCAATATTTGATTGTGAAACTTAAGCAGTAAGCAAGTTATGATTGAATGAGCTTAGATGATGTCACGGAGAGGCCCATGATGACGTCAAGTGAGGCTGAATCCCATGATATCAATTCATCAGATAAAGGGGCTAGTGTCCACGACTATTCAGAAAAATATGCAAAATAACAAAAAAACCCTATGTTATAAAATAATTAAAGAATGAGTGAATGGTATTTTGGTCTTTTGATTAAGGTTAGACAGTCAAGGAAGGTTATGAAATAGTTTACCAGGGTCAAAAATACCCTAGAAAGGTGTGAAAAGACAACAATACCCCTAGAATTATTAAAGAGGAACTAAGGGCATTTTGGTAATTTGCTAATGGATATTTCTTGGGAACTGAGCCACTAGAGTACTTGAGATTGATTAGAGATGCAAGATGGCATTCCAAAATGTCCAAAAACGTGGCCTAAGAGTTATGTGGGTACAAGTGGCATTAAAATAATATTTTAGTGATTTTCAATAAAGCATAGTTACCCGGTTAAAGATAAAACTTAGAAAAGTGATCAGATAGAGCTTTAGACTCATCTAAAACCATGTGGTGGCATGAAATGTGTCCTCATGGGACCAACAAGGTGCCATAAGGCATGAGTAAAGAGAAAGAAGAAAAAGCTAAGGATACGTGGCACGATCTCAGCTGTTCATTCTGGGAAAATACTTTAGAAATCTCTGGAAACACTGAGTCAGCTAGTAAGGTATCCCAAGGGCCCCACCATTGTGCCACCTAAGCATGCGAGGTTCCCTTAATGATGTCACTTTGATGAGTCATTGGGGATGATGATGTCATCATGGTGATGTAGGCAAAGCTTCTGGAGAAAGCTAAGCGATCTAAGCCGTTCATCGGGATTCAATGTAAGCCATCCATTCCACCTCCATTCAACTATAAATAGATCCTTCTACCTCACTTCATTATGCATCCACGACAAGCAAGAAGGAAAGGAAGAGAGAGAAAGAGAGAAAGGAAGGAAGAGAAAATAATGAGTTTTGGTTGAGCTAGCAACAATCCAGGAGCGTAGGGACTTGGCAACCTAGGAATAAGGTAAGTAATTTATTGTAGTCCTTGTTCTAATAAATTATAGGATTGTTTTTACTAGTTAGAATAGAGAAATATCTCTCTCTTGATAAGGTTATCCGTGCATATAAAGAAAGTTAGGGGATTGTCAGATTAAGGGTATTACCTCAAGTTAAGGATGAGTTAACTAGAGCTATACTGGATAGAGTAATAATGAAGATATTATTATGCTATGTATAGACTCTGACCTATGAGAAGAAGGAACCTCAGAGCAAAGGCTAAGGAGTAAGGAAAAGCTATCCGATAGGTAGTGAACTTACCTAGTATGTTTATGTTACTTGGATGCTTTGTGTGATGTTTACTTACTTTGATGATGTAAGGCATGCATGATTAAGTGATGCTCTGTTTCTTCTTATGCTATGGCCATATGTTATAATTAAGGGATATGAAAGTATATAAGTTATCATTATGTAAGTATGATCATTAAGTGCACACATAATAACATCAAGCATATAGATGCATACATTGTATGGTTTCCGTTTACTACTGAGATTTCCCCATAAATCTCACCCCTTTCATATCAATCCAATCACAACAGGTCCTCTTAATATGGAGGAGATAAAGATGCATGAAGAAAAGTTAAGAATTATTTAGCAGGATTGATATGATATTGATGTATGTATGTATGTAATGTTGGTTGCTAAAATTTGCCACTATAAACAGTAACTCATGGTGAGTTAGTGGTAATTGAGCTATAATTAGAAATAGTAAATGGTTGAATAAATATATGATATTTTACCAATAAATCGTAGACATACCAAGCTTTGATTTGATATATAAAATATCTTATTTGGATGTCTACACATGGAGATAAAATTTTTCAAAGTTGGGACCAAAATGCTTGAATCAGAGAAGAACACTGGATGAGCAGTAAAATTGGGACATTGACCGATGTTGACTTGGTCAAGGCATGGTTAACAAGTTATGTTTTCCTGAAAGAGAATTAAGTTAGATTCTTGTATCAATTTGAACCACTTCATTTTGATTTTTTTGGATTTAATTATGATTTTTTGAAGTCAGGTCACTTCTTTAGAATTTACACAGTGAACAGTACTCAGTAAAGTAAAATTCTCGATACTACCGTTTGGTCCCTAAGAAGTAAAAAAATTAGGATGTTACATTTTGATATCAGAGCAAAGGGTTCTAGCTTAGAACATAAGATTCTAGCATAGAACATAAGGTTTTGGCTTAGTGATGCTCTGGTTTAGTTAGACTGACCCCCTTAAACATGTTTGAAAATTGAACTAACAAGGTTCCCTCTCTAGTATGAGATATGGGGATACTGTTTAGTGCTTAGAGAATGAATCTGACAAGAGATAGTGACACCTAGATAAATAGAACAATACCCCATACTTTACAACTTTATAAGGTAGTCTTCAAGGAAATGACTACGATAGATTAGTCTTAGTTAGCCGTTACCATTGAGGTCTCATGTTTCTTAGCACGATGTGGATAGACTAAGAAGGATAATGTCTAGGGAGCAATTTCCTCTATTGATAGAGATAGAAGCTGACCAGTCTAAGGTCAAGGGAAGCTGCAATAGTTGCTCGAGGAATCATTATATGGTCAGACGTTATAGTGACGATGATAATGAAGGTACCGACCTCATTCAAGTTCATCAGCTAGAGGATTGGTATAAAGTGTGATCAAGCCATATAGTACAAAGTATTGAGATATTAAATATTAGTTTAAGACAATGTTCATAAGTAAATCCTTCATGTGAGTAGATATACAGTACGAAAGAATTTGTTCAACTAGTATTTCCTGAACAAAAGAATCAAAAGTTTGAATGAGACTTGCCTAGGAATGATCCTAGCACATGACCTAAAGTTAGAGATGAGATGTGTAACATTCTTCTTTTCTTACATCTCAGGGACCAAATGGTAGCATCTAGAACCACTTTAAAGGTCATTGAAGTCAAATTACACAATCTAGAATTTTCCTCTATCGAGTACTGTTCAATGTGTAAATTCTACAGAAGTGATCTGACTTCAAAAAATCATAACTAATTCTAGCAAAATCCAAATGAAGTGTTTCATATTTCCACCCAAAGCTAACTTAATGCTATTTCATGAAAAAATAATCTGTTGACCACGCCTTAACCCAGTCAACATCGATCAACGATATGATTTTACTATTCATCTAGTATTTTCCCCTAATTTCAGCATTTTTGGTCCTAACTTTGAAAAATCTTATCTCTATGTGTAGACATCCAAATGAGATGTTCTATATATCAAATTGAAGCTTGGTATGCCTATATTTACTAGTAAAATATCATACATTTATTCAATCATTTACTATTTTTGATTATAGCTGAAAGGTCATAGCCTCTCCACGAGCTACTGTTCACAGTGGCCAATTCCAGCAATCAATATTACATACATCAATCACATATCAATCATACTAAATAATCGTTAACTTATCTTCATGCATATTCATCTCCTCCATCTCGAGAAGACCTGCTATGATTGAATTGATATGGAAGGGGTGAGATTTATGAGGAAATCTCAGTAGTAAACAAAAACTATTTAATGTATGCAACTATATGCTTGATGTTACTATGTGTGCGCTTAATGATCATGCTTGCATAATAATAACTTACATACTTCCATGTCCCTTAATTATAACATATGGTCATAGCATAAAAGGAAATAGAGCATTACTTAATCATACATTCTTCACATTATCAAAGTAAGTAAACATCACATAAAACATCCAAGCAACATAAGCATACAAGTAGGTAAGTTTACTACCTGACGTGGAGCCTTTCCTCTAGTCCTTAACCTTTACTCTAAAGTTCCTTCTTTTCATAGGTCAGAGCCTTATTCCTAAGCTGGCCAAGTCCCTAAGCTCCTTTGATTGCTCCTAGCTCTACCAGAATTTCTCCTTTTTCCTTCCTTTCTTTCTCTCTTTCTCTCTTTCTCTCTTCTTTCTCTCTTTTCTTGCTCTTGGTTATGGGAATGAATTGAGGGGGAATGGGGTATTTATAGTTGAGTGGAGGTGGAATGGATGATCCAGATTGAATCACGATGAATGGCTCAGATTGCTTACTTCCTCAAGAAGCCTTGCCTACATCATCACAATGACATCATCATCCTCAATGACTCATCAAAGTGACATCATCCATGGGATACCTCACATGCTAGGTGGCACAATGGTGGGGCCCTTGAGATACCTCACCAGCTGACTTAGCATTTTCAAAGAATTCAAGAGTCCTATCATGGAATGAACGGTTGTGATCGTGCCACGTGTTCTTAGCTTTTTCTCCTTTTTCTAGACCTATGACATGTACCGCCTTGTGGGTCCCATTAGGACACCTTTCATGCCACCTCAGGGTTCTAGACAAGTCTAAAGCCTTATTTGATCACTTTTTCCAGTTCTATCTTTAACCGGGTAACTTTAATTTATTGAAAAAGTACTAAAATATTATTTTAATGTCACTTGGACCCACATAACTCTTGGGCCACATTTTTGGACATCTAGTGTCATATCCCCAATTTTCTTACACGATATAACTGTACAGTTTATGTGAAATAGATATGAGAATCTTGGCATAAACTGTATCAAATTAAGGAAGGAAAAGAAGGGATTGTGGACTAAGGAATTTTTAGGGACCAAAATTCAAATTAGAAAAGGTTGGAGACAAAAAGCTAAAGTAGAAATAACAGTTGGGCTAAAAGTGGTAATTTTCAAAAGTTAAGGGACTTAAATGTAATTAAGTAAAAAATTCAAGGGCAAAATTGTAATTATAGAAAGATCATCCCTTAAAGGGTTATAACTGCCCAGAAGTTTTTTAGTCCCACATTTCATCAGTAAATACAGGAAGTTACGTTGGTTAATCTGGCATGATACAGAAATTTTATTAGGGCTCCAGACAACAGAAAATTATCTGATGCTCTAAAAGTTATCTGAATTTTTATTATATTCCATGGACATCGTATATAAGTGAGGGAATTATAGGAAATTGTGCCCTACAGTTTCAGATATTATGAATATGACAACCTCGAAAGAAGTCATGTATAAAAAGTTATTGCCATGATAGTGAATTTTGACGGGAGTTTGAAGCCACCTATGTTCCCATAATGGAACATATCAGTAAATAAGCCTGGATAGAATGAACTCAGATAGCCTAATATAAGAGCATATGATGATGCTAAGGAGGGCACAAAACCCAGGATACCAATTCATCAGTAAAAGGGCTCGTGTCTAGGAAAACTGTGAAATTATACAAATGCCCCTAGATGCTCATATTGTACCTGTGATGGATGGAGGGCATTTTGGTCAGTTGGGACAGACTAAAAATGTGGCACATAGTATAAATATGATTAGTTGAGCCAGTATATGCCCTGAGGTAGTAGAAAGAGGGATAAAATGACAATCATGTCCTTAGGGTCAATATAGTGCAAGAAAGGACACTAAGGGTATTTTGGTCATTTCACAAGGGATTGATGGCAGATAAATACTCAGACTAACATTGTCAATGGTATGAGAGGCTTAGACATTGATTTTTAGGACATAATACATATCCTCGTATATTATAAAAAATTAGGAACATAACACAGTCTGATTATTGTGAAACTACTCTGATCGGTACCGGATTGGACTGAAATTTTTCCAGAAGCTTCCTTACATGAGAATCATGGCACATAACCCTATCAGGTGTCCCATGAGCTGTCCCTTATGATGTCATAATTATTCTTTTTGGAAAAAGTTAAATTCAATATTAAATGTGAGCCCTTAGATCAAATAATGCACAAATTGATCTTGGCCATCCATTTCAGCCCAAATTTCTCTATAAATACCCCCTATTCAGATGGCTTCAGTATGCATGGTGAACCATAGGGAAACTCTTGCAAAATTTCCATTCAACTAAGAAAGAAGGACACAAAGTGAAGTAACAATCAAGGTAATCATCTCCCTTGATCTTGAGCTTTGCTCTAGCAAGTTAGCTCATTGTTTTAAGGATTTTTCATGCTATATTTCCCTTATGGTTTCTACTGGAAGTGCTGCTCATATATGGTTAAAATATGAATTTTATGTTATGGATAGTTTAGACAAGCTTAAACAAGCTAGAATCAAGTGGTATAAGCTTGGGAATTCAAGTATGTTTGCATTTAGGGTTTTGTGTTCTTGCTGGTATTGTATGTGACACTGTTAATATAATGGAATTTCATGATTTTCATGCTTCCAATGAGTTTAAAATGGAAAATTGTGTGGGGATAAAGTAGGAGAACAAGTACTGGAAGCATTGGAATCAAAATGTGAATTTTTGGGAATCAAGGGCTTCACTTCGGTTTGGTACTGTAGCAACAGAAGTGTTTTGATTTTTGAAATTAGAGTTTCATATTTTGATTCTAAATGAAAAATTATGTGGAAATGAACCATGAGAATTTATTTTGGAAAGATGGAAGTAAGAAACATAAAGTAGAGAAAGAAAGGGAGCTAGTGAAAACCTAGTTTTGGTTTTGTGTTCAAGTTGAGTTGTAACTTAATATTATTGTGTAATGGCTAGGTTTTAACATTTGTGAAGGAAGGAAAGCACCTTAAGAAGACCTTGACAAGGATAACTAATAGGTAGTAAGAATACCTAACTATAACTCATGTTTGTTTAATTGTTTGCTTGCTTGTTGATTATGGTGTTTGGTTGAGCATGAGAATATGTCATCACGTTGATGATGATATATGAATGATTGAAACTCCTTGCAAGTTATGTCATTACAATATGCATGTTAGAGTTTGCTTATGCACCATTATGAAGTAGCTCCCATCTCATGATAACATGTTAAGCATCCAATTAATCATGCATGATATTATAGTTTGTGTACTTGCTATTGGAATTTCTATGAAATCTCATTCCTTCCATATGTATAACCATGTTATAGGTGCTGGAACTTTACAAGGAAAAAGGGTAAGCATAGATGGATGAGTTTTTATAATGAGTTACAATACTTACTCGACCTTATGGAAGCATATGATAGCATGTATGGATGAATGGTGTGTGACTCTGTATTTTTTGTTTAAGGCCATGATGGTGTGACGATGATTAGGATGCCTTAATCAATGAGTTTTAACCTGAAAGTTGGTATGATTATAGTTAAGATAAAGATATTTAAATGGGAACTAAGAATGCCTCAATTTGTTAAGAATTCGAATTGTTATGATTTTTCTAAGTTGAAGTTAAAATCTGGAATTGAGATGAAGTAAGCGTTTAGAGGCAGTGAAATTCACGCGATGATTTTATATATCAAATGAACGAAGTTTTCTTTGAAATTTTATGAGCTTAAATAGGACTTCTATAGCTTCAAATACATAGGTAACACGGTCCATTTGGATAAGTAACCAAAGAGAAATGAATTTTTGAATTATGGTAAAGAAACTGCAACTTCCAGATTTTACCAAATGAACAGTGATTGTTTAACCAATAAACTGATTTCAGGTGGACAAGGAAACCTCATTTTTATATTTTTCTCTCAAATTTATATGAAATAGATTTCATTAGAAATTAGAACCACAATATTTCAATTTTTCTACAATTAATTATGAATTTTCAAAGTAGGGTACATGTTTTGGAATTACCAAATGAACAGTAAAAATGAACAGTACCCCCCTGAGAGCAATTCTTTTTGAAATGGATGTTTTCAAAGCAAATGATCATGTAATTGGTTCCAATTAGTTCTAATGGAATATAATTGAGTTTAAAAGTAAGGATGTAACATTTTGGTATTAGAGCACAGGATTTTGGCTTAGGAAATGCTCTGATTAGATTATTTATAAATTAATACATAAGTAAACATCTGCATAATTAACACTAAGTTAATTATTGCAGGATAAAGATGACTGAGTCTAGGACTTCAGAGACTACAATAAATCAGGGAGACCTGATGCCTGAGGTATTTAGTTCAAATAGTTCAAGACTGAACCCATAAGTAGTAGAGGCTTTGGTATATGATCCAGAATTTGGACTGCCTCCAGTAATCCACATCCATGATTCTAGCAGTGAATCAAAACTGGACAGGCTTGATAGTTCTTCAGTTGGATCCAATGGGATAGATGAGTTATTAGATGAGTAACCTATTCTAGCCCCACCTATTAATGTGGTACCTCCTGAGGCTACTAACCCAAATGGAGAGGGAGATATAGATTAGATGAATGATATAGAGATGGAAGATCCTCATGAAGATCAGGTTGAGGAGGGATACTCCTATGTTGTGGGAACTTTTGAACCTATACCTAGATAGGATACTGAGATAAATGTCCCTGATTCAAGTCAAGTACCTGAACCAGCTAATGTACTTGAACCCAGTTATGCAGTTGACATACTTGGACCTAGTCACAGACCAGACCCTACAGATATCCCTGGTCCTAGTGGAATAAAGAAGCGAGTAGTATAAATATACCTATATTCTACCTATGTTATAGAGTTAGTACCAGGAAAGAATATGACAGATGATCGATTCAAGAAAGTGGTGGAATTAGCTAGGCAACTGTATGACTTGAGAAGAATACTGGTTAGAGAAGTAGACCAATATTACATAACTTACATGGACTTCATAACTAGAGTGCGAGAAGTCTATTAGGTATATGATCCATATACCCTTACCCTCACTGATTGGATTAATATCATGGACGATATTTAGCCTCTTACAGAAACATAGAGAGAAGGTTTAGATCAGTACTTTGAAGAGGAACCCTTTGAGGATATCCATGACTGGATCTACTTGGTAGAGGAATTTATTAGGATCCATTATGAGAAAACATAGTATAATAGTTGTATCTATGAACACGACTGTAATCTATGTACTCATGACTAGTGATGATATTGTGTATGTATGTATGTTATGAGAAGTTTATGTAATACTATTAAACTTGTTGTATGCTATGTTTTGAATGAAATATGAATTATGTTAGTTATGATATTCCTTTCCTATTATAATAGTAGAACAAATGGTAAGAACAAGAGCTAGTTTTTATGGTGAACCCCAAAATGCTAGAGACATTAACCAGTTGATTCTAGAACGACTGGAACAGCAACAGAAGTTGATTTAGGAAGTAAGAGCCACTCAAGCAAGGAGCAAACAGGAAAGGGATACTGCCATAGCAGCAGCTGTAGCAGAAGCGGTAGAGAACCTACGGCAAATAGAATTTGCTAGTACAGCTAATACAGAACTAGAGATGGTCCAATAGACAATAGAGCCACCGAGACAGACAGAACAGACAGTAGATCCTACTGGTATTCAACAGTGGATCGCTAAGTTCTATAAGCATAGTCCTCTAACATTCGAGGGAATGTTCGATGTACAGAAAGTGGAGGATTGGATCAGCAGACTAGAGAAGATCTTTAAGATACTAGGTTGTCCGTCTGAGATTAAAGCATAGATGGCAATATACCAGCTAGAGAGAGATACTGATAGATGGTGGAAGAACACCGAGTTAGTTTTACAAGCTAGACATATTCCTATTACCTGGAAAGCATTTCTTGAGTAGTTTTATGAGAAGTATTTCCCCCAGTCTGTATGAGATGAACGAGAAGCAGAATTCCTTCTGTTGAGACAAGGATAAAAAGAATCTTTTGACAAACACTTGGCAAAGTTCATCCGTCTTTCTCATTATTCCTGTAACATCCGCCTTTTCTTACATCTTAAGGACCAAACGGTAGCATCTGGAACCACTTTTAAGGCTATTGAAGTCAAATTACTCAATCTGGAATTTTACTCTTAGCGAGTATTGTTCACTGTGTAAATTCTAGAGGAGTGACCTGACTTCGAAAAATCATAACTAATTCTAGAAAAAACAAAATGAAGTGGTTCAAATTGCTACACAAATCTAACTTAATGCTATTTTAGGAAAAAATAACTTGATGAGCACACCCTGACCAGGTCAACGTCAACAAACATCCAAAGTTTACTGTTCATCCAACATTTTTCCCTGATTCCAGCATTTTGGTCCTAACATTTGCCCTATCCAATCCCCAGCTTTTCTTCATGCTTATTCAATCCTTTTCTAACATACCTATGAGATTGGGATTACATGGAATGGAGTGAGATTTTTGGAGAAATCTCAGTAGCAAACGGAAACCATACAATGTATGCAACTATATGCTTGATGTTACTATGTGTGTACTTAATGATCATGCTCGCATAATGATAACATACATGCTTCCATGTCCCTTAATTATAACATATGGCCATAGCATAAAAAGAAATGGAGCATTACTTAATCATACATGCTTCACATTATCAAAGCAAGTAAACATCACATAAAACATCCAAGCAATATAAGCATACAAGTAGGTAAGTTTACTACCTGGCGTGCAGCCTTTCCTTCCAACTCTTAACCTTGTATCTAAGGTCCCTTCTTCTCATAAGTCAGAGCCTATACATAGCATAATAATACCTTTATTATTATCCAGTATAGCTATACTTAATCTCATGCTTATTTTGGGGTAATATCTTTAATCTGACATTCCCCTAACTTTCTTTCTATCTATAACTAACTTTATTAAGAGGTATATTTCTCTATTCTAACCACTAAGAGCAATCCTCTACTTTATTAGAGTAGGGACTAGATAACCTACTTACCTCATTCCTAAGCTCTGCCCAGTCCCTAAGCTCCTTGGACTGCTCCTGCTTCCACCAAAACTCCATCCTTTCTTTCCTTTCTTTCTCTTTCTCTCTTTCTTTTCTTTCTTTTTCTCCTTGACCGTGGCTTCCTTAGAGAGAGGAGTGGCCTATTTATAGGTGGAGGGAGGTGTAATGGATGGCTCAGATCAAATCATGATGAATGGCCCAGATCACTTAGATCCCTCAAGAAGCTTTGCCTGTATCATCACGATGACATCATCCTCCTTGATGACTCACCAATATGACATCATTCAAGGACACCTCAGGGGACACCTTAGGGGGTATGTGGCATAAATGGTGGGGCACTTGGGACACCTCACCAGCTGACTTAGCCTCTCTAGAGAATTCCAGAGTCTTTTCCTGGAATGAGCGGCTGAGATTGTGCCACGTGTCCTTTTTACTTTTTCCCCGTTTTCTAATCTCATGACATGTGTCATTAACTTTTCTTGTTTTCCTGTAATCATGCCATGTTGCGCCTTGTGGGTCCCATGAGGACACCTTTCATGCCACCTCATGGTCTAAAGTCATATCTGATTACTTTTCCTAGTTCTATCCTTAACCAGGGAACTTTACTTTATGGAAAAGTACTAAAATATTATTTTAATGTCTCTTAAACTTCCATAACTACTCGACCTACAGTTTTGGGCCTTTAAATGTCATCTTGGGTTTCTAACCAAGCCTAAGCACTCTGGTGGCTTGGTTCCTGAGAAATACTTCTTACTTCTTTATGCACACATGGACTTTCACTATTTTCCATAAATTTTCACTTTCATGCAAATTAGTCCCTGAACATCATCTGTATACTTCTGGGACTCCTGCATAATAGGGTCTAGTATCCTACCTTTTTTAGGCTACAAACTGAGCTTCTAGGCCTAAAAATTGGGACATGACATTTTTCCTCCCCTTAAAATAAATTTCGTCCTCAAAATTTGAGGGTTAAATCTCTTATTCATTCCTTTATGAATAGTTTTATCTAAGGAGAGTGTCCCTTTCATTTCATAACATTTTCTTGACTTCCTAGCTTTTCTTAACTTTTCTTACTATCTTACATAACTTTGTGTATCCATGCCAAATTTTTGTGGTATTTATACCCTTTCTCATATAACTGTGTTCTATCTTTACTCTATCTTAGACCCTCTTCTCTAGGTCTCGCTAGCCTTTTAATCTCTTTATCCTTATCTGAAGGATTTATCTACTCATAATTTTCCATTCTTAAAACATATGGGGTTCTCTTCTTTGTTCCTCAGGCATACTTCTACAAAACTTTTTTAATATAAGCACTCAGACTTGAACTCAGATTCCATCTTCGTTTAAGGAAAAATAAGTTCAGTCTGTATATAATATAGGATATTTGAGGAAAATCATTATAAATAGGTTTTCTATAGGAGTTAATCAACTCGTGAAGCTCCTTACCTTAACTTCGTCTTTCGCACTCATCTTTTCAAAGAGATATTGTACTGTTCTCATTTCTTCATGGCTCCTTACTATCCTTAGGCTAGGTCTAACTGTGACCTTAGGATCTAACTACGATCAACTGTAAGCTTCTTCAGAATCTAACTGAGACTCTAAAGCTGTTAAGATCTAACTGCGATCGTCGAACCATGCTAGGATCTAGCTGCGACCCTCCAAAATCCTCTATGATTCTGTTGTACTATATCGTCATATCTGAATCATCCAACAGACTAAGTTATATAAGATTAACTGCTTCCACTTGTTGATAACTCAATAAAAAGTTTAAAATACAGTTAGTAGCCCATATTATTTACCAAGACTTTACTTATTTTCCCTCTTACTCAGGAGTTCCTTCTCATCTTTCTTACTCTATTGTGGCTTACCAATTATAGTCTAATCACTTGCCATTGCATTCTATTGATATAGCCTCATTATAACTTCTTATTTCTATTTGTGCTTTAACTGCGAGCTATTTGAACTATGCTCTAATTGCGAGCAATCTACATCAGATCTAACTCTTATCTGAAGAGTGATTTGAACTCATCTGAATCTAGCTCTATCTAAGAGCCATATATTTCATATCTAACTCTTATCTGAAGAGTGATATGAAAACAATCTCTTTACTGCTATCTTTTGCTCTTTCTGTATACCATTTCTTTTGATAGAGTTATAACACTACCATCTTCTTGGTACTTGTTGTAACCCTAACATAAGAAATGGCCCTGAGTATTGTATTAATAAGTCTATAGAAATACCTAAGTAACCCAAATCATACTGTAACAATTGTCTCACTTAATGAGACTGTCTATCATCCTAGCTATATTCTTATTGCATGTCGTATGGTATAGGAGGAACATAACTTTCTCTTCATAAACTCTACCCTGCATGTACTACAGGAGGGGAGTATTCATAGCATACTCTAACATGCGTGTCATCTTATGGCAACTATAAGGAGATATAACTATTCATCATAACTTATGGCAACATAAGCTATCATATCCTAATTTTTCCCTATGTATATAATACTAATAGTGGAAAGAGGTTTGGAAAGGATTATGACAAAGATCAGAAGAAATAATAAATGTTAGATAAGTCTTGAAGAAAGAGAATGACCTAAACAAAAATTGGAAAAGGTTAAAGGCCAAAAGTTAAAGTAGAAATAAATATTGGGTCAAAAGTGGTAATTTCTAAAAGTTTAGGGACCTAACTGTAATTAAGCAAAAAGTCAGGGACATAAATGTAATTATAGAAAAGTTCAGCCATAAAAGGCTTAGAACTGCCTGTAAGTATTTCAGTCCCATATTCCATCAATAAATAGAGGAAGTCATGCTGGGTAATCTGGCATGATACAAAAATTTTATTAGGACTCCAGACAGCAGAAAATTATCTGATAGTCTAAAAGTTATCTGAATTTTTATCATATTCCATGGACATCAGATATAAGTGAGGGAATTACAGGAAAGTGTGCCCTATAGTGTCAGATGTCTTGGGTCTGATAGAACTCTAAAAAAAGTTTTGTATAAAAAGTTATTCACATATTAGTGAATTTTGATAGGAGTTTGCTAACACCCGTGATCCGATAATGAAACTTATTGGTATGTAAGCCTGGATAGAATGAGATCAAATAACCTCATATATAGGTCCATGATGATGCCAATAAGGGCCCAAAACTCAGGGTACCAGTCCATCAGTAGAAGGGGCCAGTGTACAGAAAAAGTGTGAAATTATGAAAATGCCCCTAGATGCCCAGATTGTACCAGAGATGAAGGAAGGGCATTTTGGTCACCTGGGACAGGCTAAAACGTGGCACATGGTATAAATATGATTAGTTGAGCCCAGATACACCTAGAGGCAGTATAAAGAGGGGTAAAATGATGATTATGCCCTTAGGGTCAATATAGTGTAAGAAAGGACATCAAGGGTATTTTTGTAATTTCCCAAGGAATAGATGGTAGATAAATACTCAGTATAACCATTTCAAGGGTATGAGAAGCCTAGACATTGATTTCCAGGACAGAATACATATCCTGGTATATTATAGAAAAATTCGGAACAGAAAACAGTCCGGTTGTTGTAAAATTGCTCCGATTGGTACTGGATTGGACTAGAATTTTTCCATAAGCTTCCTGGCATGGTGAGCACGCCACATAACCCCTTAAGGTGTCCCTTGAGCTGTCCCACATGATGTCATAATTATTCTTTGATGAAAAAGTAAAATCCAAGATTAAATGTGAGCCTTTAGATCAAATAGTAACCAAATCAATCTTGGCCATTGTTTTTTCTTGGATTTTGGCTATAAATACCCCCCCATTCTACCCAAAACCTTGGCCTTGTAATACCTTGGGGAAACTCTTGCAAAATGAAAACTCAAGCCAAGACAAAGAAGATTCAAGGTTCCAAAGTTCAAGCAAGCTAGAGATTAAAGGTAAGCAATCTCTCCTAGCTTATTTTCCTTTGATTTGGGAGCTTGAACTTAGGGTTTTGATGGGAGAAAATTTGAGTTTTCTCTAAGGGGTGGTGCTGCCCAAAGACCTTAAAGGAAAGGGGAAAGAAGAAATTAAAGTTATACCTATATGATTGAAGCTTGAACAAGCTAGTTAAGTGGTTGATTGTTGAATCAAATTGATATTCTTGACTTTGCCATGGTGTGCCCTGTTCGGTATGCACTGTTCATGAGGGAAGGAAATTGAATTTCAATGATTTAATGCTTCCATTGAGTTTGTATGATGATTTTGTGTAGGATTGGAAAAGTTTTGAACCTTGGAAACATTAAAATGTCAAGGTTGTAGTCTTTGAGATTCCTTACGGTTACTGTTCACTCGCATGAACAGTGATTGTAATTTCATGATTTTGATGGTTCCAATGGTTTTAAAATGAAAAGTTGTGAGGGTTAAAGTGGAGAAACAAGTATGGGAAGCATTAGAATAAAAATGAGAATTTTTGAAAGAATTGTATGCTTATGTTCAGTTCTGTACAGCAGGCCATGAAGGAGATGGAATTTCATGATTCTAAGCTCATAAATGGATTCAAAAGATGAAATTGTGTAGGGTAAAGTCAAGACATCAATTGGTTCAAGAGCCAAGTGGAATAGTGAAAATTACAAAAGTTATGACAATAAAGAGTGTAACAAAGTTAGTCTTGAACATGGTTGGAGTTCTTGAGTCCTAATGAGTTATGTGATGAATATGAATGTGTTTAGGACCATGAAACATCCAAGAAAATGTTGGGAAGTGATGGACATAAAGGCTTCATGGTTGGAAAGCTAGGGAGCAAGGGCTAAAGGTCAAGAGAAAAGCTTAAGTGCAAGGTAGTGAACTTACCTCTTTATGTGCTTGATGTGGTATGCTTATGTGTTGACATGTATATGTTATTTGAATGATGTTGTGACATGATGAATCATGTTGAATGTATTGTGAATAACATGTTTCCATGGCCATGCACTTTATGTAAAAGTATATAGCATGATGGCATGTCACTAATCAAAGAAAGTTAATGAAATTATATATTATGCATTAGCATCCATCTTGCATATTTAAGTGGTAATGTTTGCTACTTAGATTCCCTAGAATCTCACTCTTTCATAACCAACCAATTTAGGTCAAGCATGATGGATAATGTATGCATGGAGAAGAGTTAAAGCATGGAAGAAGAAAAGTGAAGTATTTAAGATGTTAGCATATGCTATGCAAATTCCATGTATGTCAAAGCCATGTAAAGTATCTATTTATGTGATGAGATTGTATGAATCAATTATTGTATAACCCTATGATGTATATAAATTCAGAAAAAGCAAAAGAGATTATTTATGTATGCTGGAACAATTATGGAAAGTGAAAGAAAGGAAATTGAAATAGTAAAGAACTAGGTCCTGAAGCAGTTTTGTTGTGGCTTCAGTTTGACCTAGCAAATGAAGGAATTATTTCAAGAAATTTTATGAGCATGTAGTACACATCCAGAGCTTTAAGTGCATAGGTAGAAAATTTCATTTGGATGTGTATATCAAGAGAAATGAATTTCCAAAATAAGGGACCAGAATCTGTTTCCAGAGTTTTTGACCAAATGAACAGTAAATTTCAACGAATAAACTGTATCAATTGGATAATCATTTGGTCTGGAAATTATTTTTCCCTTAAATTTCAAGATGTTATCTTCATGTATATTTTTGAACCACTTCATTTTGAGTTTTCTAGAATTATGATTTTTTGAAATTCATTGCGTAATCTGGAATACCATATGAACAGTAACCTGAGAAAGAGTAAAATTCCAAATTTGGCTAATGGACTTCCAAGATCTTGTAAGTGGTTCTAAATGCTACTTAATGGTCCTTATGACGTATAAAAGTAAGGATGTTACAATTTTGGTATCAGAGCAAAGGATTCTGGCATAAGAAATGCTCTGAATAGATTATTTATGGACTGATATGAGATTATTCCTAGACTCTAACCCTAAACAGTAAGTATTTGGTTAAGTTATGGTATATTATCAGATAGTTAGCATTGCTTAATTAAGCAAATAGTGCAAGAATAGATATGAGATTCCATAAAGTTAAGTCAAAAGCTTCAGTTAATAAGGGAGACCCCAGGCTAGTAGTGATATATGGACATGGTATAAATCTAAACTATGAGCATCCCTTACATAATGAAGAGGGTTCAGAGGAGAGTATGGGGGACCAGTCAGGAAAGTCTACAGAAGAATATCCCATAGATATTTCTGTAGACTCAAGCCTGCAGTCTGGATGTCATGTAGAGATTCAGCCTGAAGCCTAATATGCACCAATTGATATAGAGTTTAATGACTCTACATAGTATGAGGATTGTTCTAGTGCCCTCTAACGCTGATGTAAGGTTTATCCCTCTTACGAGATGATAGATTATGGCTGAGGAAGCTGAGTACTGGTACTGGATTATGGGTAGACCAGATATTATTCCTCCTTTACCAGAGTTTGAGGATAGAGTTACTATGAGTAAGATACCACAGTCCCCTAATTCAGATATCCAGTCAGAGTTTACGATAGATCCTGTCCATTTCTAAAGTTCAGGAATATGTGACTTTATAGAGAAAAATCAGTGTGATGTTCCTGGTTCTAGTAAACTCCAGCCTTCTTTGTTAGAGACAGTTAGTGTTGACCATATTGGTATGAAGAAAGCTGCGGAGAGTGACTTACTCAATCCAGGTCAAGGGATGGACAGAAGTAGAGATTACGAATAGACAGTTTACACGCAGTTCCTCAATGCCGTAGAAGGGATGATAAGCAGATGTATGATAGAGGGCTTTAACCTAAATCAAGTTTATACTCTAGAGGATTGGCATGAGATGATAGTAAGCCAAGTACTGCCATATACCCCTATATGGCATATAGAGTTAAGTGAGTATCTGGCAAATGATCTGCCAGCTGATATTCAGGGGTGGCATATCCGTGTATAGAAGTATGTGCAGTCTATGATCCCTTAGAAAGAAAAGTAATTACTCATGTGTATGATAGTTATGATGTACCCGAAATATGTAATTGATATGTATGTAATGTGGGTACAAAGGTTATGGTAATATGGAATATGGATGTTGGTTGAACATGTATGTGAATATGTTCCCTATTTAAGTGTGACAAGTAAGTTGAGATGGTCACGACTATAAGTTACAAAGAATAAGATGTTAACCTCACTGAAGTCTATCAGTTAGAGATTTAGCACAGAGTATAGGCGAGTTAAATAGTACGAAGCACTAAGATACAGAAGATCAGTTTAAGAAGAGGTTCAACAGTAGATCCTCCGTATGATCATCAGGAGTTGATCTACAGTACAAAAGACTTTGTGTAGCTAGTCTTTATAGAAAAGAATAATGAGAAGTTAGAACGAGACTTGTCTAAGAATGGTCTAATACATGGCTTGAGGATAAAGGCGTGATGGTTAAGAGATAGAAAGTTAATGTTCCCAAAGCAAAGGGATTCTATCACGAAGAGATAGTAACCTAACACTCTGCCCTAGAGAACAGAAATAGTAATGTTAGATGATGAATGAGATCTAAGTGACCTGAATTGGTCAAGATCTAGAGGCAGACCAGAAAAGAATCATAATCTAGTCTAGAGTAGACTGAGATTGATAGACAGAAAAAGTTAAGAGATACAGAGAGACACAGAAGTTACTCCATATGAGTGGAGAATTATCCGCTCACTTGAGAAGTTTTTCTCAAAAAGTTTAAAAGAAGTATTCCTCTCAATTAGAGAAAGGTGAGCATGAAGTTAAGGGTTAGAGTTAAGGGAAGAGAACTCTTTTGATGGATACTTAATCGAGTTCATTCATATGAACCTTGTGTTGGAAATCGTGTCCTAGGGGCTAATCAATGTCTTTTGAACATTATTGATTTATGAATTTATTAATTGTGTTATCATATTATTTGAATGTTTATTGTGATGACCATCCTTGGATAATTCATGATCTTATCCTAAATGTCCCTGGTCGGTCATCTGTGCTAGAGCACAGATAAAATAAGACCGGTATGACTTTGAAGATGTATAGAGATATAAATCAAAGTCATAGGCAAATGTAAGAGTACAAGGTGTTAGACCGACCCGCTATGAAAGAACTGCATGGGTAACGTCATAAGCTTCTCTCATATACAAACCATGTCAATATGCCCTTTAACCTGAGATCATCATGGATTCCTACATGACAAACGCTCAGCTTTGACCTAGTCAAAAGTCACTTTTGAATGAGTGATCATAAAGACTATGTTCAAGCTTAGTGGTTTTTCATGCGGAGGAATGTGAATGGTCAAGATGGAATTTGTCCCTCACATTTGTAGAGAGATATTATTGGGCCCCTCAATGAGAGAGTCTGAGAAATGTATGGCCATACTGTAATGGAAAGGTAGTTCCATTTCTATAGTCAGACTATTCAGGGATCGAGAAAGTAACGATCAGGAATAGGAGGATGACATTATCCATGCCTCAACCATGACCAAAATATTGCGTGACAAAAGGGACATGATATGGTTGTATAAAAGGTTACATCGCTTAATGATCCTTATATGATTTGGGTAGTCGTTATTTCTTGCTAGAGACCGCTTGCGACTTGTGGGCCAGAATAGCAAATGGCCCACTGCCAACTTCATATGGGCCTACTGGGTCGCAGACAAAATAGCCCAACATGAGCTATGATGTCCAGATTCATTGAATCTAAGACATGTCTAGATTCAATGAATAATCCAGGATAGATGTATATATATTTATATTCGTATATGTATATATAAATTGTATATATACATTATATATAAGAGATATATGAGATTTAATTTATAAGGATAAATTAAATCTCTATCACGTTTGAATTTGAAATTCAAATTGATAGGATATCTCATATAAGAGATATTTATAAGATTTAATTTATAAGGATAAATTAAATCTCTATCACGATTGAATTTGAAATTCAAATTGATAGGATATCTCATATAAGAGATATTTATAAGATTTAATTTATAAGGATAAATTAAATCTCTATCACATTTGAATTTGAAATTGAAACGTGATAGAGATTTATGAGAATAAATAAATAAATAGAGATTTGAGATATCTATGATATTTCAAATTTGATTTATGAGAATAAATCAAATACAGTTCAGTCTTAGCTTTATTTTAAGTTAAATAAATAGGTGAATTAAATCTGTGGGACACATTTAATTTTATTTATTTAATTAATTTCTTATCAAATTATACAATATATGATATTGTATTAATTTTGAAATTAATATAAGATTAACTCCTAAAATCCAATTCGGTAGAAGAAAACACAGAGCATCCTATATATCTGATATTAGGAGCTATGTTTTGGATAGATATATACATAGAACACAGAAAGGCCGAAGGGGACTGAGCAAAGGGTTTACAGATAAGAAACTGTCGAAATAGAGACGGAGAGGACGAACTCTTGAGAAAGCCCTGGAGGGACAAGAGACACTAGCACGTCGTTCGTGGTTGGAACACTGTTCGTGTGGATACCAGTAGAGGAAGCCGACTTGAGTCATCGACTTCTTGCGATTGGAAAGGGAGCATGAGCGCAGAAAGAAGCTTTGAACGTCATGACCAAAAGCTGTGGAAGTTGCTGAGGCACACTAAGGGTAATGCTTCTTCCCACTTGACTTCTAGAATTAATTATGATTTTTCGAAATTCATTGCGTAATCTGGAATACCATATGAACAGTAACCTGAGAAAGAGTAAAATTCTAGATTTGGCTAATGGACTTCCAAGATCTTGTAAGTAGTTCTAAAAGCTACTGAATGGTCCCTATGACGTATAAAAGTAAGGATGTTACATAAGTCATATCATCATCACATAAATTTATGCAACCATCCATTATACGTACACTGTAATTGAACAATTAACTAAGTATACCTTAAAACATTCTTTCCTCTATGACATTATCTGCTAGGTCCCAAGCATTCATTTAGGAACCTGATTACTATTCTAAATAGTATCATATCTGACAAAGATCCTTAGTTTACATCAAATTTTTGGTGAGTTTTACACAAAGAAATGGACATTACTCTCAGATTTAGTACAGCTTACCATCCTCAAACAGATGGTCAATATGAGAGAATGATCTAGATGCTAGAGGATATGCTGAGATCATGTGTTTTGAATTTCAAAGGGAGTTAGGATGTCCATCTACCATTGATAGAATTTTCCTATAACAACAGTTACCAGGCTAGTATTTAGATGGCCCCATTTGAATCACTATATGGATGAAAGTGTAGATCTCCCTTATATTGGGTGGAGTTGAGCGAAAGGAGGATGTTTGGTCCTTATATAGTAAACCAAACAGCAGCACAGATCGATAAGATTAGAAAGAGATTGTTGACAGCACAAAGTAGACAGAAGAGTTATGCTGATGTTAGGAGAAAGCCATTAGAGTTTAAAGAAGGAGAGCATGTATTCCTTAAGTTAACTCTGACGAGAGGAGCCAGACGATCGATTAAAGTGAAGAAGCTACATCCTAGATACATTGGGTCATTTCAGATCCTCTCAAGAGTAGGATCAATGGCTTACAAATTAGCTCTTCCTCCACATCTCAGCAAGATCCATAATGTGTTCCATGTTTCCCAGTTAAAGAAGTATGTTCCAGATCCATCACACGTGGTTGAGCAGTATGATGTTGTACTATGAGATGACCTGACTTATGAAGTCAGACCAGGTAGATTGTAGATTGAAAGGTCAAGCAGTTGCGAAATAAGCATATTTCTCTAGTAAAGGTGGTCTGGAAGGGATTAACAGAGAATGAAGCTACCTTGGAAGTAGAGGAAAGGATGAGAGAAGCATATCCTGAACTATTTTAGTAATGTAAAGGTATTGTAAATTTTGAGGATGAAATTTATTTTAAGGGGGAGAGAAATGTCATATCCCCAATTTTCTTACCTGATGTAACTATACAGTTTATGTGAAATAGATATAAGAATCTTGGCACAAACTGGATCAGATTAAGAAAGGAAAGGAAGGGATCATGAACTAAGGAAGTTTTAGGGAACAAAACAGAAATTAGAAAAGGTTGGAGGCTAAAAGTTAAAGTAGAAATAAAAGTTGGGCAAAAAGTGGTAATTTCCACAAGTTAAGGGACTTAAATGTAATTAAGTAAAAAGTTCAAGGGCAAAATTATAATTATAGAAAGATCAGCCCGAAAAGGGTTATAACTACCAAGAAGGTTTTAGTCTCACATTCCATCAGTAAATAGAGGAAGTTATTCTAGTTAATCTGGCATGATACAAAAATTTTATTAGGGCTCTAGACAACAGAAAATTATCTGATAGTCTAAAAATTATCTGAATTTTTATCAGATTCCATGGACATCAAATATAAGTGAGGGAATTATAGGAAAGTGTGCCGTATAGTGTTAGATATTATGAATATGATAGAAACCCGAAAGAAGTCCTGTACAAAGTTATTCCCATAACAGTGAATTTTGACGGGAGTTTGAAGCCACCCATGATCCGATAATGGAACTTATCAATAAATAAGCTTGGATAGAATAAACTCAGATGGCCTAATATATGGCCCTATGATGACGCCAAGGAGGGTCCAAAACCCAGGGTACCAGTTCATCAGTTAAAGAGCTAGTGTCCAGGAAAAGTGAAATTACGAAAATGCCCTTAGATGCTTATATTATGCCAGTGATGGATGAAGGGTATTTTGGTAAGTTGGGACTGGCTAAAGATGTGGTACATAGTATAAATATGATTAGTTAAGCCAATATATGCCCTTAGGCAATACAAAGAGGGGTAAAATGACAATTATGCCTTTAGGGTCAATATAGTGCAAGAAAGGACACCAAGGGTATTTTGGTCAATTCACAAGGGATGGATGGAAGATAAATACTCAGTCTAATATTGTGAATGGTATGATCAGCCTAGAAATTGATTTCTATGACAGAATACATATCCTAGTATATTATAAAAAATTAGGAACATAAAACAGTCCGGTTATTGTGAAACTGCTCTGATTGGTATCAGATTAGACTGGAATATTTCCAGAAGCTTCCTTACAAGAGAATCATGCCACATACCCCTATGAGGTGTCCCATGAGCTTTCCCTTATTATGTCATAATTATTATTTTTCAAAAAAGTTAAATTCAAGATTCAATGTGAGCCCTTAGATCAAATAGTGCACAAATTGATCTTGGCCATCCATTTGAACCCAATTTCTCTATAAATACCCCTATTCAGATGGATTTGGTATGCATGGTGAACCATAGGAAAACTCTTGAAAATTTCCATTCAACTAAGAATGAAACACACAAAGTGAAGTAACAATCAAGGTAATCATCTCCCTTGATCCTGAGCTTTGCTCTAGCAAGTTAGCTCATGGTTTTAAGGAGTTTTCATGCTATATTTCCCTTATGTTTGATTCTTGAAGTGCTTCTCATATATGGTTAAAATATGAATTTTATGTTATGGATAGTTTAGACAAGCTTAAACAAGCTAGAACTAGTTGTTATAAGCTTGGGAATTCAAGTATGTTTGCATTTAGGGTTTTGTGTTCTTTCTAGTACTGTACATGAAACTGTTAATATGATGGAATTTCATGATTTTGATGCTTCCAATGAGTTTAAAATGGAAAACTGTGTGGGGATAAAGTAGGAGAACAAGTATTGGAAGCATTGGAATCAAAATGTGAATTTTTGGGAATAAAGGGCTTCACTTCGGTTTGGTACTGTAGCAACTGAAGTGTTTTGATCTTGGAAATTCTATTTTCATATTTATATTTTTCATGAAAAAATATGTGAAAATGGATGATGAGAATTTATTTTGGAAAGATAGAAGTAAGAAACATAAAGTAGAGAAAGAAAGGGAGCTAGTGAAAACCTAGTCTTGGCTTTGTGTTCAAGTTGAGTTGTAACTTGATATTATTGTGTAATGGCTAGGTTTTGACATTTGTGAAGGAGGGAAATCACCTCAAGAAGACCTTGACAAGGATAACTAAGAGGTAGTAAGAATACCTAACTATAACTCATGTTTGTTTAATTGTTTGGTTGCTTGTTGATTATGGTGTTTGGTTGAGCATGAGAATGTGTATCATGTTGATGATGATGTTTGAATGATTGCAACTCCTTGCAAGTTATGTTATGATAATATGCATGTTAGAGTTTTCTTATGCACCATTATGAAGTAGCTCCCATCTCATGATAACATGTTAAGCATCCAATTAATCATGCCTGATATTATAGTTTGTGTAACTTGCTATTGGTATTTCTACAAAATCTCATTCCTTCCATATGCATAACCATGTTATAGGTGCTGGAACTTCACAAGGAAAAGGGGTAAGCATAGATGGATGAGTTTGTATAATGAGTTACAATACTTACTTGACCTTATGGAAGCATATGATAGCATGTATGGATGAATGGTGTGTGACTCTGTAGTTTTGGTTTCAAGCTATGACGGTGTGACGATGGTTAGGATGCCTTAATCAATGATTTTTAACCAATTCTAGTTTAACCACCCACCATTGCATTTAGTTGCTATGGCCTCATCATAACTTCTTGTTTAAATATGTGCTCTAACTATGAGCCATTTAAACTATGCTCTAACTATGAGCAATCTTTATTAGATCTAACTCTTGTATGAAGAGTAATTTAAACTCATTTGAATCTAGCTCTATCTGAGAGCCATCTGTTTTATATCCAACTCTTATCTGAAGAGTGATATGAAAACAATCTCTTTACTGTTATCTTTTGTTCTTTCTGTATACCATTTCTTTTGATAGAGTTATAACACTACTATCTCTTGGTACTTGCTGTAACCCTAACATAAGAAATAGCCCTAAGTACTGTATTCGTAAGTCTGTAGAAATACCTGAGTAACTCTAATCATACTATAACAACTATCCCACTTACTGAGACTGTCTATCATCCTGGGAACATTCTTATTGCATGTCATATGGTATAGGAGCAGCATGACTTTCTCATCATATACTCTACCCTACATGCATTGCATGAGGGGAGTATTCATATCATACTCTAACATGCATGTCATCATATGACAACTGCAAGGAGATGCAACTAATCATCATAACTCATGCAACATAAGCCATATCATCATCACATAAATTTGCTCAACCATCCATCATACATACACTGCAATTGAACAATTAACTAAGTAAAGTTGAGAACATTCTTTCCTCTATCACATCATCTGCTATATTCCAAACATTCATTTATGAACCTAAAATAATTACTCATTTAACTTAGGTTGTCACATTACCCTTTTACTAGGGTATAGACTCAATCCTTCATTACTTTATCTTACTCTTTCTTAAATTAGGGAGTCTCTTTATCTTTGAAATTGTGGCTACCTTTCTCTCTTTAAACTTCTTGTTCTTGATCCTGACGAACTTATGTCGTATGGATCTTATTTTTCATCTACTACTATTACTTATGTTCTCTAGGGTACTCTACCCTAGGTCTATTATATTACTATTCTTTCATGATGTAATCCCTCTTTCTTGGGAACATCATCTCTCTATCTATTAGCCATCTTTTCTCTAATTTTAGGCCATGTACTCAGAACATTCTTGAACAAGTCTCATTTTAACTTTTGATTCTTTTGTTTAGGAATCACTAGCTGAACAAATTCTTCATAATGTAGATTTACTCACATGGAAGATCTACTTCTGAACATTGTCTTAAACTAATCTTTCATATCTCAGTACTTTGTACTATCTACCTTGATCATACTTTATACCAATCCTCTAGTTGATGAACTTTAACGAGGTTGGTACCTTTATTATCATCATCACTGTAACGTCTAGCCACATAATGATACCTCAAGCTACTATTACAGCTTCCCTTGACCTTAAACTGGTCAGCTTCTATCAATAGAGGAAATTTCTCCCCAGGCATTATCCTACTTAGTCCAGCCTCATCGTGCTAAGAAACACGAGACCTCCGCGGTAACGGCTGACTAAGACTGGTCTATCATACTCATTTCCTTAAAGACTATCTCGTAAAGTTGTAAGGTATGGGGTATTGCTCTATTTATCTGGGTGTCACTATCTCTTGTCTGAAATATTCTCTAAGTAGTGAACACCATCCCTATATCTCATACTAGGGAGGAAACCTTTTTAGTTCAAATCTCTAACTTGTTCAAAGGGGTCAATCTAACTAAACTAGAGCATCACTAAGCCAGAACCTTATGTTCTATGATAGAATCTTATGCTCTGAGCCAGAACCTTTTCCTCTGATATCAAAATGTAACATCCTTCTTTTCTTACATCTCAGGGACTAGATGATAGCATCTGGAATCACTTTTTTAAGGTCATTGAAGTCAAATTACACAATCTGGAATTTTACTCTATCGAGTACTGTTCATTGTGTAAATTCTAGGGAGTGATCTGACTTCAAAAAATCATAACTAATTCTAGAAAAATCCTAATGAAGTGGTTCAAATTGTTACCCAAATATAACTTAATGGTCTTTAAGGAAAAATAATCTGTTGACAACACCTTGACCCAGTCAACGTCGATCAATGATCCAATTTTACTGTTCATCCAGCATTTTTCCCTGATTCCAGCATTTTTTGTCCTAACTTTGAAAAATCATACCTCTATGTGTAGACATCCAAATGAGACATTCTATATATCAAATTGAAGCTTGGTATGTCTACTATTTACTAGTAAAATATCATACATTTATCCAATCATTTACTATTTTTAATTATATCTCAAAAGTCACATCCTCTCCACGAGCTACTGTTTACATTGGCCAATTCCAACAATCAATATTACATACATCAATCACATATCAATCATACTAAATAATCATTAAGTTCTCTTCATGCATCTTCATCTCCTCCATCTCGAGAAAACTTGCTATAATTAGATTGATATGGAAGGGGTGAGATTTATGGGGAAATCTCAGTAGCGAACAAAAACCATACAATGTATGCAACTATATGCTTGATGTTACTATGTGTGTACTTAATGATCATGCTTGCATAATGATAACTTACATGCTTCCATGTCCCTTAATTATAACATATGGCCATAGCATAAAAAGAAATGGAGCAATACTTAATCATACATGCTTCACATTATCAAAGTAAGTAAACATCACATAAAACATCCAAGCAACATAAGCATACAAGTAGGTAAGTTTACTACCTGACGTGGAGCCTTTCCTCTAGTCCTTAACCTTTACTCTAAGGTTCCTTCTTTTCATAGGCCAGAGCCTTATTCCTAAGCTGGCCAAGTCCTTAAGCTCCTTGGATTGCTCCTAGCTCTACCAGAATTTCTCCTTTTTCCTTCCTTTCTTTCTCTCATTCTCTCTTCTTTCTCTCTTTTCTTGCTCTTGGTTATGGGAATAAACTGAGGGGGAATGGGGTATTTATAGTTGAGTGGAGGTGGAATGGATGGTCCAGATTGAATCACGATGAATAGCTCAGATTGCTTAGCTTCCTTAAGAAGCCTTGCCTACATCATCACGATAACATCATCATCCTCAATGACTCATCAAAGTGACATCATCCATGGGAAACTTCACATGCTAGGTGGTGTAATAGTAGGGCCCTTGGGACACCTCACCAGCTGACTCAGTATTTCCAGAGAATTCAAGAGTCATGTCCTGGAATAAACGGCTGAGATCATGTCACTGCCCTTAGTTTTTTCTCCTTTTTTTAGACTTATGACATGTGGCACCTTGTGGGTCCCATGAGGGCACCTTTCATGCCACCTCAAGGTTTTAGACAAGTCTAAAGCCTTATCTGATCATTTTCCCCAGTTCTATCTTTGACTGGGTAACTTTACTTTATTGAAAAAGTACTAAAATATTATTTTAATGCCACTTGGACCCACATAACTCTTGGGCCACGTTTTTGGACATATGGGAATGTTATCTTGGGTTTCTAATTAAGCCTAAGCACTTTGGTGGCTCAATTCCTAAGAAACATCTTTTAGCAAATTACGAAAATGCCCCCAGTGACTTTCACTATTTACGATTTAGTCCCTGAACTCTCATTATTTGCAGTTTAGTCCCTAAACATCATTTGTATACTTATAGGACTTCTACTCAATAGGGTTTGTAGCATACCTTTTTTAGGCTATATACTAGGCTTTTAGGGCTAAAAATTGGGATATGACAAGATGGTTAATAGATAGAGAGTTGATGTTCCCATGATAGAGGGACCATATTATGAAAAAATAGTAACCTAGTAAACCTAGGGTAGAGCACCCTAGAGAACATAAGTAATAAGTAGTAGATGATGAATGAGATCCATACGGCATAAGTTCATCAGGATCAAGAAAAAGACCAGAAAGGAATCATAGTTTGGTCAAGAATAGACTAGGACTGATATATAGATAGAAAAAGTTAAGAAATAGTAAAGAGATGCAGAATTACTCCATAAAGACGGAGATTGATCCACTCACCTGAGAAGTTAGTTCACGGATTAGATTCCGTTATAAAGAAAGGATTTTTCTTAGGTAGCTACAAAAATTTAACAGAGCGTTAAATGTATGCACGATTAGAAAAAGAAGTTTATAATTGCTAGAGAGAAATAGGTAGCCACAGTTTAAAAGATAAAGAGACTCCCCTATTTAAGAAAGAGTAATAATCAAGAGTTAGATAGAGTAATAAAGGGTTGAGTCTATACCCTAGTAAGAGGGTAATATGGCAGCCAAAGTTAAATGAGTAGTTATTTCAGGTTCCTAAATAAATGTTTGGGATCTGGCAGATAATATGATAGAGAAAATGATGCTATAAACTTACCTAGTTAATTGTTTAATTGCAGTGCACGTATAATGGATGGTTGAGCAAATTTATGTATGATGATATGGCTTATGTTGCCATAAGTTATGGTGAATAGTTGTATCTCCTTACAGTTGTCATATGTTGACATGCATGATATGATGAATGAATACTTCCATTTTACAGTACATGAAGGCTAGAGTATACAAGATGAGAAAGTTATGTTGCTCCCATACCTTATGACAAGCAATAGGAATATATCCATGATGATAAACAGTCTCAGTAAGTGGGATAATTGTTACAGTATGATAAAGATTGCTCAGGTATTTCTACATACTTATGAATACAGTACTCAAGGACATTTCTTATGTTAAGGTTACAGCAAGTACCAAGAGGATGGTAGTGCTATAATCCTATCAAAAGAAATGGTATATAGAAAGAGCAAAAGATAACAGTAAAGAGATTGTTTTCATATTACTCTTCAGATAAGTGTTAGATCTGAATAGATGGCTCTCAGATAGAGCTAGATTCAAATGAGTTCAAATAATAGTTAGATCTGATACAAATTGCTTGCAGTTAGAGCATAGTTTAAATGACTCGCAGTTAAAGCACATATTTAAATGAGAAGTTATGATGAGGCCATAGCAACAGAATGCAATGGCAAGTGGTTATACCATAATTAGTAAGCCACAACAGAGTAAGATGAGAAGGAACTCCTGAGTAAGAGAGGAAATAAGTAAAGTCTTAGTAAATAATATGAGCTACTGAATGTATTTTCTAAAAAAAATTTATTGATTGAGTTAACAACAAGTGGAAGCGGTTAACCTTATAACTTGGTCTATTGGTTTGAGATCTTTCAAAGATGATGATACAGTACAATGGAATCATAGAGGATTCTGGAGGGTTGTAGTTAGATCCTAACATGGCTCAAGGGTTATAGTTAGATCCTAATAGCTTTAGAGTCATAGTAAGATTCTGAAGAGGCTTACGGTTGATCGCAGTTAGATCATAAGGTCATAGTAGACATAGCTTAAGGAAAGTATGAGCCATGAAGATATAAGTACAATGTGGTAAATTTTTGGAAAGATGATTACCAAAGAAGAAGTTATGGTAGGGAAGCTTCACGAGTTGATTAACTCCTCTAGAAAAAAACTTTATTTATAATATTTTTTCTCATATAGCCTTTACTATAATCAGACTTAACTTAGTTTTCCCTTAAATGAAGATGGAGTCCAAGTTCAAGTCTGAGTGCTGATATTTAAAGTTTTTGTGGAAGTATGCCTGAGTAACAAAGAAGAGAACCCCATATGTTTTGAATAGAGAAGTTTGAGCAGATAGATCCTCTATATGAGGATAAAGAGATTAAAACGCTAGCAAGACCCAGAGAAGAGGGTATAAGATAGAGTAAAAATAGAACGCAGTTATGTGAGAAAGAATATGCTAGGGCTTAGAGCTATAAGAAAAGTAACCTAGCCCTAACCCAGTAGAACGCTTGCTTAAAGGTGTTAAGGTAAGAGTAGCCCAATAATGGGTAAACACCTGGGAATTAATGAGAAATGGTGTAAATGCCACAAAAGTGTAGCATAGATGCATAAAGTTATGTAGATAGTAAGAAAAGTTAAGAAGAGCTAGAAAAGTGAAGACAATATTATGAAATATAAGGGACATTCTCCTCAGAGAAACTCATTATCAAGGTATTAATAGAGATTTAACCTTGAAATTTCAAGGATTAAATTTATTTGAAGGTGGGAGAAATGTCATATCCTGTTTTTTAGACATAGAAGCCTAGTATATAGCTTGATAGAGGTAGGTTACCAGGCCCTGTTGAGCAGAAGTCACAGAAGTATACAGATGATGTTCAGGGACTAAATTGCAAGTAAGTGAAAGATCAGGGACTAAATTAAAAATAGTAAAAGTCCCTTAGGATATAATGGTCATTTTGAAGAAAGAAAGGGACTAAACTAGAAAGTCTAAAAGTCCCAAGGCTAAAAAATGAAAGTAGATACAAGTTATAGGCCATTAAGTGTAATTATGAAAAGTTGAGGGACCAAATTGTAATTTCCAAAAGTTTCCAAGGGCAAAATTGTAATTATAAAAAGTTGAGCTAGAAAAGGCTTAGAACTGTCTGGAAGCATTTCAATCCTAAAATTCATCAATAGATAAAGAAAGTTATGCTGGTTAATCTAGCATTATACATAAATTTTATTGGAGTTCCAGTTATATGATATTTATCTGATAATCTGAAAGTTATATTAAATTTTTATAGGAAGGTGCATCCTATAAAGCCAGAGGTTGTGAAACTGACGAAACCCTTAAAGGAGTTCTATAGCAAAAGTTATTTACGTTTTAATGAATTTTTACGGGAGTTTGTGAACGCCCGATACCTGATTTTGAAACTTAAGCAGTAAGCAAGTTATGACTGAATGAGCTCAAATGATGTCACAGAGAAGCCCATGATGACGCCAAGTGAGTCCCAAGCCCATGATATCAGTTCATCGGATAGAGGGGCCAGTGTGCATAAATATTCAGAAAAAGGTGCAAAATGATGAAAATACCCCTATGTTATAAAATAATTAAAGAATGAGTGAAGGGTATTTTGGTCATTTGATTAAGGTTACAAAGTGAAGGAAGGTTATGTAGATAGTTGACAAGGGTCAGAAATACTCTAGAAAGGTGTGAAAAGACAATAATGCCCCTAGAATTATTAAAGAGGAACTAAGGACATTTTGGTAATTTACTAATGGATATTGCTTGGGAAGCTACCGGAGTGCTTGAGCTTGATTAGAAACACAATATGGCATTCCAAGATGTCCAAAAATGTGGCTCAAGAGTTATGTAGGTCCAGGTGATATTAAAATAATATTTTAGTGATTTTCAACAAAGCATAGTTACCCGTTAGAGATAGAACTGGGGAAAGTGATCAGATAGAACTTTAGACTCATCCAGAACCATAAGGTGGCATAAAAGGTGTCCTCATGGGACCCACAAGGTGTCACAAGGCATGAGTCTTGGGAAAGAAGAAAAAGTTAAGGATACGTGGCAAGATCTCATCTGTTCATTCTGGGAAAAGACTTTGGAAATCTCTAGAAACACTAAGTCGGTTAGTGAGGTATCCCAAGGGCCCCACCATTGTGCCACCTAAGCATGCGAGGTGTCCCTTAATGATATCACTTTGATGAGTCATTGGGGATGATGATGTCATCATGGTGATGCAGGCGAAGCATCTTGTGAAAGTTAAGCGATCTAAGCCGTTCAATCTGAGCCATCTATTCCACCTCCATTCAACTATAAATAGACCCTTCTATATCACTTCATTATGAATCCATGGAAAGAAAGAAGGAAAGGAAGAGAGAGAAAGAGAAAGAGAGAAATAAAGGAAGGAAAAAGAAGGAGTTTTGACTGAGCTAGTAGCAATCCAGGAGCTTTGGGACTTGGCAAGCTTAGGAATAAGGTAAGTAAATTATTCTAGTCTCTGCTTTAATAAATTAGAGGATTTTTCTTAGTAGGTAGAATAGAGAAATGTCTCTCTCTTGATAAGGTTAGCTGTGCATATAAACAAAGTTAGAGGATTGTCGAATTAAGGGTATTACCTCAAGTTAAGCATGAGTTAACTAGAGCTATACTGGATAGAGTAATAATAAAGATATTATTATCCTATGTATAGGCTCTGACCTATGAGAAGAATGAACCTCATAGAAAAGGTTATGGACTAAGGAAAAGCTACCTGACATATAGTGAATTTACCTACTTGTATGTTTATGTTGCTTGGATGCTTTATGTGATATTTACTTACTTTGATAATGTGGGGCATGTATGATTAAGTAATGCTCTGTTTCTTCTTATGCTATGGCCATATGTTATAATTAAGGGACATGAAAACATATAAATTATCATTATGCAAGCATGATCGTTAAGTGCACACATAATAATATCAAGCATATAGCTGTATACATTGTATGGTTTCTTACTACTAAGATTTCATCAGAAATCTCACCCCTTTCATATCAATCCAATCACAGTAGGTCCTTTCAAGATGGAGGAGATGAAGATACATGAAGAAAAGTTAAGAATTATTTAGCATGATTGATATGTGATTGATGTATGTATGTATGTATGTAATGTTGGTTGCTGAAATTTGCCACTATGAACAATAACTCGTGGTGAGTTAGTGGCAATTGAGCTATAATTAGAAATAGTAAATGATTGAATAAATATACAATATTTTACCAGTAAATTGTAGATATACCAAGCTTCGATTTGATATATAGAACGTCTTATTTGGATGACTACACATAGAGATATAATTTTTCAAAATTGGGACCAAAATGCTGGAATCATAGAAGAACGTTGGATGAACATTAAAATTGGAACATTGACCGATGTTGACTTGGTTAATGTGTGGTCAACAAGTTCCTTTTCCTTGAAAGAGAATTAAGTTAGCTTCGTTTATCAATTTGAACCACTTCATTTCAATTTTTCTGGATTTAATTATGATTTTTTGAAGTCATGTCACTTCTCTGGAATTTACGTAGTGAACAGTACTTGGTAGAGTAAAATTCTAGATTATGTAATTTGACTTGAATGACCTGAAAAGTGGTTCAAGATGCTACCATTTGGATCTGAAGGCGTAAAAAATTAGGATGTTACATGTTTACTTCATCTTGTTCTTTCTCTAAGTTGAATGATTCATAATCTCTATTAATGTTTGCGAGTCGTAGCTTTGATTGAGATTTAGCTAGTGAGTTGTTAGCTAACATATTATAATTCAATGGATTAACTTCTCATTTTCTGTGGATAATTAAGGTAAGGTATTCTCCAAGGGAACACACTTTTCATTCATTCATCTTATCATCATAAACACTTAAAAGCATTAACAATAGCATAGGATTTACTTTCAGAAGTTAGATTAAATCTCATCACACACCATCTCTTTAATTTGTCAATTTGTAGCTCATTAGATTAATTAGGTATCTTAGCATCCATCTAGGCTCCTTGTGAATTGACCTAGGTTAGCCTCCACTTTACTATTCTTTAGCTTAGTTTTATTTGATAATTAAAACGATAGTTATCAAAATGGTGCCATTACGAGGGAGCCTTATTTGTAAAGGTTTCCTAAGCAATCTCCTATGCCTAAAGTGCTATTTAGTTGTGACCAATTGCCTTTTTCGTCATGACCAAAGTGCTGAAAATTGATTTCTGAGTGCCTCTGTGAACTCTAGTCGTGATTGGAGTACTTTGTGGTCACAACCAAAATCAAAAATATTTTTCATCCAATTTTCTTCTCTGTGATTTCTAGTCATAACCAGTTTGACACTTAGTCATTATCAAACATCAGTGTTTCAATCAGATTTACTCTATGTGATTGTTAGTTGTGTCCTGAGTGACATTTGGTCATAACCTGAAACTGAAAACTTCAAGAATTTTACTCTCAATGATTTTTAGTCGCAACTAAAGTGACATTTGGTCGCGATCAAAATTCTTGATTCAGAATTTTTCCTCTTTGTCATTGATAGTCGCATGTGAAGTTAATTTTTGTCACGATCTCTGACTCTGTGATACCTAGTTGCAACTTGGTGATCTTTTAGTCATGACCTGACTATTTTTAACTGCGATTATTTGATTTGAATTTCTGGAATTGCTACATCTGTGATATATTTGATATTCTGCATCATTGTTGAGTGTGATTTGCATGGACAAAAGCTCTGAATTCTTTCTTTTTGGCATAGAAATCAATAGAACACTTGGCAAATTAAGAAGGCTAAAATCTTAAATCAAGCTAGTGTTGCATCCATTGTTGAGCTTAGTTCTTCTGGTGAATATATTGTAGCTGGAACTGATTGTGCATCTGGTACTATCTTAAATAATCATTTTGTCATGGAGCATGTTAATAAGGCTAAAGCTCATACTCATAATCAGAATATTCAAAATGAGCAACATGGAGAGAATAACTTGAATAATAGAAGAGCCTGTAAGAGAATAGAAGAACTCACTTCATCTAATGCAAACTTTGATCCTTTTCGCACTTGTCCTATTTTAGATGTTAACTTTGAGTTGAAAGGTCCTTTATTAAGCAACTTACCAAAGTTTTATGGAATAGTAGGTGAAGATCCTTTCAAGTATTTGTAGACCATCCAGTGGGTTTGCTCATCCATGAAACCTGTAGGTGCTGACATGGATGCTGTGCAGACACAAGTATTCTATTTTACACTTGAAGGGAAGACAAAGTAATGGTTTTATAAGTTGCCACATCATACACCTCAAGCCTTAGACTCTTGGAGTAACTTGAGGACTACATTCTTAGAGAGGTATTTCCCTGCTTCAAAGACTGCTACATTGAGAAAGGAGATTTTTTGCTGCCAAATAGTATGATCAAGAGTCTTTCCATGAGTTTTAGGGAATATTTCAAGAGCTACTAGCTAGATGTCCATACCATCAGACTCCATGTGAGCATTTGGTATAGTATTTTCATTCAGGATTCCACTATGCATGCAGAAAGAATTTGGATGCAGCTGTTGGAGGTTCTATTGATGATTTAACTTCATATAAAGCATAGAACTTGATTGAGAAGATAGAAAGCAATGACCAACAATATGGAGGCTATGATGCTAGGCAAGTCCATGAGGTTTATGTAAGGCCTTCTCAAGATTATAATAGCTTATCTTCTCAACTAGCTGCTATGAATGCTCAGATTAACAATCTAGCTACTCAATTAAGTAATTCACATGTTTAAAGCTTATACTCTCAAGCTCTAGTTGCTCCTAGTTGTCAGCTGTGTTATTCTCCTACGCACACTATTATCAATTATCTTACACATTGTGCAGATATATCAACCATCAATCAAGGTAAACTAACCCAATATCCACAAAGGAATCCATACTCTAACACATACAATGAAGGATAGAGAGATCGTCCTAATCTCACATAAAGGGATGGAGGTACAGACAGGAATTTTGGGCAAAACATATTCAATAATGATAGACAAATGGCTCAATTTTCTAGAGTTATAGAATTGCATGCTGCTACAAAAGATTATGGAATATCTGAGATAATTAAGGGCATTAATGTGATGAATTCAAATATAAACTCCATTAACACAAGCTTCTGCTCTAACTTCAAGGACTTGAGATATACTATAACATCCTTACTTTCATACGTCTTAAGGACCATTCAGTAGAAGTTAGAACCACTTACAAGACCTTGGAAGTCCATTAGCCAAATCTGGAATTTTATTATTTCTCGGGTTACTGTTCATATGGCATTCCATATTACGCAATGAATTTGAAAAATAATAATTAATTATAGAAAACTCAAAATGAAGTGGTTCAAAAAGCTACATGAATATAACATATTAAACTTTAAGGAAAAAATAATTTCCCGACCAAATGATTATCCAATTAATACAGTTTATTCGCTAAAGTTTACTGTTCATTTAATCAAAAATCCTGGAAATAGATTATGATCCCTTACTTTGGAAAATCAGTTCTCTTTATACAGACATCCAAATAAATCATTCTTGGTGTAAAAAATAAGCTTGGAATGTCATCTAAATGTCTGTAAAATTTCATACATTTATTCTATCATTTACTATTTTTAATTACATCATAACCTTCACTGCTTACATTGGTCATATAGCAACATTACACATTCACATAACATATATACTATCCAATCCCTAGCTTTTCTTCATGCTTCATCATCCTCTTTCATCATTCATAAACCTGTGGGATTGGGATTACATGGAAAGGGATGAGATTTCTGGGGAAATCTCAGTAGCAAACGGTACTAAACAATGCATGCATTAGTATAATTACTTGTGCTTGCTTATGAAAGTGTTACTATTGTGTCATGTGCATGCTTCCATGTTACATATGAAATACAATTGGCCAAAGTAAACATATAAACATAGCTTCATACATGAGTACATAGGCAACACAATTCAATCAAGCCATAGCACAATCAAGCATAACATTCAATGCATACAAGTTTAGGATAAGTTTACTACCTTGAACACTTGACTTTCTTTCACCTTAACTTGCTTCTTTCTTCTCACTTTCCTTGAACATGTGGCTGCCTCTCTTAGAGCATACCAATCGATTCCTAACATCACATAATCATTCATCCATTAGAATCTAACTTCCTTGAGCATTAAACTCACTTTAACTAACATAACTTCTTCCTGAACATTAATCTCAGTAACTTTCCTTAATCTTAACCAATGGACTTGGTCTTTGAATCAATTGATGCCTTGACTTTACCCTACACAATTTCATCTTTTGAATCCATTTATGAGCTTAGAATCATGAAATTCCAGTTCCTTCATCACATGATGTATAGAACCGAAATTGCACTGAATTCTTTCAAACATTCTCATTTTGATTCCAATGCTTCCCATACTTGTTTCTCTACTTTATCCCACACAACTTTTCATTTTAAAACTATTAGAAGCATCAAAATCATGAAATTCCAATCACTGTTCATGTGTGTGAATACTAATAGAGAAGGGTTTCAAAACTATAACCTTGGAATTTCAATGCTTCAAGGTTCAAAACCTTTCCAATCCTATACAAAATCATCATCTAAATTCAATGGAAGAATTAAATCATTAAAATTACATTTCCTTCCCTCATGAACAGTGCAGACCAAACAGGTTCCATTAAGGCAAAGTCAAGAATATCAACTTGATTCAATAATCAATCTCTTAATTAGCTTGTTTAAGCTTCAATCATATGTTTCTAACTTTAATTTCTTCTTTCCCCTTTCCTTTAAGGTCTTTGGGTAGCACAACACCTTAGATAAAACTCAACTTTTCTCCTATGAAAACCCTAAGTTCAAGCTCCCAAATCAAATGAAAATAAGTTAGGATAGATTGCTTACCTTTAATCTCTAGCTTGCTTGAACTTTGGAACCTTAAATCTTCTTTGTCTTGGCTTGAGTTTTAATTTTACAAGAGTTTCCCCAAGGTATCAGAAGGCCACGGTTTTGCGCAGAATGGGGGGTATTTATAGCCAAAATCCAAGAAAAATCAATGGCCAAGATTGATTTGGTTACTATTTGATCTAAAGGCTCACATTTAATCTTGGATTTTACATTTTTATAAAAGAATAATTATGACATCATGTGGGACAGCTCATGGGACACCTAAGAGGGCTCGGTGGCGTGCTCATAGTGTAAGGAAGCTTTTGGAAAAATTCTAGTCCAATCCAGTACCGATCGGAGCAGTTTCACAACAACCGGACTGTTTTCTGTTTCAAATTTTTTATAATATACCAAGATATGTATTCTGTCCTGGAAATCAATGTCTAGGATTCTCATACCCTTGACATGGTTATACTGAGTATTTATCTACCATCCATTCCTTGGGAAATGACTAAAATACCCTTGGTGTCCTTTCTTACACTATATTGACCCTAAGGACATAATCGTCATTTTACCCCTCTTTATACTGCCTCAGGGTGTATCTGGGCTCAAGTAATCATATTTATACCATGTGCCACATTTTTAGCCTATCCCAGGTGACCAAAATGTTGGAAATCGTGCCCTAGGGGCCAATCATTGTCTTATGAACATTATTGATTTATGAATTTATTAATTGAGTTATCATATTATTTGCATGTTTACTATGATGACCATCCTTGAATAATTCATGATATTATCCTAAATGTCCCTGGTTGATCATCTATGTGGGAGCACAGATGAAATAAGACCAGTATGACTTTGAAGATGTATAGAGATATAAATCAAAGTCATAAGCACATGTAAGAGTACAGGGTGTTGGACCGACCCGCTATGAGAGAACTGCATGGGCAACGTCATAAGCTTCTCTCATATACAAACCATGTCAATATGCCCTTTGACCTAAGATCATCATGGATTCCTATATGACAAAATGCTTAGCTTTGACCTAGTCAAAAGTCACTTTTGACCGAGTGATCATAAAGACTATGTTCGGGCATAGTGGTTTTTCATGCGGAGGAATGTGAATGGTCAAGATGGAATTTGTCCCTCACATTCATGTAGAGATATTACTGGGCCCCTCGATGAGTGAGTCTGAGAAATGTATGGCCATACTGTAATTGAAAGGTAGTTCCATTTCTATAGTCAGACTACTTAGGGATCGAGAAAGTAACGGTCGGGAATAGGAGGATGACATTATCCATGCCTCATCCATGACCAAAATATCGCGTGACAGAAGGGACATGATATGGTTGTATAAAAGGTTACATCGTTTATCGATCCTCATATGATTTGGGTAGTCATTATGTCTTGCTAGAGACCGCTTGCGACTTGTGGGCTAGTATAGCAAATGGCCCACTGCCAACTTCATATGGGCCTACAGGGTCGCACACAAAATAGCCCAACACGAGCTATGATGTCCAGATTCATTGAATCTAAGACATGTCCAGATTCAATGAATGATCTAGGTGAATGTATATATATTTATTTATATTTATATTCGTATATATATAAATTCGTATATATATATATTATATATATATGAGATATATGAGATTTAATTTATAAGGATAAATTAAATCTCTATCACGTTTGAATTCGAAATTCAAATTGATAGGATATCTCATATAAGAGATATTTATAAGATTTAATTTTAAGGATAAATTAAATCTCTATCACGTTTGAATTCGAAATTCAAATTGATAGGATATCTCATATAAGAGATATTTATAAGATTTAATTTTAAGGATAAATTAAATCCCTATCATGTTTGAATTTAAAATTCAAATTGATAGGATATCTCAAATTTGTTTTATGGGAATAAATCAAATATAACTCAGTCTCATCTTTATTTAAAGTTAAATAAATAGGTAATTAAATCTGTGGGACGGATTTAATATTATTTTATTTAATTAGTTTCTTATAAAATTATACAATATATGATATTGTATCAATTCGGAATTAATATAAGATTAACTCTAAAATCCAATTAGGTTAAGTGGAAAAACGCATAGCATCCTCTATATCTGATTGGAGGAGCTACGTTTGAAGAGATACAGAACACAAAAGGCCGAACGGAATCTGCAAAAGGTTTGCAGACAAGAAACTGCCGAAATAGAGACGGACACTTGTGAAAGCCTTGGAGGGACAGGAGACGCTAGCACGTCGTTCGTTGTTGGAACGCTGTTCGTGTGGATACCAGTAGAGGAAGCCGACCTGAGGCGTCGACTTCTTGTGATCGGAAAGAGACCACCGTCCGCGGAGAGAATCTGTGAAGGTCGCTGAGGAACACTCCGTCGATTTCTTGCGATCAGAAAGAGATCACCACCCACGTAGAGAAGCTGTGAAATTCGCTGAGCAACACTAAGGGTAATGATTCTTTCCACTTGACTTAAACACATACGGCAGATCCTGGCAAGGAATGGAAAATTTTTAAAGTTTATTTCCGCTGCGTGTCTTCTAATTCCTTACACAAAATGCCCTTCATCTATCTCTGGTATAATATGGGCATTTAGGGGCATTTTCATAATTTCATATTTTTTGTGGACACTGACCCCTTCTACTGATGGACTGGTACCCTAGGTTTTGGGCCCTTCTTGGCGTCATCATGGGCCTATATATAAGATCATTTGATCTCATTCTATCCAAGCTTACATACCGATAAATTCTATTATCGGATCACTGGTGTTATCAAACTCCCGTCAAAATTCACTAATATGTGAATAACTTTTTATACAGAACTTCTTCCGGGGTTCTGTTAGATTCATAACATCTGACACTGTAGGGTACACTTTTCTATAATTCCATCACTTATATCTTATGTGTATGGAATCTGATAAAAATTCAGATAAATTTTAGACTATTAGATAATTTTTTGCTGTCTTGAGTCCTAATAAATTTTATGTATCATGCCAGATTAACCAGCGTAACTTCCTGTATTTACTGATGGAATGTGGGACTGAAAAACTTCTAGGCAGTTATAACCCTTTCCAAGCTGATCTTTCTATAATTACAATTTTTCCCTTGAACTTTTTACTTAATTACATTTAAGTCCCTTAACATTTGGAAATTACCAGTTTTGGCCCAAATATTGTTTCTACTTTCACTTTTTACCTTTAACCTTTTCTACGTTTCATTTTAGTCCTTGTCTTCCTTAAAGAATCATCTAACCTTTATTATTTCTTTTGTTGTTCATCATAATCCTTTCCAAACCTCTTTCCACTATTAGTACTATACGGATAGCGAAAAATTAGGATATGACATAAACTGTGGAGAACAATCAAGCAATGACAGAGTCCAAGTTTGCTACCTTTGATAATAAAATAGAACAATGGGAAACAAAAGCTGTAAATATGAATTGATATGTGTCACAGCTAGCCAATTCAATAAGTGATGTTCAGGCAAGGATTGGTGAAAATTTACTTTCAAATACAGTTGTTAACCCCAAATCTGTGAATGTTATAAGTGTGATAAGTGAAGAACAAGTTGGGGAACAAGTTACAGTTAATAAAAATAAAGAGGAATATGAGGTATTGAGAAGTTTGAAAGTAAGAAAGAAGCACAACTACTTAGGAAGGGGTAGGTTACAAAAAGTCAAATCAATTATGCACCAGATTTAGAAGGTTATGGACAACTAAATAGCAAGGAAACTGAGCTACTTGAAGCTATGGATTATGATTTAAGGAATCCTAGATGGGACATAATTCAAGAAACACAACCAGTAGTAAATTTAGAGCTCAAGTAGCAAAGAAAAATCTCTAGTTTAGCTGAGAAAAAGGTGCATATAAAGGAACTACCTATCCCAAGGGAATTAATGAGCAACAAGAAGAAAGAGTTAGAGGAGCATAACAATGAAAGGATTAATTCTTTCAGCAAGATCGAAGTGAATGTGCCTATGCTGGAGAAAGTTCAAAGAGTGTCAGAATATGAAAAATGTTCGAGGGATAGTTTCACACAAAACAAAAGACGTAAACCTAATGATCTGGTGCAAATGGGACCTAAAGCTTCTGCATTCTTTAGCTTTTAACTTCCAGTGAAGTGTAAAGATCTTGGTACATTTTCTATTCCTTGTACAATTGGCAGGATAACTATTCCAAAGGCATTGCTAGATTTAGGTGCTGCTATTAATGTTATGCCAAGTTCCATTTATTATGCATTGCTAGGTTTATTCATGCTGGAACAATTATTGAAAGTGAAATAAAGGAAACTGAAATGGTAAAAACGTAGGTCCTGAAGTAGTTTTGTTGTGGCTTTAGTTTGACCTAGCAAATGAAGGAACTAATCCACAGAATTTTATGAGCATGTAGTAAACATCCAGATCTTTAAATGCATATGTAATATGTCTCATTTGGATGTGTATATCAAGAGAAATGAATTTCCAAAGTTAAGAGACAGAATATAGAATTTCCATACAGTAAAAAATAACAATTTAACTGTATCAATTGGCTAGGTAAATGTCCAGATTTATATTTTTTCCTTAAAGAACTATGAAATATCTTCAATTAGAAATTTGGATCACCTCCATATGATTTTTCTACAATTAGTTATGAAGTTTTAAAGTTGGACTACAAATTTGGAAATCATCAAATGAACAGTACACGAGAAGTAAGTTTTAAAAATTTAATTTTTGGGCTAATATAATGCTTATGCTAATTAAATATGCTTCTGAATATGTACTCTGAGGTGCTAAAAGTGGGATGTTTCATTTTGGTATCAGAGCAAAAGGTTATGGCATTGGTACATAACAAAGTTTTAGCAAAAAAATAGAGGTTCTGGTGCAAGATAAACATGCTCTAATTGGGAAACAGAGTACGTAGCAGTTACCTAAGGCCCAATTGAGATTGAGGTTAGTAATAGGTTACTTGTTCATAATCCAACTATGATTATGGATTGGTGATTAATGCTATAGGAAAATGGAACATTAAGGCTTAATAAGAGATACCTTCTCACCTGTTAGTGATCCAGGAGGATAAGGGAAAATTTAAAGGTATAAATGGCATAGAGATGTGAGCCAGACCTTCCCTCAGTTAGTTAAAAGAAAGCAGCTGACTTAGTTATGGATTACAGAGAGGCCAAGGACACATAAGTCCTTTAGGTTAGAGATACAAAAGTCTTACAGGCGATGGGAGATGTTATAATAGAATGAGTATAGCCTAGTTAAGATACAATGGCCTAACATCATAACTATCTCATATTCCTAAATTGATAAATAGGATCTTGGAGATGTAAGATAAAGATCAATAGCCTAAGAAATTTCTTGAGGATTAGTAGAAAGAGATATAATATGAGTTCATGGGAGTGCCCTCTAACCCTGATGTAAGTCCTATACCTCCTATAAGAGGATAGTCTACGGCTGAGGAAGTTAAGCACTAGTACTTTATTATAGGTAGATTAGATATTAGTCCTCCTCCAGTAGAGCTTGAAGATAGACTTGCTATGAGTAATATACAATAGTCCCTTAATATAGAGATCCAGTCAGAGTTATGATAGTCCCTGTCCATTATCAAAGTCCAGAATATGTGACTTTATAGAGAAAGATCAGTGTGATATGTCATATCCCAATTTTTAGGCCTAGAAGCTTAATATGTAGCCTAAAAAAGGTAGGCTACTAGACCCTATTGTGCAGGAGTCCCAAAATTATACAAATGATGTTCAGGGACTAAACTGCAAGTAAATAAAAATATAGGGACTAAATCGTGAATAATGAAAGATAGTAAAAGTCCCTGTGGGCATAAAGAAGAAGTAATAAGTGTTTCTTGGGAACTGAGCCACCAGAGTGCTTAGGCTTGGTTAGAAACTCAAGATGACATTTAAAGGCCCAAAAATGTAGGCCAAGTAGTTATGGAAGTTTAAGAGACATTAAAATAATATTTTAGTGATTTTCCATAAAGTAAAATTACCCGGTTAAGGATAGAACTGGGAAAAGTGATCAAATATGAATTTAGACCATGAGGTGGCATGAAAGATGTCCTCATAGGACCCACAAGGTGCCACATGGCATGATTATAGGAAAAGAAGAAAAGTTAAGGATGTCATATCCACAATTTTCTGACATGATGTAGCTGTACAATTTATCTGCAATTGATATGAGATTCTTGGAATAAACTATATTAGATTGAGAAAGGAAAGGGAAGGATTAATAACTAAGGAAAGAATAGGGACCAAAATGCAAATTGAAAAGTTTGATGGCAAAAAGTGAAAGTAGAAGAAAAAGGAGGGACCTAAATGCAACTAATGAAAAAAGTTCAGGGACTAAAGTGCAATTATTCAAAAGTTGAGGGACCTAAATATAAATATAGAAAAGTTGAGCCAAAATAGGCCAAAAATGCCCAGAATCATATCAGACATAAATTTTACCAGTAGATATACAAAAATATTCCAGTCAGTTTAACGCAACACAGAATTTTGATTTGAGGTCCCGATTAATTGATATAAATTCCTAAAGTCGGAAGGGATTATTACAGTATTTTTCAGATCTCAGAATCAGATGATACCTTACAAGAAATCCATATATTTATTATATGAATTTATAAAATTGTCAGAATCAGAAAAGGAACCTTGTAGAAGCTATACCAGATTTGATTGTGAAATAAAATACCCGATAAATAGGATCGGGAGAGTTGTAAAGTGAATTGGGCCATAAAGGTAATACAAGAAATAAGCCCATAATAATGTCCAAATGCCACCGTCATGAGCCCATTAAGGTGACTGGACAGTTAAGTGGGCCAAAGACCATAACAGTCCAGGAAAAGTGCGAAATTACGAAAATGCCCCTGGATGCCCATACTGTACCAGTAGTAGATGGAGGTCATTTTGGTCATTCTGGATAGGCTAAAAATGTGGCACATGGTATAAATGTGATTAGTTAGAGCCATCATATGCCATAAGGTAGTACAAAGAGGGGTAAAATGACAATTATGCCTTTAGGGTTAGTACAGTGCAAGAAAAGACACCAAGGGTATTTTGACCATTTCCCAAGGGTTGGATGGCAGATAAATACTCAGTCTAACATTTTCAATGGTATGAGAAGCCTAGACATTAATTTACAGGGTAGAATACATATCCTGGTATATTATAAAAAAATCAAGAACAGAAAACAGTCAGGTTGTTGTGAAACTACTCCGATCGGTACCGGATTGGACTGGAATTTTTCCAGAAGCTTCCTTACATACGCAACACCACACATACCCCTCTTAGGTGTCCCATGAGCTGTCCCACATGATGTCATACTTATTCTTTTTAGAAAAAGTTAAATCCAAGATTAAATGTGAGCCCTTAGATTAAATAGTATACAAATCAATTTTGGCCATCCATTTCAACCCAAATTTCTCTAAAAATACCCCTATTCAGATCACTTTGGCATGTATGGTGAACCATAGGGAAACTATTGCAAAATTTCCATTCAACCAAGAAAGAAGAAACCAAAGAGAAGTAACAAGTAAAGTAATCATCTCCCTTGATCTTGAGCTTTGTTCTAGTAGGTTAGCTCATGGTTTTAAGGGGTTTTTGTGCTATATTTCCCTTATGTTTTCTGCTGGAAGTGCTGGTCATATAGGGTTAAAATATGAGTTTTATGTTATGGATAGTTTAGATAAGCTTAAACAAGTTAGAATCAAGTGGTATAAGCCTAGGAATTCAAATATGTTTGGATTTAGGGCTTTGTGTTCTTGCTGGTACTATATGTGGTACTGTTCATATTATGGAATTTCATGATTTTGATGCTTCCAATGAGTTTAAAATGGAAAATTATGTGGGGATAAATTAGGAGAACAAGTATTGGAAGCATTGGAATCAAAACGTAAATTTTTGGAAAAGGGACATTCATTTCGGTTTGGTACTGTAGCAATTGGTATGTTTTGAGTTTGGAAATTCTAATTTCATATTTGGATTCTACATGAAAAATTATGTGGAAATGAACCATGAGAATTTATTTTGGAAAGATGAAAGTAGGAAACATAAACTAGAGAAAGAAAGGGAGATATTGAAAACCTAGTCTTAGTTTTGTGTTCAAGTTGAGTTGTAACTTGATATTATTTTGTAATGGCTAGGTTTTGACATTTGTGAAGGAAGGAATTCATTCCAAGAAGGTCTTGACCAAGATAGCTAAGATGTAGCAAGGATACCTAACTATAACTCATGTTTGTTTAATTATTTGCTTGCTTGTTGATTATGATGCTTGGTTGAGCTTGAGCTAATGTCATCATGTTATGATGAAGTATGAATGATTGCAAATCCTTGCAAGTTATGACAATATGCATGTTAGAGTTTGCTTATGTACCATTATGAAGTAGCTCCCATCACATGATAACATGTTAAGCATTCAATTATTCATGCATGATATTATAGTTTGTGTAACTTGCTATTGGGATTTCCATGAAATCTCATTCCTTCCACATGCATAACTATGTTTTAGGTGCTGGATCCTCTCAAGGGAAAAGAGTGAATGTTGATGATTAAGTTTGTATAATAAGTTATATGACTTACATGACACTATGGGATGATATGCTAGCATGCATGGTGTATGTTTTTGTAACCCTGTTGTGAGGCCGTGGTGATGTGACGATGATTTTGATGTGTAAATCAACGATATTTAGTCTTAAACTTGGCATGAGGATAGCTAAGATACAAAAATTTAAATGGACACCAAGAACGCCTTAATTGGATAAGTAACCGAATTGTTATGATTTTCTAAACTTGGAACTAAAATCTGGAATTGAGATAAAGTAAATGATTAGAGATAGTGGCGTTCATGCGATGATTTTATATATCAAATGAACGAATTTTTCTATGTAATTTGGTGAGCTTAAAGAGAACACCTAGAGATTTAATTCCATACATAACAAGTTTCATTTGGATAAGTAACCAAAGAGAAATGAATTTTTAAAATTAAGGCAAAGAAACTGGAACTTCCAGATTCTACCAAATGAACAATGATTTTTAACCAATAAACTGATTTTGTGTGAACAAGAGAACCTCAATTTCATATTTTCCCTCATATTTATGAAATATCTTTCATTATAAATTAGAACCACATTATTTCAATTTTTCTACAATTAATTATGAGTTTTTAAAGTAGGGTACATATTTTGAAAATACCAAATGAATAGTACCTGAGAGCAAATCTTTTGGAAATAGATATTTTCAAAGCAAATGATCATGTAATTAGTTCCAATCACCTCTAATGGAGTATAATTAAGGTTAAAAGTAAGGATGTGACAAAGGACACATGTCATGAGATAGAAAAAAGGAGAAAAAGTAAAAAGGACACGTGGCATAATCTCGGCCGCTCATTCTAGGAAAAGACTCTGAAATTCTCTAGAAAGGTTGACTCAGCTGGTGAGGTGTCCCAAGGGACCCACTATTTGCACCATATACCCCCTGAGGTGTCCTTGGATGATGTCATGTTGGTGAGTCATCAAGGAGGATGATGTCATCGTGATGATATAGGCGAAGCGTCTTGAGGAAGCTAAGCGATCTAGGACATTCATCACAATTCAATATGAGCCATTCATTCCACCTCCACTCACCTATAAATAGGCCACCCCTTCCTCAAGGAATGTCACGGCCAGGAGCAAAAGGAAGAAGAGAAAGAAGAGTGAAAGAGAGAAAGAGAAAGAAATGAAAGAAAGGAAGGAGTTATAGTGGAGCCAGAGCAGTCTAAGGAGCTTAGGGACTTAGCAGAGCTTAGGAATAAGGTAAGTAAGTTATTCTAGTCCCTGCTCTAATAAAGTAGAGGATTGCTCTTAGTGGTTATAATAGAGAAATATCTCTATTAATAAGGTTAGCTATAGATAGAAAGAAAGTTAGGGGAATGTCAGATTAAGGATATTACCCCAAGTTAAGCATGAGTTAAGTAGAGCTATACTTGATAATAATAAAGATATTATTATGCTATGTATAGGCTCTAACATATGAAAAGAAGGAATCTTAGAGACAAGGCTAAAGGCTAGAAGGAAAGGCTACACGCTAGGTAGTGAACTTATCTTAAACTTGTATGTATTGAATGTTATGCTTGATGTGATATGGCTTTGTTGAATTGTGTTGTACATGTGCTTATGTATGAAGCTCTATTGCTATGACTACTTTGGCCAATTGTATTTCATATGTTACATGGAAGTATGGATATTATGCAATGTTAACACTTTCACAAGCAACTACAAGTATTTACATTAATGCATGCATTATTTAGTACTGTTTGCTACTGAGATTTCCCTAGAAATCTCACCCCCTTCCATGTAATCCTAATCCCACATATATGTTAGAAGATGACTAAAGAAGCATGAAGAAAAGCTGGGGATTGGATAGTGCAAATATTGGGACCAAAGAGCTGGAATCAGGGAAAAACACAGGATAAATAGTAAACTTTGGACGTTTACTGACGTTGACTTGGTCAAGGCATGGTCAAAAAGTTATTTTTCCCTAAAAGAGAATTAAGTTAGCTTTGTGTAGCAATTTGAACTACTTCATTTTGTTTTTTCTAGAATTAGTTATGATTTTTTGAAGTTAGATCACTCCTCTGGAATTTACAAGTGAATAGTACTCGCTAAGAGTAAAATTCTAGATTGAGTAATTTGACTTCAATAGCCTTAAAAGTGGTTCCAGATGCTACCATTTGGTCCCTAAGACATAAGAAAATAAAGATGTTACATGATGTTCCTGGTCCTAGTCAACCTTAGCCTTCTTTGCTAAAGACAGATAATGTTGACCATATCAATCTCAAGAAAGCTGTAGAGAGTGAATTACTTAGAGAAGTTCTAGAGAAGTTAAGTCGCGATGAGTTAAGCCACAGGTCATGACAAATATTTACAAAAGCTTTTGGTCGTGATGAGTAAAACCCATTGGTCACAACAGGAAGCTCCAGAGCTATCATGTCGTGATGAGTTCAAGCCATAGGACGTGACTAATGTATAAGCAGACTAGGTCATGACAGAACATGACCTATGGTTGCAATTGAAGAACATCGAGCTGTCAAGTCATGACGAGCAAGTATAGATGGTCGTGACTAAAGTTTACAGAGAATATGAGTCACGACTAGCTAATACTCAGGGTGCAACTAGATTGCACAGAGACCTGATGACAAGAATGAAGATGCTGACCACACTGAAGTTTATCAGTTAGAGGTTTAGTACAGTGTGCAGGCAAGCCAAATAGTATGAGGCACTAAGATATGGAAGAGTATTTTAAGAAAATGTTCAGAAGTAGATCCTCCATATAATCACCAGGAGTTGATCTATGTTATGAAAGATTCATTCGGTTAGTCTCTACTGAACAGAATAATAAGAAGTTAGAATGAGACTTGCCTAAGAATGAGCTTAATACATGGCATAAGGTTAGAGATATGATGGTCAATAGATAAAAGTTAAAGTTCCCAAAGCAGCGGGGTACCATCATGAAGAACCAAAAACCTAGCAGACATAGGGTAGAGCACCCTAAAGAATAAAAGTAATAATGCTAGATGATGAATGAGATCCATATAACTTAAGTTAGTCAAGATCCAAAAACAGACCAGGAAAGAACCATAATCTAGTCTAGAGCTTACTAAGACTGATAGATAGAAAGATTCAAGAGATAGTAGAGAGATACAAAAGTTACTCCATATGATATGGAGATTGATCCACTTACCTAAGAAGTTTTTCTTGAATAGCTTGCTAGAAATATTACTCTCAGTTAGATAGAGATGAGCATGAGGCTAAGGGTTAACGAAGGGAAAGAGAAATCCTTTGATAAATAGTTAGCCGAGTTCATCCACAAGAATAGTGAGAATTGAATGACTAAGAAGTTAGTTCGCGGATTAAATTCCATGTTACTAGAAAGAGTTTTTCTCAGGTAGTTGTAAAAAGTTCAACAGGGCGGAAGATGTATGCAAAATAAGAAAGAAGTTTATGATGTTAATTTCAGATAGCCTTATTACTTTTAAGGATTGAACTCAGAATCTTCTTACACGCAACAGAAATTAAGTAATCAAAGTTAAATTTTTTAGTTCAGAGTAACCATCATTTATGTTAATATCTCATAAGATATGAGAAACGGTCAAGTAAGAACAAAGTAATCTCTAAGATAAGATTATAGAGAATAAGAATAAGAGACAAATATATCTTCCAGATGAAGATAAAGAGATTAGAAGGCCAGATAGACCCAAGAGAGATAGTATAAGAATGGTCTAAGATAGTAAAGTACCAGGGTTGGAGCCTGTTAGCACCTGTGTTTCACATTTATATATGACTTTTCAGTTAAGCGTTCTTAGGCAAGAGTAGCCCAATGATGGGTGATGTAACATCCTTACTTTTATACGTCTTAGGGACCATTCAGTAGCATTTAGAACCACTTACAACACCTTGGAAGTCCATTAGCCAAATCTGGAATTTTACTCTTTCTCGGGTTACTGTTCATATGGCATTCTAGATTATGTAACAAACTTCAAAAAATCATAATTAATTCTAGAAAACTAGAAATGAAGTGGTTCAAAAGCTACCTGAAGATAACATCTTGAAATTTAAGGGAAAAATAATTTCCAGACCAAATGATTAGCCAATTGATACAGTTTATTCGTTGAAGTTTACTGTTCATTTGGTAAAAAACTCTGGAAACAGATTCTGCTCCCTTATTTTGGAAATTCATTTCTCTTGATATACATATCCAAATGAAACATTCTACCTATTCACTTAAAGGTCTGGATGTGTACTACATGATCATAAAATTTCATGAAATAATTCCTTCATTTGCTAGGTCAAACTGAAGCCACAACAAAACTGCTTTAGGACCTAGTGTTTTACCATTTCAGTTTCCTTTCTTTCACTTTCCATAATTGTTCCATCATACATAAATCATCTCTTTTACCTTTTCTGAATTTATATACATCATGGGGTTATACAATAATTGTTTCATACAATCTCATCACATAAATAGATACTTTACATGGCTTTGACATATATGGAAAGTGCATAGCATATGCTAACATCTTAAATACTTCACTTTTCTTCTTCCATGCTTTAACTCTTCTCCATGCATACATTATCCATCATGCTTGACCTAAATTGGTTGGTTATGGGAGAGTGAGATTCTAGGGAATCTCAGTAGCAAACATTACCACTTAAATATGCAAGATGGATGCTAATGCATGATATGTAATTTCATTAACTTTCTTTGATTAGTGACATGCCATCATGCTATATACTTTTACATAAAGTGCATGGCCATGGAAACATGTTATTCACAATACATTCAACATCATTTATCATGTCATAGCATCATTCAAATAACATATACATGTCAACACATAAGCATACCACATCAAGCACATAAAGAGGTAAGTTCACTACCTTGTACTTAAGCTTTTCTCTTGACCTTTAGCCCTTGCTCCCTAGCTTTCCAACCATGAAGCCTTTATGTCCATCACTTCCCACCATCTTCTTGGATGTTTCATTGTCCTAAACACATTCATATTCATCACATAACTCATTAGGACTCATGAACTCCAACCATGTTCAAGACTAACTTTGTTACACTCTTTATTGTCATAACTTTCTCTAATTTTCACTAATTCACTTGGCTCTTGAACCAATTGATGTCTTGAGTTTACCCTACATAATTTCATCTTTTTGAATCCATTTATGAGCTTAGAATCATGAAATTCCAACTCCTTCATGGCCTGCTGTACAGAACTGAACATAAGCATACAATTCTTTCAAAAATTCTCATTTTGGTTCTAATGCTTCCCATACTTGTTTCTCCACTTTACCCCACACAACTTTTCATTTTAAAACCATTGGAACCATCAAAATCATGAAATTCCAATCACTATTCATGCGAGTGAACAGTACCATAAGGAATCTCAAAGACTACAACCTTGAGATTTTAATGTTTCCAAGGTTCAAAACCTTTCCAATCCTACACAAAATCATCATACAAACTCAATGGAAGCATTAAATCATTGACATTCAATTTGCTTCCCTCATGAACAGTGCAGACCGAACAGGGCACACCATGGCAAAGTCAAGAATATCAATTTGATTCAACAACCAACCACTTAACTAGCTTGTTTAAGCTTCAATCATATGGTTCTAACTTTAATTTCTTCTTTCCCCTTTCCTTTAAGGTGTTTGGGAAGCACCACCCCTTAGAGAAAACTCAACTTTTCTCCCATTAAAACCCTACGTTCAAGCTCCCAAATCAAAGGAAAATAAGCTAGGAGAGATTGCTTACCTTTAATCTCTGGCTTGCTTGAACTTTGGAACCTTGAATCTTCTTTGTCTTGGATTGAGTTTTCATTTTGCAAGAGTTTCCCCAAGGGTCCATGAACTTACGGTTTGGCTGCAGAATAGAGGGGTATTTATAGCCAAAAGGCTCACATTTAATCTTGGATTTTACTTTTTCATAAAAGGATAATTATGACATCATGTGGGCTAGCTCAATGGACACCTCAAGGGGTTATGTGGCGTGCTCACCATGCCAGGAAGCTTATGGAAAAATTCTAGTCTAATCCGGTACCGATCGGAGCAGTTTCACAACAACCAGACTATTTTCTGTTCTGAATTTTTCTATAATATACCAGGATATGTATTTTGTCCTAAAAATGAATGTATAGGCTTCTAATACCCTTGACATGGTTATACTGAGTATTTATCTGCCATCCATTCCTTGAGAATTGACCAAAATATCCTCAGTGTCCTTTCTTACACTATATTGACCCTAAGGGCATAATCGTTATTTTACCCCTCTTTATACTGCCTCAGGCTGTATCTGGGATCAACTAATCATATTTATACCATGTGCCACATTTTTAGCCTATCCCAAGTGACCAAAATGCCCTTCATCCATCTCTGATATAATCAGGGCATCGAGGGGCATTTTTGTAATTTCGCACTTTTTCTGGACACTAGCCCTTTCTACTGATGGACTGGTACCCTGGGTTTTGGGCCCTTCTTGGCATCATCATGGGCCTATATATGAGGTCATCTAGTCTCATTTCATCTAGGCTCACATACCGATAAGTTTTATTATCAGATCACGGGTGTTATCAAACTCCCATCAAAATTCACTGGTATGGGAATAACTTTTTATACATAACTTCTTCCAGAGTTCTATCAGATTCATAACATCTGACACTGTAGGGCACACTTTCCTGTAATTCCCCCACTTATATCTGATGTCCATAGAATATGATAAAAATTCAGATAACTTTTAGACTATCAGATAATTTTCTGTTGTCTAGAGCCCTAATAAAATTTATGTATCATGCCAGATTACCCAGTATGACTTCCTCTATTTACTGATGGAATGTGGGACTGAAATACTTACAGCCAGTTCTAAGCCTTTTCTAGCTGAACTTTTCCATAATTACATTTATGTCCCTGACTTTTTGCTTAATTACATTTAGGTCCTTAAACTTTTGGAAATTACCACTTTTGGCCCAACATTCATTTCTACTTTAACTTTTGGCCTTTAACCTTTTCCAATTTGCGTTTAGATCCTTCTCTTTCTTTAAGACTTATCTAACCTTTATTATTTCGTCTAATCTTCATCATAATCCTTTCTAAGCCTCTTTCTACTATCAGTACTATACAGATAGGGAAAATTTAGGATATGACATTTCTACCCCCTTAAAATAAATTTCGTCCTCGAAATTTACTCCACATCTCAGTCAATGATTGGGGTATCTATCTCTTAAAATAAACATCTTAGCGGAGTACTTTTCATATCCGCAATTCTTCATATCTTTACTATGGTCATTCTTCTATTCTGAATCAACTCAATCAGAGCTGAACTCCAGTTCATTCTATTACTTTCTTGCTACGCATCTATCTGCATATGGACTTCTCACTATGCTGGACTTGTGAGTAGTATCCATTTCTTTCATGTCAAACTCCCTCGAATACTGCTATATTCTGGAGCTTCTACTAACTATTCATCATATTTCTTAGTGCAATCACTTATTGCTCATTTGAGTATCTAGCGGAATTCTCTGAATATCTGCAAACTTTAACTCTCATTCTCATATCATCATACATTCTTATCATCTTTAAAAACTCATCATAATACAGAGAGAAGACTTATATCATTATTCTTTCTTTCATTGCTCTACTGCTAAACAGGAGCACATAGGAGTATATAGGAGCACATAGGAGCATATAGGAGCACATACTCTAACATGCATAATGCCTAGCCAACATATTGCAGGACTACATACCTGCCCATGAATGCAAAGCTCTAACATCGGAGCTCAAGCATTCCTTCTCTTAATATGCACAGCTCTAACACTCGGAGCTTGCACAGCTCTAACACTCAGAGCTTGCAGTGCTCTAACATTCGGAGCTTTAACATATTCTGTAAGCATCACATAATGTAACGTAACATAAGGCCTGACATTCTATGCAAGGAGTGGAAGCTCTTATTTGCTCTTTCACATGTAGCTCATCATTCAAACATCTTATCTTTTCCCAAACGGAAGCCCCTTTATCTGTTTACAAAGCTATTTATACAGCCGCTTTTCAAGGCATATCTTCTCATTTCGTATCTTTCATGACATAAAATGGCATATCTGGTCAAATCTGGCTATATCATAGTTCATCTTTCAAATCCATTTCATTTGGACTTGACATAAGGGTTCTAGTCTCTTACTGTTCATAACCCTTTCTAGCTTTTCATAGCTCTTTCTATCATTTTACATAACTTCGTGCATATATGCCAATTTCTTGTGGCATCCACATATTTTTGTTTTCATCACTTCCTAGGGGGTCACCCATCATTAGACTACCCTTGCTTGAGCACGCTTAACTTAAATGTGCAGATAAAAATCTAAAGCACTGGTGCTTACTGGCTCTGACCCTGTACTTTACCATCTTAGACCCATCTTATACTATCTCTTTTGGGTCTATTTTGCCTTCTAATCTCTTTGTCCTCATCTGGAGGATCTACTTACCTTTACTTTTAGTCTTTGTAATATCATCATAAGGATCTCTTTATTCTCATTTGATCATTTCTCATATCTTATAAAACATTCTCATAAATACTTGGAACTTAGGATTAATAGCTTTAACTTTGATCACTTAGTTCCTGATACGTGTAAGGAGATTCTAAGTTCAGTCCCTAATAGTAATAAGGCTATCTGAAACTAGCATCATGGGTACTCTCTCTGTTATGAGTTAATCAACTTGTGAAGCTTCTATACCTTAACTTTTCCTTGGTATTCGTCCTTCCCAAGAAATACTGTACTTATGGCTCATTACTTTCTTGCTCTAGGCTTGGTCTACTGCGACCCTCGGGATCTACTGCGATCAATCGTAAGCCTTTTAGGATCTAACTGTGACCTTGTGAGCCATACTAGGATCTAACTGTAATCCTCCAGAATCTACTGGATTCCGTTGTACTGTATTCTCATCTCAGGAAGACCTAAACCAACGGACAAAGTTACAAGGTTAGTAGTCACTTCCACATAGTTGTTAACTCCACAAATAATTCCCCAAAAATGATCACAGAAACCAATATTATCTATTAGGACTTGACTCATTTCCTCTATCACTCAGAAACTTCATATACCATTCTCATCTTTATAACTTTTACATTTAACATTGCAGGGAGCTACACAAGCTTTACCATGCACATATCTATCATCATCTATTTATCTCATTAGAGGGACTTTACTCTATTGCAAGAGCAATCTAGCTCTATTGCAAAAACATTAACTTATATTACTTAAAAACTGCTCTTTCTTAGAGCCATATCATCTTTCATAACTGCGTCTCATTTCCTTTCATCTATCTTATCCTTACTAAAGGGGTATGTCCTGAGTATCATAATCATTTATCTGTAGACTCACTACTAATCTTCATCTTTAATCTCATTCTCTATCCCATTGACTATCATAGTCTGATCATAAATTCTCTTTCTATCTTCTGAGAATCAAGTAGCTAACTTTCTAGTTTAGCACTTTGCTATTGCTTCATTCTTGCTAAGTTGAATTATTAATTGCATGTCATAGGGCATGGGAGCAACATAACTTTCTCATCTGGTATACTCTACCCAGTACGTACTGCATAAGGGGAGTATTCATTTATCATAGCATACTCAACATGCATAATATGCAAGTAGATGCAATCAATTAAGCATTCTCTAGTATGTGTGTCATCACAAGACAACTGTAATGAGATGCAATTTCTTATTATAACTTATAGCAAAATAAGCCATGCATCATTACATAGTTTGCTCAACTATCCCACATACTCATATTGCCATTAAGCAATTAACTAGGTAGTCTTTAAAACATTATGTCCCTTTATTACCTTAACTGCTAGGTCTTGACCATCTATTCAGGTACCTGAGTCATTTACTTGTTTCACTTAAGCTGCCATATTACCCTCTTATTAGGGTATAGACTCAATCCTTCTTTACTCTTTCTTATATAGGGAATAGGGGAGTCACTTTACCTTTAAATCTGTGGCTACTTTACTTTCTTTAAACCTCATAAACTTCTTTCTCTTAGCTTACATATATCTTTTTCTACTAACCCTCAAACAATCAATTTATCTTTAGCTTACATCTCCAATATCCTATTTATTTATTTAGGAATTGGAGATAGCTTATCATATCAGGCTATCTTATCATAACATTTCTCATCGCCTGTAAGACTTTTATGTCTCTAACCTGAAGGATTTCTGTGTCCTTGGCCTCACTGTAATCTATCTGTAATCTATAACTGAGTCAGTTGCCTTCTTTCAGCTAATTGAGGAAAGGTTTGGCTCCTATTTTTATGCCATTCAAACTTTTAAGTTTTCCCTAATCCTCTTGGATTACTAACAGGCGAGAAAGTATCTATTATTAAGCCGCAAGGTTCATATGAATGAACTCGATTAAGTATCCATCAAAAGAGTTCTCTTCCCTTAACTCTAACCCTTAACTTCATGCTCACCTTTCTCTACTTGAGAGGAATGCTTCTTTTAAACTTTTTGAGAAAAACTTCTCAAGTGAACGGATCATTCTCCATCTTATATGGAGTAACTTCTGTGCCTCTCTGTATCTCTTAACTCTTTCTGTCTTTTAATCTCAGTCTACTCTGGATTAGACTGTGATTTTTTTCTGGTCTGCCTCTAGATCCTAACCAATTCAGGTCACTTGGATCTCATTCATCACTTAACATTACTATTTATGTTCTCTAGGTGCTCTGCCCCAGATGTGCTAGGTTACTGTCTCTTCGTGATGGAATCCTTTTGCTTTAGGAACATTAACTTTTTATCTATTAAGCATCACGTCTTTATCCTCAAGCCATGTATTAGACCATTCTTAGGCAAGTCTCATTCTAACTTCTCATTATTCTTTTCCGTAAAGACTAGCTACACAAAGTCTTTCGTACTGTAGATCAACTCCTGATGATCATACAGAGGATCTACTGTTGAACCTCTTCTTAAACTGATCTTCTGTATCTTAGTACTTCGGACTATTTAACTTGCCTACACTCTGTGCTAAACCTCTAACTGATAACCTTTAGTGAGGTTGGCATCTTTAGTCTCATGACACTTGACTTACTATCATCTCATACTAATCCTCTAAAGTATATTAGTTTAATGCCCTCTACTGGATGTCTGTTTATCATTCCTGCTACGACATTGAGGAACTGCAGATAACTAAATGTTCTTAATATATACTTTTTTCCATCCCTTGACCTAGACTGAGTAATTCACTCTCCACAGCTTTCTTTAGACCAATATGATCAATACTATCTGTCTTTAATGAAGAAGGCTAGGGTTGACTAGGACTAGGAATATCCCACTGATATTTCTCTATAAAGTCACATATTCTTGGAATTTGGGAATAGACAAGAACTATCATTAACTCTGACTGGATATCTGAATTAAGGGACTGTGGTATATTACTCATAATAACTTTATCCTCAAACTCTGGTGGAGGAGGAATAATATCTAGTTTACCCATAATCCAGTACCAGTACTCAGCTTCCTCAGCCATAATCTATCATCTCGTAAGAGGGATAAAGCTTATATCAGGGTTAGAGGGCATTCCAACAAACTTATACCATATAGAGTCACTAGACTCAACATCCACTGGTGTATATTTGGCTTCAGGCTGAATCTCTACATCACCTCCAGACTGCAGGTTTAAGTCTATAGAAACATCTATAGGGTAATCTATTGTAGACTTTCCTGACTGATCCCCCATACTCTCCTCTGAACTATCTTCATTGACTGAGGGATGATCAAAGTCTGGATGTACATCATATCCATATATCACTACTAGCCTGGGGTCTCCCTTATTAACTGAAGCCTTTGACTTAATCTTATGGAATCTCATATCTATTCCTGCAATATTTTCTTAATTAAGCAATGTTAACCATCTCATAACATACCCTAACTTAACAAAATACTTACTGTTTAGAGTTAGGGTCTAGGCATAATCTCATATTAGTCCATAAATAATCTATTCAGAGCATTTCTTAAGCCAGAATCCTATGCTCTAATACCAAAATGTAACATCCTTACTTTTATACGTCTTAGGGACCATTCAGTAGCATTTAGAACCACTTACAACACCTTGGAAGTCCATTAGCCAAATCTAGAATTTTACTCTTTCTCGGGTTACTGTTCATATGGTATTCTAGATTACGTAATGAACTTCGAAAAATCATAATTAATTCTAGAAAACTCAAAATGAAGTGGTTCAAAAGCTATGTGAAGATAACATCTTGAAATGTAAGGGAAAAATAATTTCCAGACCAAATGATTAGCCAATTGATACAGTTTATTCGTTGAAGTTTACTGTTCATTTGGTCAAAAACTCTAGAAACAGATTCTGGTCCCTTACTTTGGAAATTCATTTCTCTAGATATACACAGCCAAATAAAACATTCTACCTATGCACTTAAAGGTCTAGATGTATACTACATGATCATAAAATTTCATGAAATAATTCCTTCATTTGCTAGGTCAAACTGAAGCCACAACAAAACTGCCTCAGGACCTAGTTTTTTGCCATTTCAGTTTCCTTTCTTTCACTTTCCATAATTGTTCCATCATACATAAATCATCTCTTTTACCTTTTCTGAATTTATATACATCATGGGGTTATACAATAATTGTTTCATACAATCTCATCACATAAATAGATACTTTACATGGCTTTGACATACATGGAAAGTGCATAGCATATGCTAACATCTTAAATACTTCACTTTTCTTCTTCCATGCTTTAACTCTTCTCCATGCATACATTATCCATCATGCTTGACCTAAATTGGTTGGTTATGGGAGAGTGAGATTCTAGGGAATCTCAGTAGCAAACATTACCACTTAAATATGCAAGATGGATGCTAATGCATGATATGTAATTTCATTAACTTTCTTTGATTAGTGACATGCCATCATGCTATATACTTTTACATAAAGTGCATGGCCATGGAAACATGTTATTCACAATACATTCAACATCATTTATCATGTCACAGCATCATTCAAATAACATATACATGTCAACACATAAGCATACCACATCAAGCACATAAAGAGGTAAGTTCACTACCTTGCACTTAAGCTTTTCTCTTGACCTTTAGCCCTTGCTCCCTAGCTTTCCAACCATGAAGCCTTTATGTCCATCACTTCCCAACATCTTCTTGGATGTTTCATGGTCCTAAACACATTCATATTCATCACATAACTCATTAGGACTCATGAACTCCAACCATGTTCAAGACTAACTTTGTTACACTCTTTATTGTCATAACTTTCTCTAATTTTCACTAATCCACTTGGCTCTTGAACCAATTGATGTCTTGACTTTACCCTACAAAAATTCATCTTTTGAATCCATTTATGAGCTTAGAATCATGAAATTCTAGCTCCTTCATAGCCTGCTGTACAGAACTGAATATAAGCATACAATTCTTTCAAAAATTCTCATTTTGATTATAATACTTCCCATACTTGTTTCTCCACTTTACCCCATGCAACTTTTCATTTTAAAACCATTGGAACCATCAAAATCATGAAATTCCAATAACTGTTCATGCTAGTGAACAGTACCATAAGGAATCTCAAAGACTACAACCTTGAGATTTTAATGTTTCCAAGGTTCAAAACCTTTCCAATCCCACACAAAATCATCATACAAACTCAATGGAAGCATTAAATCATTGAAATTCAATTTCCTTCCCTCATGAACAGTGCATACCAAACAGGGCACACCATGGTAAAGTCAAGAATATCAATTTGATTCAACAACCAACCACTTAACTAGCTTGTTTAAGCTTCAATCATATGGTTCTAACTTTAATTTCTTCTTTCCCCTTTCCTTTAAGGTCTTTGGGCAGCACCACCCCTTAGAGAAAACTCAACTTTTCTCCCATTAAAACCCTAAGTTCAAGCTCCCAAATCAAAGGAAAATAAGCTAGGAGAGATTGCTTACCTTTAATCTCTAGCTTGCTTGAACTTTGGAACCTTGAATCTTCTTTGTCTTGGCTTGAGTTTTCATTTTGCAAGAGCTTCCCCAAGGGTCCATGAACTTATGGTTTAGCTGCAGAATGGAGGGGTATTTATAGCCAAAATCCAAGAAAAATCAATGGCCAAGATTGATTTGGTTACTATTTGATCTAAAGGCTCGCATTTAATCTTGGATTTTACTTTTTCATAAAACAATAATTATGACATCATGTGGGCCAGCTGAATGGACACTAGGGGTTATGTGGTGTGCTCACCATGCCAGGAAGCTTCTGGAAAAATTCCAGTCCAATCCGGTACCGATCGGAGCAGTTTCACAACAACCGGACTGTTTTCTGTTCTGAATTTTTCTATAATATACCAGGATATGTATTTTGTCCTAAAAATCAATGTATAGGCTTCTCATGGCCTTGACATGGTTATACTGAGTATTTATCTGCCATCCATTCCTTGAGAATTGACCAAAATACCCTTGGTGTCCTTTCTTACACTATATTGACCCTAAGGGCATAATCATCATTTTACCCCTCTTTATACTGCCTTAGGGTGTATCTGGGATCAACTAATCATATTTATACCATGTGCCACATTTTTAGCCTATCCCAGGTGACTAAAATGCCCTTCATCCATCTCTGATACAATCAGGGCATCCAGGAGTATTTCCGTAATTTCACACTTTTTCTGGACACTAGCCCCTTCTACTGATGGACTGGTACCCTGGGTTTTGGGCCCTTCTTGGCATCATCATGGGCCTATATGTGAGGTCATATGGTCTCATTTCATCTAGGCTCACATACCAATAAGTTCTATTATCGGATCACGGGTGTTATCAAACTCCTGTCAAAATTCACTGGTATGGGAATAACTTTTTATACATAACTTCTTTCGGAGTTCTGTCAGATTCATAACATTTAACACTGTAGGGCACACTTTCCTATAATTCCCCCACTTATATCTGATGTCCATAGAATCTGATAAAAATTCAGATAACTTTTAGACTATCTGATAATTTTCTGCTGTCTAGAGCCCTAATAAAATTTCTGTATCATGCCAGATTACCCAGCATGACTTCCTCTATTTACTGTTGGAATGTGGGACTGAAATATTTACAGGCAGTTCTAAGCCTTTTCTAGCTGAAATTTTCCATAATTACATTTATGTCCCTGACTTTTTGCTTAATTACATTTAGGTCCCTAAACTTTTGGAAATTACCACTTTTGACCCAACATTTATTTCTACTTTAACTTATGGCCTTTAACCTTTCCCAATTTGCGTTTAGGTCCTTCTCTTTCTTTAAGACTTATCTAGCCTTTATTATTTCGTCTGATCTTCATCATAATCCTTTCTAAGCCTCTTTCCACTATCAGTACTATACATATAGGGAAAATTTAGGATATGACAGGTGACCCCCTCAGAAGTGATGAAAAGGGTGTAAATGCCACAGAAGTTTGGTATATATGTACAGAAGGGTGTATATGCACTAAGATAGTAAAGTACCAGGGTTAGAGCCTATTAGCACCAATGTTTTAGATTTATATCTGCACTTTTCAGTTAAGCGTGCTCAGGTATGAGTAGCCCAATGATGGGTGACCCCTCAGAAGTGATGAAAATGGTGTAAATGCCACCAAAGTTTGGCATATATGCATAAAGTTATGTAAAATGATAAAAGGAGTTATGAAAAGTTAGAAAGGGTTATAAACAGTAAGAGACTAAAACCCTTATGTCAAGTCCAAATGAAATGGATTTGAAAGGAAATATTTAGAAGAGATTTCTTAAAAGATAGAAAAGTTATAAGTTAAAGAGAATATTTAACTTATAGTATCTTAGAATACGTTATGACAAGGTAAGATAGACCATGATATAGCCAGATTTGGCCAAATATGCCATTATACAACATGAAAAGTGCGTAATGAGATACATTGTGAGAAATGTGTAATATGATACATAATGAGAAATATGTATCAAGAAGTACAATATGAAGTGGCTTTATAGCTAGCTCTGTAAATAGATAAAGAGGCTCCTTTTTTGAAAGGGATAAGATATTTAAATGTTATGTTACATGTGAAATAACAAATGAGAGCTTTCACTCCTTGCATAAAATACAGGTATTATGTGATATTTGCAAAATATGCTAAAGCTTTAAATTGATAGAGTTGTGCAAGTTATGAGTGTTAGAAATGTGCATATTAAGAAAAGGAATGCTTGAGCTTCGATGTTAAAGCTTTGCATTCATGGGCAGGTATGTAGTCCTGTAACATGTTGGCCAGGCATTATGCATGTTAAAGAATGTGCTCCTATTTACTCCTATTTAGTAATAGAGTAAAAAAAGAAAGAATAATGACATAAGTCATCTCTCTATATTATGATGAGTTATTAAAGATGATAAGAAGAAAATAAGTACGATGGTACTAAAATGAGAAATGAAGTTTTGCGGATGTTTAGAACATTCAGCTAGATATTCAGAGAAATAATAAGAGATATGTGTTAAAGGTATGATGAGTAGTTGACAAAAACTCCAGAATACAACAATATTTGAGAAAGCTTGATATGAAAGAAATGGACACTACTCACAAGTCTCGTATGGTGAGAAGTCCATATGCAAATAGATGCGTAGCAAATAAGCAAGTAATAGAATAAAAGAGTGTTTAACTCTGATTGAGTTGATTCAAAATGGAAGAATGATCATAGCAAAGATATGAAGATCTGTGGATATGGAAAGTACTACGCTAAATGTCAAGATAGAAGATAAAAGATATATACCCCAATCCTTAGTCATAAAGAAGACAATGATATCTATCCAAGATTGTTGACTATGGTACCAAGTAAATTTCGAGGATAAGATTTATTTTAAGGGGGTAGAAATGCCATATCATAATTTTTCCCTATCAGTATAATACTGATAGAGGAAAGAGGTTTGGAAAGGATTGTGACGATGATCAAAATGAGGAATAAAGGTTAGATGAGCCTTGGAGGAAGAGAAGGACTAAATTGAAAAGTTAAACCTCTATGGTAGAAAATTAAAGTAGAAAGAAAAGTTGAGCCAAAAGGTATAATTACCAAAAGTTAAGGGAAGTAAATGTAACTTACCAAAAGTTCAGGGGGGAAAATGTAATTATGAGAAAGTTTAGACGAAAAATGCCTAAAAATGCCCAGAATCATATTAGTCCTAAATTTTTCCAGTAAATAAAGAAAATTATTCTGATCAGTTTGATGCAACACATAATTTTGATATGAGATACTGAAAAATTTATATTAATTTATGAAGAAAGAGAACTTAATACAGTATCATCTGGACCTCAGAATCAGATGAAATTTGGTAGTAAATTCCTATAATTAATATGAGAATATAAGAAATTAACAGAGCTCAAAAAGGAGTTATGTGAAGTTATTATAGAGTTTACAGTGGAATAAACACCAGTTAAATATGCTTCAGGGGAATTTCTCAAGAAATAAGCCCATGAAGGCAGTGGATCATGTAGAGAGCTCAAAATGGCGCCTTATAAGCCCATTGATATTTTTAGATAAGTATGTGGGCTAGGGCTAATAAATACCTTGAAAAATGTAAAATTATGAAAATGCCACTGAAGGTATGCCACTATGTTGTGTCATTGAGTCAGAGTTAGACTAAGGGCATTTTGATCATTTGGATAGGTCAAAAATGTCCAAGCAAGTACATGAGTGATTAGTCAGTGTCAGTATATGCCCTGATAAGAAGTAAAGAGGTATAAAATGACAATTAAGCCCTTTGGATTAATATAGTGCAAGATAGTGAACCAAGGGCATTTCTGTCATTTGCCAATGGATCTGTAATTAAGTACTGATCCAATCTAAGAATTTCAATGGTAGAAAGAATCTGGATACTGGATTTAAGGTCATAAAGCATAATATGGAATCTAAAAAAAAATAGATTCAGAAAATAGTCTGGTTTTTGGTAAATCGGACTGAATCGATACTGGATTAGACTTAAATTTTTCCAGATGGGATTTGAGGTGTCCTTTGATGATGTCATCTCATTGGCTTCTAGGGCAAGCTAATCCCAGATCAAATATGAGCCATTAGATCAAATAATGCACAAAGTGATCTTGGCCATTGATTTTCCATGGGATTTTTCTATAAATACCCCCACCAAATCTGAAGCAAGCCGTGGCATGACAACCCCTGGGGAAACTCTTACAAAATGAAAACTCAAGCCAAGACAAAGAAGATTCAAGGTACCAAAGTTCAAGCAAGCTAGAGATTAAAGGTAAGCAATCTATCCTAGCTTATTTTCCTTTGATTTGGGAGCTTGAACTTAGGATTTTCATGGAAGAAAGTTGAGTTTTCTCTAAGGTTTTTGTGCTGTCCAAAACCTTATATGAAAGGAAAAAAGAAGAAATTAAAGTTAGAGTCATATGATTGAAGCTTAAACAAGCTAGTTAAGTGGTTGGTTGTTGAATCAAATTGATATTCTGGACTTTTGTCAAGGTGTGCCCTGTTCAGTATGCACTGTTCATGAGGGAAGGAAATTGAATTTCAATGATTTAATGCTTCCATTGAGTTTGTATGATGATTTTGTGTAGGATTGGAAAGGTTTTGAACCATGGAAACATTAAAATCTCAAGGTTGTAGTCTTTGAGATTCCTTACGGTACTGTTCACTCGCGTGAACAGTGATTGGAATTTCATGATTTTGATGGTTTCAATGGTTTTAAAATGAAAAGTTGTGTGGGGTAAAGTGGAGAAACAAGTATGGGAAGCATTAGAATCAAAATGAGAATTTTTGAAAGAATTGTATGCTTATGTTCAGTTCTGTACAGCAGGCCATGAAGGAGCTGGAATTTCATGATTCTAAGCTCATAAATGGATTCAAAAGATGAAATTGTGTAGGGTAAAGTCAAGACATCAATTGGTTTAAGAGCCAAGTGGATTAGTGAAAATTAGAGAAAGTTATGACAATAAAGAGTGTAACAAAGTTAGCCTTGAACATAGTTGGAGTTCATGAGTCCTAATGAGTTATGTGATGAAGATGAATGTGTTTAGGACCATGAAACAACCAAGAAGATGTTGGGAAGTGATGGACATAAAGGCTTCATGGTTGGAAAGCTAGGGAGCAAGGGCTAAAGGTCAAGAGAAAAGCTTAAGTGCAAGGTAGTGAACTTACCTCTTTATGTGCTTGATGTGGTATGCTTATGTGTTGACATGTTTATGATATTTGAATGATGTTGTGACATGATAAATGATGTTGAATGTATTGTGAATAGCATGTTTTCCACGGCCATGCATTTTTATGCAAAAGTATATAGCATAATGGCATGTCACTAATTAAAGAAAGTTTAATAAAATTGCATATCATGCTTAGCATCCATCTTGCATATTTAAGTGGTAATGTTTGGTATTGATATTGTCATATCCCAATTTTTAGGCCTAGAAGCCCAGTATATAGCCTAAAAAAGGGATGCTACTCGACCTTGTTGAGCAGAGGTCTCAGTAAATAGAGAAAATGATGCTGATAAGTTTGATGCAACATAGAGTTTTGATATGAGGTCCCGAAAGATTTATATTAATTTCTAAAGAAGAAGGACAAATTAATACATTATTCTCTGGACCTCAGAATCAGATGAAATGTGGCAATAAAAGCCTATAATTAATATAAGAATTTCTGAAACTGACAGAGCTCAAAAAGGAGTTCTGTAGAATTTACTACAGAATTTACAGTGGATTAAAAGACCCAATAAATAGGGTTCAGGGGAATTTCTCGGGAATTAAGCCCATGAAGATAGGGGATCATACAGAGGGTCAAGAATGGCACCTTATAGGCCCAATGATATTTTCAGATAAATATGTGGGCCAAGGGTAATAAAGACTGAGAAAAATGAAGAATTAAGAAAATGCCACTATGTTGTGTTATTGAGTCAGAGTCAGACGAAGGGCATTATGATCGTTTGACTAAGGTTAGATAGTTAAGAAAGGGTATCTGGATCGCTGACCAGGGTCAAGAGATACTCTGGTAAGATATAGAAATATAACAGTGCTCCTATAAGTATTAAAAAAGAGGTAAGGGCATTATGGTAATTCACTAAGGATGTTCCTTGGGAACCGAGCCACCAGAGTGCTTGGGCATGGTTAGAAACCCAAGATGACAATCCAAGGCCCAAAAATATAGGCCAAGAAGGATGTTGGCCCAAGAGGCATTAAAATGTTATTTTAGTGCTTTTTCAATAAAGTAAAGTGACCCGGTCCAAGATAGAACTGGGTAAAGTGATCACTTCCACATAATCCTATGATTACTTTGGCCAATTGTATTTCATATGTAACATGGAAGCATGCACATTAGACAATGTTAACACTTTCACAAGCAAGCACAAGTATTCACATTAATACATGCATTATTTAGTACCGTTTGCTACTGAGATTTCCCTAGAAATCTCACTCCTTCCATATCAATCCAATTATAGCAGGTCTTCTCAAGATGGAGGAGATAAAGATGCATGAAGAGATGTTAATTACTTAGCATGATTGATATGTGATTCATGTATGTATAATTGCTGGAAATTGTCACTGTGAACAGTAACTCGTGGTGAGGCAGTGACATTTGAGCTATAATTATAAATAAGAAATGATTGAATAAATGTATGATATTTTTTCAGTAAATAGTACACATGCCAAACTTCGATTTGATTTATAGAAAGTCTCATTTGGATGTCTACACATAAAGATATGATTGATCAAATTTGGGACCAGAATGCTGGAATTAGGTACAGGACGCTGGAGGAACAGTGATTTCAGAATGTTGACCAACGTTGACTTGGTCAAGTCATGGTCAACGAGTCATTTTTCCCTAAAAGAACATTAAGTTAGGTTCGAGTATCAATTTGAACCACTCCATTTAGATTTTTCTAGAATTATTTATGACTTTTCGAAGTCAGGTCACTCCGCTAGAATTTACACAGTGAACAGTACTCGCTGGGAGTAAAATTCTAGATTATATGATTTGACTTCAATGGCCCTAGAAGTGGTTCCAAATGCTATTGAATGGTCCCTAAGATGTAAGAAAATGAGGATGTTATAGATATCCCTAGAATCTGACCCTCCTAAAACCAACCAAAATAGGTTATTCATGATAGAAGAATCATGTTTGGTACATGAGCTAAGGAATGGAAGAGAAAGAGTAGACAAGTGATGCCATGCATGTATGTTAGCCTTTTATGTAATGTTATGTAATGTCCATTATATGTAAACAAAATGTATGAAATAATCATAGAATAACCCCGTGATGTATATGAATGCCTGAAAGGAAGAAGGAATGGTTTATGCATGCTGGAACAATTATTGAAAGTGAAAGAAAGGAAACTAAAATGGTAAAAACGTAGGTCGTGAAGCAGTTTTGTTATGGCTTTAGTTTGACCTAGCAAATGAAGGAATTAATCCACAAAATTTTATGAAAATGAAGTACACATCCTGATCTTTAAATTCATATATAATATACCATAGATGTGTATATCAAGAGAAATGAATTTCCAAAGTTAAGAGACAAAATCTGGAATTTCCAGAATTTGCCATATGAATAGTAAAAAGTAACGATTTAACTGTGAATTGAAAAGGTAAATGTCCAGATTTATATTTTTCTCTTAAATAGATATTAAAGAAATTCAATTAAAAATTTGGATCACCTCCATACAATTTTTCTACAATTAGTTATGAATTTTTAAAGTTTGACTGTAAATCTGGAAATCACCAAATGAACGATATCTGAGAACTAAGTTTTAAAATTTTAATTTTTGGGCTAATGTAATACTTCCACTAATCAAATATGCTTATGAATATGTACTCTAAGGTGGTAAAAGTGAAATGTTTCATGCAGCACAACAGAATGCAAGTTGATGATTCACACATGTGCTGTAACATATTCACGCAGCTGCAATTGAATCCCTTCATTCTACATTATGCTATATAACATACATAGTAGCACACATCGGGGCATTCCATTTCATGCCTAGACCACCTGCCACTCTGGTCCTAGATAATTCCATACATTGCACACACAACATCCATTCTACTCCACACCACTCTCGACTCCATCCCATACTGCATTCATGCCATTCTTCACTCTTCTGCTCCAACTCAATTTTTTCTATTCTCTCATCTACAATTTTTTTCTATTTTGTCTTAATAGAGGACATATTCTTCTATCAAAGCAATGTCAACTCTATCTTAACTTAATCCTTTTTTAATATGGATAGGGTATCTTGTTTTATTTAGAGCAGTATCAACTCTAATTCAGAGGACTAGTTCCTAATTCTTAAGAAAAGCTAGGTGGCCAGAACTTTCATACATCATATCCCTTACTCAAGAGCCTCTCAACCTAAACCCCAAAATTGAGTAGCTATTAACATTATAAGGAATATACTTGTCTCTCATCGTACTAGATTCCCGTAACTACATGCCTCATTATCTATCTCTTATCATCTCTTTCTACTAATCCTCATGAAATTAATGAGGATATTTATCTTTAGCTTAATATCTCCAAGATCCTATTTATGAACTCAGTAATCTGATATAACTATAATATCAAGCCATCTTACCTTAACTAGGCTATATTCATTCTAAACTTTGGGGCATTAACTGGCTAACTATCTCATTTACCACTTTTTTATTGCTTTATCATTACGAAGTTAAATTATCTAAGTGTATGTCATATAGTATGGGAGCAACATAACTTTCTCATTATATATAATCTACCTTGCATGTAATGCGAGAGGGCATAATTCATTTATCATAGCATGCTCAAACATACATGTTATCATATAGCAACTGCAAGGAGACGTAACTATTTATCATAACTTATAGTAACATAAGCCATATCATCATAACAAATAGTAACTATCCATTTAACTTAGGCCACCAATTTACCTTCCTACCAGGGTATAGACTCAACCCTTAACTACTTTATCTAACTTTCAAGCATTACTCTTTCTAAAACAGGGAATTGTCTTAATTTGTGACTACCTTTCCCTTTACTACTGCTAGTTATACTTAGTTTCATTCCATCATAACATCTCCCATCACATGTAAGACTTTTATGTCCCTAGCCTGAAGGAATTCTGTGTCCTTGTCTCTATTGTAACCCATAATTGAGTTAGATGTTCCTTTCAACTATGTAAAGAAGGGTCTAATATCTCTTTGCCATTCATACTTGTAAGTTTCCCCTATCCTCAAGGATCACTATGAGGCGAGAAGTTATCTCTTATTAAACCTTAATGTTCAATTTCCCTAGGGCATTCATCTCCAATCCATAATCTTAATTGGATTATGAACAAGTTATCACTAACCTCAACCTCAATTGGGCCTTAGCAAATCCACCGCATACTTTGTTCCCTAATCAGAGCAAGTTTATCTTGCACTAGAACCTCTGTACCAATACTAGAACCTTTTACTCTCATACAAAAATGAAACATCCTACTTTTAACCTCTCATAGTATGTATTTGAAAGCGTATTTGATTAGCGAAAGCATTATTTTGACCTAAAAATTAAAATTTTAAAACTTAATTTTTGAGTACTTTTCATTAGGTAATTTCTAGATTGACAGTCCAAATTTAAAAGTTCATAATTAATTGTAGAAAATTTGTATAGAGGTAATCCAAATTTCTACTTGAAGCTCTTTCAAAGATATTTAAGGGAAAATATAAATCTAGATGTTTACCTTGCCAATCAATACAGTTAAATCGTTATTGTTTTACTGTTTATATGACAAATTATAGAAATTCCATATTCTGTCTTATAAATTTGGAAATTCATTTCTCTTGATATACATATCCAAATGAGACATATTACCTATGGATTTAGAGCTCTAGATTTTTACTAATTGATCATAAAATTTCATGGATTAATTCATTCATTTGTTAGGTCAAACTAAAGCCACAACAAAACTACTTTAGGACATGTGTTTTTACCATTTTTGTTTCCTTTTTTCAATTCTCAATAATTGTTCCTGCATGCATCAACCATCTCTTTGGTCTCTCATACATTCATATACATCAGGGGGTTATGTCATAATTATTTTATACATTTTTCTTTTCATATAATAGCATGTTACATTAAATTACATTATATAAAAAGGATAACATACATGACATGCTATTACTTGTCTACTTCTTCTCTTCTATTCCTTAGCTTATGTATTTAGCATGATTCTTCCATCATAAACAACCTATTATGGTTGCTTATGGGAGGTTGAGATTCTAGGGGATCTCAGTAGCAAACATTACCACTTAAATATGGAAGATGGATACTAATGTTTGATATAATTTCATTAAACTTTCTTCATTTAGTGACATGCCATCATGCTATTTGTTTTGTATAAAAATCCATAGCCATGGAAAACATGTTATTGATAACATATTCAACATGATTCATCATGTCACAACATCATTCAATCATTATTATGTGTCAACACATAAGCATACCACATCAAACACATAAAGAGGTAAGTCTACTACCTTAAAACTTTATCCTTTTCTCTTTGCTCCTTTTGCCTCCAACCAAACATTGGTTGCTTGATCATCCTCTTTAACTCATTTTTTTGACATATTATGGCCCTAAATACAATTACATTGCGTATACACCTCATTAGAGTCATTACATAAACATTGCACACTAACTTCCTTTAAACCCCTAACTCTTAACTTAATTATTGGATTAGTGGTTTAACTTTGTAATAATTATTTCCTTAGATAAATACCATAATATTGTCCAAGGAATCTAAATATGAGGTTATAATTTCAAAATTCCAACTCCTCCCTTAGCTGCTATACAGAACCGAAGTATACCCTCTTTATTTCTAAAACTTCTCATTTTTATTCCAATACTTCTAATACATGTTTCTCTACTTTATCCCAAATAAACTTTCATTTTACACACATTGAAAGCATAAAAATCATAAAATTCTCACATATTAATAGTGATTCATGTCATATCCTTACTTTTAACCTCAATTATACTCATTTAGAAGTTATTGGAACCCATTTCATAGCTTTTTGCCTTAAAAACATTCATTTTCAAAAGGAATACTCTCGAGTACTATTTATGTTACTGTTCATTTGGTAATTCGAAAACATGTATCCAACTTTTAAAAACCATAATTAAATTTAGAAATATCAAAATAAATTTCTAATGAAAGATCTTTCATTGTACTTTGAGGAAAAAAATATAAAACTGAGGTTTCATTGTCCCAATGAAATCAGTTTATTTGTTGAAAAATATTGTTCATTTGGTAAAATCTGGAAGTTCCAGTTTCTATGCCTTAACTTCAAAAATTCATTTCTCTTTCATTACTTGTCCAAATGAAGCGTGTTACATATGGATTTAAATCTCTATATGTGCTCTTTAGAATCATAAAATTTCATGGAAAAACTGGTTCATTTGCTATACGAAATTAACATGGGAACATTACTTCTCCCAATTGCTAACTTTATCTCTATTCCAGATTTTAACTCTAACTTTGGAAAATCATAACAATTCAAATACTTAACAAATTGAGGCGTTCTTGGTGTTAATTTATAGCTCTGTATCTTAGCTATTACCATGCCAAATTTCAAGTTCAAACTCGTGGATTAAAGCATCATAATAATCGTCACAAGGTCGCAGCCTCAAAACAATACTACTTAAACATACACCATGCATACTATCATATCATTCCATAGTGTCATGTAAGTAATGTAACTTATTATACAAACTCATCCATCTATGTTTACCCATTTTCCTTGTGAAGATCCAGCACCTATAACATGGTTATGAATATGGAAGGAATGAGATTTCATGCAAATCCCAATAGCAAGGCATATAAACTATAATATAAGCATGATTAATTGGATGCTTAACATGTTATCATGAGATGGGAGCTACTTCATAATGGTACATAAGCAAACTCTAACATGCATATTGTTATGACATAACTTCCAAGGAGTTTCAATCATTCATACTTCATCATCAACATGATGGCATAATCTCAAGCTCAACCAAACACCATAATCAACAAGCAAGCAAGCAATCAAACAAACATGAAACTATAGTTAGGTATTCTTGCTACCTCTTAGCTATCCTTGTCAAAGTCTTCTTGAGATGATTTCCTTCCTTCACAAATGTCAAAACCTATCCATTACAAAGAAATATCAAGTTATAACTCAACTTGAACACAAATACAAGACTAGGTTTTCACTAGTTTCCATTCTTTCTCTATTTTATGTTTCATACTTCCATCTTTCCAAAATAAATTCTCATGGTTCATTTCCACATATTTTTTCATGTAGAATCCAAATATGAAACTAGAATTTCCAAAATCAAATCACATCATCAGTTTCTGCCCTTGACCGAAGCATACCCTCTTGTTTTCCAAATTTCACATTTTGATTCCAATGCTTCCAATACTTGTTCTCCTACTTTATCCCCACATAATTTTCCATTTTAAACTCATTGGAAGAATCAAAATCATGAAATTTCAAAATATGAACAGTCTCATGCACAGTAGCAGCAATGAACATAAACTCCTAACTTCATGCATACATGGATTCTAAAGCTTATACCACTTGATTCTAGCTTGTTTAAGCTTATCTAAACTACCCATAACATCAAACTCATATTCTAAACATATATGGGAAGCACTTCTAGCAGCAAACACAAGGGAAATATGGCACAAAATCCCCTTAAAATTAAGAGCTAGCTTGCTAGAATAAAGCTCAAGATCAAGGGAGATGATTACCTTGATTGTTGCTTCAAGTTGTGTTCTTCTTTCTTGGTTGAATGGAAATTTTGCAAGAGGTTCCCTATGGTTCTCCAAGCATGCCAAATGGGTCTGATTTGTGGGGATATTTATAGATGAGCTTCATTTGAAATGGATGGCCAAGATTGATTTGGTTACTATTTGATCTAATGGTCTATATTCATTATTGCACAAGCTTGCCCTAGAAGCCTTGCCTTTTGACGCCATGCATGACATCATTTAGGGGCATGTTTGGGTAGAAAAAGGCAATTATACTGATAGGAAAAATTCTAGACTAGTTTGGTACTTATCGGAGTAGTTTCACAAAAATTAGACTGTTTTCTATTCCTAATTTTTATAATATTATAGGATATGTATTCTATATTGGAAACTAGTGTCTAGGTTCCTCATACCATTGACATTGTTAGAATGAGTATTTATTTGCCATCCACACGAACAGCGTTCCAACCATGAATGGCGTGCTAGCGTCTCCTGTCCCTCCAGGGCTTTCTCAAGAATTCATCCTCTCCGTCTCTATTTCGGCAGTTTCTTATCTGCAAACCTTTTGCCGATTCCACTTTGGCCTTTTTGTGTTCTATATCTTTTAAAACGTAGCTCCTAAAATCAGATATATAGGATGCTATGCGTTTTCCTCTACCGAATTGGATTTTGGAGTTAATCTTATATTAATTCTGAAATTAACACAATATCATATATTGTATAATTTGATAAGAAACTAATTAAATAAATAATATTTATATTAAATCTGTCCCACATATTTAATTCGCCTATTTATTTAACTTAAAATAAAGATAAGAATGAACTATATTTGATTTATTCTCATAAATCAAATTTGAGATATCATATCAATTTGAATTTCAAATTCAAACGTGATAGAGATTTAATTTATCCTTATAAATTAAATCTTATAAATATCTCTTATATGAGATATCCTATCAATTTGAATTTCAAATTCAAACGTGATAGAGAGTTAATTTATCCTTATAAATTAAATCTTATAAATATCTCTTATATGAGATATCCCATCAATTTGAATTTCAAATTCAAATGTGATAGAGAGTTAATTTATCCTTATAAATTAAATCTTATAAATATCTTTTATATGAGATATCCTATCAATTTGAATTTCAAATTCAAATGTGATAGAGTTTTAATTTATCCTTATAAATTAAATCTCATATATCTCTTATATATAATGTATATATACGAATTTATATATATATGAATATAAATATAAATAAATATATACATCCACCCTAGATCATTCATTGAATCTGGACATCATAGCTCGTGTTGGGCTATTTTGTGTGTGACCCTGTAGGCCCATATGAAGTTGACAAAGGGCCATTTTCTATACTGGGCCACAAGTCGCAAGCGGTCTCTAGTAAGACATAACAACTACCCAAATCATATGAGGATCGTTAAACGATGTAACCTTTTATACAACCATATCATGTCCCTTCTGTCACAATATTTTGGTCCTGGATGGGGCATGGATAATGTCATCCTCCTATTCCTGACCATTACTTTCTCGATCCCTGAGTAGTCTGATTATAGAAATGGAATTACCTTTCCATTATAGTATGGCCATATATTTCACATACTCACTCATCAAGGGGCCCAATAATATCTCTCTAGGAATGTGAGGAAAAAATTCCATCTTGACCATTCACATTCCTCGGCATGAAAAACCACTAAGCCCCAACATAGTCTTTATGATCACTCGGTCAAAAGTGACTTTTGACTAGGTCAAAGCTGAGTGTTTGTCATGTAGGAATCCATGATGATCTCAGGTCAAAGGGCATAGTGACATGGTTTATATATGAGAGAAGCTTATGACATAACCCATGCAGCTCTATCATAGCAGGTCAGTCCAACACCTTGTACTCTTACATGTGCCTATGACTTTGATTTATATCTCTATACATCTTCAAAGTCATACTGGTCTTATTTCATCTCTGCTCCCGCATAGATGATCGACCAGGGACATTTAGGATAAGATCATGAATTATCCAAGGATGGTCATCACAGTAAACATGCAAGTTATTGCAAAATTGTGCCCTAGGGGCCAATCATTGTCTTATGAACATTATTCATTTATGAATTTATTAATTGTGTTATCATATTATTTGGATGTTTATTGTGATGACCATCCTTGGATAATTCATGATCTTATCCTAAATGTCCCTAGTCGGTCATCTATGCGGGAGCAGAGATGAAATAAGACCAGTATGACTTTGAAGATGTATAGAGATATAAATCAAAGTCATAGGCACATGTAAGAGTACAAGGTGTTGGACCGACTCGCTATGAGAGAACTGTATGGGTAACGTCATAAGCTTCTCTCATATACAAACCATGTCAATATGCCATTTGACCTGAGATCATCATGGATTCCTACATGACAAACACTCAGCTTTGACCTAGTCAAAAGTCACTTTTGACCGAGTGATCATAAAGACTATGTTCGGGTTTAGTGGTTTTTCATGTGGAGGAATGTGAATGGTCAAGATGGAATTTGTCCCTCACATTCGTAGAGAGATATTACTAGGCCCCTCGATCAGTGAGTCTGAGAAATGTATGGCCATACTGTAATAGAAAGGTAGTTCCATTTCTATAGTCAGACTACTCAAGGATCGAGAAAGTAACGGTCAGGAATAGGAGGACGATATTATCCATGCCTCAACCATGACCAAAATATCGCGTGACAGAAGGGACATGATATGGTTGTATAAAAGGTTACATCATTTAACGATCCTCATATGATTTAGGTAGTCGTTATGTCTTGCTAGAGACCGCTTGTGACTTGTAGGCTAGTATAATAAATGGCCCACTGCCAACTTCATATGGGCCTACAGGGTCGCACACAAAATAGCCCAACACGAGCTATGATGTCCAGATTCATTGAATCTACGACATGTCCAGATTTAATGAATGATCCAGGATAGATGTATATATCTTTATTTATATTTATATTTGTATATATATATAAATTCGTATATATACATTATATATAAGAGATATATGAGATTTAATTTATAAGGATAAATTAAATCTCTATCACGATTGAATTTGAAATTCAAATTGATAGGATATCTCATATAAGAGATATTTATAAGATTTAATTTATAAGGATAAATTAAATCTCTAACACATTTGAATTTGAAATTCAAATTGATATGATATCTCAAATTTGACTTATGAGAATAAATCAAATATAGTTCAGTCATAGCTTTATTTTAAGTTAAATAAATAGGTGAATTAAATCTGTGGGATAGATTTAATATTATTTATTTAATTAGTTTCTTATCAAATTATACAATATATGATATTGTATTAATTTCAGTATTAATATAAGATTAACTCCTAAAATCCAATTCAGTAGAAGAAAACGCAGAGCATCCTATATATCTGATATTTGGAGCTACATTTTGGATAGAGATATACATAGAACACATAAAGGCCGAAGGGGACTGAGCAAAGGGTTTGCAGATAAGAAACTGTCGAAATAGAGACGGAGAGGACGAACTCTTGAGAAAGCCCTGGAGGGACAAGGGACGCTAGCACGTCATTTGTGGTTGGAACGCTGTTCGTGTGGATACCAGTAGAGGAAGCTGACCTGAGTCATCGACTTTTTGCGATAAAAAAGGGAGCACGAGCGCCGGAAAGAAGCTGTGAACGTCGTGACCAAAAGCTGTGGAAGTCGCTGAGGCACACTAAGGGTAATACTTCTTCCCACTTGACTTAAACACATACGGTAGATCCTGGCAAGGAATGGAAAAATTTTTAAATTAATTTTCGCTGCGTGTCTTCCAATTCCTTTCAGTGGTATCAGAGCCATGCCATTTTGTGTTTAAGTTAGGCTTGATTGTTGATTCATATGATATGTGTTAGTTGTAGCCGATCATATAATATGTGTTTTATGTGTGACATATAAGGGATCTGTATTATGTATGACATAAAAGGAATCTAAAAGGGAATTGAAATCGGTGGTGATACGCTTTGATTTGATTAATTAACGTAGATGGGGTCCAAGAAAATCGAATTTAGGTTCATGATTATTCAGACCCCGCCCGCTAACCTGCTAGCGGGACTGCCGCCCACTAACCGGCTAGCGGGACCACTGTGGCTACCTGTTCGTAGCGCGACATAACCGTAACATATGTTATTTTATGAATGTTTTAGATTTGAAACATCAATTGCCCTACCATTAAATCTGAATGTTGATTCTTGAATGCTTGGGTATGGTGAACAATATGGCTCTAGATTGCAAGTGTTATAATTTTTTAAATACAGCCTGCGTGTTGTGCCTTCCTATATATATACTCTTAATGTACCTTCTCTTCTCATCTCACTCTCCTCGAATGTTAAAAGAGGTTTCTATATGTAATTTCCCTTTTCTTACTAGAGAGCTCTTCTCATTGGCTTGAGTGGACTTAGGATAGGTGAGCCATATTGTATCACATTTAAATTATGCATCTTATGATTATATTAGCACATGCATATTACTTGTATGAGATACAAACTGAGAAACATGCATTCTCATAAACTAGATAATTAAATTAAGCCCTCTAAATGAAATCTTAAGTCATAATACCATTAACTTATAAACACTTGTCAAAACCTCGATCGCTCAATTGTCGACTCCGCCAAAGTGGGTGCTTTTGAGTTATCTTGGGGAGATAAGCAAGAGTAATGGTGCTACTCTCACATGTTTATTATTGTTTGACTTAATTGAGATTAACAAAACAGTTTTGGGTCTCAAGGCATTAGATGGGATTAAAACAATGCTAGATCATATGATGATAGGATCCCATGAACATCTAAGAGTTACATTTGATGTAATTGGTAAATGTGTTACCTACCTAATTAACTTAATTTAAGCGTCCTGCTAAAGCGGACTTAAGTTTGAGCCAAATATGGATCTTAACCCACTAACTATTGCATTGAGGGTTGTTTATTTAGTGGGAGATTACTAATTAAATTGCATATTTTAATTGTAGAATCATGACGACTAGTAATACTGCTACATTATCGCTGCGATCTGTCCTTGAGAAGGACAAACTCAATGGGACAAACTTTCTTGACTGGTTTAGGAACTTGAGAATTGTTCTCAAACAGGAAAGAAAGGCACATGTCCTAGATCAACCAAATCCTGATGAGCCAGTGGCCAATGCTCCTAGAGCTCAAAGAGATGCTTACACGAAGCATAAGGAAGACTTTGTCAATATGGGATGCTTGATGCTAGCCACCATGGTTCCGGAGCTCCAAAGAGATCTGGAACACATGGAGGCTTATGAGATGATTGGGCATCTCAAGGAAATATTCCAGCAACAGGCAAGGGAAGAGACGTGTGAGACCACTAAGGCCTTACATTCCTGCAAGATGGTTGAAGGTGCATCAGTCAATACTCATGTCTTAAAGATGAAGGGGTACATTGATCACCTTGAGAGGCTTGGATTTCCCATAAGCCAGGAGTTAGCTACAGATTTGATCTTGAACTCACTCCCCAAAAGTTATTACTAGTTTGTCATGAACTACAACATGAACAACATGGAGAAATCTATTTCTGAACTGCATGGGATGCTTAAAACTACTGAGCCAAGTCTTAAGAAGAATCCCAGTAGTGTTTTGATTGTTCAGAAAGGAAAGGGTATGAAAAAGAAAGGCAAAGGCAAGGAGAAAGGTCATGGCTCATCAGGTAAGACCAAAGAGTCAGGCAAGCCCGAAACCAAGCCTGCACCAAAGAAGGCAAAGCCTCCGAAGGAAGGAGTCTGCTTCTTCTACAATGAACCTGGTCATTAGAAGAGGAATTGCAAACTCTACCTCGAAGATCTGAAAAAGAACAAGAAGGATAGCGGGGCTATCGCTTCAGGTATTTATGTTATAGACATTCATCTTTCTACTTCCACCTCATGGGTATTAGATACTGCGTGTGGTTCTCATATTTGTACAAATGTGTAGGGACTAAAGGACAGTAGGAAGCTAAAAAAGGGCGAGGTTGACCTACAAGTTGGAAACAGAGCAAGGGTTACTGCGTTAGTTGTAGGCACTTATGAATTAGTTCTCCCCACTGGGCTTTTGTTAGTTTTGAACAATTGCTATTATGTTCCTGCTTTAAGTAGTAAAATTGTTTCACTTTCTTATTTGGATAAGGAAGGTGTCACTTTCATTGCTGGGAATAGTAGATGTTTTATTTATCTTAATGATGTTTTCGATGCTCATGGTGATTTGCATGTTGATCATTACCTATTAAATTTGGAACAACCCAATCATGGAAATATCTATAACATAACCGCTAAAAGGGTCAAACCAAATGATTTGAATCCCACATACCTCTGGCACTGTCGTCTGGGCCACATAAATGAGAAACGCATTTCTAAACTCCATCAAGATTGATTTCTAAAATCATTTGATTTTGAATCATATGACACTTGCGAGTCTTGCTTGTTAGGAAAGATGACAAAGTCACCTTTCACTGGGCACAGTGAGAGGGCCACTGATTTATTGGGCCTCATACATACAAATGTGTGTGGACCGATGAACACAAATGCCAGAGGAGGTTATTCGTACTTCATCATATTCATAGATGATTTCAACAGATATGGGTATATCTATCTGATGAAACATAAATTTGAGTCTTTTAAAAAGTTTAAAATATTTCAAAATGAAGTACAAAACCAGCTTGGCAAAACAATTAAAGCCCTTCGATCTGATCGGGGTGGTGAATATTTGAGCCAAGAGTTCATAGATCATCTTAGGAGTTGTGGGATAGTCTTACAATTGACTCCTCCAGGGACACCACAATGGAATGGCATTTCTGAATGGAGGAATCGAACACTATTAGATATGGTTCGATCCATGATGAGTCAAACAGATCTTCCGCCCTCCTTTTGGGGCCATGCCCTAGAGACAGCTGCGTTCACACTTAATCATGTTCCATCTAAGGCAATTGAAAAGACTCCGTATGAGATATGGACTGGGAGGACGCCTAGTTTGTCTTTCCTCAAGATTTGGGGATGTGAGGTTTATGTTAAACAACAAGCCTCAGACAAATTAGCGCCCAAATCCTCAAAGTGCCTTTTTGTGGGATATCCTAAGGAAACCAAGGGATATTACGTCTACAACCCTGCTGATAACAAAGTGTTTGTTATCAGAAATGGTATCTTTCTCGAACGAGAATTTATCTCTAAAAGAACCAGTGGGAGTAAGGTACACCTCGAAGAAGTTTGAGAGCCACAAGACTCCACAGAACTGCAGATGGAAAACAGAGAAGACTCATAACAAGTTGTTGAGACTCCTCAAGTCACGCAAGGTCCACGAAAATCTAATAGGACACGACTTCAGCCTCAGAGATATGGATTTCTGATTTCTGATAGTTGTGATGTGTTGCTCATTGAGCATAATGAGCCGACTACCTATTGAGAAGCTATAGTGGGACCAAACTCTGAAAAATGGCTTAATGCCATGAAGTCTGAGATGCAATCCATGTACGACAATAAGCTTTGGACCTTAGTCGACCCGCCTGAAGGTGTAAAAACTGTCGGGTGCAAGTGGGTTTTTAAGGAGAAAACTGACATGGATGGCAATGTAAATGTCTTCAAGGCACGACTGGTTGCAAAAGGATTTACTCAAACTCATGGTGTAGACTATGATGAGACCTTTTCCCCAGTTGCAATGGCCAAATCAATCAGAATCCTCTTTGCCATAGCAGCATATTATGACTATGAAATATGGTAGATGGACGTCAAGACAGCCTTCCTTAATGGAAAGCTCCTTGAGGATGTGTACATGACACAATCTGAAGGGTTTGTGCGTTCTGAGGACTCTGGTAAATTGTGCAAACTTAAAAGGTCCATTTATGGACTGAAGCAAGCCTCTCGGAGTTGGAATCATCATTTTGATGAAGTAGCCAAAGAGTTTGGATTTCTTCAAAACATTGATGAACCTTGTGTGTACAAGAAGGTTAGTGGGAGCACAGTTGTGTTTTTGGTACTTTATGTCGATGACATCCTACTTATTGGGAATGACATTCCTACCTTGCAGATTGTCAAGTCTTGGTTAGGAAAATCTTTCTCGATGAAAGACTTGGGTGAAGCCACCTACATCCTAGGAATCAGAATCTATAGAGATAGATCTAAAAGACTTCTAGGACTCAGTCAGAGTACATATATAGACAAAATACTGCATAGGTTCAGTATGCACGAATCAAAGAGGGGTTTCGTACCCACGTCTCATGGTATTCACCTCAACAAAGATCTGTGTCCTAGTACATCTGATCAGTGAGGTCGCATGAGTAAAGTTCCATATGCCTCGGCCATAGGATCTATCCTATACGCCATGTTATGTACTCGACTTGATGTCTCGTTTGCCTTGAGTATGACTAGCAGATATCAATAGGACCCTGGTGAGGGCTATTAGACTGTTGTCAAGAATATCCTTAAGTACTTAAGAAGGACTAAGGACTTATTATTAGTCTATGGTGGATTGGATGACGAACTCTGTGTAACTGGTTACACAGATGCAAGTTTCCAAACTGACCAGGACGACCAAAAATCACAGTCTGGATATATATTCCTCCTCAATAATGGAGCAGTAACCTGGAAGAGCTCTAAGAAGGGTACTGTAGCAGATTCTGCAATGGAAGCTGAGTATATAGCAGCATCTGATGCAGTTAAGGAAGCTGTTTGGATTAGGAAGTTCATCACGGAACTAGGGGTGATACCTACCATCTCATATCCAATAACTTTGCTCTGTGACAATAGCGGTGCCATTGCATAGGCCAAAGAGCCTAGGTCACATCAAAAGACCAAGCATATACTCAGGCGATTTCATCTCATCAGAGAAATCAACGATAGAGGTGATATAAAAATATGCAAAGTAGCAGGAGAAGATAATGTTGCTGATGCTCTAACAAAGCCGCTTGTGGAGGCAAAGCATGAGCGTCATGTTAGGTCAATGGGAATTAGTCAAATTAATGATTGTACCTAGTGCAAGTGGGAGGTTGTTGGAAATCGTGCCCTAGGGGCCAATCATTGTCTTATGAACATTATTGATTTATGAATTTATTAATTGTGTTATCATATTATTTGGATGTTTACTGTGATGACCATCCTTGGATAATTCATGATCTTATCCTAAATGTCCCTGGTCGGTCATCTATGCGGGAGCACAGATAAAATAAGACCAGTATGACTTTGAAGATGTATAGAGATATAAATCAAAGTCATAGGCACATGTAAGAGTACAAGGTGTTGGACCGACCCGCTATGAGAGAATTGCATGGGTAACGTCATACGCTTCTCTCATATACAAACCATGTCAATATGCCCTTTGACCTGAGATCATCATGGATTCCTACATGATAAATGCTCAACTTGGACCTAGTCAAAAGTCACTTTTAACCAAGTGATCATAAAGACTATGTTCGGACTTAGTGGTTTTTCAAGCGGCGGAATGTGAATGGTCAAGATGGAATTTGTCCCTCACATTCGTAGAGAGATATTACTGGGCCCCTCGATAAGTGAGTCTGAGAAATATATGGCCATACTATAATAGAAAGGTAGTTCCATTTCTATAGTCAGACTACTCAGGGATCGAGAAAGTAATGGTCAGGAATAGGAGGATGACATTATCCATGCCTCAACCATGACCAAAATATCGCGTGACAGAAGGGACATGATATGGTTGTATAAAAGGTTACATCGTTTAACGATCCTCATATGATTCGGGTAGTTGTTATGTCTTGCTAGAGACCGCTTGTGACTTGTGGGCTAGTATAACAAATGGCCCACTGCCAACTTCATATGGGCCTACAGGGTCGCACACAAAATAGCTCAACACGAGCTATGATATCCAGATTCATTGAATCTAAGACATGTCCAGATTCAATGAATGATCCAGGATTGATGTATATATATTTATTTACATTTATATTCGTATATATACATTATATATAAGAGATATATGAGATTTAATTTATAAGGATAAATTAAATCTCTATCACGATTGAATTTGAAATTCAAATTGATAGGATATCTCATATAAGAGATATTTATAATATTTAATTTATAAGGATAAATTAAATCTCTTTCACATTTGAATTTGAAATTCAAATTGATATGATATCTCAAATTTGATTTATGAGAATAAATCAAATACAGTTCAGTCTTAGCTTTATTTTAAGTCCAATAAATAGGTTAATTAAATCTATGGGCTAGATTTAATATTATTTATTTAATTAGTTTCTTATCAAATTATACAATATATGATGTTGTATTAATTTCAAAATTAATATAAGATTAACTCCTAAAATCCAATTCGGTAGAAGAAAACGCAGTGCATCCTATATATCTGATATTAGGAGCTACGTTTTGGATAGAGATATACATAGAACACAAAAAGGCCGAAGGGGACTGAGCAAAGGGTTTACAGAAAAGAAACTGTTAAAATAAAGACCGAGAGGATGAACTCTTGAGAAAGCCCTGGAGGGACAAGAGACGCTAGCACGTCGTTCGTGGTTGGAACGCTGTTCGTGTGGATACCAGTAAAGGAAGCTGACCTGAGTCATCGACTTCTTGTGATCGAAAAGGGAGCACGAGCGCCGGAAAGAAGGTGTAAATGTCGTGACCAAAAACTGTGGAAGTCGCTGAGGTACACTAAGGGTAATGCTTCTTCACACTTGACTTAAACACATACGGTAGATCCTAGCAAGGAATGGAAAAATTTTTAAATTAATTTTCGCTACGTGTCTTCCAATTCCTTTCACAAATAATATGATAACACAATTAATAAATTAATAAATCAAGAATGTTCATAAGACAATGATTGGCCCCTAGGGCATGATTTCCAGCAATATAAAATGGGGAAAGAAAGGAAGTTAGTGAAAATCTAGTGAATGAAGGAAATCATCTCAAGAAGACCTTGACAAGGATAGCTAAGAGGTAGCATGAATACCTAACTATAGTTTCATGTTTGCTTAATTGTTTGCTTGCTTGTTGATTATGGTGTTTGGTTGAGCATGAGAATGTGTCATCATGTTGATGATGAGTTATGAATGATTGCAACTCCTTGCAAGTTATGTCATGACAATATGAATGTTAGAGTTTGCTTATGTACCATGATGAAGTAGCTCCCATCTCATAATAACATGTTCAGCATCCAATTAATCATGCATGATATTATGGTTTGTGTAACTTGCTATTAGGATTTCCAAGAAATCTCATTCCTTCCAAATACATAACCATATAATAGGTATGGAAACTTCACAAGGAAAGAGGGTAAGCATAGATGGATGAACTTGTATATTAAGTTACATGAGTTACTTGATATTATGGAAGCATATTATAGCATGTATGGATGTACGGTGAATGATTCTGTAATTATGTTCTGAGGCTGTGGTGGTGTGACAATAGTTAGGACACCTTAATCAACGATTTTTAACTTGCAATTTGGTATGATAATAGCTAAGATATAGAGATTTAAATGAAGACCAAGAACGCCTCAATTGGTTAAGTACTCGAATTGTTATGATTTTTGTAATTTGGAGTTAAAATCTGGAACTAAGAGAAAGTAAGCAATTGGAGGCAGTAATGTTCTGACATGAATTTCGTATAGTAAATGAACGAGTTTTTCCATGAAATTTGTTGATCTTAAATAGGATGTCTAGAGATTTAAATCCATAGGTAACATAGTTCATTTGGACAAGTAACGAAAGAGAAATGAATTTTTGAAGTTAAGGCAAAGAAACTGGAACTTTGAGGTTTCACTAAATGAACAGTGTTTTACAACGAATAAACTGATCTCATTGGGATATTAGAACCTCAGTTTTATAATTTTTCCTTTACATATTAATGAAAGATATTTCATTATAAATTGGAACCACCCTATTTTGATTTTTCTACATTTAATTATGAATTTTCAAAGTAGGGTACATGTTCTAGAATTACCAAATGAACAGTAAAAGTAAACAGTACCCGATAGCAATTCTTTTGAGAATAGATGTTTTTAAAGCAAAAGGCTATGTAATTGGTTCTAATGACTTATGAATAAGTATAATTGAAGTTAAAAGTAAGGATGTGATAATCTACAATCTGTATTGGCCCAACTTCTTAAGTTAGGTCATCTCGCAGTGTAAGATCATCCTGCTCAATTACATGTGATGGATCTAGAACATACTTCTTTAACTGGGAAACATGGAATACATCATGTATTTTGCTGAGATTCAGAGGAAGAGCTAACTTATAAGTCACTGATCCTACCCTTGTGAGAATCTGGAATGGCCCAATGTATCTAGGATGTAACTTCTTCACTTTGATCGATCGTCTAGCTCCTGTCGTTGGAGTCAACTTGAGGAATACATGTTCTCCATCTTCAAACTCCAATGACTTTCTTTTGATATCAACATAACTCTTATGTCTGCTTTTAGCCATTAGCAATCTTTTTCTAATCTTATCCATTTGTGTTGCTGTCTGATCTACTATATCAGGACCAAACATCCTTCTTTCGCTCAATTCCACCTAGCACAAAGGAGATCTACACTTTCATCTGGAAAGTACTTTAAACGGGGCCATCTGAATGCTAGCCTGATAGCTGTTATTATAGGCAAACTCTATCAATGGTAGATGGACATCCCAACTCCCTTTGAAATCCAATACACATGCTCTCAACATATCCTCTAGGGTTTGGATTGTTCTATAAGATTAACCATCTGTCTGGGGAAGATAAGCTGTACTAAATCTGAGAGTAGTATCAATTTCTTTATGTAAAGCCTGCAAAAAATTTGACATAAACTGAGGATCTCTAACAGATATGATACTACTTAGAATACCATGTAATCCAATAATCTCCTTTGCATACAATTTTGCCAGCTTCTCAAGAGAATCTTTCTTGTTGATTGCCAGGAAATGAGTTGACTTAGTTAATTGATCAATTACTACCTATGTAGCATCATGCTTAGTAGGAGTCATGGGTAGTCCTTCAACAAAATCCATGGCAATGCTGTCCCATTTCTACTCGGGTATCTTTAGTGGTTGCAATTTTCCTACTGGCCTTTGGTGCTCAACTTTCACCTTCTGACATGTTAAGCACTTTCACACATAAGCCACAACATCCTTCTTCAATCCAGGCCACCAAAATAAACTTTAAACATCATGATACATCTTGGTCATACCTGGATGTATTTTATATTTACTTTTATGTGCATCCTCTAAGATATTCTCTCTCAATCCCATTGCATTGGGAATATATGGTCGCCCAATAAATCGTAGCAATAGGTCTTGGGACACATCAAAATTTTTAGTTTCCCCTCTTCCCAGCTTATTCTTGAAAATCTCTGTGAGCTTATCCTACTCCTGAGCTTTTTTTATCTCATCCTCAATAAAAGTTTTAATCTGCGTTCCTCTATAAGAATGTTCTGCTGTCTATATTTGATATAAAGGACTCCAGTTTTGTATATCTTCTATTAATTCTAGCTCTTTAATCATTAGACTCGCCACCTGCACCACTTTTCAGCTTAAGGCATCAGCTACCAAATTTGCTTTTCCTAGATGGTACTTAATCTAGAAATCATAATCCTTCAGAATTTCCATCCATCTTTGTTGCCTCATGTTCAATTATTTCATGATCTTGTAGATACTTCAGGCTTTTATGGTCACAGTACACCTCTATGGTAGCTCCACACAAGTAATGTCTCTATATCTTTAGAGCATACACAACCACTGTAAGCTCCATATCATGAGTAGGATAGTTCTCTGAATGTGGCTTTGACTGCCAAGAAGCATAGGCTACTACTTGACCCTGCTGTATTAACACACATCCCAACCCTTGCTTGCTAGTATCAGTATAAACTACATAAGTTTGAGTAGGGTTTGGAATAATCAGCACAGGAGTCATGGTTAATCTCTGCTTTAATTCTTGAAAGCTAGCCTCGTACTTCTCATCCCACATGAACAGCTGGTTCTTTCTGGTCAGCTTGGTTAAGGGTAGAGCAACTCGAGAAAAGTCCTTAATAAATCTTTTGTAATACCCTGCTAAGCCCAGAAAACTTCTAATCTCTATCACTGTCCATGGTTGTTCCTAGCTTAACACTGCTTCAACTTTGCTAGGATCTACAGCTACCCCTTCATGGGATATGACATGACCGAGAAATTTGACTTCTTGAAGCCAAAACTCACATTTACTAAGCTTAGCATAGAGTCATTTTTCTTTAAGAGTACTAAGAACAATTCTCAAATTCTCTTCATGCTCTTCTATAGATTTGGAGTACACTAGGATATCATAAATGAAGACCATAACAAACTGATCTAGATAAGGCCTGAAGATCCTGTTCATATAATCCATGAAAATTGCAGGCGCATTCGTCAGACCAAAGGGTATTACTAGGAATTTGAAATGACTATAGCGAGTCCTGAATGCAATCTTTAAAATATCATCTGCTTTGATTATGAGTTGGTGATAACCTAATCTTAGATCAATCTTGGAGAATAGACTTGCTCCCACCAACTGGTCCAGTAAATCATCAATCTAAGGAAGAAGGTACTTATTCTTAACTGTAATCTTATTCAACTCCCGATAGTCAATGCATAATCTGAGACTGCCATATTTCTTCTTAACAAACAACACTAAAGCACCCCATGGAGAAACACTGGGTCAGATGAAACCCTTCTCTATAAGCTCCTCGATCTACTTCTTTAGCTCAATCATCTCGTTGGGAGCCATACGATATAGGGCTTTGGATACTGGTTTAACACTAGGTATAATATCAATTACAAATTCCACTTCTCGTTATGGAGGCAATCCTTGAATATCCTTTGGAAAGACTTCAGGAAATTCTTTAACTACTGGAATTGTTTTAATCCCTTCTTCTACTTCTGTTTGAACAAAAACGAAGACCATATATCCCTGACTACTTTTCATATATATTTATCTGCCTAAGCCTCTGTTAGAAAATTTAGTCTCACTTTTGGATTCATATTTGTGGCTTGTGGACAAAGAACTATAGTTTTGTTCTTACAATCCAATATTACATTATTAGCAGATAACCAATTCAGTCTAATTATAACATCAATCTCATTAAAGGGCATACATATTAGATCTAGAGTAGTACAACAACACTCATATCAAATGACATTGTTTAGGCAGCATCTGATGTAACTACTTTAGCATTTGTAGGGGTTGTCACATATATAGCATAATGCAACTTGCTAATTGAAGGCCTAACTATTTAGCACATTCATAAGAAATAAAGGAATGACTTGCACGTGAATCAAACATAGCAATCACAGAATGATTATTGAGATAGATGATAACTTAGATCATCTCAGGTGACCTTTGCGCATCTTTGCTTGTTAATGCGAACACTCGCCCTTGAGTACGTGGCCTTTAATCATTAGCTACCTGAGAACAATTCCTGGAGAAATGTTCAGGTTTCCCATATGTGTAATAGACGTTATGCCCCATCAAGCATGATCTATCTCTATTGCTTTTTCTGTACTTGTCACATATTCTGAATCTCGGGTCTCTATTATTTGTATTGCCCCTGAAGTTTCCCCTATTAAGCTTTCTGTTCTGCTACCACTACCTTTTTCTTTTTCTATTATAGCCACTGCCACCGGCCATATTTATATTTTGCCTGGCTCTTTCAAGAATAACAGTCTCTCTACTTATTAGTTTCATCAATATCTGATGATTCAGATTGTTCTCAATTATTCTGTAGGCTTCTACTACTTTATTGAACTGGTTGTACTGTTGGGTAGTCATCTTATCTTTTAGAGTAACATTCAATCCCCTGATCATTCTCTCTGTCATCCAACATTCATCATCTACTTGTCACAGATAAGTGGAATATTCAGAAAGACGGATGAACTTAGCCAAGTACTCATCAAAAGATTCTCTTTCCCCTTGTCTCAGCACCAGGAATTTTGCTTCTCTTTTATCCCGTACCAATTGTGGGAAATACTTCTCATAAAACTGTTCAATGAATACTTCCCATGTGATAGGAATGTGTCTAGCCTGCAGTAATAACTCAGTATTCCTCCACTATCAATCTGCATCTCTTTCTAGCTGATAGATTGCTATCTGTGCTTTACTCTCAGATGGACAATCAAGTACCTTGAAAGTCTTTTCCAGTATGCTAATCTAGTCTTCTACTTTCTGTGCATAAAATGTCCCCTCAAATGTTGGAGGACTATACTTACAGAATTTAGCCATCCACTGTTGAATGCCAGTAGGATCCACTTTCTGTCCTGTCTATCTTGGTGGCTCTACTGTGTGTTGAACCATTTCTAGTTATGTGTCATCCATATCTGCAGACTCTGGGTGTCAGAGATTCTCTATTACTTTAGCTATAGCTACTGTTATGGCATCATCCCTTTATTGTTCGCTCCTTGCCTGAGCTACTCTCACTTCTTCGATCAGCTTTTGTTGTTTTTCTAATCATTCTAGGATTAACTGGTTAACGTCTCCAGCATTTTGGGGTTCTCCTGAAGACCAAGTTCTCCTTATTCTTATCATTTTGTTTTACTATTGTAATCGAAAAGGAATACTATAATTAACATAATTTATATTTCATTCAAAACATAACATACAATAAGTTCAGCAACATTATATAGATCTTTCGTAATATACATATATGTATAGTATCATCATTATTCATAAGTACATAGATCACAGTGACATCCATAGACACAACTATTACATTATGCTTTCTCATAATGGATTCTAATAAACTCTCCTACCATATAGATATAGTCATGGATATCCTCATAAGGTTCCACTTTAAAATATTGATTTAACCCTACTCTCCACGTTGCTGTGAGAGGCAAGATATCATCCATGATATTAGTCCAAACCTCAAGAGTAAGGGTATCTAGATCATAAGCTTGATAGGCTTCTCATACTCTTATTATGAAATCCATGTAACTTCTATAGTCCTGATCTACTTTTTTAATCAGAATTCTTCCTATGTCATACAACTGTCTAGCTAGTTTTACTGCTTTCCTAAAACATTCTTCATTCATATCCTCTCCAAGGGTTAGCTCTACAACCTGGTGGTTGTCCAAACGTATCTCTACCATTGGCTTCTTGATTCCATTGGGACTTGGGATGTCTGTATGGTCTGGTATATGACTAGGTCCAGGTACATCAACTGTATGGCTAAGTCCAGGTATATCAACTGGGGGCACTTGACTTGGACCAGGAATATCTACCTCAATAGCCTGCCTATGTACAGGTTCTGTAGCACCTCCAGAATAGGAGTAACCCACATCAAACTGTTCTTCCTAAGGGTCTACCATATCTCTATCATCTACCTGATCTGCATCCCCCTCTATACTAGGGTTTGTAAGGAATTGGAAGACACGCAGTGGAAATTAATTTAAAACATTTTCCCCATTCCTTGCCAGGATCTACCGTATGTGTTTAAGTCAAGTGGAAAGAAGCATTACCCTTGGTGTTTCTCAGTGACTTCCACAGCTTCTGTCCGTGACTGGTGATCTCTTTCCGATCGCAAGATATCCACAGCTTCTCTCCGCAGCTCGTGCTCTCTTTCTGATCACAAGAAGTCGACGCCTCAGGTCAGCTTCCTCTACTGGTATCCACACGAACAGCGTTCCAACCACGAACAACGTGCTAGCGTCTTCTGTCCCTCTAATGCTCTCTCAAGAATTCGTCCTCTCCGTCTCTACTTTAGCAGTTTCTTATCTGCAAACCTTTTACAGATTCTGTTCGGCCTTTTGTGTTGTGTGTTGTGTACCAAAAATGTAGCTCCTAAAATAAGATATATAGCATGCTCTATGTTTTCCTCAACCGAATTGGATTTTGGAATTAATCTATATTAATTCTGAAATGAATACAATATCACATATTGTATAATTTGATAAGAAACTAATTAAATAAATAATATTTATATTAAATCTGTCCCACATATTTAATTCACCTATTTATTTAATTTAAATAAAGATAAGATTGGACTATATTTGATTTATTCTCATAAATCAAATTTGAGATATCCTATCAATTTGAATTTCAAATTCAAATGTGATAGAGATTTAATTTATCCTTATAAATTAAATCCTATATATCCCTTATATATAATATATATATACGAATATAAATATAAATAAATATATACATCAACCCTGAATCATTCATTGAATCTAGACACGTCTTAGATTCAATGAATCTGGACATCATAGCTCGTGTTGGGCTATTTTGTGTGCGACCCTGTAGGCCTATATGAAGTTGACAGTGGGCCATTTCCTATACTTGCCCATAAGTCGCAAGCGGTCTCTAGCAAGACATAACGACTACCCAAATCACATGAGGATCGATAAACGATGTAACCTTTTATACAACCATATATGTCCCTTCTCTCATGTCACATCCTTACTTTTAACTTCAATTATACTCCATTAGAAGTGATTGGAACCAATTACATGATCATTTGCTTTGAAAATATCCATTTCCAAAAGATTTGCTTTCGGGGTACTGTTCACTGTTACTGTTCATTTGGTAATTCCAGAACATGTACTCTACTTTGAAAATTCATAATTAATTGTACAAAAATAAAAATAATATGGTTCCATTTTATAATGAAAGCTCTTTCACATATCTTTGAGGGAAAAATATGAAACTGAGGTTTTCTTGTCCCAATGAAATCAGTTTAATCATTGAAAATCACTGTTCATTTGGTAAAATCTAGAAGTTCCAGTTTCTTTGGTTTAACTTTAAAAATTTGTTTCTCTTTGGTTACTTGTCAAAATGAAATGTGTTACATATGTAATTAAAGATCTAGGCGTTCTCTTTAAGATCACCAAATTTCATAGAAAAATTCGTTCATTTGATATATGAAATCATTGCATGAACGTCACTGTCTCTCAGCACTCATTTTATCTCAATTCCAGATCTTACTTCAAACTTTGGAAAATCATAACAATTCGGATACTTATCCAGTTAAGGCGTTCTTAGTGTCCATTTAAACATATGTATCTTAGCTAACCTCACACCAAATTTCAGACTAAAACTCGTTGGTTTACATATCAAAATCAGCGTCACATCACCACGGCCTCAAAATAGGGTTATAGAAACATACACCATACACACTAACATATCATCCCATATTGTCATGTAAGTCATATAACTTGTTATACAAACTTAGTCATCAACAATTACTCTCTTCCCTTGAGATGATCCAGCACCTAAAACATAGTTATGCATGTGGAAGGAATGAGATTTCATGGAAATCCCAATAGAAAGTTACACAAACTATAATATCATGCATGAATAATTGTATGCTTAACATGTTATCATGTGATGGGAGCTACTTCATAATGGTACATAAGCAAACTCTAACATGCATATTGTCATGACATAACTTGCAAGGAGTTGCAATCATTCATACTTCATCATAACATGATGACATAAGCTCAAGCTCAACCAAACACCATAATCAACAAGCAAGCAAAACAATTAAACAAACATGAGTTATAGTTAGGTATCCTTGCTACCTCTTAGCTATCTTGGTCAAGACCTTCTTGAAGTGCTTTCCTTCCTTCACAAGTGTCAAAACCTAGCCATTACAACATAACATCAAGTTACAACTCAACTTGAAACCAAATCCAAGACTAGGTTTTCACTAGCTCCCTTTCTTTCTCTAATTTTTGTTTCCTACTTCCACCTTTCCAAAATAAATTCTCATGGTTCATTTCCACATAATTTTTCATGTAGAATCCAAATATGAAATCAGAATTTCCAAAATCAAAACATACCAATTGCTACAGTGCCAAACCGAAATGCATGCTATTGTTTTCCAAAAATTCTCATTTTGATTCCAATGCTTCCAATACTTGTTCTCCTACTTTATCCCCACACAACTTTCCATTTTAAAATTATTGGAAGCATCAAAATCATGAAATTCCCTCATATGAACAGTACCACGTACAGTACCAGCAAGAACACAAAACCCTAAATCCAAACATACTTGAATTCACAAGCTTATACCACTTGATTCTAGCTTGTTTAAGCTTGTCTAAACTATCCATAACATAAAACTCATATTTTAACCACATATGAGCAGAACTTCCAGAAGCAACCATAAGGGAAATATAGCATGAAAACCCCTTAAAACCATGAGCTAACTTGCTAGAACAAAGCTCAAGATCAAGGGAGATGATTACCATGCTTGTTACTTCACTTTGGTTGCTTCTTTCTTGGTTGAATGGAAATTTTGCAAAAGTTTCCCTATGGTTCACCATGCATGCCAAAGTGTTCTGAATAGGGGGGTATTTATAGAGAAATTTGGGTTGAAATGGATGGCCAAGATTGATTTGGTTACTATTTGATCTAAAGGCTCACATTTAATCATGTGGGAAAGCTCATGGGACACCTAAGAGGGTTAGGTGGCGTGCTTCCCATGCAAAGAACCTTCTGGAGAAATTCCAGTCCAATCCAGTACCGATCAGTGCAGTTTCATAACAACCGGACTGTGTTCTGTTCCTAATTTTTTTTATAATATACCAGGATATGTATTCTATCCTAGAAATTAATTTCTAGGCTTCTCATATCATTGAAAATATTATACTGAGTATTTATCTGCCATCCATCCCTTGGAAAATGACCAAAATACCCTTGGTGTCCTTTCTTGCACTGTACTAACCCTAAGGGTAAAATCGTCATTTCACCCCTCTTTATAGTGGCTCATGGTGTATATGGGCTCTAAATAATCCTCTTTATACTATATGACACGTTTTTAGCCTGTCTAAAGTGACCAAAATGACCTCTATCCACTACTAGTACAGTATGGGCATCCAGGGGCATTTTCATAATTTTGCACTTTTCCTGGACTGCTCTGGTCTCTGGCCCACATAACTGTCCAGTCACCTTAATGGGCTTATGATGGCACCATTTGGGCCTTATTATGGGCTTATTGCCTGTATTGCCTTTATGGCCCAATTCACGTTACAACTCTCTCGATCCTATTTATCAGGTATTTTATTTCACTGAAAAATCCCGTATGGTTTCTACAGGATTCCTTTTCTGACTCTCTCAATTTTATAAATTCATATATTAAATATATGAATTTTCTATAAGGTCTAATCTGATTATGAGATCTGAAAAATACTGTAATAATTCCTTCCGACTTCATAAATTTATATCAATTAATCGGGACCTCAAATTAAAATTCTGTGATGCCTTAAACTGACCGGAATATTTTTGTCTATCTACTGGTAAAATTTGGGTCTGATCTGATTCTCATCATTTTTGGCCTGTTTTGGCTCAACTTTTCCATATTTACATTTAGGTTCCTTAACTTTTGAATAATTGCACTTTAGTCCCTAAACTTTTCATTAATTGCATTTAGGTCCCTCCTTTTTCTTCTACTTTCACTTTTCACCTTCAAACTTTTAAATTTTCATTTTGGTCCCTATTCTTTCCTTAGTTATTAATCCTTCCCTTTCCTTTCACAATCTGATACAGTTTATTCCAAGAATCTTATATCCATTGCAGATAAACTGTACAGGTACATCAGGTCAAAAAAATTGGGGATATGACATGTCACGCGATATTTTAGTCATGGATGAGGCATGGATAATGTCATCCTCCTATTCCTGACTGTTACTTTCTCAATCCCTAAGTAGTCTGACTATAGAAATGGAACTACCTTTCCATTACAGTATGGCCATACATTTCTCAGACTCACTCATCGAGAGGCCCAGTAATATCTCTCTACAAATGTGAGGGACAAATTCCATCTTGACCATTCACATTCCTCCGCATGAAAAAGCACTAAGCCTAAACATAGTTTTTATGATCACTCGGTCAAAAGTGACTTTTGACTAGGTCAAAGCTGAGCATTTGTCATGTAGGAATCCATGATGATCTCAGGTCATAGGGCATAGTGACATGGTTTGTATATGAGAGAAGCTTATGACGTAACCCATACAGCTCTCTCTCATAGCGGGTCAGTCCAACACCTTGTACTCTTACATGTGCCTATGACTTTGATTTATATCTCTATACATCTTCAAAGTCATACTGGTCATATTTCATCTCTGCTCCCGCATAGATGATCGACCACAGACATTTAGGATATGATCATGAATTATCCAAGGATGGTCATCACAGTAAACATGTAAATAATATGATAACACAATTAATAAATTCATAAATCAATAATGTTCATAAGACAATGATTGTCCCCTAGGGCACATTTTCCAACAACCTCCCACTTGCACTAGGTACAATCATTAATTTGACTAATTCCCATTGACCTAACATGACGCTCATGCTTTGCCTGCACAAGCGGCTTTGTTAGAGGATCAGCAACATTGTCTTCTCCTGCTACCTTGCATATTTTTATATCACCTCTATCGTTGATTTCTCTAATGAGATGAAATCGCCTGAGTATATGCTTGATCCTTTGATATGACCTAGGCTCTTTGGCCTGTGCAATGGCACCGCTATTGTCACAGAGCAAAGTTATTGGATATGAGATGGTAGGTATCACCCCTAGTTCCGTGATGAACTTCTTGATCCAAACGGCTTCCTTAGCTGCATCCGATGCTGCTATATCCTCGGCTTCCATTGCAGAATCTACTACAGTGCCCTGCTTATAGCTCTTCCAGCTTACTTCTCCATTATTGAGGAGGAATATATATCTAGACTACGATTTTTGGTCGTCCTGGTCAGTTTGGAAACTCGCGTCTGTGTAACCTGTTACACATAGTTCGTCATCCAATCCACCATAGACCAAGAATAAGTCCTTAGTCCTTCTTAAGTACTTAAGGATATTCTTGACAGCAATCCAATGGGCCTCACCAGGGTCCTATTGATATCTACTAGTCATACTTAAGGCAAACAAGACATCTGGTCGAGTACATAACATGCGTACATGATAGATCCTATGGCCAAGGCATATGGAACTTTACTCATGCGATCTCGCTGATCAGATGTACTAGGACACAGATCTTTGCTGAGGTGACTACCATGAGACATGGGTATGAAACCCCTCTTTGATTCACACATATTGAACCTATACAGTATTTTGTCTATGTATGTACTCTGACTGAGTCCTAGAAGTCTTTTAGATCTATCTCTATAGATCCTGATTCCTATGATGTAGGTGGCTTCACCCAAGTCTTTCATCGAGAAAGACTTTCCTAACCAAGACTTAACAATCTGTAAGGTAGGAATGTCATTCCCAATAAGTAGGATGTCATCGGCATAGAGTACCAAAAACACAACTGTGCTCCCACTAACCTTCTTGTACACACAAGGTTTATCAATGTTTTGAAGGAATCCAAACTCTTTGACTACATCAAAATGATGATTCTAACTCTGAGAGGCTTGTTTTAGTCCATAAATGGACCTTTGAAGCTTGCACACTTTACCAGAGTCCTCAGAACGCACAAACCCTTCAGGTTGTGTCATGTGCACATCCTCAAGGAGCTTTTCATTAAGGAAGGCTATCTTGACGTCCATCTGCCATATTTCATAGTCATAATATGCTGCTATGGCAAAGAGGATTCTAATTGATTTGGCTATTATAACTGGGGAAAAGGTCTCATCATAGTCCACACCATGAGTTTGAGTAAATCCTTTTGCAACTAGTCGTGCCTTGAAGACATTTACATTGCCATCCATGTCAGTTTTCTCCTTAAAAACCCACTTGCACCCGACGGTTTTTACACCTTCAGGCGGATCGACTAAGGTCCAAACCTTATTGTCATACATGGATTGCATTTCAGACTTCATAGCATTAAGCCACTTCTCAGAGTTTGGTCCCACTATAGCTTCTCGATAGGTAGTCGGCTCATTATGCTCAATGAGCAACACTTCACGACTATCAGAAATCAGAAATCCATATCTCTGAGGCTGAAGTCGTGTCCTATTAGATTTACGTGGACCTTGCGTGACTTGAGGAGTCTCAACAACTTGTTGTGAGTCTTCTCTATTTTCCATCTACAGTTCTATGGTGTCTTGTGGCTCTCAAACTTCTTCGAGGTGTACCTTACTCCCACTGGTTCTTTTAGAGATAAATTCTCTTTCGAGAAAGATACCATTTCTGACAACAAACACTTTGTTATCAGCAGGGTTATAGACGTAATATCCCTTGGTTTCCTTAGAATATCCCACAAAAAGGCACTTTGAGGATTTGGGCGCTAATTTGTCTGAGGTTTGTTGCTTAACATAGACCTCGCATCCCCAAATCTTGAGGAAAGACAAACTAGGCATCCTCCCAGTCCATATCTCATATGGAGTCTTTTCAATTGCCTTTGATGGAACACGATTGAGTGTGAACCCAGCTGTCTCTAGGGCATGGCCCCAAAAGGAGGGTGGAAGATCTGTTTGACTCATCATGGATCGAACCATATCTAATAGTGTTCGATTCCTCCGTTCAGAAATGCCATTCTATTGTGGTGTCCCTGGAGGAGTCAATTGTGAGACTATCCCACAACTCCTGAGATGATATATGAACTCTTGGCTCAAATATTCACCACCCCGATTAGATCGAAGTGCTTTAATTGTTTTGCCAAGCTGGTTTTATACTTTATTTTGAAATATCTTGAACTTTTCAAAAGCTTCAGATTTATGTTTCATCAGATAGATGTACCCATATCTGCTGAAATCATCTATGAATGTTATGAAGTACGAATAACCTCCTTTGGCATTTGTGTTCATCGGTCCACACACATCTGTATGTATGAGGCCTAATAAATCAGTGGCCCTCTCACTGTGCCCAGTGAAGGGTGACTTTGCCATCTTTCCTAACAACCAAGACTCGCAAGTGTCATATGATTCAAAATCAAATGAGTTTAGAAATCCATCTTGATGGAGTTTGGAAATGCGTTTCTCATTTATGTGGCCCAGACGACAGTGCTAGAGGTATGTCAGATTCAAATTGTTCAGTTTGACCCTTTTGGCGGTTATGTTATAGATATTTCCATGATTGGGTTGTTCCAAATTTAATATGTAATGATCAACATGTAAATCACCATGAGCATAGAAAACATCATTATGATAAATAGAACATCTACTATTCCCAGCAATGAAAGTGAAACCTTCCTTATCCAAATAAGAAAGTGAAACAATGTTACTACTTAAAGCAGGAACATAATAACAATTGTTCAAAACTAACAAAAGCCCAGTGGGCAAAACTAATTCATAAGTGCCTACAGTTAACGCAGCAACCCTTGGTCTGTTTCCAACTCATAGGTCAACCTCACCCTTTTTCAGCTTCCTACTATCCTTTAGTCCCTGCATATTTGTACAAATGTGAGAACCACATGCAGTATCTAATACCCTTGAAGTGGAAGTAGAAAGATAAATGTCTATAACATAAATACCTGAAGCGATAGCCCCGCTATCCTTCTTGTTCTTTTTCAGATCTTCGAGTTAGAGTTTGCAATTCCTCTTCCAATGACCAGGTTCATTGGAGAAGAAGCAGACTCCTTCCTTCAGAGGCTTTACCTTCTTTGGTGCAGGCTTGGTTTTGGGCTTACCTGACTCTTTGGTCTTACCTGATGAGCCATGACCCTTCCCCTTGCCTTTGCCTTTCTTTTTCATACCCTTTCCTTTCTGAACCATCAAAACAGCACTAGGCTTCTTCTTAAGACTCGGCTCAACATTTTTAAGCATCCCATGCAATTCAGAAATAGATTTCTCCATGTTGTTCATATTGTAGTTCATGACAAACTGGTCATAACTTTTAGGGAGTGAGTTCAAGATCAAATCCGTAGCTAACTCCTGGCTCATGGGAAATCCAAGCCTCTCAAGGTGATCATCCCACATCAACAGAGTCTTCCTTATGCTTCGTGTGAGCATCTCTCTGAGCTCTATGAGCATTGGCCGCTGGCTCCTCAGGAATGGGTTGATCTAGGACATGCGCCATTCTTTCCTACTTGAGAACAATTCTTAAGTTCATAAACCAATCAAGAAAGTTTGTCCCATTAAGTTTGTCCTTCTCAAGGACAGATCGCAGCGATAATGTAGCAGTATTACTAGTTGTCATGATTCTACAATTAAAAATATGCAATTCAATTAGCAATCTCCCACTAATAAACAACCCTTAATGCAATAGTTAGTGGGCTAAGATCCATATTTGGCTCAAACTTAAGTCCACTTTGGCAGGATACTTAAATTAAGTTATTTAGGTAGGTAACACCTTTACCAATTATATCAAATATAACTCTTAGATGTTCATGGGATTATGTGATCATATGATTTGGCATATTTTTAATCCCATCTAATGCCTTGAGACCCAAAACCGTTTTGTTAATCTCAATTAAGTCAAACAATAATAAACATGTGAGAGTAGCACCATTACTCTTGCCTATCTCCCCAAGATAACTCAAAAGCACCCACTTTGGTGGAGTCTACAATTGAGCGATCGAGGTTTTGACAAGTGTTCATAAATTGACAGCATTATGACTTAAGATTTCATTAAGAGGGCTTAATTAACTATCTGGTTTATAAGAATGCATGTTTCTCAATTTGTATCTCATACAAGTAATATGCATGTTTCTGATATAATCATAAGATGCTTAATTTAAACGTGATACAATATGGCTCACCTATTCTAAGTCCCCTCAAGCCAATGAGAGGAGCTCTCTAGTAAGAGAAGGGAAATTAAATATAGAAACCTCTTTTAACATTCGAGGGGAGTGAGATGAGAAGAGAAGGTACATTGAGAGTATATAGAGGAATGCACGACACGCAGGCTGTATTTAAAATTTACAACACTTGCAATCTAGAGCCATATTGTTCACCATACCCAAACATTCAAGAATCAATATTCAGATTTAATTCAAGGGCAATTAATGTTTCATATCTAAAACATTCACCAAATAACATATGTTACGGTTACGTTGCGCTACGAACAGGTAGCTGCATTCGGTTTTCTTAAACCCCATCTATGTTAATTGATCAAATCAAAACGCATCACCACCGATTTCAATTCCCTTTTAGATTCCTTTTATGTCATACATAACACGGATTCCTTATATGTCATACATAAAGCGTATATTATATGATCAGCTACGACTAACACATATCATATGAATCAACAATCAAGCCTAATTTAAACACAAAACAGCACTACTCTGATACCACTATAAGGAATTGGAAGACACGCAGCGGAAATTAATTTAAAAATTTTCCCCATTCCTTGCCAGGATCTACCGTATGTGTTTAAGTCAAGTGGAAAGAAGCATTACCATTGGTGTTCCTCAGCTTCTCTCCGTGGCTCATGCGCTCTTTCTGATCGCAAGAAGTCAACGCCTCAAGTCAGCTTCCTCTACTGGTATCCACACGAACAGCGTTCCAACCACGAACGACGTGCTAGCGTCTCCTGTCCCTCCAATGGTCTCTCAAGAATTCATCTTCTCCATCTCTACTTCAGTAGTTTCTTATTTGCAAACCTTTTGCAGATTTCGTTTGTCCTTTTGTGTTATGTGTTGTGTACCAAAAATGTAGCTCCTAAAATCAGATATATAGGATGCTCTGCGTTTTCCTCAATCGAATTGGATCTTGGAATTAATCTATATTAATTCCGAAATGAATACAATATCACATATTGTATAATTTGATGAGAAACTAATTAAATAAATAATATTTTATATTAAATCTGTCCCACAGATTTAATTCACCTATTTATTTAATTTAAATAAAGATAAGATTGAACTATATTTGATTTATTCTCATAAATCAAATTTGAGATATCTTATCAATTTGAATTTCAAATTCAAACGTGATAGAGATTTAATTTATCCTTATAAATTAAATCCTATATATCCCTTATATATAATATATATATACGAATATAAATATAAATAAATATATACATCAACCCTGGATCATTCATTGAATCTAGACACGTCTTAGATTCAATGAATCTGGACATCATAGCTCGTGTTGGGCTATTTTGTGTGCGACCTTGTAGGCCCATATGAAGTTGGCAGTGGGCCATTTCCTATACTGGCCCACAAGTCGCAAGCGGTCTCTAGCAAGACATAATGACTACCCAAATCACATGAGGATCGATAAATGATGTAACCTTTTATACAACCATATCATGTCCCTTCTGTCACGCGATATTTTAGTCATGGATGAGGCATAGATAATGTCATCCTCCTATTCCTAACCATTACTTTCTCGATCCCTGAGTAGTCTGACTATAGAAATAGAACTACCTTTCCATTACAGTATGGCCATACATTTCTCAGACTCACTCATCGAGAGGCCCAGTAATATCTCTCTACAAATGTGAGGGACAGATTCCATCTTGACCATTCACATTCCTCCGCATGAAAAACCACTAAGCCCGAACATAGTTTTTATGATCACTCGATCAAAAGTGACTTTTGACTAGGTCAAAGCTGAGCGTTTGTCATGTAGGAATCCATGATGATCTCAGGTCATAGGGCATAGTGACAAGGTTTGTATTTGAGAGAAGCTTATTACGTAACCTATGCAGCTCTCTCTCATAGCGAGTCAGTCCAATACCTTGTACTCTTACATGTGCCTATGACTTTGATTTATATCTCTATACATCTTCAAAGTCATACTGATCAACCAGGGACATTTAGGATAAGATCATGAATTATCCAAGGATGGTTATCACAGTAAACATGTAAATAATATGATAGCACAATTAATAAATTCATAAATCAATAATGCTCATAAGACAATGATTGGCCCCTAGGGCACATTTTCCAACAGGGTCAGCTTCTTCAGGAGGTATAACATTAATAGGTGGGGCTAGAATAGCTTCCTCAGGTACATCATCATCTGATGACTTATCCATCCCATTAGATCCAACTAATGAGCTATTTAACCTGCCCATCTCTGATTTACTACTAGAATCCAGGATATTGATCACTAGAAGAAGCCCAAACTCCATATCGTTTACCAAAGCCTCAACCACCTCTGGGTTCAACCCTGATCTATCTGAACTAAATATCTCAGGTATAGGATCCCCCTGGTTTACTGTGATTTCTTTTCTAGTCCTAGATTCATTCATCTTTACCCTGTAATAACTAACTTATTGTCAATTATGTAGATGTTTACTTATAGATTAGTCTATAAAAAATCTATTTAGAGCATTGTTTAATCTCAATTATTGTATCCTTACTTTTAATCTCAATTATACTCATTTAGAAGTTATTGGAACCCATTTCATAGCCTTTTGCCTTAAAAACATTCATTTTAAAAAGAAATACTCTTGGGTACTGTTCATGTTACTGTTCATTTGATAATTCTAGAACATGTACCAAACTTTGAAAATTCATAATTAAATATAGAAAAATTGAAATAGGGTAGTTCCAAATTCTAGTGAAAGCTCTTTCTTTGAAATTGAGGAAAAAAATATAAAACTAAGAAACAAGTATGGGAAGCATGGGAATCAATATGAGAATTTTTAGAAGAATTATGCATGTTTTTCAAATCTGTCTAGAACAGTGCATAAGAGCTAGAATTTTACGATTCTAAGCTCATAAATGGATTCAAAAGGTGAAATTATGTGGGGTAAAGTCAAGACATCAATTGATTCAAAGACCAAGCCTATTAGCTAAGATTAAGGAAAGTTAATATAGTTAAATGAGATTAATGTTCAAGAGGAAGTTAGATTGTAATGGATGAATGATTATGTGATGTTAGGATTTGATTGTGGACTTTAAAGAGGTAACCACACATCCAAGATAAGTAAGAAGAAAGAGGCAAAGTTAAAATGAAAGAAATCAAGCAAGTGAGGTAGTAAACTTATCCTAAACTTGTATGTATTGAATGTTATGCTTGGTTGTGCTATAGCTTTATTGAATTGTGTTGCATATGTTCTTATGATTGAAGCTTTATTTTTATGATTACTTTGGTCAATTGTATTTCATATGTTACATGGAAGCATGCACATTACACAATGTTAACACTTTCATAAGCAATCACAAGTTTTACATTAATGCATGCATTGTTTAGTCCCGTCTGCTACTGAGAGTTCCTCAAAAATTTCACCCCTCCTTGTAATCCCAACCCTAGCAGGTTTATAAATGATGAAAGAGGATTATGAAGCATGAAGAAGAGCTAGGTATTGGATAGTATATATGTTATGTGAGGAATTGTTATATGTAATGCTACTATATGATCAATACAAGTAGTGGTGGTCATGATGTAATAAGAAATAGTAAATGATGATATAAATGTATGAAATTTTACAGACATTTATTTAACATGTCAATATTTTTTTGACACCAAGAACGCCTTATTTTGATGTCTGTACAAAGAGAACGAATTTTCCAAAGTAAAGGACCAGAATCTATTATGATTAAACTGTATTAATTGGCTAAGTATTTGGTTAGGAAATTATTTTTTCCTTGAAGTTTAAGATGTTATCTTCATGTAGATTTTTTAACCACTTTATTTTTATTTTTCTACAATTAATTATGATATTTCAAAGTTCATTGTCAAATCTAGAAATACCATATGAACAGTAACTCGAGAAGAGTAAAAATTCCAGATTTAGCTAATGGACTTCCAAGGTATTATAAGTGGTTCTAAATGCTACTGAATGGTTGTCATATCCCAATTTTTAGCCCTAGAAGCCCAGTATATAGCCTAAAAAAGGGATGCTACTAGACCCTGTTGAGCAGAGGTCTCAGTCAATAGAGAAAATTATACTGATTAGTTGATGCAACACAGAGTTTTGATATGAGGTCCCGAAAGATTTATATTAATTTATGAATAAGAAGGAAAATTAATACAGTATTCTCTGGACCTCAGAATCAGATAAAATGTGGCAGTAAAATCCTATAATTAATATAAGAATTTCTGAAACTATCAGAACTTAAAAAGGAGTTCTGTAGAATTTACTACAGAATTTACAGTAGATTAAAAGACCCGATAAATAGGTTTCGAGGGAATTTCTCGGGAATTGAGCCCATAAAGATAGGGGATTATACAGAGGGTCCAGAATGGCACCTTATAGGCCAAATGATATTTTTAGATAAATATGTGGGCCAAGGCTAATAAAGACCGAGAAAAATGAAGAATTATGAAAATGCCACTGAAGGTATGCCATTGTGTTGTGTCATTGAGTCAGAGTCAGACGAAAGGCATTATGATCATTTGACTAAGGTTAGATAGTTAAGAAAGGGTATCTGGATAGCTGACCAGGGTCAAGAGATACTCTGGTAAGATATAGAAATATAACATTGCTCCTATAAGTACTAAACAGGAGTTAAAGGCATTATGGTAATTTACCAAGGATGTTCCTTGGGAACTGAGCCACCAGAGTGCTTGGGCTTGGTTAGAAACCCAAGATGACAATCCAAGGCCTAAAAACGTAGCCCAAGAGTAATGTGGGCCCAAGAGGCATTAAAATATTGTTTTAGTGCTTTTTCAATAAAGTAAAGTGACCCGGTCCAAGATAGAACTGGGTAAAGTGATCTGGAATCATGAGGGCACATAAATGGGGCCCACAATGCGCCACATGACATGATTACAGTAAAAGAAGAAAAGCAAAGGACACATGGCATAATTACATAAAAAGGAGAAAAAGCAAGAGGACACGTGGCACGATCTCGGCCGTCCATTCAGGGAAAAGACTCTGGAACTCTGTTGGAAATTGTGCCCTAGGGGCCAATCATTATCTTATGAACATTGTTGATTTATGAATTTATTAATTGTGTTATCATATTATTTGCATGTTTACTGTGATGACCATCCTTGGATAATTCATGATCTTATCCTAAATGTCCCTGGTCGGTCATCTATGCGGGAGCAAAGATGAAAAAAGACCAGTATGACTTTGAAGATGTATAGAGATATAAATCAAAGTCATAGGTGCATGTAAGAGTACAAGGTGTTAGACCGACTCGCTATGAGAGAGCTGCATAGGTTACGTCATAAGCTTCTCTCATATACAAACCATGTCACTATGCCCTTTAACCTGAGATTATCATGGATTCCTACATGACAAACGCTCAGTTTTGACCTAGTCAAAAGTCACTTTTGACCGAGTGATCATAAAGACTATGTTCGGGCTTAGTGGTTTTTCATGCGGAGGAATGTGAATGGTCAAGATGGAATTTGTCCCTCACATTCGTAGAGAGATATTACTAGGCCCCTCGATGAGTGAGTATGAGAAATATATGGCCATACTGTAATGGAAAGGTAGTTCCATTTCTATAGCAGACTACTCAGGGATCGAGAAAGTAATGGTCAGGTATAGGAGGATGACATTATCCATTCCTCATCCATGACCAAAGTATCGCGTGACAGAAGGGACATGATATGGTTGTATAAAAGGTTACATCGTTTAACGATCCTCATATGATTTGGGTAGTCGTTATGTCTTGCTAGAGACCGCTTGTGACTTGTGGGCCAGTATAGCAAATGGCCCACTGCCAACTTCATATAGGTCTACAGGGTCACACACAAAATAGCCCAACACGAGCTATGATGTCTAGATTAATGAATATGAGACATGACCATATTCAATGAATTATCAAGGGTGGATGTATATATTTATTTATATTTATATTCGTATATATATAAATTTGTACATATACATTATATATAAGAGATATATGAGATTTAATTTATAAGGATAAATTAAATCTCTATCACGTTTGAATTTAAAATTCAAATTGATAGGATATCTCATATAAGAGATATTTATAAGATTTAATTTATAAGGATAAATTAAATCTCTATCACGTTTGAATTTGAATTTCAAATTGATAGGATATCTCATATAAGAGATATTTATAAGATTTAATTTATAAGGATAAATTAAATCTCTATCACGTTTGAATTTGAAATTCAAATTGATATGATATCTTAAATTTGATTTATGAGAATAAATCAAATATAGTTCAATCTTATCTTTATTTTATGTTAAATAAATAGGTGAATTAAATATGTGGGACTGATTTAATATAAATATTATTTATTTAATTAGTTTCTTATCAAATTATACAATATATGATATTGTATTAATTTCGGAATTAATATAAGATTAACTCCAAAATCCAATTCGATAGAGGAAAACGTATAGCATCCTATATATCTGATTTTAGGAGCTACGTTTTGAGAACATATAGAACACAGAAAGGCCGAAGGGGAATCTGTAAAAAGGTTTGCAAATAAGAAACTGCCAAAATAGAGACGGAGAGGATGAATTCTTGAGAAAGCCCTGGAGGGACAGGAGACGCTAGCACGTCGTTCGTACTTAGAACGCTGTTCGTGTGGATACCAATAAAGGAAGCTGACCTAAGTCGTTGACTTCTTGTGATCGAAATGGGAGCATGAGCAGTGGAGAGAAGCTGTGAACATCGTGACCAGAAGCTGTGGAAGTCACTGAGGAACACTGAAGGTAATGCTTCTTCCCACTTGACTTAAACATATATGGTAGATCCTGGCAAGAAATGGAAAAAATTTTAAGTTAATTTCCACTGCGTGTCTTCCAATTCCTAACACTCTCTGGAAAGGTTGAGTTAGCTGATGAGGTGTCCCAAGGGTCTGACCATTGTGCCACATATACCCCTGAGGTGTCCCTTGAGGTGTCCTGGATGATATCATTAATGGTGAGTCATCAGGGAAGGTGATGTCATCGTGATGATACAGGCAAAGCTTCTTGAGGAAGCAAGCAATCTGAGCCATTCATCGTGAATCAATCTAGACCATTCATTCGACCTCCTCTCACCTATAAATAGGCCACTCCCCTCCCATTTCAAGGCACACCACAGATCTAGCAAGAAAAGGAAGAGAAAGAAGAGAGAAAGAGAGAAGGAAAGAAAGGAATGAGTTCTGGTGGAGCCAGTAGCAGTCTATGGAGCCGAGGGACTAGGCAAAGCTTAGGATGAGGTAAGAAAGTTATCTAGTCCTTACTCTAATAAAGTAGAGGATTGTTCTTAGTAGTTAGAATAGAGAAATATCTCTATTAATAAAGGTAGCTAAAGGTAGAAAGGAAGCTAGGGGAATGTCGGAATAAGGATATCACCCCTAGTTAAACATGAGTTAAATAGAACTATGCTGATAGAATAATAATGAAGATATTATTATGCTATGTATAGGCTCTAACCTATGGAAAGAATGAACCTTAGAGCAAAGGCTAAGAGCTAGAAGAAAAGCTACATGCCAGGTAGTGAACTTATCCTAAACTTGTATGCATTAAATGTTATGCATGATGTGCTATGGCTTTGTTGAATTGTGTTGAACATGTGCTTATGTATGAAGCTCTGTTCCTATGATTACTTTGGCCAATTGTATTTCATATGTAACATGGAAGCATGCACATTAGACAATGTTAACACTTTCACAAGCAAGCACAAGTATTCATATTAATGCATGCATTGTTTAGTACCGTTTGCTACTGAGAATTCCCCAGAAATCTCACCCCTTCCATATCAATCCAATTATAGCAGGTCTTCTCAAGATGGAGGAGATAAAGATGCATGAAGAGATGTTAATTACTTAGCATGATTGATATGTGATTCATGTATGTATAATTGATGGAAATTGTCACTGTGAACAGTAACTCGTGATGGAGGCAGTGACATTTGAGCTGTAATTATAACTAGTAAATGATTAAATAAATGTATGGTATTTTTCCAGTAAATATTATACATTCCAAGCTTCAATTTGACATATAGAACGTCTCATTTGGATTTCTACACATAAAGATATGATTTATCAAAGTTGGGACCAGAATGCTGGAATCAGGGACAGGACGCTGGAGGAACAATAAACTTCAGATGTTGACCAACGTTGACCTAGTTAAGGCATGGTCAGTGAGTCATTTGTTCCTGAAATACCATTAAGTTAGCTTCGAGTGAAAATTTGAACCACTCCATTTCAATTTTTATAGAATTAGTTATGAATTTTCAAAGTCAGGTCACTCTGCTGGAATTTATATAGTGAACAGTACTCACTGGGAGTAAAATTCCAGATTGTATGATTTGACTTCAATGGCCCTAGAAGTGGTTCCAAATGCTACTGAATAGTCCCTAAGATGTAAGAAAAGGAGGATGTTATAATGGTCCCTAATACATATGAAAGTAAAGATGTTTCATACTTCTCACACCATATCATGATGTATCTTACCGTATCTGGTTGTATCATGACATATCTTTCCTTATCATGACATAACTGGAGATAACATGAGTCTAATATTCTCTTTAACTTATAACTTTATTGGTTTTTGAGAATTTTTTTTTGAGGAAGATCTTACTCTTAAGTCTTCTTAACTTCCTTTTGACATAAAACTATAATATGAATCTTTCTTTTTAAATCCACTCTATTTGGACTTGACATAAGGATTATAGTTCCATACCGTTCATAACCCTTTCTAACTTTTCATAACTCTTTCTATCATTTTGCATAATTTTATGCATTTATGCCAAACTTCTATGGCATTTACTCCATTTCTCATCAATTCCTAGGGGGTCACCTATTATTGGGCTACCCTTGCTTGAGCACGCTTAACTGAAAAGTGTTGATAAAAATATGAAGCACTGATGCTAACAGGCTCTAACCCTAGTACCTTACTGTCTTATACCCTTCTTATATTGTCTCTCTTAGGTCTATATGTCTCTTATTCTCATTCTCTCTAGCTTCATCTTAGTGATCTCTCTGTTCTTAGTTGATGCCTTATCTTATGAGATATTCTCATAAATACCTGGTACTAAGGACTAACAACTTTAACTTTGATCACTTAATTCCTTTTTTATGTAAGAAGATTATGAGTTCAGTCCATGATAATAATAAGGCTATCTAAAATGAACATTATGGGTACTCTCTCTGTTATAAGTTAACCAACTTGTGGAACTTCCCTACCTTAACATTGTCCTTGGTAATCATCCTTCCCAATAAATATTGTACTTATGGCTTATTCATTTTCTCAGGATAAGTCTACTATGACCCTCGAGATCTATTACGATCAACCATAAGCCTCTTCAAGATCTAATTGTGACCCTAGAATTCTATTCTCTATGAGCCATACTAGGATCTAACTGTGATACTCCAGAATCTACTGCAATTATGTTGTACTATATCCTTATCTCTAGAAGTTTAGGATCTAAACCCTAAACCCTAAACCCTAAAACCAATGGACTAAGTTACAAGGTTAGCCATTTCCACTTAGTTGCTAACTCAACAGATAATTCACCAAGACTGATCACGTAAGCCAATATTATCTATTAAGACTTTACTCAATTCATTTATCACTCGAGAATTTCTCATATCATTCTTATCTTTTATAACTTTGCTATATTCAGTACTGTAGAGAGCTACACAGGCTCTACTATGTACATAACTATTACAATCTATACATCTCATATAGTAAACATGGCTATAACATAAGATGCCCTGTCCATTCCTCGAACTATCTCTATCTCAAGAGCAATCTGACTCTATCACAAGACAATCTAGCTCTGTAACATCCTTACTTTTATACATCTTAGGGACCATTCAGTAGCATTTAGAACCACTTACAAGACCTTGGAAGTCTATTAGCCAAATCTGGAATTTTACTCTTTCTCGGGTTACTGTTCATATGGTATTCCAGAGTACATAACAAACTTCAAAAAAATCATAATTAATTCTAGAAAACTCAAAATGAAGTGGTTCAAAAAGCTACGTGAAGATAACATAATGAAATTTAAGGGAAAATAATTTCCAGAGCAAATGATTAGCCAATTGATCCAGTTTATTCATTGAAGTTTACTGTTTATTTGGTCAAAAACTCTGGAAACAGATTCTAGTCCCTTACTTTGGAAATTCATTTCTCTTGATATACACATCCAAATGAAACGTTCTACCTATGCACTTAAAGCTATGGATGTGTAATACATGATCAAAAAGTTTCATGAAATAATTCCTTCACTTTCTAGGTCAAACTGAAGCCACAACAAAACTGCTCCAGGACCTAGTTTTTTACCATTTCAGTTTCCTTTCTTTCACTTTCCATAATTGTCCCATCATACATAAATCATCTCTTTTGCCTTTTCTGAATTTATATACATCATGGGGTTATACAATAATTGTTTCATACAATCTCATCACATAAATAGATACTTTACATGGCTTTGACATACATAGAAAGTGCATAGCATATGCTAACATCTTAAATACTTCACTTTTCTTCTTCCATGCTTTAACTCTTCTCCATGCATACATTATCCATCATGCTTGACCTAAATTGGTTGGTTATGGGAGAGTGAGATTCTAGGGAATCTCAGTAGCAAATATTACCACTTAAATATGCAAGATGGATGCTAATGTCTGATATGTAATTTCATTAACTTTCTTTGATTAGTGACATGCCATCATGCTATATACTTTTACATAAAGTGCATGGCCATGGAAACATGTTATTCACAATACATTCAACATCATTTTCATGTCACAGCATCATTCAAATAACATATACATGTCAACACATAAGCATACCACATCAAGCACATAAAGAGGTAAGTTTAGTACCTTGCACTTAAGCTTTTCTCTTGACCTTTAGCCCTTGCTCCCTAGCTTTCCAACCTTGAAGCCTTTATGTCCATCACTTCCCAACATCTTCTTGGATGTTTCATGGTCCTAAACACATTCATATTCATCACATAACTCATTAGGACTCATGAACTCCAACCATGTTCAAGACTAACTTTGTTACACTATTTATTGTCATAACTTTCTCTAATTTTCACTAATTCACTTGGCTCTTGAACCAATTGATGTCTTGACTTTAACCTACACAATTTCATCTTTTGAATCCATTTATGAGCTTAGAATCATGAAATTCCAGCTCCTTCATGGACTGCTGTACAGAACTGAACATAAGCATACAATTCTTTCAAAAATTCTCATTTTGATTCTAATGCTTCCCATACGTGTTTCTCCACTTTACCCCACACAACTTTTCATTTTAAAACCATTGGAACCATCAAAATCATGAAATTCCAATCACTGTTCATGCGAGAGAACAGTAACCGTAAGGAATCTCAAAGACTACAACCTTGAGATTTTAACGTTTCCAAGGTTCAAAACCTTTCCAATCCTACACAAAATCATAATACAAACTCAATGGAAGCATTAAATCATTGAAATTCAATTTCCTTCCCTCATGAACAGTGCATACTGAACAGGGCACACCATGGCAAAGTCAAGAATATCAGTTTGATTCAACAACCAACCACTTAACTAGCTTGTTTAAGCTTCAATCATATGGTTCTAACTTTAATTTCTTATTTCCCCTTTCCTTTAAGGTCTTTGGGAAGCACCACCCCTTAGAGAAAACTCAACTTTTCTCCCATTAAAACCCTAAGTTCAAGCTCCCAAATCAAAGGAAAATAAGCTAGGAGAGATTGCTTACCTTTAATCTCTAGCTTGCTTGAACTTTGGAACCTTAAATCTTGTTTGTCTTGGCTTGAGTTTTCATTTTGCAAGAGTTTCCCCAAGGGTCCATGAACTTATGGTTTGGCTGCAGAATGGAGGGCTATTTATAGCCAAAATCCAAGAAAAATCAATGGCCAAGATTCATTCGGTTACTATTTGATCTAAAGGCTCACATTTAATCTTGGATTTTACTTTTTCATAAAAGAATAATTATGACATCATGTGGGATAGCTCAATGGACACCTCAAGGGGTTATGTGGCGTGCTCACCATGCCAGGAAGCTTCTGGAAAAATTCCAGTCCAATCCGGTACCGATCGGAGCAGTTTCACAACAACCGGACTGTTTTCTGTTCTGAATTTTTCTATAATATACCAGGATATGTATTTTGTCCTAAAAATCACTGTATAGGCTTCTCATGCCCTTGATATGGTTATACTGAGTATTTATCTGCCATCCATTCCTTGAGAATTGACCAAAATACCCTTGGTGTCCTTTCTTACACTATATTGACCCTAAGGGCAGAATCGTCATTTTACCCCTCTTTATACTGCCTTAGGGTGTATCTGGGCTCAACTTATCATATTTATACCATGTACCACATTTTTAACGTATCCCAGGTAACCAAAATGCCCTTCATCCATCTCTGATTCAATCCGGGCATCCAGGGGCATTTTCATAATTTCACACTTTTTCTGGACACTAGCCCCTTCTACTGATGGACTGGTACCCTGGGTTTTGGGCCCTTCTTTGCATCATCATGGGTCTATATGTAAGGTCATCTAGTCTTATTTCATCTAGGCTCACATACCGATAAGTTCCATTATCGGATCACGGGTGTTATCAAACTCCCGTCAAAATTCATTAATATGTAAATAACTTTTTATACAGAACTTCTTCCGTAGTTCTGTCAGATTCATAACATCTGACACTGTAGGGCATACTTTCCTGTAATTCCCCCACTTATATCTGATGTCTATTGAATATGATAAAAATTCATATAACTTTTAGACTATCAGATAATTTTATGCTGTCTAGAGCCCTAATAAAATTTCTATATCATGCCAGATTACCCAGCATGACTTCCTCTATTTACTGATGGAATGTGGGACTGAAATACTTACAGGCAGTTTTAAGCCTTTTCTGGCTGAACTTTTCGATAATTATATTTATGTCCCTGACTTTTTTCTTAATTACATTTAGGTCCCTAAACTTTTGGAAATTACCACTTTTGGCCCAACATTATTTCTACTTTAACTTTTGGCCTTTAACCTTTTCCAATTTGCGTTTAGGTCCTTCTCTTTCTTTAAGACTTATCTAACCTTCTCTTTCTAAGCCTCTTTCCAATATCAGTACTATACAAATAGGCTCCATTGTGAGAATATTAACTTTTATTACATATATGCTGCTCCCTCTCAAATCTATATCATCTTTCATAACTGTGTCTCATGTCATTCGTGTTCATCGTACATCATTCATGTATCCTATCCCTGTTGAAAAGATATATCCTAAGTACTGTAATCATATATCTATAGGTTTGCTACTAACATTCATCTCTAATCTCATTTTCTATCTAACTGACTATCATTGTCTATCTTAGATTCTCATTCTAAACTTTAGGGATTAACTACTAACTATCTTGTTTATCATTTTTCTACTGCTTTATTATCATTACCAAGTTAAATTATCTAATTGCTTGTCGTATGGTATAACATCCTTACTTTTATATATCTTAGGGACCATTCAGTAGCATTTAGAACCACTTACAAGACCTAGGAAGTCCATTAGCCAAATCTGGAATTTTACTCTTTCTTGGGTTACTGTTCATATGGTATTCCAGATTATGTAACGAACTTCAAAAAATCATAATCAATTCTAGAAAACTCAAAATGAAGTGATTCAAAAAGCTACATGAAGATAACGTCTTAAAATTTAAGGGAAAAATAATTTCCAGACCAAATGATTAGCCAATTGATACAGTTTGTTCGTTGAAGTTTACTGTTCATTTGGTCAAAAACTCTAGAAACAGTTTCTGGTCCCTTATTTTGGAAATTTATTTCTCTTGATATACATATCCAAATGAAACTTTCTACCTATGCACTTAAAGCTATGGATGTGTACTACATGATCAAAAAATTTCATGAAATAATTCCTTCATTTGCTAGGTCAAACTGAAGCCACAACAAAACTGCTTCAGGACCTAGTTTTTTACCATTTCAGTTTCCTTTCTTTCACTTTCCATAATTGTCCCATCATACATAAATCATCTCTTTTGCCTTTTCTGAATTTATATACATCATGGGGTTATACAATAATTGTTTCATACAATCTCATCACATAAATAGATACTTTACATGGCTTTGACATACATGGAAAGTGCATAGCATATGCTAACATCTTAAATACTTCACTTTTCTTCTTCCATGCTTTAACTCTTCTCCATGCATACATTATCCATCATGCTTGACCTAAATTGGTTGGTTATGGGAAAGTGAGATTCTAGGGAATCTCAGTAGCAAACATTACCACTTAAATATGCAAGATGGATGCTAATGCATGATATGTAATTTCACTAACTTTCTTTGATTAGTGACATGCCATCATGCTATATACTTTTACATAAAGTGCATGGCCATGGAAACATGTTATTCACAATACATTCAACATCATTTATCATGTCACACCATCATTCAAATAACATATACATGTCAACACATAAGCATACCACATCAAGCACATAAAGAGGTAAGTTCAGTACCTTGCACTTAAGCTTTTCTCTTGACCTTTAGCCCTTGCTCCCTAGCTTTCCAACCATGAAGCCTTTATGTCTATCACTTCCCAACATCTTCTTGGATGTTTCATGGTCCTAAACACATTCATATTCATCACATAACTCATTAGGACTCATGAACTCCAACCATGTTCAAGACTAACTTTGTTACACTCTTTATTGTCATAACTTTCTCTAATTTTCACTAATCCACTTTGCTCTTGAACCAATTGATGTCTTGACTTTACCCTACACAATTTAATCTTTTGAATCCATTTATGAGCTTAAAATCATGAAATTCCAGCTCCTTCATGGCCCGCTGTACAGAACTGAACATAAGCATACAATTCTTTCAAAAATTCTCATTTTGATTCTAATGCTTCCCATACTTGTTTCTCCACTTTACCCCCCACAACATTTAATTTTAAAACCATTGAAACCATCAAAATCATGAAATTCCAATCACTGTTCATGCGAGTGAACAGTACTGTAAGGAATGTCAAAGACTACAACCTTGAGATTTTAATATTTCCAAGGTTCAAAACCTTTCCAATCCTACACAAAATCATCATACAAACTCAATGGAAGCATTAAATCATTGAAATTCAATTTCCTTCCCTCATGAACAGTGCATACTGAACAGGGCACACCTTGACAAAAGTCCAGAATATCAATTTGATTCAACAACCAACCACTTAATTAGCTTGTTTAAGCTTCAATCATATGGTTCTAACTTTAATTTCTTCTTTCCATTTTCCTTTAAGGTCCTTGGGCAGCACCACCGCTTAGAGAAAACTCAACTTTTCTCCCATCAAAACCCTAAGTTCAAGCTCCCAAATCAAAGGAAAATAAGCTAGGAGAGATTGCTTACCTTTAATCTCTAGCTTGCTTGAACTTTGGAACCTTGAATCTTGTTTGTCTTAGCTTGAGTTTTCATTTTGCAAGAGTTTCCCCAAGGGTCCATGAGCTTACAGTTTGGATGCAGAATGGAGGGGTATTTATAGCCAAAATCCAAGAAAAATCAATGGCCAATATTCATTTGGTTACTATTTGATCTAAAGGCTCACATTTAATCTTGGATTTTACTTTTTCATAAAAGAATAATTATGACATCATGTGGGACAGCTCAAGGGACACCTAAAGGGGTTATGTGGCGTGCTCACCATGCCAGGAAGCTTATGGAAAAATTCTAGTCTAATCCGGTACCGATCGGAGCAGTTTCACAACAACCGGACTGTTTTCTATTCTAAATTTTTCTATAATATACTAGGATATGTATTCTGTCCTGGAAATCAATGTCCAGTCTTCTCATATCCTTGACATGTGTATAATGAGTATTTATCTACCATCCATTCCTTGGAAAATGACCAAAATACCCTTGGTGTCCTTTATTATACTATATTAACCCTAAGGGCATAATCGTCATTTTACCCCTCTTTATACTGGCTCAGGGTGTATATGGGCTCAACTAATCATATTTATACCATGTGCCATGTTTTTAACCTATCCCAGGTGACCAAAATGCCCTGCATCCATCGCTGGTACAATCTGGGCATCTAGGGGCATTTTTGTAATTTCACACTTTTTCTGGACACTAGCCCCTTCTACTGATGGACTGGTACCCTGGGTTTTGGGCCCTTCTTGGGGTCATCATGGGCCTATATGTGAGGTCATCTAGTCTCATTTCATCTAGGCTCACATACCGATAAGTTCCATTATCGGATCACGGGTGTTATCAAACTTCCATCAAAATTCATTAATATGTAAATAACTTTTTATACAGAACTTCTTCTGGAGTCCTGTCAGATTCATAACATCTGACACTATAGGGCACACTTTCCTATAATTCCCCCACATATATCTGATGTCTATAGAATCTGATAAAAATTCATATAACTTTTAGACTATCAGATAATTTTCTGCTGTCTGGAGCCCTAATAAAATTTCTTTATCATGCGAGATTACCCATCATGACTTCCTCTATTTACTGATGGAATGTGGGACTGAAATACTTACAGGCAGTTCTAAGCCTTTTCTGGCTGAACTTTTCCATAATTATATTTATGTCCCTGACTTTTTGCTTAATTACATTTAGGTCCCTAAACTTTTGGAAATTACCACTTTTGGCCCAACATTTATTTCTACTTTAACTTGTGGGCTTTAACCTTTTCCAATTTGCATTTAGGTCATTCTCTTTCTTTAAGACTTGTCTAACCTTTATTAACTCGTTTGATCTTCATCATAATCCTTTCTAAGCCTCTTTCCACTATCAGTACTATACAGATAGGGAAAATTTAGGATATGACATATGGTATATGAGCAATATAATTTTCTCATCATATATACTCTTCCCTTCATGGAATGCGGAAGGAGATTATTCATTCATTATAGCATACTTTAACATGTGTGTCATCATATTATAACTGCAAGGAGATGCAATTATTCTTCATAACTTATGGTAACATAAGCCATATCATCATCACATAATTTGCTCAACCATCCATCATACACATATTGTAATTAAACAATTAAGTAGGTAAATTTTAAAGCATTATTTCCTCTGTCATATATTATCTGCCAGATCCTGATCATTCATTTAGGAACTTGAGATATTTACTTATCTAGCTTAGGCTACCATGTTACCCTCCTACAAGGGTATAGACTCAACCCTTCATTACTCTATCTAACTCTTAATTATTACACTTTCTTAAATTGGGGAGTCTCTTTATCTTTTAAGCTGTAGCTACCTTTCTTTCTCTAAACATCATACATTTCTATTTCTAATATGGCATACCTCTATCACTCTGTTGAACTTTTGTAACTATCTAAGAGAAATTCTTTCTTTGTAATACAAAATTCAATTCATGAATTACTTCTCAGTAATTCAACTCTCCCTCCTCATGTGGATGAACTTAGCTAATTATCCATCAAAGGATTTCTCTTTCTTTACTTTAACTCTTAGCCTCATGCTCATCTCTATCTAACTAAGGAATGCTTCTTGTAAAACTATTAGAGAAAAACTTCTTAGGTAAGCAGATCAATCTCCATCTCTATAGAGTACTTCTGCATCTCTTTACTATCTCTTAACTCTTTGTTGGTATATCAGTCCTAGTCTGCTCTGACCAGACTATGATTCCTTTATAGTCTATCTCTTGCTCCTGGAGAACTTGAGTCGCATGGATCTCATTCATCATCTAGTAGACTAGTACTATTACTTTGGCTCCTTGGGGTGCTTTACCCTAGGTCTGCTATGCTATTGTTTCTTCATGATAGAATTCCTTTGATTCATAAACATTAGTTCTTTATCTATTAGGCATCACGTCTCTAACCTTAAGACATGTGTTATTATCATTCCTAGGCAAGTCTCAATCTAACTTTTGATTATTCTATTCAGGAAAGACTACCTGAATAAAGTCTTTCATACATAAATCAACTCCTGGTTATCATATAGAGGATCTACTTCTGAACATCTTAAACTAATCTTCTGTATCTTAGTACCTCATACTATTTGGCTTTCATGCATCCTGGGTTAAACCTCTAACTGATAAGCTTCAGTGAGGTTGGCATCTTCATTCTCGTCATTGCCATAATACCAAGTCTCTGTGCATCCTAGTGCAACATGAGTATTAGCTAGTCGTGACTCATATTCTTTATGAACTTTAGTTGCAACCATCTAAATCTACTCATCATGACTTGGCAGCTCAATGTCCTTATGTCGTGGCAAAAGGTCTTCTCCCATCATAACCTGAACTACTCTGTGACTTTCTATCATAGCCAATGCTCTTTACTCATCATGACAAAAATACCTCTGAATATTTGTCCCATGTCTTAGCTTGTCATAAATTTACTTCTCTATGACTACTAGTTGTAACTTTCATACATTTACATCGTGAATTGGACATCATTTTCTCTAAACATTCTCTTCTAATGTTCTTTGTCCAGTCTTTACTCTAGCAACGGCCAATTCTTATTCTTAACTTTGATAAGCTTGAATCACTTGAGACTCTTCCATATCTATCTACCATAGTTAAATTAAATAAGGAACATATTCACATAGATGTTCAATCAACTATTATTTCATTATATCACATCTCATCATAACATTTGTACATACATTACAAACATGTCAACAACATATATGAGGTATGTCATAACTACTATACATCTATGTAATTACTTTACACTATTTACATATTTACATTACCCCTCAACACAGTTTAAATTCTCTTATAAGGGATAGTGAACTGCAAGTACTTCTGCATATGGAAATACCACCCTTGTATATCAATTGGCGAATCATTCACCAAAAACTTACTTAGCTCTATGTGCCATGTATGGCATATGGTAGTATCTAACTTAATACCATCTCATGCCAATCTTCTAGCATATAAACCTGATTTAGATCAATGCCCTCTATTATATATCTATTTATTGCTATAGCATTGAGAAAATGCAAGTAGATAGACTGCTCTATATCCATCCCTTAACCTAGACTGAGCAATTTACTCTCTATATCTTTCTTGATACTAATAAAGTCAACATTATTTGCCTTTGACAAAGAGGGTTAGGGTTGACTTGGACCAGAAACATGCCACTAATATTTATCTATAAAGTCATATATTCTTGGACTACGAGAATAGGAAGGGATTGTCATAAACTCAGCTAGGTCTCTAGTAGAAGAGCAATATTATATGGTCTACTTATAACCCAGTACTAGTACTCAGCTTCCTCAGCCATAATTTACCCTCTCATCTTAGGAATAAAGCTTACATCAGGATTAGAAGGCACTCCAACAAACATAATGTGTAGAGTTACTAGACTCAGCATCATCTAGTACATGCACAACTTTAGGCTGAATCTCTACATAATCTCCACTCTACATGGTTGAATCTCTAGATGTAACATCCTAATTTTCTTTTGTCTTAGGGATCAAATGGCAGCATCTGGAATCACTTTTAAGGTCATTGAAGTCAAATTGCACAATATGTAATGTTACTCTATCGACTACTGTTACTATGTAGATTCCAGACAAGTGACCTGACTTCAAAAAATTATAATTAAATCTAAACAAATCAAAACAAAGTAGTTCAAGTTGCTACATGAAGCTAACTTAATCCTATTTTCAGAAAAAATAACTCTTTGAACATGCTTTGACCAAGTCAATGCCAGTCAACGGTCAAATTTTACCGTTCACCCAATGTTCTTCCCCTTATTCCAGCATTTTGGTCCCAACTTTCATAAATTATAACTCCATGTGTAGACATCCAAATAAGGTGTTTTATATAAAAAATTGAAGATTAGTATGTCTACTATCTACTGGTAAAATATCATACATTAATTCAACCTATTACTATTTTTAATTGAAGCTCAAATGTCACTACCTCACCACGAGTTACTATTCACAGTGACAACTTCTAGCAACCAACTTTAAATACATATGCATAACATGAATCAATCACATATAATCATGCTAAATAATTCTTAACTTCTCTTTATGCATCTTCATCTACTCCATCTTGAGAAGACTTGATGTGTTTGGATTGATATGGAAGGGGTGAGATTTATGGGGAAATGTCAGTAGCAAATAGTATCATAAACAATGTATGCATCAATATAAATACTTGTGCTTGCTCATGAAAGTGTTAACATTATGTAAAGTTCATGCTTCCATGTAACATATGAAATAAAATTAGCCAAAGTAATCATAAAAATAGAGCTTCAATCATATACACATATGTAACACAATTCAACATAGCCATTACACATCCAAGCATAACATCTAATACATACAAGTTTAAGATAGTCTACTACCTGATTTATAGCCTTTCCTTTAGCCTTTGCTCTACGGTTCCTTCTTTTCATAGGCCAGAGCCTATATATACCATAATAATATTTTCTATTATTATCCTATCCAATATAGCTTTGCTTAACTCAAGCTTAACTTGAGGTAATACCCTTAATTTTACAATCTCCTAACTTCTTTCTATCCACAGCTAACCTTATCAAGAGAGACATTTCTCTATTATAACTATTAAACTCATAAGAACAATCCTCTAATTTATTAGAGTAGGGATTAGGATAAATTACTTACCTTATTCCTAAGCTTGTTAAGTCTCTAAGCTCCTTGGATTGTTCCTAACTCAGTCAGAACTCCTTCTTTTCCTTCATTTCTGTCTCTTTCTTTCTTTCTTTCTCTCTTTCTCTTTCTCTCTCTTATTTTCTCTTATTTCCTTGATCTTGCCTTGGATGCATGGAATAGAGGGGGTAGGAGTATTTATAAGTGAAGCAAGGTAGATTGGATGGTGTAACACCTTACTTTCATACGTCTTAGGGACCATTCGATAGCATTTATAACCACTTACAAGTCCATTGAAGTTCAATTACAAAATCTAGAATTTCACTCTTTATGAGTACTATTCATATGGTAATTTCAGATTAAGTGATGAACTTCAAAAAATAATAACTAATTCTAGAAAAATCAAAATGAAGTGGTTCAAAAAGCTACACAAACCTAACATATTAAAATTTAAGGGAAAAATAGTTACTTGGACCATTTGACCAATTAACTTAGTCAACTCTGACATCAATGTTTACTGTTCATTTAGTCAAATTTCTGGAAAACTGTTTCTGCTCCGAAACTTTGAAAATTTCGTTCTCCTTGTATAGACATCAGAATGAGGCATTCTTGGTGTCAAAATGAAGCTTGCTTGTTGATTAAATACTAATAAAATATCATATATTTATTTGATCATTTACTATTTTTAATTACAGCAACTACTGTACTTCTTTTAACTAAACATTACATACATACATCACATAAGTCATAACATATCATTAGGTACAATCAATCATGACATCTATCTCCTAACTCATCTTCTTGCATCTTCATCTTCTTCCATCCTTGAAGAACCTGTTGGTTTTGGGGTGACATGGAGGGGATGAGATTTTGAGGGAAATCTCAGTAGTAAACGAAAACCATACAATGATGCAACTATATGCTTCATGTTACTATGTGTGCACTTAATGATCACACGTACATAATGATACTTACATGCTTTCATGTCCATTATTATAACATATGGCTATATCATTAAAAGAAACAGAGCATTACTTAATCATACATGCTTCACATCATCAAAGTAAGCAAATATCACATAAAACATCCAAGCAACATAAGCATACAAGTAGGTAAGTTCACTACCTCATACTCCTTGCTTTCCTTATCCTTTTCCTGTACCTCTTGCTTCCTACTTCTTGATGTGTGATTGCCCTCTTTGAGCACACAAACCAAATCCTAACATTGCATTACCATTAACTCATAACAATCCAACTTCCTTGAACATTGAACTTTACCTACTAAAGTAACTTTCTTTAATCTTTGTTAATTAGCTTGGTCTTTGAATCAGTTGATGTCTTAACTTTACCCTACACAATTTGACCTTTTGAATCCATTTATGAACTCAAAATTCACAAATTCCAGCAGCTGCATAGTGTTCTGCACATAATTGCATAACTTCCCTTTTTCTTTCAAAAAATCTCATTTTGATTCCCATGCTTCCAATACTTCTTTCTCTACTTTCCTCCACATAATTTTTTATTTTAAAACCATTAGAAGCATCAAAATTATGAAATTTCATTCATTGTTCATATGTGTGAACAGTAATAGAGAATACTTCAAAAATTATAACTTTCAATTCCAATGCTTCCAAGGTTCCAAACCTATCCAATTCTAGACAAAATCATCTTTTGAAATCAATGGAAGCATTAGACCATTGAAATTTTATCTTTTTCTATCTAGAACAGCCTTGGCCAAAAGGCCTCAAGAAAGAGCGAAGTCAAGAATATGAACTCAACTCAATAACCAATAATCAAACTAGCTTATCTAAATGCCTTCTACTTGATTATTTCTTGCTTTTATTTTTTCTTCATTTCTATCCAGATTTGGACAGCAAGGTTACTAAGAGAATATCTCACTTTTCTACCATTAAAACTTAAGCTTTATCCTTCCAAAACTCATACAAATAAACTAGGAAGGATTACGTAACTTATGCTTTAACTACCTTGGATCAAAGTGCCTTGAATCTCCCTTTGTCTTGGCTTGAGTTTCCATTTGGCCATAGTTTCTCCAATATTCAAGAGGCCACGGTTTTGATGAGGAATGGGAGGGGTATTTATAGCCAAAATGTTGGTACCTTCGGTCCATAATGTCATTACTTTTCCTAATTATTACAATGGCTTAATCTTAAATCTTATTTGTTACTTAATTCTTTAATCTTCATTAACTTAATTTTTATATTATTTTAATAAATTTTAGCACATGGGATAAGGCTTCTCTCTTCTTCTTAATGCCAGATATGGGTCCCACCATGTGCACCTTGACTTCCTCTTGAATTCTCTTGTTTTTCCTTTGATTTTTTTAAAAATTCATAAAATATCCAAAATTGGCTTAACCTCCAAGACTTGATCTTGGGCTTATTGGGCTCGTCTAGGACATCATATTGGGCCTCTTTTAGGTCCAATAGCTAATTAGCACAAATCCTATGACACTTTTCTTATACCGATATTCTTAAATCACCTTGATTTGTGGAATAAATGCTAGACACCTCTTTTAATATTTATAAAATATTTATAAATTCATTCTAATATAAAATAAATTTCTTGCAAAGTCTCATAATTTTTTGAGACCCATAAGTCTTGATAAAAATTTTCTACATTTCCTTTAACCCTTTATTGGTGTCCATTTTCACTGTAAATTTCATAATTAATTCTACATGACTCCTTTTTGACTTTTGTCAGATTAATAAATTTGTATATTAATTATAAGAATTTATTACCAAATTTTATCTAATTATGAGGTTCAAAAGATATTGCAATAATCTCCCGACTTCTAAAATTTATATCAATTTTTTAGGATCTTAAATCAAAATTCTGTGTTACGTTAAATTGATCAGAATAAATTTATCTATTTACTGATGAATTTTGTGACTAAATTGATCAAAATGTTTGTGACTAAAATGTTACTGATAAATTTATCTATTTATCTATTGCAATAATCTCCCGACTTCTAAAATGTTTGTGACTAAATTGATCGAATCGCGATGAATGGCTCAAATTGCTTGCTTCCTTAATAAGCTTCACTTGCATCATCATGATGACATCATTAGGGACACCTTGTGTCATGTCCCCAATTTTCTTACCTAATATAACTGTACAGTTTATATGAAATGGGCATGATATTCTTGAAATAAATTGTATCAGATTGAGAAAGGGAAGAGAGGGATTATTGTCTAAGGAAAATATAGGGACCTAAACGCAAAGTAGAAAAGGTTAAATGCCAAAAGTTAAAGTAGAAACAAAAGTAAGGCCAAAAGTGATAATTTCCAAGAGTTTAGGGACCTAAATGTAAATAATAAAAAAGTTAGGACCTAAATGTAATTATGAGAAAATTAAACTGAAAAATGCTCAAAAATGCAGAAAATCATATTAGACTCAAATTTTATCAGTAGATAGCCAAAGTTATTTCGGTCAATTTAAGGAGTCATAGAATTTTGATTTGAGGTCCCGATTAATTGATATAAATTCCTGAAGTCAGCAGAAATTATGATAGTATTTTTCAGATCTCAGAATCAGATGAAACCTTATAGTAAATTTCTATATTTAATATATGAATTTATAAAACTAATAGAGTCAGAAAAGGAGTCCTGTAGAATTCCTATAGGATTTTATGGTGAAGTAAAATACCCGATAAATAGGATCGAGAGAGTTGTATTGGGATTTGTGCCACAAAGGGCACAAAGGCAATGAGCCCATACCAAGACCCAAATGGTGCCATCATGAGCCCAGTAAGGTGACTGGGCAATTAAGTGGGCCAGAGTCCAGAGCAGTCTAGGAAAAGTGCAAAATTACAAAAATGCCTTTGGATGACCATATTGTACAGTGATAGATGGAGGGCATTTTGGTCATTCTAAATAGGTCAAAAAAGTGTAATATGGTATAAATATTATTATTTAAAGCCAGTATATGCCCTGAGGCAGTACAGATGGGGGTAAAATGATAATTATGCCCTTAGAGTTAATATAATGTAAGAAAGGACACCAAAGGTATTTTGGTCATTTCCCAAGGGATAGATGATAGGTAAATACTTAGTATAACAATGTCAATGATATGAGGAACCTAGACATTGATTTCCAGGACATAACACATATCCTGGAATATTATAAAAATTAGGAACAGAAAACAGTCTGGTTTTTGTAAAATTGCTCCGATCGGTATCAGACTGGACTGAAAAATTTCCTATAAGTATATTTCACTTTTTCTAGCCAAACATGACCCTAAATGATGTCATGCATGGTGTCAAAAGGGGAGGCTTCTAGGGCAAGCTTGTGCAAGAATGAATATGGACCATTAGATCAAATAGTAACCAAATCAATCTTGGCCATTCATTTGCACTCAAGCTCATCTATAAATACCCCCTATTTAGCTTGGTTCAGCATGCTTGGACTACCATAGGGAACCTCTTGCAAAATTTCCATTCAACCAAGAAAGAAGCACACAAAGTGAAGCAACAATCGAGGTAATCATCTCCCTTGATCTTGAGCTTTGTTCTAGCAAGTTAGCTCATGGTTTTAAGGGATTTTTGTACCATATTTCCCTTGAGGTTGCTGCTGGAGGTTCTATCCAAATATGGTTAGAATATGAGTTTTATGTTATGGATAGTTTAGATAAGGTTAAACAAGCTAGAATTAATTGGTATAAGATTGGGAATCCAAGTATGCATGAAGTTAGGGTTTTGTGTTCATTGCTATTACTGTATATGACACTGTTCATATGCTGGAATTTCATGATTTTTATCTTTCAATGAGTTTAAAATGGAAAAATGTGTGGGGATAAAGTAGGAGAACAAGTATTGGAAGCATTAGAATCAAAATGTGAATTTTGGAAAACAAGAGCATGCACTTCGGTTTGGTACTATAGCATGTGATGTTTTTTATTTTGGAAATTCTAGTTTCATATTTAGATTCTACATTAAAAATTATGTGGTAATGAACCATGAGAATTTATTTTGGAAAGGTGGAAGTATGAAACCTAAAATAGAGAAAGAATAGAAGTTAGTGAAAACCTAGTCTTAGTTTTGTGTTCAAGTTGAGTTGTAACTTGATATTGCTTTGTAATGGATAGGTTTTGACATTTGTGAAGGAAGAAAATCATCTCAAGAAGACCTTGACAAGAATAGATAAGAGGTAGCAAGAATACCTAATTATAGTTTCATGTTTGCTTAATTGTTTGCTTGCTTGTTGATTATGGTGTTTGGTTGAGCATGAGAATTTGTCATCATGTTGATGATGAGTTATGAATGATTGGAACTCCTTGCAAGTTATGTCATCACAATAAGAATGTTAGAGTTTGCTTATGTACCATTATGAAGTAGCTCCTATCTCATGATAACATGTTAAACATCCAATTAATCATGCATGATATTATGGTTTGTGTAACTTGCTATTGGGATTTCCATGAAATCTCATTCATCCCATATGCATAACCATGTTATAGATGCTATATCTTCACAAGGAAAAAGAGTAAATATAGATGGATAATTTTTTATTATAAGTTATAGCACTTACATGACATTAAGGAAGGATATGATAGTATGCATGATGTATGATTCTGTAATTGTGTTCTGAGGCTGTGACATTGTGACGATGATTATGATGCATAAATCCATGAGATTAAATCTGAAATTTGGTATGATAATAGCTAATATACAAGCTTTAAATGAACACCAAGAAAACCTCCATTGGTTAAGTATTCGAATTGTTATGATTTTCCATATTTGAAGTTAAAATCTGGAATAGAGATAAAGAAAGCAATTGGAGGCAATAATGTTTTGACGTTAATTTTGTATAGCAAATGAATGAGTTTTTCCATGTAATTTTGTGATCTTAAAGGACATCTAGAGCTTCAAATCCATTGGTAACATGGTTCATTTGGACAAGTAATGAGAGAGAAATTAATTTCTAAAGTTCAGGCAAACAAACTGAAACTTTCAGATTTTACCAAATGAACAGTGTTTTCAACGAATAAACTGATTTCATTTAGACAATGGAACCTCAGTTTTATATTTTTTTCCTCAAATTTCAATGAAAGAGATTTCATTAGCAATTGGAACCACCCTATTTATATTTTTCTATATTTAATGATGAATTTTCAAAGTAGTGTACATGTTCTAGAATTACCAAATGAACAGAACATGAACAGTACCCGAGAACAACTCTTTTGAAAATGAAAATTTCTAAAGAAAAAGGCTATATAATTGGTTCCAATGACTTATGAATGAGTATAATTGAGGTTAAAAGTAAGGATGTGACACCTTGCATGCTAGGTAGAGCTATGGTGGGACCCTTGGGTACCTCAGCTGCTGACTCAGCGATTCTAGATAATTCCATAACCTTATCTCGTAATGATCGGTTGAGATTGTGCCATATGTCCTTAGCTTTTTTTCTTGAGTTTTATTTTTCCCTTAGATTAGTCCATATGGAGTCTTGGTGGGTCCCATGAGGAAACCTTTCATGCCACCTTATGGCTTCCGGATAAGTTCAAAGCTTTATTATATCAATTTCACAGTTATAACTTCAACTGGATAATTATACTTTACTAAAAATAACTAAAATATTATTTTAATGCTACTTGGATCCACATAACTCGTGGGTTATGTTTTTGTACTTCTTGGAATGCCATCTTGGGTCTCTAATCAAGCTCAAGTATTTCGATGGCTCAATTCCTAAGAAACTTCTCTTGGCAAATTACCAAAATGCCCTTGGTTCCTCTTTATTTACTTTAATAATTCTAGGATATTATTGTCTTTTCACATTTGATCAACTATGCCTGTAGCTCTCTTTGACCTTTTGACTTGGGTAAAATGACTAAAATTCCCTTCATATATTTTTTATTTTTTGATAATATAAGGGCATTTTTGTCGTTTTACATATTTTCTAAATATTTCTGGACACTGACTCCATTAACTGATGAACTGATATTATAGGCCTAGGCCTCACTTGGCATCATTATGGGCCTCCTGTGATGTCATCAGGGCTTATTCAGTCTTAGCTTGATTACTACTTAAGTTTCATAATCGGATATCGAGTGTCCACAAACTCCCTTGAAAAATCATTAAAACGTGAATAACTTTTCCTACATAACTCCTTTCGGGTTTTTGTTAGTTTCTGAACCTCTGGCTTCATAGGACGCACCTTCCTATAACTTTTCATTTATATCTGAGGTCCAGAAGGTTTAATAAAAATTCAAATAACTTTCAGACTATTAGATAAATATTAGCTATCCGGAACTCTAATAAAATTTCTATATCAAGCTAGCTTAACTAGCATAACTTTCTCTATCTGTGGATGAAATTTGGGATTGAAATGCTTTTGGGCAGTTCTGAGCCTTTCCTAGCTCAACTTTCTATAATTACAATTTTGCCCCTAGTAAGTTTTAGAAATTACACTTTAGTCCCTCAACTTTTCATAACTATAGTTAATAGCCCACAACTTGTATCTACTTTCATTTTTGGCCTTTGGACTTTTGGCCTTTCATTCTAGTCCCTTTCTTTTCAAAAATGGCCATTATACTCCCTAGAACTTTCATTATTTAAATATAACTCTCTATACTTTCACTGATTTACAGTTTAGTCCCTAAAAATCCTCTGTATGTTTCTGAGACTTATGCTTAAAGGGGTCTGATAGCTTATATATTTTAGGCTACATTCTAGGCTTATAGGCCTAAAAATCAAGATATGACACTAGAAATATCTGTGGAATATTCTACTGTAGACTTTTCTAACTGATCGTCTATATTATCATCTGAGCTCCCTTCACTGTCTATAGGGGATCAAGATCTGAATATACATCATCTTCATAAATCATGACTGTCCGGAGATCTCTTAGCTTATGACTCTGACTTAACTTTATGAAATCTCATATCTAATCTTGCAAGACTAGCTTAAATAAGCAATGCTAACTATCCCAACAAACATCCTAACTTAATACAGTACTTACTACTTAGAGCTATAGTTTGGGAACTATTCTATCCAATTATAGAAACTTCTGCTTTGATACCAAAATATAACATCATTACTTTTATATGTCTTAGGGACCATTTGGTAACATTTAGAACCACTTACATGAAATTTAAAGTCCATTATCAAAATCTAAAATTTTTACTCTTCTCAAGTTACTATTCATAACGTATTCCAGATTCGGCAACGAACTTCAAAAAATCATAATTAATTCTAGAAAAATCAAAATGAAGTGGTTCAAAAATAACATCTTGACATTTAAGGGAAAAATAATTTCCTAACTAAATTATTAGTCAATAAATACAATTTAATAGTCAAATATTACTATTCATTTAGTCAAAAAATCTGAAAATATATTCTAGTCGCTCACTTTGGAAAATTATTTCTATTTGTATAGACCTCAAAATAATGCTTACTTGGTGTCAAAATGAAGCTTGACATGTTAACTAAATATTTCTAAAATTTCATATATTTATCCTATCATTTACTATTTTTCATTACAATATGAACATCACTTCTCTAATTGGTCATATTACATCATTACATGAAACAATTATTCATATAACATTTATACTATCAAATCCCTAACTTCTCTTCATACTTCTTCATCTTCTTACATCATTCATGAACTTGTTTGGATTAGGATTACATGGATGGGGTGAGATGTCTGGGGAAATCTCAGTAGCAAATGGCACTAAACAATGCATGCATTAATGTAGATACTTGTACTTGCTTGTGAAAGTATTAACATTGTGTAATGTGCATACTTCCATATAACATGAAATACAATTACCCAAGGTAATCATATAAACAGTGTTTCAATCATAAACATATATGCAACACAATTCAACATAGCCATAGAACAACTAAGTATAACATCTAATATATACAAGTTTAGGATAAGTTTACTACCTCACATGCTTGACATTCCTTTACTTTTTCTTTGCTTCTTCCTTCTTACTTCTCCTTCATGTGTGGCTGCCTATTTTGAGTCTACAATCAAATTATAACATCACATTATCATCCATTAATTACAATCTAACTTCTTTTTAATATTGAGCTTACCTAACTACATTAACTTCCCTTAATCTTTACTAATTGACTTGGCCTTTAAATCAATTGATGTCTTGACTTTACCCTACACAATTTCACCTTTTGAATCCTTTTATGAGCTTTAAACCATGAAATTCTAGCAACTATGCACTCTCTTGATAGAATTACAAAACATACATAATTCTTCTAAAAATTCTCATTTTGATTCCAATACTTCCCATACTTGTTACTCCATTTTATCCCCAATAACTTTTCATTTTAAAACCATTAGAAGCATCAAAATCATGAAATTTTAATCACTATTCATGCATGTGAATAGTAACAGAAGAATTCTAAGAATTACAACTTTCAATTCCAATGCTTCTAAGGCTCAAAACCTATCGAATCCTACACAAAATCATCATATAAATTCAATAGAAGCTTGAAATCATTGAAATTCTATCACCTTCTATCATGAACAGTGCAGACCAAAAGGTATCCTTCTTGGCAAAGTCAAGAATATCAACTTGATTCAACAACCAATCAATCATATAACTCTAATTTAATTTCTTCTTTCTCCTTTCATCTAGGGATTTGGACATCACATATATCCTAGAGAAAACTCAACTTTCTCCCATAGAAACCCTAAGTTTAAGCCCCCAAATTAAAGGAAAATAAGCTATGATAGATTACTTACTTAATACCTAGCTAGCTTAAACCTTGGTCCTTGAATTGTTCTTTATCTTAGCTTGAATTTCCATTTGGGCAGTACCTCCCCAAGGATTCTTCATGCCACAGCTTTGTGCATAAATAGGAAGGGATTTATAGAAAAATCTCATGAAAAATGAAAGGCCAAGATCATTTTGTGTACTATTTGACTTAATTGCTCATATTTTCTCTTGGATTAAACTTGCCCTATAAGCCAAAAGTTGACATCATCCTTGAAATCATCAAGGGACACCTCATAGCACATGTAACAAAATTCTAAGGGTAAGAAGCATATGGAAAACTTCCAATACAATCCGATACTAGCTCAGTCTTATTTCCCAAAAACCATATTGTTTTATACATCTAATCTTTATGAGATTCCATAATATGCTTTTTGGTCTTAATATAGCATTATCGTATTTTCACACATCATCAGAGTATTCCATATCTTAGCCAACTATCCTGGGAAATCTCCTTGACTATTTAACCTTATTCAAATGACCAAAATACTCTTTATCTATCTCTTGCTCAATGGCATAACATAGTGCCTACCTAGTGGCATTTTCGTGTTTTTACATTTTTCCACGTCTTTATTAGCTCTAGCCCACACACTTATCTAAAAGTATTATTAGACCTGTAAGACATCATTTTGGGCTTTTTACATGGTGCACTGCTTTCATGGGCTCAACTCCTAAGAAATTCCCCTAAAAAGCATTTATCGGGTATTTTAATCCACTATAAATTCCATTATAAATTCCACATAACTCATTTTTGAGTTCTATCTATTTCATTAATTCTCATATTAATTATAATAATTTACTACCAATATTCATATGATTATAAGGCCCGGAGGATAATGCATTAATTTTTCTTTCTTCATAAATTTATATCAATTTATCGGGACCTCAAATCAAATATGTGTTGCGTTAAACTGATCAGAATACTATTTATCTATTTACTGGGAAAATTCGGGACTGAAATCATTTTAGGCAATTTTGGGCCTTTTGTGGCTCAACTTTCTCATAATTACTATTTTACCCCTGAACTTTTAAAAATTACACTTTAGGTCCTTAACTTTTCATAATTACACTTAATGGCCTAGAGTTTATGTCTACTTTTATTTTTCACCATGGAACTTTTAAACTTTTCAGTTTAGTCCCTCTCTTTCTTGAAAATAACCATTATGCCTCTAGGGACTTTCATTATCTACAATTTAGTTAATATACTTTTATTATTTACAGTTTTGTCCCTGAACATCATCTTTATACTTCTAGGACTTTTGCTCAACAGGACATGATAGCCTACCTATTTTAGGCTACATAATGTGCTTCTAGGCCTAAACCTTTATCTAGTCATTATCTTTTCTTCTCTATTCATTATCATAATCCTTTCCAAACCTTTTTCCTCTATCAGTATTATACAAATAGGGAAAAGCTAGGATGTGACAAAAATCATCCATGAAAACCTCTATGTTGGTTTCCAAGAATTCACTAAATATAGACATCATGACTCTTTAAAATGTTCCACGAGCATTGCACAAAATGGCATCCTCCTATAAGCCTAGGTACTAAATGGACATGTGAATGTGGTCTTCTCTTGGTCTTCTTTCGGTGCAATTGGAACATAAAAATACTCTAAAAATCCATCAAGAAAATAGTAATTAGCTTTTCCAGCAAGTCTTTCTAACATTTGATCTATAAATGGTAGAGGAAAATGGTCATTCCTAGTTGCATCATTCAATTTCCTAAAATCAATACATACTCTCCATAAATTATACACTCTAGTAGAGATTGGCGCATTCTTTTTATTCCTTACCACAGTTGTACCATTTTTCTTTGACACTACATGAACTGGACTTACCTATTCACTGTATGAAATTAGGTAAATAATGCGAGCATTTAATAGCTTAGTTAACTATTTCTTGACCACTTTATATATGAAGGGGTTTAGCCTTCTTTGTTGTTGTTCAATAGTCTTGACTCCATCATTTAATATAATTTTATATGTGAATACATATGCATCTATACTAGGTATACCAACTAAAGCCCAACCTATTACTCTATTATGGGGTTTTAAAATTGAAAGTAACCTCTCTTCCTCAGAAACAGAAGGCGAATTAGTAATTGTAACAAGTAATGTATCATTTTCAGCTAAAAACACATTTAAGGTTTTTAGGAAGTAGTTTGTGTTCTAACTCAAGTAGCTAGATAATTGATGGAACCAACTTCTTAGTTTCTAAAGCTGCAACAGGCTTCACCAATTATGTGCTTACAGGTTCTCTAATATCTAGTTCTATCCTTGCAATGAGATTCTCAGTAGCTATGTTCTTACCTACAATTTTATCATGTTACTTCTCTCCAAAGTCTTCATTCAAAAGGTCAGTAACAGAAAAAGAAAAAGATTGTAGGGTAAAAAGTAAGCTATCAACTGAAATATGGTTAATACATGATGACACATCACCACTACTGTCTAAAGAAAATTCAAAAGAATAATAAATTTCATATTCAAGCAAATCACATTCAGCCTTATCAGAATTTTGCAGTAACAATTCATGTTTCTCTTTAGCTTTTTCAATATATGCATTAATTGCACTTAAGCCTAACAATGAGTAATCTTCAAATGGATGTCTCATTGCTCCAAAGACATTAAAAGTAACCCCATTATCATCTAGTTCCATTGTAATACTCATATTTTCTGTGCTTATGATAGTGTTAGCTATTATGCCTCCACAAAATAATAGGATCCTCTAAGGTTGACTTATGTGACATATCCAAGACATAGAAATCTATAGGTATAATCAAGTCTTTAACCTTTATCAATATACCTTCTAATAATCCCTCAGGTTTCCTAGTAGTCTAATCAGCAAGATCAACTATCATGAAGGTTTTCTTAAGTGATCCTATACATATGCCTAATTATGTATAAATAGAAGTTGTCATTACATTAATAGTTGCACCAAGACCTAACAAAGCACTAGCACACTGAAACTTACCAATGGTGGTTGGGACTGTAAATGAATCTAGATCATCACATTTAATAGGAAGTTTGGCTTAAGTAAAGCTAACACGCTAGCTCCTACTTGAAGCCTTTCATTTGGTTTGCTGATTCTTTTATTAGTGCAGAGTTTTTTCATAAATTTCCCATACTTAGGTATACTTCTAATTAGATCCACAAGTGGCACATTAACTTCTAGTTTTCCTAACAAGTTCAAAATATCTTGTTCTCGTTTATCATTTAAAACCTTCTTTGGACACATGTATGCACTAGAAAAAGTTAGGTGTTTAATACTTACCTCTTTGTCATTCTATTTTACATCTTCATGCTCCTTTTTATTTGATTTCTGACTTGTACTGCTGGAACTTGCAACTGTTTCATGTATAACAGATGGTTGTGCAGTATCCTTCAATCTATTTTGTTCACTCTCCTGCTGTAACATCCCTTTCTCTTTGCAACTTTTTGATTTTAGGATGAATAAAGTTTTTTCTTCAATTAACTCTTCAGTTCTAGATCTATTTTGCTGCTCATTTTCTCCATTATCTTTCTTATCATCATCAATATTTGTTTTCCCTACTATTTTCCACTTCTCAAACTCATAACATTCATAGATTTGGGGTTAACAACTGTATTTGAAGGTAAAGTTTTACCAATTTTGGCCTGAACATCACTTACTAAATTGGCTAACTGTGATACATAGCTATTCATATTTGTAGCTTTTTTCCTACTGTTCTATTTTACTCTCCAAAGCAGCAAACTTCGAATTTGTCATTGCTAAGTTATAACATTCATAGATTTAGGGTTAACAACTGTATTTGAAGGTAAAGTTTTACCAATTTTGGCCTGAACATCACTTGCTAAATTGGCTAACTGTGATACATAGCCATTCATATTTGTAGCTTTTTTCCTACTATTCTATTTTACTCTCCAAAGCAGCAAACTTAGAATTTGTCATTACTAAGTTACTCTCACTATAGATCTCAAGTTCTTGGAGTTAGAGTTAAAGTTTGTGTTTATGGTTTGAATCCATCATATTAATGCTATTGATTATGTCAGATATTCCATCATCCTTCACAGCAATAGGTACTTCCATAGCTCTAGAGGATTTAACCACTTGCTTGTTATTATTGAATCTATTTTGCCCAAAATATATGTCTCCACCTACTTCCCTCTATCTAAAATTGGGACAATCTCTTCATCCTTCATTATATGTGTTAGAGTATGGATTCCTTTATGGTTACTGGTTTAGTTTCCCTTGATAGATGGTTGATACATCTTCATAGTGTGTAGGATACTTGTTACTAGTATGCATTGGAGAAGAAGAAAGCTAACAACTAAGAGAAACTAGAGACTGGGAGTATGGGCTTTGAACATGTGCATTGTACAATTGAGTAGTTAACTTGTTGATCTAACCATTTATAGCAACAACTTGAGAAGACAGATTATTATAACCTTGAGAAGACCTTATAGAAACCTCATGAACTTTCCTAGCATCATAGCCCCTATACTACTAGTCACTATTTGCTATCTTCTCAACTAAATTCCATGTTTCATGAGGAGTTAAGTCATTAATGGAACCCCCAGCAGCTACATCCAAATACTCACTTGGAATATGGTGATATGGACATCTAGGTAGCAGGTCTTGAAACTTTCCCCAAAACTTATGAAAAGACTCTTGAGCAAACTATTTCGCAAAAAAAAAATCCTTCCTCAATGTAGCAGTCTTAAATGTAGGGAAGTATTTCTTTAAGAAAGCATTCTCAAGTTATTCCAGTAGTCTAAACTAGGAAGTGCATGATATGGTAGCATATAAAACCATTAATTTCCCTTTCCTTGAAGTATAAAATAGAGTACTTGTCTCTGCACAATATCCATATCAGTACCTATAAGTTTCTTGGATGAGCAAACCCACTACTAGGTCTTCAAGTGCTTGAAAGGATCCTCACCTGGCTAATCCATAAAATTTTGGTAAGTTACTTAACAAAGGGCCTTTTAACTCAAAATTAACATCTAAATTAGGACAAGTGCGAAAAGCATCAAAGTTTGCATTAAAAGAAGTGAGGTCTCTAATGCTCACACGTGCTCTTCTATTATCCATGTTATTCTCTTCATGTTGCTCATTTTAATTATTCTAATTATGAGTATGGGCTTCACCCTAATTAACATATTACATGAAAGAATGATTATCTAAGATATCACCAAATGCAAAATTAATCTCATCTGTAACATATTCACTAGAAGAACTAGGCTCAATAGTAGATGCAACACTAGCTTGATTTAAGATTTTAGCTTTCTTAATTTTCCTAAGTGTTCTATTGATTTCTTTGTCTAAAGGAAAGAATTTAGAGCTTTTAGTCATGTAAATTACATTCAACAATTATGCAAAATATCAAGTGCATAAAAAATGCAACAATTTCAGAAATTGAGATCAAGTAATCATAGTATAAAACACTCTGGTCATGAAGCCAGAGGACTATAGTCGCGATGACAAGTCACATATAGTAGATATCGCGAAAAAAATATAGAGAGTAAAATTTTTGAAATTAGGATTTTTGGTCACAGTTAAATGTCACTTTGGTTGAGACTAACAATCACAGAGAGCAAATGCTTGAAATAAAAGTTTTTTGTTATGACTAAATGTTACTCTAGTTACGACTAAAAATCAGAGAGTAAATATAAATTAAACATTGATTTGTGGTTGTGACTAAGTCTTAATTTGGTTGCAACTGGAAATCACAGAGAAGAAAACCTTGATGTATAAGAGTTTTGGTTGCGACCAAATGTGTATCTGGTCACGACTACAAATCTCAAAGACTCTCATAAATCAATTTTGCACTATAGTCACCACTAAATAGACAATTAGTTGCAACTCAAAAAGACAAAACACTAAATTCGTAGAAAAACTAAAGCACTTAACCTATATATTTTTATATTTTTTAGGCCTAGAAGATTGCTCAGGAAACTTTAACAAGTAAGGCTCCTAGCAACAATGCTATTTTTATAACTATCATTCTAATTATCAAAAGAAACTAAGCTAACTAATAGTAATATGGAGTTTAGCCTAAGTCATTCTTCACCAGGAGACTAAATGGATGCTAAAGTTCCTAACTAATCCAATGAGCCATAGTTTAACAAGTTAATGCAATGAATCATGAGATGAGATATTGAAAAATTCTGAATAAAAATCCTATGCTACTGTTTATGAATTTAAGTGTTAATAATGATGATATAAATCAATGACAAGCATGTTCCCTTGGAGATTACCTTACCTTCATTATCCACAGAGTATGATAAGTTAATTAGTTGAATTAAAATGTGTTACCTAACAACTCGCCAGCTAAATCTCTATCAAAGCTATAACTAATAAACATTAAATAGAGAAATCTGAATCCTTTAACTCAAGAGGTAGAAGAAGACGAATTAAATGGGTACAACTATACTTAGCTATATAATTTCTCTAATTAACCATAGTCATATCCAACTAGCTCAAGGATAAAGATCAATTAAAGCTAATTATGTAGAATCAGAAAATCTAACTCGGTTCCCTAATCTTCAGTATCTACTAACCCTAATTAAATCATTAAACCCATAATTAACTATATCAACTAATATAATCAAATATGGAATTAAAGACATAATTGAATTCCCTATTTAAGATCAAGGACTCTGGTTCAGTATCATCTCCAATAGAGCACAGTAAATCTAGCCTTGCATTGTTGTCAGAACTTCAATAGCAATAGTAAAACCAATAATAATAATGGTGAATGGAGAAGAAGATAAGAATATGAAGATAAAATATTTCTCTGGTTCTCTTACATAGAATAGAGTAAAAGTATAGATGAAGAGAGACAATGGATATATATAGAGAGATAAGATATGGAATGAATAGATGGAAGCTGTCGTGTGGATCTGGATATGTGATGGTATTGGATAAGAAGCAGAGCATTTGAGATCTATGAATGAATGAATCTTATGTGAGGGTATGGATGGTGTGATTTATTATGTTATACGTAAAAGATAGCTATTATACATGAGAGTCCTCTCATATGGTATGCAGAGATGTGTGTCATGTGTGAATCCAGTCTCCTCTCCAACATATGTTTATGTTATACATCTATTAAGTCTAGTTGCCACTAACCCTTTCTATTCATTCGAACTCCACTTTTACACTTCGTTACAACAAGTTGACTTGGTGATTAATGAGCATCTTCCTATAATGGGAATTTAAAATATAAAAATTATTTATCGAATAAGATAATTTCTAATATATGACCAAAATTATATCAATTAATTCCCTATTTTTCTAATTTTATTATTTATTAATTGCTCAAGATAATAGTAAATGTGGACAAAATTCATAATAAAACTCTTTAAACACACTAAAATCAATATAAAAATAAGAGCTTATAAAATAGCAATTCTTTTCTTCTCTTTTCCTTTTCCTTGATGTCTTTCTTATACTTCTGTTTGCTCTCACATTCAGCTAGACTTCCAAATAGAGTAGTGACAGATTTCATAGATTCTCCTTTAGCTTTCTTAATTGTAGTGACCTTTGGCTCCTATTCTTTCATAAGACCATCGAGAATCTTACTTACTTGATCTCTTGGGATATATGATTTCCCAAGAGCTACCAAATGATTGATTAGATGTTGAAACCTTACTTCTATATCCTATAAGCTTTATCCTTCCCCTATTATGAAGAGCTCAAACTCTATTTTGAGCATGTTGACTTTGCTATCTTTCACGTCGGTGGTTCCTTTGTGGGCTACTTTGAGTGCTTCCCATATCTCCTTGGTACTTTCCTAACTGGACACTTGAAAGTATTCCTTCTAACTCAAGGCATATGTTATAATTTTGATTTCCTTGTCGTTGAGCAGTATCAACTTTTTGTCATCATCATTAAATTTACTTTAGTGCTTTAGAATTTGAATTCCATCAATAATTTTGGTTGGAATGTAATTCCCATATTCTATCACATCCCATGGCCCATACTCAGATGCTTTGATAAAAAAGTCTTTATCCTCATTTTCCAGAATATAAAATTCTCTTTGTTGAAGCCTAGAGGTTTTGTTGTAGAGCTTCCCTATGGTAATATGCTATCTCTAAATCCTGCAATAGATTTAGGATCTCTCTTGAGATTGTTAAATCTTTTCCAAGAGCCTTGCTTTGATACCAAATATTAGTTATAGGTAGACAAACCTAATGGGGAGTGAATTAGGTGTTTGAAAATTTTAACAGAAATTTAAACTCAATATATAGGAAGAATATGATTGATAAAATATAATATAGTTTAGAGAGATTTCACTGAGGAAACACAAATTAGTTTATATTGGTTCAAACTAAATCTTGTCCTATGTCGAGTCTTAAGAGGCCTTTTGAGATTTTTACTATCTCTAAGATTTTAATGGGCTCTTGGCGCCTTCAGTACAACAATTGACTCACTCAATTACTCCCCCTTACTTCCCTGTAAGGTTATAATCCCATCTTAAGCGAACCAATCTCTTAAGCAACCAAAATAAATGAAGGAAGAAAAATTCTCAATCTCTCACAAAAGTATATATGTTGATATACACTGAAGCTCAATAAATGTCGGGTTACACTGGGAATGAAGAAAACTGGGAATGCAATAAATTCAGTTGTTTTATTTAGTTTGTTAGTTTCTTTATTCAATGCCAAATCCTTAAATAACATTTACTTGAGTTGTAGTCAGACTCATATTTGTAACTATTGGAGTAAAAGCATAGTTACTCTGTTGAGTATGTAAGCATTTAATGCGTTGCCAGAAAAAGAAAGGTTTTGTTACATGTAGCTTTCATCATTTTGAATTCATAGCCTTTTCTAAATACACTCAATCAAAAATGATTTGTTAACTGTTGGAACATTAATTGAGTGTGTAAACTGCTAATTTACAACAAGTTATTAAAGATTAATTTCATAATTAAGTTCATATGGTCTTTTACAAAAGATATGCTTTAATAATTGATTACCTAATTGATAAGACACAAATTGTATATGGTTTCTTTGACATTTTAAGAGTTTTGTGACAACTTTACCATTTATTTTATGCCTACAATTGTGTTTTTGCGGTAATACATAATTCTGCTTGGCAATATGCTGATTTAAGGGTAAAATGGTAAATTAGCTCCTCCAAACTGCATATATGTCATTCTTTAGTAACTGGTTGGACTTTTATAGTGAGTTTTGATTCTAAATTGCAGGTATTTTGGAGGGAAACTAAGGACTAATATGAGCAGAAAAGAAATCACAAGACAAAGATAATCAAATTAAGGAAGGTAGCTACTGTGCCCTTTATAACATCCTAATTTTCTTATGTCTTAAGGACCAAACAGTAGCATATGGAACCACTTTTAAGGTTGTTGAAGTCAGATTACACAATCTGGAATTTTACTCTACCGAGTATTGTTCACTGTGTAAATTCCAGAGAAGAGACCTGACTTCGAAAAATCATAATTAAATCCAAAAATATCGAAATAAAGTGGTTCAAATTGCTACACAAAGCTAACGTAACGCTCTTCCAGGAAAAAATAATTCATTGACCATGCCTTGACCAAGTAAATGTCGGTCAACATTCTAATTTTACTGTTTATCCAGCATTCTTCTCTTATTCCACCATTCTGGTCCTAACTTTGAAAACTTATATCTCCATGTGTAGACATCAAAATAAAATGTTCTATATATCGAATCGAATATTGGTATGTCTAATATTTACTGGTAAAATATCATATATTTATTCAACCATTTACTATTTCTAATTACAGCTTAAAGGTCACAGCCTCACCACGAGCTACTATTCATAGTGGCAAATTTCAGCAACCAACATTACATATACATGAATCACATATCAATATGCTAAATAAGTCTTGACTTTTCTTCATGCATCTTCATCTCCTCCATCTTGAGAAGACTTGCTATGATTGGATTGATAGGAAAGGGGTGAGATTTATGGGGAAATCTCAGTAGTAAATGGAAACCATACAATGTATGCAGCTATATGCTTGATGTTACTATGTGTGCACTTAATGATCATGCTTGCATAATAATAACTTATATGCTTTCATGTCCCTTACTAATAACATATGGCCATGGCATAAAAAGAAATAGGGCATTACTTAATCATACATGCTTCACATCATCAAAGTAAGTAAACATCACATAAAGCATCCAAGCAATATAAGCATACAAGTAGGTAAGTTCACTACCTAACGTGTAGTCTTTCCTCTAGTTCTTAGACTTTGCTCTAAGGTTCCTTCTTTTGATAGGTCAGAGCATATATGTAACATCCTTACTTTTATATGTCTTAGAGACCATTCCGAAGCATTTAGAACCACTTACAAGACCTTGGAAGTCTATTAGCCAAATCTGGAATTTTACTCTTTCTCGGGTTACTGTTCATATGGTATTCCAGATTATGCAACAAAATTCAAAATATCATAATTAATTATAGAAACATCAAAATAAAGTGGTTCAAAAAGATACGTGAAGATAACATCTTGAAATTAAAGGAAAAAATAATTTCCAGACCAAATGATTAGCCAATTAATACAGTTTATTCATTGAAGTTTATTGTTCATTTGGTGAAAAACTCTGGAAACAGAATCTGGTCCCTTTGGAAATTCATTTCTCTTGATATACACATCAAAATAAAACTTTCTACCTATGAACTTAAATCTCTGGATGTGTGCTACTCGCTTGTAAAATTTCATGAAAAAATTCCTTCATTTACTAGGTCAAACTGAAGCCACAATAAAACTGCTTTAGGACCTACGTTTTTACCATTTCAGTTTCCTTCCTTTCACTTTCAATAATTGTTCCATCATGCATAAGCCATCAAATAAGCTTCTCAATATTCATATACATCATGTACATATGCTATAAGTATTACAAGTAGTTTCATCACATAGATGAACACCTTATATGGCATTTACTTATATAGATAATCCATAGCATATGCTAGGATATCAATTATTTCAATTCCTTTCTTCCATTCTTTCGCTCTTCTCCATGCACATATTTTCCATCATGCTTGACCTAAATTGGTTGGTTATAGGAGAGTGAGATTCTAGGGAATCTCAGTAGCAAACATTACCATTTAAATATGCAAGATGGATGCTAATGCATGATATGTAATTTCATTAAACTTTCTTTGATTAGTGACATGCCATCATGCTTTATACTCTTACATAAAGTTCATGGCCATGGAAAATATGTTATTCACAATACATTCAACATCATTTATCATGTCACAACATCATTCAAATATCATATACATGTCAACACATAAGCATACCATATCAAGCACATAAAGAGGTAAGTTTACTACCTTGCACTTAAGCTTTCCTCTTGATCTTTTGCACTTGTTCCCTAGCTTTCCAACCATGAAGCCTTTATGTCAATCACTTCCCAACATATTTTTGGATATTTCAAGGTCCTAAATACATTCATATTCATCACATAATTTATTAGCACTCATGAACTCCAACCATGTTCATGACTAACTTTGTTACACTATTTATTATCGTAACTTTCTCTAATCTTCACTAATCCACTTGGCTCTTGAACCAATTGATGTCTTGACTTTACCCTACACAATTTCATCTTTTGAATCCATTTATGAGTTTAGAATTATGAAATTCCAGCTCCTTCATGGCCTGCTGTACAGAACCGAACACATGCACACAATTCTTTCAAAAATTCTCATTTTGATTCTAATGCTTCCCATACTTGTTTCTCCACTTTAACCCACACAACTTTTCATTTTAAAACTATTGGAAGCATCAAAATCATGAAATACCAATCACTATTCATGTGAGTAAACAGTAACTATTAAGAATTTCACAAACTGCAATCTTGAGATTTTAATGTTTCCAATGTTCAAAACCTTTCCAATCCTACACAAAACCATCATATAAATTCAAAGGAAGCATTAAATTATTGAAATTCCATTTCTTTTGCTCATGAACAGTGCATACCAAATAGGGTACACCATGGCAAAGTCAAGAATATCAACTTGATTTAACAACCAATCACTTAACTAGCTTGTTTAAGCTTTAATCATATGTTTCTAACTTTAATTTCTTCTTTCCCCTTTCATCTAAGGTTTTTGGGCAGCACCACTCCTTAGAGAAAACTCAACTTTTCCCCCATGAAGACCCTAAGTTCAAGCTCCCAAATCAAAGGAAAATAAGATATGAGAGATTGCATACCTTTAATCTCTAGCTTGCTTGAACTTTAGTACATTAAATCTTCCTTGTCTTGGCTTGAGTTTCCATTTTGCAAGAGTTTCCCCAAGGTATCACAAGGCCACAGTTTTGATTCAGAAATGAGGGGGTATTTATAGAAAAATCTTGGTGGAAATCAATTGCCAAGATTAGTTTGTACATTATTTGATCTAATAGCCCACATTTAATCTTGAATTTAATATTTTTCAAAAAGGTAATTGTGACATCATCCATGACATCACAAGGGACACCTCAAAGGGGTTATGTGGTGAAATTCTAATGGGGGAACCTTCTGGAAAACTTTTAGTCAAATCCGGTACCGATTGGAGCAGTTTCACAACAACCAGACTGTTTTCTGTTCCTAATTTTTTTATAATATAATAGGATATGTATTATGTCCTGGAAATCAATGCCTACACTTCTCATACCATTGACAATGATATACTGAATATTTATTTGCCATCTAACCCTTGGAAAATAACCAAAATACCCTCGGTGTCCTTTCTTGCACTGTACTAGCCCTAATGGCATAATTGTCATTTTACCCCTCTTTACACTACCTCAAGGCATATACTGGCTCTAAATAATCATATTTATACTATGTACCATGTTTTTGGCCTATCTAGAATTACCATAATAACCTCCATCCTTCACTGGTATAGTATGGGCATCCAAGGGCATTTTCATAATCTTTCACTTTTTGCCTTTAACTTTTTCTACTTTGCATTTAGGTCCCTTTCTTTCTTCAAGCCTCATTTAACCTTTATCATTTCTTTTGATCAGCATCATAATCCCTTTCAAACCTCTTTCCACTACCAGTACTATACAGATAGGGAAAAATTAGGATATGACATTTCTACCCCTTAAAATAAATTTCATCCTCAAACTTTACTTAGCACCTTAGTCAATAATCTTGGATAGGTATCCTTGTCCTTTTTATGACTAAGGATTGGGGCATTTACCTCTTATCTTCTATTTTAACATCATAGAAGATTACTTTCCATATCTGCAGATCTTCATATCTTTGCTATGATCATTCTTCTGTTCTGAATCAACTCAATCAGAGTTGAACTCTAGTTCATTCTATTACTTACTTGCTATTCATCTTTCTGCATATGGACTTCTCACCATACTAAACTTGTGAGTAGTGTCCATTTCTTTCATATTAAACTCTCTCATATACTATTATATTCTGGAGTTTCTATTACTACTCATCATACTTCTTAGTACAATTACTGATTACTTATCTGAGTATCTAATGAAATTCTTTGAACATCCACACAACTTTACTCTCATTTTCATATCATTACATTTCTATTCTTCTTATCATCTTTAATAATTCATCATAATACAGAGTGAGGACTTATGTCATCATTCTTTCTTTCGTTGCTTTACTACTAAATAGGAGCACATAGGAGCATATAGGAGCACATACTCTAACATGCATAATGCCTGGCCAACATATTGTAGGACTATATGCCTGCCCCTAAATGCAAAGCTCTAACATCGAAGCTCAAGCATTCCTTTACTTAATATGCATATCTCTAACACTCAGAGCTTGCACAGCTCTACACTCAAAGCTCACACTGCTATAACATTCGAAGCTTTAGCATATTCTATAAACATAACATAATGCCTGGCATTTCATGCAATGAGTGAAAGCTCTCATTTGCTCTTTCATCTGTAATATAACATCTGAACATCTTATCCCTTTCAAAAAGGGAACCTCTCTATCTGTTATAAGGCTAGCTATAAAGCCATTTCATATTGTACTTCTCAATACATATTTCTCATAACGTATCTCCTGACGTACTTTTTATAGCATAACTCATTTTGTATCTTTCATGCCATAACATGGCATGTCTGGCTAAATCTAGATATATCATAGTCTATCTTTCAAATCCATTTCATTTGGACTTGAGATAAGGGTTCTAGTCTCTTAGTGTTTATAACCCTTTATAGCTTTTCATAGCTCTTTCTATCATTTTACATAATTCTGTGCATATATGCAATTCCTATGGCATTTCTACCTTTTTCTATCACTTCCCATGGGGTCACCCATCATTGGGCTACTCTTGCCTGAGCACGCTTAACTAAAAAGTGCAGATATAAATCTAAAGCACTGGTGCTAACAGGCTCTAACCCTGATACTTTACTATCTTAGACCCATCTTATATTATCTCTCTTGGGTCTATATGGCCTTCTAATCTCTTTATCCTCATCTAGAGGATCTACTTGTCTTTCATTCTTATTCCTTGTAATCTTATCATAAGGATCTCTTTATTCTCATTTGACCTTTTCTCATATCTTATGAAATATTCTTATAAATCCTTATAACTCAGGATTAACAACTTTAACTTTGATCGCTTAGTTCCTGTTATGTGTAAAGAGATTATGAGTTAAGTCCCTGATAGTAATAAGGCTATCTGAAACTAACATCATGGGTACTATCTCTGTTATGGGTTAACCAACTTGTGAAGCTTCTATACCTTAACTTTTCCTTGGTATTCGTCATTCCAAAGAAATATTGTACTTATAGCTCATTACTTTCTTGCTCTAGGCTTGGTCTACTACGACCCTCAGAATCTATTATGATCAACTGTAAGCCTTTTCAGGATCTAACCGTAAGCAATTCTATTGTACTGTATTCTCATCTTTGGAAGACCTAAACCAACAGACAAAGTTACAAGGTTACTCACTTCCACATAGTTGTTAACTCCACAGATAATTCCCCAAAAATGATCATAGAAGCCAATATTATCTATTATGACTTTATGCATTTCCTCTATCACTCAGGAATTTCATATATCATTCTTATCTTTTATAACTTTACTATATCCATTATTGCAGAGAGCTACACAGACTCTACCATGCACATATCTATCATCATAATATGTTCATTCTCATTCTCTATCTCATTGACTATCATTGCTTGATCATAAATTCTCATTCTATTATTTGGGAATTAACTAGCTACCTATCTCGTTCATCATTCTTCTACTGCTTTATTATCACCAAGTTAAATTATCTTATTGCATGTCATAGGGCATGGGAGCAACATAACTTTCTCATTTGGTATACTCTACCCATTACATACTATGTAAGGGGAGTATTCATTTATCTTATCATACTCAACATACACAATATGCAAGGAGATGCAATCATTTAAGCATTTTCTAATATGCGTGTCATTATATGACAACTGCAAGGAGATGCAACTTCTCATAACTTATGGCACATAAGCCATATCACTATTACATGGTTTGCTCAACCATCCCTTATACTCACATTGCAATTAAACAATTAACTAGGTAGACTTTAAAGTATTCTCTCCCTTAATCACCTTAATCACCAGGTCCTGATCATTTATTCAGGATCCTAAATCATTTACTTGTTTCACTTAGGCTACCACCTCACCCTCTTATTAGCATATAGACTCAACCCTTCTTTACTCTTTCTTACATAAGGAATAGGGGAGTCACTTTATCTCTGAATCTATGGCCACCTTACTAGGCCATACTCATTCTTATCATAACATTTCTCATCGCATGTAAAACTTCTGTGTCCCTAGCCTAAACGACTTATGTGTCCTTGTCCTCACCATAATATAGCGGAAATCTATAAGTAAGTCAGCTATTTCCTTTCAGCTAACTAAGGAAGGGCTTGTTCTTTATGCCATTTATACTTTTAAGTTTTCCCTTATCCTCTTGGATTACTAATAGGCAAGAAAATATCTCTTATTAAGCCTCAAGGTTCATGTATATGAACTCGGCTAATTATTCATCAAAGGGATTCTCTTTCCTTTGCTCTAACTTGTAGCCTCACGCTCATCTCTCTCTAATTGAGAGGAATGCTTCCTTTAAACTTCTTTGAGAAAAACTTCTCAAGTGAGCGGATCACTCTCCATCTCGTATGAAGTAATTTCTGTATCTCTTAACTCTTTTGTCTATCAGTCTCAGTCTGCTCTTGACTAGACTGTCATTCCTTTCTAGTCTATCTGTGGATCCTAAATAATTTAAGTCACTTGGATATTATTCATCATCTAACATTACTACTTCTGCTTTCTAGGGTATTCTACCCTAGATCTGCTAAGTTACCATCTCTTCGTGATAGGATCCCTCTACTTTGGGAACATTAGCCTTCTATCTATTAGCCATCACGTCTTTATCCTTAAGCCATGTATTAGATCATTCTTAGGCAAGTCTCATTCTAACTTCTTATTATTCTTTTCTGTAAAGACTAGCTGCACAAAGTCTTTCGTACTGTAGATCAACTCCTGATCATCATACGGAGGATCTACTTCTGAACCTCTTCTTAAACTGATCTTTTGTATCTCAGTGCATCGTACTATCTAGCTTTCCTGCATTCTATGTTAAATCTCTAACTGATAACCTTTAGTAAGGTTAGCATCTTCATTCCTATCATTAAGCCTCTGTGCATTTTAGTCACCACTTAAATACTTGTTAGCCGCATCTCATATTCTCTGTAACCTTTAGTCATGACCATCTCAACTCACTTGTCACTACTTAACATCTCTGTATTCTTTCGTCACGGCCTAACAGACCAGAAAATTCCTATTACGATCAATGGTCTTTACTTGCCACGACCAAGAGTTTCTATAAATATTTGTCGCGACCTGTGGCTTAACTTGTCACATCCTTACTTGTAACCTTAATTATACTCCATTAGAAGTGATTGGAACCAATTATATGATCATTTGCCTTGAAAACATTCATTTCCAAAAGAATTACTCTCGGGTACTGTTCACTATTACTATTCATTTGGTAATTCTAGAGCATGTACCCTACTTTGAAAATTCATAATTAATTGTAGAAAAATTAAAATAATGTGGTTCCAATTTTTAATGAAATATATTTTAGAGATATTGGAGGGAAAAATATAAAACTGAGGTTTTCTTGTCCAAATGAAATCAGTTTATTGGTTAAAAATCACTGTTCATTTGGTAAAATCTGGAAGTTCCAGTTTCTTTGCCTTAACTTTAAAAATTCATTTCTCTTTGGTTACTTATCCAAATGAACTGTGTTACCTATGGATTTGAATCTCTAGATGCCCTCTTTAAGATCATAATATTTCATATAAAAACTTATTCATTTGATATATGAAATCATTGTGTGAACATCACTACCTCTCAGCACTCATTTTACCTCAATTCCATATCTTACTCCCAAATTTGGAAAATCATAAAACTTCATATAATTATCCAAATAAGGAGTTCTTGGTGTTCATTTAAATCTCTGTATCTTAACTTTAATCATACCAAGTTTCATACTAAAACTCATTGATTTAGGCATCAAAATCATCGTCACATCACCACTGCCTTGGAACAGGGTTATAAAAACATACACCATGCATACTAGCATATCATCCCATAGTGTCATATAAGTCATGTAGCTTATTATAAAAACTTAATCATTAACATTTGCTCTCTTCCCTTAAGACTATCCAGCACCTAAAACATAGTTATGCATGTGGAAGGAATGAGATTTCATGGAAATCCCAATAGCAAGTTACACAAACTATAATATCATGCATGAATAATTGGATGCTTAAAATGTTATCATGAGATGGGAGCTACTTCATAATGGTACACAAGCAAACTCTAACATGCATATTGTCATGACATAACTTGCAAGGACTTGCAATCATTCATACTTCATCATAACATGATGACATAAGCTCAAGCTCAACCAAACACCATAATCAACAAGCAAAACAATTAAACAAACATGAGTTATAGTTTGGTATCCTTGCTACCTCTTAGCTATCTTGGTCAAGACCTTCTTGGGATGATTTCCTTCCTTCACAAATGTCAAAACCTATCCGTTATAAAATAATATCAAGTTACAACTCAACTTGAACACAAAACCAAGACTAGGTTTTCACTAGCTCCCTTTCTTTCGCTACTTTATGTTTCCTACTTCCATCTTTCCAAAATAAGTTCTCATAGTTCATTTCCACATAATTTTTCATGTAGAATCCAAATATAAAATCAGAATTTCCAAAATCAAAACATACCACTTGCTACAGTACCAAACCGAATGCATGCTCTTGTTTACCAAAAATTCACATTTTGATTCAAATGCTTCCAATACTTGTTCTCCTAATTTATCCCCACACTATTTTCCATTTTAAACTCATTGGAAGCATCAAAATCATGAAATTCAATCATATAAACAGTGTCACATACAGTACTAGTAAGAACACAAAACCCTAAATCCAAACATGCTTGAATTCCCAAGCTTATAACACTTGATTCTAGCTTGTTTAAAGTTATCTAAACTATCCATAACATAAAAATCATATTTTAACCATATATGAGAAGAACTTCTAGCAGCAACCATAAGGGAAATATAGCACAAAAACCCCTTAAAACTATGAGCTAACCTACTAGAACAAAGCTCGAGATCTTGGGAGATGATTACCTTGCTTATTACTTCATTTTGGTTGCTTCTTTCTCGGTTGAATGGAAATTTTGCAAGAGTTTCCCTATGTTTGACCATGCATGTCAAAGTGATCAGAATATGGGGTATTTATAGAGAAATTTGGGTTAAAATGGATGGCCAAGATTGATTTGGTTACTATTTGATCCAAGGGCTCACATTTAATCTTGGATTTAACTTTTTTAAAAAAGAATAATTATGACATCATGTGGGACAACTCATGGGACACCTAAGAGGGGTATGTGGTGTGCTTCCCATTTAAGGAAGCTTCTGTAAAAATTCCAGTCCAATCAGGTACCGATCAGAGCAGTTTCACAACAACTGGACTATTTTTTGTTCTTAATTTTTTTATAATATACCATTGAAAATGTTAGACTAGATATTTATCTACCATCCATCCCTTGGGAAATGACAAAAATACCCTTGGTGTCCTTTCTTGCACTGTACTGAGAAATGTATGCCCATACTGTAATGGAAAGGTAGTTCCATTTCTATAGTCAGACTACTCAGGGATCGAGAAAGTAACGGTCAAGAATAGGAGGATGACATTATCCATGCCTCAACCATGACCAAAATATCGCGTGATAGAAGGGACATGATATGGTTGTATAAAAGGTTACATCGTTTAATAATCCTTATATGATTTGGGTAGTCGTTATGTCTTGCTAGAGACCGCTTGCGATTTGTGGGCCATAATAGCAAATGGCCCACTGCCAACTTCATATGGGCCTATAGGGTCGCACACAAAATAGCCCAACACGAGCTATGATGTCCAGATGTTAGGAATTGGAAGACACGTAGCAGAAATTAATTTAAAAATTTTTTTCTATTCCTTGCCAGGATCTACCGTATGTATTTAAGTCAAGTGGAAAGAAGCATTACCCTTGGTGTTCCTCAGCACTTCCATAGCCTCTCTCCACGATTGGTGATCTCTTTTTAATCGCAAGAAGATGTCCACAGCTTCTCTCCGCGGCTCGTGCTCTTTTTCTGATCGCAAGAAGTCGATGCCTCAGGTCAGCTTCCTCTACTGGTATCCACACGAACAGCGTTCCAACCACGAACGACGTGCTAGCGTCTCCTGTCCCTCCAAGGCTCTCTCAAGAATTCGTCCTCTCTGTCTCTACTTCAGCAGTTTCTTATCAGCAAACCTTTTACAGATTCCGTTCAGCCTTTTGTGTTATGTGTTGTGTACCAAAAACGTAGCTCCTAAAATCAGATATATAGGATGCTCTGCGTTTTCCTCAACCGAATTGGATCTTGGAATTAATCTATATTAATTCTGAAATTAATACAATATCATATCTTGTATAATTTGATAAGAAACTAATTAAATAAATAATGTTTATATTAAGTCCGTCCCACATATTTAATTCACCTATTTATTTAATTTAAAATAAAGATAAGACGGGACTATATTTGATTTATTCTCATAAATCAAATTTGAGATATCATGTCAATTTGAATTTCAAATTCAAACGTATAAATTAAATCTTATAAATATCTCTTATATGAGATATTCTATCAATTTGAATTTCAAATTCAAACGTGATAGATATTTAATTTATCCTTATAAATTGGATCTTGTAAATATCTCTTATATGAGATATCCTATCAATTTGAATTTCAAATTCAAACATGATAGAGATTTAATTTATCCTTATAAATTAAATCCTATATATCCCTTATATATAATGTATATATACGAATTTATATATATATACGAATATAAATATAAATAAATATATACATCAATCTTGGATCATTCATTGAATCTGAACATCATAGCTCGTGTTGGGCTATTTTGTGTGCGACCCTGTAGGCCCATATGAAGTTGGCAGTGGTCCATTTGCTATACTGGCCCATAAGTCGCAAGCGGTCTCTAGCAAGACATAACGACTACCCAAATCATATGAGGATCGATAAATGATGTAACCTTTTATACAACCATATCATGTCCCTTCTGTCACGCGATATTTTGGTCGTGGATGAGGCATGGATAATGTCATCCTCCTATTCCTGACCGTTACTTTCTCGATCCCTGAGTAGTCTGACTATAGAAATGAAACTACCTTTCCATTATAGTATGGGCATACATTTCTCAGACTCACTCATCGAGGGGCCCAGTAATATCTCTCTATAAATGTGAGGGACAAATTTCATCTTGACCATTCACATTCCTCCGCATGAAAACCCATTAAGCCCGAACATAGTATTTATGATCACTCGGTAAAAAGTGACTTTTGACTAGGTCAAAGCTGAGCGTTTGTCATGTAGGAATCCATGATGATCTCAGGTCAAAGGGCATAGTGACATGGTTTGTATATGAGAGAAGCTTATAACGTAACCCATGCCGCTCTCTCATTGCAGGTCGGTCCAACACCTTGTACTCTTACATGTGCCTATGACTGATTTATATCTCTATACATCTTCAAAGTCATACTGGCCTTATTTCATCTCTGCTCCCACATAGATGACCGACCAGGGACATTTAGAATAAGATCATGAATTATCCAAGGATGGTCATCACAATAAACACGCAAATAATATGATAACACAATTAATAAATTCATAAATCAATAATGTTCATGAGACAATGATTGGCCCCTAGGGCATATTTTCCAACGCCAGATTCATTGAATCTAAGACATGTCCAGATTCAATGAATGATCCAGGATAGATGTATATATATTTATTTATATTTATATTCGTATATATATATATAAATTAGTATATATACATTATATATATGAGATATATGAGATTTAATTTATAAGGATAAATTAAATCTCTATCACGTTTGAATTTAAAATTCAAATTGATAGGATATCTCATATAAGAGATATTTATAAGATTTAATTTATAAGGATAAATTAAATCTCTATCACGATTGAATTTGAAATTCAAATTGATAGGATATCTCATATAAGAGATATTTGTAAGATTTAATTTATAAGGGTAAATTAAATCTCTATCACATTTGAATTTCAAATTCAAATTGATATGAAATCTCAAATTTGATTTATGAGAATAAATCAAATACAGTTCAGTCTTAGCTTTATTTTAAGTTAAATAAATAGGTGAATTAAATCTGTGGGATGGATTTAATATTATTTATTTAATTAGTTTCTTATCAAATTATACAATATATGATATTGTATTAATTTTAGAATTAATATAAGATTAACTCCTAAAATCCAATTCGGTAGAAGAAAAAGCAGAGCATCATATATATATGATATTAGGAGCTACATTTTGTATTGAGATATACATAGAACACAGAAAGGCCGAAGGGGACTGAGCAAAGGGTTTGCAGGCAAGAAACTGTCAAAATAGAGACAGAGAGGACGAACTCTTGAGAAAGCCCTGGAGGGACAAGAGACGCTAGCACGTCGTTCGTGGTTGGAACGCTGTTTGTATGGATACCAGTAGAGGAAGCCGACCTGAGTCGTCGACTTCTTGCGATCGAAAAGGGAGCACGAGCCGCGAAACTAAGCTGTGAACATCGTGACCAAAAGCTGTGGAAGTCGCTGAGGTACACTAAGGGTAATGCTTCTTCCCACTTAACTTAAACACATACGGTAGATCCAGGCAAGGAATGGAAATTTTTTTAAATTAATTTCCACTGCGTGTCTTCCAATTCCTTACAAAATTGTACACACATATCAGATAGGAAAATTGAGGATATAACATTTCTCTCTCCCTTAAAATAAATTTTGCCCTCCAAAATTACATTACATATATACTAAGGAAATAGTTCAGGGTATGTTTCTTTAATTCTTTCTTCTGCTTCCCAGGTAGCTTCACTCTCTGTTAATCCCTTCCAAATCACTTTAACTAAAGGGATCTGCTTATTTCGTAACTGCTGGACCTTTCTATCTACAATCTATACTGGTCCCACTTTATAAGTCAGGTTATCTCGTAGTACAATATCATCCTACTCAATCACTGTGATGGATCTGAAACATACTTCTTTAACTGGGAAACATGGAATACATCATGAATCTTGCTGAGATATGGAGGAAGAGCTAATTTATAAGCCACTGATCCTACTCTTGAGAGGATATGAAATGGCCTAATGTATCTAGGATGCAGATTCTTCACATTGATCGATTAGCTGATAGATCAATTAGGTATCCTAAGGGAATTCTTGAGGATATTCTAGTACAGGTTAAGGATTTAGTGTTTCAAGTTGACTTTTACATTCTGGACATGTCCAGTGAACTAGTGAATGAGAGCACTTTGATCTTAGGTAGACCTTTCCTTCAAATATCCAAGACAATCATTAGTATGAAGTATAGTTCCATTACAATGGACATTGGAGGATATGTAGTGACTTTCAATATGAATAAAGAAATGAAGTATCCTTTTGATAATTTTGCTTGTGTTGAGTTGAATGCCATCGATAATGCTATTAAAGAAATTAGTGATGTGTCACATTCTTACTTTTAACCATAATTATATTCCATTAGAATTGATTGGAACCAATTACATGATCATTTGCCTTGAAAACATTTATTTCCAAAAGAATTGCTCTCCAGTGCTGTTCACTTTTACTGTTCATTTGGTAATTCCAGAACATGTACCCTACTTTAAAAATTCATAACTAATTGTAGAAAAATAGAAATAATGTGGTTCCAATTTCTAATGAAATCTCTTTCATAGATATTTGATGGAAAAATATGAAACTGAGGTTTTCTTGTCCATATGAAATCAGTTTATTCGTTGAAAATCACTGTTCATTTGGTAAAATCTAGAAGTTCCAGTTTCTTTGCCTTAACTTCAAAAATTCATTTCACTTTGGTTACTTATCCAAATGAACTGTGTTACCTATGGGTTTGAATATCTAGACGTCCTCTTTAAGCTCATAATATTTCATAGAAAATTTTGTTCATTTGATATATAAAATCATTCCGTGAACGTCGCTGCCTCTAAGCGCTTACTTCATCTCACTTCCAGATTTAACTTCAATTAAGAAAAATCATAACAATTTGAATTCTTACCCAAACGAGGAGTTCTTGGTGTTCATTTAAATATCTATATCTTAAGTTTAATCATGCCAAATTTTAGACTAAAACTGGTTGTTTTAAGAGTCATGATCATCATCACATCACCACAGCCTCATAACAGGGTTATAGGAACATACACCATACATACTAGCATATCATCCCATAGTGTCATGTAAGTCATGTAACTTATTATACAACCTTAATCATCAACATTTACTCTATTAGATTGATAGTATCAAGCACTTAAAACATAGTTATGCATGTGGAAGGAATAAGATTTCATGGAAATCCTAATAGCAAGTTACACAAACCATAACATCATGCATGATTAATTGGATGCTTAACATGTTATCATGAGATTGGAGCTACTTCATAATGGTACATAAGAAAAATCTAACATGCATATTGTCATGACATAACTTGCAAGGAGTTACAACCAGTCATACATCATAATCAACATGATGACACATTCTCATGCTCAACCAAACACCATAATCAACAAGCAAGCAAACAATTAAGCAAACATGTAATATAGTTAGGTATCCTTGCTACCTCTTAAATATCTTGGTCAAGACCTTCTTGGGATGATTTCCTTCCTTCACAAATGTCAAAACTTAGCCATTACAAAATAATATCAAGTTACAATTCAACTTGAAACCAAATCCAAGACTAGGTTTTCACTAATTGCTTTCTTTCTCCCTTTTATGTTTCATACCTCCACCTTTCCAAAATAAATTCTCATAGTTCATTTCCACATAATTTTTCATGTAGAATCCAAATATGAAATCAGAATTTCCAAAATCAAATCATACCACTTGCTACAGTACCAAACCAAATGCATGCTCTTGCTTTTCGAAAATTCACATTTTGATTCAAATGCTTCCAATACTTGTTCTCCTACTTTATCCCCACACAATTTTCCATTTTTAAACTCATTGGAAGCATCAAAATCATGAAATTCCATAATATTAATAGTTCCACATACAGCACCAGCAAGAACACAAAACCCTAAATTCAAACATGCTTGAATTCCTAAGCTTATACCACTTGACTCTAGCTTGTTTAAGCTTATCTAAACATCCATAACATAAATATCATATTTTAACCATATATGAGCAGCACTTCCAGCAGCAACCATAATGGAAATATAGCATGAAAACCCCTTAAAACCATGAGCTAACTTGCTAGAACAAAGCTCAAGATCAAGGGAGATTATTACCTTGATTGTTACTTCACTTTGTGTGCTTCTTTCTTGGTTGAATGGAAATTTTGCAAGAGTTTCCCTATGGTTCACCATGCATACTGAAACCATATGAATAGGGGGCTATTTATAGAGAAATTTGGGTTGAAATAGATGGCCAAGATTGATTTGGTTACTATTTGATCCAAGGGCTCACATTTAATCTTGGATTTAAATTTTTCTAAAAAGAATAATTATGACATCATTTGGGACAGCTCATGGGACACCTAATATGGGTATGTGGCTTGATTCCCATGTAAGGAAGCTTCTGGAAAAATTCCAGTCTAATCTGGTATCGATCGGAGCAGTTTCATAATAATCAGACTATGTTTTGTTCCTAATTTTTTTATAATATACCAGGATATGTATTATGTCCTGGAAATTAATGTCTAGGATTCTCATACCATTGAAAATATTAGACTGAGTATTTATCTACCATCCATCCCTTGGGAAATGACCAAAATACCCTTGGTGTCCTTTCTTGCATTATATTGACCTTAAGGGCATAATTGTCATTTCACCCTTCTTGGTACTGCCTTATGGCATATACTGGCTCTAACTAATCATATTTATAATATGTTCCATATTTTTGGCCTGTCCAAAATGACCATAATGATCTCTATCCTTCACTGGTACAGTATGGGCATCTAGGGGCATTTTTGTAATTTTGCATTTTTCCTGGACTACTCTGGTCTCTGGCCCACTTAACTATCCAGTCACCTTAATAGGCTCATGATGGAGCCATTTGGGCTTTGATATGGGCTTATTGCCTGTATTGCTTTTATGGCTCAGTTCACAAAACAACTCTCCCAATCCTATTTATCGGGTATTTTATTTCATTATAAAATCCAGTATGGATTCTCCAGGATTCCTTTTCTGACTCTGTCAATTTTATAAATTCTTACATTAAATATATGAATTTCTTGTAAGGTCTCATCTGATTCTTAGATATGAAAAATACTGTAATAATTTCTTTCAATTTAGGAATTTATATCAATTAATCGGGACCTCAAATCAAAATTCTGTGTTGTTTTAAACTGACCGGAATATTTTTGTCTATCTACTAGTAAAATTTGAGTCTGATCTTATTCTGGGCATTTTTGGCCTGTTTTGGCTCAACTTTTCCATATTTACATTTAGGTCCCTCAACTTTTGAATAATTGCACTTTAGTCCCTAAACTTTTCATTAATTGTATTTAGGTCCCTCCTTTTTCTTCTACTTTCACTTTTTTCCTTCAAGCTTTTTAAATTTTTGTTTAGGTCCCTATTCTTTCCTTAGTTATTAATCCTTCCCTTTCCTTTCTCAATTTGATACAACTTATTCCAAGAATCTCATATCCATTGCAGATAAACTGTGTACACATATCAGATAAGAAAATTGGGAATATGACATTTCTTTCCCCCTTAAAATAAATTTTGTCCTCAAAATTTGCATTACATGTACTAAGAAAATAGTTTAGGGTATGTTTCTGTCATCCTTTCCTCTACTTCCTATGTAGCTTTATTATCCGTTAATCTCTTCCAGACCACCTTAACTAGAGAAATCTGCTTATTTTGTACCTGCTTGACCTTTCTATCTACAATCTATACTGGTCTGACTTTATCAGTCAGGTCATCTCACAGAGCAATATCATCCTGCTCAATCACATGTGATGGATTTGGAACATACTTCTTTAATTGGGAAACATGTAACACATCATGAATTTTGCTGAGATGTGGAGGAAGAGCTAACTTGTAAGCCACTAATCCTACTCTTGAGAGGATCTGAAATGACCCAATGTATCTAGGATGCAGCTTCTTCACTTTAATTGATCGTCTGGCTCCTGTTGTCAGAGTTAACTTAAGGAATACATGATCTCCTTCTTCAAACTCCAACAACTTCCTTCTAACATCAGCATAACTCTTCATCTATTTTGAGCCATCAATAGTCTCTTTCTAATCTTATCAATCTGTGCTACTATCTGGTCTACTATATTAGGACCAAACATCCTCCTTTTGCTCAACTCCACCCAACATAGGGGAGATCTACACTTACGTCTATAAAGTGCTTTAAATAGGGCCATCTGAATTCTGGCCTAGTAACTGTTGTTATAGGCAAACTCTATCAATGGAAGATGGACATCCTAACTCCCTTTGAAATCTAAGACACAAGCTCTTAACATATCCTCAAGCGTCTAGATCGTTCTCTCGGATTGACCATCTGTCTGAGGATGGTAAGCTATACTATATCTGAGAGTAGTGTCTATTTCTTTATGTAAAGCTCGCCAAAAGTTTAATGTAAACCAAGGATCTCTGTCTAATATGATACTACTCGGAATACCATGTAATCTAACAATGTCTTTTATATACAATTTAGCCAGCTTCTCAAGAGAATCTTTCTTGTTGATTTCCTAGAAATGAGCTGACTTGGTTAATCGGTCAATTATTACCCATATAACATCACGTCTAGCAGGAGTCATGGGCATTCATTCAACAAAATCCATGGCAATACTATCCCATTTCCACTCAGGAATCTCTAATAGTTGTAACTTCCCTACTGCCCTTTGGTGCTCAACCTTCACCTTCTAACATGTCAAGCACTTGGACACATAAGCTACAACATCTTTCTTCAATCCAGGCCGCCAAAATAAACCTTTAACATCATGGTACATTTTGGTCATACCTGGATGTACTGTATATTTGCTTTTATGTGCCTCATCTAGGATTTTCTCTCTCAATCCCATTGCATGGGAATATATGGATGTCCCCTAAATTGTAGCAACCCATCCTGGGATACATCAAAATTCTTAGTTTCCCCTCTTTCTAGCTTACTTTTGAAAATCTCAGCGAGCCTATCTTACTCCTGAGCCTCTTTTATCTCATCCTCAATGAAAGCTTTAATTTGTGTTCCTTCATAAGAACTTTTTGCTATCTGCATTTGATACAGAGGACTCCAATCTCATATATCTTCTATCAGTTCCTGCTCTTTGATCATGAGACTAGCAACCTGCACCACCTTTCTACTCAAGGCATCGGCCACTATATTAGCTTTTCTTGGATGGTATTTGATCTAGAAATCATAATCCTTCTGAAATTCCATCCATCTCTGTTGCCTCATGTTCAATTCTTTCTGATCTTGCAGGTACTTCAGGCTTTTGTGGTCACAATACAGCTCTATAGTAGCTCCGTACAAGTAATGTCTCTATATCTTGAGAGCATAAACTACCGCTATAAGCTCCAAATCATGAGTGGGATAGTTCTCTTCATATGGCTTTAACTATCGAGGAGCATAGGCTACCACTCATCCCTGCTGCATCAGCATATATCCCAACCCTTGCTTGCTAGCATCAGTATAGACTACATAAGTCTGAGTTAGGTCTGGAATAACCAGCATAGGAGTCATGGTTAATCTCTACTTTAGTTCATGAAAACTAGCCTCACACTTCTTATCCTACCTAAACTGCTGATTCTTTATGGTCAGCTTGGTTAACGGTAGAGCGATTTGAGAAAAGTCCTTAATAAATCTTCTGTAATACCCTACTAAGCCTAGAAAACTCATGATCTCTGTCACTGTCCTTAGTTGTTCCCAGCTTAGCACTGCTTTAACTTTACTAGGATATATAGCTACCCCTTCGTAGGATATGACATGACCGAGAAATTTGACTTCTTGTAGCCAAAACTCACATTTACTAAGCTTAGCATAGAGTCGTTTCTCTTTAAGAGTACTAAGAACAATCCTCTAATGCTCTTCATGCTCTGCTGTAGATTTGGAGTACACTAAAATATTATCAATGAAAACTACCACAAACTGATCTAGATAAGTCCAGAAGATCCTGTTCATGTAATCCATGAAAATTGCAGGCGTATTCGTCAGACTAAAGGGCATCACTAGAAATTCAAAATGACCATATTGAGTCTTGAACGCAGTCTTTGAAATATCATCTGCTTTGATTCTAAGTTGGTGATAACCTGATCTCAGATCAATCTTAGCGAATAAGCTTGCGCTAACCAACTGGTCCAGCAAATCATCAATTTTGGGAAGAGGGTACTTATTCTTAACTGTAATCTTATTTAACTCCTGATAGTCAATGCACAATCTGAGACTGTTATCCTTCTTCTTGATAAATAACACTAAAGCACCCCACGGAGAAATACTAGGCCGAATGAAACCCTTCTCTAAAAGCTCCTCTATATGCTTCTTAAGCTCAATCATGTCGTTAGGAGCCATCCGATATGGGGCTTTGGATACTGTCTAACTCTAGGTACAATATCGATTGCAAACTCCACTTCTCATTTTGGAGGCAATCCTTGAATCTCCTTTGGAAAGAATTCAGGAAATTCTTTGACTACCGGAATCGCTTCAACTCCTTCTTCCACTTCTACTTGGACAGAAAAGAAGACCATATATCTCTGACATCCTTTTCATAGACATCTATCTACCTTAGCCTCTGTTAGGAAATTCAGTTTTACTTTTGGATTACATTTGAGGCTTGTGGACAAAGAACTAGAGTTTTGTTCTTACAATCCAGCATTACTTTATTGGCAAATAACCAATTGAATCCAATTATGACATCAATTTTATGAAATGGCATGCATATTAGGTCAAGAGTAGTGCAATAACATTCATACCGAATTACACTATTTAGGCAGTCATATGATATAACTACTCTAGCATTTGTAGGGGTTGTGACACATATGGCATACTGTAGCTTGTTAATTGCAAGGCCTAACCGCTTAGCACATTCATAAGAAATAAAGGAATGACTTACACTCGAATCAAACATAGCAATCACAGCATAATTATTAAGATATATGATACCTTGGATCATCTTGGGTGATCTCTGTGCCTCTTCGCTTGTTATTGCAAACACTCGCCTTTGAGTACGAGGCCTTTGATCATTAGCTACCTGGGGACAATTTTTGGACAAATGTCCAGGCTTCCCACATGTTTAACAAACATTCTGCCATATTAAGCATAGTTTGTCTCAATGGTTCTTCCCGTATTTATCGCATACTCTATACCTCTAGTCTCTATTATTTATGTTACCCCTATTGTTTCCTCTATTAGGCTTTTAGTTCTGTTGCCACTGCCTTTTCCTTTTCTTGTTATTGCCACTACCATTGGCTGCCTTTCTATTATGATTGGTTCTCTCAGCAGCAACAGTCTCTCTACTTACCGGTCTCATTAGCATATGGTAATTCAGGCTATTCTCAATGATTCTGCAGGCCTCTACTGCTTTATTGAACTGATGGTATTGTTAGGGGTCATCTTATCTTTCAGAGTAGTATTAAATCCCCTAATCATCTTCTCCATCATCCACCGCTCATCATCCACCTGTCGCATGTAAGTGGAATACTGGGAAAGACGGATGAATTTTGCTAAGTACTCATAAAAAGATTCTTTTTCTCCTTATCTCAGCATAAGGAATTCTGCTTCTCGTTCATCTCGTACAGACTGGGGGAAATACTTTTCATAAAAATGTTCAAGGAACACTTCCCTAGTAATATGAATGTGTTTATCTTGTAACACTAGCTATGTGTTCTTCCACCATCTATCAACATCTCTTTCTAGCTGGTAGATTATCATCTGTGCTTTACTCTCAAACAGACAACCTAGCACCTTAAGGATCTTTTCTAGTCTGCTGATCCAATCCTCTGCTTTCTGTACATCAAATGTTCCCTCGAACATCAGAGGACTATGCTTACAGAACTTAGCCACATATTATTGAATACCAGTAGGATCTACTATCTGTCCTGTCTATCTTGGTGGCTCTTTTATATGTTAGACCATCTCTGGTTCTGTATTGGCTATACCAGCAGATTTTGGTTGCTGTAGGTGCTCCATCGCTTTCGCTACAACTGCTGCTATGGCAACATCCCTTTCTTGTTTGCTCCTTGCTTGAGCAGCTCTTACTTCCTCAATTAGCTTAAGTTGTTGTTCCAGTCGTTCTAGAATCAAATGGTTAATGTCTCCAGTGTTTTGGGGTTTATCCGAAGAACTAGCTCTTCTTGTTCTTACCATTTTGTTTTACTATGGTAATAGGAAAGGAATATCATAACTGACATAATTCATATTTCATTCCAAACATAGCATACAACAAGTTTAACAGTATTACATAAACTTCTCATAATATACATACATACACAACATCATCACTAGTCATGATTACATAGATTACAGTCATGTTCATAGATACAACTATTACACTATGTTTTCTCATAATGCATCCTAATAAATTCCCCTACCATGTAGATCCAATTATGGATATCCTTAAAGGGTTCCTCTTCAAAGTACTGATCTAGACCTTCTCTCCATGTTGTTGTAAGAGGCAAAATATCGTCCACGATATTAATGTAATCAGTGAGGGTAAGGGTATATGGATCATATGCCTAATAAACTTGTCGCACTCTAATTATGAAATCCATGTAAGTTCTGTAATCTTGGTCTACTTCTCTAACCAGCATTCTTCTCAAGTCATATAGCTGCCTAGCTAATTCCACCACTTTCTTGAACCGATCCTCTGTCATATTCTTTCCTGGTACTAACTATATAACATAGGTAGGATCAAGGTATATTTCTACTACTGGCTTCTTTGTTCCACTGGGACCAGGGATATTTGTAGGGTCTAGTCTGTGACTAGGTCCACGTATGTCAACTGTATAATTGGGTTCAGGTACCTTGGATGGTTCATGTACTTGACTTGTATCAAGGACATTTATCTCAGTAGCCTGTCTAGGTATAGATTCTACATTTTCCATAACATAGGAGTACCCCTCCTCAAGCTGATCTTCTTGAGGATATTCCATCTGATCTATATCTCCCTCTCCATTAGGGTTGACTTCCTCAGGAGGTACCACATTAATAGGCGGGCTGGAATAGGTTCCTTATTTAATGACTCATCTGTCCTATTTGACCCAACTAAAGAACTATCTAACCTGCCCAATTATGATTCACTACTAGAATGATGAATGTGGATTACTGGAGGTAGTCCATATTCTAGATCATATACCAAAGCCTCTACTACTTCTCAGTTCAGTCCTGACCTATCTGAACTAAATACCTCTGGCATCGGGTCTCCCTGATTTACTGTAGTTTCTGATCCAGATCCAGTCCTAGAGTCAGTTATCTTTACCCTACAATAACTAACTTTGTGTCAATTATGCAGTTGTTTACTTATGTATCAATCTATAAATAATCTAATCAGAGCATCTTCCAAGCCAGAATCCTATGCTCTGATACCAAAATGTCACATCCTTAATTTCAACCTTAATTATACTCCATTTGAAGTGATTGGAACCAATTAAATGATCATTTGCTTTGAAAACATCTATTTCCAAAAGAATTGCTCTCCGGTACTATTCACTTTTATTGTTCATTTGGTAATTCCAAAATATATACCCTACTTTGAAAATTCATAAGTAATTGTAGAAAAATAGAAATAATGTGGTTCCAATTTCTAATGAAATCTCTTTAATACATCTTTGATAGAAAAATATGAAACTGAGGTTTTCTTGTCCATATGAAATTAGTTTATTCGTTGTGAATCATTATTCATTTGGTAAAATCTGGAAGTTCCAGTTTTTTAGCCTTAACTTCAAAATTTCATTTCACTTTGGTTACTTATCCAAATGAATCGTGTTACCTATGATAGGAATTGGAAGACCCGCAGTGAAAATTAATTTAAAAATTTTTCCATTCCTTGCCAGGATCTACCGTATGTGTTTAAGTCAAGTGGGAAGAAGCATTACCCTCAGTGTTCCTCAGCGACTTCCATAGCTTTTGATTACGACATTCACAGCTTCTCTCCGCGGCTCATGCTCCCTTTCTGATCGCAAGAAGTCGATGACTCAGGTCAGCTTCCTCTACTGGTATCCACACGAGCAGCGTTCCAACCACGAACGACGTGCTAGTGTCTCTTATCCCTCCAGGGCTTTCTCAAGAATTCGTCCTCTCCGTCTCTATTTCGGCAGTTTCTTATCTACAAACCTTTTGCAGATTCCACTTCGGCCTTTTTGTGTTCTCTGTGTGTGTTGCTGAAAACGCAGGTCCTAAAATCATATATATAGGATGCTATGCGTTTTTCTCTCTCTACCGAATTGGATTTTGGAGTTCATCTTATATTAATTCTGAATTTAATACAATATCATATATTATATAATTTTATAAGAAACTAATTAAATAAATAATATTAAATCTGTCCCACAGATTTAATTACTTATTTATTTAACTTTAAATAAAGATGAGACTGAACTATATTTGATTTATTCTCATAAATCAAATTTGAGATATCCTATCAATTTGAATTTCAAATTCAAACGTGATAGGGATTTAATTTATCCTTATAAATTAAATCTTATAAATATCTCTTATATGAGATATCCTATCAATTTGAATTTCAAATTCAAACGTGATAGAGATTTAATTTATCCTTATAAATTAAATCTCATATATCTCTTATATATAATATATATATACAAATTTATATATATATATACGAATATAAATATAAATAAATATATACATCCACCCTGGATCATTTATTGAATCTGGATATGTCTTAGATTCAATGAATCTGGACATCATAGCTTGTGTTGGGCTATCTTGTGTGCGACCCTGTAGGCTTATATGAAGTTGGCAGTGGGCCATTGCTATACTGGCTCACAAGTCATAAGCGGTCTGTAGCAAGACATAACGACTACCCAAATTATATGAGGATCGTTAAACGATGTAACCTTTTATACAACCATATCATGTCCCTTTTGTCACGCAATATTTTGGTCATGGTTGAGGCATGGATAATGTCATCCTCCTATTCCTGACCGTTACTTTCTTGATCCCTGAGTAGTCTGACTGTAGAAATGGAACTACCTTTCTATTACAGTATGTCTATACATTTCTCAGACTCACTCATCGAGGGGGCCAGTAATATCTCTCTATGAATGTGAGGGACAAATTCCATCTTGACCATTCACATTCCTCCGCATGAAAAACCACTAAACCCGAACATAGTCTTTATGATCACTCGGTCAAAAGTGACTTTTGACTAGGTCAAAGCTGAGCGTTTGTCATGTAGGAATCCATGATGATCTCAGGTCAAAGGGCATATTGACATGGTTTATATATGAGATAAGCTTATGACGTTACCCATGCAGTTCTCTCATAGTGGGTTGGTTCAACACCTTGTACTCTTACATGTGCCTATGACTTTGATTTATATCTCTATACATCTTCAAAGTCATACTAGTCTTATTTCATCTGTGTTCCCACAGAGATGATCGACTAGGGACATTTAGGATAAGATCATGAATTATCCAAGGATGGTCATCACAGTAAACATGCAAATAATATGATAACACAATTAATAAATTCATAAATCAATAATGTTCATAAGACAATGATTGGCCCCTAGGGCACGATTTCCAACAACCTATAGATTTCAAACTCTAGGCATCTTACTTATGCTCATAAAATTTGACAGAAACATTTGTTCATTTGATATATAAAATCATTACATGAACGTCACTGCCTATAAACGCTTACTTCATCTCACTTCCAAATTTTAACTTCAACTTAGAAAAATCATGACAATTCGAATTCTTACCCAAATGAGACATTCTTGGTATTCATTTAAAGTTGTGTATCTTAAGTTTAATCATGCCAAATTTTAGACTAAAACTGGTTGTTTTAAGAGTCATGACCATCATCACATCACCACAGCCTCATAACAGGGTTATAGAAACATACACCATGCATACTAGCATATTATCCCATTGTGTCATGTAAGTCATGTAACTTATTATACAACCTTAATCATCAAGATTTACTCTCTTCCCTTGAGAGGATCTAGCATCTAAAACATAATTATGCATGTGGAAGGAATGAGATTTCATGGAAATCCCTATAGCAAGTTACATAAACCATAATATCATGCATGATTAATTGGATGCTTAACATGTTATCATGAGATTGGAGCTACTTCATAATGGTACATAAGCAAACTCTAACATGCATATTGTCATGACATAACTTGCAAGGAGTTACAATCATTCATACATCATAATCAACATGATGACACATTCTCATGCTCAACCAAACACCATAATCAACAAGCAAGCAAACAATTAAGCAAACATGTAATATAGTTAGGTATCCTTGCTACCTCTTAAATATCTTGGTCAAGACCTTCTTGGGATTATTTTCTTCCTTCACAAATGTCAAAACCTAGCCATTACAAAATAATATCAAGTTACAATTCAACTTGAAACCAAATCCAAGACTAGGTTTTCACTAATTGCTTTCTTTCTCCCTTTTATGTTTCATACCTCCACCTTTCCAAAATAAATTCTCATAGTTCATTTCCATATAATTTTTCATGTAGAATCCAAATATGAAATCAGAATTTCCAAAATCAAATCATACCACTTGCTACAGTACCAAACCAAATGCATGCTCTTGTTTTCCGAAAATTTACATTTTGATTCAGATGCTTCCAATACTTGTTCTCCTACTTTATCCCCACACAATTTTCCATTTTAAACTCATTGGAAGCATCAAAATCATGAAATTTCATCATATGAACAGTTCCACGTACAGCACTAGCAAGAACACAAAACCCTAAATTCAAACATGCTTGAATTCCCAAGCTTATACCACTTGACTCTAGCTTGTTTAAGCTTATCTAAACTATCCATAACATAAAAATCATATTTTAACCATATATGATCAGCACTTCCATCAACAACCATAAGGGAAATATAGTTTGAAAACCCTTAAAATCATGAGCTAACTTACTAGAACAAAGCTCAAGATCAAGGGAGATGATTACCTTGATTGTTGCTTCACTTATGTGCTTCTTTCTTGGTTGAATGGAAATTTTGCAAGAGTTTCCCTCTGATTCACCATGCATATTGAAACCATCTGAATAGGGGGTTATTTATATAGGAATTTGGGTTGAAATGCATGGCCAAGATTGATTTGGTTACTATTTGATCTAAGGGCTCACATTTAATCTTGGATTTAACTTTTTCTAAAAAGAATAATTATGACATCATGTGGGAAAGTTCATGGGACACCTAATAGGGGTATGTGGCATGATTACCATGTAAGGAAGCTTCTGGAAAAATTCTAGTCCAATCCGGTACCGATTGGAGCAGTTTCATAACAATCAGATTATGTTTTGTTCCTAATTTTTTTATAATATACCAGGATATGTATTATGTCCTGGAAATCAATGTATAGGATTATCATACCATTGAGAATATTATACTGAGTATTTATCTACCATCCACCCCTTGAGAAATGACCGAAATACCCTTGGTGTCCTTTCTTGCACTATATTGACCTTAAGGGCATAATTGTCATTCCACCCTTCTTGGTACTGCCTTATGGTATGTACTGGCTCTAACTAATCATATTTATAATATGTTCCACATTTTTGGCCTGTCCAAAATGACCATCATGACCTCCATCCTTCACTGGTACAGTATGGGCATCTAGGGGTATTTTCGTAATTTTGCACTTTTCCTGGACTGCTCTGGTCTCTGGCCCACTTAACTATCCAGTCACCTTAATAGGCTCATGATAGAGCCATTTGGGCTTTGATATGGGTTCATTGCCTGTATTGCCTTTATGGCCCAATTCACAATACAACTCCCTCGATCCTATTTATCATGTATTTTATTTCACTTTAAAATCCCGTATGGATTCTACAGGATAGACTCTCTGTACACTGGAGTTGCAACAAGATTATTGTATGGTCGCAACCAAAAACTCCTGAGACATCCCAATGAAGATGTGAAGATGATGAAGTCAGAAAATATATCAGGGTGCTGAGGGACAACCTCTCTATGATCCTAAGTCATGACTAAATGACAATTATGTCACAACTAAACGTTCTAGAGATGCTTACTGTCAGTTTGAGTCAAGACAAGAAGTTGATAGGTCATGACCAGAAATGGTAGACACAACCAATGAATTTTAAATTCCTTTAACTCTACAGTCTATTGTTTTAGTTAAAGGGACAATATGTTATGACTCTACTAATCCTTACTCACATTCACCAATTACCTCTCATACTTTAAGATTCTTGAGTGATTTGATCTCAGATACTGATACAGGAATGAAGGAGAGTGATCCTAAGTATGTTGTAGTAGTATACCAACCTCCACTGGGTAAGCACTTGAGGAAGTGGAAAATACAAAGGATATAAAAGGAATACCACCAAAGTTTGTTGCTTATATATACCAACCACAGCTGAGCAAGTTCAGGTTTAAACAGGGAAAATTCACAACAAGCTTGGATGAACTTTGCAATGTAATCAAAGTGCACGATTTTGGTATGCTCGGGTGGAGAAAGAAGGAAATGGGGAAGATTTTTCAATTAAACAGCCATCTCTTAACATTCTATGAATTCCCACCACCGGCTTGAGGCCAGATTATGTTGAAAAATGTGCTATAGGGGCCAATCATTGTCTTATGAACATTATTGATTTATGAATTTATTAATTGTGTTATCATATTATTTGCATGTTTATTGTGATGACCATCCTTGGATAATTCATGATCTTATCCTAAATGTCCCTGGTCGGTCATCTATGTGGGAGCAGAGATGAAATAAGGCCAGTATGACTTTGAAGATGTATAGAGATATAAATCAAACTCATAGGCACAAGTAAGAGTACAAGGTGTTGGATTGACCTATTATGAGAGAGCTGCATGGGTTACATCATAAGCTTCTCTCATATACAAACCATGTCACTATGCCCTTTGACCTGAGATCATCATGGATTCCTACATAACAAACGCTCAGCTTTGACCTAGTCAAAAGTTACTTTTGACTGAGTGATCATAAAGACTATGTTCGGGTTTAGTGGTTTTTCATGCGGAGGAGTGTGAATTGTCAAGATGGAATTTGTCCCTCACATTCGTAGAGAGATATTACTGGGCCCCTTGATGAGTGAGTCTGAGAAATGTATGGCCATACTATAATGGAAAGGTAGTTCTATTTCTATAGTCAAACTACTCAGGGATCGAGAAAGTAACGGTCAGGAATAGGAGGATGACATTATCCATGCCTCATCCATGACCAAAATATCGCGTGATAGAAGGGACATGATATTGTTGTATAAAAGGTTACATCGTTTATCGATCCTCATATGATTGGGGTAGTCGTTATGTCTTGCTAGAGACCGCTTACGACTTGTGGGCCAGTATAGCAAATAGCCCACTGCTAACTTCATATGGGCCTACAGAGTCACACACAAAATAGCCCAACACGAGCTATGATGTCCAGATTCATTGAATCTAAGACGTGTCCAGATTCAATGAATGATCCAAAGTTGATGTATATATTTATTTATATTTATATTCGTATATATATAAATTCGTATATATACATTATATATAAGGAATATATAGGATTTAATTTATAAGGATAAATTAAATCTCTATCATGTTTGAATTTGAAATTCAAATTGATAGGATATCTCATATAAGAGATACTTACAAGATTTAATTTATAAGGATAAATTAAATCTCTATCACATTTGAATTTAAAATTCAACTTGATAGAATATCTCATAGATAAATTAAATCTCTATCACGTTTGAATTTGAAATTCAAATTGACATGATATCTCAAATTTGATTTATGAGAATAAATCAAATATAGTCCCGTCTTATCTTTATTTTAAATTAAATAAATAGGTGAATTAAATCTGTGGGACGGATTTAATATAAATATTATTTATTTAATTAGTTTCTTATCAGATCATACAATATATGATATCTGATTTTAGGAGCTACGTTTTTTGAACAACACATAACACAAAAAGCCGAAGGGAATCTGCAAAAGGTTTGCAGATAAGAAACTGCTGAAGTAGAGACGGAGAGGACGAATTGTTGAGAGAGCCTTGGAGGGACAGGAGACGCTAGCACGTCGTTCATGGTTGGAACGATGTTTGTTTGGATACTAGTAGAGGAAGTCGACCTGAGGCGTCGACTTCTTGCAATAGGAAAGAGAGCACGAGCCGCGGAGAGAAGCTGTAGAAGTCGCTGAGAAACACTGAGGGTAATGCTTCTTCCCACTTGACTTAAACACATACGGTAGATCCTGGCAAGGAATGGAACAAATTTTAATTAATTTCCACTGCGTGTCTTCCAATTCCTTTCAATGGTATCAGAGCCATGCCATTTTGTGTTTAAGTTAAGCTTGATTGTTGATTAATATGATATGTGTTAGTCGTAGCCGTTCATATAATATGCGTTTTATGTATGACATATGAGAAATCCGCGTTATGTATGACATAAAAGGAATCTAAAAGGGAATTGAAATCGGTGGTGATGCATTTTGATTTGATCAATTAACATAGATGGGGTATAAGAAAACCGAATGCAGATTAGCGGGACCGCCGTGACTACCTGTTCGTAGTGCAACACAATTGTAACACATGTTATTTTGTGAATGTTTTAGATTTGAAACATTAATTGCCCTTCAATTAGATCTGAATATTGATTCTTGAATGTTTGGGTATGGTGAACAATATGGCTCTAGATTGCAAGTGTTGTAATTTTTAAATACAGCCTGCGTGTCGTGCCTTCCTCTATATACTCTCAATGTACCTTCTCTTCTCATCTCACTCCCCTCGAATGTTAAAAGAGGTTTCTATATGTAATTTCCCTTTTCTTACTAGAGAGCTCCTCTCATTGGCTTGAGGGGACTTAGGATAGGTGAGCCATATTGTATCACGTTTAAATTATGCATCTTATGATTATATCAGAAACATGCATATTACTTGTATGAGATACAAACTGAGAAACATGCATTCTTATAAACAAGATAGATAAATTAAGCCCTCTGAATGAAATCTTAAGTCATAATGCTGTCAATTTATGAACACTTGTCAAAACCTAGATCGCTCAATTGTGGACTTCACCAAAGTGAGCGCTTTTGAGTTATCTTGGGGAGATAAACAAGAGTAATGGTGCTACTCTCATATGTTTATTATTGTTCGACTTAATTGAGATTAACAAAACGGTTTTGGGTCTCAAGGCATTAGATGGGATTAAAAACATGACAGATCATATGATGATAGAATCCCATGAACATCTAAGAGTTACATTTGATGTAATTGGTAAAGGTGTTACCTACCTAAATAACTTAATTTAAGCGTCCTGCCAAAGCGGACTTAAGTTTGAGCCAAATATGGATCTTAGCCCATTAACTATTGCATTGAGGGTTCTTTATTTAGTGGGAGATTGCTAATTAAATTGCATATTTTTAATTGTAGAATCATGACGACTAGTAACATTGCTACATTATCGCTACGATCTGTCGTTGAGAAGGACAAACTTAATGGGACAAACTTTCTTGACTGGTTTAGGAACTTGAGAATTGTTCTCAAGTAGGAAAGAAAGGCGCATGTCCTAGATCAACCCATTCCTGAGGAGCCAGCGGCCAATGCTCCTAGAGCTCAGAGAGATGCTTACACGAAGCATAAGGAAGACTCTGTCGATGTGGGATGCTTGATGCTAGCCACTATGGTTTCGGAGCTCCAAAGAGATCTGGAACACATGGAGGCTTATGAGATGATTGTGCATCTCAAGGAAATGTTCCAGCAATAGGCAAGGCAAGAGAGGTATGAGACCACTAAGGCCTTATATTCCTGCAAGATGGCTGAAGGTGCATCAGTCAATACTCATGTCTTAAAGATGAAAGGGTACATTGATCACCTTGAAAGGCTTGGATTTCCCATGAGCCAGGAATTAGCTACCGATTTGATCTTAAACTCACTCCCAGAAAGTTATGACCAGTTTGTCATGAACTATAACATGAACAACATGAAGAAATCTATCTCTGAACTGCATGGGATGCTTAAAACTACTGAGCCGAGTCTTAAGAAGAAGCCCAGTACTGTTTTGATGGTTCAGAAAGGAAAGGGTATGAAAAAGAAAGGCAAAGGCAAGGAGAAGGGTCATGGCTCATCAGGTAAGATTAAAGAGTCAGGCAAGCCCAAAACTAACCCTGCACTAAAAAAGGCAAAGCCTCCGAAGGAAGGAGTCTGCTTCTTCTGCAATGAACCTGGTCATTGGAAGAGGAATTGCAAACTCTACCTCGAAGATCTAAAAAAGAACAAGAAGGATAGCAGGGCTATCGCTTCAGGTATTTATGTTATAGACATTCATCTTTCTACTTCCACTTCATGGGTATTAGATACTGCATGTAGTTCTCACATTTGTACAAATGTGCAGGGACTAAAGGACAGTAGGAAGCTAAAAAAGGGCGAGGTTGACCTACGAGTTGGAAACAGAGCAAGGGTTGCTGCGTTAGCTGTAGGCACTTATGAATTAGTTCTGCCCACTAGGCTTTTGTTAGTTTTGAACAATTGCTATTATGTTCCTGCTTTAAGTAGTAACATTGTTTCACTTTCTTATTTGGATAAGGTTTCACTTCCATTGCTGGGAATAGTAGATGTTCTATTTATCGTAATGATGTTTTCTATGCTCATGGTGATTTACATGTTGATCATTACATATTAAATTTGGAACAACCCAATCATGGAAATATCTATAACATAACCGCCAAAAGGGTCAAACCAAACTATTTGAATCCGACATACCTCTGGCACTGTCGTCTGGGCCACATAAATGAGAAACGCATTTCAAAACTCCATCAAGATGGATTTATAAACTCATTTGATTTTAAATCATATGACACTTGCGAGTCTTGCTTGTTAGGAAAGATGACAAAGTAACCCTTCACTGGGCATAGTGAGAGGGCCACTGATTTATTGGGCCTTATACATACAGATGTGTGTGGACTGATGAACACAAATGACAGAGGTTATTCGTACTTTATAACATTCATAGATGATTTCAGCAGATATGGGTACATCTATATGATGAAACATAAATCTGAATCTGTTGAAAAGTTCAAGATATTTCAAAATGAAGTACAAAACTAGCTTGGCAAAACAATTAAAGCACTTCAATATGATCGGGGTAGTGAATATTTGAGCCAAGAGTTCATAGATCATCTCAGGAGTTGTGGGATAGTCTCACAATTGACTCCTCCAGGGACACCATAATGGAATGATGTTTATGAACGGAGGAATCAAGCACTATTAGATATGGTTCAATCCATGATAAGTCAAACAGATCTTCCGCCCTCCTTTTGGGGCCATGCCCTAGAGACAGCTGCGTTCACACTCAATCGTGTTCCATCTAAGGCAATTGAAAAGACTCCATATGAGATATGGACTGGGAGGACGCCTAGTTTGTCTTTTCTTAAGATTTAGGGATGCGAGGTTTATGTTAAGCAACAAGCCTCAAACAAATTAGCGCCCAAATCCTCAAAGTGCCTTTTTGTGGGATATCCTAAGGAAACCAAGGGATATTACGTCTATAACCCTGCTGATAACAAAGTGTTTGTTGTCAGAAATGGTATCTTTCTCGAATGAGAATTTATCTCTAAAAGAACCAGTGGGAGTAAGGTACACCTCAAAGAAGTTCGAGAGCCACAAGACACCACAGAACTGCAGATGGAAAATAGAGAAGACTCACAACAAGTTGTTGAGACTCCTCAAGTCATGCAAGGTCCACAGAAGTCTAATAGGACACGACTTCAGCCTCAGAGATATGAATTTCTGATTTCTGACAGTCATGATGTGTTGCTCATTGAGCATAATGAGTCGACTACCTATCGAGAAGCTATAGTAGGGCCAAACTCTAAAAAGTGACTTAATGCCATGAAGTTTGAAATGCAATCCATGTACGACAATAAGGTTTGGACCTTAGTCGACCCGCCTGAAGGTGTAAAAATCGTCGGGTGCAAGTGGGTTTTTAAGTAGAAAACTGACATGGATGGCGATGTAAATGTCTTCAAGGCATGACTGGTTGCAAAAAGATTTACTCAAACTCATGGTGTGGACTATGATGAGACGTTTTCCCCAGTTGCAATGGCCAAATCAATCAGAATCCTCTTTGCCATAGCAACATATTATGACTATGAAATATGGCAGATGGACGTCAAGACAGCCTTCCTTAATGGAAAGCTCCTTGAGGATGTGTACATGACACAACCTAAAGGGTTTGTGCATTCTGAGGACTCTGGTAAAGTGTGCAAGCTTCAAAGGTCCATTTATGGACTGAAGCAAGCCTCTCGGAGTTAGAATCATCGTTTTGATGAAGTAGTCAAAGAGTTTGGATTTCTTCAAAATATTGATGAACCTTGTATGTACAAGAAGGTTAGTGGGAGCACAATTGTGTTTTTGGTACTCTATGTCGATGACATCCTACTTATTCGGAATGACATTCCTACCTTACAGATTGTCAAGTCTTGGTTAGGAAAGTCTTTCTCGATGAAAGACTTGGGAGAAGCCACCTACATCCTAGGAATTAGGATCTATAGAGATAGATCTAAAAGACTTCTAGGACTCAGTCAGAGTACATACACAAACAAAATACTGCATAGGTTCAGTATGCACGAATCAAAGACGGGTTTCATACCCATGTCTCATGGTACTCACCTCAGCAAAGATCTGTGTCCTAGTACATCTGATCAGCGAGGTCGCATGAGTAAAGTTCCATATGCCTCGGCCATAGGATCTATCATGTACGCCATGTTATGTACTCGACCGGATGTCTCATTTGCCTTAAGTATGACTAGCAGATATCAACAGGACCCTGGTGAGGGCCATTGGACTGCTGTCAAGAATATCCTTAAGTACTTAAGAAAGACTAAGGACTTATTCTTGGTCTATGGTGGATTGGATGACGAACTCTGTGTAACTAGTTACACAGACGCGAGTTTCCAAACTGACCAGGACGACCAAAAATCATAGTCTGGATATATATTCCTCCTCAATAATGGAGCAGTAAGCTGGAAGAGCTCTAAGCAGGGCACTGTAGCAGATTCTGCAATGGAAGCTGAGTATATAGCAGTATCTGATGCAGCAAAGGAAGCTGTTTGGATCAGGAAGTTTATCACGGAACTAGGGGTGATACCTACCATCTCAAATCCAATAACTTTGCTCTGTGACAATAGCGGTGCCATTGCACAGGCTAAAGAGCCTAGGTCACATCAAAGGACCAAGCATATACTCAGGCGATTTCATCTCATCGGAGAAATCAACGATAGAGGTGATATAAAAATATGCAAAGTAGCAGGAGAAGACAATGTTGTCGATCCTCTAACAAAGCCGCTTGTGCAGGCAAAGCATGAGCATCATGTTAGGTCACTGGGAATTAGTCAAATTAATGATTGTACCTAGTGCAAGTGGGAGGTTGTTGGAAAATGTGCCCTAGGGGCCAATCATTGTCTTATGAATATTATTGATTTATAAATTTATTAATTGTGTTATCATATTATTTGCATGTTTATTGTGATGACCATCCTTAGATAATTCATGATCTTATCCTAAATGTCCCTGGTCGGTCATCTATGTGGGAGCAGAGATGAAATAAGGCCAGTATAACTTTGAAGATGTATAGAGATATAAATTAAAGTCATAGGCACATGTAAAAGTACAAGGTGTTGGCCCGACCCACTATAAGAGAGCTGCATGGGTTACGTCATAAGCTTCTCTCATATACAAACCATGTCACTATGCCCTTTGACCTGAGATCATCATGGATTCCTACATGACAAACGCTCATCTTTGACCTAGTCAAAAGTCACTTTTGACCGAGTGATCATAAAGACTATGTTCGGGCTTAGTGGTTTTTCATGCGGAGGAATGTGAATGGTCAAGATGGAATTTGTCCCTCACATTTGTAGAGAGATATTACTGGGCCCCTCGACGAGTGAGTCTGAGAAATGTATGGCCATACTATAATGGAAAGGTAGTTCCATTTCTATAGTCAGACTACTCAGGGATCGAGAAAGTAACGGTCAGGAATAGGAGGATGACATTATCCATGCCTCATCCATGACCAAAATATCGCGTGACAGAAGGGACATAATATGGTTGTATAAAAGGTTACATCGTTTATCGATCCTCATATGATTTGGGTAGTCGTTATGTCTTGCTAGAGACCGCTTGCGACTTGTGGGCCAGGATAGCAAATGGCCCATTGCCAACTTCATATGGGCCTACAGGGTCGCACACAAACTAGCCCAACACGAGCTATGATGTCCAGATTCATTGAATCTAAGACGTGTCCAGATTCAATGAATGATCCAAGGTTGATGTATATATTTATTTATATTTATATTCGTATATATATAAATTTGTATATATACATTATATATAAGGAATATATAGGATTTAATTTATAAGGATAAATTAAATCTCTATCATGTTTAAATTTGAAATTCAAATTAATAGGATATCTCATATAAGAGATACTTACAAGATTTAATTTATAAGGATAAATTAAATCTCTATCACGTTTGAATTTAAAATTCAAATTGATAGAATATCTCATATAAGAGATATTTACAAGATTTAATTTATAAGGATAAATTAAATCTCTATCATGTTTGAATTTGAAATTCAAATTGACATGATATCTCAAATTTGATTTATGAGAATAAATCAAATATAGTCCCGTCTTATCTTTATTTTAAATTAAATAAATAGGTGAATTAAATCTGTGGGACGGATTTAATATAAACATTATTTTTAATTAGTTTCTTATCAAATCATACAATATATGATATTGTATTAATTTTGGAATTAATATAGATTAATTTCAAAATCCAATTCGGTTGAGAAAAACACAGAGCATCCTATATATCTGATTTTAGGAGCTATATTTTTTGAACAACACATAACACAAAAGGTCAAAGGGAATCTGCAAAAGGTTTGCAGATAAGAAACTGCTGAAGTAGAGACGGAGAGGGCGAATTGTTGAGAGAGCCTTGGAGGGACAGGAGACACTAGCACGTCGTTCGTGGTTAGAATGTTGTTCGTGTGGATACTAGTAGAGGAAGCCGACCTGAGGTATCGACTTCTTGTGATCGGAAAGAGAGCACGAGCCGTGGAGAGAAGCTGTAGAAGTCACTGAGAAATACTGAGGGTAATGCTTCTTCCCACTTGACTTAAACACATACGGTAGATCCTGGCAAGGAATGGAAAAAATTTTTAATTAATTTCCGCTGCGTATCTTCCAGTTCCTTTCAGATTATCCCTTTCCTATCTCTTACCTTTTACAAATTTTGCTAATGGAATATATGTTTTATGCAATATCCTCCTTTTCTTACATTTTAGGGGCCATTTAGTAGCATTTAGAACCACTTCTAGGGCCATTGAAGTCAAATCATACAATCTGAAATTTTACTCCTAGCGAACACTGTTCACTGTGTAAATTCCAGCAGAGTGATTTGACTTCAAAAAATCATAACTAATTCTAGAAAAATCAAAACAAAGTGGTTCAAATTGCTATGTGAATCTAACGTAATCCTATTCCAGGGAAAAATAACTCGTTGACCACGACTTGACCAGGTCCACATCAGTCAATGTCTGAATATTATTGTTTATCCTGCATTTTTCCCTAATTCCAGCACTTTGGTCCCATCTTTGCATAACCTCTGCACTATCCAATCCCTAGCTTCTTTCTATGGTTCTTTGATCCTCTTTAAACATACCTATGGGATTGGGATTACATGGAAGGGGATGAGATTTCTAGAAAAATCTCAGTAGCAAATGGTAACCAGACAATGTATGCAACTATATGCTTGATGTTACTATGTGTGTACTTAATGATCATGCTTGTATCATGATAACATACATGCTTCCATATTACTTAATTATAACATATGGCTATAGCATAGAAAGGAATAGAGCATTAGGTAATCATACATGCCTCACATCATCAAGGTAAGAAAACATCACATAAAACATCCAAGCAGTATAAGCATACAAGTAGGTAAGTCTACTACCTGGCGTGTAGCCTTTCCTTCCAACTCCTAGCCTTGTCTCTAAGGTCCCTTCTTTTCATATGTTAGAGCCTATACATAGCATAATAATATCTTTATTATTATCCAGTACAGCTCTACTTAACTCATGCTTAAATAGGGGTGATATCCTTATTCCGACATTCCCCTGGCTTTCTCTCTACCTTTAGCTACCTTTATTAATATAGATATTTCTCTATTCTAACTACTAAGAGCAATCCTCTACTTTATTAGAGCAGGGACTAGATAACTTTCTTACCTTATTCCTAAACTTTGCCCAGTCCCTCAGCCCCTTAGACTGCTCCTGGGTCCACCAGAACTCCTTCCTTTCTTTCATTTCTTTCTTTCCTTCTCTCTTTCTCTCTTTTCCTCTTCTTTCTCTTCCTTTTCTTTCTAGATCCGTGGTATGCCTTGAAATGGGAGGGGATTGGCCTATTTATAGGTGAGAGGAGGTGTAATGAATGATCTAGATTGATTCGCGATGAATGGCTCAGATTGCTTGCTTCCTCAAGAAGCTTTGCCTGTATCATCACGATGACATCACCCTCATTTATGAATCACCACTAATGACATCATCCAGGACACCTCAGGGACACCTCAGGGGTATATGTGGTGCAATGGTGGGGCCCTTGGCACACCTCACCATCTGACTCAGCCTTTCCAGAGAGTTCCAGAGTCTTTTCCCTAAATGGATAGTCGAGATCGTGCCACGTGTCCTCTTGCTTTTTCTCCTTTTCTTGTAATCATGCCATGTGTCCTTTGCTTTTCCTCTTTTACTGTAATCATGGCATGTGGCACCTTGTGGGCCCCATTCATGCCATCTCATGATTCCATATCACTTTACCCAGTTCTCTCTTGGACCGGGTCACTTTACTTTATTGAAAAAGTACTAAAATAATATTTTAATGCCTCTTGGGCCCACATTACTCTTGGGCTACGTTTTTGGGCTTTGGATTGTCATCTTAGGTTTCTAACTAAGCCCAAACACTCTGGTGGCTCGGTTCCCAAGAAATATCCTTAGTAAATTACCAAAATGCCCTTAATTCCTCTTTAGTAATTCTAGGGGCACTCTTATCTTTCCATACCTTACCAGAGTACCTCTTGACCCTGGTCAAATATCCAGATACCCTTTCTTAACTGTCTAACCTTAGTCAAATGATCATATAGCCCTTCGTCTGACTCTAACTTAATGACATAACACAGTGACATACCTTCAGTGGTATTTTCATAATTCTTTATTTTTCTCAGTCTTTATTAGCCCTAGCCCACATACTTATATGAAAATATCATTGGGCTTATAAGGTTCCATTCTGAACCCTCTGTATGATCCACTATCTTCATGGGCTCAATTCCTGAGAAATTCCCCTAAAACCTATTTATCGGGTCTTTTAATCCACTGTAAATTCTACAAAACTCCTTTTTGAGCTATGTTAGTTTCATAAATTCTTATATTAATTATAGGAATTTACTGTCACATTTCATCTGATTCTGAGGTCCAAAGAATACTGTATTAATTTTTCTTCTCTTCAAAAATTAATATAAATCTTTCGGGACCTCATATTAAAACTCTGTGTTGCATCAAACTGATCAGCATAATTTTCTCTATTTACTGAGACCTTTGCTCAATAGGGTCTAGTAGCATCCCTTTTTCAGGCTATATACTGGGCTTCTAAGCCTAAAAATTGGGATATGACATTTGACATATTGGTTTGATGATTGGAAAGGGATGAACCAGTAGAAGTAGTATTCAATTTTTTTGCTTGATGGTTCAATAGGATAATGTGTAATTTTAGTTTAGTTATGTTTTGAATAATACCCATGTGTTGCCCATGTGCTATTTCTTCAATGATGATTATCTGAGGTGCGACATACTCAACTACATGCTATAGTTTACCCATCTTGTCATTTTTGCTTTCTTTGTATTGCGATGTATGATTTGAATGTTACTGTGAGCTCCACTGTGAATTTACATTGAGTGATGTGTTTGACTGCTGTGTTGAAGCTAGATTTAAATTGACCTTATATAGTATTATGATGTCTATAATCCTGCTAATAATGAGGACATTGTCAAGTTTAAGTATAGGGAGATGTTATTGTTTATGTGATAATTAATGCAAAATTCTTTGATTAATCCAATCTTTCATCACAAAATTTTTGTTTTATGATTTTAATATGTGATGAATTTCTAAAAATTGGATCCTCACTTTAAACTGTTTTGTTGTTAACTAAAATATTTCAGTGTAGACTATCTTTTAGGCTTTGAAAAGCATTAAGTAATAGTCTCTGTGGTGTTTTGTCATGACCTATGTGTTGCATGGTCATGACCTGACGTAGAATTTTGGACTTAATATGTTGTCTATGAAAATAAGCCATAACACGAGTACAATTAGGTTGCGATAATATCTCTCTGTGTATTGTTGTCGCGAATTAATCATTCTTGGTCATGACTATCTATTGTAAGTTCAGGATAAACACTCACTTTGAAATTTGGTCGTGACCTTCACTACTTTTAGTCGCGACCTAAGTTTGAAAATGTCCATTTACCTTCTCTTTGCTTTATGCAATGCTATATAAAAGGATTCCTTTTGAGCTACTAAAGTTTTATAAATGATTCATTGCCCTCTTGTTTTCAACAAGTTTTATAAATGATTCATTACCCTCTTATTTTCAACCTTTTGCATCAAATAGTTTATAGAAACCATTGTCACACTTGAATTTTTAGGAATGGAAACTGAATTAGAAACACTCAAGTTTTTACTATTAGATTTGGGATCATTACATGATTCTGAGTGATTACTTTCGAACTTTTAATCCATCATTCAAGAGGGTTTTCCATTGTGATAAGTGTTTTAATGCCTAGTGAATGATGAACATTGTTTGAGACCTTAGCTTATGAACAATTTAGATAAAAACCTTAGTTGGAAGGATTCTCAGCCTAAATTTCTATGTTGAGTAGTTATTCAATTGGTTTATATCCTCTAGAACTTATGTTAGCTTTGAGTTGAAAATGACTTTTGCATTTATGTTATTGAATATGATAAAGGCATTTATTTCTAAACCCTTATATCCCAAACACAAGCCTGCACATTTTATATCCATAGTCACCCCCTTTAAGTCCATCATTTTTCTTTTTTCCATCATAGAAAGTCAAATATGCATGAACATCTCTTTGAAATAAACCTCTTATTCATGTTAAAAAATCATTGTGATTGTGAAATTGTGCTACATCTTTTATATACAAGGTGTCAAATAAAGGAGAGAAAAAAAGCTTATTGCACAAAAAAAGAGATAGTACAAGAAAAAATGAAGAAAAGAGCATTGAATGAGGCACTATTATCAACTCCTATTAGCACAATCACCACTTCTACATCTCAGAAGACATGAATTCATACTATATATTCATTATCAAATGTATATGGTACTTTATATCCTTCACACTCTATTCCACATGGCCTATCTCTATCATCTCACCCTTAAAAGACCTCTTGATTATTTGCATAACTGTTGTATAGTTGATGAGATTTAGAGCCATTAGAAGCATAAGGTAGGATGTTTTCCAATTTTAATATGAGTAAAAGAACCCTAACAATAAGAGGATACAGAGAGCTAAACACTTATATCCTTAGAGAGAATCTATTGTTCTCATATAGTTGAGTTTGATTTCATTTAGTATTTGATTACTTGGTGTTGCTCATATTATCACTTTTGCATTCCTAAAAAATGGTGCATTAATTGTTTTAAGGTTTCACTATGGATTATGTTATTACCTCATTTAATAGCTTTGCCTTAGGTGTACTTCATGTCTTTGTCTAGGAGTACAAAGGTTCAAGTGTGGGGGATTGATAGGACATAAATTGTGTATGGTTTCTATAACATTTTGAGGATTTTGTGATAACTTTACCATTCATTTTATGCCTGCAATTGTGCTTTTGTGGTAATACATGATTGTGCTTGGCAGTATGCTGATTTAAGGGTAAAATGGTAAATTAACTTAATTAAACTACAAAAGTGATTGTGCTTTACCATTCATTTTTTAGATAATTGTGCTTTTATCAACAATAGTTGTTAACTGATTCGATTGCTTGAAATCTATGGTCATCGATCGATGATCATTCAAGGGCATCTTCATCATATGATTTAATTACATGCTAAGTGATTTTTAACAACGCATCAATGGTTTTTGAATTAGCTTTGATCAAAGGAATTTAAAGAATGTTAATGCTCTTGACTCAATCAATCGATTGAGGTTTCATTTAAGACGTAGTAATTTTAAAATCCCCATATCATATTAAGAGGAAGGATAGATAGGTTTCCATTATCAAGAGTCTTTCTCAACATATTTCTTTAACATTCCACTCATTTTCCATCTTAATCAAAGCTATAAAAATATTTACTTTACTACACCCTTATTTTATTGCATAAAAAATAACCAAACCAAAAACCCATTTTTACTTTCGCTTAGGTTTTCAATGATTTTGTTCCCAATCTGCTAGGGTTCCAATTAAAAGGGCTCCTTCAGAAGAACGATAGGATTGTGCCTTATATTGCATTAATAGGGTGAAATTGTCTTTTATTTTGATGAGCCGAATGACGACAATCTGCATTGCAAATCACCTAGTGAATGATGAACATTGTCTGAGACTTTAGCTTATGAGCAATTTAGATGAAAACCTTAGTTAGAAGGAGTCTAGGCCTAAATTTCTATATTGAGTGGTTGTTCAATTGGTTTATATCCTCTAGAACTTGTCTTAGCTTTGAGTTGAAAATTACTTGTGCATTTATGCTATTGAGTATGATAGAGGCATTCATTTCTAAAACCTTTTATCCCAAACACATTCCTGCACATATTATATTCATAGTCACCCCTATAAGCCCATCATTTTTCTTTTTCCATCATAGAAAGTCATATATGCATGAACATCTTTTTGAAATAAACTTCTTATTCATGTCAAAAAATCATTGTTATTGTGAAATTGTGCTATATCTTTTACATACAAGAAGCCAAATAAAGGAGAGAAAAAGCATATTGCACAAATAAAGGAAAGAAAAAGAAAAAAAAAAGGGGAGATAGTGCAAGAAAAATTGAACAAGAAAATAGCAATGAATGAGGCACTATTATCAACTCCTATTCATACAATTACCACATCTACATCTCGAAAGACATGAATTCATGCTATATATTCATTATCAAATGCATATGGTACTTTCTATCCTTCTTACTCTATTCCACGTGGCCTATCTCCATCATTTCACCCTTAAAATACCTCTTTATTCTTTGCATAAGTGTTGTATAGTTGATAAGATATAGAGCCATTACAACCATATGGTAGGATGTTTTCCAATTTGAATCTGAGTAAAAGAACCCTAACAATGAGAGGATACAGAGAGATAAACACTTACATCTTTAGAGAGAATCTATTACGCTCATATAATTGAGGTTTATTTCCTTTAGTAGTTGATTACTTGGCATTACTCATATTAACATTTTTGCATTTCCAAAAGATGGTGCATTAATTGTTTTAAGGTGTCACTATAGATTATGTTGTTACCTCAGATTTAATAGCTTTAGCTTAGGTATACTTTATTTCTTTGTCCAAGAGTACAAAGGTTCAAGTGTGGGGGAATTGATAAGACACAAAATGTGTATGATTTCTGTGACATTTTAAGAGTTTTGTGACAACTTTACCCTTAACATTCTTTAGTAACTGGTTAGACTTTTACAATGAGCTTTGATTCTAAATTATAGGTATTTTAGAGGAGAACCAAGGACTAATGTGAGTAGAAAAGAAATCACAAGACAAAGAGAATGAAATTAAGGAAGGTAGCTTCTGTGTTCTTTAGTTGTGACCAAAGTGTCCACAGGTTAAGACCTCATTTCTTCTAGGATGTTTTCTTGCGTACACAGGTCACGACCAAAAATAGGATCTCGTCCTGACTAAATAAGATAATCAGTGAAGCTACGCATTTTAGATTAGGTCATTCTGGCATTAAAAGGATAGGGAAGTTGGAGACGCAAAGAGAGGGTATTTTTACCTGATACAGCTAACAACCAGTACTCAATTATTCTCTCAACAATCTTTCCACAACCCACACACATATCTTCCATCATTCATCTTTCCATCACCATTTTTATACTTTCTTAATGGCATCATATCTGAGTAGCAATTGCAGTATAGCAAGAATCATGAAAGGCTAAATCTTTAGTCTCTTGGAATAGACCGCATATCTTGAGTTCATGGACTACACTGCGCTGGGGAGCTTTCTATTTTAATCTCTACCTTTTTCATGTTTTAGAATTCCTAGATCTAGAGTTTTCATTGCATGAGTAGGGATTGAATATCAACCAATTATTCTGAGATTAGGTTTTGTAATTGAATTTGCATGATTTGAATGTTGATTTTAATATGAATATTTTAGTTTTGATTTCTAGTTGATTGGGATGTTATCAACGATCGTTGCTAACTAATTCGACTGCTTAAAATATATGGTTATCGATCGATGATAATTTGAGGGCATTTTCATAATATGATTTTATTACACGCTAAATGATTTTTAATAGTGCATTAATAGTTTTTGAACTAGCTTTGATCAAAGAAGTTTAAGGAATGTTAATGATCTAGACTTAATCGATCGATTGGGGTTTTATTTAAGACTTAGTGATTTTGAAATTCTCATATCAAATTAAGAGCAAGGATAGATAGTTATATTTTAATTTCACAAATTTGATACTTCACTGATTAATCGAATAGTTAAAAGATTAATATAAATTAATCTATTAACCAATCGATTAATAGTAATATCTTTGTTCAAGAAAATTTGTTTTCACTATATTAATAACAAATAATCGATTAATCAATTGATTAATTACCTTATCAACTAAATTCTAGAAGGTAAGCTCTCAACATTAATCAAACATTTAATCGATTAATTGATTTTCCTTTATAAAATAGAATGTTGCCTTTACATTAATCTAAAAGTCAATCAATTAATTATCATTAATAGACTAACTAATCGATTAACTTAACTAACTTCTTTTAACATCATTTAAGCACATAAAAAAATCTAACAAACTATTTTTTGCAATTATATTTTGTCAAAACCTATTAATCAACCTTTTAGTATGAATCATCAAATGAAAGTATTTCTAGTATCTTTAAAATACTTTTAGTATCACCGAAAGCTTTTTGCTATTTGGTATATTTGGCATCATCAAAACATAATCATCAAAAATATATTTTTCATTAGTTTGGACTAATCCTCTTGTCCTGCATTAAGTCCCCAAAGGCCTTATGAGATTTCAATTACAACACAAGATTTGAATGAGCTCTTGGTCTTAGTATAGCAATTGATTCACTCAATCACTCCTTTTACTTCCTATAAGGTCATAACCCCAACTTAAGAGAACCAATCTCTTAAGTCTATAGAATTAATGAAAAATATTCACAATCACTCTCAAAGGGTATATTTGATGATGAACATTGAAGCTCAATAATGTTAGGTTATAGAATAATGAAGAAATAGAGAATGCAATAAACTCAGAAGTTGTTGTTTAGTTTGTTGGTTGTTTCTTCATCAATACAGAGTCCTTGAATAGGATTTACTTCATTTGGTAGCCGTTAGACTCATACTTGTAAATGTTAGAGTGAAGGTGTCATTGGTCGTTGGTAGTTAGGTGAGTATCTAATGCTTTGTCAGAAGTAGCAAGTTTCTGTTGACATAGCCTTCATCATTTTAATCTTCTAGCCTTTTCTGAACACATTCAATCTTAAAAGATTTGTTAGTAGTTAAAGCATTGATTAAGTATATATAAACCATTAACAATCAACTCATTATAAAAGATCAAGTTCTTAATCAAGTTCAGATGGCTTTAAAAAACATACTGTATTAATCGGTTAAGTAATTGACCAATTATAATGAATTCAATCAATGATTCAATTAATGAGAGAAACATAAAATAGAGCATCACATTGATTAGAATTTCTAACCATATACAATGCAATAAGTTTCTCAAAAGATATATAATGAAGAATTTGGAGAAACATATGTATATTCCATATCTAGAACAATCATATATAGCTCAAAGAGATATTCAATCAAATTCAATGTAAATAGAAGAAGATTTTTAAAATATATGAAGTTAATCGATTAACTAATCAATTGATATAAATTAATCGGATACTTAGTCGATTAATGTCTCTGGAAGAATGGAAACAAAAATATTTTCAACACAAATTAATTAAACAATTAATCCATTAATGTAAATTAATTGATTAACTAATGATTAATAGATTCAAACTTAATTTTCACAAAATAATTCTTCATTGATTAATCGAATAGTTAATGGATTAATATAAATTCATCATTAACTAATCGAATAATAGAGTTATGTTTGTTCAGAATAACAACTGCTCCCAATAGATTAATCGAACATGCAATCGATTAATTATAATTATTCGATTAACCAATCAATTAATTGACTTATCTGTTTAATTCTATATAACTATCTTATGAAATTAATTGACTACTTAATTAATTGATACTTACATTAATCAAACAACCAATCAATTAATTCATACTCATTAATCAATTAACTAATTGATTAATTATTATTAATCAACTAGCTAATTGATTAAGTATTATTAATCTACTTCATTAACTTCATCTTTTAACAATATTTCAACACACAAACAATTTGATTATTTTAAATAACTTTTGACATCATTTGAGATGGAGATAACTAAATAATTTTGAACTCCTTTTAATATCATCAAAACATTATTCAATATAGAATCTAACATTCTCCTCCTTTTTGACGTTGACAAAACTCAAGTAAATTAAAATCATTAAGAGTCAAATAACAAGAATAAAAAATTGAATATAACTTTGAATTTATTTAGCATAACTTCAATAACAAAATGAAGCATGTCATTAAAATTTCAAAGTTCTTCAAACAAAGTACAAGATAATCAAAAATAGAAATAAGTTAAAATAAACTTAGTCAATGAACTCTAGAGAAGAGTTATCCTTCTCTTCACTTCTTTTCTCCCCCTTTTTGACATCTTCTAAAAGGGTTGGTGCCAGAGATGAAGGAATGATCATATGAAGTTGGAGTAATGGAAGGTTAGGTGTTGTGGAAATGGAAGGAAGTGGTACTAGAAGTGAATAGGTAGAAGTCATTGAGGCTAAGGGCTCTAAAACTGAGGTAGAAGTAAGTAAGGGAACAAGAGCATATGGAACATGCTGAGGCTCTGATAGAGGAGACAAATCCATGAGTTCCTCCTTTGAGAAAGAAGGTATAATGTTATACAGATATGCCAGGAGAATATTCTTCACATCAGATGCTTCTTGGTGGATATCATCTTGCCTCTTTGATAATACTTCTTGCCTATCCCTAATTTCTTCCTTAAAAGTTTATAAATCCCAAATATGTGTCTCAAGTAGTGTTTGGATCCCATAGCTACACCTTTCATTAATCAAGTTAGCTTCCTTCCTTGAGGTATTGAGTTTGCTTTCCAACTCAACAAACTCAACCTGAAGATACCTCTGAATAGATGTACCCAGGAATGATGGTGCCATGGATACTTGAGGTCTAGTAAAAGGGTGACCTTCATCATAAAGAAGAGAAACACTGGTAGTTTGCTACTTATCTTGGTGGTCTCTGGGAAGGATGCCCCTATTGGCATCACAAGGAAGCTTAATCTTCATCTTATTCAGTTATATCATCTGAAAGGCACCAATCTATTCCTTCTTTCCTCCCTCCAAGTGATGAATGTTGTAGTGCTTAAGAAGAAGGAAACAAGATATGGAAATGGTATAGGAGTACTCTTTATCCTACTCAAACAAAATTCTCTCATCTGATTGTATTTGAAAGCTCATAGGTTAAGCTTTTATCAACTCACTATCCTGACCAGATTCATATAATCCTATTGGGTAAGGTAGTTAAAGCTTGTAGACTTGATAATCATACACTGAGAGTAGATGTAGGAGATGATATGATAAAAGTCACACATCTGACTTGGCATAAAGGATAAAGACCCAAGGAATAGCTTGTTAGTCTATAGAAGGATATGATAGGCCTTAGCATGATCCATATTCTTCATTGGCACTAAAGTAGGAGCACCTATCATCTGAATGATTATACTAAAGTTAAACTTGATCTCTTTACCTCTTAGTCTAGTAGTTATATAACTATCTACAATATTCTCATCTTCATCCAATGTATCAAATATTTCTATATTGCAGTAGAATCTTTTAACTACTTCTAGACTATAGGGTTCAATTATCCTAAGCAAGCTCTCAAAATTATGTAAAGGCTCAATTAGGTTGAAATTGACCTTATGGTTAGCCTTAAGTATGGGAAATTTGCATATACTTTTAGACAACACTTTCTCTCCCTAAACTCAGTGTTATATCTAGCCATGTCAACATCAAAGTCTATCCTATCTTATAGAAAGCTCAAACTGGTTGTCTAAGAATCTGAGGGATGATGTGGTGGTAGGCTTCCTTGGTGTCTTATGTCTCTTGCCAAGAGACTCAGTGCTAGTCTGTATAGTCTTCTCTAGCATAGCAGTGAACTCTGGATCAAAGTCAATGTCAGAGATAATTTGTTGTGACTTTACCTTTCTCTTTCTAATAGACTTTGGAGAAGGCTCAGACATCTAGACTTTGCTCTTGTATTTGGTTGCTCCCTTTGACAGAGCCTTACTCACTGGCACCTTGCCCTTGTCATTTGACACCTTTGGGCCATCCTTGGCCACCTTAGGTTGACACTTCTTCTTTTCTTTTGATATTAAAGCCTGAGGAGCGTTGGATACTAATTTGGAAGGATTAATCTTAGATCTATTGGTATTTGTGGTTTTAGTTCTCACCATTGATTCAGTGAATTAAGATATTGATTGGTGAAATGGAGGAATTTGGGGGTGATTTATGGTGGGTTTTAATCTGTGGAGGGTGCGCAAACTATCCTATAAATTAATTTGAGGATTTTTTAGGATTGAAAGTGAGAGAGATTAGAGATTAGTCAATTAATGCTCGAGTTAAATAGTAATAGTCATTACTGATAACTGATATATCATGATATTAATTGATTAAATAATATATTAATGCCTATTAATCGATTAGGTAATCATTTAATTTCATCAAATATGCACATACATAAGCAAATTAATCGATTAGGTGTTCGATTAATTCCAATTAATCGAATAGTCAATCGATTAATTTCAAACAATAGCAACACCTAACACTAATTCAACATTGCTTAATCGATTAGATGTTCGATTAATTAGCAATAATCGAATAGTCAATCGATTAATTCTCAAGAAAAATAACTTTTAACACATATTTAATATCTATTAATTGATTAGATGTTTGATTAATTAACATTAATTGAATTCTTAATCTATTAATTTTAAAGTAAAACAACTTTTAAAAATAGTTTTAATTATGATTAATCGATTATATGTTCGATTAATTTCAATTAATGGAACTGTTAATCAATTAATTTGATATTTAAGAACACACATATCCCCTTTATTTTATTGATTAATCGACTATATGGTCAATTAATTTTAATTAATTGAACTATTAATCGATTAATTTCACAAAAATAACACATTTAAATGTATATTTCAACACATATAAAGTACCTCCCTCCATTAATCGATTAAGTGTTGGATTAATCCATCCTCTATTAGCCTATGTTTTTCAATCCAATAATAGAGCATAGAGCATCCTAGAAAAATTTAACTAAACACTCTGGAGCTTAACTTAATAACTTAAATCATCAAAACATGAGTATTGAATAATTATTTTAAGAAAATGAAGTTGAAGAAAACTTGAAAATAAACAAACTTTAGTTTATTAAGGAAATATAATTCTTACAACTTATTGAGATTTACCATTCCTAATTATGTCCTAATATAGTTGAATAGATCCTGAGTTAGTGGTTTGGCGAAAATATCAGCTAGTTGAAGATGAGTTGGTATGAATTCAACTTTTATATCTTTCTTTTACAGTGATCTCTTATAAAATGGTGTTTGATATCTATCAAATTCAAGGGGTAAAAATATAATTATGAAAAAGTCGAGCTGAAAAGGCCCAAAACTACTTGAAAATGTTATAGTCCCAAATTTTATCAGTAAATAGAGAATGGTAATTGGGTCAGACATTTTTTTAGAATTTCAGTTTGAGGTTTCAAAAAAATAATATTAATTTGCAAAGTCTAGAAATTGATATATGACCTTTTGGACCTCATAATCAGATAAAATTTGGTAGAAAATTCTTATAATTATTATAAGAATTTATGAAGCTAAAATAACTCAAAAAGGGGTCCTATATAATTTATTATAGAATTTAAGGTGAAAAAGAATATCGATAAAAGGATTTAAAGAAGTATGTGGAATTTTTAACTAGACTTTTGGGTCTTAAAAAATTATAAAACTTTACAAAAAAATTATTTAATAGTAGAATAAATTTCTACAAATGTTAGGACCCTTAATAGAATGAATTTCTATAAATGTTAGGACCCTTAACAGAGTTATATAGAATTTATAATAAGTTAAGGTATATGAAGATATCAGTAAAGGAAATACCTTGGTATGTGTGCCAAATAAATTGTTGGACTTAAAGAAAAACCATAATGGTGTCATATAAGGGTCCATGAAGCCAAATAAATTATCATGTGATTAAATGAATTTTATACAGATTTTTAAAGAAATAAAAGAAAAGAAACTTCCAAGGAAACTTCAAGTGTTGTAAGGTGGCATGTGAGGTGTATACTTGGGTCCCACTTAGCCTAAACTTGCACCATATGTAAGCCATATGAGGGAAAAGGAAGGATTTTGGCATGTGATATTATCTCTTACTTTGCTTGAAGATTAAGCCAAGATTAAGAACAAATCCTAGCCACTAGCTTAAATAGTGAACAAGATGATCTTAACCTTTCATTTACACTCAAGATTGTCTATAAATACCCCTTCGTTCTTCTCATTCATGTACACACAAAGGAAATAAGGGGAGGTGCTGTCCAAGTGAAAAGCTAAGCATGTTCAAGAGGAAATTCAAGGTACCAAAGTCAAGTTAGCTAGGAATTAAGGTAAGTAATCTATCCTAACCTATTTTTCTTCAATTCAAGAGCTTAATCTTAAGATTTTGATGGAACAAAAGTGGGATATTCTCTTGGATATGGTGCTATCTAGAACTGTACAATTTTTGGGGGAAATGAAATTAAAGCTAGAAGTATGAAATTGAAGCTTGAACAAGTTAGAATCAAGTAGTATTGGCTTGAAAATTCAAGTATTCATGGAATTAGGATTTTGAGTTCATTGCTGCCACTGTATGAATCACTGTTCATATGTGAGAATTTAATGATTTTTATATTTTTCAATGGATTTAAAATGGAAAATTGTGTGAAGTAAAGTAGAGAAACAAGTATTGGAAGCATTTTTGGAATCAAAATGATAATTTTTGGGAAAAAGGGAAAAGTGATTCGGTCAAAGATAGTAGGCAAAGGAGGAGTTGGAATTTTAAAATTCTAACATGATAATTGGATTCCTTGGAAAAATTATGTAGGATTGGTCTAAGAAAATAATTATTACAAAGTTAAACCACTAACTCTAAGAATTAAGTTAAGAGTTAGGGGTTTTAAGGGATTTAATATACAATGTTTATATAATAGTTCTAATGAGTTGTATACATAATGTAATTGTATTTAGGACTATGATATGTCAACGGAAATGAGTTAAAGAGGTTAAGCAAGAAACCAATAGAGGCAAAGGGAGAAAAGAGAAAATGATAAAGTTTGAAGGTAGTGAACTTACCCATTATTATATGCTTGATATTCATGCTTATGTATTGATGTGTTTATGGTATATGATGATGATGTATGATATGTGAAAATGATATATGCTCTTCCATTTATAGTTTATAGTCATGCATGATAGTATGAGGCATTGAGCATGTTAATATGTAAATGAAAGCTTAAGAAAGATAAAGGAAACATGTCATGCACTTGCATTCATCTTGTATATATTGAATGGTACTATTTTCTGTTGAGATTCACCAGAATCTCACCCTCCCATAACCAACCAATTTAGGTAAAGCATGATAGAAAAGGTATGTATGGAGAAGAGATAAAGAAGGGAAGAAAGAAAATGGCAATTATTTGTTCTAGTATGTATTGTATAAATTGCCAACTATGTTCATGTCCTATAATATGACATTATATGTAAAGAAAAATGTATAAAATCATTATGGAATAACTCCATGTTGTATATGAGTGTATGTAATTCAAGTTGATGATTTATAAATGTTCGAATAATTTATGAGATTTATGAAAGAAAGTCAAATGGTAAAATTGTAGGTCCTAAAGTAGTTTTGTTGTGGCTTCAGTTTGACCTATAAATGAAGGAATTCAGGTAGTACATATCAAGAGCTTTAAATAAATAGGTAACACATCTCATTTGGATGTGTATATCAATAGAAATGAATTTCCAAAATTAAGAGACTTAATCTGAAATTTCAAGAATTTACCATATGCATAGTAAAAAGTAACGATTTAACTATATTGATTGCCAAAGTGAATGTTCAAATTTATATTTTTCCCTTAAAGAGCTGTGAAATATCTTCAAGTATAAATTTGGATCACCTCCATAAGATTTTTCTAGAATTATTATGAATTTTCAAAGTTGAACTATCAATATGAAATTTATCAAATGAATAGTACTAGAGAGTTAAATTTAAAAATTTTGATTTTTGAGCCAAAGTAGTGCTTCTGATAATTAAATACTCTTCCGAATACGTACTTTAAGGGGTTAAAATTAGAATATGACAATATCAATATGCTTTGTCTAGGAATGAAGTACGAGACTCCTTGACAAACTAATTGTGCTTGTGTTATCAGAGAATTGAAAGCTCGTTCAAATGTATTCTCATATCTTGAAGTTGTTGTTTAAGCTATAATAATTATGTACAACAACTCCCAATAGCTACATACTCAACTTCTGTTAATGAGATAGACACAGTATATTTCTTCTTACTAAACCATTACTTTTGTATGTTTTAGAGACCATTCGATAGCATTTAGAATTGCTTCTATATATGTTAAAGTTCATTTACTAAATCTAGAATTTTCAAGACTGCAGTTACTATTTCCATTTGGCATTTTCAGATTTGGTAACGGATTTCAAAAAATCATAACTAATTATAGAAAAATTGAAATAAAGTGGTTCAAAAAGATACATGAAGCTAACATAATCAATTTTAAGGGAAAAATAATTCTAAGACGAAATGCTCAACCAATTGATAGAGTTTTGACATCAAAATTCACTTTTCATTTGGTCAAAATTCTAGAAAATAGTTTAGGTCCCTAAATTTAAAAATTTTGTTATTTTTGTAAAGACATCAAAATAAGGCATTCTTGGTATCAAAATGAAGCTTGAAATGTCTTCTATCATCACATAAATTCTAGTACATTTATTCCATCATTTACTATTTTTATTTACAACTCAAATGTCATTGTCTCATCGAGAGTTACTATTCATAGTGACAAATTCTAGCAACTAACTTTACATACATATACATACATTCCCAAATTCACATAGTACATGTTCATATAAACAATCAACATCAAGTTTCTTTTTCCTCTTGAGATTTAAGGATTGCTTACCTTATGTACTTGTTTGGGTAGCTTCTCCTTGATTTTATTTTGGGTTATCTCTTCATTTTGGCATGGTTTCCCCAAGGGTACTCTAGGTGCACAAAATTATGAAGACAAGAGAGTATTTATAGCAAATTTTCAAGGTTCAAGGGACCATTTTACCCCTCAAGTTCCTAATTATTACAACCCTTTAATCTTTCCTCTCAATGGTTGCTTTCTTAATTAATTATTCTTAATCATCATTAACTTAATTCTTACACTATTTTAATACAATTACACGTGTCAAAACACTTCCTTTCTTTTTTGGCTCCCAAAGGGCATTTTTCACATGATGTGGGTCCCACAAAGGACACCTCACATGGCACCCTGCATGCTCTTAGATTTTTCTTTCCTTTTTCTATTTTAAAAATTCAAAAATTATCTAAAAATCAACTTGTGCTCCAAAACACTTCCTTGAAAGATTAGGCCTTGATGCTCGATGCCATATTTGGCCTCTTTTTGGTCCAATTGGCTAATTGGCACAAATCCCAATGCCCTTCCTATTATTTCCTATACCAATATCCTTAAATTTTTCTATTTTTGAGATAAATTATATACACTTCTTTTAATAGTTTTAAACTTTTTAGAAATTTATTATAATATTAAATGAATTTCTTGCAAAGTCTCATACTTTTCTAACACCCAGAAGTCCTGATAAAAATTCCATATGTTTTCTTTAAATCCTTTATTAGTGTCCAATTTCACATTAAATTCTATAATAAATTATACTTGACTCTTTTTCTACTTCTGTCAGTTTCATAAATTCTTATATTAGTTATAATAATTTCTTGTAAAATTTTATCTGATTCTAAGATCCAAAAGATACTGTATTAATTTCTAGACTTCAAAAATTAATATCAATTTATTGGAACCTTGAATCAAAATTCTGAGAGATATGCCTGGCCCAATTCTGTCCTCTATTTACTTGTAAAATTTAGGACCAAAACATTTTCAGCAATCCTTTTGTCATTTCTAGCTCAATTTCCATATAGTTATCCTTTTACCCTAGAAGATTTAAAGCTTTTCACTTTAAGTCCCTTTGCATTTCTAGCTTCCTTAATACTTTTCATCTTTGCAATTTAGTCCCTTTCTTTATAACCTTTCATTTTTCTTCCTTTCCTTAACTTAAACATTATATAATCATTATAATTTCTTCTAATTATCGTCCCAATCTCTTTCAAAACTTCTTTCTTCTATCAATCTTATACATATAGGAAAAATTATGATGTGACATTTCTACCCACTCAAAATAAATTTTGTCCTAGAAATTTAATTAGCAAATTACTCAAATAACCTTGGACATGTCTCCTCTTTTCTTCTTTATGGCTAGGATTGGGGTATCTTTAGGAATTGTATCTTCATCTTGGCATCTGGCGGAGTGCTTTCAACATCTGTGGAACTTCATATCTTTCTTTTGCTACTATACTCCTTTTTCCTTAGTTAACTCAACTAGAGTTGAACTTTACTTCTTTCTGTTACTTATCCATCTGTCATCTATCTATCTACTCATACTTATGGACAACTCACTATACTAGACTTGTGAGTAGTGTCCATTTCTTTCATGTTTAACTGTCTCAAACTTTTCTATACTATGAACTCTGGAGTTTCAGTTAGCTACTTAGAATACTTGTCATATAACTATCTCTTTCTTTCTCTTTCTTTCTATCTCTTTCTTTCTATATAGATGCTCTATTTGGAATTGATACAAGGAATCCTAGTATCCCTTATTTTCTCTCTACTAAGCACTTATACTATTCTTTACTTATGCTAGCTAGCACTATTCTTTCTCAGTGTATTATAACATCTTTCTAGTCTTGTGACTTAACACTGTACTTCCTAGTGGGTCACCTATCTATAGACTTCTTTGGCCTGAGCACCTTTTAGTTAAGTGTGCTGCTGGGTTAGGGCTAGGTTACACTTCATATGGTTCTAAACCCTAGCTTACTTTTCCTCATAAAACTATGTTCTTACTATACTCTGTCTTAGACCCTTTTCTCTAGGTATACCTAGCCTTTTTAATCTCTTCATCCTTATCTGAAGGGTTTATCTACTCATACATGTCTATTCTCAATGTTAGATTCTATATGTTTTGATGATGTCAAAAAGAATCAAACGATTAAGTTGTTTAATAATGAGAAAAGTGTTTTGAAAGTGATGAAAATGTGTTTTTATCAAATGAAGTTTTAAAAGAAAAGGAGTTAATTGATTAGTTAGTTGACTAATGATACTTAATCGATTAGTTAATCTATTAATATCAATTAATCGATTAGTTGTTAGATTAATGTAAAGGCTGCATTATGTGTTATAAAGGAATATCAATTAATCGATTAATGAGTTACCATTAATCTATTAGTATTGGATTAATATCGAGAGCTTTCCTTCTGAAGTAAATGGATTGATTAATTGATTAATTGTAATTAATCTATTAATCTATTAAAAATAAATTTTCTCTTGACCAAAGATATAAATATTAATTGATTGGTTAATCGATTAATATATATTAATCTGTTAACTGTTCAATTAATCAGTAAAGTATCACTTTTATAAAATTCAAATATAAACATATTAATCGATTAATTTGTATTAATATATTAATTGTTTGATTAATCTATATTAAAATACTTTTTGATTCAATTTTTCATACATATTAATCAACTAGATAATCGATTATCTTTAGAAATGTTTAATATCTCTCTGTTTAAGCTAAAAACTGATTTCATATCATTATAAATTAAATATAATTGATTTAAGTGATAATTGCTTATGTTTCTCATTAATCTTCATAATAAACCTCTTTGAGACACTTGTCCTTGTAAAAGTACATCAGATATGTTTGAATAATCCAATCGATATAATACTCTATTTTTTGTTACACACATTTATTCTAACTAATCAATTGGATAATCGATTATTATAGCATAATGTTTTAAAAAAAGCATAATCTTTATTTGATCTTGATTTTTTTATAACATAATTGACTTTATACACTTGATCATTGATTGGGCTATCAAATATTATTTCATATGATTGAGCATGCATTATTCTTATATCATTATTGTGATTGATTATCTTTGAACATTAAATTTTCCTTACTTCATATATTTATCAACTAACATGTAAATTAAATGAAGTGTTTCTAGGACTAATTTTAGAAGTTCAGATTCCATTAAGATCAAAGACAAAACTAAGATTAGACCAAGATCAAGGCCAACAAACATTCAATGACAAAAAGACACTTTGTGTCAAAAGCCTCAACGGCTACAATGGCTAGTTCAACAATCATATTTTCCAATTGCAGAAAAGTTCAATGGAAGAAAAATCTTAACAAAAAGATGCTCAATGATTAGAAGTACAACTATAAATAGAATAGAATTCAAATTTTTGATGTGGTGACAACGAAGGAAAAAAAGGCAAGACAATGCATGAGTATTCAAATGGGAAATAAACGAACCATAAAAGAGCCAAAACTTCAATAGCCTTCAACTCTCCTATTCTTTATGTATCATTATGTTCTGAGAGAGAAATACAATGAGCTACAATATTTTATTATTCACTCTATTTGAGAGAGATTGAAATCCCTTTATTCTTTACCTATCTGTGAGCAAACCTTGGAATCAGGGTATTCAAGGTTGGGATTTGCTCGTATCTGATTAAGAGGGAGTATTGCCACTAGAGTATGGTGTAACCTCAGGATTGAGGTAGTTCTCAATTAGCTATAAAAATTGAAGTTGTAAAGGCTACCAAGAGCCTATTATAATCTTGGAAAATAGTGGATTAAAAATATCAATGGGGAGATATGGAATGGATATAGGTCAAGGAAGGACCGAACCAGGATAAATCTTTTGTGCATTTCTCTCTTCCTTAACTCTTTGATTTTCAGTAACTAATTTCTTATATCTGATCAAAGTTTTTTCAAGTTGATTTGTTTCACTAATCAAATTTTAAAAGAGTTTCAAAAAGTTTTTAAAAACAGTTGAACACCCAATTCACCCCCTACTTGGGTGATATAGTCTATCTACCTAGAACTAACACTCAAGATATATGGGGGCTCTCTTCTCTGTTCCTCAGGCATACTTCTACAATCTTTTGAATGTCAATACTCATATTTGAACTTGGAATCCATCTTCATTTAAGAGAAATTAAGTTCATTCTAGTGGCTATTTGGGGAAAACATTATAAATACTTCCTTTTATTGAGTTAATCAACATCGTATGTTTGATAATCATCTTTCTAGAAAATATCAAGTTGTCCTATCCCTTATCTCCATGACCCACGTTATGATCAACTGTGATCTTACTCCTTCTTAAGCCATGTTAAGATCAATTGTGATTTCTCTAGAAAAATACCACCAAACAAAGTTACAGGGTTTGCCATTCCCTTTCTATAGATTACTTAACCAATAAAATTTTTTAAGAGTACATCCAGTAGCCAATATTATCTATCAAGACTTTACTTATTTTGTCTCTTACTCAGGAGTTCCTACTTATCTTTCTTACTTTACTTTGGCTTACATGGGTTGTTGCCATGTGCAATCATGGCCTAACCACCTACAATTGCCATAGAAAATTGCCTTATATTACTATGGATATGTATCATAACTTCTTACCTAAATATGTGCTCTATCTGTTAGAGATCTATATATGAACTGTGATCTATCTGAGAACAATCTGGGTTTTATCTGAAGAACATGTTATATCATATCTAACTCTTATATGAAGAGTGATATGAACTCATCTGAATCAAGCTCTAAGAGTCATCAGTTTCATATCCAACACTTATCTAAAGAGTGATCTGAAATAATCTTTTTACTACTGTATGTTGTTCTTACTATGTACCATTTCTTTTAATAGAGTTATAACACTACCACCCTCTTAGTACTTGTTGTAACCCTATCATAAGAAATTACCATGAGTACTATATTCACAAGCATGTAGAAATACCTCAGTAACCACAAACATCATGTTACAATGGACTGTCCCACTCACTGAGATTGACTGTCCTCCTCACTAAGACTGATTGTCCTCCTGGGTATCTTCCTATTACTATCCTATCTCAAGTGTCATTCTTAGTTTTCTATCCTAACTTGAATCCTAACATAAACTATAATGCCTAAGGGGTTTGACTAAGACTAACTACTTTATCTATGTTTTCTCTATCATATTATCTTCTAAATCTTGTTTATTCATTCAGGAATCTAAAATAACTACTTCATTTCACTTCCTTAGCCTTTAAAATGCCATATTTACTCATCCAACTTAAGTTATAACATTACCCTCATGCTAGGGTATAGACTCAACCCTTAACTACTTTATCTGGCTCTTGATCATTAGTCTTTCTTAAATAGGGGAATTTCTTTATCTTTAAACTGTGGATACTTTTCTCTTTCTAGGCATCGTAAACTTCTCTTCCATACTAGATACTTTTCTATTTCTTCTACCAGTCCCAGATTGTTCTTGACCAGAGTATGGTTCCTTGCTAGTCTTCACATGGAGAATTCTGTTTTTGAACATTCCCTTGAACTAGGCTTTTAGTATCTCCATGCATTGTACTATCTAGCTTATCTATACCTTGTGTCCATCCTCTAGCCGATGAACTTTGGTTCTCATTGTTACTATAATGTATAGTCTGTACTCTTAGGGATTTCGGGTTCATGAGACGATTATATTTTATTTTCTCTAACATTACCTTGAGCTAACTCTCATATCTTAACTTTCTTGATCTTGGACTTGCCAACTTCTTTCACCTTAGACTAGTCAGCTCCTATCTTTGTCAACAGATGAAACTACTCCCCGGTCACTGTTCTACTCAATTTAACCACATCATTTTAAGAAACACAATACCCTATGAGGTATTGGCTAACTAAGACGAGTATACTTTTGTTGTGTCCATCACATTAGCACATTGTGACTAACATCCTCTATGTTATATCGTCGTGTCTAACTTACTTGATATGTCACTCCAGATCACTTTGTTTTCTTCCATCGTGGGTAATGATGTTTCCTTGTCGTGATTTGAACTCCTCTGTGTACCTTAATCAGAACCCATGACCTAACCTGCGTGACCTAACTTCTCTATGAAAATGAGTCATGACCTAAACACCTTCCTGCCATAACCTGAACATACCTATTCCTAAACATTCTCTTTCTAATGTTCCTTGTTTAAATCCTACTCCAAACAGTGAACCAACATCTAGAAAATAGATCTTCTTGGTTCACTTATGATTAAGACTTCTATATTTGGAAGTCTAACCTTTCCAATAAGTACCCTAACCTTAACATAATATTAACTACTTAGGTTTAGGTATGGGACTTGTCTTATCTGATGCTAGAAACTTTGCTCACATACCAAAAATGTAACACCTTACTTTTGTATGTCTTAGGTACCATTCGGTAGCATTTAGAACCACTTAAACATCCATTAAAGTTCACTTACTAAACATAGAAAAATCATTTGGTATTTCTAGATTTGGTATTACCAAAAATAATTTTCCACTACTTAGGTTAAGTTACTCTTCATTTAGTATTTCTATATTTGACGACAAACTTCAAAAAAACATAAATAATTATAGAACATAAAATAAAGTGGTTCAAAAGGATACATGAAGTTAATATAGTGAATATTAAGGGAAAAATAATTTCAAGACCAAATGCTCAGCTAATCAATACAGTTTTGATGTCAAAAATTACTATTTATTTAGTTAAAAATTCTGGGAAATAGTTTCTTGTCCCTAACTTTAAAAGTTGTGTTCTCTTTGTAAAGACATTGAAATAAGGATTCTTAGTGTTAAAACGAAGCTTGACGTGTCTACTATCATCACATAAATTCTAGTACATTTATTCCATCATTTACTATTTTTAATTACAACTCAAATGTCCTCATCATGAGTTAATATTCACATTGACAAATTCTAGCAACTAACTTTGCATATATACATATACATACATTCCCAAATTCACGTAGTACATGTTCATATAAAAAATCAACATCAAGTATCATTCTCGTCTTGTACTTGAAAGTCCTGTTATTTGGGAATATAAATAGGGGTGAGATTTTAGGGGAAATCTCAGTAGCAAATGCATACTATACAATTTATGCAACTACATGTTTGATGTTAATATGTGTGCACTTAATGATCATGCTTGCATAATTATAACTTTACATGCTTCCGTGTTTCCATAGTTATAACATATGGTCAGAGCATAAAAAGAAACAGAGCATTACTCAATCATACATGCTTCATGTGACATCCTTACTTTTGTACGTCTTATAGACCATTCGGTAGCATTTAAAACCACTTACATGACCTTTGTAGTCTATTAGCCAAATCTGAAATTTCACTCTTCATGAATTATTGTTCATAATGTAATTCCAGATTAGGCAATGAAGTTCAAAACATCATAATTAATTTTCAAAAATTCAAAATGAAGCGGTTCAAAAGATACGCGAGTATAACATCTTGAACTTTAAAGGAAAAATAAGTTCCTGGCCAAATGCTTATTTAATCAATACAATTTAATTTTTAAAGATTACTTTTCATTTGGTCAAAAATTCTGAAAATAGATTTCGATCCATGATTTTAGAAAATTTGTTCTCTTTGTACATATATCAAAATAAGGTATTCTTGATGTCAAAATGAAGCTTGACATGTTAACTAAATGTCTATAAAATTTCATACAGTTATTCCATCATTTACTATTTTTTATTACATCATGAACATCGTTGCTCAAATTGCGCATATACTATCATTACATACAACAATTCTTCATATAACATTTATACTATCAAATCTCTAACTTCTCTTCATGTTTCTTCATCTTCTTTCATCATTCATGAACCTATTGGGATTAGGATTACATGGATGGGGTGATATATTTGGAAAAAATTTAGTAGCAAACGGTACTAAACAATGCATGCATTAATGTAAATACTTGTGTTTGCTTGTGAAAATGTTAATATTGTGTAATGTGTTTGCTTCCATGTAACATATGAACTACAATTGACCAAAGTAATCATAGAAATAGAGCTTAATCATAAAAACATATGCAACACAATTCAACATAGCCATAGCATAACCAAGCATCACATCCAATACATACAAGTTTAGCATAATTTACTATCTCACATGCTTGACTTTCCTTTACGCTTCTTACTTCACCTTGATGTGTGGCTACCCTTTTTTGAGCACACCAATCAATTCCTAAAATAGGATTATCCTCCATTCATTTTAATCTAATTTCTTGAACATTGAACTTACTTTAACTAACATAACTTTCTCAAATTGAACTTACTTTAATTAACATAACTTTCTCTAATTTTTACTAATTAACTTGGCCTTTGAACCAATTGATGTCTTGACCTTACCCTACACAATTTGACCTTGTGAATCCATTTATAAACTCATAATTTTAAAATTCCAGCAACTACACATTTATTCTTGATAGAATTGTATAACACCCCTTTTTCTTTCAAAATTCTTATTTTGATTTTAATGCTTCCAATACTTGTTTCTCTACTTTATTCCACACAACTTTTTATTATAAAACTATTAGAAGTATCAAAATCATGAAATTCTAATCATTGTTCATGCAGGTGAACTATAACAGAAAATACTTTCAAAAATTACAACTTTTAATTCCAATGTTTCCAAGGTTCCAAACCTATCCAATCCTACACAAAATCATCATATAAATTTAATGGAAACTTTAGATCATTGAAGTTCCATCTCCCTCTATCATGAATAGTGCATACTAAAAGGTCTCGTCCATAGCAAAGTCAAGAATATCAACTTGATTCAATAACCAATAATCTCACTACCTTGTTTAAGCATTAATCACATATCTCTGACTTTAATCCCTTGTTTCTTGTAACATCCTTACTTTTATACGTCATAGGGACCATTCAGTAGCATTTAGAACCACTTACAAGACCTTGAAAGTCCATTAGCCAAATCTGGAATTTTACTCTTTCTCGGGTTACTGTTCATATGGTATTCCAGATTACGTAACAAATTTCGAAAAATTATAATTAATTCTAGAAAACTCGAAATGAAGTGTTTCAAAAAGATATATGAAGATAACATCTTGAAATTTAAGGAAAAAATAATTTTTAGACCAAATGATTAGCCAATTGATACAGTTTATTCGTTGAAGTTTACTGTTCATTTGGTCAAAAACTCTAGAAACAGTTTCTGGTCCCTTATTTTGGAAATTCATTTCTCTTGATATACACATCCAAATGAAATGTTCTACCTGTGCACTTAAATCTCTGGATGTGTACTACTTGCTCATAAAATTTCTTGAAATAATTCCTTCATTTCCTAGGTCAGACTGAAGCCACAACAAAACTGCTTTAGGACCTAGTTTTTTACCATTTTAGTTTCCTTTCTTTCACTTTCCATAATTGTTCCAGCATACATAAATCATCTCTTTTGCTTTTTCTGAATTTATATACATCATGGGGTTATAAAATAATTAATTCATACAATCTCATCACATAAATAGATACTATACATGACTTTAACACACATGGAAAGTGCATAGCATATGCTAACATCTTAAATACTTCACTTTTCTTCTTCCATGCTTTAACTCTTCTCCATGCATACATTATCCATCATGCTTGACCTAAATTGGTTGGTTATGGGAGAGTGAGATTCTATGGAATCTCAGTAGCAAACATTACCACCTAAATATGCAAGATGGATGCTAATGCATGATATGTAATTTCATTAACTTTCTTTAATTAGTGACATGCCATCATGCTATATACTTTTACATAAAGTGCATGGCCATGGAAACATGTTATTCACAATACATTCAACATCATTTATCATGTCACAACATCATTCAAATAACATATACATGTCAACACATAAGCATACCACATCAAGCACATAAAGAGGTAAGTTCACTACCTTGCACTTAAGCTTTTCTCTTGACCTTTAACCCTTGCTCCCTAGCTTTCCAACCATGAAGCCTTTATGTCCATCACTTCCCAACATTTTCTTGGATGTTTCATGGTCCTAAACACATTCATATTCATCACATAACTCATTAGGACTTATGAACTCCAACCATGTTCAAGACTAACTTTGTTACACTCTTTATTGTCATAACTTTCTCTAATTTTCACTAATCCACTTGGCTCTTGAACCAATTGATGTCTTGTCTTTACCCTACACAATTTCATCTTTTGAATCCATTTATGAGCTTAGAATCATGAAATTCCAGCTCCTTCATGGCCTGCTGTACAGAACTGAACATAAGCATACAATTCTTTCAAAAATTCTCATTTTGATTCTAATGCTTCCCATACTTGTTTCTCCACTTTACCCCACACAACTTTTCATTTTAAAACCATTGGAATCATAAAAATCATGAAATTCCAATAACTGTTCATGCGAGTGAACAGTAACCGTAAGGAATCTCAAAGACTACAACCTTGAGATTTTAATGTTTCCAAGGTTCAAAACCTTTCCAATCCTACACAAAATCATCATACAAACTCAATGGAAGCATTAAATCATTGAAATTCAATTTCCTTCCCTCATGAACAGTGCAGACCGAACAGGGCACACCATGGCAAAGTCAAGAATATCAATTTGATTCAACACCAACCACTTAACTAGCTTGTTTAAGCTTCAATCATATAGTTCTAACTTTAATTTCTTCTTTCCCCTTTCCTTTAAGGTCTTTGGGCAGCACCATCCCTTAGAGAAAACTCAACTTTTCTCCCATCAAAACCCTAAGTTCAAGCTCCCAAATCAAAGGAAAATAAGCTAGGAGAGATTGCTTACCTTTAATCTCTATCTTGCTTGAACTTTAGAACCTTGAATCTTCTTTATCTTGGCTTGAGTTTTCATTTTGCAAGAGTTTCCCCAAGGTATCACAAGGCCAAGGTTTTGGGCAGAATGGGAGGGGTATTTATAGCCAAAATCCAAGAAAAATGAATGGCCAAGATTGATTTGGTTACTATTTGATCTAATGGCCCATATTTAATCTTGGATTTAACTTTTTCATAAAAGAATAATTATGACATCATGTGGACAGCTCAAGGGACACCTCAAGGGGTTATGTGGCGTGCTCACCATGCCAGGAAGCTTCTGGAAAAATTTCAGTCCAATCCGGTACTGATCGGAGCAGTTTCACAATAACTGGACAGTTTTCTATTCTGAATTTTTCTATAATATACCAGGATATGTATTTTGTCCTAGAAATCAATGTATAGGCTTCTCATACCATTGAAAATGATATAATGAATATTTATTTGCCATCCATCCCTTGGGAAATGACCAAAATATCCTTGGTGTCCTTTCTTACACTATATTGACCCTAAGGGCATAATCGTCATTTTACCCCTCTTTATACTGGCTCAGGGTGTATCTGGGCTCAACTAATCATATTTATACCATGTACCACATTTTTAGCCTATCCCAGGTGATCAAAATGCCCTTCATCCATCTCTGGTACAATCTGGGCATCCAGGGGCATTTTGTAATTTCACACTTTTTCTGGACACTAGCCCCTTCTACTGATGGACTAGTACCCTGGGTTTTGGGCCCTTCTTGGCATCATCATGGGCCTATATGTGAGGTAATCTAGTCTCATTTCATCTAGGCTCATATACCGATAAGTTCTATTATCGAATCACGGGTGTTATCAAACTCCCGTCAAAATTCATTAATATGTAAATAACTTTTTATACAGAACTTCTTCCAGAGTTCTATCAGATTCATAACATCTGACACTGTAGGGCACACTTTCCTGTAATTTCCTTACTTATATCTGATATCCATAGAATCTGATAAAAATTCAGATAACTTTTAAACTATCAGATAATTTTTTGCTGTCTAGAGCCCTAATAAAATTTCTGTATTATGCCAGATTACCCAGCATGACTTCCTCTATTTACTGATGGAATGTAGGACTAAAATACTTACAGGCAGTTCTAAGCCTTTTCTGGCTGAACTTTTCCATAATTACATTTATATCCCTGACATTTTGCTTAATTACATTTAGGTCCCTAAACTTTTGGAAATTACCACTTTTGGCCTAACATTTATTTCTACTTTAACTTTTTGCCTTTAACCTTTTCCAATTTGCGTTTAGGTCCTTCTCCTTCTTTAAGACTTATCTAACCTTTATTATCTTGTCTGATCTTCGTCATAATCCTTTCTAAGCCTCTTTCCACTATCAGTACTATACAGAGAGGGAAAATTTAGGATATGACATTTCTCCTTTCATGTAGGATTTTGGATAGCACATATACCCTAGGTAAAACTCAACTTTCTTCTATAAAACCCCTAAGTTAAAGCCCCTAAATTAAAGAAAAATAAGGTAGGGTAGATTGCTTACCTTAATCCCTAGCTAGCTTAAACTTTAGTGCCTTGAATCTTTCTTATCTTGTCTTGAGTTTCCATTTGGACAGCACCTCCCCAAGGGTTCAAGAGCCATGGTTTTGGACAAAAAATGGGAGATATTTATAGACTTTAAGGCATAGAAATAGATAGCTAAGATCACTTTGTGCACTATTTGATATAATGGCTCATATTTGCTCTTGATCTTGGCTTTCCCTATAAGCCAAAAAATAACATCATCCATGACATTATCAAGGGACACCTCATATCCACATGTGACTAAATTCCAAGGGGAAGAAGCATTTGAAAAATTATAGTTCAATCCAGTACCGGCTTAGTCCAATTTCCCAAAAACTAGACTATTTTATAAATATAATTTTTTTGATATTTCATAATATGCTTTCTGATCTTAAATCCAGTATATGGGTTCTTCCTACCATTGATATTCTTGGACTAGGTCTAAATTTATTTACTAATCCCTTGGCAAATTACCAAGATACCCCTTGGTTTTTCTTTATTTACTTTAATATCTCTAGGACATTATCGTATTTTCATACATTACCAGAGTATTCCCTGACCCTAATCAACTATTTAGATAATCCTCCTTGACCATCTAACATCATTCAAATGACCAAAATGTCATTCATCTATCTTTTACTCAATGGCATAACACAGTGGCATACTTAGTGGCATTTTCATAATTTTATATTTTTCTGTGTCTTTATTAGCACTGGTTATATACTTATATGAAAATATTATTTGGCCTATAAGGTGCCATTTTGGGCCTTCTATGTGGTCCCCTACCTTCATGGGTTTAATTCCTAGGAAATCCCCTGAAAAGTATTTATCGGGTGTTTTAATCCACTATAAATTATATTATAAATTCTACATAACTCTTTTTTTAGTTCTATCAGTTTCATAAATTCTTATATTAATTATAAGAAATTACTGTCAAGTTTCATCTGATTCTAATATCTTGAGAATATTGTACTATTTTCCATTCTTCCAAAATTCATATCAATTTATCGAGACCTCAAATTAAAATTATCTTGTGTTAAACTCATTAGAATATTTTTTCTATTTATTGTTAAAATTTGAAACTGAAATGATTCTAGGTAATTTTGGGCCTTTTCCTGCTCAACTTTATATAATTACTATATTACTATTTTACCCCTAAACTTTTAAAAAAATTATACTTTAAGCAATCAACTTTTCATAATTATATTTAATGGCCCAAAGCTTATGTCTACTTATATTTTGCACCATATAACTTTTAGAGTTTTCATTTTTGGTCCATCTTCTTTACACCTTTTTCTAATCATTATTTTTTCTCTCTATTCATCATCATAATCCTTTTATAAACATCTTTCCTCTATCAGTCTTATACAGATAGAGAAAAATTAGGATATGACACTACACATAATCAAAGTAAGAATACAACACATAAAACATTCAAGTAATATAAGCATACAAGTAGGTAAGTTCACTACCTATATTCCTTACTTTTCCTTACTCTTCCTTCCATCATTCTCCTTGCTTTGTGGTCCTCTTTACCACATTTATCAATGCCTAAGAAAGCATAATATCATACTCATTAAAATCCATTTCTAAGGCCAACATAATCTACTCACTAATCCTTTAACCCATTAAGCCTATATTTTTCTCTAATTTTTATTAATTGATTTGACCTTTAAACTAATTGATATCTGACTTTACCCTACACAATTTTGCCTTATGAATCCATTTATGAACTCAAAATTACAAAATTCCAACTCCTTTACACCCTGCTGGATAAAACTGAAAGAGTGCATATTTTTCTCAAATTTTCTCATTTTAATTCAAATGCTTCCAATACTTATTTCTCTACCTTATCCCGCACAATTTTTCATTATATATCCATTGGAAACATCAAAACTATACAATTCTCATTACTGTTTGAGTGTATGAATAGTAACATAGAGGATTTTCAAGATTTCCCTTATCAATTCTAATATTTCTAAGGTTCTAATCTTATTCAATCCTACACAAAATAATCATCTAAATTCAATGGAAGCATTAGATCATTGAAATTCTACTTCCTTGGTCTAGAACACCCCTAGCCGAATGGCCTTCATCAATAGCAAAGTCAAGAGAACAACTTAATTCAATAACCAATCACTAAACTAGCTTATCTAAGTGTTAATTACATAATTCTAACTTCATTTTCTTCTTCCTTCAATGTTGTACATTTTTGGACAGCATCATTATCAAGATAATATCTCAATTTTCTTCTATTAAAATCTAGGTTTTATCCTTCCAAAACATACCTAAATAAACTAGGAAGGATTGCTTACCTTAGGTACTTGCTTGGGTAACTTCTCCTTAATCTTATTTTGGGTTATCTCTTTATTTTGGCATGGTTTCCCCAAGGGTACTCTAGGTGATCAAAAATACAAAGACAAGGGGTTATTTATAGCAAATTTTCAAGACTCAAGGGACCATTTTACCCCTCAAGTTCATAATTATTACAATCCCTTAATATCTCCTCATTGGTTGTTTTCTTAATTAATTATCCTTAATCATCATTAACTTAATTCTTACATTATTTTAATATAATTCCACATGTGCAAAAACTCTTCCTTTCTTGTTTGGCTTCCAAGTGGCATTTTTTCACATGATGTGTGTCCCATAAAGGACACCTCATATGCCACCTTACATGCTCTTGGATTTTTCTTTCCTTTTTCTATTTTAAAAATTCATAAAATATATAAAAACCAACTTGTTCTTCAAGACATTTCCTAGAAACATTGGGCCTTTTTTGGGTCCAATTGGTTAATTGGCACAAATCTCAAGGCACTTCCTATTATTTCCTATACCGATATCCTTAAATTACCTTGATTTTTGAGATAGATTCTATACACTTCTTTTAATGGTTCTAATATTTTTAGAAATTCATAATAATATTAAATAAATTTCTTGAAAAGTCTCATAATTATTTAAGACCCATAAGTCTTGATAAAAATTACATACGTTTTCTTTAAATCCTTTATCGGTGTCCAATTTTACCTTAAATTATATAATAAATTCTACAGGGCTACTTTTTTACTTCTATCAGTTTTATAAATTCTTATATTAATTATAAGAATTTCTTATAAAATTTCATCTGACTCTAAGGTCTAGAAGATGTTATACTAATTTTCAAATTTTATAAATTAATATCAATTTATCTCGACCTTAAATTAGAATTCTGAGAGATATGCCTTGCCTAAATTTTGTCCTCTATTTACTAGTAAAATTTGGGATCAAAATGTTTTTGCCATTTTCCACTTGAAAGGTTTAAAGCTTTTCACTTAAGTCCCTTTACATTTTCCACTTTCCTTAATACTTTTCATATTTGCAATTTAGTCCATTTCTTTATAACCTTACATTTTTCTTCCTTTCCATAACTTAAACCTTATTTGATCATATTTTCTTCTGATTATCATCACAATCCCTTACAAACATCTTTCCTCTATTAGTCTTATACATATAGGAAAAAATTAGGATGTGACACATTATCTACTGGTGTTTTTCGTATCTATTTTGTATCCTTCATGATCAGAGTCTGAGTATGTTATTAAGTATTCTTCTCCACCTTTAGGAAACCATATCTCAAGGTCAATGGTTCCCACAAGATATCTGAATATTCTCTTTATAGCTTCAATATGAGATTCCTTTAGAGAAGCTATATATCTTGCACATATCTCCACTCTGAATTGTATGTGTGGTCTACTTGCGATGAGGTATAGAAGACATCCAATCATTCCTCAATGTTTTGTAATGTTGAAGTCTTTTCCCTTCTCATCCTTATCTAACATGGTACTTGTACTCATTGGGGTTGAGACACTTTTGGCTTGATCCAACTCAAATTTTTTTAGAAACTCCTTCAACTACTTTGTCTGTGAAATGAAGATAACATTTTTTCATTGTTTTATTTGAATTTCAAGAAAGAAGTTCAATTCTCCCATCATTTCAAACTCTCCCTGCATTAACTTGGCAAATTCTCAACAAATATCCTTATTAATAGCACCGAAGACAATATTATCAACATAAATTTAAACTACTAAAAGATCATATTTGTTTCTTTTACTAAATAAAGTATTATGTACTTTTCTACTTTCAAAGCCTTTCTCTATCAGGAACTTGTTGAGATGATCATACTAAGTTCTAGGAGCTTGTTTTAACCCATATAATGCTTTCTTAAGTTTATAAACATGATTTGGAAAATGATGATCTTCAAAACCAAGAGGTTGTTCTACATAGACCTCTTCTATTATATAACCATTAAGAAAAGAACTTTTGACATCCATCGATAGAGTTTAAACTATTTAATGCAAGCAAAGATTAAGAGTACTCGTATGGCTTCCAATCTTGCTACTAAAGCATAGGTTTCCTTATAATCAATACCCTCTTCTTGATTATAGCCTTTTGCAACTAATCTAGCCTTATTTATAATTATTATAGAAGATTTATCAAGTTTATTTTTGAATACCCATTTAGTCCTGATAGCTAGATGATCATTAAGTCTGGGTACCAAGTCCCAAACTTGATTCCTTTCAAATTGATTTAGCTCTTCCTACATAACAACTATCCAGAAGTCATCTGATAGTGCTTCAACTATATTGGTGGGTTCAATGTTAGAAATAAATTTAGAGAAATACACTTCATTGAATACTTTTCTCTAAGTTCTTACTTATTCATCGACTTCACTAATAACCTGGTCTAAAGGATGATTTATATTATGTCTCCAGGTACTAGGTTGATCTTTTTCTAACTCATTACACTGATTGCTAGGTTGATCAACTACTAGTTCTTTTTCTTTATTCAATTTTAGTGTTTTAATACCCTATATTATCTTAGCTTTATCATCTAGAGGATTTGAAATTAGTTCTGTTCTAAAAAATACTACATGTACAGACTCTGTTCTTTTATTAAAAAGTCTATATACTTTACTATGATTAAAATAGTCAAGAACAATATAGTCATCAGATTTAGGATCAAATTTATCCAAGTTTTATTTATTGTTGTTGTGGATGAAACATTTGCTCCTGAAGATCCTCATATGAGTAAGATTAGGCTTGCATCCTTTGTATAGCTCATATGGCGTCTTATTGAGTAGTGGTATGATGTAGGCTCGATTGGATATGTAACATGTTATGTTTATAGCCTCTACCTAGAAAACTTGTGAGACACCCTTGTTATTAAACATGGCTCTAGCCATCTCAGTTAGGACTCTATTTTTCCTTTCAACAACTCTATTTTGTTGTGACATTCTTGGTGTATAGAAGTTGTGATCAATCCCATGATTATCACAGAATTTAGCAAATGTAGTGTTCTCAAATTATCTTCCGTGATCAGTCCTGATAAACACAATAGAAATACCTTTCTCATTTTATACCTTCTTAGCAAACACAACAAAAGCATTAAAAGTCTCGTCTTTTGATGAAAGGTATAAAGTCTAAGTAAATCTCTAATAGTCATCAACTATCACTAGAGTATATAAGTTTCTTTTGAAACTTTTGACTCTTGATGGACCAACTAAATCCATATGAAGTAATTGGAGTGATCTCTTAGTTGAGACTTTCTTCTTTGATTTAACAGAGGATTATACTTGTTTCCCTTTTTGACAAGCTTCACAAACAATATTAATTTCATATTTGACTTTAGGTAAACAAATTACTAAATCTTTCTTAACTAGTTTTGAAACCTGATGCATATTAACATGAGCTAATCTCTTGTGCCATGGCCAACTTTCTTCAGATTTACTAAGAAAATAGTTTTCAGGTGAATTCAAATTAATAAAAATGGTATAACAATTACTGGCCCCTAGAAGATAGAGTTTTGCCTTCAAGCTTTCCTTGTTGAGTGGAAGGTCTTTTTTGCTCACTATCAAGTATTCTTCTAAGTCAAAAATGATTCGATTGTCTTTATTCGTGGTTTAACTCACAATGAAGAATTTGTGGCATAATCCTTCCACATAATATATATCTTCCACTTCCACCCCCTCTTTGCTTCTAACTTCTCTAATCCTAGCAACCTTCCTAGATTGATTTCCTCTAAAGTTTACTTTGTTGCCTTCCTTATAATGAAGCTTAAGGAACTACTCTGTGTCTCCGGTCATATGTCTGGAGTATCCACTATCAATGTACTATTTATTGATCTTGGATGCTTTAAGACAAACATGAAACAAAATATTTCACTTTAGGTACTCAGACTTTCTTGGGTCCTTTCAGGTTAGTTTGGATTACCTTAGGAACATAGTGCCTTTTGGAACCCATTTCAATATGCCGTAAGGTCTGTTCTTCTTGTGATAACAAGAAGTAGTGGAGTGACCCTTGCGGTTGCAATATGAACTAAAGCAAACGTATTTAAAGTATGTATAGTATGTCTACAGTAATGTAGATATGATTTGTTACCTAAATTTTTATTTCATCTATGTTTGTCTAAGTTAGGATCATATCCTATTCCAAACTTATCAGAAACACGTCTCTGATTTCCAAGTATAACATTGAGCATTTCACTACCTTTCGTGAATTTTTTGAGAGTTTTGGTTAACTCTCTATTTTTTCTTTTCTGTTTCCTCAATTAGCACACATTGATACAACCTCAAAAATTACACTTATATTTTCTTCTAAACTTCAAATTTTCTTCTTGGAGTTTACTAACTTTTTTTACTAATTTGATGAACTTAGAATGTAATTCTTTATATTCAAAAAGTAATTCATCATAGGTAGGTTCAACATTTATGACCTCCTTTGTCTCTAAATCATTTTCTTCTTAAGCCACTAGATAGATATTTCTTGTTTTATCATTGTCGCACTCTTCACTTTCTGAAGAACTTTCTTCCAAGATTGATGAAACGGATGCCCTCCTATTCTAAAAATTTTCTCTCTTCTTCTCTTTGTCTTTCTTGAAGTGTTGAGGACATTTGTAAAATCCTCCTAAAATATAAGTATTATTAATTATTTAGCCTATTTTGTACCCAATATAATTTAAAAAGAATAAGATAAATGAATTTAGTTTATTTCAAGAGAGTTAACCATGGTGGAAAAAAGTTTAACTAAAATTTAAATGAACTCTACCATGGTTATAAAAATGTTTTCCTTAAAATATAAATAAGGTAATAGGATATATGAGTATGCAAAACAAAACTTATTATTCTACACATACATTCAAAGGGGAAAGCTATACAATTAATATAGCTCTAATCAAGCTTCTGAAGTTTTCCCTAGGGTCTTCGATGATATCGGATTGTCATGGTCTGATCCATTAAAATAAAGTTTATTGCACCCAATATAATGTAGTATAAGGCATAACCCTATCATTCTTCTCAAATAGCCTTTTATGTGGAAACCTAGTAGATTGGATGTCAAAATCAATAAAAAACCTGAGCAGGGATAAAATAATTTTTGTGTTTTAGTGATTGATGCAATAAAAGTAGGGTGCAGAAAAGTAAATATTTTTATATTTTTGTTTATGATGAAAACGAGTTGGTTTAGTTGAGAAATATTCTATGTAAGACTCTTGATGATGAAAACATATCTATCCTTGCTCTCACATTTAAAGTTAAAGTTTAGAAAGCGCTAAGTCTCAAAGAAAATCTCAATCGATTGATTGAGTCAAGAACCCTAATTTTCCTTAAACCCCTTTGATCAAAGCTGATTTAAGAACTATTAGTGAACTGTCATAAACTACTTAGCATGTAAATTGAATTTAGATGATGAAAATGCCCTCGAATGGTCGTCAATCGAAAACCCTATATTTCAAGCAATGAATTAATTAACAGCAATCGCTGATAATAACCCACTCTCTTAAAATTGAAACTGAAATATTCTATTAAAAGCAAACATTCAAATCAATTGATATTCAAAACTTGCTCATAAAATAAAAACCCTAGATCTATTAGCAACCATAAGATGAGAAGATACAAATTAGAATAGAAGAAACTCCCCGTTTAAGTCCATGAGCTCAAGATATCTAATTCATCACCAAGAGGCTAAAGGTTTAGCCTCTCATGACTCCTGCTATACTACAATCACTATTCAGTTGAGATGTCATGAAGAAACAGTGAGAAGATGATAGGTTGATGGTGTAGAGAGGTGGAAAAGTCTGTGGAGAGGTGTAGAATGATGATAGAGGTGAAGAAGGTGATCCGAGAGTGTGAGAGTGCTACTTCTTAGCCTAATCAAGTCCAAAAACTAGCCTCCCTTGTTGGCAGCCTTCCTTCTCCTTTTATTTCTACATAACCTAATTCAAAACGCACAGTTTCAGCATATTAGTCGCAATTAGATCCATGTTTTGGTCTCAACCTGTAAACACAGACAAAATTCTAGAAGAATCAAGGTCCCGACTAGCAGACTCTTTAGTCACGACTAAAAGATGCAGGAGCGTGGTTTCACTTTCATTGGCTTGTATTCTTTTCCTGGTCCTTGCTCTCTTCCAAAATACCTGCAATCCAAAATAAAAGCTCATTGTAAAAGTCCAAATTAGTAAATAATAGAATATATGTAGTTTGGAAGAGTTAATTTACCATTTAAACCTTTTATTTGCACATTGCCATGCGCAATCATGTATTACCACAAAAGTATAATTTAAGGCCTAAAATGATGGTAAAGTTGTTATAAAACTCTTTAAAATGTCACAAAAACCATATACAAAATGTGTCTTATCAGTCTTAAAATGAGAATATATCCTGAAAAATGTTAATAAAGATAGGTGCGACAAACGTCTTAGTAACCATCAATCATACTCATTATGCATACTAACATATACTCATGAGGTGTCAAGTAGGACCTTATAAAATATAATATATATACAAAATAACATATTATTATAATAAAATAAAATGAATAACTCACCCAAATTTCACCCCTCAAACCAATCGAACTACATTATTCCCGCTGACCGAACCCATTGGCTAGTGATAACTGACCACTTAAAAGATAATCGATCAAGTATTATGGATAGGCTAAAATTCACAAAGTACTTGACTAAATTATAGATCCATTTTCTCTCGATAAATATGTAAAGGTGTCGCAGCTCCTCGATAAACAGGTAGAGTATATCCCTCGGTAAACTGGTTCGACAAAAGACATCCATTGAGCTCCAATTGAGGCTATATCACATGGTAGAAATATAACTCAATCATCATCCAACCCCAATGCATAATTATCAAAATAATCATATTAATCAAAATCTTAATAACTAGATAAATATCACACAAAGAGTTTTTCTCAAGATAACTTTCTAAATTAAATTTTAAATCCCATAAGACTATTTTTAATAAAAATAATGAAACAAGTTTTCTCAATACAATTATATCAATATCAATAGTTATATATATATATATATATCAAATTACTCACAAATATCATATTAGCACAAACAATGATTAGAAAGTGGTTACCTTCTTTGGGAATAGGAATGGAACTGAGAGAGAGGACTAAAAAAGAGAAGAACTGACTCAATAATCAATTTTAAGGGATAACTCAGGGTCTTAGTTCTATTTATAAAATATAATAATAATTTAAAATTTAAATTCATATATTATCTTTATTAAAATCTTATCGGATATAGTAATTTAAAATTTAAACTATATTATCATTATAGTATAAATACATATATTATTATTTATGTATATTTAATCAAAGATATATGTATATTATTATTATCTTTATCAAAATTCTATTAGGTATTGTAATTTAAAATTTAAACTATATTTTAATAATAAAATTACATATCTAAATCCGATTCCAAATCATAATAAATTTCTAACTAATAATAGTAATAATCAAATAATAAAATTCTAAATAAGATAAAAATAGGATAATCTATATATAATATTTTATTAAGAATAATAAAAATACTAAACTATAATAATTTAATTAAATAATATTTTTAATTTTACCTAAATATAAAGATAAAAATTAGAATGTTATAATTCTCTCCTTTTAAAAATTTTGTCTCCAAATTTCAGTATACTCTATAAAGCTTCCTTTTTTCATTTTCTAATGGTTTATATAATTTTACATCATTTCTCCCTTCCAAATGATACAACTCACCATAAAAGTTATGTACTATAAGAGAACACTTTTTATAAACTAACATGGAATAATATGTGTGAATAATGTATATTACTACTACTATGCAATGTAACATGCAAGATGATGTCACTATACATAAATGTTAATTACGAGTATTTAATTACAAAATATGCACAATAACTTAATAATAATTTAAACAATTTATATGATTACCTTAAACTATATTCCAAATATTAAAAAATTTAAATAACTTACAAAATAATTTGAAAAGTTCTAAAAAAATGTTAAAATAGTCAAATCGTATAAATAACTAAAATGACACATAAATTAATTTGGTAATCAAATATTCAATTTTTTAACAAACTATTTATAGAAAAAAATATAATTAAAATGAATAAAATAATTAATTATTTTATTGAACAACTTTTTGAAAATTCAATAAAAAATATTTCAAAATTAAATAGAGTAAAAATTTTGTTTCAAAGGGCCGAGAGCTCAATTTCTGAAAAAGTATAAACAACTAGAAATTGTAAAAATTACATAATATGGCCCAAAAGCAAGTGATAAGAAAAAGGAAAGAAAGAGCAATGAAAATTTTTGTCCCTTATTGCTCAAAAAAATTTTAAATACTAATGGAGAATACATAAAGTTATATTTCTAAAAAAACATCACCAACGCCCATAAATTCTTGAAAAAAAAATGCCCAAAACTAAATTGAAAAATGAAAAACAATATGTATATATATAAAATAAAAAGGTCACTGTGCGCAAACCGTATTCATTTCTTCTTCATCTTCTTCTCTTTTTTTTTTCTTTTCTTTTTCTTTTAATATATGCATACTAATACGGTCAAAACAGAGTGAAAACCAAAATATGTATATATATTTTAAGACATGGGATGTAAACGTTTCCTCTTTTTCTCTTTTTTTAACAATAAAATAATTTTATAATGTATCTAAAAAAATTAGCACTAAGAGGAAGATCTAGAACCTACTCTAATACCAAATTATAAAAATCTTCTAAAATATAACTGTTATTAATTATTTATACATATTTTGTACCTAATATAATTTAAAAATAATAATATAAATAAATTTAGTTTATTTCAAGAGAGTTAACCATGGTAGAAAAGAGTTTAACTAAAATTTAAATGAATTCTACTATGATTATAAAAAGGCTTTCCTTAAAAGATAAATAAGATAATATGATATACGAGTATGTAAAATAAAATTTATTGTGACAATATATAAATATTCTACACATACCTTTAAAGTAGAAAACTATACAATTAATATTGCTCTACTCAAACCTCTGAAGTTTTTCTTAGGGTCTTAAAATGAGAATATACCCTAAAAATATTAATAAATATTAGGTGAGACAAATGTCAGAGTAACTATCAACCCTACTCATTATGCATATTAACATGTGCTTATGAGGTGTCAAGTGACCTCACAAAATATAATATATATAAAATAACATATTATTATAATAAAATCAAATGAATAACCCACCCAAATTCCTCCCATCAAACTAACTGAATTGCCTTATTCCCACTGACTGAACCCACGGGCTAGTGATAACTGACCACTTAAAAGCTAATAGATCAAGTGGTATGGATGAGCCAAAATTCATAGAGCACCTGAACAGACTATGGATCTATTCCCCCTCGATAAACAGGTGGATGTATTGCAGCCCCTTGATAAACTGGTGGGGCATATCCCTCGGTAACTGGTGAGACAAAAGCCAACCATTGAACTTCAATGGGGGTTATACCACATGGTAGAAATACAACTCAATTATCATTTATCCCAAAATGTATAATTCTCAAAATAATCATATTAATCAAAATCTCAATAGCTTGATAAATATCACAAAAAAGGGTTATTCTCAAGATAACTTTCTAAATTAAACTTTAATTCCTACAATAATATTTTCAATAAAAATAATCAAACAAGTTTTCTCAGTATAATTATATCAATATCAATAATTATATATATATATATATCAAATTACTCACAAACATCATATTAGCATACACAATGTGTAAAAAGTAGTTAACTTCTCTGGGAATATAAAAGGGACTGAGAGAGAGGACTAAAAAGAGAAGAACTGACTCAATATTAAAGTTTAACGAACAACTCGGGGTCTTAGTTCTATTTATAAAGTATAATAATAATTCAAAATTCAAATTCATATCTTATTTTTATTAAAATATTATCAGATATAGTAGTTTAAAATTTAAACTATATTATTATTTATGTATATTTAATCAAAGATATATGTATATTATTATTATCTTTATCAAAATTCTATTAGGTATTGTAATTTAAACTTTAAACCATATTTTCAAAATAAAATAGCATATCTAAATCTGATTCCAAATCCTAATAAATTCCTAACTAATAATAATCAAATCATAAAATTCTAAATAAGATAAAAATATAATAATCTATATATCACATTTTATTAAGAATCATAAAAATACTAAACTATCATAATTTAATTAAATAATATTTTTAAATTATTGATAAATAATATTTTTAATTTTACTTAAATATAAGGATAAAAATTGGAATGTTACAACATCCAACTTTGATGTGGCCTATTTTTTGCATTTGAAGCAAATAATATGATCTTTTTGCTCTTTTGATGATGAAGCACCTTTCTTTGGTTGAAATTATTTGATTGCTCAATTTCTATAGAATTTCTTGAACATCCGGACTATGAGACCCATTCCATCATCTTCAAGCTCTTCATCATCAATATCACTTTCTTGAGCTTTAAGAGCAATTCCTTTTCTTCTCTTTTCTTTGATATCTTTCTCTTATTTTTGTTTGCTCTCGTATTCAGCAAGACTTCCAAATAGAGTAGTTACATACCTCATGGATTCGCATTTAGCTTCTTCAATGGTTGTGACATTTGGCTCTCATTCTTTCGTAAGACTATCAAGAATCTTACATACTTGATCTCTTGAGCTATATGATTGTCCAAGAACTGTCAGATGGTTGATGAGATGTTGAAATCTTACTTCCATTTCTTAGATGCTTTCTCTATTAGCCATTTAGAAAAGCTCAAACTCCATTTTGAGCATGTTGACTCTAATTTCTTTAACACCATAAGTTCCTCTGTGGGTTACATCTAGGGCTTCCTGCATCTCCTTAGTCATTTTTAGGCTGGACACCTGAAAATACTCCTTCTGACTTAAAGCACATGTTATAATATTAAAGGCCTTGTCAACAACTTTTGTTAGAATGTAGTTTCTATCTTGTATGACATCCCATATACGATACCAGAAGCTTTGATGAAGGCCTTCATTCTCATTTTTTAGAACATAAAGTTCTCTCTGTTAAAACCTGGAAGCTTTGTGGTTAAGCTTTCTTCTAGTAACAAGCTATCTCCAAATTCTGCCATAGATATTGGATCTCTCTTGAGATTATTAAATCTTTTTTAAGAGACTTGCTCAGATATCAAATATTAACCTAGGCATATACACCCAAGAAAGGGGTGAATTGGGTGTTTTGAAAATTTTAACAGAAATTTAAAACTCAAAGACAACGAGAATATGATTGAATAAAAAGAATATGGATCAGAAAGATTTCACTGAGGGATAGAAGAATTAACACAAGTCAATTTATCCTAGTTCAGACCAATTATCCAGTCCTACATTGAGTTATGAGAGGCCTTATAATATTTTCAACTATGCCCCAAGATTTGAACAGACTCTTGGAGCCTTAGTACAGCAATTGATTTGCTCAATCACTTCCCCTTACTTCCTGTATTGTTATAACTCCAACTTAAGAGAACCAATCTCTTAAACCTATAGAATGAATGAAAAATATTCACAATTACTCTGAGAGTATATTTTATGATGAACAATGAAGCTCAATAATGTCGAGTTACAGATAATGAAGAAATAGAGAATGTAATAAATTTAAAAGTTGTTCAGTCCATGGTTGTTTCTTTATCAATGCAGAGTCCTTAAAGAGTATTTACTTTGTTTGGCAGCCGTTAGACTCAGACTTGTAACCATCAGAGTGAAGGTGTCGTTGGTGGTTGGGTAAGCATTTAATACTTTGCCATAAGTAGCAAGCTTCAGTTGACGAAGCCTTCATCATTTTAATCTTGTAGCCTTTCTCTGAACACACTTAATATCAAAAGATTTTTTAGTACTTAAAGTATTGATTAAGTGTATGAACCATTAATAATCAACTCATTATAAAAGATTAAGTTCTTAATCAAATTTAGATGGCTTTCAAAAAAGATATTGTATTAATCGATTAAGTAATTGACTAATTATCATTAATTAATTGACTAATTATCATTAATTCAATTAATGATAGAAATAGAAAATAGAGTATCACATTTATCACAATTTTTAATCATATACAATGAAATAAGTTTATCAAAAGAAATATAATGAAGAATGTAGAGAAACATATGTATATTTCATATATGGCACAATCATGTATAACTGAAAGAGATATTCAATCAGATTCAATGCAAACAGAAGAAGATTTTTGAAATTTATTAAGTTAATTGATTAACTATTCAATTAACATAAATTAATCGAATACTTAGTCAATTAATATAAATTAATCGAGTTCTGGAAGAACTAAAATAAAAATATTTTTAACACAAATTAATCGAACAATTCATCCATTAATGTAAATTAATCAATTAACTAATTGATTAATTGATTCATATTTGAATTTCACAAAATGATTCTTCACAAATCAATCAAATAGTTAATGGATTAATATAAATTAATTGATTAACTAATCGACTAATAGAGTTATCTTTGTTAAAAAATACTATTCTTAACAGATTAATCGAACAGGCAACTGATTAATTATAATTAATCGATTAACTAATCGATTAATTGACTTATCTACTCAATTCCAAAGAGCTATCTTATTACATTAATCAAATACCTAATTGATTAATGAACACTCATTAATCAATTAAATAATTGATTAATTGATTTTCGTTTATAGTACAAAACACATCTTATATTAATCGAACAACCAATCGATTAATTGATACTCATTAATTGATTGATTAATCAATTAAGTATTATTATTCGACTGATTAATTAATTAACTTGATTAACTTCATCTTTTAATAATATTTCAACACACAAACAACGTTATTATTTTAAATCACTTTTGACATCATTTGAGTGCAGAGATAACTAAATAATTATGAACTTCTTTTGACATCATCAACATATTCTTGAATATGGAATCTAATAAAGTTATTAAATGTTAAAGTATTAATATTTTAATAAGAAAATATTAAAATAAAAATAATACTTTTAATGAGTTGCCAACACTATCCCCAGCAAAATAGGTTGGTCAATGGATACCTAGTTAAAGTGATTAGTTAAAATGGTATTTTGGCCTTTTATTTAGGTAAGGGATAACATTAGTTCCTTGACATTTATTTGTAACTAGAGATTTTTCCCATACGTTGTACAGGAAGGAAAAAAGCAGGAGCCCATTTGGTTCAATCTTATTACATGCCTAGTAGCCTACAATGATAATCATGACTACATTACCAAAAATGGATGTTTAGTTTCGATTTAATTTGGTAATAGGATTTACTATAGTAATGATGATTACCAAGAATTTGGTAACCCCATTCATACTTTCACAAATATATACTTATTACCACCCATTACATATATGAAAAGGTTATATTTACCCTTTGGTCTCATTTGTTTTTGTTTTGATCATCTCCTTCCACCCACAACCACTATTATCGTCATCACTACCGGCACATCCACCACCCCCTTAAATCGGGGAAGGAAAGTCCTTTTTTTGATTGAGATGTATTATAAACTATTATTTGTTATTTTTGTTAAATATAAAAAATAATTTTTTGTTCAATTTTTCTAATAACATACAAAACATATTAATGGCATTAAATATTGCATTGCATTGCACTATATTGCATTACCGTCTCTAAAGTTATTTAAAAATCTATTTAGAAACAATTAGCTAAAAGTAAATATATAAAAATCATAAAATTAGTTATTTCTTCAGAAAATATTGACTCGGACTTGTATATATGGAATCGCCTATAAGCCTCCACATGAAGTTGAAAAATCATAAAAAGTGTTTCTTCATTATATTTATGATTATTATAAGTTATCGTTATTGTTAACAGTTTAAAATATCATGCAATTAATTAATAATATTACTGATTATTTATTCTTATAGGGTTTAAAATATTTTAAAGATTAAAGTGGCATTTGATTGAGATTATTAATTATGGCTTGTAGACAAAAGAATTTAAAATAATGATTCGGATTGACTATGACCCATTTCAAATGAACTAGGAATTATAAAATTTTAAAAGTATAGTTGATGATATTTGATAGTTGATAGTTGATTATTTTTTATATTTAATTGGTGTTAAATTTTTATAGTGTACTTTGAAATTTTCTAGGGCATTTTTAATAATTTTCTGATCAATTAATGGCCAAAATAACTTAAGTTTAACGAAAGGTCTGTTACATTTTTAATAATTCGGTAACCCACTTGATAGTTTAAAATACCATATGTACGTAAGAGAAAAATATATCAGAGATCTAAATTGACATAAACTATTATTTATAAATTATTATTTTAAATAGTAAAATTTTTATTATAAATTATTATCATAGATTAATATTTTAGTTGTTTTTACCCACCTAATTTACCGAAATTTTACCATGACTATATCCGGATACGTTGTGCACCTGGTTATGGTGGGTGAGTCTCCCAATAGAGATTTTCTGTATACATTAAAACTCGAATACGAGATCTCGCTTAAATAATACCAAACTGTTTATCAATTTAACCAACCCCGTTGTTATATTTTAGTTTTAAAATGCTAAAGAAAGTAGCTTCCCTTCAAACTTTTCCTTCCACAGCCCCTCATCTTAGTACTTGCTTCCTTATTTCCTTCTGTCCCATTTACCAAAAATAGATCCCCAGAAAAAGAAGTGCCTTGCCAAAGTTACTGCATTATCAATGCTGACCCCACCATCACACAACACACAATAATTCACTGAATTGAAACCTCAACTTCAAAAGCATCAATATTTTCAATGTCATTTTGGTAACACATACTTTTTTTTATTCCAACCGACGACTAGAATATAATCCTTTTTAAGGTATAGAGAACTTTGAAAAAGTTTTACTTCTCCTAACAAAATATTTTATATATATATAACTTGTTTTGAATACAATACATCATGTTTAAAGCTATTTTTGGATAGAGAGAAAATTGGAGGAAAAATAGGGGAGACAATATTATAAAGGATTTTTTTTTAAAATGTTAAAAAATTTACTACTTTTGAGAGTTTTCTCTCCTAATTTTCTTTCCTCTCTAAGTTTCTCCTCATCCAAGCATCCAAACATAGGGTAAGGGATTCAGTCATTTACTCATCTATCAATTTTCCAAACTTTTAACTTTGTTGGTTTGGTAGCACATACCCTTCAATCATCAGTCCCTTGATTAAGAACTCAGTTATATTATCATATGGTTATGGTATCAGATTTAAGAAGGCCTCGTGTGGCTTACAATTTTTTCATGTATATTTCAAATTTAAATTAAAGTTTTTCAAACCTTTAAGAATGAATTATCTGAATTATTTCCCGACAATCTCCTTCAACCACCTCGTAATTAACAGGCACAACATCTTTTTGTCAACATTTAATTATTCAAGTGCGTTTTTTCTGCATTGACAAATTGACAAGATCGCTAATTATATTCTAATCTCTTTTATTTGAAATCACCAAACAAGTTATCATTCGCAAAGGAAAGATAAAGGTAAAAAAAGGTAAGTGAGAAGATTAAGCACTCGATGATAAGGCTTTAACCATCTAGCATGATAGAAATTTACAGTACTATTCTTCCTGTGTTACTTGATTAAGCCACTTCATACTCTGGATCGGCTTGCCAAGCCGAAGCCGCGATGAGGGGTCGGCTGTGCCAACCCAACGTCAAACATCCTTCGTTCTCTTCAACACAATAACCTTCAGCTGAGAAAAGAGTCAAGAGCATGCTGGCTTGCTTGAAAGCATTTGATCCTAAGTGTAGAGCCCTAAAGCCGGCTTTAGTTAGCCGATCTCTCCACTTAGCCAGCGGCTCGTGCCTCTCCACGCGAGCCGATCCCTCACAGCACACAACGTTGCATATCTCCTTCTGTATGTAAATCTCGGCTAAGGCCTTATCCGGCTGGAAGGAGCAAGCGTCTAGCGAGTCGAACATGGTGGAGTAGTAATACAGAGCTTCTGTGAACCGGTCTAAGAACCCGGGTTGGTTATGGTTCGATTCTTGTTCCCCCACTGTCATAATTTTCGGGTTCAAGCTTCGGATCGAGCTAAGGACAGATTGGATGGCGGATCCTCTAGTCCGGTCGGATCCGAGGAGGCGGTGAAGATGCATTATGGAATTCACCGCCACGGCTTCTTTTGGGCTTACCTGGAGCATCCATGGCTTAACGTCTTCGAGTCTAGAAGCTGCCACACCACGGAAAGCAAATCGGACGTTGACGGACCGAGCTAACTCAGCGAGTCGCAGCCCAATTTCACGGAGAGTGTCACGGCCGTCGGGAGACGGCGGACCAATGCCGGTCAACCTCAGTAAGGGGGGCCCACCGGGACGGAGGGCCAGAGCTTGAATCAAGGCCGGCCACTGGAGGCCGTGCATGAGGTTGAAGTCGATCACATGGACGCAATCGTGGCCGTTGAAAGCTTCCAAGATGGCTTGGTTTGCCGTGAAGTGAGCGAACTTGAGGTAAGGACAAGCCTCGTAATAGTGATGGTACAAAACCTCGTCCTCATAAGGCGAGCCAGTGCCAATGGTCCGTGGGCCGAAGATCCGGAGGCTCAGGGCGTCGATGAAGTATCCGGCGACTTTTCCGAAACCACAGCTGGTGTTCACGTGCGCCAACAAACCCTGCATGTCCTCGATAAGCGAGCCGGCAAGAGCTAGCTCGCCACGTTGAACAGAATCCGCACAGGTCATCAACATGTGGACCAGCCTTATCCCGGAGTTCTCTTCCATCGACGTTACCACTGTCAATTGTTGAAATTGCTGCTGCCGCTGAGGATTGAAGCTATGGTGGTTCTCATCATTCTGACACACGACCCATCGATTATTGACACCCGTTTCTTCAAGCAACGAAGGACAAGTTGGTAGATCCGGCAACTCCAACAGATCACACGGCAGAGAAACGGTCTGGTTCAATTCAGTGAGAAGAGTGTCAACCCAAGAGCCAATATCGGAGGGGTCATAGTGAACAGCATCCGAAGCAAGTTGAGAAATGTCTGCTGCAGAGTTGACCATAACATTCTCAAGCCGCTCGAGGCGTCGAGCCACTTGATTAAGCTCCGACGACTTGACCTTATATCCAGCGCCGGCGAGGAGCCCGTCCATATCCGTCGGCTTGGTTCCAGAGCTCGAGGAGCTACCATTGGAGGAGGCGGCTCCGCCGGCTGCTGACGTTTCATATGACCCCATGAAAGAGAACTCAAAAGACTTGATTCGAATAAAAATGTATCCACTCACACACGAGTCGAAGTCGAGTTTCTGTGGGATTCTTTGATCATGGTGGAGTAATTAAGAGACAGAGGAAGAGAAAACGATGGGTTTTTATGTGAGCGATAGATCGAGTGAGTAGGTATTGGGAGTGAAAAGTGACTGATGAAAAAGAGGGAACGGAGAGAGAGAGAAGGATTCTGATTTTTAGAGCGAGAGCGAGAGAGAGAGATGAAGAAAAAGCGGAGGGGGGAGGGGTGGGTGGGTGGTGACAAGTATAATGTATGACAATGAGGTGTAGCTATCCAGAAAATTGATAGACATAAGAGATAGTAATATAAACTCTGCTTTTTCCACAGGTACCCTAATCTAAGGGGAGATGTGCCCTCAAAATTTTTACCCATTTCACAAATCTCGAATTGACTCTGAAACAACAAGGCAACCTAAGCTATGAAAATGTAGGACCCCTACTCTACGTTTGCTGCTACTCTTCTCTTGGGATTTGGGAGGTACACTCACCTAAACAAGTGGTATCGTGTATCACAAAAGGGGGATGATTATGTGCTCACTGCTCAACTCTGGAGTAACACAAAAAAAAAAACAGTCTGTATAATTTCAGTGAATTGCTGTAGTTCACCTTACTCAATCTCAGTAGAATATCCTCGCCCTTACCCTGCTGTTAAAACCCAAATTCCACCAAGAATCCAGTAACTACCCATATCATTAAGGTTTCTACACTGTAAATTTCACATGCACCATTGTGAAATTTCAGGGTTAAAATCAAATTTTGTGCCGAAAGTTTTTGGGGTAACAATTTTGGGTATTTAATTTTTTTTAAATCAACATAATTCTAGAAATATTGAAAAAAATGAGCAAAATCGCTCTAAATATTAAAAAATTAAAATTTTCTTAACAGTTGAAATACTAACTTTAACTGTCGGTATTTTTAGGGTTAAGGTTCAATTTTTTTTTAAAAAAATTCATATAAGAGTTGTAAGTTTTTTTAAATTTTTGTTGAATCAGTATCACCATATAAATGTTGAAACATGAGCAATATCACCCTTCCAGTTAAAAATATTAAAGATGAATATTAATTTTTTAACATTTAGAGTGAGTTTGCTCTTTCCTTAGTTCTTACAAGACAATACTGGTTCAACAAAAAATTTTAGATATCCACAATTCTTACACAAAACCTTTTAACATAAAATTGGACCTTAACTCATAGTTTTAATGGTTAAGGGCAATATTACTCATTTTTTAATACTTTCAAAGGAGCGATATTGGTAGAGACAAAAACTTCCGAATACCTATAACTTCTATGTAAAAACTTGATCCAAATTAAACCCTTTTTTTTAAATCTCTGACTATCCCTCTTGGTTTCACGAGTGAGCTTTTGTTTCTTGATATAGCAGGACTCTGTGCAGGTGGGTGTGACACTGTAGTTTCAGAAGCTCCTGCAACCAAAATTGGTATGAGCCTTTTTAAATATGGCACACAATAGTAGGACAGATCATATTTTATGTTCTCCAAAGGTTGAAGGGTCGTTTTTAGAGTTTCCTAGTTTCCACCATTATCTAATCCCTAAAGCCTCATTTTTCTGTGACACACTAATTGCAGTTATGATGACCCATTTTGGTGCTCCTCCAAAATTGAAACATTGGTCACTTTCATTAAAACCCTCATCGTAATTATCTTTGCAGCCTTAGTTAAGAAGCGTACTGGTATCTCTAACCCTTTGTCCTGAACCACTTTTTCAATAATTTCTTCTTGAGCTTATATATATATATATAAGGATCTCTCTCTGTGTTAACTTGTCATTGTCCTTGTATTTATTCCTGTTCCCCAAATTAAATTTATCTTCATCTAAAACAGAGTTGTAAATTTAAAATATATTTCTCCTCTGTGTAGTCACTCTCTGAATGGCTTCTGATGGAAAAGTCTTGAAGAAAGGCACTCATTTTGTGCTTGTCTTTTCCTTGACTACGCACAGCTAATAATTTTCATGCTTTCTGCCATGCACACATAACATATTATTCAAAGATATAAATTAAAAGATCTCATTTTAATAGCTATTTGATCAAATTTTTCTCCAATCTTACAGGTCAATGGCTTTTCCTAATATGTGGGTTTGTGCCATTTTATTTAGGCCAAAATCACTTTACTTCCTCAATATTTGTTTATATATTAATCAGGTCTAGGGCTCACAAAAACTAGAGCTTATTTTCATATCTAAATAGGATTTACAAAGATACTAACAAATCATCTATTAATAAAATTTTTATATCAAGTAAGAGATTAATTTGAGAACTCATGACTTTTGTGAATTATAAGTCAACTCCATCCTAATCAAGTCTATTATTGGTTTATTTGTTGAATTTCTACTTATATGATTTGGAGATATATATATATATATATATATATATATAAGGACTTGAGATATTAGTTACCTTAGTACAGTATTTTTCTTTTAATGGGATGATGACATAGGGATTTAGAATATTCCTCAGAGACATGTGTCATACTGAGGCACCTACAGGTATAATTGCTGCTAAAATAAATAATAAATTTCTGAAGCCAACATCATTTGAAGTAACAACAGATTAAATTAAAAGTATTAATTTCATATTATATCATATTCAAGACAATGATCGAGATTAAATTATTTCATTTACGATACTCACAACTTTGCTATTTGAAGAATGTGGGTCACCCTAGCCTGCAACACCATTATTATTATAGCCACAAAACGCTCATAGATTGAGGTTAATAAAGAAAGATTAATTCAATTGATAAGAAATTTTTATATATATTGTTATAAGTTTAAATTTAAATATTATTAGATTCAATTAGCGGTATATCTCCCAAAAATATTTCTTACATTCACAAATTAAAACCCCTTCTATTAACATTAGCACATGTCGGTAATGGATAAGGATATATTCTATACTTTATAAAAATATGAATTCAATTTTTTTTAAAAAAAATTGAATATACAGTTTGCAAATATCTTTGAGATCGATTCAATTTATTTAAATATTTTAATGGAAAAAATTGCTAGGATTATGAAGAAGGGAGTTTATATATATTATTTTGGGAAACCCTGTATATATGTAGCTCTTTTTCTCTATCACAAGAATGTAGAGATTCAGGCAATATATAAACAAATTTTGTTTTTAGTTGCTCACTCGATTCATTGGAGTTTTACCCCGACTACATCCAGATTCGACCCGTATCGTGCACCTGACTATAGTGGGTGAGTCTCCCAACAGAGATTTTCTGCATATGCTAAGACTCAAATTCGAGACCTCGTTTAAGCAATATCAAACCGCTTACCACTCAAACCAACTTCCATTAGTAATATATAAACAACTAAAGAAAATAAGAAAAGCATTGATCTTAGCTTGTTTATTAACCCAATGAGTCAATTTTCAAACATGGGGTTGTGCTGAGATTCTAACGACTGAACCATATAAGAAAAGCATTGATCTTAGCTTGTTTATTAACCCAATGAGTCAATTTTCAAACATGGGGTTGTGCTGAGATTCTAACGACTGAACCATTGAGGGCCTCAAGATGACAACGTACTTCGCTGTTGTTCACAATGGCCCAAGCACTAATACAAGTGCTTATATTCTCTTTCATCCTATGAACCATAAAAGTTTAGGGTTAAATGTTCATGCACAATTATTTTAGAGAGAGAGGGAAAGGGGGAGAGAGAGATCCATGGATTTTTGGGGCTGAAAGGCCACATGAGAAGAGAAATATTTGATTAGGATGTTTTCATATTCCACTTAGTTCCTATATTTAATAAATATAAGTCACTCTATACTTATAGAGTAATTAATGCTAATTTTACACTTATTAAATATAAGTCATATGTAGGGTATTCTCTCCAATCTTTTTAAGGAACAATCTCTCTTATAGGTGATCCTATATATAAGGGACAAATCATTTTATCTAAAATTTTAAACTAGTCTTTTCATTTTTACAGCATTAAAATTTCCTACTTATCGCCCATATATTCTGTTTATAAAAAGGGTATAATTGAAAAAAATATATCTTATATATTTATTGCTTATATCATTTTGTAACTGTATAATTTTGATACGTTGTTCTATAAAAAGGACTGAAGGAAGTATTAATGGCCTTTTTTCAATACTATTTTTTTTAATTAGAGTAAATTTGAAAAAAAATATCAATTTAATATATTTTTTAATATATAAGTATGAAGTATAAGTGACTTATATATAGGATATATATATATATATATATATAAAAGAGACTCATACTATATTCAAAAGAATAAATAAACTATAGTTAATATACCAATCCAGATTTGTGAAAAGTCATTGCAGGCATAGCCGATTGGCATGGTCTACAGAATTGAAAGGGGAAAAAAAGAATTAGGGACCATTTCCAAAACCCTAAACGCTCAAAACCAGACACAGGAATACTTAATGAAGAAAATAAAAATAGGTGGGGAAAATTGAAAACTGGGGAATGAGGACAACGAACAAGAATATTATTATTATTATTTAAAAAAAGATATGAGAAGAAAAGAATGAGAGGAGAATTATGGGGAAGAAGTGGTCCTGCCATGGGAGAGATGAAGATGTCAGGGACCATTTAGGATGGGAGAAAACGAAAGCCCGATCTGCTCGGTGCTTATAATGATATTTTGAATATATGGAATCGTTTAAAATATTATATTGTATGAAATTTTGATTTAAATAAATTATTCAAATGTTATATACACAATAATATGTTACCGGCATTACTTCTTGCACTCATGGTAATCGGTTAATTAGGGTTGGTATAGGTATGACAGGTAAATTGTTACATGATACAAAATAAAAAGGAACCATTTCAAAAATAAAATGGTGAAACAAAATTTATTTATTATCAACATGAAAATAAAAAATTATTATTCTTATAACTGTCTCATTTCACCTATATATAATATGTAATATAATTGATTTTTATTTTATTTAGATGCATGTGATAAAATTAATTTAGGTATATCTTGAGTGATAGCCACATTATGAGCTATTAACGATGTTTCTCTTAAAAATTATGAGTATATATAAACCAATAGCTATAAGTGAAGAAATATAAGGACCTAATAAAAAGAAATTACAAAGACCTAATTAAAATTGAAGTGAAATTATAAGTAATTATATATTAATTTTCCCTACATTTTTTCTATTGAAGATTTTTTGTAAGCATATATATCCTCCTATTAAAAATAATCATATTCAAAGTACTATCAAACATTAAATGTGAATACTTCTCTCAATAAAGAATTAAATTTTAGTTCACCACATTATAAATAATTAACTTATTCTACTAAACCTAACCTCATTAGTTACTGAATAAATTTTTGATGAGTTGGACTTGGAAATTGACGAAAGTTAGATCATTCCTTAAGAATCAAACAACACCGAAGAAATATCTATCAAGTCAAATTTGAATCATACTTATTGATCTAATAGAATGGAAGCTCTCCATCCAAATATTGCTTTTAATACTGTGAATATGTGAATATTGCAAACTTATCCATGACATTACCAAACGCATTATGGGGGAATGTAGCTAGTTGAGGGGGGGGGGGGGGGAACACGCCGGGGGTGGGGGGCAGCTTATGGGAGAGAACGTGTTGTGTTGGGGACAGACAACTCCATAATTCATTCATAAGGGCTTCTCTCTCCATTCCGTTCTTTTTGCTGACACCCTCACGTTATTTGCATCACTCACTCAATGGCTGTGTGACCCATTTCAACCATAACGAAAGCAGTGGTTCTACTCTACACTTTGATGATGTGGGTCATTCAAATTACTCATATTTTGACAGCTTTTCCCCCTTGTTTTTCATTTGTACCAAATCATGATTTGTTATCATAACTAATTTTCCATTCATTTTGGTTTCCCCACCCTTTCTACAACCATATATGTATGTATGTATGTATGTATGTACACACACCCCGTTTTAATCCAGATTTTGGATAAGTGAATGTGAATGTCTGTTGTCAGTTTAAGGGACTGTTTGGCATGAGAGAAATAGAGAGGAGATAGAAATTTAATACGTTCGATTTGGGGTGTATTTGGGTAGATATGAAAAAGTATTTTTAGCCTTTAAAACTATGGTTTTGTGAAAGAGATGCCAAACAACTTATATGTTTTTTAAACAAAACCTAGCATAATTGGTATATAGTTGAATTCCTTAAATATGATGTCTCAAATTTGAATAAAGCTGTGTGTATAGAAAATATTTTGTTGAGAGAGGCAAAACCTATTTTAGTAATCTTTATATCTCAAGAGGATTAAAAGATATCAATTATTAATTAGGGATATCTCCTAGACCCTCCGAAAAAACTGATTTTTTTTGCAAAAGTATTTCTATATTAAAAATTATGATTTAGGTGAAAAATCATAGTTTTAGAAACCCAAAATTTCTGTATTTTTTAAAAGTTATTATACTCTAAATTTTTTTTATACAAAAATTATTTTGCAAAAGTTAATATAAATATATCCTTAAAAAATTAAAGTGGGATTACAAACTTTTAATTAATTTTTTTTATGTCTTTATCTTATATTTCTTTATTAAAATTTTATAATTCTACTTCTATCTATTTCTTTCAAATTGAACTCATTGAAGTCGTCCAACATGCTATGGGTGGTGGGTGGTCCGGGCTAAAAGGTAAAGTAAAGTCGCCATTAGGGGTGAGCAAGATACTCGTAACTCGTGCACCCACCCGTAACCCAGTATCATTTTTCCGTTTAAACCCGCCCAAAACATGCAAGTAACTGGTGGGCTTAACCGGGTTCAAACAGTAAAATATATGGGCAGGCTACGGGTTGACTATTGGGCAGCCCGTAGTTCGCCCATATTTTTTTTTATTAATTTATTATATTATTTTTATTTAAATTTATTTTTATTACATACTAATATATTTTTTTAAATTTGTTTTGTAGAGGTAGAGGCAGTTCTGTTTACAACTATCACAAGTAAATATAATATAGATGATGTATAATCATAATCCAATTGAATAATTAAGATTATGAATGATTATATTATGTGAGCATTGTGGACTGTGTGATTATAAATTTATAGTTATTATTATGGTGTTTTATTTGCTGATTTTAGGATGAACAACCATATCATGTGTGTACTATTGTTATTTTATTCTCATTGTTATTAGAACTTTAAATGTGTTTAAATAAAAAAATATTTTTATCTTTGATAAACGGGCTGCTCATACCCGTTGGAGCTTAAATGGGTTCAGCCTAACCCATTTAATATGGGTTCAAATGGGTTGGGGCACGGGCTGACCATTGGGCCAGCCCGCCCTGCCCATTGCTCAGCCCTAATCGCCACTTAAAGCATTAAATGTTGCTGCTGGAACTATTTTTTTTTGTAGTGCCTCCTTTTTCCTCATACCAAATAGAGTTTAAAGGAGACATATTAAAAGATCTCAAGTTAAAATTAACTACCAGTTTTCATTAAGAGAATGATAGTGGAATTAGACGTTACAATTTACTTTGTCTTTTTATGGTCGTATAATGTTTTTTCAATATTCTTTTAATTAATTGTACTATATGTAGTTAATTTATAATTAGATCATTCAAGTATGTAAATTCTTTAACAATTTTTCTCCTTCTCAAATTTTAGTATAGAATATATTTTGACTAATTACTATTTCTATGACCAAGTTTTTACCCGTAATTGATCCAACTTAGTGAAGATGTACTTTCATTATTAAAAGCAAATGCATATGGTGTATGATACAAAAAGTTTGGCAAAGTGATCTTTGAAATCCATAAAGTTGAACCGTCAATTTTATTTGAAGACAATTAAGTTCCTTTCACTTAATTAATTTAATTACTGTTAGAGGAATTCATGTTTAAATAGTTTAGTATAATTAATACCAACGGAGTTAATTCGAGTGGTAAGAGGTTCGATATCGCTTAAACGAGGTCTTGAGTTCGAGCCTTAGCATATGCAGAAAATTTCCGTTGGGAGACTCACCCACCATAGCCAAGTGCACGACGCGAGTCGGATCCGGATGTAGCATGAGCAAAACTCCAGTGAATTGGGTGGGCAAAAAAAATTTAGTATAATTAGTGTAGTTGATTTACCGTACTGTAAATGTAATTATATATAATTAGATGTACTTTGTGCACCCACTGTATAGGGCGGACATGGGGCTATATAAGTCCTGTGATTGTTTGTACAAAAAAAAATGAAGTCCTGTGATTGTAAGTTTTGATTCAATTCAATAAGATGTTTCTTAGAGTAATGCTTCTACGTTAAACTTTCATGGTACCAGAGCCACTCTATCATATTTTTAGGCCCAAATTGTATGAGCCCAGACACATGATAGACAAAGAACAAAACCAAAAACTCCATGAGGAAAAAAAAACTCTATGAGGACAATCCCCATTGAGAGACTCACCCATTATAACCAGGTGCGCGACACGGGTCAGATTTAGATATAGTCGGGGCAAAGCTCTGGTGAACCGGGTGAGCAACCAAAAAAAAACTCCATGAGGACAGAAGAGGATTGAGTCTATGCTTTTTAGTTCCTCTCCCATCGTGAACGACATCGTTCCATGTAAAACCTAGCCGCCCTTCATTCTCCATCGTGATTCTGGCATATCTTCTTTTCGCGACGCCATAGCAACTCTTTTCTTGGGTCCCTCTAATAAGACTCAAATTTTACATAGTTTCTTTAGTATTTTCAAAAGTTTTTGTGATGCTTTTATCATCATTTTTGCATGCAAATGTACATTTATGATGATATTCGATTTATGCATTATATTGTGCTAAATTAGAGGTAAAATTATCAATTATCTCATTCAAATTGTAAATGCCTTTATCTCTAAATTGTTTAATTTTTACAAAGAGTTTTGATTTTTGTTGCAGATATTTGGAAGAGGTTTAAATACTCAAAATGGGGCATGAAAGAAGTCACAAGATCAAAAGAGTCAAAATGAAAAGATCCAAAACACATTACTAGAAGAGCTAAAGCTATTGGGAGACACTTTCTGTGTTCATTGGTCGCTACCATAACTAACTTTTGGTCATGACTAAAAGACACTTATGTGAAGCTACATGTTTTGAATTATGTCATTTTGCATATAGAGTAATGGGAGGTAGCAGCCACGAAATTACACAGTTACTCATTCTTAGATTTGAGCAAGAGGAGGCTCAACATTTTCTCTCATCTTCTCCACTCAACTTTAGTTCAAATTCTCCACTTTTACATCTTTGTCCACTATTTTCCCCAATTCTACACCACATTAGTCTCTATCTTTCCATTACATTTTTTAGTATTTCTCATGGCAACAATTCCTTAGAATGATCGTAACAAGATTGAAGCTATGAGAGGTTAATTTTTTAGTCTCTTTGTGATGAAGGACAAAGCTCGAGTTTAATGGACATATTAGGGGAGCTATCTTAGTCTAATATTTGCTTATTCATGCTTTGGAGTTTTTTGATTTTGGAATTTTCATTATTTGTACAAGACCTGAGTATTGATTGATTATTCTTGAGTTTAAACTCTTATATTTGATTTGGATGATATAATTGTTGACTTATATGTATGTGTGTGTGTATATATTTCATTCTTGATTTTTTTAGTTGGTTAATTATTATTGTTGATAATTAAATCGATTGCTAGGGATGTTTGGTTGTTCATTTATAGCAATTTGAAGGCAATTGCATCATTTATTTCAAACTACACACTAAGTGATTTTTAACAATACATTAAGAAATTTTAAACTTAACTTTTATCAAAATGGTTTTGACTAATTGATGTTATAGGGTTTCAAGCATACCTTGAATGTTACTTTGATTTACAAAGATACCCAAATGAAACCAGAGCACTTGTTATAAACTCTGGTTACACTACATAGTATATGACATATGGAGAGAACATATAAGATGCTACAGAGAGAGAGAGAGGAGGAAAGCAAGTGAAAATATATAGCATGCACACCAGTATTTGTGTTCTCTGCTTATGCGTATTATGCGCATGAAGGAGAGAGGGAAGTGGGATATTAAAACACTCCCCACTCCCCCATGTTCTCTACAACAGATGGGGTAACTCCCATTTATCTCATAAGGGGTATATTACACATATATATCCTGTTGGAAATTGTGCCCTAGGGGCCAATCATTGTCTTATGAATATTGTTGATTTATGAATTTATTAATTGTGTTATTATATTATTTGCATGTTTACTGTGATGACCATCCTTGGACAACTCATGATCTTATCCTAAATGTCCCTGGTCGGTCATCTATACGGGAGCAGAGATGAAATAAGACCAGTATGACTTTGAAGATGTATAGAGATATAAATCAAAGTCATATGCACATGTAAGAGTACAAGGTGTTGGATCGACCCGTTATGAGAGAGCTGCATGGGTTACGTCATAAGCTTCTCTCATATACAAACCATGTCACTATGCCCTTTGACCTGAGATCATTATGGATTCCTATATGACAAACGTTCAACTTTGACCTAGTCAAAAGTTACTTTAGACCGAGTGATCATAAAGACTATGTTTAGACTTAGTGGTTTTCCGTGCGGAGGAATGTGAATGGTCAAGATGGAATTTGTCCCTCACATTCGTAGAGAGATATTACTGGGCCACTCGATGAGTGAGTCTGAGAAATATATAGCCATACTGTAATGGAAAGGTAGTTCCATTTCTATAGTCAGACGACTCAGGGATCGAGAAAGTAACGGTCAGGAATAGGAGGATGACATTCTCCATGCCTCATCCATGACCAAAATATCGTGTGACAAAAGGGACATGATATGGTTGTATAAAATGTTACATCGTTCATCGATCCTCATATAATTTGGGTAGTCGTGATGTCTTGCTAGAGACCGCTTGCAACTTGTGAGTCAGTATAGTAAATGGCCCACTGCCAACTTCATATAAGCCTACAGGGTTGCACACAAAATAACTCAACACGAGCTATGATGTCCAGATTCATTGAATCTACGACATGTCCAGATTCAATGAATGATCCAGGGTGGATGTATATATTTATTTATATTTATATTCGTATATATATAAATTCGTATATATATATTATATATAAGAGATATTTACAAGATTTAATTTATAAGGATAAATTAAATCTCTATCACATTTGAATTTGAAATTCAAATTGATATGATATCTGATATAAGAGATATTTACAAGATTTAATTTATAAAGATAAAATTAAATATCTATCACGTTTGAATTTAAAATTCAAATTGATATGATATCTCAAATTTGATTTATGAGAATAAATCAAATGTAATTCCGTCTTATCTTTATTTTAAATTAAATAAATGGGTGAATTAAATCTGTGGAATAGATTTAATACAAATACTATTTATTTAATTAGTTTCTTATTAAATTATATAATATATGATATTGTATTAATTTTAGAATTAATATAAGATTAATTCCAAAAATTCAAGTCTGTGGTAACACGCATAGCATCCTATATATATGATATTTAGGAGCTACGGTTGGGACAAAAAAAAGCGTGAATGGGAATCTGCAAAAGGTTTACAAATAAGAAACTGCCAAAATAGAGACGGAGAGGACGAATTATTGAGTAAGCTTGGAGGGACAGGAGGCGCTAGCACGTCGTTCGTGGTTGGAACACTGTTCGTATGGATACCGGTAGAGGAAGCTGACCTGAGTCATCGACTTCTTGCGATCAAAAAGAGATCACGAGCCACGGAGAGAAGCTGTGGACGTCGCAACCAGAAGATGAGAAAGTCGCGACTGAATATTAAGGGTAATACTTCTTTCCACTTGACTTAAACACATACAGTAGATCCTGGCAGGGAATGGAAAAATTTTTAAGTTAATTTCTGCTGCGTGTCTTCCAATTCCTTACAATACCCAACTCTCTCAATTATTCTCACAATTGCCCCAATCTCTATTGGGTTGGCCTAATCTACTGAAGGTGGATCACCTACTTTCTAACGTCTCCCACTCATATTTGGTGGATTAGATGTCATAGGTCAAATCTCATTCTCTCTGTTTTTTCATACTAGGTGGTTTACCGTGGCCGCATGGGCATGACTTCTCTATTTGGGCATTTGTACTAGAAATACCTTTTATAGAAACCATCACAAAGCAAACCTTTAGTGCATATCGACCAAATATGTTATAGTGCCTTGAATGTCTTAGATTTATCCATATACACTTTTCTTATGGCTAACCTAATCCCTTTTGAATTAGCGTATTGATTCGCACAGATTGTCGTTGTTCGATTCATCAAAATAAAATAATTGCACCCTATTAATGCAACATAAGGCATAACCCTATCATTCTTCTCAAGGAGCCCTTTTTATTGGAACCCTAACCGATTGGTGACAAAAATATTGAAAACCTAAGTGAAAGTAAAATGAGTTTTGGGTTTGATTGATTTTTTGATGGAATAAAATAATGGTGTAGTAAAGTAAATATTTTTGTATTCTTGATTAAGATAGAAAATAATTAGATTGTGAAAGAAATATGTTGAGAAAGACTCTTGATGATGAAAACCTATCTATCCTTGCTCTTAATATGATATGGGGATTTTAAAATCACTAAGTCTTAAATGAAACCTTAATCAATCGATTGAGTTTAAAATTTTCTTAAACTCCTTTGATCAAAGCTAGTTCAAAGACCACTAATACGATGTTAAAAATCACTTAGCGTGTAATTAAATCAGATGATAAAAATGCCCTCAAATGACCATCGATCGATAACCATGGATTTCAAGCAATCAAATCAGTTAGCAATGATCGTTGATAAAAGTCCAATTATCCAGAAATTAAAACTAAAATATTCATATTAAAATAAACATTAAAATAATCCAAATTCAATTATAAAACCTAATCTCAAAATGATCGATCGATATTCAATCCATACTCATACAATGAAAACCCTAGATCTTGGAATTCCAAAACGTGAAAAAGGTGAGATCAAAATTGAAAACTCCCCAGTATAGTGTAGTCTATAAGCTCAAGATATGCGATCCATCACCAAGAGACTAAAGATTTAGCCTCTCATGACTCCTGTTGTGCTACAATCGCTGCTCAAATATGATGCCATGAAGAAAGCAGAAAAAGAGTGATGGAAAGATGAATGATGGAAGATATGTTGGTAGGTTATGGAGAGAGTATGGAGAGAATATTCGAGAACTTCTTAGCCATATTCGGTAAAAACTAGCCTTCCTTTGTGTTTGCGCCTTCCCTCTCCTTTTAAAGCCAGAATGACCTAATAAAAAATGTGCAGTTTTACTGATTCTCTTATTTGGTCATGACCAGATCCTATTTTTAGTCGTGACCTGTGAACGTAGGAGAACTTCCTAGAAGATGTGAGGTCACAACCTGTGGACACTTTGGTCGAGACTAAATAGCACAAAAGCTGCCTTGATTTGATTCTCTTTATCTTGTGATTTCTTTTCTGCTTACATTAGTCCTTGGTTCTCCTCCAAAATACCTACAATTTAGAATCAAAGCTCACTGTAAAAGTCTAACCAGTTACTAAAGAATGACATATATATAGTTTATAGCAGTTAATGTACCATTTTACCCATAAATCATCATATTACCAAGCACAATCATGTATTACCATAAAAGCACAATTGCAGGCATAAAATGAATAGTAATGTTGTCACAAAACACTTTAAAATGTCACAGAAACTATACACAATTTGTATATTATCACATATAACTTAGATAGCCTCTACTTGTGCATAGTGTCTGTCATATCCTAATTTTTAAGTTTAGAAGCCCAGTATATAGCCTGAAAAAGGGATGCTACTAGACCCTGTGGAGTAGAGGTCTCAGTAAATAGAGAAAATTATGTTGATCAGTTTGATGCAATACAGAGTTTTGATATGAGGTCTCGAAAGATTTATATTAATTTCTGAAGAGAAGGAAAATTAATACAGTATTCTCTAGACCTCAGAATCAGATGAAATGTGACAATAAATTCCTATAATTAATATAAGAATTTCTAAAACTGACAGACCCCAAAAAGGAGTTCTATAGAATTTACTACAGAACTTACAGTGGATTAAAATACCCGATAAAAAGGTTTCGGGGGAATTTCTCAGGAATTGAGCCCATGAAGATAGGGGATCATACAGAGGGTCCAGAATGGAACCTTATAGGCCCAATGATATTTTCAGATAAATATGTGAGCCAGGGCTAATAAAGACCGAGAAAAATGAAGAATTACGAAAATGCCACTGAAGGTATGCCACTATGTTGTGTCATTAAGTCAGAGTCAGAAAAAGGGCATTGTGATTATTTAACTAAGGTTAGACAGTTAAGAAAGGGTATCTGGATAGTTGACCAGGGTCAAGAGAAACTCTGATAAGGTATGAAAAAATAATAGTGCCCCTAGAAGTACTAAAGAGGTAATAAGGGCATTTTTGTAATTTACTAAGGATGTTCCTTGGAAATCGAGCCACCAGAGTGCTTGGGCTTGGTTCAAAACCCAAGATGACAATCCAAGGCCCAAAAACGTAGCCCAAGAGGCATTAAAATATTATTTTAGTGCTTTTCAATAAAGTAAAGTGACCCGGTCCAAGATAGAACTGGGTAAAGTGATCTGGAATCATGAGAGGACATAAGTGGGACCCACAAGGTGCCGCATGGCATGATTACAGTTAAAGAAGAAAAGCAAAGGACACATGGCATGATTATAGAAAAAGGAGAAAAAGCAAGAGGACATGTGGCACGATCTCGCCCGTCCATTCAGGGAAAAGACTCTGGAACTCTCTGGAAAAGCTGAGTCAGCTGATGAGGTGTCCCAAGGGCCCCACTATTATGCCACATATACCTCTGATGTGTCCCTTGAGGTGTCCTAGATGATGTCATGAGTGGTGAGTCATCAGGGAGGGTGATGTCATCGTGATGATGCAAGCAAAGCTTCTTAAATAAGCAAGCAATTTGAGCCATTCATCGCGAATTAGTCTGGACCATTCATTCCACCTCATCTCACCTATAAATAGGCCACTCCCCTCCCATTTCAAAGCACACCACGGATCTAGCAAGAAAAGGAAGAGAAAGAAGAGAGAAAGAGAGAAGGAAAGAAAGAAAGGAAAGAAAGGAAGGAGTTCTGGTGGAGCGAGGAGCAGTCTAAGGAGCTGAGGGACTGGGCAAAGCTTAGGAATGAGGTAAGAAAGTTATCTAATCCTTGCTATAATAAATTAGAGGATTGCTCTTAGTGATTAGAATAGAGAAATATCTCTATTAATAAAGGTAGATAAAGGTAGAGAGAAAGCCAGGGGAATGTCAGAATAAGGATATCACCCCTAGTTAAGCATGAGTTAAGTAGAGCTATACTGGATAATAATAAAGATATTATTATGCTATGTATAGGCTCTAACATATGAACACTGGAAGGAAAGGCTACACGCCAGGTAGTAAACTTACATACTTGTATGCTTATACTGTTTGGATGTTTTATGTTATATTTTCTTACCTTGATGATGTGAGGAATGTATGATTAAGTAATGCTTTGTTCCTTTTTATACTATGGCCATATGTTATAATTAAGTAACATGGAAGCATGTATGTTATCATGATGCAAGCATGATCATTAAGTACACACATAGTAACATCAAGCATGTAGTTGCATACATTGTATAGTTACCGTTTGCTACTGAGATTTTTTCAAAAATCTCATCCCCTTCCATGTAATCCCAATCCCACAGGTATGTTTAAAGAGGACCAAAGAATAGTAGAGAAAAGCTAGGGATTGGATGGTGCAGAGGTTATGTAAAGATGGGACCAAAGTGCTGGAATCAGGGAAAAACGCAGGATGAACAGTAAACTTCGGATCTTAACTGAGATGGACCTGGTCAAGGCGTGGTCAATGAGTTATTTTTCCCTAAAAGAGGATTATGTTAGCTTCGCGTAGCAATTTGAACCACTTCATTTGGATTTTTTCTAGAATTAGTTATGATTTTTTGAAGTCAGGTCACTCCGCTGGAATTTACACAGTGAACAGTGTTCGCTAGGAGTAAAATTTTAGATTGTATGATTTGACTTCAATGGCCCTAGAAGTGGTTCTAAATGCTACTGAATGATCCTTAAAATGTATGAAAAGGAGGATGTTTCAGTGTCCACACTTGTGAAATTAATAGAGTAATATCACAAGGGACTAGTCACAGACACTAGTATGGGTGTGCATATCCTAGTAATATTTCTTTCGCCCATATATCATTTTGATATGAATCAACCACTTTCCTAGCATAATACCTTTGTTTCATATATAACTTGACCATAGGATATATACTAAAGTAATAGGTGCTTAAACATACCTCCATGATATTATCAAAGTCAAAGGACATTAATGAAAGGATAATACCTTTTTGGAACTCACACAAAATGAAGTAGGGATTAATTCACTTGCTTTCTATTTGCAATTTTGTAGCACATGCAGTATAAATCACACACTACGATGTACCTATTATCCTATAAAAGTGTATGTCATTTTGATTCTATTAATTACACCGTACATATTTCCATCTAGACAGTTTTAGTATCTAAACCCAAACTTTTCAACTCTATTCACATAATATGACATCAATTTTAAAGAATTTGTTATCTAGCAATAGGTTTCATGGATGTGGGTATTTATAGTTCAATTCATATCCATGCTTATAGATCTCATCTCGACTTACTGCCCCTTTTTAAGTCAAGGTAATATTTACTGTGTTTCTTCTCTACCATATTAGCACTTTTGCTACTTTACTTGTGACACATGTCTTATCTTTGAACACTTCGTTCTAGCGTCAAAGGAAGTTGCTCGTGTGAGAGAGCTAACCTTTTCAACATGTATGATATGCTAGACATTGCATACTTTCTCCCAGTTGCATAAGTAATGATAAATGACACGATATCATTAATTAAATAAAATATTACATGATATCATTAATAAAACAAAATATTACATACGATATGCAATTTCACATTTTACGCATGCCAATGGCTTTTATGTTTCTCAAATGTTTCTTTGTTTATTAGCTTAGTCAGGGGGACTACTACCATATATTTGGTTAAAATGTATTATACAGTTATAATTTTCTGTGCCATATAATCCCTCACAAAGTTATACTTGATATCAATATGTTTGGTCTTACTGTGATACGTAGGGTCTTTGGTTTAGGCTATGGCTGCAATATTATCACAGTGTATCAACTTAAGATTGGTACACGTTCCCAAATCCTAGGTGTTGGATGTAATATCCTTAATTTTCTGTACTGGTTCCTATGTACAGATTAAACGGAATATATGAGCTCTGTTTCAGGAAAAACATGTGTACCTTTATGTAAAGGAAAGGATTAAATTGCAAAAGAAAGGAAATTAAGGGACCTAAATGCAATTATGGAAAGTTTGAAGTTAGGAATGAAAAGTAGACAAAAATATGGGGTCTTAAAGTGTAATTTTAACCAAATTAAGGGACTTAATTATAAAGAAGGAAAAGTTCCCTGGGGCTAAAGTATAATTAAAGAAAATAGGCCAGAAGTGGTTTGCACCGCCCGACAGCATTTCAGTCCCAGATTCTACCAGAAGGTAGGGCAGGTGACGCCGGGTAACCAAGCCTAATACCGGAATTTTTGAAGACTCCAGATAGCCAGAAATGGACTGATCGTCCAAAAGTTATAAAAATTTATACCGGATACCCTAGATTTCAGATATAAGTGGGAAAATACAGGATGATGCGCCTTTATGGGCGGATGTCGGGAAACTGACAGGATACCGATAGGAGGTCTGTAGGAAAAGTTATTCACAAAATAAAGAAATCCAGACGGAGTGTGAGGCCTCCGGGGATCCGGGTAGGAGATTTATCGGTATTTTTAAAGAGGCTGAATGCGATCGGATGACTTCGGTCAGATGACCGTTATAACCCCCAAGGATGCCTGAACACAGTAGGACACTATATCTGGGAAAAAGAGCCGGTGTCCGGAAAAGGTATATACTCGGTAAATAATAGTTAAAATATTCAATGAATTGTGTTAAAGGAAGATTCCTCGTAATGCGTGCCATACAGGTAATGGACCCAGGAAGACCGAAAATGGCGCCATTAGAGGCCCAATAAGACTCTTGGACTGATAGGTGGGCCAGTGTCCAGCAGAACCCCGGAAAAGTGCGAAATTATGAAAATGCCCCTATGTTGTACAAAAAGGGCAGCAGATGAATATAGGGTATTCTGGTCATTTTGGACAGACCCAGAGGTCAAGACATGTCTAAATAAGGTTGACTAGAGCCAGTATAAGCTTTGACCAGGTCCAGAAAGGTGTGAAATGACGATTTTGCCCTTAGGGATTAAAATAGGACAAGATAGGGCACCAAGGGCATTTTGGTCATTTCATAGGGGATCTGTAATTGAGTCTGGACCCAGTATTAAAAAGTTAATGATATAAAGGGTCTAGATACTAAATGTGAGGTCAGTAGACATAAAAAGGATCTTCAGAAACATCAGATTCAGAAAACGGCACGTTTTTCGAGGCGATGGACCGGGCCGGTACCAGATTGGACCGGAAAGCTTCCAGAACCTCCAAATTTCGTCACATGAAGAATATGGGTGGTGAGGTGTCCTATGAGGTGTCCCATGAGGTGTCCAGGGTGATGCAGTAAAAAGAAGTAAAGAAAATAGGAAATTCCAGGAAAAACCAGGACCACATGTTCAGATGGCTTCAAAATTACAAGAATGCCATCCATTAAAGCTATAAATACCCCCTTCCCCTCCCATTTTATGCATCCCACGTTTTTGGCAAGAAAAGAGAGAGAAAGAAGAGAGAGAAGGAGAAAGAAAGAAAGAAAGGAAGTTCTGGTGGAGTTGGAAGTAGTAAGGAAGTTCTGAAGCTCTGCTTTTGAGGTAACAACTAATCCTAGCTCTTATGTAATGTCTTTGTGATGTGTTGTTTTGTTTGGTTGATTGTTGTCCTATATGTTATGCTTGAAGCTCTATTCCAATGCTATGATCATATGTTATTGAATATGGAAGCATGCAGCATACTTATCTATACACAGTCACAAGCAAGCACCGTCACTTTGCATTACATATTTTGTTATGATTGTTGTTACTGGGATTCTTTTGAATCTCATTCCCAAACATAACATTACAGGGGAGGTTCTGTCAAAATAAAATTTGGAAATCTTAAGAGACGCCGGTAGGCTGCCGAAATTCCGACAACGAAGACGGAACAAAGAAAGGAACTGATACGTACTGTGTACGTAGTGCTGTCTAAGGAGGCTGGAAGTGAGTGGACCCAGCAGGTTCATCCAGTCTTTCCTGGGTACTACGTAGAATGGTAGTTCGCATAAGGGAATTACCGAATCGGTACAACATCAGTTACTTTCTAAAGAAGAATTGTAGCAGTTATGCTGCCGGTTGTTAGACAGAAAAGGATGTAATAAAATATGAGGGAGTTAATCATGCACTAATTTATAACAGTTGATTATTTGATATTAATTGTTATCTGGCCTGTATGACTGATATGTGTTGGCTGTATGCTTGAGTATGTAAAGACTAAATGCTGAAAATAGGCTCAGTGAACAGTAACTCGTGAAGACCCATTCATGTTTGATAAATCATTAAAAATAGTAAATGATTGAATTAATGTACGAAATTTTTAGAGTAAAAAGTAGACATACTAAGATTTAATTTGATATATAGAATGTCTAATTTGGATGTATACACGAAAAGATATAAATTGTTAAAGTTGGGACCAGAATGCTGGATTCAGGAGAAAGTCATTGGATGAACAGTAAGATTGAAACGTTGACCCACGTGAAATTTGTCAAGGATTGGTCAACCAATGATTTTTCCCTGAAATATATTTGAGTTAGCTTCATGTAGCAATTTGAACCACTTCATTTAGATTTTTATAGAATTAGTTATAAATTTTCAAAGTCAGGTCACTCATCTGGAATTTGCCACAGTGAACAGTACTCGATATGAATAAAATTCCAGATTAAGTGTTTAGACTTCAATGACCCTGAAAGTGGTTTAAGTACTACTGAATGGTCCCTAAGATGTATAAATATAAGGATGTGACATTTTGGTATCAGAGCAAAGGATTCTGGCTTAAGAAATGCTCTGAATAGATGATTTATAGAAAGATATACCATGATAAAGCCGTCATAATTGACACTAAGTAGTGTTTGCAGGATGGCTAGACATAGATTTGGGTCTGAAACTACGGTAAACCAATGGGAATTAAGACCATAGGTCTCTAGTTCAGATAGTTCAGAAGAAGAGATAGTAAGCAATGATTCTGACCTCTGGACACCTCCAGTAGCTGGTGATTCTGAGGAGGATAGTTCCTCGATAAGATCAAACTTTCCAATTGATGATCAGGAAGTGATGATAACAGAAGGCCCTATTCCTGCCATTTCCATATGTGCGGTACCCTTGAATATAACAGACAGTTCAGGGTCCAGCCAAGTACGTGTTCAGAGTAATGCGCCAGGTTCCAGTAGGCCCGAAGTGACTCTGGTAGAAATGTATTTGGGAGGTTTAATCGTAAGAATGGTCCCATGGAGGAACCTGAGTAGAGAGCAACTTGAGAGCTCGGTAGCATTAGCCCGACAACTATACGAGTTGAGGCAGACCCTGTTCGAAAACATAGATCAAGATTATTCGGTCTACCAGGAGTTTATCACAAGGGTGAAAGCCATATATCAAGCCTGGGATTCAAATGTGTTAACCATGGGGTTTTGGCTAGAAATTATGAATGACGTATTGCCGAAGACTCCTACCTGGAGATCGGAGTTGGACCAATATTTTGATAGAGAATCATATTGTACCATATCCGACTGGATCTACCTAGTAGAAGAATACATTAGAATAAAGTTTAAGAAAATTAGAGTATAAAAGACTAGAATGGTACTGTGATATGTACATATATTCTGTATGTGTATTATGTGTAAAATGAAATTTATTGTATTTTCTTCTGTTTTTAAGTATAACAAAATGGTACGAACAAGGAGAACTATTCTAGCTGAGGAACCCCGAGAGGCTGGAAACCTTAATCAAATGATTCTAGAACGATTAGAACAGCAACAAAAGATGATAGAAGAAATGAGAGCTGCTCAAGCACGAAATGAACAAGACAGAGATGTTGCCATAGCCGCGGCAGTAGCAGCAGCTGTAAATAATTTAAGACCGCCAGAGCCTTCAGGAGCAACTAGTAGAGAACCTGAAGAAGTACCACAGCAGGCAGAATAGCCCCAGAGAAGGGTTGAATCAAGGGAGGAGGCAGTTGGCATCCAACAATGGATGGTGCGATTTTGCAAACACAATCCTCCCATATTCGAAGGGACATTTGAAGTACATGTAGCAGAAAATTGGGTCAGCAGATTAGAGAAGATCTTTAAGGTCCTCGATTGCCCGACTGAAACCAAGGCCCAAATGGCCATCTATCAATTGGAAAAGGATGCGGATAGATGGTGGAAGAATACAGAATTACTTCTCCAAGCAAGAGATATTCCAGTTACCTGGGAAGTATTTCTTGAGCAATTTTATGACAAATATTTCCCTCAATCTGTCAGAGATGAAAGGGAGGCTGAATTCCTTGTGCTAAGGCAAGGAGAAAAAGAAGCTTTTGATGAATATTTGGCCAAGTTCATCCGGCTATCTCAATATTCAACTTACCTACGCCAAGTGGATGACGAACGCTGGATGACAGAAAGAATGATTCGAGGGCTGAATTCTATGTTAAAGGAGAAGTTAACTCCCCAACAATACAGCCAGTTCAATAAGGCTGTGGAAGCATGTCGAATCGTTGAGAACAGTATGAATCATAGAATGCTGTCCAGATCTGGGAGTAAAGATCAAGCGACTCCTGATAAGGCCGGACGGAATCAAGAAGCGGCCAGTGGGAGCGGCTATAAGAAAAGAAAGCGCCCGTGGCAGACCAAGAGGCCTAATAGGGGAAATTTTCACGGAAGATCCAATAACAGGGATCTGAAGGCCCCAGTATGTGAAAAGTGTGGAACGAATCATGGTGACAGACCATGTTTGATGGGCCATAATGTATGCTACACCTGCGGAAAGCCCGGACATTTTTCCAGAGAATGTCCTCAAGCTATAACTGATCCAAGGCCAAGGACGGCGGGACGAGTGTTTGCACTCACTAGAGAGGATACTCAGCGATCATCTGAGATGATCCAAGGTACAATCCATCTCAATGATCATGTTGTGACTGCCCTATTTGATTCGGGTGCAAGTCATTCCTTTATATCTTATGAATGTGCTAAATGCCTAGGCCTTCTGATAAGCAAGTTATGTTATGATATACAGGTGAAAACCCCCACCAACGCTAGGGTGATCACATCTGATGCCTGTCTAAATAGTGTGGTGCGTTATGAGCACTGTAGTACCACCCTGGACCTGATCTGTATGCCTTTCCAGGAGATTGAAGTCATACTCGGTTTAAATTGGTTATCCTCCAATAATGTGATGTTGGACTGCAGAAACAAGACCCTAGTTCTTGGTCCAAAGATCACTGATCGGAGCTTAGAAGTACAACTGAACTTCGTGACAGAGGCTCAGGCAGAAAAATGTCTACGGAAAGGATGTCAGGGATATGTGGTATTCTTTTCTGTTCAAATAGAAGTGGAGGAAGGCATCGAGGAGGTTCCTGTAGTCAATGAATTTCCTGAAGTCTTTCCAAAGGAGATTCAGGGATTGCCTTCGGAGCGTGAAGTGGAGTTTGCGATCGACATTGTACCTGGAGCTGGACCAGTATCAAAAGCCCCATACAGGATGGCTCCCAACGAAATGATGGAACTGAAGAAGCAAATTGAGGAGCTATTGGAGAAAGGTTTTATACGACCCAGTGTATCACCATGGGGTGCTCCAGTACTGTTCGTCAAGAAGAAAGATGGTAGCTTAAGGCTGTGCATTGACTACAGGGAATTAAATAAGCTTACAGTTAAGAACAAGTATCCTCTTCCCAGAATTGATGACCTGCTAGATCAATTGGCAGGAGCGAGCTTATTCTCCAAGATTGACTTGAGATCTGGCTACCATCAACTAAGGGTCAAGCCAGATGATATTCCAAAGACGGCGTTCAGAACGCGCTACGGACATTTTGAATTTTTGGTGATGCCTTTTGGACTAACCAATGCACCTGCTATTTTCATGTACTATATGAACCGGATTTTCAGGCCTTATCTAGATCAGTTCGTTGTGGTCTTTATTGTTGATATTCTGGTGTACTCCAAATCTCCAGAGGAGCATGAAAGGCATTTGAGGATTGTTCTTGGTATCCTTAAAGAGAAGAAGCTCTATGCTAAGCTGAGTAAGTGCAAGTTTTGGCTTTCAGAAGTCAAATTTCTCGGTCATGTCATATCCCGAGACGGGGTAGCTGTAGATCCTAGCAAAGTTGAAGCAGTTTTGAGCTGGGAACAGCCAAGGATAGTGACAGAGATTAGAAGTTTTCTCGGCCTAGCAGGGTACTACAGGTGATTCATTCAAGACTTTTCTCGAATTGCCTTACCACTTACCAAGCTGACCAGAAAGAATCAGCAGTTTAAGTGGGATGAGAAGTGCGAGGCTAGCTTCCAGCAGTTGAAGCAGAGATTAATGACTACTCCCGTGCTGATTATTCCAGACCCAACTCAGACTTATGTAATCTACACTGATGCTAGCAAGCAGGGTCTGGGATGTGTGCTTATGCAGCAAGGTCGAGTAGTAGCATACGCCTCTCGGCAGTTAAAGCCACATGAAGAGAATTATCCCACTCATGATCTGGAGCTTGCGGCGGTGGTCTATGCCCTGAAGATATGGAGGCACTATTTATACGGAGTAACGATAGAGTTGTTTTGCGACCACAAAAGCCTGAAGTATCTGCAGGATCAGAAAGAGCTGAACATGAGGCAGCGGCGATGGATGGAATTGTTAAAAGATTATGACTTCCAGATTAAATACCATCCAGGAAAAGCCAATGTGGTAGCTGATGCCCTGAGTAGAAAGGTGGTGCAGGTTGCATACATGATGATCAAGGAATTGGAACTGATAGAAGATATGCGCGACTGGAGCCCTCTATATCAAATGCAACTGACGGAGAATCCTTTTGGAGGAGTTCATGTCAGAACTTGCATAGAAGATGAGATCAAAGAGGCTCAGAAACAGGATAAGCTCGCAGCAATATTCAAAGACAAGCTGGAGAAAGGGAAGACAAGGAATTTTGAGATGTCCCCAGACGGATTGCTACAGTTTAGGGGAAAACCCTATATCCCAAATGTTGGGGGATTAAGGGAAAGAATTCTGGAGGAAGCACATAAAAGCCGATATACGGTACATCCAGGTATGACCAAAATGTACCATGATGTTAAAAGATTATTCTGGTGGCCTGGACTGAAGAAAGATGTTGTAGCTTACGTATCTAAGTACTTAACCTGCCAGAAAGTGAAAGTTGAACATCAAAAACCAGCAGGAACGTTGCAGCCTTTAGATATTCCTGAGTGGAAATGGGATGGGATTGCCATGGACTTTGTGGAAGGACTACCCTTGACACCAAGTAGACATGATGCGGTTTGGGTAGTAATCGATCGACTGACAAAGTCAGCACATTTCCTGGCAATCAATAAGAGAGATTCTCTAGAAAAGTTGGCAAAGCTGTATATAAAGGAAATCGTTAGGCTCCATGGTATCCCAAGTAGCATTGTGTCTGATAGAGATCCACGATTTACTTCAAATTTCTGGAGGGCTCTACAGGAAGAAATGGGCACTACTCTCAGATTCAGTACAGCTTATCATCCTCAGACAGATGGTCAATCTGAAAGAACAATACAGACGTTAGAGGATATGCTGAGAGCATGTGTCCTAGATTTCAAAGGCAGCTGGGATATCCATTTACCCCTTATAGAGTTTGCATATAACAATGGTTATCAGGCCAGTATACAGATGGCACCTTTTGAAGCACTCTATGGACGAAAATGTAGATCCCCCTTATGCTGGCTAGAGTTGAGCGAGAGAAGAATGCTTGGTCCGGATATAGTGGATCAAACTGCAGAACAAGTTGCGGTAATTAGAAAATGATTGTTGACGGCTCAAAGCAGACAGAAGAGCTATGCAGATGTCAGAAGGAAGCCGTTGGAATTTGAAGAAGGAGAACATGTATTCCTTAAGTTAACTCTAACCATAGGAGCCGGACGATCGATTAAGGTGAAGAAGTTGCATCCAAGATACATCGGGCCATTCCAGATTCTCTCAAAGATAGGAGCAGTAGCCTACAAGTTAGCTCTTCCTCCGAATCTCAGCCAGATACATGATGTGTTCCATGTTTCCTAATTAAAGAAGTATATTCCAGATCCATCTCATGTGATAGAGCAAGATGAGGTTACACTGCGAGATGACTTGACCTATGAAGTTGGACCGGTGCGAATTACTGATAAAAAAGTCAAGCAGTTGCGGAATAAGCAGATTCCTTTAGTTAAAGTGATCTGGAAAGGTTTGACTGAACAAGAGGCTACATGGGAAACAGAAGAAAAGATGAGAGAAAAGTACCCTGAATTATTGGTATAGGATAGATGTAATGTAAATTTCGGGGACGAAATTTATTTTTAGGGGGAGAGAAATGTAATATCCTTAATTTTCTGTACTGGTTCCTATGTACAGATTAAACGGAATATATGAGCTCTGTTTCAGGAAAAACATGTGTACCTTTATGTAAAGAAAAGGATTAAATTGCAAAAGAAAGGAAATTAAGGGACCTAAATGTAATTATGGAAAGTTTGAAGTTAGGAATGAAAAGTAGACAAAAATATGGGGTCTTAAAGTGTAATTTTAGCCAAATTAAGGGACTTAATTATAAAGAAGGAAAAGTTCCCTGGGGCTAAAGTATAATTAAAGAAAATAGGCCAGAAGTGGTTTGCACCGCCCGACAGCATTTCAGTCCCAGATTCTACCAGAAGGTAGGGCAGGTGACGCCGGGTAACCAAGCCTAATACCGGAATTTTTGAAGACTCCAGATAGCCAGAAATGGACTGATCGTCCAAAAGTTATAAAAATTTATACCGGATACCCTAGATTTCAGATATAAGTGGGAAAATACAGGATGATGCGCCTTTATGGGCGGATGTTGGGAAACTGACAGGATACCGATAGGAGGTCTGTAGGAAAAGTTATTCACAAAATAAAGAAATCCAGACGGAGTGTGAGGCCTCCGGGGATCCGGGTAGGAGATTTATCGGTATTTTTAAAGAGGCTGAATGCGATCGGATGACTTCGGTCAGATGACCGTTATAACCCCCAAGGATGCCTGAACACAGTAGGACACTATATCTGGGAAAAAGAGCCGGTGTCCGGAAAAGGTATATACTCGGTAAATAATAGTTAAAATATTCAATGAATTGTGTTAAAGGAAGATTCCTCGTAATGCGTGCCATACAGGTAATGGACCCAGGAAGACCGAAAATGGCGCCATTAGAGGCCCAATAAGACTCTTGGACTGATAGGTGGGCCAGTGTCCAGCAGAACCCCGGAAAAGTGCGAAATTATGAAAATGCCCCTATGTTGTACAAAAAGGGCAGCAGATGAATATAGGGTATTCTGGTCATTTTGGACAGACCCAGAGGTCAAGACATGTCTAAATAAGGTTGACTAGAGCCAGTATAAGCTTTGACCAGGTCCAGAAAGGTGTGAAATGACGATTTTGCCCTTAGGGATTAAAATAGGACAAGATAGGGCACCAAGGGCATTTTGGTCATTTCATAGGGGATCTGTAATTGAGTCTGGACCCAGTATTAAAAAGTTAATGATATAAAGGGTCTAGATACTAAATGTGAGGTCAGTAGACATAAAAAGGATCTTCAGAAACATCAGATTCAGAAAACGGCACGTTTTTCGAGGCGATGGACCGGGCCGGTACCAGATTGGACCGGAAAGCTTCCAGAACCTCCAAATTTCGTCACATGAAGAATATGGGTGGTGAGGTGTCCTATGAGGTGTCCCATGAGGTGTCCAGGGTGATGCAGTAAAAAGAAGTAAAGAAAATAGGAAATTCCAGGAAAAACCAGGACCACATGTTCAGATGGCTTCAAAATTACAAGAATGCCATCCATTAAAGCTATAAATACCCCCTTCCCCTCCCATTTTATGCATCCCACGTTTTTGGCAAGAAAAGAGAGAGAAAGAAGAGAGAGAAGGAGAAAGAAAGAAAGAAAGGAAGTTCTGGTGGAGTTGGAAGTAGTAAGGAAGTTCTGAAGCTCTGCTTTTGAGGTAACAACTAATCCTAGCTCTTATGTAATGTCTTTGTGATGTGTTGTTTTGTTTGGTTGATTGTTGTCCTATATGTTATGCTTGAAGCTCTATTCCAATGCTATGATCATATGTTATTGAATATGGAAGCATGCAGCATACTTATCTATACACAGTCACAAGCAAGCACCGTCACTTTGCATTACATATTTTGTTATGATTGTTGTTACTGGGATTCTTTTGAATCTCATTCCCAAACATAACATTACAGGGGAGGTTCTGTCAAAATAAAATTTGGAAATCTTAAGAGACGCCGGTAGGCTGCCGAAATTCCGACAACGAAGACGGAACAAAGAAAGGAACTGATACGTACTGTGTACGTAGTGCTGTCTAAGGAGGCTGGAAGTGAGTGGACCCAGCAGGTTCATCCAGTCTTTCCTGGGTACTACGTAGAATGGTAGTTCGCATAAGGGAATTACCGAATCGGTACAACATCAGTTACTTTCTAAAGAAGAATTGTAGCAGTTATGCTGCCAGTTGTTAGACAGAAAAGGATGTAATAAAATATGAGGGAGTTAATCATGCACTAATTTATAACAGTTGATTATTTGATATTAATTGTTATCTGGCCTGTATGACTGATATGTGTTGGCTGTATGCTTGAGTATGTAAAGACTAAATGCTGAAAATAGGCTCAGTGAACAGTAACTCGTGAAGACCCATTCATGTTTGATAAATCATTAAAAATAGTAAATGATTGAATTAATGTACGAAATTTTTAGAGTAAAAATTAGACATACTAAGATTTAATTTGATATATAGAATGTCTAATTTGGATGTATACGCGAAAAGATATAAATTGTTAAAGTTGGGACCAGAATGCTGGATTCAGGAGAAAGTCATTGGATGAACAGTAAGATTGAAACGTTGACCCACGTGAAATTTGTCAAGGATTGGTCAACCAATGATTTTTCCCTGAAATATATTTGAGTTAGCTTCATGTAGCAATTTGAACCACTTCATTTCGATTTTTATAGAATTAGTTATAAATTTTCAAATCAGGTCACTCATCTGGAATTTGCCACAGTGAACAGTACTCGATATGAATAAAATTCCAGATTAAGTGTTTAGACTTCAATGACCCTGAAAGTGGTTTAAGTGCTACTGAATGGTCCCTAAGATGTATAAATATAAGGATGTGACATTGGATAAATATCTTTAGCTAAACAACCTATTGCTCTACTGCAGTGCATGCCACAAACTCAGCTTACACAGAGTGTAAGGCAATGCATATATGCTTCTTGCTACTCCAACATATGGCACCGTTATTAAGTAAGAAGATATATCTTGAAGTCGATCTTCATTCTTCTTCATGTCCTATATCAGCATCAGAGTATCTAACTAGGAGCATATTGCTTCCTTGATAAGACAAAGTGAAGCATCATACTTTTAACCCCTCAGAGTATGTATTCGGAAGCATATTTAACTAGCAAAAGCATTACTTTGACCCAAAAATTAAAAATTTTAAAACTTACTTCTTGAGAACTATTCATTTGGTAAATTCCATAGTGACAGTCTAACTTTAAAAATTTATAACTAATTATAGAAAAATCATATGGAGGTGTTTCAAATTTTTACTTGAAGCTCTTTCCTATTTCTTTAAGGAACTTAATATTTACAATCATATGGTTAATTGTTAATTTTTAGAATTGATAAGGTAAATTCTAGATTCTATCTTGTAATTTTGGAAATTAATTTCTCTTGATATATAATCCAAATGAGGTGTATTACCTATGAATTTAATGCTATGGATGGATACTACATGCTCATAAAATTTTATGAATTAATTTCTTCATTTGCTATGTCAAACTGGAGTCAAAATAGAACTACTGCAGGACATACGTTTTTTCCATTTGACTTTCTTTCATAAATCTCAATTTATTCCAACATTCATTAATCATCAACTTGAATTCGTATACACTCATATACAACATGGAGTTATACCATAATTATTTCATTCATTTTAATCACGTAAATAGGAACTTACATGGAATTTACATATATGAAAATTCATAGCATATGCTAAGATGTCAATTACTTCACTTTCTTCCTTCCATTCTTTAGCTCTTCTCCATGCATACATTTTCCATCATGCTTGACCTAAATTGGTTATTTGTGGGGGGGTTGGGGTGAGATTTTGGGAATTCTAGTAGCAAACATTACCACTTAAATATGCAAGATGGATGCTAATGCATGATATGTAACTTCATTAAACTTTCTTTAATTAGTGACATGCCATCATGATATATGCTTTGTATAAAAATGCATGACTATGGGAAACATATTATTCATAATAGCTTCAACATCATTTATCATGTCACAACATCATTAAATCATCATATACATGTCAACACATAAGCATAATACATCAAGCACATAAAGATGTAAGTCAACTACCTTAAACATAAGCTTTTACTTGCTTCCTAAGCTTCCAACTAAACATTGGTTACTTCTTATCTTCTTTAAATCATTTTCTTTGACATATCATGGCCCTAAACACAATTACATTGTGTATTCAATTCATTAGAGTCATTACATAAATATTGTACATCAAGTTCCTTCAAACCCCTAACTCTTAACTTAATTCTTTGAGTTAGTGGTTTAGATTTGTAATAATTATTTCCTTAGATCAATCCTATATAATTTTGTACAAGAAATCCAAATATGATATTGGAATTATGAAAATTGAACTCCTCCTATGAAATCTGTCAAGAACCGTACAACACCTTCCTAAATTCTAAAAATTCTCATTTTAATTCTACTGCTTCCAATATTTGTTTCTCTTCTTTATCCCACAGAATTTTTAATTTTAAAACCATTAGAAGAATCAAAATCATAAAATTTTAACTCTTGCCCAGGTGCATGAATAGTGCATTAAAGGGTCTAAAGATTATAATTCTAAGATTACATGATTTCCTAAGCTCAAACTACTTAATTATAACTTGTCTAAGCTTATCTAAACTATCTATAATATAAAATTTATCCTTTCCTTTTACTTATAAATTTCATGGAGCAGCTTCCCAAGGAAGGAAAATGGTGTTTCAACCATCCAAATCCAAGAGAAATATTCCTACAATATAATACAAAGGTAGGAGGAAGAAGTTACCTTGGATCCTTTCTTGTTTAGCTACTCGATTTTCCTCTTCTTCTTGCTTGAATTCCATTTTAGCAGCATCTTCCCATGGTTCCTAAAGCTTGGCGTGAATGTGCAAAAATGAGGGGGTATATATAGAAAAGTTTGGGTGGAACTGGATGGCTAGGATTTAATCTTTTACTATTTGATCCAATAGTCCATATTCAATTTTGAACTTGTCTTGCCCACCAATCCACTTTATGACATCATCCATGAAATCATTTAGGGTCTTGTTTGGCATAATTTAGGGCTAGGATCTAATTGAAAAATTTTTAGTCTAATTCAGTACCAGCCCAATCAAATTTCATAAAAATCAGACTGTTTAATAACTCCAAATTTTTTGAGATTCCATAATATGTTTTATGACATTAAATCTAGTATCCAAATTTTTCCTACCATTGACATTGTTGAACTGGGTATTTATCTGCTTACCATATCTTGTAACATGATTGAAATGCCCTTGATTCACTACTTTGTACTATATTAACTCTAAAGGCATAATTATCATTTCACACCTCTTTACGCTTCATCAGGGCATATTCTGACTCTGACCAATCATTCTTGTATCTCCCTTGATGTTTTGACCATATCCAAATGACCAAAATGGCCTCCATTAATCTCTTGTTCAATACTACAACATAAGGGCATTCTCGTAATTTTATATTTTTTTGGGTGTTTATTAACATTGGTCCACATACCTATATGAAAATACCATTGGGCCTATTATGCACCATTTTAGGCCTTTTAGTTGGCCTATATCTTCATGGGCTCAACTCCCAAGAAATTCCCCTGAAAATTATTTATCTAGTGTTTTATTCTACTGTAAATTCTATTATAAATTATACATAATTCCTTATTGAGTTTTATCAATTTTATAAATTTTTATATTAATTATAATAATTTACTGTAAAATTTTATCTGATTCTGAGGTCTAGAAGATACTGTATTAATTTTTTAGTCTTCATAAATTCAAATCAATTTATTAAGCCCTCAAATAAAAATTGTGTTGGATCAAATTGATCAGAATAATTTTATCTATTTACTAGTAAAATTTGGGACTGAAATGTTTCTGGGCAGTTTTTGGCCATCTCTCGCTCAATTTTCTCATAAGTACCATTTTGCTCCTAAACTTTTAAAAATTACACTTTAGGTCCTTAACTTTTCATAATTACACTTAATGGTCCAAAGCTTATGTCTACTTCTATTTTGTGGTATAGAACTTTTAGAATTTTCACTTTAGTCCATTTCTTTTTCAAAATGACTATTATCCTTGAAACTTTCATTAATTGCAACTTAACCCCTTTTTCTTTACAACTTTATGCCTTCTTTATTTCTTTGGCTTAAAATTTATCTTAATCATTAGCTTTTATTTTGATTACCATCTCAATCCCTTTATAACCTCTTTCCTCTATCAGTCTTATATATATATAGGAAACATTTATGATGTTACATTTCTACTTGCTTAAAATAAATTTTGTCCTCAAAATTTAATTAGTACCTTAGTTAACTCTCTTAGATATATCTCCTCTTTATATCCTTCTTTATTTTATTACTAAGGTTCGGTGTATTTTACAAAACTGTATCTCTTGTGTTAGCTTTTACAGAATTTTCTTAGTATCCACAGAGCTTTTACATCCTTTTACATCCACAGAGCTTTAGTTAGTTTTGGTTTTGAGAGACATTTAGGAATCTAGAATGATGTTATAGCAGTGGGCAATGGGTAGCTTTGGAGGGTTTAGTTTACTGGACATTGCTGATAGTTCGATGATTTGAAAAAATTGTGTTCTGGTCGTGACTATGGAGTCTTTTTGTTGCGACCAAAAGTTATAGAAGCTTAAGTTTATGACGGGTGAGTCTTTAGGTCACGACTTAACATTTCTAGTCTCTATTTTGAACTCATTTTGTACAAAAAAAAATTAGCAATGTACAATGTTAGAGGGATTTTCTTTCCAAAGACTAGGGGATGGTTTTGTATTGATTAGTTTTGTTTAATATCTGTATTTAGATGGCTCAATCAAAGAACCCTAAAGTGAATAAAAGATCCTGCCCAAGAGCCCCTGCCAAGTTAGACCGAAATACGGCTGAAGTAATGTTCAACACCAGAGGTATAGTCCAAGAAAAGGAATTTCCAGCAACGAATGAGTTTGATTTTTATAAGTTAGCCTTAGAGTAATGATTTAAGGAATTGCTAAAAAAAGTGGTCTAAGGTTAATGTTACTTTAGTAAGGAAATTCTTCATTGCTTCTACCTTAGAGGATTTATTGGGGATTGAATTTAGAGATAAGGAGTATTTCATTGATGATTTTGACATTAAAGCTTTTTACAAACTGCCCACTCTTTTTGAATGTCAATTTCATTATTTGAAAATTCATTTAGATGAGGTCCCTTGGGATACAATGTTGCCTATTTTAGGAGGGGAATAAGCATAATGGACTTTTAGAGGCCAAAAGAGATATATAGAGAGGAAAGTCATGAATGATGAAGCTAGAATTTGGCTCAATTTTATGACCTATAATATAATGTCTCTAGCTCACATTTTAGATATTAATAAGGAGCGAGCCATTTTACTTTATTTGTTAATGACTCAGTATCCTATTAACCTGCCCCATATTATTTATAACTCTATTTACCACTGTGTTAATTCTATAACAGTTCTCCTTGTCTTTCCTCATTTAATTACTAATTTATGTAAGAAGCATGCAATCCTTACCCTAAAAAATGACTCTTTCCTTGACCCTTGAATCACCAAATGTTATGTGTTTTGAAGGCTAATAAGAAATCTGGTGAGTTGAGGAGTGCAAAAAAGGGAAAAGGGTAGCCGAGGGGAATTTGTAGTTGTCATATCCTTACTTTTAACCTCAATTATACTTGATTAGAAGTGATTGGAACCAATTACATGATCATTTGCTTTGAAAACATCTATTTCCAAAAGATTTGCTCTCGGGTACTGTTCACTTTTACTGTTCATTTGGTAATTCCAGAACATGTACCTTACTTTGAAAATTCATAATTAATTGTAGAAAAATCGAAATAACATGGTTCCAATTTCTAATGAAATCTATTTCACATATCTTTGAGGGAAAAATATGAAACTGAGGTTTTCTTGTCCCAATGAAATCAGAATTTCCAAAATCAAAACATATCAATTGCTACAGTGACAAACCGAAATACATGCTCTTGTTTTCCAAAAATTCTCATTTTGATTCCAATGCTTCCAATACTTGTTCTCCTACTTTATCCCCACACAACTTTCCATTTTAAACTCATTGGAAGCATCAAAATCATGAAATTCCATCATATGAACAGTACCACGTACAGTACCAGCAAGAACACAAAACCCTAAATCCAAACATACTTGAATTCACTAGCTTATACCACTTGATTCTAGCTTGTTTAAGCTTGTCTAAACTATCCATAACATAAAACTCATATTTTAACCACATATGAGCAGCACTTCCAGCAGTAACCATAAGGGAAATATAGCATGAAAACCCCTTAAAACCATGAGCTAACCTACTAGAACAAAGCTCAAGATCAAGGGAGATGATTACCTTGCTTGTTACTTCACTTTGGTTGCTTCTTTCTTGGTTGAATGGAAATTTTGCAAGAGTTTCCCTATGGTTCACCATGCATGCCGAAGTGATCTGAATAGGGGGGTATTTATAGAGAAATTTGGGTTGAAATGGATGGCCAATATTGATTTGGTTACTATTTGATCTAAAGGCTCACATTTAATCTTGGATTTAACTTTTTCATAAAAGAACAATTATGACATCATGTGGGACAGCTCATGGGACACCTAAGAGGGTTAGGTGGCGTGCTGCCCATGTCAAGAAGGTTCTGGAAAAATTTCAGTCCAATCCGGTACCGATCAGAGCAGTTTCACAACAACCGGACTATTTTCTGTTCTGAATTTTTTTATAATATACCAGGATATGTATTATGTCCTGGAAATCAATATTTAGGCTTCTCATATCATTGAAAATGATATATTGAATATTTATCTGCCATCCATTCCTTGAAAAATAACCAAAATACTCTTAGTGTCCTTTCCTGCGCTGTACTAACCCTAAGGGAAAAATTGTCATTTCACACCTCTTTACACTGCCTCAGGGCATATATTGACTCTATATAATCATATTTATACTATGTCCCACGTTTTTGGCCTATCCATAATGACCAAAATGACCTCCATCCATCACTGATACAGTATAGGCATCCAGGGGCATTTTCGTAATTTTGCACTTTTCCTGGACTGCTCTGGCCTGTGGCCCATATAACTGTCCAGTCACCTTAATGGGCTCATGATGGTGTCATTTGGGCCTTATTATGGGCTTATTGCTTATATTGCCTTCATGGCCCAATTTACTGTACAACTCTCCCGATCATATTTATCGGGTATTTTATTTTACTGTAAAATCCCGTATGGCTTCTACAGGATTCCTTTTCTAATTCTGTCAATTTTATAAATTCATATATTAAATATATGAATTTTCTATAAATTCTCATCTAATTATGAGATCTCAAAAATACTGCAATAATTCCTTCTGACTTCAGGAATTTATATCAATTAATCGGGACCTCAAATCAAAATTCTGTGTTACGTTAAACTGACCGGAATATTTTTGTCTATCTACTGGTAAAATTTGGGTCTGATCTGATTCCGGGCATTTTTGGCCTGTTTTGGCTCAACTTTTCCATATTTACATTTAGGTCCCTTAACTTTTGAATAATTGCACTTTAGTCCCTGAACTTTCCATTAATTGCATTTAGGTCCCTCTTTTTATTTCTACTTCAACTTTTTGTCTTCAAACTTTTCAATTTGCATTTTGGTCCCTATTCTTTTCTTAGTTATTAATCCTTCCATTTCTTTTTGCAATCTGATACAGTTTATTCCAAGAATCTTATATCTATTACAGATAAATTGTACAGGTACATCAGGTCAGAAAATTGGGGATATGACAGTAGTAGGAGCCAATTAAGGAGGAGGCTACTTAAGGTGACGTGACTATAGTTTGGGTGAGTAGCTTGTAGCCATATTAGATCAATTGGTTGAAGTCACTTCATAGCTGTGTTGAAAGCAATTATCATGAACCAATAATTTAGAAGACAATAATTCATTGATCCATTGGTTCTTAAGGTTGCTCAGTCACTTTATATAGCTTTACCTCCGGGGTTTGAAGAGGCTTTTTTCAAGAGTAATATCCCTACCTCTACTTTCTTTCAAGAGGGACCAGGTAAATCTTTTAGGGTAAGAGCTACAGATACTAGAGAAGTGATGGGGCAGCTGCTGGGATAAATGAGAAAGATATCACTACTGGGGGCACAATAGAGCAGAGGAATGCGTAGTCTGGCAGTTGTTTTGTATTTTTCTTTGCTTGTATTTGGATGATATTGTAATTAAAGTGCATATTGATGACTGAAGCTAACATTGTTGTTATTGCTCTCACTTTATATAAGAATTGATTCTCATTCCTTCACTATGGTGATTATGTTTGTATAACTTTGTTATTGATAGTGAGGACATTATTAGGTTTAAGTGTGGGGGAGATGTTCATATTTTTGCGCTAAGAGTGCCAAATTTTTTCATAAATCCAATCTTTCATCGTTGATCTTAATATGTGATGATTTCTACAAATTGGATCCCCATTTTAAACTGATTTATTATTTGCTAAAGAGGGTTTAGTATATAAGATGTTTTAGGTTGTGAAAATTATTAATTGGTAGTCTGTGTAAATTAGTCACGACCTATGTGTTGTATGGTTGGGACCTAGGATGGATTCTAAACTTTATGGGCTCTATGTGAAAAGGAATCGTGACTAAATGTGTAATGAAACATCCTTCCTTTCGTACATCTTAGGGACCATTTAGTAGAATTTAGAACCACTTATAAGAAATTGGAAGTCCATTAGCTAAATATAGAATTTGTACTCTTCTCGAGTACTGTTCATATGGTATTCTAGATTCGGTGACAAACTTAAAAACAACATAATTAATTCTAGAAAAATTGAAATGAATTGGTTCAAAAAGATATGTGAATATAACTGATAAGACACATTTTGTTTATTGTTTCTGTGACACTTTTTAGAGCTTTATAACAACTTTACCATTCATGTATGCCTTAAATTGTACTTTTATGGTAATACATGATTGTCGTGGTAATGTGCTAACAAAAGTGTAAAATGGTAAATTAACTCTTCCAAACTGCATATATTCAATTATTTACTGATCTGGACTTTTACAGTGAGCTTTTATTTTGGATTGCAAGTATTTTGGAAGAGAGCAAGGACCAGGAAAGAAATCACAAGCCAATGAAAATGAAACCACGCTCCTGCACATTTTAGTCGCAACTAAAGAGTCCGCCAGTCGTGACCTTTATTCTTCTTGAATATTCTCTGTGTTTACAGGTTGCGACTAAAACAAGGATCTAGTCGCGACTAATATGCAAAATCGCTTAATCTGTGTATTTTGAATTAGGTTATGTAGAAATAAAAAGGGAAAGAAGGCTACTGTCAAACGAAGCTAGTTTTTGGATCTAATTACGCTAAGAAGCAGTACTCTTGTGCTCACTGATCATCTTCTCCACCCCTGCCATCATTCTACACCTCTCCACAGATTTCTTCACCTCTTCACACCATCAACCTACAACCTTCTCACTATTTCTTCATGACATCTCAACTGAATAGCAATTGCAGTACATCAGGAGTCATGAGAGGCTAAACCTTTAGCCTCTTGGTGATGAATCAGATATCTTGAGCTCATAGACTTAAATGGGGAGTTTCTTTTGTTCTAATTACATCTTCTCATATAATTGCTGCTAGATTTAGGGTTTTCATCTTATGAGCAAGTTTTGAATTTCGATTGATTTTTCATCATATTAGATTTTGTAATTGGATTAAGATGATTTGAACGTTTGCTTTTAATATATTATTTGAGTTTCGATTTTGAGAGAGTGGGTTATTACCAGCGATCGCTGTTAATTAATTCATTACTTGAAATCTAAGGTTTTCGATCGACGACCGTTTGAGGGTATTTTCATCATCTAAATTCAATTTACACGTTAATTGGTTTATGAAAGTTCACTAATAGTTCTTAGACCAGCTTTAATCAAAGAGGTTTAAGGAAAATTAGGGTTCTGGACTCAATTGATCAATTGAGGTTTTCTTTGAGACTTAGCGATTTCTAAACTTCAATTTTAACGTGAGAGCAAGGATAGATATATTTTCATCATCAAGAGTCTATCATAGCACACTTATCAACTCAACCAACTCATTTTCATCGTAAATAAAAATCCAAAAATATCTAGTTTCCTGTACCCTACATTTATTGTAGCAATCATTGAAACCTAAAAACAATTTTATCCCTGCTCAGGTTTTTCATTGATTTTGACATCCAATCTACTAGGTTTCCACATAAAAGGCTCATCAAGAAGAATGATAGGGTTGTGCCTTATACTACATTATATTGGGTGCAACAAACTTAATTTTGATGGGTAAGACCATGACAGTCTGAGCCTCTTATCAATAGTGCCATTGCCAGGGAGCCAAGTAATTGGTTCCCTAGTAATTGATTGTCAATTTCATTAGTTACCTGAGTCATTTTACTTGCTTTTGTTTGCATTTTAGTTTTTGGTAGTTTTTAAATTGCATTGCATTGCATTTTGCACCTTTCTGAGTTCTACAAAATTAGTCTTTGTGACTGCAAGTTGTTGTAAGGAATTGGAAGACATGCAGCAGAAATTAAGTTAAAAATTTTTCCATTCCCTGCTAGGATCTACCGTATGTATTTAAGTCAAGTGGCAAGATGTATTACCCTCAGTATTCAGTTGTGACTTTCTCAGCTTCTGGTTGTGACGTCCACAGCTTCTCTCCGCGGCTCGTGATCTCTTTTCGATCACAAGAAGTCGACGACTCAGGTCAGCTTCCTCTACTGCTATCCACACGAACAGCGTTCCAACCACGAACGACGTGATAGCGCCTCCTATCCCTCCAGGGCTTACTCAAGAATTCATCCTCGCCGTCTCTATTTCGGCAGTTTCTTATCTACAAACCTTTTTGCGGATTCCCGTTCACCCTTTTTTCGTGTGTCCCAACCGTAGCTTCTAAATATCAGATATATCAGATGCTATACGTGTTACCACAGACTTGGATTTTTAGAATTAATCTTATATTAATTCTGAAATTAATACAATATCATATATTGTATAATTTGATAAGAAACTAATTAAATAAATAGTGTTTGTATTAAATCCGTCCTACAGATTTAATTCACCCATTTATTTAATTTAAAATAAAGATAAGACAGAATTACATTTGATTTATTCTCATAAATCAAATTTGAGATATCATATCAATTTGAATTTCAAATTCAAACGTGATAGAGATTTAATTTTATCTTTATAAATTAAATCTTGTAAATATCTCTTATATGAGATATCATATCAATTTGAATTTCAAATTCAAACGTGATAGAAATTTAATTTATCCTTATAAATTAAATCTTGTAAATATCTCTTATGTATAATATATATACGAATATAAATATAAATAAATATATACATCCACCCTGGATCATTCATTGAATATGGACATGTCTTAGATTCAATGAATCTGGACATCATAGCTCGTGCTGCGCTATTTTGTGTGCGAACCTATAAGCCCATATGAAGTTGGCAGTGGGCCATTTACTATACTGACTCAAAAGTCACAAGCGGTCTTTAGTAAGACATCACGACTACCCAAAGCATATGAGGATCGATGAACGATGTAACCTTTTATACAACTATATCATGTCCTTTTTGTCAGACGATATTTTGGTCATGGATGAGGCATGGAGAATGTCATCCTCCTATTACTGCCAGTTACTTTCTCGATCCCTGAGTCGTCTGACTATAGAAATGGAACTACCTTTCCATTACAGTTAGGCCATATATTTCTCAGACTCACTCATTGAGGGGCCCAGTAATATCTCTCTACGAATGTGAGAGACAAATTCCATCTTGACCATTCACATTCCTCCGCACGGAAAACCACTAAGCTCGAACATAGTCTTTATGATCACTCGGTCAAAAGTGACTTTTGACTAGGTCAAAGCTGAGCGTTTGTCATGTAGGAATCCATGATGATCTTAGGTCAAAGGGCATAGTGACATGGTTTGTATATGAGAGAAGCTTATGACTTAACCCATGCAGCTCTCTCACAGCGGGTCGGTCTAACACCTTGTACTCTTACATGTTCCTATGACTTTGATTTATATCTCTATATATCTTTAAAGTCATACTGGTATTATTTCATCTCTACTCCCGCATAGATGACCGACCAGGGACATTTAGGATAAGATCATGAGTTATCCAAGGATGGTCATCACAGTAAACATGCAAATAATATGATAACACAATTAATAAATTCATAAATCAACAATATTCATAAGACAATAATTGGCCCCTATGGCACAATTTTCAACAGTTGTGACCTAAACTCACCTGAGTCGCAACCATTATTCACTATGACTTTAAGTCACAACCGAACACAATTTATGTCGTGACCTGATTGCTCCCCTCTGAAATTTGACTACTCTGTAAAAACTAGTTGCGACCTTTAACACCTTTAGTTATGGCTAATTTTCTCTGTGATTTTGTGTCACGACTAAAACACACTTTAGTTGCGACTAACTAAAAATTTTCTGCTGGGCAACTTCCATGACTGACTATGACTGATTGCATTTATTATTCTTTATCTTTTCTACATTGCATGCATAAAAGAGCTGAACTATTAGTGCCTTTTGAACCTAAAATTGAGAGAAGACTTAGGAAAATAAAGAGAGAGTTTAGAGAATTTAGAGAAGAAGAAGCAAAATCTAGTTCCTTCTCTAGTATTCTAGAGTCTAAAACTGAACCGAATATGGATGACATTAATCATAATGGGCCTAATGGGCATAGAGAAAATGAAATACCGAGTTTTGAGATTAAAGGAGCTTTGATTATAGCCTTACCTAAATTTTATAGTTTTATAGGAGAATGTCCACACAGATACTTCCAAACCATGCATATGATATGTTCTTCAATGAATCCCACAATGACCATACTGGATGATGTCTTAAGGACGTGTTTTTATTTTATCTTAAAAGGGAAGGCTAAGGAATGGCTGCACAATTTGCCCACCCATTTCTCTACTCTTGCATGGGATCAGTTGAAGTTAACGTACCTTGAACAGTTTTTCCCGATTTCAAAGACCACTCGAATGAAGAAAGAAATCACGAATATTCTGCAATAGGATGAAGAATCTCTACATGAGTATTGGATGCCATCACCACAACATGACCAAGGCTGATTTAATAGATATTTTCTTTGATGGTCTACTTCCTCATAATTAGGTTTCCTTGAACGTTATAACAAATGGATCCTTGAGAGATAAGACTCCACAAGCAAGTTAGGAGTTATTCCACAAAATGGCCAATGAAGACCATCAGACAGGGGTTCCAAGGAGAATGCCCATATCTTCTTCAGTAATTCAAAAGAGATCTTAGCAGAGATAGCAATCTTGGGAAACAGAATGGAGATGAAGATGAATCTGTTTGAAAGAGAGCTGCATTCAACAAAACAAGTTCATGCAGTGGATACCTCATAAGCCTTAGTTATAGGATGTGAATCATGCGGTTCTATGATGCATGCCACTAGTACATGTGACAGACAATATGAAGAAGTGGCAGTGATGTATCAAGGGAGAGACAATCAATACTAGAAGAGAGACCCATACTCCAACACATACAACCCTGGTTGGAGAGACCACCAAAACTTTAGGTGGGGCTGATAGGACAACTCAGTTCCAAGGAGGTGGTGCTTCCTTAAGCAACTACCAAAATAATGCAAGGTCTATAGTTTCAACTCACCCTATGACCTTATTAATATCAAGGCCAAATGAAACTTCTTAATTGTTAAAGAGTATGGCTACACAAATGAACAACATGGATAGTAGAATGACCAATATAGACAACAAGCTCAAAGAGAATATTGGTCAATTTACCTCCATAGCTTCAATCCTTTAAAGTATGCAAAAGGATAATGCTGATGTCCACAAGAAACTTGAGGAGTTAAGCTCCAAGAATGCAGATATAACAAGTCACTTAACTCAAGTCTCTAATACAGTGAGTGACATTCAACGGAAGAGCAATGGCAGCATACCTTTAAATACTGTCATCAATCCAAGGGGTCTGAATGCTATATCCCTTAGAAGTGGAAGAAAAGTTCACTTTAAGGAAACTGATACACAGGAGCAGGATGAGGAAGGTGCTAAATATGAGAATTCATCTATGCCACAAGTATAAATTGGGAAATCTAAAAGTGCTAAAGAACAGTAGCTTGTAATGAAGAAGCCAAACCAAGAGGAGAACTGACTTACCCAAATGGAAATGCAAGAGTTGTAAGAAGAAGCAACAACAGTACCAAATCCAGCCTACAAAGGAAAGCAACCTGAGGAGAAGCTGAAGTTGAGCAATCAAGGAGCCTCTATGCACAAAGGTAAGGAGGTAAGTATAAAAGATCTCCCTCTTCTTAACTCTTACTTTGTTGGAAAGAAAAAAATTGCAAAAGATGCTTACACTCTATTCAACAAGTTAGAAATAAATGTCCCTTTAGTCGAGTTCCTCAAGAGAAACACTAAGTATGCAAAATTTTTGAAAGAATTGTGTGGCGATAAAAAGAAGTTTAGTCCTCTTGAGAGAATCCAGGTGAGTGCTAATGTGTCATCACTATTTAAGGCTGGACTACCTGTTAAATGCCAAGACCCAGGATCCTACACAATTCCATGCATTATAGGACATGTTCCTATTAAGGGAGCATTGCTAGATCTAGGGGCAACCATTAATATAATGCCTTAGTTAGTATATCAAGCCTTAGGAATCAACAACCTTAGAGACATAAACGTAGTGCTCCAGTTAGCTGATAGGTCAATTAGGTATCCTAAGGGAATCCTTGAGGATATTCTAATATAGGTCAAGGACTTAGTTTTCCTAGCTAATTTTTATATTCTGGACATGTCCAATGAGTTAATAAATGACAACACTCTGATCCTAAGCCGACCTTTCCTCCAAACCTCGAAGACCATAATTAGTATGAAACATAGTTCTATCACAATAGAAGTTAGAGAACATGTAGTAACCTTCAACATGAATGAAGCAATGAAATTTCCCTGTGATAATTCTGCTTTTACTACTTTGAATGCCATTGATTGTGCTGTTAAAGAGACTAGGGATGAGCATGAACTGAGTTTACATGATAATGATAGAGATAATGCACTTGCAAAAGGTTTATTGAGTGACCTTGTATGATCCCAAGATTGTCTAGAAGCTGGAAGTACAACAATTGAAGAAGGGTTGAATTTCTGTGACCAAAAGTCGCTACCAAATGGCCTCCCCGTCGCAATGGAAGATCAACCTGAGATCCACTATGAAGATGAGTCATAATCAAATGGCTTTAAGGTCGTGACACAACTCCAGCGACCCCTATAGTGACACGAAGATAAAGATGTCACGACTAAACATCAATTTGTTGAGGGAGAGCCTTTCTGCGACCATAAGTTGTGACTAAAATATGAACAGGTCATGACTAAAAGTTCCAGAGACACATCCTATCAACTGAAGTCACGATCAGAATATCCAAGGTCACGACGAGAAACGCTAGACACAACCAGGGAACCCCATACTCCTTCAGCTCCACACTCCATTACTTTGGTTAAAAGGCCAATACATTTTAACTTTTCTCAACCTCATTCTTAGTCCAAAATTACATCTCATACCTTAACATTTTTGAAAGATCTAATCTCTAATAATGATACAGGTATGGAAAAGAATGATCCCAAGTACGTTACAGTTGTAGACCAACCTCAGTTTAGCGTGACACTTAGGGAAGCACATGATAAATTGGAGGGCCTACACAAACTAGAGAAGAGCAACTACAAGGAATATACGAAGGAGGTAAAGGAATTATTTCCCAAGTATGTTTCCGCGACATGCCAACCACAGTTGGGTAAGTTCAAGTTTAAATAGGGAAAATTCAAGATGGGCCTAGACGAATCTCAGTATAAGATGTGCAATTATGGAATGCTGAAGTGGAGAGAAAGGGCAACTAGTAAAACTGTCTAATCGCACAAGCATTTTTCAAAGTTTTATGATTTCCCACCTCCGCCATGAGGCCAGGTTGTCCCTTTCCTATCTCTTACCTTTTATAAATTTATATATGCTTGACATGTCAGTTTTGTGATTGGAAAGGGAGAAACCAGTAGAAGTAGTAGTTGTTGATTTTTCTGCTTAATGCTTCAGTAGGGTAGTTTTCATTTTCTATTTATTCTAGGGTTCTTTCTATTATGAACATCCCTATTCCTGTCCATATATCGCTTAGTCATTGATTAATTCCTCTGGAGTTTCCACACTCACATGCATGATCTTAGCTTACCTATCTTGTCATCTCTGCCTTACTAGTATTACTTTGCATGACTTGAATGTGACTATGTGCTGAATTGTTAATTTGCATTGGACCCCCATTTTAAACTTTGTTGATAACTAGAAAGGTTTTAGCATGAAAAATCATTTTGGGACTTTGACAATTACCACTGGGTAGTCTTTGTAAAAAATGGCCGTGACATACTGACTTTTGGGTTGCGACCTGTAATGAAACTTTGGACTTGGTCTACTTTCTTTGACCTACGGTCGTGACCTATGTACATAGTGGTCACGACAATAACTCCCTATTGACTTGAGTCATGACATGAGTACCTACATGGTCATGATTATTTCTCTCTATGTATTTGTGTCGTGAAGGATACGCCTTGTGGATGTGACTAAATATTTTAAAAGTCCTGAGCATGCACCCCTGTGACATTTGGTTGTGACCTTCACTATCATACGTCGCGACCAATGTTTATATTAATGGACGAGTCATTTGATATGGAAATTATTTTTCCCTTAAATTTCAAGATGTTATCTTCACGTATCTTTATGAACCACTTCATTTTGAATTTTTTAGAATTAATTATGATTTTTCAAAGTTTGTTGCGTAATCTGGAATACCATATGAATAGTAACCTGAGAAAGAGTAAAATTTCAAATTTGGCTAAAGGACTTCTAAGGTCTTGTAAGTGGTTCCAAATGCTACTGAATGGTCCCTAAGACATATAAAAGTAAGGATGTTATATTTTGGTATTAGAGCAGAAGTTTCTGGCATGATTTAAGATATGTCGATGACCTTAACTCTAAATAGTAAGTACTTTCTTAAGTTAGGGTTTGTATTGAGATAGTTAGCATTTCTTAATTAAGCAAATATTGCATGAGTAGATATGAGATTTCATAAGGTTAAGTTAGAGGCTTTAGTTAATAAGGGAGACCCTCGACCAGTAGTGATATGCAAGGATAATGTACATCCAGACTTTGATCATCCCTCAGATAATGAAGAGAGTTCAGATGAGAGTATAGGGGATTGGTCAAGAAAATCTATAGTAGAATCTTCTATAGATGTTTCTGTAGACTCAAACCTATAGTATGGAGATCATGTAGAGATTCAACCTGAAGTCTTGTGTAACATCCTTACTTTTATACATCATAGGGACCATTCAGTAGCATTTAGAACCACTTACAAGACCTTGGAAGTCCATTAGCCAAATCTAGAATTTTACTCTTTCTCGGGTTACTGTTCATATGGTATTCTAGATTAGGCAATGAACTTCAAAAATTCATAATTAATTATAGAAAACTCAAAATGAAGTGGTTCAAAAAGATACATAAAGATAACATCTTTAAATTTAAGGGAAATATAATTTATAGACCAAATGATTAGCCAATTGATACAGTTTATTCGTTGAAGTTTACTGTTCATTTGGTCAAGAACTCTGGAAACAGTTTCTGGTCCCTTATTTTGGAAATTCATTTCTCTTGATATGCACATCCAAATGAAATGTTATACCTATGAACTTAAAGCTATGGATGTGTACTACATGCTCATAAAAGTTCTTGAAATAATTCCTTCATTTGCTAGGTCAGACTGAAGCCACAACAAAACTGCTTCAGGACCTAGTTTTTTACCATTTCAGTTTCCTTTCTTTCACTTTCCATAATTGTTCCAGCATACATAAATCATCTCTTTTGCTTTTTCTGAATTTATATACATCATGGGGTTATACAATAATTGTTTCATACAATCTCATCAAATAAATAGATACTTTTGCATGGCTTTGACATACATTGAAAGTGTATAGCATATGCTAACATCTTAAATACTTCACTTTTCTTCTTCTATGCTTTAACTCTTCTCCATGCATACATTATCCATCATGCTTGACCTAAATTGGTTGGTTATGGAAGAATGAGATTCTAGGGAATCTCAGTAGCAAACATTACCACTTAAATATGCAAGATGGATGCTAATGCATGATATGTAATTTCATTAACTTTCTTTGATTAGTGACATGCCATCATGCTATATACTTTTGCATAAAGTGCATGGCCATGGAAACATGTTATTCACAATACATTCAACATCATTTATCATGTCACAACATCATTCAAATAACATATACATGTCAACACATAAGCATACCACATCAAGCACATAAAGAGGTAAGTTCACTACCTTACACTTAAGCTTTTCTCTTGAACTTTAGCCCTTCCTCCCTAGCTTTCCAACCATGAAGCCTTTATGTCCATCACTTCCCAACATTTTTTTGGATGTTTCATGGTCCTAAACACATTAATATTCATCACATAACTTATTAGGACTCATGAACTCCAACCATGTTCAACACTAACTTTGTTACACTCTTTATTGTCATAACTTTCTCTAATTTTCACTAATCCACTTGGCTATTAAACCAATTGATGTCTTGACTTTACCCTACACACTTTTATCTTTTTAATCCATTTATGAGCTTAGAATAATGAAATTCCAGCTCCTTCATGGCCTGCTGTACAGAACTGAACATAAGCATACAATTCTTTCAAAAATTCTCATTTTGATTCTAATGCTTCCCATACTTGTTTCTCCACTTTAACCCACACAACTTTTCATTTTAAAACCATTGGAACCATCAAAATCATGAAATTACAATCACTGTTAATGCAAGTGAACGTTAACCGTAAGGAATCTCAAAGACTACAACCTTGAGATTTTAATATTTCCAAGGTTCAAAACCTTTCCAATCCTACACAAAATCATCATACAAACTCAATGGAAGCATTAAATAATTGAAATTCAATTTCCTTCCCTCATTAATAGTGCATACTGAACAGGTCACACCATGGCAAAGTCAAAAATATCAATTTGATTCAACAACCAACCACTTAACTAGCTTGTTTAAGCTTCAATCATATAGTTCTAACTTTAATTTCTTCTTTCCCCTTTCCTTTAAGATCTTTGGGAAGCACCACCCCTTAGAGAAAACTCAACTTTTCTCTCATCAAAACCCTAAGTTCAAGCCCCAAATCAAAGGAAAATAAGCTAGGAGAGATTGCTTACCTTTAATCTCTAGCTTGCTTGAACTTTGGAACTTTGAATCTTCTTTGTCTTGGCTTGAGTTTTCATTTTGCAAGAGTTTCCCCAAGGGTCCATGAGCTTACGGTTTGCCTGCAGAATGGAGGGGTATTTATAGCCAAAATCTAAGAAAAATCAATGGCCAAGATTGATTTGGTTACTATTTGATCTAAAGGCTCACATTTAATCTTGGATTTTACTTTTTCATAAAAGAATAATTATGATATCATGTGGGACAGATCAAGGGACACCTCAATGGGTTATGTGGCATGCTCACCATGCCAGGAAGCTTCTGGAAAAATTTCAGTCCAATCCGGTACCGATCGGAGCAGTTTCACAACAACCAGACTGTTTTCTTTTCTGAATTTTTCTATAATATACCAGGATATGTATTCTGTCCTAGAAATCAATATTTAGTCTTCTCATACCCTTGACATGGTTATACTGAGTATTTATCTACCATCCATTCCTTGGAAAATGACCAAAATACCCTTGGTGTCCTTTCTTACACTATATTGACCCTAAGGGCATAATCGTCATTTTACCCCTCTTTATACTGGCTCAGGGTGTATCTGGGCTCAAATAATCATATTTATACCATGTGCCACGTTTTTAGCCTGTCCTAGGTGACCAAAATGCCCTTCATCCATCTCTGGTACAATCTGGGCATCTAGGGGCATTTTCGTAATTTCACACTTTTTCTAGACACTAGCCCCTTCTACTGATGGGCTGGTACCCTAGGTTTTGGGCCCTTCTTGGAATCATCATGGGCCTATATGTGAGGTCATCTAGTCTCATTTCATCTAGGCTCATATACCGATAGGTTCCATTGTCGAATCATGGGTGTTATCAAACTCCCGTCAAAATTCATTAATATGTAAATAACTTTTTATACAAAACTTCTTTTGGAGTTCTGTCAAATTCATAACATCTGACACTGTAGGGAACACTTTCCTATAATTCCCCCACATATATCTGATGTCCATAGAATATGATAAAAATTCAGATAACTTTTAGACTATTAGATAATTTTCTGCTGTCTGGAACCCTAATAAAATTTCTGTATGATGCCAAATTACCTAGCATGACTTCCTCTATTTACTGATAGAATGTGGGACTGAAATACTTACAGGCAGTTGTAAGCCTTTTCTAGCTGAACTTTTCCATAATTACATTTATGTCCTTGACTTTTTGCTTAATTACATTTAGGTCCCTAAACTTTTTGAAATTACCACTTTTGGCCAAACATTTATTTCTACTTTAACTTTTGGCCTTTAACCTTTTCCAATTTGCGTTTAAGTCCTTCTCTTTATTTAAGACTTATCTAACCTTTATTATCTCGTCTGATCTTTGTCATAATCCTTTCTAAGCCTCTTTCCATTATCAGTACTATATAGATAGGGAAAATTTAGGATATGACACCGTGTATGCACCAGATGATGTTGAGTATAATGACTCTATATAGTATGAGTTTATTGAAGTTCCCTTTTACCCTGATATAAGCTCTATTCCTCTGATGAGAGGACATATTATGGCTGAGGAAGCTGAGTACTGGTACTAGATTAAGGGTAGACCAGATATTATTTCTCCTCCCCTAGAGTTTGAGGATAGAGTTGTTATGAGTAATATATCACAGACCCCTCATTCAGACATCCAGTCAGAGTTTATGATAGTTCTTGTCTATTCCCAAAGTCCAGGAATATGTGACTTTATGGAGAAAAATCAGTATGATGTTCCTGGTCCTAGTCAACTATAGCCTTCTTTGTTAGAGACAGATAATGTTGATCATATTAGTCTCAAGAAAGCTATGGAAAGTGAATTACTCAGTTTAGGTTAGGGGATGGATAGAAGTAGAGATTAAGAGCAGTTAGTTTACCTACAGTTCCTCAATGTCATAGCAAGGATGATAAACAGATATGCAGTAGAGGGTATTAACCTAAATTAAGCTTATGCTCTAGCAGACTGGCATGACATAGTAGTGAGTAAAGTACTGCCATATACCCCTACATGGCATATAGAGCTAAGCGAGTATCTGGCAAGGGATCCACCAGCTGATATACAAGAGTGGCACTTTTGTGTGCAGAAGTATGTGCAGTCTATGATTTCCTATAAAAGAATGTAGAAGGAGATGAGGGGTAATGTAAACATGTAAATAGGGTAGAGTAAAGTAATTACTCATATGTATGATAGTTATAATGTACCCTGAATATGTAATTGATGTAAATGAAATGTATGTACAAATGTTATGGTATAAAGATATGAGCCAGACATTTCCCCAAATAGCTGAAAGAAAATAGCTAACTCAGTTATGAATTATCGCTAGATTATGGTGAGGCCAAGGACACAGAAGTCCTTCAGGTTAGAGACATAGAAGTCTTACATGTGATGAGAAAAGTTATGATAAGAATGAATATGACCTAGTAAGATAGCCACAAATTTAAAGATAAAGTGACTCCCCTATTCCTAGGTAAGAAAGAGTAAAGAAGGGTTGAGTTTATACCCCAATAAGAGGGTGATGTGGCAGCCTAAGTGAAACAAGTAAATGATTCAGGATCCTGCATAAATGATCAGGACCTAGTGATTAAGGTGATTAAGGGATAGAATACTTTAAAGTCTACCTAGTTAATTTTTTAATTGCAATGTGAGTATAAGGGATGGTTGAGCAAACTATATAATAGTGATATGGCTTATGTTGCCATAAGTTATCATGAGAAGTTGCATCTCCTTGCAGTTGTCATATGATGACACGCATGTTAAAGAATACTTCAATGATTGCATCTCCTTGCATGTTATGCATGTTGATTATGCTATGATGAATGAATACTCCCATTTACATTACATGCAGGGTAGAGTAGATATGATGAGAAAGTTTCAAAAAAATTTATTGCTCCCATATCCTACGACATGCAATTAAATAATTTAACCTGATGATTATAGAACAATAGAAAAGTGATGAACAAAATAGTTAGCCAGTTAGTTCCCAAAGAATGGAATGAGAATTTATGATCAGACAATGATATTCAATGGGATAGAGAATGAGAAATGCTATGAAGAGTACATAATGAGATATCTTGTGAGAAATATGTATTGAGAAGTACGATATGAAGTGGCTTTTTAGGTAGCCTTGTAAACAGATTGAGAGGCTCTATTTTTAAAAGGGATAAGATGTTTGAATGATAAGTTACAGATGAAGGAGCAAGTGAGAGCTTTCACTCCTTGTATGAAATGCCATACATTATGTTTATAGAATATGCTAAAGCTCTGAATGTTAGAGTAGTGCAAGCTCTGATTGTTAAAGCTGTGCAAGCTCTGAGTGTTAGAACTATGTATATTAAGAGAAGGAATGCTTGAGCTCCAATGTTAGAGCTTTACATTCATGAGTAGGTGTGTAGTCCTGCAACATGTTAGCCAGGCATTATGCATATTAGAGTATGTGCTCCTATATGCTCCTATGTGCTCTTATTTAGTAATAGAGAAACGAAAGAAAGAATCATGGCATAAGTCCTCTCTCTATATTATGATAAGTTATTAAAGATGATAAGAAGTATGATAATATGAAAATAAGAAATGAAGGTTGTGATTCAGAGAATTCCGCTAAATACCCAGATGAGCAGTAAGTAATTGCTCTAAGAAGTATGACGAGTCATTAACAGAAACTCCAAAATATAGTAGTATATGAGAGAGTTTAATATGAAAGAAATGAACACTACTCACAAAGTTTAGTATGGTGAGAAGTCCATATGTAGATAGATGCATAGCAAGAAAGCAAGTAATAGAATAAACTGGAGTTTAGCTCTGATTAAGTTGATTCATGAAAGAAGAATGATCATAGTAAAGATATGAAGATTTGCGGACATAAAAGGTGTCATATCCCAATTTTTAGACCTTAAAGCCCAATATATAGCCTGAAAAAGGGATGCTACCAGACCCTATTGAGCAGAGGTCTCAATAAATAGAGAAAATTATGATGATCAGTTTGATACACCATAGAGTTTTGATATGAGGTCTCGAAAGATTTATATTAATTTTTGAAGAGAAGGAAACTTAATATAGTATTCTCTAGACCTCAGAATCAGATGAAATGTGGCAGTAAATTCCTATAATTAATATAAGAATTTCTAAAATTGACAGAGCTCAAAAAGGAGTTCTGTAGAATTTACTACAGAATTTACAGTGGATTAAAAGACCCGATAAATAGGTTTCGGGGGAATTTCTCGGAAATTGAGCCCATGAAGATAGTGGATCATACAGAGGGTCCAGAATGGCACCTTATAGGCCCAATGATACTTTTAGATAAATATGTGGGCCAGGGCTAATAAAGACCGAGAAAAATGAAGAATTACGAAAATGCCACTAAAGGTATGCCACTGTGTTGTGTCATTAAGTCAGAGTCAGACGAAGGGCGTTATGATCGTTTGACTAAGGTTAGACAGTTAAGAAAGGGTATCTAGATAGTTGACCAGGGTTAAGAGATACTCTGGTAAGGTATGGAAAGACAATAGTGCCCTTAGAAGTACTAAAGAGGTAGTAAGGGCATTTTGGTAATTTATTAAGGATGTTCCTTGGGAACCAAGCCACCAGAGTGCTTGGGCTTGGTTAGAAACCCAAGATGACAATGCAAGGCCCAAAAACGTAGCCCAAGAGTAATGTGGGCCCAAGAGGCATTAAAATATTGTTTTAGTGCTTTTTCAATAAAGTAAAGTGACCCGGTCCAAGATAGAACTGGGTAAAGTGATCTGGAATCATGAAAGGACATAAATGGGGCCCACAATGTGCCACATGGCATGATTACAGTAAAAGTAGAAAAGAAAAGGACACATGGCATGATTAGAGAAAAAGGAGAAAAAGCAAGAGGACACATGGCACGAACTCGGCCGTCCATTCAGGGAAAAGACTCTGGAACTCTCTAGAAAGGCTGAGTCAGCTGGTGAGGTGTCTCAAGGGCCCCACATTTCGCCACATATACCCTTAAGGTGTCCCTTGATGTGTCCTAGATGATGTCATGAGTGGTGAGTCATCAAGGAGGGTGATGTCATCATGTTGATGCAGGCAAAGCTTCTTGAGGAAGCAAGCAATCTGGGCCATTCATCATGAATCAATATGGACCATTCATTCCACCTCCTCTCACCTATAAATAGGCCACTCCCCTCCTATTTCAAGGCACACCACGGATCTAGCAAGAAAAGGAAGAGAAAGAAGAGAGAAAGAGAGAAAGAGGGGAAGAAAGAAAGAAAGGAAAGAAAGGAAGGAGTTCTGGTGGAGTTAGGAGTAGTCTAAGGAGCTGAGGGACTGGGCAAAGCTTAGGAATGAGGTAAGAAAGTTATCTAGTCCCTGTTCTAATAAAGTAGAGGATTACTCTTAGTAGTTAGAATAGAGAAATATCTCTATTAATAAAGTTAGCTATAGATAGAAAGAAAGCCAGGGGAATGTCAGAGTAAGAATATTACCCCTAGCTATGCATGAATTAAATAGAGCTATACTAATAGAGTAATAATGAAGATATTATTATGCTATGTATAGGCTATGACCTATGGAAAGAATGAACCTTAGAGCAAAGGCTAAGAGCTAGAAGAAAAGCTACATTGAATGTTATTATTATGCTTGTATGCATTGAATGTTATGCTTGATGTGCTATGGCTTTGTTGAATTGTGTTGAATATGTGCTTATGTATGAAGCTCTGTTCCTATGATTACTTTGGCCAATTGTATTTCATATGTAACATGGAAGCATGCACATTATGCAATGTTAACACTTTCACAAGCAAGCACAGGTATTCACATTAATGCATGCATTATTTAGTGCTATTTGCTATTGAGATTTCCCTAGAAATCTCACCCCTTCCATATCAATCCAATTACAGCAGGTCTTCTTAAGATGGAGGAGATAAAGATGCATGAAGAAATGTTAATTGCTTAGCATGATTGATATGTGATTCATGTATGTATAATTACTGGAAATTGTCACTATGAACAGTAACTTGTGATGGAGGCAGTGACATTTGAGCTGTAATTATAACTACTAAATGATTGAATAAATGTATGATATTTTTCCAGTAAATATTATACATACCAAGATTCGATTTGATATATAGAACGTCTTATTTGGATGTCTACACATGAACATATGATTGATCAAAGTTAGGACCAGAATGCTGGAATAAGGGACAGGACGCTGGAGGAATAGTGATTTCGGATGTTGACCAACGTTGACCTGGTCAATTCTTGGTCAACGAGTCATTTTTCCCTAAAATAGAATTATGTTAGCTTCGTTTAGCAATTTTAACCACTCCATTTTGATTTTTATAGAATTAGTTATGATTTTTCGAAGTCAGGTCACTCTGCTGGAATTTACACAGTGAACAGTACTCGCTGGGAGTAAAATTCCAGATTGTATAATTTGACTTCAATGGTCCTAGAAGTGGTTCCAAATGCTACTGAATGGTCCCTAAGATGTAAGAAAAGGAGGATGTTATAATTAAATGTCATATCCCAATTTTTAGGTCTAGAAGCCCAGTATATAGCCTGAAAAAGGGATGCTACTAGACCCTGTTGAGTAGAGGTCTCAATAAATAGAGAAAATTATGCTGATCAGTTTGATGCAATACAAGGTTTTGATATGAGGTCCCAAAAGATTTATATTAATTTCTGAAGAGAAGGAAAATTAATACAATATGCTCTAGACCTCAGAATCAGATGAAATATGGCAGTAAAATCCTATAATTAATATAAGAATTTCTAAAATTAACAGAGCCCAAAAAGGAGTTATGTAGAATTTACTACAGAATTTACAGTGGATTAAAATACCCGATAAATAGGTTTCAGGGGAATTTCTCAGGAATTGAGCCCATGAAGATAGTGGATCATACAGAGGGTCTAGAATGGCACCTTATAGGCCCAATGATATTTTCAGATAAATATATGGGCCAGGGCTAATAAAGACCGAGAAAAATGAAGAATTACGAAAATGCCACTAAGGTATGCCACTGTGTTGTGTCATTAAGTCAGAGTCAGACGAAGGTCATTGTGATCATTTGACTAAGGTTAGACAGTTAAGAAAGGGTATCTGGATAGTTGACCAGGGTCAAGAGATACTCTGGTAAGGTATGAAAAGACAATAGTGCCCCTAGAAGTACTAAAAAAGAACTAAGGGTATTATGGTAATTTGCTAAAGATGTTCCTTGCGAACCGAGCCACCAGAGTGTTTGGGCTTGGTTAGAAACCCAAGATGATATTTAAAGGCCCAAAAACGTAGCCCAAGAGTAATGTGGGCCCAAGAGGCATTAAAATAATATTTTAGTGCTTTTTCAATAAAGTAAAGTGACCCGGTCTAAGATAGAACTGGGTAAAGTGATCTGGAATCATGAGAGGACATAAATGGGTCCCACAATGTGTCACATGGCATGATTACAGTAAAAGAGGAAAAGTAAAGGACACATGGCATGATTATAGAAAAAGGAGAAAAAGCAAGAGGACACGTGGAACGATCTCGGCCGTCCATTTAGGGAAAAGACTCTGGAACTCTCTAGAAAGGCAGAGTCAGCTGGTGAGGTGTCCCAAGGGCCCCATATTTCATCACATATACCCTTGAGGTGTCCTAGATGATGTCATGAGTGGTGAGTCATCAAGGAGGGTGATGTCATTGTGATGATGCAGGCAAAGCTTCTTGAGGAAGCAAGCAATCTGAGCCATTCATCGCGAATCAATCTTGACCATTCATTCCACCTCCTCTCACCTATAAATAGGCCACTCCCCTCCCATTTCAAGGCACACCACAGATCTAGCAAGAAAAGGAAGAGAAAGAAGAGAGGAAGAGAGAAATAGAGGAAGAAAGAAAGAAAGGAAGAAGTTATGGTGGAGCCAGGAGCAGTCTGAGGAGCCAAGGGACTGGGCAAAGCTTCGGAATGAGGTAAGAAAGTTATCTAGTCCCTGATCTAATAAAGTAGAGGATTTCTCTTAATGGTTAGAATAGAGAAATATCTCTATTAATAAAGTTAGCTATAGATAGAAAGAAAGTTAGAGGAATGTCGGAGTAAGGATATTTCCCCTAGCTATGCATGAGTTAAATAGAGCTATACTGATAGAGTAATAATGAAAATATTATTATGCTATGTATAGGCTCTCACCTATGGAAATAATTAATCTTAGAGCAAAGGCTAAGAGCTAGAAGGAAAGCTACATGTCAGGTAGTGAACTAATCATAAACTTATATGCATTGAATGTTATACTTGATGTGCTATGGCTTTATTGAATTGTGTTGAACATGTGCTTATGTATGAAGCTCTGTTTCTATGATTACTTTGGCCAATTGTATTTCATATGCAACATGGAAGCATGCACATTATGCAATGCTAACACTTTCACAAGCAAGCACAAGTATTCACATTAATGCATGCATTGTTTAGTGCTGTTTGCTACTGAGATTTCCCCAGAAATCTCACCCCTTCCATATCAATCCAATTACAACAGGTCTTCTCAAGATGGAGGAGATAAAGATGCATGAAGAGATCTTAATTGCTTAGCATGATTGATATGTGATTCATGTATGTATAATTGCTGGAAATTGTCACTGTGAACAGTAACTCGTGATGGAGGTAGTGACATTTGATATGTAATTATAAATAGTAAGTGATTGAATAAATGTATGATATTTTTCCAGTAAATAGTAGACATACCAAGCTTCGATTTGATATATAGAACGTATTATTTGGATGTCTACACGGAAAGATATGATTTATCAAAGATGGGACCAGAATGCTGGAATCAGGGACAGGACGCTGGTTGAACAGTGATTTCGGAACATTGACCAACGTTGACCTGGTCAAGGCGTGGTCAATGAGTCATTTTTCCCTAAAATAACATTAAGTTATTTTCGAGTATCAATTTGAACCACTAAATTTCAATTTTTCTATAATTAGTTATTATTTTTCGAAGTCAGGTCACTCTGCTGGAATTTACACAGTGAATAGTACTCGCTGGGAGTAAAATTCCAGATTGTATGATTTGACTTCAATGGCCCTAGAAGTGGTTCTAAATGCTACTGAATGGTGCCTAAGACATAATAAAAGGAGGATGGAGCTGGAATTTCATGATACCAAAATATAACATCCTTACTTTCATACGTCTTAGGGACCATTCAGTAGCATGTAGAACCACTTACAAGACCTTGGAAGTCCATTAGCCACATCTGGAATTTTACTCTTTCTCGGGTTACTGTTCATATGGTATTCCAGATTACGCAACGAACTTCAAAAAATCATAATTAATTCTAAAAAACTCAAAATGAAGTGGTTTAAAAAGCTACATGAAGATAACATCTTGAAATTTAAGGTAAAAATAATTTCTAGACCAAATGATTATCCAATTGATACAGTTTATTAGTTGAAGTTTACTGTTCATTTGGTCAAAAACTTTGGAAACAGTTTCTGGTCCCTTATTTTAGAAATTCATTTCTCTTGATATACACATCCAAATGAAACTTTCTACCTATGCACTTAAAGCTATGGTGTACTACATGCCCATAAAATTTCTTGAAATAATTCCTTCATTTGCTAGGTCAAACTGAAGCCACAACAAAACTGCTTTAGGACCTAGTTTTTTACCATTTCAGTTTCCTTTCTTTCACTTTCCATAATTGTTCCAGCATACATAAAGCATCTCTTTTGCTTTTTCTGAATTTATATACATCATGGGGTTATACAATAATTGTTTCATACAATCTCATCACATAAATAGATACTTTACATGGCTTTGACATACATGGAAAGTGCATAGCATATGCTAACATCTTAATTATCTTAAATCTATCCTCAAACTCTGGTAGAGGAGGAATAATATATGGTCTACCCATAATCCAGTACCAGTACTCAGCTTCCTCAATCGTAATCTATCATCTCGTAAGAGGGATAAAGCTTATATCAGGGTTAGAAGGCATTCCAATAAACTTATACCGTATAGTCACTAGACTCAACATTAACTGGTGCATATTAGGCTTCAGGCTGAATCTCTACATCATCTCCAGACTACAGGTTTAAGTCTACATAAATGTCTATAGGACATTCCACTGTAGATTTTCCTGGCTGATCCCCTAAACTCTCATCTGGACTCTCTTCATTGTCTAAGGGATGTGGATATATATCATCTTCATATATCACTATTGGTCTGGAGTCTCCCTTATTAGCTGAAGCCTCTGACTTAACCTTATGGAATCTCATATATATTCTTGCAACATTTGCTTAATTAAGCAATGTTAACCATCCCATAACATACCCTAACTTAACAAAATACTTACTGTTTAGGGTTAGGGTCTGGGTATAATCTCATATCAGTCCATAAATAATCTATTCAGACCATTTCTTAAGCCAGAATCCTTTGCTCTGATACCAAAATGTAATGTCCTTACTTTTATATGTCATTGGGACTATTCAGTAGCATTTAGAACCACTTACAAGACCTTGAAAGTCCATTAGCCAAATCTAGAATTTTACTGTTTATCGGGTTACTGTTCATATGGTATTCCAGATTACGCAACGAACTTCAAAAAATCATAATTAATTCTACAAAACTCGAAATGAAGTGGTTCAAAAATATACGTGAAGATAACATCTTGAAATTTAAGGGAAAAATAATTTTCAGACCAAATGATTAGCCAATTGATACAGTTTATTCGTTGAAGTTTACTGTTTATTTGGTCAAAAACTCTAGAAACAGATTCTGGTCCCTTACTTTGGAGAATCATTTCTCTTGATATACACATCCAAATGAAACGTTCCACCTATGCATGTAAAGATATGGATGCATACTACATGATCATAAAATTTAGTGAAATAATTCCTTCATTTGCTAGGTCAAACTGAAGCCACAACAAAATTGCTATAGGACCTACGTTTTTACCATTTCAATTTCTTTTCTTTCATTTCCAATAATTGTTTCAGCATGCACAGGCCATCAAATAAGCTTCTTAACATTCATATACATCATGTACATATGCCATAAGTATTACAATAGTTTCATCACATAAATGGACACCTTACATGGCATTTACATACATGGAAAATGCATATCATATGCTAGAATCTTAAATACTTCACTTTCCTTCTTCCATGCTTTAGCTCTTCTCCATGCATACCTTTTCTTCATGCTTGACCTAAATTGGTTGGTTATGGGAGAATGAGATTCTAGGGAATCTCAGTAGCAAACATTACCACTTAAATATGCAAGATGGATGCTAATGCATGATATGTAATTTCATTAACTTTCTTTGATTAGTGACATGCCATCATGCTATATACTTTTACATAAAGTGCATGGCCATGGAAACATGTTATTCACAATACATTCAACATCATTTATCATGTCACAACATCATTCAAATAACATATACATGTCAACACATAAGCATACCACATCAAGCACATAAAGAGGTAAGTTCACTACCTTGCACTTAAGCTTTCCTCTTGATCTTTAGCATTTGCTCCCTAGCTTTCCAACCATGAAGCCTTTATGTCAATCACCTCCCAACATGTTCTTGGATGTTTCAAGGTCCTAAATACATTCATATTCATCACATAACTCATTAGGACTCATGAACTCTAACCATGTTCAAGACTAACTTTGTTACACTCTTTATTGTCATAACTTTCTCTAATTTTCACTAATCCACTTGGCTCTTGAACCAATTGATGTCTTGACTTTACCCTACACAATTCCATCTTTTGAATCCATTTCTGAGTTTAGAATCATGAAATTCCAGTTCCTTGATGGCCTGCTGTACAGAACTGAACATAAGCGTACAATTCTTTCAAAAATTCTCATTTTGATTCTAATGCTTCCCATACTTGTTTCTCCACTTTACCCCACACAACTTTTCATTTTAAAACCGTTGGAACCATCAAAATCATGAAATTCCAATCACTGTTCATGCGAGTGAACAGTAACCGTAAGGAATCTCAAAAACTACAACCTTGAGATTTTAATGTTTCCAAGGTTCAAAACCTTTCCAATCCTACACAAAATCATCATACAAACTCAATGAAAGCATTAAATCATTGAAATTCAATTTCCTTCCCTCATGAACAGTGCATACCGAACAGGGAACACCATGGCAAAGTCAAGAATATCAATTTGATTCAACAACCAACCACTTAACTAGCTTGTTTAAGCTTCAATCATATAGTTCTAACTTTAATTTCTTATTTCCCCTTTCCTTTAAGGTCTTTGGGCAGCACCACCCCTTAGAGAAAACTCAACTTTTCTCCCATCAAAACCCTAAGTTCAAGCTCCCAAATAAAAGGAAAATAAGCTAGGAGAGATTGCTTACCTTTAATCTCTAGCTTGCTTGAACTTTGGAACCTTGAATCTTTTTTGTCTTGGCTTGAGTTTTCATTTTGCAAGAGTTTCCCCAAGGGTCCATGAAGCCACAGTTTTCTGCAGAATGGAGGGGTATTTATAGCCAAAATCCAAGAAAAATCAATGGCCAAGATTGATTTGGTTACTATTTGATCTAAAGGCTCATATTTAATCTTGGATTTTACTTTTTCATAAAATAATAATTATGACATCATGTGGGCCAGCTCAAGGGACACCTCAAGGGCTTAGGTGGCGTGCTCATAGTGTAAGGAAGCTTTTGGAAAAATTCCAGTCCAATCTGGTACCGATCAGAGCAGTTTCACCACAACCGGACAGTTTTCTATTCTGAATTTTTTATAATATACCAGGATGTGTATTCTGTCCTAGAAATTAATGTCTGGGCTTCTCATACTATTGACATTGATATACTAAATATTTATCTACCATCCATTCCTTGGGAAATGACCAAAATACCCTTGGTGTCCTTTCTTACATTATATTGACCCTAAGGGCATAATCATCATTTTACCCCTCTTTGTATTGCCTCAGGGCATATATTGGCTCAACTAATCATATTTATACCATGTGCCACGTTTTTAACCTATCCCAGATGACCAAAATGCCCTTCATCCATCCCTGGACAATATGGGCATCCAGGGGTATTTTCGTAATTTTGCACTTTTTCTGGCACTGGCCCCTTCTACTGATAGACTGGTACCCTGGGTTTTGGGCCTTCCTTGGCGTCATTATGGGCATATATATGAGGTCATCTGATCTCATTCTATCCAGGCTTACATACCGATAAGTTCCATTATCGGATCACGGGTGTTATCAAACTCTCGTTAAAATTCACTGTTATAGGAATAACTTTTTATACAAGACTTCTTCTGGGGTTCTATCAGATTCATAACATCTGACACTGTAGGGCACACTTTCCTGTAATTCCCCCACTTTTATCTGATGTCCATGGAATCTGATAAAAATTCATATAACTTTTAGACTATCAGTTAATTTTCTGCTGTCTAGAGCCCTAATAAAATTTTTGTATCATGCCAGATTACCCAGCATGACTTCCTCTATTTACTGATGGAATATGGGACTAAAATACTTACAGGCAGTTCTAAGCCTTTTCAAGCTGAACTTTTCCATAATTACATTTATGTCCCTGACTTTTTTCTTAATTACATTTAGGTCCCTAAACTTTTGAAAATTACCACTTTTGTCCCAATATTTATTTCTACTTTAACTTTTGGCCTTTAAACATTTCCAATTTTCGTTTAGGTCCCTTTCTTCCTTCAAGACTCATTTAACCTTTATTATTTCTTCTGATCTTTATCATAATCCTTCCTAAATCTCTTTCCACTATCAGTACTATACAGATAGGAAAAAAATTAGGATATGACATTTCTACCCCACTTAAAATAAATTTCGTCCTCGAAATTTACTTAGCACCTTAGTCAGTAATCTTAGATAGATATCCTTGTCTTCTTTTTGACTAAGGATTGGGGTATCTATCTCTTATCTTTTATCTTGACATCTTAGCGGAGTACTTTTCATATCCGCAATTCTTCATATCTTTGCTATTATCACTTTCTCTTATTCTGAATCAACTCAATAAGAGTTGAACTCCAGTTCATTCTATTACTTTCTTGCTACACATCTATCTGCATATGGACTTCTCACTATGCTGGACTTGTGAGTAGTGTCCATTTCTTTCATGTCAAACTCCCTCGAATACTGCTATATTCTGGAGCTTCTACTAAATATTCATCATATTTCTTAGTGCAATCACTTATTGCTCATTTGTGTATCTAGCGGAATTCTCTGAATATCTGCAAACTTTAACACTCATTCTCATGCATTCTTATCATCTTTAATAACTCATCATAATACAGAGAGAGGACTAATATCATTATTCTTTCTTTTATTGCTCTACTGCTAAATAGGAGCAAATATGAGCATATAGGAGCACATACTCTAACATGCATAATGTCTAGCCAACATATTGTAGGATTGCATACCTGCCCATGAATGCAAAGCTCTAACATTGGAGCTCAAGCATTCCTTCTCTTAATATGCACAGCTCTAACACTCGGAGCTTGCACAGCTCTAACACTCGGAGCTTTAGCATATTTTGTAAACATCACATAATGTAATGTAACCTAAGGCCTGGCATTCTATGCAAGGAGTGGAAGCTCTTAAAGCTCTCATTTGCTCTTTCACATGTAGCTCATCATTTAAACGTCTTATCTTTTCCTGAACAGAAGCCTCTCTATCTATTTATAAAGCTAGCTATACAGTCGCTTCTCAAGGCATATCTTCTCATTTCGTATCTTTCATGACATAAAATGGCATATCTAGCCAAATCTGGCTATATCATAGTTCATCTTTCAAATCCATTTCATTTGGACTTGACATAAGGGTTCTAGTCTCTTACTGTTCATAACTCTTTCTAGCTTTTCATAGCTCTTTCTATCATTTTACATAGCTTTCTGCATATATGCCAATTTCTTGTAGCATTAACATTTTTTTTCATCACTTCCCAGGGGGTCACCCATCATTGGACTACCCTTGCCTGAGCACACTTAACTGAAATGTACAGATAAAAATCTAAAGCACTGGTGCTCACTGGCTCTGACCCTGGTATTTTACCATCTTAGACCCATCTTATACTATCTGTCTTGGGTCTATCTGGCCTTCTAATCTCTTTGTCCTTATCTGGAGGATCTACTTACCTTTATGTTTAGTCTTTGTAATATCATCGTAAGGATCTCTTTATTCTCATTTGACCCTTTCTCATATCTTATAAAACATACTCATAAATCCTTGGAACTTAGGATTAAGAGCTTTAACTTTGATCACTTAGTTCCTGATATGTGTAAGGAGATTCTGAGTTCAGTCCCTGATAGTAATAAGGCTATCTAAAACTAGCATCATGGGTACTCTCTCTGTTATGAGTTAACCAACTTGTTAAGCTTCTATACCTTAACTTTTCCTTGGTATTCGTCCTTCCAAAGACATATTGTACTTATGGCTCATTACTTTCTTTCTCTAGGCTTGGTCTACTGTGACCCTCGGGATCTACTGCGATCAACCGTAAGCCTCTTCAGGATCTAACTGCGACCCTGTGAGCCATACTAGGATCTAACTGCAATCCTCCAGAATCTACTACAATTCTGTTGTACTGTATTCTCATCTCTGGAAGACCTAAACTAACGGACAAAGTTACAAGGTTAGTCACTTCCACATAGTTGTTAACTCCACAGATAATTCCCCAAAAATGATCACAGAAGCCAATATTATCTATTAGGACTTGACTCATTTCCTCTATCACTTAGGAACTTCATATACCATTCTCATCTTTATAAATTTATTACATTTAACATTGCAGGGAGCTACACAAGCTCTACCATGCACATATCTATCATCATCCATTTATCTCATCAGAGGGACTTTACTCTATTGCAAGAGCAATCTAGCTCTATTGCAAAAATATTAACTTATATTACTTAAAAATTGCTCTTTCTTAGAGCCATATCATCTTTCATAACTGCGTCTTATTTCCTTTCATCTCATACCAATCCTCTAAAGGATATTAGGTTAATGCCCTCTACTAGATGTCTATTTATCATTCCTGCTACGGCATTGAGGAACTGTAAATAACTAACTGTTCTTAATCTCTACTTCTGTCCATCCCTTGACCTAGACTAAGTAAGCCATTCTCTGTAGCTTTCTTCAGACCAATATGGTCAACACTATCTGTCTTTAATAAAGAAGGCTGGAGTTGACTAGAACCAGGAACATCCCACTGATCTTTCTTTATAAAGTCACATATTCCTAGACTTTGGAAATGGACAAGAACTATCATTAACTCTGACTGGATATCTGAATTAGGGGACTATTCTATCAATCTCAGTCTACTCTGGACTAGACTGTGATTCTTTTCTGGTCTGCCTCTAGATCCTGACCAATTTAAGTCACTTGGATCTCATTCATCACTTAACATTACTATTGTCCTCTAGGGTGATATACCCTAGGTGTACTAGGTTACTATCTCTTCATGATGTGATCCCTCTATTTAGGAATATTAACTTTTTGTCTTCACTCGCATGAACAGTGATTGGAATTTCATGATTTTGATGGTTCCAATGGTTTTAAAATGAAAAGTTGTGTGGGATAAAGTGGAGAAACAAGTATGAGAAGCATTAGAATCAAAATGAGAATTTTTGAAAGAATTGCATGGTTATGTTCAGTTCTGTACAGCAGGCCATGAAGGAGCTGGAATTTCATGATTCTAAGCTCATAAATGGATTCAAAATATGAAATTGTGTAGGGTAAAGTCAAGACATCAATTGGTTCAAGAGCTAAGTGGATTAGTGAAAATTAGAGAAAGTTATGACAATAAAGAGTGTAACAAAGTTAATCTTGAACATGGTTGGAGTTCATGAGTCCTAATGAATTATGTGATGAATATGAATGTATTTAGGACCTTGAAACATCCAAGAACATGTTGGGAGGTGATTGACATAAAGGCTTCATAGTTGGAAAGCTAGGGAGCAAATGCTAAAGATCAAGAGGAAAGTTTAAGTGCAAGGTAGTGAACTTACCTCTTTATGTGCTTGATGTGGTATGCTTATGTGTTGACATGTATATGTTATTTGAATGATATTGTGACATGATAAATGATGTTGAATGTGTTATGCATAACATGTTTCCATGTCCATGCACTTTATGTAAAAGTTTGTAGCATGATGGCATGTCACTAATCAAAGAAAGTTAATGAAATTACATATCATGCATTAGCATCCATCTTGCATATTTAAGTGGTAATGTTTGCTACTGAGATTCCCTAGAATCTCACTCTCCCATAACCAACCAATTTAGGTCAAGCATGAAGAAAAGGTATGCATGGAGAAGAGCTAAAGAATGGAAGAAAGGAAGTGAAGTATTGAGATTTTAGCGTATACTATAAATTGTCTATGTATGTAAATGCCATGTAAGGTGTCCATTTATGTGATGAAACTATTGTAATACTTATGGCATATGTACATGATGTATATGAATGTTAAGAAGCTTATTTGATGGCCTGTGCATGCTGAAACAATTATTGGAAATGAAAGAAAAGAAACTGAAATGGTAAAAACGTAGGTCCTAAAGCAGTTTTGTTGTGGCTTCAGTTTGACCTAGCAAATGAAGGAATTAGTTCACGAAATTTTATGATCATGTAGGACACATCCAGACATTTAAATTCATAGGTATAACGTGTCATTTGGATGTGTATATCAAGAGAAATGATTTTTCAAAGTAAGGAACCAGAATCTATTTCCAGAGGTTTTGACCAAATGAATAGTAAAATTCAACGAATAAACTGTATCAATTGGCTAATCATTTGGTCTAGAAATTATTTTTCCCTTAAATTCCAAGATGTTATCTTCAAGTAGATTTTTGAACCACTTCATTTCGAGTTTTGTAGAATTAATTATGATTTTTTGAAGTTTGTTGTGTAATCTGGAATACCATATGAACAGTAACCCGAGAAACAGTAAAATTCCAGATTTGGCTAATGGACTTCCAAGGTCTTGTAAGTGGTTCTAAATGCTACTGAATGGTCCCTAAGATGTATAAGAGTAAGGATGTTAAATTATGGTATCAGAGCAGTTTCACCACAACCGGAGCAGTATCAGACTATGATAGTCAAGGGATGGATAGAAGTAGAGATTAATAATAGTTAGTTATTTACAGTTCCTCATTGTCGTAGCAGGAATGATAAACAGACATCCAGTAGAGGGCATTAGCCTAATATACTTTAGAGGATTGGTATGAGATGATAGTAAGTCAAGTGTCATGAGACTAAAGATGCCAACCTCATTGAAGTCTATCAGTTAAAGGTTTAGTATAGAGTATAGGCAAGTTAAACAGTACAAAGCACTAAGATACAAAAGATCAGTTTAAGAAGAGGTTCAGCAGTAGACCCTCCATTTGATCATCAAGAGTTGATATACAGTACGAAAGACTTTGTGCAACTAGTCTTTAAGGAAAAGAATAATGAGAAGTTAGAATAGGACTTGCCTAAGAATGATTTAATACACAGCCTAAGGTTAAAGACGTGAAGGCTAATAGACATAAAGTTAATATTTCTAAACAGAGGGATCACATCACAAAGAGACAGTAACCTAGTACACCTAGGGTAGATCACCCTAGAGGACAAAAGTAATGTTAAGTGATGAATGAGATCTAAGTGACTTAAATTGGTCAGGATCTAGGGGCAAACCAGAAAAGAATCACAATCTAGTTAAGAGTAGACTGAGATTGATAGACAGAAAGAGTTAGGAGATACAGAGAGGCATAGAAGTTACTCCATATGAGATGGAGAATTATCCGCTCACTTGAGAAGTTTTTCTCAAAGAGTTTAAAAGAAGTATTCCTCTCAATTAGAGAGAGGTGAGCGTGAGACTAAGGGTTAGAGCTAAGGAAAGAGAACTCTTTTGATGGATACTTAATCGAGTTCATTCATATGAACCTTGAGGCTTAATAAGAGATACTTTCTCGCCTGTTAGTAATCCAGGAGGATTAGGGAAAACTTAAGAGTTCGAATGGCATAAAGATAGGAGCCAAACCTTTCCTCTGTTAGCTGAAAGAAGATACCTGACTCAATTATGGATTGTTGTGAGGCCAAGGACATAGAAGTCCTTCAGTTTAGAGACATAGAAGTCTTACAGGCGATGAGAAATGTTATGGTAGGATGACTATGGCCTAGTAAGGTAGCCACAGATTCAAAGATAAAGTGACTCCCCTATTCCTATGTAAGAAAGAGTACAGAAGGGTTGAGTCTATACCCTAGTAAGAGGGTGATATGGCAACCTAAGTGAAACAAGTAAATGACTTAGGTACCTGAATAGATGATCAAGACCTAGCAATTAAGGTGATAAAGGGACAAAATGTTTTAAAGTCTACCTAGTTAATTGCTTAATGGCAATGTGAGTATGAGGGATGGTTGAGCAAACTATGTAATGATGTATGGCTTATGTTGCCATAAGTTATAATAAGAAATTGCATCTCATTGCAGTTGTCATATGATGACACACATACTAGAGAATGCTTAATTGATTGCATCTACTTGCATATTATGCATGTTGAGTATGTTATGATAAATGAATACTCCCCTTATGCAGTACGTACTGGGTAGAGTATACCAGATGAGAAAGTTATGTTGCTCCCATGCCCTATGACATGCAACTAAATAATTCAACTTAGCCAGAATGAAGCAATAGCAAAGTGCTAAACTAGAAAGTTAGCTACTTGATTCTCAGAAGATAGAAAGAGAATTTATGATCAGACTATGATAGTCAATGGGATAGAGAATGAGATTAAAGATGAAGATCAGTAGTGAACTTACCTCTTTATATGCTTGATGTGGTATGCTTATGTGTTGACATGTATATGTTATTTGAATGATGTTGTGACATGATAAATGATGTTGAATGTATTTTGAATAACACGTTTCCATGGCCATACACTTTATGTAAAAGTATATAGCATGATAGCATGTCACTAACCAAAGAAAGTTTAATGAAATTACATATCATGCATTAGCATCCATCTTGCATATTTAAGTGGTAATATTTGCTACTGAGATTCCCTAGAATCTCACTCTCCCATAACCAACCAATTTAGGTCAAGCATGAAGAAAAGGTATGTATGGAGAAGAGCTAAAGAATGGAAGAAAGGAAGTGAAGTATTAAGATTTTAGCATATACTATAAATTGTCCATGTATGTAAATGCCATGTAAGGTGTCCATTTATGTGATGAAACTATTGTAATACTTATGGCATATGTAAATGATGTATATGAATATTAAGAAGCTTATTTGATGGCCTGTGCATGCTGAAACAATTATTGGAAATGAAAGAAAAGAAACTTAAATGATAAAAACGTAGGTCCTAAGGCAGTTTTGTTGTGGCTTCAGTTTGACCTAGCAAATGAAGAAATTAATTCACAAAATTTTATGAGCATGTAGCACACATCCATAGCTTTAAGTGCATAGGTAGAACGTTTTATTTGGATGTTTATATCAATAGAAATGAATTTTCAAAATCAGGGACCAGAAACTGTTTCCAGAGTTTTTGACCAAATGAACAGTAAATTTCAACGAATAAACTGTATCAATTGGCTAATCATTTGGTTTGGAAATTATTTTTCCCTTAAATTCCAAGATGTTATCTTCAAGTAGATTTTTGAACCACTTCATTTCGAGTTTTTTAGAATTAATTATGATTTTTTGAAGTTCATTGCATAATCTGAAATACCATATGAACAGTAACCCGAGAAAGAGTAAAATTCTAGATTTGGCTAATGGACTTCCAAGGTCTTGTAAGTGGTTCTAAATGCTACTGAATGGCCCCTAAGACGTCTAAAAGTAAGGATGTTACATTATGGAATCAGAGCAAGTTATGAGATGGCTAAGATTCTTCACCATGATCGGGGGTTCTCACTGCGTGAGAGTGGGACGAAGTGTTTGTTGGAAATCGTGCCCTAGGGGCCAATCATTGTCTTATGAACATTATTGATTTATGAATTTATTAATTGAGTTATCATATTATTTGCATGTTTACTATGATGATCATCCTTGGATAATTCATGATATTATCCTAAATGTCCCTGGTCGATCATCTATGTGGGAGCACAGATGAAATAAGACCAGTATGACTTTGAAGATGTATAGAGATATAAATCAAAGTCATAAGCACATGTAAGAGTACAGGGTGTTGGACCGACCCGCTATGAGAGAACTGCATGGGTAACGTCATAAGCTTCTCTCATATACAAACCATGTCAATATGCCCTTTGACATGAGATCATCATGGATTCCTACATGACAAAACGCTCAGCTTTGACCTAGTCAAAAGTCACTTTTGACCGAGTGATCATAAAGACTATGTTCGGGCTTAGTGGTTTTTCATGCGGAGGAATGTGAATGGTCAAGATGGAATTTGTCCCTCACATTCGTGGAGAGATATTACTGGGCCCCTCGATGAGTGAGTCTGAGAAATGTATGGCCATACTGTAATGGAAAGGTAGTTCCATTTCTATAGTCAGACTACTCAGGGATCGAGAAAGTAACGGTCGGGAATAGGAGGATGACATTATCCATGCCTCATCCATGACCAAAATATCGCGTGACAGAAGGGACATGATATGGTTGTATAAAAGGTTACATCGTTTATCGATCCTCATATGATTTGGGTAGTTGTTATGTCTTGCTAGAGACCGCTTGCGACTTGTGGGCTAGTATAGCAAATGGCCCACTGCCAACTTCATATGGGCCTACAGGGTCGCACACAAAATAGCCCAACACGAGCTATGATGTCCAGATTCATTGAATCTAAGACATGTCCAGATTCAATGAAAGATCCAGGTGAATGTATATATATTTATTTATATTTATATTCGTATATATATAAATTCGTATATATATATATATTATATATATGAGATATATGAGATTTAATTTATAAGGATAAATTAAATCCCTATCACGTTTGAATTTGAAATTCAAATTGATAGGATATCTCATATAAGAGATATTTATAAGATTTAATTTATAAGGATAAATTAAATCTCTATCACGTTTGAAATTCGAAATTCAAATTGATAGGATATCCCATATAAGAGATATTTATAAGATTTAATTTATAAGGATAAATTAAATCTCTATCACGTTTGAAATTCGAAATTTAAATTGATAGGATATCTCAAATTTGATTTATGGGAATAAATCAAATATAACTCAGTCTCATCTTTATTTAAAGTTAAATAAATAAGTAATTAAATCTGTGGGACGGATTTAATATTATTTTATTTAATTAGTTTCTTATAAAATTATACAATATATGATATTGTATCAATTCGGAATTAATATAAGATTAACTCCAAAATCCAATTAGGTCAAGTGTAAAAACGCATAGCATCCTCTATATCTGATTGGAGGAGCTACGTTTGAAAATAACACAGAACAAAAAAGGCCGAATGGAATCTGCAAAAGGTTTGCAGACAAGAAACTGCTGAAATAGAGACGGAGACTTGTGAAAGCCTTGGAGGGACAGGAGACGCTAGCACGTCGTTCGTGGTTGGAACGCTGTTCGTGTGGATACCAGTAGAGGAAGCCGACCTGAGGCGTCGACTTCTTGTGATCGGAAAGAGACCACCGTCCGCGGAGAGAATCTGTGAAGGTCGCTGAGGAACACTCCGTCGATTTCTTGCGATCAGAAAGAGATCACCACCCACGTAGAGAAGCTGTGAAATTCACTGAGCAACACTAAGGGTAATGATTCTTTCCACTTGACTTAAACACATACGGCAGATCCTGGCAAGGAATGGAAAATTTTTAAAGTTTATTTCCGCTGCGTGTCTTCCAATCCCAACAGTGGTATCAGAGCCATGCCGTTTTGTGTTTAAGTTAGGCTTGATTTGTGATTTATATGATATATGTTAGTAGTAGCCGATCATATAATAAGCGTTGTATGTGTGACATATATGGAATCCTTGTTGTGTATGACATAAAAGGAATCTAAAAGGAAATTGAAATCGGTGGTGATGCTTTTTGATTTGATCAATCCGCATAGATGGGGTCTAAGAAAACCGAATTCGAATTTGTGATTATTTGTGAAAACCGAATTCAGATTCGTGATTATTTATGAAACAAAAAAAAAAAAAATTTCTTCCGGGGCGCTGCCCCAGAGACCCCGCCCGCTAACCGGCTAGCGGGACAGCCGCCCGCTAACCGGTTAGCGGGACCGCCGTAGCTACCTGTTCGTAGCGCAACATAACCGTAACAAATGTTACTTTGTAAATGTTTTTTGCCCTTCGATTAGATCTGAATATTGATTCTTGAATGTTTGGGTATGGTGAACAATATGGCTCTAGATTGCAAGTGTTGTAATTTTTAAAAATACGGCCTGCGTGTCGTGCCTTCCTCTATATACTCTCAATGTACCTTCTCCTCTCATCTCACTCCCCTCGAATGTTAAAAGAGGTTTCTATATGTAATTTCTCTTTTCTTACTAGAGAGCTCCTCTCATTGGCTTGAGGGGACTTAGGATAGGTGAGCCATATTGTATCACGTTTGAATTATGCATCTTATGATTAGATCAGCACATGCATATTACTTGTATGAGTTACAAACTGGGATACATGCATCCTCATAAAAACAGATAGTTAATTAAGCCCTCTAAAAGAAATCTTAAGTCATAATGCTGTCAATTTATGAACACTTGTCAAAACCTTGATCGCTCAATTGTGGACTCCACCAAAGTGGGTGCTTTTGAGTTATCTTGGGGAGATAAGCAAAGAGTAATGGTGCTACTCTCATAGGTTCATTATTGTTTGACTTAATTGAGATTAACAAAACGGTTTTGGATCTCAAGGCATTAGATGGGATTAGAACATGCCAGATCATATGATGATAGGATCCCATGAATATCTAAGAGTTACATTTGATGTAATTGGTAAAGGTGTTACCTACCTAAATAACTTAATCTAAGCGTCCTGCCAAAGCGGACTTAAGTTTGAGCCAAATATGGATCTTAGCCCACTAACTATTGCATTGAGGGTTGTTTATTTAGTGGGAGATTACTAATTACATTGCATATTTTAATTGTAGAATCATGACGACTAGTAATACTGCTACATTATCGCTGCGATCTGTCCTTGAGAAGGACAAACTCAATGGGACAAACTTTCTTGACTGGTTTAGGAACTTGAGAATTGTTCTCAAGCAGGAAAGAAAGGCGCATGTCCTAGATCAACCCATTCCTGAGGAGCCAGCCGCCAATGCTCCCAGAGCTCAGAGAGATGCTTATATGAAGCATAAGGAAGACTCTGTCGATGTGGGATGCTTGATGCTAGCCACCATGGTTCCGGAGCTCCAAAGAGATCTGGAACACATGGAGGCTTATGAGATGATTGTGCATCTCAAGGAAATGTTCCAGCAACAGGCAAGGCAAGAGAGGTATGAGACCACTAAGGCCTTACATTCCTGCAAGATGGCTGAAGGTGCATCAGTCAGTGCTCATGTCTTAAAGATGAAAGGGTACATTGATCACCTTGAACGGCTTGGATTTCCCATGAGCCAGGAGTTAGCTACAGATTTGATCTTAAACTCACTCCCGGAAAGTTATGACCAGTTTGTTATGAACTACAACATGAACAACATGGAGAAATCTATTTCTGAACTGCATGGGATGCTTAAAACTGCTGAGCCGAGTCTTAAGAAGAAACCCAGTAGTGTTTTGATGGTTCAGAAAGGAAAGGGTACGAAAAAGAAAGGCAAAGGCAAGGGGAAGGGTCATGGCTCATCAGGTAAGACCAAAGAGTCAGGCAAGCCCGAAACCAAGCCTGCACCAAAGAAGGCAAAGCCTCCGAAGGAAGGAGTCTGCTTCTTCTGCAATGAACCGGGTCATTGGAAGAGGAATTGCAAACTCTACCTCGAAGATCTGAAAAAGAACAAGAAGGATAGCGGGGCTATCGCTTCAGGTATTTATGTTATAGACATTCATCTTTCTACTTCCACCTCATGGGTATTAGATACTGCATGTGGTTCTCACATTTGTACGAATGTGCAGGGACTAAAGGACAGTAGGAAGCTGAAAAGGGGTGAAGTTGACCTACGAGTTGGAAACAGAGCAAGGGTTGCTGCGTTAGCTGTAGGCACTTATGAATTAGTTCTGCCCACTGGGCTTTTGTTAGTTTTGAACAATTGCTATTATGTTCCTGCTTTAAGTAGTAACATTGTTTCACTTTCTTATTTGGATAAGGAAGGTTTCACTTCCATTGCTGGGAATAGTAGATGTTCTATTTATCGTAATGATGTTTTATATGCTCATGGTGATTTGCATGTTGATCATTACATATTAAATTTGGAACAACCCAATCATGGAAATATCTATAACATAACCGCCAAAAGGGTCAAACCAAACGATTTGAATCCCACATACCTCTGGCACTGTCGTCTGGGCCACATAAATGAGAAACGCATTTCCAAACTCCATCAAGATGGATTTCTAAACTCATTTGATTTTGAATCATATGACACTTGCGAGTCTTGCTTGTTAGGAAAGATGACAAAGTCACCTTTCACTGGGCACAGTGAGAGGGCCACTGATTTATTGGGCCTCATACATACAGATGTGTGTGGACCGATGAACACAAATGCCAGAGGAGGTTATTCGTACTTTATAACATTCATAGATGATTTCAGCAGATATGGGTACATCTATCTAATGAAACATAAATCTGAATCTTTTGAAAAGTTCAAGATATTTCAAAATGAAGTACAAAACCAGCTTGGCAAAACAATTAAAGCCCTTCGATCTGATCGGGGTGGTGAATATTTGAGCCAAGAGTTCATAGATCATCTTAGGAATTGTGGGACACTCTCACAATTGACTCCTCCAGGGACACCACAATGGAATGGCGTTTCTGAACGGAGAAATCGAACACTATTAGATATGGTTCGATCCATGATGAGTCGAACAGATCTTCCGCCCTCCTTTTGGGGCTATGCCCTAGAGACAGCTGCGTTCACACTCAATCGTGTTCCATCTAAGGCAATCGAAAAGACTCCGTATGAGATATGGACTGGGAGGACGCCTAGTTTGTCTTTCCTCAAGATTTGGGGATGCGAGGTCTATGTTAAGCAACAAGCCTCAGACAAATTAGCGGCCAAATCCTCAAAATGCCTTTTTGTGGGATATCCTAAGGAAACCAAGGGATATTACGTCTACAACCCTGCTGATAACAAAGTGTTTGTTGTCAGAAATGGTATCTTTCTTGAACGAGAATTTATCTCTAAAAGAACCAGTGGGAGTAAGGTACAACTCGAAGAAGTTCGAGAGCTACAAGACACCACAGAACTGCAGATGGAAAATAGAGAAGACTCACAACAAGTTGTTGAGACTCCTCAAGTCACGCAAGGTCCACGAAAGTCTAATAGGACACGACTTCAGCCTCAGAGATATGGATTTCTGATTTCTGATAGTCGTGATGTGTTGCTCATTGAGCATAATGAGCCGACTACCTATCGAGAAGCTATAGTGGGACCAAACTCCGAAAAATGGCTTAGTGCCATGAAGTCTGAGATGCAATCCATGTACGACAATAAGGTTTGGACCTTAGTCGACCCGCCTGAAGGTGTAAAAACCGTCGGGTGCAAGTGGGTTTTCAAAGAGAAAACTGACATGGATGGCAATGTAAATGTCTTCAAGGCACGACTGGTTGCAAAAGGTTTTACTCAAACTCATGGTGTGGACTATGATGAGACCTTTTCCCCAGTAGCAATGGCCAAATCAATCAGAATCCTCTTTGCTATTGCAGCATATTATGACTATGAAATATGGCAGATGGACGTCAAGACAGCCTTCCTTAATGGAAAGCTCCTTGAGGATGTGTACATGACACAACCTGAAGGGTTTGTGCGTTCCGAGGACTCTGGTAAAGTGTGCAAGCTTCAAAAGTCCATTTATGGACTAAAGCAAGCCTCTCGGAGTTGGAATCATCGTTTTGATGAAGTAATCAAAGAGTTTGGATTTCTTCAAAACATTGATGAACCTTGTGTGTACAAGAAGGTTAGTGGGAGCACAGTTGTGTTTTTGGTACTCTATGTCGATGACATCCTACTTATTGGGAATGACATTCCTACCTTGCAGATTGTCAAGTCTTGGTTAGGAAAGTCTTTCTCGATGAAAGACTTGGGTGAAGCCACCTACATCCTAGGAATCAGGATCTATAGAGATAGATCTAAAAGACTTCTAGGACTCAGTCAGAGTACATACATAGACAAAATACTGCATAGGTTCAGTATGCACGAATCAAAGAGGGGTTTCATACCCATGTCTCATGGTACTCACCTCAGCAAAGATCTGTGTCCTAGTACATCTGATCAGCGAGGTCGCATGAGTAAGGTTCCATATGCCTCGGCCATAGGATCTATCATGTACGCCATGTTATGTACTCGACCGGATGTCTCGTTTGCCTTAAGTATGACTAGCAGATACCAACAGGACCCTGGTGAGGGCCATTGGACTGCTGTCAAGAATATCCTTAAGTACTTAAGAAGGACTAAGGACTTATTCTTAGTCTATGGTGGATTGGATGATGAGCTCTGTGTAACTGGTTACACAGATGCGAGTTTCCAAACTGACCAGGACGACCAAAAATCGCAGTCTGGATACATATTCCTCCTCAATAATGGAGCAGTAAGCTGGAAGAGCTCTAAGCAGGGCACTGTAGCAGATTCTGCAACGGAAGCTGAGTATATAGCAGCATCTGATGCAGCTAAGGAAGCCGTTTGGATCAGGAAGTTCATCACAGAACTAGGGGTGATACCTACCATCTCAGATCCAATAACTTTGCTCTGTGACAATAGCGGTGCTATTGCACAGGCCAAAGAGCCTAGGTCACATCAAAGGACCAAGCATATACTCAGGCGATTTCATCTCATCAGAGAAATCAACGATAGAGGTGATATAAAAATATGCAAAGTAGCAGGAGAAGATAATGTTGCTGATCCTCTAACAAAGCCGCTTGTGCAGGCAAAGCATGAGCGTCATGTTAGGTCAATGGGAATTAGTCAAATTAATGATTGTACCTAGTGCAAGTGGGAGGTTGTTGGAAATCGTGCCCTAGGGGCCAATCATTGTCTTATGAACATTATTGATTTATGAATTTATTAATTGAGTTATCATATTATTTGCATGTTTACTATGATGATCATCCTTGGATAATTCATGATATTATCCTAAATGTCCCTGGTCGATCATCTATGTGGGAGCACAGATGAAATAAGACCAGTATGACTTTGAAGATGTATAGAGATATAAATCAAAGTCATAAGCACATGTAAGAGTACAGGGTGTTGGACCGACCCGCTATGAGAGAACTGCATGGGTAACATCATAAGCTTCTCTCATATACAAACCATGTCAATATGCCCTTTGACCTGAGATCATCATGGATTCCTACATGACAAAACGCTCAGCTTTGACCTAGTCAAAAGTCACTTTTGACCGAGTGATCATAAAGACTATGTTCGGGCTTAGTGGTTTTTCATGCGAAGGAATGTGAATGGTCAAGATGGAATTTGTCCCTCACATTCGTGGAGAGATATTACTGGGCCCCTCGATGAGTGAGTCTGAGAAATGTATGGCCATACTGTAATGGAAAGGTAGTTCCATTTCTATAGTCAGACTACTCAGGGATCGAGAAAGTAACGGTCGGGAATAGGAGGATGACATTATCCATGCCTCATCCATGACCAAAATATCGCGTGACAGAAGGGACATGATATGGTTGTATAAAAGGTTACATCGTTTATCGATCCTCATATGATTTGGGTAGTTGTTATGTCTTGCTAGAGACCGCTTGCGACTTGTGGGCTAGTATAGCAAATGGCCCACTGCCAACTTCATATGGGCCTACAGGGTCGCACACAAAATAGCCCAACACGAGCTATGATGTCCAGATTCATTGAATCTAAGACATGTCCAGATTCAATGAAAGATCCAGGTGAATGTATATATATTTATTTATATTTATATTCGTATATATATAAATTCGTATATATATATATTATATATATGAGATATATGAGATTTAATTTATAAGGATAAATTAAATCCCTATCACGTTTGAATTTGAAATTCAAATTGATAGGATATCTCATATAAGAGATATTTATAAGATTTAATTTATAAGGATAAATTAAATCTCTATCACGTTTGAAATTCGAAATTCAAATTGATAGGATATCCCATATAAGAGATATTTATAAGATTTAATTTATAAGGATAAATTAAATCTCTATCACGTTTGAAATTCGAAATTTAAATTGATAGGATATCTCAAATTTGATTTATGGGAATAAATCAAATATAACTCAGTCTCATCTTTATTTAAAGTTAAATAAATAAGTAATTAAATCTGTGGGACGGATTTAATATTATTTTATTTAATTAGTTTCTTATAAAATTATACAATATATGATATTGTATCAATTCGGAATTAATATAAGATTAACTCCAAAATCCAATTAGGTCAAGTGTAAAAACGCATAGCATCCTCTATATCTGATTGGAGGAGCTACGTTTGAAAATAACACAGAACAAAAAAGGCCGAATGGAATCTGCAAAAGGTTTGCAGACAAGAAACTGCTGAAATAGAGACGGAGACTTGTGAAAGCCTTGGAGGGACAGGAGACGCTAGCACGTCGTTCGTGGTTGGAACGCTGTTCGTGTGGATACCAGTAGAGGAAGCCGACCTGAGGCGTCGACTTCTTGTGATCGGAAAGAGACCACCGTCCGCGGAGAGAATCTGTGAAGGTCGCTGAGGAACACTCCGTCGATTTCTTGCGATCAGAAAGAGATCACCACCCACGTAGAGAAGTTGTGAAATTCGCTGAGCAACACTAAGGGTAATGATTCTTTCCACTTGACTTAAACACATACGGCAGATCCTGGCAAGGAATGGAAAATTTTTAAAGTTTATTTCCGCTGCGTGTCTTCCAATCCCAACAGTGTTGGCTCTTATCCCGACATGGCCAACCGGCTTTGCCACCGGGAGGTTGCATTGCAGTCGAGAGGCTGGTGCGTAAAACTTGCGTCTGAGGTACCTTTTGTAGTCCCAAGAAGGACTCTGCAATTTGGTACCAAATTATAACATTATCATTTTCATACATCTTAGGGACCAAACAGTAGCATCTGGAACTACTTCCAAGGCTGTTGAAGTCAAATTACTCAATCTGGAATTTTACTCTGGCGAGTACTGTTCACTGTGTAAATTTCAAAGAAGTGACCTGACTTCGAAAAATCATAACTAATTCTATAAAAATTAGAATGGAGTGGTTCAAATTTCTACACGAAGATAACATAATAATATTTCAGTTAAAAATGATTCATTGACCACGCCTTGACCATGTCAACGTTGGTCAACGTTCCGAAATCACTGTTCATCCATCGTCTTGTCCCTGATTTCAGCATTCTGGTCCCAACTTTGATAAATCTTATCTTTATGTGTAGACATCCAAATGAGACGTTCTATATATCAAATCGAAGCTTGGAATGTCTACTATTTACTGGTAAAATATCATACATTTATTCAATCATTTACTATTTATAATTACAGCTCAAATGTCACTGCCTCCATCACGAGTTACTGTTCACAGTGACAATTTCCAGCAACTATACATACATGAATCACATATCAATCATACTAAGCAATTAACATCTCTTCATGCATCTTTATATCCTCCATCTTGAGAAGACCTGCTGTAATTGGATTGATATGGAAGGGGTGAGATTTCTGGGGAAATCTCAGTAGCAAACAGCACTAAACAATGCATGCATTAATGTTAATACTTGTGCTTGCTTGTGAAAGTGTTAACATTGTATAATGTGCATGCTTCCATGTTACATATGAAATACAATTGGCCAAAGTAGTCATAGGAACAGAGCTTCATACCGAAGCACATATTCAACACAATTCAACAAAGCCATAGCACATCAAGCATAACATTCAATGTATACAAGTTTAGGATAAGTTTACTACCTGGCATGTAGCTTTTCTTCTAGCTCTTAGCCTTTGCTCTAAGGTTCATCCTTTCCATAGGTTAGAGCCTATACATAGCATAATAATATTTTCATTATTACTCTATCAGTATAGATCTACTTATCTCATGATTAACTAGGGGTGATATTCTTAATCTGACATTCCCCTGTCTTTCTTTCTACCTTTAGCTACCTTTATTAATAGAGATATTTCTCTATTCTAACCACTAAGAGCAATCCTCTACTTTATTAGAGCAGGGACTAGATAACTTTCTTATCTCATTCCTAAGCTTTGCCCAGTCCCTCGGCTCCTCAGACTGCTCCTGGCTCCATTAGAACTCCTTCCTTCCTTTCCTTTCTTTCTTTGCTTCTCTCTTTCTCTCTTTTCCTCTTCTTTCTCTTCCTTTTCTTGCTAGATCCGTGGTGTGCCTTGAAATGGAAGGGGAGTGGCCTATTTATAGGTGAGAGGAGGTAGAATGAATGGTGCAGATTGATTCATGATGAATGTCCCATATTGCTTGCTTCCTCAAGAAGCTTTGCCTGCATCATCATGATGACATCACCCTCCTTGATGACTCACCACTCATGACATCATCTAGGACACCTCAAGGGACACCTCAAGGGTATATGTGGTGAAATGTGGGGCCGTTGGGACACATCACCAGCTGACTCAGCCTTTCAAGAGAGTTCCAGAGTCTTTTCCCTGAATGGACGGCCGAGATCGTGCCACATATCCTCTTGCTTTTTCTCCTTTTTCTCTAATCATGCCATGTGTCCTTTGCTTTTCCTCTTTTTCTGTAATCCTGCCATGTGGCACCTTGTGGGCCCCATTTATGTCCTTTCATGATTCCAGATCACTTTACCCAGTTCTATCTTGGACCGGTCACTTTACTTTATTGAAAAAGCACTAAAATAATATTTTAATGCCTCTTGGGCCCACATTACTCTTGGGCTACGTTTTTGGGCCTTGGATTGTCATCTTGGGTTTCTAACCAAGCCCAAGCACTCTGGTGGCTCGGTTCCCAAGTAACATCCTTAGTAAATTACCAAAATGCCCTTACTACCTCTTTAGTACTTCTAGGGGCACTATTGTCTTTTCATACCTTACCAGAGTATCTCTTGACCCTGGTCAACTATCTAGATACCCTTTCTTAACAGTCTAACCTTAGTCAAACGATCATTGCGCCCTTCGTCTGACTCTGACTTAATGACAACACAGTGGCATACCTTTAGTGGCATTTTCGTAATTCTTCATTTTTCTCGGTCTTTATTATCCCTAACCCACATATTTATCTGAAAATATAATTGGGCCTATAAGGTGCCATTCTGGATCCTCTATATGATCCCCTATCTTCATGGGCTCAATTCCCGAGAAATTCCCCCGAAACCTATTTATCGGGTGTTTTAATCAACTGTAAATTCTATAGTAAATTCTACAGAATTCCTTTTTGAGCTCTGTCAATTTCAGAAATTCTTATATTAATTATAGGAATTTACTGCCACATTTTATCTGATTCTGAGGTCCAGAGCATACTGTATTAATTTTCCTTTTGTTTGGAAATTAATATAAATCTTTCAAGACCGCATATTAGAACTTTGTGTTGCATCAAACTAATTAGCATAATCTTCTCTATTTACTGAGGCCTCTACTCAATAGGGCCTGGTAGCATCCCTTTTTCAGGCTATATACTGGGCTTCAGAGCCTAAAAATTGGGATATGATATTTCTCCTCCCCTTAAAATAAATTTCGTCCTCGAAATTTCAGGGTTAAATCTCTATTCATCCTTTGATAAAAAGTTCCTCTGAGGAGAATGTCCCTTTCTAAACTTTCTCATATACTCATATATTCTGGAGTTCTTATTGACTACTCATCATACTTCTTAGTGCAGTCACTTACTTATCTAAGTATCTAGCAGAATTCTCTAACCATCCGCCAAACTTTATTTCTCATTCTCATGTCATCATACGTTTTTATCATCTTTACTAACTCATCATAATACAGAGAGAGGACTTATATCATTATTCTTTCTTTCATTGCTCTACTGCTTAATAGGAGCACATACTCTAACATGCATAATGCCCGGCCAGCATGCTGCAGGACTACATACCTGCTCATGAATGCAAAGCGCTCATAGCGGAGCTCAAGCATTCCTTCTCTTAATATGCACAGCTCTAACACTCGGAGCTTTAGCATAACATAACATAACATAATGCCTGGCATGTTATGCAAGGAGTGAAAGCTCTCATTTACTCTTTCACACGTAACTCATCATTCAAACATCTTTTTCCTTTCAAAAATAGAGCCTCTCAATCTATTACAGGGCTAGCTATAAAGCCACTTCATAGTGTACTTCTTAATACATATTTCTCATAACGTATCTCAGTACGTACTTTTCATAGCATATCTCATCACATATCATTTATGCTGTATCATAACATATCTGGCCACATTTGGCGATATCATAGTCTATCTGGCCTTGTCATAAAACATTCTCTTAAAATATTGCTAGCCTTTACAAATATTTCCTTTCAAATCCATTTCATTTGGACTTGACATAAGGGTTCTATTCTCTTTCTATTCATAACCCTTTCTAACTTTTCATAGCTCTTTCTATCATTTTACATAACTCTATGTACATATATGCCAACTTCTTGTGGCATTCATATCTCTTTCATCAATTCCCAGGGGGTCACCCATCATTGGGCTACTCTTGCCTGAGCACGCTTAAGTGAAATGTGCCGATATAAATCTGAAGCACATATGCTCACAGGCTCAAATCCTGGTACTATACTATCTTAGACCCATCTTATGCTATCTCTCTTGGGTTTATCTGGCCTTCTAATATCTTTATCCTCATCTGGAGGATCTATCTGTCTTTTATTCTTATTGTAAGGATCTCTTTATTTGACCCTTTCTCATATCTTATGAGATTTGCGCATAACTCCTTGGTACTCAGGATTAATAACTTTAACTTTGATCACTTGGTTCCTGTACATGTAAGGAGATTTTGAGTTCAGTCCTTGATAGTAATAAGGCTATCTAACATCATGGGTACTCTCTCTGTTAGGAGCTAACCAACTTGTGAAGCTTCTGTACCTTAACTTTTCCTTGGTATTTGTCCTTCCAAAGACATACTGTACTTATGGCTCAATACTTTCTCTCTCCAGGCTAGGTCTACTGTGACCCTCGAGATCTACTGCGATCAACCGTAAGCCTCTTCAGGATCTAACTGTGACCCTGGAATTCTATTCTCTGGGAGTCATACTAGGATCTAACTGTAATCCTGCAGAATCTACTGCGATTCTGTTGTACTGTATTCTCATCTTTGGAAGATATAAACCAGCAGACAAAGTTACAAGGTCAATCACTTCCACATAGTTGTTAACTCAATAGATAATTCCCCTAAAATGATCATATAGGCCAATATTATTTATCAGGACTTTACTCATATCCTCGATCACTCAGGAACTGCTCATACCATTCTCATCTTTCATAACTTTACTATATCCTTTACTACAAAGAGCTACATAGGCTTTACTATGCACATATCTATCATCATCTATTCGTCTCATTAGAGGGACCTTACTCTATCTGAGTTATACTGTCCCATCTCTTGGCTTTATTTCTAAAGCAATCCTTTTCTATTGCAAGAGCAATCTAGCTCTATCGCAATAATACTAACTTATGTCTTTACTGCTCTTTCTTTAGAGCTGTACCATCTTTCCTACATGCTTCTCTTTTCATTTCACTTTCATCACTTATATACCTTACCCTTGAAGGGATATATCCTGAGTATCGTAATCATGTATCTATAGATCATCTTAATCTCATGGCCTATCATTGTCTGATCATATTGTCAAGATCCTAAACATTCATTTAGGAATTGGAAATAACTATTTATTTGACTTAGGCTGCCACCTTACCCTCTTACTAGGGTATAGACTCAACCTTTCATTACCCTTTCTTACTAGGGAATAGGAGTCACTTTATCTTTTAAAACTGTGGCTACCTTTCTCTTTATCTGTCATAGTCTACTCTAGACTAGACTGTGGTTCCTCTATCTTGGGGACATCAGCGGCCCATCTGGTCTTTTAACTTTAGGCCATGTGCTAGGATTATTCCTAGGCAAGCCTCATTATTTTGTTCAGGAAAAACTAGCTGAACAAATTCTGTCGTAATGTAGATCTACTCACATAGAGGATCTACTTCTGAATATCTCCTTACTTTATACGATCTGGCTTGATCATGCTTTGTACCAATCCTCTAGTTGATTAATTTCAACCAGGTTGGTACCTTCATTATCACTGTTACTATAACGTCTCACAGTTTCCCTTGACCTAGGACTGGTCAACTTCTATCTCTATTCATAGAGGAAATTACTCCCCAGAAGTTATCCTGCTTAGTCCAGCCACATCATGCTAAGAAACACGAGACCTCAGCGGTAACGGCTGACTAAGACTAGTCACTTCCTTGAAGATTACCTCGTACTACTGTAAGTTATGGGGTACTATTCTATCTGTCTAGGTGTCACTATCTCTTGTTCAAATCATTCTCTAGGTAGTGAACATCATCCCCATATCTCATGCTAGGGAGGAAACCTCTATAGTTCACACCCCTAACTTGTTTTAAAGGGTTAGTATATCTACTCCAGAGTATCACTAAGCCAGAACCTTTTGTTTTGTGCCAGAATCTTATACTCTGATACAAAATTATAACATCCTCATTTTCATACATCTTAGAGACCAAACAGTAGCATCTGGAACCACTTCCAAGGCTGTTGAAGTCAAATTACTCAATCTGGAATTTTACTCTGGCGAGTACTGTTCACTCAAATTCCAAAGAAGTGACCTGACTTCGAAAAATCATAACTAATTCTATAAAAATCAGAATGGAGTGGTTCAAATTTCTACACGAAGATAACATAATAATATTTCAGGTAAAAATGACTCATTGACCACGCCTTGACCATGTCAACGTTGGTCAATGTTCCGAAATCACTGTTCATCCAGCGTCTTGTCCCTGATTCCAGCATTCTGGTCCCAATTTTGATAAATCATATCTTTATCTGTAGACATCCAAATGAGACGTTCTATATATAAAATCTAAGCTTAGAATGTCTACTATTTACTGGTAAAATATCATACATTTATTCAATCATTTACTATTTATAATTACAGCTCAAATGTCACTGCCTCCATCTCGAGTTACTGTTCACAGTGACAATTTCTAGCAATTATACATACATGAATCACATATCAATCATACTAAGCAATTAACATCTCTTCATGCATCTTTATATCCTCCATCTTGAGAAGACCTGCTGTAATTGGATTAATCTGGAAGGGGTGAGATTTCTGGGGAAATCTCAATAGCAAACAGCACTAAACAATGCATGCATTAATGTTAATACTTATGCTTGCTTGTGAAAGTGTTAACATTGCATAATGTGCATGATTCCATGTTAAATATGAAATACAATTGGCCAAAGTAGTCATAGGAACAGAGCTTCATACCCAAGCACATATTCAACACAATTCAACAAAGCCATAGCACATCAAGCATAACATTCAATGCATACAAGTTTAGGATAAGTTTACTACCTGGCATGTAGCTTTTCTTCTAGCTCTTAGCCTTTGCTCTAAGGTTCATCCTTTCCATAGGTTAGAGCCTATACATAGCATAATAATATTTTCATTATTACTCTATCAGTATAGATCTACTTATCTCATGATTAACTAGGGGTGATATTCTTAATCTGACACTCCCCTGTCTTTCTTTCTACCTTTAGCTACCTTTATTAATAGAGATATTTCTCTATTCTAACAACTAAGAGCAATCCTCTACTTTATTAGAGCAGGGACTAGATAACTTTCTTATCTCATTCCTAAGCTTTGCCCAGTCCCTCGGCTCCTCAAACTGCTCCTGGCTCCATCAGAACTCCTTCCTTCCTTTGCTTTCTTTCTTTCCTTCTCTCTTTCTCTCTTTTCCTCTTCTTTCTCTTACTTTTCTTGCTAGATCCGTGGTGTGCCTTGAAATGGAAGTGGAGTGGCCTATTTATAGGTGAGAGGAGGTAGAATGAATGATCCAGATTGATTCGTGATGAATGTCCCATATTGCTTGCTTCCTCAAGAAGCTTTGCCTGCATCATCATGATGACATCACCCTCCTTGATGACTCACCACTCATGACATCATCTAGGACGCCTCAAGGGTATATGTGGCGAAATGTGGGGCCCTTGGGACACCTCACCAGCTGAATCAGCCTTTCCAGAGAGTTCCAGAGTCTTTTCCCTGAATGAACGGCCGAGATCGTGCCACATGTCCTCTTGCTTTTTCTCCTTTTTCTGTAATCATGCCATGTGTCCTTTGCTTTTCCTCTTTTACTATAATCCTGCCTTGTGACAACTTGTGGGCCCTATTTATGTCCTTTCATGATTCCAGATCACTTTACCCAGTTCTATCTTGGACTGGGTCACTTTACTTTATTGAAAAAGCACTAAAATAATATTTTAATGCCTCTTGGGCCCACATTACTCTTGGGCTACGTTTTTGGGTCTTGGATTGTCATCTTGGGTTTCTAACCAAGCCCAAGCACTCTGGTGGCTCAGTTCCCAAGGAACATCCTTAGTAAATTACCAAAATGCCCTTACTACCTCTTTAGTACTTCTAGGGGCACTATTGTCTTTTCATACCTTACCAGAGTATCTCTTGACCCTGGTCAACTATCTAGATACCCTTCTTAATTGTCTAACCTTAGTTAAATGATCATAACGCCCTTCGTCTGACTCTGACTTAATGACACAACACAGTGGCATACCATGAGTGGCATTTTCGTAATTCTTCATTTTCTCGGTCTTTATTAGCCCTAGCCCACATATTTATCTGAAAATATCATTGGGCCTATAAGGTGCCATTCTGGATCCTCTGTATGATCCCCTATCTTCATGGGCTCAATTCCCGAGGAATTCCCCCGAAACCTATTTATCGGGTATTTTAATCAACTTTAAATTCTATAGTAAATTCTACAGAATTCCTTTTTGAGCTTCGTCAATTTCAGAAATTTTTATATTAATTATAGGAATTTACTGCCACATTTTATCTGATTCTGAGGTCCAGAGCATACTGTATTAATTTTCCTTTTGTTTGGAAATTAATATAAATCTTTCAAGACTACATATTAGAACTCTTTGTTGCATTAAACTAATTAGCATAATCTTCTCTATTTACTGAGGCCTCTGCTCAATAGGGCCTGGTAGCATTCCTTTTTCAGGCTATATACTGGGCTTCAGAGCCTAAAAATTAGGATATGACATTTCAATTATAACATCCTCATTTTCATACGTCTTAGGGACCAAACAGTAGCATCTGGAACCACTTCCAAGGTTGTTGAAGTCAAATTACTCAATCTGGAATTTTACTCTGGCGAGTACTCTTCACTGTGCAAATTCCAAAGAAGTGACCTGACTTCAAAAAATCATAACTAATCCTATAAAAATAAGAATGGAGTGGTTCAAATTGATTCATGATGAATGTCCCATATTGCTTGCTTCCTCAAGAAGCTTTGCCTGCATCATCATGATGACATCACCCTCCTTGATGACTCACCACTCATGACATCATCTAGGACACCTCAAGGGTATATATGGTGAAATGTGGGGCCCTTGGGACACCTCACCAGCTGACTCAGCCTTTCCAGAGAGTTCCAGAGTCTTTTCCCTGAATGAACGGCCGAGATCGTGCCACATGTCCTCTTGCTTTTTCTCCTTTTTCTCTAATCATGCCATGTGTCCTTTGCTTTTCCTCTTTTACTGTAATCCTGCCATGTGGCACCTTATGGGCCCCATTTATGTCCTCTCATGATTCCAGATCACTTTACCCAGTTCTATCTTGGACCGGGTCACTTTACTTTATTGAAAAAGCACTAAAACATTATTTTAATGCCTCTTGGGCCCACATTACTCTTGGGCTACGTTTTTGGGCCTTAGATTGTCATCTTGGGGTTTCTAATCAAGCCCAAGCACTTTGGTGGCTCGGTTCCCAAGGAGCATCCTTAGTAAATTACCAAAATGCCCTTACTACCTCTTTAGTACTTCTAGGGGCACTATTGTCTTTTCATACCTTACCAGAGTATCTCTTGACCCTGGTCAACTATCCATATACCCTTTCTTAACTATCTAACCTTAGTCAAATAATCATAATGCCCTTTGTTTGACTCTGACTTAATGACACAACACAGTGGCATACCTTCAGTGGCATTTTCGTAATTCTTTATTTTTCTCGGTCTTTATTAGCCTTAGCCCACATATTTATTTGAAAATATCATTGAGCCTATAAGGTTCCATTTTGGACCCTCTACATGATACCCTATCTTCATGGGCTCAATTCCTGGGAAATTCCCCTGAAACCTGTTTATCGGGTCTTTGAATCCACTGTAAATTCTATAGTAAATTCTACATAACTCCTTTTTGAGCTCTGTCAGTTTCAAAAATTCTTATATTAATTATAGGAATTTACTACCACATTTCATCTGATTCTGAGGTCTAGAAAATACTATATTAATTTTCCTTCTCTTCAAAAATTAATATAAATCTGTCGAGACCTCATATCAAAACTCTGTGGTGCATCAAACTGATCATCATAATTTTCTCTATTTATTGAGACCTCTGCTCAATAGGGGCTGGTATCATCCCTTTTTCAGGCTATATATTGGGCCTTAAGGCCTAAAAATTGGCATATGACATTTCTCCTCCCCTTAAAATAAATTTCGTCCTCAAAATTTCAGGGCTAAATCTCTATTCATCCTTCGATGAAGAGTTCCTCTTAGGAGAATGTCCCTTTCTTTCATACTAAACTTTCTAATATACTCCTATATTCTGGATTTTTTGTTGACTACTCATCATGATTCTTAGTGCAGTCACTTATTACTCATCTGAGTATCCAGCGGAATTCTCTAAATATCCGCAAAACTTCATCTTTCATTCTCATATCATCATACGTTTTTATCATCTTTACTAACTCATCATAATACAGAGAGAGGACTTATATCATTATTCTTTCTTTCATTGCTCTACTGCTAAACAGAAGCACATAAGAGCATATAGGAGCACATACTCTAACATGCATAATGTCCGGCCAACATGTTGCAGGACTACATACCTGCGCATGAAATCAAAGCTCTAACATCGGAGCTCAAGCATTCCTTCTCTTAATATGCACAGGTCTAACACTCGGAGCTTGCACAAAGGAAACATGGCATGATTAGAGAAAAAGGAGAAAAAGCAAGAGGACACGTGGCACGATCTCGGCCGTCCATTCAGGGAAAAGACTTTGGAACTCTCTGGAAAGGCTGAGTTAGCTAGTGAGGTGTCCCAAGGGCCCCACATTTCGCCACATATACCCTTGAGGTGTCCTAGATGATGTCATGAGTGGTGAGTCATCAAGGAGGGTGATGTCATCATGATGATGCAGGCAAAGCTTCTTGAGGAAGCAAGCAATCTGGGCCATTCATCGCGAATCAATTTGGACCATTCATTCCACCTCCTCTCACCTATAAATAGGCCACTTCCCTCCCATTTCAGGGAATACCACAGCCTAGCAAGGAAAAGGAAGAGAAAGAAGAGAGAAAGAGAGAAGGAAAGAAAGGAAGGAAAGGAAGGAAGGAGTTCTGGTGGAGCCAGGAGCAGTCTGAGGAGCCGAGGGACTGGGCAAAGCTTAGGAATGAGGTAAGAAAGTTATCTAATCCCTTCTCTAATAAAGTAGAGGATTGCTCTTAGTAGTTAGAAAAGAGAAATATCTCTATTAATAAAGGTAGCTATAGATAGAAAGAAAGCCATGGGAATGTCAGAGTAAGAATATTACCCCTAGCTATGCATGAATTAAATAGAGCTATACTGATAGAATAATAATGAAGATATTATTATGCTATGTATAGGCTCTGACCTATGAAAAGAAGGAATCTTAGAGCAAAGGCTAAAAGCTAGAGGAAGGCTATATGCCAGGTAGTAAACTTATCCTAAACTTGTATGCATTGAATGTTGTGCTTGATGTGCTATGGCTTTGTTGAATTGTGTTGAATATGTGCTTATGTATGAAGCTCTGTTCCTATGATTACTTTGGCCAATTGTATTTCATATGTAACATGGAAGCATGGACATTATGCAATGTTAACACTTTCACAAGCAAGCACAAGTATTCACATTAATGCATGCATTGTTTAGTGCTGTTTGCTACTGAGATTTCCCCAGAAATCTCACCCCTTCCATATCAATCCAATTACAACAGGTCTTCTCAAGATGGAGGATATAAAGATGCATGAAGATATGTTAATTGCTTAGCATGATTGATATGTGATTCATGTATTTATAATTGCTTGAAATTGTCACTGTGAACAGTAACTCGTGGGGAGGCAGTGACATTTGAGCTGTAATTATAAATAGTAAATTATTGAATAAATGTATGATATTTTACCAGTAAATAGTAGACATGCTAAGATTCAATTTGATATATAGAACGTCTCATTTGGATGTCTACACATAAAGATATGATTTATCAAAGATGGGACCAGAATGCTGGAATCTGGGACAGGACGCTGGATGAACAGTGATTTCGGAACATTGACCAACGTTGACCTGGTCAAGGCATGGTCAATGAGTCATTTTCCCCTGAAATAACATTAAGTTATTTTCGAGTAGCAATTTGAACCACTCCATTTCGATTTTTCTATAATTAGTTATGATTTTTCGAAGTCAGGTCACTCCGCTGGAATTTACACAGTGAACAGTACTCGCTGGGAGTAAAATTCCAGATTGTATGATTTGACTTCAATAGCCCTAGAAGTGGTTCCAAATGCTACTGAATGGTCCGTAAGACATAATAAAAGGAGGATGTTGCAATTTGGTATTAGAGCATAAGATTCTGGCACAGAATAGAAGGTTCTAGCTCAGTGATGCTCTGGAGTAGATAAACTGACCCCTCACAACAAGTTAGAGATGTGAACTACAGAGGCTTCCTCCCTAGTAGAAAATATGGGGGATGGTGTTCACTACCTAGAGAATGATTTGAACCAGAGATAGTGACACCTAGACAGATAGAATGGTACCCCATAACTTACAGCGGTACGGGGTAATCTTCAAGGAAGTGACTAGACTTAGTCAGCCGTTACCGCCGAGATCTCGTGTTTCTTAGCACGATGTGGCTAGACTAAGCAGGATAATGTCTGAGGAGCAGTTTCCTCTATGAATAGAGACAGAAGCTGACCAGTCCCAGGTCAAGGGAAACTGTCAGATGTTATAGTAAATGAAGGTACCAACCTGGTTAAAATTAATCAACTAGAAGATTGGTACAAAGCATGATCAAGCCAGATAGTATAAAGTAAGGAGATATGAAAGGTAGCCACAGTTTTAAAGATAAAGTGACTCTCCTGTTCCCTATGTAAGAAAGGGTAATGAAGGGTTGAGTCTATACCCTAGTAAGAGGGTAATGTGGCAGCCTAAGTCAGATAAATAGTTATTTCTGATTCCTAAATGAATGTTTGGGATTTGGACAATATGATTAGACAATGATAGGTAATGAGATTAAGATGATGATTAATAGTGAATCTACAGATAGATTATTATGATACTCAGGATATAGCCCTTCAAGGGTAAGGTATATAAGTGATGAAAGTGAAATGAAAAGAGAAGCATGTATGAAAGATGGTACAGCTCTAAAGAAAGAGCAGTAAAGACATAAGTTAGTATGGTTGCAATAGAACTAGATTGCTCTTGCAATAGAAAAGAATTGCTTTAAGAATAAAGCCAAGAGATGGGACAATATAACTCAGATAGAGTAAGGTCCCTCTAATGAGATGAATAGATGATGATAGATATGTGCATAGTAAAGCCTATGTAGCTCTTTGTAGTAAAGGATATAGTAAAGTTATGAAAGATGAGAATGGTATTTGAAGTTCCTGAGTGATAGAGGAAATGAGTAAAGTCCTAATAGATAATATTGGCCTATATGATCATTTTAGGGGAATTATCTATTAAGTTAACAACTATGTGGAAGTGATTGACCTTGTAACTTTGTCTGCTGGTTTAGATCTTCCAGAGATGAGAATACAGTACAATAGAATCGCAGTAGATTCTAGAGGATTGCAGTTAGATCCTAGTATGGCTCCCAGAGAATAGAATTCCAGGGTCACAGTTAGATCCTGAAGAGGCTTACGGTTGATCACAGTAGATCCCGAGGGTCGCAGTAGACCTAGCCTAGAGAGAGAAAGTATTAAGCCATAAGTACAGTATGTCTTTGAAACGACAAATACTAAGGAAAAGTTAAGGTACAAAAGCTTCACAAGTTGGTTAGCTCCTAACAGATAGAGTACCCATGATGTTAGATAGCCTTATTACTATTAGGGACTGAACTCAAAATCTCCTTACACGTACAGGAACTAAGTGATCAAAGTTAAAGTTATTAATCCTGAGTACCAAGGAGTTATGAGTAAATCTCATAAGACATAAGAAAAGGAGGATGTTATAATTTGGTATCAGAGCATAAGATTCTGGCGCAGAACAGAAGGTTTTGGCTCAGTGATGCTCTGGAGTAGATAGACTAACCCCTTAAAACAAGTTAGAGATGTGAACTATAGAGGTTTCCTCCATAATATGAGATATGGGGATGGTGTTCACTACCAAGAGAATGATTGGAACAAGAGATAGTGACACCCAGATAGATTGAATAATACCCCATAACTTATAGCGGTACGGGGTAATCTTCAAGGAAGTGACTAGTCTTAGTCAGCCGTTACCGCCGAGGTCTTGTGTTTCTTAACACGATGTAGCTGGACTAAGCAGGATAACGTCTGGGGAGCAGTTTCCTCTATGAATAGAGACAGGAGCTAACCGATCCCAGGTCAAGGGAAGCTGCCAGACGTTACAGTGATGATGAGAGTAACGGTACTAACCTAGTTGAAGTTAATCAACTAGATGATTGGTACAAAGCACAATCCAGCTAGATAGTATAATGTAAGGGGATATGAAAGATTAGGTTAAGACGTATGAAAATGAGGATGTTACAATTTGGTATCAAATTTATATCCTAAATTTTCCCCATCTGTATAGTACTGATAGTGGAAAGAGGCTTAGAAAGGATTATGACGAAGATCAGACGAAATAATAAAGGTTAGATAAGTCTTGAAGAAAGAGAAGGACCTAAATGAAAATTGGAAAAGGTTAAAGGCCAAAAGTTAAAGTAGAAATAAATGTTGGGCCAAAAGTGGTAATTTTCAAAAGTTTAGGGACCTAAATGTAATTAAGCAAAAAGTCAGGGACATAAATGTAATTATGAAAAAGTTCAGCTAGAAAAGGTTTAGAACTTCCTGTAAGTATTTCAGTCCCATATTCTATCAGTAAATAGAGGAAGTCATGCTGGGCAATCTGGCATGATACAAAAATTTTATTAGGGCTCTAGACAGCAGAAAATTAACTGATAGTCTAAAAGTTATCTGAATTTTTATCAGATTCCATGGACATCAGATATAAGTAGGGGAATTACAGGAAAGTGTGCCCTACAGTGTCAGATGTTATGAATCTGACAGAACCCCAGAAGAAGTCCTGTATAAAAAGTTATTCCCATAACAGTGAATTTTAACGGGAGTTTGATAACACCCGTGATCCGATAATTGAACTTATCGGTATGTGAGCCTAGATAGAATGAGATCAAATAAACTCATATATGGGCCTATGATGACGCCAAGGAGGGCCCAAAACCCAGGGTACCAGTCTATCAGTAGAAGGGGCCAGTGTCCAGAAAAAGTGTGAAATTATGAAAATGCCCCTAGATGCCCAGATTATAGTAGAGATGGACGAAGGGCATTTTGGACACCTGGAACAGGCTAAAAACGTGGCACATGATATAAATATGATTATTTGAGCCCAGATACACCCTGAGGCAGTATAAAGAGGGGTAAAATGATGATTATGCCCTTAGGGTCAATATAGTGTAAGAAAGGACACCAATGGTATTTTGGTCATTTCCCAAGGAATGGATGGTAGATAAATATTTAGTATATCAATGTCAATAGTATGAGAAGTCTAGACATTAATTTCTAGGACAGAATACACATCCTGGTATATTATAAAAAATTCAGAACAGAAAATTGTCCGGTTATGGTGAAACTGCTCTGATCGGTACCGGAATGGACTAGAATTTTTCCAGAAGCTTCCTTACACTATGAGCACGCCACCTAAGCCCTTGAGGTGTCCCTTGAGCTGGCCCACATGATGTCATAATTATTATTTTATGAAAAAGTAAAATCCAAGATTAAATGTGAGCCTTTAGATCAAATAGTAACCAAATCAATCTTGGCCATTGATTTTTCTTGGATTTTGGCTATAAATACCCCTCCATTCTGCAGCAAACCGTGGCTTCATGGACCCTTGGGGAAACTCTTGCAAAATGAAAACTCAAGCCAAGACAAAGAAGATTCAAGGTTCCAAAGTTCAAGCAAGCTAGAGATTAAAGGTAAGCAATCTCTCCTAGCTTATTTTCCTTTGATTTGGGAGCTTGAACTTAGGGTTTTGATGGGAGAAAAGTTGAGTTTTCTCTAAGGGGTGGTGCTTCCCAAAGACCTTAAAGGAAAGGGGAAAGAAGAAATTAAAGTTAGAACTATATGATTGAAGCTTAAACAAACTAGTTAAGTGGTTGGTTGTTGAATCAAATTGATATTCTTGACTTTGCCATGGTGTGCCCTGTTCGGTATGCACTGTTCATGAGGGAAGGAAATTGAATTTCAATGATTTAATGCTTCCATTGAGTTTGTATGATGATTTTGTGTAGGATTGGAAAGGTTTTGAACCTTGGAAACATTAAAATCTCAAGGTTGTAGTCTTTGAGATTCCTTACGGGTACTGTTCACTCGCATGAACAGTGATTGGAATTTCATGATTTTGATGGTTCCAATGGTTTTAAAATGAAAAGTTGTGTGGGGTAAAGTGGAGAAACAAGTATGGGAAGCATTAGAATCAAAATGAGAATTTTTGAAAGAATTGTTTGCTTATATTCAATTCTGTGCAGAAGACCATGAAGGAGCTGGAATTTTATGATTCTAAGCTCATAAACGAGTTCAAAAGATGAAATTGTGTAGGGTAAAGTCAAGATATCAATTGCTTCAAGAGCCAAGTGGATTAGTTAAGATTAGGAAAAGTTATAACAATAAAGAGTGTAACAAAGTTAATCTTGAACATGGTTGGAGTTCATAAGTCCTAAAGAATTATGTGATGAATATGAATGTGTTTAGGACCTTGAAACATCCAAGAACATGTTGGGAAGTGATGGACATAAAGGCTTCATGGTTGGAAAGCTAGGGAGCAAGGGCTAAAAGTCAAGAGAAAAGCTTAAGTGCAAGGTAGTGAACTTACCTCTTTATGTTCTTGATGTGGTATGCTTATGTGTTGACATGTATATGTTATTTGAATGATGTTGTGACACGATAGATGATGTTGAATGTATTGGGAATAACATGTTTCCATAGCCATGCACTTTATGTAAAATTATATGGCATGATAGCATGTCACTAATCAAAGAAAGTTAATGAAATTACATATCATGCATTAGCATCCATCTTGCATATTTAAGTGGTAATATTTGCTACTGAGATTCCCTAGAATCTCACTCTTCCATAACCAACCAATTTAGGTCAAGCATGATGGATAATGTATGCATGGAGAAGAGTTAAAGCATGGAAGAAGAAAAGTGAAGTATTTAAGATGTTAGCATATGCTATGCACTTTCCATGTATGTCAAAGCCATGTAAAGTATCTATTTATGTGATGAGATTGTATGAAACAATTATTGTATAACCCCATGATGTATATAAATTCAGAAAAAGCAAAAGAGATGCTTTATGTATGCTGGAACAATTAGGGAAAGTGAAAGAAAGGAAACTGAAATGGTAAAAAACTAGGTCCTAAAGCAGTTTTGTTGTGGCTTCAGTTTGACCTAGCAACTGAAGGAATTGTTTCAAGAAATTTTATGAGCATGTAGTACACATCCATAGCTTTAAGTGCATAGGTAGAATGTTTCATTTGGATGTGTATATCAAGAGAAATGAATTTCTAAAATAAGGGACCAGAAACTGTTTCTAGAGTTTTTGACCAAATGAACAGTAAACTTCAACGAGTAAACAGTATCAATTGGATAATCATTTGGTCTAGAAATTATTTTTACCTTAAATTTCAAGATGTTATCTTCATGTAGCTTTTTGAACCACTTCATTTTGAGTTTTTTAGAATTAATTATGATTTTTTGAAGTTCGTTGTGTAATCTGGAATACCATATGAACAGTAACCCGAGAAAGAGTAAAATTCCAGATGTGGCTAATGGACTTCCAAGGTCTTGTAAGTGGTTCTAAATGCTACTGAATGGTCCTAAGATGTATGAAAGTAAGAATGTTACATAAGCATACAATTCTTTCAAAAATTCTCATTTTGATTCTAAATCTTCCCATACTTGTTTCTACATCATCTCCAGACTGCAGGTTTAAGTTTGTTGGAATGCCCTCTAACCCTGATATAAGCTTTATCCCTTTTACAAGATGATAGATTACGGCTGAGGAAGCTGAGTACTGGTACTGGATTATGGGTAGACCGTATATTATTCCTCATCTGCCAGAGTTTGAGGATAGATTTAAGATAATTAAGATAGAACAGTCCCCTAATTCAGATATCTAGTCAGAGTTAATGATAGTTCTTGTCCATTTCCAAAGTCCAGGAATATGTGACTTTATAAAGAAAGATCAGTGGGATGTTCCTAATTCTAGTCAACTCCAGCCTTCTTTATTAAAGACAGATAGTGTTGACTATATTGGTCTGAAGAAAGCTGCAGAGAATGACTTATTTAGTCTAGGTCAAGGGATAGACAGAAGTAGAGATTAAGAACAGTTAGTTATTTACAGTTCCTCAATGCTGTAGCAGGAATGATAAATAGACATCTAGTAGAGGGCATTAACCTAATATCCTTTAGAGGATTGGTATCAGAGCAAGTTAGGATGTTACATTTTGGTATCAGAGTAAGTTATGAGATGGCTAAGATTCTTCACCATGATCGGAGGTTCTCACTGCGTGAGAGTGGGATGAAGTGTTGGCTCTTACCCTGACATGGCCAACCGCCTTTGCCACCGGGAGGTTACATTGCAATCGAGAGACTGGTACGTAAAACTTACGTCTGAGGTACCTTATGTAGTCCCAAGAAGGACTCTGCATTTTGGTATCAGAGAATTGACTGCATCTTACACAATCTTACATCTAACATCCTTACTTTCTTGGGCCCACATTCCTCTTGGGCTACGTTTTTGGGCCTTTGGATTGTCATCTTGGGTTTCTAACCAAGCCCAAGTACTCTGATGGCTCAGTTCCCAAGGAACATCCTTAGTAAATTACCATAATGTCCTTAATACCTCTTTAGTACTTCTAAGGGCACTATTGTCTTTTCATACCTTACCAAAGTATCTCTTGACCCTAGTCAACTATCCAGATATCCTTTCTTGACTATCTCACCTTAGTCAAATGATCATAATGCCCTTTGTCTGACTCTGAGTCAATGACACAATACAGTGGCATACCATCAGTGGTATTTTCGTAATTCTTCATTTTTCTCGGTCTTTATTAGCCCTGACCCACATATTTATCTGAAAATATCATTGGACCTATAAGGTGCCATTCTGGACCCTCTGTATGATCCCCTATCTTCATGGGCTCATTTCCCGAGAAATTTCCCCGAAACCAATTGTCAGGTCTTTTAATCCACTGTTAATTCTGTAGTAAATTCCACAGAATTCCTTTTTGAGCTCTGTCAGTTTCAGAAATTCTTATACTAATTATAGGAATTTACTGCCACATTTCATCTGATTCTGAGGTCTAGAGCATATCGTACTAATTTTCCTTTTCTTTCAAAATTAATATAAATCTCTCTAGACCTCATATCAGAACTCTATGTTGTATCAAACTGATCAGCATAATCTTCTCTATTTACTGAGACCTCTGCTCAATAGGGTCTAGTAGCATTCCTTTTTTAGGCTATATACTAGGCTTCTAAACCTAAAAATTGGGATATGACATTTCTCCTCCCCTTAAAATAAATTTCGTCCTCGAAATTTCAGGGCTAAATCTCTATTCATCCTTCGATGAAGAGTTCCTCTTAGGAGAATGTCCCTTTTTTTCATACTAAACTTTCTCATATACTCCTATTTTCTGGAGTTTTTGTTGGCTACTCATCATGATTCTTAAGGCAGTCACTTATTACTCATCTGAGTATTCAGCGGAATTCTCTAAACATCCACCAAACTTTATTTCTCATTCTCATGCATCATACGTTTTTATCATCTTTACTAACTCATCATAATACAGAGAGAAGACTTATATCATTATTCTTTCTTTCGTTGCTCTACTGCTAAATAGGAGCACATAATAGCATATAGGAGCACATACTCTAACATGCATAATGCCTAGCCAGCATGCTGCAGGACTACATACCTGCTCATAAATGCAAAGCTCTAACATCAGAGCTCAAGCATTCCTTCTCTTAATATGCACAGCTCTAACACTCGGAGCTAGCACAACTCTATTACATAGAGCTTGCACTGCTCTAACATTCAGAGCTTTAGCATAACATAACATAATATAACATAACATAATACCTGGCATTTCATGCAAGGAGTGAAAGCTCTCATTTGCTCTTTCACATGTAACTCATCATTCAAACATCTTTTTCTCTTTCAAATTTAGAGCCTCTCAATCTATTATAGGGCTAGCTATAAAGGTACTTCTTAATAAATATTTCTCATAACGTATCTCATTACGTACTTTTCATAGCATATCTCATCACATATCATTTATGCTGTATCATAGCATATCTGGCCACATTTGGCAATATCATAGTCTATCTAGCCTTGTCATAAAACATTCTCTTGTAACTTAAAATATTGCTAGCCTTTAAGAGAATTCTTCTAAATATTTTCTTTCAAATCCATTTCATTTGGACTTGATATAAGGGTTCTATTCTCTTTCTGTTCATAACCCTTTCTAGCTTTTCATAGCTCTTTCTATCATTTTACATAACTATGTGTACATATATGCCAACTTCCTGTGGCATTCATATCTCTTTCATCACTTCCTAGGGGGTCACCCATCATTGGGCTACTCTTGCCTGAGAACGCTTAACTGAAATGTGGAGATATAAATCTGAAGCACAGATGTTCACAGGCTCAAATCCTGGTACTCTACTATCTTAGACCCATCTTATGCTATCTCTCTTGGGTCTATCTGTCCTTCTAATCTCTTTATCCTTATCTGGAGGATCTATCTGTCTTTTATTCTTATTGTAAGGATCTCTTTATTCTTATTTGACCCTTTCTCATATCTTATGAGATTAACTCATAACTCCTTAGTACTTAGGATTAATAACTTTAAATTTGATCACTTAGTTCCTGTACGTGTAAGGAGATTATGAGTTCAGTCCCTGATAGTAATAAGGCTATCTGAAACTAGCATCATGGGTACTCTCTCTGTTATGAGTTAACCAACTTGTGAAGCTTCTATACCTTAACTTTTCCTTGGTGTTCGTCCTTCCAAAGACATACTATACTTATGGCTCAATACTTTCTCTCTCTAGGCTAGGTCTACTGTGACCCTCGGGATCTACTGCGATCAACTATAAACCTCTTTAGGATCTAACTGCGACCCTGGAATTCTATTCTCTGGTAGCAATACTAGGATCTAACTGCAATTCTCCAGAATCTGTTGCGATTCTGTTGTACTGTATTATTATCTTTGGAAGACTTAAACCAACGGATAAAGTTACAAGGTTAATCACTTTCACATAGTTGTTAACTCAACAGATAATTCCCCTAAAATGATCACATAGGCCAATATTATCTATTAGGACTTTACTCATTTCCTCTATCACTCAGGAACTTCTCATACCATTCTCATCTTTCATAGCTTTACTATATTCTTTATTGCAGAGAGCTACACGGGCTCTACTATGCACATATCTATCATCATCTATTCATCTCATTAGAGGGACCTTACTCTATCTGAGTTATACTGTCCCATCTCTTGACTTTATTTCAAAAGCAATCCTTTTTCTATTGCAAGAGCAATCTAGCTCTATTGCAACAATACTAACTTATGTCTTTACTGCTCTTTCTTAGAGTTGTACCATCTTTCATACATGCTTCTCTTTTCATTTCACTTTCATCACTTATATACCTTACCCTTGAAGGGATATATCCTGAGTATCGTAATCATCTATCTGTAGATTTACTATTAATCATCATCTTAATCTCATTGCCTATGATTGTCTGATCATATTGTCCAGATCCCAAACATTCATTTAGGAATCAGAAATAACTATTTATCTGACTTAGGCTGCCACATTACCCTATTACTAGGGTATAGACTCAACCCTTCATTACCCTTTCTTACATAGGGAACAGGAGAGTCACTTTATCTTTAAAACTGTGGCTACCTTTCTCTTTATCAGTCTTAGTCTACTCTAGACTAGACTGTGGTTCCTCTATCTTGGGAACATCAGCGGCCTATCTTGTTTCTAACTTTAGGCCAGGTGCTAAGATTATTCCTAGGCAAGCCTCATTCTTTTGTTCAGGAAACACTAGCTGAACAAATTCTTTCATAAGGTAGATCTACTCACATAAAGGATCTACTTCTGAACATCATCTAACCTTTCATATCTCCTTACTTTATGCTATATGGTTTGATCATGCTTTGTACCAATCCTCTAGTTGATTAATTTTAACCAGGTTGGTACCTTTATTTACTATAACGTATGACAGTTTCCCTTGACCTGGGACTAGTAAGCTTCTGTCTCTATTCATAGAGGAAACTGCTCCTCAGACATTATCCTGCTTAGTCCAGCCACATCGCGCTAAGAAACATGAGATCTCGGCGGTAACGACTGACTAAGTCTAGTCACTTCCTTGAAGATTACCCCGTACCGCTGTAAGTTATGAGGTACCATTCTATCTATCTAGGTGTCACTATCTCTTGTCTGAATTATTCTCTAGGTAGTGAACACCATCCCCATATCGCATACTAGGGAGGAAACCTCTGTAGTTCATATCTCTAACTTTTTAAGTGTTAGTCTATCTACTCCAGAGCATCACTGAGCCAGAACCTTCTGTTCTGTACCAGAATCTTATGCTCTGATAGCAAATTATAACATCCTCCTTTTCTTATATCTTAGGGACCATTCAGTAGCATTTGGAACCACTTCTAGGGCCAGTGAAGTCAAATCATACAATCTGGAATTTTATTCCCAGCGAGTACTGTTCAATGTGTAAATTCCAGCGGAGTGACCTGACTTCAAAAAATCATAACTAATTCTATAACAATCTAAATGGAGTGGTTCAAATTGCTACACGAAGCTAACATAATTCTATTTCAGGGAAAAATGACTTGTTGACCACGACTTGACCAGGTCAACGTTGGTCAACGTTCCAAAACACTGTTCATCGCGCGTTCTGTGCCTGATTCCAGCATTCTGGTCCCAACTTTGATAAATCATATCTTTATGTGTAGACATCCAAATGAGACGTTCTATATATCAAATCGAAGCTTGTCATGTATACTATTTACTGGAAAAATATCATACATTTATTCAATCATTTACTAGTTATAATTACAGCTCAAATGTCACTGCCTCCATCACGAGTTACTGTTCACAGTGACAATTTCTAGCAATTGTACATACATGAATCACATATCAATCATACTAAGCAATTAACATCTCTTCATGCATCTTTATCTCCTCCAGCTTGAGAAGACCTGCTGCAATTGGATTGATATGGAAGGGGTGAGATTTCTGGGGAAATCTCAGTAGCAAACAACACTAAACAATGCATGCATTAATGTGAATACTTGTGCTTGGTTGTGAAAGTGTTAGCATTGCATAATGTGCATGCTTCTATATTACATATGAAATACAATTGGCTAAAGTAATCATAGGAATAGAGCTTCATACATAAGCATATATTCAACACAATTCAACAAAGTCATAGCACATCTAGCATAACATTCAATACATACAAGTTTAGGATTAGTTCACTACCTGACATGTAGCTTTCCTTCTAGCTCTTAGCCTTTGCTATAAGGTTCATTCTTTCCATAGGTTAGAGCCTATACATAGCATAATAATATCTTCATTATTATTCTATCAGCATAGCTCTACTTAACTCATAATTAACTAGGGGTGATATCCTTAATCTGACATTCCCCTGTCTTTCTTTCTACCTTTAGCTACCTTTATTAATAGAGATATTTCTCTATTCTAACCACAAAGAGCAATCCTATACTTTATTAGAGGAGGGACTAGATAACTTTATTACCTCATTCCTAAGCTTTGCCCAGTCCGTCAGCTCCTTAGACTGCTCCTGGCTCCACCAGAACTCCTTCCTTTCTTTCCTTTCTTTCTTTCTTCCTCTCTTTCTCTTTTTCTCTCTTCTTTCTCTTCCTTTTCTTGCTAGATCCATGGTGTTCCTTGAAATGGGAGGGGAGTGGCCTATTTATAGGTGAGAGGAGGTGGAATGAATGGTCCAGATTGATTCGCGATGAATGGCTCAGATTGCTTGCTTCCTCAAGAAGCTTTGCCTGCATCATCACGATGACATCACCCTCCTTGATGACTCACCACTCATGACATCATCTAGGACACCTCAAGGGACACCTCAATGGTATATGTGGCGAAATGTGGGGCCCTTGGGACACCTCACCAGCTGACTCAGCCTTTCTAGAGGTTCCAGAGTCTTTTCCCTGAATGGACGGCCGAAATCGTGCCACGTGTCCTCTTGCTTTTTCTCCTTTTTCTATAATCATGCCATGTGGCACATTGTGGGCACTATTTATGTCCTCTCATGATTCCATATCACTTTACACAGTTCTATCTTGGACCGGGTCACTTTTCTTTATTGAAAAAGCACTAATACATTATTTTAATGCCTCTTGGGCCCACATTACTCTTGGGCTATGTTTTCGGGCCTTTAAATATCATCTTGGGTTTCTAACCAAGCCCAAGCACTCTGGTGGCTCAGTTCCCAAGGAACATCCTTAGCAAATTACCAAAATGCCCTTACTACCTCTTTAGTACTTATAGGGGCACTATTGTCTTTTCATACCTTACCAGAGTATCTCTTAACCCTGGTCAACTATCTAGATACCCTTTCTTAACTATCTAACCTTAGTCAAACGATCATAATGCCCTTTGTCTGACTCTAACTTAATGACACAATACAGTGGCATACCTTTAGTGGCATTTTCGTAATTCTTCATTTTTCTCGGTCTTTATTACCCCTAGCCCACATATTTATCTGAGAATATCATTGGGCCTATAAGGTGCCATTCTGGACCCTCTGTATGATCCACTATCTTCATGGGCTCAATTCCCGAGAAATTCCCCCAAAACCTATTTATCGGGTCTTTTAATCCACTATAAATTTTATAGTAAATTCTACAGAACTTCTTTTTGAGCTCTGTCAATTTCAGAAATTCTTATATTAATTATAGGAATTTACTGCCACATTTTATCTGATTCTGAGGTCTAGAGAATACTTTATTATTTTTTCTTCTCTTCGAAAATTAATATAAATATTTCGGGACCTCATATCAAAACTTTGTGTTGCATCAAACTGATCATCATAATTTTCTCTATTTATTGAGACCTCTGCTCAACAGGGTCTGGTAGCATCCCTTTTCAGGCTATATACTAGGCTTTAAGGCCTAAAAATTCGGATATGACATTTCTCCTCCCCTTAAAATAAATTTCGTCCTCGAAATTTCAGGGCTAAATCTCTATTCATCCTTCGATGAAGAGTTCCTTTGAGGAGAATGTCCCTTTCTTTCATATTAAACTTTCTCATATACTCCTATATTCTAGAGTTTTTGTTGACTACTCATCATGATTCTTAGTGCAGTCACTTATTACTCATCTGAGTATTCAGCGGAATTCTCTAAACATCCGCAAAACTTTATTTCTCATTCTCATGTCATCATACATTTTTATCATCTTTACTAACTCATCATAATATAGAGAGAGGACTTATATCATTATTCTTTCTTTCATTGCTCTACTGCTAAATAGGAGCACATAATAGCATATAGGAGCATATAGGAGCACATACTCTAACATGCATAATGCCCAGCCAGCTTGCTGCAAGACTACATACCTGCTCATGAATGCAAAGCACTCACAGCAGAGCTCAAGCATTCTTTCTCTTAATATGCACAGCTCTAACACTCGGAGCTTGCACAGCTCTAACACTCAGAGCTTGCACTGCTCTAACATTCAGAGCTTTAGCATAACATAACATAGTATAACATAATGCCTGGCATTTCATGCAAGGAGTGAAAGCTCTCATTTGCTCTTTCACACGTAACTCATCATTCAAACATCTTTTTCCTTTCAAAAAGGGAGCCTCTCAATCTGTTTATAGGGCTAATTATAAAGCCACTTCATAGTGTACTTCTTAATACATATTTCTCATAACGTATCTCATAACGTACTTTTCATAGCATATCTCATCACATATCATTTATGCTGTACCATAGCATATCTGGCCACATTTGGCGATATCATAGTCTATCTGGCCTTGTCATAAAACATTCTCTTAAAATATTGCTAGCCTTTACAAATATTTCCTTTCAAATCCATTTCATTTGGACTTGACATAAGGGTTCTATTTTCTTTCTATTCATAACCCTTTCTAACTTTTCATAACTCTTTCTATCACCTTACATAACTCTGGGTACATATATGCCAACTTCTTATGGCATTCATTCCTCGTTCATCACTTCCCAGGGAGTCACCCATCATTGGGCTAATCTTGCCTGAGAACGCTTAACTAAAATATGCAGATATAAATCTGAAGCAAAGATACTTATAGGCTCAAACCCTAGTACTTTACTATTTTAGACCCATCTTATGCTATCTCTCTTGGGTCTATCTAACCTTCTTATTGTTTATCCACATCTGGAGGATCTATCTGTCTTGTATTCTCTATAATCTTATCGTAAGGATCTCTTTATTCTTATTTGACCCTTTATCATATGAGATTTACTCATAACTCCTTGGTATTCAGGATTAATAACTTTAACTTTGATCACTTAGTTCCTGTACGTGTAAGGAGATTTTGAGTTTAGTCCCTGATAGTAATAAGGCTATCTAACATCATGGGTACTCTCTCTGTTAGGAGCTAACCAACTTGTGAAGCTTTTGCACCTTAAATTTTCCTTGGTGTTCGTCCTTCCAAAGACATACTATACTTATGGCTCAATACTTTCTCTCTCTAGGCTAGGTCTACTGCGACCCTCGGGATCTACTGTGATCAACTGTAAACCTCTTCAGGATCTAACTGCGACCCTGGAATTCTATTCTTTGGGAGCAATACTAGGATCTAACTGCAATTCTCCAGAATCTGCTGCGATTCTGTTGTACTGTATTATCATCTTTGGAAGACTTAAACCAATGGACAAAGTTACAAGGTTAATCACTTCCACATAGTTGTTAACTCAACAGATAATTCCCCTAAAATGATCACATAGGCCAATATTATCTATCAGGACTTTACTCATTTCCTCTATCACTCAGGAACTTCTCATACCATTCTCATCTTTCATAGCTTTACTATATCCTTTATTGCAGAGAGCTACACAGGCTCTACTATGCACATATCTATCATCATCTATTCATCTCATTAGAGGGACCTTACTCTATCTGAGTTATACTTTCCCATCTCTTGACTTTATTTCAAAAGCAATCCTTTTTCTATTGCAAGAGCAATCTAGCTCTATTGCAACAATACTAACTTATGTCTTTACTGCTCTTTCTTAGAGTTGCACCATCTTTCATACATGCTTCTCTTTTCATTTCACTTTCATCACTTATATACCATACCCTTGAAGGGATATATCCTGAGTATCGTAATCATCTATCTGTAGATTCACTATTAATCATCATCTTAATCTCACTGCCTATCATTGTTTGATCATATTGTCCAGATCCTAAACATTCATTTAGGAATCGGAAATAACTATTTATCTGACTTAGGCTGCCATATTACCCTATTACTAGGGTATAGACTCAACCCTTCATTACCCTTTCTTACATAGGGAACAGGAGAGTCACTTTATCTTTAAAACTGTGGCTACCTTTCTCTTTATCAGTCTTAGTCTACTCTAGACTAGACTGTGGTTCCTCTATCTTGGGAACATCAGCGGCCTATCTTGTTTCTAACTTTAGGCCAGGTGCTAAGATTATTCCTAGTCAAGCCTCATTCTTTTGTTCAGGAAACACTAGCTGAACAAATTCTTTCATAAGGTAGATCTACTCACATAGAGGATCTACTTCTGAACATCATCTAACCTTTCATATCTCCTTACTTTATGCTATATGGTTTGATCATGCTTTGTACCAATCCTCTAGTTGATTAATTTTAACCAGGTTGGTACCTTTATTTACTATAACGTATGACAGTTTCCCTTAACCTGGGACTAGTCAGCTTCTGTCTCTATTCATAGAGGAAACTGCTCCTCAGACATTATCCTGCTTAGTCCAGCCACATCGCGCTAAGAAACATGAGATCTCAGCGGTAACGGCTGACTAAGTCTAGTCACTTCCTTGAAGATTACCCCGTACCGCTGTAAGTTATGGGGTACCATTCTATCTATCTAGGTGTCACTATCTCTTGTCTGAATTATTCTCTAGGTAGTGAACACCATCCCCATATCGCATACTAGGGAGGAAACCTCTTTAGTTCATATCTCTAACTTTTTAAGTGTTAGTCTATCTACTCCAGAGTATCACTGAGCCAGAACCTTCTGTTCTGTACCAGAATCTTATGCTCTGATAGCAAATTATAACATCCTCCTTTTCTTACATCTTAGGGACCATTCAGTAGCATTTGGAACCACTTCTAGGGCCATTGAAGTCAAATCATACAATCTGGAATTTTATTCCCAGCGAGTACTGTTCAATGTGTAAATTCCAGCGGAGTGACCTGACTGCAAAAAATCATAACTAATTCTATAACAATCTAAATGGAGTGGTTCAAATTTCTACACGAAGCTAACATAATTCTATTTCAGGGAAAAATGACTCGTTGACCACGACTTGACCAGGTCAACGTTGGTCAACGTTCCAAAACACTGTTCATCGCGCGTTCTGTGCCTGATTCCAGCATTCTGGTCCCAAATTTGATAAATCATATCTTTATGTGTAGACATCCAAATGAGACGTTCTATATATCAAATCGAAGCTTGTCATGTATACTATTTACTGGAAAAATATCATACATTTATTCAATCATTTACTAGTTATAATTACAGCTCAAATGTCACTGCCTCCATCACAAGTTACTGTTCACAGTGACAATTTCTAGCAATTGTACATACATGAATCACATATCAATCATACTAAGCAATTAACATCTCTTCATGCATCTTTATCTCCTCCAGCTTGAGAAGACCTGCTGCAATTGGATTGATATGGAAGGGGTGAGATTTCTGGGGAAATCTCAGTAGCAAACAACACTAAACAATGCATGCATTAAAGTGAATACTTGTGCTTGGTTGTGAAAGTGTTAGCATTGCATAATGTGCATGCTTCCATATTACATATGAAATACAATTGGCCAAAGTAATCATAGGAATAGAGCTTCATACATAAGCATATATTCAACACAATTCAACAAAGCCATAGCACATCAAGCATAACATTTAATACATACAAGTTTAGGATTAGTTCACTACCTGACATGTAGCTTTCCTTCTAGCTCTTAGCCTTTGCTATAAGGTTCATTCTTTCCATAGGTTAGAGCCTATACATAGCATAATAATATCTTTGTTATTATTCTATCAGCATAGCTCTACTTAACTCATAATTAACTAGGGGTGATATCCTTAATATGATATTCCCCTGTCTTTCTTTCTACCATTAGCTACCTTTACTAATAGAGATATTTCTCTATTCTAACCACAAAGAGCAATCCTATACTTTATTAGAGGAGGGACTAGATAACTTTATTGCCTCATTTCTAAGCTTTGCCCAATCCCTCGGCTCCTTAGACTGCTCCTGGTTCCACCAGAACTCCTTCCTTTCTTTCCTTTCTTTCTTTCTTCCTCTCTTTCTCTTTTTCTGTCTTCTTTCTCTTCCTTTTCTTGCTAGATCCATGGTGTGCCTTGAAATGGGAGGGGAGTGTCCTATTTATAGGTGAGAGGAGGTGGAATGAATGGTCCAGATTGATTCGCGATGAATGGCTCAGATTGCTTGCTTCCTCAAGAAGCTTTGCCTGCATCATCACGATGACATCACCCTCCTTCATGACTCACCACTCATGACATCATCTAGGACACCTCAAGGGGCACCTCAACGGTATATGTGGCAAAATGTGGGGCCCTTGGGATACCTCACCAGCTGACTCAGCCTTTCTAGAGAGTTGTAGAGTCTTTTCCCTGAATGGACGGCCGAGATCGTGCCATGTGTCCTCTTGCTTTTTCTCCTTTTTCTACAATCATGCCATGTGGCAAATTGTGGGCCCCATTTATGTCCTTTCAAGATTCCAGATCACTTTACCCAGTTCTATCTTAGACCGGGTCACTTTTCTTTATTGAAAAAGCACTAGCACATTATTTTAATGCCTCTTGGGCCCACATTACTCTTGGGCTACGTTTTTGGGCCTTTAAATATCATCTTGGGTTTCTAACCAAGCCCAAGCACTCTGGTGGCTCAGTTCCCAAGGAACATCCTTAGCAAATTACCAAAATGCCCTTACTACCTCTTTAGTACTTATAGGAGCACTATTGTCTTTTCATACCTTACCAGAGTATCTCTTAACCCTGGTCAACTATCCAAATACCCTTTATTAACTATCTAACCTTAGTCAAAAGATCATAATGCCCTTTGTCTAACTCTAACTTAATGACACAATACAGTGGCATACCTTTAGTGGCATTTTCGTAATTCTTTATTTTTCTCGGTCTTTATTAGCCCTAGCCCACATATTTATCTAAAAATATCATTGGGCCTATAAGGTGCCATTCTGGACCCTCTGTATGATCCATTATCTTTATGGGCTCAATTCCTGAGAAATTCCCCTGAAACCTATTTATCGGGTCTTTTAATCCACTGTAAATTTTATAGTAAATTCTACAAAACTCCTTTTAGAGCTCTGTCAATTTCAGAAATTCTTATATTAATTATAGGAATTTACTGCCACATTTTATCTGATTCTGAGGTCGAGAGAATACTATATTAATTTTTCTTCTCTTCGCAAATTAATATAAATCTTTCGGGATGTCATATCAAAACTTTGTTTTGCATCAAACTGATCATCATAATTTTCTCTATTTATTGAGACCTCTGCTCAACAGGGTCTGGTAGCATCCCTTTTCAGGCTATATACTGGGCTTTAAGGCCTAAAAATTGGGATATAGTGGAAAGAGGTTTAGAAAGGATTATGACAAAGATCAGACGAAATAATAAAGGTTAGATAAGTCTTAAAGAAAGAGAATGACCTAAACGCAAATTGGAAAAGGTTAAAGGCCAAAAGTTAAAGTAGAAATAAATGTTGGGCCAAAAGTGGTAATTTCTAAAAGTTTAGGGACCTAAATGTAATTAAGCAAAAAGTCAGGGACATAAATATAATTATGAAAAAGTTCAGCCAGAAAAGGCTTAGAACTGCCTGTAAGTATTTTAGTCCCACATTCCATCAGTAAATAGAAGAAGTTATGCTGGATAATCTGACATGATATAGAAATTTTATTAGGGCTCCAGACAGCACAAAATTATCTGATAGTCTAAAAGTTATCTGAATTTTTATCAGATTCTATGGACATCAGATATATGTGGGGGAATTACAGGAAAGTGTGCCCTACAGTGTCAGATATCCTAGATCTGTATAAAAAGTTATTCACATATCAGTGAATTTTGACGGGAGTTTGTTAACACCCGTGATCCGATAATGGAACTTATCGGTATGTAAGCCTGGATAGAATGAGATCAGATGACCTCATATATAGGCCCATAATGACGCCAAGGAAGGCCCAAAACCCAGGGTACCAGTCTATCAGTAAAAGGGGCCAGTGCCAGAAAAAGTGCGAAATTTCAAAAATGCCCCTGGATGCCCAGATTGTACCAGAGATGGATGAAGGGCATTTTGGTCATCTGGGATAGGCTAAAAACATGGTACATGGTATAAATGTGATTAGTTAAGCCAATATATTCCCTAAGGCAGTACAAAGAGGGGTGAAATGACAATTATGCCCTTAGGGTCAATATAGTGCAAGAAAGGACACCAAGGGTATTTTGGTCATTTCCCAAGGGATCTGTAATTAAGTTGTGGCCAGTACAAGTATTTCAATGGTGTGGGAAGCCTAGACATTGATTTCCAGGACATAATACATATCCTGGTATATTATAAAAAATTAGGAACAGAAAACAGTTTGGTTGCTGTGCAATTGCACCGATCGGTACTGGATTGGACTAAAATTTTTCCAGAAGCTTCCTTACACTATGAGCACGCCACCTAACCCCTTGAGGTGTCCCTTGATGGGTCCCACATGATGTCATAATTATTATTTTATGAAAAAGTTAAATCCAAGATTAAATGTTGGCCTTTAGATCAAATAGTAACCAAATCAATCTTGGCCATTCATTTTTCTTGGATTTTGGCTATAAATACCCCCTCATTCTGCAGCAAACCGTAGCTTCATGTACCCTTGGGGAAACTCTTGAAAAATGGAAACTCAAACCAAGACAAAGAAGATTCAAGGTTTCAAAGTTCAAGCAAGCTAGAGATTAAAGGTAAGCAATGTCTCCTAGCTTATTTTTCTTTGATTTGGGAGCTTGAACTTAGGCTTTTGATGGGAGAAAAGTTGAGTTTTCTCTAAGGGGTGGTTCTTCCCAAGCTAGTTAAAGTTAGAACCATATGATTGAAGCTTAAACAAGCTAGTTAAGTGGTTGGTTGTTGAATCAAATTGATATTCTTGACTTTGCCATGGTGTGCCCTATTCGGTCTGCACTGTTCATGAGGGAAGGAAGTTGAATTTCAATGATTTAATGCTTCCATTGAGTTTATATGATGATTTTGTGTAGGATTGGAAAGGTTTTGAACCTTGGAAACATTAAAATCTCAAGGTTGTAGTCTTTGAGATTCCTTACGGGTACTGTTCACTCGCATGAACAGTGATTGGAATTTCATGATTTTGATGGTTCCAATGGTTTTAAAATGAAAAGTTGTGTGGGGTAAAGTGGAGAAACAAGTATGGGAAGCATTAGAATCAAAATGAGAATTTTTGAAAGAATTGTTTGCTTATGTTCAATTCTGTGCAGAAGACCATGAAGGAGCTAGAATTTCATGATTCTAAGCTCATAAACGAGTTCAAAAGATGAAATTGTGTAGGGTAAAGTCAAGACATCAATTGATTCAATAGCCAAGTGGATTAGTGAATATTAGGGAAAGTTATGACAATAAAGAGTGTAACAAAGTTAATCTTGAACATGGTTGGAGTTCATGAGTCCTAATGAATTATGTGATGAATATGAATGTGTTTAGGACCTTGAAACATCCAAGAACATGTTGGGAAGTGATTGGCATAAAGGTTTATTGGTTGGAAAGCTAGGAAGCAAATGCTAAAGATCAAGAGGAAAGCTTAAGTGCAAGGTAGTGAACTTATCTCTTTATGTGCTTGATGTGGTATGCTTATGTGTTGATATGTATATGTTATTTGAATGATGTTGTGACATGATAAATGATGTTGAATGTATTGTGAATAACATGTTTCCATGGCTATGCACTTTATGTAAAAGTATATAGCATGATAGCATGTCACTAACCAAAGAAAGTTTAATGAAATTACATATCATGCATTAGCATCCATCTTGCATATTTAAGTGGTAATGTTTGCTACTGAGATTCCCTAGAATCTCACTCTTCCATAACCAACCAATTTAGGTCAAGCATGAAGAAAAGGTATGCATGGAGAAGAGCTAAAGAATGGAAGAAAGGAAGTGAAGTATTGAGATTTTAGCATATGCTATAAATTTTCCATGTATGTAAATGCCATGTAAGGTGTCTATTTATGTGATAAACTTGTATGTAATGAATTATGGCATATGTACATGATGTATATGAATGTTAAGAAGCTTATTTGATGGCTTGTGCATGCTGAAACAATTATTGGAAATGAAAGAAAAGAAACTGAAATGGTAAAAATATAGGTCCTAAAGCAATTTTGTTATGGCTTCAGTTTGACCTAGCAAATGAAGGAATTAGTTCACGAAATTTTATGAGCATGTAGCACACATCCAGAGCTTTAAATTCATAGGTAGAACGTGTCAGTTGGATGTGTATATAAAGAGAAATGAATTTCCAAAGTAAGGGACCAGAAACTGTTTCCAGAGTTTTTGACCAAATGAAAAGTAAACTTCAACGAATAAACTGTATCAATTGACTAATCATTTGGTCTAGAATTACCTTAAATTTCAAGATGTTATGTTCATGTAGCTTTTTGAACCACTGCATTTCGAGTTTTCTAGAATTAATTATGAGTTTTTGAAGTTCGTTGCGTAATCTGGAATACCATATGAACAGTAACCCGAGAAAGAGTAAAATTCCAGATTTGGCTAATGGACTTCCAAGGTCTTGGAAGTGGTTCTAAATGCTACTGAATGGTCCCTAAGACGTATAAAAGTAAGGATGTTACATTATGGTATGGGAGCAAAGGATTCTGGCTTAGGAAATGCTCTGAATAGATTATTTATGGACTGATATGAGATTATACCCAGACCCTAACCCTAAACAGTAAGTATTTTGTTAAGTTAGGGTATGTTATGGGATGGTTAACATTGCTTAATTAAGCAAATGTTGCAGGAATATATATGAGATTCCATAAGGTTAAGTCAGAGGCTTCAGTTAATAAGGGAGACTCCAGACTAATAGTGATATATGAAGATGATATATATCCACATCCCTTAGACAATGAAGAGAGTCCAGATGAGAGTTTAGGGGATCAGCCAGGAAAATCTACAGTGAAATATCCCATAGACGTTTCTGTAGACTTAAACCTGCATTCTGGAGGTCATGTAGAGATTTAGCCTGAAGGCTAATATGCACCAATTGATGCTGAGTCTAGTGACTCTATACGGTATAAGTTTGTTGGAATGCCCTCTAACCCTGATATAAGCTTTATCCCTCTTACGAGATGATAGATTACGGCTGAGGAAGTTGAGTACTGGTACTGGATTATGGGCAGACCATATATTATTCCTCCTCTACCAGAGTTTCAGGATAGATTTATGATAATTAAGATATAACAGTCCCCTAATTCAGATATCCAGTCAGAGTTTATGATAGTTCTTGTCCATTTCCAAAGTCCTGGAATAGGTGACTTTAAGAGAAAGATCAGTGTGATGTTCCTGGTTCTAGTCAACTCCAACCTTCTTTGTTAAAGATAGTTAGTGTTGACCATATTGGTCTGAAGAAAGCTGCGGAGAATGACTTACTCAGTCCAGGTCAAGGGATAGACAGAAGTAGAGATTAAGAATAGTTAGTTATCTGCAGTTCCTCAATGCCGTAGCAGGAATGATAAACAGACATCCAGTAGAGGGTATTAACATAATATACTTTAGAGGATTGGCATGAGATGATAGTAAGTTAAGTGTCATGAGACTAAAGATGCCAACCTCACTGAAGTCTATCAGTTAGAGATTTAGCATAGAGTATAGGCAAGTTAAATAGTACAGAGCACTAAGATACAGAAGATTAGTTTAAGAAGAGGTTCAATAGTAGATCCTCCGTATGATCATCAGGAGTTGATCTATAGTATGAAAGACTTTGTGTAGCTAGTCTTTACGAAAAAGAATAATGAGAAGTTAGAATGAGACTTGCCTAAGAATGATTTAATACACAGCCTAAGGTTAAAGACGTGAAGGCTAATAGACAGAAAGTTAATATTCCTAAACAGAAGAATCACATCATGAAGAGACAGTAACCTAGTATACCTAGGGTAGATCACCCTAGAGGACAAAAGTAATGTTAGATGATGAAGGAGATCCAAGTGACTTAAATTAGTCAGGATCCAAAGATAGACCATAAAGGGATCACCGTCCAGTCAATAACAGACTAAGACAGACAGACAGGAAGAGTTAAGAGATACTTTCTCGCCTGTTAGTAATCCAGGAAGATAAGGGAAAAAGTTTGAATAGCATAGAGATGTGAGCCTGACCTTTCCTCAGTTAGCTAAAAGAAGATAGCTGACTCAGTTATGGATTACATATAAATTACAGTGAGGCCAAGGACACAGAAGTCCTTCAGTTTAGAGACATAGAAGTCTTACAGGCGATGAGAAATGTTATGGTAGGATGAATATAGTGTAGTAAGGTAGCCACAGATTCAAAGATAAAGTAACTCCCCTATTCCTATGTGAGAAAGAGTAAAGAAGGGTTGAGTCTATACCCTAGTAAGAAGGTGATGTGGCAACCTAAGTGAAACAAGTAAATGACTCAGGTTCCTGAAAAAATGATCAAGACCTAGTGATTAAGGTAATGAAGGAACATAATACTTTCAAGTCTACTTGGTTAATTATTTAATTGCAATGTGAGTATAAGGGATGGTTGAGCAGATGTATGTGATAGTGGTATGGCTTATGTTGCCATAAGTTATAATAAGAAATTGCATCTCATTGCAGTTGTCATATAAGGACACACATGTTAAAGATTGCTTAAAGGATTGCATCTCCTTGCATAATATGCTTGTTGAGTATGCTATGATAAATGATTGTGATACTCAGGATATATCCCTTCAGTAGGGGTAAGATATATGAATGATATGGCTCCAAGAAGGAGTGAATTCTAAGTAATATAAGTTAATATTTTTGCAATAGAGCTAGATTGCTCTTGCAATAAAGTAAGATTGCTTTTGAAATGAAGCTAAGATATGGGATAGTATAACTCAGATAAAGTAAGGTCCCTCTGATGAGATAAATAGATGATGATAGATATGTGCATGGTAGAGCCTATGTAGCTCTCTGCAGTGATGGATCTAGTAAGTTATAAAGTATGAGAATGATATGAGAAGTTCCTGAGTGATAGAGGAAATGAGTGAAGTCTTGATAGATAATATTGGCTTCTGTGACCATTTTTGGGGAATTATCTGTGGAGTTAATAACTATGTGGAAGTGACTAATCTTATAACTTTGTCCGTTAGTTTTGGTCTTCCAGAGATGAGAATATAGTACAACGGAATCCAGTAGATTCTGGAGGATTGCAGTTAGATCCTAGTATGGCTCACAAGGTCGCAGTTAGATCCTGAAAGGCTTACGGTTGATTGCAGTAGATCCCGAGGGTCGCAGTAGACTAAGCCTAGAGCAAGAAAGTAATGAGCCATAAGTACAGTATTTCTTTGGAAGGACAAATACCAAGGAAAAGTTAAGGTATAGAAGCTTCACAAGTTGATTAACTCATAACAGAGAGAGTACCCATGATGCTAGTTTCAGATAGCCTTATTACTATCAGGGATTGAACTCAGAATCTCCTTACACGTATCAGGAACTAAGTGATCAAAGTTAAAGTTGTTAATGTTGAGTCCCAAGGATTTATGGGAATATTACGTAAGATATGAGAAGAGATCCCTATGATAAGATTATAGAAAATAAGAGACAAGTAAATCCTCCAGATGAGGATAAAGAGATTAGAAGGCCAGATAGACCCAAAAAAGATAGTATAATATGGGTCTAAGATGGTAAAGTACCAGGGTTAGAGCCAGTGAGCACCAGTACTTCAGATTTTTATCTGCACATTTCAGTTAAGCGTGCTTAGGCAAGGGTAGTCCAATGATGGGTGACCCCCTAGGAAGTGATGAAAAAAAATGTGAATGCCACAAGAAATTGGCATATATGTACAAAGCTATGTAAAATGATAGAAAGAGCTATGAAAAGCTAGAAAGGGTTATGAACAGTAAGAGACTAGAACCCTTATGTCAAGTCCAAATGAAATGGATTTAAAAGATAAACTATGATATAGCCAGATTTGGCCAGATATGCCATTTTATGTCATGAAAGATACGAAATGAGAAGATATGCCTTAAGAAGCGGCTGTATAGCTGGCTTTGTAAATAGATAAAGAGGCTTCTGTTCTGGAAATGATAAGATGTATGAATGATGAGCTACATGTGAAAGAGCAAATGAGAGCTTTCACTCCTTACATAAAGTGCCAGGCATTATGTTATGTTATGTTATGTTTGTAAAATATGCTAAAGCTCCGAATGTTAGAGCTGTGCATATTAAGAGAAGGAATGCTTGAGCTCCGATGTTAGAGCTTTGCATTCATGAGTAGGTATGTAGTCCTGCAGCATGCTATCCAGGCATTATGCATGTTAGAGTATGTGCTCCTATATGCTCATATGTGCTCCTATGTGCTCCTGCTGGCAGTAGAGCAATGAAAGAAAGAATAATGATATAAGTCCTCTCTCTGTATTATGATGAGTTATTAAAGATGATAAGAATGCATGATGACATGGGAATGAGAGTTAAAGTGTGCGGATACTCAGACAATTCCGCTAGATACTCAAACGAGAAAGAAGTAGTTGCACTAAAAAGTAGGATGAGTTCTTAATAGAAACTCCCCAATATAGCAGTATTCGAGAGAGTTTAATATGAAAGAAATGGACGCTACTCAGAAGTCCAGTATAGTGAGGAGTCCATATGTAGATAAATGCATAGCAAGAAGGTAAGTAATAGAATGAACTGGAGTTCAACTCTGAGTCAGTTGATTCATGACAAAAGGATGATCATAGTAAGATATGAAGAATTGTGGATATAAAAAGTACTCTGCTAAGATGTTTATTTTAAGAGATAGATACCCCAATCATTGACTAAGATGTTGAGTAAATTTCGAGGATGAAATTTATTTTAAGGGGGGTAGGACTGTCATATCCTAAATTTTCCCTATCTGTATAGTACTGATAGTGGAAAGAGGTTTAGAAAGGATTATGACGAAGATAAGACAAAATAATAAAGGTTAGATAAGTCTTAAAGAAAGACAATGACCTAAACACAAATTGGAAAAGGTTAAAGGCCAAAAGTTAAAGTAGAAATAAGAGATGAAAGTGAAATGAAAAGAGAAGCATGTATGAAAGATGGTACAGCTCTAAGAAAGAGTAGTAAAGACATAAGTTAGTATTATTGCAATTTGGTATCAGAGCATAAGATTCTAGCACAGAACAGAAGGTTCTGGCTCAGTGATGCTCTGGAGTAGATAGACTAACACTTAAAAAGTTAGAGATATGAACTACAGAGGTTTCCTCCCTAGTATGCGATATGGGGATGGTGTTCACTACCTAGAGAATGATTTGAATAAGAGATAGTGACACCCAAATGATAGAATAGTACCCCATAACTTACAGCTGTATGGGGTAATCTTCAAGGAAGTGGCTAGTCTTAGTCAGCCGTTACCGCTGAGGTCTCGTGTTTCTTAGCACGATGTGGCTGGACTAAGCAGGATAACGTCTGAGGAGCAGTTTCCTCTATGAATAGAGACAGAAGTTGACCAGTCCCAGGTCAAGGGAAACTGTCAGACGTTATAGTAAATGAAGGTACCAACCTGGTTAAAATTAATCAATTAGAGGATTGGTACAAAGCATGATCAAGCCAGATAGTATAAAGTAAGGAGATATGAAAGGTAGCCACAGTTTTAAAGATAAAGTGACTCTCCTGTTCCCTATGTAAGAAAGGGTAATGAAGGGTTGAGTCTATACCCTAGTAAGAGGGTAATGTGGCAGCCTAAGTCAGATAAATAGTTATTTCTGATTCCTAAATGAATGTTTGGGATCTGGACAATATGATCAGACAATGATAGGCAATGAGATTAAGATGATGATTAATAGTGAATCTACAGATAGATGATTACGATACTCAGGATATATCCCTTCATTAGGGGTAAGATATATGAATGATATGGCTCTAAGAAGGAGTGAATTCTAAATAATATAAGTTAATGTTTTTGCAATAGAGCTAGATTGCTCTTGCAATAAAGTAAGATTGCTTTTGAAATGAAGCTAAGATATGGGATAGTATAACTCAGATAAAGTAAGGTTCCTCTTATGAGATAAATAGATGATGATAGATATGTGCATGGTAAAGCCTATGTAGCTCTCTGCAGTAATGGATCTAGTAAGTTATAAAGTATGAGAATGATATGAGAAGTTCCTGAATGATAGAGGAAATTAGTTAAGTCTTGATAGATAATATTGGCTTCTGTGACCATTTTTGGGGAATTATCTGTGGAGTTAATAACTATGTGGAAGTGACTAACCTTGTAACTTTGTCTGTTGGTTTAGGTCTTTCGGAGATGAGAATACAGTACAACGGAATCCAGTAGATTCTGGAGGATTGCAGTTAGATCCTAGTATGGCTCACAGGGTCACAGTTAGATCCTGAAAGGCTTACGGTTGATTGTAGTAGATCCCGAGGGTCGCAGTAGACTAAGCCTAGAGCAAGAAAGTAATGAGCCATAAGTACAGTATTTCTTTGGAAGGACAAATACCAAGGAAAAGTTAAGGTATAGAAGCTTCACAAGTTGATTAACTCATAACAGAGAGAGTACCCATGATGCTAGTTTTAGATAGCCTTATTACTATTAGGGACTGAACTCAGAATCTCCTTACACGTATCAGGAACTAAGTGGTCAAAGTTAAAGCTGTTAATCTTGAGTTCCAAGGATTTATGAGAATGTTTTATAATATATGAGAAAGGCTCAAATGAGAATAAAGAGATCCTTACCATGAGATTACAAAGACTACAAATAAAGATAAGTAGATCCTCCAGATAAGGACAAAGAGATTAGAAGGCTAGATAGACCCAAGAGAGATAGTATAAGATGGGTCTAAGATAATAAAGTACCAGGGTTGAAGCCTGTAAGTACCAGTGCTTCAGATTTTTATCTGCACATTTTAGTTAAGCGTGCTCAGGCAAGGGTAGTCCAATGATGGGTAACCCCCTGGGAAGTGATGAAAAAAATGTGAATGCCACAAGAAATTGGTATATCTGCACAAAGCTATGTAAAATGATAGAAAGAGTTATGAAAAGCTAGAAAGGGTTATGAACAGTAAGAGACTAGAACCCTTATGTCAAGTCCAAATGAAATGGATTTGAAAGATGAACTATGATATAGCCAGATTTGGCCAGATATGCCATTTTATGTCATGAAAGATATGAAATGAGAAGATATGCCTTGAGAAGCGGCTATATAGCTAGCTTTATAAACAAATAGAGAGGCTTCCGTTCTATAAAAGATAAGATGTTTGAATGATGAGCTACATGTGAAAGAGCAAATGAGAGCTTTCACTCCTTGCATAAAGTGCCAGGCATTATGTTATGTTATGTTATGTTTGTAAAATATGCTAAAGCTCTTAATGTTAGATCTGTGCAAGCTCCGAGTGTTAAAGCTGTGCATAGTAAGAGAAGGAATGCTTGAGCTCCAACGTTAGAGTTTTGCATTCATGAGCAGGTATGTAGTCCTGTAACACGTTCGCCGGGCGTTATGCATGTTAGAGTATGTGCTTATGCTCATATGTGCTTCTATGTGCTCCTATTTAGCAGTAAAGCAATGAAAGAAAGAATAATGATATAAGTCCTCTCTCTGTATTATGATGAGTTTTTAAAGATGATAAGAATGTATGATGATATGAGAATGAGAGTTAAAGTGTGCGGATATTCAGAGAATTCCGTAAGATACTCATATGAGAAAGAAGTAGTTGCACTAAAAAGTATGATGAGTTATTAATAGAAACTCCCGAATATAGCAGTATTCGAGAGAGTTTAATATGAAAGAAATGGACGCTACTCACAAGTCCAGTATAGTGAGGAGTCCATATGTAGATAAATGCATAGCAAGAAGGTAAGTAATAGAATGAACTGGAGTTCAACTCTGAGTCAGTTGATTCATGAAAAAAGGATGATCATAGTAAGATATTAAGAATTGTGGATATAAAAAGAATCAGATGAAATGTGGCAGTAAATTCCTATAATTAATATAAGAATTTTTGGAACTGACAGAGCTCAAAAAGGAGTTCTGTAGAATTTACTACAGAATTTACAGTAGATTAAAAGACCCGATAAATAGGTTTCGGGGGAATTTATCATGAATTGAGTCCATGAAGATAGTGGATCATACAGAGGGTCCAGAATGGCACCTTATAGGCCCAATGATATTTTCAGATAAATATATGGGCCAGGGCTAATAAAGACCGAGAAAAATGAAGAATTACGAAAATGCCACTGAAGGCATGCCACTATGTTGTGTCATTGAGTTAGAGTCAGACGAAGGACATTATGATTGTTTGACTAAGGTTAGATAGTTAAGAAGGGTATCTGGATAGTTGACCAGGGTTAAGAGATACTCTGGTAAGGTATGAAAAGACAATAGTGCCCCTATAAGTACTAAAGAGGTAGTAAGGGCATTTTGGTAATTTACTAAGGATGTTCCTTGGGAACCGAGCCACCAGAGTGCTTGGGCTTGGTTAGAAACCCAAGATGATATTTAAAGGCCCAAAAACGTAGCCCAAGAGTAATGTGGGCCCAAGAGGCATTAAAATAATGTGTTAGTGCTTTTTCAATAAAGAAAAGTGACCCAGTCCAAGATAGAACTGGGTAAAGTGATCTGGAATCATGAGAGGACATAAATGGGGCCCACAATGCGCCATATGGCATGATTATAGTAAAAGATCAAAAGCAAAGGACACATGGCATGATTATAGAAAAAGGAGAAAAAGTAAGAGGACACGTGGCATGATCTCGGCCGTCCATTCGGGGAAAAGACTCTGGAACTCTCTGGAAAGGCTGAGTCAGCTGGTGAGGTATCCCAAGAGCCCCACATTTTGCCACATATACCCTTAAGGTGTCCCTTGAGGTGTCCTAGATGATGTCATGAGTGGTAAGTCATCAGGGAGGGTGATGTCATCGTGATGATGCAGGCAAAGCTTCTTGAGGAAGCAAGCAATCTGAGCCATTCATCGCGAATCAATCTGGACCATTCATTCCACCTCCTCTCACCTATAAATAGGCCACTCCCCTCCCATTTCAAGGCACACCACGGATATAGCAAGAAAAGGAAGAGAAAGAAGAGAGAAAGAGAGGAAGAAAGAAAGAAAGGAAAGAAGGAAGGAGTTCTGGTGGAGCCAAGAGTAGTCTGAGGAGCCGAGGGACTGGGCAAAGCTTAGGAATAAGGTAAGAAAGTTATCTAGTCCCTGCTCTAATAAAGTAGAGGATTGCTCTTAATGGTTAGAATAGAGAAATATCTCTATTAATAAAGTTAGCTATAGATAGAAAGAAAGTTAGAGGAATGTCGGAGTAAGGATATTTCCCCTAACTATGCATGAGTTAAATAGAGCTATACTGATAGAATAATAATGAAGATATTATTATGCTATGTATAGGCTCTAACCTATGGAAAGAATGAACCTTATAGCAAAGGCTAAGAGCTAGAAGGAAAGCTACATGTCAGGTAGTGAACTTATCCTAAACTTGTATGCATTGAATGTTATGCTTGATGTGCTATGGCTTTGTTGAATTGTGTTGAATATGTGCTTATGTATGAAGCTCTGTTCCTATAATTACTTTGGCCAATTTTATTTCATATGTAACATGGAAGCATGCACATTATGCAATGTTAACATTTTCACAAGCAAGCACAAGTATTCACATTAATGCATGCATTGTTTAGTGCTGTTTGCTACTGAGATTTCCCCAGAAATCTTACCCCTTCCATATCAATCCAATTATAGTAGGTCTTCCCAAGATGGAGGATATAAATATGTATGAAGAGATGTTAATTGCTTAGCATGATTGATATGTGATTCATGTATGTACAATTGCTGGAAATTGTCACTGTGAACAGTAACTTATGATGGAGGTAGGGACATTTGAGCTATAATTATAAACAGTAATGATTGAATAAATGTATGATATTTTTCTAGTAAATAGTAGACATGCCAAGCTTCGATTTGATATATAGAACGTCTCATTTTGACGTCTCCACATAAAGATATGATTTTTCAAACTTGGGACTAGAATGCTGGAATCAGGGACAGGACGCTGGATGAATAGTGATTTCAGAACGTTGACCTGGTCAATTCATGGTCAACGAGTCATTTTTCCATGAAAGAGAATTATGTTAGATTCGTGTAGCAATTTGAACCACTCTATTTCAAGTTTTATAGAATTAGTTATGATTTTTGAAGTCAGGTCACTTCTCTGGAATTTGCACAGTGAACAATACTCGCCAGAGTAAAATTCGAGATTGAGTAATTTGACTTCAACAACCTTGGAAGTGGTTCCAGATGCTACTGTTTGGTCCCTAAGACATAAGAAAAGGAGGATGTTATAATTTGGTATCATAAATTACTTTTATAACAAGATGCAGTCAATACGCCACATAGGAAGCAGTTCTAAGCCTCTCTCTTGCATAACAAGATTATGTAATTCTCTCTCTTCTTTCTCTTCCTTTTCTTTTTATGTAGTCAATCTTACATAGGAAGCGCATTGTGGGCCCCATTTATGTCCTCTCATGATTCCAGATCACTTTACCCAGTTCTATCTTGGACCGGGTCACTTTTCTTTATTGAAAAAGCACTAACACATTATTTTAATGCCTCTTGGGCCCACATTACTCTTGGGCTACGTTTTTGGGCCTTTAAATATCATCTTGGGTTTCTAACCAAGCCCAAGCACTCTGGTGGCTCGGTTCCCAAGGAACATCTTTAGTAAATTACCAAAATGCCCTTACTACCTCTTTAGTACTTATAGGGGCACTATTGTCTTTTCATACCTTACCAGAGTATCTCTTAACCCTGGTCAACTATCCAGATACCCTTTCTTAACTATCTAACCTTAGTCAAACAATCATAATGCCCTTGTCTGACTCTAACTCAATGACACAACACAGTTGCATACCTTCAGTGGCATTTTCGTAATTCTTCATTTTTCTCGGTCTTTATTAGCCCTGGCCCATATATTTATCTAAAAATATCACTGGGCCTATAAGGTGCCATTCTGGACCCTCTGTATGATCCACTATCTTCATGGGCTCAATTCCCGAGAAATTCCCCCGAAACCTATTTATCGGGTCTTTTAATCTATTGTAAATTCTGTAGTAAATTCTACATAACTCCTTTTTGAGCTCTGTTAGTTCCAGAAATTCTTATATTAATTATAGGAATTTACTGCAACATTTCATCTGATTCTTACGTCTAGAGAATACTATATTAATTTTCCTTCTCTTCAAAAATTAATATAAATCTGTCGAGACCTCATATCAAAACTCTGTGGTGCATCAAATTGATCATCATAATTTTCTCTATTTATTGAGACCTCTGCTCAATAGGGTCTGGTATCATCCCTTTTTCAGGCTATATATTGGGATTTAAGGCCTAAAAATTGGGATATGACATTTCTCCTCCCCTTAAAATAAATTTCGTCCTCGAAATTTCAGGGCTAAATCTCTATTCATCCTTCAATGAAGATTTCTTCTGAGGAGAATGTCCCTTTCTTTCATACTAAACTTTCTCATATACTCCCATATTCTGGAGTTTTTGTTGACTAATCATCATGATTCTTAGTGCAGTCATTTATTACTCATATGAGTATTTAGCGGAATTCTTTAAACATCCGCCAAACTTTATTTCTCATTCTCATGTTATCATATGTTTTTATCATCTTTACTAACTCATCATAATACAGAGAGAGGACTTATATCATTATTCTTTCATTCATTGCTCTACTGCTAAACAGGAGCACATAATAGCATATAGGAGCATATAGGACCACATACTCTAACATGCATAATGCCCAGCCAGCATGCTGCAGGACTATATACCTTCTCATGAATGCAAAGCTCTAACAGTGGAGCTCAAGCATTCCTTCTCTTAATATGCATAGCTCTAACACTCGGAGCTTGCACAGCTCTAACATTTGGAGCTTAGCATAACATAACATAATATAACATAACATAATGCCTGGCATTTCATGCAAGGAGTGAAAGCTCTCATTTGCTCTTTCACATGTAACTGATCATTCAAACATCTTTTTCCTTTCAAAAACAGAGCCTCTCAATCTGTTATAGGGCTAGCTATAAAGCCACTTCATAGTGTACTTCTTAATACATATTTCTCATAACGTATCTCATTATGTACTTTTCATAGCATATCTCATCACATATCATTTATGCTGTATCATAGCATATCTGGCCACATTTGGCGATATCATAGTCTATCTAGCCTTGTCATAAAACATTCTGTTAAAATATTGCTAGCCTTTACAAATATTTTCTTTCAAATCCATTTCATTTGGACTTGACATAAGGGTTCTATTTTCTTTCCGTTCATAACCCTTTCTAACTTTTCATAACTCTTTCTATCATCTTACATAACTCTGGGTACATATATGCCAACTTCTTGTGGCATTCATTCCTCGTTCATCACTTCCCAGGGGGTCACCCATCATTGGGCTACTCTTGCCTGAGCACGCTTAACTGAAATGTGCAGACATAAATCTGAAACACTGGTGCTCACAGGTTCCAACCCTGGTACTCTACTATCTTAGACCCATCTTATGCTATCTCTCTTGGGTCTATCTGGCATTCTTACCTCTCTATCCTCATCTGGAGGATCTATTTGTCTTTCATTCTTATTCTCTGTCATCTCAGCATAGGGATCTCTTTATTCTCATTTGACCATTTCTCATATCTTATGAGATTTGCTCATAACTCTTTGGCACTCAGGATTAATAACTTTAACTTTGATCACTCAGTTCCTGTATGTGTAAGGAGATTTTGAGTTTAGTCCCTGATAGTAATAAGGCTATCTAACATCATGGGTACTCTCTCTGTTAGGAGCAAACCAACTTGTGAAGCTTTTGTACCTTAACTTTTCCTTGGTATTTTTCATTCCAAAGACATACTGTACTTATGGCTTAATACTTTCTCTCTCTAGGCTAGGTCTACTGCGACCCTCGGGATCTACTGTGATCAACCGTAAGCCTCTTTAGGATCTAACTGCGACCCTGGAATTCTATTCTCTGGGAGCCATACTAGGATCTAACTGCAATCCTCCGGAATCTACTGCGACTCTGTTGTACTGTATTCTCATCTCTGGAAGATCTAGACCAACAGACATAGTTACAAAGTCAATCACTTCTACATAGTTGTTAACTCAATAGATAATTTCCCTAAACTGATCACATAAGCCAATATTATATATCAGGACTTTACTCATTTCCTCGATCACTCAGGAACTTCTCATACTATTCTCATCTTTCATAACTCTACTATACTCTTTACTGTAGAGAGCTACACAGGCTCTACTATGCACATATCTATCATCATCTATTCGTCTTATTAGAGGGACCTTACTCTATCTGAGTTATACTGTCCCATCTCTTGGCTTTATTTCAAAAGCAATCCTTTTCTATCACAAGAGCAATCTAGCTCTATTGCAACAACACTAGCTTATGTATTTACTATTCTTTCTTTAGAGCTGCACCATCTTTCATAAATGCTTCTTATTTCATTTCATATCACTCATATTCCTTACCCTTACTGAAGGGATATATCCTGAGTATCGTAATCATGTATCTGTTAATCTTAATCTCATTGCCTATCATTGTCTGATCATATTGTCTAGATCCCAAACGTTCATTTAGGAATCAGAAATAACTATTTATCTGACTTAGGCTGCTACATAACCCTCTTACTAGGGTATAGACTCAACCCTTTATTACTCTTTCTTACATAGGGAACAGGAGAGTCACTTTATCTTTAAAACTATGACTACCTTTCTCTCTATCAGTCTTAGTCTACTCTAGACTAGACTATGGTTCCTCTATCTTGGGAACATCAGCGGCCCGTCTTGTTTCTAACTTTAGGCCATATGCTTGGATTATTCCTTGGCAAGCCTCATTCTAACTTTTAATTCTTTTGTTCAGGAAATACTAGCTGAACAAATTCTTTCATAATATAGATCTACTCACATAGAGGATCTACTTTTGAACATCATCTAACCTTTCATATCTTACTTTATATTATCTGGCTTGATTATACTTTATACCAATCCTCTAGGTGATTAACTTCAACCAGGTTGGTACCTTCATTATCATTGTTACTGTAATGTCTAATAGTTTTCCTTGACCTGGGACTGGTCAGCTTCTATCTCTATTTATAGAGGAAACTGCTCCCCGGACATTATCCTGCTTAGTCCAGCCATATCGTGCTAAGAAACACGAGACCTCGGCAGTAATGGCTGACTAAGACTAGCCCCTTTCTTAAAGATTACCCCATACCGCTGTAAGTTATGGAGTACTATTCTATCTGTCTAGGTGTCACTATCTCTTGTCTGAATCATTCTCTAGGTAGTGAACACCATCCCTATATCGCATACTAGGGAGGAAACCTCTGTAGTTCATATCTCTAACTTTTTAAGTGTTAGTCTATCTACTCCAGAGCATCACTGAGCCAGAACCTTCTGTTCTGTGCCATAATCTTATGCTCTGATACCAAATTATAACATCCTCCTTTTCATACATTTTAGGGACCAAACAGTAGCATCTGGAACCACTTCCAAGGCTGTTGAAGTCAATTTACTCAATCTGGAATTTTACTCTTAGCGAGTACTGTTCACTGTGCGAATTCCAGAGGTGTGACCTGACTTCAAAAAATCATAACTAATTCTATAAAAATATAAATGGAGTGGTTCAAATTGCTACACGAAGATAACATAATTCTTTTTCAGTGAAAAATGACTATTTGACCATAAATTGACCAGGTCAACGTTGGTCAATGTCCGAATTTTACTGTTCCTCCAGCGTCCTGTCCCTGATTCCAGCATTCTGGTCCCAACTTTGATCAATCATATCTTTATGTGTAGACATCCAAATAACACGTTTTATATATCAAATCGGAGCTTGGCATGTCTAATATTTACTGGAAAAATATCATATATTTATTCAATCATTTACTATTTATAATTACAGCTCAAATGTCACTGCCTCCATCACGAGTTACAGTTCATAGTGACAATTTCCAGCAATTATACATACATGAATCACATATCAATCATGCTAAGCAATTAACATCTCTTCATGCATCTTTATGTCCTCCATCTTGAGAAGACCTGCTATAATTGGATTGATTTGGAAGGGGTGAGATTTCTGGGGAAATCTCAGTAGCAAACAGCACTAAACAATGCATGCATTAATGTGAATACTTGTGCTTGCTTGTGAAAGTGTTAACATTGCATAATGTGCATGCTTCCATGTTACATATGAAATACAATTGGCCAAAGTAATCATAGGAACAGAGCTTCATACATAAGCACATGTTCAACACAATTCCACAAAGCCATAGCACATCAAGCATAACATTCAATGCATACAAGTTTAGGATTAGTTCACCACCTGACATGTAGGTTTCCTTCTAGCTCTTAGCCTTTGCTATAAAGTTCATTCTTTCCATAGGTCAGAGCCTATACATAGCATAATAATATCTTCATTATTACTCTATCAGTATAGCTCTATTTAACTCATGCATAACTAGGGGTGATATCCTTATTCTGACATTCCCCTGGCTTTCTGTCTACCTTTAGCTACTTTTATTAATAGAGATATTTCTCTATTCTAACCACTAAGAGCAATCCTCTACTTTATTAGAGCAGGGACTAGATAACTTTCTTACCTCATTCCTAAGCTTTGCCCAGTCCCTCGGCTCCTCAGACTGCTCCTGGTTCCACCAGAACTCCTTCCTTTCTTTCCTTTCTTTCTTTCCTTCTCTCTTTCTCTCTTCTTTCTCTTCCTTTTCCTTGCTAGGCCGTGGTGTGCCTTGAAATGGGAGGGGAGTGGCTTATTTATAGGTGAGAGGAGGTGGAATGAATGGTCCAGATTGATTCATGATGAATGGCCCAGATTGCTTGCTTCCTCAAGAAGCTTTGCCTGCATCATCATGATGGCATCACCCTCCCTGATGACTCACCACTCATGACATCATCTAGGACACCTCAAGGGACACCTTAAGGGTATATGTGGCGAAATGTGGGGCTCTTGGGATACCTCACCAGCTGACTCAGCCTTTCCAGAGAGTTTCAGAGTCTTTTCCCTGAATGGACGGCCGAGATCGTGCCACGTGTCCTCTTGCTTTTTCTCCTTTTTCTATAATCATGCCATGTGTCCTTTGCTTTTCCTCTTTTACTATAATCATGCCATGTGGCACATTGTGGGCCCCATTTATGTCCTCTCATGATTCCAGATCACTTTACCCAGTTCTATCTTGGACCGGGTCACTTTTCTTTATTGAAAAAGCACTAACACATTATTTTGATGCCTCTTGGGCCCACATTACTCTTGGGCTACGTTTTTGGGCCTTTAAATATCATCTTGGATTTCTAACCAAGCCCAACCACTCTGGTGGCTCAGTTCCCAAGGAACATCCTTAGTAAATTACCAAAATGCCCTTACTACCTCTTTAGTATTTCTAGGGGCACTATTGTCTTTTCATACCTTACCAGAGTATCTCTTAACCCTGGTCAACTATCCAGATATCCTTTCTTAAGCAAACAACACTAAACAATGCATGCATTAATGTGAATACTTATGCTTGCTTGTGAAAGTGTTAGCATTGCATAATGTGCATGCTTCCATGTTACATATGAAATACAATTGGCCAAAGTAATCATAGGAACAGAGCTTCATACATAAGCACATATTCAACACAATTCCACAAAGCCATAGCACATCAAGCATAACATTTAATGCATACAAGTTTAGGATTAGTTTACTACCTGACATGTAGTTTTCCTTCTAGCTCTTAGCCTTGCTCTAAGGTTCATTCTTTCCATAGGTTAGAGCCTATACATAGCATAATAATATCTTCATTATTACTCTATCAGTATAGCTCTATTTAACTCATGGATAGCTAGGGGAAATATCCTTACTCCGACATTCCTCTAACTTTCTTTCTATGTATAGCTAACTTTATTAATAGAGATATTTCTCTATTCTAACCATTAAGAGCAATCCTCTACTTTATTTGAGCAGGGACTAGATAACTTTCTTACCTCATTCCTAAGCTTTGCCCAGTCCTTCGGCTCCTTAGACTGCTCCTGGCTCCACCAGAACTCCTTCCTTCCTTTCTTTCTTCCTCTCTTCCTCTCTTTCTCTCTTCTTTCTCTTCCTTTTCTTGCTAGATCCAGGTACATTTATATTCAAGGAAAGATGGGTCCCACATGATGTCACAATTATTATTTTATGAAAAAGATGTAAGTAATTTCTTTCTCTTCCTCTCTGATACCAAAATGTAACGTCCTTACTTTTATATGTCATTGGGACTATTCAGTAGCATTTAGAACCATTTATAAGACCTTGGAAGTCCATTAGCCAAATCTGGAATTTTACTGTTTTTCGGGTTACTGTTCATATGGTATTCCAGATTACGCAACGAACTTCAAAAAATCATAATTAATTCTACAAAACTCAAAATGAAGTGGTTCAAAAATCTACGTGAATATAACATCTTGAAATTTAAGGAAAAAGTAATTTCCAGACCAAATGATTAGCCAATTGATACAGTTTATTCGTTGAAGTTTACTGTTTATTTGGTCAAAAACTCTGGAAATAGATTCTGGTCCCTTACTTTGGAGAATCATTTCTCTTGATATACACATCCAAATGAAATGTTCCACCTATGCATGTAAATATCTGGATGTGTACTACATGTTCATAAAATTTCGTGAAATAATTCCTTCATTTGCTAGGTCAAACTGAAGCCACAACAAAATTGCTTTAGGACCTACGTTTTTACCATTTCAGTTTCTTTTGTTTCATTTCCAATAATTGTTTCAGCATGCACAGGCCATCAAATAAGCTTCTTAACATTCATATACATTATGTACATATGCCATAAGTATTACAATAGTTTCATCACATAAATGGACACCTTACATGGCATTTACATACATGGAAAATGCATATCATATGCTAGAATCTTAAATACTTCACTTTCCTTCTTTCATGCGTTAGCTCTTCTCCATGCATACATTTTCTTCATGCTTGACCTAAATTGGTTGGTTATGGGAGAGTGAGATTCTAGGGAATCTCAGTAGCAAACATTACCACTTAAATATGCAAGATGGATGCTAATGCATGATATGTAATTTCATTAACTTTCTTTGATTAGTGACATGCCATCATGCTATATACTTTTACATAAAGTGCATGGCCATGGAAACATGTTATTCACAATACATTCAACATCATTTATCATGTCACAACATCATTCAAATAGCATATACATGTCAACACATAAGCATACCACATCAAGCACATAAAGAGATAAGTTCACTACCTTGCACTTAAGCTTTCCTCTTGATCTTTAGCATTTGCTTCCTAGCTTTCCAACCAATAAACCTTTATGCCAATCACTTCCCAACATGTTCTTGGATGTTTCAAGGTCCTAAACACATTCATATTCATCACATAATTCATTAGGACTCATGAACTCCAACCATGTTCAAGATTAACTTTGTTACCCTCTTTATTGTCATAACTTTCCCTAATATTCACTAATCCACTTGGCTCTTGAACCAATTGATGTCTTGACTTTACCCTACACAATTTCATATTTTGAATCCATTTATGAGCTTAGAATCATGAAATTCCAGCTCCATCATGGCCTGCTGTATAGAACTGAACATAAGCATGCAATTCTTTCAAAAATTCTCATTTTGATTCAACAACCAACCACTTAACTAGCTTGTTTAAGCTTCAATCATATGGTTCTAACTTTAATTTCTTCTTTTCCCTTTCCTTTAAGGTCTTTGGGCAGCAGCACGCCTTAGAGAAAACTCAACTTTTCTCCCATCAAAACCCTAAGTTCAAGCTCCCAAATCAAAGGAAAATAAGCTAGGAGAGATTGCTTACCTTTAATATCTAGCTTGCTTGAACTTTGGAACCTTGAATCTTCTTTGTCTTGGCTTGAGTTTCCATTTTGCAAGAGTTGCAAAATGTAACATCCTCCTTTTCATAACTTAGAAATGTCATATCCCAATTTTTAGGCTTAGAAGCCTAGTATATAGCCTGAAAAAGGAATGCTATTAGACCCCATTGAGCAGAGGTCTCAGTAAATAGAGAAGATTATGCTGATCAGTTTGATACAACACAGAGTTCTGATATGAGGTCTCGAGAGATTTATATTAATTTTTAAAGAAAAGGAAAATTAGTACGGTATGCTCTAGACCTCAGAATCAGATGAAATGTGGCAGTAAATTCCTATAATTAATATAAGAATTTCTGAAACTGACAGAGCTCAAAAAGGAGTTCTGTGGAATTTACTACATAATTAACAGTGGATTAAAAGACCTGATAAATAGGTTTCAGGGGAATTTCTCGGGAAATGAGCCCATGAAGATATGGGATCATACAGAGGGTCCAGAATGGCACCTTATAGGTCCAATGATATTTTCAGATAAATATGTGGGCCAGGGCTAATAAAGACCGAGAAAAATGAAGAATTACGAAAATGCCACTGATGGTATGCCACTGTGTTGTGTCATTAAGTCAGAGTCAGACGAAGGGCATTATGATCATTTGACTAAGGTTAGATAGTCAAGAAAGGATATCTGGATAGTTGACTAGGGTCAAGAGATACTCTAGTAAGGTATGAAATTTGTTATGATAGAGAGAAAGGTAGCCATAGTTTTAAAGATAAAGTGACTCTCCTGTTCCCTATGTAAGAAAGGGTAATGAAGGGTTGAGTCTATACTCTAGTAAGAGGGTAATGTGGCAGCCTAAGTTAGATAAATAGTTATTTCCGATTTCTAAATGAATGTTTGGGAGTAAAATGTCATATCCTAATTTTTAGGCCGAGAAGCCCAGTATATAGCCTGAAAAAGGGATGCTACTAGACCCTGTTGAGCAGAGGTCTCAATAAATAGAGAAAATTATGCTGATCAGTTTGATGCAACACAAGATTTTGATATGAGGTCCCCGAAAGATTTATATTAATTTCTGAAGAGAAGGAAAATTAATACAGTATGCTCTAGACCTTAGAATAAGATGAAATATGGCAGTAAAATCCTATAATTAATATAAGAATTTCTAAAATTGACAGAGCCCAGAAAGGAGTTATGTAGAATTTACTACAGAATTTACAGTGGATTAAAATACCCGATAAATAGGTTTCAGGGGAATTTCTCGGGAATTGAGCCTATGAAGATAGTGGATCATACAGAGGGTCCATAATGGCACCTTATAGGCCTAATGATATTTTCAGATAAATATATGGGCTAGGGCTAATAAAGACCGAGAAAAATGAAGAATTACGAAAATGGCACTAAGGTATGCCACTGTGTTGTGTTATTAAGTCAGAGTCAGACGAAGGGCATTATGATCATTTCACTAAGGTTAGACAGTTAAGAAAGGGTATCTGGATAGTTGACCAGGGTCAAGAGATACTCTTGTAAGGTATGAAAAGACAATAGTGCCCCTAGAAGTACTAAAAAAGAACTAAGGGTATTATGGTAATTTGCTAAGGATGTTCCTTAGGAACCGAGCCACCAGAGTGTTTGGGCTGGGTAAGAAAGGGCAATGAAGGATTGAGCCTAAGTCAGATAAATAGTTATTTCTGATTCCTAAATGAATGTTTGGGATTTGGACAATATGATCAGACAATGATAGGTAATGAGATTAAGATGATGATTAAATCTACAGATAGATGATTATGATACTCAGGATATATCCCTTCAAGGGTAAGGTATATAAGTGATGAAAGTGAAATGAAAAGAGAAGCATGTATGAAAGATGGTACAAATGAAAGAGAAGCATGTCAAGTCCAAATGAAATGGATGTGAAAGATGAACTATGATATAGCCAGATTTGGCCAGATGTGCCGTGATATGGCATAAAATATATGTTATGAGATATGTTATGAAAGATATGAAAAGTATGTAATGAGAAGTACAATATAAGGTGCCTTTATAGCTAGCCCTATAACAGATTGAGAGGCTCTATCTTTGAAAGAGATAAGATGTTTCAATGATAAGTTACATGTGAAAGAGCAAATGAGAGCTTTCACTCCTTGCATGAAATGCCACATATTATGTTATGTTATGCTAAAGCTCTGAATGTTAGAGCAGTGCAAGCTCTGTGTAATAGAACTGTGCAAGCTCCGAGTGTTAGAGCTATGCATATTAAGAGAAGGAATGCTTGAGCTCTGCTGTTAGAGCTTTGCATTCATGAGCAGGTATGTAGTCCTGCAACCTGCTGGCCAAGCATTATGCATGTTAGAGTATGTGCTCCTATATGCTATTATGTGCACCTGTTTAGCAGTAGAACAACGAAAGAAAGAATAATGGCATAAGTCATCTCTCTAAATTATGATGAGTTAGTAAAGATGATAAAAACATATAATGACATGAGAATGAGAAATAAAGTTTGGCGGATATTTAGAGAATTCCGCTGAATACTCAGATGAGTAATAAGTAACTGCACTAAGAATCATGATGAGTAGTCAACAAAAACTCCAGAATATAGGAGTATATGAGAAAGTTTAGTATGAAAGAAAGGGACATTCTCCTAAGAGGAACTCTTCATCGAAGGATGAATAGAGATTTAGCCCTGAAATTTCGAGGACAAAATTTATTTTAAGGGGAGGAAAAATGTCATATCCCAATTTTTAGGCCTTAAAACCCAATATATAGCCTAAAAAAGGGATGATACCAGACCCTATTGAGCAGAGGTCTCAATAAATAGAGAAAATTATGATGATCAGTTTGATGCACCACAGAGTTTTGATATGAGGTCTCAACAGATTTATATTAATTTTTGAAGAGAAGGAAAATTAATATAGTATTCTCTAGACCTCAGAATCAGATGAAATGTGGCAGTAAATTCCTATAATTAATATAAGAATTTCTGGAACTGACAGAGCTCAAAAAGGAGTTCTGTAGAATTTACTACAAAATTTACAGTAGAATAAAAGACCCGATAAATAGGTTTCGGGGAAATTTCTCGGGAATTGAGCCCATGAAGATAGTGGATCATACAGAGGGTCCAGAATGGCACCTTATAGGCCCAATGATATTTTCAGATAAATATGTGGGCTAGGGCTAATAAAGACCAAGAAAAATGAAGAATTATGAAAATGCCACTGAAGGAATGCCACTGTGTTGTGTCATTAAGTTAGAGTCAGACGAAGGGCATTATGATCGTTTGACTAAGGTTAGATAGTTAAGAAAGGGTATATGGATAGTTGACCAGGGTTAAGAGATACTCTGGTAAGGTATGAAAAGACAATAGTGCCCCTATAAGTACTAAAGAGGTAGTAGGGCATTTTGGTAATTTACTAAGGATGTTCCTTGGGAACCGAGCCACCAAAGTGCTTGGGCTTGGTTAGAAACCCAAGATAATATTTAAAGGCCCAAAAACGTAGCCCAAGAGTAATGTGGGCCCAAGAGGCATTAAAATAATGTGTTAGTGCTTTTTCAATAAAGAGAAGTGACCCGGTCCAAGATAGAACTGGGTAAAGTGATCTAGAATCATGAGAGGACATAAATGTGGCCCACAATGCGCCACATGGCATGATTATAGTAAAAGAGGAAAAGCAAAGGACACATGGCATGATTATAGAAAAAGGAGAAAAACAAGAGGACACGTGGCATGATCTCGGCCGTCCATTCAGGGAAAAGACTCTGGAACTCTCTGGAAAGGCTGAGTCAGCTGGTGAGGTGTCCCAAGGGCCCCAAATTTTGCCACATATACCCTTAAGGTGTCCCTTGAGGTGTCCTAGATGATGTCATGAGTGGTGAGTCATCAGGGAGGGTGATGTCATCGTGATGATGCAGGCAAATCTTCTTGATGAAGCAAGGAATCTGAGCCATTCATCTCGAATCAATCTGGTGTTGGAAATCGTGCCCTAGGGGCCAATCATTGTCTTATGAACATTATTAATTTATGAATTTATTAATTGAGTTATCATATTATTTGCATGTTTACTATGATGACCATCCTTGGATAATTCATGATATTATCCTAAATGTCCCTGGTCGATCATCTATGTGGGAGCACAGATGAAATAAGACCAGTATGACTTTGAAGATGTATAGAGATATAAATCAAAGTCATAAGCACATGTAAGAGTACAGGGTGTTGGACCGACCCGCTATGAGAGAACTGCATGGGTAACGTCATAAGCTTCTCTCATATACAAACCATGTCAATATGCCCTTTGACCTGAGATCATCATGGATTCCTACATGACAAAACGCTCAGCTTTGACCTAGTCAAAAGTCACTTTTGACCGAGTGATCATAAAGACTATGTTCGGGCTTAGTGGTTTTTCATGCGGAGGAATGTGAATGGTCAAGATGGAATTTGTCCCTCATATTCGTGGAGAGATATTACTGGGCCCCTCGATGAGTGAGTCTGAGAAATGTATGGCCATACTGTAATGGAAAGGTAGTTCCATTTCTATAGTCAGACTACTCAGGGATCGAGAAAGTAACGGTCGGGAATAGGAGGATGACATTATCCATGCCTCATCCATGACCAAAATATCGCGTGACAGAAGGGACATGATATGGTTGTATAAAAGGTTACATCGTTTATCGATCCTCATATGATTTGGGTAGTTGTTATGTCTTGCTAGAGACCGCTTGCGACTTGTGGGCTAGTATAGCAAATGGCCCACTGCCAACTTCATATGGGCCTACAGGGTCGCACACAAAATAGCCCAACACGAGCTATGATGTCCAGATTCATTGAATCTAAGACATGTCCAGATTCAATGAAAGATCCAGGTGAATGTATATATATTTATTTATATTCGTATATATATAAATTCGTATATATATATATATTATATATATGAGATATATGAGATTTAATTTATAAGGATAAATTAAATCCCTATCACGTTTGAATTCGAAATTCAAATTGATAGGATATCTCATATAAGAGATATTTATAAGATTTAATTTATAAGGATAAATTAAATCTCTATCACGTTTGAAATTCGAAATTCAAATTGATAGGATATCTCATATAAGAGATATTTATAAGATTTAATTTATAAGGATAAATTAAATCTCTATCACGTTTGAAATTCGAAATTCAAATTGATAGGATATCTCATATAAGAGATATTTATAAGATTTAATTTATAAGGATAAATTAAATCTCTATCACGTTTGAAATTCGAAATTTAAATTGATAGGATATCTCAAATTTGATTTATGGGAATAAATCAAATATAACTCAGTCTCATCTTTATTTAAAGTTAAATAAATAAGTAATTAAATCTGTGGGACGGATTTAATATTATTTTATTTAATTAGTTTCTTATAAAATTATACAATATATGATATTGTATCAATTCGGAATTAATATAAGATTAACTCCAAAATCCAATTAGGTCAAGTGTAAAAACGCATAGCATCCTCTATATCTGATTGGAGGAGCTACGTTTGAAAATAATACAGAACACAAAAGGCCGAACGGAATCTGCAAAAGGTTTGCAGACAAGAAACTGCCGAAATAGAGACGGAGACTTGTGAAAGCCTTGGAGGGACAGGAGACGCTAGCACGTCGTTCGTGGTTGGAACGCTGTTCGTGTGGATACCAGTAGAGGAAGCCGACCTGAGGCGTCGACTTCTTGTGATCGGAAAGAGACCACCGTCCGCGGAGAGAATCTGTGAAGGTCGCTGAGGAACACTCCATCGATTTCTTGCGATCAGAAAGAGATCACCACCCACGTAGAGAAGCTGTGAAATTCGCTGAGCAACACTAAGGGTAATGATTCTTTCCACTTGACTTAAACACATACGGTAGATCCTGGCAAGGAATGGAAAATTTTTAAAGTTTATTTCCGCTGCGTGTCTTCCAATTCCTGACATCTGGACCATTCATTCCACCTCCTCTCACCTATAAATAGGCCACTCCCCTCCCATTCCAAGGCACACCACGGATCTAGCAAGAAAAGGAAGAGAAAGAAGAGAGAAAGAGAGGAAGAGAGGAAGAAAGAAAGGAAGGAAGGAGTTCTGGTGGAGCCAGGAGCAGTCTAAGGAGTCGAGGGACTGGGCAAAGCTTAGGAATGAGGTAAGAAAGTTATCTAGTCCCTGCTCTAATAAAGTAGAGGATTTCTCTTAATGGTTAGAATAGAGAAATATCTCTATTAATAAAGTTAGCTATAGATAGAAAGAAAGTTAGAGGAATGTCGGAGTAAGGATATTTCCCCTCGCTATGCATGAGTTAAATAGAGCTATACTGATAGAGTAATAATGAAGATATTATTATGCTATGTATAGGCTCTAACCTATAGAAAGAATGAACCTTAGAGCAAAAGCTAAGAGCTAGAAGGGAAGCTACATGCCAGGTAGTAAACTAATCCTAAACTTGTATGCATTGAATGTTATGCTTGATGTGCTATGGCTTTGTGGAATTGTGTTGAATATGTGCTTATGTATGAAGCTCTGTTCCTATGATTACTTTGTCCAATTGTATTCATATGTAACATGGAAGCATGCACATTATGCAATGCTAACACTTTCACAACCAAGCACAAGTATTCACATTAATGCATGTATTGTTTAGTGCTGTTTGCTACTAAGATTTCCCCAGAAATCTCACCCCTTCCATATCAATCCAATTACAATAGGTATTATCAAGATGGAGGAAATAAAGATGCATGAAGAGATGTTAATCGCTTAGCATGATTGATATGTGATTCATGTATGTATAATTGCTGGAATTGTCACTGTGAACAGTAACTCGTGGGGAGGTAGTGACATTTGAGCTGTAATTATAAATAGTAAATGATTGAATAAATGTATTATAGTTTTCCAGTAAATAGTAAACAAGCTAAGCTTCGATTTGATATATAGAATGTCTCATTTGGATGTCTACACATAAAGATATGATTTATCAAAGATGGGACCAGAATACTGGAATCAGGGACAGGACGCTGGATAAACAGTGATTTCGGAATATTGACCAACGTTGACCTGGTCAAGGCGTGGTCAATGAGTCATTTTTCCCTGAAATAACATTAAGTTATTTTCGAGTAGCAATTTGAACCACTCTATTTCGATTTTTTCTATAATTAGTTATGATTTTTCGAAGTCAGGTCACTCCGCTGGAATTTACATAGTGAACAGTACTCGCTGGGAGTAAAATTCCAGATTGTATGATTTGACTTCAATGGCCCTAGAAGTGGTTCCAAATGCTATGAATGGTCCCTAAGAAATAATAAATGGAGGATGTTACAATTTGGTATCAGAGCATAAGATTCTGGCACAGAATAGAAGGTTCTGGCTCAGTGATGCTCTGGAGTAGATAGACTAACACTTAAAAAGTTAGAGATGTGAACTACAGAGGTTTCCTCCCTAGTATGAGATATGGGGATGGTGTTCACTACCTAGAGAATGATTCAGACAAGAGATAGTGACACCTAGATAGATAGAATGGTACCCCATAACTTACAGCGGTACGGGGTAATCTTCAAGGAAGTGACTAGACGTAGTCAGCCGTTACCGTCGAGATCTCGTGTTTCTTAGCACGATGTGGCTGGACTAAGCAGGATAATGTTTGAGGAGCAGTTTCCTCTATGAATGAGACAGAAGCTGACCAGTCCCAGGTCAAGGGAAACTGTCAGACGTTATAGTAAATGAAGGTACCAACCTGGTTAAAATTAATCAACTAGAGGATTGGTACAAAGCATGATCAAGCTAGATAGTATAAAGTAAGGAGATATGAAAGGTAGCCACAGTTTTAAAGATAAAGTGACTCTCCTGTTCCCTATGTAAGAAAGGGTAATGAAGGGTTGAGTCTATACCAAAATTGCAGAGTCCTTCTTGGGACTACAAAAGGTACCTCAGACGCAAGTTTTACGCACTAGCCTCTCGACTGCAATGCAACCTCCCAGTGGCAAAGCCGGTTGGCCATGTCGGGGTAAGAGCCAACGCTTCGTTCCACTCTCACGCAGTGAGAACCCCCGATCATGGTGAAGAATCTTAGCCATCTCATAACTTGCTCTGACACCAAAATTGTCACATCCTTACTTTTAACCTCAATTATACTCCATTATAAGTTATTGGAACCAATTACATGATCATTTGCTTTGAAAATATCCATTTCCAAAAGATTTGCTTTCGGGGACTGTTCACTGTTACTGTTCATTTGGTAATTCCAGAACATGTACCCTACTTTGAAAATTCATAATTAATTGTACAAAAATCAAAATAATATGGTTCCAATTTCTAATGAAAGATATTTCACATATATTTGAGGGAAAAATATGAAACTGAGGTTTTCTTGTCCTAACGAAATCAGTTTAATCGTTGAAAATCACTGTTCATTTGGTAAAATCTGGAAGTTCCAGTTTCTTTGCTTAAATTCAAAAATTCATTTCTCTTTGGTTACTTATCCAAATGAGCTGTGTTACATATGGAATTAAATCTCTATACGTCCTCTTTAAGCTCACAAAACTTCAGAGAAAAATTCATTCATTTGATATATGAAATTATTGCGTGAACGTCACTGCCTCTCAGCACTCGTTTTATCTCAATTCTAGATCTTACTTCCAACTTTGGAAAATCATAACAATTCGGATACTTATCCAATTAAGGCGTTCTTGGTGTCCATTTAAAACTCTGTATCTTAAATTTAATCATACCAAATTTCAGTCTAAAACTCATTGATTTAGATATCATAAACATTATTACATCACCACGGCCTCAAAACAGGATTACAGAAACATACACTATGCATACTAGCATATCATCCCATATTGTCATGTAAGTCATATACCAGTCATATTGGTTGAATGGAAATTTTGCAAGAGTTTCCCTATGGTTCACCATGCATGCTGAAGTGTTCTGAATAGGGGGTATTTATAGAGAAATTTGAGTTGACTCTTGCATGGTGAACCATAGGGAAACTCTTGCAAAATTTCCATTCAACCAAGAAAGAAGCAACCAAAGTGAAGTAACAAGCAAGGTAATCATCTCCCTTGATCTTGAGCTTTGTTCTAGCAAGTTAGCTCATGGTTTTAAGGGGTTTTCATGCTATATTTCCCTTATGGTTGCTGCTGGAAGTGCTGCTTATATGTAGTTAAAATATGAGTTTTATGTTATGGATAGTTTAGACAAGCTTAAACAAGCTAGAATCAAGTGGTATAAGCTTGTGAATTCAAGTATGTTTGGATTTAGGGTTTTGTGTTCTTGCTGGTACTGTACGTGGTACTGTTCATATGATGGAATTTCATGATTTTGATGCTTCCAATGAGTTTAAAATGGAAAGCTGTGTGGGGATAAAGTAGGAGAACAAGTATTGGAAGCATTGGAATCAAAATGAGAATTTTTGGAAAACAAGAGCATGCATTTCGGTTTGGCACTGTAGCAATTGGTATGTTTTGATTTTGGAAATTCTGATTTCATATTTGGATTCTACATGAAAAATTATGTGGAAATGAACCATGAGAATTTATTTTGGATAGGTGGAAGTAGGAAACATAAATTAGAGAAAGAAAGGGAGCTAGTGAAAACCTAGTCTTGGATTTGATTTCAAGTTGAGTTGTAACTTGATATTATGTTGTAATGGCTAGGTTTTGACATTTGTGAAGGAATGAAATCACTTCAAGAAGGTCTTGACCAAGATAGCTAAGAGGTAGAAAGGATACCTAACTATAACTCATGTTTGTTTAATTGTTTTGCTTGCTTGTTGATTATGGTGTTTGGTTGAGCTTGAGCTTATGTCATCATGTTATGATGAAGTATGAATGATTGCAACTCCTTGCAAGTTATGTCATGACAATATGCATGTTAGAGTTTGCTTATGTACCATTATGAAGTAGTTCCCATCACATGATAACATGTTAAGCATACAATTATTCATGCATGATATTATAGTTTGTGTAACTTGCTATTGGGATTTCCATGAAATCTCATTCCTTCCACATGCATAACTATGTTTTAGGTGCTGGATCCTCTCAAGGGAAGAGATTAATTGTTGATGATTAAGTTTGTATAACAATTTATATGACTTACATGACAATATGGGATGATATGCTAGTATGCATAGTGTATGTTTCTGTAATCCTGTTTTGAGGCCGTGGTGATGTGACAATGTCTATGATGTTTAAATCAACGAATTTTAGACTGAAACTTGGTATGATTAAATTTAAGATACAGAGCTTTAAATGGACACCAAGAACTCCTTAATTGGATAAGTATCCGAATTGTTATAATTTTCCAAAGTTGCAAGTAAGATCTGGAATTGAGATAAAACGAGTGCTGAGAGGCAGTGACGTTCACGCAATGATTTCATATATCACATGAACGAATTTTTCTATGAAATTTGGTGAGCTTAAAGAGGATGTCTAGATCTTTAATTCCATATGTAACACAACACAGTTCATTTGGATAAGTAACCAAAGAGAAATGAATTTTTGAAGTTAAGCCAAGAAACTGGAACCTCCAGATTTTTACCAAATGAACAGTGATTTTTAACCAATAAACTGATTTCATTTGGACCAGACAACCTCAGTTTCATATTTTTCCCTCAAATATTTATGAAAGAGCTTTCATTAGAAATTGGAACCACATTATTTTGATTTTTCTACAATCAATTATGAATTTTCAAATTAGGGTACATGTTCTGGAATTATCAAATGAACAGTAATAATGAACAGTCCCCAAGAGCAAATCTTTGACCAAATTGCAACATCCTCCTTTTATTATGTCTTAGGCACCATTCAGTAGCATTTGGATCCACTTCTAGGGCCATTGAAGTCAAATCATACAATTTGGAATTTTACTCCCAGCGAGTACTGTTCACTGTGTAAATTCCAGCAGAGTGACCTGACTTCGAAAAATCATAACTAATTATAGAAAAATCGAAATGTGGTGGTTCAAATTTCTACTCGAAAATAACTTAATGTTATTTCAGGTGAAAATGACTCATTGACCATGCCTTGACCAGGTCAACGTTGGTCAACATCCGAAATCACTGTTGCTCCAGCGTCCTGTCCCTGATTCCAGCATTCTGGTCCCAACTTTGATCAATCATATGTTCATGTGTAGACATCCAAATAAGACGTTCTATATATCAAATCGAAGCTTGGTATGTCTACTATTTACTGGAAAAATATCATACATTTATTCAATCATTTATTAGTTATAATTACAGCTCAAATGTCACTGCCTCCATCACGAGTTACTGTTCATAGTGACAATTTCTAGCAATTATACATACATGAATCACATATCAATCATGCTAAGAAATTAACATTTCTTCATGCATATTTATCTCCTCTATCTTAAGAAGACCTGCTATAATTGGATTGATATGGAAGGGGTGAGATTTCTGGGGAAATCTCAGTAGCAAACAGCACTAAACAATGCATGCATTACTGTGAATACCTGTGCTTGCTTGTGAAAGTGTTAACATTGCATAATGTGCATGCTTCCATGTTACATATGAAATACAATTGGCCAAAGTAATCATAGGAACAGAGCTTCATACATAAGCACATATTCAACACAATTCAACAAAGCCATAGCACATCAAGCATAACATTCAATGCATACAAGTTTAGGATAAGTTTACTACCTGACATGTAGCTTTTCTTCTAGCTCTTAGCCTTTTCTCTAAGGTTCATTCTTTCCATAGGTCAGAGCCTATACATAGCATAATAATATCTTCATTATTACTCTATTAGTATAGCTCTATTTAAGTCATGCATAGCTAGTGGTAATATTCTTACTCTGACATTCCCCTGGCTTTCTTTCTATCTATAGCTAACTTTATTAATAGAGATATTTCTCTATTCTAACTACTAAGAGCAATCCTCTACTTTATTAGAACAGGGACTAAATAACTTTCTTACCTCATTCCTAAGCTTTGCCCAGTCCCTCAGCTCCTTAGACTGCTCCTAGCTCCACCAGAACTCCTTCCTTTCTTTCCTTTCTTTCTTTCTTCCTCTCTTTCTCTCTTTCTCTCCTCTTTCTCTTCCTTTTCTTGCTAGATCCGTGGTGTTCCTTGAAATGCGAGGGGAGTGGCCTATTTATAGGTGAGAGGAGGTGGAATGAATGGTCCATATTGATTCATGATGAATGGCCCAGATTGCTTGCTTCCTCAAGAAGCTTTGCCTGCATCATCATGATGACATCACCCTCCTTGATGACTCACCACTCATGACATCATCTAGGACACCTCAAGGGACACCTTAAGGGTATATGTGGAAAAATGTGGGGCCCTTGGGACACCTCACCAGCTGACTCAGCCTTTCCAGAGAGTTCCAGAGTCTTTTCCCTGAATGGACAGCCGAGATCGTGCCACGTGTCCTCTTGCTTTTTCTCCTTTTTCTCTAATCATGCCATGTGTCCTTTTCTTTTCTTCTTTTACTGTAATTATGCCATGTGGCATATTGTGGGCCCCATTTATGTCCTTTCATGATTTCAGATCACTTTACCCAGTTCTATCTTGGACCAGGTCACTTTACTTTATTGAAAAAGCACTAAAACAATATTTTAATGCCTCTTGGGCCCACATTACTCTTGGAAAGGGTATCTGGATAGTTGACCAGGATCAAGAGATACTCTGGTAAGGTATGAAAAGACAATAGTGCCCCTATAAGTACTAAAGAAGTACTAAGGGCATTATGGTAATTTACTAAGGATGTTTCTTGGGAACTGAGCCACCAGAGTGCTTGGGCTTGGTTAAAAATCCAAGATTATATTTAAAGGTCCAAAAACGTAGGCCAAGAGTAATGTGGGCCCAAGAGGCATTAAAATATTATTTTAGTGCTTTTTCAATAAAGTAAAGTGACTCGGTCCAAGATAGAACTGGGTAAAGTGATCTGGAATCATGAAAGGACATAAATGGGGCCCACAATGTGCCACATGGCATGATTACAGTAAAAGAAGAAAAGCAAAGGACACATGGCATGATTATAGAAAAGGAGAAAAAGCAAGAGGGCACGTGGCACAATCTTGGCCGTCCATTCAGGAAAAAGACTCTAGAACTCTCTAGAAAGGCTGAGTCAGCTAGTGAGGTGTCCCAAGGGCCCCATATTTCGCCATATATACCCATGAGGTGTCCCTTGAGGTGTCCTAGATGATGTCATGAGTGGTGAGTCATCAGGGAGGGTGATGTCATCATGATGATGCAGACAAAGCTTCTTGAGGAAGCAAGCAATCTGAGCCATTCATCACGAATCAATCTAGACCATTCATTCCACCTCCTCTCACCTATAAATAGGCCACTCCCCTCCCATTTCAAGGCACACCACGGCCTAGCAAGAAAAATGAAGAGAAGGAAGAGAGAAAGAGAGAAAGAGAGAAGGAAAGAAAGGAAGGAAAGGAAGGAAGGAGTTCTGGTGGAGCCAAGAGCAGTATGAGGAGCCGAGGGACTGGGAAAAGCTTAGGAATGAGGTAAGAAAGTTATCTAGTCCCTGCTCTAATGAAGTATAGGATTGCTCTTAGTGATTAGAATAGAGAAATATCTCTATTAATAAAGTTAGCTAAAGGTAGAAAGAAAGACAGGGGAATGTCAGATTAAGGATATCACCCCTAGTTAATCATGAGATAAGTAGAGTTATGCTGATAGAATAATAATGAAGATATTATTATGTTATGTATAGGCTCTGATGTATGAAAAGAAGGAATCTTAGAGCAAAGGCTAAAAGCTAGAGGAAGGCTATATGCCAGGTAGTAAACTAATCCTAAACTTGTATGCATTGAATGTTATGCTTGATGTGCTATGGCTTTGTTGAATTGTGTTGAATATGTGCTTATGTATGAAGCTCTGTTCCTATGATTAATTTGGCCAATTGTATTTCATATGTAACATGGAAGCATGCACATTATGCAATGTTAACACTTTCACAAGCAAGCACAAGTATTCACATTAATGCATGCATTGTTTGGTGTTGTTCGCTACTAAGATTTCCCCAGAAATCTCACCCCTTCCATATCAATCCAATTATAGCAGGTCTTCTCAAGATGGAGGAGATAAAGATGCATGAAGAGATGTTAATTGCTTAGTATGATTGATATGTGATTCATGTATGTATGATTGCTGGAAATTGTCACTGTGAACAGTAACTCGTTATGGAGGCAGTGACATTTGAGCTGTAATTATAAATAGTAAATGATTGAATAAATGTATAATATTTTTCCAGTAAATAGTAGACATACCAAGCTTCGATTTTATATATAGAACGTTTCATTTGGATGTCTACACATAAAGATATGATTTATCAAAATTGGGACCAGAATGCTGGAATCAGGGACAGGACGCTGGAGGAACAGTAAAATTCGGAAATTGACCAACGTTTACCTGGTCAATTCGTGGTCAACAAGTCATTTTTCCCTGAATTATCATTATTTTAGCTTCGTGTAGCAATTTGAACCACTCCATTTCGATTTTTATAGAATTAGTTATGATTTTTCGAAGTTAGGTCACTCCGCTGGAATTTACACAATGAACAGTACTCGCTGGGAGAAAAATTCCAGATTGTATGATTTGACTTCAATGGCCCTAGAAGTGGTTCCAAATGCTACTGAATGGTTCCTAAGATGTAAGAAAAGGAGGATGTTACACAGTGTCCAAAAAAAGTGTAAAATTATGAAAATGCCCCTAGATACTGAGATTATACCAGAGATGGATGGAAGGCATTTTGGTCATTTGGGACTGGCTAAAACTTTGGCATATGGTATAAATATGAATAATTAAAGCCAGTATATGCCCTGAGGTAGTAAAAAGAGGGGTGAAATGACAATTATGCCCTATTCGGTATGCACTGTTCATGAAGGAAGGAAATGGAATTTCAATGATTTAATGCTTTCATTGAATTTATATGATGATTTTCTGTAGGATTGAAAAGGTTTTGAACCTTGAAAGCATTGAACTTCCAAGATTGTAGTTTTTGAAATTCTTCACAGTTACTGTTCACTCACATGAACAATGATTGGAATTTCATGATTTTGATACTTCCAATGGTTTTAAAATGAAAAGTTGTGTGGGGTAAAGTGGAGAAACAAGTATGGGAAGCATTAGAATCAAAATGAGAATTTTGAAAGAATTGTATGCATATGTTTAGTTCTGTACAACAGGCCATGAAGGAGCTAGAATTTCATGACTCTACCTTCCTTTGTAACTTCTCCGTAAGACATCCATTTTTGACATTCTTGGTGTCATTTTCTTCATGTTCTACCCAATAGGACCAATTTTGAAGCCTAAAAATGCACTCTTCTAGTGACCTAATTTTGAATAAAGAAACTTTTTTAGTTCTACAGCATGTTCTATTACACTTTATGATCCAGATGCATGCTCCACGTATTTAATTGTATAACAAATATGGAAACCAAAAAAATCATAGAAGCACTAATAGCAGAAGTAGATAAAATACAACTTTGCTCATAATACCAATATAGGATTTCGTACGTACCTTGAATGTTACTTTGATTCATAGAGATACCCACATGAAATTGGAGTACTTGTACACACCCTAATGACACTATAGAGCAAATGACACCGGGAGAGAAAAGACGAGATGTTACTTAGAAAGAGAAGAGAAGAGTAAGTAAACATATACACACACTAGTATTTGTGCGCTCTGCCATGTGTATTACGCGTATAAAAGGGAGGGAAATGGGATCTAGAAACACTCCCCACTCCCTCACATTCTCCTATGCACTACCAATGGGATAACTCCCATTTTTCTCATAAGGGGTATATTACAAATATATTTACTCTCCATTATTCTTACAATGGACCTAATCTTTATTGGGTTTGGGCCTAATCTACCAAAGGTGGATCAACCCACTTTCCAACAGATATATTAGACTTAATCGATTGATTTAGGTTTTTATATGGACTTAGTGATCTCATAACTCTCATATCTAGTTAAGAGCAATTATATTAATAAATATGAGAAAGTTTAGGTAAGGGACTAAAGTGAAATTTGACAAATTTAGGGACTAAAGTGTATTTTGTCAAATTTAAGGGCAAAATTATAATTATGAGAAAGTTGAGCCAGAAATGGCCCATAACTACCTGGAAATGTTATAGTCCTAAATTTTATTAATAAATAGGGAATGATAATTGGGTCAAGCATATTTTTCAGAATTTTGATTTAAAGTCCCAAATAATTTATATTAATTTCTAAAATCTAGAGATTATTATAGGATCTTCTGGACCTTAGAATTAGATGAGATTTTACAATAAATTATCATAATTAATATAATAATTTATGAAACTAATAGAACTTAAAAAGGAGTTATGTAGAATTTATAATAAAATTTAAGGTGAAATAAGATACCCGATAAATACTATTAGGGGAAATTTTTGGGAATTGGGCCAATAAAAGAGTTAGACCTAATCCAAGGCCCAAGTTGGTATCCAAAGGCACAATAATGTGCTATAACATTATAGGGGTCAGTATTTAGAAAAACTCTAAAAACTATGAAATGACAAAAATACCCTATTGGAAATCGTGCCTTAGGGACCAATCATTGTCTTATGAATATTATTGATTTATGAATTTATTAATTGTGTTATCATATTATTTGCATGTTTATTGTGATGATCATCCTTAGATAATTCATGATCTTATCCTAAATGTCCCTGGTCGGTCATCTATACGGGAGCAGAGATGAAATAAGACCAGTATGACTTTGAAGATGTATAGAGATATAAATCAAAGTCATAGGCACATGTAAGAGTACAAGGTATTGGACTGACCCGCTATGAGAGAACTGCATGGGTAACGTCATAGGCTTATCTCATTTACAAACCATGTCAATATGCCCTTTGACCTGAGATCATCATGGATTCCTACATAACAAACGCTCAGCTTTGACCTAGTCAAAAGTCACTTTTGACCGAGTGATCATAAAGACTATGTTCGGGTTTAGTGGTTTTTCATGCGGAGGAATGTGAATGGTCAAGATGGAATTTGTCCCTCACATTCGTAGAGAGATATTACTGGGCCCCTCGATGAGTGAGTCTGAGAAATGTATGGCCATACTGTAATGGAAAAGTAGTTCCATTTCTATAGTCAAACTACTCAGGGATCGAGAAAGTAACGGTCAGGAATAGGAGGATGACATTATCCATGCCTCAATCATGACCAAAATATCGCGTGACAGAAGGGACATGATATGGTTGTATAAAATGTTACATCGTTTAATGATCCTCATATGATTTGGGTAGTCGTTATGTCTTGCTAGAGACCGCTTGTGACTTGTGGGCTAGTATAACAAATGGCCCACTGCCAACTTCATATGGGCCTACAGGGTCGCACACAAAATAGCCCAACAGGAGCTATGATGTCCAGATTCATTGAATCTAAGACATGTCCAGATTCAATGAATGATCCAGGATAGATGTATATATATTTATTTATATTTATATTCGTATATATATATAAATTCGTATATATACATTATATATAAGAGATATACGAGATTTAATTTATAAGGATAAATTAAATCTCTATCACGTTTGAATTTGAAATTCAAATTGATAGGATATCTCATATAAGAGATATTTATAAGATTTAATTTATAAGGATAAATTAAATCTCTATCACGATTGAATTTGAAATTCAAATTGATAGGATATCTCATATAAGAGATATTTATAAGATTTAATTTATAAGGATAAATTAAATCTCTATCACATTTGAATTTAAAATTCAAATTGATATGATATCTCAAATTTGATTTATGAGAATAAATCAAATACAGTTCAGTCTTAACTTTATTTTAAGTTAAATAAATAGGTGAATTAAATATGTGGGACGGATTTAATATTATTTATTTAATTAGTTTCTTATCAAATTATACAATATATGATATTGTATTAATTTCGGAATTAATATAAGATTATCTTCTAAAATCCAATTCGGTAGAAGAAAACGCAGAGCATCCTATATATCTGATATTAGGAGCTATGTTTTGCATAGAGATATACATAGAACACAGAAAGGCCAAAGGGGACTGAGCAAAGGGTTTGCAGATAAGAAACTGTCGAAATAGAGACGGAGAGGAGGAACTCTTGAGAAAGCCCTGGAGGGACAAGAGACGCTAGCACGTCGTTCGTGGTTGGAACGCTGTTCGTTGGATACCAGTAGAGGAAGCCAACCTGAGTCGTCGACTTCTTGCGATCGGAAAGGGAGCACGAGCCGCGAAAAGAAGCTGTGAATGTCGTGACCAAAAGCTGTGGAAGTCACTGAGGCACACTAAGGGTAATACTTCTTCCCACTTGACTTAAACACATACGGTAGATCCTGGCGAGGAATGAAAAAAAATTTAAATTAATTTCCGCTACGTGTCTTCCAATTCCTTTCATACCCCAATGTTATAATATTCAACAAGAGATGAATGGAGGGTATTTTGGTCATATAGACACAGTTAAAAGGTCAAAAGGGACACATGAATGATTGACTAGAGTCAAAATACATTATGATATAGTGTAAATAAGTATGAAATGATAATTATGCCATTGGGGTTAAGATAGTATAAAATAGTGAATTAAGCATTTCTATTATTTTCTAAGGGCTAGTAATTAGATGAATACCTAGTCCAACTAAAGCATCCTTACTTTTGTATGTCTTAGGGACCATTTAGTAGCATTTAGAACCACTTACAAGACCTTGAAAGTCCATTAGCTAAATCTGGAATTTTACTCTTCTCGGGGGTACTGTTCATATAGTATTCTAGATTAGGTGACTAACTTCAAAAAATCATAATTAATTCTAGTAAAATTAAAATGAAGTAGTTCAAAAAGTTATGTGAAGATAACATCTTAAAATGTAAGGGAAAAATAATTTCCTCACCAAATTCTTAGTCAATTAATAGAGTTTAATCTTCAAAATATTACTATTCATTTGTTCAAAAATCCTGAAAACAAATTTTGGTCCCTAACTTTAGAAAATTCTTTGTCTTTGTACAAACATTGAAATAAGATGTTCTAGGAGTAAAAATGAAGCTTGTGTTGGAAATTGTGCCCTAGGGGCCAATCATTGTATCGGGTTATCACATTATTTGCATGTTTACTGTGATGACCATCCTTGGATAACTCGTGATCTTATCCTAAATGTCCCTGGTCGGTCATCTATGCGGGAGCAGAGATGAAATAAGACCAGTATGACTTTGAAGATATATAGAGATATAAATCAAAGTCATAAGCATATGTAAGAGTACAGGGTGTTGGACCGACCCGCTATGAGAGAGCTGCATGGGTCAAGTCATAAGCTTCTCTCATATACAAGCCACGTCACTATGCCCTTTGACCTGAGATCATCATGGATTCCTACATGACAAACGCTCAGCTTTGACCTAGTCAAAAGTCACTTTTGACCGAGTGATCATAAAGGCTATGCTCGGGCTTAGTGGTTTTTCATGCGGAGGAATGTGAATGGTCAAGATGGAATTTGTCCCTCACATTCGTAAGGAGATATTACTGGGCCCCTCGATGAGTGAGTCTGAGAAATGTATGGCCATACTGGAATGGAAGGGTAGTTCCATTTCTATATTCAGACTACTCAGGGATCGAGAAAGTAACGGTCAGGAACTGGAGGATGACGTTCACCATGCCTCATCCTTGACCGAAATATCGTGTGACAAAAGGGACGTGATATGGTTGTATGAAAGGTTACATCGTTTATCGATCCTCATATGTTTTGGGTAGTCGTAATGCCTTGCTAGAGACCGCTTACGACTTGTGGGTCAGTATAGTAACTGGGCCACTGCCAACTTCATATGGGCCTACAGGGTCGCACACAAAACAGCCCAATGCGAGCTATGATGTCCAGATTCATTGAATCTAAGAGATGTCTAGATTCAATGAATAATCTAGGGTGGATATATATTTTATATATATATATAAATTAGTTTATATATATATTATATATATAATATAAGAGATATTTGTAAGATTTAATTTATAAGGATAAATTAAATCTCTATCATTTTTGAATTTGAATTTAAATGGATATGATCTATTTGAATTTGAAATTCAAATTGATAAGATATCTCAAATTTGATTTATGAGAATAAATCAAATATAATTCTGTCTTATCTTTATTTTAAATTAAATAAATAGGTGAATTAAATCTGTGGGACGGATTTAATATAAACCATATTTATTTAATCAGTTTCTTATTAAATTATGCAATATATGATATTGTATTAATTCAGAATTAATATAAGATTAATTCTGAAGCCCGGCCCTATTAGAAGCCCGATAGCTTCCTATATATTTGACATTAGGAGCTAGGGTTCTACACACAATATAGATCTCTTCACACACATTCAGTCGTGAGAAAAGGGGGCAGAGAGAGTGCAAAAGGTTTGCACATAAGAAACTGCCGAGATAGAGACGGTGAGGACGGAATCTCTAGGAAGCCCTAGAGGGACAAGAGGCGCTAGCACGTCGTTCGCAATTGGAACGCTGTTCGTGTGGATACCGGTAGAGGAAGCCGATCTGAGCTGTCGACTTCTACGATACGGCCAGACACGAAGAAAGGTCGCGACCAGAACACACTTAGGTCGCGACCAAACGGGAATCTGAACGTCAGAAATCCGAAAAGAGGAGACAGGTCGCGACGTGAAGTTGAAGAGGTCGCGACTAAAAGCTCCAGAGGCACAGGTCGCGACTAGAAGCAGAGTAGGTCGCGACTACAAACTCCAGAGACTACAGGTCGCGACTAGAAGCTGAGGAGGTCGCGACTGAAAGTTCCAGAGGCGAGGAGTCGCGACTAGTGGACACTGAGGTCGCGACCAAAGCTCGAGTACCGAAGGTAACACTTCTTTCTCCTTGACTTAAACACATTCGGTAGATCCTGGCTGGGAGTGAAAAAATTTTTAAAGTTAATTTCCGCTGCGTGTCTTCCAATTCCCTTCAGTGGTATCAGAGCCATGCCGTTTTGTGTTTAAGTTAGGTTTGATTGTTGATACATGTGATGTATGTTAGACTTCTTAGCTGATTATATGATAACATGCGAGATATGTATGACATATATGGAATCTGTTTATGTATGACATATACGGAATCTAAAAGGAAACTGAAATCGGTGGTGTATATCAATTGATTTGATCAATTAATATTGATGGGGTCTAAGGAAAAAGAATTAAGATTCTTGATTATTTATCAAAAAAAAATTTCTATTGGGGCGCTGCCCCACACCCCGCCCGCTAACCGGCTAGCGGGACCGCCGTGGCTATTTAATCGTAGCGCAATATAATCGTAATATGTATTGACTTTCCTGATATATGAATGTTTTGAAACATTTATTGCCCTTCAAATAGTATGAATTTTGATTCTTGAATGTTTGGGTATGGTGAACAATATGGCTCTAGATTACAAGTGTTGTAATTTTTCTAAATACGGCCTGCGTGTCGTGCCTTCCTCTAATGACTCTCGTTGTACATTCTCTTCTCATCTCACTCCCCTCGAATGTTAAAACGAGGTTTCCTTATGTAATTTTCCTATTCTAATTAGACAGCTTCTCTCATTGGCTTGAGGGGACTTAGGATAGGTGAGCCATATTGTATCACGTTTAAGATTATGCATCTTTTGATTAGATCACTGCATGTATGTTTTATATGCATAATACTTGTATGAGATACAACCGCGATACATGCATCTTATAAACCAGATAATTAATTAAACCCTCTAAAAGAAATCTTAAGTCATATGCCGTCAATTAATGAACACTTGTCAAAACCTCGATCGCTCATTTGTAGGTCCACCAAAGTGGGTGCATTTTGAGTTATCTTGGGGAGATAAGCAAGAGTAATGGTGCTACTCTTATGTTTGTTATTGTTTGACTTAATTGAGATTATCAAAATGGTTTTGGGTCTCAAGGCATTAGATGGGATTAAAACATGTCGGATCATATGATGATGGAATCCCATAAACATCTAAGAGTTACATGTGATGTAATTGGTAAAGTTGTTACCTACCTAAATAACTTAAAGTTGAGCGTCCTGCCAAAGCGGACTCAAGTTTAAGCCAAATATGGATCTTAGCCCACTAATTATTACATTGAGGGTTGTTTTATTCAGTGGGAGATTGCTAATTCGCTTGCATATTTTAATTGTAGAATCATGACGACTAGTAATACTGCTACATTATCGTTGTGATCTGTCCTTGAGAAGGACAAACTCAAAGGGACAAACTTTCTTGACTGGTTCAGGAACTTGAGAATTGTTCTCAAGCAGGAAAGAAAGGTATATGTCCTAGATCACCCCATTCCTGAGGAGCCAGCAGCCAATGCTCCTAGAGCTCAGAGAGATTCTTATGCGAAGCATAAGGAAGACTCTGTTGATGTGGGATGCTTGATGCTTGCCACTATGGTTCCGGAGCTTCAAAGAGATCTGGAACACATGGAGGCTTATGAGATGATTGTGCATCTTAAGGAAATGTTCCAGCAACAGGCAAGGCAAGAGAGGTATGAGACCACTAAGGCCTTACATTCCTGCAGGATGGCTGAAGGTGCATCAGTGAGTACTCATGTCTTAAAGATGAAAGGGTACATAGATCACCTTGAGAGGCTTGGATTTCCCATAAGTCAGGAGCTAGCTACAGATTTGATCTTGAACTCACTCCCGGAAAGTTATGACCAGTTTGTCATGAACTACAACATGAACAACATGAAGAAATCTATTTCTGAACTGCATGGGATGCTTAAAACTGCTGAGCCGACTGTTAAGAAGAAGCCCAGTACTGTTTTGATGGTTCACAAAGGAAAGGGTATGAAAAAGAAAGGCAAGGGTAAGGGGAAGGGTCACGGCTCATCTGGTAAGACCAAAGAGTCAGGCAAGCCCGAAACCAAGCCTGCACCAAAGAAGGCAAAGCCTCCAAAGGAAGGAGTTTGCTTCTTCTGCAATGAACCGGGTCATTGGAAGAGGAATTGCAAACTCTACCTTGAAGATCTGAGAAAGAACATAAAGGATAGCGGGGCTATCGCTTCAGGTATTTATGTTATAGACATTCATCTCTCTACTTCCACTACATGGGTATTAGATACTGCATGTGGTTCTCACATTTGTACAAATGTGCAGGGCCTAAAGGACAGTAGAAAGCTGAAGAAGGGCGAAGTTGACCTACGAGTTGGAAACAGAGCAAAGGTTGCTGCTCTAGCTGTAGGCACTTATGAATTAGTTCTGCCCACTGGGCTTTTGTTAGTTTTGAACAATTGCTATTATGTTTCTGCTTTGAGTAGTAACATTGTTTCTCTTTCTTATTTGGATAAGGAAGGTTACACTTCCATTTCTGGGAATGGTAAATGTTCTATTTATCGTAATGATATTTTCTATGCTCATGGTGATTTGCATGTTGATCATTACATATTAAACTTGGAACAACCCAATCATGGAAATATCTATAACATAACCGCCAAAAGAATCAAACCAAATGATTTGAATCCGACGTACCTCTGGCACTGTCGTCTAGGCCACATAAATGAGAAACGCATTTCTAAACTCCATCAAGATGGATTTCTCAACTCATTTGATTTTGAATCATATGATACTTGCGAATCTTGTTTGTTAGGAAAGATGACAAAGTCGCCTTTCACTGGGCACAGTGAGAGGGCCACTGATTTGTTGGGCCTCATACATACAGATGTGTGTAGACCGATGAATACAAATGCCAGAAGAGGTTATTCGTACTTCATTACATTCATAGATGATTTCAGTAGATATGGCTACGTCTATCTAATGAAACATAAATCCGAATCTTTTGAAATGTTCAAGATATTTCAAAATGAAGTACAAAACCAGCTTGGTAAAACAATTAAAGCCCTTCGATCTGATCGAGGTGGTGAATATTTGAGCCAAGAGTTTATCGATCATCTTAGGAATTGTGGAATAGTCTCACAATTGACTCCTCCAGGAACACCACAATGGAATGGGGTTTCTGAACGGAGGAATCGAATACTTTTAGATATGGTTCGATCCATGATGAGTCGAACAGATCTTCCACCATCCTTTTGGGGCCACGCCCTAGAGACAGCTGCGTTCACACTGAATCGTGTTCCATCTAAGGCAGTTGAAAAGACTCCGTATGAGATATGGACTGGGAGGAAACCTAGTTTGTCTTTTCTCAAGATTTGGGGATGTGAGGTCTATGTTAAGCAACAAGCCTCAGATAAGTTAGCGTCCAAATCTTCAAAGTGCCTTTTTGTGGGATATCCTAAGGAAACCAAGGGATATTATGTCTACAACCCCACTGATAACAAAGTGTTTGTTGTCAGAAATGGTATCTTTCTAGAACGAGAATTTATCTCTAAAAGAACCACTGGGAGCAAGGTACACCTCGAAGAAGTTCGAGAGCCACAAGACGCCATAGAACTAGAGATGGAAAGTAGAGAAGACGCACAAGAAGTTGTTGAGACTCCTCAAGTCACGCAAGGCCCAAGGCGATCTAATAGGGCACGACTTCAGCCTCAGAGATATGGATTTCTGATTTCTGATAGTCGTGATGTGTTGCTCATTGAGCATAATGAGCCCACTACCTATCAAGAAGCTATAATGGGACCAAACTCTGAAAAATGGCTTAATGCCATGAAGTCTGAGATGCAATCCATGTACGATAATAAGGTATGGACCTTAGTCGAAACGCCTGAAGGTGTAAAAACCGTCGGGTGCAAGTGGATTTTTAAAGAGAAAACCGACATGGATGGCAATGTAAATGTCTTCAAGGCACGACTGGTTGCAAAAGGATTTACTCAAACTCATGGTGTGGACTATGATGAGACCTTTTCCCCAGTTGCAATGGCCAAATCAATCAGAATCCTCCTTGCCATTGCAGCATATTATGACTATGAAATATGGCAGATGGACGTCAAGACAGCCTTCCTTAATGGAAAGTTCCTTGAGGATGTGTACATGACACAACCTGAAGGGTTTGTGCGTTCCGAGGACTCTGGTAAGGTATGCAAGCTTCAAAGGTCCATTTATGGACTGAAGCAAGCATCTCGGAGTTGGAATCATCGTTTTGATGAAGTAGTCAAAGAGTTTGGATTTCTTCAAAACATTGATGAACCTTGTGTGTACAAAAAGGTTAGTGGGAGCACAGTTGTGGTTTTGGTACTCTATGTCGATAACATCCTACTCATTGGGAATGACATTCCTACCTTGCAGATTGTCAAGTCTTGGTTAGGAAAATCTTTCTCGATGAAAGACTTGGGTGAAGCCACCTACATCCTAGGAATTAGGATCTATAGAGATAGATCTAAAAGGCTTCTAGGACTGAGTCAGAGCACATATATAGACAAGATACTGCATAGGTTCAGTATGCAGGAATCAAAAAGGGGTTTCATACCCATGTCTCATGGTATTCACCTCAGCAAGGATTTGTGTCCTAGTACACCAGATCAGCGAGGTCGCATGAGTAAGATTCCATATGCCTCGGCCATAGGATCTATCATGTACGCCATGTTATGTACTCGACCGGATGTCTCGTTTGCCTTAAGTATGACTAGCAGATATCAACAGGACCCTGGTGAGGGCCATTGGACTGCTGTCAAGAATATCCTTAAGTACTTAAGAAGGACTAAGGACTTATTCTTGGTCTATGGTGGATTGGAAGACGAGCTCTATGTAACTGGTTACACAGATGCAAGTTTCCAAACTGACCAGGATGACCAGAAATCGCAATCTGGATACCTATTCCTCCTAAATAATGGAGCGGTAAGCTGGAAGAGCTCTAACAAGAGCACTGTAGTAGATTCTGCAATGGAAGCCGAGTATATAGCAGCATCTGATGCAGCTAAGGAGGCCGTTTGGATCAGGAAGTTCATTATTGAACTAGGGGTGGTACCGACCATCTCAGATCCAATAACTTTGTTCTGTGACAATAGTGGTGCCATTGCACAGGCCAAAGAGCCTAGGTCACATCAAAGGACCAAGCATATACTCAGGCGATTTCATCTCATCAGAGAAATCAATGATAGAGGTGATATAAAAATATGCAAGGTAGCAGGGGAAGACAATGTTGCTGATCCTCTAACAAAGCCGCTTGTGCAAGAAAAACATGAGTGTCATGTTAGGTCAATGGGAATTAGACAAATTAATGATTGTTCCTAGTGCAAGTGGGAGGATGTTGGAAATTGTGCCCTAGGGGCCAATCATTGTATCGGGTTATCACATTATTTGCATGTTTACTGTGATGACCATCCTTGGATAACTCGTGATCTTATCCTAAATGTCCCTGGTCGGTCATCTATGCGGGAGCAGAGATGAAATAAGACCAGTATGACTTTGAAGATATATAGAGATATAAATCAAAGTCATAAGCATATGTAAGAGTACAGGGTGTTGGACCGACCCGCTATGAGAGAGCTGCATGGGTCAAGTCATAAGCTTCTCTCATATACAAGCCACGTCACTATGCCCTTTGACCTGAGATCATCATGGATTCCTACATGACAAACGCTCAGCTTTGACCTAGTCAAAAGTCACTTTTGACCGAGTGATCATAAAGGCTATGCTCGGGCTTAGTGGTTTTTCATGCGGAGGAATGTGAATGGTCAAGATGGAATTTGTCCCTCACATTCGTAAGGAGATATTACTGGGCCCCTCGATGAGTGAGTCTGAGAAATGTATGGCCATACTGGAATGGAAGGGTAGTTCCATTTCTATATTCAGACTACTCAGGGATCGAGAAAGTAACGGTCAGGAACTGGAGGATGACGTTCACCATGCCTCATCCTTGACCGAAATATCGTGTGACAAAAGGGACGTGATATGGTTGTATGAAAGGTTACATCGTTTATCGATCCTCATATGTTTTGGGTAGTCGTAATGCCTTGCTAGAGACCGCTTACGACTTGTGGGTCAGTATAGTAACTGGGCCACTGCCAACTTCATATGGGCCTACAGGGTCGCACACAAAACAGCCCAATGCGAGCTATGATGTCCAGATTCATTGAATCTAAGAGATGTCTAGATTCAATGAATAATCTAGGGTGGATATATATTTTATATATATATATAAATTAGTTTATATATATATTATATATATAATATAAGAGATATTTGTAAGATTTAATTTATAAGGATAAATTAAATCTCTATCATTTTTGAATTTGAATTTAAATGGATATGATCTATTTGAATTTGAAATTCAAATTGATAAGATATCTCAAATTTGATTTATGAGAATAAATCAAATATAATTCTGTCTTATCTTTATTTTAAATTAAATAAATAGGTGAATTAAATCTGTGGGACGGATTTAATATAAACCATATTTATTTAATCAGTTTCTTATTAAATTATGCAATATATGATATTGTATTAATTCAGAATTAATATAAGATTAATTCTGAAGCCCGGCCCTATTAGAAGCCCGATAGCTTCCTATATATTTGACATTAGGAGCTAGGGTTCTACACACAATATAGATCTCTTCACACACATTCAGTCGTGAGAAAAGGGGGCAGAGAGAGTGCAAAAGGTTTGCACATAAGAAACTGCCGAGATAGAGACGGTGAGGACGGAATCTCTAGGAAGCCCTAGAGGGACAAGAGGCGCTAGCACGTCGTTCGCAATTGGAACGCTGTTCGTGTGGATACCGGTAGAGGAAGCCGATCTGAGCTGTCGACTTCTACGATACGGCCAGACACGAAGAAAGGTCGCGACCAGAACACACTTAGGTCGCGACCAAACGGGAATCTGAACGTCAGAAATCCGAAAAGAGGAGACAGGTCGCGACGTGAAGTTGAAGAGGTCGCGACTAAAAGCTCCAGAGGCACAGGTCGCGACTAGAAGCAGAGTAGGTCGCGACTACAAACTCCAGAGACTACAGGTCGCGACTAGAAGCTGAGGAGGTCGCGACTGAAAGTTCCAGAGGCGAGGAGTCGCGACTAGTGGACACTGAGGTCGCGACCAAAGCTCGAGTACCGAAGGTAACACTTCTTTCTCCTTGACTTAAACACATTCGGTAGATCCTGGCTGGGAGTGAAAAAATTTTTAAAGTTAATTTCCGCTGCGTGTCTTCCAATTCCCTTCAGCTTGGTATGTTAACTAAATGTCTATAAAATTTTATATATTTATCTCATCATTTGCTAATTTTCATTACATCATGAGCATTGTGGCTCAAACATGTCATATAACATCATTACTTGCAACAATTTTTACATTCATCATATAACATTTACATTATCCAATCCCTAACTTCTCTTCATGTTTCTTCATCCTCTTTCATCATTAATAAACCTGTAGGATTGAGATTATATGAAGGGGTGAGATTTCTAGGAAAATCTTAGTAGCAAACGGTACTAAACAATACATGCATTAATGTAAATACTTGTGAAAGTGTTAACATTGTGTAATGTGCATACTTCCATGTAACATATGAAATATAATTGACCAAATTAATCATAGCACAACCAAGCATAACATTCAATACATACAAGTTTAGGATAAGTTTACTATCTCATATACTTGACTTTCTTTCACTTTAAATTCGCTTTTCCTATTTCTTCTTACTTCTTCTTGATGTGTGGGTGCCTCTTTGGAGTCCACAATCAAATCCTAACATCACATAATCATCCATCGATTACAATCTAAATTTCTCATGAACATTGAACTCATTGAACTATATTAACTTTCCTTAATCTTAACTAATGGACTTGGCCTTTGAATCAATTCATGTCTTGACTTTACCCTACACAATTTCATCTTCTAAACCCATTTATGAACTTATAATCATGAAATTATAGCTCCTTCATGGCCTACTAGACAGAACTGAAAACATGTACATAGTTGTTTCAAAAATTCTCATTTTGATTCCAATGCTTCTCATACTTGTTTCTCTACTTTATTCGAGAAAACTTTTCATTTTAAAACCATTGGAATCATCAAAATCATGAAATTCCAATCACTATTCATGTGAGTGAACAGTAATAGAGAAGAACTTCAACACTGCAACTTGGAATTCCAATACTTCAAAACTACAACTTGGAATTCCAATGCTTGACTCAACCATGGCAAAGTCAAGAATATTAACTTGATTCAACAACCAATCACCTAAGTAGCTTGTTTAAGCTTCAATCACATATCTCTAACTTTAATTTCTTCTTTTCCCTTTCATCTAAGGTTTTTGGATAGCACAAATACCTGAGAGAAAACTCAACTTTCCTCCATGAAAACCCTAAGTTCAAGCTCCCAAATCAAAGGAAAATAATCTAAGATGCATTGCTTTCCTTTAATCTCTAGCTAGCTTAAACTTTGGACCTTAGATTCTTCTTTATCTTGGCTTGAGTTTCCATTTTAACATAGCCTCCCTAAGGGTTCTTTCTTCATGGTGTTGAATCAGAAATATAGGGGTATTTATAGAGAAAACCAATGGAAAATGGATGGCCAAGATCACTTTGTGCATTATTTGATCTAATGGCTCACATTTATTCTTGGATTAAACTTTTATTAAAAGCTAATTATGACATCATACATGACATTATCAAGGGTCAAATCATAGGAACATGTGGCACAATTCCAAGGGAGAGAAGTTGCTGGAAAAATTCTAGTCTAATTTAGAACCGGCTGATTCTGATTCCCTAAAAATAGACTGTTTTCTAAATCTAATTTTTCTGAGATTCTATAATATGTTTTCTGACCTTAAATCCAGTATCCAGATTCTTCCTATCATTTACATTCTTGTACTAGGTCAAAACTTAATTCAGATCCCTTGGCAAATTACCAAAATGCCTCGTGGTTCCTCTTTATTCACTTTAACATCTCAAGGACATTATTGTCTTTTAACACCTCATCAGCGTATTCCTTGACCTTGGTTAACTATTATGGGAACTCTCCTTAACTATCTAACCTTAGTCAAATGACCAAAATGCCCTTCGTCTAACTCTTACTCAATGACACAACAGAGTGACATACTCAGTGGCATTTTCATAATTTTACATTTTTCCCAGTCTTTATTAGACATGACCCATATACTTATCTAAAAATATTATTATGCCTATAAGACACCATTTTGGGCCTTCTACATGGCCCACTACCTTCATGGGCTTAACTCCTGAGAAATTCCCTCGAAACGTATTTATCGGGTGTTTTAATCTATTATAAATTCCACAATAAATTTAACAGAACTCCTTTTTGAGCTCTGTCAGTTTCATATATTCTTATATTAATTATAAGAATTTACTGCCAAATTTTATCTGATTCTAAGGTCTATAGGATACTATATTAATTTTCTTTTCTTCAGAAATTCACATGAATTTTAGAGGACCTCAAATCAAAATTCAGTGTTATATCAAACTGATCAGAATAATTTTCTCTATTTATTGGGAAAATTTGGGACTAATATGATTCAAGGCATTTTTAGCCTTTTTTTGCTCAACTTTCAATAATTACCATTTTGCCCTTGAACTTTTGAAAATTACACTTTAGGTCCTCAACTTTTTTTAATTACACTTAAAGACCCAAAGTTTATTTCTACTTTCATTTTTACACCATAGAACTTTTAGACTTTTCAATTTAGTCTCTTGTATTTATACCTTTGTCTAATAATCACTTTTTCTCTCTATTTATCATAACAATCCTTTATAAACATATTTCCTCTATCAGCCTTATACAGATAGGGAAAAAGTAGGATATGACATTTCTACCTCCTTAAAATAAATTTTGTCATCAAAATTTACTTAGCACCTTAGTCAACTATCTTGGATATACATCCTCTTTATATCCCTTCCTGCTTTATAACTAAGGATTGTGGTATCTATCTCTTATCTTCTATCTTGACATATGGCGGAGTATTTCTCATATCTGCAGATCTTCGTATCTTTATTGTCGCTACTTTTCTTTTCTGAATCAACTGAATCAAGTTGAACTCTACTTCATCCTGTTACTTGATTACTTGCTATGCACCTATTTGCATATAGACTTCTCACTATATGGACTTGGGAGTAGTGTCCATTTCTTTCATATAAAACTCTCTCGAATACTGTTGTATTCTGGAGTTTTCATCAACTTCTCATCATACCTTTAACACATATCTCTTATTATTTCTCTGAGTATCTAGTGGAATTTTCTTAACATCCATAAAGATTTATATCTCATTTTCGTATCATCGTACTTCTTTTACCGTAGAACATTTATCACCCTTCAATTGCTCTTATCATCTTTAATAATTCATCATAATATAGAGAGATGACTTATGTCATTATTCTTTCTTTCTTTACTTTACTACAAGGTAGGAGCACATACTTTAACATGCATAATGCCTGGCTAACATGTTACAAGACTACATACCTGCCCATGAATACAAAGCTGTAATATTGGAGTTCAAGCATTCATTTTCTTAATATGCATAGTTCTAACACTCAGAGCTTGTACTACTCTAACATTTAAAGCTTTAGCATATTTTACAAACATAACATAATGCCTGTCATTTCATGTAAGGAGTGAAAGCTCTCACTTACTATTTCATCTATAATATAACATACAAACATCTTACTCCTTTCAAAAAGGGAGCCTCTCTATCTGCTTACAAAGCTAGCTATAATGCCACTTCGTATTATACTTCTTAATACATATTTCTCATTATGTATCACATTACATGTTTCTCATAGCATATCTCATTACATATTCTTCATATTTGGCCAAATATGGCTATATCATGGTCTATCTTGACTTATCATGACGTATCCTAAGATACCATAAGTCTAACATTCTCTTTAACTTATAACTTTGCTAGCTTTTGAGAAAACTCTTCTAAATATTTCCTTTCAAATCCATTTTATTTGGACTTGACATAAGGGTTCTAGTCTCTTGCCGTTCATAACCCTTTCTAACTTTTCATAGTTCTTTCTAACATTTTACATAACTTCGTGTATATATGCCAAACTTCTATGGAATTTACACCCTTTTATATCACTTCCCAAGGGGTTACCCATCATTGGACTACTCTTGCCTGAGCACGCTTAACTAAAAAGTGCCAATAAAAATCTGAAGCACTGGTGCTAACAAGCTCCAACCTTGATACTTTACTATCTTAAACCCTTCTCATATTGTCTCTCTTGGGTATATATGGCCTTCAAATCTCTTTATTCTCATCTGGAGAATCTATTTATCTCTCATTCTTATTCTCTATAATCTCATCATAGAGATCTCTTTATTCTTATTTGACCCTTTCTCATATCTTATGAGATACTCTTTTTCTCTTCCTTGGGCATATTATCTACAAACTCATAAATATCTGTTACTCATGACTAAAAACTTTAACATTGATTACTTAGTTCCTATTACGTGTAAGAAGATTCTGAGTTCAGTCCTTAATAGTAATAAGGCTATCTGAAATTAACATCATGGGTACTCTCTTTGTTACGAGTTAACCAACTTGTGAGACTTCCCTACCTTAACCTTTTCCTTAGTATTCATGCTTCCAAAAAAATACTGTACTTATGGCTCATTACTTTCTTTCTCTAGGCTAGGTCTACTGTGACCCTTAGGATCTATTGTGATAAACCATAAGCCTCTTCAGGATCTAATTGTGACCCTAGAATTCTATTCTCTGTGAGCCATGTTAGGATCTAACTGTACTCCTCTGAAATCTACTGTGATTTCATTGTACCGTATTTTCATCTCTAGAAGTCCTAACCAACAAACTAAGTTATAAGGTTAACCAATTCCACTTAGTTGTTAACTCAACAGATAATTCCCCAACACTGATCACAAAAGCCAATATTATCTATTAAGACTTTAGTCATTTCCTCTATCACTTAGGAATTTCACATATTATTCTCATCTTTCATAAATTTACTACATCTAGCATTGTAGAGAGGTACATAGGCTCTACCATGCACATATATATATTATAACCTATACATCTCATCTTGTGGATATTACTCTACATGAGCTGCACTATCCATTCTCTTGGCTCTATCTCAAAAGTATTCTGGCTCTATCACAAGAGCAATCTAGCTCAATTGCAGAACATTAACTTTTATTACATAGACACTGCTCCTTCTTAGAGCTGCATCATTTTTCATAAATGCTTATTTCATTTTATGTTTGAGGCACATCATTTATATATCTTATCCACATTAAGAGGATATGTCCTGAGTACTGCAATCACATGTATAGTTTGCCACTAACATTCATCTCTAATTTCATTATATTATTTGGGAATTAACTGGCTACTATCTCTTTTATCACTTTTCTATTCCTTTATCTTTATCAAGTTAAATTATCTAATTGCATGTCATATGGTATGGGAGAAATAATTTTTTCTTCAAAACTTTCTCATCATGTCTACTCTACCCTGCATGTACTATAAAGGAGAGTATTCATTCATTATAGCATACTCTAACATGCATATTATGTAAGGAGATGCAATCATTTAAGCATTCTCTAACATGCATGTCATCACATGAACCGCACGGAGATGTAACTGCTCATCAAAACTTATGGCAACATAAGCCATATCATCATTACATAATTTGCTCAACCATCACTTATATGCACACTACAATTAAATAATTAACTAGGTAATCTTTTAAAGCATTCTATCCCTTTTTTACCATAACTGCCAGATTATCTATTACAATATCTTATAGGATCTGACAATTTATTCAAGAACTTGAAATAACTATTCATCTAACTTAGGCTACCACGTTACCCTCTTACTAGGGTATAGACTCAACCTTTCATTACTCTTTCTTACATAGGGAATAAGGGAGTCACTTTATCTTTGAAACTGTGGCTACCTTTCTCTCTTTAGACATCATAAACTTCTTTTTCTAACCTTGTATACATCTACCGCTCTGTTAAACTTCTACAACTACCTAAGGAAAACTCTTTATTTGTAATACAGAATTCAATCTGTGAACTAACTTATCAGTCATTCAACTCTAACACATATGGATGAACTTAGCTAAGTATTCATCAAAGGGTTTCTCTTTCCCTGCTTTAACCCTTAGCCTCACGCTCATCTCTATCTAACTGAGAGTAATGCTTCTTATCAACTATTCAAGAAAAACTTCTCAGGTGAGCGGATCAATCTCTAACTCTATGGAGTAACTTATGTATCTCTCTACTATCTCTTAACTCTTTATGTCTATATATCAGTCTGCTCTGGACCAGACTATGGTTTCTTTTTGGTCTTTTCTTGATCCTGACTAACTTAAGTCACTTGGATCTCATCCATCATCTAGTACTATTACTTTTGTTATCTAGGGTGATTTACCCTAGGTCTACTAGGTTGCTGTCTCTTCATGATGGTATCCCTCTGGTCTAGAAACTTTAACTTTTTATATATTAACCATCACGTCACTAACCTTAAGCCATATATTAGGCTCATTCTTAGGCAAGTCTTATTCTAACTTCTTATTATTCAATTCAGTATATACTAGCTAAATAAATCTTTCGTAACATAGATAAACTTATGGTGATCATACAAAGGATCTACTTTTGAACATTTTCTTAAACTGATCTTCTATATATCAGTGCCTCGTATTATTTGGCTTGCATGTACGCTATGCTAAACCTCTAAATGATAAACTTCAGCGAGGCTAGAATCTTTATTCTTGTCATCAGGTTTCTGTGCATCCTAATCATGACCTGATTATTGGCTAGTCACGACTCATATTCTCTTTAAACTTTGATTGCAACCATCTCAATCTACTCATAACAACTTGATATGCCCTTTAGTCATGACCAAAGGTCTTCTCACGTTGCAACCTAAACTACTTTGTATATATTAGTCGCGTCCTATGACATAACTCATCGCAACCTGATAGCTCTGGAACTTCTTGTCATAACCAATGGTCTTTACTTGTCATGACCAAAATACCTCTATGAATATTTGTCATGACTCATGTCTTAACTTGTCACAACTTCACTTCTCTATGACTATTAGTTGTGACATAAACACCTTCCAGTCGTGACTTAGACATAGCTTTCTTTGAACATTCTCTTCTAATGTTGTTTGTCCAGTCTTTACTCTAGCAATGGTCGATTCTTGTTCTTAACTTTGTTGAGTTCGAGTCAATTGAAACTCGTTCATATATATATCTATCATAATCACATTAAATAAGGAACATATTCTTATAGATGTTAAACCAACTATCATTTCATTATATCACATCAAAACTCATATTTCATGGCACCATAACATTTGTACATACATTACATACATGCCAATTACATATATGGGGTAAGTCATAACTATTATACATCTATGTAATTACTTAACTTTACATTATTTACAAATTTACATTACCCCTCATCCCTATTTACATTCTTTTATAGGGAATAGTGGACTGCAAATACTTATGTGTACAAAAATGCCACCCATGTACATCAATTGGCATATTATTTGCCAAAAGCTCACTTAGGTCTATGTGCCATGTGTCATATCCCTATTTTTCTTATCTGGTATGTATGTATAGTTTGTATGTAATAAATATGAGATTCTCTAAGGAAAGTGTAGAAATTTATGGAATTTATAAAACTTCTATGGACAAAATAGAAAGTAGAGAAAAAAGTTGGGCCATTAAGTGTAATTTCAAAAAATTTAGGGACCTAAATGCAATTAAGCAAAAGTTTAAGGGGCAAAATCATAATTATAAGGAAGTTATGCCAGAAAAGGCCCAGAACTGCCTGAAAATGCTGTAGCCCTAAATTTTACTAGTAAATAGAGAATGAAAATTGGGCTAGACATATTTTTCAAAATTTTGATCTGAGGCCCCAGATAATTAATATTAATTTTTGAAGTTTGGAGATTATTACAGGTCCTTCTGGATCTCCTAACTAGATAAAATTTGCCAGTAAATTCCCATAATTAATATATAAATTTATAAAATTGATAGAGCTCAATAAGAAGTTATGTAGAATTTTTAATAGAATTTACAATCAAATTATATGCCCGATAAATACTTTCGAGTAAGGTTTTTGAGAATTGAGCCATAAATATATTGGACCCATATAGAGGCCCAAAATGGCATCCAAAAGGCCCAATAAGATGTTTGGCAGTTAAAAGGGCCAATATCAAAATGAACTGGGAAAAAGTGTGAAATTACAAAAATGTCCCCTGTGTTGTAATAATAAACAAGAGATGGATGGAGGATATTTTGGTCACTTTGGATAGGTCAAAAAGTCTAGCCAAGTAAAAGGGTAATTAATCAGGGTCAGTATATGCACTTATAAGAAGTAAAGAGGTGTGCAATGACAATTATGCCCCTAGGATTAATATAGTGCAAGAAAATGCACTAAGGGTATTTTGGTCATTTCTCAAGGGTAGGAAAACCCTAAACATTGGTTTTCATGATAGAATACATATTTTGAAATATTATAAAAATTTGGAACATAAAACAGTCCGATTTTTGTGAAACTACCTAGATCGGTACCGGATAAGACTGTAATTTTTTCTATCAGTATTTCTACTTTTCTTTAGCTAAACACAGCCCTAAATGATGTCATTAATGATGCTTCAAGGTAAGTTTGATAGATGGTGGATTATAGACCATTAGATAAAATAGTAACTAAACTAATATTGGCCTTCCAATTCCACACAATTGTTTTATAAATACCCCCCAATTCCAAACCTGTTTGGCAGCTTAGAAGCCTTAGGGAACCTCTGCCAAAACTCACTTTGAAGCAAGAAAAAAGCATACACCTTAGAGCAACAAGAAGGGTAACTAGTTCCTTTGATATTGGACATTGTTCTAGCAAGTTTGCTCTTAGTTTTAAGAGGTTTCTATGGCACTTTCCCTTTGATGTTGTTGCTATTCATATGTGGTGGGAATATGAATTTTAAGTTATGGATAGTTGAGACAAGCTTAAACAAGCTAGAATCAAGTGGTATTAGCTTGGAAATTCAATTATACATGTAATTAGGGTTTCGTGTTCTTGGCTGCCACTGTATAAATAACTATTCACATGTTAGAATTTCATGATTTTGATGCTTCCAATGGGTTTAAAATGGAAAATTGTGTGAGGATAAAGTAGTGAAACAAGTAGTGGAAGCATTGGAATCAAAATGAGAATTTTTGGAAACCAAGGGAAGATATTTCAGTTCTATATGTTGGAAATCGTGCCCTAGGGGCCAATCATTGTCTTATGAACATTATTGATTTATGAATTTATTAATTGAGTTATCATATTATTTGCATGTTTACTATGATGACCATCCTTGGATAATTCATGATATTATCCTAAATGTCCCTGGTCGATCATCTATGTGGGAGCACAGATGAAATAAGACCAGTATGACTTTGAAGATGTATAGAGATATAAATCAAAGTCATAAGCACATGTAAGAGTACAGGGTGTTGGACCGACCCGCTATGAGAGAACTGCATGGGTAACGTCATAAGCTTCTCTCATATACAAACCATGTCAATATGCCCTTTGACCTGAGATCATCATGGATTCCTACATGACAAAACGCTCAGCTTTGACCTAGTCAAAAGTCACTTTTGACCGAGTGATCATAAAGACTATGTTCGGGCTTAGTGGTTTTTCATGCGGAGGAATGTGAATGGTCAAGATGGAATTTGTCCCTCACATTCGTGGAGAGATATTACTGGGCCCCTCGATGAGTGAGTCTGAGAAATGTATGGCCATACTGTAATGGAAAGGTAGTTCCATCTCTATAGTCAGACCACTCAGGGATCGAGAAAGTAACGGTCGGGAATAGGAGGATGACATTATCCATGCCTCATCCATGACCAAAATATCGCGTGACAGAAGGGACATGATATGGTTGTATAAAAGGTTACATCGTTTATCGATCCTCATATGATTTGGGTAGTTGTTATGTCTTGCTAGAGACCGCTTGCGACTTGTGGGCTAGTATAGCAAATGGCCCACTGCCAACTTCATATGGGCCTACAGGGTCGCACACAAAATAGCCCAACACGAGCTATGATGTCCAGATTCATTGAATCTAAGACATGTCCAGATTCAATGAAAGATCCAGGTGAATGTATATATATTTATTTATATTTATATTCGTATATATATAAATTCGTATATATATATATATTATATATATGAGATATATGAGATTTAATTTATAAGGATAAATTAAATCCCTATCACGTTTGAATTCGAAATTCAAATTGATAGGATATCTCATATAAGAGATATTTATAAGATTTAATTTATAAGGATAAATTAAATCTCTATCACGTTTGAAATTCGAAATTCAAATTGATAGGATATCTCATATAAGAGATATTTATAAGATTTAATTTATAAGGATAAATTAAATCTCTATCACGTTTGAAATTCGAAATTCAAATTGATAGGATATCTCATATAAGAGATATTTATAAGATTTAATTTATAAGGATAAATTAAATCTCTATCACGTTTGAAATTCGAAATTTAAATTGATAGGATATCTCAAATTTGATTTATGGGAATAAATCAAATATAACTCAGTCTCATCTTTATTTAAAGTTAAATAAATAAGTAATTAAATCTGTGGGACGGATTTAATATTATTTTATTTAATTAGTTTCTTATAAAATTATACAATATATGATATTGTATTAATTCGGAATTAATATAAGATTAACTCCAAAAATCCAATTAGGTCAAGTGTAAAAACGCATAGCATCCTTTATATCTGATTGGAGGAGCTACGTTTGAAAACAACACAGAACACAAAAGGCCGAACGGAATCTGCAAAAGGTTTGCAGACAAGAAACTGCCGAAATAGAGACGGAGACTTGTGAAAGCCTTGGAGGGACAGGAGACGCTAGCACGTCGTTCGTGGTTGGAACGCTGTTCGTGTGGATACCAGTAGAGGAAGCCGACCTGAGGCGTCGACTTCTTGTGATCGGAAAGAGAGCACCGTCCGCGGAGAGAATCTGTGAAGGTCGCTGAGGAACACTCCGTCGATTTCTTGCGATCAGAAAGAGATCACCACCCACGTAGAGAAGCTGTGGAATTCGCTGAGCAACACTAAGGGTAATGATTCTTTCCACTTGACTTAAACACATACGGCAGATCCTGGCAAGGAATGGAAAATTTTTAAAGTTTATTTCCGCTGCGTGTCTTCCAATTCCTTACACTATACAGTAGCCAAGGATATGGTTTGATTCTGGAAAATATGATTTCATATTTGGATTCTACATGAAAAATTATGTCGAAATGAACCATGAGAATTTATTTTATAAAGATGGAAGCATAAGTCATAAAGTAGACAAAGAATGGAATTTAGTTAGAACCTAGTATTGGAATTGTTTTGAAGTTGAGGTGTTACTTGATGTTACTTTGTAATGTCTAGGTTTTGACATTTGTGAGGGAAGAAGACTATCTCAAGAAGAGTTTGTCAAGGATAACTTAAGAGGTAGTAAGAATACCTAACTATAATTTCATGTTTGTTTGATTGTATGCTTGCTTGTTACTTATGATATTTGGTTGAGCTTAAGATGATACTATAATGATGATGATGAAGTATGAATGATTGCAACTCCTTGCACTTAATGTCATGACAATATGCATGTTAGAGTTTGCTTATGTGTGAACATGAAATATCTCCCATCTCATGATAACATGCTAGGCAATTAATCAATCATGCATGATATTATAGTTTGTATGACTTGCTATTAAGATTTTCATGAAATCCCATTCTTTCTATATGCATAACCATATGTTATAGGTGCTAGAACCTCCCAAGGAAAATGTTAAATATGGATGTTTGAATTTGTGTAATAAGTTATGCTTACTACTTGGCACTATGAGATGACTTGATGGGATACCTAGCATATTATAATGTGTTTGTATTATGAGGAAGTAACATTGTGATGGTAATTATGATGACTTAACCAATGATTTTGGATGTAAAATTTGTTATGAAAGTAGCTAAAATACAGAGCTTTAAATGGACACCAAAATAGTCTCAATTGGTTAAGCTTTTTATTTAATATGATCTTTCTAAGTTGGAGGAAAAATCTGGAATTAAGATAAAGTGAGCGGCTGGAGGTAGTGATGTTCAATCGCTAATTTCATATAGTAAATGAACAAATTTCTTTACAAAATGTTATGGACGTAAAGAACACATCTGGAGTTTAAATCTATAGGTAACACATTTCATTTGGACAATTAATCAAGGAGAAATGAATTTTTGAATTTAAGGCAAAGAAGCTAGAACCTCTAGATTTACCAAATGAATAGTATTTTTAAATGAATAAACTTATTTCATTTGGACAATGAAACCTCGATTTTATATTTTTTCATCAAAGTTAAAGCAATAGCTTCCATTAGAAATCGGAACTACTCCATTTTAATTTTTCTATATTTAATTATGAATTTTGAAAGATAGGTATGTATTTTGGATTACCAAATGAGCAATACCCATGAATAGTACTCGAGAAGCAATTTCTTGAAAATTCAAATTTCTAAAGCAAATAGATATGTAATTGGTTCAAGTTACTTCCAATTGAGTATAATTGAGGTTGAAAATAAGGATATGACATTTTGGTATCAGAGAAAAAGATTCTGACTTAGGAAATGCTCTGAATAGATTAGTTATAGATAGATATATAATTGAAAATTTTCATAATTGACACTAAGTTAGTTGTTGCATGATAAAGATGACTAAACATAGGACTGGATTAGAAACCACAGTTAATCAAGGAGACCCTATGTTAGAGGTTTTTAGTTCAGATAAGTTTGGTTTAAACTTAGAAGAGGTGTTTATGATTCAGAATGATGATTATTATTGGCTTTCACCAGTGATACATGAACCATATTCTATTGACTCTAAGTTGGACGAATCTGATAGTTCATCTATTGGGTCAAATGATATAGATAAACCAGCTGAGGAACCTATTCTTATTTCTCCTGTTGTACCTCTAGATGAACCCCCAGCTGTGTCAGACCCTAATATAGAGAGGGTTGAGAGAGCTATAACATATCCTCAGTCTCAACCACTACAATCTCATGAATGTCATTCCTAGGTTGTAGGTACCATAGATCCTCCATTCAGACAGTCTATTAACACAGATATGCTAGGACCAAGCCAATTACTAAACTAGATAAATATTCCAGGTCCTAGTAAAACAAAAGTAGTGATATCCCTATAAACACATAACATAGAACTAGTAGCTACAGAAACAATGAATGAAGAACAGTTCAAGAGTGCTGTAAAACTGGCTAGAAGGCTATATGATTTAGGGTGACTTTTAGTTAGAGAGATTGACCAAAATTATAGTATCTATCAAGATTTTATAGTCAAAGTCGCTAAAACTTATTTGGCTTTTGATCCAGATACCCTTCTCTTAGAGGATTGGACTAATATTCTGAAACTTGGAGAGTAGGGTTAGATCTTTTTTGATGAAGAACCATATGAAAGCATACCAGACTGGATCTTCATGATAGAAGAGTTTATTAGAAGTACTTTTAAGAAAGAGTAGCGTGATGCGATAGTGTTTTGTACATAAGTGATGTATAATAGATATGTATGATAATTATACTTAAGAAATGATACAGGATAGTATATGTGTATGATGTTTTGAAACCTATATGTATGTAATGTTATAAATGAAGTATAAGTTACATTATTTATGTTATTCCCTTTCATATTTAGATACAAAAAATGAAATGGTGTGAACAAGAAGAACTGTTCCATCAGAAGAACCTTGAAATCCCGTAGACATTAATCAGTTAATTCTAGAACGCTTAGAGGCACAACAAAATATGATAGAGGATATGAGAGCAGCTCAAGCTCATAGTGACTAGGAAAGAGATACTACTATAGCCACACTAGCAGAAGTTATAGATAACCTAAGATAGCTAAAGCCTACAGGAGCAGTTAATATGGAACTAGAAGTGGTACATCAACTAGTGGAGCCATCTAGGCAAGTTGAGGTAGTGGTAGATCCTATTAGTATCCAACAATGGATTATAAAATTTTACAAACATAATCCTCCAACATTTGAAGGGTGCTTAAATGGTGGAGAACTAGATCAATCGATTGGAAAATATTTTAAGGTGCTTGTTTGTCCATTTGAAAGTAAGGCTCAGATGGCCATTTATTACCTAGAAAAAGATGCAAACTGGTGGTGGAAGAACACTGAACTACTGCTACAAGCTAGGAACATTCCTATTACATGGGAAGTGTTTCTTGAACAATTATTTGAGAAATATTTTCCTCAATTAGTACGTGATGAGCGGGAAGCTAAATTCCTTGTACTGAGGTAAGGAGAGAATGAGCCCTTTGATGAATATCTGGCTAAGTTTATCTGTCTTTCTCAGTATTCCATGTATCTTTGACAAGTGGATGATGAACGATGGATGACGGAAAGGATGATTAGGGGACTGAATGTTATATTGAAGGAAAAGATGACACCTTAATAGTACAGTTAATTTAACAAAGTAGTGGAGGCATGTCGAATAATGAAAACAACCTAAATCATCAAATGTTATTTAAGCCATTAAGCAAGGGAATTATCACTCCTAAAAAGACTAATCCAAGCCGAGATGTTGCTGATGGTAGAGGCTATAAGAAGAGAAAAAGGCAATGGTAGAATAGAAGGCCTAATCGATGAAATTTTTGAGGTTATACTAGTAACTGAGACTCAAGGTTATGAGTATGTGACAAGTCTGGAAAGAATCATGGTGATAGGCCGTGTTTGATAGGACAAAATATTTGTTATACATGTGGAAAACCTGAATATTTCTCTAAGGATTGTCCTAATATAGTGAATAATCAAAGGCCACAAACTCAAGGATGAGTGTTTGTACTTACTCGTGAGGATGCTCAAAAATCACCTGAAATGATCTAAGGTACAATTTATCTCAATAATCACTATGTGATTGCTATGTTTGACTCGGGTGCAAGTCATTACTTTGTTTCTTATGACTGTGCTAAATGACTAGGCCTTATGATTATCAAGTTTCATTATGCTATATGTGTGACAACCATACAAATGCTCAAGTAGTTACATATGATATTTGCCTAAACAGTGTTGTTTGATATGCACATTGTTGTACTACTATAGATTTAATATGTATGCATTTGTAAGAAATTGATGTCATAATTGGATTAAACTGGTTATCTTCTAATAATATGATGATGGATTGTAGGAACAAGACCCTAGTTCTTTGTCCAAGGGTTATAGAGGTAAGTCCAGAAGTAAGGCTAAATTGGATGATGGAGGCTCAAGCAGATAAATGCTTATGAAAAGGATGTCAAGGGTATATGATCTTCTTTTCTGTTTAGGTAAAAATGGAAGAAGGGGTTGAAGAGATTTCAATTGTCAAGGAATTTCCTAAACTTTTTTTGAAGGAGATTCGTGGATTACCTCCTAAATGAGAAATAGAGTTTGCAATCGATATCATACCTGGAGCTAGACCAGTATCCAAAGCCCCATATCGTATGGCCCCTAATGAGATGATGGAGTTAAAGAAGCAGATTGAAGAGCTTTTAGATAAAGGTTTCATCTGACCCAGTGTTTCACCATGGGGTGCTCCAATGTTATTTGTTAAGAAGAAGGATGACAGTCTAAGATTGTGTATTGATTATAGGGAGTTGAATAAGATTACTATTAAGAATAAGTACCCTCTTCCTAGAAATGATGACCTACTAGATCAGTTGGCTAGAGAAAGTTTATTCTCTAAGATTGATTTGAGATCTGGTTATCATCAACTCATGATTAAATCAGAAGATATTTCAAAGACCTTTTTCAGGACTCACTATGGTCATTTTGAATTTCTTGTGATGCCTATTGGTCTGATGAATACACCTACAATTTTTATGGATTACATGAATCGAATCTTCTGGCTATATTTGGATCAATTTGTGTTGGTCTTCATTGATAATATTCTGGTGTACTCCAAATCTACTGAAGAGCATGAAAGGCATTTAAGAATTGTCCTTAGTATTCTTAAAGAAGAATAGCTTTATGTTAAGCTTAGTAAATGTGAGTTTTGGCTTCAAGAAGTCAAATTTTTCGGTCATGTAATATCCCATGAAAGAGTAGCTGTAGATCCTAGCAAAGTTGAAGCAATATTAAGCTGGAAGCAACTAAGGACGGTGGTAGAGATTAGAAGTTTTTTGGGCTTAGCAGGGTATTATAGAAGATTTATTAAGGATTTTTCTAGACTTGCCAGACCAAGTTAACCGGAAAGAATTAGCCTTTCAAGTGGGATGAGAAGTGCGAGGCTAGTTTTTAAGAATTAAAACAAAAGTTAACCACTACTCCAGTACTGATTATTCCAGATCTCACCCAGACCTATGTGGTACATACTGATACTAGTAAACAGGGGTTGGAATGTGTGTTAATGCAGTAAGGTAGAGTGGTAGCCTATGCTTCTTGACAGTTAAAGCCATAAAAAGAAAATTATCCCACTCATGATTTGGAGCTTGCAACGGTAGTTTATACTCTTAAGATTTAGAGGCATTATTTGTATGGAGCCACTACAGAGTTGTACTATGACCACCAAAGTCTAAAGTATCTACATGATCAAAAAGAATTAAATATGAGATAATGTAGATGGATGGAATTGCTAAAAGATTATGATTTTCATATTAAATACCATCCAAGAAATTAACATGTTGTAGCTTATGCTTTAAGCATAAAAGTGGTACAGGTGGCAAGTTTGATGATCAAAGAATTGAAATTATTAGAAGATGTTAGAGATTGGAGTCCGTTATATCAAGTGCATATAGCAGAGAATCCTTATGGAGAAGTACAGGTCAGAGCTTTTATTGAAGATGAGATAAAAGAAGCTCAGAAGCATGATAAGCTTGCAACAATATTTAAGGATGAGCTGGAAAGAGGGGAAACCAAAAATTTTGAGATCCCTCAAGATAAGGTGCTATAGTTTAGGGGAAGACCATATATCCCTAATGCCATAGGATTAAGAGAGAAAATTTTAGATGAAGCACATAAAAGTCGATATATAGTACATCCAAGTATGACCAAGATGTATCATGATGTTAAAATTCTATGTTGGTGGCTTGGATTAAAGAAGGATGTTGTGGCTTATGTATCCAAATGCTTGACATGCCAAAAAGTAAAAAGTGAACATCATAAGCCAGCAAGAAAATTACAACCTCTCGATATTTCTGAGTGGAAATAGGACAGTATTGCCATGGATTTTGTAGAAGGACTGCTCATGACTCCCACTAAGCATGATGCAATATGGGTGCTAATTGATCGATTGACAAAGTCAGCTTATTTCCTGGCAATAAATAAAAGAGATTCTCTAGAAAAGTTGGCAAAATTTTATATCAAAGAGATTGTTAGACTTCATGGTGTTCCAAGTAGTATTGTATCTGACAGAGATGCTAGATTCATATCTAATTTCTGGAAAGCTTTGCACAAAGAAATGGATACTACTCTCAAGTTTAGTACAGTTTATCATCCTCAAATGGATGGGCAGTCTAAGAGAACAATCCAGACACTAGAAGATATGCTAAGAGCTTGTGTTTTAGATTTCAAAGGAAGTTGAGATGTCCATCTACCACTAATAGAATTTGCTTATAATAATAGTTATCAGGCTAGTATTCAGATGGCCCCATTTAAAGCACTCTACAGACGTAAATGTAGATCTTTGTTATGTTGGTTGGAGTTGAGTGAGAAAAGAATGTTTGGTCCTAATATAGTAGATCAAATGGCAACACAGATTGATATGATTAGAAAAATATTGTTAATAGCTCAAAGTAGACAGAAAAGTTATGCTGATGTCAGAAGAAAACATTGAAGTTTAAGAAAGGAGAACGTGTGTTTCTTAAGTTGACTCCAATTGTGGGAGCTGGATGATCAATCAAGGTGAAGAAGTTACATCTCAGATACATCAAACCATTTCAAATTCTCTCGAAGGTAGGATCAGTGGCTTATAAGTTTGCTCTTCCCCCAAATCTCAACCACATATATGATGTATTTCATGTTTCCCAATTAAAGAAGTATGTTCCAGACTTATCACATATGCTTGAACAAGATGAAATCATGCTATGAGATGACCTGACATATGAAGTTGGACTAGTACGAATTATTGATTGAAAGGTTAAGCAACTACGAAATAAATAAATTTCATTAGTGAAAGTAGTCTGGAAAGGATTAACTGAGAATGAAGCCATATAGGAAGTAGAGGAAAGAATGAAGGAGATATATCCTGAATTATTTCTTTAATATATATATTGTAAATTTTGAGGACAAAATTTATTTTAAGGGGGAGAGAAATGTCATATACCCAATTTTCTTATCTAATTTGTATGTATAGTTTGTATGTAATAAATATGAGATTCTCTAAGGAAAGTGTAGAAATTTATGGAAGAAAAGGGATTAAAGTGTAAATAATAGAAAGTTCAAGGACCTAGATGGAATTTATAAAAGTTCTATAGCCAAAATAGAAAGTAGAGAAAAAGTTGGGCCATTAAGTGTAATTTCAAAAAGTTTAGGGACCTAAATATAATTAAGTAAAAGTTCAAGGGTAAAATCATAATTATTAGGAAGTTGTGCCAGAAAAGGCCCAGAACTACCCAGAAATACTGTAGTACCAAATTTTATCAGTAAATAGAGAATAGAAATTAGGCCAGTCATATTTTTCAAAATTTTGATCTGAGGCTCCAGATAACTGATATTAATTTTTAAAGTCCAGAGATCATTACAGGTCCTTCTAGATCTCCTAAGCAGATGAAATTTGACAGTAAATTCTCATAATTAATATAGAAATGTATAAAATAGTCAGAACTCAAAAAGAAGTTTTGTAGAATTTTTAATGGAATTTACAATAGAATTATATGCCCAATAAATACTTTTAGGTGAGGTTTTTGAGAATTGAGCCATAAATATATTGGACCCATAAAGAAAGTGCCTTAGGATTTGTGCCAATTAGCTATTGGACCTAAAAGAGGCCCAATATGGCTTCATAGACAATCCCAATAAGCCCAAGATCAAGTTATGGAGCTTAAGTCAACTTTGGATATTTTATAAATTTTTAAATAGAAAAATCAAAAGAAGATGAAGGAGCTTCAAGAGGAAGCCAAGGGTTGCACATGGTGGGACCCATACACCATATGCAATACGCCATATGGAAGCAAGAATAAGGAAGGAGAGTGTGTACATGTGCTAAAATGAAATAAAATAATATTGGTGATTAAGGTTAACTAATCCAAAAACCAACCAATCAAATTCAAGATTAAGGAGTTGTAATAATTAGTTGAAGGAAGGATATTATTGTCCCAAGATGCCAAAGTTTTGGCTATAAATACCCCTTTATTTCCTTGCAAAACGGTGGCCTCTTTGTTCCCTTGGAGAAACTCTTGTCATTTGAAAACTCAACTAAGATAAAGGCAATTCAAGGCACTTAGAGATCAAGGTAATCAAGGCATAAGGTATGTAATCCTTCCTAGTTTATTTAGATGTGTTTTGGAAGGGTAAAACTTAGGTTTTAGTGGTTGAAAATTCCATTAAACCTAGAGTATGCTTGCTGTCCAAATCTGGACAGAAATAAAGAAAGAAGAAAATCAAGATAGAATCAAATAGAAGACACTTATATAAGCTAGTTTGATTATTGGTTATTGAATTTAGTTTATATTCTTGACTTTGCTCTTTCTTGAGGCCTTTCGGCCAAGGCTATTCTGGATAAGAGAAGACGGAATTTCAATTATCTAATGCTTCCATTGAATTTAAAAGATGATTTTGTGTAGGATTGGATAAGTTTGGAACCTTGGAAGCATTGGAATTCAAAGTTGTAATTTTTAAGTGTTCTCTGGTACTGTTCACACGCATGAACAGTGATTAGAATTTCATGATTTTGATGCTTCTAATGGTTTTAAAATGAAAAATTGTGTGGAGGAAAATAGATAAACAAGTATTGGAAGCATTGGAATCAAAATGAGAATTTTTGAAAGAAAAAAAGAAGCTTTTTGGTACTATCCATAACAGGTTACAATTGCTGGAATTTGGCCATTTAGAGTTCATAAATGGATTTAGAAGCTAATTGACTTTAGTAAAGTCAAAACTTCAATTGATTCAAAGACCAAGCTAATTAACAAAGATTTAAGAAAGTTACTTTAGTAGATAAAGTTTAATGTTCAAGGAAGTTAGTTTGTAATGAGTTAATAATAATACAATGTTAGGATTTCATTTGTCAGCTCAAAGAGGCCAGTCACATCTAAAGGAAAAGTAGGAAGCAACAGGTAAAGCAAAAGGATGAGGAAACCAAGGAGTGAGGTAGTGAACTTACCTACTTGTATGCTTATGTTGCTTGGAGCTTTATGTGATGTTTGCTTACTTTGATGATGTGAAGCATGTATGATTAAATAATGCTCTGTTTCTTTTTATGCTATGGCCATATGTTATAATTAAGATACATGGAAGCATGTAATCATTATCCAAGCATGATCATTAAGTGCACACATAGTAACATCAAGCATATAGTTGCATACATTGTATGGTTTCCATTTACTATTGAGATTTCTCCCGAAATCTCACCCCTACATTTCAAATAATGAATTAATTAACAACGATCACTGATAATAACCCACTCTCTTAAAATCGAAACTGAAATATTCTATTAAAAGCAAATGTTCAAATCATCCAAATTCAATTACAAAGTCTAATCTAAGAATCATCAATCGATATTCAAAACTTACTTATAAGATGAAAACCCTAGATCTAGCAGTAATCATAAGATGAGAAGATGCAAATTAGAACAGAAAAAACTCCCCGTTTGAGTCCATGAGTTCAAGATATCTGATTCATCACCATGAGGCTAAAGGTTTAGCCTCTCATGACTCCTACTGTACTACAATCGCTGTTCAATTGAAATGTCCTGAAGAAACTATGAGAAGATGATAGGTTGACTGTGTATAGAGGTAGAGAAGTCTGTGGAAAGGTGTATAATGATGGCAGAGGTGGAGAAGGTGATTCGAGAGCATGAGAGTACTGCTTCTTAGCCTAATCAAGTCCAAAAACCAGCCTCCCTTGATGGAAACCTTCCTTTTCCTTTTATTTCTGCATAACCTAATTCAAAACGCGCAATTTCAGCGATTTTGCATATTAGTCGAGACCATATACATGTTTTGGTCATGAACTATAAACACAGAGAGAATTCCAGAAGAATCAAGGTCGCGACCGGCAAACTCTTTTGTCGCGACTAAAAGATGTAGGAGCGTGGTTTCACTTTCATTGGCTTGTGATTTCTTTCCTGGTCCTTGCTCTCTTCCAAAATACCTACAATCCAAAATAAAAGCTCACTGTAAAAGTTTAAATAAGTAAATAACATAATACATACAATGTAGAAGAGTTAATTTACCATTTTAACCTTTTATTAGCACATTGCCATGCACAATTATGTATTACCATAAAAGTACAATTTAAGGCCTAAAATGATGGTAAAGTTGTTATAAAGCTATTAAAAAAGTCACACAAACCATAGACAAAATGTGTCTTATCAATTCCCCTATACTTGAACCTTTGTACTCCTGGACAAAGAAATGAATCACACCTAGAATAACACTATTAAATTCAAGATAATAACATAATCCATAGTGTACCTTGAAAACAAATAACTCGTCATCTTTTGGGAATGCAAAGGTGATAATGTGAGCAATGCCAAGCAATCAACTACTCAGTGAAATCAACCTCAACTGTATGAGCACAATAGATCCTCTTAGAGGATCGTAAGTGTATAGCTCTCTATTTCCTCTCATTGTTAGGGTTCTTTCACTCAAATTCAAATTGGAAAACACCCCACCATATGCTTGTAATGGCTCTAAATCTCAGCAACTATATAACACCTATGCAAAGAATCAAGAGGTCTTTTAAGGTTGAAATGATGGAGAATGGCCATATGGAATGGAATGTGAAGAATAGAAAGCACTATATGCATTCAATAATAAATATGTAGTATGAATTCATGTCTCTAGGGATGTAGCTATGGTACTTGTGATAATACAAGTCAATAATGGTGCCCTCTTTTCTTTTGTTTTTTTCTTTTTTTTAGTGCAATATGCTTCTTTTCTGTTCTTCATTTACTTGGCACCTTGTTCATGGAAGCTGTAGCACAATAACATAACAATAATGAATTTCTGACATGAATAAAAATTTTATTTCAAAATTATGTTTATGCACATATGACTTTCTATAGGAATGATGAAAAGAAAAAGTGATGGGCTCAAGAGGGGTGACTAAGGATGTAATATGTAGTGGGCTTGTATTTGGGATAAAAGGATTTAGAAAGAATTCCTCTATCATGTTTAATTCATAAATGCGCAAGTAATTCTAAACTCAGAGCCAAGACAAGTTCTGGAGAATATAAACTAATTAAATAATCACTCAATATAGAATTTAGGCCGAGAATCCTTCCAACAAAGGTTTTGATCTAGATTGCTCATAAGCTAAAGTTTTAAACAATGTTCAACAGTCACTATGAATTAAAACACTTATCATAATTGAAGAACCTATATGATGATTTACAAGTTTCAAAGTAATCACTTAGAACATGTGATAATCCAAATGTAACAGCGAAGGCTTAGGTGTTTTCAAATTCAATTTCCAAGATATTTCAAAAAGTTCAAGTGGGGCAATGGTTTCTAGGAGCTAAAAAGGTTATAAAATAAGGGAACAATAAGTCATTTGTGAAAGAATCTCGATAGTTTAAAAGGGATCCTTCTATACAGTTTTGCACAAGGCAAAGAGAAGGTAATTGGATATTTTTCAAACATTGGTTGCGACATATAACAGTGGAGGCCGTGACCACTTATGATAGGGGTGCAATCTCAGGACTTTCAAAATATTTAGTCACATCCACAGGTTGTATCTTTTGCGACATAAACACAAAGAAAGGAATAGTCATGACCATGTAGGTAATCAAGTCGCGACTCAAATCAATAGGGAGTTATTGTCTCGACCGTAAGTCACAGAGGGCATATGAAGTGCAAAGTTTCATTGCAGGTCATGACCTAAAAGCTAGTATGTCGCAACCATATTTCACAAAGACTACTGAGTGGTAATTGTCAAAGTACCAAAATGATTTTTCATGCTAAAACCTTTCCAATTATCAATAAAGTTTAAAGTGGGGATCCAATTTTCAACAATTCATCACACATTAAGATCAAAAATAAAAAGTTGGTGATGAAAGATTGGATTAATCAAAGAATGTCACATTGAGTAGCACAAAAGCAAATACATCTCCCCAACACTTAAACTTGACAGTTCCTCACTGTCAATAGAACTAAAGAAGAAAATATCACAATCACTTTGCAAAGCCAATCAAATATAGCTGTAAAATACCAGGTAGCCTAATCACTCAATGCATATTAATAATTCAACACATAGTCACATTCAAGTCATGCAAAGCAATACTAGTAAGGTAGAGATGACAAGATGGGTAAGCTAAGATCATGCATGTGAGTGTGGAAACTCCATAGGGAACAATCAATGAGTAAATGATATATGGACAAGAATGGGGGTGTTCAAAATAGAAAGAACCCTATAATAAACAGAAATAAATAGAAAATGAAAACTATCTTACTGAAGCATCAAGTAGAAAAATTAACAACTACTACTTCTACTGGTTCATCCCTTTCTAATCACCAAACCAACATGTCAAGCACGTATGAATTCATAAAGGAAAGAGATAGTAAAGGGATAACCTGGCCTCAAGGAGATGGTGGGAAATCATAAAACTTTGAGAGATGGTTTTTTGATTGGACGGTTTTCCCAGTTACCCTTTCTCTCTACTTCAGCATTCCACAATCACGCATCTTATACTGAGCTTCATCCAGGCCATCTTGAATTCTCCCTGTTTAAACTTGAACTTACCCAACTGTGGTTGGCATGTCATAGCAACAAACTTGCGAAATAATTCCTTTGTCTCCTTCGTATATTCCCTGTAGTTACTCTTCTTTAGCTTGTGTAGGCCCTCCAATTTATCATGTGCTTCCCCAAGTGTCACACCAAGCTGAGGTTGGTCTATGACTGCAACGTACTTGGGATCATTATTTTCTATACCTATATTATTATTAGAGATTAGATATTTCAAAAACCTTAAGGTATTTGATGTAATTTTGGAATGATAATGAGGTTGAGAAGAGTTAAAATGTATTAGCCCTTTAACCAAAGTAGTGGAGTATGGAGCTGAAGGAGTGTGGGGTTCCTTGGTTATGCCTAATGTCACATCCTTATATTTATACATCTTAGGGACCATTCAGTAGCACTTAAACCACTTTTAGGGTCATTGAAGTCTAAACACTTAATCTGGAATTTTATTCATATCGAGTACTGTTCACTGTGGCAAATTCCAGATGAGTGACATGATTTTGAAAAATTATAACTAATTCTATAAAAATCGAAATGAAGTGGTTCAAATTGCTACATGAAGCTAACTCAAATATATTTCATGGAAAAATCATTGGTTGACCAATCCTTGACAAATTTCACGTGGGTCAACGTTTCAATCTTACTGTTCATCCAATGACTTTCTCCTGAATCCAGCATTCTGGTCCCAACTTTAACAATTTATATCTTTTCGTGTATACATCCAAATTAGACATTCTATATATCAAATTAAATTTTAGTATGTCTACTTTTTACTCTAAAAATTTCGTACATTAATTCAATCATTTACTATTTTTAATGATTTATCAAACATGAATGGGTCTTCATGAGTTACTGTTCACTGAGCCTATTTTCAGCATTTAGTCTTTACATACTCAAGCATACAGCCAACACATATCAGTCATATAGGCCAGATAACAATTAATAAATAATCAACTGTTATATATTAGTGCATGATTAACTCCCTCATATTGTATTACATCCTTTTCTGTCTAAAAACCGGCAGCATAACTGCTGCAATTCTTCTTTAGAAAGTAACTGATGTTGTACCGATTCGGTAATTCCCTTATGCGAACTACCATTCTACGTAGTACCCAGGAAAGACTGGATGAACCTGCTGGGTCCACTCACTTCCAGCCTCCTTAGACAGCACTACGTACACAGTACGTATCAGTTCCTTTCTTTGTTCCGTCTTCATTGTCGGAATTTCGGCAGCCTACCGGCGTCTCTTAAGATTTCCAAATTTTATTTTGACAGAACCTCCCCTGTAATGTTATGTTTGGGAATGAGATTCAAAAGAATCCCAGTAACAACAATCATAACAAAATATATAATGCAAAGTGACGGTGCTTGCTTGTGACTGTGTATAGATAAGTATGCTGCATGCTTCCATATTCAATAACATATGATCATAGCATTGGAATAGAGCTTCAAGCATAACATATAGGACAACAATCAACCAAACAAAACAACACATCACAAAGACATTACATAAGAGCTAGGATTAGTTATTACCTCAAAAGCAGAGCTTCAGAACTTCCTTACTACTTCCAACTCCACCAGAACTTCCTTTCTTTCTTTCTTTCTCCTTCTCTCTCTTCTTTCTCTCTCTTTTCTTGCCAAAAACGTGGGATGCATAAAATAGGAGGGGAAGGGGGTATTTATAGCTTTAATGGATGGCATTCTTGTAATTTTGAAGCCATCTAAACATGTGGTCCTGGTTTTTCCTGGAATTTCCTATTTTCTTTAATTCCTTTTACTGCATCACCCTGGACACCTCATGGGACACCTCATAGGACACCTCACCACCCATATTCTTCATGTGACGAAATTTGGAGGTTCTGGAAGCTTTCCGGTCCAATCTGGTATCGGCCCGGTCCATCGCCTCAAAAAACGTGCCGTTTTCTGAATCTGATGTTTCTGAAGATCCTTTTTATGTCTACTGACCTCACATTTAGTATCTAGACCCTTTATATCATTAACTTTTTAATACTGGGTCCAGACTCAATTACAGATCCCCTGCGAAATGACCAAAATGCCCTTGGTTCCCTATCTTGTCCTATTTTAATCCCTAAGGGCAAAATCATCATTTCACACCTTTCTGGACCCGGTCAAAGCTTATACTGGCTCTAGTCAACCTTATTTAGACATGTCTTGATCTCTGGGTCTGTCCAAAATGACCAGAATATCCTATATTCATCTGCTGCCCTTTTTGTACAACACAGGGGCATTTTCGTAATTTCGCACTTTTCCGAGGTTCTGCTGGACACTGGCCCACCTATCAGTCCAAGAGTCTTATTGGGCCTCTAATGGCGCCATTTTCAGGCTTCCTGGTTCCATTACCTGTATGGCACGCATTACGAGGAATCTTCCTTTAACACAATTCATTGAATATTTTAACTATTATTTACCGAGTATATACCTTTTCCGGACACCGGCTCTTTTTCCCAGATATAGTGTCCTACTGTGTTCAGGCATCCTTGGGGGTTATAACGGTCATCTGACCGAAGTCATCCGATCGCATTCAGCCTCTTTAAAAATACCGATAAATCTCCTACCCGGATCCCCGGAGGCCTCACACTCCGTCTGGATTTCTTTATTTTGTGAATAACTTTTCCTACAGACCTCCTATCGGTATCCTGTCAGTTTCCCGACATCCGCCCATAAAGGCGCATCATCCTGTATTTTCCCACTTATATCTGAAATCTAGGGTATCCGGTATAAATTTTTATAACTTTTGGATGATCAGTCCATTTCTGGCTATCTGGAGTCTTTAAAAATTCCAGTATTAGGCTTGGTTACCCGGCGTCACCTGCCCTACCTTCTGGTAGAATCTGGCCTATTTTCTTTAATTATACTTTAGCCCCAGGGAACTTTTCCTTCTTTATAATTAAGTCCCTTAATTTGGCTAAAATTACACTTTAAGACCCCATATTTTTGTCTACCTTTTATTCCTAACTTTAAACTTTCCATAATTGCATTTAGGTCCCTTAACTTCCTTTCTTTTGCAATTTAATCATTTTCTTTACATAAAGGTACACATGTTTTTCCTGAAACAGAGCTCATATATTCCGTTTAATCTGTATATAGGAACCAGTACAGAAGATTAAGGATATTACATTTCTCTCCCCCTAAAAAATAAATTTCGTCCCCGAAATTTACATTACATCTATCCTATACCAATAATTCAGGGTACTTTTCTCTCATCTTTTCTTCTGTTTCCCATGTAGCCTCTTGTTCAGTCAAACCTTTCCAGATCACTTTAACTAAAGGAATCTGCTTATTCCGTAACTGCTTGACTTTTCTATCAGCAATTCGCACCGGTCCAACCTCATAGGTTAAGTCATCTCGCAGTGTAACCTCATCTTGCTCTATCACATGAGATTGATCTGGAATATACTTCTTTAATTGGGAAACATGGAACACATCATGTATCTGGCTGAGATTCGGAGGAAGAGCTAACTTGTAGGCTACTGCTCCTATCTTTGAGAGAATCTGGAATGGCCCGATGTATCTTGGATGCAACTTCTTCACCTTAATCGATCGTCCGGCTCCTGTGGTTGGAGTTAACTTAAGGAATACATGTTCTCCTTCTTCAAATTCCAACGGCTTCCTTCTAACATCTGCATAGCTCTTCTGTCTGCTTTGAGCCGTCAACAATCATTTTCTAATTACACCAACTTGTTCTGCAGTTTGATCCACTATATCCGGACCAAGCATTCTTCTCTCGCTCAACTCTAGCCAGCATAAGGGGGATCTACATTTTCGTCCATAGAGTGCTTCAAAAGGTGGCATCTGTATACTGGCCTGATAACCATTGTTATATGCAAACTCTATAAGGGGTAAATGGATATCCCAGCTGCCTTTGAAATCTAGGACACATGCTCTCAGCATATCCTCTAACGTCTGTATTGTTCTTTCAGATTGACCATCTGTCTGAGGATGATAAGCTGTACTGAATCTGAGAGTAGTGCCCATTTCTTCCTGTAGAGCCCTCCAGAAATTTGAAGTAAATCGTGGATCTCTATCAGACACAATGCTGCTTGGGATACCATGGAGCCTAACGATCTCCTTTATATACAGCTTTGCCAGCTTTTCTAGAGAATCTCTCTTATTGATTGCCAGGAAATGTGCTGACTTTGTCAGTCGATCGATTACTACCCAAACCGCATCATGTCTACTTGGTGTCAAGGGTAGTCCTTCCACAAAGTCCATGGCAATCCCATCCCATTTCCACTCAGGAATATCTAAAGGCTGCAACGTTCCTGCTGGTTTTTGATGTTCAACTTTCACTTTCTGGCAGGTTAAGCACTTAGATACGTAAGCTACAACATCTTTCTTCAGTCCAGGCCACCAGAATAATCTTTTAACATCATGGTACATTTTAGTCATACCTGGATGTACCGTATATCGGCTTTTATGTGCTTCCTCCAGAATTCTTTCCCTTAATCCCCCAACATTTGGGATATAGGGTTTTCCCCTAAACTGTAGCAATCCGTCTGGGGACATCTCAAAATCCCTTGTCTTCCCTTTCTCCAGCTTGTCTTTGAATATTGCTGCGAGCTTATCCTGTTTCTGAGCCTCTTTGATCTCATCTTCTATGCAAGTTCTGACATGAACTCCTCCAAAAGGATTCTCCGTCAGTTGCATTTGATATAGAGGGCTCCAGTCGCGCATATCTTCTATCAGTTCCAATTCCTTGATCATCATGTATGCAACCTGCACCACCTTTCTACTCAGGGCATCAGCTACCACATTGGCTTTTCCTGGATGGTATTTAATCTGGAAGTCATAATCTTTTAACAATTCCATCCATCGCCGTTGCCTCATGTTCAGCTCTTTCTGATCCTGCAGATACTTCAGGCTTTTGTGGTCACAAAACAACTCTATCGTTGCTCCGTATAAATAGTGCCTCCATATCTTCAAGGCATAGACCACCGCTGCAAGCTCCAGATCATGAGTGGGATAATTCTCTTCATGTGGCTTTAACTGCCGAGAGGCGTAGGCTACTACTCGACCTTGCTGCATAAGCACACATCCCAGACCCTACTTGCTAGCATCAGTGTAGATTACATAAGTCTGAGTTGGGTCTGGAATAATTAGCACGGGAGTAGTCATTAATCTCTGCTTCAACTGCTGGAAGCTAGCCTCGCACTTCTCATCCCACTTAAACTGCTGATTCTTTCTGGTCAGCTTGGTAAGTGGTAAGGCAATTCGAGAAAAGTCTTGAATGAATCTTCTGTAGTACCCTGCTAGGCCGAGAAAACTTCTAATCTCTGTCACTGTCCTTGGCTGTTCCCAGCTCAAAACTGCTTCAACTTTGCTAGGATCTACAGCTACCCCGTCTCGGGATATGACATGACCGAGAAATTTGACTTCTGAAAGCCAAAACTCGCACTTACTTAGCTTAGCATAGAGCTTCTTCTCTTTAAGGATACCAAGAACAATCCTCAAATGCCTATCATGCTCCTCTGGAGATTTGGAGTACACCAGAATATCATCAATAAAGACCACAACGAACTGATCTAGATAAGGCCTGAAAATCCGGTTCATATAGTCCATGAAAATAGCAGGTGCATTGGTTAGTCCAAAAGGCATCACCAAAAATTCAAAATGTCCGTAGCGCGTTCTGAACGCCGTCTTTGGAATATCATCTGGCTTGACCCTTAGTTGATGGTAGCCAGATCTCAAGTCAATCTTGGAGAATAAGCTCGCTCCTGCCAATTGATCTAGCAGGTCATCAATTCTGGGAAGAGGATACTTGTTCTTAACTGTAAACTTATTTAATTCCCTGTAGTCAATGTACAGCCTTAAGCTACCATCTTTCTTCTTGACGAACAGTACTGGAGCACCCCATGGCGATACACTGGGTCGTATAAAACCTTTCTCCAATAGCTCCTCAATTTGCTTCTTCAGTTCCATCATTTCGTTGGGAGCCATCCTGTATGGGGCTTTTGATACTGGTCCAGCTCCAGGTACAATGTCAATCGCAAACTCCACTTCACGCTCCGAAGGCAATCCCTGAATCTCCTTTGGAAAGACTTCAGGAAATTCATTGACTACAGGAACCTCCTCGATGCCTTCCTCCACTTTTGTTTGAACAGAAAAGAATACCACATATCCCTGACATCCTTTCCGTAGACATTTTTCTGCCTGAGCCTCTGTCACGAAGTTCAGTTGTACTTCTAAGCTCCAATCAGTGATCTTTGGACCAAGAACTAGGGTCTTGTTTCTGCAGTCCAACATCACATTATTGGAGGATAACCAATTTAAACCGAGTATGACTTCAATCTCCTGGAAAGGCATACAGATCAGGTCCAGGGTGGTACTACAGTGCTCATAACGCACCACACTATTTAGACAGGCATCAGATGTGATCACCCTAGCGTTGGTGGGGGTTTTCACCTTGGATCATCTCAGATGATCGCTGAGCATCCTCTCTAGTGAGTGCAAACACTCATCCCGCCGTCCTTGGCCTTGGATCAGTTATAGCTTGAGGACATTCTCTGGAAAAATGTCCGGGCTTTCCGCAGGTGTAGCATACATTCTGGCCCATCAAACATGGTCTGTCACCATGATTCTTTCCACACTTTTCACATACTAGGGCCTTCGGATCCCTGTTATTGGATCTTCCGCGAAAATTTCCCCTATTAGGCCTCTTGGTCTGCCACGGGCGCTTTCTTTTCTTATAGCCGCTCCCACTGGCCGCTTCTTGATTCCGTCCGGCCTTATCAGGAGTCGCTTGATCTTTACTCCCAGATCTGGACAGCATTCTATGATTCATGCTGTTCTCAACGATTCGACATGCTTCCACAGCCTTATTGAACTGGCTGTATTGTTGGGGAGTTAACTTCTCCTTTAACATAGAATTCAGCCCTCGAATCATTCTTTCTGTCATCCAGCGTTCGTCATCCACTTGGCGTAGGTAAGTTGAATATTGAGATAGCCGGATGAACTTGGCCAAATATTCATCAAAAGCTTCTTTTTCTCCTTGCCTTAGCACAAGGAATTCAGCCTCCCTTTCATCTCTAACAGATTGAGGGAAATATTTTTCATAAAATTGCTCAAGAAATACTTCCCAGGTAACTGGAATATCTCTTGCTTGGAGAAGTAATTCTGTATTCTTCCACCATCTATCCGCATCCTTTTCCAATTGATAGATGGCCATTTGGGCCTTGGTTTCAGTCGGGCAATCGAGGACCTTAAAGATCTTCTCTAATCTGCTGACCCAATTTTCTGCTACATGTACTTCAAATGTCCCTTCGAATATGGGAGGATTATGTTTGCAAAATCGCACCATCCATTGTTGGATGCCAACTGCCTCCTCCCTTGATTCAACCCTTCTCTGGGGCTGTTCTACCTGCTGTGGTACTTCTTCAGGTTCTCTACTAGTTGCTCCTGAAGGCTCTGGCGGTCTTAAATTATTTACAGCTGCTGCTACTGCCGCGGCTATGGCAGCATCTCTGTCTTGTTCATTTCGTGCTTGAGCAGCTCTCATTTCTTCTATCATCTTTTGTTGCTGTTCTAATCGTTCTAGAATCATTTGATTAAGGTTTCCAGCCTCTCGGGGTTCCTCAGCTAGAATAGTTCTCCTTGTTTGTACCATTTTGTTATACTTAAAAATAGAAGGGAATACAATAAATTTCATTTCACATATAATATACATACAGAATATATGTACATATCACAGTACCATTCCAGTCTTTTATACTCTAATTTTCTTAAACTTTATTCTAATGTATTCTTCTACTAGGTAGATCCAGTCGGATATGGTACAATATGATTCTCTATCAAAATACTGGTCCAACTCCGATCTCCAGGTAGGAGTCTTCGGTAATACCTCATTCATAATTTCTAGCCAAAACCCCATGGTTAACACATTTGAATCCCAGGCTTGATATATGGCTTTCACCCTTGTGATAAACTCCTGGTAGACCGAATAATCTTGATCTATGTTTTCGAACAGGGTCTGCCTCAACTCGTATAGTTGTCGGGCTAATGCTACCGAGCTCTCAAGTTGCTCTCTACTCAGGTTCCTCCCTGGGACCATTCTTACGATTAAACCTCCCAAATACATTTCTACCAGAGTCACTTCGGGCCTACTGGAACCTGGCGCATTACTCTGAACACGTACTTGGCTGGACCCTGAACTGTCTGTTATATTCAAGGGTACCGCACATATGGAAATGGCAGGAATAGGGCCTTCTGTTATCATCACTTCCTGATCATCAATTGGAAAGTTTGATCCTATCGAGGAACTATCCTCCTCAGAATCACCAGCTACTGGAGGTGTCCAGAGGTCAGAATCATTGCTTACTATTTCTTCTTCTGAACTATCTGAACTAGAGACCTCTGGTCTTAATTCCCATTGGTTTACCGTAGTTTCAGACCCAAATCTATGTCTAGCCATCCTGCAAACACTACTTAGTGTCAATTATGACGGCTTTATCATGGTATATCTTTCTATAAATCATCTATTTAGAGCATTTCTTAAGCCAGAATCCTTTGCTCTGATACCAAAATGTCACATCCTTATATTTATACATCTTATATTTGAAATCTAGGGTATCCGGTATAAATTTTTATAACTTTTGGACGATCAGTCCATTTCTGGCTATCTGGAGTCTTCAAAAATTCCGGTATTAGGCTTGGTTACCCGGCGTCACCTGCCCTACCTTCTGGTAGAATCTGGGACTGAAATGCTGTCGGGCGGTGCAAATCACTTCTAGCCTATTTTCTTTAATTATACTTTAGCCCCAGGGAACTTTTCCTTCTTTATAATTAAGTCCCTTAATTTGGCTAAAATTACACTTTAAGACCCCATATTTTTGTCACATCATGGACCGGGCCGGTACCAGATTGGACCAGAAAGCTTCCAGAACCTCCAAATTTCGTCACATGAAGAATATGGGTGGTGAGGTGTCCTATGAGGTGTCCCATGAGGTGTCCAGGGTGATGCAGTAAAAAGAATTAAAGAAAATAGGAAATTCCAGGAAAAACCAGGACCACATGTTCAGATGGCTTCAAAATTACAAGAATGCCATCCATTAAAGCTATAAATACCCCCTTCCCCTCCCATTTTATGTATCCCACGTTTTTGGGCAAGAAAAGAGAGAGAAAGAAGAGAGAGAAGGAGAAAGAAAGAAAGAAAGGAAGTTCTGGTGGAGTTGGAAGTAGTAAGGAAGTTCTGAAGCTCTGCTTTTGAGGTAGCAACTAATCTTAGTTTTTATGTAATGTCTTTGTGATGTGTTGTTTTGTTTGGTTGATTGTTGTCCTATATGTTATGCTTGAAGCTCTATTCCAATGCTATGATCATATGTTATTGAATATGGAAGCATGCAGCATACTTATCTATACACAGTCACAAGCAAGCACCGTCACTTTGCATTACATATTTTGTTATGATTGTTGTTACTGGGATTCTTTTGAATCTCATTCCCAAACATAACATTACAGGGGAGGTTCTGTCAAAATAAAATTTGGAAATCTTAAGAGACGCTGGTAGGCTGCCGAAATTCCGACAACAAAGACGGAACAAAGAAAGGAACTGATACGTACTGTGTACGTAGTGCTGTCTAAGGAGGCTGGAAGTGAGTGGACCCAGCAGGTTCATCCAGTCTTTCCTGGGTACTACGTAGAATGGTAGTTCGCATAAGGGAATTACCGAATCGGTACAACATCAGTTACTTTCTAAAGAAGAATTGTAGCAGTTATGCTGCCGGTTTTTAGACAGAAAAGGATGTAATAAAATATGAGGGAGTTAATCATGCACTAATTATAACAGTTGATGTGTGAGGATAACCAATTTAAACCGAGTATGACTTCAATCTCCTGGAAAGGCATACAGATTAGGTCCAGGGTGGTACTGCAGTGCTCATAACGCACCACACTATTTAGACAGGCATCAGATGTGATCACCCTAGCGTTGGTGGGGGTTTTCACCTTGGATCATCTCAGATGATCGCTGAGCATCCTCTCTAGTGAGTGCAAACACTCGTCCCGCCGTCCTTGGCCTTGGATCAGTTATAGCTTGAGGACATTCTCTGGAAAAATGTTCGGGCTTTCCGCAGGTGTAGCATACATTCTGGCCCATCAAACATGGTCTGTCACCATGATTCTTTCCACACTTTTCACATACTGGGGCCTTCGGATCCCTGTTATTGGATCTTCCGTGAAAATTTCCCCTATTAGGCCTCTTGGTCTGCCACGGGCGCTTTCTTTTCTTATAGCCGCTCCCACTGGCCGCTTCTTGATTCCGTCCGGCCTTATCAGGAGTCGCTTGATCTTTACTCCCAGATTTGGACAGCATTCTATGATTCATGCTGTTCTCAACGATTCGACATGCTTCCACAGCCTTATTGAACTGGCTGTATTGTTGGGGAGTTAACTTCTCCTTTAACATAGAATTCAGCCCTCGAATCATTCTTTCTGTCATCCAGCGTTCATCATCCACTTGGCGTAGGTAAGTTGAATATTGAGATAGCCGGATGAACTTGGCCAAATATTCATCAAAAGCTTCTTTTTCTCCTTGCTTTAGCACAAGGAATTCAGCCTCCCTTTCATCTCTGACAGATTGAGGGAAATATTTCTCATAAAATTGCTCAAGAAATACTTCCCAGGTAACTGGAATATCTCTTGCTTGGAGAAGTAACTCTGTATTCTTCCACCATCTATCCGCATCCTTTTCCAATTGATAGATGGCCATTTGGGCCTTGGTTTCAGTCGGGCAGTCGAGGACCTTAAAGATCTTCTCTAATCTGCTGACCCAATTTTCTGCTACATGTACTTCAAATGTCCCATCGAATATGGGAGGATTGTGTTTGCAAAATCGCACCATCCATTGTTGGATGCCAACTGCCTCCTCCCTTGATTCAACCCTTCTCTGGGGCTGTTCTGCCTGCTTTGGTACTTCTTCAGGTTCTCTACTAGTTGCTCCTGAAGGCTCTGGCGGTCTTAAATTATTTACAGCTACTGCTACTGCCGCGGCTATGGCAGCATCTCTGTCTTGTTCATTTCGTGCTTGAGCAGCTCTCATTTCTTCTATCATCTTTTGTTGCTGTTCTAATCGTTCTAGAATCATTTGATTAAGGTTTCCAGCCTCTCGGGGTTCCTCAGCTAGAATAGTTCTCCTTGTTCGTACCATTTTGTTATACTTAAAAACAGAAGGGAATACAATAAATTTCATTTCACACATAATATACATACAGAATATATGTACATATCACAGTACCATTCCAGTCTTTTATACTCTAATTTTCTTAAACTTTATTCTAATGTATTCTTCTACTAGGTAGATCCAGTCGGATATGGTACAATATGATTCTCTATCAAAATACTGGTCCAACTCCGATCTCCAGGTAGGAGTCTTCGGTAATACCTCATTCATAATTTCTAGCCAAAACCCCATGGTTAACACATTTGAATCCCAGGCTTGATATATGGCTTTCACCCTTATGATAAACTCCTGGTAGACCGAATAATCTTGATCTATGTTTTCGAACAGGGTCTGCCTCAACTCGTATAGTTGTCGGGCTAATGCTACCGAGCTCTCAAGTTGCTCTCTACTCAGGTTCCTCCCTGGGACCATTCTTACGATTAAACCTCCCAAATACATTTCTACCAGAGTCACTTCGGGCCTACTGGAACCTGGCGCATTACTCTGAACACGTACTTGGCTGGACCCTGAACTGTCTGTTATATTCAAGGGTACCGCACATATGGAAATGGCAGGAATAGGGCCTTCTGTTATCATCACTTCCTGATCATCAATTGGAAAGTTTGATCCTATCGAGGAACTATCCTCCTCATAATCACCAGCTACTGGAGGTGTCCAGAGGTCAGAATCATTGCTTACTATTTCTTCTTCTGAACTATCTGAACTAGAGACCTCTGGTCTTAATTCCCATTGGTTTACCGTAGTTTCAGACCCAAATCTATGTCTAGCCATCCTGCAAACACTACTTAGTGTCAATTATGACGGCTTTATCATGGTATATCTTTCTATAAATCATCTATTTAGAGCATTTCTTAAGCCAGAATCCTTTGCTCTGATACCAAAATGTCACATCCTTATATTTATACATCTTATATTTGAAATCTAGGGTATCCGGTATAAATTTTTATAACTTTTGGACGATCAGTCCATTTCTGGCTATCTGGAGTCTTCAAAAATTCCGGTATTAGGCTTGGTTACCCGGCGTCACCTGCCCTACCTTCTGGTAGAATCTGGGACTGAAATGCTGTCGGGCGGTGCAAATCACTTCTAGCCTATTTTCTTTAATTATACTTTAGCCCCAGGGAACTTTTCCTTCTTTATAATTAAGTCCCTTAATTTGGCTAAAATTACACTTTAAGACCCCATATTTTTGTCACATCATGGACCGGGCCGGTACCAGATTGGACCAGAAAGCTTCCAGAACCTCCAAATTTCGTCACATGAAGAATATGGGTGGTGAGGTGTCCTATGAGGTGTCCCATGAGGTGTCCAGGGTGATGCAGTAAAAAGAATTAAAGAAAATAGGAAATTCCAGGAAAAACCAGGACCACATGTTCAGATGGCTTCAAAATTACAAGAATGCCATCCATTAAAGCTATAAATACCCCCTTCCCCTCCCATTTTATGTATCCCACGTTTTTGGGAAAGAAAAGAGAGAGAAAGAAGAGAGAGAAGGAGAAAGAAAGAAAGAAAGGAAGTTCTGGTGGAGTTGGAAGTAGTAAGGAAGTTCTGAAGCTCTGCTTTTGAGGTAGCAACTAATCCTAGCTCTTATGTAATGTCTTTGTGATGTGTTGTTTTGTTTGGTTGATTGTTGTCCTATATGTTATGCTTGAAGCTCTATTCCAATGCTATGATCATATGTTATTGAATATGGAAGCATGCAGCATACTTATCTATACACAGTCACAAGCAAGCACCGTCACTTTGCATTACATATTTTGTTATGATTGTTGTTACTGGGATTCTTTTGAATCTCATTCCCAAACATAACATTACAGGGGAGGTTCTGTCAAAATAAAATTTGGAAATCTTAAGAGACGCCGGTAGGCTGCCGAAATTCCGACAACAAAGACGGAACAAAGAAAGGAACTGATACGTACTGTGTACGTAGTGCTGTCTAAGGAGGCTGGAAGTGAGTGGACCCAGCAGGTTCATCCAGTCTTTCCTGGGTACTACGTAGAATGGTAGTTCGCATAAGGGAATTACCGAATCGGTACAACATCAGTTACTTTCTAAAGAAGAATTGTAGCAGTTATGCTGCCGGTTTTTAGACAGAAAAGGATGTAATAAAATATGAGGGAGTTAATCATGCACTAATTATAACAGTTGATGTGTGAGGATAACCAATTTAAACCGAGTATGACTTCAATCTCCTGGAAAGGCATACAGATTAGGTCCAGGGTGGTACTGCAGTGCTCATAACGCACCACACTATTTAGACAGGCATCAGATGTGATCACCCTAGCGTTGGTGGGGGTTTTCACCTTGGATCATCTCAGATGATCGCTGAGCATCCTCTCTAGTGAGTGCAAACACTCGTCCCGCCGTCCTTGGCCTTGGATCAGTTATAGCTTGAGGACATTCTCTGGAAAAATGTTCGGGCTTTCCGCAGGTGTAGCATACATTCTGGCCCATCAAACATGGTCTGTCACCATGATTCTTTCCACACTTTTCACATACTGGGGCCTTCGGATCCCTGTTATTGGATCTTCCGTGAAAATTTCCCCTATTAGGCCTCTTGGTCTGCCACGGGCGCTTTCTTTTCTTATAGCCGCTCCCACTGGCCGCTTCTTGATTCCGTCCAGCCTTATCAGGAGTCGCTTGATCTTTACTCCCAGATTTGGACAGCATTCTATGATTCATGCTGTTCTCAACGATTCGACATGCTTCCACAGCCTTATTGAACTGGCTGTATTGTTGGGGAGTTAACTTCTCCTTTAACATAGAATTCAGCCCTCGAATCATTCTTTCTGTCATCCAGCGTTCATCATCCACTTGGCGTAGGTAAGTTGAATATTGAGATAGCCGGATGAACTTGGCCAAATATTCATCAAAAGCTTCTTTTTCTCCTTGCTTTAGCACAAGGAATTCAGCCTCCCTTTCATCTCTGACAGATTGAGGGAAATATTTCTCATAAAATTGCTCAAGAAATACTTCCCAGGTAACTGGAATATCTCTTGCTTGGAGAAGTAACTCTGTATTCTTCCACCATCTATCCGCATCCTTTTCCAATTGATAGATGGCCATTTGGGCCTTGGTTTCAGTCGGGCAGTCGAGGACCTTAAAGATCTTCTCTAATCTGCTGACCCAATTTTCTGCTACATGTACTTCAAATGTCCCTTCGAATATGGGAGGATTGTGTTTGCAAAATCGCACCATCCATTGTTGGATGCCAACTGCCTCCTCCCTTGATTCAACCCTTCTCTGGGGCTGTTCTGCCTGCTTTGGTACTTCTTCAGGTTCTCTACTAGTTGCTCCTGAAGGCTCTGGCGGTCTTAAATTATTTACAGCTGCTGCTACTGCCGCGGCTATGGCAGCATCTCTGTCTTGTTCATTTCGTGCTTGAGCAGCTCTCATTTCTTCTATCATCTTTTGTTGCTGTTCTAATCGTTCTAGAATCATTTGATTAAGGTTTCCAGCCTCTCGGGGTTCCTCAGCTAGAATAGTTCTCCTTGTTCGTACCATTTTGTTATACTTAAAAACAGAAGGGAATACAATAAATTTCATTTCACACATAATATACATACAGAATATATGTACATATCACAGTACCATTCCAGTCTTTTATACTCTAATTTTCTTAAACTTTATTCTAATGTATTCTTCTACTAGGTAGATCCAGTCGGATATGGTACAATATGATTCTCTATCAAAATACTGGTCCAACTCCGATCTCCAGGTAGGAGTCTTCGGCAATACGTCATTCATAATTTCTAGCCAAAACCCCATGGTTAACACATTTGAATCCCAGGCTTGATATATGGCTTTCACCCTTGTGATAAACTCCTGGTAGACCGAATAATCTTGATCTATGTTTTCGAACAGGGTCTGCCTCAACTCGTATAGTTGTCGGGCTAATGCTACCGAGCTCTCAAGTTGCTCTCTACTCAGGTTCCTCCCTGGGACCATTCTTACGATTAAACCTCCCAAATACATTTCTACCAGAGTCACTTCGGGCCTACTGGAACCTGGCGCATTACTCTGAACATGTACTTGGCTGGACCCTGAACTGTCTGTTATATTCAAGGGTACCGCACATATGGAAATGGCAAGAATAGGGTCTTCTGTTATCATCACTTCCTGATCATCAATTGGAAAGTTTGATCCTATCGAGGAACTATCCTCCTCAGAATCACCAGCTACTGGAGGTGTTCAGAGGTCAGAATCATTGCTTACTATCTCTTCTTCTGAACTATCTGAACTAGAGACCTCTGGTCTTAATTCCCATTGGTTTACCGTAGTTCCAGACCCAATTCTATGTCTAGCCATCCTGCAAACACTACTTAGTGTCAATTATGACGGCTTTATCATGGTATATCTTTCTATAAATCATCTATTCAGAGCATTTCTTAAGCCAGAATCCTTTGCTCTGATACCAAAATGTCACATCCTTATATTTATACATCTTAGGGACCATTCAGTAGCACTTAAACCACTTTCAGGGTCATTGAAGTCTAAACACTTAATCTGGAATTTTATTCATATCGAGTACTGTTCACTGTGGCAAATTCCAGATGAGTGACCTGATTTTGAAAATTTATAACTAATTCTATAAAAATCGAAATGAAGTGGTTCAAATTGCTACATGAAGCTAACTCAAATATATTTCAGGGAAAAATCATTGGTTGACCAATCCTTGACAAATCTCACGTGGGTCAACGTTTCAATCTTACTGTTCATCCAATGACTTTCTCCTGAATCCAGCATTCTGGTCCCAACTTTAACAATTTATATCTTTTTTTGTATACATCCAAATTAGACATTCTATATATCAAATTAAATATTAGTATGTCTACTTTTTACCCTAAAAATTTCGTACATTAATTCAATCATTTACTATTTTTAATGATTTATCAAACATGAATGGGTCTTCACGAGTTACTGTTCACTGAGCCTATTTTCAGCATTTAGTCTTTACATACTCAAGCATACAGCCAACACATATCAGTCATACAGGCCAGATAACAATTAATATCAAATAATCAACTGTTATAAATTAGTGCATGATTAACTCCCTCATATTTTATTACATCCTTTTCTGTCTAACAACCGGTAGCATAACTGCTACAATTCTTCTTTAGAAAGTAACTGATGTTGTACCGATTCGGTAATTCCCTTATGCGAACTACCATTCTACGTAGTACCCAGGAAAGACTGGATGAACCTGCTGGGTCCACTCACTTCCAGCCTCCTTAGACAGCACTACGTACACAGTACGTATCAGTTCCTTTCTTTGTTCTATCTTCGTTGTCGGAATTTCGGCAGCCTACCGGCGTCTCTTAAGATTTCCAAATTTTATTTTGACAGAACCTCCCCTGTAATGTTATGTTTGGGAATGAGATTCAAAAGAATCCCAGTAACAACAATCATAACAAAATGTGTAATGCAAAGTGACGGTGCTTGCTTGTGACTGTGTATAGATAAGTATGCTGCATGCTTCCATATTCAATAACATATGATCATAGCATTGGAATAGAGCTTCAAGCATAACATATAGGACAACAATCAACCAAACAAAACAACACATCACAAAGACATTACATAAGAGCTAGGATTAGTTGCTACCTCAAAAGCAGAGCTTCAGAACTTCCTTACTACTTCCAACTCCACCAGAACTTCCTTTCTTTCTTTCTTTCTCCTTCTCTCTCTTCTCTCTCTCTCTTTTCTTGCCAAAAACGTGGGATGCATAAAATGGGAGGGGAAGGGGGTATTTATAGCTTTAATGGATGGCATTCTTGTAATTTTGAAGCCATCTGAACATGTGGTCCTGGTTTTTCCTGGAATTTCCTATTTTCTTTAATTCTTTTTACTGCATCACCCTGGACACCTCATGGGACACCTCATAGGACACCTCACCACCCATATTCTTCATGTGACGAAATTTGGAGGTTATAGAAGCTTTCCGGTCCAATCTGGTACCGGCCCGGTCCATCGCCTTGAAAAACGTGCCGTTTTCAGAATCTGATGTTTCTGAAGATCCTTTTTATGTCTACTGACCTCACATTTAGTATCTAGACCCTTTATATCATTAACTTTTTAATACTGGGTCCAGACTCAATTACAAATCCCCTGCGAAATGACCAAAATGCCCTTGGTGCCCTATCTTGTCCTATTTTAATCCCTAAGGGCAAAATCGTCATTTCACACCTTTCTGGACCCGGTCAAAGCTTATACTGGCTCTAGTCAACCTTATTTAGACATGTCTTGACCTCTGGGTCTGTCCAAAATGACCAGAATACCCTATATTCATCTGCTGCCCTTTTTGTACAACATAGGGGCATTTTCGTAATTTCGCACTTTTCCGGGGTTCTGCTGGACACTAGCCCACCTATCAGTCCAAGAGTCTTATTGGGCCTCTAATGGCGCCATTTTCGGGCTTCCTGGGTCCATTACCTGTATGGCACGCATTGCGAGGAATCTTCCTTTAACACAATTTATTGAATATTTTAACTATTATTTACCGAGTATATACCTTTTCCGGACACTGGCTCTTTTTCCCAGATATAGTGTCCTACTGTGTTCAGGCATCCTTGGGGGTTATAACGGTCATCTGACCGAAGTCATCCGATCGCATTCAGCCTCTTTAAAAATACCGATAAATCTCCTACCCGGATCCCCGGAGGCCTCACACTCCGTCTGGATTTCTTTATTTTGTGAATAACTTTTCCTACAGACCTCCTATCGGTATCCTGTCAGTTTCCCGACATCCGCCCATAAAGGCGCATCATCCTGTATTTTCCCACTTATATCTGAAATCTAGGGTATCCAGTATAAATTTTTATAACTTTTGGACGATCAGTCCATTTCTGGCTATCTGGAGTCTTCAAAAATTCCGGTATTAGGCTTGGTTACCCGGCGTCACCTGCCCTACCTTCTGGTAGAATCTGGGACTGAAATGCTGTCGGGCGGTGCAAACCACTTCTGGCCTATTTTCTTTAATTATACTTTAGCCCCAGGGAACTTTTCCTTCTTTATAATTAAGTCCCTTAATTTGGCTAAAATTACACTTTAAGACCCCATATTTTTGTCTACTTTTCATTTCTAACTTTAAACTTTCCATAATTGCATTTAGGTCCCTTAATTTCCTTTCTTTTGCAATTTAATCCTTTTCTTTACATAAAGGTACACATGTTTTTCCTAAAACAGAGCTCATATATTCCGTTTAATCTGTACATAGGAACCAGTACAGAAAATTAAGGATATTACAGAATATGGGACTGAAAAACTTTCAGGCAGTTATAACCCTTTTCGGGCTGATCTTTCTATAATTACAATTTTGACCTTGAACTTTTTACTTAATTACATTTAAATCCCTTAACTTTTAGAAATTACCACTTTTGGCCCAACTTTTGTTTCTACCTTCACTTTTTGCCTTTAACCGTTGCTAATTTTTATTTTAGTCCTTCTCTTTCTTTAAGACTCATTTAACCTTTATCGTTTCTTCTAATCTGAATCATAATCCTTTCCAAACCTCTTTCCACTATCAATACTATATGGATAGGGAAAAAATATGATATGACATTTCTACCCCCTTAAAATAAATTTCGTCCTCGAAATTTACTTAGCACCTTAGTCAACAATCTTGGATAGGTATCCTTGTCTTCTTTATGACTAAGAATTGGGGTATCTATCTCTTAAAATAAATATCTTAGCGGAGTACTTTTCATATCCACAATTCTTCATATCTTTACTATGGCCATTCTTCTATTCTAAATCAACTCAATCAGAGTTGAACTCCACTTCTTTCTATTACTTTCTTGCTACGCATCTATCTGCACATGGACTTCTCACTATGCTGGACTTGTGAGTAGTGTCCATTTCTTTCATATCAAACTCCTTCGAATACTACTATATTCTGGAGTTTCTATTAACAACTCATCATACTTTTTAGTGCAATCACTTCTTTCTCATCTGAGTATCTAGCGGAATTCTCTAAATATCCACACACTTTTAACTCTCAGTCTCATATCATCATATATTCTTATTATCTTTAATAACTCATCATAATACAAAGAGAAGACTTATATCATTATTCTTTCTTTCATTGCTCTACTGCTAAACAGGAGCACATAGGAGCATATAGGAGCACATACTTTAACATGCATAATGCCTAGCCAACATATTACAGGACTGCATACCTGCCTATGAATGCAAAACTCTAACATCGGAGCTTAAGCATTCCTTCTCTTAATATGCATAGCTCTAACAGTCGGAGCTTGCACAGCTCTAACATTTGGAGCTTTAGCATATTCTATAAACATCACATAATATAACGTAATATAAGGCCTGGCATTCTATGCAAGGAGTGGAAGCTCTCATTTGCTCTCATTTACTCTTTCACATATAGCTCATCATTCAAACATCTTATCTTTTCTCGAACGAAAACCTCTCTATCTATTTATAAAGCTAGCTATACAGCCGCTTCTTAAGGCATATCTTCTCATTTCGTATATTTCATGACATAAAATGGCATATATGGCCAAATCTGGCTATATCATAGTTCATCTTTCAAATCCATTTCATTTGGATTTGACATAAGGGTTCTAGTCTCTTACTGTTCATAACCTTTTCTAGCTTTTCATAGCTCTTTCTATCATTTTACATAGCTTTGTGCATATATGCCAATTTCTTGTGGCATTCACACTTTTTTTAATCACTTCCCAGGGGTCACCCATCATTGGACTACCCTTGCCTAAGCACGCTTAACTAAAATGTGCAGATAAAAATCTGAAGCACTGGTGCTAACAGGCTTAAATCCTGATACTCTACTATCTTAGACCCATCTTATGCTATATCTCTGGGGTCTATCTAGCCTTCTAATCTCTTTTTATCCTTATCTGTAGGATCTATGTGTCTTTCATTCTTATTCTTGGTAATCTCATCATAAGGATCTCTTTACTCTTATTTAACCCTTTCTGATATCTTATGAAATATTCTTATACATTCTTGGGACTCAAGATTAACAACTTTAATTCTGATCATTGAGTTCCTGTTATGTTTAAGAAGATTCTGAGTTCAGTCCCTGATAGTAATAAGGCTATCTGAAACTAACATCATGGGTACTCTCTCTGTTATGAGTTAACCAACTTGTGAAGCTTCTATACCTTAACTTTTCCTTAGTATTCATCCTTCCAAAGAAATACTGTACTAATGGCTCATTACTTTCTTGCTCTAGGCTTGATCTACTGCGACCCTCGGGATCTACTGCGATCAACCGTAAGCCTCTTCAAGATTTAACTGTGACCCTGTGAGCCATACTAGGATCTAATTGCAATCCTCCAGAATCTACTGCGATTCTGTTGTACTGTATTCTCATATCTAGAAGACCTAAACCAACGGACAAAGTTACAAGGTTAGTCACTTCCACATAGTTGTTAACTCCACAGATAATTCCCCATAAATGATCATAGAAGCCAATATTATCTATTAGGACTTGACTCATTCCTTCTATCACTCAGGAACTGCATATACCATTCTCATCTTTATAACTTTACTTTATCCATTACTATAGAGATCTACACAGGCTCTATCATGCACATGTCCATCATTATCTATTCATACATCTTACCCCTACTGAAGGGATATATCCTGAGTATCATAATCATTTATCTGCAGATTCACTATTAATTCTCATTCTCTATCTCATTGGCTATCACTGTTTGATCATAATTTCTCTTTCTACTCTTTGGGACTTAACTAGCTAACTATCTCATTTAGCCCTTTGCTCTAACCCTTCACCTCACGCTCACCTCTCTCTCTAATTAAGAGGAATGCTTCCTTTAAACTTCTTTGAGAAAAACTTCTCAAGTGAGCAGATCATTCTCCATCTCATATGGAGTAGCTTTTGTGTCTCTCTGTATCATCCTTAACTCTTTCTATCTGTCAGTCTCAGTCTACTCTGGACTAGACTATGATTCTTTTCTAGTCTCCCTCTAGATCCTGACCAATTCAGGTCACTTAGATCTCATTTATCACTTAACATTAATATTTCTATTCTCTAGGGCAGAGCATTTGGTTATTATTTCTTTGTGATAGAATCCCTCTGTATTAGGAACATTAACTTTCTATCTGTTAACCATCATATCTTTATCCTTAAGCCATGTATTAGATCATTCTTAGGCAAGTCTCATTCTAACTTCTCATTATTCTTTTCCATAAAGACTAGATGCACAAAGTCTTTCGTAACATAGATCAACTCCTAATGATCATACAGAGGATCTACTTTTGAGCCTATTCTTTAACTAATCTTCTGTATCTTAGTGTATCGTACTGTCTAACTTGCCCGCACTCTCTGCTAAGCCTCTAACTGATAAACTTCAGTTAGGTCAGTATCTTATTCTTGTCATCAGGTCTCTGCGCATTTTAGTCACCACCTAAGTACTTGCTAGCCGTCTCATATTCTCTGTAACTTTTAGTCGTGACCAGCTCGTAAAAACTCTTGCCTTTGGATGACTCTAAATTAATTTAAGAGCATTCATATACATATATCATAGTCACACTTAAATAGGGAACATATTCACATACATGTTCAACCAACATCCATATTCCATATTACCATAACATTTGTACACACATTACATACATATCAATTACATATTTGGGGTACATCATAACTATCATACAAATGAGTAATTACTTTTCTTTACACTTTACCTATTTACATTACCCGTCATCTACTTCTACATTTCTTTCTAAGGGATCATAGACTGCACATACTTCTATACATAGATATGCCACCCCTGAATATCAGCTAGCGGATCATTTGCCATATACTCACTTAGCTCTATATGCCATGTAGGGGTATATAGCAATACTTGGCTTACTATCATCTCATGCCAGTCCTCTAGAGTATAAACTTGATTTAGGTTAATGCCCTCTACTGCATATCTATTTGTCATCCCAGATACGGCATTGAGGAACTGTAAGTAAACTGACTACTCTTGATCTCTGTTTCTGTCCATTCCTTGAACTAGACTAAGTAGTTCACTCTCCACAGCTTTCTTGAGACTGATATGGTCAGCATTATCTATCTTTAACAAAGAAAGATGGGGTTGATTAGGGTCAGGAACATCACACTGATCCTTCTCTATAAAGCCACATATTCCTGGACCTTGGGAATGAACAGGTTCTATCATAAACTCTTACTGGATATCTGAATTAGGGGATTGTGGTATATTACTCATAGTAACTCTGTCCTCAAACTTTGGTAGAGGAGGAATAATATATGGTATACCCATAATCCAGTACCAGTACTCAACTTTCTCAGCCGTAATCTGTCCTCTCATTGGAGGAATAGAATGTACATCAGGGTTAGATGGCACTCCAACAAACTCATACTGTGTAGAGTCACTAGACTCAGCATTATCTGGGGTATATTGGGCTTCAGGCTATATCTCTACGTGACCTTCAGACTGTAGGTTTGAGTCCACAGAAACATCTATGGGACATTCTGTCACATCTTATTTTTAACCTCAATTATACTCCATTAGAAGTGATTGAAACCAATTACATGATCATTTGCTTTGAAACCATCCATTTCCAAAAGATTTGCTCTCGGGTACTGTTCACTGTTACTGTTCATTTGATAATTCTAGAACATGTACCCTACTTTGAAAATTTATAATTAATTGTAGAAAAATCAAAATAATGTGTTTCCAATTTCTAATGGAAGCTACTTCATAAATATTTGAGTAAAAAATATGAAATTGAGGTTATCTTCTTCACACGAAATCAGTTTATTGGATAAAAATCACTGTCCATTTGGTAAAATCTGGAAGTTTCAGTTTCTTTGTCTTAACTTTAAAAATTCATTTCTCTTTGGTTACTTATCCAAATGAACTTTGTTACCTATGAAATTAAATCTCTATACGTCCTCTCTAATCTCACCAAATTTCATAGAAAAATTCGTTCATTTGATATATGAAACCATTGCGTGAACGTCACTGCCTCTCAGCACTCATTTTATCTCAATTCCAGGTCTTACTACCCACTTTGGAAAATCATAATAATTCGGATACTTATCCAAATGAGGCGTTCTTAGTGTCCATTTAAATCTCTGTATCTTAAATTTAATCATACCAAGTTTCAGACTAAACTTCATTGATTTAAGCATCATAAATATCATCTCATCACCACAGCCTCAAAACAGAATTACATAATCATACACTATTCAACCATACATGCTATCATATGCTTCCATAAAGTCAAATATCTCATGTGACCTATTATACAACCTCATTCATCCATGTTAACACTTTTTCCATGTGAAGTTCCAACACCTATAACAAGATTATGCATATGGAAGGAATGAGATTTCATAGAAATCCCAATAGCAAGTTACACAAACTATAATATCATGTATGAATAATTGAATGCTTAACATGTTATCATGTGATGGGAGCTACTTCATAATGGTACATAAGCAAACTCTAACATGCATATTGTCATGACATAACTTGCAAGGAGTTGCAATCATTCATACTTCATCATAACAGGACATAAGTTTAAGCTCAACCAAACACCAAAATCAACAAGCAAGCAAAACAATTAAACAAACATGAGTTATAGTTAGGTATCCTTGCTACCTCATAGCTATCTTGGTTAAGACCTTCTTGAAGTGCTTTCCTTTCTTCACAAATGTCAAAACAGACATTACAACATAATATCAAGTTACAACTCAACTTGAAACCAAATCCAAGACTAGGTTTACACTAGCTCCCTTTCTTTCTCTACTTTATGTTTCTTACTTTCATCTTTCCAAAATAAATTCCCATGGTTCATTTCCACATAATTTTTCATGTAGAATCCAAATATGAAATCAGAATTTCCAAAATCAAAACACTTCAGTTGCTACAGTGCCAAACCGAACTGAAGGTCCCTTTTTTTTCAAAAATTCACATTTTGATTCCAATGCTGCCAATACTTGTTCTCCTACTTTATCCCCACACAATTTTCCATTTTAAACTCATTGGAAGCATCAAAATCATGAAATTCCATCATATGAACAGTACCACGTACAGTACCAGCAAGAACACAAAACCCTAAATCCAAACATACTTGAATTCTCAAGCTTATACCACACAATTCTAGCTTGTTTAAGCTTGTCTAAACTATCCATAATATAAAACTCATATTTTAACCATATATGAGCAGCACTTCCATCAGCAACCATAAGGGAAATATAGCATGAAAACCCCTTACAACCATGAGCTAACTTGCTAGAACAAAGCTCAAGATCAAGGGAGATGATTACCTTGCTTCTTGCTTCAAGTTGTGTGCTTCTTTCTTGGTTGAGTGAAAATTTTGCAAGAGTTTCCCTATGGTTCTCAAGGCTGCGGCACATGGTCTGAAATGAGGGGGTATTTATAGAGAAATTTGGGTTGAAATGGATGGCCAAGATTGATTTGGTTACTATTTGATCTAAAGGCTCACATTTAATCTTGGATTTAACTTTTTCTAAAAAGAATAATTATGACATCATGTGGGACAACTCATGGGACACCTAAGAGGGTTAGGTGGTGTGATGCCCATGTAAAGAAGGTTCTGGAAAAATTTCAGTCCAATCTGGTACTGATCGGAGCAGTTTCACAACAACCGGACTATTTCCTGTTCTGAATTTTTTTATAATATACCAAGATATGTATTATGTCCTGGAAATCAATATCTAGGCTTATCATACCATTGAAAATGATATACTAAATATTTATCTGCCATCCATCCCTTGTGAAATGACCAAAATACCCTTAGTGTCCTTTCTTACACTATATTGACCCTAAGGGCATAATCGTCATTTTACCCCTCTTTATACTGCCTCAGGGTGTATCTGGCCTCAACTAATCATATTTATACCATGTGCCACAATTTTAGCCTTTCCCAGGTGACCAAAATGCCCTTCATCAATCTCTGGTACAATTTAGGCATCTAGGGGCATTTTCGCAATTTCGCACTTTTTCTGTACACTGGCCCCTTCTACTGATGGACTGGTACCCTGAGTTTTGGGCCCTTCTTGGTGTCATCATGGACCTATATATGAGGTTATGTGATCTCATTCTATCCAGGCTTACATATCGATAAGTTCCATTATCGGATCACGGGTGTTATCAAACTCCCGTCAAAATTCACTAATATGTGAATAACTTTTTATATAGAACTTCTTCCAGAGTTCTGTAAGATCCAAGACATCTGACACTGTAGGGCACACTTTCCTATAATTCCCTCACTTATATCTGATGTTCATGGAATCTGATAAAAATTCAGATAACTTTTAGACTATTAGATAATTTTCTGCTGTCTAGAGTCCTAATAAAATTTCTGTATCATGCCGGATTACCCAGCATGACTTCCTCTATTTACTGATGGAATATGGGACTGAAATACTTACAGGCAGTTCTAAGCCTTTTTTGGCTGAACTTTTCCATAATTACATTTATGTCCTTGACTTTTTGCTTAATTACATTTAGGTCCCTAAACTTTTGGAAATTAACACTTTTGGCCCAACATATATTTCTACTTTAACTTTTGGCCTTTAACCTTTTCTAATTTTCGTTTAGGTCCTTCTCTTTCTTCAAGACTTATCTAACATTTATTATTTCTTCTGATCTTCGTCATAATCCTTTCCAAACCTCTTTCCACTATCAATATTATACAGATAGGGAAAAATTAGGATATGACACATTCCACTGTAGACTTTCCTGACTGATCCCTTAAACTTTCCTCTGAACTTTCTTCATTGTCTGAAGGATCAAAGTCTAGATATACATTATCTTCATATATCACTATAGAATAGGGGTCTCCCTTATTAACTGAAGCCTCTGACTTAACTTTATGAAATTCCATACCTACTCCTGTAATATTTGCTTAATTAAGCAATGCTAATTATCCCAATAAACACCCTAACTTAACAAAACACTTACTTTCTAAGGTTAGGGTATGGAAAATAACCTATATCTTGCCAGAAACTTATGCTCTAATACCAAAATATAACATCCTTACTTTCATACGTATTAGGGACCCACCAGTAGCATTTAGAACCACTTACAAAACCTTGGAAGTCCATTAGCCAAATCTGAAATTTTATTCTTTCCCGAGTTACTGTTCATATGGTATTCCAGATTACACAATGAACTTCAAAAAATCATAATTAATTCTAGAAAATTTGAAATGAAGTGGTCCAAAAAGCTACGTAAAGATAACATCTTGAAATTTAAGGAAAAAATAATTTTCAGACCAAATGATTAGCCAATTAATACAGTTTATTTGCCAAAAATTACTGTTCATTTGGTCAAAAATCCTAGAAACAGATTCTGGTCCCTTACTTTGGAAATTCAGTTCTCTTTGCACAAACATCCAAAAAAAGCATTCTTGGTGTCAAAACGAAGCTTGATATGTTATATAAATGTCTGTAAAAGTTCATACATTTATTCTGTCATTTACTATTTTTCATTACATCATGACCATCACTGCTTACATTGATCATACAGCAACATTACACATTCACATAACATATATACTATCCAATCCCTAGCTTTTCTTCATGCTTCATCATCCTCTTTCATCATTCATAAACTTGTGGGATTGAGATTACATGGAAAGGGATGAGATTTCAGGGGAAATCTCAGTAGCAAACGGCACTAAACAATGCATGCATTAATGTAAATACTTGTGCTTGCTTGTGAAAGTGTTACTATTGTGTCATGTGCATGCTTCCATGTTACACATGAAATACAATTGGCCAAAGTAAACATATAAATAGAGCTTCATACATGAGTACATAGGCAACACAATTCAATCAAGCCATAGCACAATCAAGCATAACATTCAGTGCATACAAGTTTAGGATAAGTTTACTACCTTGAACACTTGACTTTCTTTTACCTTAACTTGCTTCTTTCTTCTTTCCCCTTTCATCTAAGGTTGTTGGGCAGCACAACCCCTTAGAGAAAACTCAACTTTTCTCCCATGAATACCCTAAGTTCAAGCTCCCAAATCAAAGGAAAATAAGCTAGGATAGATTGCTTACCTTTAATCTCTAGCTTGCTTGAAATTTGGAACCTTGAATCTTCTTTGTCTCTGCTTGAGTTTTCATTTTGCAAGAGTTTCCCCAAGGTATCATAAGGCCACGGTTTTGGGCAGAATGGGGGGTATTTATAGCCAAAATCCAAGAAAAATTAATGGCCAAGATTGATTTGGTTACTATTAGATCTAAAGGCTCGCATTTAATCTTGGATTTTACTTGTTTATAAAAGAATAATTATGACATCATGTGGGACAGCTCATGGGACACCTAAGAGGGCTAGGTGGCGTGCTCATAGTGGAAGGAAGCTTCTGGAAAAATTCCAGTCCAATCTGGTATCGATCAGAGCAGTTTCATAACAACCGAAGTGTTTTCTGTTCCAATTTTTTTATAAAATACCAGGATATGTATTCTGTCCTGTAAATCAATATCTAGGCTTCTCATATCATTGACATTGATATACTAAATATTTTTCTGCCATCCATCCCTTGGAAAATGACCAAAATACCCTTGGTATCCTTTTTTACACTATATTGACCCTAAGGTCATAATCATCATTTCACCCCTCTTTGTCCTACCTCAGCGCATATATTGACTCTAAATAATCATATTTATGCTATAGGCCACGTGTTTGGCCTATCCAGAATGATCAAAATGTCCTCCATCCATAACTAATACAATATGGGCATCCAAGGGCATTTTCATAATTTTGCACTTTTCCTGGACACTGGCCCCTTCTACTGATAGACTGGTACCTTGGGTTTTGGGCCCTTCTTGGCATCATCATGGGCCTGTATATGAGGTCATCTGATCTCATTCTATCCAGGCTCACATATCGATAAGTTTCATATCAGATCACGGGTGTTATCAAACTCCCGTCAAAATTCACTATTATGGGGATAACATTCTATACAGGACTTCTTCCGGGGTTCTGTCAGATTCATAACATCTGACACTGTAGGGTACACTTTCCTATAATTCCCCCACTTATATATGATTTCCATGGAATCTGATAAAAATTCAGATAACTTTTAGACTATCAGATAATTTTCTGCTGTCTAGAGCCCTAATAAATTTTCTGTATCATGCCAGATTAACCAGCATAGCTTCCTCTATTTATTGATGGAATGTAGGACTGAAAAACTTTGGGGCAGTTATAACCCTTTCCGGGCTGATCTTTCTATAATTACAATTTTGCCCTTGAGCTTTTTACATAATTACATTTAAGTCCCTTAACTTTTGGAAATTACCACTTTTGGCCCAACTTTTGTTTCTACCTTCACTTTTTGCCTTCAACCTTTACTAATTTTTGTTTTAGTCCTTCTCTTTCTTTAGAACTCATTTAACCTTTATCATTTCTTTTGATCTTCATCATAATCCTTTCTAAACCTCTTTCCACTATCAGTACTATACGGATAGGAAAAAATTAGGATATGACACTGGGGGCATTTTCAAAAAGAAATGGATGTTTATTGGGAACTGAGCCACTAGAGTTCTTGGGCTTGATTAGGGACCCAAGATGACATTCCCATACATCCAAAAACATGGCCCAAGAGTGATGTGGGCCCAAGTGGTATTAAAATATTAGTTTAGTACTTTTTCAATAAAGTAAAGTTACCCAGTCAAAGATAGAACTGGGGAAAGTGATCAGATAAAGCTTTAGATGAAACATCCTCCTTTTTTTTACATTTTAGGGACCATTCAGTAGCATTTAGAACCACTTCTAGGGCCATTGAAGTCAAATCATACAATCTAAAATTTTACTCCTAGCGAACATTGTTCACTGTGTAAATTCCAGCAGAGTGAATTGACTTCAAAAACTCATAACTAATTCTAGAAAAATTGAAATGAAGTGGTTCAAATTGCTACACGAAACTAATGTAATCCTCTTTCAAGGAAAATTAACTCGTTCACCATGCCTTGACCAGGTCCACATCAATCAATGTCCAAAGTTTACTGTTTATCCTGCGTTTTTCCCTGACTCCAGCACTTTGGTCCCATCTTTGCATAACCTCTGCACTATCCAATCCCTAGCTCCTCTCTATGATTCTTTGGTCCTCTTTAAACATACCTGTGGGATTGGTATTACATGGAAGGGGATGAGATTTCTGGGGAAATCTCAGTAGCAAACGGTAACCATACAATGTATACAACTCTATGCTTGATGTTACTATGTGTGTACTTAATGATCATGCTTGCATCATGATAACATACATACTTCCATGTTACTTAATTATAACATATGGCCATAGTATAAAAAACAATAGAGCATTACTTAATCATACATGCCTCACATCATCAAGGTAAGAATACATCACATAAAACATTCAAGCAGTATAAGCATACAAGTAGGTAAGTCTACTACCTGGCGTGTAGCCTTTCCTTCGAGCTCTTAGCTTTGTCTCCAAGGTTCCTTCTTTTCATAAGTCAGAGCCTATACATAGCATAATAATATCTTTATTATTATCCCATATAGCTCTACTTACCTCATGCTCAACTAGGGGTAATATCCTTACTTTGACATTCCTCTAACTTTCTTTCTAGCTATAGCTAACTTTATTAATAGAGATATTTCTCTATTCTAACTACTAAGAGCAATCCTCTACTTTATTGGAGCAGGGACTAGATAACTTACTTACCTCATTCCTAAGCTTTACCCAGTCCCTAAGCTCCTTAGACTGCTCCTGGCTCCACAAGAACTCCTCCTTTCTTTCTCTTCCTTCCTTTCTTTCTCTCTTTTTCTCTTCTCTCTTCTTTTTCTTGACAAATCCGTGGGAATGAAGTAAGGGGGAGTGTCCTATTTATAGGTGAGTAGAGGTAAAATGAATGGCTCAGATTGGATCGCGATGAATGGCTCAAATTGCTTGCTTCCTCAAGAAGCTTTGCTTGCATCATCACGATGGCATCACCCTCCATGATGAGTCACCACTAATGACATCATCCAGGACACCTCAAGGACACCTCAGGGGTATATGTGGCGCAATGGTGGAGCCCTTGGGACACCTCACTAGCTGACTCAGGCTTTCCAGAGAGTTTAAGAGTCTTTTCCCTGAATGGATGGCCGAGATCGTGCCACGTGTCCTTTGCTTTTCTTCTTTTATTATAATCATGCCATGTGATGCATTGTGGGCCCTATTTATGTCCCCTCATAATTCCATATCACTTTACCCAGTTCTATCTTGGACCGGGTCACTTTACTTTATTGAAAAAGCACTAAAATAATATTTTAATGCCTATTGGGCCCACATTACTCTTGGGCTACATTTTTGGGCCTTGGATTGTCATCTTGGGTTTCTAACCAAGCCCAAATACTCTGGTGGCTTGGTTCCCAAGAAACATCCTTAGTAAATTACCAAAATGCCCTTAATATCTTTTTAGTACTTCTAGGGGCACTCTTATCTTTCCATACCTTACCAGAGTACCTCTTGATCCTGGTCAACTATATAGATACCCTTTCTTGACTGTCTAACCTTAGTCAAATGATCATAACGCCCTTTGTCTGATTCTAACTTAATGATACAACACAGTGGCATAACTTCAGTGGCATTTTCATAATTCTTCATTTTTCTAAAAATATCATTGGGCTTATAAGGTGCCATTCTGGACCCTCTGTATGATCCACTATCTTCATGGGCTCAATGAAAGGAATTTGAAGACACGCAGCGGAAATTAATTTAAAAAATTTTCCATTCCTTGCCAGGATCTACACTCAGTGTTCCTCAGCGACTTCCATAGCTTCTGGTCAGGACGTTCACAGCTTCTCTCTGCGGCTCGTGCTCCCTTTCCTATTGTAAGAAGTCGACGACTCAGGTCGACTTCCTCTACTGGTATCCACACAAATAACGTTCTAGCCACGAACGACGTGCTAGCGTCTCTTGTCCCTCCAGGGCTTTCTCAATAATTCGTCCTCTCTGTCTCTATTTCAGCAGTTTCTTATTTGCAAACCTTTTGCAGATTCCCCTTCAGCCTTTCTGTGTTCTCTGTGTGTATTGCTAAAAACGCAGCTCCTAAAATCATATATATAGGATGCTATGTGTTTCTCTCTCTCCCGAATTGGATTTTAGAGTTAATCTTATATTAATTCTGAAAATAATACAATATCATATATTGTATAATTTTATAAGAAACTAATTAAATAAATAATATTAAATCCATCCCACATATTTAATTACCTATTTATTTAACTTTAAATAAAGATGAGACTGAACTATATTTGATTTATTCTCATAAATCAAATTTGAGATATCCTATCAATTTGAATTTCAAATTCAAATGTGATAGGGATTTAATTTATCCTTATAAATTAAATCTTATAAATATCTCTTATATGAGATATCCTATCAATTTGAATTTCAAATTCAAACGTGATAGGGATTTAATTTATCCTTATAAATTAAATCTTATAAATATCTCTTATATGAGATATCCTATCAATTTGAATTTCAAATTCAAACGTGATAGAGATTTAATTTATCCTTATAAATTAAATATCATATATCTCTTATATATAATATATATATATATACGAATTTATATATATATACGAATATAAATATAAATAAATATATACATCCACCCTGGATCTTTCATTGAATCTGGACATGTCTTAGATTCAATGAATCTGGACATCATAGCTCGTGTTGGGCTATTTTGCGTGTGACCCTGTAGGCCTATATGAAGTTGGCAGTGGGCCATTTGCTATACTAACCCACAAGTCGTAAGCGGTCTCTAGCAAGACATAACGACTACCCAAATTATATGAGGATCGTTAAACGATGTAACCTTTTATACAACCATATCATGTCCCTTTTGTCACGCGATATTTTGGTCATGGTTGAGGCATGGATAATGTCATCCTCCTATTCCTGACCGTTACTTTCTCGATCCCTGAGTAGTCTGACTATAGAAATGGAACTACCTTTCCATTACAATATGGCCATACATTTCTCATACTCACTTATCGAGGGGCCCAGTAATATCTCTCTACGAATGTGAGGGACAAATTCCATCTTGACCATTCACATTCCTTCGCATGAAAAACCACTAAACCCGAACATAGTCTTTATGATCACTCGGTCAAAAGTGACTTTTGACTAGGTCAAAGCTGAGCGTTTGTCATGTAGGAATCCATGATGATCTAAGGTCAAAGGGCATATTGACATGGTTTGTATATGAGAGAAGCTTGTGACATTACCCATGCAGTTCTCTCATAGCGGGTTGGTCCAACACCTTGTACTCTTACATGAGCTTATGACTTTGATTTATATCTCTATATATCTTTAAAGTTATACTGGTCTTATTTCACCTGTGCTCCTGTATAGATGACCGACCAGGGATATTTAGGATAAGATCATGAATTATCCAAGGATGGTCATCATAGTAAACATGCAAATAATATGATAACACAATTAATAAATTCATAAATCAATAATGTTCATAAGACAATGATTGGCCCCTAGGGCACAATTTCTAACACTCAATTCCTGAGAAATTCCCTCGAAACCTATTTATCGGGTCTTTTAATCCACTTTAAATTCTGTAGTAAATTCTACATAATTCCTTTTTGGGCACTGTCAGCTTAAAAAATTCTTATATTAATTATAGGATTTTACTGCTATATCTCATCTGATTATGAGGTTTAGAGCATATTGTATTAATTTTCTTTTACTTTGGAAATTAATATAAATCTCTCGGGACCTCATATCAGAACTTTGTGCTGCATCCAACTGATCAGCATAATTTTCTCTATTTACTAAGACCTCTGCTCAACAGGGTCTATTAGCATCCCTTTTTCAGGCTATATACTGGGCTTCTAAGCCTAAAAATTGGGATATGACATTAGACTTATCCAGAACCATGAGGTGGCATAAAAAGTGTCCTCATCGAACCCACAAGGTGCCACATGGCATGTGTCTAGGGAAAGAAGAAAATTTTAAGGACACGTGGCACAATCTCAGGCGTTCATTCTAGGAAAAGACTCTGAAATTATTAGGAAATGCTAAGTCAGCTGGTGAGGTGTCCCAAGGGCCCCACCATTATGCCACCTAGCAGGTGAGGTATCCCATGGATGATGTCATTTTGATGAGTCATCTAGGATGATGATGCAGGCAAATCTTCTTGAGGAAGTTAAGCGATATGAGCCATTCATCGCGATTCAATCTAAGCCATCCATTCCACCTCCACTCAACTATAAATACCCCATTCCCCCTCACTTCATTCCCATGTCCAAGTAAAGGAAAAAGAAGAGAAAGAAGAGATAAAAGAGAAAGAGAGTAAGAAAGGAAGAAAGAGAAAGAAAGGAGGAGCTCTGGTAGAGCTAGGAGCAGTCCAAGGAGCTTAGGGACTTGACAGAACTTAGGAATAAGGTAACTAAGTTATTCTAGTCCATTCTCTAATAAATTAGATGTTTTTTCTTTTAAAGTTAATAGTTATAGTAGAGAAATATCTCTCTTGATAAGGTTAGCCGTAGATAGAAAGAAACTTAGGGGATTGTCAGATTAAGGGTATTACCTCAAGTTAAGCTTAAGATAAGTAGAGCTATACTAGATAGGATAATAATGAAGATATTATTATGCTATATATTGTCTCTGACCTATGAAAAGAAGGAACCTTAGAGATAAGGCTAAGAGCTAGAGGAAAAGGCTACATGTTGTTGGAAATCGTGCCCTAGGGGCCAATCATTGTCTTATGAACATTATTGATTTATGAATTTATTAATTGAGTTATCATATTATTTGCATGTTTACTATGATGACCATCCTTGGATAATTCATGATATTATCCTAAATGTCCCTGGTCGATCATCTATGTGGGAGCACAGATGAAATAAGACCAGTATGACTTTGAAGATGTATAGAGATATAAATCAAAGTCATAAGCACATGTAAGAGTACAGGGTGTTGGACCGACCCGCTATGAGAGAACTGCATGGGTAACGTCATAAGCTTCTCTCATATACAAACCATATCAATATGCCCTTTGACCTGAGATCATCATGGATTCCTACATGACAAAACGCTCAGCTTTGACCTAGTCAAAAGTCACTTTTGACCGAGTGATCATAAAGACTATGTTCGGGCTTAGTGGTTTTTCATGCGGAGGAATGTGAATGGTCAAGATGGAATTTGTCCCTCACATTCGTGGAGAGATATTACTGGGCCCCTCGATGAGTGAGTCTGAGAAATGTATGGCCATACTGTAATGGAAAGGTAGTTCCATTTCTATAGTCAGACTACTCAGGGATCGAGAAAGTAACGGTCGGGAATAGGAGGATGACATTATCCATGCCTCATCCATGACCAAAATATCGCGTGACAGAAGGGACATGATATGGTTGTATAAAAGGTTACATCGTTTATCGATCCTCATATGATTTGGGTAGTTGTTATGTCTTGCTAGAGACCGCTTGCGACTTGTGGGCTAGTATAGCAAATGGCCCACTGCCAACTTCATATGGGCCTACAGGGTCGCACACAAAATAGCCCAACACGAGCTATGATGTCCAGATTCATTGAATCTAAGACATGTCCAGATTCAATGAAAGATCCAGGTGAATGTATATATATATATTTATTTATATTTATATTCGTATATATATATAAATTCGTATATATATATATATATATTATATATATGAGATATATGAGATTTAATTTATAAGGATAAATTAAATCCCTATCACGTTTGAGTTCGAAATTCAAATTGATAGGATATCTCATATAAGAGATATTTATAAGATTTAATTTATAAGGATAAATTAAATCTCTATCATGTTTGAAATTCGAAATTCAAATTGATAGGATATCTCATATAAGAGATATTTATAAGATTTAATTTATAAGGATAAATTAAATCTCTATCACGTTTGAAATTCGAAATTCAAATTGATAGGATATCTCATATAAGAGATATTTATAAGATTTAATTTATAAGGATAAATTAAATCTTTATCACGTTTGAAATTCGAAATTTAAATTGATAGGATATCTCAAATTTGATTTATGGGAATAAATCAAATATAACTCAGTCTCATCTTTATTTAAAGTTAAATAAATAAGTAATTAAATCTGTGGGACGGATTTAATATTATTTTATTTAATTAGTTTCTTATAAAATTATACAATATATGATATTGTATCAATTCGGAATTAATATAAGATTAACTCCAAAATCCAATTAGGTCAAGTGTAAAAACGCATAGCATCCTCTATATCTGATTGGAGGAGCTACGTTTGAAAATAACACAGAACACAAAAGGCCGAACGGAATCTGCAAAAGGTTTGCAGACAAGAAACTGCCGAAATAGAGACGGAGACTTGTGAAAGCCTTGGAGGGACAGGAGACGCTAGCACGTCGTTCGTGGTTGGAACGCTGTTCGTGTGGATACCAGTAGAGGAAGCCGACCTGAGGCGTCGACTTCTTGTGATCGGAAAGAGACCACCGTCCGCGGAGAGAATCTGTAAAGGTCGCTGAGGAACACTCCGTCGATTTCTTGCGATCAGAAAGAGATCACCACCCACGTAGAGAAGCTGTGAAATTCGCTGAGCAACACTAAGGGTAATGATTCTTTCCACTTGACTTAAACACATACGGCAGATCCTGGCAAGGAATGGAAAATTTTTAAAGTTTATTTCCGCTGCGTGTCTTCCAATTCCTGACACATGTCAGGTAGTAAACTTATCCTAAACTTGTATGCATTGAATGTTATGCTTGGTTGTGCTATGGCTTTGTAGAATTATGTTGCATATGTGCTTATGTTTGAAGATATATTTCTATGATTACTTTGGCCAATTGTATTTCATATGTAACATGGAAGCATGCACATTACACAATGCTAACACTTTCACAAGCAAGCACCAATATTTATATTAATGCATGCATTGTTTAGTACCGTTTGCTATTGAGATTTCCCCAAAAATCTCATTCCTTCCATATCAATCCAATTATACCATGTCTTCTCAAGATGGAGGAGATAAAGATGCATGAAGAGACGTTAATTATTTAGCATGATTAATATGTGATTTATGAATGTATAATTGCTGAAAATTGTCTCTATGAACAGTAACTCTTGGTGAGGCAGTGACATTTGAGCTGTAAATAAAAATAGTAAATGATTGAATAAATGTATGATATTTTACCAATAAATAGTATACATACCAAGCTTCAATTTAACTTATAGAACGTCTCATTTGGATGTCTACACATGGAGATATGATTTTCAAAATTAGGACCAAAATGCTAGAATCAGGGGAAAACGCTGGATGAACAGTAAACTTTGGACATTGACTGATGTTGACTTGGTCAAGGTGTGGTCAATGAGTTATTTTTGAACAGTAAACTTTGGACATTTTTCTCTAAAAGAACATTAAGTTAGATTTGTGAAGCAATTTGAACCACTTCATTTTGATTTTTCTATATTTAGTTATGATTTTTTTGAAGTCAGGTCACTTCTTTGGAATTTACACAGTGAACAATACTCGGTAGAGTAAAATTCCATATTATGTAATTTGACTTCAATAACCTAAAAAGTGGTTCCATATGTTACCGTTTGGTTCCTAAGACGTAAGAAAAGAAGAATGTTTCATTTTAGTATCAGAGTATAAGGTTCTAGTACAAAATCAATAGGGTTCTAGTACAGAGCAAAGGGTTCTGTCATAGAGCATAAGATTCTGGTACATAACAAAAGGTTATGGCTTAGTGATACTCTGGTTTAGTTAGACTAACCCCTTAAACAAGTTAGAGATTTGAAATGAAGAGGTTCCCTCCCTAGTATGAGATATAGGGATGGTGTTCACTACTTAGAGAATGTTTCAAAGGAGAGATAGTGACACCCAGATAAATAGAACAATACCCCATACCTTACAACTTTATGAGGTAGTCTTCAGGGAAATGACTATGATAGACTAGACTTAGTCAGCTGTTATGACTGTGGTCTCGTGCTTCTTAGCACGATGTGGCTGGACTAAGGAGGATAACATTTGGGGAGCAGTTTCCTCTATTGATATAAGCTAATTAGTTTGAGGTCAAGGGAAGCTATAATAGTAGCTCGAGGTGTCATTATGTGGCTAGACATTGCAGTGGCGATAATAATGAAGGTACCAACCTCATTGAAGTTTATCAGCTAGAGGATTGGTATAAAGTGTGATCAAGCCAGATAGTACAAAGTACTCAGATATGAAAGATTAGTTTAAGACAATATTCAGAAGTAGATCCTCCATATGAGTAGATCTACATTATGAAAGAATTTGTTAAACTAGTGTTTCCTGACAAAATAAACTGAAAGTTAAAATGAGACTTACCTTGGAATGATTCTAGCATATGGCCTAAAGTTAGAGACAAGATGGTTAATAGATAGAGAGCTGATGTTCCCAAGACAGAGGGATTACATAATGAAAGAATAGTAATCTAACATACCTAGGGTAGAGTACCCTAGAGGACATAAGTAATAGTTGTAGATGATGAATAAGATATATAAGACATAAGTTCATCAAGATCAAGAAAAAGAAATTTAAAGAAAGAAAAGTAGCCACAGTTTTAAAGATAAAGAGACTCCCCAATTTAAGAAAGAGTAATTAGCAAGAGTCAGATAAAGTAATGAAGGGTTAAGTCTATACCCTAATAAAAGTATAATGTGGCAGCCTAAGTTAAATGAGTAGTTATTTGAGGTTCCTAAATGAATGTTTAGGATCTGGCAAATAATGTGATAGAAGAGAGAATGCTTTAAAGTTTACTTAGTTAATTGTTTAATGGTAGTGTACGTATGATGGATGGTTGAGCAAATTTATGTGATGATATGGCTTATGTTGCCATAAGTTATTATGAATAGTTGTATCTCTTTGCAGTTGTCATATAATCATTGCATGTTAGAGTATGCTATGAATACTCCCCTCATGCAGTACATGTAGGGTAGAGTTTATGATGAGAAAATTATGTTGCTTCTATACCATATGACATGCATTAAGAATGTACCCATAATGGTAGACAGTCTCAGTAAGTGGGACAGTTGTTACAGTATGATTGGGGTTACTCAGGTATTTCTATAGACTTATGAATACAATACTTAGGGCCATTTCTTATGTTAGGGTTACAGCAAGTGCCAAGAAGGTGGTAGGGTTATAACTCTATCAAAATAAATGTTATACAGAAAGAGTAAAAGGTAATAGTAAAGAGATTATTTTCATATTACTCTTCAGATAAGAGTTGGGTCTGACAGATGACTCACATATAGAGCTAGATTTAGATGAGTTAATATCACTCTTCAGATAAGAGTTAGATCTAATACATATTGTTCGCAGTTAGAGCATAGTTTAAATGGCTTGCAATAGAGCACATATTGAAATGAGAAGTTATGATGAGGCCATAGCAACAGAATATAATGGCAGGTGGTTAAACCATAATTGGTAAGCCACAACAGAGTAAGAAAGATGAGAAGGAACTCCTAAGTAAGAGGGAAAATAAGTAAAGTCTTAGTAAATAATATGGGCTACTGAATATATTTTAAAATTTATTGATTGAGTTATCAACAAGTGGAAGTAGTTAACCTTATAACTTAGTCTGTTAGTTTAAGATCTTTTAAAGATGATGATACAGTACAATAGAATCATAGAGGATTCTGGAGGGTCGCAGTTAGATCCTAGCATGGCTCAAGGGTCACAGTTAAATCCTAACAGCTTTAGAGTCGTAGTTAAATTCTAAAAAGGCTTACGGTTGATTGTCATATCCCAATTTTTAGGCCTAAAAGCCTAGTATGTAGCCTGAAAAAGATATGCTACCAGACCTTATTGAACAAAAGTCCCAGAAGTATACAAATGATGTTTAGGGACTAAACCGCAAATAATGAGAGTTCACGGACTAAATCGTAAATAGTGAAAGTTCCAGGGGCATTTTGGTAAATTTCTAAGGGATATTTCTTGGGAACTGAGCCACCAGAGTGTTTAGACTTGATTATAGACCCAAGACGACATTCCAATATGTCCAAAAATGTGGCCCAAGAGTTATGTGGGTCCAAGTGACATTAAAATAATATTTTAGGACCTTTTCAATAAAGTAAAGTTACCCGGTCAAAGATAAAACTGAGAAAAGTGATCAGATAAGGTTTTAGACTTATCTAGAACCATGAGGTGGCATGAAAGGTCTCCTCATGGGATCCACAAGGTGCCACATGTCATAAGTCTAGAAAAATGAGAAAAAGCTAAGGGCATGTGGCACAATCTCAGCCATTCATTCTAGGAAAAGACTATGAAATTCTCTAGAAATGCTGAGTCAGCTAGTGAGGTATCCTAAGGGCCCTACCATTATGCTACCTAGCATGTGAGGTGTCCCATGGATGACGTCACTTTGATGAGTCATTAAGGATGATGATGTCATCGTGATGATGCAGGCAAGACTTCTTGAAGAAGCTAAGCGATTTAAGCCATTCATCGCGATTCAATCTGAGCCATCCCTTTCACCTCCACTCAACTATAAATACCCCACCCCCTTCAAGGAACTCCACAGTCAAGCAAAGGAAACAAGAGAAAGAAGAGAGAAAAAGAGAAAGAGAAAGGAAGAGAAAGAAAGGAAGGAGTTATGGTGGAGCTAGGAGCAACCCAAGGAGCTTAGGGACTTAGCCAGCTTAGGAATAAGGCTTTGACCTATGAAAAGAAGGAACCTTAGAGCAAAAGTTAAGGACTAGAGGAAAGGCTCCATGTCAGGTATTAAACTTATCCTAAACTAGTATGCATTAAATGTTATGCTTGATTGTGCTGTGGCTTTGTTGAATTGTGTTGCATATGTACTTATGTATGAAGATCTATTTCTATGATTACTTTGGCCAATTGTATTTCATATGTTACATGGAAGCATGCACATTACGCAATGCTAACACTTTCACAAGCAAGCACAAGTATTCACATGAATGCATGTATTATTTAGTATCGTTTGCGACTGAGATTTCCCCAGAAATCTCACCCTTTCCATATCAACCCAATTACAGCAAGTCTTCTCAAGATGGAGGAGATAAATATACATGAAGATACGTTAATTATTTCGCATGATTGATGTATGTATAATAACTAAATATTGTCAATATGAATAGTAACTCGTAGTGAGGCAGTGGCATTTGAGTTATAATTAAAAATAGTAAATGATTAAATAAATGTATGATATTTTATCAGTAAATAGTAGACATGTCAAGATTCGATTTGATATATAGAACGTCTAATTTGGGTGTCTACGCATGGAGATATTATTTTTCAAAATTAGGACCAAAAATACTGGAATCAGGGGAAGGACGTTGGATGAACAGTAAAATTGGAACGTTGACCAATGTTGACTTGGTCAATGCGTGGTCAATGACTTATTTTTCCCTGAAAGAGCATTAAGTTAGATTTGTCTAGAAATTTAAACCACTTTATTTCAATTTTTCTAGATTTAGTTATGATTTGTTTAATTCATGTCACTCCTATAGAGTTTACACAATGAACATTACTCAGGAGAGTAAAATTCCAAATTATGTAATTTGACTTCAATGACCTTAAAAGTGATCCCAGATACTACTGTTTGGTCCCTAAGATATAAGAAAATTAGGATGTTATATTGATCGCAGCTAAATCCTAAGGTCACAGTTAGACCTAGCCTAATGAAAGTAATGAGCCATGAAGAAATGAGAATAGTACACTATCTCTCTGGAAAGATGATTACCAAGGATGAAGTTAAGGTTAGGAGCTTCACTAGTTGATTAACTCATCTAGAAAACTTATTTATAATAATTTTCCTTAAATAGCCTATATTATATACAGACTGAACTTAGTTTTTCCTTACGAAGAAAGAGTCGAAGTTCAAGTCTGAGTATTGATATTCAAAATTTTTGTAGAAGTATGCCTGAGGAATAGAGAAGATAACCCATATGTTTTGAGAATAGAAAAGTATGAGTAGATAGATCCTACAGATGAGGATAAAGAGATTAAAAGGCTAGCAAGAGCTAGAGAATAGGGTCTAAGAGAGTAAAGATAAAACACAGTTAGATGAGAATGGGTGTAAATGCCACAAAACTTTGGCATAGATACATAAAGTTATGTAAGATAGTCAAAAAAGTTAAGAAGAGCTAGAAAAATCAAGAAAATGGTATGAAATGAAAAGGACATTCTCCTCAGAGAAACTCTTCATCATAGTATTAATAGAGATTTGACCCTAAAATTTTGAGGATGAAATTTATTTTAAGGGGAGGAGAAATGTCATATCCTGATTTTTAGGCCTAGAAGCCCAATGGGTAGCCTAAAAAAGGTATACTACTAGGCCCTATTGAGCAGAAGTCCCATATGATGTTCAGGGACTAAACTGCAAGTAAGTGAAAGATTAGGGACCAAATTATAAATAGTGAAAGTCCCTAGGGGCATTTTCAAAAAGAAAGGGATATTTCTTGAGAATCAGGCCACCAGAATGCTTGAGCTTGATTAGAGACCCAAGATAACATTACCATACATCCAAAAACGTGGCCCAAGAGTGATATGGGCCCAAGTGGCATTAAAATATTAGTTTAGTACTTTTTCAATAAAGTAAAGTTACCCGGTCAAAGACAGAATTGGGGAAGTGATTAGATAAAGGTTTAGACTCATCCATAACCATGAGGTGGCATAAAAGGTGTCCTCATGGGACCCACAAGGTGCTACAAGGTGTCCTTATGGCACAATCTTAGCCATTCATTCCAGGAAAAGACTCTGGAATTCTCTGGAAGTGCTGAGTCAGCTGGTGAGCTGTCCCAAGGGCTCTACCTTTGCACTACCTAGCATGTGAGGTGTCCCATGGATGATGTCATTTTGATAAGTCATCTAGGATAATGATGTCATCATGATAATGTAGGCAAAGCTCTTGAGGAAGCTAAGCGATCTGAGCCATTCATCGTGATTCAATCTAAGCCATCCATTCGACCTCCACTCAACTATAAATACCCCAGTCACCATCACTTCATTCCCACAGCCTAGCAAAGGAAAAGGAAGAGAAAGAAGAGAGAAGGAAAGGAAGAAAGAGAAAGAAAGGAGGAGTTATGGTGGAGCTAGGAGCAGTCCAAGGAGCTTAGGGACTTGACAGAGCTTACGAATAAGGTAAGTAAGTTATTCTAGTCCCTACTCTAATAAATTAGAGGATTGTTCTTATGAATTTAATAGTTATAGTAGAGAAATATCTCTCTTGATAAGGTTAGCTATGGATAGAAAGAAAATTAGGGGATTGTCAGATTAAGGCTATTACCTCAAGTTAAGCTTCAGATAAATAGAGCTATACTAGATAGGATGATAATGAAGATATTATTATGCTATGTATAGGCTCTGACCTATGAAAAGAAGGAACCTTAGAGACAAGGCTGAGAGCTAGAGGAAAAGGCTACATGTTAGGTAGTAAACTTATCCTAAACTTGTATACATTGAATGTTATGTTTGGTTGTGCTATGGCTTTGTTAAATTGTATTTCATATGTGCTTATGTTTGAAGCTTTGTTTTTATGATTACTTTGGCCAATTGTATTTCATATGTAACATGGACACATGCACAGTACACAATGTTAACACTTTATCAAGCAAGCACCAGTATTTATATTAATGCATACATTGTTTAGTACCGTTTGCTACTGAGATTTCCCCAGAAATCTCACCCCTTCCATATCAACCCAATTATAGCAGGTTTTCTCAAGATGGAGGAGATAAAGATGCATGAAGGGACGTTAATTATTTAGCATGATTAATATCTGATTTATGTATGTATAGTTGCTAAAAATTGTCACTATGAACAGTAACTCGTAGTGAGGCAGTGACATTTGAGCTATAATTTAAAATAGTAAATGATTGAATAAATGTATGATATTTTACCAGTAAATAGTAGATATACCAAGCTTCACTTTGATAAATAGAACGTCTCATTTTGATGTCTACACATGGAGATATGATTTTTCAAATTTGGGACCAAAATGTTGGAATCAGGGAAAAATGTTGGATGAACAGTAAACTTCGGACGTTGACCTAGTCAAGGCATGGTCAACGAGTTATTTTCCCTAAAAGAGCATTAAGTTAGCTTTATGTAGTAATTTGAACCACTTCATTTTGGTTTTTCTAGATTTAGTTATGATTTTTTTGAAGTCAAGTCACTTCTCTGGAATTTACACAGTGAACAATACTCGGTAGAGAAAAATTCCAAATTGTGTAATTTGACTTCAATAACCTTAAAAGCGGTTCCATATGCTACTGTTTGGTCCCTAAGATGTAAGAAAAGAAGGATGTTTCATCACCCAATGTAAATGAGTATCTGTTGGAGGCTCAAGGATCCTTCCATCTGGCTTGCTCACCCTAATCAACTCACGATAACAAGATTTCATGAATATTAAACTAAATACATGAGATCAATCATTCATGCTGCACAATTTCCAGTAGTAAATCAATGAAACAAGCAGCTCATACTTCATCAAGCTTGCCAATGTTCAAAATTCAATTTTAAATCCATGATAGTAAGTTCCATTAGACCGAGCAACAATGAGATGAAACAAGAGAAATTTTCTGCTAAAGTTCACGTATAGTTGCGACAAAAAGGTCTTCAGGTCGTGACTATCTTACTGAGAGAAGAAATTTTAAGAAAATAGGGAATATTGGTCACAACTACCATGTACACTAGTCGCGACGCATGATCACAGTGAGTAATCCTAACAAACACATAAGCACAGGTCGCGATTAAATGTCCATCCAGTCACGACCAAAATTCATAAAGAGTTATAGTTGCGATAAAGATAAGCACAGAATACGACTAAAACATCACAAACAAGTAAGCATCTAAAAATAAGAGTTACTGGTCACGACAAACATGTTCATATGTCACGACTCTTTTGCACAAAGAGAATAGGTCGCAATAAAAGTATGCAAAAGTTGAGACTAATTTTTCACAAAAATAAAACGTGACATATATACACACATTAGTCGTGACAATAAAAGCACAAGGTCAAGTTATCTAATTTTTATTTACCCATTTTTCACACTAAAGTTCATACTACTCCCCCACACTTAAATTCTATATTGTCCTCAATGTGAAGAAGTAATGAAACACACGTAAGGCTGAAGTGATAAAGACAAAACAAATCTAGAATCCAAGATAAACTTATTAATTTTTACTACTCCTACTGACTTGGTCTCCTCCCCCACACTTAATCAACAAAAATCAGCTCCAGTATATAGTAAAACGGTGTAAAATAGACTATTGTAAGTGAGAAAACAAGGAAGGAGACAACCTGAGTATCATAGGGGCTTAAAGTTCTCCTAGTACAACTTCAATGGGTGGCTATTGACCTGGAATACTGTACCATCTACCTCATCCATTAATTGAATCGTTTCATAGTCATGCACCTTAGTCACCACATATGGACCATCCCATCTTACCACAAGTTTTCCAGGTTTGAAAGCATATCTAGCTTTAAATCTCATAACCTTATCTCCAACCTAAAATGCTTTATGCATAATCTATTTATCATGAAGAAACTTGGCTCTTTTCTTGTATATCCTGGAATTCTCATAAGCATATAGCCTTATTTCTTCCAACTCTTGAATTTGTAACATTCTTTCTTCTCTAGCAGTGTCAAAATCCATGTTGCAAGCCTTGATTACCTAAAATGCTTTATGCTCAACTTCTACTGGCAGATGGCATGATTTACCATAGACCATTCTGTATGGGGACATCTCAAGTGGGGTTTTATGAGCTATTATGTATGCCCATAAAGCTTTATTTAACCTTGTACTCTAATCCTTCCTTGAGGGTCTTACTATTCTCCAGAATCCTCTTGATAGCTTTGTTGGAACTTTCAGCTTGACCATTCGTTTTGGGATGATAAGCGGTGGAAACCTTGTGCTTGATCCCAAACTTGGCAAATAACTTTCCTAAAATTTCATTACAGAAATGAGAGCCTTGATCACTCACTATAGCTCTAAGCACACCAAACCTTGAGAAGATGTGCGACTTGAGAAATTTGGAAAATGTTATTGCATCATCTTTCCTTATTGGTATGGCCTCCACCCATCTTGAAAGATAGTCTATAGCTAGTAGAATATATGTATATCCAAAAGATGATGGAAATGGTCCCATGAAGTAAATGCCCCATACTTCAAATACCTCATAAAATAGCATAGGTTGCTGAGGCATTTCATGCCTTTTGGTCAGTCCACCAAACTGTTAGCACCTATTACAAGCCTTGTAAAATTCATAGCAATCTTTGAATAATTGTGGCCGATAAAAACCAGCATCAAGAATCTTCCTTGATGTCTTCTTGACACTAAAATGGCCTCCACAAATAGAAGAATGACAAGCTGTAAGAATGATGTACACTTCTTCACTTGGCACACACCTTTATATAACTTGATCACTGCACATTTTCCATAGAATGGGTGGTTCCCAAATATAAAATTTCCCTTCATACTTGATCTTCTGGCCCTGGAAATGATAAAGAAGTTGAAATTAGACCAGTAACAATATAATTCACTATGTGGCAGTACCAAGGTGTAACTACAAAAATTACAAAAATAGAACAATCTCTAAATGTATCACAAATAATGTCAGAATCTAATACTCCCCTTGTATTTTCAGGCAACCTGCTCAAATGATCAGCTACCATATTTTATGCTATAATTTAATCCCTTATCTCCAGATCAAATTCTTGGATTAACAGCATCCACCTCAAGAGTCTAGGTTTGGACTGTGGCTTCTTAAACAAGAACTTAATAGTAGCATGGTTAGTGTATATAATCACTTTAGAACTCAAAAGATAAGATATGAATTTATCAAATGCAAACACAATGGCAAAGAGTTATTTTTTTGTGGTAGTGTAGTTCTTTTGAGAATTATCTAATGTCTTAGAGGCATATGAAATGACTTTAGATAGCTTACCATCCTTCTATCCTAACATTACACCTACAACTTCATTGATGAATCACATGAAAGCTCAAAATCTAAATGCCAATTAGGTGCAACAAGTATAGGTGGTGTGATAAGCATAGCTTTAATATTGCCAAATGCTCTCTTGCAAGTATCATCAAAACAAAGCTCTATATCTTTTTGCATGAGTTTAGAAAGTGGAGATGCAATCTTGCTAAAGTCTTTAATGAAACTTCTATAGAATCTAGCATGTCCTAGAAATGACCTTAGTTCCTTCAAAGATTTGGGATAAGGAAGAGAAGAAATAACCTCAATCTTAGCATTATCTACCATGATCCCATCTTTAGATATCAAATGTCCTAGAACTATGCCTTTATCTACCATGAAGTGACATTTTTCACAATTCAATACAAGCTTTTTCTCAATGTATCTTGCTAGAATTTTCTCTAAACTTTCTAAACATTCATCAAAATCCTTACCATACACTATAAAATCATCCATGAATACCTCCATGTTGTTTTCCAAGAATTCGCTGAATATAGACATCATAGCTCTTTGAAATGTTTCAGGAGCATTGCACAATCCAAAAGGCATCCTCCTATAAGCATAGGTACCAAATAGGCACATGAATGTGATATTCTCTTGATCTTCGGGTGCAATTGGAACCTAAAAATATCCTGAAAAACCATCTAGAAAACAGTAATGGGATTTACCAGCAAGTCTTTCTAGCATTTGATCTATGAATGGTAAAGGAAAATGGTCCTTCCTAGTTGCATAATTCAATTTCCTATAATCAATACACACTCTCCATGAATTATGCACTTTAGTAGGGATTAGTTCATTCTTTTCATTCTTACCACAGTTATTCCACTTTTCTTTGGCACAACATGAACTGGACTTACCCAATCACTATCTGAAATTAGGTAAATAATGCCAGCATTCAACAGCTTAGTTACCTATTTCTTGACCACATCAGATATCAAGTGGTTTAACCTGCTTTATTGCTGTTTAATAGGCTTGGCTCCTTCCTTCAACAGAATTTTATGTGTGAATATAGATGCATCTATACCAGGTATATTAGCTAGAGCCATCCTATTGCTCTCTTATGTGTTTTTAAACCTAAAATCAATTTTTCTTCCTCATAAACAGAAAGTGAGTTAGCAATTATAATAGGTAAAGTATTATTCCAGCTAAAAACACATATTTAAGGTTACTAAGAAGTGGTTTGAGTTCCAACTCAGGTGGTTGGTCAATTAAAGGAACCAACTTCTTAGTTTCCAGCTGTAACATGCTTTATCAAGTTTGTCCTCATAGGTTCTATGTTGTTCAGTTCTATCCCTATAATGAGAGTTCTAGCAACTAGTTCTCCTGTAATTTTATCCTGCTATTTCTTTTCAAATCCTTCATTCAAAAAGTTAGAATAGATAAAGAAAAAGCTTGTAGGGTAAAAAGTAAGCTATCAACTGAGATATATTTAATACTTAACACCTCACCACTACTATCCAAAGAAAATATAGAAGAAAAATAAATTTTAGAATCAAGCAATTCACATTTAGCTCTATCAAATTTTAGCATATGCTTTCATGTTCCTCTTTAGCCTCTTCAATGTATGCATCAATTGCACTTAAGCCTAACAGTGAGTAATCTTTAAATGTCTCATTGCTTCATAGACATTAAAAGTTATGACATTATCACCCACTTCTATTGTTATGCTCCCATTTTTCATACTTATACAGTGTTAGCTGTTCTAAGGAATGGCCTACCTAAGATAATAGGTCCTTCTAAATTTGACTCATGTGACATATCCAAGACATAAAACTCTGCAGGTATAATCAAGTCCTTGACCTTAACCAATATGTCCTCTAACAGTCCCTCACGTTTTCTAGTAGTTCAATCAGCAAGTTGTACTATCATGGATGTTTCCTTAAGTGAGCATGTGCCTATGCCTAATTATGTATAAATAGAAGTTGGCATTATATTGATGGTTGTACCAAGATCTAACAGAGCACTAGCATACTTACTAATGGTGATTGGGATTGTAAAGGAACCATATCATCATATTTAATAAGAAGTTGTGGCTTAAACAAGGCTGACACACTAGATCCTACTTGAACCGTTTCATTTGGTTTGTGGATTCTTTTATTAGTGCAGAGTTCTTTCATAAATTTTCCATACTTGAGTATGCTTCTAATCAGATCTACAAGTGGCACATTAACTTTTAATTTCCTTAACATATTCAGAATATCTTGTTCCTGTTTATCTTTTAAAACCTTCTTTGGACATGTATGCATTAGGGAAAGGTAGGTGTTTAATGCTTACTTCTCTATCCTTCTGTTCTGCTTTGTGTTGTTCTACATCTTTATGATCCTTCTTATTCTAATTTCTGCTTGGTTTCATAACTGCACTATTGGAAGTAGCCACTGTATCCAGCATAGCAGATGATTGGGTAGCTTCCTTTAATGTAGTTTGCTTAATATTCTGCTGTAACATGTTCTACTCCTTGCTACTTTCTGATTCAGGAGTGGATGAAGGCTTTTCTCCAATCACTTTTACAGCTCCAGATCTATTTTGCTGCTCAATTGCTTCCTTGGCCCTTGCATCCTCTCATGTATCTGCTTTCCCTACTATTTTTTCACTTCTCAAGCTTATAGCATTTACATATTTTGGGTTAACAATTGTGTTTGAAAGTCAATTTCCCCCAATTTTGGCCTGAATATCATTCACTCAGTTTGCTAGTTGTGATACATAGCCATTCATGTTTGCTACTTTTGTCTCCCATTGTTCCATTTTACTTTCTAATGCAGCAAATTTAGCTTCTATTGTTGCTTGGTTATTCTCCACAGTAGATCTCAAGTCCTTGTAGTTAGAGTAGAAATTTGTATTAATGGAGTTTATATTTGAATTCATCACAACAATACTCTTCATTATCTCATATATTCCATCGTTCTTTGTAGCATAAGGTACTTCGATAGCTCTAGAAGACTTAGCCACTTGCTTATCATTGTTGAATCTATTCTATCCAAAATTCCTGTCTCCACCTCTATCCCTCCAACTAAAATTAGGATGATCTCTCCATCCTTCATTATATGTGTTGGAGTATAGATTCCTTTGTGGGTACTGATTCTGTTTGCTTTGTGAGTTAGCTGATACATCTTCACATTACGTAGGGCAATTGATAGTGGTGTGCATAGGAGAATAGCATAGTTGATAACTATGAGCAACAAGAGCTTGAGAGTATGGGCTATGAACATGTGAATTTCCTAATTGAGCAGTAAGGTTATTGATCTGAGTATTCATGGCATTAACTTGAGAGGATAAACAATTATAATCTTGAGAAGGCCTTGCAGAAATCTCATGGACTTGCCTAGCATCACATCCCCCATACTGCTGGTCATTACTTGCTATTTTCTCAATCAGGTTTTATACTTCATTTGGAGTCCAATCATCAATGGAGCCTCCAGCAGCTGCATCCAAATTCTTTCTGCATGCATAGCATAATCCTGAATGGAAATACTACAACAATACTCAGTTAGAATCTGGTGGTATAGGCATCTAGCTAGCAGCTCTTGAAATCTTCCCCAAAACTCATGGAAAGATTATTGATCATACTATTTTACAGCAAAAATCTCCTTCCTTAATGTAGTTGTCTTTGAAGTAAGGAAGTATCTCTATAGGAAAGCAGTCCTCAAGTTGTTCCAGGAATCCAATGCTTGAGGTGTATGATGTGGCAGCATATAAAACAATTCCTTTGCCTTTCCTTCAAGTGTAAAGTGGAATACTTGTCTCTACACAGCATCCATGTCAGCACCACAGGTTTCATGGATGAGCAAACCCACTGTATATTCTTCAAGTTCTTGAAAGGATCTTCCCCAACCAATCCATAAAATTTTGGTAAGTTACTTAACAAAGGACCTTTCAAGTCAAAATTAACATATAAAGTAGGACAAGTGCGGAAAGAATCAAAGTTTGCATGAGAAGAGGTAAATTCTCTTATGCTCCTACGTGCTCTTCTATTGTTCATGTTATTCTCTCCATGTTACTTATTTTGAATATTCTGATTATGAGTATGAGTTTCAGTTTCATTAACATGCTCCATGACTAAATGATTATCTAATATAGTACTAGATGCATAGTCAATTTCAGCAATAGAGTCACCAGAACTCAGTAGAAGATGCAATACTAGCTTGATTTAAGATCTTACCTTTCTTAATTTGCCTAAGTGTTCTATTGATTTCTCTATCCAAAGGAAAGAATTTAGAGCTTCTGTTCATGCAAATCATGCTCAACAATGATGCATAATATCAAATATGTCACAGATGCAGCAATTCCAAGAATTCAGATCAAATAATTGCAGTTTAAAATAGTTAGGTCGTGACTAAAAGGTCACTATGTCGTGACTAATAACTACAGAGAATAGAGATCGCGACAAAAATGTACTTCACGTTGCGACTATCAATCACAGCGAGGAAAAATTCTTAATTAGGATTTTTAGTCGCGACCAAATGTCATTTTGGCTACGAGTAAAAATCATAGACAGTAAAATGCTTTAAGTTTTTAGTTTCTAGTTGCAACCAATTGTCACTTAGGTCACGATTAAAAACCACATAAAGTAAATCTGATTGAAATGATGATTTTTGGTTGCAACTAAGTGTCAAACTGGTTGTGGCTATAAATCATAGAAAATAAAAGTGGATGAAAAATATTTTTGGTTGCGACCAAAAAAGTAGTCAGGTCGAGACTAAAAGTTACAGAGAGCAAAATGACTTGAAAACAATGTTTTGGTTGCGACCAAATGTGCTTCTGGTCGCGACTAAAGTTTATAGAGATGCTCATAAATTAATTTTAAGCACTTTGGTGACCACGAGAAATGCAATTGGTCACGACTCAACAAAACAAAACAATGAATACACAGACAAAACTGAAACATCTATATACTTTTTATGATTTTAGGCCCAGGAGATTGCTTAGGAAACCTTAACAAGTAAGGCTCCCCAGCAACGACGCCATTTAACTATCGTTTTAATTATCAAACAAAACTAAACTAAGCAATAGTAAGTGGATGCTAGGGTAGGTCGATTCACAAGGAGCCTAAATGAATGTAGAAGTTCCTAATTAATCTAATGAGCTACAAATTAACAAGTTAAAGAAATGGTGTTTGATGAGTTTTGATCTAACTGTTGAAAGTAAATTCTATGCTATTGTTTATGATTTTAGTGTTTATGATGATGAGATGAATGAATGACAAGTGTGTTCCCTTGGAGATTACCTTACCGTCATTATCCATAGAATATGAGGAGTAAATCAGTTGAATTATAATATGTTAGCTAACAATTCGCTAGCTAAATCTCAATCAAAGCTACAACTCGCACACATTAAAAGAGATTAAGAATCATTCAACTCAGAGATAGTAGAATATAAATTAAATAGAATCACTTTAATTAATCATAACTATGTTTAACTAAATCAAAGATCCAAATCAATCAAATGATAGTTATGTAGAAATAAGAAATTCAACTCGGTTCCCAACTTCTCTGTCCTCTACTACTCTAATTGCGTAATTAATTACAGAACTAACTACATCAACTCGATACAATTAACTCTGAATTAAAGACACATTGAACTCCCTGTTCAGCTTAAGGATTCAGGTTTAGCAACATCTACAAAAGAGCACAACAGCTTAGCCTTGTATTGCTATCTAAACTTTAGCAGCAACAGAAAATATAGTAGCAGAAGATGAACTGCAGAACTTTCCTCTGGTTCTATTGTCAAGAATAGTAAAGTGCAGAATGGAAATGGAAAGGAAATAGAAATGGAAATAGAATGGCGTCTGGTATGGGAAATAGAATGGCGTTTGGTGTTGTGGAATGAAGGTGGAATTGGAGTTACATATCTAAATTGGAATGTCTGAATAGAGAATGGAACAGAGTGCCTTCGTGAATTCCCCCTTTATAGAAGCTGTGATGCATGATATATAGGGAAGTATGGAATGGGTGAGGTCATGTGTGGAATCAACATGTGTAGATGGTGTGTTCATGTATGTATCAGCTTTTCCATGTGACAAAACATGCTTTCTAGCCAGCTGTGATCCCCACTTGCAGTATGTTGTGCTGCACATGTGCTTATGCTACTGAATGTGTGATTATATGCAGATCCAGTGTATGTGTGTGAACAATGCTCCTCTATGTGTCAACACGTGCATGATCACCCACTAGTAATCTGTTATCAGATCTGGATCCAACATATGTTCCATGTGATTCTGCAGCTCTTGGGTCTAGCACATACTTACATATCCAGTTGTCAATTGATCTAACATGTTGATTGGTTAGTACAAAGTGAAAATTTAATAGATTATTTCTCAAATTAATCACTAAAATCAAATCAATTAATTTCCACTTGCTTTATTTTAATTTTATTAATTAATTGCTCATCATATTGGTAAATGGGGATAAAATCAATAATAAAACTCACTTAAAACACACTAAAATCACTAGAAATATGAGTTTATCATCTTTTGACTTTAGTCAAAATACTAAAATACTCTCCATTCATCTCTTGTTCATTATTATAAATAGGGGATTTTTTTGTTATTTTGCACTTCTCTGGATACTTCTGGTTACTAACCCCCAATCTTTTTCTATATAATTTCCTGACCATGAATATATTTTTTATTAAATATATGATCCAATATAATTTTAAAATATTTGTTGAATATTTAGTTATTTAGAAAATTATATCAATTAATCAGGACCTCAAGTAAAAATTTTGTAGTCCACAAAATTGATTAGGAAAATTTCCTCTATCTGATCCTACCTTCAAATCATAAATTTAAAGACATGCTCTAATCTTTTCCAAGAATGATATTTAGGTCCTAATCTTTTATTTCTTTATTGAAAATTGCATTTATGCCCTTGAATTCTCATAATTACTATTTGATCCCTTAAAATTTCATAATTATACTTTATTCCTACAACTTGTGTCTACTTTCACTTTGTACCCTATAACTTTTAGGGTTATCATTTTGGTCCTTATAAACTTTACACTTATCATTTTGGTCCTTGTAAACTTTACACTTACTATAATTCATATACACTAGATAAAGACTTCATGTATACTATGAGTAAGAAAATTAGGGATATGACATTAGTCGTGACCAAAACCGCTTTGTTTATCCAAGGGAGACTCGATGTGACTATTAATCATGACCAATTGTGTACATAGTCACGAAATGTTTACCCTGTTTCTTGAATCTTATTCTCTGTGCCTCCTAGTCATGACCTTTAATCATTTTAGTCACGACTAACATAGTTTTATGCTGAAAAAATCTTTATGACTATTCAAACTTATTTGAGAGTGTATAGTCATGCATACATACATCACATATCCCATACACACTTGTATATAGTGTATTAAATATGTTCTATTTTGAATATCTATTTGCAAAGTAATTTTTCTTGGTTTCTTTTGGTTGCTTTTGGTGTTGCATGCATAAAAGAACCAAACCTTTAGTACCTTTTTGTTAGTTTATATATGTTTTGATGATGTGGAAAGGGAATCCAAGAATTAAGATGTTTAATGATGTAAAAAAGTGTTTTTAAGTGATCAAAATTGTTTTTATTCAAATGAACTTCAGAAGAAAAAATATAACGAGTTAATCGATTAGTCATTTGATTAATGATATTTAATCTATTAATGATATCAATTAATCAATTGGTTATTAGATTAATGTAAATGCAGCGTTCTGTGCTATATAGGAATATCAATTAATCGATTAATGAGTAAGCATTAATTGATTAAGTGTTTGATTAATGTCGAAAGCTTGCCTTCTGGAATTGAATAGAAAAGTCAATTAATTGATTAATTATAATTAATCAATTAGTTATTTGATTAATATATTAAGAACAATTTTTCAATTGAACAACAATTACTCTATTAATCGATCGATTAATAGATTAATTGATATTAATCCATTAATTATTTGATTAATCAGTGAAGTATCAAATTTTATGAAATTCAAATATGAATCCATTAATCGATTGTTTAATAGATTAATTTACATTAATAGATTAACTGTTCTATTAATCTATTTTGAAATACTTTCTTATTCAATTCTTCGAGAGATATTAATTGACTAGGTATTTGATTAACTTGCATTAATCGATTAGTTAATCTATTAATTCATAAATTTAAAATATCTTTCTATGTTTACACTGAAACTGATTTCATCTATTTAAAAATTACATATGATTGATTTAAGTTAAAGAATGCTTCTTTCCTACCATTCTTCATGATAAACCTTTTGAGAAACTTATCTCACTTAAATTACATCATATATGCTTGAATAATCTAATTAGTGTGATACTTTGTTTTCTGTTTCACACATTAATTGGATCATTGAATTAATTCTAATTAATTGATTAGGTAATCGATCAGTACATCATATTCTTCTTGAAAAACTATATGAACATGATTATGAACTTGATCTTTGATTATAAGTTGTTTATTAACAGTTCATATACTTAACCAAAGTTTCAACGACTAAAAAATTTCTCAAGTTGAGTGTGTTCAGAAAAGGCTACGAAACTAAATGATAAAGGCTACTCGCAACGAAAACTTTCTCCTTTAGGCAAAGCATTAAATGCTTACCTACTCGACAACAACCCGCCATGGTTTCACTCTAACAGTTACAATCTAAGTCTAACAGTTACAAATGAAATAAATGTTGTTTAAGGACTCAGCATTTAATGAATAAACCAACCAAATAAAAAAACAACTTCTGAATTTATTATCAGCTTTCTGCACACTCTGTAACCCAAATTTTATTGAGCTTTAGTGTGTATTATCATATACACTATGAGAGAGATTGTTAATAACTTTATTTCATTTAGTCTATTAGCTTAAGAGATTGGTTCTCTTAAGATTGGGATTATCACTGAAACATCCTATTTTTACCACCTCAGAGTATGTATTCGAAAGCCTATTTGATTAGCGGAAGCATTACATTAGCCCAAAAATTAAAATTTTTAAACTTACTAATTGGGTACTGTTCACTTGGTAATTTCTAGATTTACAGTCCAACTTTAAAAATTCATAACTAATTGTAGAAAAATCGTAAGGAGGTGATCCAAATTTCTAATTGAACCTTATTCATATATATAAGGGAAAAATATAAATCTGTACATTTACCTTTCCAATTGATATAGATAAATCGTTACTTTTTACTGTTCATATGGCAAATTCTGGATCTTCCAGATTCTGTCTCTTAACTTTGGAAATTCATTTCTCTTGATATACACATCCAAATGAGACTTATTACATATGAATTTAAATATATGGATGTTTACTACATGCTCATAAAATTTTGTGGTGTAATTCATTCATTTGCTAGGTCAAACTGAAGCCACAACAAAATTGCTTCAGGACCTACGTTTTTACCATTTCAGTTTTGTTTCTTTCACTTTCAATAATTGTTCCAGCATGCATAAATCATCTCTTTTTCCTTTCAAGCATTCATATACATCATGGGGTTATTTCATAATTCTTTCATACATTTTACTTACATATAATGGATAATACATAACAATACATAAAAACTAACATACATGCATGTCATCACTTGTCTACTCTTCCTCTTCCATTCCTTAGCTCATGTACCAAACATGATTCTTCCATCTTGAATAACCTATTATGGTTGGTTGTGGGAGGGTGAGATTCTAGGGCATCTCAGTAGCAAACATTAACACTTAAATATGCAAGATAGTTGCTAATGCATGATATGTAATTTCATCAAACATTCTTTGATCAGTGACATGCCATCATGCTATATATTTTTGCATAAAAGTGCATGGCCATGGGAAACATATTATTCACCATTCATTCAACATCATTTATCATGTCACAACATCATTCAAATATCATATACATGTCAACACATAGCATACCACATCAAGCACATAAAGAGGTAAGTCCACTACCTTGCACTTAAGCTTTTCTCTTGTTCTCTTGCACTTGCTGCCTAAGCTTTCCAACCATGAATCCTTTTGGTTAATCACTTCCCAACCATCTTCTTGGATGTTTCAAGGTCCTAAACACATTCATATTCATCACATCATTCATTAGGACCAAGAACTCCAACAATGTTCAAGACTATCCTTGATAATTTCTTATCTCTTTACTAACATAACTTTCTCTAGTCTTCACTAATCAACTTGGCCTTTGAACCAATTGATGTCTTGACTTTACCCTACACAATTTCAACTTTTGAATTCATTTATGAGCTTAAAATCATGAAATTTCAGCTCCTATGCACTATTCTGTACAGAATTACATAACACCCTCTTTTCTTTAAAAAATTCTCATTTTGATTCTAATGCTTCCCATACTTGTTTTTCCACACTATCCCACACAAAATTTCATTTTAAAACCATTGGAAGCATCAAAATCATGAAATTCCAATAACTATTCATGCGAGTGAACAGTATAGAGAAGAATCTCAAAAATTATAACTTGGAATTCCAATGCTTCCAAGGTTCAAACCTATCCAATCCTACACAAAATCATCATATAAATTAAATGGAAGCCTTAAATCATTGAAATTCCATTTCTTTCTATCATTAACAGTGCAAACTGAAATGGTTCAACCATGGCAACGTCAACAATATCAACTTGATTCAACAACCAATCACTTAACTAGCTTGTCCAAGCTTCAATCATATAACTCTAACTTTAATTTCTTCTTTCTCCTTTCATCTAAGGTTTTTGGACAGCACAACACCTTAGAGAGAACTCAACTTTTCCCCAAGAAAACCCTAAGTTCAAGCTCCCAAATCAAAGGAAAATAAGTTAGGATATATTACTTACCTTTAATCTCTAGCTTGCTTGAACTTTGGTACATTGAATCTTCTTTGTCTTAGCTTGAGCTTTCATTTTGCAAGAGTTCCCCCAAGGGTTCATGATCCATGGTTTTGAATCAGATTTGAGGGGGTATTTATAGAAAAATCTTGGCAGAGATCAATGGCCAAGAGTAGTTTGTGCACTATTTGATTTAATGGCTCATATTTAATCTTGGATTTAACTTTTCAAAAAGAGAATTATGACATTATCCATGAAATCACCAAGGGACACTTCATATGACTAGGTGGCGGAATTCCAATGGGGGGAAGCTTATGAAAAATTTCTAGCCCAATCCGGTATTGCCTCAGTCCGATTCCTCAAAAACTAGATTATTTTCTAAATCTAATTTTTCTGAGATTTCATAATATACTTTCTGACCTTAAATCCAGTATCCATATTCTTCCTACCATTGAAATTCTTGTACTGGGTCAGTACTTAATTACATATCCCTTGACAAATGACGAAAATGCCCTTAGTTCACTGTATTGCACTATATTAACCCTAAGGGCATAATTGTCATTTCACACCTCTTTATACTGTATTAGGGTATATACTGGCTCTAACTAATCATATTTATACTAGCTTGCACATTTTTGGCCTGTCTAAAATGACCAAAATGCCCTCCATCCATCATTGGTATAATCTGACTACACAGGGGCATTTTCGTAATTTTATATTTTTCCTGGATTGCTCTGGACTCTGGCCCACTTAACTATCTCACCAACTTATTTGGCCACTTGAGATGCCATTTGGGCCTTAGTATTGGTCCATTACCTTTATGGCACAAATCCCAAGGAATCTCTCCCGACTGTATTTATCAAGTATTTTATTTCACTATAAAATGTCATAAGAATTCTACAGGATTCATTTTCTGACTCTGTCAATTTTATAAATTATTATATTAAATATAGGAATTTATTGAAAAGTTTCATCTGATTATGAGGTCTAAAAAATACTTTAATAATTCTTTCTAACTTCAGAAATTCATATCAATTAATCGGGACCTTAAATCAAAATTCTATGTTGAGTTAAATTAATCAAAATAATTTTGTCCAAGTACTGGTAAAATTTGGGACTGAACTGCTTCCAGGCAGTTTTTAACCTTTTTCGGTTCAATTTTTTCATAATTATATTTGGGTCCCTAAACTTTTGGCTAATTGCGTTTAGGTCCCTATATTTTTGGTTAATTGCATTTAGGTCCCTCCTTTTGTTTCTACTTTCACTTTTGGCCTCCAACCTTTTCAAATTTTCATTTTAGTCCCTCTCTTCCTTCAAGACTCATTTAACCTCTATTATTTCTTCTGATCATCATCATAATACTTTCCAAACCTCTTTCCACTATCAGTATTATACAGATAGGGAAAATTTAGGATATGACAATCACCTTATGGGGAAGTAAGGAGAGTGATTGAGTGAATCAATTACTGTACTGAGGGTGCCAAAAGCCCATTCAAATATTTGAGATAGTTCTAAATCTCATAAGACCTTTAAGGACTAGACATAGGACAAGAGTTTAGTCTAAACCAGGATAAGTTGATTCGTGTTCACTCAGTAAAACCTCTATAATCTCTGTTGTATTTGGTCAATCATTTTCTTATTGTCTTGTAAGCTTAAATTTAACTAAATTTTTAAAACACCTAATTCACCCCTTCTTAGGTGTACCTGCCTAGAATTAACACTTTTGATCCTAAAATTGAGAGGTCACTTAGGAAACTTAGGAAGGAGTTTAGAGAACAAGGATCCCGTGAAGTTTTAATTGAAGAAGAAATAAGGTTGCAAGAATCTATTTCATTCTCTAGTGACCCTATGACTAAAATTGGACTTAATGTAGATATTCCCAACATCGCTAAGATTAATCCAAATCCAAATAGGAACAATGGGCAAGGAGAGAATGACATAGGTAATAATGTAGAGGATAACAAGAGCATTAGGGAGATTAATCATTCGCATGTGAATTATGATCCCTATGGCTTCTATATTGATAAAGAAAATTTTGAGATAAAAGGAAATTTGATTGGAACTTTAACAAAATTTTATGGCTTTGTAAATGAATGTCCACACCAGCACCTACAAACCATGCATATGTTTTTCTCTTCCATGAAGCCTCCATTGACTGCTTTAGATGATGTCTTAAGATGCTTTCATTTTACTGTGGAAAGGAAAGTGAAAGAGTTGTACAATTTGCCAAATTATTTCCCCACAACTCTAACATGGGATCAATTAAAGATAATTTTCCTGGAGCAATTCTTCCCTGCTTCCAAGGCAACCAGAATGAAGAAAGAAATCACAAATATCCTTTAGCAAGATTGGGAGTCATTGCATGAATATTAGATGAGATTTATAAATCTACTAGCTAGATACCCACACCACAATATAACTAAAGCTAATTTGGTTGATATTTTCTTTGATGGGTTGTTACCACATAACAAAGGATTCACTACATGCAATTGCTAATGGATCCTTGAGGGATAAAACACCACAAGCAAGTTGAGAATTATTTTGAAAGATGGCAAATGAGGACCATTAATCAGAAGATCCTAGTAAAATGCCTATAACTTCTTTGGGAAAATCTAAAGAAATTTTATCTGGAATTATGACCTTGGGAAAGAAGATAGAAACAAGGATGAATTGAATCAAATGGGAATTCTAGTCCACTAAGGAAGTTAATCATCTAGGTTCTTCTCAAGCTTTAGTTACTGGATATTAATATTATGGGTCTATGATGTAAGCCACGAACACTTATGAGAGGTTTCAACAAAGTATCAAGGAAGTGATAATCAGTTTCAAAAAAGACATCCCTATTCAAATACTTATAATTCAGGATAGAGGGATCATCCAAATTTTAGAAAGAGGATTAGAGATAACATGGCTAATTGATTTTAAAGCTGTATAGCTTCTTCTAATATTTACCAAGATAACTCAAGGCATATTGTTCTAACCTAACCCCATACATTGGCAACACCTAGGGTTGATAATTTATCTCAACTTTTAAAAAGAATAGCTACATAGATAAATAACATGGATGGAAGAATGACCCATATTGATAGCAAGTTGAAGGAAAATGACAATTAATTCAACTCTATTGTAGCAATTCTTAAAATCATGCAGAAGATAAAGTTGATGTCCAAAAGAAGCTTAAAGAATTCATATAAATCTAGTTATTTGACACAAGTCTCAAATACAGCGAGTGACCTTCAAGCCAATAATAGTGGTAGCATTCCTTCTAATACAATTATAAATCTGAAAGCTTTAAATGTTATTTCCTTGCGAAGTGGAAGGAAGGTTCGATTCAAAGGTGATGATAAATATAATGAGGATAGTGAAGATGTTAAAGTTGATAGTCCACCTCTCATACCAATGAGACTTAGGAAATCTGATAGTGCTAAAGAAGAGCAACTCATGTTTAAAAAGATGAGTGACTTGAAGCACGGATTGTCGTCGTCTGGCTCATCAATTCAAAAATAATTGCATCCTATTAATGTAGTATAAGGCACAACCTTATCGTTCTTCTCGAGGAGATCTTTATTGGAAACCTAGCAAATAGGTGACAAAACCATTGAAAACCTGAGTTAAAGTAAAATGGGTTTTGGGGTTTGAATTATTTTTTATGCAATAAAGTAAGGATGTAGTAAAGTAAATTTTTTATATTTTTTGTTAAGGTGGAAATTCATTGGATTGTGAAAAAAATCTATTATGGAAAACTCTTGATGATGGGGGCCTATCTATCCTTGCTCTTAATTTGATATAAGAGTTTTAAAATCACTAAGTCTTAAATAAAACCTCAATCGATCGATTGGGCCTAAAGCATTAATAATTCTTAAATTCCTTTTATCAAAACTAGTTTAAAAACTCTTAATGAACTGTTAAAAAACACTGAGCGTGCAATTAAATCAAATGATGAAAATGCCCTCGAATGATCATCGTTCGATGACCATAGATTTCAAGCAATTGAATTATTTAATAATGATCGTTGATAATAGTCTAACTACTATAAAATTGAAACCGAAATACTATATTAAAAATAAACATCCAAATAATATGAAGTAAATTACAATTGTCTAATATAAGAATAATCAATTGACATTCAATCCATTGTTCATATAATAAAAATCCTAGATATAGCAGCATCAAAACATAAAATAAGTGCAGATTAAAGTAGAAAACTCCCTAGTACAGTCCATGAGGTCAAGATATCAGATCTATCACCAAGAGACTAAGGATTTAACCTTTCATGACTCCTACTGTGCTACAATCGCTATCTAGACATGATGCCATGAAGAAAGTAGAAAAAAGTATTGGAAATCGTGCCCTAGGGGCCAATCATTGTCTTATGAACATTATTGATTTATGAATTTATTAATTGAGTTATCATATTATTTGCATGTTTACTATGATGATCATCCTTGGATAATTAATGATATTATCCTAAATGTCCCTAGTCGATCATCTATACGGGAGCACAGATGAAATAAGACCAGTATGACTTTGAAGATGTATAAAGATATAAATCAAAGTCATAAGCACATGTAAGAGTACAAGGTGCTGGACCAACCCGCTATGAGAGAACTGCATGGGTAACGTCATAAGCTTCTCTCATATACAAACCATGTCAATACGCCCTTTGACCTGAGATCATCATGGATTCCTACATGACAAAACGCTCAGCTTTGACCTAGTCAAAAGTCACTTTTGACCTAGTGATCATAAAGACTATGTTCAGCCTTAGTGGTTTTTCATGTGGAGGAATGTGAATGATCAAGATGGAATTTGTCCCTCACATTCGTAGAGAGATATTACTGGGCCCCTCGATGAGTGAGTCTGAGAAATGTATGGCCATACTGTAATGGAAAGGTAGTTCCATTTCTATAGTCAGACTACTCAGGGATCGAGAAAGTAACGGTCAGGAATAGGAGGATGACATTATCCATGCCTCATCCATGACCAAAATATCGCGTGACAGAAGGGACATGATATGGTTATATAAAAGGTTACATCGTTTATCCCTCATATGATTTGGGTAGTCGTTATGTCTTGCTAGAGACCGCTTGCGACTTGTGGGCTAGTATAGCAAATGGCCCACTGCCAACTTCATATGGGCTTACAGGGTCGCACACAAAATAGCCCAACATGAGCTATGATGTCCAGATTCATTGAATCTAAGACATGTCCAGATTCAATGAATGATCCAGGATAGATGTATATATATTTATTTATATTTATATTCGTATATATATATAAATTCGTATATATACATTATATGTATATATGAGATTTAATTTATAAGGATAAATTAAATCTCTATCATGTTTGAAATTCAAAATTCAAATTGATAGGATATCTCATATAAGAGATATTTATAAGATTTAATTTATAAGGATAAATTAAATCTCTATCATGTTTGAAATTCGAAATTCAAATTGATAGGATATCTCATATAAGAGATATTTATAAGATTTAATTTATAAGGATAAATTAAATCTCTATCATGTTTGAAATTTGAAATTCAAATTGATAGGATATCTCATATAAGAGATATTTATAAGATTTAATTTATAAGGATAAATTAAATCTCTATCACATTTGAAATTCGAAATTCAAATTGATAGGATATCTCAAATTTGATTTATGAGAATAAATCAAAAATAGTTCAGTCTCATCTTTATTTAAAATTAAATAAATGGGTAATTAAATCTGTGGGACGGATTTGATATTATTTATTTAATTAGTTTCTTATAAAATTATACAATATATGATATTGTATTAATTTTGGAATTAATATAAGATTAACTCCAAAATCCAATTCGGTTGACAGAGAAAAACGCATAGCATCCTATATATCTGATTTTAGGAGCTGCATTTTGCAGAGAGAAACATATAGAACATAGAAAGGCCGAAGGGGACTCTGCAAAAGGTTTGCAGATAAGAAACTGCCGAAATAGAGACGGAGAGGATGAACTCTTGAGAAAGCCCTGGAGGGACAAGAGACGCTAGCACGTGGTTTGTGGTTGGAACGCTGTTCGTGTGGATACTAGTAGAGGAAGCCGACCTGAGTCGTCGACCTCTTGTGATCAGAAAGGGAGCACGAGCCGCAGAGAGAAGCTGTGAACGTCGTGACCGAAAGCTGTAGAAGTCGCTGAGGCACACTAAGGGTAATACTTGTTCCCACTTGACTTAAACACATACGGTAGATCCTGGCAAGGAATGAAAAATTTTTAAATTAATTTCCGCTGCGTGTCTTCCAATTCCTTACAAAAAGGTGATGGGTTAACGATATACAATTGTGAGATTCTGTGGAAAGGTGCAGAACAGTGGAAGATGAGTGTGTAGGTTAGGGAGAAGGTGTCATATCCTAATTTTTCCCTATCCATATAGTACTGATAGTAGAAAGAGGTTTGGAAAGGATTATGATGATGATAATAAGAAATGGTAAAGGTTAAATGAGGCTTGAAGAAAGAAAGGGACCTAAACGCAAAGTAGAAAAGGTTAAAGGCAAAAAGTGAAAGAAGAAACAAAAGTTGGGCCCTTAAGTGTAATTTTCAAAAGTTAAGGGACTTAAATGCAAATAGCCAAAAGTTCAGGGGCTTAAGTGCAATTATACAAAAGTTCAAGGGCTTTAGTGCAATTATACAAAGTTCAGGGACCTAGATGTAATTATGAGAAAGTAAAGCCGAAACAGGGCAAAAATGCCCATAATCATATTAGACCCAAATTTTACCAATAGATAGATAAAGTTATTCCAGTCTATTTAAGGAGTCACCGAATTTTGATTTGAGGTCCCAATTAATTGATATAAATTTCTGAAGTTAGAAGGAATTATTGGAGTATTTTTTAGACTTCAAAATTAGATGAAACTTTACAAGAAATTCATATATTTAATATAATAATTTATAAAACTGATAGAGTCAGAAAAGGAATACTGTAGAATTCTTACGAGATTTTACGGTAAAATAGAATACCCGATAAATAAGATCGAGAGAGGTGTCTTGGGATTTGGGCCATAAAGGTAATAAAGGCAATGAGCCCATATTAAGGCCCAAATGGCGCCATCATGAGCCCATTAAGGTGACTGGACAGTTAAGCGGGCCAGATACTAGAGTAGTCCAAGAAAAGTGCAAAATTATGAAAATGCCTCTAGATACCCATACTGTACCAGTGAAGGATGGAGGTCATTATGGACAGGATAAAAACATAGGACATAGTATAAATATGATTAGTTAGAGCCAATATATGCCCTGAGGCAGTGTAAAGAGGGGTAAAATGACAATTATGCCCCTAGGGCTAGTACAGTGCAAGAAAGGACACTGAGGGTATTTTGGTCATTTCCCAAGAGATGGATGGTAGATAAATATTTAGTAAATCATTGTCAATGGTATGAGAATTCTAGACATTAATTTCCAGGACATAATACATATCCTAGTATATTATAAAAAAATTAGGAACATAAAATAGTCTGGTTGTTGTGAAACTACGCCTATCGGTACCGGATTGGATTGGAATTTTTTCAGAAGGTTCCCCCATTAGAATTTTGCCACGTAACTCCCATGAGGTGTCCCTTGAGCTGTCCCACATGATGTCATAATTATTCTTTTTTAAAAAAGTAAAATCCAAGATTAAATATGGGCCATTAGATCAAATAGTGTACAAACTAATCTTGGCCATTGATTTCAACCAAGATTTTTCTATAAATACCCCCTCAAATCTGCATCCAAACCGTGGCCTCATGAACCCTTGGGAAAACTCTTGCAAAATGAAAACTCAAGCCAAGACAAAGAAGATTCAAGGTTCCAAAGTTCAAGCAAGTTAGAGATTAAAGGTAAGTAATCTCTCCTAGCTTATTTTCCTTTGATTTGGGAGCTTGAACTTAGGGTTTTCATGGGGGAAAAGTTGAGTTTTCTCTAAGGGGTGGTGCTTCACAAAAACCTTAGATGAAAGGGGAAAGAAGAAATTAAAGTTAGAAACATATGATTGAAGCTTAAACAAGCTAGTTAAGAGATTGGTTGTTGAATCAAGTTGATATTCTTGACTTTGCCATGGTGTACCCTGTTTGGTCTGCACTATTCATGAAGGAAATAGATGGAATTTCAAAGATTTAATGCTTCTATTGAATTTATATGAAGATTTTGTGTAGGATTGGAAAGGTTTTGAACCTTGGAAACATTAAAATCTCAAGGTTGTAGTTTTTGAAATTCTTCACAGTTACTGTTCACTCGCATGAACAGTGATTAGAATTTCATGATTTTGATGCTTCCAGTGGTTTTAAAATGAAAAGTTGTGTAGGGTAAAGTGGAGAAACAAGTATGGGAAGCATTAGAATCAAAATGAGAATTTTTAAAAGAATTGTGTGCATGTGTTCGGTTATGTACATAAAGCCATGAAGGAGATGGAATTTCATGATTCTAAGCTCATTAATGGATTCGAAAGATGAAATTGTGTTGGATAAAGTCAAGACATCAATTGATTCATGTCATATCCCTAATTTTTTTGACCTAATATACCTGTCCAGTTTATCTGCAATGGATATAAGATTCTTGGAATAAACTGTATCAGATTGTGAAAGGAAAGGGAAGGATTAATAACTAAGGAAAGAATAGGGACCAAAATGAAAATTTAAAAGTTTGAAGGTGAAAAGTGAAAGTAGAAGAAAAAGGAGGGACCTAAATGCAATTAATGAAAAGTTAAGGGACTAAAGTGCAATTATTCAAAAGTTAAGGGACCTAAATGTAAATATGAAAAAGTTGAGCCAAAACAGGCCAAAAATGCCCAGAATCAGATCAGACCCAAATTTTACCAGTAGATAGGCAAAAATATTCCGGTCAGTTTAACGCAACACAGAATTTTGATTTAAGGTCCCGATTAATTGATATAAATTCCTGAAGTCAGAAGGAATTATTGCAGTATTTTTGAGATCTCATAATTAGATGAGACTTTATAGAAAATTCATATATTTAATATATGAATTTATAAAATTGATAGAATCAGAAAAGGAATCCTGTAGAAGCCATACGGGATTTTACAGTGAAATAAAATACTCGATAAATATGATCGGGAGAGTTGTACAGTGAATTGGGCCATAAAGGCAATATAGGCAATAAGCCCATAATAAGGCCCAAATGACACCATCGTGAGCCCATTAAGGTGACTGGACAGTTATATGGGCCACAGGCCAGAGCAGTCCAGGAAAAGTGCAAAATTACGAAAATGCCCCTGGATGCCTATACTGTACCAGTGATGGATGGAGGTCATTTTGGTCATTATGGATAGGCCAAAAATGTGGTACATAGTATAAATATGATTATATAGAGTCAATATATGCCCTGAGGCAGTGTAAAGAGGTGTGAAATAACGATTTTGCCCTTAGGGTTAGTACAGCGCAGGAAAGGACACTAAGTATTTTGGTTATTTTTTAAGGAATGGATGGCAGATAAATATTCAATATATCATTTTCAATGATATGAGAAGCCTATATATTGATTTCCAGGACATAATACATATCCTGGTATATTATAAAAAAAATTCAGAACAGAAAATAGTCCGGTTGTTGTGAAACGGCTCCGATCGGTACCGGATTGGACTGGAATTTTTCCAGAACCTTCTTGACATGGGCAACACGCCACCTAACCCTCTTAGGTATCCCATGAGCTGTCCCACATGATGTAATAATTATTCTTTTTAGAAAAAGTAAAATCCAAGATTAAATGTGAGCCTTTAGATCAAATAGTAACCAAATCAATCTTGGCCATCCATTTCAACCCAAATTTCTCTATAAATACCCCCTATTCAGAAAACTTCGGCATGCATGGTGAACCATAGGGAAACTCTTGCAAAATTTCCATTCAACCAAGAAAGAAGCAACCAAAGTGAAGTAACAAGCAAGGTAATCATCTCCCTTGATCTTGAGCTTTGTTCTAGCAAGTTAGCTCATGGTTTTAAGGGTTTTCACCCTTATGGTTGCTGCTGGAAGTGCTGCTCATATGTGGTTAAAATATGAGTTTTATGTTATGGATAGTTTAGACAAGTTTAAACAAGCTAGAATCAAGTGGTATAAGCTTGTGAATTCAAGTATGTTTGGATTTAGGGTTTTGTGTTCTTGCTAGTACTGTATGTGGTACTGTTCATATGATGGAATTTCATGATTTTGATGCTTCCAATGAGTTTAAAATGGAAAGTTGTGTGGGGATAAAGCAGGAGAACAAGTATTGGAAGCATTGGAATCAAAATGAGAATTTTTGGAAAACAAGAGCATGCATTTCGGTTTGGCACTGTAGCAATTGATATGTTTTGATTTTGGAAATTCTGATTTCATATTTGGATTCTACATGAAAAATTATGTGGAAATGAACCATGAGAATTTATTTTGAAAAGATGGAAGTAGGAAACATAAAGTAGAGAAAGAAAGGGATCTAGTGAAAACCTAGTCTTAGATTTGGTTTCAAGTTGAATTGTAACTTGATATTATTTTGTAATGGCTAGGTTTTGACATTTGTGATGGAAGGAAATCATCCCAAGAAGGTCTTGACCAAGATAGCTAAGAGGTAGCAAGGATACCTAACTATAACTTATGTTTGTTTAATTGTTTTGATTGCTTGTTGATTATGGTGTTTGGTTGAGCTTGAGCTTATGTCATCATGTTATGATGAAGTATGAATGATTGCAACTCCTTGCAAGTTATGTCATGACAATATGCATGTTAGATTTTGCTTATGTACCATTATGAAGTAGCTCCCATCTCATGATAACATGTTAAGCATACAATTATCCATGCATGATATTATAGTTTGTGTAACTTGCTATTGGGATTTCCATGAAATCTCATTCCTTCCACATGCATAACTATGTTTTAGGTGTTGGATATTTTCAAGGGAGGAGAGTAAATGTTGATGAATAAGTTTGTATAATAAGCTACATGACTTACATGACACTATGGGATGATATGCTAGTATGCATGGTATATGTTTCTCTAGTCCTGTTTTGAGGCCGTGGTGATTTGACAATGTTTTTGGCATCTAAATCAACGAGTTTTAATCTGAAACTTGGACTGATTAAATTTAAGACACAGAGCTTTAAATTAAAACTAAGAACGCCTCATTTGGATAAGTATCCGAATTGTTATGATTTTCCAAAGTTGGAAGTAAGATCTGGAATTGAGTAAAACGAGTGCTGAGAGGCAGTGACGGTTACACAAAGATTTCATATACCAAATGAACGCGTTTTTCTACGAAATTTTATGAGCTTAAAGATAACGTCTAAATCTTCAAATCCATAGGTAAAACAGTTCATTTGGATAAGTAACCAAAGAAAAATGAATTTTTGAAGTTAAGCAAAGAAACTGGAACTTCCAGATTTTACCAAATGAACAGTGATTTTCAACGATTAAACTGATTTCATTGGGACAAGAAAAACTCAATTTCATATTTTTCCCTAAAAGATAGGTGAAAGAGATTTCATTAGAAATTGGAACCATGTTATTTCAATTTTTCTACAATTAATTATGAATTTTCAAAGTAGGGTACATGTTCTGGAATTACCAAATGAACAGTAAAAGTGAACAGTACCCGGAGCAAATCTTTTGGAAATGGATGTTTTCAAAGCAAATGATCATGTAATTGGTTCCAATCACTTCTAATCAAGTATAATTGAGGTTAAAAGTAAGGATATGACAGTTCAAGAGCCAAGTGGACTAGTGAAGATTAGAGAAAGTTATTATAATAAAGAGTGTAACGAGGTTAGTCTTGAATATTATTGGAGTTCATGGGTCCTAATGAATTATGTGATGAATATGAATGTGTTTAAGATCTTAAAACATCCAAGAAGATGTTGGGAAGTGATTGACATAAAGGCTTCATGGTTGGAAAGCTAGGGAGCAAGTGTTAAAGATCAAGAGGAAAGCTTAAGTGCAAGGTAGTGAACTTACCTCTTTATGCGCTTGATGTGGTATGCTGATGTGTTGACATGTACATGATGTTTGAATGATGTTGTGACATGATAAATGATGTTGAATGTATTGTGAATCATATGTCTTCCATGGACATGCACTTTATGAAAAAGTATATAGCATGATAGCATGTCACTAACCAAAGGAAGTTTAATGAACTTACATATCATGCATTAGCATCCATCTTGCATATTAAATTGGTAATATTTGCTACTGAGATTCCCTAGAATCTTACTCTCCCATAACCAACCAATTTAGGTCAAGCATGATGGAAAATATGTGTATGGAGAAGAGCGAAAGAATGGAAGAAAGGAATGGAAGTAATTGAGATCCTAGCATATGCTATGGATTATCTATGTATGTAAATGCCCTATAAAGTGTCCATCTATGTGATGAAACTATTTGTAATACTTATAGAATATGTACATGATGTATATGAATATTGAGAAGCTTATTTGATGGCTTATACATGCTAGAACAATTATTGAAAGTGAAAGAAAGGAAACTGAAATGGTAAAAACGTAGGTCCTAAAGCAGTTTTGTCGTGTCTTCAGTTTGGCCTAGCAAATGAAGGAATTATTTCATAAAATTTTACAAGCATGTAGCAAACATCCACATCTTTAAGTTCATAGGTATAACATTTCATTTGGATGTGTATACCAAGAGAAATGAATTTCCAAAGTAAGGGACCAGAATATGTTTCTAGAGTTTTTGACCAAATGGATAGTAAAATTCAACGAATAAACTGTATTAATTGGCTAATAATTTGGTCTGTAAATTATTTTTTCCTTAAATTGAAAGATGTTATCTTCATGTAGCTTTTTTAACCACTTCATTTCGTGTTTTCTAGAATTAATTATAATTTTTTGAAGTTTATTGCATAATCTGGAATACCATATGAACAGTAACCCGAGAAAGAGTAAAATTCCAGATTTGGCTAATGGACTTCCAAGGTTTGTAAGTGGTTCCAAATGCTCCTGAATGGTCCCTAAGATGTATAAAAGTAAGGATGTTGCAGAAGGTGTAGAGAGGATTCGAGTACTACTTCTTAGGCTAATCAACTCAAACTAGCCTCCTAGAAGTCTGCAACTTCAGCTTCCTTTTATTTCCGCATGACCTAATCCAAAACGCGTAGCTTCAGCAGTTTTCTATTTTAGTCATGACAAGATCCAAGTTTTGGTTACGACCTGTAAGCACAGAGAAACATCCCAGAAGAAATGAGGTCGCGACCTGTGGATACTTTGGTCATGACTACAAAGCATAGAGGCATGATCTGATTTTCTTTATCTGGTAATTTCTTTTCTGCTCACATTAGTCCTTTGTTCTCCCCCAAAATACCTGCAATTCAAAACTAAAGCTCACTGTAAAAGTTTAAATCAATATAGAATAATATTTTTGCAATTTAGAAGAGTTAATTTACCATTTTACCCTTTAATTAGCACATTGTCAAGCACATCATGTATTACCACAAAAGAACAAATTATAGGTATAAAATGAATGGTAAAGTCATAATAAGATCCTGAAAATGTTATAGAAACCATACACAATGTGTGTTCTATCACCACCTCAATTCCCTTGCTAGATATAAGATATCCAAGTACTATTCCGTGATCAACCCATGAAATGACACTTTTCAAAGTTCAAAACTTTTTTTTTTCTTAATACATCTAGCAATGATTCTATCAAGGCTCTTTAAACATTCATCAAAATGATTGCAATATACAATAAAATCACCCATTAACATATCCATGCATTTTTCAATGAAACCAACAAATATATAAAGCATACAATGCTGAAATGTGCCCTGAGCATTATGCAAACCAAATGGCATTCTTTTATAGGCATATGTACCAAATGGGCATGTAAATATGGTCTTTTCTTGGTCCCTTTGATCTATTGGAATCTAAAATTATCCTGAATACCCATCTAGGAAGCAATAATAGCTTTTCCCTGCTAACCTCTCAAGCATTTGGTCAATAAAAGGCAAGGGAAAATTATCTTTCTTAGTATAATCGTTCATCTTCTGATAATCAATACAAACTCTCCATGAATTTTGCACTCTAGTACATGTCAATTCATTATTCTCATTCTTTACTATTGTTAGTCTGCTCTTTTTAGGCTCCACATGTACAGGAGATACCTATTCACTATTTGAAATAGCATATATGATTCCTGCCTTTAACAATTTACTAATCTCCTTTCTAACCACATCAAATATCAATATATTTAATCATTTTTAGGGTTGTTTAATTGGCTTGAAATCTTCATTCAGCAAAATCCTATGAGTATAAACAGTGGCATCTATCCCTTTTATATCAACTAATTTCTAACCCAAGGCCTCTCTATTCCCTCTAAGCATACTTAATAACCTAGACTCTTCACTATCAATAAAAGAACTGGAAATTATTACTGGCAATTTCAATTTTGGCTCAAGGTAAGCATACTTTAGGTTAGAAGGTAAAACTTTTAACTCTAATTCTGGGGGTTGGACAATAGAAAGGATCAAATAGGGAAAATCATTTAAATTAGAAATACTCCCTCTTGTAGATCCTTGGAGGTTGCTCATATTTAGGTCATTAGTATCATATCCTATTTTTTTCTTATTTATAAATACTGATAGAGGAAAGAGGCTTAGAAAGGATTGTGAAGATGATAAGAAGCAATGAGAAAGTGTAATTTTCAAAAGTTTAAGGGTAAAATGGTAATTATTGAAAGTTAAGCCAAAAATGACCATAACCATATTAGTCCCAAATTTTTCTAGTAAATATAGAAAATTATTCTGATTAGTTTGACGTAACACAGAATTTTGATTTGAGGTCCTAAAAAATTTATATTAATTTCTAAAGAAAGGGAAATTAATACAGTATCCTCTAGACCTTAGAATAAGATGAACTTGGCACTAAATTCTTATAATTAATATGAGAATTTATGAAATTGATAGAGCCAACAAAGGAGTTCTGTAGAATTTATTATATAATTTATAGTGGGTTAAAATAGTCGATAAATACGTTTCAGGGGAATTTCTCGGGAGTTGAGACAATAAAGGTAGTGGATCATGTAGAGGGCCAAAAATGGTGCCTTATAGCCCCAATAATATTGTTAGATAAGTGCATGGGCCAGGCCTAATAAAGACTAGGAAAAATATAAAATTATGAAAATGCCACTAGGTTGTATCAAATAGCCAAAGATAAAAAAGGGTATTTTAGTCATCTGACTAAGGTTACACAGTCAAGGAGAGTTCTCATAATAGTTAACCAAGGTTAGAGAATACTCTGATGATGTGTGAAAGGACAATAGTGCCCTTTGATAAATTAAAGGGTCATTGGGCTCCAATAAAGGGTCTTGAGAAAATATAAAGAATTTTTATCAGGACTTATGGGTCTCAAAAAATTATGAGACTTTGCAAGGAATTTATTTTATATTAGAATGAATTTATAAAAATCTTAGAACCATTAAAAGAGGTGTCGAGCTTTTATTTCAAAATCAACCTATTTTAAGGATATTGGTATGAGGAAAGTGCCTTGGGATTTGTTCCAATTAGCTATTGGACCCAAGAAAGGCATAGGCAAGCCCCACATTTTGTCCTAGGGCAGCCCAATAAGTCCCACAAGTTTTATTGGAGCCCAAGTCCAATAATGAATAATTTATGAATTTTTGAAAAAGAAAAGAAAAAGGAATAAAGTGAGAATTAGGGTTTGCACATGGTGGGACCCACAAGACCTCACACATGGCGTCCAAGTCAAGGGGAAGAGAAGATTTTTGTCATGTGATCTTATCTCAAGTTTGCTTGGTGGGCAAGTTTGATGTAAGAGCAATTATGAGCCATTATATCAAATAGTGCACAAAGTGCTCTTACCATTCATTTTCCAAGAGATTTTCTATAAATACCCCCACTATTTTTTGCTTAAAATCATGAAGGAGAACCCTTGGGGAACCTATTGCAAAATAAAAACTCAAGGTGCAATCTATCCTAACTTATTTTCCTTTGATTTGGGAGCTTGAACTTAGGGTTTTCATGGAAGAAAGTTGAGTTTTCTCTAAGGTGTATATGCTGTCCAAAACCTTAGAAGAAAGACAAAGAAGAAATTAAAGTTAGAGATATATGATTGAAGCTTACACAGGCTAGTTAGGTGATTGGTTTTGAATCAAGTTGATATTCTTGACTTTGCCATGGTTGAACCATTTTGGTATGCATTGTTCATTATAGAAGGAGATGGAACTTCAATTATCTAATGCTTCCATTGAATTCATATGATGATTTTGTGTACAATTGGATAGGTTTTGAATCTTGGAAGCCTTGGAATTCCAAGTTATAGTTTTTGAAGTTCTTCTTTGCCACTGTTCCTTATATGAACAGTGATTAGAATTTCATGATTTTGATGTTTCTAATGGTTTTAAAATGAAAAATTGTGTGGGATAGAGAAACAAGTATGGGAAGCATTGGAATCAATATGAGAATTTTTGGAAGAATTATGCATGTTTTTCAAATATGTCCATAATAGTGCTTATGAGCTGGAATTTTATGATTCTAGGCTCATAAATGGATTCCAAAGGTGGAATTGTGCAGTGTAAAGTCAAGACATCAATTGGTTCAAAGGCAAAGTCAATTAGTAAAGATCAAAGGAAGTTATGTTAGTTAAAGTAAGTTTAATGTCCAAGGAAGTTAGATTGTAATGGATAGATGATTATGTGATGTTAGGATTTGATGGTGGACACTAAGGAGGCAGGCACACATCAAATAGAAGTGAGAAGAAAGGCAAGATAGAGTGAAAGAAAGTCAAGTATATGAGGTAGTAAATTTATCCTATGTATTGAATGTATGCTTAGTTGTGCTAAGGGTATGTTGAATTGTGTTGCATATGTGTTTATGTTTGAAGCTCAATTTCTATGATTACTTTGGCCAATTGTATTCCATATGTTTCATGGAAGCATGTACATTACACAATGTTTTCACTTTCACAAGCAAGCACCAGTATTTACATTAATGCATGCATTGTTTAGTACCGTTTGCCACTGAGATTTCCTCATAAATCTCACCCCATATATATAATCCAAATTCCAACACGTTCATGAATGATGAAAGAGGATGAAGAAGCATGAAGAGAAGTTAGGGATTGGGTAGTGTAAATGTTATGTGAAGAAGTGTTATGTGTAATGATGTTATATGACAAGTTGAACAATAATGTTCATGATATAATGAAAAATAGTAAATGATAAAGTAAATGTATAAAATTTTACAGACATTTAGTTAACACGTCAAGGTTCATTTTGACACTAAGAACACCTTATTCCAATGTCTGTACAAAGAGAATGAATTTTCCAAAGTGAGGGACCAGAATCTATTTTAGAATTTTTGACCAAATAAATAGTAATATTTGACTGTTAAAATGTATTAATTGGCTAAGAATTTAGTCAAGAACTTATTTTTTCCTTAAATTTAAATATGTTAGATTTGAGTAGAATTTTGTACCACTTCATTTTGATTTTTCTACAATTAGTTATGATTTTTTTAATTTCATCGCCTAATCTAGAATACCATATGAACAGTAACTCGAGATGAATAAAATTTCATATTTAGATAATAAACTTCCAAGGTCTTGTATGTGGTTCTAAATACTATTGAATGGTCCCTATGACGTATGAAAGTAAGGATGTTTCATTTTGGTATCTTAACATAAGTTTCTGGTAAAATATAAGATAGTTCCCATACCCTAACTCTAAATAGTAAGTACTTTGTTATGTTAGGGTATTGGTTGGGATAGTTAACATTATTTATTTAAGTAAATATTGCAAGAATAGATATGGGATTTCGTAAAGTTAAGTAAGAGTCTTCAGTTAATAAGGGAGACCCTCGTCTAGTAGTGATATATGAAGATGATGTACATCCAAACTATGATAATCCTTCATACAGTGAAGAGAGTTCAGATGGTAGTATAGAGGATCAGTCAAGAAGAACTACAATAGAATATCCCATAGATGTTTCTTGTCATATCCTAATTTTTCCCTATCCGTATAGTACGGATAGTGGAAAAAGGTTTGGAAAGGATTATGACAAAGATCAGAAGAAATAATAAAGGTTAGATAAGTCTTAAAGAAAGAGAATGACCTAAACGAAAATTGGAAAAGGTTAAAGGCCAAAAGTTAAAGTAGAAATAAATGTTGGGCCAAAAGTGGTAATTTCCAAAAGTTTAGGGACCTAAATATAATTAAGCAAAAAGTCAGGGACCTAAATATAATTATGGAAAAGTACAACCAGAAAAGGCTTAGAACTGCCTCTAAGTATTTCAGTCCCACATTCTATCAGTAAATAGAGGAAGTCATGATGGGTAATCTGGCATGATACAGAAATTTTATTAGGGCTCCAGACAGCAGAAAATTATCTGATAGTCTAAAATTATCTAAATTTTTATCAGATTCCATGGACATCATATATAAGTGAGGGAATTACAGAAAAGTGTGTCCTACAGTGTCAGATGTTATGAACCTGACCGAACCCCGGAAGAAGTCCTGTAGAAAAAGTTATTCCCATAATAGTGAATTTTGACGGGAGTTTGATAACACCCGTGATCCGATAATGGAACTTATCAGTATGTGAGTCTGGATAAAATGAGATCATATGACCTTAGATATAGGCCCATGATGACGCCAAGGAGGGCCCAAAACCCAGGGTGCCAGTTAATCAGTAGAAGGGGCCAGTGTCCAGAAGAGGTGTGAAATTACGAAAATGCCCTTGGATACCCCTATTGTACCAGTGATGGATGGAGGGTATTCTAGTCATTCTGAACAGGACAAAAATGTGTAAGATGGTATAAAGATGATTAGTTAGATCCAGTGAATACTCTGATGATGTTTGAAAAGGCGATAATGCCCTTTGAGAAATTAAAGTAAAATCGGACACCGATAAAGGGTTAAAGGAAATGTAGGGAATTTTTATCAGGACTTTTGGGTCTTAGAAAATTATGAGACTTTATAGGGAATTCATTTTATATTAGAATGAATTTCTAAAAATGTTAGAACCATTAAAAGAAGTGTCTAGCATTTATTTCAAAATCAAGATATTTTAAAAATGTCGGTATAAGAAAAGTACCTTGGGATTTGTGCCAATTAGCTATTGGACCCAAGGAAGGCCAATGGCAGACCAAAATTTCGTGCTAGGGAAGCCCATTAAGTCCCAAGAGTTGTCTTGGAGCCCAAGTCCAATAATGAATAATTTTTGAATTTTTCAAAAGAAAAAAAAGGGATAAAGTGTGAATTATGGCTTGCACATGGTGGGACCCACATACCCACACATTTGGTATCCAAGACAAGAGGGAGGAGAAGATTTTTGTCATCTGGATTTATCTCAAGTTTGCTTGGAAATGAAGCTTGATTTAAGAACAAATATGAGCCATTAGATCAAATAGTGTACAAAGTGATCTTGGCCATTCATTTTCCATGGAATTTTTCTATAAGTACCCCCTCAATTCTGCAGCAAACCATGGCTTCATGGACCATTGGGTAAACTCTTGCAAAATGAAAACTCAAGCCAAGACAAAGAAGAGTCAAAGTTTCAAAGTTCAAGCAAGCTAGAGACTAAAGGTAAGCATCTCTCCTAGCTTATTTTCCTTTGATTTGGGAGCTTGAAATTAGGGTTTTCATGGGAGAAAAGTTGAGTTTTCTCTAAGGGAAGGTGCTGCCCAAAAACCTTAGATGAAAGGGGGAAGAGGAAATTAAAGTTAGAAACATATGATTGAAGTTTAAACAAGCTAGTTAAGTGATTGATTGTTGAATCAAATTGATATTATTGACTTTGCCATGGTGTGCCCTGTTAGGTCTACACTGTTCATGAGGGAAGGAAATTGAATTTCAATGATTTAATGCTTCCATTGAGTTTGTATGATGATTTTGTGCAGGATTGGAAAGGTTTTGAACCTTGGAAACATTAAAATCTCAAGGTTGTAGTCTTTGAGATTCCTTACGGTTACTGTTCACTCGCATGAACAGTAATTTGAATTTCATGATTTTGATGCTTCCAGTGGTTTTAAAATAAAAAATTGTGTGGGATAAAGTAGAGAAACAAGTATGGGAAGCATTGGAATAAAAAGGAGAATTTTTGAAAGAATTGAGTGCAGTTCCAGTTCTATACAGCATGTGATGAAGGAGCTGGAATTTTATGATTCTAAGCTCATAAATGGATTCAAAAGATGAAATTGTGTAGGGTAAAGTCAAGACATCAATTCATTCAAAGGCCAAGCCCATTAGTGAAGATTAGAGAAAGTTCTGATACTAAAGAATGTAATAAAGTAGACTTGAACATTCTTGGAGTTCATGGGTCCTAATTAATTATGTGATGAATATGAATGTGTTTAAGACCTTGAAACATCCAAGAAGATGTTGGGAAGTGATTGACATAAAGGCTTCATGGTTGGAAAGCTAGGGAGCAAGTGTTAAAGATCAAGAGGAAAGCTTAAGTGCAAGGTAGTGAACTTACCTCTTTATGCGCTTGATGTGGTATGCTGATGTGTTGACATGTACATGATGTTTGAATGATGTTGTGACATGATAAATGATGTTGAATGTATTGTGAATCATATGTCTTCCATGGACATGCACTTTATGAAAAAGTATATAGCATGATAGCATGTCACTAACCAAAGGAAGTTTAATGAACTTACATATCATGCATTAGCATCCATCTTGCATATTAAAGTAGTAATGTTTGCTACTGAGATTCCCTAGAATCTTACTCTCCCATAACCAACCAATTTAGGTCAAGCGTGATGGAAAATATGTGCATGGAGAAGAGCGAAAGAATGGAAGAAAGGAATGGAAGTAATTGAGATCCTAGCATATGCTATGGATTATCTATGTATGTAAATGCCCTATAAAGTGTCCATCTATGTGATGAAACTATTTGTAATACTTATAGAATATGTACATGATGTATATGAATATTGAGAAGCTTATTTGATGGCTTATACATGCTGGAAAAATTATTGAAAGTGAAAGAAAGGAAACTGAAATGGTAAAAACGTAGGTCCTGAAGCAATTTTTTTGTGGCTTCAGTTTGACCTAGCACATGAAGGAATTAGTTCACGAAATTTTGTGAGCATGTAGAACACATCGAGAGCTTTAAATGAATAGGTAGAATGTGTCATTTGGATGTGTATAAAAGAGAAATGAATTTCCAAAGTAAGGGACCAGAATCTGTTTCTAGAGTTTTTGACCAAATGAACAGTAAACTTCAACGAATAAACTGTATCAATTGACTAATCATTTGGTCTGGAAAATATTTTTCCCTTAAATGTGGAGATGTTATCTTCATGTAGCTTTTTGAACAACTTCATTTCGAGTTTTCTGGAATTAATTATGATTTTTTGAAATATGTTATGTAATCTAGAATACCATATAAACAGTAACCCGAGAAAGAGTAAAATTCCAGATTTGGCTAATGGGCTTCCAAGCTCTTGTAAGTGGTTATAAATGCTACTGAATGGTCTCTAAGACATATGAAAGTAAGGATGTTATATTTTTGTAGACTTAAATGTATAATCTGGAGGTTATGTAGAGATTCAGCCTAATGTTGTGCATATACTAGATGATATTGTATCAAATGATGTTGAGTCCAGTGACTCTATACAATATAAGTTTGTTGGAATACCTTCTAACCTTGATGTAAGCTCTATTTCTCCGATAAGAGGACAGATTACGGCTGAGAAAGCTGAGTACTGGTATTGGATTACAGGTAGACCAAACATTATTCCTCCTCCACCAGAGTTTAAGGATAGAGTTGCTATGAGTAATATACAATAGTCCCTTAATCCAGAGATCTAGTAAGAGTCTATGACAGTTCCTTTTCATTCTCAAAGTGTAGGAATATGTGACTTTATAAAGAAAGATCAGTGTGATATTCTTGGTCTTAGTCAACCCCAGCCTTCATTACTAAAGACAGATAATGTAGGCTATATCAATTTCAAGAAAGATGTGGAGAGTGAATTACTCAGTCTAGGTCAAGGGATGGATAGAAGTAGAGATCAAGAGCATTCAGTTTATTTGTAGTTCCTCAATGTCATAGTAGGGATGATAAACATATATACAATAAAGGGCATTAACTTGAATCAAGTTTACACTTTAGAAGATTGGTATGAGATTGTCGTAAGCCAGATATTGCCATACACCCTTACATGGCACATCGAGTTAAGTGGGTTTTTGGCAAATGATCCTTCAACTGATATACAAGGGTGGCATTTCTATATGCAGAAGTATTTATAGTTTACTATTCCCTATAAAAGAATGTAAAAAGAGATAAGGGGTAATGTAAATTTGTAAATAGTGTAAAATAAATACATAGATGTATAATAGTTATGATGTATCCCAAATATGTAGTGGACATGTATGTAATGTATGTACAAATATTATAGTGATATGAAATATGAGTTTTGATGTGATATAATGAAATGATAGTTGGTTAAACATCAATAAGAATATGCTCCCTATTTAATGTGATTATAGTAGATAGATATGAATGAGTTTTGAGTGACTCAAGTTTATCAAAACCAAGAACAATAATTGATCATTGCTAGAGTAAAGACTGGATAAAGAACATTAGAAGAGAATGTTCAAAGAAAGCTATGTCCAGGTCATGACTATAAGGTGTTTAAGTCACAACTAGTAGTCAGAGAGAGTGAAGTGGCGACAAGTTAAGACATGAGTCGCGACAAATATTCATAGAGGTGTTTTGGTCGTGACGAGTACGTAAAGACCATTCGTCGTGATAGAATATGACCTATGGTCGTGACTGAAGGGCACAGAGCTATCAAGACATAACGAGTAAGTTGAGATGGTCGCGACTAAAGTTCACAGAGAATATGGGTCATGACTAGCCAGTACTCAGGTTGTGACTAGAATGTATAGAGACTTGATAACAAGAATGAATATTCTGACCTAACTAAAGTTTATTAGTTAGAGGTTTAGCATAGGGTACAAGCAAGCCAAATAGTACAAGGCATTGAGATATATAAGATTAGTTTAAGAAAATGTTCAGAAGTAGATCCTCCGTATGATCACCAGGAGTTGATCTATGTTACAAAAGATTTATTCAGCTAGTTTTTATTGATCAGAATAATAAGAAGTTAGAATGAGACTTGCCTAAGAATGATCCTAATACATGGCTTAAGGTTAGACACATGATGGTTAATAGATAAAAAGTTAATGTTCCCAGAATAGAGGGATACCATCATGAAGAGACAATAACTGAGCAGACCTAGGGTAGAGCCCCCTATAGAACAAAAATAGTAATAGTACTAGATGATGAATGAGATCCAAGTGACTTAAGTTTGTCAGGATCAAGAAAATATTAGAAAGGAAACGCAGTCTAGTCCGGAGCTGACTGAGACTAACTTACATAAAGAGTTAAGAGATAGTAGAGAGGTGTAAAAGTTACTCCATACAAGATGGAGATTGATCCGCTCACTTGGGAAATTTTTATCTAATAGTTTACTAGAGGCATTCCTCTCAATTTAGATAGAGATGAGTATGAGGCTAAGGGTTAAAGTAGAAAAAGAGAAACCCTTTGATGAATACTTAGGAAGTTCATCCACATGAACATTGAGAGTTGAATGACTGAGAAGTTAGTTCACGGATTGAATTCTGTGTTGCAAAGAAAGAGTTTTTCTCAGGTAATAGTAGAAGTTCAACAGAGCGATAGATGTATGCAAGATAAGAAAAAGAAGTTTATGATGCTTAGAGAAAGAGAGGTAGCCACAATTTTGAAAATAAAGTGACTCCCCTATTCCCTATGTAAGAAAGAGTAAAGAAGGGTTGAGTATATACCTTAGTAAGAGGGTAATGTGGCAGCCTAAGTGAGATAAATAGTTATTTCAAGTTCTTGAATAAATTATCAAATCATGTTCAGATAGTGTGATAGATAGTCTGATAGAGGAAAGAATGCTTTAATGTTTACCTAGTAATTGTTTAACTGCAATGTGAGTATAAGGGATGGTTGAGCAAATTATGTAATAATGATATGACTTGCGTTGCCATAAGTTATGATGAAAAGTTACATCTCCTTATAGTTGTCATATGATAACACGCATGTTAAAGAATGCTTAAATGATTGCATCTCCTTACATATTATGCATGTTAGAGTATGCTATGATGAATGAATTCTCCCATTTCGCGTTTCATTAGAGTATATATGATGAGAAAATTATGTTGCACCCATACCATATGACATACAATTAAATAATTCAACTTGGTAATGATAAAGCAATATAAAAGCAATAAATGATATTAGAGATGAAGGTTAGTAGCAAATTTATAGACAAATGATTACAGTACTCAGGACATATCCCTTCAGTAAGGATAAAATACATGAATGATGTACCATGAATATGAAATGAAATGAGACACAGTTATGAAAGATGATGTAACTCTGAGAGGGAGTAGCGTTTATGCAATAGAAGTTAGTGTTCTCACAATAGAGCTATATTGCACTTGTAATAGAGTTAGATTGCTCTTGAGATAGAGCCAAGAGATTGGATAGTGTAGCTCATGTAGAGTAATGTCTACCAGATGAGATGTACAAACTATGACAGATATGTGCATGGTAGAGCCTATATAGCTCTCTGCAATGCTAGATGTAGTAAAGTTATGAATGATGAGAATGATATGTGAAATTTCTACATGATAGAGAAAATGAGTAAAGTCTTAATAGATAATATTGGCTTCTGTGATAAGTAGTGGGGAATTATCTGTTGAGTTAGCAACTAAGTGGAAGTGGCTAACCTTGTAACTTTGTCCGTTGGTTAAGTCTTCCAGAGATGAGAATACAGTACAACAAAATCGCAGTAGATTATAGAGGACTACAGTTAGATCCTAGCATGGCTTATAGAGAATAGAATTCCAGGCTCGCAATTAGATCCTAAAGAGGCTTACGGTTGATCGCGGTAGATCTTGAGTGTCATAGTAGACCTAGCCTAGAGAAAGAAGGTATGAGCCATAAGTACAATATTTCTTTGGAAGGACAAATACCATGGAAAAGGTTAAGGTAGAGAAGCTTCACAAGTTGGTTAACTCATAACAGAAAGAGTACCCATGATGTTAATTTCATAGAGCCTTATTAATATTATGGACTAAACTTAGAATCTTCTTACACAGAAAAGGAATAAAGAGATCCTTAAGATGAGATTATAGAAAATAAGAATGAAAGACAAATAGATCCTCCATATGAGGATAAAGAGATTAAAAGGCCAGATTGACCCAAGAGAAATAATATGTAAAGGGTCTAAGATAGTAAAGTACCAGGTTTGGAGCTTGTTAGCACCAGTGCTTCAGATTTTTGTCTGCATTTTTCAGTTAAGCGTGCTCAGGCAATAGTAGCCCAATGATGGGTGACCCCTTGGGAAGTGATAAAAAAAGGGTGTAAATGCCATAAAAATTTAGCATATATTCACAGAGTTATGTAAAATGATAGAAAAAGCTATCAAAAGTTAGAAAGGGTTGTGAATAGTAAGAGATTATAACCCTTATATCAAGTCCAATTGAAATGGATTTGAAAGGAAATATTTAGAAAAGTTTTTCAAAGGCTAGCAAAGTTATAAGTTAAAGAGAATGTTTGACTTATTGTATCTCAAGATAAGTCATGATAAGGCAAGATAGACTATGATATAGCCAGATTTAGCCAGATATGCCATAATACGGCCTAAAAAGTACGTAATGAGATACATTATGAGAAATATGTATTAAGAAGTACAATAAGTGGCTTTGTAGCTAGCTCTATAAACAAATAGAGAGCCTCCCTTTTTGAAAGGGATAAGATGTTTAAATGTTATGTTACAGATGAAGTAACAAGTGAGAGCTTTCACTCCTTGCATGAAATGCCATGCATTATGTTATGTTTGTAAATTATGCTAAAGCTCAAATTATTAGAGCAGTGCAAGCTTTGAGTGTTAAAGATGTGCAAGCTCTGAGTGTTAGAGCTTTGCATATTAAGAAAAGGAATGCTTGAGCTCCAATGTTAGAGATTTGCATTCATGGGCAGGTATGTAGTACTGCAAGCTTCTACCTAGCAGTAAAGTAAAGAAAGAAAGAATAATGACAAGTCTTCTCTCTATATTATAATGAGTTATTAAAGATGATAAGAAGAAAAGAAGTACGATGATACGAAAATGAGATATAAAGCTTTGCGGATGTTAAGAAAATTCCGCTAGATACTCAGAGAAATAATAAGAGATACATGTTAAAGGTTTGATGAGTTGTTGATGAAAACTCCAGAATACCATAGTACTCGAGAGAATTGTATATGAAAGAAATGGACACTACTCACAAGTCCAACATGGTGAGAAGTCCATATGCAAATGGATACATAACAAGTAAGCAAGTCATAGATTAAAGTAGAGTTCAACTCTTATTGAGTTGATTCATAACAGAAGAATCATCATAGCAAAGATGTGAAGATCTGCGGATAGGGAAAGTAATATGCTAAATGTTAAGATAAAATATAAGAGATAGATACCCAATCATTAATCATAATGAATACAAGGATATCTATCCAAGATTGTTGACTAAAGAGCTAAGTAAATTTCGAGGACAAAATTTATTTTAAGGGGGTAGAGATGTGATATCCTATTTTTTTTCCTAACTGTATAATACTGATAGAGGAAAGAGGTTTGGAAAGGATTGTGACGATGATAGGAAGGAATGAGAAAGTGTAATTTTCAAAAATTCAAGGGCAAAAAATGGTAATTATTGAAAGTTGAGCTAAAAATGCCCAGAATCATATTAGCCCCAAATTTTTCCAGTAAATAGAGAAAATTATTCTAATCAGTTTGACGCAACACAAAAATTTGATTTAAGCTACTGAAAATTTTATATTAATTTATGAAGAAAGGGAAATTAATACAATATCCTCTGGACCTCAAAATTAGATGAAATTTGGCACTAAATTCTTATAATTAATATGAGAATTTATGAAACTGACAAAACTCAAAAAGGAGTTATGTAGAATTTATAGTGGATTAAAACACCCGATAAATATGTTTCGGGGGAATTCCTCGGGAGTTGAGCCAACGAAGGTAGTGGATCATGTAGAGGGCCCAAAATGGTGCCTTATAGGCCCAATAATATTTTAGATAAGTGTGTGGGGCAAGGCTAATAAAGACCGAAAAAAATATAAAATTACAAAAATACCACTAAGTATGCCACTAGGTTGTGTCAATGAGTCAGAGATAAATGAAGGTTATTTTGGTCATTTGACTAAGTTTAGACTGTCAAGGAGAGTTCCCAGAATAATTGACCAAGGTTAGGGAATACTCTGATGATATGTGATGGACAATAATACCCTTTGAGAAATTAAAGTGAAATTGGGCTCCGATAAAGGGTCTTGAGGAAATATAGGGATTTTTTATCAGGAATTTTGGGTCTCGAAAAATTATGAGACTTTGCAAAGGATTTATTTTATATTATAATAAATTTTTAAAAATGTTAGGAATATTAAAAGAGGTGCCTAGCTTTTATTTCAAAATTAGGATAATTTAAGGATATCCGTATAAGAAAAGTACCTTGGGATTTATGCCAATTAGCTATTGGACCCAAGGAAGGCATAGGGAAGCCCAATATTTCATCCTAGGGTAGCCCAATAAGTCCTAAAAGTTGTCTTGCACATGGTGGGACCCACAAGACCTCACGCATGGCATCTAAGGTAAGGGGAAGAGACGATTTTTGTCATGTGATCTTATCTCAAGTTGGTTTGGTGGGCAAGTTTGATGTAAGAGCAATTATGAGCCATTATATCGAATAATGCACAAAGTGATCTTGGCCATTCATTTTTCAAGAGATTTTCTATAAATACCCCCACTATTTTCTGTTCAAAACCGTGAAGGAGAACCCTTGGGGAACCTCTTACATAATGAACACTCAAGCCAAAACAAAGAAGAATATAAGGTCGAAAGTTCAAGTAAGCTAAAGATTAAAGGTAAGTAATCTATCTTAACTTATTTTCCTTTGCTTTAGGAGCTTGAACTTAGGGTTTTCATGGATGAAAGTTGAGTTTTTTCTAAGGTGTATATGCTATCCAAAACCTTAGAAGAAAGGAGAAAGAAGAAATTAAAGTTAGAGATATGTGATTGAAGCTTAAACAAGCTAGTTAGGTGAATGGTTTTGAATCAAGTTGATATTCTTGACTTTGCCATGGTTGAACCATTTTAGTTTGCACTATTCATTATAGAAGGAGATGGAATTTCAATGATCTAATGCTTATATTGAATTCATATGATGATTTTGTGTAGGATTGGATAGGTTTTAAATATTGGAAGCATTGGAGTTCCAAGTTGTAGTTTTTTAAGTTATTCTTTGTCACTATTCCTCATATGAACAGTGATTGTAATTTATGATTTTGATGTTTCTAATGGTTTTAAAATGAAAAAAGTAGAGAAACAAGTATGGGAAGCATTGGAATCAATATGCGAATTTTTGGAAGAATTATGCATGTTTTTTAAATATGTCAGAACAGTGAATAGGAGCTGGAATTTCATTATTCTAAGCTCATAAAAGGATTCAAAAGGTGGAATTATGTAGGGTAAAGTCAAGACATCAATTAGTTCAAAGGAAAAGTCAATTAGTAAAGATCAAAGGAAGTTATGTGAGTTAAAGTAAGTTTAATGTCCAAGGAAGTTATATTGTAATAGATGGATGATTATGTGATGTTAGGATTTGATGGTGGACTCCAAGGAGGCAGCCATACATCAAAGAGAAGTGAGAAGAAAGGCAAGATAAAGTGAAATAAAGTCAAGTATATGAGGTAGCAAACTTATCCTAAACTTGCATGTATTGAATGTATGCTTGGTTGTGCTATGGTTATGTTGAATTGTGTTACTCGTGTATATGATTGAAGCTCTATTTCTATGATTAATTTGGCCAATTGTATTTCATATGTTACATGGAAGCATGCACATTACACAATGTTAACACTTTCACAAGCAAGCACAAGTATTTACATTAATGCATGCATTGTAACATCCTTACTTTTATACATCTTAGGGACCATTCAATAGCATTTATAACCACGTGGAAGTCCATTAGCCAAATCTGGAATTTTACTCTTTCTCGGGTTACTGTTCATATGGTATTCTAGACTATGCAACAAACTGAAAAATCATAATTAATTATAGAAAGCTTGAAATGAAGTGGTTTAAAAAGATACGTGAAGATAACATCTTGAAAGTTAAGGGAAAAATAATGTCCAGACCAAATGATTATCCAATTAATACAGTTCATTCGTTGAAATTTACTGTTCATTTGGTCAAAAACTCTGGAAACAGATTCTGGTCCCTTACTTTAGAAATTCATTTCTCTTGATATACACATCCAAATGAAATGTTCTACCTATGCACTTAAATCTCTAGATGTGTGCTACACGCTTGTAAAATTTCATGAAATAATTCCTCCATTTGCTAGGTCAAACTGAAGCTACAACAAAACTACTTCAGAACCTACATTTTTACCATTTTAGTTTCCTTTCATTCACTTTCAATAATTGTTCCAGCATGCATAATTCACTAAATAAGCTTCTTAATATTCATATACATCATGTACATATGCCATAAGTATTACAAATAGTTTCATCACATAAATGGACACCTTATATGGCATTTACATACATAGATAATCCATAGCATATGCTAGGATCTCAATTACTTCCATTCATTTCTTCCATTCTTTAGCTCTTCTCCATGCATACAGTTTCCATCATTCTTGACCTAAATTGGTTGGTTATGGGAGAGTGAGATTCTAGGGAATCTCAGTAGCAAATATTACCCACTTAAACATGCAAGATGGATGCTAATGCATGATATGTAATTTCATTAAACATGTTATTCACAATACATTCAACATCATTCATCATGTCACAACATCATTCAAATATCATATACATGTCAACACATAAGCATACCACATCAAGCACATAAAGAGGTAAGTTCACTACCTTGCACTTAATCTTTCCTCTTGATCTTTTGCACTTGCTCCCTAACTTTCCAACCATGAAGCCTTTATGTCAATCACTTCCCAATATCTTCTTAGATGTGTCAAGGTCCTAAACACATTCATATTCATCACATAATTCATTAGGACTCATTAACTCCAACCATGTTCAAGACTAACCTTGCTACACTCTTTCTTATCATAACTTTCTCTAAGCTTCACTAATCCACTTGGCTCTTGAACCAATTGATGTCTTGATTTTACCCTACACAATTTCATCTTTTGAATCCATTTATGAGCTTAGAATAATGAAATTCCAGCTCCTTCATGGCTTGCTGTATAGAACTGAACATATGTATACAATTTTTTCAAAACTTCTCATTTTGATTCTAATGCTTCCCATATTTGTTTATCCACTTTACCCCACAAAACTTTTCATTTTAAAACCATTGGAAGCATCAAAATCATGAAATTTCAATCACGGTTCATGTGAGTGAACAGTAACTGTGAAGGATTTCAAAAATTACAACCTTGAGATTTTAATGTTTCCAAGGTTCAAAACCTTTCCAATCCTACACAAAACCATCATATAAATTCAATGGAAGCATTAAATTATTGAAATTACATTTCCTTCCCTAATGAAAAGTGCATACTGAACAGGTTACACCATGGAAAAGTCAAGAATATCAACTTGATTCAACAACAATGAATCACTTAACTAGCTTGTTTAAGCTTCAATCATATGTCTCTAACTTTAATTTTTTATTTCCCCTTTCATCTAAGGTTTTTGGGCAGCACTACCCCTTAGAGAAAACTCAACTTTTCCCCCATGAAAACCCTAAGTTCAAGCTCCCAAATCGAAGGAAAATAAGCTAGGAGAGATTGCTTATCTTTAATCTCTAGCTTGCTTGAACTTTGGTACCTTGAATCATCTTTGTCTTGACTTGAGTTTTTATTTTGCAAGAGTTTCCCCAAGGGCTCATGAGCTTCATGTTTTGGTTTAGATTTGGGGAGGTATTTATAGCGAAAATCCTTGGAAAATCAATGGCCAATATTGATTTGTACACTATTTGATCTAAGGGCTCATATTTAATCTTGAATTTAACTTTTTCCAAAAAGAATAATTATGACATCATGTGGGACAGATCAAGGGACACCTCATGGGGGATGTGGTGAAATTCTAATGGGGGGAACCTTCTGGAAAAATTTCAGTCCAATCCGGTACCGATAGGAGTAGTTTCACAACAACCAGACCTGTTGTATGTAAGAAGATTATGAGTTTAGTCCATAATAGTAATAAGGCTATCTGAAATTAACATCATGGGTACTCTTTCTGTTCTGAGTTAACCAACTTGCGAATCTTCTCTACCTTAACTTTTCCTTGGTATTCGTCATTCCAAAGAAATATTGTACTTATGGCTCATTACTTTCTTTCTCTAGGTTAGGTCTACTGCGACCACTGGGATATACTACAATTAACCGTAAGCCTCTTCAGGATCTAACTGCGACCCTAAAATTCTATTTTCTGTGAGCCATGCTAGGATCTAACTGCAATCATCCAGAATCTACTACAATTCTATTGTACTGTATTCTCATTACTAGAAGATCTAACCAACAAACAAAGTTACAACGTTAGCCACTTCCACTTAGTTGTTAACTCAACAGATAATTCCCCATCACAGATGCCAATATTATCTATTAGGACTTTACTCATGTCTTGTATCACTCAGGAATTTCTCATATCATTGCCATCGTTCATAACTTTACTATGTCCATTATTGCAGAGAGCTACATAGGTTCTACCATGCACATATCTATCATAATATGTTCATCTCATTTGGTGGACATTACTCTATATGAGTTGCATTGTCTTTTCTCTTGGCTCTATCTCAAGAGCAATCTGACTCTATCGCAAGAGCAATCTAGCTCTATTGCGAGAATGTTGACTTCTATTACATATACGCTGCTCCCTTTTAGAGCTACATCATCTTTCATAATTGCCTCTCATTTCATTTAATGTTCATTGTATATAATTCATGTATCTTATCCCTACTAAAGGGATATGTCCTGAGTACTGTAATCACTTGTCTATAAATTTGCTACTAACCTTCATCCCTAATCTCATTTATTGCTTTTCCATTGCTTTATCATTACCAAGTTGAATTATTTAATTGCATGTCATCTGGCATGGGAGCAACATAATATTTTTTAAAACTTTCTCATCATATCTACTCTACCCTACATGTATGCAAAAGGAGAGTGCTTATTCATCATAACATACTCTAACATGCATAATATGCAAGGAGATGCAATCATTTAAGCATTCTCTAGCATGCATGTCATTATATGACAATTGCAAGGAGATACAACTGTTCATCATAACTTATGGCAACATAAGCCATATCACATAATTTGCTCAACCATCCCTCATACTCACATTGCAATTAAATAATTAACTAGGTAAACTTTAAAGCATTATTTCCTCTATCATATTATCTATCAGACTATCTATCACATTATCTGGTTAGATCATTGTTAGATCCTGAAGTAACTATTCATCTAAGTTAGCTGCCATGTTACCCTCTTACTAGGCTATAGACTAAACCCTTCATTACTCTTTCTTATATAGGGAATAGGGGAGTCACTTTATCTTTTTAATTATGGCTACGTTTCTCTCTCTAAACATCATAAACTTCTTTTCTTATCTTACATACATCTATCGCTCTGTTGAACTTTATAACTACCTGAGAAAAACTTTCTTTGTAACATGGAATTCAATCCGCAAACTAACTTCTTAGTCATTCAACTCTCACTGTTCATGTGGATGAACTCGATTAAGTATTCATCAAAGGGTTTCTCTTTCCCTATTTTTAACCCTTAGCCTCACACCTATCACTATCTAACTGAGAGGAATGCTTCTCGTAAACTATTTGAGAAAAACTTCTCAGGTGAGTGGATCAATCTCCATCTCTATGGAGTAACTTTTGTATCTCTTTTTTATCTCTTAGCTCTTTCTGGTATTTTCTTGGTCCTGACTAACTTAAGTCACTTGGATCTCATTCATCATCTAGTACTATTACTTTTATTCTCTAAGGTGCTCTACCTTAGGTCTGCTAGGTTACTGTCTCTTCATGATGGTATCCCTCTGTTATGGGAACTTTAACTTTTTATCTATTAACCATCATGTCTCTAACGTTAAGCTATGTATTAGGCTCATTCTTAGGCAAGTCTCCTTCTATCTTCTTATTATTTTGTTCAGTAAAGACTAGTTGAAAAAATCTTTTGTAACATAGATCAACTCCTAGTGATCATACAGAGGATATATTTTTAAACATGTTCTTAAACTAATCTTCTATATCTTAGTACTTTATACTATTTGGCTCACCTGCACACTGTGTTAAACCTCTAACTAATAAACTTCAATAAGGTTAGCATCTTCATCCTTGCAATCAGGTCTCTGTGGATTCTAGTTGCAACTTGAGTACTGGCTAGTTGTGACACGTACTCTCTATAAACTTTAGTCACAACCACCTCAATTTACTCATCATGACTTGACAGCTCTGTGTTCTTCAGTCATGACTATAGGCCATCTTCTGTCGTGACCTGATATGCTTATACATTAGTCACGTCCTATGACTTGGACTCATCGCAACCTGATAGCTTTGGAGCTTCCTGTCATGACCAATGGTCTTTACTCGTCATGACCAAAATCCCTCTATGAATATTTGTCGCTACTCATATCTTGACTTGTCACAACTTTACTTCTTTGTGACTACTAGTTTAGACTTAAACATCTTCCAGTCATGACCTAGACATAGCTTTCTTTGAACATCCTCTTCTAATGTTGGTTGTCCAGTATTCATTCTAGCAATGGTTGATTCTTGTTCTTAACTTTGTTGAGCTTTGAGTCAATTGAAACTTATTCATATCTATCTATCATAATCACATTAAATTCACATAGATGTTCAACCAACTATCATTTTATTATATCACATCCAAACTCATATTTCATATCACCATAACATTTGTACATACATTACATACATGTCCACTACATATTTGAGGTACATCATAACTATTATACATTTGAGTAATTACTTTACAATGTTTACATATTTACATTACCCCTTATCTCTTTTTGCATTCTTTTATAGGGAATCCTAAACTGTAAACACTTTTGAATTGTCATATCCTAATTTTTCCCTATCTGTATAATACTGATAGAGGGAAGAGGTTTAGAAAGGATTATGATGATGACAAGAAGAAATAATAGAGGTTAAATGAGTCTTGAAGGAAGAAAGAGACCTAAATGAAAATTAGAAAAGTTTAAAGGCCAAAAGTTAAAGTAGAAACAAAAATTGGGCCAAAAGTGGTAATTTCCAGAAGTTAAGGAACCTAAATGTAAATATGCAAAAAGTCAGGGACCTAAATGTAATTATAGAAAAGTGTTGGAAATCGTGCCCTAGGGGCCAATCATTGTCTTATGAACATTATTGATTTATGAATTTATTAATTGAGTTATCATATTATTTGCATGTTTACTATGATGATCATCCTTGGATAATTCATGATATTATCCTAAATGTCCCTGGTCGATCATCTATGTGGGAGCACAGATGAAATAAGACCAGTATGACTTTGAAGATGTATAGAGATATAAATCAAAGTCATAAGCACATGTAAGAGTACAAGGTGCTGGACCGACCCGCTATGAGAGAACTGCATGGGTAACGTCATAAGCTTCTCTCATATACAAACCATGTCAATATGCCCTTTGACCTGAGATCATCATGGATTCCTACATGACAAAACGCTCAGCTTTGACCTAGTCAAAAGTCACTTTTGACCGAGTGATCATAAAGACTATGTTCGGCCTTAGTGGGTTTTCATGCGGAGGAATGTGAATGGTCAAGATGGAATTTGTCCCTCACATTCGTGGAGAGATATTACTGGGCCCCTCGATGAGTGAGTCTGAGAAATGTATGGCCATACTGTAATGGAAAGGTAGTTCCATTTCTATAGTCAGACTACTCAGGGATCGAGAAAGTAACGGTTAGGAATAGGAGGATGACATTATCCATGCCTCATCCATGACCAAAATATCGCGTGACAGAAGCGACATGATATGGTTGTATAAAAGGTTACATCGTTTATCGATCCTCATATGATTTGGGTAGTCGTTATGTCTTGCTAGAGACCACTTACGACTTGTGGGCTAGTATAGCAAATGGCCCACTGCCAACTTCATATGGGCCTACAGGGTCGCACACAAAATAGCCCAACACGAGCTATGATGTCCAGATTCATTGAATCTAAGACATGTCCAGATTCAATGAAAGATCCAGGTGAATGTATATATATTTATTTATATTTATATTCGTACATATATAAATTCGTATATATATATATATTATACATATGAGATATATGAGATTTAATTTATAAGGATAAATTAAATCCCTATCACGTTTGAATTCGAAATTCAAATTGATAGGATATCTCATATAAGAGATATTTATAAGATTTAATTTATAAGGATAAATTAAATCTCTATCACGTTTGAAATTCGAAATTCAAATTGATAGGATATCTCATATAAGAGATATTTATAAGATTTAATTTATAAGGAAAAATTAAATCTCTATCACGTTTGAAATTCGAAATTCAAATTGATAGGATATCTCATATAAGAGATATTTATAAGATTTAATTTATAAGGATAAATTAAATCTCTATCACGTTTGAAATTCGAAATTCAAATTGATAGGATATCTCAAATTTGATTTATGAGAATAAATCAAAAATAGTTCAGTCTCATCTTTATTTAAAATTAAATAAATGGGTAATTAAATCTGTGGGACGGATTTGATATTATTTTATTTAATTAGTTTCTTATAAAATTATACAATATATGATATTGTATCAATTCGGAATTAATATAAGCTTAACTCCAAAATCCAATTAGGTTAAGTGGAAAAACGCATAGCATCCTCTATATCTGATTGGAGGAGCTACGTTTGAAAATAACACAGAACACAAAAGGCCGAACGGAATCTGCAAAAGGTTTGCAGACAAGAAACTGCTGAAATAGAGACGGAGACTTGTGAAAGCCTTGGAGGGACAGGAGACGCTAGCATGTCGTTCGTGGTTGGAACGCTGTTCGTGTGGATACCAGTAGAGGAAGCCGACCTGAGGCGTCGACTTCTTGTGATCGGAAAGAGACCACCGTCCGCGGAGAGAATCTGTGAAGGTCGCTGAGGAACACTCCGTCGATTTCTTGCGATCAGAAAGAGATCACCACCCACGTAGAGAAGCTGTGAAATTCGCTGAGCAACACTAAGGGTAATGATTCTTTCCACTTGACTTAAACACATACGGCAGATCCTGGCAAGGAATGGAAAATTTTTAAAGTTTATTTCCGCTGCGTGTCTTCTAATTCCTTACAGTGGTATCAGAGCCATGCCATTTTGTGTTTAAGTTAGGCTTGATTTGTGATTTATATGATATATGTTAGTAGTAGCCGATCATATAATAAGCGTTGTATGTGTGACATATATGGAATCCATGTTGTGTATGACATAAAAGGAATCTAAAAGGAAATTGAAATCGGTGGTGATGCTTTTTGATTTGATCAATCCGCATAGATGGGGTCTAAGAAAACCGAATTCGAATTTGTGATTATTTGTGAAAACCGAATTCAGATTCGAGATTATTTATGAAACAAAAACAAAAAAAAATTTCTTCCGGGGCGCTGCCCCAGAGACCCCGCCCGCTAACCGGCTAGCGAGACAGCCGCCCGCTAACTGGCTAGCGGGACCGTCGTAGCTACCTGTTCGTAGCGCAACATAACCGTAACAAATGTTACTTTGTGAATGTTTTTTTGCCCTTCAATTAGATCTGAATATTGATTCTTGAATGTTTGGGTATGGTGAACAATATGGCTCTAGATTGCAAGTGTTGTAATTTTTAAATACGGCCTGCGTGTCGTGCCTTCCTCTATATACTCTTAATGTACCTTCTCCTCTCATCTCACTCCCCTCGAATGTTAAAAGAGGTTTCTGTATGTAATTTCTCTTTTCTTACTAGAGAGCTCCTCTCATTGGCTTGAGGGGACTTAGGATAGGTGAGCCATATTGTATCACGTTTAGATTATGCATATTATGATTATATCAGCGTATGCATATTACTTGTATGAGATACGAACTGAGAAACATGCATCCTCATAAAAACAGATAGTTAATTAAGCCCTCTAAATGAAATCTTAAGTCATAATGCCGTCAATTTATGAACACTTGTCAAAACCTCAATCGCTCAATTGTAGACTCCACCAAAGTGGGTGCAGTTGAGTAATCTTGGGGAGATAAGCAAGAGTAATGGTGCTACTCTCACATGTTTATTATTGTTTGACTTATTTGAGATTAACAAAACGGTTTTGGGTCTCAAGGCATTAGATGGGATTAAAAACATGCCATATCATATGATGATAGGATCCCATAAACATCTAAGAGTTACATTTGATGTAATTGGTAAAGGTGTTACCTACCTAAATAACTTAATTTAAGCGTCCTGCCAAAGCGGACTTAATTTTAAGCCAAATATGGATCTTAGCCCACTAATTATTGCATTGAGGGTTGTTTATTTAGTGGGAGATTGCTAATTCAACTGCATATTTTAATTGTAGAATCATGTCGACTAGTAATACTGCTACATTATCGCTGCGATCTGTCCTTGAGAAGGACAAACTTAATGGGACAAACTTTCTTGACTGGTTTAGGAACTTGAGAATTGTTCTCAAGCAGGAAAGAAAGGCGCATGTCCTAGATCAACCCATTCCTGAGGAGCCAGCCGCCAATGCTCCTAGAGCTCAGAGAGATGCTTACACGAAGCATAAGGAAGACTCTATCGATGTGGGATGCTTAATGCTAGCCACCATGGTTCCAGAGCTCCAAAGAGATCTCGAACACATGGAGGCTTATGAGATGATTGTGCATCTCAAGGAAATGTTCCAGCAACAGGCAAGGCAAGAGAGGTATGAGACCACTAAGGCCTTACATTCCTGCAAGATGGCTGAAGGTGGTACATTGATCACCTTGAGAGGCTTGGATTTCCCATGAGCCAGGAGTTAGCTACGGATTTGATCTTGAACTCACTCCCGGAAAGTTATGACCACTTTGTCATGAACTACAACATGAACAACATGGAGAAATCTATTTCTGAACTGCATGGGATGCTTAAAACTGCTGAGCCAAGTCTTAAGAAGAAGCCCAGTAGTGTTTTGATGGTTCAGAAAGGAAAGGGTACTAAAAAGAAAGGCAAAGGCAAGGGGAAGGGTCATGGCTCATCAAGTAGGACCAAAGAGTCAAGCAAGCCCGAAACCAAGCCTACACCAAAGAAGGCAAAGCCTCCAAAGGAAGGAGTCTGCTTCTTCTGCAATGAACCCAGTCATTGGAAGAGGAATTGCAAACTCTACCTCGAAGATCTGAAAAAGAACAAGAAGGATAGCGGGGCTATCGCTTCAGGTATTTATGTTATAGACATTCATCTTTCTACTTCCATCTCATGGGTATTAGATACTGCATGTGGTTCTCACATTTGTACAAATGTGCAGGGACTAAAGGACAGTAGGAAGCTGAAAAAGGGCGAGGTTGACCTACGAGTTGGAAACAGAGCAAGGGTTGCTGCGTTAGCTGTAGGCACTTATGAATTAGTTCTGCCCACTGGGCTTTTGTTATTTTTGAACAATTGCTATTATGTTCCTGCTTTAAGTAGTAACATTGTTTCACTTTCTTATTTGGATAAGGAAGGTTTCACTTCCATTGCTGGGAATAGTAGATGTTCTATTTATCGTAATGATGTTTACTATGCTCATGGTGATTTGCATGTTGATCATTACATATTAAATTTGGAACAACCCAATCATGGAAATATCTATAACATAACCGCCAAAAGGGTCAAACCAAACAATTTGAATCCCACATACCTCTGGCACTGTCGTCTGGGCTACATAAATGAGAAACGCATTTCCAAACTCCATCAAGATGGATTTCTAAACTCATTTGATTTTGAATCATATGACACTTGCGAGTCTTGCTTGTTAGGAAAGATGACAAAGTCACCTTTCACTGGGCACAGTGAGAGGGCCACTGATTTATTGGGCCTCATACATACAGATGTGTGTGGACCGATAAACACAAATGCCAGAGGAGGTTATTCATACTTCATAACATTTATAGATGATTTCAGCAGATATGGGTACATCTATCTGATGAAACATAAATCTGAATCTTTTGAAAAGTTCAAGATATTTCAAAATGAAGTACAAAACCAGCTTGGCAAAACAATTAAAGCCCTTCGATCTGATCGGGGTGGTGAATATTTGAGCCAAGAGTTCATAGATCATCTTAGGAATTGTGGGACACTCTCACAATTGACTCCTCTAGGGACACCACAATGGAATGGCATTTCTGAACGGAGGAATCGAACACTATTAGATATGGTTTGATCGATGATGAGTCAAACAGATCTTCCGCCCTCCTTTTGGGGCCATGTCCTAGAGACAGCTGGGTTCACACTCAATCGTGTTCCATCAAAGGCAATTGAAAAGACTCCGTATGAGATATGGACTGGGAGGACGCCTAGTTTGTCTTTCCTCAAGATTTGGGGATGTGAGGTCTATGTTAAGCAACAAGCCTCAGACAAATTAGCGCCCAAATCCTCAAAATGCCTTTTTGTGGGATATCCTAAGGAAACAAAAGGATATTACGTCTACAACCCTACTGATAACAAAGTGTTTGTTGTCAGAAATGGTATCTTTCTCGAAAGAGAATTTATCTCTAAAAGAACCAGTGGGAGTAAGGTATAACTCGAAGAAGTTCGAGAGCTACAAGACACCACAGAACTGCAGATGGAAAATAGAGAAGACTCACAACAAGTTGTTGAGACTCCTCAAGTCACGCAAGGTCCACGTAAATCTAATAGGATACGACTTCAGCCTCAGAGATATGGATTTCTGATTTCTGATAGTCGTGATGTGTTGCTCATTGAGCATAATGAGCCGACTACCTATCGAGAAGCTATAGTGGGACCAAACTCTGAAAAATGGCTTAGTGCCATGAAGTCTGAGATGCAATCCATGTACGACAATCAGGTTTGGACCTTAGTCGACCCGCCTGAAGGTGTAAAAATCGTCGGGTGCAAGTGGATTTTCAAAGAGAAAACTGACATAGATGGCAATGTAAATGTCTTCAAGGCACGACTGGTTGCAAAAGGTTTTACTCAAACTCATGGTGTGGACTATGATGAGACCTTTTCCCCAGTAGCAATGGCCAAATCAATCAGAATCCTCTTTGCTATTGCAGCATATTATGACTATGAAATATGGCAGATGGACGTCAAGACAGCCTTCCTTAATGGAAAGCTCCTTGAGGATGTGTACAGGACACAACCTGAAGGGTTTGTGCATTCCGAGGACTCTGGTAAAGTGTGCAAGCTTCAAAGGTCCATTTATGGACTAAAGCAAGCCTCTCGGAGTTGGAATCATCGTTTTGATGAAGTAATCAAAGAGTTTGGATTTCTTCAAAACATTGATGAACCTTGTGTGTACAAGAAGGTTAGTGGGAGCACAGTTGTGTTTTTGGTACTCTATGTCGATGACATCCTACTTATTGGGAATGACATTCCTACCTTGCAGATTGTCAAGTCTTGGTTAGGAAAGTCTTTCTCGATGAAAGACTTGGGTGAAGCCACCTACATCCTAGGAATCAGGATCTATAGAGATAGATCTAAAAGACTTCTAGGACTCAGTCAGAGTACATACATAGACAAAATACTGCATAGGTTCAGTATGCACGAATCAAAGAGGGGTTTCATACCCATGTCTCATGGTACTCACCTCAGCAAAGATCTGTGTCCTAGTACATCTGATCAGCGAGGTCGCATGAGTAAGGTTCCATATGCCTTGGCCATAGGATCTATCATGTACGCCATGTTATGTACTCGACCGGATGTCTCGTTTGCCTTAAGTATGACTAGCAGATACCAACAGGACCCTGGTGAGGGCCATTGGACTGCTGTCAAGAATATCCTTAAGTACTTAAGAAGGACTAAGGACTTATTCTTGGTCTATGGTGGATTGGATGATGAGCTCTGTGTAACTGGTTACACAGATGCGAGTTTCCAAACTGACCAGGACGACCAAAAATCGCAGTCTGGATACATATTCCTCCTCAATAATTGAGCAGTAAGCTGGAAGAGCTCTAAGCAGGGTACTGTAGCAGATTCTGCAATGGAAGCTGAGTATATAGCAGCATCTGATGCAGCTAAGGAAGCCGTTTGGATCAGGAAGTTCATCACAGAACTAGGGGTGATACCTACCATCTCAGATCCAATAACTTTGCTATGTGACAATAGCGGTGCTATTGCACAGGCCAAAGAGCCTAGGTCACATCAAAGGACCAAGCATATACTCAGGCGATTTCATCTCATCAGAGAAATCAACGATAGAGGTGATATAAAAATATGCAAAGTAGCAGGAGAAGATAATGTTGCTGATCCTCTAACAAAGCCGCTTGTGCAGGCAAAGCATGAGCGTCATGTCAGGTCAATGGGAATTAGTCAAATTAATGATTGTACCTAGTACAAGTGGGAGGTTGTTGGAAATCGTGCCCTAGGGGCCAATCATTGTCTTATGAACATTATTGATTTATGAATTTATTAATTGAGTTATCATATTATTTGCATGTTTACTATGATGACCATCCTTGGATAATTCATGATATTATCCTAAATGTCCCTGGTCGATCATCTATGCGGGAGCACAGATGAAATAAGACCAGTATGACTTTGAAGATGTATTGAGATATAAATCAAAGTCATAAGCACATGTAAGAGTACAAGGTGCTGGACCGACCCGCTATGAGAGAACTGCATGGGTAACGTCATAAGCTTCTCTCATATACAAACCATGTCAATATGCCCTTTGACCTGAGATCATCATGGATTCCTACATGACAAAACGCTCAGCTTTGACCTAGTCAAAAGTCACTTTTGACCGAGTGATCATAAAGACTATGTTCGGCCTTAGTGGGTTTTCATGCGGAGGAATGTGAATGGTCAAGATGGAATTTGTCCCTCACATTCGTGGAGAGATATTACTGGGCCCCTCGATGAGTGAGTCTGAGAAATGTATGGCCATACTGTAATGGAATGGTAGTTCCATTTCTATAGTCAGACTACTCAGGGATCGAGAAAGTAACGGTCAGGAATAGGAGGATGACATTATCCATGCCTCATCCATGACCAAAATATCGCGTGACAGAAGGGACATGATATGGTTGTATAAAAGGTTACATCGTTTATCGATCCTCATATGATTTGGGTAGTCGTTATGTCTTGCTAGAGACCGCTTGTGACTTGTGGGCTAGTATAGCAAATGGCCCACTGCCAACTTCATATGGGCCTACAGGGTCGCACACAAAATAGCCCAACACGAGCTATGATGTCCAGATTCATTGAATCTAAGACATGTCCAGATTCAATGAAAGATCCAGGTGAATGTATATATATTTATTTATATTTATATTCGTACATATATAAATTCGTATATATATATATATTATACATATGAGATATATGAGATTTAATTTATAAGGATAAATTAAATCCCTATCACGTTTGAATTCGAAATTCAAATTGATAGGATATATCATATAAGAGATATTTATAAGATTTAATTTATAAGGATAAATTAAATCTCTATCACGTTTGAAATTCGAAATTCAAATTGATAGGATATCTCATATAAGAGATATTTATAAGATTTAATTTATAAGGATAAATTAAATCTCTATCACGTTTGAAATTCGAAATTCAAATTGATAGGATATCTCATATAAGAGATATTTATAAGATTTAATTTATAAGGATAAATTAAATCTCTATCACGTTTGAAATTTGAAATTCAAATTGATAGGATATCTCAAATTTGATTTATGAGAATAAATCAAAAATAGTTCAGTCTCATCTTTATTTAGAATTAAATAAATGGGTAATTAAATCTGTGGGACGGATTTGATATTATTTTATTTAATTAGTTTCTTATAAAATTATACAATATATGATATTGTATCAATTCGGAATTAATATAAGATTAACTCCAAAATCCAATTAGGTTAAGTGGAAAAACGCATAGCATCCTCTATATCTGATTGGAGGAGCTACGTTTGAAAATAACACAGAACACAAAAGGCCGAACGGAATCTGCAAAAGGTTTGCAGACAAGAAATTGCTGAAATAGAGACGGAGACTTGTGAAAGCCTTGGAGGGACAGGAGACGCTAGCACGTCGTTCGTGGTTGAAACGCTGTTCGTGTGGATACCAGTAGAGGAAGCCGACCTGAGGCGTCGACTTCTTGTGATCGGAAAGAGACCACCGTCCGCGGAGAGAATCTGTGAAGGTCGCTGAGGAACACTCCGTCGATTTCTTGCGATCAGAAAGAGATCACCACCCATGTAGAGAAGCTGTGAAATTCGCTGAGCAACACTAAGGGTAATGATTCTTTCCACTTGACTTAAACACATACGGCAGATCCTGGCAAGGAATGGAAAAGTGGTAATTTCAAGAAGTTAAGGAACCTAAATGTAAATATGCAAAAAGTCAGGGACCTAAATGTAATTATAGAAAAGTTCAGCTAGAAAAGGCTTAGAACTGCTTAGAAGTATTCTAGTCCTATATTCCATTAGTAAATAGAGGAAGATATGATGGTTAATCTAGCATGATACAGAAATTTTATTAGGGCTCCAAACAACATATATTTATCTAATAGTCTGAAAGTTATCTGAAATTTTATCAGATTTTATGGACTTTAGTATAAGTGGGGGAATTACATAAAAGTGTGCCCTACAGTGTCAGATATCCTGGATCTGATAGAACCCCAAAAGAAGTTATTCACATATTAGTGAATTTTGACAGGAGTTTGATAACACCCGTGATCCGATAATATAACTTATCGGTATGTAAGCCTGGATAGAATGAGATCTGATGACCTCATATATAGTCCTGTGATAACGCCAAGGAGGGCCCAAAACCCAAGGTTCCAGTATATCAGTAGAAGGGGCCAGTGTCCAAAAAAAGTGCAAAATTACAAAAATACCCCTAGATGCACAGATTATACCAGAGATAGATGGATGACATTTTGGTCATCTGTGATAGGCTAAAAATGTGGGATATAGCCTAAGTATGATTATTTAGAGCCAGTATAGGCCCTGAGGTAGTACAAAGAAGGGTGAAAAGATGATTTTACCCTTAGGGTCAATATAGCGCAAGAAAGGACACCAGGGTATTTTGGTCATTTTCTAAGGGATCTGTAACTAAGTATTGGCCCAGTACAAGTATGTCAATGTTATGAGAAGCCTAGAAATTGATCTCCAGGACATGATACATATCCTAGTATATTATAAAATTTAGGAATAGAAAATAATTCGGTTGTTGTGAAACTGCTCCGATCGGTACCGGATTAGACTAGAATTTTTCCAGAAGCTTCCTTACATGAGAATTTTGCCACATACCCCCCATGAGGTGTCCCTTGAGCTGTCCTTTATGATGTCAAAATTATTCTTTTTGGAAAAAGTTAAATTCAAGATTAAATGTGAGCCTTTAGATCAATTAGTGCACAAAGTAATCTTGGCCATTGATTTTCCATGACTTTTTCTATAAATGCCCCCTCAAATCTGCATCCAAACTGTGAACCATGGAACCTAGGGGAAACTCCTGTAAAATGGAAACTAAAGTCAAGACAAAGAAGATTCAAGGTTCCAAAGTTCAAGTAAGCTAAAGATTAAAGGTAAGCAATCTATCCTAGCTTATTTTCCTTTGATTTGGGAGCTTGAACTTAGGGTTTTCATGGAGAAAAATTGAGTTCTCTCTAAGGTGTTGAACTAGCTTGTTTAAGCTTCAATCATATGTCTCTAACTTTAATTTCTTCTTTTCCCTTTCATCTAAGGTAATTGGTTATTGAATCAAGTTGATTTTCTTGACTTTGCCATGGGTGAACCTATTTGGTCTACACTGTTCATGAGGGAAGGCAATGGAATTTCAATGATTTAATGCTTCCATTGAATTTATATGATGATTTTATGTAGGATTGGAAAGGTTTTGACCCTTGGAAGCATTGAAATTTCAAGATTGTAGTTTTGAAATTCTTCACGATTACTATTCACTCACATGAACAGTGATTGAAATTTCATGATTTTGATGCTTCCAATGGTTTTAAAATGAAAACTTGTGTGGGATAAAGTTGAAAAACAAATATGGAAAGCATTAGAATCGAAATGAGAATTTTTAAAAGAATTGTATGCATATGTGCAGTTATATACAGCAGGCCATGAAAGAGTTGGAATTTCATTATTCTAAGCTCATAGATGGATTCAATAGATGAAATTGTGTAGGGTAAAGTCAAGACATCAATTGATTCAAAGGCCAAGTCCATTAGTTAAGATTAAGGAAAATAAGTGAGCTTAATGTTCAAGAGGAAGTTATGTTAGTTAAAGTGAGTTTAATGGTCAAGGAAATTAGATGATGATGGATGAATAGTTATGTGCTGTTAGTGATTGATTGATATGATCCAAAAGAGGAAGCCACATATCCAAGAGAAGTGACAAGAAATAAGCAAGATAAAGTGAAAGAAATCAAGTATATGAGGTAGTAAACTTATCCTAAATTGTATGCATTGAATGTTATGCTTGAATGTGCTATGGCTTTGTTGAATTTGTTGCATATGTGCTTATGTATGAAGCTCTATTTCTCTGATTACTTTGGCCAATTGTATTTCATATGTTACATGGAAGCATGCACATTACACAATGTTAACACTTTCACAAGCAAGCACAAGTATCTATATTAATGTATGCATTGAGATTTACCCAGAAATCTCATTCCTTTTCATGTAAACCCAATCCCACAGGTTTGTGAATAATGAAAGAGGATGATGAATCATGAAGAAAAGCTAGGGATTGGATGGTATATATGTTATGTAAATGTGTAATGTTGCTGTATGACCAATGTTAGTAATGATGGTCCTGATGTAAGAAAAAATAGTAAATGATGGAATAAATGTATGAAATTTTACAGACATTTAGATGACATGCCAAGCTTCATTTTGATACCAAGAGTGCCTTATTTTGATGTCTTTACAAAGAGAACTAATTTTCTAAAGTAAGGGACCAGAATCTGTTTCTAGGATTTTTTGACCAAATGAACAGTAATCTTTGGCGAATGAACTGTATTAATTGACAAGTCATTTGGTCTGGAAATTATTTTTCCCTTAAATTTCAAGATGTTATCTTCATGTATCTTTTTGAACCACTTAATTTCAATATTTTATAATTAATTATATTTTTTGAAGTTTGTTGCGTAATCTGGAATACCATATGAACAGTAACCTGAGAAAGAGTAAAACTCCAGATTTGGCTAATGGACTTCCAAGGTCTTGTAAGTTGTTTAAAATGCTACTGAATGGTCCCTAAGACGTATAAAAGTAAGGATGTTACATGTATACAGAAGTGCCACCCCTATATATCAGTTGTCGGATCATTCGCCAAAAACTCACTTAGCTCTACATACTATGCAGGGGTATATGGTAATATCTGACTTCTACCATCTCATGCTAGTCTTCTAGAGTGTAAACCTGATTCAAGTCAATACCCTCTATAAAGTCACATATTCTTGGACTTTGAGAATGGAAAGGGAGTGTCATAGACTCTGACTGGATCTTTGGATTAGGGGACTGTTGTATAGTACGCATGTCAAATCTATCATCAACTCTAGTGGAGGAGGAATAATATATGGTCTACCTGTAATCCAGTACCAGTACTCAGCTTCTTCAGCCATAATCTGTCCCCTCATCAGAGGAATAAGGCTTACACCAGGGTTAGAGGGTACTCCAACAAACTTATACTATATAGAATTACTAGACTCATTATCATTTGGTGCAACATCATCTAGTGCATGCACAACATTGGGCTAAATCTCTACCTAAGCTTCAGACTACAGGTTTGAGTCTACAGAAGCATATATGGGATATTCTACTGTAGAACTTCCTAACTGATCCTCTGTACTACCATTTGAACTCTCTTCACTGTCTAAAGGAGGATCATAGTCTGGATGTACATTATCTTCATATATCATTATTGGCCAAGGGTCTCCCTTATGAAATCCCATATCTACTCCTATAATATTTTCTTAAATAAACAACGCAAACTATCCCAACCAATACCCTAACATAACAAAGTACTTACTATTTAGAGTTAGGGCATGCGAACTATATTATATTATGCCAGAAACTTTTCCTCTGATACCAAAATGAAACATCCTTACTTTCATACGTCTTAAGGACCATACAGTAGTATTTAGAACCACTTACAAGACCTTGGAAGTCTATTACCTAAATTTGGAATTTTACTCTTCTTGAGTTACTGTTCATTTGGTATTTCTAGATTAGGCGACGAACTTCAAAAAATCATAATTAATTCTAGAAAAATTGAAATGAAGTAGTTTAAGAAGATACGTGAAGATAACATCTTAAAATTTAAGAGAAAAATAATTTCCAGACTAAATGCTTAGTCAATTAATACAGTTTATTCGTCAAATATTACTGTCCATTTGGTCAACAAAATTTGAAAATAGAATCTCGTCCCTTAATTTGGAAAGTTCGTTCTCTTTGTACAAAATCAAAATAAGGCATTCTTGGTGTCAAAACAAAGCTTAAAATATTAACTAAATGTCTGTAAAATGTCATACATTTATTCCTTCATTTATTATTCTTTATTACATCATGTGTATTGTGGCTCAACCATGTCATATAACATCATTACTTGCAACTATTTATACATTCATCATATAACATTTATATTATCCAATCCCTACATTCTCTTCATGCTTATTCATACTCTTTCATAATTAATAAACCTATGGGATTGGGATTATATGGAGGGAGGGAGATTTCTAGGGAAATCTCAGTAGCGAACGGTACTAAACAATGCATGCATTAATGTAAATACTTGTGCTTACTTGTGAAAGTGTTAACATTGTGTAATGTGCATATTTCCATGTAACATATGAAATACAATTGACCAAAGTAATCATAGAAACAGAGCTTCAATCATAAGCACATATGCAACACAATTCAACAAAGTCATAGCACAACCAATCATAACATTCAATACATACAAATTTAGGATAAGTTTACTACGTGACTTGCTTGATTTCTTTCACTTTAACCTTGCCTCTTTCTTCTTCCTTCTCTTTGATGTGTGACTGCCTCCTTGGAGTTCACAATCAAATCCTAACGTCACATAATCATTCACCCATGAAATTATAGCTCCTTCATGGCCTGCTGGACAGAATTGAAAACATGTACATAGTTCTTTCAAAAATTCTCATTTTGATTCCAATGCTTCTCATACTTGTTTCTCTACTTTATCCCACACAACTTTTCATTTTAAAACCATTGGAATCATCAAAATCATAAAATTCCAATTAATGTTCATGTGAATGAACAGTAATAGAGAAGAACTTCAAAACTACAACTTGGAATTCCAATGCTTCCAAGGTTCAAAACCTATCTAATCCTACACAAAATCATCATATGAATTCAATGGAAGCATTAGATCATTGAAATTCCATCTCCTTCTATCATGAAAATTGCAGACCGAAATGGTTCAACCATGGCGAAGTCAAGAATATCAACTTAATTAAACAACCAATCACCTAACTAGCTTGTTTAAGCTTCAGTCACATATCTCTAACTTTAATTTTTTCTTTTGCCTTTCATCTAAGGTTTTTGGATAGCACAAACACCTTAGTAAAAACTCAACTTTCCTCCATGAAAACCCAAAGTTCAAGCTCCCAAATCAAAGGAAAATAAGCTAGGATAGATTGCTTACCTTTAATCTATAGCTTGCTTTAACTTTGGACCTTGGATTATTCTTTGTTTTGGCTTGAGTTTTTATTTTGCAAGGGGTTACCCAAGAGTTCTTGCTCCATGGATTGCATCAGAAATTGTGGGGGTATTTATAGCCAAATTCCATGGAAAATTAATGGCCAAGATTACTTTGTGCACTATTTGATCTAATGGCTCACATTTAATCTTGGATTTAACTTTTCTAAAAAGCTATTATGACATCATCCATGACATCATCAAGGGAAACTTCATAGGACATGTGGAAAAATTTCCAAGGGAAAAAGCTTCTGGAAAATTCTAGCCCAATCCGGTACCAGCTCAGTCCGATTCCCCAAAATTAGACTATTTTCTAAATCTAATTTTTTAGAGATTCTATAATATACTTTCTGACCTTAAATCCAGTATCCTGATTCTTCCTACCAATTAAATTCTTGTACTATGTCTAAACATAATTACAGATCCCTTGGCAATTTACCAAAACATCCCTTGGTTCATCTTTATTTACTTCAACATCTTAAGGGCATTATCATCTTTTCACACCTCATCAAAGTATTCCCTGACCTTGGTCATTTATTATGGGAATTCTCCTTGACCATCTAACCTTATTCAAATGACCAAAATGCCCTTCGTCTGATTCTGACTTTAACTCAATGACACAACATAGTGGCATACTTAGTGGCATTTTTGTAATTTTATATCTTTCCCTATCTTTAATAGCCCTGGCCTATATACTTATCTGAAAATATTACTGGGCCTATAAGATGCCATTTTGGGCCCTCTATATGACCCTTTATAACATATTTATTGGGTGTTTTAATACTTTATAAATTCCATAATAAATTATACATAACTCCTTTTTGAGCTTTGTCAGTTTCATAAATTCTTATATTAATTATAGGAATTTACTGCCAAAATTCATATCATTCTGAGGTCCAGAGGATTCTGTATTAACTTCCCCTTTTTTAGAGATTAATATAATTTTTTTGGGACCTCATATAAACTCATATTTGTACAGATTTTAGTGTGTTTAAAGTGAGTTTTATAATTGAATTTACCCCTATTTACTAATATGATGAGCAATTAATTAATAAAATTAAAATATAGAAAGTGAAAATTAATTGATTTGATTTTAGTAATTAATTGGATAAATAATCTATTAAATTTCCACTTTACACTGACCAATCAGCATGTAAGAGCTAGTGACAACTAGATATTGAAGCATGTACTAGAGAAGATGCCACATAAATCACATGGAATTTGAGATATGATAACATATTGCAAGTGAGAGATCATGCATGTGCTGGCACATGGAGGAGTAATGTTCACGCACATATTGCACTGTTCACGAACACACACTGCACATAATCACAGATGCTTGATTTGAATATATTCACACATTTTAACAGCGGCTAATGCACTCCACACATCATTCACACTATTCTAGTTACCCTTCACATCCTTTCACACCTATATATACATACCATCACATATCATATCATTCACGCTGGGGGGAAAGGACACTTTAGGCACAACTCTCATTATGTTTCTTCCCCATTCACACATCCATTCACACACTATTCTATATCAGATCTGTACTCACCCATTCTTCTATTCCATTCATGCCTTTCTTCTCCATTCATTCCTTCTCTAACTCTCTCTCTATCACCATTTCATTTTCTATTATGTACTTTCCTCTATTATAGTCAATAGAACCAGAGGAAAGTTCTGCTATTCATTTTTATGTTCTTCTATCATTTTCACCATGACTGCTACTGTGTTTTCTGTTGCTGCTGAAGTTCAGATAGCAATGCAAGGCTAAACTACTGTGCTCTCTTGGAGATGTTGCTAAACTTGAATCCTTGAGTTGATCAGGGAGTTCATTGTGTCTTTAATTCAAAGTTAATTGTATCGAGTTGATGTAGTTAATTTTGTAATTAATGATGCAATTAGAGTAGTAGAGGATAAAGAAGTAGGGAACCGAGTTGGATTTCTTATTTCTGCATAACTATTCTTTGATTGATTTACATCTTTGATCGAGTTAAATATAGCTGTGATTAATATTGGAAATCATGCCCTAGGGGGCAATCATTGTCTTATGAACATTATTGATTTATGAATTTATTAATTGTGTTATCATATTATTTACATGTTTACTATGATGACCATCCTTGGATAATTCATGATCTTATCATAAATGTCCCTGGTCGGTCATCTATACGGGAGCACAGATGAAATAAGACCAGTATGGCTTTGAAGATATATAGAGATATAAATCAGAGTCATAGGCACATGTAAGAGTACAAGGTGTTGGATCGACCCGTTGTGAGAGAACTGCATGGGTAATGTCATAAGTTTCTCTCATATACAAACCATGCCTCAACCATGACCAAAATATCACATGACAAAAGGGACATGATATGGTTGTATAAAAGGTTACATCGTTCATCGATCCTCATATGATTTGGTTAGTCGTTATGTCTTGCTAGAGACCGCTTGCGACTTATGGGCCAGTATAGCAAATAGCCCACTGCCAACTTCATATGGGCCTACACGGTCGCACACAAAATAGCCCAACACGAGCTATGATGTCCAGATTCATTGAATCTAAGACATGTCCAGATTCAATAAATGATCCAGGGTAGATGTATATATTTATTTATATTTATATTCGTATATATATATAAATTCGTATATATATATATTATATATAAGAGATATATGAGATTTAATTTATAAGGATAAATTAAATCTACCACGTTTAAATTTGAAATTCAAATTGATAGGATATCTCATATAAGAGATATTTATAAGATTTAATTTATAAGGATAAATTAAATCTCTATCACGTTTGAATTTGAAATTCAAATTGATAGGATATCTCATATAAGAGATATTTATAAGATTTAATTTATAAGGATAAATTAAATCCCTATCACGTTTGAATTTGAAATTCAAATTGATATGATATCTCAAATTTGATTTATTAGAATAAATCAAATATAGTTCAGTCTCACCTTTATTTAAAGTTAAATAAATAGGTAATTAAATATGTGGGACGGATTTAATATTATTTATTTAATTAGTTTTTGATAAAATTATACAATATATTATATTGTATTAATTTCGGAATTAATATAAGATTAACTCCAAAATCCAATTGGGTAGAGAGAAAAATAAATAGCATCCTATATATCTGATTTAGGAGCTACGTTTTAGAAACACACCCAGAGAATACAGAAAGGCCAAAGGGGAATCTGCAAAAGGTTTGTAGATAAGAAACTGCCGAAATAGAGATGGAGAGGATGAATTCTTGAGAAAGCCCTGGAGGGACAAGAGACGCTAGCACGTCGTTCGTGGTTAGAACACTGTTCGTGTGGATACCAGTAGAGGAAGCTGACCTGACTCGTTAACTTCTGGCTATCAAAAAGGGAGCACGAGCCGCGGAGAGAAGTTGTGAACGTCGTGACCAGAAGCTGTGGAAGTCATTGAGGAACACTGAGGGTAATGCTTCTTCCTACTTGACTTAAACACATACGATAGATCCTGGCAAGGAATGGAAAAAATTTAAATTAATTTCCACTGCGTGTCTTCCAATTCCTTACAATTAATTAAAGTGATTCTGTTTAATTCACGTTCTACTATCTCTGAGTTGAATGGTTATTAATCTCTTTTAATGTCTACGAGTTGTAGCTTTAATTGAGATTTAGCTAATGAGTTGTTAGCTAACATATTATAATTCAACTAATCTAATCCTCATATTATGTGGATAATGAAGGTAAGGTACTCTCCAAGGGAATGTGCTTGTCATTCATTCGTCTCATCATCATAAACACTAAAAACATGAACAATAGCATAGAATTTACTTTCAGTAGTTAGATTGAAACTCATTAAACACCATCTCTTTAACTTGTTAATTTGTGGCTCATTATATTAATTAGGAACTTCTACATCCATTTAGGCTCCTTATAAATTGACCTAGGTTAGCCTCTACTTTACTATTGGTTAGCTTAGTTTTGTTTGATAATAAAAATGACAGTTATCAACCTCATATCAAAATTTTATGTTGCGTCAAACTAATCAGAATAATTTGCTCTATTTATTGGGAAAATTTGGAACTAATCTAATTCTGGGCATTTTTTGCCCTTTTTCTGGCTCAACTATCTCATAATTACTATTTTGCCCTTGAACTTTTGAAAATTACACTTTACACCATAGAACTTTAAAACTTTTCATTTTAGTCCTTTATCTTTATACCTTTGCCTAATCATTATTTTTCCTTTCTATTCATCATCACCATCCTTTCCAAACCTCTTTCCACTATCTATATTATATAGATAGGGAAAAAGTAGGATGTGACAATTCTCTTTCTCGGTCACGACCATATCTTATTTTTAGTCGCCACCTGTAAATGCAGGAAAACTTCTCAAAAGAAATGAGGTCATGACCTGTGAACACTTTGGTCTCGACTAAATAGCATATAAGCTGCCATCCTTGTTTTGATTCTCTTTGTCTTGTGATTTCTTTTCTGCTCACATTAATCCTTGGTTCTTATCCAAAATACCTGCAATTCAACATCAAACCTCACTATAAAAGTCTAACTAATTACTAAAGAATGACATATATAGAGTTTAGAGGAGTTAATTTACCATTTTACTCTTAAATTAGCATGTTGCCAAGCACAATCATGTATTACCACAAAAGCACAATTGCAGGCATAAAAAGAATGGTAACATTGTCACAAAATCCTTAAAATGTCATAGAAACCATATACAAATTGTATCTTATCAATTCCCCCACACTTGAGCCTTTGTACTTTTGGACAAAGAAATGAAGTACACCTAAGCCTATGCTATTAAATATAAGGTAACAACATAATCCACAGTGACACCTTAAGACAATTAATGCACCATCTTTTAGGAATACAAAAGTTATAATATTAGCAATGCCAAGTAATCAACTACTAAAAGAAATCAACCTCAACTATATGAGCGTAATATATTATCTCTTAGGGTGTAAGTGTTTAGCTCTCTATATCCTCTCATTCTTAGGGTTCTTTCGCTCATATTCAAATTAGAAGACATCATACCATATGCTTGTAATGGCTCTAAATCTCATCAGCTATACAACACTTATGCAAAGAAACAATAGGTCTTTTAAGGGTGAAATGATGGACACAGGCCACGTGGAATGGAATATGAAGGATAGAAAGTACCATATGCATTTGATAACGAATATTTCGGATGAATTCATGTCTTCAAATATTAAAAGGTGGTAAATATGCTAATAAAGTTGATAATAGTGCCTCATTCATTTTTTTCTTTTCTTTCTTCTTCAATTTTTCTTGCTATATCTCTCTCTCCTTTTTTTCCCCTTTATTTGTGCAATATGTTTTTTCTCCTTTATTTAGCACCTTTATATAAAAGATGTAGCACAATTTTACAATAACAATGATTTTCTGATATGAATAAGAAGTTTATTTCAAAAATATATTCATGCATATATGACTTTCTATGATGAAAAAAAAGTGATGGGCTCAAAGGGGATGACTATGGATATAATATGTGCGAGCATGTGTTTGGTATAAAAGGGTTTAGAAATGAATGCCTCTATCATATTCAATAACATAAATGCCCAAGTTATTTTCAACTCAGATATAAGACAAGTTCTAGAAGATATAAACTAATTAAATAACCACTCAATATAGAAATTTAGGTCAAGAATCCTAATAACTAAGGGTTTCATCTAAATTGCTCATAAGCTAAAGCCTCAAACAATGTTCATCATTTACTAGGCATTAAAACTCTTATCACAATGGAAAACCGTCTTAAATGATGACTTAAAAGTTCCAAAGTAATCACTCATAATCATGTAACAATCCCAAATCTAATAGTAAAAACATAAGTGTTTCCAATTCGATTTCTATTTTAAAAAAAAATCATGACAATGGTTTCTATAAACTATTTATGCAAAAGGTTAAAAATAAGCGAGCAATGAATCATTTATAAAACCTTAGTAGCTCAAGAAAAATCCTTCTATACAACATTACACAAAGCAAAGAGAAGGTAAGGGGACATTAAGGCATCGTGACTAAAAGTAGTGGAGGTCACAACCAAATTTCACAATGAGTTCTTACTATGAACTTACAACACCTAGTTGTGACCTGGAAAGATTAAGTCACTACCTCAATACATAGAGAGATATTGTTTAGACCTAATTACACTCGTGTCGTGACTTATTTTGACATATAGCATATTAAGTCCAAAATTCCATGTCAGGTCACGAGCATATAACACATAGGTCACGACTAAAAGTCACAGAGATTACCACTTGATGGTTTTCAACACCTAAAACATAGTTTATACTAAAACCTTTTTAGCTAACAACAAAATAATTTGAAGTGGGGATACAATTTTCAGCAATTCTTTACAAATTAGTATTAGAAACCAACAAAAAATTGTGATGAAAGATTGGATTAATCAAAGAATTTTACATTAATTAGCACAGAAACAAGAACATCTTTCCCATACTTAAACTTGATAATTTTCGCACTATCAGCAGAATTATAGACACCACAGTCCTATATAAAGTCCATTTAAATCCAACTTCAAAATAGCAGTGAAACATATCACTCAATGTAAATTCACAATGAAGCTCACAGTCACATTCCAATCATTCATCACAACAAGAAAAGCAAAGATGACAAGATAGGTAGGCTAAAATCATGCATGTGAGTGTGTGGATGGAAAGATAACTGGAGAGAAAGTAAATCACTGAGAAATTTTATTCAAAACCCTAAGAAACAATAAACAAATAAATTAAGTATCCAATCATCAAACCAATATATTAAACATAAATCACATTAGGAAAACTAGTAAAAGGTAAGAGATAGGAAAGGGACAACTTGGCCTCAAGGTGGCAGAGCGGATTCCTCAAAGTTTCAAGAGGTAGCCATTTGTCTGAAAGATTTTGCCCATTGCTGTTGGAAATCGTGCCCTAGGGGCCAATCATTATCTTATGAACATTATTGATTTATGAATTTATTAATTGAGTTATCATATTATTTGCATGTTTACTATGATGATCATCCTTGGATAATTCATGATATTATCCTAAATGTCCCTGGTCGATCATCTATGCGGGAGCACAGATGAAATAAGACCAGTATGACTTTGAAGATGTATTGAGATATAAATCAAAGTCATAAGCACATGTAAGAGTACAAGGTGCTGGACCGACCCGCTATGAGAGAACTGCATGGGTAACGTCATAAGCTTCTCTCATATACAAACCATGTCAATACGCCCTTTGACCTGAGATCATCATGGATTCCTACATGACAAAACGCTCAGCTTTGACCTAGCCAAAAGTCACTTTTGACCGAGTGATCATAAAGACTATGTTCGGCCTTAGTGGTTTTTTATGCGGAGGAATGTGAATGGTCAAGATGGAATTTATCCCTCACATTCGTAGAGAGATATTACTGGGCCCCTCGATGAGTGAGTCTGAGAAATGTATGGCCATACTATAATGGAAAGGTAGTTCCATTTCTATAGTCAGACTACTCAGGGATCGAGAAAGTAACGGTCAGGAATAGGAGGATGACATTATCCATGCCTCATCCATGACCAAAATATCGCGTGACAGAAGGGACATGATATGGTTGTATAAAAGGTTACATCGTTTATCGATCCTCATATGATTTGGGTAGTCGTTATGTCTTGCTAGAGACCGCTTGCGACTTGTGGGCTAGTATAGCAAATGGCCCACTGCCAACTTCATATGGGCCTACAGGGTCGCACACAAAATAGCCCAACATGAGCTATGATGTCCAGATTCATTGAATCTAAGACATGTCCAGATTCAATGAATGATCCAGAATAGATGTATATATATTTATTTATATTTATATTCATATATATATATATAAATTCGTATATATACATTATATGTATATATGAGATTTAATTTATAAGGATAAATTAAATCTCTATCACGTTTGAAATTCAAAATTCAAATTGATAGGATATCTCATATAAGAGATATTTATAAGATTTAATTTATAAGGATAAATTAAATCTCTATCATGTTTGAAATTCGAAATTCAAATTGATAGGATATCTCATATAAGATATATTTATAAGATTTAATTTATAAGGATAAATTAAATCTCTATCATGTTTGAAATTCGAAATTCAAATTGATAGGATATCTCATATAAGAGATATTTATAAGATTTAATTTATAAGGATAAATTAAATCTCTATCATGTTTGAAATTTGAAATTCAAATTGATAGGATATCTCAAATTTGATTTATGAGAATAAATCAAAAAATAGTTCAGTCTCATCTTTATTTAAAATTAAATAAATGGGTAATTAAATCTGTGGGACGGATTTGATATTATTTATTTAATTAGTTTCTTATAAAATTATACAATATATGATATTATATTAATTTTGGAATTAATATAAGATTAACTCTAAAATCCAATTCGGTTGACAGAGAAAAACGCATAGCATCCTATATATCTGATTTTAGGAGCTGCGTTTTGCACAGAGAAACACATAGAACATAGAAAGGCCGAAGGGAACTCTGCAAAAGGTTTGCAGATAAGGAACTGCCGAAATAGAGATGGAGAGGACGAACTCTTAAGAAAGCCCTGGAGGGACAAGAGACGCTAGCACGTCGTTCGTGGTTGGAACGCTGTTCGTGTGGATACCAGTAGAGGAAGCCGACCTGAGTCGTCGACTTCTTGTGATCAGAAAGGGAGCACGAGCCGCAGAGAAAAGCTGTGAATGTCGTGACCGAAAGCTGTGGAAGTCGCTGAGGCACACTAAGGGTAATACTTCTTCCCACTTGACTTAAACACATACGGTAGATCCTGGCAAGGAATGGAAAAATTTTTAAATTAATTTCCGCTGCGTGTCTTCCAATTCCTTACAGTTGCCTCCTCCTTTAGCTCAAGCATCCCAAATTCTTGAACTTTAACAACTGTGTAAGGTCCATTCCAGCTAGTTTTGAATTTTCCAAGTTTGAACTTGAACCTAGCTTGGCACCTTAACATCTATCACCCTCCTTAAACTTCTTTCTCAAAATATGAGCATCATATATTACTTTTGTCTTTAGTTTATAAATTTTAGAGCTACTATAGGCATACAATCTTATCTTTTCCAACTCTAGAATCTACAACAACCTCTCTGAACTATCTTCTACAAGGTCCTTATTGCAAGCTTTCACTGCCCAAAAAGTCTTATGCTCTATTTCCATAGGCATGTGACAAGCTTTCTGAAAAACTATCATATAAGGGGGCATGCCTAGAGGAGTTTAAAAGCTATTATGTATGCCCATAAAGCATCATCAACTCTTAAATTCCAATCCTTATTGGATATCTTAACAATCTTTAATTCCACATAAAGTGACAGCACAAACCCATTAATGGCAAGCTTCCAAAACTGACTTGTGATCTTAGTATGGGATATATCATCTTAATACTTTATCTAAACACAACCTCCATAGAAAATGTTTGTCCCAAATAAAGAATTTAGATTCACTCTTGAGCTTTTGGGCCTAAAATTTAGACAAATGAGATGGGATTAGCATGGTCTCAATGAAATTAACTAAATGAATATACCAAGGTTATACAACAGTAACCAAACAAAGAGATTGATCCAGGAAAGAATCACAAATAAAATTAGAACTAAGTACTCCCTTGGTCTCTGTTGGTAATCTGCTTAGATAATCTATAATGTGGTTCATATTTCTAGCTCGATCCCTCACTTCTATATCGAACTCTTGAAGTAGTGGCATCCATCGTAGTAGTCTTGGTTTTGATTGAGGTTTATGGAATAAGTACTTGTCTGCTGCATGATCTATGTAAACAACAACTTTGGAGTTAATGAGATATGCTCTAAATTTATCCAAAGCCACTACAATTGCAACAGTTCTTTCTCAGTAGTGGTATAATTTTTTTGAGCAGCATCAAGTATTTTGGAAGTATAGGTGAACACTCTAGACAAATTGCCTTCCTTTTGTCCTACTATAGCTCCCACATAATAATTAAAGGTATTATATGATAATTCAAAAGGAAGATCCCAATATGGTAAAGTTAGAATAGGTGGAGAAACCAACCTATCCTTCACTTTTTCAAAGGCCTCTTTGCAATCAGTAGAAAAAACAAACTTAGTATATTTTTGAAGAACCTTTGAGAGTGGCAAAGCAATTTTACTAGAAGTCTTTTATGAATCTTCTATAAAACCCAACATCCCCCAGAAAAGATCGAAGTTCTTTTAAAGTCTCTTATGAATCTTTAATTCCCTTGCTAGATATAAGATGACCAAGTACTATTCCACGATCAACCATGAAATGGCACATTTTAAAGTTCAAAAATAATTTCTTCTCAATACATCTAGTAAGGATGCTATCAAGACTCCCTATATACTCATCAAACAAATTTCTATGTATGGTAAACTCATCTATGAACATATCCATGATTTTTTCAATAAAATCAGCAACTATAGAAAGCATACAATGCTGAAATGTGTTAGGAGCATTACACAAACCAAATGGCATTCTTTTATAGACATTTGTACCAATGGGATATGTAAATGTGGTATTTTCTTGGTCCCTCTCATCTATTGGAATCTAAAAATATTTTGAATACCCATCTAGAAAATAATAATGGTTTTTCTTAGCTAATCTCTCAAGTATTTGATCAATAACAGGTAAGGGAAAATGATCTTTCTTAGTATAATCGTTCAACTTCTAATAATCAATACAAACCCTCTAAGAATTTTGCACTCTAGTAAGTATCAATTCATTATTCTCATTCTTTACTACTATAAGTCTGCTCTTTTTAGGCACCACATGCACTAAGGACACCCATTCACTATCTGAAATAGCATAAATGATTCCTACCTTTAACAATTTACTAATCTCCTTCCTAACCATATCAGAGATCAATGGATTTAATCTTCTTTGGGGTTGTTTAATTGGCTTGGAATCTTCATTTAACAAAATCCTATATTGTAAACAGTGGCATCTATCCCTTTTATATAAGCTAATTTATAACTGAAGGCCTCTCTATTATTTGTAAGCACACTCAATAACCTAGACTCATTACTAACATCTAAAGAACTAGAGATTATTACTGGCAATTTTAAGTATAGCTCAAGGTAAGCATACTTTAGGTTAGAAGGTAAATCTTTTAACTCTAATTCTGGGGGTTGAACAATAGAAGGGATCAAATGGGGGAAATCATTTAAATTAGAAATACTCCCTTTTATAGATCCTTGGAGGTTGTTCATATTGAGCTCATTAGGATATTTCGTCTTTCATGTAATATCTTCAGGAGTTCCACCAAGCCTAAGTTAGTCTATAGCTATAACATAGTTGGGATCACTATCCTTCATTCTTGCATCATTCAAGAATCTTAAAGTATAAGGGATAATTATTGAATGTGAGTGAGGGTAAGTAGAGTCAGAACATATTGGCCCTTCAAATAAAATAGTGGAATATAGAACTGAAGGAATTTGAAATTCATTGGTTGTCTCTGCCATGTTTGGTCTGGCTTCTCAGTTTTATCTTCAACTGCTTCTCTGGACTCAAACTGACAGTGAGTGTCTCTAAAACTTTTGGTCGCGATGTAGTCGTCTTTTAGTTGTAACTTGGAATAATAGAGAGACTGTCCCTTAGTACCTTGATATGCTATCGTGACTTCATCATCCTTGCGTCGTGACTAGACATCTCAGGAGATTTTGGTAGCGACCAAGAAATCATCTTGTCGTGACTTTATTGGACAGAGAGTCTCTCCCTCATGAAGTTCATATCTAGTGATGACCTTGAGGTCTTTAGGTCGTGACATGAGATCACATAAGCTCGTCCCCTCTTTGTTTATTCCACTTCCAACTTCCACAATGTCTTGGGCTCCTATAAAATCACTCACAAATTTCTTTCTAAAAATATTATCACTGGAGAATGACAAAATTCTATCGAAGTTAGATGGGAATGAGAAATCTTTATAAACTGAAAGAATACTTTTTACATCAAAACAATTAAAACATGATGCATTGCTGTCACTAGAGTAAGGAAAAGAATAAACAGATGAAAGAGATTCAAAATAGTTATCATAAGCACTCAAAGATGAATTTGAATCAACATGTTCCTCAAATGCTTCATGGGAATTTTGGGAATTATGCGATATAAGATCATACCTATCATACAAACTCAATTCATGCTTATCCCTAGTTTCTTCAACAGCATAATCAATGGCATTCAACCTAGCAAAACTAGAATTATCAAAAGGGTATTTCATTGCTTTGTTCATATTGAAAGTCACTACATGTCCTTTAACATCCATTGTAATGGAATAATGTTTCAGACTAATTATTGTCTTAGAAGTTTAAAGGATTGGTTTGCCTATGATCAAAGTACTCTCTTTCAGTAGTTCACCGGACATATCCAAAACATAAAAGTCAGCTAGGAATACTAAATCCTTAACCTGCACTAGAATATCCTCAATAATTTCCTTAGGATACCTAATTGATCTATCAGCTAATTGAAGTACTACACTTGTGTCTCTAAGATTATTAATACCTAAGGCTAAGTATACCGACCAAGGTGTTACATTAATTGCAACCCCTCGATCTAATAACTCTCCCTTAATATGAAACTTTCCTATAGTACATGGGATTGTGTAAGATCTTGGGTCTTGGCACTTAATCGGTAGTTCAGCCTTAAAAAGTGATGACACATTAGCATTCACCTAAATTCTCTTAAAAGACCTAAAACTTTTCTTATCAGCACACAACTCTTTTGAAAATTTAGCATATTTAGGATTTCTTTTCAGGAATTCAACCATGGGAATGTTTATTTCTAACTTAATGAAGAGGTTGAAAGTATTTTTTCAAATTCATAATCAATCTTTTTCTTTCCAGTAAATAAGCTTTAGGAAAAGGAAAATCCTTTATACTTACCTCCTTACCTGTATGCATAGAGGCTCCTTGCTTGCTTGACTCCTCCTTCTCCTCTTTTTGTTTCCCTTTATATGCTGGATTTGGCATTATCACTTCCTCTTCTTTATTCTCTTGTGTTTCCTCTTGTGCTTGTGAGTTCTTCTCTTGCGTTGCCTTCTTGATCATAATTTGTTGTTTTTCTCACTTTCTAATTTCCCAATCTTCATCTATGACAATGATGTATTTTCAACTTCAAGGTCTTTCATATCCTCCTTTAGTGCATCATCTTCCTTAAAGTGAAATTTTCGCCCACTTCCAAATGATATAACATTCAATCCCCTTAGATTAATGACAGTATTTGAAGGTATACTACCACTGCTCTTTGTTTGAATATCATTCATTGTATTAGAAACTTGCGTTAAATGACTTGTATTATCAATATTCTTAGATCTTAACTCCTCAAGTTTCCTGTGTACATCTATATTATCCATATGTATACTTTGAAGAATTGAAGCTATGGAGGTGAATTGACCATCATTCTCTTTGAGCTTGTTATCTATATTAGTCATTCTACCATCCATGTTGTTCATATGTGTAGCCATACTCTTCAACAACTGAGAAGTCTCATATGGTCTTGATGCTGCTATGGCATTAGATTGAGCAGGAACCATAGACCTTGAATTACTTTAGTAGTTGCTTGATGAAGCACCACCTCCTTGGAATTGGTTTGGCCTATTTTCCCCACTCCTCCACCTAAAATTTGGGTGGTCTCTCTAACTAGGATTGTATAGGTCTCTTTTCTGGTATTGATTGTCTCTCCTAAAACATCCTTACCTTTGTATATCTTAGGAACTATTCAATAGCATTTAGAACCACTTACAAGACCTTGGAAGTCCATTATCTAAATTTGGAATTTTACTTTTCACAAATTACTGTTCATATGGTATTCCAGATTCAGCGATGAACTTCAAAAAATCATAATTAATTCTAGAAAAAATGAAATGAAATTGTTTATAAAGCTAAGTGAAGATAATATCTTGAAATTTAAGGGAAAAATAATCTCCATACAAAATACTTAGTCAATTAATAGAGTTTAATCGTCAAAAATTACTATTAATTTGGTCAAAAATTCTAAAAACAGATTCTGTCCCTTAATACATCGAAATAAGGTGTTCTTGGTGTCAAAACTAAAGCTTGACATGTTAACTAAGTGTCTGTAAAATTTCATACATTTACTCCATCATTCACTATTTTACATTACATTATGACTATCAGTACTTATATTGGTCATATAGCAACATTAAATATAACAATTCTTCACATAACATTTATACTATCAAATCCCTAGCTTCTCTTCATGCTTCATCATCCTCTTTCATCATTCATAAACCTCACTTGCTTGATTTCTTTCACTTTAACTTGGCCTAATTCTTCTAAGCTTATAAATGAATTGAAAAGATGAGATTGTGTAGGTTAAATTCAAGACAACAATTTATTAAAAGATCAAGTCAATTAAGAAAAGTTAATGTAGTTAAGTAATCTAAATGTTCAAGAAAGTTAGACTATAATGAATGGATGATAATGCTATGTTAGGAATTGATTGTGGACTTAAAAGAGGCAGTCACACATGAAGGATAATTAAGAAGGAAAAGTTAAAGATAAAGAAAAGGAGGTCAAGCATGTGAGGTAGTAAGCTTATCCTAAACTTATATGTATTAAATGTTATGCTTGGTTGTGCTATGGCTTTGTTAAATTGTGGTGAATGTATGTTTATGAATGAAGCTCTATTTCTATGATTAATTTGGCCAATTGTATTTCATATGTTATATGGAAATTACACAATGTTAACACTTTTACAAGCAAGCATAAGTATTTACATTAATGCATACATTGTTTAGTACCGTTTACTACTGAGATTTTCCTATAAATCTCACCCCATCCATGTAATCCCAATCCAAAAGGTTTATGAATGATGAAATAAGATAAGGAAGTATGAAAAGAAACTAGGATAGATTGTTTACCTTAATTACTAGCTAGCTTAAACTTTGGTTCTTCTTTAGACAGTAAAGAGAGTTCATATAACAGTATAAGGGATCAGTCAAAGAAATCTACAGTAGAATATCCTATAGATATTTCTTTAGACTCAAACATGCAATATAGAGATTATGTAGAGATTCAGCCTAAAGTTGTGCATGCACCAAATGATGCTGATTTTAATAATTCTATATAGTATAAGTTTGTGGGAATGCCTTCTAACCCTGATATAAGCTTTATTACTCTGATGAGAGGACAGATTATGGCTGAGAAAGCTGAGTACTAGTACTGGATTATAGGTAGACTAGATATTATTCCTCCTCTACTAGAGTTTGGGGATAGATTTGATATAAGTAACCTAAACATTCCCTTAATCCATAGACCCAGTCAGAGTTTACGATAGTCCCTTCCCATTCTCACAATCTAGGAATATATGACCTTATAGATAAAGATCAGTGTGAAGTTCTTGGTCCTAGTCAACCCCAGCCTTTGCCAAAGATAGATAATGTTGACTATATCTGTCTCAAGAAAGCTATAGAGTGAATTACTTAGTCTAGGTCAAGGGATGGATAGAAGTAGAGATCAAGAGCAGTCAGTTTATCTGTATTTCCTCAATGTTGTAGCAAGGATGATAAACAAATATACAATGGAGGGCATTGATTTATGACTATAAGTGCTTATGCTGAATCTTTGGCTAAAATTGCTAAACATGAGTGTTTGAATTTTAATTTTGATCCATAATTTTGCTCGGAGTGCAAAAGCTAAGTGCGGGGGAGTTGATAAACTCATATTTGTAGTGATTTTTATTGTGTTTAAAGTGAGTTTTATAACTGATTTTATCCCCATTTACTAATATGATGAGCAATTAATTAATAAAATTAAAATGGAGCAAGTAGAAATTAATTGATTTGATTTTAATGATTAATTGGATAAATAATCTATTAAATTTCACTTTGTAGTGACCAAGCAACATGTTAATTGACAGCTGAATATTGTAGCATGTTGATAAGGGCGTATTGTCATGGTCTGATCCATTAAAATATAGTTAATTGCATCCAATATAATATAGTATAAGGAACAACCCTATCGTTCTTCTCGATGAGCCTTTTATTTGGAAACCTAGTAGATTGGATGTCAAAATCAATAAAAAACCTGATTAGCGATAAAATGGCTATCTTAACTTGAGCAAAAAATATCGTATCCTTATTTCTGACCTCAACTATACTTAGTTGGAATTCATTTGAACCAATTATATAGCCTTTAGCCTTAGAAAGATGCATTTTCAAAATATTGTTTCTCGGGTACTGTTTATGTTACTGTTCATTTGGTAATTTTAGAGCATGTACCCTACTTTGAAAATTCATAATTAAATGTAAAAAAAATAGAATATGGTAGTTCAAATTTATAATGAAAGCTCTTTTATTAAACTTTGAGAGAAAATGTTAAACAGAGGTTCCATTATCCCAATGAAATCAGTTTATTCGTTGAAAAACACTGTTAATTTGGTAAAATCTGGAAGTTCCAATTTCTTTGCCTTAACTTCAAAAATTCACATATCTGTCATTACTTGTCTAAATGAACCGTGTTACTTATGGAGTTAAAGCTCTAGATGTTTTCTTTAAACTCATAAAATTTCAAAGAAAAACTCGTTCGTTTAACATATAAAATTAACGCCGGAACATTACTACTTCCAATTGCTTACTTTATCTTAATTCCAGACTTTAGCTCCAAACTAGAAAAATCAAAACAACTCGAATACTTAATAATTTGAGGTGTTCTTGGTGTTCATTTAAAGCTCTGTCTCTTATGTATTATCATACCAAATTTCAAGTTCAAACTCATGGATTAAGGCATTGTAACTACATCACAAGGTCACAGCCTCATGATACAACTACATAATCATACTTTATGCATACCATCATATTCTTCCATAGTGTAAAGTAACCAATATAATTCCATATACAAGTTCAACCATCTATGTTTACCATCTTTCCTTGAGATGATCAAGCACCTATGACATGGTTATGCATATGGAAATAATGAGATTTCATAGAAATCCCAATAGCAAGGCATACAAACTATAATATCATGCATGATTAACTGGATGCTTAACATGTTATCATGAGATGGGAGCTACTTCATAATGGTACATAAGCAAAATCTAATATGCATATTGTCATGACATAAGTTGCAAGGAGTTGCAATCATTCATACTTCATCAACATGATGACACAATGTCATGCTCAACCAAACATCATAACTAACAAGCAAGCATACAATCAAGCAAACATGAAATTATAGTTAGGTATTCTTGCTACATCTTTATCCATCCTTGACAAAATATTTTTGAGATGATTTCCTTCCTTCACAAATGTCAAAACCTAGCCATTACAAAGTAACATCAAGTTACAACTCAACTTGAAAACAATTCCAATACTAGGTTTTCAATAACTTCCATTCGTTTTCTTTTTTATGTTCCATACTTACATCTTTCTAAAATCAATTCTCATAGTTCATTTACACATAATTTTTCATGTAGAATCCAAATATGAAACCGGAATTTTTAAAATAAAAACAATCCATTAGCTGCTGTAAAGAACAAAAGTGAACCCTTAATTTCCCAAAAATTCATATTTTGATTTCAATGCTTCCAATACTTTTTCTCCTACTTTATCCCCACACAATTTTCCATTTTAAACTCATTGGAAGCATCAAAATCATAAAATTCCAATATATGAAAAGTGACACATATAGTAGAAGTCATGAACACAAAACTCTAACTACATGCATACTTGAATTTCCAAGCTTATACCATTTGATTCTACCTTGTTTAAGCTTATCCAAACTATCTATAACATAAAACTCATATTCTTATCACATGTGGACAGCACTTCTGGCAGCAACCACAAGGGAAGGAAGTCACAAAAACCCTTAAAACCAAGAGCTAACTCACTAGATTAAAGCTAAAGAACAAGGGCGATAGTTACCTTGCTTGTTGCTCCAAGTTGTGTGCTTCTTTCTTGGTTCAATTGAAATTTGGCCAGAGGTTCCCTAAGGTACCATGCATGCCAAATCCAATCTGGTTTGGGGGGTATTTATAGAAAAGCTTGGGTGAAAATGAATGGCCATGATTAGTTTGGTTACTATTTGATCTAATGGTCCATATTCATTCTCAAACCAAGCTTTCCCTATAACCCTTACCTTTGAAGACATGCATGACATCATTTAGGGGCATGTTTGTCTAGAAAAAGGTAAATATATTGATAGGAAATATTCTAGTCTAGTTTAGTACCGATCGGAGCAGTTTCACAAAAACCATATTGTTTTATGTTCCTAGTTTTTATATTATTCCAGAATATGTATTCTGTCCTGGAAACCAGTGTCTAGGTTTCACATACCATTAACATTGTTAGACTAAGTATTTATCTACCATTCATCCCTTGGAAAATGACCAAAATACCCTTGGTGCTCTTTATTGCACTATATTAACCCTAAGGGCATAATTGTCATTTCACACCTCTTTATACTGCCTCAGGGTGTATGCTGGCTCTACCTAATGATCTTTATACTATCTTGGATGTTTTTGACCTATACAAAATGACCAAAATGCCCTCCATCCATCACTGGTATAATCTGGCCATCCAGGTGTATTGAGACACCATTTGGGCCTTAGTATTAGTCCATGACCTTTATGGCATAAATCCCAAGACATCTCTCCCGACCATATTTATCGAGTATTTTATTCCACTCTAAAAACCTTTTTTGACTCTGTCAATTTTATAAATTCTTATATTAAATATAAGAATTTACTATAAGGTTTCATCTGATTCTGAGGCTAAAAAATATTGTAATAATTCCTTCTAATTTCAAGAATTTATATCAATTAATCGAGACCTCAAATCAAAATTCTATGTTGCATTAAACTGACCTGAATAATTTTTCTATCTACTGGTAAAATTTGGGACTACTCTAATTCTCGATATTTTTAGCCTTTTTCAGTTCAACTTTCTCATAATTATATTTACGTCCTTGAACTTTTGCTTAATTACATTTAGGTCCCTAAACTTTTAGTTAATTGCATTTAGGTCCCTCATTTTGTTTCTACTTTCACTTTTTGCCTTCAACCTTTTCTAATTTTTGTTTAGGTCCCTGAATTTTCCTTAGTTATTAATCCTTCTCTTTCCTTCCCCAATCTGATACATTTTATTCCAAGAATCTCATATCCATTTCATATAAACTATACATATATCAGATAAAAAATTGGGGATATAACATTTCTGTCCCCCTTAAAATAAATTGTCCTCAAAATGTACGTTACATGTACACTAAGGAAATAGCTTAGGATATGCTTCCTTAATTCTCTCCTCAGCTTCCCATGTAGCTTCATCTCAGTTAATCCCTTCCAAACCACCTTAATTAGAGAGATTTGTTTATTTCGCAACAGTTTGACCTTTCGATCTACAATCTGTACTGGCCCAACTTCATAGTTTAGGTCATCTTGCAATACAGTTAGTAACTTCTTTATATACTATATCAGGACCAAACATCCTTCTTTCACTCAACTCTAACTAACACAAGGAAGATCTACATTTACATTTGTAAAGCGCTTCAAATGGTACCATTTGAATACTAGCCTGATAGCTATTATTGTAGACAAACTCTATTAATGGTAAATGGCATCCTAACTCCCTTTGAAATCCAAAACACATCTATCTGAGGATGATAAGCTATACTAAATCTGAGAGTATTATCCATTTCTTAATGTAAAGCCCGCTAAAAATTTGACGTAAATCGAGGATCTCTGTCAGACATAATACTACTTGGGACACCATGTAATCTAACAATCTCCTTTACATATAATCTTGCAAGCTTCTCAAGAGAATCTTTCTTATTGATTGCCAAGAAATGAGCTAACTTTGTCAATCGATCAATTACTACCCATATAGCATCATGCTTAGTAGAAGTCATGGGTAGTCCTTCAACAAAATCTATGGTAATACTGTCCCATTTCTACTCAGGTATCTTTAGTAGTTGTAATTTTTTTGCTGGCCTTTAATGCTCAACTTTCACTTTCTGACATGTTAAGCACTTAGACACATAAGGCACAACATCCTTCTTTAATCCAGGCCACCAAAATAGACTTTTAACATCATGATACATCTTAGTCATACCTGGATATACTGTGTATCGGCTTTTATGTGCCTCATCTAAGATCTTCTCTCTTAACCCCATGGCATTTGGAATATATGGTCATCCCCTAAATCATAGCAATCCATCCTGGGAGACTTCAGAATTTTTAGTTTCCCCTCTTTTCAGCTTATTCTTGAAAATTGTTGCAAGCTTATCATGTGCTTGAGCTTCTTTTATCTCATCCTCAATGAAAGCTTTAATCTGTGTTCCTCCATAAGAGTTTTTTATTGTCTGTATTTGGTATAAAGGACTCCAATCTCAAACATCTTCTATTAATTCCAGCTCTTTGATCATTAAACTTGCCACCTACACCACCTTTCAGATTAAGGCATCAGCTACCACATTTGTTTTTCAGGATGGTACTTAATCTGGAAATCATAATCATTCAGAAATTCCATCCTTCTCTGCTTCCTCATGTTTAATTATTTCTAATCTTACAGGTACTTCAGTTTTTGTAGTCATAGTATAGCACTATGGTAGCTCCAGACAGGTAATATCTCCATACCTTAAGAGCATACACTACCGCTGCAAGCTCTAGATCATGAGTATGATAGTTTTCTTCATGTGGTTTTAGCTGCCGAGAAGCGTAGGCTACCACTCGACCCTACTATATTTAACACACATCCCAACCCCTACTTGCTAGCATCAGTATAGACTACAAAAATCTGAGTTGGGTCTATAATAAATAGCATAGGAGTCAAGATTAATCTTTACTTTAATTCTTGAAAATTGGCCTCACACTTCTTATCCCACTTGAACTGTTGGTTCTTTTTGGTCAGCTTGGTTAACAGTAGAGAAATTTGAGAAATGTACATAATAAATCTTCTGTAATACCCTGCTAAGCCCAAAAAACTTCTAATCTCCATCACTGTCCTTAGTTGTTCCCAGCTTAACACTACTTCAACTTTACTAGGATCTACAGTTATCCCTTCATGGGATATGACATGACTGAGAAATTTGACTTCTTGAAGCCAAAACTCATTTGCTAAGCTTAGTATAGAGTCATTTTTCTTTAAGAGTACTAAGAACAATTCTTAAATTCTTTTCGTGCTCCTCTACAGATTTAGAGTATACTAGGATACCTTCGATGAAGACCACAATAAACTGATCTAGATAAGGCTTGAAGATTCTGTTCATATAATTCATAAAAAATATAGGTGCATTCATCAGACCAAAGGGCATTACTAGAAATTAAAAATGACCGTAGCGAGTCTTGAACACAGACTTTGAAATGTCATCTGCTTTGATTTTGAGTTGGTGATAACCTGATGTTATGTTAATCTTGGAGAATAAACTTGCTCCCACCAACTAGTATAACAGATCATCAATCTAGGGAAGAGGGTACTTGTTCTTAACCGTAATCTTATTCAACTCCCTATAGTCAATGCATAGTCTGAGACTACCATCCTTCTTCTTAACGAATAACACTGGAGTACCCCATAGAGAAAAATTGGGTAAGATGAAACCCTTTTCTAAAAGCTCCTCAATCTACTTCTTTAGTTCAATCATCTTGTTGGGAGTCATATGATATGAAGCTTTAGATATTGGTCTAGCTCCAGTGCAATGTCGATTGCAAACTCCACTTCTCGTTATAGAGGTAGTCCTTGAATCTCCTTCACAAAGACTTCGAGAAATTCTTTAACTACTGGAATCATTTCAATTCCTTCTTCTATTCTTGTTTAAACAGAAAAGAAGACCATCTACCCTTGACATCCTTTTTGTAAACATTTATCTGCCTGAGCCTTTGTTATGAAATTCAGTCTCACTTCTAGATTCATATTTGTTGCTTGTGGACAAAGAACTAGAGTTTTGTACTTATAATCCAGTATCACATTATTGGCAGACAACCATTTTAGTCTAATTATGACATCAATCTCGTGAAAGGGTATACATATTAGGTCTAGAGTAGTGCAACAATGCTCATATCGAATGACACTATTCAGGCAGACATCTGATGTAACTACTCTAGCATTCGTATGGGTTATTACACATATGGCATAATGCAACTTGCTAATTATAAGGCCTAACCGTTTAGCACATTCATAAGAAACAAAGGAATGACTTGCACCCGAATCAAACATAGCAATCATAGAATAATTGTTGAGACAGATGATACCTTGAATCATCTCACGTGATCTTTGAGCATCTTCCCTTGTCAGTACGAATACTCCCCCTTGAGTGTGTGGCCTTTAATCATTCATTGGTTGAGGACAATTCTTGGAAAAATGTCCAGGCCTCCTACATGTGTAACAGACATTTTGTCCTATCAACCATGGTATATAACAATGGTTTTTCCCACACTTGTCACATACTCTGAATCTCGAGTCTCTATTATTTGTATTGCCTCTAAAGTTCCCTCTAATAGGCCTTCTATTTTGCTACTATCTCTTCCTCTTTCTGGAATAGCCACTACCACCTGTCATATTTCTATTATGGCTAGTTCTTTCAGGAACAATATTCTCTCTACTAACTGGTATCATCAGCATTCGATGATTCAAACTGTTCTCAATTATTCTACAGGCCTCCACTACTTTATTGAACTGGTTATACTGTTAGGGAGTAATCTTCTCCTTTAGAGTAACGTTCAGTCCCCTTATCATTCTCTTTGTCATCCAGTGCTCATCATCCACCTATCGTAAATAAGTGGAATATTGGGAAAGATGAATGAACTTAGCCAGGTACTTTTCAAAAGATTCTTTCTCTCCTTATCTCAGTACAAGGAACTCTACTTCTCTCTTATCCCGTACTGACTGAGGGAAATATTTCTCATAAAATTGCTCAAGAAATACTTCTCAAGCGATAGGAATGTTTATAGCCTGTAGTAACAACTCAGTGTTCCTCCACCATCCATCTACACCCCTTTCTAATTGATAGATTACCATCTGGGCTTTGCTTTTGGATGGATAATCTAGTACCTTGAAGATCTTCTCTAGTCGGCTAATCCAATCTTCTAATTTTTGTACATCAAATGTCCCCTCAAACATTAGAGGACTATGCTTATAGAATTTAGTCATCAACTGTTGAATACCAGTAGGGTCAACCACCTGCCCCATCTGCCTTGGTGGCTCTGCTATCTGTTGTACCATTTCTGGTTCTGTATCAGCTATGCCTATAGATTCTGGATGCCTTAGATTCTCTACTGCTTCTGTTATAGCTACTGCTATTGTAGCATCTCTTTCTTGATCACTTCTTGCCTAAGCTGCTCGCATTTCTTTGATCATCTTCTGTTGCTACTCTAATCATTATAAGATTAACTAATTATTGTCCCCTGGGTTTTCGGGCTCTCCTAGGGAAATAGTTCTTCTAGTTCTTACCATTTTATCTTTCTATTGAAATAGGAAAGGAATACCATAATTAACATAACTTATATTTCATTCAAAACATAGCATACAATAAGTTCAGTAACATGACATTGATCTTTCATACATAACATAGGTACATGCATCACATCATCATCCTCATTGTTCGTAAGTACATAAACAGTATTTGCACTCACAAGTACAATCACTACTCTTTCTTATAAGTGAACCAGATAAACTCTTCTATCATGTGGATCCAGTCAAGAATACTTTCATAGGGTTCCTCTTCAAAATATTGATCTAACCCCACTCTCCAGGTTTCAGTAAGAGGCAAAATGTTATCCATAATGTTAGTCCAGTCTTCAAGGATAAGGGTATCTGGATCAAAAGCTTTATAGGCCTCCATTACTCTAGTGATGAAGTCCATATAAATTATGTACTCTTGTTCTACTTCCTTGACCAACTGTCTTCCTATGTCATACAATTGCCTAGCCAATTCCACAGCTTTCTCAAATCATTTTTCATTCATATTCTTCCCTAGGGTTAGCTCTATAACCTTATTGTTGTCCAGGTATTTCTCTACTATCGATTGCTTTATTCCACTAGGACCTGGGATTCTGTCTAGTCTAGTACACAGCTAGGTCTAGGAATATCAGCTGGGTTAGGTACTTGGCTTAGACCAGGAATATCTAGCTCAACATACTGTTTATAGGTAGGTTCTGTAGTACCCATAACATAGGAATGACCCTCATTAGACTGTTCTTCCTGGGGGTATACTATGTCTCTGTCATCCCCCTGAAATGCATTCCTTTCTACACTAGGGTCAACCTCTTATGAAGGTACACCATTAATAAGAGAGGCTAGGATAGGTTCCTTAGACATATCATCATCTGATGCATCATCCATATATTAGACCCTACTGAGGAGCTATCTAGTCTATCCAATTCTGAGTCACTACTAGAATCTGGGATGTGGATTACTGGAGAAAGCCTAAACTCAGGATCATTCACTAAAGCATCAACTTCCTATAGGTTCAACCTTGACCTATCTGAACTAAATACTTCAGGCATAGGATCTCCTTGGTTTACTGTATTTTCTGATCCCGTCCTAGACTTAGTCATCTTTACCCTGCAATAACTAACTTAGTGTTAATTATGCATATGTTCACTTATGCATCAATCTATAAATAATCTATTAAGAGTATTTCTTAAACCATAATCCTTTGCTCTGATACCAAAACGTCATATCCTTATTTTGAACCTCAACTATACTTAGTTGGAAGTCATTTGAACCAATTACATAGCCTTTAGCCTTAGAAAGATGCCTTAGAAAGTACCCTACTTTGAAAATTCATAATTAAATGTAAAAAAATCAGAATAGGGTGGTTCCAATTTATAATAAAATCTCTTTCATAAAAATTTGAAGAAAAGTGTTAAACTGAGGTTCCATTGTCCCAATGAAATCAATTTATTCGTTAAAAACACTATTCATTTGGTAAAATATGGAAGTTCCAGTTTCTTTGCCTTAATTTCAAAAATTCATTTCTCGTTTGTTACTCATCCAAATGAACCGTGTTACCTATGAATTGAAATCTCTAGACGTGTTCTTTAAGCTCATAAAATTTCATAGAAAAAATCATTCGTTTACCATATGAAATTAACATCGGAACGTTACTGCCTCCAGTGGCTTACTTTATCTTAATTCTAGACTTTAGCTCCAAATTTGAAAAATCATAACAAATCCAATACTTAACCATTTGATGCTTTCTTGGTGTTCATTTAAAACTCTATATCTTACCTATTATCATGCCAAATTTCAAGTTCAAACTCATGGGTTAAGGCATCATAACTATCGTCACTAGGTCACAGCCTCAGGATACAACTACATAATCATACCATACCATCATATTCTTCCATAGCATAAAGTAACCAATATAATTCCTTATACAAGTTCAACCATCTATGTTTACCCTCTTTTCTTGAGATGAACAAGCACCTATGACATGGTTATGCATATGGAAAGAATGAGATTTCATGGAAATCCCAATAACAAGGCACACAAACTATAATATCATGCATGATTAATTAGATGCTTAACATGTTATCATGAGATGGGAGCTACTTCATAATGGTACATAAGCAAACTCTAACATGCATATTGTCATGACATAAGTTGCAAAGAGTTGCAATCATTCATACTTTATCATCAACATGATGACACAATCTCATGCTCAACCAAACATCATAACTAACAAGCAAGCATACAATCAAGCAAACATGAAATTATAGTTAGGTATTCTTGCTACATCTTTATCCATCCTTGACAAAATATTTTTGAGATGATTTCCTTCCTTCACAAATGTCAAAACCTAGCCATTACAAAGTAACATCAAGTTACAACTCAACTTGGAAACAATTCCAAGACTTGGTTTTCACTAACTTCCATTCTTTTTCCATTTTATGTTTCATACTTCCATCTTTATAAAATAAATTCTCATAGTTCATTTCCACATATTTTTTTATGTAGAATACAAATATGAAGCCATAATTCCAAAATCAAAACACTCCATGAGCTGATGTGCTAAACCGAAGCAAACCCTTAATTTTCCAAAAATTCACATTTTGATTCCAATGCTTCCAATACTTGTTCTCCTACTTTATCCCCACACAATTATCCATTTTACACTCATTGGAAGCATCAAAAACATTAAATTCCAACATATGAATAGTGACATGTACAGTAGCAGCCATGAACACAAAACTCTAACTACATGCATACTTGAATTTCCAAGCTTATACCACTTGATTCTAGCTTGTTTAAGCTTATCCAAACTATCTATAACATAAAACTCATATTCTTATCACATGTGGATAGCACTTCTAACAGCAACCACAAGGGAAAGAAGTCACAAAAAGTCCTTAAAACCAAGAGCTAACTCGCTAGATTAAAGGTCAAGAACAAGGGAGATAGTTACCTTGCTTGTTGCTCCAAGTTGTCTGCTTCTTTCTTAGTTCAATTGAAATTTGACCAGAGGTTCCATAAGGTACCATGCATGCCAAATCCAATCTGGTTTGGGGGGTATTTATAGAAAATCTTGGGTGGAAATGAATGGCCAAGATTAGTTTGGTTACTATTTGATATAATGGTCCATATTCATTCTTGAACCAAGCTTGCCCTAGAATCCTTGCCTTTGACACCATGCATGACATCATTTAGGGGCATGTTTGGCTAGAGAAAGGTAAATATACTGATAGGAAAAATTCTAGTCCAGCTCGGTACCGATCGGAGTAGTTTCACAAAAACCAAACTGTTTTATGTTCCTAATTTTTATAATATTCAAGAATATATATTCTGTCCATGAAACCAGTGTCTAGGTTTCACATACCATTGATATTGTTAGATTGAGTATTTATCTGCCATTCATCCCTTGAAAAATGACCAAAATACCCTTGGTGCTCTTTATTACATTATATTAAGCCTAAGGGCATTATTATCATTTCACACCTTTTTATACTACCTCAGGGTATATACTATCTCTAACTAATCATCTTTATACCATCTTGGACATTTTTCCCTATCCAGAATGACCAAAATGCCCTCTATCTATCACTAGTACAATCTGGCCATCTAGGGGCATTTTTGTAATTTCACACTTTTCCTGGGTTGCTATGGACTCTGGCCTACTTAACTATCTCACTATCTTATTGGGCCTAGTGAGACGCCATTTGGGCCTTAGTATTGGTCCATGACCTTTATGGCACAAATCCTAAGACATCTCTCCTGACCATATTTATCGTGTATTCCACTGTAAAATCCTGTAAGAATTCTACAGGATCCCTTTTCTGACTCTATCAATTTTATAAATTCTTATATTTAAATATAGGAATTTACTCTAAGGTTTCATCTAATTTTAAGGTCTGAAAAATATTGTAATAATTCCTTCTAACTTCAGGAATTTATATCAATTAATCGGGACCTCAAATCAAAATTCTGTGTGACGTTAAATTGTCTGAAATAATTTTGTCTATCTACTGGTAAAATTTGGGACTAATTTGATTAGGGGCATTTTTTAGCCTTTTTCAGTTCAACTTCCTCATAATTACATTTACGTCCCTTAACTTTTGGTTAATTGCATTTAGGTCCCTCCTTTTGTTTCTACTTTCACTTTTTGCCTTCAACCTTTTCTAATTTTCGTTTAAGTCCCTAAATTTTCTTTGGTTAATAATCCCTTTCTTTCCTTCCTCAATCTGATACAGTTTATTCCAATAATCTCATGTCTATTTCATATAAACTGTACATAAAAGAAATCACAAGACAAAGAAAATCATATCACACTTCTGTGCTTTTTAGTCACGACCAAAGTGTCCATAGGTCGCGGCCTCAATTCTACTGGAACTTTCTCTATGTTTATAGGTCACGACCAAAACATGGATTTGGTCACAACAAAAAGAGATAATCACTGAAGTTGCGCATTTTGGATTAGGTCATGCGGGAATAAAAGGAAGATGAAGCTGTAGACATAGGGGCCAATTTTTTGACCTGATTAGACTAAGAAATAGCACTCGAATCTTCTCTACACCTTCTCCACAACCTACACACTCATCTTCCATCTTTCTGCACCTTTCCACATAATCTCATATCTCTACATCATTAATCCATCACCTATTTCTGCTTTCTTTATGGCGTAGGAGTCATGAGAGGCTAAATCTTTAGTATCTTGGTGATGGATCGCATATCTTGAGCTCATGGATTACAATACACATTGGGAGTTTTCTATTTTAATCTCACCTTTCTCATGTTTTTTGAATTCCTAGATCTAGGGTTTTAATTTTATGAATAAGGATTGGATATCGATCAATTATTCTGAGATTAAGTTTTGTAATTGAATTTGGATGATTTGGATGTTCGTTTAATATGAATATTTCAGTTTCAATTTCTGGATAATTGGATTTTCGTCAATGATCATAGCTAACTAATTCAATTGCTTGAAATCTATGGTTATCGATCATGATCATTTGAGGGCATCTATATCATCTGATTTAAATTGCACGCTAAGTGGCTTTTAATAGTCCATTAAGAGTTTTTAAACTAACTTTGATCAAAGGAGTTTAAGGAATATTAATGTCTTGGACTCAATCAATTGATTGAGGTTTCTTTTAAGACTTAATGATTTTAAATCACCATATCATATTAAGAGCAAGGATATATAGTTTTCCATTATTAAGAGTCCGTCTCAAGACATTCCTTTCAAAATCCACTCACTTTTCAACTTAATCAAAAATACAAAAACATTTACTTTACTACACCCTTATTTTATTGCTTAAAAAATCAATCAAACCTAAAAACTAATTTTTACTTTCACTTAGGTTTTCAATGGTTTTGTCACCAGTTTGCAAGGTTTCCAATAGAAAGGTTCCTCGAGAATAATGATAGAGTTATGCCTTATACCACATTAATAGGTGCAATTAATTTTATTTTGATGAATAGGATGATGATAACCCTTACGAATCAATGGCGTCATTGCCAGGGAACCAAGTAATTAGTTCGTTAGCAATTGGTTGTCAATTTCATTATTTACTTGAGTCAGTTTTTGTTTGAATTTTAGTTTATTGTTTTAATTGCATTATACTTTGTATTTTTCTAAGCTTCTATAAAATCAGTCTCTGTGATTGTAAGTCGCGACCAAACTTCACTTGCGTCCTGATCTTTTCTCTCTACGATATTTGCCTGCGACCACAACACATTTTAGTCACGACCAGTGAACTTTTCTACTATGAAACTTTTGTGTCTTAATTTGATTGCTTGCCTAGTTATTCTTGATTGTTCCTGTGTTGCATGAGTAGAAGAATTAAACTATTAGTGCCATTTGAACCTAAAATTGAGAGACAATTTAGGAAACTAAGGAGAGACTTTAGAGAAGAGGCAAGATCAATAGAGTCTAGTTCACCTTTAGTGCTCAAGGATCAGAAATTAAACTCAATTTAGAGATTCCATTAGAAATTTCTAGCATGGCCGATATTAATCCCAATGGACATAATGGGCATAATAGGCAAGGAGAAAATGGAATACTAGTTAACGTAGAAGATAATAGAAGTCTGAAGGATAAGGAGCTTTGATAATTCGCATGTGAATTATGATCCTTATGGCTTTTACACTTAAGAGGCTAATTTTAAAATTAAAGGAGCTTTGATTGCAGCCTTACCTAAATTTCATAGTTTTACAGGAGAATGTCCACATTGGCACTTACAAACCATGCATATAATCTACTCTTCAATGAAGCCTCTAATGACTGCATTAGATCATATTTTAAGGAGGTGTTTCTATTTCACTTTGGAAGGGAATGCGAAGGAGTGGTTATACAATCTGCTAACTCATTTCTTAACTCTTACATGGGATCAGTTGAAGTCAACATATCTAGAATAGTTCTTCCCAACCTCAAAGACAACTTGGATGACGGAAGAGATTATAAACATTATGTAACATGATAGAGAGTCATTACATGAATATTGGACAATATTTATCAATTTCTTAGCTCATTATCCGTATCACAATATGACAAAGGATGATCTATTAGACATTTTCTTTGATGGTTTACTCCCTCACAATCAAGTGTTTTCGAATACAACAGCAAATGGCTCTTTAAGAGATAAGACTCCATAAGTAAGTTGGGATTTATTCTAAAAAATGGCTATTGAAGACTATCAAATTAGGGATCCAAGGAGAATGCCCTCATCAACTTTAGGTAATTCAAATGAGATCTTAGCATAAATAGCAGCTTTGGGAAACCGAATGGAAAAGAGGATGAATGTAATTGAAAGATAGTTGTATTTCACAAACTAAGTTCATGCAGTGGGAACCTCACAAGCACTAGTTATAGGATGTGAATCATGCGGTTCAATGATGCATGCTACCAGTACATGTGACAAATAGTATGAATAAGTGCCATCAATGTATCAAGGGAGAGACAATCAATACCAAAAGAGAGGCCTATACTCTAACACATATAACCCTAGTTGGAGAGACCACCCAAATTTTAGGTGGGGGAGTGGGGAAATGGCTAAACCAATTCCAAGGAGGTGGTGCTTCCTCAAGCAACTACCAAAATAATATAAGGTCTATAGTTCTAACTCACCCTAATGCCTTAGTGGCGTCAAGACCAGATGAGACTTCTAAGTTGTTTAAGAGTATGGCTACACAGATGAACAACATGGATGGTAGAATGACCAATATAGACAACAATCTCAAAGAGAATGATGGTCAATTCACTTTCACATCTTCAATCCTTCAAAGTATGCAGAAGGATAATGCTGATGTACACAGGAAACTTGAGGAGTCAAGTTCCAAGAATATAGATATTACAAGTCATTTAACTCAAGTCTCCAATACAGTGAGTGACATCTAAACAAAGATTAGTGGCATCATACCTTCAAAAACTGTCATTAATTCAAAGGGTTTGAATGCCATATCACTTAGAAGTAGAAGAAAAGTGTATTTTAAGGAAGATGATACAGTATAGGAGGATATGGAAGATCCTGAAGATGAAAAATCATTAATGTCACAGATGAAGATTGGAAAATATAAAGTATTAAAGAACAATAACTTATGCTCAAGAAGGCATCCTAAAAGCAAGAAGAGGAGGTGATAATGCCAAGTCCAACATACAAGGGAAAGAAAATTGAGGAGAAGGTAGAGTCGAGCAAGCAAGGAGCCTCCATGCATACAGGTAAGGAGGTGAGTATAAAATATCTCCCTTTTCCTAAATCTTATTTTGCTGGAAAGAAAAATATTGATTCTGAATTTACAAAAGATGCTTTTAATCTCTTCAATAAGTTAGAAATAAATATTCCTATGCTTGAATTCCTTAAGAGAAACCCTAAATATGCTAAAGTTTTAAAAGAATTGTGTGCTGATAAGAAAAAGTTTAGGCCTATTGAGAGAATGCAGGTGAGTGCTAATGTGTCATCACTTTTTAAGACTTAATTGCTGATTAAGTGCCAAGACCTAGGATCCTACACAATCCCATGCACTATAGGAAATGTTCATGTCAAGGGAGCACTATTAGATCTAAGGGTTGCCATTAATGTAATGCCTTAGTCGGTATACTTAGCTTTAGGTATTGACAAATTTAGAGACACAAGTGTAGTGCTCCAATTTGTTGATAGATCAATTAGGTACCCTAAGGGAGTTCTAAGAATATTCTAGTGCAGATGAAGGACTTAGTGCTCCCAGCTAATTTTTATGTTCTAGACATGTCCAGTGAGCTAATGAATGAGAACACTTTGATCTTAGGTAGACATTTTCTCCAAACTTCTAAGACAATCATTAGAATGAAGCATAGTTCCATTATAATGGAAGTTGGAGTACATGTGGTGACTTTCAATATGGATGAAGCAATGAAATATCCTTTTGATAATTCAGCTTGTGCTGGTTTGAATGCTATTGATTATGTTGTTGAAGAGACTAAGGATGAGTATGAATTGAGTTTACATTATGGGTATGATTTTATGTTGCATAACTCTAATAAGTCCCATGAAGCATCTTAGAAGCATGTTGATTCAGATTCATTTGTGTGCTAATGATGATTATTTTGAACCTCTTTCTTCTATTTATTCTTTTCCCTACTCTTGTGAAGGCAATGCATTATGTGTTAATTCTTTTGATGATTATAGCATGCTTTCACCTTCTGTAAGTTTCTCATTATCACCAAATCTTGATTTTATTTCATCAATTGCCAGTGATAATGCCTTTAGGAAGGAGTTTATGAGTGATTTTACAGGGTCATAAGATAATTTGGAAGTTGCAAGTGGAACACATGAAGTAGGGTCGAGTATAAGTGATCTCAAGTCATGACTAAACATCAATTTGCTGAGGTAGAGACTCTCTGTGAAAATAAGTAATGACCTGAGAATGATAACGTCGTGACTAACAACTCTATAGACTGTGTGTCATGACCTAAGGATGGTAATATCACAACCAGAAGATCAATAGAAACTTTATGTGAAACGGAGCCACACAAGATGTCAGTATGGTTGTGACACAAAACTCCTGAGACCTTCCGTTGTGATGAAAGGATGAGTACGTCATGACTAAACATTTCAGAGACACTCGCTATCAGTTTAAGTCTTGACGAGAAGTTAAAAATAAACCTGAGAAGTCGTGACCCGAAATGGCAGACATAACCAGCGATTCTTAGACCCCTTCAGTTCACATTCTACTATTTTGGTTAAAGGGTCAATATATTCTAACTCTATTCCTCCTAACTCACATTCCAAAATTACCTCTCATACCTTATGATTCTTAAAGGATTTGATCTTTACTAATGATACAGGTATGAAGGAGAGTGCTCTTAACTATGTTATAGTTGTAGATAAACCTCAGCTTAGTGCAATATTTGAGAAAGTAGGCGGCAAGATAGAGAATCAAAACAAACTAGATAAGATTAGTTTCAAGAAATATACAAAGGATGTGAAGGGAACACTACCCAAGCTTATTGCTTTTACATACCAACCATAGTTGGGAAAGTTCAAGTTTAAAGGGGGAAATTTTGAGACAAGCTTAGATAGACTTCATGATGTAGTCAAAGTGCATGATATTGGGAGGCTAAAATGGAGGGAAAAGGCAATGGGGGATGTTTTTCGATCACACAACTATCCCCTAAAGTCTTATGAGTTCCCACCCCTCGTTGAGGCCAAGTTGTCCATTTCCTATCTCTTACCTCTTACAAATTTATCTAATATGGTGTATGCTTGACATGTTGGTTTGATGATTGGAAAGGGATGAACCAATAGAAGTAGTAGTTAATTTTTTTACTTGATGATTTAGTATGATAATATTTATCTTTAGTTTATTTCTAGTTTATTTCTATTTTGCATAACACTGTTATTGTCCATGTCTCATGAACTCATTGATGGTTATTTGAGATGCTTACACACTCGCATGATTTTAGCTTATCCATCATATCATCTTTGCTTTACTTGTATTGCCATGTATGATTTGAATTTGACTGCGAACTTCATTGTCAAAATTGTATTGAGTAATGTGTTTGACTGCTGTGCTGGGCTAGATTGAAGTGATGTAACATCCTTACTTTCATACGTCGTATGGACCATTCAGTAGCATTTAGAACCACTTACAAGACCTTGGAAGTCCATTAGCCAAATATATAATTTTACTCTTTCTCGGGTTACTGTTCATATGATATTCCAGATTACACAACAAACTTCAAAAAAACATAATTAATTCTAGAAAACTCAAAATAAAGAGGTTCAAAAAGATACGTGAAGATAACATCTTGAAATTTAAGGGAAAAATAATTTCCAGACCAAATGATTAGCCAATTGATACAGTTTATTTGTTAAATTTTACTATTTATTTGGTCAAAAACTCTAGAAACAGATTCTGGTCCCTTACTTTGGAAATTCATTTCTCCTGTTATATACATCCAAATGAAATGTTATACCTATGAACTTGGTGTCCTTTCTTGCACTCTACTAACCCTAAGGGCATAATTGTCATGTCACCCCTCTTTACACTGCCTCAGGGCATATATTGGCTCTAAATAATCATATTTATGCTATATGCCACATGTTTGGCCTGTCCAGAATGACCAAAATGCCCTCCATCTATCATTGGTACAATGTGGGCATCTAGGGGTATTTTTGTAATTTTACACTTTTCTTGGACTGCTCTAGACTCTGGCCTACATAACTATTTCACTACTTTATTTGGCTCATTATGGCGCCATTTGGGCCTTGGTATGGGCTCATTGGCCTCATTACCTTTTATGGCACAAATCCCTATAAATCTCACCCGATCCTATTTATCGAGTATTTTATTTCACCGTAAAATCCCGTAAGACTTCTACAGGAATCCTTTTCTGACTCTGTCAATTTTATAAATTCTTACATTAAATATAGGAATTTCCTATCAAGCTTCATCTGATTCTGCTGTCTAAAAAATATTGTAATAACTCTTCTAACTTCACAAATTTATATCAATTAATCGGGACCTCAAATCAAAATTCTGTGCTACGTTAAACTGACTGAAATAATTTTGTCTATCTACTGGTAAAATTTGGGTCTTATATGATTCTGGGCATTTTTAGCCTATTTTGGCTCAACTTTTTCATAATTACATTTAGGTCCCTAAACTTTTGAATAATTACACTTTGGCCGCTGAACTTTTAGCTATTTTCATTTTAGCCCCTTAACTTTTGAAAATTACACTTAAGGGCCCAACTTTTATTTCTACCTTCACTTTTTGCCTTCAACATTTTCTAATTTTTGTTTTAGTCCTTCTCTTCCTTAAAGAATCATCTTACCCTTATTATTTCTTCTTATCTTCATCATAATCCTTTCCATGCCTCTTTTCACTATCAGTATTATACCGATAGGGAAAAATTAGGATATGACAATTGACCTTATATAGTGCTGTGATTTCTATATTCCGTTGACAGTGAGGACACTATCAAGTTTAAGTGTGGGGGAGATGTTATTGTTTTTGTGCTACTTAATGTGAAATTCTTCGTTTAATCCAATCTTTCAACATAAAATTTTTGTTTTTGATCTTAATGTTTGATAAATTGCTAAAAATTGGATCCCCACTTTAAACTGTTTTGCGGTTAGCTAAAAGAGTTTTAGTGTAAAAGATGTTTTGGGCTTTGAAAAGCGTTAAGTGGTAATCTCTATGGTGTTTAGTCACGACCTATGTGTTTTATGGTCACGACCTGACATAGAATTTTGGACTTAATATACTCTCTGTGTATTTGTGCCACGGCCACAAATCTTTCCTAGTCGCGACTAGTTTCTATAAGTTCAAAGTAAGCACTCACTGTGAAATTGGGTCCTCACCTTCACTGCTTTGAGTCTTGACCTAAGTGTGAAAATGTCCATTTAGTTTCTCTTTGCTTTGTACAATGCTGCATAGAAGGATTCCTTTTAAGCTACTAAAGTTTTTATAAATGATTTATTACCCTCCAATTTTTAACCTTTGGCATGAAATAGCCTATAGAAACCACTGCCACATTTGGATTTTTGGAAATGGAAACTTAATTGGAAACACTTAAGTTTTTACTCTTAGATTTAGGATTCTTACATGATTCTGAGCGATTACTTTAGAACTTTTAATCCGTAATTCACAAGGGTTTTCAATTGTGATAAGTGTTTTAATGCCTAGTGAATGATGAACATTGTGTGAGACTTTAGCTTATGAGCAATTTAGAGAAAAACCTTAGTAAGAAGGATTCTTGTCCTAAATTTCTATATTGAGTGGTTATTCAATTGGTTTATATCCTCTAAAATTTGTCTTAACTCTAAGTTAAAAACTTGCGCATTTATGTTATTAAATATGATAGAGGCATTCATTTCTAAACCCTTTTATCCCAAACAAAAGCCAATCACACATTATATCCATAGTCACCCCTTTGAGCCCATCACTTTTCTTCTTTCCATCATAGAAAGTTACATATGCATGAGCACCTCCTTGAAATAAACTCCTTATTCATGTCATAAAATCAAATCATTGTGAAATTGTGCTACATCTTTTATATATGAAGTGCCAAAAAAAGGGGAAAAGCATATTGCACTAAAAACACAAGAAAAAGAACGAATAAAAAAAGAGAAGAGAGATAGTGCAAGAAAAATTGAAGAGAAAAGAAAAACGAAATGAATTAGGCACTATTATCAACTTCTATTAGCACAATTACCATCTCTACATCTCGGAAGACATGAATTCATGCTATATATTCATCACCACAAGCATATGGTACTTTCTATCCTTCATATTCTATTCCACGTGGCCTATCTCCATTATCTCACCCTTAAAATACATCTTAATTCTTTACATAAGTGTTGTATAGTTGATGAGATTTAGAGCAATTACAAGCATATAGTAGGATATTTTACTGTTTGAATTTAAGTGAAGAACCCTAACAATGAGAGGACATGAGAGCTAAATACTTACATCATTAGAGTGAATCTATTGCGCTCATATAGTTTAGGTTGATTTCAATTAGTAGTTGATTACTTGGCATTGCTCATATTATCACTTTTGCATTCCCAAAAGATGGCGCACTAATTGTGTTAAGATTTCACTGTGGGTTATGTTATTATCTCGAATTTAATAGCTTTAGCTTTGGTGTACTTTATGTCTTTGTCCAAGAGTACAAAGGTTCAATTGTAGGGGAATTGATAAGACACAAATTGTGTATAGTTTTTATGACATTTTTAGGGTCATATTACAACTTTACCATTCATTTTATGCCTATATTTGTGCTTTTGTGGTAATACATAATTGTGATTAGCAAAGTGCTAATTAAAGGGTAAAATGGCAAGTTAACTCTTCCAAACTACATAAATATTGTTCTCCACTGATTTGGACTTTTACAGTGAGCTTTGGTTTTGAATCTAGGTATTTTGGAGGAGAACCAAGGACCAATATGAGTAGAAAAGAAATCACAAGATAAAGAAAATATGATCACACTTCTGTGCTTTTTAGTCATGACCAAAGTGTCCATAGTCGCGACCTCAATTCTACTGGAACTTTCTCTATGTTTACTGTCACATCCTAATTTTTCCCTATATGTATAATACTAATAGTGGAAAGAGCTTTAGAGAGGATTGTGATGATGGATATAAAGAAAAAATAATGATTACACAAAGGTATAAGGATGAGGGACTAAAATAAAAATTTTAAAAGTTCTATGGTGTAAAGTGTGTAGTTAACAAAAGCTTTAGGCCATTAAGCGAAATTATCAAAAGTTAAGGGCCGAAAAAATTATATTAATTTTTAAAGAAAGAGAAATTAATGCAGTATCCTTTGGACCTCATAATCATATAAAATTTGACACTAAATTCTTATAATGAATATGAGAATTTATGAAACAAAGAGAGTTAAAAAATGAGTTATGTAGAATTTATTATGGAATTTGCAGTGGATTAAAACACTCGATAAATACGTTTCAGGGGAATTTCTCGGGATTGAGCCCATGAAGATAGTAGATCATGTAGAGTGCCCAAAATGGCATCTTATAGACCCAGAAATATTTTTAGTTAAGTATGTGGGTCAGCGCTAATAAAGACTTAGAAAAGTGTAAAATTACAAAAATGCCACTGTGTTGTGTCATTGAGTCAGAGTTAGACGAAGGGTATTTTGGTCATTTGACTAAGGTTAGACAGTCAAGGAGAGTTCCCAGAATAGTTGATTAAGGTCAGGGAATACTCTGATGATGTGTGAAAAGATGATAATGCCCTTGAGATATTAACGTAAATAAAAAAGAACCAAGGGGCATTTTGGTAATCTGCCAAGGGATCTATAATTAAGTTTAGACCCAGTACAAGAATGTCAATGATAGGAAGAATTTGGATACTGGATTTATGGTTAGAAAGCATATTATGGAATCTCAGAAAAATTAGAGTTAGAAAATAGTCTATTTTTTGGGAAATTGGACTAAATCGGTACCGGATTAGAATATAATTTTTCTAGATGCTTCCTCCCTTTGTAATTTTGTCACATGGACTTTGAGGTGTCCTTTGATGATGTCATCTCAATGCCTGCTAGGGCAAGCTAATTCAAGATCAAATATGAGCCATTAGATCAAATAGTGTATAAAGTGATCTTGGCCATTCATTTTCCATGGAATTTTTCTATAAATACCCTTATTTTTCTTCAAAAACCCATGGCCCTTGGAACTCTTGAGGAGGTGCTTCTCAAATGAAGATTCAAGCCAAGACAAAGAAGATTCAAGGTACCAAAGTTCAACTTAGCTAGAGATTAAGGTAAGTGATCTATCCTAGCTTATTTTCCTTTGATTTGGGGGCTTAAACTTAGGGTTTTCATGGAAGAAAGTTGAGTTTTCTCTAAGGTGTATATGCTGTCCAAAACCTTAGATGAAAGGAGAAAGAAGAAATTAAAGTTAGACATATGTGATTAAAGCTTAAACAAGATAGTTAGGTGATTGGTTGTTGAATTAAGTTGATATTCTTGACTTTGCCATGGTTGAAGCATTTCAGTCTTCACTGTTCATGATAGAAGGAGATGGAATTTCATTGATCTAATGCTTCCATTGAATTCATATGATGACTTCGTGTAGGATTGGATATGTTTTGAACCTTGGAAGCATTGGAATTCTAAGTTGTAGTTTTTGAAGTTCTTCTCTATTACTATTCACTCACATGAACATTAATTAGAATTTCATAATTTTGATGATTCCAATGGTTTTAAAATGAAAATTTGTGTGGGATAAAGTAGATAAACAAGTATGAGAAGCATTGGAATCAAAATGAGAATTTTTGAAAGAACTATGCATATTTTTCAAATATATCTAGAACAATACATAGAAACTGAAATTTCATGATTCTAAGCTCATAAATGGATTCAAAAGGTGGAATTGTGTAGGGTAAAGTCAAGACATCAATTGGTTCAAAATCCAAGTCAATTAGTAAAGAGCAAAGGAAGTTATGTTAGTTAAAGTGAATTTAATGTACAAGGAAGTTTTTTTTAATGGATGGATGATTGTGTGATGTTAGAATTTAATGGTGGACTCCAAGGAGGTAGCCACACATCAAAGAGAAGTGAGAAGAAAGAGGCAAGGTTAAAGTGAAAGAAATCAAGCAAGTGAGGTAGTAAACTTATCCTAAACTTGTATGTAATTAATGTTAAGCTTGGTTATGCCATGACTTTGTTGAATTGTGGTACATATATGCTTATGATTGAAGCTTTGTTTCTATGATTACTTTGGCCAATTGTATTTCATATGTTACATGGAAACATGCATATTACACAATACTTTCACAAGCAAGCGCAAGTATTTACATTAATGCATGCATTGTTTGATACCGTTTGCTATTGAGATTTCCCCATAAATCTCACCCCTCCATGTAATCCCAATCCCAACAGGTTTATGAATGATGAAAGAGGATAATAAAGCATGAAGATAAGTTAGGGATTGGATAGTATATATGTTATGTGAGAAATTGTTATATGTAATGTTGCTATATGACCAATATAAGTAGTGATGGTCATGATGTAATGAAAAATAGTAAATGATGGAATACATGTATGAAATTTTATAGACATTTAGTAAAATGTCAAGATTTGTTTTAACACCAATAACGCCTTATTTTGATGTCTGTACTAGCATAACAAAATTTTTAAAGTAAGGGACCAGAATCTGTTTTCAGAATTATTTACCAAATGAACAGTAATCTTTGGAGAATAAACTGTATTAATTAACTAAGTATTTAGTCTGGAAATTATTTTTCCTTAAATTTTAAGATGTTATCTTCACATAGACTTTTGAACCTCTTCATTTTTATTTTTCTAGAATTAATTATGATTTTTCATAGTTCATCGCCGAATCTAGAATACCATATGAACAGTAACTCGAGAAGAGTATAAATTCTATATTTAGCTAATAGACTTCCAAGGTGTTGTTAGTGATTCTAAATGATACTGAATGGTCCATAAGATGTACAAAAGTAAGGATGTTTCATTTTGGTATCAGAGCAGAAGTTTCTAGCATAATATAAGATAGTTTCCATACCCTAACTCTAAATAGTAAGTACTTTGTTATGTTAAGGTATTGGTTGGGATAGTTAGCATTACTTAATTAAGCAAATATTGCAGGACTAGATATGGGATTTCATAAAGTTAACTCAGAGCCTTGAGTTAATAAGGGAGACCCCTGGCTAGTAGTGATATATGAAGATGATGTACATCCAAACCATAATCCTGCTTCAGAGAGTGAAGAGAGTTCATAGGGTAGTATAAAGGATCAGTCAGGAAGATCTACAGTAAAATATCCCAAAGATGTTTCTGTAGACTCAAACTTGTAGTCTAGAGATTATGTAGAGATTCAGCCTAATGTTGTGCATGCACTATATTATATTGTACTAGATAATGATTAGTCTAGTAATTCTATACAGTATGAGTTTGTTGGAGTGCCCTCTAACCCTGATGTAAGCTCTATTCCTCCGATGAGAAGACAGATTATGGCTGAGGAAGCTGAGTACTAGTACTAGATTACAGGTAGACCAGATATTATTCCTCCTCTAGTAGAGTTTGAGGATAGATTTGCTATGAGTAATAGACAATAGTCTCTTAATCCAGAGATCCAATCAAGTTTATGATAGTCCCTTCCCATTCTCAAAGTCCAAGAATATGTGACTTTATAGAGAAAGATCAGTATGATGTTCCTGGTCCTAGTCAATCCCAACCTTCTTTGCTAAAGATAGAGAATGTTAACCCTGCCAGTCTCAAGAAAGTTGTGGAGAGTGAATTACTCAGTCTAGGTCAAGGGATGGACAGAAGCAGAGATCAAGAGCAATAAATTTATCTATAGTTCCTCAATGCCGTAACAGGGATGATAAATAGATATGTAATAGAGGGCATTGACCTGAATCAGGTTACACTCTAGAAGATTGGCATGAGATAGTAGTAAGTCAGATACTGCCATATATCCCTACATGGCATATAGAGCTAAGTGAGTTTTTGGCAAATGATCTACCAAATGATATATAGGGGTGGCATTTCTGTATGTAAAAGTATTTACAGTTCACTATTCCCTAGAAAAGAATATAAAAGAGATGAGGGGTAATGTAAATTTGTAAATAGTGTAAAGTAAATACATAAATGTATGACAGTTATGATGTACCCCGAATATGTAGTGGACATGTATGTAATGTATGTACAAATGTTATGGTGATATGAAATATGAGTTTTGATGTGATATAATGAAATGATAGTTGGTTGAACCTCTATGTGAATACATTCCCTATTTATTATTTTTATAGTAGATAGATATGAATGAGTTCAATTGACCCAAGCTCATCAAAGTTAGGAACATTAGAAGAGAATGTTTAGAAAAAGCTATGCTCAGGTCACGATGTGAATTATTTTTGGTCGCAACTAGAAGTTCTAGAGAAGTTAAGTCGAGATGAGTTAAGTCATGGGGCGTGACAAAGATTCACATAAGCGTTTTGGTCGTGATGAGTAAAGACCATTATCCGTGACTGGAAGTTCCAGAGCTGAGGTTGTGATGAAAGATGACCTATAGTCACAACTGAAGAATACAGAGCTATCAAGTCGTGATAGTAAGTTAAGATGATCGCGACTAAAGTTCATAGAGAATATGAGTCGTGACTAGCCAATACTCAGGTTGTGACTAGAATACACAGAGACCTGATGACAATAATGAAGATGCTAACCTCACTGAAGTTTATCAGTTAGAGGTTTAGCATATGGTGCAAGCAAGCCAAACAGTACAAGGAACTGAGATACAAAAGATCAGTTTAAGAAAATGTTCAAAAATAGATCCTCTATATGATCACCAAGAGTGGATCTATGTTATGAAAGCTTTATTCAACTAGTTTTTACTAAACAGAATAATAAGAAGTTAGAATGAGACTTGCCTAAGAATGAGCCTAATATATGGCTTAACGTTAGAGACATGATGGTTAATTGATAAAAAGTTAAAGTTCCCAAAATAGAGGGATACCATCATGAAGAGACAGTAACCTAGCAGACCTACGGTAGAGCACACTAGAGAACAAAAGTAATAGTACTAAATGATGAATGAGATCCAAATAACTTAAGTTAGTCAGGATCAAGAAAACACCATAAAGGAACCACAGTCTGGTCTAGAATAGACTGATATATAGACAGAAAGGGTTAAGAGATGTAGAGAGACACGAAGTTACTCCATAAAGATGGAGATTGATCCGCTCACCTGAGAATTTTTTCTTGAATAGTTTACGAGAAGCATTCCTCTCAGTTAGATAGAGATAAGCATGAGGCTAAGGATTAAAATAGGGAAAGAAAAACCCTTTAATGAATACTTAGCTGAGTTCATCCACATTAACAGTGAGAGTTGAATAATTGAGAAGTTAGTTCAAGGATTGAATTCTGTATTACAAAGAAAGAGTTTTTCTCAGGTAGTTGTAGAAGTTCAATAGAGCGGTAGATGTATGCGAAATAAGAAAAGAAGTTTATGATGTCTAGAGAGAGAAAGGTAGCCATAGTTTTAAAGATAAAGTGACTCCCCTATTCCCTATATAAGAAAGAGTAATGAAGGGTTGAGTCTATACCCTGGTAAGAGGGTAACGTGGCAACCTAAGTTAGATAAATAGTTATTTTAGGTTCATGAATAAATTGTCAGATCTTGATCAGATAATGTGATAGATAGTCTGACAGATAATATGACAGACAAAAGAATACTGTAAAGTTTACCTAGTTAATTGTTTAATTGCAGTGTGCATATGATAGATGGTTGAGCAAATTATGTGATGATGATATGGCTTATGTTGCCATAAGTTATGATGAACAGTTGCATCTCCTTGCAGTTGTCATATGATGACACGCATGTTAGAGAATGCTTAAATGATTGCATCTCCTTGTATATTATACATGTTAGAGTATGCTATGATGAATTAATACTCCCCTTCTATAGTTCATTAAGGGTAGAGTATATATGATAAAAAATTTATGTTGCTCCCATACCATATGACATGCTCGCATGCACTTATAAGCTTAGAATCATGAAATTCTAGCTCGTATGCACTATTCTATACAGAATTACATAACACCCTATTTTCTTTTAAAACTTCCTATTTTGATTCTAATACTTCCCATACTTGTTTCTCCATTTTATCCCACACAACTTTTCATTTTAAAAACATTGGAAGCATCAAAATCATGAAAATTTAATCATTGTTCATGCGAGTGAACAGTACATAGAAGAATCTTAAAAATCACAACTTCGAATTCCAATGCTTCCAAGGTTCAAAACCTATCCAATCCTACGCAAAATTATGATATAAATTCAATGAAAGCCTTAAATCATTGAAATTCCATTTCCTTCCATTATGAACAGTGCAAATCAAAATGGTTCAACCATGGCAAAGTCAAGAATATAAACTTGATTCAACAACCAATCACTTAACTAGCTTGTTTAAGCTTTAATCATATAACTCTAACTTTAACTTCTTTCTCCTTTCAGCTAAGGTTTTTAGACAGCACAACACCTTAGAGAAAACTCAACTTTCCTCCCTAAAAGCCATAAGTTCAAGCCCCCAAATCAAAGGAAAATAAGTTAGGATAGATTGCTTACCTTTAATCTCTAGCTTGCTTGAACTTTGGTACCTTGAATCTTCTTTGTCTTGGCTCGATTTTTCATTTTGCAAGAGTTTCCACAAGGGTTCATGCTCCACGGTTTGCTTCTGATTTGAGAGGGTATTTATAGAAAAATCTCATGGAAAATCAATGGCCAAGATTAGTTTGTTCACTATTTGATCTAATGGCTCACATTTAATCTTAGATTTAACTTTTCTAAAAGGCTAACTATAACATCATCCATGACATCATCAAGGGACACTTCATAGGGCTAGGTTGCAAAATTATAAGGGGTAGAAGCTTTTGGAAAAATTCTAGTCCAATCCAATACCGACTCAGTCCGATTCCTAAAAAATCAGACCATTTTACGAATCTAATTTTTTTGAGATTCCATAATATGCTATCTAACCTTAAATCTAGTATCCAATTCTCCCTACCATTGACACTCTTGTATTGGGTCAATACTTAATTACATATCCCTTGGCAAATGATTGAAATGCCCTTGGTTCACTATCTGGCACTATATTAACCCTAAGGGCATAATTGTCATTTTACACCTCTTTAATTCTTATCAGGGCACATACTGGCTCTAACTAATTATCCCTGTACTTTCTTGGACATTTTTGACCTATCCATAATGAACAAAATGCTCTCCATCCATATCTGGTACAATCTGGCTACATAGAGGCATTTTTGTAATTTCACTTTTTTAGGGTTACTTTGGACTTTGGCCCACTTAACTGTCCAACCACCTCATTGGGCCTCTAGGACACCATTTTGGGCCTTGATATGGTTCCATCCCTTTTATGGCACAAATCCCGAGAAACCTCTCCTGAAGGTATTTATCGGGTATTTTAATACACCATAAATTCCCTTAAAAATTCTACAGGATTCCTTTTCTAACTCTGTCAATTTTATAAATTCTCATATTAAATATAGGAATTTACTATAAAGGTTCATCTGATTTTAAGGTCTGAGAAATACTATAATAATTTTTCCTCACTTCAAAAGTTAATATAAATGTTTTGGGACCTCATCAAAATTTTGTGTTGTGTCAAACTGATCATAATAATTTTTTCTACTTAGTGGTAAGATTTGGGACTAATATGATTCTAGGAATTTTTGGGCCTTTTTCGGCTCAAGTTTCTCATAATTATATTTTTGCCCTTGAACTTTTGATAAATTACATTTAAGTCCCGTAACTTTTGGTAATTACACCTTTTGGCTCAACTTTTCTTTCTACTTTCATTTTCTACCATAGAACTTTTAAACTTTTCATTTTAATCCCTCATCTTTATACCTTTGTTTAATCATTGCTTTTCCTTTCTAATCATCATCACAATCATTTACAATCCTCTTTCCTCTATTAGTATTATACAGATAGGGACAAATTAGGATATGACATCCATCATCCTCTTTCATCATTAATAAACCTGTAGGATTGGGTTTACATGGAGGGGTGAGATTTCTGGGGAAATCTCAGTAGCAAACGGTACTAAACAATGCATGCATTAATATAAGTACTTGTGCTTGCTTGTGAAAGTGTTAACATTGTGTAATGTGCATGTTTCCATGTAACATATAAAATACAATTGGCCAAAGTAATCATAGAAATATAGCTTCAATCATAAACACATATGCAACACAATTCAACATAGCCATAACACAACCAAGTATAGCATTCAATACATACAAGTTTAGGATAAGTTTACTACCTTTACTTGCTTGATCTCTTTCACTTTATATTGCCTTTTTCTTCTCATTTCTTTTCGTTGTGTGGCTGCCTCTTTGGAGTCCACAATCAAATCATAACATCACATAATCATGCATCCATTACAATCTAACTTCCTTGGACATTAAATTTACTTTAACTAACATAACTTCCTTAATCTTAACTAATGGACTTGGCATTTAAATCAATTGATGTCTTGACTTTACCCTACACAATTTCATCTTTTAAATCCATTTATGAGCTTAAAATCATGAAATTCTAGCTCCTATATACTGTTCTGGACTGATTTGAAAAACATGCTTAATTCTTCAAAAAAAACTCTCATAGTGATTCCAATGCTTCCTATACTTGCTCCTTTACTTTAACCCACACAACTTTTCATTTTAAAACCATTGGAAATATCAAAATTATAAAATTCCAATCATTGTTCATACGAGTGAATAGTAACAAAGAAGAACTTCAAAAACTATAACTTGGAATTCCAATACTTGCAAGGTTCAAAACCTATCCAATCTTACACCAAATAATCATATAAATTCAATGGAAGCCTTAAATCATTGAAATTCCATTTCCTTCCATCATGAACAGTGCAAACCAAAATGGTTCAACCATGGCAAAGTCAAGAATATCAACTTGATTCAACAACCAATCACTTAACTAGCTTGTTTAAGCTTCAATCATACAACTCTAACTTTAACTTCTTCTTTCTCCTTTCATCTATGGTTTTTGGACAGCATATACATCTTAGTGAAAACTCAACTTTGTTTCATGAAAACCCTAAGTTCAAGCTCCCAAATTAAAGAAAAATAAGCTATAATAGATTGTTTACCTTTAATCTCTAGCTTGCTTAAACTTAGGCAAGTAGTACACATCCATATCTTTAAATTCATATGTAATATACCTTATTTGAATGTGTATATCAAGAGAAATGAATTTCCAAATTTGAGAGACAGAATATGGAATTTCCAAAATTTTCCATATGAACAGTAAAAGGTAACGATTTAACTGTATCAATTAGCAAAGTAAATGTCCATATTTATATTTTTTTCGTTAAATAGATATGAAAGAGCTTCAATTAGAAATTTGGATCACCTTCATATGAGTTTTCTAAAATTATTTATGAATTTTTAAAGTTGTATTGTAAATATGGGAATCATATAATGAACAGTAACCGATAAGTTTTAAAATTTTAATTTTTGGGTAAATGTAATGCTTCCACAAACCAAATATGCTTCCAAATACATACTCTGAGGTGGTAAAAGTAGGATGTTTCAATGGAGCATGAAGAAAAGCTAGGGATTGGATAGTGTAAATGTTATGTGAAGAATTGTTATGTATAATGTTGTTATATAACAAGTTTGAGCCTCAATGTTCATGATGTAATAAAATAGTAAATGATGAGATGAATGTATGAAATTTTACATACATTTTTTTAACATGTCAAGCTTCATTTTGACACTAATAACACCTTATTTCAATGTATGTACCAATAGAACAAATTTTCCAAAGTAAGGGACCATAATATGTTTTTATAATTTTTTACCAAATGAACAGTAATATTTGTTGTTTAAGCTGTATTAATTGGCTAATAATTTGGTCTAAAAATTATTTTTCCCTTAAATTCAAATATGTTATCTTCACGTAGCTTTTTAAACCACTTCATTTTGATTTTTCTAGAATTAATTATGATTTTTCAAAGTTCATCGTCTAATCTGGAAAACCATATGAACAGCAACTCAAGAAGAGTAAAATTCTAGATTTAACTAATGGACTTCCAAGGTCTTGTAAGTGGTTCTAAATGCTACTGAATGGTCCCTAAGACGTATGAAAGTAAGGATGTTTCAGTATAAGAAGGGTCTAAGATAGTAAAGTATCAGGGTTAAAGCCTGTTTGCACCAATGCTTCAGATTTTTATCAGCACTTTTTAGTTAAGCGTGCTCAGGAAAGAGTAGTCCAATGATGGGTGACCCCCTTGGAAGTGATGAAAAAGGGTGTAAATGCCACAAAAATTTGGCATATATGCATAGAGTTATATATCATGATAGAAAGAGCTATGAGAAGCTAGAAAAGGTTATGAACGGTAAGAGACTAGAACCCTTTTGTCAAATCTAAATAAAATGGATTTGAAGGGAAATATTTAGAAGAGTTTTCTAAAAAGCTAGCAAAATTATAAGTTAAAGAGAATATTAGACTTATGGTATCTCAGGATAAGTCATGAAAGAACGAGATACACCATGATATAGCAAGATGTGGCCAGATATGCCATGATATGGCATGAAAAGTATGTAATGAGATACTTTATGAGAAATATGTAATGTGATACATAATGAGATGTATTGAGAAGTACAATACAAAGTGACTTTGTAGCTAGCTCTATAAACATATAAAGAGGCTCCCTTTTTAAAAGGGGTAAGATGTTTGAATGTTATGTTACAGATGGAATAGCAAGTGAGAGCTTTCACTCCTTGCATGAAATGCTAGGCATTATGTTATGTTTATAAAATATACTAAAGCTCCAAATGTTAGAGCAGTGCAAACTCCACGTGATAGAGCTGTCTAAGCTCCGAGTGTTAGAGCTATGTATATTAAGAAAAAGAATGATTGAGCTCTGATGTTAAAGCTTTGCATTTATGGGTAGGTAAGTAGTCCTACAATATGTTGGCCAGGCATTATGCATGTTAAAGTATGTGCTCCTATTTAGTAGTAAAGTAAAGAAAGAAATAATAATGACATAAGTCCTCTCTCTGTATTATGATGAGTTATTAAAGATGATAAGAAGAAAAGAAGTACGATGATACGAAAATAAGATATAAAGCTTTGTAGATGTTAAGAAAATTCCGCTAGATACTCAGAGAAATAATAAGAGATAAGTGTTAGAAATATGATGAGTAGTTGACAGAAATTCCAAATTATAATAGTATTTGAGAGAGTTTGATATGAAAGAAATAGACACTACTCACAAGTCTAGTATAGTGAGAAGTCCATATGCAAATAGATGCATAGCAAGTAAGCAAGTAATCTAATAAAGTAGGGTTCAACTCTAATTGAGTTGATTCAGAATAAAAGAATAATCACAGCAAAGATATGAAGATATGCGAATATGGAAAGTACTCTGTTAAGATATCAAGATAGAAGATAAGAGATAAATACCCCAATCCTAAGTCATAAAGTAGAAAAGGATATCTATCCAAGATTGTTGACTAAAGTGTTAAGTAAATTTTGAGGATGAAATTTATTTTAAGGGGGTAGAAATATAACATCCTAATTTTTTCCTAACTGTATAATACTGATAGTGGAAAGATATTTGAAAATGATTGTGATGGTAAATAGAAAGGAAAAATAATGATTAGACAAAGGGATAAAGATGAGAGAATAAAATCAAAAGTTTAAAAGTTCTATTCTGCAAAGTGTGAAGTAGACAAAAGCTTTAGGCCATTAAGTGTAATTATGAAAAGTTAAGGGACTAAAGTGTAATTTTCAAAAGTTTAAGGGCAAAATGGTAATTATTGAAAGTTGAGCCAAAAGTGCCTGGAATCATATTAGTCCCAAATTTTTCTAATAAATAGAGAAAATTATTCTGATCAGTTTGACATAACACAGAATTTTGATTTGGAGTCTCGAAAAATTTATATTAATTTTTGAAAAAAGGGAAATTAATACAATATCCTCTGGACCTCATAATCATATGAAATTTGACATTAAATTCTTATAATTAATATGAGAATTTATGAAATAAACAAAGCTCAAAAATGAGTTATGTAGAATTTATTATGGAATTTACAGTGGATTAAAACACCCAATAAATATGTTTCGGGGGAATTTCTCAGGATTGAGCCCATGAAGGTAGTAGATTATGTAGAGTGCCCAAAATGGCATCTTATACACCTAATAATATTTTTAGCTAAGTATGTGGGCCAGGGCTAATAAAGACTCCAAAAAATATAAAATTACAAAAATACCATTGAGTATGCCACTGTGTTGTGTTATTGAGTCAGAGTTAGACTAAGGGTATTTTGGTTATTTGACTAAGGTTAGACAGTCAGGGAATACTCTAATGATGTGTGAAAAGATGATAATGCCCTTGAGGTATTAAAGTACATAAAGAAGAACTAAGGGGCATTTTGGTAATCTGCCAAGGGATATGTAATTAAGTTTAAACCCAGTACAAGAATGTCATTGATAGGAAGTATTCGGATACTAGATTTAAGGTCAGAAAGCATATTATGAAATCTAAAAAAAATTAGTTAGAAAATAGTCTCATTTTTGGGAAATCGGACTGAATCAGTACTGGATTGGACTGAAATTTTTCTATATGCTTCCTCCCTTTGTAATTGCATCACATGGACTTTGAGGTGTCCTTTGATGATGTCATGGATGATCTCATCTTATTGGCTTCTAGGGCAAGCTAATCTAAGATCAAATAGGAGACATTAGATCAAATAGTGCACAAAGTGATCTTGGCAATTCATTTTCTATGGAATTTTTCTATAAATACCCTCATTTTTCTTCACAAAACCATGGCCCTTAGAGCCTTATTCTAGCTAGAGATTAAGGTAAGTGATCTATCCTAGCTTGTTTTTCTTTGATTTGGGGGCTTGAACTTAGGGTTTTTATGGAAGAAAGTTGAGTTTTCTCTAAGGTGTATATGCTATTTAAAACCTTAGATGAAAGCAGAAAGAAGAAATTAAAGTTATAGATATGTGATTAAAGCTTAAACAAGCTAGTTAGGTGATTGGTTGTTGAATCAAGTTGATATTCTTGATTTTGCCATGGTTGAACCATTTTAGTCTATATTGTTCATGTCATATCCTAATTTTTCCCTATCTGTATAATACTGATAGAGGAAAGAGGTTTAAAAAGGATTATGACGATAACCAGAAGAAATAATAGAGGTTAAATAAGACTTGAAGGAAGAAAGGGACCTAAATGAAAATTAGAAAATGTTACAGGCCAAAAGTTAAAATAGAAACAAAAGTTAGGCCAAAAGTGGCAATTTCCAAAAGTTAAGGGTTTTAAATGTAATTAAGCAAAAAGTTTAAGGGCAAAATTATAATTATAGAAAGGTTAGCCTGAAAAGGTTTAGAACTGCCAGGAAGTATTTCAGTCCCACATTCTATCAGAAAATAGAGGAAGTTGCACCAGTTAATCTAGCATGATACATAAATTTTATTAGGGCTCCAGCCAGCATATATTTATCTGATAGTATGAAAGTTATCTGAAATTTTATCAGATTTTATGGACTTCAGATATAAGTGGGGGAATTACATGAAAGTGTTCCCTACAGTGTCAGATATCCTAGATCTGACAGAACCCCGGAAGAAGTGATGTATAAAAAGTTATTAACATATTAGTGAATTTTGACGGGAGTTTGATAACACCCGTGATCCGATAATAGAACTTATCGGTATGTAAGTCTAGATAGAATGAGATCAAATGACCTCATATATAGGCCCATGATAACGCCAAGGAGGGCCTAAAACCCAGGGTACCAGTTTATCAGTAGAAGGGGCCAGTGTCCAGAAAAAGTGTAAAATTACAAAAGTGCCTCTGGACGCCTAGATTGTACCAGAGATGGATAGAGGATATTTTGGTCATCTGGGATAGGATAAAAACGTGGGATATAGCCTAAGTATGATTATTTAGAGCCAGTATAGGCCCTGAGGCAGTACAAAGAAGGGTGAAAAGACGATTTTACCCTTAGGGTCAATATAATGCAAGAAAAGACACCAAGGGTATTTTAGTCATTTTTCAATGGATCTATAACTAAGTATTAGCCCAGTACAAGTATGTCAATGGTATGAGAAGCCTAGACATTGATTTCTAGGACAGAATACATATCCTGGTATATTATAAAAATTAGGAATAGAAAAAAGTCTAATTGTTGTGTAATTGCTCCGATCAGTACTAGATTGGATTGAAATTTTTTCAGAGGCTTCCTTACATGATAATTTCACCCCATACCCCCATGAGGTATCCCTTGAGCTGTCCTTTATGATTTCATAATTATTCTTTTTGGAAAAAGTTAAATCCAAGATTAAATGTGGGACTTTAGATCAAATAGGGCACAAAGTAATCTTGGCCATTTATTTTCCATGAATTTTTTTTATAAATACCCCCTCAAATTCTGCCCAAAACCATGAGCTTGTGATACCTTCAGGAAACTCTTGCAAAATGGAAACTCAAGCCAAGATAAAGAAGATTCAAGGTACCAAAGTTCAAGCAAACTAGAGATTAAAGGTAAGCAATCTAACCTAGCTTATTTTCCTTTAATTTGGGAGCTTTAACTTAGGGTTTTCATGAAACAAAGTTGAGTTTTCTCTAAGATGTATATGCTGTCCAAAAACCTTAGATGAAAGGAGAAAGAAGAAGTTAAAGTTAGAGTTATATGATTGAAGCTTAAACAAGCTAGTTAAGTGATTAGTTGTTGAATCAAGTTGATATTCTTGACTTAGCCATGGTTGAACCATTTTGGTTTGCACTGTTCATGATGGAAGGAAATAGAATTTAAATTATTTAATGCTTCCATTGAATTCATATGATGGTTTTGTATACGATTGGAAAGGTTTTGAACTTTGAAAACATTAAAATCTCAAGATTGTAGTTTTTGAAATTCTTCTCTATTACTGTTCACTCACATGAAAAGTGATTGGAATTTCATGATTTTGATTCTTCCAGTGGCTTTAAAATGAAAAGTTGTGTAGGGTAAAGTGGAGAAACAAGTATGGAAAGCATTAGAATCAAAATGAGAATTTTTGAAAGAATTGTATGCATATGTTCAGTTCTGTGCAACAGGCCGTGAAGGAGTTGGAATTTCATTATTCTAAGCTCATATATGGATTCAAAAGGTGGAATTGTGTAGGATAAAGTCAAGACATCAATTGATTCAAAGGCCAAGTCCATTAGTTAATATTAAGGAAAATAAGTGAGCTTAATGTTCAAGAGGAAGTTATGTTAGTTAAAGTGAGTTTAATGCTCAAGGAAATTAGATGATGATGGTTGAATAGTTATGTGATGTTAGGGATCTGCTCCAAAAGAGGTAGCCACATGCCCAAGAGAAGTGAGAATAAAGAAGCAAGATAAAGTGAAAGAAATCAAGTATATGAGGTAGTAAATTTATCCTAAACTTGTATATATTGAATGTTATGCTTGAATGTGCTATGGCTTTATTGAATTATGTTGCATATGTGCTTATGTATGAAGCTCTATTGCTATGATTACTTTGGCCAATTGTATTTCATATGTTACATGGAAGCATGCACATTACACAATGTTAACACTTTCACAAGCAAGCACAAGTATCTACTACATTAATGTATGCATTGTTTAGTAATGTTTGCTACTGAGATTTTCCCAGAAATCTCATTCCTTTTCATGTAAACCCAATCCCACAGGTTTATAAATAATGAAAGAGGATGATGAAGCATGAAGAAAAGCTAGGGATTGGATGGTATATATGTTTTGTAAATGTGTAGTGTTGCTATATGACCAATATAAGTAGTGATGGTCATGCTGTAAAGAAAAATAGTAAATAATAGAATAAATGAATGAAATTTTACAGACATTTAGATGACATGCCAAGTTTTGTTTTGACACCAAGAACGCCTTATTTCGATGTCTTTACAAAGAGAACTAATTTTCCAAAATAAGGGACCAAAATCTATTTCCAGATTTTTTTACCAAATGAACGGTAATCTTTGGTGAATAAAATGTATTAATTTTTGACCAAATGAACAGTATTTTTCCTTAAATTTCAAGATTTTAACTTCACATAGCTTTTTGAACCACTTTATTTTGATTTTTCTGGAAATAATTATGATTCTTCAAAGTTCATTGCGTAATATAGAATACCATATAAACAGTAACCCTAGAAAGAGTAAAATTCCAGATTTTGCTAATAGACTTCCAAGGTCTTATTAGTGGTTCAAAATACTACCGCATGGTCCCTAAGATGTATAAAAGTAAGAATGTTATAGTTCATGATAGAAGTAGATGGAATTTCAATGATCTAATGCTTCTATTGAATTCATATGATGATTTTGTGTAGGATTTGATAAGTTTTGAACCTTGGAAGCATTGGAATTTCAAGTTGTAGTTTTTGAAGTTCTTCTCCATTACTATTCTGTCACATGAACAGTGATTGGAATTTCATAATTTTGATGTTTCCAATAGTTTTAAAATGAAAAGTTGTGTGGGATAAAGTAGAGAAACAAGTATGGGAAGCATGGAATCAATATGAGAATTTTTGGAAGAATTATGCACATTTTTGAAATCTGTCTAGAACAGTGTATAGGAGCTGAAATTTCATGATTCTAAGCTCATAAATATATTCAAAAGGTGGAATTGTGTGCGGTAAAGTCAAGACATCAGTTGGTTCAAAGACCAAGTCAATTAGTAAAGAGTAAAGGAAGTTATGTTAGTTAAAGTGAGTTTAATGTCAAAGGAAGTTATATTTTAATGGATGGATGATTATGTAATGTTAGTATTTGATGGTGGACTCTAAGGAGGTAGCCACGCATCAAAAAGAAGTGAGAAGAAAAAGGCAATATAAAGTGAAAGATATCAAGCAAGTGAGGTAGTAAACTTATCCTAAACTTGTACGTATTGAATGTTATACTTGGTTATGCTACGGCTTTGTTGAATTGTTTTGCATATGTGCTTATGATTGAAGCTCTATTTCTATAATTACTTTGGCCAATTTTATTTTATATGTTACAGGAAGCATGCACATTACATAATGTTAACACTTTCATAAGCAAGCATAAGTATTTACATTAATGCATGCAATTTTTAGTACCATTTGCTACTGAGATTTCCCCAGAAATCTCACCCCCTCCATGTAATACCAATCCCAACAGGTTTATAAATGATGAAAGAGGATGATGAAGCATGAAGAGAAGCTAGGGATTGGATAGCATATATGTTATGTGAGGAATTGTTATAAGTAATGTTGCTATATGACCAATATAAGTAGTGATGGTCATGATGTAATGAAACATAGTAAATGATGGAATAAATATATGAAATTTTATAGACATTTATTTAACATCTCAAGCTTTTTTTTACACCAAGAATGCCTTATTTCAATGTTTGTACCAAGAGAACAAATTTTTCAAATGAAGGGACCAGAATCTGTTTTCAAAATTTTTGACCAAATGAACAGTAATCTTTTGTAAATAAATTGTATTAATTAACTAAGAATTTGGTCTGGAAATTATTTTTCCATTAAATTGTAAGATGTTATCTTCATGTAGACTTTTGAACTACTTCATTTCTATTTTTCTAGAATTAATTTTGATTTTTTGAAGTTGATCATTGAATCTGGAATACCATATGAACAGTAACTCAATTAGAGTATAAATTCTATATTTAGCTAATAGACTTCCAAGGTCTTGTAATTGGTTCTAAATGCTACTAAATGATCCCTAAGATATACAAAAGTAAAGATGTTTCATTTATAGGTCACGACCAAAATATGGATCTAGTCGCAACTAAAAGAGACAATCGCTGAAGCTGCATGTTTTGGATTAGGTCATGTGGGAATAAAAGGAAGAGGAAGCTGCATATGTAGGGGCCAGTTTTTGGACCTGATTAGGCTAAGAAGCAATAGTCAAATATTCTCTACACCTTCTCCACAACCTACACACTCATCTTCTATCTTTCTGCACCTTTCCACAGAATCTCACATCTCTACATCATTAATCCATCACCTATTTCTGCTTTCTTTATGGCATCATATCTACACAGTGATTGCAGCACAGTAGGAGTTATGAGAGGCTAAATCTTTAGTATCTTTGTGATGGATCGTATATCTTGAGCTCATAGACTGCAATGCATATTGGGAGTTTTCTATTTTAATCTTACCTTTCTTATATTTTTAGAATTCCTAGATCTAGGGTTTTGATTTTATGAGTAAGGATTGAATATCGATCGATTATTCTAAGATTAAGTTTTGTAATTGAATTTGGATGATTTGGATGTTAGTTTAATATGAATATTTCAGTTTCAATTTCTGGATAATTGGGTTTTCATTAACAATCGTTGCTAACTAATGCAATTGCTTGAAATCTACAGTCATCAATCAATGATCATTTGAGGGCATCTATATCATTTGATTTAAATTGCATGCTAAGTGGCTTTTAATAGTTCATTAAGAGTTTTTAAACTAACTTTGATCAAAGGAGTTTAAGGAATGTTAATGTCCTAGACTAAATCGATCGATTGAGGTTTCTTTTAAAACTTAGTGATTTTAAATCTCCATATCATATTAAGAGCAAGGATAGATAGTTTTCCATCATCAAGAGTCTGTCTCAACACATTCCTTTCAAAATCCACTCATTTTTCAACTTAATCAAAAATACAAAAATATTTACTTTACTACACCCTTATTTTATTGCCTAAAAAATCAATCAAACCCAAAAACCAATTTTTACTTTCACTCAGGTTTTCAATGGTTTTGTCACCAGTTTGCTAGGTTTCCAATAGAAATGTTCCTTGAGAAGAATGATAGGGTTATGCCTTATACTACTTTAATAGGGTGCAATTAATTTTATTTTGATGTATAGGATAACGACAGCTCGTGCGATTCATTGTCCCTTCCCTATCTCCTACCTTTGACAAGTTTTCCTAATGTGATATGTTGATGATGGTTTGAGGATTGGAAAGGGATGATTCAGTAGGATAGTATTTATCGTTGTTTTATTTCTTTTTATTTTTGGTTTATTTCTGTTTTGCATAACACTTCGTTATTGTCCATGTCTCATGAACTCATTGATGGTTATTTGAGATGCTTACACATTCATATGTATGAGTTTCGCTTACCCATCATGTCATCGTTGCTTTACTTGTATTGCAATGTATGATTTGAATGGTTGTACACTACTCTCACTTAATACAAATGCCTTAATTCTCCTTGCTTCCCTATTGTGATCCTTTTCATTTCAATTTTATTGACAGTGAGGACACTGCAAAGTTTAAGTGTAGGGGAGATTTCTTTGCTTCTGTGCTACTCAATGTGAAATTCTTCGATTAATCCAATCTTTCATCACAAAATTTTTGTTTTTGATCTTAATGTGTGATGAATTGCTAAAAATTGGATCCTACTTTAAACTGTTTTACGGTTAGCTAAAAATATTTTAGTATAAAAGATGTTTTGGGCTTTAAAATGCATTAAGTTGTAGTCTCTGTGGTGTTTTATCGTGACCTATGTGTTGTATGGTCAGGACCTTACATGGAATTTTGGACTTAATATGCTCTATGTGAAAATAAGTCGCGACATGAGTGCTTTAGGTCACAACATTATCTCTCTATGTACTTTAGTAATGAGATGTGTGCTATATGGTCGCTACTACTTGTTGCAAGTTCAGGGCAAGCACTGACTGTGAAATTGGGTTGTGACCTTCACAGTTTCAAGTCGTGACCTTAGTGTGAATATGTTCATTTACCTTCTCTTTGCTTTGTGCAATACTGTATAGAAGGATTCCTTTTGAGCTACTAAAGTTTTTTTCTCAACCTTTTGCATAAAAAGTTTATAGAAACCATTGTCACACTTGAATTTTTGAAAATGAAAATTGAATTGGAAACACTTAAGTTTTTACTGTTAGATTTAGGATTATTACATGATTTTGAGTGATTACTTTGGAACTTTTAATCCGTCATTCAAGAAAGTTTTCAAATGTGATAAGTATTTTAATTCCTAGTGAATGATGAACATTGTTTAAGACTTTAGCTTATTAGCAATTTAGATGAAAACCTTAGTTGGAAGGATTCTCGGCTTAAATTTCTATATTCAATGGTTATTCAACTGATTTATATCCTCTAGAACTTGTCTTAGCTCTAAGTTGAAAATTACTTGCATATTTATGTTATTGAATATGATAAAGGCATTCATTTCTAAACCTTCTTTCCCAAACACAAGCCCATCGCACATTATATCCATAGTCACCCCCTTTGAGCCCATCACTGGTCTTCTTTCCATCACAGAAAGTTACATATGTATGAGCAGCTCTTTGAAATAAACTACTTATTCATGTCATAAAATCAAATCATTGTGAAATTGTGCAACATCTTTTATATACAAAGTGCCAAATAAAAAAAATGGGGAAAGCATATTGCACTAAAAAGAAAAGAAAAAGAAAGAAAAAAAGAGGAGAGATAATGCAAGAAAAATTGAAGAGGAAAGAAAAGAGAAATGAATTAGGCACTATTATCAACTCTTATTAGCACAATTACCACCTCTACATCTCGAAAGACATGAATTCATGCTATATATTCATCATCACATGAATATGGTACTTTTCACCCTTCATATTCTATTCTACGTGGCCTATCTCCATCATCACACCCTTAAAAGACCTCTTGTTTCTTTGCATAAGTGTTGTATAGTTGATGAGATTTAGAGAAATTACAAGCACATGGTAGGATGCTTTCCTCTTTGAATCTGAGTGAAGAACCCTAACAATGAAAGGACATGAGAGCTAAATACTTATATCCTTAGAGAGAATATATTGTGCTCGTATAGTTGAGGTTGATTTTAGTTAGTAGTTATTTATCACTTTTGCATTCCCAAAAGATGATGCATTAATTGTCATCAGGTTTCACTATGGGTTATGTTATTACCTCATATTTAATAGCTTTAGCTTAGGTGTACTTCATGTCTTTGTCCAAGACTATAAAGGTTCAATTGTGGGGGAATTGATAAGACACAAATTGTGTATGGTTTCTATGACATTTTCAGGATCTTATTACAACTTTACCATTCCTTTTATGCCTCTATTTGTGTTTTTATGGTATATATGATTGTGCTTGGCAATGTGCTAATTAAAGGGTAAAATGGTAAATTAACTTTCCAAACTGTATAAATATTGTTCTCCACTGATTTGGACTTTTATAGTGAGGTTTAGTTTTGAATTGTAGGTATTTTAGAGGAGAACCAAGGACTAACGTGAGCAGAAAAGAAATTACACAACAAAGAAAATTAGATCACGCTTTTGTGCTTTTTAGTCGCAACCAAAGTGTCCAAAGGTCGCAACCTAATTTCTTCTTGAAAGTTCCTTTGCGTTTACAGGTCGCGACCATAACATGGATCCGATCAAGACTAAAATAGACAATCGCTTAAGCTGCGCATTTTGGATTAGGTCATAGGGGAATAAAAGGAAGAGGAAGTTATAGATGTAAGGGGAGGCTAGTTTCTGGACCTGATTAGGCTAAGAAGCAGTACTCGAATCTTCTCTATACCTTTTGCACAACTTACACACTCATCTTCCATCTTTCTGCACCTTTTCACAGAATCTCACATCTCTACATCATTAATCCATCACCTCTTTCTGCTTTCTTCATGGCATCATATCTGGACAACGATTGCGGCATAGTAGGAGTCATGAGAGGCTAAATCTTTAGTCTCTTGGTAATGAATCGCATATCTTGAGCTCATGGACTGCAATATACATGGAGAGTTTTTTGTTTTAATCTCACCTTTCTTATGTTTTTAGAATTCCTAGGTCTAGGGTTTTGATTTTGAGTAAGGATTGGATATCGATCAATTATTCTGAGATTAAGTTTTGTAATTGAATTTGGATGATTTGGATGTTGGTTTAATATAAATATTTCAGTTTTAATTTCTAGATAATTGGGTTTTCATCAACTATCGTTGCTAACTAATTCAATTTCTTGAAATCTATGGTCATCGATCGATGATCATTTGAGGGCATCTATATCATCTAATTTAAATTGCACGCTAAGTGGCTTTTAAGAGTTCATTAATAGTTTTTAATTGATGCGTAGGATGACAACAACTTGCGAATCACTATCCAATCCCTAACTTCTTTTCATGCTTCCTTATCTTCTTTCATAATACATGAACCTGTTGTTATTGGGATTACATGGAAGGGGTGAGATTTCTAGGAAATCTCAGTAGCAAACGGTACTAAACAATGCATGCATCAATGTAAATACTTGTGCTTGCTTGTAAAAGTGTTAACATTGTATAATATGCATGCTTCCATGTATCATTTTAAATATAATTGGCCAAAGTAATCATAGAAATAGAGCTTCAATCATATACACATACAACACAATAAAATATAATCATAGCGAACCAAGCATAACATCTAATACATACAAGTTTAGGATAGTTCACTACCTTATTGCTTGACTTTCCTTTACTTTATCATTTCCTCTTGCTTTTTACTTCTCCTTGATGTGTAGCTGCCCTTTTTGAGCACACCAATCAAATCCTAACATCACATTATCATCCATTCATTACAATATAACTTCTCTTGAACATTAAGCTTACTTAACTAAAATAACTTTCCTTAATCTTTAGTAATTGACTTGGTTTTTGAATCAATCAATGTTTTGACTTTACCCAACACAATTTGGCCTTCTAAATCCTTTTATGAATTAAGAATTCTCAAATTCTAGAAGCTATACACTGTTCATTCAAGTAAACAATAATAGAGAAGACTTAAAAATTACACCTTTCAATTCTAATGCTTCCAAGGTTCCAAACCTACACAAAATCAACATATAAATTCAATAGAAGCATTAGATCATTGAAATTTCATCTCCCTCTATCTAGAACAGTCTTGCCTGAAAAGTCTCAACCATGATAAAGTCAAGAATATCAACTTGATTTAATAACCAATCATCCAAACTAACTTATCTAACATTAATCACATTGTTCTAACTTTAACTTCTTCTCCCATCTAGGGTTTTGGATAGCATATATAGCCTAGAGAAATCTCATTTTTCTTCCATAAAAACCCTAAGTTCAAGCCACCAAATTAAAAGAAAAAAAGTTAGGATAAATTACTTAACTTAGTCCTTAGCTTGCTTGAACTTGGTACTTTGAATCTATCTTGTTTTGGCTTGGCTTTTCACTTGGGCAGTACCTACCCAAGGCTACCAACTGGTGTAAAGTGAAGGGAAATGAGGGGAATTTATAGACTTAAAGACATGAAAATGAATGGCCAATATCACTTTGAGCACTATTTGATCCAATAGTCCATATTGCATCTTGCATCAAGCTTGCCTTATAAGTAAACAAGGGACACCTCATTCTCCATGTGGCAAAATTCCAAGGGAAGAAACATCTAAAAAAATTCCAGTCCAATCCGTACCACTTCAATCCAATTTCTCAAAACCCAAACTATTTTGCTAACTCTACTTTTTTTAAGATTCCATAATATGTTTTTTGATCTTAAATCCAGTATCCAGATTTCTCCTACCATTGACATGCTTGGATTAGGTGTAAACTTAATTACTAATCCCTTAGCAAATTACTAAAATGCCCTTGGTTCTTCTTTATTTACTTTAATAATTGTATGGACATTAACGTATTTTCAAACATTATCAGAGTATTCCCTGACCTTGGTCAACTATTTCGAGAACCCCCTTGACCATTTGACCTTGGTCAAATGACCAAATTACCCTTCATGCATCTCTTGCTCAATGGCATAACAGAGTGACATTTTTATAATTTTACATTTTTCAGGTTCTTTATTAGCATTGGTCCATATACTATCTAAAAGTATTATTAGGCTTATGTTACTTCATTTTGGGCCTTTTACTTGATCCCTTGCCTTTATGGGTTCAACTCCTAATAAATTCCTCTGAAAAGCATTTATCGGGTGTTTTATTCTACTTTAAATTCCATTATAAATTCTACATAACTTCTTTTTGAGTTATATCAGTTTCATAAATTCTCATATTCATTATGCAAATTTCTTACCAAATCTCATCTCATTAGGAAATCCTGAAGGTCCTGTAATAATCTCTATACTTTAGAAATTAATGTCAATTATCTAGGGCCTCAAATCAAAATTCTGAAAAAATATGCCTTATCCAATTTCCATTCTCTATTTTACTGGTAAAATTTGGGACAAAAATATCTCTGTGCAGTTTTTTGGCCTTTTTTAGCTTAACTTTCCATAATTACCACTTTGCCTTTAAACTTTTAAAAATTACACTTTAGGCCCTCAACTTTTCATGATTACACTTAGTAGCCCAAGCTTATGCCTACTTCCATTTGCACCATGAAATTTTTAGAATTTTCACTTTATACCCTTGTCTACTCATTATCTTTCTTCTCTATTTATCATCACAATCCCTTATAAACCTCTTTCCTCTATCAGTCTTATTCAAATAGGAAAAAATTAGGATATGATATTTTTACCCCTTAAAATAAATTTTGTCCCTAAAATTTACTTAGTACCTTAGTCAACTATCTTGTATATACTCCTATTTATATTATTTTCTATTTTATGACTAAGGCTTGGGGTATCTACCTATTATCTTGACATTTGACAAAGTTCTCTTAACATCTGTCTCATGCTGTGTAGCTAACTCAATCAAAATTGAAGTTTGCTTCTTTCTATTACCTACTTACTTGCTATGCATCTATTCATTTATAGATGGCTCACTATATTGGACTTGTTAGTAGTGTCCATTTCTTTCATATCAAACTCTCTTAAATACTACTATATTATATAGTTTCCGTCAACTACTCATCATACTTTTATTGCATATCTCTTATTACTTAGTATCTAGTGAAGTTTCTTAACATCTTCAAAGCTTCAACTCTTGTTTTCATATCATCGTACTTCTTTTTCCTTAAAAACTCTATCACCTTACTAATTGCTCTTATCGTATTTAATAATTTTGCATAGTACAGAGAGAGGACTTATGCAATTAATCTTTACTTTATTTTTTAGTAGAAGCTTGCACTCTAACATGTATAATGCCTGGCTAACATACTGCAGGTTTATGTACTTGCTTATGAATGTTAAGCTCTAACATTAGAGCTTAATCATTTCTTCCCTTATTATGTACAACTCTAACATCCATAACTTTAGCATATTTTCATAAATATAACATAATGCCTGGCATTTAATACAAGAAGTGTAAGCTCTTACTCGCTATTATTTTAATATAATTTTTTTAATCATTTTATCCCTCCTAGAGGGAGCCTCTCTATCTATTTATAAAGTTATTTGTTACTATACTTCTCAGTACACATTCCTCATTGTATATCACATTACATGTTTCTTATTATGTGTTTTTCACGTCGTATCATGTCATATCATGGTATATCCTACTATATACTGCTACATCATGCATGTTGTATCTTACCTTATCATGACATATCTCGATATACCATAAGTCTAAGATTCTCTTTAACTCATAACTTTGCCAACCTCTCTAGAGAATATTGTTCTTTTGTCTTTCTTTCTCTTAAAACAAAGTCATAATCTGAATCCTTCATTTCAAATCCATTCCATTTAGACTTGGCATAAGGGTTCCACTTTCCCTTACCTTTTGATAAACTCATATTTGTAGTGATTTTTAGTGCATTTATAGTAAGTAATAAAACACACTATAAACACACTAAAAATGAAATGGAATAAGTATAAATTAATTGAAGTGATTTTAGTGATTAATTGGATAAATAATATGTTTCTTCTCATTTTCTATTACAGGCCAATACACTAACAGAATGGATTAAGGAAGAATGATAGATGGACTAAAGGAGCTAGTGACATGTGATAGCACATTGCTAAATCTAGGAAGTAAGGAGCATTCGCATGGGAATATGGCCGAGAAGAACATATTGGACATGTGCTGGATCCAAGAGCTACCAACAAAAGAAGTTGAACTAACAAAATCATATGGAGCATGTACTGTAACATATTGGACATGTGTTGGATCCAGATCTGATAACAGATTGCAAGTGGGAGATCAAGCATGTGCTGTAACATAACAGAATTCCATATATCTGGCACTGTTCATGCACACACAACTCATCTGAACAGAATCACTCATTTTAGCAACAGCTCATACACCCCACACATCATTCACTCCAATCAGCTGACAGTCATACTATTCACACACTCCTCATATATATTTCACGCAGATCACACCCATTTGGGGGGATGAATCATCACTACACTCATTTTACTTCACCTTCCATTCCATTTAGCTCACACCTTCACACAAATCTTCACAAATCCATTTTCACTCATTTTATTTCACTCTTACATCATTATTGAAGTTTGATTTGCATGACCAGAAGCTCTAAATTCCTTCTGTTGGATAGAGAAATCAATAGAACACTTAGGCAAATTAAGAAGGATAAGATTTTAAATCAAACTAGTGTTGCATCTTTTGTTGAGCCTAGTTCTTCTAGTAAATCTATTATAGATGAGATTAATTTTGCATCTGGTGCTATATTAAATAATCATTTTGTCATGGAGCATGTTAATGAAGCTACAACTCATACTCATAATCAGAATATTCAAAATGAACAATATGGAGAGAATAACATGAACAATAGAAGAGCACGCATGAGCATAAGAGAATTGACTTCTTCTAATGCAAACTTTGATCCTTTCTACACTTGTCCTACTTTGGATATTAATTTTGAGTTGAAAGGTCCTTTGTTAGGTAACTTACCAAAATTTTATGGATTGGCAGGTGAAGATCCTTTCAAGCACTTGAAGACTATGTAGTGTGTTTGCTCATCCATGAAACCTGTAGGTGTTGACATGGACGCTGTGCAAAGACAAGTATTCCACTTTATACTTGAAGTAAAGGAAAAGGAATGGTTTTATATGCTGCCACATTATACACCTCAAGTATTGGATTCCTAGACCAACTTGAGGACTACTTTCCTAGAGAGATACTTCCCTACTTCAAAGACAACTACATTGAGGAAGGAGATCTTTGTTGCAAAATAGTATGATCAAAAATCTTTCCATGAGTTTTGAGGATGATTTCAAGAGCTACTAGCTAGATGTTCATACCACTAGATTCCAAGTGAGCATTTGGTGTAGCATTTCCATTCAAGATTGTGCTATACATGTAGAAAGAATTTAGATGCAGCTGCTGGATGCTCTATTGATGATTTAACTCTAGATGAAGCATGGAACCTGATTGAGAAAATAGCAAGCAATAACCAGCAGTATAGAGGCTATGATGCTAGGCAAGTCCATGAGGTTTCTACAAGGCCTTCTTAAGATTATAATAGTTTATCCTCCCAAGTTGCTGTCATGAATGCTCAGATCAACAACCTAACTGCTCAATTGGGCAATTAACATATTCAAAGCCCATACTCTCAAGCTCTTGTTACTCCTAGTTGTTAACTTTGTTATTCTCCTATGCACATCGCTGTCAATTATCTTACAAACTGTGAAGATGTATCATTTATCTATCAAGGCAAATAGAATTAGTATCCATAAAGGAATTCATACTCTAACACATATAATGAAGGATGGAGCGATCATCCAAATTTCTTATAGAAGGATGGAGGTGGGACAAGAATTTTGGGCAGAATAGATTCAATAATGATAAGCAAGTGGCTGAATTTTCTAGAGCTATATAAGTACCTTATGCTGTAAAGAATGATAGAATATCTGAGATAACGAAGAGCATTAATATGATGAATTCAAATATAAACTCTATTAACACAAATTTATGTTGTAACTTCAAAGACTTGAGATCTACTGTGGAGAACAGCCAAGCAATGACAGAGTCTAAATTTGTTGCATTGGAGAATAGAATAGAGCAGTGGGAAACCAAAACTTCTAACATGAATGGTTATGTTTCACAGCTAACCTATTCAATAAATGATGTTCAGGTAAGAATCAGTGGAGATATACCTTCAAATACAGTTGTTAACCCCAAATCTGTGAATGTTATAAGTTTGATAAGTAAAGAACAAGTTGGGGAACAAGTGACAGAAGCTAAAAGCAAAGAGGAAGGTGAGGTAGACACTAATTCTAGTAGTCTAATGATAATTCGCATTGAGAAGTCTAAAGGTAAGAAAGAAGTATAACTACTTGGGGAGAAAAAGGATACAAAAAGTCATATTGACTCTATATAAGATTCTGAGTTAAGAAATCCTAGAGTGGACACAACTAAAAAGACATAATCAGCAGTGAATGTAGAGCTTAAACAAAAAGAAACAACTTCTGGTTTAGCTGAGAAGGAAGTGACTATGAAGGATTCGCATGTCCTAAGGGAATTCATGAGCAATGAGAAGAAAGACTTAGAGGAGCAAAATAGGGAAGCGCTTAATTCTTTCAACAAGATTGAAGTGAATGTGCCTATATTGGAGAGAATTCAACGAATGTCAGAATATGCAAAATGTTTATAGGACAATTGCACACAAAAGGAAAGACATAAACCTAACAAACTGGTGCAAGTGGGACCTAAAACTTCTGCACTCTTTAACTCTCAACTTCTAGAGAAGTGTAAAGATCCAGGTGCATTTTCTATTCCTTGTACAATTGGCAAGATAATTATTCCTAAAGCATTGCTAGATTTAGGTACTGCTATTAATGTGATGCCAAGTTCTATTTACAATGCCTTAGCAGTGAATCTGGTTAAACCAACCAGTGTGTTAGCTCAATTGGCTGATAAGAGATTATAAACCCTAGGGAAATTTTGGAAGACATTTTAGTTCAAGTTAAGGAACTTGTTTTTCCTATGGACTTCTATGTTTTGGATATGTCAAATAAGTCTCTTGATTATAGTACTCTAATTCTAGGAGAGCTATTCCTGAAAACAGCTAACACCATGATTTATATGAAAGATGGAATTATTAAAATGGAATTTGGTGGGCACATAATTTAGTTTAACATGTACAGACACCCACATCAGGATCATTCTCTCCTAGGACTTAACATGATTAATGCATCACTTGAAAATGAATGTGATAATATTCATGAGCTTGATAATGATAAAGAAGTTGAAGAACCTTCTATTTCTTACTCCTCTACTGATTTGTCTATTGTTTCTTCATCCAATGGTGATGTGTTATGTATCAATTCTAAAGTTGATGGCTGGCTTACCACTATGGGTGATTTTTCTTCATCTTCATCTACTATTTATTTTATTGGAACTAACCCCACTATTTCAAGTGATGAACAATTTCCAGAAAGGTTTGTAGCAGATTTAATAGAATTATAGGGCAAGGATATTACATCATACTTTGAGAGACAAGGAGCTATAACCTCTGAGCTAGGGAGTTTTCAATTCAATAATTATATCTTACATTCTAACCCTGTTCATGAGAAGTTCAACTTGGAATTTTTAGACATTTTAGGACTGCAATAATTGAAGGATATTATCCATCATCAGCAGTATTTCATGGCAAGTTGTGGATATGCATATATTCTACAAGTTGTGGATTATCTCTTAAGATGGATAAAGGCTATATCAACAAGAAAGGATGAAGTAGATGGTACAACATTCCAGGTTAATGGCCAATTATTCAAGCTGTACAAGGAGAACTTCAAACCCCCATGATACACAGGTTATCTCCTTCCTTGTTTCCCCACTTACAATAGTTTGTTTTAATAAGTTTACTTATATACTTGAGCTATTCATTGTTGATGAAGTGTGGGGGAGGAGGCCAAGTCAGTAGGGGTAGATAAAAATTAATAAGTTCATCTTGGATTCTGGTTTTGCTTTGACTTTATCACTTCAGCCTTTGCATGTATTTCATTACTTCTTCACATTTAGGACAATGTAGAATTTAAGTGTGGGGGAGTATGAATTTTATTGTGAAAAATGGGTAAATAAAAATTAGATAACTGCTAAAATTCTATATTCTGGTCACGACCTTATGTTGTTCTTGTCGTGACTAATGTGTGCATAAATGTCAAGTTTTTTCTCTATGAAAATGAGTCTTGATTTGTTCTTATCTTTGTCACTACTGTTACTCTCTTTGAATATTGGTCATGACTGGATTGACACATGGGTCATGACTTAAGCCTGTATGTTTGGCAGGATTATTCTTTGTGATCATGAGTCACGACCAATGACTATTTATGTCACAACCAATATTCCATCTGTTTTGAAAATTTCTTCTCTCTGTAAATTAGTCACGACCTAAAGACCCTTTTTTCGCGACTGGATTTGATCTTCTGCTGAAAAATTCTTCTATTTCATCTTATTGTTGCTTGACTTAATGGAACTTATTGTCATGGATTTAAAATTGAATTTTGAAAACATACTTCTGAACATTAGCAAGCTTGATTAAGTATGAGTTGCTTGTTTCATTGATTTACTACTGGAAATTGTGCAATTTGAATGATTGATCTCATGTATTTTGCTTAATATTCATGCAATCTTGTCATAGTGTGTTGATTAAGGTGAGTAAGCCAAATAGAAGGAATTTGAGCCTCCAACAGATACTCATTTATATTGTGTGACACCATCTAATTTAGTAACTTTGCAGAACTTGTCTCAATCATTGATTCAAAACCACATTAGCTTCTTGGAATTACGAATATGATAAGGGCATTTCTTTCAAAACCCTTTTGCCCAAATAGTAGCCACATAAAAAATTAAATCATTTTCTGAACCCCTTTAAGATCTTCACTTTCTTTTAAAATTCCATCCTTGATTAATGAATGCTATACAAGATATTTTCTATTGTAGTAAATGTGAAAATTGCATCAATTGTTAGATATTTCAACTTTAATGTATCTGCTATTTGTTTCAATAGTGAAAGAAAAGAAAAGAAAAAAGAAAAAGTATAGAAAAGAGAAAAAGAAAGAAAGAAATAAAGAAAGAAGAGATATACCAAAAAAAAGTGATATTCAACTTGAATGAAAGGAAAATATTCGGTGATTTGTGATACTTTATGCAATTGCAAGTTCAGATGATGAAAAGAATGTTGAATTAGATTGAAGAATTAAGATTATGTGCAGTATTTCATTAGTCATTGACATGTATTTCCATTTCATCACTTAGCCTTTCCAACATTACAACCTAATAAAGACCCTTTGATTCACAACCCTTGTGGCAAGCAGTGGTAGAGATGTAGAATGGTTACAAGTCTATGGGAAGCCTAAGTTAGATGGTTGAGTGAAATTACCTTGATAAGAGAGTGAGTGAAACACTTTACCTTGTGAGGAAATCTCAACCAAGTTACTTACTATGATTTCATTGCATGATTTGGATTCTTTAATTGATATGAGATTATTTTGGATTGTTTCCAATTAAAGGGAAAAGATTGATGACTATAAGTACTATGCTTAATCTTTTGCCAAATTTGCTGAACATGAGTATTTGACTTCAATTTTGATCCATAATTTTGCTTGGAGCGCAAACGCCAAGTATGGGGGAGTTGATAAACTCATATTTGTAGTGATTTTTAGTGAGTTTACAGTGAGTTTTATTATTGATTTTATCCCCATTTACCAGTATAATGAGCAATTAATTAATAAAAGTGAAATGGAATAAGTGGAAATTAATTCAAGTGATTTTAGTGATTAATTGGATAAATAATATATTTCTTCTCATTTTTTATTGCAGGCCAACGTACTAACATAATAGATTAAGGAAGAATGACAGCTGGACTAAAGGAGCTGGTGACATGTGATAGCGCATTGCCAAATCTAGGAATTAGGGAGCATTCATGTGGAAATATGGTTGACAAGAACATATTGGACATGTGCTAGATCCAAGAGCTGCCAACAGAAGAAGTTGGGCTAATAGACTCACATGAAGCATGTGCTGCAACAGATTGGACATGTGTTGGATCAAGATTTGATAACAGATTGCAAGTGGGAGATCGAGCATGTGCTATAACAGAACATAATTCCACACATCTGGCACTGTTCACACACATACACCTCATCTGAACATAATCACTCATTTCAGCAACAACTCATGCACTCCACACATCATTCACTCTAATCAGCTGACAGTCATACCATTTACACACCCCTCATATATATTCCATGCAGATCACACCCATTCAGGGGTGACGAATCATCACTGCACTCATTCCACTTCACCATCCATTCCATTCAGCTCAAACCTTCACACAAATCTTCACTATCCATTCTCACTCTCTCACTCTATTCTCCATTTCTAGTCTACAACTTTCCTCTATTCTATTCAATAGAACTAGAGGAAAGTTCTATAGTTCATCTTCATCTTCTTCTATCATTTTCACCATGACTACTGCTATGTTTTCTATTGCTGCTGAAGTTTAGATAGCAATGCAAGGCTAAGTTATTATGCTCTCTTGGAGATAATGCTAAACCTAAATCCTTAAGCTAAATAGGGAGTTTATTATGTTTTTAATTTAGAGTTAAATATATCAAGTTGATATAGTTAATTCTGTAATTACTAATGCAATTAGAGTAATAGATGACAAAGAAATAGGGAACCGAGTTGGATTTCTTATTTCTGCATAACTTACCTTTGATTGATTCTCATATTTGATCGAGTTGAACATAGTTGTGATTCATTGAAGTGATTCAATAATAGAGTACAGTGGTATCTATTTAATTCATATTCTACTATCTCTAAGTTGAATGATTCATAATCTCTTTTAATGTTCGTGAATTGTAGCTTTGATTGAGATTTAGCTAGTGAGTTGTTAGCTAACATATTCTAATTTAGCCGATTAACTTCTCATATTCTATGGATAATAAAGGTAAGGTAATCTTCAAGGGAACACACTTGTCATTCATTCATCTCATCATCATAAATACTTAAAAGCATAAATAATAGCATAGATTTTACTTTCAGTAGTTAGATTAAAACTCATCAAACACCATCTCTTTAACTTGTTAATTTGTGTCTCATTAGATTAATTAGGAACTTCTACATCCATTTAGGCTCCTTGTGAACTGACCTAGGTTAGCCTCTACTTTACTATTGATTAGCTTAATTTTGTTTGATAATTAAAATGACAGGTATCACCTTTCATAACTCTTTCTAACTTTTCTTAACTCTTTCTATCATCTTGCATGACTTGGCAAAGTGCACAATTTTTCATAACTTTTTAGAGACTGCAAATCATAGTTAAAATGTTTTTAAGCTCATTATCTCTTTCTTTCTTCACAATTCCTCTATTTGGAACTAGTACAAGAAATTCTAGTATCCCTTATGTTACTCTTAACTAGGCACTTATGTCAATTAACACTATTTTCTAAGAGTATTATAACATCTTTCTAATCTTCTGACTCAACTTCCCAATGGGTCATCCATCACTGGATTTCTCTAGCATGAGCATCTTTCAGTTAAGTGTGCTGCTAGGTTAAGACTAGGTTACTCTTCATATAAATCTAAGCCCTAGCATATTCTTTCTCATAGAATTGTGTTCTATCTTTACTCTACTTTATACCCTTTTCTCTTGTTCTCTCTGGCCTTTTAATATCTTTATCCTCATATGGAGAATTTATCTGCTCATACTTCTCTATTCTTAAAACATAAAGGGCTCTCTTCTCTGTTCCTCAGGCATACTTCTACTAAACTTTTAATATCAACACTCAGACTTGACTTAAACTCTATCTTCGTTTAAGAGAAAACTAAGTTCAATCTATATATAATAGAGACTATCTGGGAAAACTATTATAAATACTTTCTTTAGATGAGTTAATCAACTCATAAAGCTCCCTTATTTAACTTTGTCCTTGGTAATCATCTTTCCAAAGAGATACTACATTGTACTCATATCTTGCTCATTACTTTCCTTAGGCTAGGTCTACTGCGACCTCAGGATATGCTAACTACAATTTACTGTAAGCCTCTTCAGGATCTAACTATGACCCTAGAGCCATGTTAGGATCTAAATGTGATCTCCCAGAATCCTCTATGACTCTATTATACTATATCATTATCTCTAAAAGATCTTAAAACCAATAGACTAAGTTATAAGGTTAACCATTTCCACTTGTTGATAACTCAATCATTAATTTTTTTTAAGAATACATCCAGTAGCCTATATTATTTACCAAGACTTTACTTATTTACTCTCTTACTCAAGAGTTCTTTTTCATCTTTCTTACTCTATTGTGGCTTACCATGGGCTAATCACCTGCCATTGCTTTCTATTGTTATGTCTATATCACAACATATCATCTCAATCTGTGCTCTAACTACAAGCAATATGTATTTGAACTGTGCTCTTATCTAAAGAGTGATATGAACATCTGAATCCAACTCTATCTGAGAGTCATCTATTTAGATCTAACTATTATATAAAGAATGATATAAAAGTAATCTCTTTGATGTTATCTGTTGCTCTTTCTATATACTATATCTCTTAATAGTTATATCACTACCACTCTCTTGGTACTTGTTGTAACCCTACCATAAGATATGACCCTGAGTATTATATTCATAAGCTTCTAGAAATACTTGAGTAACCCTAGTCAAACTATAATTGAATGTCCCACTCATTGTGAAACATCCTACTTTTACCTCTTAGAGTACGTATTTGGAAGTATATTTGATTAGCGGAGGTATTACATTGGCCCAAAAATTAAAATTTTAAAACTTACTTCTCGGGTACTATTCATTAGGTGATTTCCAGATTGATAGTCCAACTTTAAAAATTCATAACTAATTTCATAACTTTTTAAGGGAAAATATAAATATAAACATTTACATTGCCAATCAATACAGTTAAATCGTTACTTTTTACTGTTTATATGGCAAATTCTAGATTCTGTCTTATAACTTTGAAAATTTATTTCTCTTAATATACGCATCCAAATGAGGTATGGTACCTATGCATTTAAAGCTATGGATGTGTGATACATGCTCATACAATTTTGCGAATTAATTCTTTCATTTCCTAGGTCAAACTGAAGCCACAACAAACTGCTTCAGGACATACGTTTTTATCATTTCAATTCCCTTTCTTTAATTCTCAATAATTTTTCAGCATGCATAAACCATATATTTGGCCTCTCATACATTCATATACATCATGGGGTTATTTCATAATTATTTTATAAATTTTTATCACATAAATAGACACCTTACATGGCTTTTACATACATGAAAAATTCATAGCATATGCTAGGACCTCAATTACTTCACTTTCTTTATTCCATTCTTTAGCTCTTCTCCATGCATACATTTGTCTATCATCATAAATGACCTATATTGGTTGATTGTGGGAGGGTGAGATTATGGGAAATCTCAGTAGCAAACATTACCACTTAAATATGCATGATGGATACTAATGCATGATATATAATTTTATTAAACTTTCTTTAATTAGTAACATTCCATCATGCTATATACTTTGCATAAAAATGTATGGCCATGGGAAATGTAACATCCTTACCTTCATACGTCTTAGAGACTATTCAGTAGCATTTAGAACCATTTACATGACGTTGGAAGTCCATTAGCCAAATCTGAAATTTTACTCTTTCTCAGGTTACTGTTTATATGGTATTCCAAATTACGTAACAAATTTCAAAAAATCATAATTAATTCTAGAAAACTCGAAATGAAGTGGTTCAAAAATCTACATGAAGATAACATCTCAAAATTTAAGGGAAAAATAATTTCCAGACCAAATGATTATCCAATTGATACATTTTATTTGTTGAAGTTTACTGTTTATTTGGTCAAAAACTCTGGAAACAGATTCTGGTCCCTTAATTTGGAAATTTAGTTCTCTTTGTACAGACATCTAAATAAAGCGTTCTTGGTGTCAAAATGAAGCTTGGAATGTCATCTAAATGTCTGTAAAATCTCATACATTTATTCCATCATTTACTATTTTTCATTACATCATGACCCTCACTGCTCATATTGGTCATACAGCAATAATACATTTAACAATTTTTCACATAACACATATACTATTCAATCCCTAGCTTTTCCTCATGCTTCTTCAATCCTCTTTCACCATTAACAAACCTGTGGGGTTGGGATTACATGGAAGGGGATAAGATTTCTGGGGAAATCTCAGTAGCAAACATTACTAAATAATGCATGCATTAATGTAACTACTTGTGTTTGCTTGTGAAAGTGTTATCATTGTGTAATGTGCTTACTTTCATGTAACATATGAAATACAATTGGCCAAAGTAATCATAGAAACAGAGCTTCATACATAAGCATAATTGTAACACAATTCACCAAAGCCATAGCACAATCAAGCATAACATTCAATGCATACAAGTTTAGGATAAGTTTACTACCTTATGCATTTAACTTTCTTTCCCTTTATCTTGCTTCTTTCTTCTCACTTTTCTTGAACATGTGGCTGCCTCTTTGGAACATACCTACCAATCCCTAACATCACATAACCATGTTGGAAATCGTGCCCTAGGGGCTAATCATTGTCTTGTGAACATTATTGATTTATGAATTTATTAATTGAGTTATCATATTATTTGCATGTTTACTATGATGACCATCCTTGGATAATTCATGATATTATCCTAAATGTCCCTAGTCGATCATCTATGCGGGAGCACAGATGAAATAAGACCAGTATGACTTTGAAGATGTATAGAGATATAAATCAAAGTCATAAGCACATGTAAGAGTACAAGGGGCTGGACCGACCCGCTATGAGAGAACTGCATAGGTAACATCATAAGCTTCTCTCATATACAAACCATGTCAATACGCCCTTTGACCTGAGATCATCATGGATTCCTACATGACAAAACGCTCAGCTTTGACCTAGTCAAAAGTCACTTTTGACCGAGTGATCATAAAGACTATGTTCGGCCTTAGTGGTTTTTCATGCGGAGGAATGTGAATGGTCAAGATGGAATTTGTCCCTCACATTCGTAGAGAGATATTACTGGGCCCCTCGATGAGTGAGTCTGAGAAATGTATGGCTATACTGTAATGGAAAGGTAGTTCCATTTCTATAGTTAGACTACTCAAAGATCGAGAAAGTAACAGTCAGGAATAGGAGGATGACATTATCCATGCCTCATCCATGACCAAAATATCGCGTGACAGAAGGGACATGATATGGTTGTATAAAAGGTTACATCGTTTATCGATCCTCATATGATTTGGGTAGTCGTTATGTCTTGCTAGAGACCGCTTACGACTTGTGGGCTAGTATAGCAAATGGCCCACTGCCAACTTCATATGGGCCTACAGGGTCGCACACAAAATAGCCCAACACGAGCTATAATGTCCAGATTCATTGAATCTAAGACATATCCAGATTCAATGAATGATCTAGGATAGATGTATATATATTTATTTATATTTATATTCGTATATATATATATAAATTCGTATATATACATTATATGTATATATGAGATTTAATTTATAAGGATAAATTAAATCTCTATCACGTTTGAAATTCGAAATTCAAATTGATAGGATATCTCATATAAGAGATATTTATAAGATTTAATTTATAAGGATAAATTAAATCTATATCATGTTTGAAATTCGAAATTCAAATTGATAGGATATCTCATATAAGAGATATTTATAAGATTTAATTTATAAGGATAAATTAAATCTCTATCATGTTTGAAATTCGAAATTCAAATTGATAGGATATCTCATATAAGAGATATTTATAAGATTTAATTTATAAGGATAAATTAAATCTCTATCACGTTTGAAATTCGAAATTCAAATTGATAGGATATCTCAAATTTGATTTATGAGAATAAATCAAATATAGTCCAGTCTCATCTTTATTTAAAATTAAATAAATGGGTAATTAAATCTGTGGGACGGATTTGATATTATTTATTTAATTAGTTTCTTATAAAATTATACAATATATGATATTGTATTAATTTTAGAATTAATATAAGATTAACTCCAAAATCCAATTCGGTTGACAGAGAAAAACGCATAGCATCCTATATATCTGATTTTAGGAGCTGCGTTTTGTACATAGAAACATATAGAACATAGAAAGGCCGAAGGGGACTCTGCAAAAGGTTTGCAGATAAGAAACTGCCGAAATAGAGACGGAGAGGACGAACTCTTGAGAAAGCCCTGGAGGGATAAGAGACGCTAGCACGTCGCTCGTGGTTGGAACGCTGTTCATGTGGATACCAGTAGAGGAAGCCGACCTGAGTCGTCGACTACTTGTGATCAGAAAGGGAGCACGAACCGCAGAGAGAAGCTGTGAACGTCGTGACCGAAAGCTGTGGAAGTCGCTGAGGCACACTAAGGGTAATACTTCTTCCCACTTGACTTAAACATATACGGTAGATCCTGGCAAGGAATGGAAAAATTTTTAAATTAATTTCCGCTACGTGTCTTCCAATTCCTTACAAACCATTCATCCATTACCATCTAATTTCCTTGAGCATTAAACTTACTTTAACTAACATAACTCTCTCTTGAACATTAAGCTCATTTACTTTCCTTAATCTTAACTAATGAACTTGGTCTTTGAATCAATTGATGTCTTGCCTTTACCCTACACAATTTTATCTTTTGAATCCATTTATGAGTTTAGAATCATGCAATTCTAGCCCTTTCATCACATGCTGTGCAGAACCGAAACTGCACCTACTTCCTTCAAAAATTCTCATTTTGATTCCAATGCTTCCCATACTTGTTTCTCTACTTTATTCCACACAATTTTTCATTTTAAAACCATTGGAAGCATCAAAATCATGAAATTACAATCACTGTTCATGCGTGTGAACAGTAATAGAGAAGGGTTTTAAAACTACAATCTTTGAATTTCAATGCTTTCAAGGTTCAAAACCTTTCCAATCCTACACAAAATCATCATCTAAATTCAATAGAAGCATTAAATCATTGAAATTCAATTTCCTTCCCTCATGAACATTGCATACTGAACAGGTTCCATTATGGCAAAGTCAAGAATATGAACTTGATTCAGCAACCAATCTCTTAACTAGCTTGTTTAAGCTTCAATCATATATTTGTAACTTTAATTTCTTCTTTCCCCTTTCATCTAAGGTCTATGGGAAGCACCTCCCCTTTGAGAAAACTCAACTTTTCTCCCATCAAAACCCTAAGTTCAAACTCCCAAAACAAAGGAAATTAAGCTAGGAGAGATTGCTTACCTTTAATCTCTAGCTTACTTGAACTTTGGAACCTTGAATCTTCTTTGTCTTAGCTTGAGGTTTCATTTTGCAAGAGTTTCCCCAAGGGTTCTTTGCTCACGGTTTGGCTGCAGAATTGAGGGGGTACTTATAGAAAAATTCCATGGAAAATGAATGGCCAAGATCACTTTGTACACTATTTGATCTAATGGCTCATATTTGTTCTTACATCAAGCTTACTCTCCAAGCCAAGTGTGTGGGTGTGTGGGTCCCACCATGTGCAAGCCATAATTCTCACTTTATCCCTTTTTTTCTTTTCAAAAATTCATAAATTATTCATTATTGAACTTGGGATCCAAGACAACTCTTGGGACTTATTGGGTTGCCCTAGGATGAAATTTTGGGCTACCATAGGCCTTCCTTGGGTCCAATAGCTAATTGGTACAAATCCCAAGGTACTTTCCTTATATCGATATTCTTAAAATATCCTAATTTTGAAATAAATTTTAGACACCTCTTTTAATGGTTCTAACATTTTTCAAAATTCATTATAATATAAAATGAATTCCCTGTAAAGCCTCATAATTTTCTAAAATCCAAAAGTCCTGATAAAAAATTCTTACATTTCCTTTAACCCTTTATCGGTGTTCGATTTTACTTTAATTTCCCAATGGGCATTATCGTCTTTTCAAACATCATCAGAGTATTTACTGGCTCTAATTAATCATCTTTATACCATCTTACACTTTTTTGGCCTGTCCAGTGTAATATCCTCATTTTATTACATCTTAGGGACCAAATGGTAGCATCTGGAACCACTTCTAAGGCTGTTGAAGTCTAATTACTTAATCTGGAATTTTACTCTTAGCGAGTACTGTTCACTGTGCAAATTCCAGAGGAGTGACCTGACTTCAAAAAATCATAACTAATTTTATAAAAATCAAAATGGAGTGATTCAAATTGCTACACGAAGATAACATAATGTTATTTCAGGAAAAAATTACTCTTTGACCATTCCTTGACCAGGTCAATATTGGTCAATGTTCCAAAATTACTCTTTCTCTAGCGTTCTATACCTGATTCTAGCATTCTGGTCCCAACTTTGATCAATCATATGTTCATATGTAGACATCCAAATAAGACGTTCTATATATCAAATCGAAGCTTGGTATGTCTACTATTTACTGGAAAAATATCATACATTTATTCAATCATTTATTATTTATAATTACAGCTCAAATGTCACTGCCTCCATCACAAGTTACTGTTCATAGTGACAATTTCCAGCAATTATACATACATGAATCACATATCAATCATGCTAAGCAATTAACATCTCTTCATGCATCTTTATCTCCTCCATCTTAAGAAGGCCTGCTGTAATTGGATTGATATGGAAGGGGTGAGATTTCTGGGGAAATCTCAGTAGCAAACAGCACTAAACAATGCATGCATTAATGTGAATACCTGTGCTTGCTTGTGAAAGTGTTAACATTGCATAATGTGCATGCTTCCATGTTACATATGAAATACAATTGGCAAAAGTAATCATAGGAACAGAGCTTCATACATAAGCACATATTCAACACAATTCAACAAAGCCATAGCACATCAAGCATAACATTCAATGCATACAAGTTTAGGATAAGTTTACTACCTGACATGTAGCTTTTCTTCTAGCTCTTAGCCTTTGCTCTAAGGTTCATTCTTTCCATAGGTCAGAGCCTATACATAGCATAATAATATCTTCATTATTACTCTATCAGTATAGCTCTATTTAACTCATGCATAGCTAGGGTTAATATCCTTACTCTGACATTCCTCTAACTTTCTTTCTATCTATAAATAACTTTATTAATAGAGATATTTCTCTATTCTAACCACTAAGAGAAATCCTATATTTTATTAGAGCAGGGACTAGATAACTTTCTTACCTCATTCCTAAGCTTTGCCCAGTCCCTCGGCTCCTTAGACTGCTCCTGACTCCACCAGAACTCCTTCCTTTCTTTCCTTTCTTTCTTTCCTTCTCTCTTTCTCTCTTTCTCTCATCTTTCTCTTCTTTCTCTTGCCAAATCCGTGGTGTTCCTTGAAATGGGAGGGGACTGGCCTGTATATAGGTGAGAGGAGGTGGAATGAATGGTCTAAATTGATTTGCGATGAATGGCTCAGATTGCTTGCTTCCTCAAGAAGCTTTGCCTGCATCATCACGATGACATCACCCTCCCTAATGACTCACCACTCATGACATCATCCAGGACACCTCAAGGGACACCTCAGGGGTATATGTGGCACAATGGTGGGGCCCTTGGGACACCTCACCAGCTAACTCAGCCTTTCCAAAGAGTTCCAGAGTCTTTTCCCTGAATGAACGGCCGAGATCGTGCCACGTGTCCTCTTGCTTTTTCTCCTTTTCTTGTAATCATGTCATGTGTCCTTTGCTTTTCCTATTTTACTGTAATCATGCCATGTGGCACTTGTGGGCCCCATTCATGATTCCAGATCACTTTACCCAGTTCTATCTTTGACCGAGTCACTTTACTTTATTGAAAAAGCACTAAAATAATATTTTAATGCCTCTAGGGCCCACATTACTCTTAGGCTACGTTTTTGGGCCTTAGATTGTCATCTTGGGTTTCTAACCTAGCCCAAGTACTCTGGTGGCTCGATTCCCAAGACACATACTTAGTAAAATACCAAAATGCCCTTAATACCTCTTTAGTACTTTTAAGGGCATTATTGTCTTTTCATACCTTACCAGAGTACCTCTTGACCCTGGTCAACTATCCAGATACCCTTTCTTGACTGTTTAACCTTAGTCAAATGATCATAACACCTTTCATCTGACTCTGACTCAATGACACAACACAGTGCCATACCTTCAGTGGTATTTTCATAATTCTTCATTTTTCCTGGTCTTTATTAGCCCTGGCCCACATACTTATCTGAAAATATCATTAGGCCTATAAGGTGCCATTCTGGACCCTCTGTATGATCCCCTATCTTCATGGGCTCAATTCCTGAGAAATTCCCCCAAAACCTATTTATCGGGTCTTTTAATCCACTGTAAATTCTATAGAACTCCTTTTTGGGCTCTGACAGTTTCAAAATTTCTTATATTAATTATAGGATTTTACTGCCACATTTCATCTGATTCTGAGGTCTAAAGAATACTGTATTAATTTTTCTTCTATTTGAAAATTAATGTAAATCTTTTGGGACCTCTTATCAGAACTTTGAGTTGCATCATACTGATCAACATAATTTTCTCTATTTATTGAGACCTCTGCTCAACAGGGTCTAGTAGCATCCTTTTTTTAGGCTATATACTGGGCTTCTAGGCCTAAAAATTGGGATATGGCATCCAGAATGACCAGAAGGCCCTTTATCCATCACTGGTACGTTATGGGCATCCTGGGGCATTTTTGTAATTTTGCACTATTTATGGACTGCTATAGACTCTAGACCACATAACTATTTCACTGCTTTATTGGCCTCATTATGGTGCCATTTGGGCCTTGGTATGAGCTCATTGGCCTCATTATCTTTATGGCAAAAATCCCAATAAATCTCACCCAATCCTATTTATCGGGTATTTTATTTCACTGTAAAATCCCGTAAGGCTTCTACATGATTCCTTTTCTGATTCTATAAATTTTATAAATTCTTATGTTAAATATAGGAATTTACTATAAAGTTTCATCTGATTCTGATGTCTGAAAAATACTGTAATAATTCTTCTGACTTCATAAATTTATATCAATTAATCGGGACCTCAAATCAAAATTATGTGTTGCATAAAACTGACCGGAATAATTTTGTTTATCTACTGGTAAAATTTGGGTCTTATCTGATTCCAGGCATTTTTGGCCTGTTTCTGCTCAACTTTCTCATATCTACATTTAGGTCCCTAAACTTTTGAATAATTGCACTTTGGACCCTGAACTTTTAGCTATTTGCATTTATGTCCCTTAACTTTCAAAAGTTACACTTAAGGGCCCAACTTTTGTTTCTACTTTTACTTTTTGTCTTCAACATTTTCTAATTTTCATTTTAGTCCTTCTCTTTCTTCAAGACTCATGTAACCTTTATCTTTTCTTCTGATCTTCGTCATAGTCCTTTCCAAACCTCTTTCCACTATTAGTATTATATATATAGGGAAAATTTAGGATATGATAGGAAACATGTTATTAATAAGATATTCAATATAATTTATCGTGTTATAACATCATTCAATCATCACATACATGTCAACACAGAAGCATAACACATCAAGTACATAAAGAGGTACGTCCACTACCTTAAACATAAGTTTTTCTCTTATTCTTTTGCACTTGCTCCCTAAGCTTTCCAACAATGAAACCTTTCAGTTAATCACTTCCCAACATCTTCTTGGATGTTTCAAGGTCCTAAACATATTCATATTCATCACATAATTCATTAGGACCATGAACTCATACAATGTTCAAGACTACCCTTCATAAACTCTTAACTCTTTACTTTAACTTTAGGGATATCTATCCATCTATCTAAAAATTACTTTCATAGGTCAATCCCACACAATTTTTTATGAGGAATCTAAATATGAGCTTAGATTTATAAAAATCAATATCCTTCCCCATGAACTGGATAAAAATAATCTCCAATCTCATTTTGATTCTAATGCTTCTAATACTTGTTTCTCTTCTTTATCCCACACAATTGTTCATTTTGAAACCATTTGAAGCATCAAAATCATGAAATTCTCACATATGAATAGTCATACGTATAGTAGCAGCCAAGAGCATAAACACATAATTACATGTATACTTGGATTTCTAAGTCAATACTACTTGACTCTAGCTTGCTTCTACTTGTCTAAGCTTTGTATAACATACAATTTATTGTTTCCCCACCATTTAGGATTTCGTCCAGCAGTATGTAGGGAGGAATAAAACATTTTCTAACCATTAAATCTAACAACTAATCCTCCCAACTAGAAGCTTAAATACTTAGGGAGAAAGATTACCTTGGATGCTTGCTTATTACCCTCTTGAGTTGCTTTGGTCTTGGCTTGAGTTTTCCTATTGCAAGAGGTTCCCCATAGTGTCCAAATGCTATCATGTTTGGTACTAAAAGTGGGGGATATATATAGAAAATCTTGGATTGAAATGGGAGGCCAAGATTACTTTGGTTACTATTTAATCTAATGGTCCATATTCAATCTTGCATCAAGCTTGCCCTAAAAGCTTTATAATGACATCATCCATGATATCATATAGGGTTATGTTTGGTGCAAGAAATGGAGATACTAATCTAGTTAGTTTCACAAAAAATAGACTATTTTATAACTAATTTTTTTGAGATTCCATAATAAATTTTCTGACCTTAAATCTAGTATCCAGATTTTTCCTACCATTGACATTGTTGGACTAGGTATTTATCTGCTTATCATCCCTTCGAGAATGATTTAAATGCCCTTAGTGCACTATCTTATATTATATTAACCCTAAGGACATAATTGTCATTTCACACCTCTTTACATCTTATCAGGGCATGTACTGACTCTAATTATTCATCCCTGTACTGGCCTTGACATTTTTTACCCTATCTAAATGACTTAAATACCCTCCATTTACCTCTTGTTCAATATTATAACCCATGAGCATTTTTATAATTTCGCATTTTTTAGGGTTCCTCTGCACATTGGCACATTTAACTGTTCAAATATCTTACTAGGCCTTTGGGATGCCAACTTGGGCCTCTACATGGGTCCAACACCTTTATGGCTCAATTCCCAAGAATTTCTCCCAAAAATTATTTATCGGGTGTTTTATTTTGCTATAAATTCTACATAACTCTTTTTAGTTATGTCAGCTTATTTTTATATTAATTATAAGAATTTATTGTAAAGTTTTATCTTATTTAGAGGTTTGAAAGATATTGTACTAATTTTTTAAAACTTCATAAATTTATATCAATTTATCGGGACCTCAAATCAAAATTCCTTGTTACGTTAAACTGATCATAATAATTTTCTCTATTTATTAGTAAAATTTGGGATAAAATTGTTTTCGGTTAGTTTTGAGCCTTTTCCGGCTCAACTTTCTCATAATTATGATTTTACCCTTGAACTTTTAATAAATTACATTTTAGTCCCACAAACTTTCCAAAATTATATTTCTTGGCCCAACATTTATCTCTACATTTCATTTTGGCTCAAGAACTTTTCTAAATTTCACTTAAGTCTTTGAACTTTCATTAAAATGTCGTTCATGTTCGGAAGCTTTATAAATATACACTTTTATTTTTTTTCAACTTAAAACTTTTCTAACCTTTATCATTTCTTCTTATCATCGTCACAATCCCTTCCAAAACTCTTTCCTCTATTTGTTCCTTACAGGTTCCACTGTCTATTCCATACATATAGGAACAAATTAGGATATGACAAATTGAGACTGTCTATTTCTCTGGGTACTTTCCTATTACTATCTTATTTTAGGTTTCTCATCTAATCTTTAGGAAGTAACTGGGCTAATTATCTCATTTACCACTTTTCTATTGCTTTATCATTACTAAGAAAATTATCTAATTGCATGTTGTATGGTATGGAAGTAATACAACTTTCTCATCTTATATATTCTACCCTACAGTACTATGAAAGGGAAGTATTCATTCATTTAGCATACTCTATCATGCATAATGTGCAAGGAGATGCAATCATTTAAGCATACTCTAACATGAGTGTTATCATATGACAACTATAAGGAGATACAACTATTCATCATAATATATGGCAACATGCCATATAATTATCACATAATTTGTTCAACCATCCCTCATACGCATACTGCAATTAACTAGGTAAACTTTAAAGCATCATGTTACTTTATCACATTATTTAGCAGATCCTGATCATTTATTTAGAAACCTGAGATAACTACTTCATTCTATTGCTTTAGCCTTTATAAGGCCATATTTACTTATCTAGCTTAGGTTGCCATATTGCCCTCTTACTAGGGTATATACTCAACCCTTAGTTGTTTTATCTAGCACTTGCTCATTACTCTTTCTTAAACAGGGGAGTCTCTATCTTTTAAACTATGGCTACCTTTCCCTCTCTAGACCTCATAAACTTCTTTTTCCTAATCTTGCATACCTATACCACTTTATTGAACTTCTACATCTACCTAGGAAAATTCTTTCTTTATAACACAGAATTCAATCCGTAGATTAACTTCTCAGTCATCCAACTCTCACTGTTCATGTGGATGAACTTGGCTAAGTATTCATCAAAGGGTTCCTCTTTCCCGTCTTTAACACTTAACCTCACGCTCATCTCTATCTAACTTAGAGGAATATTTCTCATCAAACTACTCAAGCAAAACTTCTCAGGTGAGCGGATCAATCTCTATCTCTATGAAGTAACTTCTACATCTCTGTACTATCTCTTAACTGCCTCTATCCATCTATTAGTCCCAATCTATTCTTGACCAGACTATGGTTTCTCATCATTTTCTTGATCCTAACAAACTTGAGTCATATGGATCTCATTCATCATCTACTACTATTATTTCTACTCACTACCCTAGGTCTATTAGGTTATTTCTTCATGATGGGGTTCCTCTATTTTGAGAACATTAGCTCTCTACCTATTAATCATCACATTTCCAAGCTTATGCCATGTGTTAGGATCATTCCTAGACAAGTATCAATATAACTATTGATTCTTCTATTCAGGAAAGACTAGTTGAACAAAGTTGTTTATAACGTAGATCTACTCCTAGTTATCACATAGAGGATCTTCTTCTTAACATCTTCATAAACTAATCTTTTCTATTTTTGTACCTTACATCATCTACCTTGTTGGCACCCTGTGGTCTCTAGTTCATATACTTCAATGAGGTTGGCACCTTTATTCTTGTTGTCACATAACATAAGGTCTCTATGTATCCTAGTTGTGACCTGAGTATTGTCTAGTCTAGACTCACATTCTCTGTGAACTTTTGTCACAACCCTCTTACTCAATTGGTCATGACCAAAAAGCTTTATCTTCTTTCATTGCAATGATCTCATTCTATTTGTCATGACCAGGCAACTCTGTGTTCTTCTATCGCAACTAAAGGTCTTCTCCCGTCGTGACCTGAAATCCTCTATGACTACTAGTCATGACTTGGATATACCTTTCTCTAAACATTCTCTTCTAATATTCTTTGTCTAGTCTCTCTAAAGCTCAACTACCCTATCTAATACTATAAACTTTTTCTCTGATACCAAAAATATAGCACCTTACTTTCATACTTCTTAGAAACTATTTGATAGCATTTAGAACCACTTTCATGACCTTTGAAGTCCATTAGATAAATCGAGAATCTTACTCTTCACGGGTTATTGTTCATATGATATATCCAGATTTGGTGACAAACTTCAAAAAATCATAATTAATTATGGAAAAATTGAAATGAAATAGCTCAAAAAGTTACACGAAGCTAACATCTTGAAGTTTAAAGGAAAAATACTTCCTCAAACTCAATGCTCAGTTAACTAAGTCAACTCTAACGTCAAAGTTTACTATTTATTTGGTCAAAATTTCTGGAACCATATTCTGGTCTGTGAATTTCGAAATTCCTTTCTCTTTACATAGACATTAGAATAAGGCCCACTTGGTGTCAAAATGAAGCTTGAAATGTTAACTAACTACTAGTAAATTATCATACGTCTATTCCACCATTTACTATTTTTCATTATATCGTAATCATTCTTGCTCAAACTTATTACTATATGCAATAATTCATTCATTCATCATATAACATTCATACTATTCAATCCCTAACTTCTCTTCATGCTTCCTTATATTCTTTCATCATACATGAACCTATTGGAATTGGGATTATATGGAAGGGGTGAGATTTCTGGGGAAATCTCAGTAGCAAATGATACTAAACAATTCATGCAATCAATGTAAATACTTGTGCTTGTTTATGAAAGTGTAACATTGTATAATGCTCATGCTTCCATGTATCATATGAAATACAATTCGCCAAAGTAATCATAGAAACAAAGCTTCAATCATATACACATATGCAACATAATTTAACATAGTCACAGCATAACCAAGCATAACATCCAATATATACAAATTTATGATAGTTCACTACCTTATTGCTTGACTTTCCCTTACTTTATCTTTGTGTCTTGGTTTTTACTTCTCCTTGATGTGTAGCTGCACTTTTTGAGCACCCCAATCAAATTCTAACATCATATTACTATCCATTCATTACAATCTAACTTCTATTGAACACTAAGCCTACTTAATTAAAATAACTTTCCTTAATCTTTTACGAATTTTCTTGGCCTTTGAATCAATCAATATCTTGACTTTACTCTATACAATTTGGCCTTTTGAATCCTTTTATGAACTAAGAATTCCTATATTCCAAAAGCTATACAATGTTCATGCGCTTGAACAGTAATAGAGAATTCTTAAAACTTATAACGTTCAATTCCAATGCTTCCAAGGTTATAAACCTACACAAAATCATCATATATATTCAATAGAAGTATTAGATCATTGAAATTTCATCTCTCTCTGAGGAGCCGAGGGACTGGGCAAAGCTTAGGAATGAGGTAAGAAAGTTATCAAGTCCCTGCTCTAATAAAGTAGAGGATTGCTCTTAGTGGTTAGAATAGAGAAATATCTCTATTAATAAAGTTAGTTATAGATAGAAAGAAAGGGAAATGTCGGATTAAGGATATTACCCCAAAGTTAAGCATGAGTTAAGTAGAGCTATACTGGATAATAATAAAGATATTATTTCTCTATGTATAGGCTCTAACTTATGAAAAGTAAGGGACCTTAGCAATAAGGCTAAAGGCTAGAAGGAAAGGCTACACGCCAGGTAGTAAACTTACCTACTTGTATGCTTATATTACTTAGATGTTTTCTGTGATGGTTACTTACCTTGATGATGTGAGGCATGTATGATTAAGTAATACTCTATTTCTTTTTATGCTATGGCCATATGTTATAATTAAGTAACATGGAAGCATGTATGTTGTCATTATGCAAGCATGATCATTAAGTATACACATAGTAACATCAAGCATATAGTTGCATATATTGTATAGTTTCTGTTTGCTACTGAGATTTCCCAAGAAATATCACCCCCCTTCCATGTAATCCCAATCCCACAGGTATGTTAGAAGAGGACTAAAAAAGTATGAAGAAAAGCTAGGGATTAGATAGTGCAGATATTGGGACCAAAATACTGGAATCAGGAAAAAATGCTAGATGAACAGTAAAATTCAGATGTTTACTGATGTTGACCTGGTCAAGGCATGGTCAACAAGTTATTTTTTACTGAAATAGCATTATGTTAACTTCATGTAGCAATTTGAACCACTTTATTTCAATTTTTCTAGAATTAGTTATGATTTTTTGAAGTCAGGTCACTCCTCTGGAATTTACACAGTGAATAGTACTCGCCAAGAGTAAAATTCTAGATTGAGTAATTTGACTTCAATAGCCTTAAAAGTGGTTCTATATGCTACCGTTTGGTCCCTAAGATGTATAAAAATGAGGATGTTTCATTTTGGTATTAGAGCAGAGGATTATGACTTAGAGCATAAGGTTCTGGTACAGAATCAAGAGGGTTCTAGTATAAATCAAAGGGTTATGGTACAAAGCATAAGATTCTAGCATAGAACAAAAGGTTCTAGCTCAGTGATGCTATAGTGTAGTTAGAGATTTGAACTAAGAGGTTATCCCCTAGTAGAAGATATGCAGATGATGTTCACTACTTAGAGACAGTGACACCCAGATAGATAGAACAGTACCCCATACCTTACAACGGTACAGGGTAATATTCAAGGAAGTAGTTTGTCTTAGTCAGCCATTACTGCTGAGGTCTCGTGTTTCTTAACACGATGTGGCTGGACTAAGAAGGATAACGTCTGGGGAGCAGTTTTCTCTATGGATAGAGACAGAAGCTGACCAGTTCCAGGTCAAGGGAAGCTGCCAGACGTTATAGTGGTGATGATAATGAAGGTACCAACCTGGTTGAAGTTAATCAACTAGAGGATTGATACAAAGCATAATCAAGCCAGATAGTATAAAGTAAGGAGATATGAAAGATTAGTTTAAGACAATGTTCAGAAGTAGATCCTCTATGTGAGTAGATCTACATGACGAAAGAATTTGTTCAGCTAGTATTTCCTAAACAAAAGAATCAATAGTTAGAGATAAGATGATTAATAGATAGAAAGCTAATGTTCTTAAGACAGGGGAACTATAATCTAGTCCAGAGTAGACTGAGACTGATAGAAAGAAAGTGTTAAGAGATAGTTGAGAGTTGAATGACTAAGAAGTTAGCTCACGGATTGAATTCTGTGTTATAAAGAAAGAAGTTTATAATGTTTAAAAAGAGAAAGGTAGCCACAGTTTCAAAGATAAAGTGACTCCCCTGTTCCTTATGTAAGAAAGGGTAATGAAGGGTTGAGTCTATACCCTAGTAAGAGGGTAATATGGCAGCCTAAGTTAAATGAGTAATTATTTCAAGTTCCTAAATGAATGTTTGGAATATGGCAGATGATGTGATAGAGAAAAGAATGTTCTAAAATTTAGTTAATTGTTCAACTGCAGTGTACATATGATGGATGGTTGATCAAATTTATGTGATGATGATATGGCTTATGTTGCCATAAGTTATGATGAATAGTTGACACTCCTTGCAGTTGTCATATGATAACATGCATGTTAGAGTATGCTATGAATACTCCCCTCATGCAGTACATGCAGGAAAGAGTTTATGATGAGATAAGAAAGTTATTTTGCTCCCATACTATACGACATGCAATAAGAATGTTTCTAGAATGGTAGACAGTCTCAGTAAGTGGGACAGTTGTTACAGTATGATTGGGGTGACTCAGGTATTTCTACAGACTTATGAATATAGTACTCAGGGCCATTTCTTATGTTAGGTTTATAGAAAGTACCAAGAAGGTGGTAGTGTTATAACTCTATCAAAATAAATGGTATACAAAAAGAGTAAGAGATACAGTAAAGAGATTGTTTTCATATCACTCTTCATATAAGAATTGGATATGAAATAGATGGCTCTTAGATAGAGCTAGATTTAGATGAGTTCAGATCACTCTTTAGATAAGAGTTAGATCTGATACAGATTGCTCGCAGTTAGAGCATAGTTTAAATGGCTCACAGTTAGAGCACATATTGAAATGAGAAGTTATGATGAGGCCATAGCAACAGAATGCAATGGCAGGTGGCTAGACCATAATTGGTAAGCCATAACATAGTAAGAAAGATGAGAAGGAACTCCTGAGTAAGAGGGAAAATAAGTAAAGTCTTAGTAAATAATATGGGCTACTGAATGTATTTTAAATTTTTTTATTGAGTTACCAACAAGTGAAAATAGTTAACCTTATAACTTAGTCTGTTGGATGAGATCTTTTATAGATGATGATATAGTACAACAGAATCACAGAGGATTCTAGAGGGTCGTAGTTAGATCCTAGCATGGCTCCAGAGTCACAGTTAGATTCTGAAGAGGCTTACAGTTGATCGCAGTTAAATCCTGAGGTCGTAGTTAGACCTAGCCTAAGGAAAGTAAGGAGCCATGAAGAAATGAGAACAATACAATATCTCTCTGGAAAGATGAGTACCAAAGACGAAGTTAAGGTAAGGAGCTTCACAAGTTGATTAACTCCTCTAGAAAACCTATTTATTAATTATTTTCCTTAAATAGCCTATATTATATGCATACTGAACTTAGTTTACCCTTATAAAGATGGAGTTCAAGTTCAAGTCTAAGAGCTGATATTCAAAAAGTTTTGTAGAACTATGCCTGAGGAATAGAGAAGAGAACCCCATATGTTTTGAGAATGGAAAAGTATGAGTAGATAGATCCTTCAGATAAGGATCAAGAGATGAAAGGCTAGTAAAGACCCAAAGAAGAGGGTCTAAGATAAGAGTAAAGATAGAATACAATTATATGAAAAAGGTGTAAATGCCACAAAAGTTTGGCATAGATACATAAAGTTATGAAAGATAGTAAGAAAGATTAAGAAGAAGAAAGCTAAGGAAATGTTATGAAATGAAAGGGACATTCTTCTCAGAGAAAATTATTCATAAAAGAATGAATAGAGGTTTGACCCTCAAATTTTGAGGACGAAATTTATTTTAAGGGGAGGAGAAATGTCATATCCCAATTTTTAGACCTAGAAGCCTAGTGTGTAGCCTAAAAAAGGAAGGCTACTAGACCCTATTATGCAAGAGTCACAGAAGTGTACAAATGATATTTAGGGACTAAACTGTAAGAAAGTGAAAATGCAGGGAAAATAGTGAAAGTCCCTATGGGCATAATGGAAAAAGTAAGAGGTGTTTCTTGGGAATCGAACAACCAGAGTGCTTGGGCTTGGATGAACAGTAAATTTCATACATTTACTAACATTGACCTGGTCAAGGCATGGTCAACGAGTTATTATTCACTGAAAGAGCATTATGTTAGCTTAATGTAGCAATTTGAACCACTTCATTTCAATTTTTCTATAATTAGTTATGATTTTTTGAAGTCAGGTTACTCCTCTAGAATTTACATAGTGAACAGTACTCACTAAGAGTAAAATTTCAGATTGAGTAATTTGACTTCAATAGCCTTAAAAGTGGTTCCATATGCTACCGTTTGGTCTATAAGAAGTATGAAAATGATGATGTTTCATCAAGCCCCCAAACTAAAGAAAAATAAGCTAGGATGAATTACTCATCTTAATCCTTAGCAAGCTTGAACTTTAGTACCTTGAATCTCTCTTCTCTTTGCTGGGCTTTTCACTTGGGCAGAACCTCCCCAAGGCTACCAACTTGGTACAAATTGAAGGGAAGGGAGGGGTATTTATAGACTTGAAGGCATGAAAATGAATGGCTAATATCACTTTGTACACTATTTGATCTAATAATGCATATTGCATCTTCCATCAAGCTTGCCCTACAAGCCAACAAGTGATACCATCCATGACATCATCAAGGGACACCTCATTCTCCATATGGTGAAATTCTAAGGCAAGAAACATCTAGAAAAGTTTAATCCAATCCGATACCAGCTTAGTCTAATTTCTCAAAAACTTGACTATTTTCTAATTCTACTTTTTATAAGATTTCATAATATTGTTCTAATCTTAAATCCAGTATCCGAATTTCTTCTACCATTGGCATTCTTGGATGGGTGTAAACTTAATTACTGATCCCTTGACAAATTACCAAAATGTCATTGGTTCTTCTTTATTTACTTTAATAACATTAGTGACATTATCATCTTTTCAAACATTACCAAAGTATTCCCTGACTTTGGTCAACTACTTCAGGAACCCACTTTGATCATTTGATCTTGGTCAAATGACCAAAATTACCCTTCATTCATCTCTTACTCAATGGTATTACATGGTGCCATTTTTGTAATTTTACATTTTTTTAGGATCTTTATTAGTACTGACCCACATACCTATCTAAAAGTATTATTTGGCCGCCATTTTGGGCCTTTTACTTGATCTCCTACCTTCATGGGCTTATTCACTTGCATTCATTTTACATGCATTGAATGGTAAAGTTTTCTACTAAGATTGCCCATAATCTCACCCTCCCTTAACAACTAATATAGGTCAAGCATTATGGAAGATTTATGTATGAAGAAGAGCCAAATGAATGGAATAGAAGTAGAGAATTATGGCATATTTTCCCCAATTATGTAATTATTGTGTAATATACCAAATAATGTGTAAACATTATGTATAACAATTATGGCATGTTCACATGAGTATATGAATGTATGATAAGCCATGACAATGGTTCAACCATGTTAGAATAGTTAAAGAAAATTAAAGAAAAAAGTTAGAATGGTAAAAATGTAAGTCTTAGAGCAGTGAGCTTTCAGCTCCAGTTTGACATAGCAAATGGATGAATCAAATGAAAAACTTTTGTGAGCATGTAGTATACATCCCAAGCTTTAAAAAAATGGACAGTTTTCCCTAATTGGATATGTGTGCTAAGAGTTATGAATTTCCAAATTTGATGCTCAGAATTTGAAAGTTCCAAAAATTACCATATGAATAGTAATTTAAAATGAATTAATTGTATTGATTAGTCCAGTAAAACTCTTTTTTTATTTTTTTTTTCCTTAAGGAAAATTGAAATAGCTTCAAGTAGAAATTTGGAGTACCTCTATACAATTTTTCTAGAATTAATTATGCTTTTTTAAAATTTGGACTGTCAAATCAAGAAAATTAACAATAAACATTACACGAGGACCAATTTGTAAATTTTTATTTTTGGGCTTAAGTGAAGTTCTTCTCACCTAAACGCTTCCAAATGCATACTCTAAGAATTAAAAGTATGATGCTTTAGTTTTGATATTATAGTAGAGTTTCTAGCATAAGATAGAGGTTCTAGTATAGGATAAGAATACTCTGCTCAGGATACAGGGTACACAGTAAATTAGATAAGGCTAGGTTTAGATCAAAGTTAGTGATGGGTTACGTGTTTATAGTTCAACTATATTTATAGAATATAGGTAAATGCTCTAAGGAAAATAAAAACTGATGATCAATAAGAGATTAAGTTTGAATTCTTAGTTAGTTGAGGTTTAAAGGAAATTTAGAGATAGCTTCCCTCCTGCTAGAGATCCCTGAGGATGGGGGAACCTAAAAATATTAATAGCCTAAAGATATAAGCCAGACCTTCCTCAATTAGCTGAAAGAAAGTAGCTGACTTAGTAAGTATGACCATCAAAGGTTAAGAGAAAGGTAGACATTATTCAGAGACTTAGAGATTTCCCTTTCCAAGAAAGAGTAATGACAAGGGTTAGATAAGGTAGTTAGGGGTTTGAATTTGTACCACAGTAGAATGGTATAGTGGCAACCTAAGCAAGATAAATTAGTACAAACTTATTAAGGCTAGGGGAGCTTAATAAAATATCTATCTCATATTTTCTGAATAGATGAATAGGATCTTGGAGATAATGAACTCAAGATACATAACCTCAGTGAATTTTTGGGGATCAAGATAAAGAGATAAAGAAGAGATAGAGAATGAGATAGAATGAGACAGACAGTTATGGAGAGAACTAGTATAAAGAGATAAGCATGTTCCCAATAAAGTATAGAGATACTAATGGAAGCATAACTGGCCAAGAACAAGGTTAGGGTCAAATATCCCTAAACTTACCATAGTACTAAGCAAGCAAAAAGAAAAGAATGTTATAAGTCCTCTTGAAATGTACTAACTTTGACTCCTTAGAGTATTCTAACGAAAGTATTTAGGTGTACAGAAGCTCTACTTAGGCCCAAAAATAAAAAATTTACAAATTGGTCATCGGGTACTGTTTATTGTTCAATTTCCACATTTGGCAATCCAACTTTAAAAAATTATTATTAATTATAGAAATATTGTATGGATGTATTTCAAATTTCTACTTGAAGCTCTTTCATTGTTCTTTAAGGAAAAAGTATAAAACTGGACATTTACTTGACCAATCAATATAAATAATTCATTGAATATTATTGTTTATATGGTCATTTCTAAAATTTCTAGATTTAGAGCCTCAAATTTGGAAATTCATTTCTCTTAGGACACATATCCAATTAAGGTAAACTATAAAGCTTGGGATGTGTACTACATGCTCACCAAATTTGATGGATGGATTTGCCCATTTTCTAGGTCAAACTGGAGTTGGAAGCTCACTACTCCATGACCTACTTTTTTACTTTATAACTTCTTTCTTTAATTCTCTTTAATTATTCTATCATCTATAAACCATTATCTTGGTTTCTCATGCATTCTTATACTTATATAAACATTCCATAATTTTTCTATGCAATATCATTACATAAAATGGCACATTACATAACATTTGCATAATTTGGAACATCAAGCATAACATGCTTGAACATGTAATTTCTCTACTTTTCCTCTTCCATTCTTTGGATATTCTTCATGCATATATCTTCCATAATTCTTGAACTATCTTGGTTGGTTAAAGGAGGGTGAGATTCTAGGGACTCTCAGTAGCAAACGTTACTAATCAACGCATTCAAGATGGATGCAAGTGTATGACATTCTTCTCTTAACTTTATCATGCTTATAATGACATGATATCATTCTCAATGCTTCATACTATCATGCATGGCCATGGAAACACATAGAAGCAGAGAATATATCATCCATACAATTCATATATCATCATCTCATAACATAAAACATATCAACACACAAGCATATACATCAAACGCACAAGAAGGGTAAGTTCGCTACCTTATGGCTTTATCATTTTTCTTCTTGCTCCCTTTGCCTTCAACCAACCAATCATTGCTTACTCAACCTCTTTAAATCATCCTATTTGATGTTTCAAGGTTCTATACATAGTCACATTGATCATATAACTCATTAGGACTAAGAGCTTACATTATAGTCAAGATTTGTTATCTTAACCTATTTCTCTTAATTTTAGGATTAGTGTTCTAGCTTTGTAACAATTGTTTCCTTCAACCAATACTACATAATTTTGTTCAAGGAATCTAAATATAAGCTTGACTCTATCAAAATTAAACTCCTTCCCCATGATCTTTGCTTGGTTGAGAGGAGCCCTTCCTTGGTGCCAAAATTCTACTTTTGATTCTAATGCTTACAACTTCACTTTCTCAATTTGAATCCACATATTTTTTTAATGTAGAATCCATTGGAAGCCTTAGAATCATCAAAATCATGTCCTATCACAAGTATCAATCAAGGTCGTGGCACCCTCTAGGCTACCAAATCATGAAATTCAATCAACTATAAGCTATAACCACTTGAATCCTATCTATTTCAACTTGTTTTACATATATTTAACATCAAATTCATCCTTTCCTTACTCAAACCAAATTCTTTCCAAAATGTATGTGACGGTATAAAATGATTTCTAACCATTTAATCTAACAATTAATCCCTCCAACTACCAAATTAAGGACTTAGGAGAAGATGTTACCTTTAACACTTGATCTCATAGACCTTGGATTGCATCTTATAGCTTGAGAAAATATTTTACAATAGTTTCCCCAAGGTTCCATATGCATGCTAGCCACTCTTGGGTGGGGGCATTTATAGACAAATGTTTGGCCACTTGGGACCATTATGCCCCTGTGGCTCTTAATATTTACAATGCTTAGTCATGCTTCCTATTGGTTGATTAATTCCTTAATCAAGATGAAGGGGTCATTGACACTTAAACTAATCTTCAAAATCCTCCCATTATTGTGATGACAAGTGGCACTATCTTATAGAGGAAGAAAGCTTCTAGAAAGTTCTTGAAAAATCATGTATAATGTTGTATAGGCTCGGTCATATTTTCCAAAAATAGATCATTTCCTGAATCTAATTTTTATGAGGTTTCATAATTTATCCTATGATATTAGATTCAATGTTTGTGTTCTTCCTAACTTTAACATTATTAGACTCACAAGGATTGACCCTAGAAATGACTACAATATCGTCCATTACTTTTATAACACTAAGGGTATTTTCATCTTTTCACATTTTACCAGGGCATTTCTTAGCCATGTCCTCTATTTCTGTAACCCTCTTTGATTTTCTATCCAAGGTTTTATCCTTTGTTAGATATCTGATCTAACATTACCTAAGAAATGTAACTTTAATTCTTCATAAATTCATATGAATTTATCAGGGTATCAAATCAAAATTCTGACGCCTATCAAACGGCTTAGAATAATCTCCTTTATCTTCTATTGAATTTTGGTTTCCACGTATATTTCCATATTTACATTTGTGTCCTTGACTTTTTCAAGAATTCCACTTATGTCCCTTAATTCTTTAGAAATTACCCTTATGTTCCCTTAACTTATCACTACTTCTACTTTAGTCCATAGAAACTTTATAGTTTACACTTTGGTCCCTTTAAACTTCTTACTTAGGCCCTAAAGAACGTTCTTTACTTACAGTTCAGCCCTTCCTTTACAATTCCTTCCTCTCTCTTTTTGAGCCCTTAAGACGCTCTTAGAATTCCTATCTTTATTTACATATTTGCCCTAAAAAATTTCTCTATTTACAGTTTAGTCCCTGAAAACCCTCTATATGTTTCTTAGACTTCTACTTAAAGGGGCCTAGTAGCCTACCTATTTTAGGCTACTTTCTGGGCTTCTGGGCCTAAAAATTGGGATGTGATACATTTCCCTATAATTGAGATAAGTCCTTGTTCTCATACTAAATATTCTTTGAAGACTTATCCGATATGGGAATTTATCGAAAAAGCCTTCGATAAGTATTTCACATACTCAGATTTGTGAAAATAATTTTTAAAAGCATTTATCAAAGCATTGATTGAATAGAGTATTTATCGATAAAGTTTTTGATCAATAGATTCTTCAAAATAAATTCTTCTATTTTCAAAAGACATATTTATCAAAGAACTATTTGATAAGGGGACTTATTGAATAAATCTTCGATAAATAAGGAAAAGTTTCTAAGTTTACAAAAGTGCTAAACTAAATGATTTTTCACACTACTTGCTTTTGGTAAGGTATATTCTCAAGATGTTTTATCAAAACTTGTGATCAGAGAAAGAAAAGTTTTATAGTTTAAATATGATAATTAGAAAGGTTTTTAAGTTATCCATATCACAAAGGAGGTTCTATTCTATGATTTTTGTAGTGATATAATTAAATTGTTTTTCTTCCTAAAATGATCTATGAAATCTTGAGTTACAAATTTATAAGATCAATTGGAAGAAAGAAAATATAAATTGATTCAAATTCAAATAACTGGAATCTTAACTTGATAAATATTTTGTTAATCACTTGATTGTTTGCAATGTTTTGAATATGATTATTTGCTCATAATGTTATTGATTTGTTTGAATCATCTATCTATAATTGAGAAAATTTATTCATGAAAGATTCACAGTGAGATTCATTATGCTCTAATCTATAACACTATTCAGTCAGACCTCTTGTCGATGAGATATTCGATAAGAAAGTATAAACTGAATTGCATCTATATATCTAATTAATAGTATTGAGTTTGATAAGCTTATGAATTACTTTGACTTGATTAAATGATTAATCTTCATGGATTTATGCCTGCTTATTTGTTGAATGATTATAAGCTCATGACTTGCTCTGCTTATGATCTTGTGATTCAATGTAATTGATAAATGAACTTTTAATCATTTATTTCCAAGTATATTATTTGAGAAAAGGATTAAAGGATCAAAGAATATGAAAGTCTTTTTGAAAGATGGAAAAGATGTTCTTCAGTATTTATCGATAAGTTATCAAATAGCTTATTTATCGAAGAATACTTTGATAAATGAAGTATTGTAAAATATATCAATAAGTCTAAAAGCATATGTTTTGAAAGAATATTTTTCAAAGAGTTCATCCATAAGGACATTTATCAAAGAAATATTTAATTAATCATGGACTATCTCTTTGCAACTCATTAAAGATTTATCGAAGTCCTTTTCTATAAGGCTGATTATCAAAAAATTGCTCGATAAGATTTAAACTGTTTTAAACACAATTCTTCAGCAATTTCTTGAAGACCTTTTCGATAAGGGTGTTCTTCGATAAACACTTCGATAATTCAAGTTATTTTATGAAAAGTTTTTTAAACTAGACTTTGACATATTTTGATCCTTAATTCTAAATCATTTGGAAACAATTGCTATATGTTTAAAATAATTATATATGTTCACTAAATCATGTCCAAAGTCATTTATAGGCTAAGGCAAGATCAAACAAAGAGATCAACAAAAGTGCCAAAAAGTATCAGTGCACAAATAATGTCTATATTAACGAACGGCTACTTCAACAAAATTATGAAGAATGAAGTATAAAAGAAGAAGAAGCCAAAATAAGAAAGCTGAAGAAGTTAGGAGACTTAACAAAACAAGAGACTAATACAATGCATTACAAACATATTCAAAACTATCTCTGTTTCATTATGTTTCTCATCTTTTGGTTCAGAGCATACATATTCTTATAAGAGAGAAACTTAGAAAGTTATAAGCTTAAGTGTTTATCCTATCTACTCTTTTGAAATAGTTTCATTTGTATAAATCAATTTCTAAATTGATCAAGTGGATTCTTGAGTGCCTTGTAACCTTACAGTTGTAAGGGGGAATGAGAGGGATTCTCACTATGATTACCTTACAGGTTCTAAAGGGGAGTGAGAGGGAATTCTAACGTAAATATACTGAGGCACCACAAGCCTATGGAATCTTGGAGTATAGTGGAAAATTCATAGTACCTCTCTGGGGACTAGAAAGTTATGAGCCAAACCAGTATAAATCATCGTGTGTAATCTTTCTCCTACAACTTCTTCATTCGATGATATCATTCTAAACTCTACTCTTCAAATTCATTAAAATGTCCTTAGAGTTTTTCAAAAATTTTAAAATCACCCAATTCACCCCCTCTTGGGTGATACAGCCAAAATCAACAGATGTCATGGATGATGTCATCTTTGCTTGGTGGGAAAGTCAAGATGGCAAGATTAAATCTTAGCCGTTCATCTACAATAGATCTTGGACATTGGTTCTATGAGAATTTTCTATAAATACCCCCTTTCTCTTCAAAACTGTGAGCCAAGGAAAGAATAAGGAAACTCCTTCCAAATAGAAACTCAACTAAACCAAGAGCAATCTAGGTACCTTGAGTTCAAGCTAACTAGGAATTAAGGTAATTAATCTATCTTAGCTTATTTTAATTCAATTTAGGAGATTGAATCTAGGGTCTTAATGGATGGATTTTGAGAAACTCTTCTTGGTTAAGTGCTGGCCGAAATCTGGAAAAAAATAAAGGGAGTGATGAATTAAAGTTAGAACATGAAATTGAGACTTAGACAAGCTTAGATTAGTGGTTATACCTTGAATTAATTGTGTCATCCTTGATTTTCTAACTATGAGGGCCTTTTGGCTAGAGCAAGAACTGGATGATTTTGATGCTTTTATTGAGTCCATAAGGCAAAATTGTATAAGATTGAGTTAAGGGACAAGAGTTGAAAGCATTAAAATCTAAGATGGATTTTTTTGAAAAAACCATGTATGCCACAGTTCTGTTCTAACTAGTACCCTAAGGAGGAGTTGGAATTTAATTTCATATTGGGATTCCTTGGCTAAAAGTGTGTGGGATATGGTCAAGGCACAAATTAATTCAAAGGGTAAAGCAATTAACTGAAATTATAGAAGGTTAAAGGTTTATCAATTTATGAAATTAAATGCTAAAGGTTTCCCCCAAAATCTCACCCCTTTCCCAAGTCACAACCATCCCAGCAGGACATTCTCGTGGTGAAGGAGATGAAGTCACATGAAGAGGAATTAGGAATTGGATAGTATGTTTAATATGTGATTTATGATATGAATTGTAATATGTAAATGCATTGAATTGAGTTTTTTGCAGCTATCATCTTCATCTTTTTCTTCCACATTAACATAACTGCTGCTGTGTTTTCTATTGCTACTAAAGTTTAGATGGCAATGCAAGGCCAAGCTGGTTTGCTCTCTTGGAGATGATGCTAAACCAGAATCCTTGAGCTAAACAAGGAGTTCATTGTGTTTTTAATTCAGAGTTAAATGTATCGAGTTGATGTAATTAGCTCTATAATTACTGATGCAATTAGAGTAGTAGATGACAAAGAAGTAGGGAACCAAGTTAAATTTCTTATTTCTGCATAACTGACCTTTGATTGATTCTCATCTTTGATCAAGTTGAACATAGTTGTGATTAATCGAAGTGATTCTATAATAGAGTACAGCTGTATCTATTTAATTCATATTCTACTATCTCTGAGTTGAATGATTCATAATCTCTTTTAATGTCTATGAGTTGTAGCTTTAATTGAGATTTAGCTAGCAAGTTGTTAGCCAACATATTCTAATTCAGCTGATTAACTTCTCATATTCTATGGATAATGAAGATAAGGTAATCTCTAAGGGAACACACTTGTCATTCATTCATCTCATCAACATAAATACTTAAAAGCATAAACAATAGCATAGGTTTTACTTTCAGTGGTCAGACTAAAACTTATCAAGCACCATCTCTTTAACTTGTTAATTTGTGACTCATTAGATTAATTAGAAACTTCTACATCCATTTAGGCTCCTTGTGAATCGACCTAGGTTAATCTCTATTTTACTATTGGTTAGCTTAGTCTTGTTTGATAATTAAATGACAGTTATCAGTGGCATTAGTAAACAAATGCTTAAACTGTGGTGTTATTGGAAGATACCACAACATCTTTAAAGGAAAGCCTTTAGTCATCTCATCACAATCACCACCGTCTTTCTTCACTTTGTATCTTGAAATGCCATATTTAAGGCACTTATTCAGCCCTTCATACTCATTTCTATATAGTATGCAGTTGTTAGGGCATGCATGTATCTTCTTATAGGACAAACCTATCGGACACAATATTTTCTTCACCTCGTACATTCCTTTTGGAAGTATATTGCCTACAAGAAATGCATTACTCAACAACTCGAGCAATTTTGTCAAACTAAAATTGATCCAACAATTTCTTGATTTCAAATTTATCAATCGTAAAACAAATTTTAACTTTGTGTACTCATCTTTACTCTAGTACAATGGTGTCTCAGTATCACTTGGTAAACTTTCGTATATTAAGAGAACTATGGAAAGGACCCAACTCCAATATGACAAAACATATCCAGGATTTTATTTCCAAAGTTATCATTCACAACTTCATCATTTCCATATAAAGGAGTCCTTCTAATTTCACCATGCCAAATCTAATTTGTATATATTAAATTTATCCCATCACATATAAGACATTGTCTTATATCACTTTTCTTATAAGCATTTCTCTCAACAAATTCAAGAAACCTTTCTACCCCATCTTTATATTCCTTAGTAGTTCATCTAGCTTTCATCCAACTATAATCCATTATTCTACATCGTCATTTAGCGTAGTTGTCAAATTAAAGGGAATATGCACCTTTTATATTTTATAAAAATTTTGGCATAGTTTCCACTTAAATATAAATAATCCCAAATGATAATATAAGTAAATAACCAAAAATATGGGCAAACAACAAACCAATTTCAACAAACTCAATTCCACAATATCAAATATCACCTTTTACTGTTAAAGTTCTAAGTTGAAAACAAAAACTCAAATAAAGTCGATTATCCATTATACTTGACAATCAAGTTTTTGTTAATAAAAGTTTTTAACTTAATTTATAACTTTTCTAAATAATACTCACATTGCTCAAACAAAAAATAACATAAAAATACCAAATAGATGCATCTCAAAAATAAGAAATCAATATAACATGAAACATACACTTACAACCAATGTTCATAACTATTTTAATGATACCTATAACAAATAAATAATCTAATCAGGCCAATTAACATCAAAAAGTTCCAATCACAATGTATTACTTCTCAAAATTTACAAAAACATACCCATAAACAAATAGGAACCAATGTAACAATCTAAATACTACAAAAATCAAGTATTGAATACAAGTTAGCCCATATGATCTGTTACACTTTATATACAACAAACAAATGAAAAAGTAAGAAAATGAGTAAGAGAAGAAGGATAACAATGACTGATGAGAATCACCACGTTTACAACAGAGAATGACGGATAAAGTAATGGCACTAGAAAGACGTGAGTGTTAGAACCAAAAACAAGATGAATAGGGCATAAAATCAACTTTGTTGAGGTATGTGGTGGTAGGGCACGTGAAGGAGACCACAACAGCTATGAAAAGTGAAAGTATAACTATAATCGCGATATAGTTTTTTAAATTTCTGATGACTTTTAACAATGGTTTTATAGAAAACTGTCATGAAGAGATCTTTTAAAAGTATCTACCACCGCTTGTTTAAACGCCATGATAATTTTTTTGTCGAAGCAAGTTTTTTATTGTCTTGGACTTCTTTCCATGATGTTTGTTGAAAATATCACCGTTGAAAGTTCTTTTCACAGCATTTTTTAACAGCAACCACTGTGAAAATTTTTTTAATAGCTAAATATTTACAAAAATTCCACCGCTTTTTTTTAACAGTGTTTTTTAGCATCAAGCATACTCTAACATGCATATTGTCGTGACATATAGTACAAGGAGATGTAACAACTCATCATAGCTCATGTCAAAATAACCTATAGCATCATTACAAAACAAGCTCAACCAACCATCATAAATACAATGCAATAAAACAATCAACATAATAAACTTTAAAGTGGGATATCCTTACTACCTCTTGAAGAATCCTTGTTCTTTTCTTCTGGTGTGAGAATTTTCCTTTGGAAAATGTCAAAGCCTATACATTGCAAAGCAAGGCATGGCACAATACAACCCATAAACATAAATTCTAAAGCTTAAGCTCTCTAAGTGCCCTTTTAATCACTTTTAGAGCTTTCACTTTCAATTATCAAAAATTAGTTCCCAAGGTTCAATCCTACATAAATTTCCATGTAGAATTCAATTATGAAGTTAGAATTTTGAAATTCCAACTCTGTCCCCAAATCTAGATAGAACTATGGCACTTCCTTCTAATATTCAAAAATTCCAACTTTTGATCCTAATGCTTCCAATGCTTCTCTACTTAACCCCACACAATTTTTCATTTTAAACCCATTGGAAGCATCAAAATCAAAAAATTCAACTTCATTGCTTTTGTTCTTAATAGTGGCAGCAAGCATGCCTAGCATAGAATTCCAAGAATATATTGATTCCATAAGCTTAAACCACATAAATCTAGCTTATTTCAACTGGCATGTCTTAGCTACTTATAAATTGGAATTCATCTGCCCCTTCCAACTATACATTTTGTCCAGCATACCCAAGGGGGACAAAATGACATTTCAACCACTAAATCAAAAGAATAATCTTCCAACTACACAATCTATAGCTTGGAGGAATAACTTACCATTAAATCCTTGAAGTTTGGAATATTAGAAGCTTGATCTTGGGTTGAATAAAAATTTTGTAAGAAGTACCCTATGGTTCTCAAGAGTGCTCACCATGGAGGGGTGAGGGGGTATTTATAGACAAAGTCAATATTATATCAATGACCAAGATTTAATCTTACAATGGATGGCTAAGATTACATCTTACAAATCAAGGGTCTATATTTAACCACCTAGTGTTCTTACATCATCAAAATCCTTCCTATGACATCATCATGCTTAAGTGGTGCAATCTCATAGGAAAAGGGACTTCTTGAAAAATTATGTCCAATCTTATACTGACTCAATCAGATTTTCTAAAAGCCAGATTGTTTTCTTATTCTAATTTTTATGAGGTTTCATAATTTATTTTCTAATATTAGATTCAGTGTCTATATTCTTCCTACATTTAATATTATTGTACTGGGTAAGTATTTTATTACTTGACCCTTAAAAATGACCAAAATGCCCTCCGTTAACTTTTATAACATTAAAGGTATTTTCGTCTTTTCACATTTCACCATAGTATTTCTTAGCTTTGGTCCCATATTCTTGTAATCCTCTTTGACTTCCTACCCAGGTTATTTCCTTTGTTAGATATTTGATCTAACAAGACCTGAAAACTTTTACTGTAAATTAATTACTTCTAAAATTCATATCAATTAATTAGGACATCAAATCAAAATTATGATTCCTGCCAAACGGATCAGAAAAATCCCCTCTAACTTTTCTTGACTTCAGATTTAGTGTTTTTGGGTATATTTACTATTCATATTTATATCCTTGGACTTTTCAAGAATGACATTCATATGCCTTCATTACTCATAATTAAACTTAAGTCCTTTAACTTGTTTCTACATTTACTTTAACCCTTGAAACCTTTTTAATTTTTACTCTAGTCCCTTTAAACTTTTTACTTATGTCCTTTAAACTTCTTACTTATGCCCTAAAAGAATTTCTCTCTTTATAATTTAATCCTTCCTCTTTTCTCTTTCTGGGTCTCAAGGGCTCGTCTGGAGTCCCTAACTTTATTTATCTACTTGTCCCAAGAACTTTTACTATTTGTAATTTAGTTCATGTACTTTATCTATTTGCAGTGTAGTCCCTTAACACCATCTGTATATTTCTTGGACTTTTGCTCAAAGGGGTCTAAAAATTAGGATGTTACAGAAGGTGAAGGAGATGAGAGAACGTGAGTATTAGGGTTAAAAAATTATGTAGAGAGTGAATGAATGATGAATGAATGAATTGGTGGCTGAAACTTAAAGGTATGAAAATTAGTGTTAGATTTGGATCCAAGATAAATCTCAGCCCAAAATGCGATTCTACATATTTTGTTACTGGCTATCACGACTAAAATTCCATTTGTTGCGACTAAAAGGAACAGCTTTAATGAAGGTTCAATTTTTCCCCTAGGTCCTTTTCTAACATTAATTTGGGTCCTTCATTGGTACTTCTTTGGTCCTTTAGCAGCTTACCCTTAGGTCCTCTCTGGCATTCTTCAATTTGGTTCCCAACTTCAATTGATCTCTAATTTCTAAAATTAATATCAAATATTTGTAATACCAAATATCTTAGAAATCAATCAAAATTGTAAAGCATAAATAAATTACCAAAATTCCCATTTTAGCACAAAATCACAAAGATGGACCTAGAACTCAATTTAATCATTCAATATCCAATCACTACTACAAAAAAAGGCTTTGTAAATCGGTTAAAAATGGTTATCTACATCAGACAATGACTAGTGTAGAAATGAACCGTTTAGAAAGTGTACACTTTTTAAATCGGGTAGTTCACCATTGTAGAATTTAGACCAGTACCTTTTGAAATCTGGCGTAGAATTTGCTAATGTCTACATTGGTTGAATAAATCCCTTTTGAATGGTTGCTGTAGATTTATGACTTTTTTACACCAGTTGTGTTTTCACTCGGTGTAGATTAATGAATTGTTTACACCGGTTGTGTTTATACCCGATTTAGATTAATAAATTTTCTACACCTCACTATAAAGACAACCGGTGTATATATTGTCATATTTACATATATTGTTTCTACTCTTGCCGGTGTATATACTATTTCATTAACCCCATCCCTTGAAGCTTCAGGAATAAACTACCTAAATATACATACTCAAAGAGATAGCAGCAGAGGTAAAGTTTAAGATGGTAGAGACAGATCTTCAATTGCTCATTACATTATTCATTTAATAAAATTCAATAAAAAATACAATCATTTAAACAGAAAAATAAAAAATGTATTATGGTAATGACAAATACTATTAAGAAGGAATGATTTAAACAAAAAACTCAGCCCAAATATTGTGCAGGTCCTCAATATCTTGTTCAGGAAATGGGTCAGATTGATCAAACATCTAAAACATCAAATTAAAATAAAAGAAATTAAAGCATTACTAAGATATATTAAATTGACTAGAAATATATGAAATCATTAAAAACACAATTTACCTCCTCAATTAGGTCAGTCCTATTTGACAAGATGATATTGATCATGTGTCTAACCATGTAGAAGCTACACAAGTTGCTTTCTTTGGGTCGCCTTCGACTCTGTAATATAAACATGAATAAAATTATGTGTCATCAGCAAAAAACTGTGTGGAGCATAAGACTTAACACTTTTATTACCTTCAGTGTGATCCATTCAGGGTCCTTCACTAAGTTGGCTTTCTTAAGACCCCTTGCAATTGCAAACATCCTCATAGCCCTATGACCAAAGTTATGAACTTAGTAACCGTTTTATTATAAAGACCATATTTAATTTATTACAAACACCATTGTTCTGTAAGGAAGAAAACTCAAATGTTAATAATCTTCTTGGCATCAACCGATGGCTTGTAGTGGAGGGAGCATAAGAAGAAACTTTTATAAGTATGTTTACATAGTATGATCAATTGCTAATGATTGCTATAAAAAATAATTAAACAATAATAATTATTAGCATTAAGCAAATACAAACCTAGTATGAAAAAAAACTAAAATATTATTATTCTTACTCCTGCATATATGGTGCGAAGAAACAATCAATATCAGTTTCACCAAGCCTGGTTTCAATGTACTCAAGTCTTGAAGATTGGGAGGTCCCTTTTGAATAAATCTAAAATGGGTATAGGAATCCGAACTGACCTTGTTTGCCCTTGGAAACAAACTTAGCTTGCATATACCTCCAGTTAATGCAAACACGATGTTAGTATTAACAAACACTCAACTTGCATGAATTTTATTATTACATATATTTACATTTTAATTATACTTACATTAAAAACACTTGGACGTGCTTGAAGGTTAGTTCATTCCTAGGATTGATAATAGATTTCACATCTGTATGGTCAAAAAAGGCAACCGCCCCTATGTCACCCACAACTTAATCCATAGGCAATGCATCCCTATGGAACATTTTGTCAGATGCCAATTGGATCACACGTTGCATGGAACTCAAATTAGGAGGTGTGGGAAGTTTGCTTGGGGATGACGCAACGTGATCCAAAACAAGATGCTTTGGCCATAACCAGAAAGTTCCCTTTGCCTGACTCACAGTCTTCACCTCATCATCAGAATTTGGACAAGAGCATATTCCAATATCACATCTTCAACTGTCACCCTTAATTGATTGTCTTGAATTTGGATGTGGTGGGCAGTTTTCCCAAACATATGGATAAAACCATATGCCACTAACCTTTTGATAGGATCCTCAACATCTATATCACAAGGTTCAGCATCCTCTGATACCTTTTTGGCCATGCAACAACTCCCTTTAGTGCTAGGACGAGCTGCATGTGAGAGCATGTGGGTGGCACTTGGCTCCTGTTGCCTTGATGTCAATATGGCAACATTTCTTCCTTGATCTTTGCCAACCCCTCTTGTAATTGTGCCTGAATTGAAGCTTCTGTCTGTACTCTAGCTTCTGCCTTAGTATCTTCCCTCATAGTGGATAACAATGATTCCAGCTCTACCCTCAGGACATATGGGGAATGTCGTGGAGATGCTTCAAAAAATCTCTTATACCGACATCTCCTCCAACTCCCCTGACATGACCCCCATGCGTAATTTTTGTCGTAATCATGCGAGCGTGATTACTTGTAAATGATCCGCTCCTTTTTTGTGGGCGTACAACCACTTATCTTCGTGACGTATTGGAGATGGGGGAGTGAGAGTAACACTAGGATCAGACTCAGCAGCCTCTTCCAGCCTCTTCCTCTTGGCCCCGAATAAGTCTCTTTCAGTATTCGTGAAACCCCTTCGAGAATTATGTGGGGGTAATCATTCTTGAGAGCGTGTTCAATAGCTTTTGATCCTTTTTCCTACAAGACTTGAAGTAGTTAATCCCCAATACATACAGAAGGAAGAAACATGGGAAATGCAAGATTCCTTTTTCATAACATATCAACTCACCATAGCTTTTGTAGTAGTCCGAAGCCTAACAAATTCTTCCCAAGTAGCTTCATTAATGAATTGATACTTGTTGCATGGAGAAGGAAGAGGCTAACCATCTTTGTCCTGGCCATGAACATACTGACAAGCTAGTTGTGTCTTGAATGCCCTCTAACGCTCAGCGCAATAAGACAACATCTTTTTCTTCAAGACTTCATTGTTGGGAATATCGTAAGTGAGCTACAATAATTTTCATTGAAAGCAGAGTTATCAATAAATAGGTGTGTTTTTCAATATTGGTCTGTATACAATATACAATAGGCAGTTCTTATACCCAGATAGAGTCCTAAATTTGATTCTTCACGAGATTATCAATAGCATCCCAAGTCTGTATGGCAATGTTAGTCTTGCTACGTGCTAGGAGGCTGAAATAACTTATGTAATTTGTCCTATATTCACCAATTGGGTTCTAACGTGTGTCAAACTCAATCGGTAGTAATTTCCCTTCTATCCTATCTTTCAAAATGTCTTTCAATCACATCGCACTTCTACCCCTCTTTTGCTTATAGTAGCTTAAAGCATCACCAGCCTCATTCTGATTACCATTACCCCTATTTCTATATACGTAATAACAAAAACAAACATGGTAAACAGAGAAGAATGACTGACCATAGTGAAAGAAGTGCAAGCATTTATCGATGGAAAGAAGTGCAAGCATTTATCATAGAAAACTATAAAACCTAGATTAAACGAACATGTAAAAGGCGAAGCACATACACTAGAAAATAAGTGTCCAGAACACGTACACGGCAAAGCACAACGAGAGTGAGAATAGAGAAGAACGATTAACCATAGTGAAGCAAGATGAGAACTACAGAGCACGACGACTGGCATAATGATAGACAATGTAAAAAATAATATTGCATACAACCTAAAAAATGAGAAAGGAAGAGACATGCTAGATCAGTGATAATACGGGAACTATGAATTTGGTGTAGTCCAACTCCAAAATCTCCTGAACGACGCCATAATAAGGGATGGCTGCTAATTTAGGATTGTTGTCTTTTGAACTAGAGAAGTGCATAGCTTCAGCCACTAACATAACACCACTATTATGCATGCTACTTTTATCATCTAAATGTAAGGAATTGGAAGACACGCAGCAGAAATTAATTTAAAAATTTTTCCATTCCTTGCTAGGATCTACCGTATGTGTTTAAGTCAAGTGGGAAGAAGCATTACCCTCAGTGTTCCTCGGCGACTTCCACAACTTCTGGTCACGACGTTCACAGCTTCTCTCCGCAGCTCGTACTCCCTTTCCGATCACAAGAAGTCGATGACTCAGGTCGGCTTCCTCTACTGGTATCCACACGAACAGCGTTCCAACCACGAACGACGTGCTAGCGTCTCTTGTCCCTCCAGGGCTTTCCCAAGAATTCGTCCTCTCCGTCTCTATTTCAACAGTTTCTTATCTACAAACCTTTTACAGATTCCCCTTTGGCCTTTCTGTGTTCTCTGTGTGTATTGTTAAAAACGCAGCTCCTTAAATCAGATATATAGGATGCTATGCGTTTTTCTCTCTACCGAATTGGATTTTGGAGTTAATCTTATATTAAATTTGAAATTAATACAATATCATATATTGTATAATTTTATAAGAAACTAATTAAATAAATAATATTAAATCCGTCCCACAGATTTAATTACCTATTTATTTAACTTTAAATAAAGATAAGACTGAACTATATTTAATTTATTCTCATAAATCAAATTTGCGATATCCTATCAATTTGAATTTCAAATTCAAACGTGATAGGGATTTAATTTATCCTTATAAATTAAATCTTATAAATATCTCTTATATGAGATATCCTATCAATTTGAATTTCAAATTCAAACGTGATAGAGATTTAATTTATCCTTATAAATTAAATCTCATATATCTCTTATATAATATATATATACGAATTTATATATATATGAATATAAATATAAATAAATATATACATCCACCCTGGATCATTCATTGAATCTGGACATGTCTTAGATTCAATGAATATGGACATCATAGCTCGTGTTGGGCTATTTTGTGTGCGACCCTGTAGGCCCATATAAAGTTGGCAGTGGACCATTTGCTATACTGGCCCACAAGCCGCAAGCTGTCTCTAGCAAGACATAATGACTACCCAAATCATATGAGGATCGATAAACGATGTAACCTTTTATACAACCATATCATGTCCCTTCTGTCACGCGATATTTAGGTCATGGTTGAGGCATGGATAATGTCATTCTCCTATTCCTGACCGTTACTTTCTCGATCCCTGAGTAGTCTAACTGTACAAATGGAACTATCTTTCCATTACAGTATGGCCATACATTTCTTAGACTCACTCATCGAGGGGCCCAGTAATATCTCTCTACGAATGTGAGGGATAAATTCCATCTTGACCATTCATATTCCTCCGCATGAAAAACCACTAAACCGGAACATAGTCTTTATGATCACTCGGTCAAAAGTGACTTTTGACTAGGTCAAAGTTGAGCGTTTATCATGTAGGAATCCATGATGATCTCAGGTCAAAGGGCATATTGACATGGTTTGTATATGAGAGAAGCTTATGACGTTACCCATGCAGTTCTCTCATAGTGGGTCGATCCAACACCTTGTACTCTTACATGTGCCTATGACTCTGATTTATATCTCTATATATCTTCAAAGTCATACTGGTCTTATTTCATCTGTGCTCCCGTATAGATGACTGACCAGGGACATTTAGGATAAGATCATGAATTATCCAAGGATGGTCATCATAGTAAACATGCAAATAATATGATAACACAATTAATAAATTCATAAATCAATAATGTTCATAAGACAATGATTGGCCCCTAGGGCACGATTTCCAACACTAAGGACTAGTATAAAAGGAATACCCATTAATGTCAAATGAATTCCAACATATCACATTAAATTCAAGACCATATGCCAACCATCTAACTGAATTAGATACACAATTATCATTTTCAACCTTCTATTTGAACTAATGTGCAAAAAATTTGTTGTGTTTCTAATCAATATTTGCTCTGTCATTCTATTATTTTGTTTCTGGACAAGCTCTTTATGATCAGCTATATATTTTTGAACTTCATCAATGTTATTCAAAATGTGTAAGTATATTTGCTGTAATTCATTACGATCAGCACTCTTCACCAATATTTTGCATTGACCCCTCTGTTTGGCACGGGGTTTAGCAAGACCGGTAAGTCATACTTTAGACTAGTGTTAACAAAAATCCATAGCTTCTTCAAAAACATATTTTTCAACAATGGATGCCTTAGATTCTTCATGTACCCTTTAAAAATTTTCATGTATCTTTCAAATGGGTACATCTATCGTAAGTATACAGGGCCACACAGTTTTATCTCTCACACTAGATAAACGATAAGATGTACCATGATGTCAAAAAAGCCTGGAAGAAATATTTTTTCAAGTTGGCATAAAATAACATAACCCTCGTTCTCCAATTCATCCAACTTTTCAGTCTCAAAGACTTTGCCACATATAGCAATGAAGAAGAAGCAAAGTCGGGTTACAATGTGTCTTAATTCATCTTGAAGGATTCCTTGAACAGCTACTGGGAGTAATTGTTGCATCAAGACATGACAATCATGACACTTTTGGCCTACTAATGTCAAATCTTTCATCGACACAATCTTCTTGAGATCATATGAGTACCCAGAGGGAACTTTGATTCCTTGTAAACATTCACAAATACTTCTTCTCTCATCCTTGTACAAAATATTAATCTCTTCAACACAATAACCCCCCTCACCATCTGGCCTTAAATGTAAATCCTCACATATTCCTATTTCTTGCAAATCTAATCTTGCCTTCAAAGCGTCTTTGGAACTACCATGTTGGTTGAGAAGTGTTCCAAAAATATTGTCACACACATTTTTCTCCACATGCATGACATCAATACAGTGTCTTACCTAAAGATGTTGCCAATACAGAAGCTCAAAGAAGATAGATCTTTTTTCCTATATTTTTCTCACTTATCTTGGTAGTCTTACCGAAAGTAATGTTGATGTATTTCACCTTTTCATAAACTTGTTCTCCTGTCAATGGCTTTGGAGCATTTACAAATTCTTGGCTGCCAAAAATTTTTTTCTTCAGTTGACAGTATGGGTGGCCTTGTCTTAGAAATCTCCTATAACCTAAGTAGACTATCTTTCTTCCATGATAAAGTTGATAGTAACAAGTCCCTTCCTCACAAATGGGACATGCTTTATGGCCCATAACACTATATCCTGACAAATTTCTATATGCAGGAAGTCATTAATTGTACAAAAGATCATGGCCTGTATATTGAATACCTCCTTAATATCATCAAAAACATCCACGCCTTCCCATAGCTTCTTCAAATCTTCGATCAAGGGCATTAGGTAAACGTCTATGTCATTCTAGGTTGTTTTGGTCTTGAGATCAACATAGACAATATTACATACTTGTGTCTCATACACAATAAGGGAGATAGCTTGTAAACCACCAAGACGACGGGCCATGAACTATGTATACTACTAAGGCTTCCATAAGGGTTCATGCCATCTATACTGAGTCCAAGCCTTAGGTTTCTTGGTTCCTTGTTAAACTCAAGAAATAAGTCATCAATCTTCTTCCATTACAAAGAATCAGCCGAATGACGAAGCTTTCTATTACAAATCCTTTCAGTCATATGCCATAACCTTTTTTTTTGCATCATCTTCATTATCAAAAAGCTGTTTAAACTTTGGTATAATTGGAAGATACTATAACACCTTTGTAGGATACTTGTTTGATCTGTACCTTGGTGTCTTACTTATTGGACATTTCTGTTCATTTTCAAAATATTTCTTGTACAGTATGCAATTATTTGGGCAAGCATGAATCTTTTTATACTGCATGCCTAAAAGACATATTATTTTCTTAGCATTATAGTAGAGTTTTGGTAACACGTTTTCTTTTGGAAACATGTCTTACAACAACTCAAGCAATTCTGAAAAACCTTTATCACTCCACCCATGATGTGCTTGAAGGAATTGGAAGACATGCAGCGGAAATAAACTTTAAAAATTTTCCATTCCTTGCCAGGATCTGCCGTATGTGTTTAAGTCAAGTGGAAAGAATCATTACCCTTAGTGTTGCTCAGCGAATTTCACAGCTTCTCTACGTGGGTGGTGATCTCTTTCTGATCGCAAGAAATCGACGGAGTGTTCCTCAGCGACCTTCACAGATTCTCTCCGCGGACGGTGGTCTCTTTCCGATCACAAGAAGTCGACGCCTCAGGTCGGCTTCCTCTACTGGTATCCACACGAACAGCGTTCCAACCACGAACGACGTGCTAGCGTCTCCTGTCCCTCCAAGGCTTTCACAAGTCTCCGTCTCTATTTCGGCAGTTTCTTGTCTGCAAACCTTTTGCAGATTCCGTTCGGCCTTTTGTGTTCTGTGTTGTTTTCAAACGTAGCTCCTCCAATCAGATATAAAGGATGCTATGCGTTTTTACACTTGACCTAATTGGATTTTGGAGTTAATCTTATATTAATTCCGAACTGATACAATATCATATATTGTATAATTTTATAAGAAACTAATTAAATAAAATAATATTAAATCCGTCCCATAGATTTAATTACTTATTTATTTAACTTTAAATAAAGATGAGACTGAGTTATATTTGATTTATTCCCATAAATCAAATTTGAGATATCCTATCAATTTAAATTTCGAATTTCAAACGTGATAGAGATTTAATTTATCCTTATAAATTAAATCTTATAAATATCTCTTATATGAGATATCCTATCAATTTGAATTTCGAATTTCAAACGTGATAGAGATTTAATTTATCCTTATAAATTAAATCTTATAAATATCTCTTATATGAGATATCCTATCAATTTGAATTTCGAATTTCAAACGTGATAGAGATTTAATTTATCCTTATAAATTAAATCTTATAAATATCTCTTATATGAGATATCCTATCAATTTGAATTTCGAATTTCAAACGTGATAGAGATTTAATTTATCCTTATAAATTAAATCTTATAAATATCTCTTATATGAGATATCCTATCAATTTGAATTTCGAATTCAAACATGATAGGGATTTAATTTATCCTTATAAATTAAATCTCATATATCTCATATATATAATATATATATACGAATTTATATATATACTAATATAAATATAAATAAATATATATATACATTCACCTGGATCTTTCATTGAATCTGGACATGTCTTAGATTCAATGAATCTGGACATCATAGCTCGTGTTGGGCTATTTTGTGTGCGACCCTGTAGGCCCATATGAAGTTGGCAGTGGGCCATTTGCTATACTAGCCCACAAGTCGCAAGCGGTCTCTAGCAAGACATAACAACTACCCAAATCATATGAGGATCGATAAACGATGTAACCTTTTATACAACCATATCATGTCCCTTCTGTCACGCGATATTTTGGTCATGGATGAGGCATGGATAATGTCATCCTCCTATTCCCGACCATTACTTTCTCGATCCCTGAGTAGTCTGACTATAGAAATGGAACTACCTTTCCATTACAGTATGGCCATACATTTCTCAGACTCACTCATCGAGGGGCCCAGTAATATCTCTCCACGAATGTGAGGGACAAATTCCATCTTGACCATTCACATTCCTCCGCATGAAAAAACCACTAAGCCCAAACATAGTCTTTATGATCACTCGGTCAAAAGTGACTTTTGACTAGGTCAAAGCTGAGCGTTTTGTCATGTAGGAATCCATGATGATCTCAGGTCAAAGGGCATATTGACATGGTTTGTATATGAGAGAAGCTTATGACGTTACCCATGCAGTTCTCTCATAGCGGGTCGGTCCAACACCCTGTACTCTTACATGTGCTTATGACTTTGATTTATATCTCATACATCTTCAAAGTCATACTGGTCTTATTTCATCTGTGCTCCCACATAGATGATCGACCAGGGACATTTAGGATAATATCATGAATTATCCAAGGATGGTCATCATAGTAAACATGCAAATAATATGATAACTCAATTAATAAATTCATAAATCAATAATGTTCATAAGACAATGATTGGCCCCTAGGGCACGATTTCCAACAGTGCTTTCACACTTACCAATCTCAACACCGCATTCAACAGGTTGTATTTTCTGCACCCTAGGTATAGCAATTTTTCTACATCATTACACATAGTACCATATGCATGTGACCACATAAAAGCATCGTCTCCAATATCATGAATCATGTCCTCTACCCGATCATCAATATCCATGTCATCATCAAATGTCTGTTCCAACTGTTCAGATGCACTCGACCTTTCCACATTTTCACCATGCCATGCCCATACTGTGTAACTCTTGCAGAACCCCTCACAAATTAGATGAGTATATATATCTTCATGACTTTGTTTCCTCTCATTCAAACAAATCACACAAGGACAATAAAACCTTCTATTGTCATTATCACCGATCTGTATAGCAAAATCTAAAATCTCCTTTACCCCCTCAGCATACACAACACTTATTCATTTAACATTTATCTAACTACGATCCATATTTGTGGAAGACTAAAAAACTAGGAAAATAGAAAATAAGAAAACCTAGCTTGAAGCAATGAATCAAATGAAACAAGTAAATGATAGCAATGAATTCAGCACAAATAACAGAGGTACTGCCAATAGTGCATAAATCTTAAGTTCTCGAGATAAGGAGTTCAAAACAAAACTCACCGGCTGTGAAGGGTCGAGAAGACTTAAACACATGAACAAGTGAAAATGACAGATGGGAGGTGCGAAGGGAGTTTTGATTAAATTAAAGGGTATATTATAAGCAAATCTACATCGGATAAAATGCAATACTGGTGTAGAAATAACTTTTTTTAAACTGGTCATTATATTCTACACCTGACACTGATATGTCCGGTTTCAAGCTGTTGCATTTTTTTTTGGAAAATAAAAGAACAACATGTTATCAGAACAAGAAACTTCATTCATTCAGAGAATAAGAAACTTCATTCATCCAGCTTTACTAATAACTTTACATCAAAAGTATGAAATTTTCAAACACAATATCTATCAAAATATATAATATATTCTCTCCTTTTGTCATTAAGTACAAAAAATAAAATAAGAGGGGTAGCAGATAAAGGTTGCAGGCTTTCACTCCTTATTAGACTCAGAGGTATGGGATTCATCAGAGTGGGTAATATCAACAGGATGATAGAAGCTATCATGCTGTTGATGACGGCAAACTTCTAAGCGAAAAGCTTTGAAACTATCTTTCAGTCTAGTAACTTTCTGAGACAGTTCTTCTACTGAGTCCTCCAGAGCATTGAAGCACATGATCAGTTCCTCAAGGAACACTATCAAAGTGACAGCCAAGGGAAGAGGAGAATGAACTGCAGGGTGAGGTTCAGGATGTTTGTCTTCAAAATCATCTCTATTTCTTTTATGCGGTGGAGAAGGAGGTGTGCTTGAGGAAGAAGCCATTGGAGCATTCAGATAGAAGAAAAGAAAATAAAACAGAGATAAAGTAATGAGACAAAAGTACTTATCATAGCAATGGTATACATATGGTTGAGGAATAAAAACAATTTCAGAAAAGAATATCGAAGAATGCAATTGGCATTCTATCATAATGAGTACAAACGTTGGGAACCGAAGAAGTGAAACGAATGGCCTGAGAAGTTACAGAGAAAATAAGTGAGAAAGCATAGACAGGAAACTAAAGAGTCATAATAGAAAGTATATTATTTAACACTGGTTATATATATTTTACACCAGTTCAATGTAAATCCGGTGTTAATATTTCATCTTATTTATAAAAATACCACCTTTCATTTGTTCTAAAAAGCTTCTCCTCAAGGTATGAAGAAGCTAAAGAAAATAAGCAATAAAACATAGACAGGAAACTGAAGAGTCAGAATAGAAAGTATATTTAACACTAGTTATATATATTTTACACCAGTTCAATTTAAATCCGGTGTAAATATTTCATCTTATTTACAAAAATACTACATTTTATTTGTTCTAAAAGCTTCTCTGCAATGTCTAAAGAAGTTAAAGAAAAGAAGCGGGAAAGCATAGGCAAGAAACTGAAGAGTCAGAATATGACGCAACTAATCTACACCTATTGATATTAGTATTCATCATAGTAATTATATTTTACATCGGTGATGTGTTAATCTGGTATAACTATTTCATCTTATTTATAAAAATACCATTGGTCATAGTTTTTAGGTCGTCTTCGTAAGGACCGGTTTAAAAATAGAGTTTTAAAAAGTATATTTTGTACTAGTGAATATAAGCTAAAAAACTCTATAAAATGACTCTAAAATGATATGAAAAACATATGTAATATTGGTCTCATCAGTGGTTCTTTTGATTTAAATACTAACCTGTTCATAGCAAATATGAATATTTTTATTAAATTATATTATTTTAATATATGCCTGACCCACATATTGACTCTGAGCTAACCCACTAAACCTTGACACTAGTGCGTCAACCGAGTCAATGGCCAGTCTGGGTTTTAATATATTAATCAAAAGAGAAAAGGTTTAAGGTGCATGTAGCACCTTGAACTATTTTCTCAAATATATCATTACCCTAAAATATTTTTTAGGTACGTATAACACAAATATGTTAAGGTGTTAGATGTACATAAAAAATTATTTCAACATGATGGATGCACTTAAAAAAATACTTTAAGGTGCTTAATACACAATAAAATATTTTAAGATACTGAATGTACATAAAAAATATTTTAAAATATTAAATACAAGATGTGATTTCATCATGTGTGGGCGATTTTGGATAGCTTCAGTCAAATCAATAGTTATGTCTCAAAATCTATATTATTTATTTAATATGTTTTATATAGAAATTTAATATGTTATAAAACTTTGTTTTTATTAGCAAACAACATTCACAAAGGACAAGTGCCATGTTTGGGTGAATAGCATTGGAAATAAGCCACAGCTTCTGGATTAGTGCTGAAAATAGTTGTTTGCGCATATCACAAGCCTAGAATTAATAAAATAAACTATTAGGCTTCACACACTTACCAAGAACTCTTTATTTATATTAAAATAAATTATATTTGACTTCGATAAGAAAGAGAAAGGTTGAGTAGTTATTTTTTTAATACCCCTAGTATAGAATTGAAATGCGATGTAGTTAAAAAACCTGAAACCTGATTTTTTTTCGTAGGTCGATTGTTGATATACTTTGGGGATGAGTGACGCCATGTGGGAGTACGAAGGAGTAAGATTATAATCCTAAAAATAATTTTTCATTTAATCTAAGTATTTTTAATGGGAGAGTTTCATTATAAGACTATATAAGTAACTTAATTTCGATGCAATTCTAAAATATTATGAATTTACTACAATCATTTTTGGATCAAAATGAAAATAAGTTTCAAAGTGAAAAAACTTTATTACCCTTAATGTTTAAACAAAATGAAGGGTTTGAGAGAAACCATATTTATAAGCGTAATACGAATTTTAACAAGTACTCATGCGCATTGATATGAAAATTAGTAAGTCTCAATTTTTATTGTAACATATTCTGATATACAAAATAACAAGTGTGAATAAGAAAATTACAAGTTTTGATATGCATTCTAACAGGTTCTCATGCACACAATAACGAGTGTTGACATAAAAAATTATAAGTTTTGGTTTTCATGTAACATGTTTTGATACAAAAAAATGACAAGTGTAAATTTGTGAATTTACAAATTTTGATACGAATTTTTATAAATTCACTTATCCACACTTGTTATTTGTATATTAGGACCTATTATAATGAAAATCAAAACATAAATTTAGAAATCAACATTCGTTAGTTATTGTGTGTATGAGCACTTGTTAAATTAAAATACATATCAACACTTGTAAATATGATTTCTGAAACATCCGACTTTTAACCTATCAGAGTATGTATTCAGAAGTATATTTAACTAGTGGAAGTATTATTTTTGCTCAAAAATTAAAAATTTTAAATTTAATTATTGGGGTACTGTTCATTTGGTAAATTTTATATTAGCAGTCCAACTTTAAAAATTCATAATTAATTCTAGAAAAATCGTATGGAGATGGTTTAAAGCTCTAATGAAAGATCTAGAATTCCTTTTTAAGGGAAAATATGAAATTGAACATTTACTGGCTCATTTGATCCAGTTAAGTCATCAAAGTTTACTATTCATATGGTAAATTTTGAAAATTTCAGATTCTGTCTTATAACTTTAGAAATTCATTTCTCTTAATATACACATTCAAATGAGGCATGTTACCTATGTATTTAAAATTCTAGATGCGTACTACATGCTCATAAAAATTTTGTGAATTAATTCTTTTATTTTCTACGTCAAACTAGAGTCACAACAAAACTACTCTAGGACCTATATTTTTATCATTTCACTTTCTTCTTTTGATTCTCATAAATTCATTCAACATTCATAAACCGTCAACTTGGTCTCTCATACAATCGTACAGATCATGGGGTTTATACCATAATTATTTCATACATTTTCTTTATATATAATGTCATAATACATAACATGAATATAGTTGGCAAATTGTACAATTCTTGCTAGAATAAATAATTGCCTACTTTCTTTCTTCTATTTTTTAACTCATCTCCATGCATACATTTTTATTATGCTTGACCTAAATTGGTTCGTTATAGGAGGGTGAGATTCTAGATAATCTCAGTAGCAAACATTACCACTTAAATATGTAAGATGGATGATAATGCATGATATGTAATTTCATTAAATTTTCTTTAGTTAGTGACATGCTATCATGCTTTATGCTTTGAGTAAAAATGCATGGCCATGGGAAACATGTTATACATAACATATTTAACATCATTTATCATGTCACAATATCATTCAATCATCATATACATGTCAACACATAAATATACCACATCAAGCACATAAAGAGGTAAATTCACTACTTTAAAACTTTATCTTTTTCTCTTTACTCCCTTTGTCTTCAACCAAATATTGGTTGCTTGCTCAACCTCTTTAAATCATTCTCTTTGACATATCATGGCCCTAAACACAATTCTATTGTGTATACAACTCATTAGAGTCATTACATAAACATTGTACATCAAATTTTTTAAAACTCCTAACTCTTAACTTAATTCTTGGAGTTAATGGTTTAGCTTTATAATAATTATTTCCTCAACTAATCCTACATAATTTTGTCTAAGGAATTCAAATATGAAGTTAGAATTTCAAAATTCAAACTCCTCCTTATCCTACTGTACATGACCTAACCACCTCTTTCATTTTCTTCAAAAAATCTTATTTTGATTTCAATACTTCCAATATTTATTTTTCTACTTTACCCCACACAAATTTTCATTTTAAACTCATTGAAAGCATCAAAATTATAAAATTCTCACATATAAATAGTGATTCATACAGTGTTAACCAAGAACATAAAACCTTAATTGCATGCATACTTAAATTTCTAAACCAATACTACTTGATTCTATCTTATTTAAGATTCAATTTTATATTTCTAGCTTTAATCTTCTTTCTCCCCTTTTCTTTACATCACGTCCAGCAGCCAACATGGAGAGAAAAATTATGTTTCAACCACCTAAATCAAAGAGAAATCTTCCTATAACATAATACAAAGATAGAAAGAATAAGTTACTTTGAATCTTTGCTTGATTCGCTCTTGCATTGCTTCTTCTTTTTACTTAGATTTTATTTTAGTAGCACCTCCCCATGGTTCCTTTATGTTTGGCATGAATGAAGAGAAATTGAGGGATATATATTGGCTAAGATTAGTTCCAACACTATTTAATCTAATGATTGATATTTACTCTCAATTCTTGACTTAACTTCCAAGCAAATAAAAGATAAAATCACATGCCAAAATCCTTCCTTCTCCCTTGTATATGGTGCCATTTGGACTTGAGTGGGTCCTAAAAGGACACCTCATATATTCTTGAATTTTCTTGATTTTTTCTCTTTAAAATTTATAAAATATCCTAGATAATTCATTTAGCCACATGATAAATTTCTTAACCTCTTGGGTATGCACATAATGCCATTTTGGGCTCTCTTTGAGTCTAACACATTATTTGACACACATCCCAAGATATTTCCTTTACCAGGTACTCTAACATGCCTTAATTTTTGGAATAAATTCTATAAATATCTTTTAAGGGTCATAACATTTTTAGAAATTCATTATACTATTAAATGAATTTATTGCAAAATTTCATAATTTTCTGAGACATAAAAATCTTGTGAAAAATTCTATATATTTCATTAAATCCTTTTTAGGTGTCCTTTTTTAACCTTAAATTCCATAATAAATTTTACATGACTCATTTTTTAGTTCTATCAACTTCATAAATTATTATAATAATTATAAGAATTTCCTACTTATCTGATTTTGATCTCCAGAAGATCCTGTAATAATTTCTAGACTTTGCAAATTAATAATTTTTTAGGACCTTAAATCAGAAGTCTGAAAAATATGCATAGCCCAATTACCATTCTCTTTTTACTGATAAAATTTAGGACTATAACATTTCTGGGCAGTTTTAAGCCTTTTTAGGTTAACTTTTTTTATAATTACATTTTTACCCTTTAAATTTGGCAAATTACAATTTAGTCCTCGAATTTGTCAAATTTTATTTTAGTCCCGTACTACACTTTTTTGTAATGTCATTTTAGTCCCTTTCTAAATATTTTAAAATTCTAATTTAACTTCTGAATTCACAAAACTCCATTTAAATTCATTGAATTCTTTATATTAAATTATTATAAAAATGACGTTTAGGTCCCTAAGTTTTATAACTTTATACTTTTTATTTATTTCTTCAACTTAAAATTCATCTGATCATTATAATTTCTTTTGATCATCTTCATAATCATTTTCTTACCTCTTTCCTCTATCATACATCTATAGATAAAAAAATAGTGGTCAATAGATAAAAAAAAATTAGGATATGACAACTTTTCTCAAGACCCTTCCTTTTGTTGAAACATTAAGGATAATAAAGTCTTTTTTCAAAATTGGAACTGAAAGGTAATTAAGTTTCTTATATAGTCCTATAATGAAATTCTCCCTATTTTTTAATATGATCATTTATATGTAATTTTTCACATTTATAAAATATAAAAATAATGTGACGTGAATTATCTAACCATGGAACTCGTCGTGTGGGTCAGAAAATAATAAAAGACAGCTACCAACAAATAGAAAATGAAGGACCAAAAATACATTAAAAAAACTACAAAACTTTAGAAAAAAAAAAGAAGAAAAAATATACACAAGTCAACTTACTAGCCTTCTCGTTAACACCTAATAACTATACACGGTACAATGCCTATTACTCGTTACAATTGCCAATTACACACCTGCCCATAACCAAATCAAACTTACAAGTCAATTTTGGGGAAAAGAACAAACTATAATAATTTCCCATATCTCTTAATTCCTGTAAATTTAAATAAATAGCTTTTGTACTTTTAATGGAAATCCACTTAGACCAACTCAGGAGGCCTGGTCATCACCTGCAGACAGACGACGAAAGATGATTGGAGCACCATGTTGAGGATACAGAAGCATCTGAACCGTTGGTGCGTGTTGATACCTTGGGGACAATGTGAAACTAAAACGCTGTAGTATTATTGCAAGAGCTAGTTTGGTTTGTAAATTGGCGAGGTGTTGTCCTATGCATGTGCGCACACCGAGGCCAAATGGAATGAACGCCACTGGATGCTTGGCGGCACGTGCCACTCCTTCCGCGAAACGGCCAGGATTGAATTCGTTCGCATCGTGGCCCCATATGCTGAGATCATGATGAACGGCCACGATTGGAATCAAGAGCTCAGTCCCACCAGGGATCTTGTAGCCTCCTAAATCCACGTCTATTTTTGCGCGTCGGATCGTTGCAATCGTTGGGGGATATAGCCTTAGAGATTCATTCACTATCATGCTCAACTACACTCAATTAAATCTCCCCCAGAATTAGATCAAAGTATTTATTCAAAAAATAAAAATAAAAGTATAATCTTTCTTCCAAAAAATTAATAAGTGAAAACTTTGATTCACCTCATCATTAGAAAGATATTAATTTTATTGTTGAACTGCTGGGATCACTTAAGCGGTTAGCTATAGAGACAGGTTATTTGATTTAAAGCACATTTTTTTTATGTTTTTCTCTAATTAGTCAATTTTTTAATTAAAATATTACACCAAACACACACTATTTTAAATAAAAATTGCATATTTTTCTAACTTTGTTAAGCTTACACAAATTTTTCATCCATTTTTGAAAACATATATATATTTTTTAAGAAAATAATTACATAAATATATTTGCATTTTTAGGTAAATAAGTTCGTATTTAACCCTACAATGGAAAGTGTCAGTAATTCTAATAAAAATAAAAAAAATATATAAAAAAAATATTTTGGAAAACATATGTGCTGAAAAAATAAAAAAGTTATAAAAAGTTATTATTCTTTTTTCTTTTTTTCAACAGGGTTTGAACCTGATCTTTATCTGCCCTCCACCTCATCTTTACCTTCTAAATTTAAGTAACTGTTTCTTGTTCATTTTAAAAATATAAGATAAATTCAAATAGAATATAAATTAAAATTCTATTATTATTTTAATCAACCGATAACACACGGAATATGAGTAATTTCCCAAAATTAAGTTAAATTGAAGATTGAAAGATATAACACTGCAAAAAAGATGTTCCAGGAATGTATAGGGAGAGAGGAGATACCTTGTGGAGCTTGGAGACGTCATCTTTGGATGGGAGGTCATGTGATCCACAGAGGGAGAGGACCTGGTCACGTGCCTGGTTCTGCCAGTGGGGATGCATTGCAAGCAGAATGGTGGTCCATGTAAGGAGGTTGGATGTGGTGTGTTTGCCGGCGAAGAAGAAGCTCTTACACTCTCCCACTATGTCCTCCACCGTCACATTCTTCGTCGTCTTCGCCGCCTTTATCATCAGCCCCAGCAAATCCTTCGCTGCAGATCTGCCTTCCTCCTCCTCCTCCTCCCTCCTCCTCTCTATCACTCTCACCAGCGATCTCTTTATTCTCTTGTCAAGGTTCCACGAATCTATATTCCTCCTCGTCGGAAAGAATCTGTAACCAGGGATGAACGCTTTCTGAAACGCATCAGCCGCTAACAGCATTTGTTCAGCTTGAAGTCTGAAAATGTCTTTCCCATCTTCATAGCTTCTTCCAAACGCCATCCTCGTGATCACATCTTCCGTCAGATTCTGAAACCATTCCACCACCTCGATTTCCACCTCATCGTCCTTCTCCGCCATCGCCCACCACTTGTCCAACATCTCCACCACACTCACCTCCATCACCGGAATCAGCAGCTACACAGTTCAAACCACATTTCAATAATTCTCTCTCTATGTATATATTTATACACACATAGAGGATAACTAAGAATAACCGCAATCAATTGTAAGTTAGTTAGTTACTTTGAGATTTTCTATGTGGAAAGTTGGGGAGATGATTTTCCTGTGGTGAGCCCATTTTTTGCCCTTGAGGCTGAGGAGGCCGTCGCCTTCGAGCTGTCTAACCAGAGGCGGGGCTTCGTTTTTCTCATAGGAATCTGACTTGGAGCTGAAGATTTCCCTAATGAGGTCCGGATCGGATACTGTGAGGCGCACTGTGGGTCCGAACCATATCAAGAATGTTGCACCTTTTTCAACATTTAATCCAAAAACATCAAACAAAATCTCCATATAAGTACTATGAATCGCGTTAAGTAACCCATAATCATCTCGCCAATTAAAAAGAACATATAACTAATCAACAACATATATAATGCCTGAAAAAAATCAGGCATTTCAGGAAATACTAGTACTACAGCACCCCATTAGCATCAGAGAAAACAAAAGGAAACATATTGCTTAGACCCTACAGCACAGAACCGAGACACCAAACTGCATTGTGAAAACTCAATAGCGTCCTCACAAAAACCAGAAGAGAGATAGGATACAGAAACAAGACAAATTAGTTCAGTATGAATGTACATACATAGAAATAAGATAACTTTATAAGCAAATATTCCTTATTTTAATTATGTGTTTAGATAGATTTTTAGAGAAGGGATTAGGGGTGTTCACGCGTCGGGACGGGACCGGGATAATCCCGTCCCGTGTCCCGTCCTGATACAAGACATGGGACACATTTTTTATCCCATATCCTGTCCCATCCCGAATATGTCCCGGTCTCCTTCAGGACCAGGATGGGTCGGGATGGGTTCGGGTTCGGGAATTCCCGAACCCTTTTTTTAAGAAAAATATATAAAAATATTATTTTATAAATTATTCTATATAAAAAATTACAACAACTTCCTCCAAATATTACAATTACTCCCTTATATGATTTACAAAATGAAACAAAAAAGGAAGTTTACTTTTCATTAAGTATAATTTATAAAAGAAAAAAAATTCGGGACGGGACAACCTGAGGGTCGTGCTGAGAACTATCCCATTCCGATTCTAATATTGTCCCGTCTCGAAGAGGACCCGTACCGGTCCGTTTCGGGACAGGACAAATCCATCCCGAAATCTCCGGGATCGGGACGAGACATCCATGAACACCCCTATAAGGGATTATGAAAGAAATAGTTTTTTTATAGAAGGCTTTTAGAAAAGAGTTTATGAAAAAAAATAGTTTGGGATAAACGAGTGTTTAGATAGTTATTATTAAAAAGACTTTTGTAATTAAAAAGTTACTAAAAAATATAAATTTATTAAAAATAAGAGAAAGGAGAAAGAGTGAAAAGAGAAAGGAGAGAGATAATACAAAAGATAGATGAGAGATGAGATATAATTAAAAAGATAGAAGAGAGTAGAGAGAGGAGAGAGGAGAGATAATGAAAAAGATAAAAGAGAGAGTATATAAAAAAGTGAGGGTAAAATAGTAATTAAATAATTTATAAACTCTTTTATTATTTTAAAAGTTACTCTGATTAATTTAATTTAAATTATAGTTTATTCTAGACAATTTTTTAAATAAATATAATTATTTATTTTAAAAAAATAAACTAAAATTTTACCCACAAATTTTTTTTAAAACGATGATTTTGGGGAGAAAATAAACAGGCCCATCATCATTATTATTACTTACATGGAAATGAGTAATTATTAATTACTGATGAGTCTAAACTAAGGAATTTGGAGACCGGTGAAAACTGGAAACAAGAAGTTATCACTGCTCGTGTTTGGATAGACGAAAGAGAAAACAGGGGATTGTGGAGGAGGAAGAAGAAGATACCATAGATTTTCTTCCAGTGGTGGTAGAAGGAGAAGACACGGGGGAGAATGTTGTGAGAGAAAGGGATGATGGGTTGGGAGGAAGCTCGGAGCATGATGGAGACGAGTTCTCGGACATTGCCTATGAAGAAGCAATAAGGAGGGCCTCTGATTCCTTGCTTGGAGAAATGTAGTTGGATTTTTCTGGGTCGCCACCAAAGAACGAGACCAAGTTTAAGAACAAGAACAAGGCCTGTGAAACAGAGAAACAAAAGCTTAATCCAGGATAAGACCTCCTCCTTCATGTTTGATTCGAAGCGAATCTCTGTGTTACAGAGAAGCTTGATGGTATCTCTGCTTTTGCTTATATCAGTAGTGCCTTCGAGCCTTTTAATAGAGTACAAGGTGGGGGAGAGAGACAGGGGGTGGAGACAGAAAAGCAGCGCAATCGGCGTAGGGGCCGCCATTGGAATTGTAATTAAGGGTCACAGAAATGGGGATTTTAAAAAGCAAAAACAAAAGAAAATTAGATCCCTTCAGGACCATCATACCCTTGGTCATTTTATTTCATTATTTTATATCCCTCCAACAATTTCACCGATTTCTCCTTTTTTTTCTTTGTTTCCCCTATTTTATTTTATATATATTCTGTAAGTTTCATCTGAAATATTTAACTGGAGAATTAATATGAGATTTTAAGTAAGAGATTTAATCATAAAAAAATTAAATAATATAAATTTATTATCAATTTTTTCACTTAAATGTGACATTGATAACCCGTCAATTATTGTTAAAATTTTTAAACAAATAAATTTTTTATTTAGAACTGTATAATAATTTTTTGTTAAATATTTCTATAGATCTTAGGAATTTTATCAATAATTGAACAAAGATATCATAAGTGATGGGTTAAGAAACTAGCATAGTTTTATATTATTATAGACACTGTGATGTGTGTCAATCACATAACTCATAAATAAGGTTGGAAGGATGAGAGTAGAGCTTTAGAATTCAAACTCTCTTGAAAATCTCAGGCACAAAAAAAGAAAATTATATGTTATTAAAATAAAAATAAAAATATGTACATAGTCGCAATTTTTACGATTAAGTAAAATTGTATCATACGAGTATATTAAAAATAAAGAAACTACAGAGCCTGGGTTTAATTTACTAAGTTTAACTGTTTCTCCCTATTTACTCCAACCAAACGACCCCTACATCATACATTTATCTCTTTTCTTGCTTCACATCAAATTACTCTAGCCAGTTTTGGCGCAAAAAAAAAACACAAATTACTCCAGACGCACAAACACAAACGCAAACACATATATAATTTGTTTGTGTTCAAATTTCTTTGTGATTAATAATATCAATGCGGTGCGTCTTGGTGCCATGGCATGGCAGTGAGTTTCCCAGACTACAGTTATGAAGTAAAGTTATAACCTACTCATCTCGAATGTTATATATATATATAGTATTCATTCTATCTTATATTAAAGTTATTTAATTTTTTAATAGGTTAAAAAAATAAAATAATTATTTAATTATAATTAATATAAGAGTTAGTTGACTAATTTGAATAGATTAAGAAATATATAATATAAACTCGTCTTGAAATGTTAGATTTAATTATAATTAACTGATTTATTTAATTTATTTATTTTACGTAAAAAATTAACTTACTCTTATATTAAAATTTAAAAATTTAAATAGATGATTTCATATTACAGATATAAAAGATTCATTGGTAATTTACATCCTTCAATATTTAAATAAGAATCACATATTATTGTTTCGATCTTACATATTACATCTTTCAAAATAAACTTCTCTCCATCAAGGAAAAGGAAAACAAATTCTCTGATCAAACTTTTAAACAAGAATTACATATTATTACTGTTGCAATCTTATATATCAAATCTTTTAAAAAAAAAAGTAACTGTGATGAAAATAAACTGCATTGTCACACACACAAACACAGATTAAATAGATAAGCGAATAAAACACTGGATTTTATTTTTATTTTATAAAACTAAAATAATATATAATCTTTCTATATGTAACATTAAATTTGAAGAAAACCATAATACTCAAAAGTCATAAATAACATTGGCTACTTCATAGTACATGCCCATAATCCAGTTTATATAATATACTCTAAAGTTATAGAATCTTGAACGATTAAATTTTAAAAAATCAAATATATGGTAACAAATTAATATTAAATCAATTAACACGTGCGAGCAATCTAAACGTATTTTTTGGTACATGGCCAAAAACTAAATCCATGTTTGGTAAAAAGAATGCAAGCAAATATAAAACATGTTGAGTCTATTAATTTTAATAATAAAATTTTTAATTCATTCATATCCTTACAAATTCAAACATCTAATTTCTATCTTATTGTTCATTTTAGAACAATTATAATAATGTAATATAAATACTTCTCTAGTCGTTGATATAAGAGATAGTTAGAGTATTAAATTTGGTCAAATTATAAAACTCTAATCTATTTTATGTCTCAAAGTTATAATTTTTTTTAAAGTTTCTTTATTAATTGTATATATAAAGGGGTTTTCATCTAAGAGTATAGTCATGATTAAATATGATATTTTAAAAAAATTAAACTATATTTATTATAATTAATTTTTTTAATTTACCTAAATTACTTACTTAACTGTTATAGTAAGGTTGAAAATAATAATATTTTTTCATAAAACATTATCCTTATTTAAACAAAACAAGATGAGATGATGTGATATGAACATCTCTTTTACATAACTATGAAGGCAAAATCTTGAATTATACAATATATAGGTTAGCGTACACATCAATTACAAGGCTGCAAGAGAGTGTGAGTTATTGAAATTATATAGTGAGAGGAATAATTAATTTGACGGAAGGTAATTAAATACTTCCGCTAGTTATAAATATAATAGTAAGATAAGTAATACGATTTACATAGATTAAAAAATTAATTATAAAAATATGTGTTAATTTTCTTAAGATATCTCTTATAATTATTTAAAATATAAAACTATCCTATATAATTTTTTTAATATGTTCAACCAATAAAAATAATTTTAAAAAAATAATAAATTTAAGAAATAAAGTATTTTAGAATCTTACATTAAAATCAAAATAAACCTCTTAATTACTCCCTCTGTTTCTTTTTATAATATCAAAATTCGGCTCTTTTTATAAGATCTAGTTTGGAGTTATCTAAACATTAAATACATTTTTACCAATTTTATCCCTAATACTTTATTCTCTCTCTTTACGTCTATTATTCTCTCATCATTTTCCCACACATTCTCTTTCATATTTTTTCATGATTTCTCTCTCATTTACCCTCTTATAAATAAGGGCATATTTAAAAAATATATATATACTTCTTACATATTTATTACTTTTAATTAATTTTAATATATTTTTAAATCACATAATTTGGTTATTTATATTGGACATAGTAGCTCCTAGGACCATACATAGTAAAAGAAAAAGGAAGGATATTGATAGATAAATAAATAAACAAAGGAATGGTGGTAAGAGGGGTAGGTTGTTGCCAGAAAGAGAGGAGGTGAAGGAGTGGATTTGGAATGTTGCTCTTAAATTGGAGTACATGTAAATAAAATGAGTGTAGTTTGTGGGGATATACATCCTCCACTTCCCCCAACACTCTTCTCTTCCTTATGTCCTAATGCTCCCAACACATCCAGGCCCTTCTTGGCCCCCACATTATTTATACCACTCTTCTTTTATCAACATAATAATAATCTACCTCTGACTTGAATTTCATTTAAATGACTCACCATCCATCTTTTTATTATTAAAATTTTGAGTTCCAGTTTTAGAAATACAATAATCATTTATGTTGAAACAACAGCTTTTTTTTTCATTTTTCAGTTGGACCTAATTAGAATAGGGCATACTTAATTATGCTTGCTTTCCCTCAATTAGGACCTTATCTGATTCAAATTTAAATTAACTTATTTCTCTCATAGGTTATAGGTTACCGGAGCAGTGGAAAAATTAAGTTATAATCAATTAATTATTTATAATTATTATAAATTATTATTATGGGTTGAAATTTGAAATATCATATAATTAATTAATAAGATTAATAATTAATTATCATCATGTGATTCAAAATCTTTTAAAAATCAAAGTGATTTATGATTATTATGAATCATTATTATGTTTAGAAATTTGAAATATCTTAAAATCAATTAATAGAATTATTGATTTATTACTAGCTCAAAATATTTCAAATTAAACACCAAAGTAGAATTATTAATTAAAATTATTGATTATGACTTATAAATAAAAGAATTAAAAGTATTGAATCAAGTTGACCTATACTTATTTTTAACTAAACTCAGTATTATAAATTTTTAAGAATAAAGTTAATAATTGATTATTGATTGATAGTATACATATAATCAAGAATATATGGATAGATTGATTTTGGAGAATCTAGGTTTATTTCCTTTTCTTAAATTATTTATGACTCAATCCTGCGAAATGCAGCGATTTTAAATATAATCATCACCACCTCAACTATATATACGACGCGGCGACATACAAAAACAGAAAAATCAATAAAAGTTCTCATTGTTATGGAAGAATCCGCTAATAAAAAATGGAAGAACTATACTTTTTTTTTCTCCTTGAGAAATCTACAAGAGAAAATGACAGAGTAGAATATGCAATCACTTAGAAGGCACTATGTGGAATTTTTTGAAAATGGTCAAAATTATCGAACCAAGAAAGCCTGCAGGTGAACACTAGGCACCTTTGCTTGCAATTATAATTTTCCATAATTTTCTTTCTCTATTGGTTTCTATCGTCGTTTTTCATTTTTCTACACATTTTACTTAACTCATAATGAAACCTGTGCTTCTGCTTCCGCATGCTCATTATTTCTGCAGTTGAAACATCATACACACACACACACACAAAGATATATATATATATATATATATATATATATATATATATATTATGAAATGCAGTTGCGCTATATCTCGCGTCACACTTTGAGGAGGAATCTTACACTATTTGCTTTAATGATTTGTTATCAGAAAAAGCTTTCTAGCAGTCAGTTTCCTCCTTTGCATTTTTTCTAAATTAGAATTAGTTAATGTGCGTGTATATATATATATATATATATAAGCTATTGTATTTTCTGAAGACTCTGTGCTAATTGATTACTTACACACACATCAAATTTGAAGTTTAAACTTAGGAACTAATTTGTTATCGTAGATTCCCTTATCAGCGATTTTGTATCCTAACAGAATAAGAGAAGAAAAGTCATAAAAAGTATGATAATAAGAGAAGTTGATTGGGAGTAATGTTTGTCATAATCTCCTGATCCTTAGCATAAGAATTAATTAATTAATTTAGATAAATTAATAAAATTAAATAAATTAATTAATTATAATAAATATGACGTGATATCCTAAAGTAATTATGTATAACACTATATTATATATAACTTTATAATGTAGGTATATAAATTAGTTTGGAGAAAAATGATAAATACTACCTCCGGTCTTTAATATAAGATCTACTTAATTAATTTGGTAGATTAATAAAATTAGTTAAATTAATTATTTGTAATAATTATGTGTTGGTTTCCTTAAAATACCATATTTAATTATGTGCATTTGAACTACCCATACTAGAAACTCCATTAATATGTGCAATCATATAGGAATACTTTGGGAAGACGAAATTATAGTTTTAAGAGACAAATTGAATTACGATTTTATATTTATGATCAATGTATATTCTTCATCTAACTCTTATATTTAGGACTAGAGGGAGTATTATATATAAAATAAATTAAGATTTTATACTACCTCTAGTCTTTAATATATGATCTAATTGGAGGGTCGAATTTGATTCTAAATGTCCCTCTGGTCTTTAATATAAGAGCTAATTAAAATTTTTAGTTAGATTAATGAAGCCAAATAAATCAGTTATTTATGATTAAATATAATATAACCACTCAAGACGAATTTTTATTATATACTTCTTAACTGATTTATTTATTTTTTAATCTATCTAAACAATTCAACTTCGGGGAATATATATTATTAACCATTTTTATAATCTGAGGACAGATTCAGAAAAGACAATTTTTGCTTGCAAATTAAAGTTGAGCGACAAAGCATGTCATGTTATCATATTCATACACATCCCATTTGCAATCATGATATATATGTGATTGAAGTGAACGATGAAAAGATTTCTTGTAAAAATCAAATATTAGAATTTCATGTAATGATTTTCTTCCCATGCAATCAGAATGTTATCAAAGAAAATTAAGGATGTGATTGATAACTGAATATATCAAATCATGGATCCCTTATCTTTTTTCCCATCTTCAATTAATTAGAACTTTATTATGAAGTTCAAAAGTTCGGATTAATTGAAGGCGCTCTAGGCTAATTTTGTGGCACTAACAAATAAATAAGGACGATGAAATGATTGAAATCACTGAGAAACATGCACCAATCTTGGATTTAAAAGATAAATAAATCAAAATACAGAAACAAAAGAGTACGTTTGAAATTAAGTTATGGAACTATTAGGGGAAACAAATAATTGATTTCAATGATAGAATTGAACCAAACTCTAAGAATATAGTTCCCAATTATTGGCTCCAATGTATATCACTTCTACAACTATATATCCTAGCTAATTAAATTAGAGTATATCAATTAGAATAAACAAAAATTTAACTAACAAAATATTAGTTGAGATGATGAGTGATCCCAAATCGTAAGTAGGAGAACACATTTTTAAATATAAAAAAAAAATATACTTGTTGGGAGAGACGGAAATCCTTGCTCTAAACTTCTAAAGATGATACCTTTGATTAAATAAAAAAATTAAAATTTAATCATTACCATTCTTATGAGTTGGATGGTAAATATATTTAGAGAAGCTTTAATTAATTAAGAGCTAGATAGAAAATTTAAAAGATACGCACTTTACTAGCCAATCTCAAACCATCTCAAATTTCTCCTAGTTTATGATCACTTCGTTCTTTAAACAATTGCTTCCATAAATCCATGCATTTGTTTTTTACATATTTGTAAATCATTAAGCATCAACAATTGTCCTTCATTATTTGGTGATACATACACATATACACACATAAATACATATCAAATATAGACAATTATTTACTTTTTTCTAAATTAAACTTTTGAAGAAAATAATCTCATATATGTACACACTTTTAAAAACCTAATAATATAATATGTTAAAAGTTATTGATATAGTTACTCACCAACCTTAATTCACTTTTTCGCCTTCATTATAAAATAGAAAGATCGGGGGATTCAAATACGTCATTGATAATTTGGCCCAAAAAAAGAAAAAAACCTAATTGACAAGAAGTTCATATCAAAAAATAGGAAAGCAAATATATCTTACTATATTCAAGAGGAGAATAAACATGATTTTTGCTTTTATGAGAGACTTGAAGCTCATCTACCGATAGTATATATAGACTAACGAGTAATCATTCTTAAAGAAACATGTTACTTTGAATTTGAATTATAGATTTGATTTGAACAATTTAAATTTTTATTTTAGCATTTATTTTTAAAATTACATAATATAGAATAACATTTGAGTGTCAACTAAAAAAATAATAAGTTAGTCTTTTTAGAAATAAATTAAAAACCACTCTCTAGTACTCAGTATAGAATATCCTCTAACCATAAAAAAAAGTTAGACTTTATAAGCTTTTAATCGTCAACTAGCAGTTATCAGGGCGAGTGACATGAATATCATTTTCTTGATATTAATTAAGTTGGTTTATTGAGTGGAATGGGAAAAATGCCCAAGAATCAGTTTCACTATCAACCAAGTATTAGCAAAATATAATAAAAACACGTATATTCCCAAATCAGATTTTTACCAATATATAATACAATTCTAACAATTAATATCCTTTTCATTACTTCCTTGGAAGCACAAAGAGTCATAATGATCACGTAAAGATAGATTTGGATGAAAACTTTAATTAATATTCTTATTAATTATATATATGGCTTTTGAGATCACTTATTAATTTTTTTACTAACTTAAAACCTTAAAATGAAAAATAAAGCTTTATATATAACGATGATTATTTTTGTTTTGTAGCATAGGTAGCAAATTCAACGTCAGAAGCATCAAGTATTGTGTAGTTATTAAAAGAGCTGCCATTGCACAGCACATTTTCAATCTTCTCAATTAAAAAAATTGTGATAAATTTCAGAGTAAATTATATTAGTTTTATTTGATTAAATTATTGTTCATATATTTTAAAAACATATTTTTAAATTTTATTTATAAAATGCATATTATATTTAAGGAATTTCTATGAAAAATTTCAGAAAATTTGCGTTTCATTATTCAAGATATTGTTTTGAGTCTCGAATTCAATATGTTTTAAGAAAACATCTCCTCTAACATATATTCTGTTAATGACATATTTTCCAAAAGAATAAATTTAAAAACTATAATTAAAAATACAAATATTTTTAAAAGATATAGAATTGTTAAGAAAGCCAAAGGGTATTTTTTAAATAAAAATCGATATAATGTTAGACCAATTTATATATAACTAAAAACAAGTACGAGTAAAAAGTTGTTTTACAAAAAGTATTTTTGTAAAAATAAATAAATTAAATCAACATCTATACAGCCTGGAGAAGAAGCAAAAGACGTAAAGAGCATAAAAGGTTTAACATAAAAGATCCAAAGCAGATACTTTGAATAACTTGTGCACAGAAAACTACATAAGATGATAAAATATAACGAGTTTTCTTCCACGCAATGAGGGGCATCACTGCCTGCCCGCACCCTCACTATTATTCACAGTCCTCCCTCCAACCACCAATCTCCACGTGTCATCCAATCATTTTTCTCTCTGCCCACTATCTTCATCTTCTCTCTCTATCCCACTCTCTCTCTATCTCAGTACTTCTCTTCTTTGGCATCATCATTGCTCACATGAAAGCTTCCAAACGGCACCAACTTGATACTCATAAGGATTATCCAAAACAAAGCTTGAGGACATAACACATTAATAATAACTCCAAATAACGTTTTTTTAATGAATGATAAGGTTCATTATAAATTTTATATTCTATAATAATTACTATGTAAGAAAGAATAGGTGATTGATAAAAAATGGGTTAATATGTGCATCTATCACATTAAAATAGTTTTTGATATGCATCTATCATTATAAAATATTTTATAGTACATTTAATATATTAAAATATTTTTTAAATATGTCAAATGCTTAAAAATATCTTTTTAATATATCCAATACTATTGAGTATTTTTTTGAATTACATCTAGTACCATAAAATATTTTTTGATACATCTTGCACAAAAAGATAAAAACTACATTAAAATATTAGATGTACAATAAAATATTTTAAGATACTATATGTATATGAGAAAATATTTCAGGATATTTGATGTATTTTAACCCATAAAAAATTATGTGTATCTTAAATTTTTAATTCTTTTAGTATTATATTTATTTTTTTTATAATGTAAATTTTATATTATATATTTTTAATATAGTATTTTTTGATAAATTTAGGCTTCCCAAGATATAGGCTTTTTAGGGTTTTTTGCTGCCTGATTGATGTTTATTTCTCTTTTATATTTATGAGATTCAAATTGAAGATCTCACTCAAAAGATATACGGCATCTTATATTTAGTTTAATTGACTCAATTATTATTAATTATTTATAATTATATGTGAGAGAGAGATTAGGTAAAAAGAAGATACTAGACAGAGGAAGCAAACAAGAGTATGCTGGGAACAAGGAAAGAGTTCACATGGTTACAAAATGCTATTTCATTCAGAGAGAAAGTAAAAGCAGCATTGTCAGGTTTAATTTTCAGTACACAAAGATAACAAACTCTGCAAAAAGAAGTGGCATACACACACACACGCATACATATATATATATATATATTATTTATAAGGTCAGATTTCAAACTTTTAAATATAAAGTATAGGTTTAGATAGATTTTTTAGAAAATAATTTATAAAAAAAAATTTAGATAATTTTTAAAAAAAAATTATAAAAAAAATAATTCTAGATAAATGAGTGTTTGAATAGTTATTATTAAAATAATTTTTATAATTAAAAAATTATTAAAAAAAGTTTAATTTTGTTAAAAGTATGAGAGATGAGAGAGGGTGAAAAAAAAAGGCGAGAGATGGTGGAGAAGATATAAGTAAAAAGAGAGATAGTGGAAAAGATAAAAGAGAGAGGAAAGAAGAGAGATAGTTAAAAAGATAGAAGAAAAAGTAAAGAGGAGATATAGTAAAAAAGAGAGAGGAGAGAGTGTAAAAAAATAAGGATAAAATAATAATTAGGTAGTCTATAAGTTCTTTTACTATTTCAAAAGCTATTCTGACCAGCTTATCTAAAATCATGATTTTAAATCATAGTTTTATTTAAAAGTTATTTTAGACAAATATAATTATTTATTTTAAAATTTTTAAATTTAAATTATTTTTTTTAAAAATTTAAATTTAAGGATTTCTCAATCGTGAAACTGTGAATGTATGAATTTATATATAATATAATATAATAATATTATTATGAGGATATGTAATCCAACTAGCAAAATTAAATGTTATTAAAATATAGGATTGTTTATTTTCCCACCATATCCCTCGTGAATCGAGGACCTGTGTTTTCACTTTTTCAGTTAAGGAACAGTAATATATCATTACTGAGATTTGTTTTTTTAAAAAATATTTTTAAAAATTTTCTCAGCCTTCCCAAGATTTTCTTGTAACAATAATTTATTGTTCTTGTTCCTATGCATGACTGCTTTCATACACAAATGAAGCTAAACACGAGGTGCAGCATTTCATGCTCCATGTTTTGTCCCTTTTAAACCATCCTTGTTCAATTATGTTTCTTTTCCAACGTCTTGTCTTGTACAAATACACACACACACACACACATATATAGCGTGTTTGTGAGAGAGAGAGAGACGAGGAAGAGTAAATTATACAAATTATCAAAAATTTTGCTGCAATTTCATAAGTTTTTAATTTTTTAAATCAACACATCTTTTTAATTTACTAAAATTTCGTAGACCAATTATTTAATTTTCAAAATCTATATAACATTTTCTTTAAACAAAAGATAATTTAATTTATTTAATAATTTAATTCATATAAGATATAGTTGATTAATTGAAATAGATTAAGAAAACTAAATTAATTGGTTAATTATAACTAATGTAAGAACTAATTGATTAATTTGGGTAGATTAATAAGTATATAATATTATTTGTCTTGATGGGTTATATTTTGTCATAATTAACTGATTTATTTGGCTTCCTTAATCTACCTAAATTAGTCAACTAGTTATTATATTAATTATCGAATAATGTATTTTTTCAATGTACTAAAATTACATAGATCAATAATTTTTTTTTTAAATTTACATAACATTTCCTTTAAACAAAAGAAAAAGATTGCAAATTGATTTGCAGCGCGGATGTCATCGTCCAGCTCATCAAAATAAAAGTAATTGCATCCTATTAATACAATATAAGACACAACCCTATCGTTATTATCAAGGAATCCTTTTTATTAGAACCCTAACATATTGGTTACAAAATCATTAAAACCCTGAGTGAAAGTCAAAATGGGTTTTGGGTTTGGTTGATTTTTGATGCAATAAAATAAGGGTGCAGAAAAGTAAATATTTTTGTATTTTTGATTAAGATGAAAAATGGATGGATTGTTAAAGAAATATGTTAAAAAAGACTCTTGATGATGGAAACATATCTATCCTTGCTCTTCATATGATATGGGGGTTTTAAAATCACTAAGTCTTAAATGAAACCTCAATCGACCGATTGAGTCCAGAGCATTAACATTCCTTAAACTCCTTTGATCAAAGCTAGTTAAAAAACCACTAATGCGCTGTTTAAAAATCACTTAGCGTGTAATTAAATCAAATGTTAAATATGCCCTCGAATGATCATCAATCGATGACCATATATTTCAAGCAATCGAATCAGTTAGCAACGATCATTAATAAAAGCCTAATTATCCAAAAATCAAAACTAAAATATTCATATTAAAACCAACATCCAAATCATCCAAATTTAATTACAAAACCTAATATCAGAATAATCGATCGATATCCAATCCTTTTTCAAAATTAAAACCCTAGATCTAGGAATTTCAAAACATAAGAAAGGTGAGATTAAAACAGAAAACTCCGCAGTGTAGTGCAGTCCATGAGTTCAAGATATGCTATCCATCACCAAGAGGCTGAACATGACTCTTACTATGCTGTAATCGTTGCTTAGATGTGATGCCATGAAGAAAGCTGAAGAACGGTAATAGAAAGGTGAATGATAGAAAGTATAATAGTAGGTTTGGAGAGAGCATTGAGAGAAGGTTGGAGTACTACTTCTTAGCCATATCAGGTAAAAAATAGCCTCCCTGACTCCTGCTACTTCCCTCTCCTTTTAAAGCTACGAAACCCTAATAAAAAATGCGCAACTTCATTGATTCTCTTCTTTGGTCGCGATCAGATCCTATTTTTGGTTGCAACTTGTGAACGCAGAGAAGCTTCACAGAAGAAGTGAGGTCATGACCTGTGGACACTTTGATCACGATGGAAGTGCATAGATGCTGCCATCCTTGATTTGGTTCTCTTTGTCTTGTGATCTCTTTTATGCTCACGTTAATTCTTAGTTCTCCTCCAAAATACCTACAATTCAACATCAAAGCTCATTGTAAAAGTCTAACCAGTTACTAAAGAATAACATATGCAGTTTGAAGAAGCTAATTTACCATTTTACCCTTAAATTAGCACACTACCAAACACAATCATATATTACCACAAAAGCACAATTACAAGCGTAAAATGAATGGTAAAATTATCACAAAACTCTCAAAATGTTATAGAAACCATACACAATTTGTGTCCTATAACAAATAAAGTGTGGGTCTCGTGCTTTGCATGAAATTTGAAGTGAGTTATATTATTTGACTTAAAAATTTGATTCATGAGTGAAAGCAGAGTTAGATGAGATAGAAGAGCGTACTAATGAATAGTGACTGAGAGCGAATAAGAATAGTGACTAAGAGTGAGGGCGATAAGAGAGATTGCGATGGTTGTAGCGACTATGCAACGGAGTCTATATGACGGCGGGAAGGAGCAACGGGCTTACAAAGGGCGACTGATCAACAGGGATTTTTTTAGAGAACCATGAGTAGGAGCGACAAAGTGAGCCTGAGACCCATGATTGATCAACACAACACCCTGTTTTGAAGTCAGAAGAAAGTCTAGTCTGAAGTGGCCAATTTCTCATACAATCAAGGTTGATGCTATGAGTGGAAGCGTGGATACAAGAGGAGGGACTGACGACTGTGACCATATGTCAGGATGATAGCGCATAAAAGACATTGAAGACAATGGGTTATATCAAAAAGTTGTTCAAGGAGACTATTACAATGGAGAAGGCGAAGATCCTTAAGGAAGAAGAAGAGGACTGGTAGAGTACTGACATATAGAAGGAGAGGGTCTCTGTTACTTTAACAGCACAGGGTCCAAATGTGATTATACTAGAGATGGAAAGACTAGCAAGAAGATGGCAACGTGCCTTGATGGTGAAGCCTGTGGGTAGAATGGTGAACCCAGATTATTTTGAGACCAAACTCCAACAATTGTGGGTGAAGCAAGGTGAAGTTAAACTGCTATATGTAGGCTTAGTTTCTTTGTTGTAAACTTCTCTTCCCAAGAGGATTATGAATTGGTGTTAACTAGTGGGCTATGGCTCCTTTTTTATCATTATATAGTAGTGTAACCCTAAAAGCAAGATTTTGACCCTAAGGTTGAACAAAACAAAAATTGTTGCCTGTATATGTATTTCATGATTATCCTTTGATTACTATGACCATTGTATATTGTATGTACTAGTTTCTCAGGTAGGGAAGGTATTGAAGATTGATAAACTAACTCTAAAATGAAAGAAAGAGTGGCTTGCTAGAATATGTGTCGAGCTTGATTTAAGTTTTCCACTTCACTCTTTGATCCTAATTAAAGGGAAGCGCATAGGGTACAATATGAAGGGATACATTTGATTTGTTTCAGCTATGGTTGCTATAGACATGATTTCAGTCTTTTCTTATATAAACAAGTACAGGTGGATGGTTATGATAATCTAAGTAGGTCTCATCAGATGGAGCCTGATCGAAGGGGCCACCATTAAACCTGACATTGGGGGTTGAATAATAGGGGCCAGCAAAATGTGTAGATGAAGTAGGGTCGATTGAAGGACTAAGTACCTGGATGGTGGTTCAAAGTCTGGGGCAGTTTTGGCGATGAACCCAAATGGGAAGGGGAACAATGCTATGAATCTCAGCATAATGCTATTGGTAGGTGAGGATCATATTTTAATGCTCTGAATGTGGAGGATGTTGAGCCCAAATCTAATACAACAGGTGAGAAGGAAGAGAGAAGACTATTGGGAGGTATTACTAATGTGGCAAGGGAGAGGAGGCTGGAGAATGTCACATCCTAATTTTTTCCTATCTGTATAAACTGATAGAGGAAAGTCAAAAGAAAATATAATGATTATATAAGGTTTAAGTTATGAAAATGAAGAAAAATGAAAGGTTATAAAGAAAGAGACTAAATTGCAAAGATGAAAAGTATTAAGGAAGGTAGAAAATGCAAAGGGACTTAAGTGAAAAGCTTTACACTGTCCAGGGGTAAAAGTGTAATGATATGGAAATTGAACCATAAATGGCCAAAAAATGTTAGAAATGTTTCAGTCCCAAATTTTACCAGTAAATAGAGAATAAAATTTGGGCTAGACATATCTCTCAAAATTTTGATTTATGGTCATGATAAATTAATATTAATTTTTGAAGTCTAAAAATGAATATAGTATCTTTTGAACCTTAGAATCAAATAAAATTTTACAAGAAATTCTTATAATTAATATAAGAATTTATGAAATTTATAGAAATAAAAAAATATTAATGTACAATTTATTATAGAATTTAAGGTAAAATTGGACACCGATAAAGGATTTAAAGAAAATGAATGAATTTTTTATCAGGACTTCTAGATCTTAAACAATTATGAGACTTTGCAAATAAATTATTTAATATTAGAATGAATTTATAAAAATTTGAGAACCACTAAAAGAAGTGTATATAATTTATCTAAAAAATTAGGATAATTTAAGGATATTGGTATAAGAAATAATAGGAAGTGCCTTAAGATTTATGGCAATTAGCTAATTGGACCAAAAGAGGCCCAATATGGTGTCAACCATCAAGGCCCAATGTTTCAAGGAAGTGTCTTGGAGGACAAGTTGGTTTTTAGATATTTTATGAATTTTTAAAATAGAAAAAGGAATGAAAAATCCAAGAGCATGCAAGGTGACATGTGAGGTATCCTTTGTGGGACCCACATCATGTGTAAAAATGCTACTTAAAAGTCAAACAAGAAAGGAATAGTTTTGGCACATGTGTAATTATATTAAAATAATATAAAATTAAGTTAATGATGATTAATGATAATTAATTAAGAAAGCAACTAATGAGAGGAGAGATTAAGAGATTGTAATAATTAGGAACTTGAGGGGTAAAATGGTCCCTTGAGCCTTGAAAAGTTTCTATAAATACCCCCTGTCTTTATAATTTTGTGCACCTAGAGTACCCTTGGGGAAACCATGCTAAAATGAAGATAAAACCCAAAATAAGATCAAGGAGAAGCTACCCAAGCAAGTACCTAAGGTAAGCAATCATTCCTAGTTTATTTAGGTATAGTTTGGAAGGATAAAGCCTAGATTTTAATAGAAAAAAGTGAGACATTCTGTTGGTAATGGTGCTATCCAAAACTGTATAGCATTAAAGGAAGAAGAAAATAAAGTTAGAATTATGTAATTAACACTTAGATAAGCTAGATTTAGTGATTGGTTATTGAATTAAGTTATGCTCTTGGCTTTGCTATTGGTGAAGGCCATTCGACCTAGGGCTGTTCTTCACCAAGGAAGTGAAATTTCAATGATCTAATGCTTCCATTGAATTTATATGATAATTTGTGTAGGATTGAATAAGATTGGAACATTAAAAATATTGGAATTGAAAAGGGAAATCTTGAAAACCCTCTCTATTATTGTTCATATGCATGAACAATAATGATAATTTAATGGTTTTGATATTTCCAATAGATTTAAAATAAAAAATTTTGTGGGGATAAAGTAGAGAAGTAAGTATTGGAAGCATTGGAATCAAAATGAGAAATTTTGAGAAAAAATATGCACTCTTTCGGTTTTGTCCAGCAAGGTGTAAAGGAGTTGGAATTTTGTAATTCTAAGTCTATAAATGGATTCAAAAGGAAAAATTGTGTAGGGTAAAGTCAATACATCAATGAATTCAAAGGCCAAACCAATTAATAAAAATTAGAGAAAGATAGAGGCTTAATGGGTTAAAGGATCAATGAGTGTTGGCATTAGAAATGGATTGTAATGAGTACGATATTATGCTTTATTAGGCCTTGATAAATGTAAAATTCTCCTTAAAATAACAATAATTAATCACTTGAAATTATTTGTACCATAATTGGTTACATCCTAACCATATTTATAAATGAGTTTCTTAATTTCAAAAGAGTTAACCATGTTAGAAAAGAGCTTTACAAAGATTCCAAAATGAACACTATCACGGTTATAAAAGTTTCTTCTTAATTAACTAATAACTATGATTGGAAACACCAAATTACTCTTTCAACACTACCATAATTATCAATTCTAAACTTTTAAAAGGGGTCTCTGAGCGTTGAACTAGGATAAATAACCTGAAAGCCCATAACACAACAAAATACTGCATAATACTATTAATATCGTAAAATAGCTACTGTAGATCCACAAATTCACATGCATGACCCTAAGAGGCCTTCGGCCTTCTACCAGCACAGCATGTACAATATGATCATCAAAATAATAAATTGTAAAAGTATAAACAAAAATAGGCCCTGTAGTGGCAATTTACATCTATTCAACACATAAATATAAAGGATTGTGCTATACAGGTCAAAGAGCACCACTATGCCTCTGGCACCTTTCCATGAGAACCAGCAACTGAAGTAACTTCTGAAAAATATTAATAACCACGGGGTGAGACAAATGTCTTAGTAACCAACAATCATACTTATCATGCATACTAACATATGCTCGTGAGGTGTCAAGTGGGACAGTTAATAAAATACACGATATAGAAAATAATATATTATTATAATATAATCAAACAAAAATACCACCCAAATTCCTCCCATCAAATCAACTGAACTGCGTCGACTGAACCCATGGGCTAGTGATAACTACCATATGAATGGCCACTTAAAAAGCTAACCAGTCGATTGTTATGGATTGGCCAAAATCCATAGAGCACAAGACTAGACCATGGGTTCATTCTCCCTCGATAAATTGGTTCTGGTGGGGGTGTTGCAGCCCCTCGATAAACTGGTAGGGCAAGTCCCTCGATAAACTGGTGGGACGAAAGCCAATTATCAAAATCCAATGGAGGCTATACCACGTAGTAGAAAGAGAACTTCATTATCACCAATCCCAATCGCCATATACATAATTATCAAGATACTCGTACTAATCAAAATATCAATAGCTCGATAATCAATAACTTCAATAAATATCACAATAAGATTTTTCTCAAAATAATAACTTTCTTCAAATTTCAATCTCAAGATATAACAAGTTCTTAATCTCCATTTAAACTTTCAAAATCCCACAAGACAATTTTTAATAAAATTAGCAATAAACTTTTCTCAACATAATCATATCATCATCAGTAGATTTATATATATCAGATCACTTACAAATATCATATTAGCAAACACAATGAGTGGAAAGTGGTTTAACTTTCTCTGAAGCTAACAAAAATACCACAGATGAGGAGCCATGGGCTTAGGTCACAACTCCTTAGTCAATATACATAGTTTATGTAAATGTGCATTAATATGTTGTTAATTTGACACAACATATACTTTTAAATAAATACTCACATTTCTCTTCTAACTTTATTTTATTTAAAAATTATTAATTGAATACCATAACTTAATTTCTCTATCACAATCACACATCTATTTTCTAAATTATTATTTCCATGATAATCTTATATTGTCTCAACTTTATTCTACTCATATAAATTCTCATATAATATCAAACTCTTCAAGCAACCCAAAAAACCCCAAATTTATAATCCTTAAAGCTTAACCCAAATTTTCAAATGCTCACATTTCATAATCAACCTAAAAAAATCAATTCTTTTAATCCCCAAAACATACTCCAATAAGTTAAAATAAATTATTGAATTCAAATCTAACAAACCCAATATCATAATTCATAATTTTCAATCAACCTCTAACTTTAATTTACTTAAATTAACCACTAAATCCTCCAATTATACAAAATCCTTAAAATCCTTAACTTATGATTAACACTTAATATACTAAACATTGAGTTTCATCATCAATCAAATTGCTAAAGAAAAAAAATCAATTTAATTATATAAGTTTAAAGTTCCCAATTTTACCTCTAATTTTCAAATCCCCAATTTCTCCAATCTAGGATTTCAACAAAAATACCCATTTTTAATTTACAAGCTCTAGCAATATTCTAACTCTAAACCTCTTAAATAACGCAAATATAAAAAATTCTAAACTGATTGAATGCAAGTATTCACTTATCTCTACAATTCTATGGTTCTCATTTATTAAAAAATCTACATTTATTCCAAACCCTAATCCTTAAACTTCTTTACTCCTAACAAATATTATATTTCTAAAGAACTCTCTTAATATAAAAAATAATTAGGAAATAACTGTGATAGTTAAAAGATTTTATGAGAACAAACCAGAGCTCAAAATGATCAAATATTCCTTAATGGAGGAGTTGTGGAGCAAACAGACATGAGTGATCCAGAAAGGAAGAAGAAGAAGTAAAGAAAAGACGCGTGCATGCTGTGTGTGTTTAGATATTAAAAGAAAAGGTGTGGGCCCCACTTTTTTTTTGTATTTTATATAATATATATTCATGTAGATCTGGTCTCTATTTGTTATTTTTTTCTTTTCTTCCTCCTCTCTTTCTTTTATTTTTGTTTTTGTTACTATTATTTTTTTAAATAAAAATAATATTTTTAGATAAATTCTCTTAATTTATATAATTAAATAAAAATTTTATCTACTAGAAATTAATTCCTTTTAATGCAACTTGAGTCTTAAAATAAAAATTGAGATGTTACAATAAATGTGGTAAAGAGTACCACAAAGCAAGGACAATGATGGGAGAAAAACAATAAGGAAAAGCTTGGAATAGAGGTAGTGTGTAAAATTCTCCTTTAGATAACCATAATTAACCATATTAAATCATGTTTATTGTCATATCCTAATTTTTTTCTATCTGTATAATACTAATAGTGGAAAGAGGTTTGGAAAAGATTATGACAATGATCAAAAGAAATAATAGAGGTTAAATGAGTCTTGAAGGAAGAAAGGGACCTAAACGAAAATTAAAAATGTTTAAAGGCCAAAAGTTAAAGTAGAAATACAAGTTAGACCAAAAGTTAAAGTAGAAACAAAAGTTAAGCCAAATTAGAAACAAAAGTGGTAATTTTCAAAAGTTAAGGGACTTAAATGGAATTAAGTAAAAAGTTCAAGGGCAAAATTATAATTATAAAAAGATCAGCCCGAAAAGGGTTAGAACTGCCCGAAAATATTTCAGTCCCATATTCCATCAGTAAATAGAGGAAGATACGTTGATCAATCTAGCATGATACAGAAATTTTATTAGGGATCTAGACAGCAGATATTTATCTAATAGTCTGAAAGTTATCTAAAATTTTATCAGATTTCATGGACTTCAGATATAAGTAGGAGAATTATAGGAAAGAGTGCCCTACAGTGTCAGATGTCATGAATCTGACAGAACCCCAGAAGAAGTTCTGTATAAAAAGTTATTCACATATTAGTAAATTTTGACGGGAGTTTGATAACACCCATGATCCAATAATAAAACTTATCGGTATGTAAGCCTGGATAGACTGAGATCAGATGACCTCACATATAGGCCTATGATGACGCTAAGGAGGGCCTAAAACTCAGGGCACTAGTTTATCAGTAGAAGGGGCCAGTGTCCAGAAAAAGTACAAAATTACGAAAATGCCCCTATGTAGCTAGAGTGTACTAGAGATGGATGGAGGGCATTTTGGTTATCTTGAATAGGATAAAAATGTGGGATATAGCCTAAGTATGATTATTTAGAGCCAATATAGACCCTGATGCAGTACAAAGAAGGGTGAAAAGATGATTTTACCCTTAAGGTCAATATAGTGCGAGAAAGGATACTAAGGGTATTTCATTCATTTTCCAAGGGATCTATAATTAAATTGTGGCCTAGTACAAAAATGTCAATGGTATGAGAAACCTAGACATTGATTTTTAGACAGAATACATATCCTGGAATATTATAAAAATTAGGAACAGAAAACAGTCTAATTTTTGGGGAATTTGACCAAACCGGTACCGGATTAGACTAGAATTTCTCCAGAAGCTTTCTCCCCATCATAATTGTGCCACATATCCCCATGAGTTGTCCCTTGTGATGTTATGGATGATGTCATAAATCCACTTTTTGAAAAAGTTAAATTCAAGATTTAATGTGAGCCTTTATATTAAATAGTGCACAAAGTAATCTTAGCCATTGATTTTCCACGAAATTTTCTATAAATACCCCCTCAAATCTGGTTCAAAACTGTGGCCTCATGAACCTTGGGGAAACTCTTACAAAATGGAAACTCAAGCCAAGATAAAGAAGATTCAAGGTACCAAAGTTCAAGCAAGCTAGAGACTAAAGGTAAGCAATCTCTTCTAGTTTATTTTTCTTTGATTTGAGAGCTTGAACTTAGAGTTTTCATGGGGAAAAGTTGAATTTTCTCTAAGGTGTTGTGCTGCCTAAAAACCTTAGATGAAAGGGAAAAGAAGAAATTAATGTTAGAGACATGATTGAATCAAGTTGATATTTTTGACTTTGCCAAGGGTGAACTTGTTCGGTCTGTACTGTCATGAGAGAAGGAAATAGAATTTCAATGATTTAATGCTTCCATTGAATTTATATGATGATTTTGTGTAGGATTGGAAAGGTTTTGAACATTGGAAGCATTGAAATTCTAAGATTATAGTTTTTGAAAATTTTCATGGTTGCTGTTCACTTGCATGAATAGTGATTGGAATTTCATAATTTTGATGCTTCTAATGGTTTTAAAATGAAAATTTGTATGGGTTAAAGTGGAGAAACAAGTATGGGAAGCATTAGAATAAAAATGAGAATTTTTGAAATAATTGTATGCATATGTTCAGTTCTGTACAGTAGGACATGAAGGAGCTGAAATTTCATTATTCTAAGCTCATAAATAGATTTAAAAGATGAAATTGTGTATGCTAAAGTTAATACATCAATTGATTCAAAGGCCAAGCCCATTAGTTAAGAATAAGGAAAGTTAATGAGATTAATGTTCAAGAAGTAAGTTATGCTATTTAAAGTGAGTTTAATACTCAAGGAAGTTAGATGATGATTGATGAATGATTATATGATGTTAGGGATTGATTGATATGCTCCAAAAGAGGCAGCAACATATCCAAGAGAAGTGAGAAGAAAGAAGCAAGATAAAGTGAAAGAAATCAAGTATATGAGGTAGTAAACTTATCCTAAACTTGTATGCATTGAATGTTATGCTTGATGTGCTATGGCTTTGTTGAATTATGTTGCATATGTGCTTATGTATGAAGCTCTATTGCTATGATTACTTTGGCCAATTGTATTTCATATGTTACATGGAAGCATGCACATTACACAATGTTAACACTTTCACAAGCAAGTACAAGTATCTACATTAATGTATGCATTGTTTAGTAATATTTTCTACTGAGATTTCCCTAGAAATCTCATTCCTTTTTATGTAAACCCAATCCCACAGGTTTGTGAATAATGAAAGAGGATGATGAAGCATGAAGAAAAGTTAGGGATTATATGGTATATATGTTATGTAAATGTGTAATGTTGTTGTATGACCAATGTAAGTAGTGATGGTCATGATGTAAAGAAAAATAGTAAATAATAGAATACATGTATGAAATTTTACAGACATTTAGATGACATGCCAAGCTTCGTTTTGACACTAAGAATGCCTTATTTCAATGTCTCTACAAAGAGAACTAATTTTTCAAAGTAAGGGACCAGAATCTGTTTCTAGAATTTTTGACCAAATGAACAGTAATCTTTGGTGAATAAACTACATTAATTGATGAGTCATTTGGTCTGGAATTTTTTCCCTTAAAGTTCAAGATATTATTTTTATGTAACTTTTTGAACCACTTCATTTCTATTTTTCTAAAATTAATTATAATTTTTCAAAATTTATTGCATAATCTGGAATACCATATGAACAGTAACTCGAGAAAGAGTAAAATTTCAAATTTGGCTAATGGACTTCCAAGGTCATGTAAGTGGTTCCAAATACTACTGAATGGTCCTTAAAACGTATAAAAGTAAGGACGTTATATTTATCAAAATTAGTTACAAATTAACCATGATATAAATAAGTTTTGTTAATCATTTGAAAGTTATCATGGCTATGGAGAAAAATTTTACCTCTAAGGAGTTAACCACGATAGAAAACGATAAAACTACCGCTCAAGCACTATCATGGTTAAAAGAGTTTAACTTATTTTGGAAAGGTTATATCCATTATATAAATGAGTAAAACTTATATAAGGATACCATCATGGATATAAGAGTTTCACATAACATTTGCATATAAAATCATATTAGAAATGATTCAGGTTAAAGCCCCTGATAAACACCAATATATCAATCATCCTCACAATCATCTTAAATAGGCCACTAGGCATCAAACTCATGAATAACATCACATAAACCCACTTTAGAACCAAGATTTGGTATAATCCTCATTCATAAATCAATTCTCAATATCCCATATTCCAAATAATATATCCATAATCAACAAATCACAAGCAACAGTCTAGGACCTTAAGCCTACTACCAGCACACATTCCCAACATCAAATCCAAATAAAATATCATCATATCATGATATGCAAAATGAGCCATACTATGACAATATATAACTATTTCACACATAAATCAAGAGGAGAAAGCTATACAATTGATATAGCACCAATCAAGCCTCCTAAGCCTTCCCTAATGTTCTAGCATAAAACTATCACATGAAAAATGTTAATAACCACGGGGTAAGATAGACGTCTCAGTAACCAACAATCTACTCATCATGCATACTAACATGTGCTTGTGAGGTGTCAAGTGGGACAGTTAATAAAATACACGAGATAGAAAATAATACATTATTGTAATATGATCAAATAGAAATACCACCCTAGTTCCTCCCATCAAACCAACTGAAATGTCTTATACCTACCGACTAAACCTATGGGGAGTGATAACTACCATATGATTGGCCACTCAAAAAACTAACCGATTGAGTGTTATGGATAAGCCAAAATCTATAGAGTACAAGACTGTGTCATGGGTTTATTCCCCCTCGATAAATTGGTGGGGGTGTTGTATCCCCTCGGTAAATAGGTGGGGCAAGTCTCTCGATAAACTAGTGGGACAAAAGCTAACCATCGAACTAAAATAGAAGCTATACCATGTAGTAGAAAGACAACTTCATCATCACAATCCCAATTACTATATACACAATTCTCAAGATAATCATACTAACCAAAATATCAATAGCTCGATAATTAATAACTTCAATAAATATCACAATAGAATTTTTCTCAAAATAATAACTTTTGTCAAATTCCAATATTAAGATATAACAAGTTTTTATTCTCCATTTAAACTTTCCAATAAAAATCAGCAATCAAATTTTTTCAATATAACATATCATTATCAATATATTTATATTTATCAAATTACTCACAAATATTATATTAGCACACACAATGATTGGAAAGTAGTTACCTCTCTCCAAAGCAAATAAAAGTACCATAAATGAGGAGCCTCGTACTTAGTTCATAATTCACTAGTCAATCTACAAACTTTGTATAAATATGCATCAATAAGTTATTAATTTGACATAACATATACTTTTAAATAAATACTCACATTTCTCTTCTAACTTTATTTTATTTAAAAATTATTAATTCAATATCATAACATAATTTCTCTATCCAAATCACACATCTATTTTCAAAATTATTATTCCAACGATAATCCTATATTGTCTCAACTTTATTATACTCATATAAATTCTTATTTAACATCAAACTCTTCAAACAATCCAAAAATCCCAAATTTACAAGCCTTAAAGCTTTACCCAAAATTTTCAATGCTCACATTTCATAATCAACCTCAAAAATCATAATTCATAATTTCCAATCAAACTCTAACTTTAATTTACTTAAATCAACCACTAAATCCTCCAATTATATAAAATCCTCAAATCCCTTAACTTATAATTAACACTCAATATACTAAACCTTGAGTTTCATCACCAATCAAATTGTTAAATAAATAATCAATTTAATTACATAAGTTTAAATTTTCCAATTTTTACCTCTAATTTCTAAATTTCCCTCACAATATCCAAATCTTCATTTCAATATTAAATCACATCATTCCTAGACTTCAATAACACATTTACACCATCAATTAACCCATAATTATTCAATTTGATAAAAATCCACAATTTCTCCAATCTAGGGTTTCAACACAAATACCCATTTTTTATTTAAAAGCTCCAATTTTTACCTCTAATTTCTAAATTTCCCTCACAATATCCAAATCTTCATTTCAATATTAAATCCCATCATTCCTAGATTTCAATAACACATTTACACCATCAATTAACCCATAATTATTGAATTTTCAAAATCCACAATCTAAATCGATTAAATATCAATTATACCTCCAATAAACATAACCCAATCATTAAACTCAAATTAAATTAACAAAATTTTCATATTAAATCATCTTTACTTTCAAACATTTAAACCCTAACTCTAAACCCCTTAAATAATATAAATATAAAAATTCTAAACCGATAAATGCAAGTATTCACTTACCTCTTCAATTCTATGGTTTTCATTTATTGAAAATTCATACTTGTTCTAAGCCCTAATCCTCAACTTGCTTTGCTCCCATAAAAATTATATTTTAGAAGAGATCTCATTGAGTAGAGAAATATTTAGGAACTAATTATTATGGTTGGAAGATTTAGGAGTAAGAATGAAGCTCCAAAAATATCTAAAATTTTGTATGGAGGAAGGAAGTGTTATTGCTTGACTGAGAAGAGAAAAGAGGAAGGAAGACAAAAAATGGAGTCAAGAGGGAGAAGGAGGAGTGAATGATGTTATTATAATGGTGTAGGTCCCACGCTATTATAATATATATTTTTTTCTTTTTCTTCTCTTTCATGTTTCTTTTTCTTCACTTTTTTCCTTTCCTGAACACATGGCTATCTTCTCCTTTTTTTTTCCTTCTCTCTTTCTTTTTCTTTAATTCTTTAATTCTTTTATTTTTATTTTGTTTTGTTCTCTCTATATATTTTTTATTATTTTTAAATACTTTAGATAACCTCTCTTAACTTAGGTAATTAAATAAAAAATTTATCTACTATGAATTAGTTCCTTCTAACGCTACTTGAATGCCAAAATAAAAATTAGGATGTTATATAGTGAACTTACTGTTGGAGATTGTGCCCTAGGGGCCAATCATTATCTTATGAACATTGTTGATTTATGAATTTCTTAATAAAGTTATCATATGATTTGCATGTTTACTATGATGACAATCCTTGGATAACTCGTGATCTTATCCTAAATGTCCCTGGTCGGTCATCTATGTGGGAGCAGAGATGAAATAAGACCAGTATGACTTTGAAGATATATAGAGATATAAATCAAAGTCATAAGCACATGTAAGAGTACAGGGTGTTGGATCGACCCGCAATGAGAGAGCTGCATGGGTCAAGTCATAAGCTTCTCTCATATACAAGCCATGTCACTATGCCCTTTGACCTGAGATCATCATGGATTCCTACATGACAAACGCTCAGCTTTGACCTAGTCAAAAGTCACTTTTGACCGAGTGATCATAAAGGCTATGCTCGGGCTTAGTGGTTTTCATGCGGAGGAATGTGAATGGTCAAGATGGAATTTGTCCCTCACATTCGTAGAGAGATATTACTGGGCCCCTCGATGAGTGAGTCTGAGAAATGTATGGCCATACTGGAATGGAAGGGTAGTTCCATTTCTATATTCAGACTACTCAGGGATCGAGAAAGTAACGGTCAGGAACAGGAGGATGACGTTCACCATGCCTCATCCTTGACCGAAATATCGTGTGACAAAAGGGACGTGATATGGTTGTATGAAAGGTTACATCGTTTATCGATCCTCATATGTTTTGGGTAGTCGTAATGCCTTGCTAGAGACCGCTTACGACTTGTGGGTCAGTATAGTAACTGGGCCACTGCCAACTTCATATGGGCCTACAGGGTCGCACACAAAACAGCCCAATACGAGCTATGATGTCCAGATTCATTGAATCTAAGAGATGTCTAGATTCAATGAATAATCTAGGGTGGATATATATTTTATATATATATATATAAATTAGTTTATATATATTATATATATAATATAAGAGATATTTGTAAGATTTAATTTATAAGGATAAATTAAATCTCTATCATTTTTGAATTTGAATTTAAATGGATATGATCTATTTGAATTTGAAATTCAAATTGATAAGATATCTCAAATTTGATTTATGAGAATAAATCAAATATAATTCTGTCTTATCTTTATTTTAAATTAAATAAATAGGTGAATTAAATCTGTGGGACGGATTTAATATAAACCATATTTATTTAATCAGTTTCTTATTAAATTATGCAATATATGATATTGTATTAATTCAGAATTAATATAAGATTAGTTCTGAAGCCCGGCCCTATTAGAAGCCCGATAGCTTCCTATATATTTGACATTAGGAGCTAGGGTTCTACACACAATAGATCTCTTCACACACATTCAGTCGTGAGAAAAGGGGGCAGGGAGAGTGCAAAAGGTTTGCATATAAGAAACTGCCGAAATAGAGACGGTGAGGACGGAATCTCCAGAAAGCCTTAGAGGGACAAGAGGCGCTAGCACGTCGTTCGCAATTGGAACGCTGTTCGTGTGGATACCGGTAGAGGAAGCCGATCTGAGCTGTCGACTTCTACGATACGGCCAGACACGAAGAAAGGTCGCGACCAGAACACACTTAGGTCGCGACCAAACGGGCATCTGAACGTCAGAAATCCGAAAAGAGGAGACAGGTCGCAACGTGAAGTTGAAGAGGTCGCGACTAAAAGCTACAGAGGCGACAGGTCGCGACTAGAAGCAGAGTAGGTCGCGACTACAAACTCCAGAGGCGACAGGTCGTGACTAGAAGCTGAGGAGGTCGCGACTGAAAGTTCCAGAGGCGAGGAGTCGCGACTAGTGGACACTGAGGTCGCGACCAAAGCTTGAAACCGAAGGTAACACTTCTTTCTCCTTGTCTTAAACACATTCGGTAGATCCTGGCTGGGAATGGAAAAATTTTTAAAGTTAATTTCCGCTGCGTGTCTTCCAATTCCCTACAGTGGTATCAGAGCATGCCGTTTTGTGTTTAAGTTAGGTTTGATTGTTGATACATGTGATGTATGTTAGACTTCTTAGCTGATTATATGATAACATGCGTGATATGTATGACATATATGGAATCTGTTTATGTATGACATATACGGAATCTAAAAGGAAACTGAAATCGGTGGTGTATATCAATTGATTTGATCAATTAATATTGATGGGGTCTAAGGAAAAAGAATTAAGATTCTTGATTATTTATCAAAAAAAAATTTCTATTGGGGCGCTGCCCCACACCCCGCCCGCTAACCGGCTAGCGGGACCGCCGTGGCTATTTAATCGTAGCGCAACATAATCGTAATGTGTATTGACTTTCCTGATATATGAATGTTTTGAAACATTTATTGCCCTTCAAATAGTATGAATTTTGATTCTTGAATGTTTGGGTATGGTGAACAATATGGCTCTAGATTACAAGTGTTGTAATTTTTCTAAATACGGCCTGCGTGTCGTGCCTTCCTCTAATGACTCTCGTTGTACATTCTCTTCTCATCTCACTCCCCTCGAATGTTAAAACGAGGTTTCCTTATGTAATTTTCCTATTCTAATTAGACAGCTTCTCTCATTGGCTTGAGGGGACTTAGGATAGGTGAGCCATATTGTGTCACGTTTAAGATTATGCATCTTTTGATTAGATCACTGCATGTATGTTTTAATATGCATAATACTTGTATGAGATACAACCGCGATACATGCATCTTATAAACCAGATAATTAATTAAACCCTCTAAAAGAAATCTTAAGTCATATGCCTTCAATTAATGGACACTTGTCAAAACCTCGATCGCTCATTTGTAGGTCCACCAAAGTGGGTGCATTTGAGTTATCTTGGGGAGATAAGTAAGAGTAATGGTGCTGCTCTTATGTTTGTTATTGTTTGACTTAATTGAGATTATCAAAACGGTTTTGGGTCTCAAGGCATTAGATGGGATTAAAACATGCCGGATCATATGATGATTGAATCCCATAAATATCTAAGAATTACATTTGATGTAATTGGTAAAGTTGTTACCTACCTAAATAACTTAAAGTTGAGTGTCTTGCCAAAGCGGACTCAAGTTTAAGCCAAATATGGATCTTAGCCCACTAATTATTACATTGAGGGTTGTTTTATTCAGTGGGAGATTGCTAATTAAATTGCATATTTTAATTGTAGAATCATGACGACTAGTAATACTGCTACATTATCGTTGCGATCTGTCCTTGAGAAGGACAAACTCAATGGGACAAACTTTCTTGACTGGTTCAGGAACTTGAGAATTGTTCTCAAGCAGGAAAGAAAGGCATATGTCCTAGATCAACCCATTCCTGCGGAGCCAGCAGCCAATGCTCCTAGAGCTCAGAGAGATTCTTATGCGAAGCATAAGGAAGACTCTGTTGATGTGGGATGCTTGATGCTTGCCACCATGGTTCCGGAGCTCCAAAGAGATTTGGAACACATGGAGGCTTATGAGATGATTGTGCATCTTAAGGAAATGTTCCAGCAACAAGCAAGGCAAGAGAGGTATGAGACCACTAAGGCCTTACATTCCTGCAAGATGGCTGAAGGTGCATCAGTGAGTACTCATGTCTTAAAGATGAAAGGGTACATAGATCACCTTGAGAGGCTTGGATTTCCCATGAGCCAGGAGTTAGCTACAGATTTGATCTTGAACTCACTCCCGGAAAGTTATGACCAGTTTGTCATGAACTACAACATGAACAACATGGAGAAATCTATTTCTGAACTGCATGGGATGCTTAAAACTGCTGAGCAGACTGTTAAGAAGAAGCCCAGTACTGTTTTGATGGTTCAGAAAGGAAAGGGTATGAAAAGGAAAGGCAAGGGCAAGGGGAAGGGTCATGGCTCATCTGGTAAGACCAAAGAGTCAGGCAAGCCCGAAACCAAGCCTGCACCAAAGAAGGCAAAGCCTCCAAAGGAAGGAGTTTGCTTCTTCTGCAATGAACCGGGTCATTGGAAGAGGAATTGCAAACTCTACCTTGAAGATCTGAGAAAGAACAAGAAGGATAGCGGGGCTATCGCTTCAGGTATTTATGTTATAGACATTCATCTCTCTACTTCCACTACATGGGTATTAGATACTGCATGTGGTTCTCACATTTGTATAAATGTGCAGGGCCTAAAGGACAGTAGAAAGCTGAAGAAGGGCGAAGTTGACCTACGAGTTGGAAATAGAGCAAAGGTTGCTGCTCTAGCTGTAGGCACTTATGAATTAGTTCTGCCCACTGGGCTTTTGTTAGTTTTGAACAATTGCTATTATGTTCCTGCTTTGAGTAGTAACATTGTTTCTCTTTCTTATTTGGATAAGGAAGGTTACACTTCCATTTCTGGGAATGGTAAATGTTCTATTTATCGTAATGATATTTTCTATGCTCATGGTGATTTGCATGTTGATCATTACATATTAAACTTGGAACAACCCAATCATGGAAATATCTATAACATAACCGCCAAAAGGATCAAACCAAATGATTTGAATCCGACGTACCTCTGGCACTGTCGTCTAGGCCACACAAATGAGAAACGCATTTCTAAACTCCATCAAGATGGATTTCTCAACTCATTTGATTTTGAATCATATGATACTTGCGAATCTTGTTTGTTAGGAAAGATGACAAAGTCGCCTTTCACTGGGCACAGTGAGAGGGCCACTGATTTGTTGGGCCTCATACATACAGATGTGTGTGGACCGATGAATACAAATGCCAGAAGAGGTTATTCGTACTTCATTACATTCATAGATGATTTCAGTAGATATGGCTATGTCTATCTAATGAAACATAAATCCGAATCTTTTGAAATGTTCAAGATATTTCAAAATGAAGTACAAAACCAGCTTGGCAAAACAATTAAAGCCCTTCGATCTGATCGAGGTGGTGAATATTTGAGCCAAGAGTTTATCGATCATCTTAGGAATTGTGGAATAGTCTCACAATTGACTCCTCCAGGAACACCACAATGGAATGGGGTTTCTGAACGGAGGAATCGAACACTATTGGATATGGTTCGATCCATGATGAGTCGAACAGATCTTCCACCATCCTTTTGGGGCCACGCCCTAGAGACAGCTACGTTCACACTGAATCGTGTTCCATCTAAGGCAGTTGAAAAGACTCCGTATGAGATATGGACTGGGAGGAAACCTAGTTTGTCTTTTCTCAAGATTTGGGGATGTGAGGTCTATGTTAAGCAACAAGCCTCAGATAAGTTAGCGCCCAAATCTTCAAAGTGCCTTTTTGTGGGATATCCTAAGGAAACCAAGGGATATTATGTCTACAACCCCACTGATAACAAAGTATTTGTTGTCAGAAATGGTATCTTTCTAGAACGAGAATTTATCTCTAAAAGAACCACTGGGAGCAAGGTACACCTCGAAGAAGTTCGAGAGCCACAAGACGCCACAGAACTAGAGATGGAAAGTAGAGAAGACTCACAAGAAGTTGTTGAGACTCCTCAAGTCACGCAAGGCCCAAGGCGATCTAATAGGGCACGACTTCAGCCTCAGAGATATGGATTTCTGATTTCTGATAGTCGTGATGTGTTGCTCATTGAGCATAATGAGCCCACTACCTATCAAGAAGCTATAGTGGGACCAAACTCTGAGAAATGGCTTAATGCCATGAAGTCTGAGATGCAATCCATGTACGACAATAAGGTATGGACCTTAGTCGACCCGCCTGAAGGTATAAAAACCGTCGGGTGCAAGTGGGTTTTTAAAGAGAAAACTGACATGGATGGCAATGTAAATGTCTTCAAGGCACGACTGGTTGCAAAAGGATTTACTCAAACTCATGGTGTGGACTATGATGAGACCTTTTCCCCAGTTGCAATGGCCAAATCAATCAGAATCCTCCTTGCCATTGCAGCATATTATGACTATGAAATATGGCAGATGGACGTCAAGACAGCCTTCCTTAATGGAAAGCTCCTTGAGGATGTGTACATGACACAACCTGAAGGTTTTGTGCGTTCTGAGGACTCTGGTAAGGTGTGCAAGCTTCAAAGGTCCATTTATGGACTGAAGCAAGCATCTCGGAGTTGGAATCATCGTTTTGATGAAGTAGTCAAAGAGTTTGGATTTCTTCAAAATATTGATGAACCTTGTGTGTACAAGAAGGTTAGTGGGAGCACAGTTGTATTTTTGGTACTCTATGTCGATGACATCCTACTCATTGGGAATGACATTCCTACCTTGCAGATTGTCAAGTCTTGGTTAGGAAAATCTTTCTCGATGAAAGACTTGGGTGAAGCCACCTACATCCTAGGAATTAGGATCTATAGAGATAGATCTAAAAGGCTTCTAGGACTGAGTCAGAGCACATATATAGACAAGATACTGCATAGGTTCAGTATGCAGGAATCAAAAAGGGGTTTCATACCCATGTCTCATGGTATTCACCTCAGCAAGGATTTGTGTCCTAGTACACCAGATCAGCGAGGTCGCATGAGTAAGATTCCATATGACTCGGCCATAGGATCTATCATGTACGCCATGTTATGTACTCGACCGGATGTCTCGTTTGCCTTAAGTATGACTAGCAGATATCAACAGGACCCTGGTGAGGGCCATTGGACTGCTGTCAAGAATATCCTTAAGTACTTAAGAAGGACTAAGGACTTATTCTTGGTCTATGGTGGATTGGTAGACGAGCTCTATGTAACTGGTTACACAGATGCAAGTTTCCAAACTGACCAGGATGACCAGAAATCGCAATCTGGATACATATTCCTCCTGAATAATGGAGCAGTAAGCTGGAAGAGCTCTAAGCAGAGCACTGTAGCAGATTCTGCAACGGAAGCTGAGTACATAGCAGCATCTGATGCAGCTAAGGAGGCCGTTTGGATCAGGAAGTTCATTACAGAACTAGGGGTGGTACCTACCATCTCAGATCCAATAACTTTGTTCTGTGACAATAGTGGTGCCATTGCACAGGACAAAGAGCCTAGGTCACATCAAAGGACCAAGCATATACTCAGGCGATTTCATCTCATCAGAGAAATCAATGATAGAGGTGATATAAAAATATGCAAGGTAGCAGGGGAAGACAATGTTGCTGATCCTCTAACAAAGCCGCTTGTGCAAGCAAAACATGAGTGTCATGTTAGGTCAATGGGAATTAGGCAAATTAATGATTGTACCTAGTGCAAGTGGGAGGATGTTGGAGATTGTGCCCTAGGGGCCAATCATTATCTTATGAACATTGTTGATTTATGAATTTCTTAATAAAGTTATCATATGATTTGCATGTTTACTATGATGACAATCCTTGGATAACTCGTGATCTTATCCTAAATGTCCCTGGTCGGTCATCTATGTGGGAGCAGAGATGAAATAAGACCAGTATGACTTTGAAGATATATAGAGATATAAATCAAAGTCATAAGCACATGTAAGAGTACAGGGTGTTGGATCGACCCGCAATGAGAGAGCTGCATGGGTCAAGTCATAAGCTTCTCTCATATACAAGCCATGTCACTATGCCCTTTGACCTGAGATCATCATGGATTCCTACATGACAAACGCTCAGCTTTGACCTAGTCAAAAGTCACTTTTGACCGAGTGATCATAAAGGCTATGCTCGGGCTTAGTGGTTTTCATGCGGAGGAATGTGAATGGTCAAGATGGAATTTGTCCCTCACATTCGTAGAGAGATATTACTGGGCCCCTCGATGAGTGAGTCTGAGAAATGTATGGCCATACTGGAATGGAAGGGTAGTTCCATTTCTATATTCAGACTACTCAGGGATCGAGAAAGTAACGGTCAGGAACAGGAGGATGACGTTCACCATGCCTCATCCTTGACCGAAATATCGTGTGACAAAAGGGACGTGATATGGTTGTATGAAAGGTTACATCGTTTATCGATCCTCATATGTTTTGGGTAGTCGTAATGCCTTGCTAGAGACCGCTTACGACTTGTGGGTCAGTATAGTAACTGGGCCACTGCCAACTTCATATGGGCCTACAGGGTCGCACACAAAACAGCCCAATACGAGCTATGATGTCCAGATTCATTGAATCTAAGAGATGTCTAGATTCAATGAATAATCTAGGGTGGATATATATTTTATATATATATATATAAATTAGTTTATATATATTATATATATAATATAAGAGATATTTGTAAGATTTAATTTATAAGGATAAATTAAATCTCTATCATTTTTGAATTTGAATTTAAATGGATATGATCTATTTGAATTTGAAATTCAAATTGATAAGATATCTCAAATTTGATTTATGAGAATAAATCAAATATAATTCTGTCTTATCTTTATTTTAAATTAAATAAATAGGTGAATTAAATCTGTGGGACGGATTTAATATAAACCATATTTATTTAATCAGTTTCTTATTAAATTATGCAATATATGATATTGTATTAATTCAGAATTAATATAAGATTAGTTCTGAAGCCCGGCCCTATTAGAAGCCCGATAGCTTCCTATATATTTGACATTAGGAGCTAGGGTTCTACACACAATAGATCTCTTCACACACATTCAGTCGTGAGAAAAGGGGGCAGGGAGAGTGCAAAAGGTTTGCATATAAGAAACTGCCGAAATAGAGACGGTGAGGACGGAATCTCCAGAAAGCCTTAGAGGGACAAGAGGCGCTAGCACGTCGTTCGCAATTGGAACGCTGTTCGTGTGGATACCGGTAGAGGAAGCCGATCTGAGCTGTCGACTTCTACGATACGGCCAGACACGAAGAAAGGTCGCGACCAGAACACACTTAGGTCGCGACCAAACGGGCATCTGAACGTCAGAAATCCGAAAAGAGGAGACAGGTCGCAACGTGAAGTTGAAGAGGTCGCGACTAAAAGCTACAGAGGCGACAGGTCGCGACTAGAAGCAGAGTAGGTCGCGACTACAAACTCCAGAGGCGACAGGTCGTGACTAGAAGCTGAGGAGGTCGCGACTGAAAGTTCCAGAGGCGAGGAGTCGCGACTAGTGGACACTGAGGTCGCGACCAAAGCTTGAAACCGAAGGTAACACTTCTTTCTCCTTGTCTTAAACACATTCGGTAGATCCTGGCTGGGAATGGAAAAATTTTTAAAGTTAATTTCCGCTGCGTGTCTTCCAATTCCCTACACTTACCTACTTGTATGCTTATATGACTTGGATGTTTTATGTGTTAAATGCTTACTTTGATTATGTGAAGCATATATGATTAAGTAATACTCTATTTCTTTTTATGCTATGGCCATATGTTATAACTATGAAAACATGGAAGCATGTAAAGTTATCATTGAGCAAGCATGATGATTAAGTTCACACATATTAATATCAAGCATGTAGTTGCATACATTGTATGGTATCCGATTATTACTGAGATTTTCCCTAAAATCTCAACCCTATTTCTATTCCTAAACAATAGGACCTTCAAGCACAAGAGGAGAAGGATACTTGATATTGATTGTTTATATGAACATGTACTATGTGAATTTGGTAACTTATGTATATGTATGTAAAGTTAGTTGTTAGAATTTGTCACTGTGAACAGTAACTCATGATGAGGCAGTGACTTGTGAGTTATAATTAAAAATAGTAAATGATGGAATAAATATGCAAAAATTTATGTGATGATAGTAGACATGTCAAACTTCGTTTTAACACCAAGAATACCTTATTTTGATGTCTTTATAAAGAGAACAAAAATTTCAAATTTAGGGACCATAAACTATTTTTTAGAACTTTTAATCAAATGAATAGTACTTTTGACATAAAAACTATACTAATTGGCTGAGTATTTGGCCTTGTATTTATTTTTTCCTAAAATTCATTATGTTAGCTTCACATATCTTTTTGAACCACTTCATTTTGATATTTCTATAATTAGTTATGATTTTTTGAAGTTAGTCGCCAAATCTGGAAATACCAAATAAACAGTAACCACAGTCTTGAAAATTCTAGATTTAATAAATGAACTTCAATGGATATTTACATGGTTCTAATGCTACCGAATGATCCCTAAGACAACAAACTTAAGGTGTTACAAAGAACAAAGGGGTGGGGAAGTTGGATTGCAAGTTAAAGGATTAAACCAAGTGGGCCATAGGACTAGGCTAAATAAAAAGAAAGTTAAGGGGGTGAATATCATCAAGTCAGACAGATCCAAGAGAGTAGTGACTGGGCTGAATGGAATGGATCGCTTAATGCAAGCTTGATTGAAACTAGGACTTGGGAAGAACGTTATACTCAAAAGTGTGAATAAGCCTAAAATTATAATAAGCATGTAGGGGAAAGTAGTGAGATGATCGTGGATAATGAACTTAGTGGAACTAGTTTCATCAAAGTAACAAATGCCCCCTCCCATAAGGATAATACACCTGATAGATTACTAGAAGACGTGATAGAGGATGATGCACAATTGATCCTAGCGAGCAATAGAATAATGAGGTCACTACTAGAAAAAGTCATACAATCGCAGTTAAAAGTGACCTTTCATAGGTTTTTTTGACTGGCGTGAATTCTACCATCATTGTAAGTCTAGCTTTTAATGGCGGTTGAAAAATTGATGTTAAATGTATTACTTTAACGGCAATTTTTATAAAACCACCGTTATATATATAGAATTTTATGGTGGTTTCCAGTAAAACTGCTATTACAGTTTAATCATATAACAAAATTTTTTATGTTAACCGCTATAACGAAAACTTTAAGAAAACCGCCATTAAATACTTATTTTTTTACACTTTCTTTTAATTTTCCTATATATACTGCCCTGTATTTTCCATAATGAAGATAGACTATAGGCAACATAATAAGTAAGCAATGGAAAATTTCAAATTAAATGTTAGTATATAGTAATAAATTAATTTGAATTATTATTAATGTATGCAATGAACCAAAATATAGTACATTCATATATACATGGATATTGTACAATTATATATACACACGAAATGGATGATTGATTAAGGAAAGTTTTCTAGGATAGTTTTTGCCAAAACATCCATCACTGAGTGGATTTGATCATCTTTAAACCTTATTTTATTTTGCTCAAACAACTGCAAGTTATAAGTCATAGGTAAATACATACTAGATGTGATAAGTTGAAAAGGTCTAAATATTGATCACTTCATACCTCGTGTAAGCTATCCGTGATCCCTATCTCAATGATCTCATGCATATATCAGATTATATAATATCTACACTCAACACTGCCAGGTTGATGACTATATTAACAAAATGGAAAACACAGAGCATATTAGTGACCAACTTTCACCTTAATAAATTTATAAAAACTAAAACTTAATTATTTGAAGACTACTTACTCGATGATAAATTCATGAAGGATTAGGATCAGCTGGATGGCCTCTGAACAAGTTGAAGTCTTGCACAAGCCTATCTCCACTTGGAAAAAGAGATATCATATAACTTACTAAATGTTCATGTTAACAAATCTATAAAGACAAACTCACGTGTTGATAATGGAAAAAATCTTGGTATTTGGTCATCCAAACAATGAATCGAACTAGTAACCACATATCTTCAGGGGCTTTAACAAGCAGATTCTAATGCAGACTACAAAATATGAGCAATGTTATATATGAATGTAGACTAATATGTATGAGTATGCCAAGTATAAGAGTATACTTACCCTTTAATATAATGTGCAAAATGTATCTTCCTCCTGATACAGGTCATAACATTGACCATGTACATAATCCTTGAGCTCCTATTGGTACCTATCTGTTAGACACGTCGAACACACATGAAGCCATATGTGTCTCCTTTTGCTTCTTCTAGGCATCTCTGATAGAAGTGACTATTGTTAAAGAGAAAGGATTCAATACTGCTTGAATGATGAAACATAAAGTATTAACATAAAGTTGTAACTTATAATATGGCACATTGGATGATAGTTGAATCTAGCTCCTAAAAATTGAGGAATTACAATATGTCATTCCTATCCAGGCTCTTGTTTGGTCAAAACCCCAGACATAATTATGAAACTAAGTACTTCCTCCAATCTTGCTTCCATATAGTAGAGAGTTGCCATACCAAATATCTTAAGGATATGTTCTTAGGAAGAGGTTAGAGCTGTCTACTTTTGCCCTCTGAACCTTGGGTTTCTATGGTGTCTTTTCTAGTTCTAGGCCCTTTGGGGTTTGCTTCTGAGGCACCTTCTCTAGCACTGACTCTAGTGTGACCTGCTTTCTCAATTTTATCAGATGAGTTGACCATATAATATACTACCTGGAGCTTGCTTTAATATTTTAACCTCGTCAGTAGGGAAGGGAATCGACGCAGTGCTTATTCTCTTCTTTATGTACTCTACCATAACCTTGGCATTGCCATCAAGAATTATTTTCTGGTAAAGTATTGTGGCATATGGGTACACGATACTATGAGCAACGAAGGATGTAGTCCCTTAGTCTATCACAATGTATAGACCACACTTTTCCTCATAGTCCTCAGTGTACTTAGGGGTATGGTTAGGACCAGATGGTTAGGAGACAAACTTCTCCTTATTGGCACTACCTTTCCCACTAGTCACTATAGGAGAACCCTAAAAATGTAAACAAAATTAGTCAAGACTAAATACATTATAAATGTCCTTTGAAAATAAGTAAATGAATATGTTCTTACCTATAAACTGTTGGAAATCGTGCCCTAGGGGCCAATCATTGTCTTATGAACATTATTGATTTATGAATTTATTAATTGAGTTATCATATTATTTGCATGTTTACTATGATGACCATCCTTGGATAATTCATGATATTATCCTAAATGTCCCTGGTCGATCATCTATGTGGGAGCACAGATGAAATAAGACCAGTATGACTTTGAAGATGTATAGAGATATAAATCAAAGTCATAAGCACATGTAAGAGTACAGGGTGTTGGACCGACCCGCTATGAGAGAACTGCATGGGTAACGTCATAAGCTTCTCTCATATACAAACCATGTCAATATGCCCTTTGACCTGAGATCATCATGGATTCCTACATGACAAAACGCTCAGCTTTGACCTAGTCAAAAGTCACTTTTGACCGAGTGATCATAAAGACTATGTTCGGGCTTAGTGGTTTTTCATGCGGAGGAATGTGAATGGTCAAGATGGAATTTGTCCCTCACATTCGTGGAGAGATATTACTGGGCCCCTCGATGAGTGAGTCTGAGAAATGTATGGCCATACTGTAATGGAAAGGTAGTTCCATTTCTATAGTCAGACTACTCAGGGATCGAGAAAGTAACGGTCGGGAATAGGAGGATGACATTATCCATGCCTCATCCATGACCAAAATATCGCGTGACAGAAGGGACATGATATGGTTGTATAAAAGGTTACATCGTTTATCGATCCTCATATGATTTGGGTAGTTGTTATGTCTTGCTAGAGACCGCTTGCGACTTGTGGGCTAGTATAGCAAATGGCCCACTGCCAACTTCATATGGGCCTACAGGGTCGCACACAAAATAGCCCAACACGAGCTATGATGTCCAGATTCATTGAATCTAAGACATGTCCAGATTCAATGAAAGATCCAGGTGAATGTATATATATTTATTTATATTTATATTTGTATATATATAAATTCGTATATATATATATATTATATATATGAGATATATGAGATTTAATTTATAAGGATAAATTAAATCCCTATCACGTTTGAATTCGAAATTCAAATTGATAGGATATCTCATATAAGAGATATTTATAAGATTTAATTTATAAGGATAAATTAAATCTCTATCACGTTTGAAATTCGAAATTCAAATTGATAGGATATCTCATATAAGAGATATTTATAAGATTTAATTTATAAGGATAAATTAAATCTCTATCACGTTTGAAATTCGAAATTCAAATTGATAGGATATCTCATATAAGAGATATTTATAAGATTTAATTTATAAGGATAAATTAAATCTCTATCACGTTTGAAATTCGAAATTTAAATTGATAGGATATCTCAAATTTGATTTATGGGAATAAATCAAATATAACTCAGTCTCATCTTTATTTAAAGTTAAATAAATAAGTAATTAAATCTGTGGGACGGATTTAATATTATTTTATTTAATTAGTTTCTTATAAAATTATACAATATATGATATTATATCGATTCGGAATTAATATAAGATTAACTCCAAAATCCAATTAGGTCAGGTGTAAAAACGCATAGCATCCTCTATATCTGATTGGAGGAGCTACGTTTGAAAATAACACAGAACACAAAAGGCCGAACGGAATCTGCAAAAGGTTTGCAGACAAGAAACTGCTGAAATAGAGACGGAGACTTGTGAAAGCCTTGGAGGGACAGGAGACGCTAGCACGTCGTTCGTGGTTGGAACGCTGTTCGTGTGGATACCAGTAGAGGAAGCCGACCTGAGGCGTCGACTTCTTGTGATCGGAAAGAGACCACCGTCCGCGGAGAGAATCTGTGAAGGTCGCTGAGGAACACTCCGTCGATTTCTTGCGATCAGAAAGAGATCATCACCCACGTAGAGAAGCTGTGAAATTCGCTGAGCAACACTAAGGGTAATGATTCTTTCCACTTGACTTAAACACATACGGCAGATCCTGGCAAGGAATGGAAAATTTTTAAAGTTTATTTCCGCTGCGTGTCTTCCAATTCCTTACAGTGGTATCAGAGCCATGCCGTTTTGTGTTTAAGTTAGGCTTGATTTGTGATTTATATGATATATGTTAGTAGTAGCCGATCATATAATAAGCGTTGTATGTGTGACATATATGGAATCCTTGTTGTGTATGACATAAAAGGAATCTAAAAGGAAATTGAAATCGGTGGTGATGCTTTTTGATTTGATCAATCCGCATAGATGGGGTCTAAGAAAACCGAATTCGAATTTGTGATTATTTGTGAAAACCGAATTCAGATTCGTGATTATTTATGAAACAAAACAAAAAAAAAAAATTTCTTCCGGGGCGCTGCCCCAGAGACCCCGCCCGCTAACCGGCTAGCGGGACAGCCGCCCGCTAACCGGCTAGCGGGACCGCCGTAGCTACCTGTTCGTAGCGCAACATAACCGTAACATATGTTACTTTGTAAATGTTTTTTTTTTTTTTTTTTTTTTTTTTTTTTTTTTTTGCCCTTCGATTAGATCTGAATATTGATTCTTGAATGTTTGGGTATGGTGAACAATATGGCTCTAGATTGCAAGTGTTGTAATTTTAAAAATACGGCCTGCGTGTCGTGCCTTCCTCTATATACTCTCAATGTACCTTCTCCTCTCATCTCACTCCCCTCAAATGTTAAAAGAGGTTTCTATATGTAATTTCTCTTTTCTTACTAGAGAGCTCCTCTCATTGGCTTGAGGGGACTTAGGATAGGTGAGCCATATTGTATCACGTTTGAATTATGCATCGTATGATTAGATCAGCACATGCATATTACTTGTATGAGATACGAACTGAGAAACATGCGTTTTATAAACCAGATAGTTAAATTAGGCCCTCTAAAAGAAATCTTAAGTCATAATGCCGTCAATTTATGAACACTTGTCAAAACCTCGATCGCTCAATTGTTGACTCCACCAAAGTGGGTGCTTTTGAGTTATCTTGGGGAGATAAGCAAAGAGTAATGGTGCTACTCTCATAGGTTCATTATTGTTTGACTTAATTGAGATTAACAAAACGGTTTTGGATCTCAAGGCATTAGATGGGATTAGAACATGTCAGATCATATGATGATAGGATCCCATGAATATCTAAGAGTTACATTTGATGTAATTGGTAAAGGTGTTACCTACCTAAATAACTTAATTTAAGTGTCCTGCCAAAGCGGACTTAAGTTTGAGCCAAATATGGATCTTAGCCCACTAACTATTGCATTGAGGGTTGTTTATTTAGTGGGAGATTACTAATTACATTGCATATTTTAATTGTAGAATCATGACGACTAGTAATACTGCTACATTATCGCTGCGATCTGTCCTTGAGAAGGACAAACTTAATGGGACAAACTTTCTTGACTGGTTTAGGAACTTGAGAATTGTTCTCAAGCAGGAAAGAAAGGCGCATGTCCTAGATCAACCCATTCCTGAGGAGCCAGCCGCCAATGCTCCCAGAGCTCAGAGAGATGCTTATATGAAGCATAAGGAAGACTCTGTCGATGTGGGATGCTTGATGCTAGCCACCATGGTTCCGGAGCTCCAAAGAGATCTGGAACACATGGAGGCTTATGAGATGATTGTGCATCTCAAGGAAATGTTCCAGCAACAGGCAAGGCAAGAGAGGTATGAGACCACTAAGGCCTTACATTCCTGCAAGATGGCTGAAGGTGCATCAGTCAGTGCTCATGTCTTAAAGATGAAAGGGTACATTGATCACCTTGAACGGCTTGGATTTCCCATGAGCCAGGAGTTAGCTACAGATTTGATCTTAAACTCACTCCCGGAAAGTTATGACCAGTTTGTTATGAACTACAACATGAACAACATGGAGAAATCTATTTCTGAACTGCATGGGATGCTTAAAACTGCTGAGCCGAGTCTTAAGAAGAAACCCAGTAGTGTTTTGATGGTTCAAAAGGGAAAGGGTACGAAAAAGAAAGGCAAAGGCAAGGGGAAGGGTTATGGCTCATCAGGTAAGACCAAAGAGTCAGGCAAGCCCGAAACCAAGCCTGCACCAAAGAAGGCAAAGCCTCCGAAGGAAGGAGTCTGCTTCTTCTGCAATGAACCGGGTCATTGGAAGAGGAATTGCAAACTCTACCTCGAAGATCTGAAAAAGAACAAGAAGGATAGCGGGGCTATCGCTTCAGGTATTTATGTTATAGACATTCATCTTTCTACTTCCACCTCATGGGTATTAGATACTGCATGTGGTTCTCACATTTGTACGAATGTGCAGGGACTAAAGGACAGTAGGAAGCTGAAAAGGGGTGAAGTTGACCTACGAGTTGGAAACAGAGCAAGGGTTGCTGCGTTAGCTGTAGGCACTTATGAATTAGTTCTGCCCACTGGGCTTTTGTTAGTTTTGAACAATTGCTATTATGTTCCTGCTTTAAGTAGTAACATTGTTTCACTTTCTTATTTGGATAAGGAAGGTTTCACTTCCATTGCTGGGAATAGTAGATGTTCTATTTATCGTAATGATGTTTTATATGCTCATGGTGATTTGCATGTTGATCATTACATATTAAATTTGGAACAACCCAATCATGGAAATATCTATAACGTAACCGCCAAAAGGGTCAAACCAAACGATTTGAATCCCACATACCTCTGGCACTGTCGTCTGGGCCACATAAATGAGAAACGCATTTCTAAACTCCATCAAGATGGATTTCTAAACTCATTTGATTTTGAATCATATGACACTTGCGAGTCTTGCTTGTTAGGAAAGATGACAAAATCACCTTTCACTGGGCACAGTGAGAGGGCCACTGATTTATTGGGCCTCATACATACAGATGTGTGTGGACCGATGAACACAAATGCCAGAGGAGGTTATTCGTACTTTATAACATTCATAGATGATTTCAGCAGATATGGGTACATCTATCTAATGAAACATAAATCTGAATCTTTTGAAAAGTTCAAGATATTTCAAAATGAAGTACAAAACCAGCTTGGCAAAACAATTAAAGCCCTTCGATCTGATCGGGGTGGTGAATATTTGAGCCAAGAGTTCATAGATCATCTTAGGAATTGTGGGACACTCTCACAATTGACTCCTCCAGGGACACCACAATGGAATGGCGTTTCTGAACGGAGAAATCGAACACTATTAGATATGGTCCGATCCATGATGAGTCGAACAGATCTTCCGCCCTCCTTTTGGGGCTATGCCCTAGAGACAGCTGCGTTCACACTCAATCGTGTTCCATCTAAGGCAATCGAAAAGACTCCGTATGAGATATGGACTGGGAGGACGCCTAGTTTGTCTTTCCTCAAGATTTGGGGATGCGAGGTCTATGTTAAGCAACAAGCCTCAGACAAATTAGCGCCCAAATCCTCAAAATGCCTTTTTGTGGGATATCCTAAGGAAACCAAGGGATATTACGTCTACAACCCTGCTGATAACAAAGTGTTTGTTGTCAGAAATGGTATCTTTCTTGAACGAGAATTTATCTCTAAAAGAACCAGTGGGAGTAAGGTACAACTCGAAGAAGTTCGAGAGCTACAAGACACCACAGAACTGCAGATGGAAAATAGAGAAGACTCACAACAAGTTATTGAGACTCCTCAAGTCACGCAAGGTCCACGAAAGTCTAATAGGACACGACTTCAGCCTCAGAGATATGGATTTCTGATTTCTGATAGTCGTGATGTGTTGCTCATTGAGCATAATGAGCCGACTACCTATCGAGAAGCTATAGTGGGACCAAACTCCGAAAAATGGCTTAGTGCCATGAAGTCTGAGATGCAATCCATGTACGACAATAAGGTTTGGACCTTAGTCGACCCGCCTGAAGGTGTAAAAACCGTCGGGTGCAAGTGGGTTTTCAAAGAGAAAACTGACATGGATGGCAATGTAAATGTCTTCAAGGCACGACTGGTTGCAAAAGGTTTTACTCAAACTCATGGTGTGGACTATGATGAGACCTTTTCCCCAGTAGCAATGGCCAAATCAATCAGAATCCTCTTTGCTATTGCAGCATATTATGACTATGAAATATGGCAGATGGACGTCAAGACAGCCTTCCTTAATGGAAAGCTCCTTGAGGATGTGTACATGACACAACCTGAAGGGTTTGTGCGTTCCGAGGACTCTGGTAAAGTGTGCAAGCTTCAAAGGTCCATTTATGGACTAAAGCAAGCCTCTCGGAGTTGGAATCATCGTTTTGATGAAGTAATCAAAGAGTTTGGATTTCTTCAAAACATTGATGAACCTTGTGTGTACAAGAAGGTTAGTGGGAGCACAGTTGTGTTTTTGGTACTCTATGTCGATGACATCCTACTTATTGGGAATGATATTCCTACCTTGCAGATTGTCAAGTCTTGGTTAGGAAAGTCTTTCTCGATGAAAGACTTGGGTGAAGCCACCTACATCCTAGGAATCAGGATCTATAGAGATAGATCTAAAAGACTTCTAGGACTCAGTCAGAGTACATACATAGACAAAATACTGCATAGGTTCAGTATGCACGAATCAAAGAGGGGTTTCATACCCATGTCTCATGGTACTCACCTCAGCAAAGATCTGTGTCCTAGTACATCTGATCAGCGAGGTCGCATGAGTAAGGTTCCATATGCCTCGGCCATAGGATCTATCATGTACGCCATGTTATGTACTCGACCGGATGTCTCGTTTGCCTTAAGTATGACTAGCAGATACCAACAGGACCCTGGTGAGAGCCATTGGACTGCTGTCAAGAATATCCTTAAGTACTTAAGAAGGACTAAGGACTTATTCTTGGTCTATGGTGGATTGGATGATGAGCTCTGTGTAACTGGTTACACAGATGCGAGTTTCCAAACTGACCAGGACGACCAAAAATCGCAGTCTGGATACATATTCCTCCTCAATAATGGAGCAGTAAGCTGGAAGAGCTCTAAGCAGGGCACTGTAGCAGATTCTGCAACGGAAGCTGAGTATATAGCAGCATCTGATGCAGCTAAGGAAGCCGTTTGGATCAGGAAGTTCATCACAGAACTAGGGGTGATACCTACCATCTCAGATCCAATAACTTTGCTCTGTGACAATAGCGGTGCTATTGCACAGGCCAAAGAGCCTAGGTCACATCAAAGGACCAAGCATATACTCAGGCGATTTCATCTCATCAGAGAAATCAACGATAGAGGTGATATAAAAATATGCAAAGTAGCAGGAGAAGATAATGTTGCTGATCCTCTAACAAAGCCGCTTGTGCAGGCAAAGCATGAGCGTCATGTTAGGTCAATGGGAATTAGTCAAATTAATGATTGTACCTAGTGCAAGTGGGAGGTTGTTGGAAATCGTGCCCTAGGGGCCAATCATTGTCTTATGAACATTATTGATTTATGAATTTATTAATTGAGTTATCATATTATTTGCATGTTTACTATGATGACCATCCTTGGATAATTCATGATATTATCCTAAATGTCCCTGGTCGATCATCTATGTGGGAGCACAGATGAAATAAGACCAGTATGACTTTGAAGATGTATAGAGATATAAATCAAAGTCATAAGCACATGTAAGAGTACAGGGTGTTGGACCGACCCGCTATGAGAGAACTGCATGGGTAACGTCATAAGCTTCTCTCATATACAAACCATGTCAATATGCCCTTTGACCTGAGATCATCATGGATTCCTACATGACAAAACGCTCAGCTTTGACCTAGTCAAAAGTCACTTTTGACCGAGTGATCATAAAGACTATGTTCGGGCTTAGTGGTTTTTCATGCGGAGGAATGTGAATGGTCAAGATGGAATTTGTCCCTCACATTCGTGGAGAGATATTACTGGGCCCCTCGATGAGTGAGTCTGAGAAATGTATGGCCATACTGTAATGGAAAGGTAGTTCCATTTCTATAGTCAGACTACTCAGGGATCGAGAAAGTAACGGTCGGGAATAGGAGGATGACATTATCCATGCCTCATCCATGACCAAAATATCGCGTGACAGAAGGGACATGATATGGTTGTATAAAAGGTTACATCGTTTATCGATCCTCATATGATTTGGGTAGTTGTTATGTCTTGCTAGAGACCGCTTGCGACTTGTGGGCTAGTATAGCAAATGGCCCACTGCCAACTTCATATGGGCCTACAGGGTCGCACACAAAATAGCCCAACACGAGCTATGATGTCCAGATTCATTGAATCTAAGACATGTCCAGATTCAATGAAAGATCCAGGTGAATGTATATATATTTATTTATATTTATATTTGTATATATATAAATTCGTATATATATATATATTATATATATGAGATATATGAGATTTAATTTATAAGGATAAATTAAATCCCTATCACGTTTGAATTCGAAATTCAAATTGATAGGATATCTCATATAAGAGATATTTATAAGATTTAATTTATAAGGATAAATTAAATCTCTATCACGTTTGAAATTCGAAATTCAAATTGATAGGATATCTCATATAAGAGATATTTATAAGATTTAATTTATAAGGATAAATTAAATCTCTATCACGTTTGAAATTCGAAATTCAAATTGATAGGATATCTCATATAAGAGATATTTATAAGATTTAATTTATAAGGATAAATTAAATCTCTATCACGTTTGAAATTCGAAATTTAAATTGATAGGATATCTCAAATTTGATTTATGGGAATAAATCAAATATAACTCAGTCTCATCTTTATTTAAAGTTAAATAAATAAGTAATTAAATCTGTGGGACGGATTTAATATTATTTTATTTAATTAGTTTCTTATAAAATTATACAATATATGATATTATATCGATTCGGAATTAATATAAGATTAACTCCAAAATCCAATTAGGTCAGGTGTAAAAACGCATAGCATCCTCTATATCTGATTGGAGGAGCTACGTTTGAAAATAACACAGAACACAAAAGGCCGAACGGAATCTGCAAAAGGTTTGCAGACAAGAAACTGCTGAAATAGAGACGGAGACTTGTGAAAGCCTTGGAGGGACAGGAGACGCTAGCACGTCGTTCGTGGTTGGAACGCTGTTCGTGTGGATACCAGTAGAGGAAGCCGACCTGAGGCGTCGACTTCTTGTGATCGGAAAGAGACCACCGTCCGCGGAGAGAATCTGTGAAGGTCGCTGAGGAACACTCCGTCGATTTCTTGCGATCAGAAAGAGATCATCACCCACGTAGAGAAGCTGTGAAATTCGCTGAGCAACACTAAGGGTAATGATTCTTTCCACTTGACTTAAACACATACGGCAGATCCTGGCAAGGAATGGAAAATTTTTAAAGTTTATTTCCGCTGCGTGTCTTCCAATTCCTTACATAAACTTTAGTCGGGTGTGGGGAAGGCCATCATTATCATGGCCTGCTAGAGCCTCGTATCCATAAGCTCTTGGACTATGGAGTCTATAAGTTCTTCTAGAAGCCATCTTGTGGTGTATCTTTGCTAATTCTGATTGATGATCTACTTTAAGTTCATCTCGAACCTTTTGTAACTCATCTTGAAGCATGTATGTGAAGGGTGCACTTTTTCTTCGAGAGGTAGAGCCAAAAAAAGTCTTTCTGTATGACTCCTTTGGGGGTCCCTCTCACTTGACCTGGGTAGTCAGGGGTCATAATAGCTGTCTCTAGGATGCCCATTCTTTTGTAGGAACTAAACACCCTTAGGATGCCTTTTGCTCAAGTGCATCCTACAACATATACAAGTTACTAAGTTAAATGAATTGAAGAGCAAGTAATAACATATAAATTCTTAGTATTTAAATTAGTTACTTATAATCCTCTCAACAATTGTAGCAACATTTGGAGTGATATATTGTCCCTTCTTTACCCTCGCAACCTTCCATTTTTGTTGGTGAGATGGACGCTGGTTGATAATGAATGAAGAAGGGTTTGATGCAATTGCTTGTTGCACAACCTCCAACTTTTCTTGTATCATTTTCCTCTTAAGGACACTATATCTATCACATCCTAATTTTTCTATTTTTGTATAAGATTGATATATGAAAGAGGTTTAGAAAGGATTGTGACAATAAATAGAAAGAAAGATAATGATTAGACAAAGGTTTAAGCCTAGAAGCCCAGTATGTAGCCTAAAATAGGTAGGCTACCAGACCTTATTGAGAAGAAGTCCTAAAAGTATATAGATGATGTCCAGGGATTAAAATGTAAATAATAAAAGTACAGGGACTAAATTATAAATAGTGAAAGTCCCTAGAGGCATAATGGTCATTTTGAAGAAAGAAATGGATTAAACTGAAAAGTCTAAAAGTTCCATAGTGAAAAATGAAAGTAGACATAAGCTTTAGTCCATTAAGTGTAATTATAAAAAGTTGAGGGCCTAAAGTGTAATTTTCAAAAGTTCAAGGGCAAAATGATAATTATGAAAAGTTAAGCCGAAAAAGGCCCAAAACTAACACGAATAATTTTAGTCCTAAATTTTACCAGTAAATAGAGAAAATTATTCTGATCAGTTTAACATAACACAGAATTTTGATTTGACGTCTCGATAAATTGATATGAACTTTTGAAGAATCAGAAATTAATACAGTATTCTCTGGACCTCATAATCAGATAAATTTTTACAATAAATTCTTATATTTAATATGAGAATTTATGAAGCTGATATAACTGAAAAACGAGTTATATATAATTTACAATGGATTAAAATACTTGATAAGTGTTTTTTGGGGAATTTCTTGAGAGTTGAGACCATGTAGAAGGCCCAAAATAATGCCTTATAGGTCTAATAATAATTTTAGATAAGTATGTGGGCCAGTGCTATTAAAGACCCGAGAAAATATAAAATTATAAAAATGCCACTAAGTATGCCATTGTGTTGTGCCACTGAGTAGTAGATAGATGGAAGGCATTTTGGTCATTTGAATAAGGTTTGATGATCAAGGAGGGTGGTTATCTAAATAGTTGACCATGATTTAGGAATACTCTGGTGATATATGGAAAGATGATAGTGCCTAGAGATATTAAAGTAAATAAAGAACCAAGGGGTATTTTGGTAATTTGCTAAGGGATTAGTAATTAAGTTTAGACATAGTCCAAGAATTTCAATGGTAGGAAGAATTTGGATACTGGATTAAAGATCGTAAAACATATTATGGAATCTAATAAAAATTAGATTTATAAAATATCTGGTTTTTTGGGAAATTAGACTAAGCATGCACTAGTGTAAAAAAGGCTTTCTAAATCGGTTGAAAATGGTGATATATATCGGACAATGACCGGTATAGAAAAGGACTGTTTAGAAAGTCTGCACTTTTAAATCGGGTGGCAAACCGGTGTAGAAAGTATAGAATTTAGACCGGTCCCTTTTTTAAATCTGTCGTAGAATTTATAATATATAGACTGGTTAAACATATCCCTTTTTAATAGTTTTATGAATTGTTCACACCGGTTCTGTTTTCACTCGGTGTAGATTAATGAATTGTTTACACCGGCTATCTTTACTCCCAGTGTAGATTAATGAAGTTTTTATACCTCCCTATAAAGATAACCGGTGTATATGTTGTCATATTTACATATTGTTTCATTAAAGCTTTATGAATAAACTGTCCAAATATACAGACTAAAAGAGATAACAATAGAGGCAAAGTTCAAGATGGTAGAGACATATCTTCAATTGTTCATTACATTATTCATTTAATAAAATTCAATAAAATAATACAATCATTTGAACAGAGAAATAAAAACATGATTTTGGTACGTAATGACAAATACTATTGAGAAGGAATGATTTGAACAAAAAAAAATCAGCCCAAATATTACGCAGGTTGTCATATCCTGATTCTTAGGCCTACAAGCCCAATATGTAGCCTAAAAAAGGTAGGCTACTAGGCCCTGTGGAGCAGAAGTCCCATAAGTATACATATGATGTTCAAGGACTAAACTACAAGTAAGTGAAAGATCAGGGACTAAATTGTAAATAGTAAAAGTCTCTAGGGGCATAATGGTCATTTTGAAAAGAGGAACTAAACTAAAAAGTCTAAAAGTCCCAAGGCAAAAAATGAATGTAGATACAAGTTATGGGCCATTAAGTGTAATTATGAAAAGTTGAGGGACTAAAGTGTAATTTTCAAAAGTTTCCAAGGGCAAAATTGTAATTAGAGAAAGTTTAGTCAGAAAAGGCTTAGAACTGTCTAGAAGCATTTTAGTCCCAAAATTCATCAGTAGATAGAGAAAGTTATGCTGGTTAATCTAGCATGATACATAAATTTTATTACAGTTCCAGATAGCCAATATTTATCTGATAATCTGAAAGTTATCTGAAATTTTTATCAGATCTTATGAAGCTTAGATATAAGTGAAAAGTTATAGGAAGGTGTGCCCTATAGTGCCAGATGTCATGGATCTGACAGAACATCAAAAGGAGTTCTATAGAGAAAGTTATTCACATTTTAGTGAATTTTGATGGGAGTTTGTGAACACCCGAGATCTGATTATTAAATTTAGTAGTAAGTTATGACTGAATAAGATCAGATGAAGTCACAGAGAGGCCTATGATGACGCCAAGTGAGGCTCAAACCCATGATATCAGTGCATCGGTGAAAGGGGCCGGTGTCTAGGAAAAGTACAAAATGACGAAAATACCCATATGTTGTAAAATAATTAAATAATGTGTGAAGGGTATTTTGGTTGTTTGATTAAGATTAGATAGTCAAGGAATGTTATATGGATAGTTGACCAGGGTCAGGAAATACTCTTGTAAAGTATGAAGAGACAATAATGTCCCTAGAATTATTCAAGGAAATAAAGAGTAACTAAGGGCATTTTGGTAATTTTTTAAAATATGTTTCTTGGGAATCGAGCCACCAGAGTGCTTAAGTTTGATTATAGGCAAAGATAGCATTCTAAGGGTCCAAAAATGTGGTCCAATGATTATGTTAAGTTTAAGTGGCATTAAAGTAATAGTTTAATACTTTTTCATAAAGTTACCCGGTTAAAGATAGAATTAGGGAAAGTGATCAGATAGACCTTTAGATTCATCCAGAACCATGAGGTGGCATGAAAGGTGTCCTTATGGGACCCACAAGGTGGCACAAGCATGAGCATAGGGAGAGAAGAAAAGGCTAAAGACACGTGGCACGACCTTAGCCGTTCATTCCAGGAAAAGACTCTAGAATTCTCTGGAAGCGCTGAGTCAGCTGGTGAGGTGTCCTAAGGGCTCCACCATTATGCCACCTAAGCATATGAGGTTTTCCTTGATGATGTCACTTTTGATAAGTCATTGGGGATGATGATGTTATCGTGATGATGCAAGCAAGGCTTCTTGAGGAAGCTAAGCGATTTGACCCGTTCATCGCAATTCAATCTGGACCATCCATTCCACCTCCCTCCACCTATAAATACCCCACCCCTCCTTCTATTCCATTCATGGAAAGGAGCAAGAAAAAGGAGAGAAAGAAGAGAGAAAAAGAGAAAGAGAGAAAGAAAGAAAGGAAAGAAAAGAAGGAGTTATGGCGGAGCTATGAGCAATCTAAGGAGCTTAGGGACTTGGCAAGTTTAGGAATAAGGTAAGTAATTTATTCTAGTCCCTGCTCTAATAAATTAAAGAAATGTTCTTATGAAGTTAATAGTTAGAATAGAGAAATATCTCTCTTGATAAGGTTAGCTGTGGATAGAAAGAAAGTTAGAGGAACGTCAGATTAAGGGTATTACCTCAAGTTAAGCTTGAGATAAGTAGAGCTATACTGGATAGAGTAATAATGAAGATATTATTATGCTATGTATAGGCTCTGACCTATGAAGGAACCTAAGAGCAAAGGTTAAGGATGAAGGAATGGCTACATGCCAGGTAGTAAACTTATCCTAAACTTGTATGCATTGAATGTTTGACTTCGTTGTGCTATGGCTTTATTGAATTGTGTTGCATATGTGTTGATGTTTGAAGCTCTATTTCTATAATTACTTTGGCCAATTGTATTTTATATGTAGCATGAAGCATGCACATTACACAATGTTAATACTTTCACAAGCAACCACCAGTATTTACATCAATGTGTGTATTGTTTAGTACCGTTTGCTAGTAAGATTTCCCTAGAAATCTCATCCCCTTCCATATAATCCCAATCCCAAAGGTTTGTTAATGATGAAAGGGGATTGAAGAAGCATGAAGAGAAGCGAGGGATTGGATAGTACAAATGTTATGTAAAGTTGGGACAAAATGCTGGAATCAAGGAAAAACACTGGATGAACAGTAAAATTGGAGCATTGACCGATATTGACCTGGTAAGGAGTGGTCAATATTTATTTTTCCCTAAAAGAGAATTAAGTTAGCTTCGTGTAGCAATTTGGACCACTTCATTTCAATTTTTCTAGATTTAATTATAATTTTTTGAAGTCAGATCACTCCACTAGAATGTATACAGTGAACAGTAGTGGATAGAGTAAAATTTCAGATTGTATAATTTGACTTCAATGACCTTAAAAGTGATTACAAATGCTATCGTTTGGTCCCTAAGATGTAAGAAAATAAGGATGTTACACAGGTCCTCAATATCTTGTTCAGGGAATGGACCAGATTGATCAAACATCTAAAACATCAAATTAAAATAAAAGAAATTAAAGCATTACTAAGATATATTAAATTTACCAGAAATATATAAAATCATTAAAAATATAATATATCTCCTCAGTTAGGTCAGTCCTATTTGACAAGATGATATTGATCATGTGTCTAACCATGTAGAAGTCGCACAAGTTACTTTCTTTGGGTTGCCTTCGACTCTGTAATATTAACCTGAACAAAATTATGTGTCATGAGCAAAAAACTGCGTGGAGCATAAGACTTAACCCTTTTATTACCTTCAGTATGATCTATTCAGGGTCCCTCATCGAGTTGGCTTTCTTAAGACCCTTTGTAATTACAAACGTCCTCATAGCCCTATGACCAAAGTTATGAACTTAGAAACCATTTTATCACAAAGACCATATTTAATTTATTACAAACACCATTGTTCTGTAAGGAAGAAAACTCACATGTTCATAATCTTCTTGGCATCAACCGATGGCTTGTAGGGGAGGGAGCATAAGAAGAAAATTTTATAAGTATGCTTATATAGTAGGATCAATTGCCAATGGTTGCTGTAGAAAATAAATAAACAATAATGATTATTAGCATTAAGCACATACAAACCTAGTATGAAAAAACTAAAATATTATTATTCTTACTCTTGCATATATGGTGCGAAGAAATAATCAATATCGGTTTCACCGAGCCTCATTGCAATGTACTTAAGTCTTGAAAATTGGGAGGTCCCTTTTGAATAAATCTAAAATGGGCATAGGAATCTGAACTGACCTTGTTTGCCCTTGGAAACAAACTTAGCTTGCATGTACCTCCAGTTAATGCAAACACTCAGCTTGCATGAATTTTGTTATTACATATATTTATATTTAAATTAGACTTACATGAAAAACACTTAGATGCACTAGTAGGTTAGTTCATTCCTAGGAGTGATAACCGATTTCATATCTGTAATGTCAATAAAGGAAGCAGCCCCTGTGTCACCCACAACTGAATTCATAGGTAACACATCCACACGGAATATTTCATCAGATGCCAATTGGATCACACGTTGCATGGAACTTAAATTGGGAGGTGTGGGAAGTTCGCTTGGGGATGATGTGAAACAAGATGCTTTGACCATAATATGAAAGTCCCTGTTGCCTGACTCACAGTCTTCACCTTATCAGTCAGAATTGGGACAAGAGCATCTTCAATTATCACGTCTTCAACTGCCACCCTTAACTGATCGTCCTAAATTTGGATGTGGTGGGCAGTTTCCCCTAAGATATGGATGGAACCATATGCCACTAACCTTTTGATAGGATCCTCCACATATAGATCACAAGGTTAAGTATCCTCTGACACCTTTTTGGCCATGCAACAGCTCCCTTTATTGCTAGGATAGGCTACATGTGAGATCATTTGGGTAGCGGTTGGCTCCTGTTTCCTTAATGTCAACATGGACAATATTTCTTCCTTGATCTTTGCCAACCCCTCTTATAATTGTGCCTAAATTATAGCTTCTGTCTGTGCCCTAACCTCTATCCAAGCCTCAACCTTAGCATCTTCCCTTACGGTGGATAACAATGATTCCAGCTCTACCCTCGAGACGTATGGGGAATGCCGTGGAGATGCTCCAAAAATATCTCTTATACCGACACCTCGACCAACTCCCTTGACACGACCCCATGCCCTTGCTTGCCCGTGGCAACAACCAAGATGTCATTCCTACCATTTGACTTGAAGGAGCCATGAGCTTCTTGTTGTTTAAGATCAACCTATAACATAAAAAGAGCAAACATAAGAAATAATATAATTAGTCTACTAAAATAAAACAATACAAGTAGTACTTACAATTTTTTTCCACAATCATGCGAGCGTGATCGCTTGTAAATAATCCCCTCCTTTTTTGGCGAGTGTAACATCTCAAATTTTCTGTATCTATATAAGCTAATAGAGGAAATAGATTATGAAGGGATTGGAATGGTAATCAGAAGAAAATATAATGATTAAGATAAGTTTTTAGCCAAAGAAAAAAAGAAAGGGACTAAAGTGAAGATTCTAAAAGTTCCATGGTGCAAAATGAAAGTAGACTAAGCTTTGGGCAATTAAGTGTAATTATGAAAAGTTGAGGGCCTAAAGTACAATTTTCAAAAGTTCAAGGGCAAAATGGTAATTATGAAAAGTTGAGTCAGAAAAGGCTAAAAACTGCTCGGAAGCATTTTAGTCCCAAATTTTACCATAAAATAGAGAAAGTTATTCTAATCAGTTTAACACAACACAAAATTTTGATTTGAGATCCCGATAAATTGATATTAATTTCCAAAGTTGAGTGATTATTACAGTATCCTCTGGACTTCATAATCAGATGAAATTTGGTAGTAAATTCTTATAAATAATACAAGAATTTATGAAACTAATAGAGCTCAAAAAAGAGTCCTGTAGAATGAATTATAAAATTTACGGTGAAATCAGACACCGATAAAGGATATGAAGAAGATGTATAAATTTTTATCAGGACTTTTAGGTCTCAAAAAATTTTGAGACTTTGTAGAAAATTCATTTTATATTAGAATGAATTTTTAAAAATGTAAGAACCATTAAAAGAGGTGTCTAGCATTTATTTCAAAAATTAGGGTGATCTAAGTATATCGGTATAAGGAAAGTGCCTTGGGATTTGTGCCAATTAGCTATTGGACCTAAAAGAGGCCCAATATGGCATCCTAGACAAGCCCAATAAGCCCAAGATCAAGTCTTGAAGCTTAAGTCGATTTTAGATATTTTATGATTTTTTAAATAGAAAAATCAAAAGAAAATGAAGGAGCTTCAAGAGGAAGCCAAGGGTTGCGCATGGTGGGACCCATACACCATGTGCAACACGCCACATGGAAGCAAGAATAAGGAAGAAGAGTATGGACATGTGCTAAAATGAAATAAAATAATATAAGAATTAACCTAATGGTGATTAAGGTTAACTAATCCAAAAACCAACCAATCAAATTCAAGATTAAGGAGTTAAAATAATTAGTTGAAGGAGGGATAATCTTGTCCCAAGATGCCAAAGTTTTGGCTATAAATACCCCTCTATTTCATTTTAAAACTGTGGCCTCTTGGTTCCCTTGGAGAAACTCTTGTCATTTGAAAACTCAACCAAGATAAAGGCAATTTAAGGCACTTAGAGATCAAGGTAATCAAGGCATAAGGTATGCAATCCTTCCTAGTTTATTTAGATGTGTTTTGGAAGGGTAAAACCTAGGTTTTAGTGGTTGAAAATTCCCTTAAACCTAGAGTATGCTTGCTGTCCAAATCTGGACAGAAATAAAGAAAGAAGAAAAGCAAGATAGAATCAAGTAGAAGACACTTATATAAGCTAGTTTGATGATTGGTTATTGAATTTAGTTGATATTCTTGACTCTGCTCTTTCTTGAGGCCTTTCGGATAAGGCTATTCTATATAAGAGAAGATGGAATTTCAATGATCTAATGCTTCCATTGAATTTAAAAGATGATTTTGTGTAGGATTGGATAAGTTTAGAACCTTGGAAGTATTGGAATTCAAAATTGTAATTTTTAAGTGTTATATGTTACTGTTCATATGAATGAATAGTGATTGGAATTTTATGATTTTGATACTTCCAATGGTTTTAAAATAAAAAATTGTGTGGAGGAAAATAGATAAACAAGTGTTGGAAGCATTGGAATCAAAATGAGAATTTTTGAAAGAAAAAGAGAAGCTTTTTGGTACTGTCTAGAACAGATTACAGTTAATGGAATTGGACCATTTAGAGTTCATAAATGGATTTAGAATGCCAAATTATGTAGGGTAAAGTCAAGACTTCTATTGATTCGAAGACCAATCTAATTAACAAAGATTTAAGAAAGTTATTTTAGTAGATAAAGTTTAATGTTCCTGGAAGTTGGATTGTAATGAGTTAATGGTAATAAAATGTTAGGATGTGGTTTGAGATCAAAGAGGGCAGTCACATCTCCAGGAAAAGTAGGAAGCAAGAGGTAAAGGAAAAGGATGAGGAAAGCAAGGAGTATGAGGTAGTGAACTTACCTACTTGTATGCTTATGTTGCTTGGATGCTTTGTGTGATGTTTACTTACTTTGATGATGTGAAGCATGTATGATTAAGTAATACTCTATTTCTTTTTATGCTATGGCCATATGTTATACTTAAGATACATGGAAGCATGTAATCATTATGCAAGCGTGATCATTAAGTGCACACATAGTAACATCAAGCATATTGTTGCATACATTGTATGATTTCTGTTTACTACTGAGATTTCTCCCAAAATCTCATCCCCTTCATGTCACCCCCACACCAACAGGTTTATCAAAGATGGAAGAAGATGAAGATGCAAGAAGAGGAGTTAGGGGATAGATGACATGTTTAAGTGTAATTTTATGTTATAACTTATGTAATGTATGCTTAGAGGCAGTACAGTTGTAGCTGTTTATAAAAATAGCAAATGATCAAATAAATGCATGATATTTTATAAATATTTAGTTAACATGTCAAGCTTCGTTTTGACACCAAGAATACCTTATTCCGACATCTATATAAAGAGAACAAAATTTTTAAAGTTTGGGACCAGAAATTGTTTTTTAGAAATTTGACCAAATGAACAGTACATTTTGACATCATAGTTGACTCAATTAACTGGTCAATTAGTCCAAGGAAGTATTTTTCCTTTAAAGTTTAAGATGTTAGGTTCATGTAGCTTTTTGAACCACTCTATTTCAATTTTCTAGAATTAGTTATGATTTTTTGAAATTAATAAATTAATATGGAATTACCATATGAACAATACTCGGAAAGAGTGAAATTTTATATTTTGTAATTGAACTTCAATGAACTTGTAAGTGTTCTAAATGCTACCGAATGGTCCCTAAGACATAAAAAAATAAGGTGTTACAGTGAGCATACAACCATTTATCTTTACGATGTATTGGCGATGGGGGAGCGATAGTAGCACTAGGATCAGACTCAACAGCCTCTTCCAGCCTCTTCCTCTTTGCCCCCAACAAGTCTTTTTTCAACCTTTGCGTAACCCCCTTGAGACATTGTGTGGGGGCAATCATCTTGAGAGTGTGTTCAATGGCTTTTGCTCTTTTTTCCTACAAGACTTGAAGTAGTTAATCCCCAATACATACAAAAGGAAGAAACATGGGAAATGCAAGATCCCTTTTTCATAACATATCAACTCACCATAGCTTCTATAGTAGTTTGAAGCCTAACAAATTCTTCCCAAGTAGCTTCGTCAATGAATTGATACTTGCCGCATGGAAAAGGATTAGGCTGACCATCTTTGTCTCGTCCATGCACATACTGATGAGCTAGTTGTGTCTTGAATGCCCTCCAACGCTCAGCTTAATAAGACAATGTCTTCTTCTTCAAGACTTCATTGTTAGGAATATCATAAGTGAGCTACAATAATTTCCATTAAAAGCAGAGTTATCAACAAATAGTTATGTTTTTCGATATTGGTATGCATACAATATACAATAGGCAGTTCTTATACTTGGATAAAGTCCCAAATTTGATTCTTCATGCGATTATTAGTAGCATCCTAAGTCTGTATGGTGATGTTAGTCTTGTTGCATGCTAGGAGGCTGACATAACTCATGTACTTTGTCCTGTGTTCACCAATTGGGTTCCAATGTGTACCAAACTCAATCGGTAGTAATTTCCTTCCATCCTATCTTTCAAAATTCTTTCAATTGTGTTGCACTTCTGCCTATCCTTTACTTAGAGTCACTTGGAGCATCGCTAGCCTCGTTCTGATTACCACTACCCCTCATATTTCTATATACGCAATAACAAAAACAAACATGGAAAACAGAGAAGAACGACTGACCACAGTGAAATAAGTGTAAGCATTTATCGATGGAAAGAAGTGTAAGCATTTATCACATAAAACTACGAAATCTAGATTCAACGAACACCTAAAAGGCGAAGCATGTACACGAGAAAATAAGTGTCTAGAACACGTATATGGCAAAGCACAATGAGAGCGAGAATAGAGAAGAATGACTAACCACAGAGAAGCAAGATAAAAATCACAGAGCACGATGACTGGTGTAATGATAGAAGACGTGAAAACTAAGACTCTATATAACCTGAGAAATGAGAAGGAAGAGACGCGCCAAGGGGCTGGCTTCAATAAAGTGTTTTCATTTAAGACTTTTTACACCAGTTAACATGAAATTCTGGTGTAAAAATAATATTTTGAATATGGAATGACTAATGTTTTTAAATTCAAAATAATTTCTACACCGGATAACATGTACAACTGGTGTAAAAAAGTTTTCATTTCATTTTTGACGCCGGATAATATGTACAACTGGTTTAAATATTGGAGTTATTTTTTTTCAAAATAATCCTTTATTATCCTATCACTTATAAGTTACAACAAAATAATATATGCAATCAGAACAATATACTTGTGCTATTATTACATCAAAACAATATATGCAATCACATAAAAATCAATCAGAATCTACTTCTTCTTCATTCAACTTTGGTAAACCTACTGAAAAATGAAGGGGTCTCACAAATTGAATCATTATCTTCAATCACCCTTTTTCCTTGGAAAGCGACATACCATATTTTATTTGCTAGATTAGTGATATAAAACACTTGCTTTGCTTGGTCTGCCATAATGAAAGACTCATTCCCAAAACTTGTACTTTTTAAATCAACCTGTATAAATCATAACCAATCCATCATAACTCTGTTGTTTACATTAACCCACTTGCATTTGAACACGGGAACTGTGAATTTGGTGTAGTCTAACTCCAAAATCTCCTCAACGACGCCATAATAAGGGATGACTGCTGATTTAAGATTGTTGTCTTTTGAACTAGAGAAATGCATAGCTTCAGCCGTTAACATAACACCACTATTCTACACGCTACTTTTATCATCTAGGGAATTAGTATAAAAGGAATACTCGTTGATGTCAAATGAATTCTAACATATCACATTAAATTAAGGCCATATGCCAACCATCTAACTGAATCAGATACACAATCATCATTTTCAACCTTTTGTTTGAACCAATATGCAAAAGATTTGTTATGTTCTCTAATCAGTATTTGCTCTGTCATTCTATTATTTTGTTTTTGGATAAGCTCTTTATGATCAACTGTATAGTTTTAAACTTCATCAATGTTATTCAAGATGTGTAAGTATATTTGCTGCAATTCATTACGATCAACACTCTTCACCGACATTCTGCGTTGACCCCCCTGTTTGGCATGGGGTTTAGCGAGATTGGTAAGTTATACTTTAGACAGGTAGTGTTGACCAAAATCCATAGCTTCTTCAGAAATATATTTTTCATCAATGGATGCCTCAGGTTGATTTGGATTCTTTATGTACCCTTTAAGGATTTTCATGTATCTTTCAAATGGGTACATCCATCGTAAGTATACAGGGCCACACAGTTTTATCTCTCACACTAAATGAATGATGAGGTGTACCATGATGTCAAAAAAGCCTGGAAGAAATAGTTTTTCAAGTTGGCACAAAATAACATAACCCTCGTGCCCCAATTCATCCAACTTTTCAGTCTCAAAGACTTTACCACATATAGCATTGAGGAAGAAGTAAAGTCAGGTTACAATATGTTAAATCCCAATTTTTAAGCCTGGAAGCCCAGTTTGTAGCCTGAAAAAGGTAGCCTACCAGGCCTGTTGTGCAGAAGTCTCAAAAGTATACAAATGATGTTTAGGGACTAAACTGCAAATAATGAGAGTTTAGGGAATAAATTGTAAATAGTAAAAGTCCCTAGGTGCATAATGGTCATTTTTAAAAAAGAGAGGGACCTAAACACAAAGTGGAAAATATTAAAGGCTAAAAGTTAAGATAGAAACAAAAGTTGGGCCAAAAGTGATAATTTCCAAAAGTTAAGGGACTTGAATGTAATTAAGTAAAAAGTTTAAGGGCAAAATTATAATTATAGAAATATTAGCCCAGAAAGGGTTAGAACTGCCCGAAAATATTTCAGTCACATTCCATCAGTAAATAAAGGAAGATATGCTGGTCAATCTATCACGATACAAAATTTTTATTAGTGATCCAAATAACATATATTTATCTGACAGTATGAAAATTATTTAAAATTTTATTAGATTTCATGGACTTCAGATATAAGTGGGAGAATTACAGGAAAGTGTGCCCTACAGTGTCAGATGTCATGGATCTGACAGAACCCTAGAAGAAGTTCTGTATAAAAAGTTATTAACATATTAGTGAATTTTGATGGGAGTTTGATAACACCCGTGATCCGATAATGGAACTTATTGGTAAGTAAGCCTGGGTAGAATGAGATCAGATGACCTCATATATAGGCCCATCATGACACCAAGGAGGAACCAAAACCCAGGGTACCAGTTTATCAGTAAAAGGGGCCAATGTCCAGAAAAAGTGCAAAATTATGAAAATGCCCCTAAGTGACTAGATTGTACTAGAGATGAATGGAGGGCATTTTGGTCATCTGGGATAGGCTAAAAATATGGGATATAGTATAAATATGATTAGTTAGAGCCAGTATAGGCCTTGAGGCAGTATAAGGAGGGGTGAAAAGATAATTTTACCCTTAGGGTCAATATAGTGCAAGAAAGGACACCAGGGTATTTTGGTAATTTCCTAAGGGAAGTTTATTGGGAATCGAGCCACCAGAGTACTTGGGCTTGATTAGAGACCCAAGATGAAATTCCCAAAGGTAAAAAAATGTGGCCCAAGAGTGATGTGAGTCCAAGTGGCATCAAAGTATTAGTTTAGTACTTTTTCAATAAAGTAAAGTTACTCGGTCAAAGATAGGACTGGGAAAGTGATTAGATAAAGCTTTAGACTCATCCAGAACCATGAGGTGGCATAAAAGGTGTCCTCATAGGACCCACAAGGTGCCACATGTCATGAGTCTAGAAAAAGAAGAAAAAGCTAAGGACATGTGGCACAATCTCAGCCGTTCATTCTAGAAAAAGACTTTGGAATTCTCTGGAAATGCTGAGTCAGCTGGTGAGGTGTCCTAAGGGCCCCACCATTATGCCACCTAGCATGTGAGGTGTCCCATGGATGATGTCACTTTGATGAGTCATTAAGGATGATGATGTCATTATGATGATGCAGGCAAGTCTTCTTGAGGAAGCTAAGCAATATGAGCCATTCATCGCGATTCAATGTGAATAATCCATTCCACCTATACTCAACTATAAATACCCCTACCCCTTCCATTCCACTCCATGGCCAGCCAAGGTAAAAGGAAGAAAGAAGAGAGAAAAAGAGAAAGAGAGAAAGAAAGAAAGGAAGAGAAAGGAAGGAAGGAGTTCTGGTGGAGCTAGGAGCAATCCAAGGAGCTTAGGGACTTGGCAAGCTTAGGAATAAGATAAGTAATTTATTCTAATCCCTGCTCTAATAAATTATAGGATTGTTTTTATAAAGTTAATAGTTAGAATAGAGAATATCTCTCTTGATAAGGTTAGCCGTGGATATAAAGAAAGTTATATGATTGTCATATTATGGGTATTACCTCAAGTTAAGCATGAGCTAGGTAGAGCTATTCTGGATAGAATAATAATGGAGATATTATTATGCTATGTATAGGATCTGACCTAGGAAAATAAGGAACCTTAGAGTAAAGGTTCACAACTAAGGAAAGGCTACACGCCAGGTAGTAAACTTATCCTAAATTTGTATGCATTGAATATTATGCTTGATTGTGCTATGGCTTTATTGAATAGTATTGCATATATACTTATGTATGAAGCTCTGCTCCTATGATTACTTTGGCCAATTGTATTTCATATGTTACATGGAAGCATGCACATTACGCAATGTTAACACTTTCACAAGCAAACACAAGTATTATATTAATGTATGCATTGTTTAGTACTGTTTACTACTTAAATTTCCCCAGAAATCTCACCCCTTCCATATCAATCCAATTACAGTCGGTCTTCTCAAGATGGAGGAGATAAAGATGTGAAACATCCTCATTTTCATACATCTTAGGGACCAAATGGTAGCATCTGGAACCACTTTTAAGGCTATTGAAGTCAAATTACTCAATCTGGAATTTTACTCTTAGCGAGTACTGTTCACTGTGTAAATTCCAGTAGAGTGACCTGACTTCAAAAAATCATAACTAATTCTAGAAAAATTGAAACAAAGTGGTTTAAATTGATACACGAAGCCAACTTAATGTTCTTTCAGGGAAAAATAACTTGTTGACCATGCCTTGACCAGGTAAATGTCAGCAAATATCCAAAGTTTACTGTTCAACTAGCATTTTTCCTGGAATCCAGCATTTTGGTCCCAACATTTGCACTATCTAATCCCCAGCTTCTCTTCATGCTTCTACAATCCTTCCTCATCTTTAACCTGTGGGATTGGGATCACATGGAAGGGGTGAGATATTTGGAAAAATCTCAGTAGCAAACGGAAACCATACAATGTATGCAACTATATGCTGGATTTTACTATGAGTGTACTTAATGATCATGCTTGCATAATGATAACATACATGCTTCCATGTCACTTAATTATAACATATGGCCATAGCATAAAAAAAATAGAGTATTACTTAATCATGCATGCTTCACATTATCAAAGTAAGTAAACATCACATAAAACATCCAAGTAGTATAAGCACACAAGTAGGTAAGTTTACTACCTGGCATGTAGCCTTTCCTTCCAGCTCTTAACCTTGTATCTAAGTTCCCTTCTTCTCAGAAGTCAGAGCCTATACATAGCATAATAATATCTTTATTATTATCTTGTATAGCTCTATTTAGCTCATGCTTAACTAGGGGTAATATCCTTACTCTAACATTCCCCTACCTTTCTTTCTATCTATAGCTAACTTTATTAATAGAGATATTTCTCTATTCTAACTATTAAGAGAAATCCTCTACTTTATTAGAGTAGGGACTAGATAACTTACTTACCTTATTCCTTAGCTCTGCCTAGTCCCTAAGTTCCTTGGACTGCTCTTGGCTCCGCCAGAACTCCTTCCTCTCTTTGTCTCTTCTTTCTCTCTTTCTCTCTCCTTTATCTTCTTTCTTGGCTCTTGGCCGTGCATTCTTGAGGGAGGGGGTGGCCTATTTATAGGTGAGTGGAGGTGGAATGAATGGCTCAGATCAAATTGTGATGAATGGTCTAGATTGCTTGCTTCCTCAAGAAGCTTCGCCTATATCATCACGATGACATCACTCTCCTTAATGTCTCACTATTATGACATCATCCAAGGAAACCTCAGGGGGTATGTGGCATATTTGGTGGGGCCCTTGGGACACTTCACCAGCTGACTCGGCCTCTCTAGAGAATTCCAGAGCCTTTTCCTAGAATGAATGGCCGAGATTGTGCGACGTATCCTTTTCACTTTTTCTCCTTTTTCTAATCTCATGACATGTGTCCTTAACTTTTCTTCTTTTCCTATAATCATACCATGTGGCACTTTATGGGTCCCATGAGGACACTTTTCATGCTACCTCATGGTCTATAGTCATATCTGATCACTTTTTCCAGTTTTATCCTTAACCGGGTAACTTTAGTTTGTGGAAAAGCACTAAAATATTATTTTAATGCCTCTTAAACTCCATAATTCTTCAGCCTACGTTTTTGGGCTCTTGAATTACTATCTTGGGTTTCTAACCAAGCCCAAGCACTGTGGTGGCTCGATTCCCAAGAAATACCTCTTACTTTTCCATTATATCCACAGGGACTTTCACTATTTTCCCTAAATTTTCACTTTCTTGCAGTTTAGTCCCTGAACATTATCTGTATACTGCTGGGACTCCTGCATAATAGGGTCTAGTAGCCTTCCTTTTTCAGGCTACATACTGGGCTTCTTGTAAGGAATTGGAAAACACGCAGCGGAAATAAACTTTAAAAATTTTCCATTCCTTGCCAGGATCTGCCATATGTATTTAAGTCAAGTGGAAAGAATCATTACCCTTAGTGTTGCTCAGCAAATTTCATAGCTTCTCTACGTGGGTGGTGATCTCTTTCTGATCGCAAGAAATCGACGGAGTGTTCCTCAGCGACCTTCACAGATTCTCTCCGCGGACGGTGGTCTCTTTCCGATCACAAGAAGTCGACGCCTCAGGTCGGCTTCCTCTACTGGTATCCACACGAACAGCGTTCCAACCACGAACGACGTGCTAGCGTCTCCTGTCCTCCAAGGCTTTCACAAGTCTTCGTCTCTATTTCGGCAGTTTCTTGTCTGCAAACCTTTTGTAGATTCCGTTCGGCCTTTTGTGTTCTGTGTTATTTTCAAACGTAGCTCCTCCAATCAGATATAGAGGATGCTATGCGTTTTTCCACTTAACCTAATTGGATTTTGGAGTTAATCTTATATTAATTTCGAATTGATACAATATCATATATTGTATAATTTTATAAGAAACTAATTAAATAAAATAATATTAAATCCGTCCCACAGATTTAATTACCTATTTATTTAACTTTAAATAAAGATGAGACTGAGTTATATTTGATTTATTCCCATAAATCAAATTTGAGATATCCTATCAATTTAAATTTCGAATTTCAAACGTGATAGAGATTTAATTTATCCTTATAAATTAAATCTTATAAATATCTCTTATATGAGATATCCTATCAATTTGAATTTCGAATTTCAAACGTGATAGAGATTTAATTTATCCTTATAAATTAAATCTTATAAATATCTCTTATATGAGATATCCTATCAATTTGAATTTCGAATTTCAAACGTGATAGAGATTTAATTTATCCTTATAAATTAATTAATGTCTTGGTAAATAATATGGGCTACTGAATGTATTTTAAAATTTTTATTGAGTTATCAACAAGTAGAAGCAGTTAACCTTATAACTTAGTCTATTGGATGAGATCTTTCAAAGATGATGATACAGTACAACATAATCACAAAGGATTCTGGAGGGTCGCAGTTAGATCCTAACATGACTCAAGGGTCGCAGTTAGATCCTAACAGCTTCAGAGTCGCAGTTAGATTCTGAAGAGGCTTACGGTTGACTGTAGTTAGATCCTGAGGTCACAGTTAGACCTAACCTAAGGAAAGCATGAAGAAATGAGAACAGTACAATATCTCTCTGGAAAGATGAGTACCAAAGATGAAGTCAAGGTAAAGAGCTTCACGAGTTGATTAACTCATCTAGAAAATTTATTTGTAACCTATATTATATATGAAAGGAATTGGAAGACACGCAGAGGAAATTAATTAAAAAAATTTTCCATTCCTTGCCAGGATCTACCGTATGTGTCTAAGTCAAGTGGGAAGAAGCATTACCCTCAGTGTTTCTCAGCGACTTCCACAGCTTCTCTCCGTGGCTGGTGATCTCTTTTCGATCGCAAGAAGATGTCCACAGCTTCTCTCCGTGGCTCGTGCTCTCTTTCCGATTGCAAGAAGTCGATGCCTCAGGTCGGCTTCCTCTACTGGTATCCACACGAACAGCGTTCCAACCATGAACGACGTGCTAGCATCTCCTGTCCCTCCAAGGCTCTCTCAACAATTCTTCCTCTCTATCTCTACTTCAACAGTTTCTTATCTGTAAACCTTTTACAGATTCCCTTCGACCTTTTGTGTTTTGTGTTGTTCAAAAAACGTAGCTCCTAAAAACAGATATATAGGATGCTCTGCGTTTTTCTCAACCGAATTAGATTTTGGAATTAATCTATATTAATTATAAAATTAATACAATATCATATATTGTATGATTTGATAAGAAACTAATTAAATAAATAATATTTATATTAAATCTGTCTCACAGATTTAATTCACCTATTCATTTAATTTAAAATAAAGATAAGACGGGACTATATTTGATTTATTCTCATAAATCAAATTTGAGATATCATGTCAATTTGAATTTCAAATTCAAACGTGATAGAGATTTAATTTATCCTTATAAATTAAATCTTATAAATATCTCTTATATGAGATATTCTATCAATTTGAATTTCAAATTCAAACGTGATAGAGATTTAATTTATCCTTATAAATTAAATCTTGTAAATATCTCTTATATGAGATATCCTATCAATTTGAATTTCAAATTCAAACATGATAGAGATTTAATTTATCCTTATAAATTAAATCATATATATTCCTTATATATAATGTATATATACGAATTTATATATATATACGAATATAAATATAAATAAATATATACATCAACCTTGGATCATTCATTGAAATGGACACGTCTTAGATTCAATGAATCTGGACATCATAGCTCGTGTTGGGCAATTTTGTGTGCGACCCTGTAGGCCCATATGAAGTTGGCAGTGGGCCATTTGCTATACTGGCCCACAAGTCACAAGCGGTCTCTAGCAAGACATAATGACTACCCAAATCATATGAGGATCGATAAACGATGTAACCTTTTATACAACCATATCATGTCCCTTCTGTCACGCGATATTTTGATCATGGATGAGGCATGGATAATGTCATCCTCCTATTCCTGACCATTACTTTCTCGATCCCTGAGTAGTCTAACTATAGAAAGGAACTACCTTTCCATTACAGTATGGCCATACATTTCTCAGACTCACTCATCGAGGGGCCCAGTAATATCTCTCTACAAATGTGAGGGACAAATTCCATCTTGACCATTCACATTCCTCCGCATGAAAAACCACTAAGCCCGAACATAGTCTTTATGATCACTCGGTCAAAAGTGACTTTTGATTAGGTCAAAGCTGAGCGTTTTGTCATGTAGGAATCCATGATGATCTCAGGTCAAAGGGCATATTGACATGGTTTGTATATGAGAGAAGCTTATGACGTTACCCATGCAGTTCTCTCATAGCGGGTCGGTCCAACACCCTGTACTCTTACATGTGCTTATGACTTTGATTTATATCTCTATACATCTTCAAAGTCATACTGGTCTTATTTCATCTGTGCTCCCACATAGATGATCGACCAGGGACATTTAGGATAATATCATGAATTATCCAAGGATGGTCATCATAGTAAACATGCAAATAATATGATAATTCAATTAATAAATTCATAAATCAATAATGTTCATAAGACAATGATTGGCCCCTAGGGCACAATTTCCAACACTTCTAGGCCTAAAAATTGGGATATGATATTTCTCCTCCCTTTAAAATAAATTTCGTCCTCGAAATTTCATGGTTAAACCTCTATTCATTCTTTTATGGATAGTTTTCTCTGAGGAGAATGTCCCCTTCATTTCATAATATTTTCTTAACTTTCTTAACTCTTCTCAACCTCTCTTACTATCTTTCATAACTTTGTGTATCTATGCCAAACTTTTGTGGCATTTACACCTTTTCTCATATAACTGTGTTCTATCTTTAGACACTATTCTCTGGTCTTACTAACCTTTTAATCTCTTTATCCTTATTTGAAGGATTTATCTACTCATACTTTTCTATTCTCAAAACATATGGGGTTCTCTTCTCTATTCCTCAGGCATACTTCTACAATCCTTTTTGAATATCAGCACTCAGACTTGAACTTGGACTCCATCTTCATAAGGGTAAACTAAGTTTAGTCTATATTGTTGGAAAATGTGCCCTAGGGGCCAATCATTGTCTTATGAACATTATTGATTTATGAATTTATTAATTGTGTTATCATATTATTTGCATGTTTATTGTGATGACCATCCTTGGATAATTCATGATCTTATCCTAAATGTCCCTGGTCGGTCATCTATGTGGGAGCAGAGATGAAATAAGGCCAGTATGACTTTGAAGATGTATAGAGATATAAATCAAAGTCATAGGCACATGTAAGAGTACAAGGTGTTGGACTGACCCGCTATGAGAGAGCTGCATGGGTTACGTCATAAGCTTCTCTCATATAAAAACCATGTCACCATGCCCTTTGACCTGAGATCATCATGGATTCCTACATGACAAACGCTCAGCTTTGACCTAATCAAAAGTCACTTTTGACCGAGTGATCATAAAGACTATGTTCGGGCTTAGTGGTTTTTCATGCGGAGGAATGTGAATGGTCAAGATGGAATTTGTCCCTCACATTTGTAGAGAGATATTACTGGGCCCCTCGATGAGTGAGTCTGAGAAATGTATGGCCATACTGTAATGGAAAGGTAGTTCCTTTCTATAGTTAGACTACTCAGGGATCGAGAAAGTAATGGTCAGGAATAGGAGGATGACATTATCCATGCCTCATCCATGATCAAAATATCGCGTGACAGAAGGGACATGATATGGTTGTATAAAAGGTTACATCGTTTATCGATCCTCATATGATTTGGGTAGTCATTATGTCTTGCTAGAGACCGCTTGTGACTTGTGGGCCAGTATAGCAAATGGCCCACTGCCAACTTCATATGGGCCTACAGGGTCGCACACAAAATTGCCCAACACGAGCTATGATGTCCATATTCATTGAATCTAAGACGTGTCCATTTCAATGAATGATCCAAGGTTGATGTATATATTTATTTATATTTATATTCGTATATATATATAAATTCGTATATATACATTATATATAAGGAATATATATGATTTAATTTATAAGGATAAATTAAATCTCTATCATGTTTGAATTTGAAATTCAAATTGATAGGATATCTCATATAAGAGATATTTACAAGATTTAATTTATAAGGATAAATTAAATTTCTATCACGTTTGAATTTGAAATTCAAATTGATAGAATATCTCATATAAGAGATATTTATAAGATTTAATTTATAAGGATAAATTAAATCTCTATCACGTTTGAATTTGAAATTCAAATTGACATGATATCTCAAATTTGATTTATGAGAATAAATCAAATATAGTCCCGTCTTATCTTTATTTTAAATTAAATGAATAGGTGAATTAAATCTGTGAGACAGATTTAATATAAATATTATTTATTTAATTAGTTTCTTATCAAATCATACAATATATGATATTGTATTAATTTTAGAATTAATATAGATTAATTCCAAAATCCAATTCGGTTGAGAAAAACGCAGAGCATCCTATATATCTGTTTTTAGGAGCTACGTTTTTTGAACAACACAAAACACAAAAGGTCGAAGGGAATCTGTAAAAGGTTTGCAGATAAGAAACTATTGAAGTAGAGATAGAGAGGAAGAATTGTTGAGAGAGCCTTGGAGGGACAGGAGATGCTAGCACGTCGTTCATGGTTGGAACGCTGTTCGTGTGGATACCAGTAGAGGAAGCCGACCTGAGGCATCGACTTCTTGCAATCAGAAAGAGAGCACGAGCCGTGGAGAGAAGCTGTGGACATCTTCTTGCGATCGGAAAGAGATCACCAGCCATGGAGAGAAGCTGTGGAAGTCGCTGAGAAACACTAAGGGTAATGCTTCTTCCCACTTGACTTAGACACATACGGTAGATCCTGGCAAGGAATGGAAAATTTTTTTAATTAATTTCCTCTGCGTGTCTTCCAATTCCTTTCATATATAATATAGGTTACAAATAAATTTTCTAGATGAGTTAATCAACTCGTGAAGCTCTTTACCTTGACTTCATCTTTGGTACTCATCTTTCCAGAGAGATATTGTACTGTTCTCATTTCTTCATGCTTTCCTTAGGTTAGGTCTAACTGTGACCTCAGGATCTAACTACAGTCAACCGTAAGCCTCTTCAGAATCTAACTGCGACTCTGAAGCTGTTAGGATCTAACTGCGACCCTTGAGTCATGTTAGGATCTAACTGCGACCCTCCAGAATCCTTTGTGATTATGTTGTACTGTATCATCATCTTTGAAAGATCTCATCCAATAGACTAAGTTATAAGGTTAACTGCTTCTACTTGTTGATAACTCAATAAAAATTTTAAAATACATTCAGTAGCCCATATTATTTACCAAGACATTAATTATTTTCCCTCTTACTCAGGAGTTCATTCTCATCTTTCTTACTCTATTGTGGTTTACCAATTATGGTCTAACCACCTGCCATTGCACTCTATTGCTATAGCCTCATCATAACTTCTCATTTCAATCTGTGCTCTAACTGCGAGCTATTTGAACTATGCTCTAACTGCGAGCAATCTATATCATATCTAACTCTTATCTAAAGAGTGATCTGAACTCATCTGAATCTAGCTCTATCTGAGAGCCATCTGTTTTAGATTCAACTCTTATCTGAAGAGTAATATGGAAACAATCTCTTTACTGTTATCTTTTGCTCTTTCTGTATACCATTTCTTTTGATAGGATTATAGTACTACCATCCTCTTGGTACTTACTATAACCTTAACATAAGACATGGCCCTGGGTACTATATTCATAAGTCTATAGAAATACCTGAGTAACCCCAATCATACTATAACAACTGTCCCACTTACTGAGACTGTCTACCATTCTGGAAACATTCTTATTGCATGTCGTATGGTATGGGAGCAACATAACTTTCTTATGTCATCATAAACTCTTCCCTGCATGTACTGCATGAGGGGAGTATTCATAGCATACTCTAACATGCATGTCATCATATGACAACTGCAAGGAGATGCAACTATCCATCATAACTCATGGCAATATAAGCCATATCATTATCACATAAATTTGCTCAACCATCCATCATACGTACACTGTAATTGAACATTCTTTCCTCTATCACATTATCTGCCAGGTCCTAAACATTCATTTAGGAACCTGAAATAACTACTCTTTTAACTTAGGCTGCCACATTACCCTCTTACTAGGCTATAGACTCAACCCTTCATTACCCTTTCTTACATAGGGAACAGGGGAGTCACTTTATCTTTGGAACTGTGGCTACCTTTCTCTCTTTAAACATTATAAACTTGTTTCTTTGTAACACATAATTCAATCCGTGAGCTAACTTCTTATTCATTCAACTCTCAACTATCTCTTAACTCTTCTTTCTATTAGTATCAGTCTACTCTAGACTAGACTGTAGTTCCTCTGTCTTAGGAATATCAGCTTTCTATCTATTAATCATCTTATCTCTAACTATTGATTCTTTTGTTTAGGAAACACTAGCTGAACAAATTCTTTCACAATGTAGATCTACTGACATAGAGGATCTACTGTTGAACATTGTCTTAAATTAATCTCTCATATCTTAGTACTTGTACTATCTGGCTTAATTGTGCTTTATACCAATCATCTAGTTGATTAACTACAACCAGGTTGGTACCTTCATTATCATTGCTACTGTAACATCTGGCAGCTTCCCTTAACCTGGGACTGGTCAGCTTCTGTCTCTATACATAGAGGAAACTGCTCCCCAGACGTTTTTCTGCTTAGTCTAGCCACATCGTGCTAAGAAACACGAGACCTTAGCGGTAACGGCTGACTATGACTAACTACTTCCTTGAAGATTATCCCGTAAAGCTATAAGGTATGGGGTACAATTTTATCTATCTGGGTGTCATTGTCTCTTGTTTGAAATATTTTATGAGTAGTGAACACCATCCCCATATTTTCTACTAGGGGAGAATCTCTTAGTTCAAATCTCTAACTATACCAGATCATCACTAAGCCAGAGCTTTCTGTTCTTTGCTAGAATCTTATGCTCTGTGTCAAAACCCTTTGCTCTGTACTAGAACCCTCTTGATTTTGTACCAGAACCTTATGCTCTGAGCCAGAATCCTCTACTCTGTACTAGAGCCCTCTCGATTCTGTACCAAAACCTTTTACTCTGAGCCAGAATCCTCTGCTCTAATACCAAAATGAAATATCCTCATTTTCATACATCTTAGGGACCAAATGGTAGCATCTGGAACCACTTTTAAGGCTATTGAAGTCAAATTACTCAATCTGGAATTTTACTCTTAGTGAGTACTGTTCACTGTTTAAATTCCAGTAGAGTGACCTGACTTCAAAAAATCATAACTAATTCTAGAAAAATTACAACAAAGTAGTTCAAATTGGTACACGAAGCTAACTTAATGCTCTTTCAGGGAAAAATAACTTGTTGACCACGCCTTCACCAGGTCAATGTCAGTAAATATCCAAAGTTTACTGTTCAACTAGCATTTTTTCCTTAATCCAGCATTTTGGTCCCAACATTTACACTATCCAATTCCCAGCTTCTCTTCATGCTTCTTCAATCCTTCATCATCTTTAACCTGCGGGATTGGGTTTACATGGAAGGGGTTGAGATTTCTGGTAAAATCTCAATAGTAAACGGAAACCATATAATGTATGCAACTATATGCTGGATGTTACTATGTGTGCACTTAATGATCATGCTTACATAATGATAACATACATGCTTCCATGTCACTTAATTATAACATATGGACATAGCATAAAAAGAAATAGAGCATTACTTAATCATGCATGCTTCACATTATCAAAGTAAGTAAACATCACATAAAATATCCAAGAAGTATAAGCACACAAGTAGGTAAGTTTACTACCTGGCGTGTAGTCTTTCCTTCCAGCTCTTAACCTTGTCTCTAAGGTCCCTTCTTCTCACAAGTCAGAGCCTACACATAGAATAATAATATCTTTATTATTATCCAGTATAGCTCTACTTAGCTCATGCTTAACTAGGGGTAATATCCTTACTCTGACATTCCCCTACCTTTCTTTCTATCTATAGCTAACTTTATTAATAGAGATATTTCTCTATTCTAACTATTAAGAGCAATCCTATACTTTATTAGAGTAGGGACTAGATAACTTACTTACCTTATTCCTAAGCTCTGCCCAGTCCCTAAGCTCCTTGGACTGCTCCTGGCTCTGCCAGAACTCCTCCCTTTCTTTCTCTTCCTTCCTTCCTCTCTTTCTCTTATTTCTTGGCTCTTGGCCATGCATTCCTTGAGGGAAGGGGTGGCCTATTTATAGGTGAGTGGAGGTGGAATGAATGGCTTAGATCGAATCATGATGAATGGCCCATATTGCTTAGCTTCCTCAAGAAGCTTCGCCTGCATCATCATGATGACATCACCCTCTTTAATGACTCACTATTATGACATCATCCAAAGAAACCTTAGGGGACACCTCAGAGGGTATGTGGAACAATTGGTGGGGCCCTTGGGACACCTTACCAGCTGACTCAGCCTCTCCAGAGAATTCCAGAGCCTTTTCCTTTAATGAACGGCCGAGATTGTGCCACGCGTCCTTTTCACTTTTTCTCCTTTTTCTAATCTCATGACATGTGTCCTTGACTTTTCTTAATCATGCCATGTGGCACCTTGTGGGTTCCATGAGGACACCTTTCATGCCACCTCATGGTTTACAGTCATATCTGATCACTTTTCCTAGTTTTATCCTTAACCGGGTAACTTTACTTTATGGAAAAGCACTAAAATATTATTTTAATGCCTCTTAAACTCCATAATTCTTGGGCTTGCGTTTTTGGGCTCTTGAATTACTATCTTAGGTTTCTAACCAAGCCCAAGCACTCTGGTGGCTTGGTTCCCAAGAAATACCTCTTACTTTTCCATTATGCCCACAGGGACTTTCACTATTTTCCTTAAATTTTCACTTTCTTGTAGTTGAGTCCCTGAACATCATCTGTATACTTCTACGACTCCTGCATAATAGGGTCTAGTAGCATTCCTTTTTCAGGCCACATACTGGGCTTCTAGGCCTAAAAATTGGGATATGACAAGATGAATGAAGATACGTTAATTATTTAGCATGATTGAGATATGATTCATGTATGTATAATTGCTAGAAATTGTCACGATGAATAGGAACTTGTGGTGAGGCAGTGACATATGAACTATAATTATAAATAGTAAACAATTGAATAAATCTATGATATTTTTCTAGTAAATAGTAGACATGCCAAGCTTCTATTTGATATATAGAACAACTCATTTGGATGTCTACATATAGAGATATGATTTTTTAAAGTTGGGACCAGAAATGCTGGAATCAAGGAAAAACGCTGGATGAACAGTAAAATTAGAGTATTGACTGACATAGACTTGGTCAAGGCGTGGTCAATGAGTTATTTTTCCCTAAAAGAGCATTAAGTTAGATTTATGTATCAATTTGAACCACTTCATTTTTATTTTTTTAGAATTAATTATGATATTTTGAAGTCAGGTCACTCCTTTAGAATTTACACAGTGAATGGTACTCGATAGAGTAAAATTCCAGATTGTGTAATTTGACTTGCATAACCTTAAAAGTGGTTCTAGATGCTACCGTTTGGTCTCTAAGATGTAAGAAAATTAGGATGTTTCACAATGTGTCTCAAATCATCTTGAAGGATTCTTCGAACAGCTACTGGGAGTAATTGTTTCATCAAGACATGACAATCATGAGACTTTTGGCCTACTAATCTCAAATCTTTCTTGTAAATATTCACAAATACTTCTTCTCTCATATGTAGACAACACATTAATCTCTTCAACACAATAACTCCCCTCATTATCTGGCCTTGGATGTAAATCCTCACGTATTCCCATTTCTTGCAAATCTAATTTTGCCTTCAAAGCGTCTTTGGAACTACCATGTTGGTTGAGAAATGTTCCAAAAATGCTATCACACACATTTTTCTCCACATGCATGACATCAATACAGTGCCTTACCTGAAGATGTTGCCAATACAGAAGCTCGAAGAAGACAGATTTTTTTTTTCATATATTTTTCTCACTTCTCTTGGTAGTCTTACCGAAAGTAATGTTGATGTCTTTCACCATTTCATAAACTTGTTCTCATGTCAATGGCCTCAGAGTATTTCCAAATTCATGGCTACCAAATTTTTTTTCTTCATTTGATGATATAGGTGGCCTTGTCTTAGAAATCTTCTATAACCTAGGTAGACTGTCTTTCTTCCATGACGAAGTTAATAGTAGCAAGTCCCTTCTCACAGTTGGAATATGCTTTATGGCCCTTAACACTATATCCTGACAAATTTTTGTATGCAGGAAAGTCATTAATTGTACAAAAGATCATGGCCTTCATATTGAATACCTCCTTCTTAATAGTATAAAAAAATCCACGCCTTCCTATAGCTTCTTCAAATCTTCAATCAAGGGCATTAGGTAAATGTCTATGTCATTTTCCAATTTTTTTGGTTATGAGATCAACATAGACAATATTATATGCTTGCGTTTCATACACAATAAGGGAGATAGGTTATAAACCACCAAGAGGACGAGCCATGAACTATGTATACTACTAAGGCTACCATAAGGGTTCATGCCATCTATACTGAGTCCAAGTCTTAGGTTTCATGGTTCCTTGCCGAACTCAAGAAATAAGTCATCAATCTTCTTCTATTGTAAAGAATCAACCAGATGATGAAGCTTTCCATCATAAATCCTTTCAATCGCGTGCCATAACATTTTTTGCATCATCTTCATTACCAAAAAGCCGCTTAAACCTTGGTATAATTGGAAGATACCATAACACATTTGCAGGAGACTTGTTTGATTTGTACCTTGGTGTCTTACATATTGGGCATTTCTTCTCATCTTTAAAATCTTTCTTGTATAGTATGCAATCATTTGGGTATGCATGAATCTTTTTATACTACATGCCTAAAGGACATATTATTTTCTTAGCATCATAGTAGCGTTTGGGTAACACATTTGCTTATGAAAACACGTCTTGCAACAAGTCAAGCAATTCTAAAAAAACCTCTATCACTCAACCCATGTCGTGCTTTCACACTTACCAATCTCAACACTGCATTCAACATGTTGTATTTTCTGCACCCTAGGTATAGAGGTTTTTCTGCATCATTTCACATAGTATTATATGCATGTGACCGCATATTCATGTCATTATCAAAGGTCTATTCCAACTATTCAGATGCACTCAACCTTTCCAAATTTTCACCATGACATACCCATACTATGTAACTCTTGTAGAACCCCTCATAAATTAGATGAGTGTACATATCTTCATGACTTTTTTTCCTCTCATTCAAACAACTCACACAAGAACAATAAAACCTTCTATTGTCATCATCACCGTTCTATTTAGCAAAATCCAAAAGCTCCTTCACCCCCTCAGCATACACAACACTTGTTCGTTTAGCATTTATCCAACTACGATCCATAGTTGTGGAAGACTAAAAAACTAGGAAAATAGAAAATAAGAAAATCTAGCTTACATCAATGAATCAAATGAAACAAGTAAATGATAGCAATAGATCCAGCATAAATAATAGAGGTATTACCAGTAGTGCATAAATCTTCAGTTCTTGAGACAAGGAGTTCAAAACAAAACTCACTATCTGTGAATGGTCGAGAAGACTTAAACATGCGAACAAGTGAAAATGACATATGGGAGGCGCGAAGGGGCTTTCAATTAAATTAAAGGGTATCATCTACACTGGATACAATGATACACTAGTGTAGAAATAACTTTTTTAAACTAGTCATTATATTCTACACCGAACATTGATATGTACATTGATATGCCCGGTTTCATGCTATTGCATTTTTTTGCAAAATAAAATAACATGTCATCAGAACGAGAAACTTCATTCATTCAGAAAAAAAGAAACTTCATTCACTCAGCTTTACTAATAACTTTACATCAAAAGTATGAAATTTCCAAACACAATATCTATTAGATATAAAATATATTCTCTCCTTTTGTCATGAAGTACAAAAAATAAAATAGGAGGGGTAGCAGATAAAGGTTACAGGCTTTCACTAGTCATCAGACTTAAAGGTTTGGGATTCATCAGAGTGGGTAAGATCAACAGGATGATAGAAGCTATCATGCTGTTGATGGCGGCAAACTTCTAAGCGAAAAGCTCTAAAACTATCTTTTAGTCTAGTAACTTTCTCAGACAATTCTTCCACTAAGTCCTCTAGATCATTAAAGTGCATGATCAGTTCCTTAAGGCACTCTATCAGAGTGATAACCCAGGGAGGAGGAGAAGGAACTACAGGGTGAGAGTTGGGATATTTGTCTTTAAAATCTTCTTTGTTTCTTTTGTGTGGCGGAGAAGGAGGTATGCGTGAGGAAGAAGCCATTAGTGCATTCAGATAGAAGGAATGAAAATAAAATAGAGATATATAAAGTGATAAGATAAAAGTACTGATAATAGGAATGATATACATATAGTTAAGGAATATGAACGATTTTAGAAAAGAATATCGAAGAATGCAATTGGCCTTTTGTCATAATGAGTACAAATGTTAGGAACTAAAGAAGTGAAATGAACGGCATGAGAAGTTACACAGAAAAGAAGCAGGAAAGCATAGACAGGAAACTAAAGAGTCAGAATAGAAAGTATATTTAACACCGGTTATATATATTTTACACCGGTTCAATGTAAATTGGGTGTTAATATTTCATCTTATTTATAAAAATTCCACCTTTCATTTGTTCTAAAAGCTTCTTCACAAGGTATGATTTAAGTTAAAGAAAAGAAGCGGTAAAGCATAAATAGGAAACTCATGAAGAGTCAAAATAGATAGTATATTTAACATCGTTTATATATATTTTACATTGGTTCAATTTAAATCAGGCGTAAATATTTCATTTTATTTACAAAAATGTGACATTTCATTTGTTCTAAAAGCTTCTTCATAAGGTCTGAAGAAGTTAAAGAAAAGAAGAGGGAAAGCATAGACAAGAAACTGAAGAGTCACAATATGACGTAGCTAATCTACACCTATTGATATTAGTATCCAGTGTAGTAATTATAGTTTACACTAGTGACGTGTTAATCTGGTGTAACTATTTCATCTTATTTACAAAAATGCTACTGGTCATATTTTTTAGATCATCTCCGTATGGACCAGTTTAAAAATGGGGCTTTAAAAAGCATATTTTGTACTAGTGATGTACAAGATTAGACCATAATTTTTCTAGATACTTCTTCCCCTTTGAATTTCATCACATATGGCTATGAGGTGTCCCTTGGCGATGCCATGGATGATGTCACCTTTTGGCTTTTAGGGCAAGCTTAATCCAAGAGCAAATATGAGTCATTAGAACAAATAGTACACAAAGTGATATTGGTACCCTGAGTTTTGGGCCCTCCTTGGCGTCATCATGGGCATATATATGAGTTCATTTGATCTCATTCTATCCAAGCTTACATACCAATAAATTCTATTATCGGATCATGGGTGTTATCAAACTCCCGTCAAAATTCACTAATATGTGAATAACTTTTTATACATAACTTCTTCCAGGGTTCTGTCAGATTCATAACATCAGACACTGTAGGGCACACTTTCCTGTAATTCCCTTACTTATATCTGACGTCCAGGGAATCTGATAAAAATTTAGATAACTTTTAGACTATCAGATAATTTTCTACTGTTTGGAGTCCTAATAAAATTTATGTATCATGCCAGATTAACTAGCGTAACTTCCTCTATTTACTGATAGAATGTGGGACTGAAAAACTTCTGGGCAGTTATAACCCTCTCTGGGCTGATCTTTCTATAATTACAATATTGCCCTTGAACTTTTTACTTAATTACATTTAAGTCCCTTAACTTTTAGAAATTACCACTTTTGGCCCAAATCTTGTTTCTAATTTCACTTTTTGCCTTTAACCTTTTCTACTTTTCATTTTAGTCCTTCTCTTCCTTAAAAAATCATCTAACCTTTATTATTTCTTCTGATGTTCGTCATAATCCTTTCCAAACCTCTTTCCACTATCAGTACTATACTGATAGGGAAAAATTAGGATATGATATTTCTACCCCTTAAAATAAATTTCGTCCTCCAAATTTACTTAACACCTTAGTCAACAATCTTGGATATACGCAAATCTTCTATCTTGACATCTTAGCGGAATACTTTTCATATACGCAAATCTTCATATCTTTGTTATGACTATTCTTGCTTTAAATCAACTCAATCAGAGTTGAACTCCAGTTCATTATATTACTTTCTTGCTACGCATCTATCTGCATATGGACTTCTCACCATACTAGACTTGTGAGTAGTGTCCATTTATTTCATATCAAACTCCTTCAAATATTACTAGATTTTGGAGTTTCTATTAACAACTCATCATACTTTTTAGTGCAATCACTTCTTTCTCATCTGAGTATCTAGCGGAATTCTCTGAATATTCACACACTTTAACTCTCATTCTCATATCATCATACATTCTTATCATCTTTAATAACTCATCATAATACAGAGAGAGGACTTATATCATTATTCTTTCTTTCATTGCTCTACTACTAAACAGGAGCACATAGGAGCATATAGGAGCACATACTCTAACATGCATAATGGCTGGCCAACATATTGCATGACTGTATACCTGCCTATGAATGCAAAGCTCTAACACACGGAGCTTGCACAACTCTAACACTCAGAGATTGCACTGCTCTAACATTCGGACCTTTAGCATATTCTGTCAACATCACATAATATAATGTAATATAAGGCCTGGCATTTTATGCAAGGAGTGGAAGCTCTCAAAGCTCTCATTTGCTCTTTCACATGTAGCTCATCATTCAAACATCTTATCTTTTCCAGAACAGAAGCCTCTCTATCTATTTATAAAGCTAGCTATACAGCCGCTTCTCAAGGCATATCTTCTCATTTCGTATCTTTCATGACATAAAATGGCATATCTGGCCAAATCTGGCTATATCATAGTTCATCTTTCAAATCCATTTCATTTGGACTTGACATAAGGGTTCTAGTCTCTTACTATTCATAACCCTTTCTGGCCTTTCATAGCTCTTTCTATCATTTTACATAGTTCTGCGCACATATGCCAAATTTCTATAGCATTCATACCTTTTTCACCACTTCCCAAGAGGTTACCCATCATTGGGCTACTCTTGCCTGAGCACGCTTAACTAAAATGTGCAGATAAAAATCTGAAGCACTAGTACTAACAGGCTCAAATCTTGGTACTCTACTATCTTAGACTCGTCTTACGCTATCTCTCTGGGGTCTAACTGGCCTTCTAATCTCTTTTTATCCTCATCTGGAGGATCTATTTGTCTTTCATTCTTATTGTTGGTAATCTCATCGTAAGGATCTCTTTACTCTTATTTGACCCTTTATGATATCTTATGAAATATTCTTATACATCCTTGGGACTCAGGATTAACAACTTTAATTTTGATCACTGATTTCCTGTTATGTGTAAGAAGATTATGAGTTCAGTCCCTGATAGTAATAAGGCTATCTAAAACTAGCATTATGGGTACTCTCTCTGTTATGAGTTAATCAACTTATGAAGCTTCTATACCTTAACTTTTCCTTAGTATTTGTCCTTCTAAAGAAATACTGTACTTATGGCTCATTACTTTCTTGCTCTAGGCTTAGTCTACTGTGACCCTCGGGATCTATTGCGATCAACCGTAAGCCTCTTCAGGATCTAACTGCAACCCTATGAGCCATACTAGGATCTAACTGTAATCCTCGAGAATCTACTGCAATTCTGTTGTACTATATTCTCATCTTTGGAAGACCTAAACCAACAGACAAAGTTACAAGGTTGGTCACTTCCACATCGTTGTTAACTCCATAGATAATTCCCCAAAAATGATCGTAGAAACCAATATTATCTATTAGGACTTGACTCATTCCCTCTATCACTCAGGAACTTCATATACCATTCTCATCTTTATAACTTTACTTTATCCATTACTGCAAAGAGCTACACAGGCTTTACTATGCATATGTCTATCATCATCTATTCATCTCATATGAAGAATATTACTCTACATGAGCTATACTGTCCATCTCTTGGTTTCATTTCAAAAGTAATCTTACTCTATCGCAAGAGCAATCTAGCTCTATTGCATGTCGTAGGGCATGGGAGCAACATAACTTTCTCATCATATCTACTCTACCCTGCATGTAATGTAAAGGGGAGTATTCATTTATCATAGCATACTCAACTTGCATAATATGCAAGGAGATGCAATCCTTTAAACATTCTCTAACATTCGTGTCATCATATGACAACTGCAAGGAGATGCAACTTCTCATCATATCTTATGGCAACATAAGCCATATCACTATCACATACATCTGGTCAACCATCCCTTATACTCACATTGCAATTAAACAATTAACCAAGTAGACTTTAAAGTATTCTGTTCCTTCATTACCTTAATCACTAGGTCCTGATCATTTATTCAGGTACATGAGTCATTTACTTATTTCACTTAGGCTGCCATATTACCCTCTTATTAGGGTATAGACTCAACCTTTTGTACTCTTTCTTACATAAGGAATAAGGGAGTCACTTTATCTTGAATCTGTAGCTACATGACTAGGCCATATTTATTCTATCATATCATCTCTTATTTCCTATAAGATTTCTATGTCTCTAGCCTAAAGGATTTATGTGTCCTTGGCCTCACAACAATCCATAACTGAGTCAGCTATTCTCTTTTAGTTAACTGAGGAAGGTTTGGCTCCTATCTTTATGCCATTTGTACTTTTACATTTCTCTTATCCTCCTGGATTACTAATAGGTGAGAAAGTATCTCTTATTAAGCCTCAAGGTTTATATGAATGAACTCGGTTAAGTATCCATCAAAAGAGTTCTCTTTCCTTAGCTCTAACCCTCAGCTTCACGCTCACCTCTCTCTCTAATTGAGATGAATGCTTCCTTTAAACTTTTTTTTGAGAAAAACTTCTCAAGTGGGCGGATCACTCTCCATCTCGTATGGAGTAACTTCTATATCTCTCTGTATCTCTTACCTCTTTCTGTCTGTCAGTCTCAGTCTACTCTAAACTAGACTGTGATTCTCTTTTGGTCTGCCTCTAGATCCTGACTAATTTAAGTCACTTATATCTCATTCATCATCTAACATTACTATTTCTGTTCTCTAGGGCAGAGTGTTAGGTTACTATCTCTTCTTGATGGAATCCCTCTATGTTGGGAATATTAACTTTCTATCTATTAGCCATCACGTCTTTATCCTTTAGTCATACATTAGGCTCCTTTCTAGGCAAGTCTTTTGTAACATAGATCAACTCCTGATGATCATACGGAGGATCTACTTTTGAGCCTCTTCTTTAACTGATCTTCTGTATCTCAGTATATCGTACTATCTAACTTGCCCGCACTCTCTGCTAAGCCTCTAACTGATAAACTTCAGTGAGGTCAGCATCCTATTCTTATCATCAGATCTCTGTGTATTTTAGTCACCACCCAAGTACTTGCTAGCTGTCTCATATTCTCTGTAACTTTTAGTCATGACCATCTTGAGTTACTTGTCACAACTTAACAGCTATGTATTCTTCCATCACGACCATAGGTCATCTTCTATTGTCGCCTAGCAGCTCATAAAAACTCTTGTCTTTGGATGACTATAAATTAATTAAAGCATATTTATATACATACATCATAGTAACACTTAAATAGGGAACATATTCACATACATGTTCAACCAACATCCATATTCCATATTACCATAACATTTGTACACACATTACACATATCAATTACATATTTGGGGTACATCATAACTATCATACACATGAGGAATTACTTTTCTTTTCACTTTACCTATTTACATTACCCCTCATATACTTCTACGTTTCTTTCTAAGGCATCATAGACTGCATATACTTCTGTACACGGATATGCTACCCTTGAATATCAGCTGGCGGATCATTTGCCAGATACTCACTTAGCTCTATATACCATGTAGGGGTATATGGCAGTACTTGGCTTACTATCATCTCATGCCAGTCCTCTAGAGTATAAACTTGATTTAGGTTAATGCCCTCTAGTGCATATCTATTTATCATCCTTGATATGACATTGAGGAACTATAAGTAAAATGACTACTCTTGATCTCTACTTCTGTCCATTCCTTAAACTAGACTGAGTAGTTCACTCTCCACAGCTTTCTTGAGACTGATATGGTCAGTATTATCTATCTTGAACAAAGAACGCTGGGGTTGACTAGGGCCAGGAACATCACACTGATCCTTCTCTATAAAGCCACATATTCCTGGACTTTGGGAATGAACAGGTTCTATCATAAACTCTAACTGGATATCTAAATTAGGGGATTATGGTATATTACTCATAGTAACTCTGTCCTTAAACTTTGGTAGAGGAGGAATAATATCTGGTCTACTTATAATCCAGTACCAGTACTCAGCTTCCTCAGCCGTAATTTGTCCTCTCATTGGAGGAATATAACGTACATCAGGGTTAGATGGCACTCCAACAAACTCATACAGTGTAGAGTCACTAGACTCAGCATTATCTGGGGTATACTAGGCTTCAGGCTGTATCTCTACGTGACCTCCAGACTGTAGGTTTGAATCCATAGAAATATCTATGGGACATTCCACTGTAGACTTTCCTGACTGATCCCCTAAACTTTCCTATGAACTTTCTTCATTGTCTGAAGGATCAAAGTCTGAATGTACATTGTCATATCCCCAATTTTCTGACCTGATGTACCTGTACAGTTTATCTGCAACAGATATAAGATTCTTGGAATAAACTGTATCAGATTGTGAAAGGAAAGGGAAGGATTAATAACTAAGGAAAGAATAGGGACCAAAATGAAAATTTAAAAGTTTGAAGATGAAAAGTGAAAGTAGAAGAAAAAGGAGGGACCTAAATTCAATTAATGAAAAGTTCAGGGACTAAAGTGCAATTATTCAAAAGTTAAGGGACCTAAATGTAAAACTGGAAAAGTTGAGCCAAAACAGGCCAAAAATGCCCGGAAACATATTAGACCCAAATTTTACCAGTAGATAGACAAAAATATTCTGGTCAGTTTAACGTAATACAGAATTTTGATTTGAGGTTTCGATTAATTGATATAAATTTCTGAAGTCGGAAGGAATTATTACAATATTTTTCAGATCTAATAATCAGATGAGACCTTATAGAAAATTCATATATTTAATATATGAATTTATAAAATTGAGTCAGAAAAGGAATCCTGTAGAAACCATACGGGATTTTACAGTGAAATAAAATACCCGATAAATAGGATCGGGGAAGCTATAGTGTGAATTGGGCCATAAAGCCAATACAAGCAATAAGCCCATAGTGAGGCCCAAATGGCACCATCATGAGCCCATTTAGGTGACTGGACAGTTTATGTGGGCCAGAGACCAGAGCAGTCCAGGAAAAGTGCGAAATTACGAAAATCCCGCTGGATGCCCATACTGTGCCAGTGATAGATGGAGGTCATTTTGATCATTCTAGACAGGCCAAAAATGTGGTACATGATATAAATATGATTAATTAGAGCCAGTATATGCCATAAGGCAGTATAGAGAGGGGTGAAATGACAATTATGCCCTTAGGGTAAGTACAGTGCACGAAAGGACACTAAGGGTATTTTGGTCATTTCCCAATGAATGGATGGCAGATAAATACTCAGTCTAACATTTTTAATGATATGAGAAGCCTAGACATTAATTTCTAGGATAGAATACATATCCTGGTATATTATAAAAAATTAGGAACAGAACATAGTCTGTTAGTTGTGAAACTGCACTGATCGGTACCGGATTGGACTGAAATTTCTCCAGAAGGTTCCTTGCATGGGCAGCACGCCACCTAACCCTCTTAGGTGTCCCATGAGCTGTCCCATATGATATAATAATTATTCTTTTTAGAAAAAGTAAAATCCAAGATTAAATGTGAGCCTTTAGATCAAATAGTAACAAAATCAATCTTGGCCATCCATTTCAACCCAAATTTCTTTATAAATACCCCCCTATTCAGAACACTTCGGCATGCATGGTGAACCATAGGGAAACTCTTGCAAAATTTCCATTCAACCAAGAAAGAAGCAACCAAAGTGAAGTAACAAGCAAGGTAATCATCTCCCTTGATCTTGAGCTTTGTTCTAGCAAGTTAGCTAATAGTTTTAAGGGGTTTTCATGCTATATTTCCCTTGTGGTTGCTGCTGAAAGTTCTGCTCATATATGGTTAAAATATGAGTTTTATGTTATGGATAGTTTAGACAAGCTTAAACAAGCTAGAATCAAGTGGTATAAGCTTGGGAATTCAAGTATGTTTGAATTTAGGGTTTTGTGTTCTTGCTGGTACTGTATGTGGTACTGTTCATATGATGGAAGTTCATAATTTTAATGCTTCCAATGAGTTTAAAATGGAAAATTGTGTGGGGATAAAGTAGGAGAACAAGTATTGGAAGCATTGGAATCAAAATGAGAATTTTTGGAAAACAAGAGCATGCATTTCGGTTTGGCACTGTAGCAATTGGTATGTTTTGATTTTGGAAATTCTGATTTCATATTTGAATTCTACATGAAAAATTACATGTAAATGAACCATGAGAATTTATTTTGGAAAGGTGGAAGTAGGAAACATAAATTAGAGAAAGAAAGGGAGCTAGTGAAAACCTAGTCTTGGATTTGGTTTCAAGTTGAGTTGTAACTTGATATTATGTTGTAATGGCTAGGTTTTGACATTTGTGAAGGAAGGAAAGCACTTCAAGAAGGTCTTGACCAAGATAGCTAAGAGGTAGCAAGGATACCTAACTATAACTCATGTTTGTTTAATTGTTTTGCTTGCTTGTTGATTATGGTGTTTGGTTGAGCTTGAGCTTATGTCATCATGTTATGATGAAGTATGAATGATTGCAACTCCTTGCAAGTTATGTCATGATAATATGCATGTTAGAGTTTGCTTATGTACCATTATGAAGTAGCTCCCATCACATGATAACATGCTAAGCATACAATTATTCATGCATGATATTATAGTTTGTGTAACTTGCTATTGGGATTTCCATGAAATCTCATTCCTTCCACATGCACAACTATGTTTTAGGTGTTGGATCCTCTCAAGGGAAGAGATTAAATGTTAATGATTAAGTTTGTATAATAAGTTATATCACTCACATGACACTATGGGATGATATGCTAGCATGCATGGTGTTGTTTCTGTAACTCTGTTGTGAGGCTGTGTTGATGTGACGCTAATATTGATATGTAAACCAACGCGTTTTAGTCTAAAATTTGGTGTGAGGTTAGATAAGATACATATCTTTAAATGGACACTAAGAATGCCTTAATTGGATAAGTATCCGAATTGTTATGATTTTCCAAAGTTGGAAGTAAGATCTGGAATTGAGATAAAACGAGTGCTGAGAGGCAGTGAAATCATGCAATGATTTCATATATCAAATGAACGAATTTTTCTATGAAATTTGGTGATCTTAAAGATGACGTCTAGAGATTTAATTACATATGTAACACAGTTCATTTGGACAAGTAACCAAAGAGAAACGAATTTTTAAAGTTAAAGCCAAGAAACTGGAACATCTAGATTTTACCAAAGGAACAGTGATTTTTAACCAATAAACTGATTTCATGTGAACAAGATAATCTCAATTTCATATTTTTACCTCAAATATTTATTCATTAGAAATTGGAACCACATTATTTTGATTTTTTTACAATTAATTATGAATTTTCAAAGTAGGGTACATGTTCTGGAATTACCAAATGAACAGTAACAGTGAACAGTACCCCGAAAGCAAATATTTTGGAAATGGATATTTTAAAAGCAAATGATCATGTAATTGGTTCCAATCACTTCTAATGGAGTATAATTGAGGTTAAAAATAAGGATGTGACATTTTGGTATCAGAGCATAGGATTATGGCTTAGGAAATGCTTTAATTAGATTATTTATAAACTGATACATAGGTAAATATATGCATAACTGACACAAAATTGGTTATTGCAGGGTAAAGATGATTGAGTCTAGAACATTAGAGACTACAGTAAACCAAGGGGACCCAATGCCTGAGGTATTTAGTTTAGATAGATCAGGTTTGAACCCAGAAGTAGTAGAGGCTTTGGTATATGACCCAACATATGGATTGCCTCTAGTAATCCACATTCATGATTCTAGCAGTGAATCAGAATTGGCCAGGTTAGATAGTTCTTCAGTTGGGTCAAATGGGACATATGAAATATCAGATGAGGATATACCATCAGAAGAGGATGAACTAGAGGAACCTAACCCAGCTCCACCTATGAATATTGTATTAGAAAGAGATGCAGGTCATATAGATGATATAGAGATGATAGACCCTCAAGAGGAATAATCTGATGTGGGTTACTTTTATGTTGGGGGTGTAACAGACCCTGTGCCTAGGAAGACCGATGAGATAGATGTTCCTGGACCAAGTAAGGTACCTAAACCAGTTGATGTACCTGGACCCAACCATGCAGCTAATGTGCCTGAACCTAGTCATGTAGCTAATATACCTGAACTTAGTCATGTAGCTGATATACCTGGACCTAGTCAGAGACCAAACCCTACAGATATTCCAGGTCCCAGTGGAACCAAGAAGTTAATGGTATAGATATATCTGGGTAACCATCAGATAATTGAGTTAACCCCTGGGGAGGATATGGATGAAGAATATTTCAGGAAAGCTGTGGAACTCGCAAAGCAGTTATATGAGATAGGAAGAATGTTGATTAGAGGTGTTGATCAAGACTATAGAGTTTATAAAGACTTCATAGCAAGGGTAAGAGAGGCCTATCGAGCATATGATCCAGATACTCTTACCCTAGAAGCTTGGGTTGATATCATGGATGATATTTTGCCTCTTACAGCAACATGGAGAGAAGGGTTAGATCAGTACTTTGAAGAGGAACCCTTTGAGGATATCCATGATTGGATCTACATGGTAGGGGAATTTATTAGGATCCATTACGAGAAAACATAATGTAATAGATGTATGTATGAATGTTGCTATAATCTATGTACTCATGACTAGTAATGACATAGTACCTGTATGTGTGTATGTTAAGAAAAGTTTATGTGATGATGTTAAACTTGATGTATGCTATGTTTTGAATGAAATATAAAGTATGTTAATTATAATATTCCTTTCCTATTTCCTATTACGATAGTAAAACAAAATGGTAAGAACAAGAAGAGCTAGTGCTTCGGGTGAACCCCAAAACGCCGGAGATATTAATCAGTTGATTCTAGAACGGCTGGAATAGCAGCAGAAGCTGATAGAGGAAGTAAAAGTTGCTCAAGCAAGGAGTGAGCAGGAAAGGGATGCTGCTATAGCAGTAGCTGTAGCTGAAGCAGTGGAGAACCTCAGACACCCAGAGTCTACAGGTATAACTAGTACAGAACCAAAGATGGTTCAACAGACAACATAACTGCCGAGACAGACAGGACAAACAACAAATCCTACTGGTATTCAATAGTGGATGACTAAATTCTGTAACCATAGTCCTCTGACGTTCGAGGGAACATTTGATATACAGAAAGTAGAGGATTGGATCAGCAGACTGGAGAAGATCTTCAAGTTACTGGGTTATCTATCTGAGAGTAAAGCACATATGGCAATTTACCAGCTAGAAAGGGATGCTGACAGATGGTGGAAGAACACAGAGCTAGTATATCAAGCCAGACACATTCCTATCACGTAGGAAGTATTCCTTGAACAGTTTTATGAGAAGTATTTTCCCCAGTCAATATGAGATGAACGAGAAGCAGAATTCCTTGTGCTGAGACAAGGAGAAAAAGAATCATTTGACGAATACTTGGCAAAGTTCATCCGTCTTTCCCAGTATTCCACTTACCTGCAACAGGTGGATGATGAGCGGTGGATGACGGAGAGGATGATTAGGGGATTAAATGTTACTCTGAAGGATAAGATGACCCCCCAACAATATCATCAGTTCAATAAAGCAATAGAGGCCTGCAAAATTATTGAGAATAGCCTGAATCACCGGATGCTAATGAAACTGATGAGTAGAGAGACTGCTGCTCCTGAGAGACCTAACCAGAATAGAAATACAGCCAGTGGTAGTGGCTATAACAAGAAAAGGAAAAGGCAATGGTAGCAGAACTGAAAACCTAGCAGAGGGAATTACAGGGGCAACACAAATAATAGAGATCAGAGGTCTAGAGTATGTGACAAATGTGGGAAGAACCATGGAGATAGACCATGCTTGATGGGGCAGAATGTCTGTTACACATATGGGAAGCCTGGACATTTCTCCAGGAGTTGTCCTCAAGCAGCTGATGATCAAAGGCCGCGCACTCAAGAGCGAGTGTTTGCAATGACAAGGGAAGAGGCACAGAGATCACCCGAGATGATCCAAGGTATCATCTACCTTAATAATCATGCTGTGATTGCTATGTTTGATTCGGGTGTAAGTCATTCCTTTATTTCTTATGAATGTGCTAAACGGTTGGGCCTTACAATTAGTAAGCTGCATTATGCCATATGTGTCACAACCCCTACAAATGCTAAAGTAGTTACAGTAGATGTCTGCCTAAATAGTGTCATTCGATATGAATGTTATTGCACTACTCTTGACCTAATATGCATGCCATTCCATGAGATTGATATCATAATTGGATTAAATTGGTTGTCTGCCAATAATATAATGCTGGATTGTAAGAACAAAACTCTAGTTCTTTGTCCACAAGCCCCAAATGTGAATCCAGAGGTGAAACTGAATTTCCTGATGGAGGCTCAAGCGGATAGATATTTACGAAAAGGATGTCAGGGATGTATGGTCTTCTTTTCTGTTCAAGCAGAAGTGGAAGAAGGAATTGAAGCAATTCCCGTGGTAAGAGAATTTCCTGAAGTATTTCCAAAGGAGATTCAGGGATTGCCTCCAGAACGAGAAGTGGAGTTTGTAATTGACATCGTACCTGGAGCTGGACCAGTATCTAAAGCCCCATATCGTATGGCTCCCAATGAGATGATTGAACTTAAGAAGAAGATAGAGGAGCTATTAGAGAAAGGTTTCATCTGACCCAGTGTTTCTCCGTGGGGTGCTCCAGTGTTATTCGTCAAGAAGAAGGATAGAAGTCTTAGATTGTGCATTGATTATCGGGAGTTGAATAAGATTACTATTATGAACAAGTACCCTCTTCCCCGAATTTATGATTTGCTAGACCAATTGGTTGGAGCAAGCTTATTCTCTAAGATTTATCTGAGATCAGGTTACCACTAACTCAGAATCAAAGCAGATGATATTTCAAAGACTGCGTTTAGGACTCGCTATGGACATTTTGAATTCTTAGTAATGCCATTTGGTCTGACGAATGTGCCTGCAATTTTCATGGATTACATGAACAGAATCTTCAGGCCTTACCTAGATCAGTTTGTGGTAGTTTTCATTGATGATATCCTAGTGTACTCCAAATCTATTGTAGAGCATGAAGAGCATTTGAGAATTGTTCTTAGTACTCTTAAAGAGAAATGACTCTATGCTAAGCTTAGTAAATGTGAGTTCTGGCTACAAGAAGTCAAATTTCTCGATCATGTCATATCCCACGAAGGGGTAGCTGTAGATCCTAGCAAAGTTGAAGCAGTGGTAAGCTGGGAACAACCAAGGACAGTGATAGAGATCAGAAGTTTTCTGGGCTTAGCAGGGTATTATAGAAGATTTATTAAGGACTTTTCTCGAATTGCTCTACTGTTAACCAAGCTAACCAGAAAGAATCAGCAGTTCAAGTGGGATGAGAAGTGTGAGGCCAGTTTTCATGAACTAAAGCAGAGATTAACTACAACTCATGTGCTGATTATTCTAGACCCAACTCAGACTTATGTAGTCTACACTAATACTAGCAACCAGGGGTTAGGATGTGTGTTGATGCAGCAGGGACGAGTGGTAACCTATGCTTCTCGACAGTTAAAGCCACATGAAGAGAATTATCCCACTCACGATCTGGAGCTTGCAGCGGTAGTTTATGCTCTTAAGATATGGAGGCACTACTTGTATGGAGCTACTATAGAACTGTACTGTGATAATAAAAGCCTGAAGTATTTGTAAGATCAGAAAGAATTGAACATGAGGGAACGGAGATGGATGGAATTTCTAAAGGATTATGATTTCCAGATCAAATACCATCCAGGAAAAGCTAATGTAGTGGTCGATGCCTTGAGCAGAAAGGTGGTGCAGGTTGCTAGTCTTATGATCAAAGAGCTAGAACTGATAGAAGATGTACGAGATTGGAGTCCTTTGTATCAAATGCAGACATCAGAAAGTTCTTACGGAGGAACGCAGATTAAATCTTTCATTGAGGAGGGAATAAAAGAGGCTCAGGAGCAAGATAGACTCGCTGAGATTTTCAAAGGTAAGATGGAAAGAGGGAAAACTAAAAACTTTAATGTGTCCCAAGATGGATTACTACGATTTAGGGGATGACCATATATTCCCAATGCAATAGGATTGAGAGAAAAGATACTAGAGGAGGCACATAAAAGCAAGTATACAGTACATCCAGGTATGACCAAGATGTATCATGATGTGAAGAATTTATTTTGGTGGCCTGGATTAAAGAAAGATGTTGTAAATTATGTGTCCAAATGTTTGACATGTCAAAAGGTGAAAGTTGAGCATCAGAAGCTAGCAGGGAAATTACAACCACTAGAGATACCCGAGTGGAAATGGGACAGCATTGCCATGGATTTTGTTGAAGGACTGCCCATGACTCCTACTAAGCATAATGCTATATGGGTGGTAATTGACCAATTAACGCAGTCGGTTCATTTCCTGGCAATCAATAAAAAGGATTCTCTAGAGAAACTGGCGAAACTCTATGTAAAAGAGATTATTAAACTATCTGGTATTCCTAGTAGTATCATTTCTGACAGAGATCCTCGGTTTACATCAAAATTTTGGCGAGCTCTACATAAAGAAATGGACACTACTCTCAGATTTAGTATGGCTTACCATTCTCAAACAGATGGTCAATCTGAGAGAACGATCCAGACGCTCAAGGATATGTTAAGAGCTTATGTCTTGGATTTCAAAGGGAGTTGGGATGTCCATCTGCCATTGATAGAGTTTGCCTATAACAATAGTTTTCAGACTAGCATTCAGATGGCTCCATTTGAAGCACTGTATAGACGAAAATGTAGATCTCCCTTATGCTGGGTGGAGTTGAGTGAAAGGAGGATGTTTGGTCCTAATATTGTAGACCAGACAATAGTATAGATTGATAAGATCAGAAAAAGGGTATTAACTGCTCAAAGCAAACAGAAGAGTTATGCTGATGTTAGAAGGAAGCCGTTGGAGTTTGAAGAAGGAGAGCATGTATTCCTTAAGTTGACTCCGACGACAGGAGCTGGACGATCGATCAAAGTGAAGAAGCTGCACCCTAGATACATTGGGCCATTTCAGATCCTCTCAACAGTAGGATCAGTGGCTTACAAATTAGCTCTTCCTCCACATCTCAGCAAGATTCATGATGTGTTCCATGTTTCCCAATTAAAGAAGTATGTTTCAGATCCATCACATGTGATTGAGCAGGATGATATTGCATTGCGAGATGACCTGACTTATGAAGTTGGACCGTATAGATTGTAGATAGAAAGGTCAAGCAGTTGCGAAATAAGCAGATCCCTCTAGTTAAGTTGGTAGGAAGGGATTAATAGAGAATGAAGCTACCTGGGAAGTAAAGAAAGGATGAGAGAGATATACCCTGGACTATTTCCTTAATGTATATGTAATGTAAATTTTGAGGACAAAATTTATTTTAAGGGGGAGAGAAATGTCATATCCCTAATTTTCTGACCTGATGTACCTGTACAGTTTATCTGCAACGGATATAAGATTCTTGGAATAAACTGTATCAGATTGTGAAAGGAAAGGGAAGGATTAATAACTAAGGAAAGAATATGGACCAAAATGAAAATTTAAAAGTTTGAAGGTGAAAAGTGAAAGTAGAAGAAAAAGGAGGGACCTAAATGCAATTAATGAAAAGTTCAGGGACTAAAGTGCAATTATTCAAAAGTTAAGGGACCTGAATGTAAATATGGAAAAGTTGAGCCAAAACAGGCCAAAAATGCCCGAAATCATATTAGACCCAAATTTTACCAGTAGATAGACAAAAATATTCCGGTCAGTTTAACACCACACAGAATTTTGATTTGAGGTCCCGATTAATTGATATAAATTTCTGAAGTCGGAAGGAATTATTACAGTATTTTTCAGATCTCATAATCAGATGAGACCTTATAGAAAATTCATATATTTAATATATGAATTTATAAAATTGAGAGAGTCAGAAAGGAATCCTGTAGAAACCATACGGGATTTTACAGTGAAATAAAATACCCGATAAATAGGATCGGGGAAGCTATAGTGTGAATTGGGCCATAAAGGCAATACAGGCAATAAGCCCATAGTGAGGCCCAAATGGCACCATCATGAGCCCATTTAGGTGACTGGACAGTTTATGTGGGCCAGAGACCAGAGCAGTCCAGGAAAAGTGCGAAATTACAAAAATGCCCCTGGATGCCCATACTGTGCTAGTGATGGATGGAGGTCATTTTGATCATTCTAGACAGGCCAAAAACGTGGTACATGATATAAATATGATTAATTAGAGCCAGTATATGCCATAAGGAAGTATAGAGAGGGGTGAAATGACAATTATGCCCTTAGGGTAAGTACAGTGCACGAAAGGACACCAAGGGTATTTTGGTCATTTCCCAATGAATGGATGGCAGATAAATACTCAGTCTAAAATTTTCAATGATATGAGAAGCCTAGACATTAATTTCCAGGATAGAATACATATCCTGGTATATTATAAAAAATTAGGAACAGAACATAGTCCGTTAGTTGTGAAACTGCACTGATCGGTACCGGATTGGACTGGAATTTCTCCAGAAGGTTCCTTGCATGGGCAGCACGCCACCTAACCCTCTTAGGTGTCCCATGAGCTGTCCCACATGATATAATAATTATTCTTTTTAGAAAAAGTAAAATCCAAGATTAAATGTGAGCCTTTAGATCAAATAGTAACAAAATCAATCTTGGCCATCCATTTCAACCCAAATTTCTTTATAAATACCCCCCTATTCAGAACACTTCGGCATGCATGGTGAACCATAGGGAAACTCTTGCAAAATTTCCATTCAACCAAGAAAGAAGCAACCAAAGTGAAGTAACAAGCAAGGTAATCATCTCCCTTGATCTTGAGCTTTGTTCTAGCAAGTTAGCAAATAGTTTTAAGGGGTTTTCATGCTATATTTCCCTTGTGGTTGCTGCTGAAAGTGCTTCTCATATATGGTTAAAATATGAGTTTTATGTTATGGATAGTTTAGACAAGCTTAAACAAGCTAGAATCAAGTGGTATAAGCTTGGGAATTCAAGTATGTTTGGATTTAGGGTTTTGTGTTCTTGCTGGTACTGTATGTGGTACTGTTCATATGATGGATGTTCATAATTTTAATGCTTCCAATGAGTTTAAAATGGAAAATTGTGTGGGGATAAAGTAAGAGAACAAGTATTGGAAGCATTAGAATCAGAATGAGAATTTTTGGAAAACAAGAGCATGCATTTCGGTTTGGCACTGTAGCAATTGGTATGTTTTGATTTTGGAAATTCTGATTTCATATTTGAATTCTACATGAAAAATTACGTGTAAATGAACCATGAGAATTTATTTTGGAAAGGTGGAAGTAGGAAACATAAATTAGAGAAAGAAAGGGAGCTTGTAATGGCTAGGTTTTGACATTTGTGAAGGAAGGAAAGCACTTCAAGAAGGTCTTGACCAAGATAGCTAAGAGGTAGCAAGGATACCTAACTATAACTCATGTTTATTTAATTGTTTTGCTTGCTTGTTGATTATGGTGTTTGGTTGAGCTTGAGCTTATGTCATCATGTTATGATGAAGTATGAATGATTGCAACTCCTTGCACGTTATGTCATGATAATATGCATGTTAGAGTTTGCTTATGTACCATTATGAAGTAGCTCCCATCACATGATAACATGTTAAGCATACAATTATTCATGCATGATATTATAGTTTGTGTAACTTGCTATTGGGATTTCCATGAAATCTCATTCCTTCCACATGCACAACTATGTTTTAGGTGTTGGATCCTCTCAAGGGAAGAGAGTAAATGTTAATGATTAAGTTTGTATAATAAGTTATATGACTCACATGATACTATGGGATGATATGCTAGCATGCATGGTGTTGTTTCTGTAACTCTGTTGTGAGGCCATGGTGATGTGACGCTGATATTGATATGTAAACAAACGTGTTTTAGTCTAAAATTTGGTTTGACGTTATATAAGATACATATCTTTAAATGGACACCAAGAATTCCTTAATTGGATAAGTATCCGAATTGTTATGATTTTCCAAAGTTGGAAGTAAGATCTGGAATTGAGATAAAACGAGTGCTGAGAGGCAGTGACGTTCATGCAATGATTTCATATATCAAATGAATGAATTTTTCTATGAAATTTGGTGATCTTAAAGATGACGTCTATAGATTTAATTACATATGTAACACAGTTCATTTGGACAAGTAACCAAAGAGAAACAAATTTTTAAAGTTAAAGCCAAGAAACTGGAACTTCCAGATTTTACCAAAGGAACAGTGATTTTTAACCAATAAACTGATTTCATGTGAACAAGATAATCTCAATTTCATATTTTTACCTCAAATATTTATAAAATGTCTTTCATTATAAATTGGAACCATATTATTTTGATTTTTCTACAATTAGTTATGAATTTTCAAAGTAGGGTACATGTTCTAGAATTACCAAATGAACAGTAACAGTGAACAGTACCCGAAAGCAAATCTTTTGGAAATGGATATTTTCAAAGCAAATGATCATGTAATTAGTTCCAATCACTTCTAATGGAGTATAATTGAGTTTAAAAGTAAGGATGTGACATACATCATCTTCATATATCACTACAGAATGGGGGTCTCCCTTATTAACTGAAGCCTCTGAATTAACTTTATGAAATCCCATACCTATCCTGCAATATTTGTTAATTAAGCAATGCTAATTATCCCAATAAACACCCTAAGTTAACAAAACACTTACTTTTTAAGGTTAGGGTATGGGAAAATTCTTATATCATGCTAGAAACTTCTGCTCTGATACCAAAATACAGAGTCCTTCTTAGGACTACATAAGGTACCTCATACGCAAGTTTTATGCACCAACCTCTCGACTGCAATGCAACCTCCCGGTGGCAAAGCCAGTTGGCCATGTCAGGGTAAGAGCCAACACTTCATCCCACTCTCACGCAGTGAGAACCCCTGATCATGGTGAAGAATCTTAGCTATCTCATAACTTGCTCTGATACAAAAATGTAACATCCTTACTTTCATACATCTTACGGACCATTCAGTAGCATTTAGAACCACTTACAAGACCTTGGAAGTCCATTAGCCAAATCTGAAATTTTATTCTTTCTCGGGTTATTGTTCATATGGCATTCCAGATTATGCAATGAACTTCGAAAAATCATAATTAATTATAGAAAACTCAAAATGAAGTGATTCAAAAAGCTACGTGAAGATAACATCTTTAAATTTAAGGGAAAAATAATTTCCAGACCAAATGATTAGCCAATTAATACAGTTTATTCCCAAAGTTTATTGTTCATTTGGTCAAAAATCCTAAAAACAGATTCTGGTTCCTTGGTTTAGAAAATCAGTTCTCTTTGTACAGATATCCAAATAAAGCATTCTTGGTGTCAAAACGAATCTTGGCATGTTATCTAAATTTATGTAAAATTTCATACATTTATTCCATCATTTACTATTTTTTATTAGATCATAACCATCACTGCTTACATTGGTCATATAACAACATTACACATTCACATAACATATATACTATCCAATCCCTAGCTTTTCTTCATGCTTCATCATCCTCTTTCATCATTCATAAACCTGTGGAATTGGGATTATATGGAAAGGGATGAGATTTTGGGGGAACTCTCAGTAGAAAACGGTACTAAACAATGCATACATTAATGTAACTACTTGTGCTTGCTTGTGAAAGTGTTACTATTGTGTCATGTGCATGCTTCTATGTTACATATGAAATACAATTGGTCAAAGTAAACATATAAAGAGAGCTTCATACATAAGCACATAGGAAACACAATTCAATCAAGCCATAGCACAATCAAGCATAACATTCAATGCATACAAGTTTAGGATAAGTTTACTACCTTGAACACTTGACTTTCTGTCACCTTAACTTGCTTCTTTCTTCTCACTTTCCTTGAACATGTGGCTGCCTCTCTTGGAGCATATCAATCAATTCCTAACATCACATAATCATTCATCCATTACAATCTAACTTCCTTGAGCAATAAACTCACTTTAACTAACATATCTTCTTCTTGAACATTAATCTCATTAACTTTCCTTAATCTTAACCAATGGACTTGGTCTTTGAATCAATTGATTCCTTGACTTTACCCTACACAATTTCATCTTTTGAATCCATTTATGAGCTTAGAATCATGAAATTCCACCTCCTTCATCACATGTTGTAAAGAACCGAAATTGCACAGAATTCTTTAAAAAATTCTCATTTTGATTCCAATGCTTCCCATACTTGTTTCTCTACTTCATCCCACACAATTTTTCATTTTAAAACCATTAGAAGTATCAAAATCATGAAATTCCAATCACTGTTCATGCGAGTGAACAGTAATAGAGAAGGGTTTCAAAACTACAACCTTGGAATTTCAATGCTTTCAAGGTTCAAAACCTTTCCAATCCTACACAAAATCATCATCTAAATTCAATGGAAGCATTAAATCATTGAAATTACATTTCCTTCCCTCATGAACAGTGCAGACCGAATAGGTTCCATTAAGGCAAAGTCAAGAATATCAACTTGATTCAACAACCAATCTCTTAATTAGCTTGTTTAAGCTTCAATCATATGTTTCTAACTTCAATTTCTTCTTTCTCCTTTCATCTAAGGTTTTTGGGCAGCACCTCCCCTTAGAGAAAACTTAACTTTTTCCCCCATGAAAACCCTAAGTTCAAGCTCCCAAACCAAAGGAAAATAAGCTAGGATAGATTGCTTACCTTTAATCTCTCTAGCTTGCTTGAACTTTGGAATCTTGAATCTTCTTTGTCTTAGCTTGAGTTTTCATTTTGCAAGAGTTTCCCCAAGGTATCACAAGGCCACGGTTTTGGGCAGAATGAGGGGGTATTTATAGCCAAAATCCAAGAAAAATCAATGGCCAAGATTGATTTGGTTACTATTTGATCTAAAGGCTCACATTTAATCTTGGATTTTATTTTTTCAGAAAATAATAATTATGACATCATGTGGGACAGCTCATGGGAAACCTAATAGAGATAGGTGGCGTGCTCATAGTGTAATGAAGCTTCTGGAAAAATTCCAGTCCAATCCGGTACCGATCAGAGCAGTTTCACAACAACCGGACTGTTTTCTGTTCCGAATTTTTTATAATATATCAGGATATGTATTCTATCCTAGAAATCAATATCTAGGCTTCTCATATCATTTACATTGATATACTAAATATTTATCTGCCATACATTCCTTGTGAAATGACCAAAATACCCTTGGTGTCATTTCTTACACTATATTGACCCTAAGGGCATAATCGTCATTTCACCCCTCTTTGCCCTACCTCACAGCATATACTGACTATAAATAATCATATTTATTCTATAGGCCACGTGTTTGGCCTATCCAAAATGATCAAAATGCCCTCCATCCATCACTAGTACAATCTGGGCATCTAGGGGCATTTTCATAATTTCGCACTTTTCCTGGACAGTGGCCCCTTATACTGATGGACTGGTACCTTGAGTTTTGGGCCCTCCTTGGCATCATCATGGGCCTATATATGAGGTCATCTAATCTCATTCTATCCAAGCTTACATACCGATAAATTCTATTATCGGATCACGGGTGTTATCAAACTCCCGTCAAAATTCACTAATATGTGAATAATTTTTTATACAGAACTTCTTCTAGGGTTCTGTCAGATTCATAACATCTAACACTGTAGGGCACACTTTCCTGTAATTCCCTTACTTATATCTGATGTCCATGGAATCTGATGAAAATTCAGATTACTTTTAGACTATCAGATAATTTTATGCTGTCTGGAGTCCTAATAAAATTTCTGTATCATGCCAGATTAACCAGTGTAACTTCCTCTATTTACTGATGGAATGTGGGAATGAAAAACTTCTGGGCAGTTATAACCCTCTCTGGGCTGATCTTTCTATAATTACAATTTTGCCCTTGAACTTTTTACTTAATTACATTTAAGTCCCTTAACTTTTGGAAATTACCACTTTTGGCCCAAATCTTGTTTCTACTTTCACTTTTTGCCTTTAACCTTTTCTACTTTTCAGTTTAGTCTTTCTCTTCCTTAAAGAATCATCTAACCATTATTATTTCTTTTGATGTTTGTCATAATCCTTTCCAAACGTCTTTCCACTATTAGTACTATACGGATAGGGAAAAAATAGGATATGACATTATCAAAGTAAGTAACCATCACATAAAACATCCAAGCAATATAAGCATACAAGTAGGTAAGTTTACTACTTGGTGTATAGCCTCTTCGTCTAGCTCTTAACCTTGTTTCTAAGGTCCCTTCTTTTTATCAGTCAGAGCCTATACATAGCATAATAATATCTTTATTATTATCCAGTACAGCTCTACTTAACTCATGCTTAACTAGGGGTAATATCCTTAATCTGACATTCCCTGGCTTTCTTTCTACCTTTAGGTACCTTTATTAATAGAGATATTTCTCTATTATAACTATTAAAAGCAATCCTCTACTTTATTAGAGCACGGACTAGATAACTTACTTACCTAATTCCTAAGATCTGCCCAGTACCTAAGCTCCTTACACTACTTCTGGCTTCGTCAGAACTCCTTCCTTCCTTTCTCTTCCTTTCTTTCTCTCTTTCTCTCTTCTTTCTCTTCTTTCTTGGATCTTGGCCATGGCTTTCCTTGAGGGAGGGGTGGCCTATTTATATATGGAGGGAGGTGGAATAGATGGCTCAGATCTAATCGTGATGAATGGCCCAGATTGCTTAGCTTCCTCAAGAAGCTTTGCCTGCATCATCATGATGACATCATCCTCCTTGATGACTTACCAATATGACATCATCCAAGGACACCTCAGGGGGTATGTGGCACAAATGGTGGGGCCGTTAGGGCACCTCACTAGCTGACTGAGTCTTTCCAGAGAATTCCAGAGTCTTCCTGGAATGAGCGGCAGAGATTGTGCCACTTGTCCTTTTTACTTTTTCTTCTTTTTCTATTCTCATGACATGTGTCCTTAACTTTTCTTTTTTTCCTATAATAATTCCATGTGGCTCCTTGTGGGTCCCATGAGGACACCTTTTATGCCACCTCATGGTCTAAAGTCATATTTGATCACTTTTCCCAGTTATATCCTTAACCGGGTAACCTTACTTTATGAAAAAGTACTAAAATATTATTTTAATGCCTCTCAAACTCCCATAACTACTGGGCCTACATTTTTGGACTTTTAAATTTCATCATGGGTTTCTAACCAAACCCAACCACTCTGGTGGCTCGGTTCCCAAGAAACACTTTTTACTTATTCTTTATGCCCATAGGGACTTTCACTATTTTCCCTGAATTTTCACTTTCTTGCTGTTTAGTCCCTAAACATCATCTGTATACTTCTGGGAGTCTTGCATAATAGGGCCTAGTAGCCTTCCTTTTTTAGGCTACAAACTGGTCTTCTACGCCTAAAAATTGGGATATGACAAATAATGACCCGAAGTGTTGGAAGGTACCACAGGGTTAATTAAGCCTTGACAAGTTTGCTAGTTCTATGAAGAATCCTAGAGAGAATTCACTCTTAAGAAACAAAGTACAAAAATCCAACTTTCAATCAATAATCTAATATGATTCAAAAAATGAGTAATATAATATTTTTGAAGAGATGATTTCAAATTTGACCTAAAAATCATCAAATGCAAAGTAGGAACTCAAATAATCTAGAAACTCAAAATAGTAAATAAACTAACAAGGACTTAATACAAGTAACTTGAGAATCTTAAAATCAAGTTTGCCAACTAATAACTAATTTTTGCATAAATATAATAATAATAGAATCAGCATTTTAAGTCTAAAAAGTGATTATTTTGGCCCAAATGAGTCTTCCTATCTGTATTATTTGGTCCAAGGCCTTCAAATTAATTTTTCCAAGCCCAAAATAGGCTCAGCGACTCCATTATCAACATAAATGAAAATAAGAATGTCCTCAACATTTTTAATATGATTTGTTGCTCCAATTTTAATTTGCTTTGTCAGTACCTCTTGTACTAACCCATTCAATGCTTCCTTAATTCTTTTAGATCTTACTCTTGTGATTGGTCTAGATGGAATATGCAAAGGATCCTTAGAAGTTGAAAAGTCATATTGCTATATCGCATCATTCCCCCTCTCCTCAAAAGGATTCATCCTGGAATCACACCTATATCAAAAAGAGATAAATTAGCCATATTGAAAGTAACAAAATCATTATACTCACAAGAAAATAAATTTGGTAAGTATTATCATTAATTCTTTCAAAAACTTTAAAGGGACCATCATAAGAGGATTCGTCCTCAAATCACATTTGTATAAAAAACTCTTGGAGCTAATTTGGACTTTCTTTGAGCCGGAGATCTTTCTTTCCTTATATTCATCCACACCCAATCACCAGGTCAAAAAAGAATATGCCCTTTTCCTTTGTTAGCCTTGGATGCATATTGCTTATTTTTCTTTTCAATTTGTTGTTTTACTTTTTCATGAAGTTGCTTCATTGTTTCAGACTTCTTTTTCCAATCTAGACTTGCTCTCACATTGATAGGTAATGGTAATAAATCTAAAGGAGTTAGTGGATTAAAACCAATAATAAGATACAAATTATGTATGGTTTATTTAGCATTTTCAAGAGTTGTGTGACACTTTTACCTTCATTTTATGCTTATAACTATACTTTTGTGACAATATTTGATTTTGCATGGCAATATGCTTTTTAAAAGGTAAAATGGTAAATTATTTTTTTCAAATTTGTGGATACTTTTCTCTTTAATTAGGTTGATTTTTACAAGGGATTTTGGGTTTTTTATCTATAGGCATTTGGAAGAAACTCAAATACCCAAAATAGAGCTAAGAATAAACTACAGGACAAAAAGGGCCAAAGTCAAGAGAGATAGCTTATGTGATTATTAGTTGTGGCCTAGGTGTCCAACGGTTGTAACCTACTTTCTTTTGAGAAATTCTCTATGGTCATAGGTTGTGACCACAAATGAGTACCTGGTCATGACTAGAATAGACAGTTAGTAAAGCTATGCATTTTTGCTTAGGTTAATCTGTAATTAAGGCAAGGGAACTAACAGCCATAGGAGAGGAGTAGTTATTATTGCTAGATTTGGTCAAGAACAAGCTCATCTCATCCTCTCAACTCCTCTCATCACCTTTACCACAATCTTCCACTTTTCTTCAATTTTCCATAGATTTCTCCACTTTAGCACATATTAGTTCATATCTACACCTTTTCTCTTCATCTTTCCATCATCTTTTTCTATAAATCTCATGGCATCAACCTTAGATCATGATTATGGCATGTTCAGAGCTTTGAGAGGCTAAATCTCTTAGCCTCTTATGATAGACAGTATAGCTTGGGCTTATGGATGTCAATGGGGATTTTTTTGTCTTAATATGCCCTTATATAAATTTTGAGATTTCATGATGATTGAATTATCGATTGATTATGTCTCAAATTAGACATATGTAATTGAATTAGATGTTGCAATTTATGAACTTCATATATATATTAAGTTAATTTCTGGTTAGTTGTATGATTGTTAATAGTTGATTCAATTTATTAGCATCTTTAGCTATTGATTGATAGTTAATCGATATGTTTAGTGTCATCCGATTCCAATTATGTACTAAGTATTTTTTCAATAGAGCAAAAAGGGGTTTTCAATTCAACTTTGATTAAAGTGATTTTTAAACTCAATCTAAACCAAGACTTCTATGATGGATGTTACTGCTTCAACAATTTGACATATAAGTGAAGGAACATGCTAGAAATGTGAATCATGTTGTAGACCATTTAAGTATAGTACTAACAGAGACAAGGGGTGTACTTAGTTCAAACCTTATTTAAGATTCCTTCCCTGATCAATCTTTATGTGTGGTGTCTACTATAGAGATTTGGTATGCATATTTAGTGATTTTTCTTGAAATAGGCCTAACCCTATCTCATTTATCTAAATTTTAGGCACAAAAGCTAATCTAAATACTATATATGGGTAACCCCTATATGTGGAAGGCATTGTAAGATCAAATCTTAAGAAGATGTGTCCCTGATAAAGACCATACCCAAAGTTTAGGAGCCTATCATTCCTGGGTCTATGGGGGCCACTTTGATGGTAAGAGAACTGCACAAGGTTATCGAGTCTAGTTTTTATTGGCCTACCTTGTTTAGAGCCTCTTTTGATTTTGTAAGGCGTGTGATAAGTGTTAGAGATTCAGGGGAATCAAAAAGCATCATGAAATGCCCCAGTAGCTAATTATATTTTGTGAAGTTTTTGATGTATTGGGAATACATTTTATAGGCCTTTTTCCCACCCTCAGCTGGTTTTTGCAATAAGTTAATCGATAGCTTATTGGCAAAATATGGTATGACTCATAAAGTCTCAACTCTTTATCACCCTCAAACTAATGGGCTAGCTGAGGTATCTAATAGACATATCAAATTATTATTGAGAAAATAGTCAAGCCATCTAACAAGGCTAGAGTCTTCGATTGGATGATGCTCTTTGGGCTTATAAAATTTCTTACAAGACACTTCTTGGTATGTCTCCGTATCATACTATTTATGGGAAAACTTGTCATATGCCTATGGAATTGGAACATAAAACCTATTAGGCTGTGAAAGACTGTAATAAAGAGCTAGAAGAACCTGGTTCACAGTAGATAATTCAACTTAAGAGATGGAGGAGATGGGATTAGATGCCTACAATAGCTTTGAAATTTACAAGTTGAAGACTAAACTGATCCATGATGCCAATATTTTGAGGAAGTGTTTTAAAGAAGGTGACAAGGTAATGAGGTATTAAGCCCATTTCAAATTTAAGCATGGAAAGTTTAAAGCAAGCTGGGATGGGCCTTACACTCTTGTCAAAGATCATGACCTTAGGATGATAGACTTCAAGGAGGAGGCAATGGGCAAAATTTTTCAATCTAATGGCAACCTTATGAAACTCTATGAAGAGTTTTCATCTCCTCCATGAGACAAAGTCTTTCCTTTCTCTCTTACTTTTTATATGCATTTATAGCTTGTGATATTCTTTTGCATATGATGGCTTAATGAGTCTTGAAGGGGATAATTCAGTAAAAGTAATGATTGTTTTGTTTATTTTTGTAATAAAATTCCTCAGTTGTCTACTTGTTTTTCATTGTATGCTATTGTTTTATCACCTGCACAAACATAAGTGCATGCTTTTAGCTTTCCCAACCTTTTAACTTAATTCTCTTGAATTACTTTGTATGATTAGAATATGATTGTGTGCTTAATGATGAATTTGCTTTGATTTTTGTGCTATCTTGCTTTAGGGTACAATTTGGGAAGTTGAAAGATTTATCCAAGTGGTTTTGATTTACAAATGGTTTAGAGTAAGTTGGACAACAACTATGTGTTTTGGTCATGATAATATAGTATCTAGTCATGACCAATGTGGCTTGAGCAAGGAAAATTAGCTTTCTGTGTTTTCCTATCAAGATCTTAATGTAGGTTAGTCATAACCTTAATGATACTAGGGCTACTGTTGGGTGAATAACGAAGAATGGGTTGCTGATGAAGTAGCAGAGGAAAGGGACGACTAGTCTTGAAGTTGATTTTCATTTCTTTACTTTGCTATTTTTGTTTTTCTTTTTAATTGGGTTATACTTAAACAAGGATGTTGGTTTTTCGCTATTGTTTAAGTAATATGCACTTGTTCTAATCTTTTATAATATATCTTGTTTTTTCATTACTTATATTTTGGGCTATTGTTTCTATATATCGGCTGAAGGTGAGGACATTGTTAACTTTATGTATGGGGGAGACTGATAAGACACATTTTGTATATGGTTTCTATGACATTTTAAGAGTTTTATAACAACTTCACCATTCATTTTATGCCTTAAATTGTACTTTTATGGTAATATATGATTGTGCGTGGTAATGTGCTAATTAAAGGGAAAAATGGTAAATTAACTCTTCCAAACTGCATGTATTATGTTATTTACTGATTTGAACCTTTATAATGAGCTTTAATGATGGATTGCGGGTATTTTAGAAGAGAGCAAGGACCAGGAAGGAATTCACAAGTCAATAAAAGTGAAATCATGCTCCTACACATTTTAGTAGCGACAAAAGAGTCCACCAGTCGCAACCTTGATTCTCTTGGAAGTCTCTCTGTGTTTACAAGTCATGACCAAAACATGGATCTGGTCGCGACTATAATGCGAAATCGCTGAAACTACGTATTTTGAATTAGGTCATGCAGAAATAAAAGGGGAGGAATGCTGCTGTTAAGAGGGGAAGCTAGTTTTTTACCTTATTCAGCTAAGAAGCAGTACTCGAACGCTCTCTGAGCACCTTTTCCTCATCTTCCATCGTTCTACACCTCTCTATAGATTTATCCACCTCTCTACACCATCAATCTACCATCTTCTCAGTGTTTCTTCATGGAATCTCATCTGAATAGTGATTACAGTACAACAAGAGTCATGAGAGGCTAAAGCTTTAGCCTCTTGGTGATGGATCTGATATCTTGAGCTCATGGACTAAAACGGGGAGTTTCTATTATTGTAATTTGCATCTTCTCATGTTATGATTGCTACTAGATCTAGGGTTTTCATTTTGTGAGATAGTTTTGAATATCGATTGATCATTCTTAGATTAGATTTTGTAATTGAATTTGGATGATTTGAACGTTTACTTTTTAATAGAATATTTCAGTTTCGATTTTAAGAGAGAAGGTTATTATCAGCGATCATTGTTAATTAATTCACTGCCTGAAATCTAGAGTTTCCGATTGACGACCATTCGAGGGAATTTTAATCATATAATTCAACTTACACGCTAAGTGATTTCTGATAGTTCGCTAATAGTTCTTAAACCAACTTTGATCAAAGGGTTTTAAGGAAAATTAGGGTTCTGGAATCAATCGATCGATTGAGATTTTCTTTGAGACTTAGTGATTCCAAAACTCCAATTTTAACGTGAGAGCAAGGATAGATATGTTTTCATCATCAAGATCCTTTCATAACATATTTCTTAACAAACTAACTCATTTTTATCTCAATCAAAAATCCAAAACCATTTACTTTTCTGCACCTTACTTTTATTGCATCAACTACTAAAACCCCAAAAACTATTTTATCCTTACTCAGGTTTTTTATTGATTTTGACATCCAATCTGCTAGGTTTCCAAATAAAAGGCTCCTCGAGAAGAATGATAGGGTTGTGCTTTATATTATATTATATTAGGTGCAATTAACTTTATTTTGATAGATTTGACTACAATAATCCGCCCTAATCAATGGCGCCATTACCAGGGAGCCAAGTAATTGCTTCCCTAGTAATTGATTGTCAATTTCATTAGCTACTTGAGTCATTTTTCTTATTTTGTTTGCATTTTAGTTTTTAAGTAGTTTTTTTAAATTGCATTGCATTTTGCACTTTCCTTAGTTTCTGCAGAAAATCAGCCTCTATGACTGTCAGTCGCGACCTAAACTCACCTGCGTCGCGACAACTACTCTTTATGACTTTAAGTCGTGACCGAACACCATTTATGTTGTGACCTGGTTGCTTCCCTGTGAATTTGACTACTCTACGAAAACCAGTCGGGATATTTAAAATATTCAGTCATGACTACTTCTCTTTGTGATATTGGGTCATGACTGAAACACACTGTAGTCGTAACTAATTGAAAATTTTTTTATGTTTAACTTCTGTGACTGATTGCATTGATTATTCTCTATCTTTTTTGCATTACATGCATAAAAGAGCTAAACAATTAGTTCCTTTTGAACCTAAAATTGAGAGAAGAGTTAGGAAACTAAAGAGAGAATATAGGGAATTTAGAGAAGAAGAAGCAAAATCTAGTTCCTTCCCTAGTATACCAGAGTTTGAAACTGAACTGAATATGGCTGATATTACTCATAATGGGCCTAATGGAAATGGAGAAAATAAAATACCAATGAATGTAGAAGATAATAGAAGTGTGAGGGAAATTAATCATTCGTATGTGAATTATGATCGTTATGGTTTCTATACTAAAGAAGCTAATTTTGAGATTAAAGGAGCTTTGATTGCAGCCTTACCTAAATTTCATGGTTTTGTAGGAGAATATCCACACAAGCGCACTTACAAACCATGCATATGATTTGTTCTTCAATGAAGCCTCCAATGACTGCACTGGATGATGTCTTAAGGAGGTGTTTCCATTTTACCTTGAAAGGGAAGGCTAAGGAGTGGCTATACAATTTGCCAACTCGTTTCTCCACTCTCACATAGGATCAATTGAAGTCAACATATCTTGAAGAATTTTTCCTAGCTTCAAAGACCACTCTAATGAAAAAGGAGATAACTCATTTTCTACAATAGGATGGAGAATCTTTACATGAGTATTGGACGAGGTTTCTTAACCTATTGGCTCGATGCCCTCACCACAACATGACCAAGGCTGATTTAATAGATATTTTCTTTGATGGTCTACTTCCTTATAATCAGGTTTCCTTGAATGTTGCAGCAAATGGATCCTTGAGAGATAAGACTCCACAAGCAAGTTGGGAGTTATTCCAAAAAATGGCCAATGAAGACCATCAGACAGGGGACCCAAGGAGAATGCCCATATTATCTTTGGATAATTCAAAAGTGATCTTAGTAGAAATAGCAGCCCTGGGAACAAAATGGAGAAGAGGATGAATCTAATTGAAAGAGAGCTATATTTCACAAAACAAGTTCATGCAGTTGGTACCTCACAAGCCTTGGTTACAGGATATGAATAATGCGGTTCAATTATGTATGCTACCAGTACATGTGACAGACAATATGAAGAAGTGACAGTAATGTATCAAGGGAGAGACAATCAATACCAAAAAAGAGACCCATACTCTAACACATAAAACCCTAGTTGGAGAGACCACACAAATTTTAGGTGGGGGAGTGGGGAAATAGGCCAAACCAATTCCAAGGAGGTGGTGTTTCCTCAAGCAACTACCAAAATAATGCAAGGTCTATAGTTCCAACTCACCCTAATACCTTAGTGGTGTCAAGGTCAAATGAGACTTCTCAAATGTTGAAGAGTATGGTTGCACAAATGAATAACATGGATGGCAGAATGACCAACATAGATAACAAACTTAAAGAGAATGACGGTCAATTCACCTCTATAGCTTCAATCCTTGAAAGTATGTAGAAGGATAATGCTGATGTGTATAGGAAACTTGAGGAGTTAAGTTCTAAGAATGTAGATATCACAAGTCACTTAACTCAAGTCTCCGACATATTGAATGACATTAAAGGAAAGAGTAGTGGCAGTATACCTTCAAATATTGTAATTAATCTGAGGGGTCTGAATGCTATATTACTCAGAAGTGACAGAAAGGTACATTTTAACTAAACTGATACACTGGAGTAGGATGTGGAAGATGCTAAATTTGAGAACACATCTCTGCCACAGGTGCAAATTAGGAAATCTGGAAGTGCTAAAGAATAATAGCTTACAATGAAGAAGCCAATCCAAGATGAGAACTCACAAGCCCAAGTGGAGATATAAAACATTCTCCTTTTCTTATGTCTTAGGGACAAAACGGTAGCATCTTGAACCACTTTTAAGGCTATTGAAGTCAAATTACTCAATCTGGAATTTTACTCTTAGCGAGTACTATTCACTCTGTAAATTCTAGCGGAGTGACCTGACTTTGAAAAATCATAACTAATTCTAGAAAAATTTAAATGAAGTGGTTCAAATTGCTACATGAAGCTAACTTAATTCTATTTAAGGGAAAAATAACTTGTTGACCACACCTTAACCAAGTCAACATCAGTCAACATCCTAATTTTACTGTTCATCCCACATTTTCCCCTGATTTCAGCATTTTGGTCCCAACTTTGTACTCTCCAATCCCTAACTTCTCTTTATGCTTCTTCAATCTTTCCGCATCTTAAACCTGTCAAATTGGGATTACATGGAAGGGGGTGAGATTTCTAGGGAAATCTCAGTAGCAAACAGAAACCATACAATGTATGCAAGTATATGTTTGATGTTACTATATGTGTACTTAATGATCATGCTTGCATCATGATAACATACATGCTTCCATGTTACTTAAATATAACATATGGACATAGCATAAAAAGAAATAGAGCATTACTTAATCATACATGCTTCACATCATCAAGGTAAGAAAACATCACATAAAATATCTAAGTAGTATAATCATACAAGTAGGTAAGTTTACTACCTGGCATGTAGCCTTTCCTTCCAGCTCTTAACCTTGTCTCTAAGGTCCCTTCTTCTCATAAGTCAGAGCCTATACATAGCATAATAATATCTTTATTATTATCCAATATAGCTCTACTTACCTCATGCTTAACTAGGGGTAATATCCTTACTTTGACATTCCCCTAGCTTTCTTTCTACCTTTAACTACCTTTATTAATAGAGATATTTCTCTATTCTAACTACTAAGAGCAATCCTTTACTTTGTTAGAGCAGGGACTAAATAACTTACTTACCTCATTCCTAAGCTCTGCCCAGTCCCTCGGCTCCTTAGACTGCTATTCGCTCCGCCATAACTCCTTCCTTTCTTTCTCTCTTTCTCTTCTTTATGCCATGCTTGGCTGTGGCTTTCCTTGAGGGAAGGGTGGCCTATTTATATGTGAGTGGAGGTGGAATGAATAGCTAAGATCAAATCATGATGAATGGCCCAGATCACTTAGCTTCCTCAAGAAGCTTTGCCTACATCATCACGATGACATCCTCCTCCTCCATGACTCACTATTATGACATCATCTAAGGACACCTAAGGGGACACCTCAGCGGGTATGTGGTACAATTAGTGGGGCCCTTGGGAGACCTCACTAGCTGACTCAGTCTCTCCAGAGAATTCCAAAGCCTTTTCCTGGAATGAATAGCCGAGATTGAGCCACGTGTCCCTTTCACTTTTTCTCCTTTTTCTAATCTCATGCTATGAGTCCTTAACTTTTCTTGTTGTCTTGTAATCATGCCATGTGGCACCTTGTGGGTCCCATGAGGACACCTTTCATGCCACCTCATGGCTTACAGTCATATCTGATCACTTTTCCCAGTTCTATCCTTAACTAGGTAACTTTACTTTATAGAAAAGTACTAAAATATTATTTTAATGCCTCTTAAACTCCATAATCCTTGGGCCTACGTTCTTGGGCCCTTGGATTGCTATCTTCGGTTTCTAACCAAGCCCAAGCATTTTGGTGGCTCAGTTCCCAAGAAACACCTCTTATTTTTCCATTATGCCCATAGGGACTTTTACTATTTTCCTTGAATTTTCACTTTCTTACAATTTAGTCCCTAAACATCATTTTTATACTTCTGGGACTCCTGCATAATAGGGTCTAGTAGCCTACCTTTTTCAGGCTACATACTGGCCTTCTAGGCCTAAAAATTGGGATATGACAAGATACAAGAACTACAAGAAGTGGCAACAGTACCAAGTCCAGCATATAAAGGAAAGCAACTTGAGGAGAAGCTAGAGTTGAGCAAGCAAGGAGCCTCTATGCACAAAGGTAAGGGGGTAAGTATACAAGATCTCCCTTTTCCTAACTCTTACTTTGCTGGAAAGAAAAAGATTGACCCTGATTTTGCAAAAGATGCTTATACTTTATTCAACAAGTTAGAAATAAATGTCCCTTTGGTTAAGCTCCTAAAGAAGTTTAGGCCTATTGAGAGAATCTAGGTGAGTGATAATGTGTCATCACTCTTTAAGGCTGAACTACCTGTTAATTGCCAAGACTTAGGATCCTACACAATCCCATGCACTACAGGAAAAGTTCCTATTAAGGGAGCGTTACTAGATTTAGGGGAAGCCATTAATGTAATGCCTTGGTCAGTATATCAAGCCTTAGGTATCAATAATCTTAGAGACACAAGCGTAGTGCTCCAGTTAGCTCAATTAGGTATCATAAGGGAATCCTTGAGGATATTCTAGTACAAGTCAAGGACTTAATGTTCCCAGTTGATTTTTATATTTTGGACATGTCTAATGAGTTAGTAAATGACATCACTTTGATCCTAGGCTGACCTTTCTTCAAATTTCCAAGACCATAATTAGTATGAAGAATAGTTCCATCACAATAGAAGTTGGAGAGCATGTGGTAACCTTCAACATGAAGAAGTAATGAAATTTGTCATATCCTGATTTTTAGGCGTAGAAGCCAAATATGTAGCCTAAAAGAGGTAGGCTACCAGGCCCTATTGAGTGAAAGTCCTAGAAGTATACATATGATGTTCAGAGAATAAATAGCAAGTTAGTTAAAGATCAGGGACTAAATTGTAAATTATGAAAGTCCCTAGAGGTATAATGGTTATTTTGGAAAAGAAAGGGACTAAAGTGAAAAGTCTAAAAGGTTTAATGGTGCCAAAAGAAAGTAGACATAAAGTTTGGGCCATTAAGTGTAATTATAAAAAGTTGAGTGACTAAAGTGTAATTTCAAAAAGTTTCCAAGGGCAAAATTGTAATTATAGAAAGTTAAGCCATAAAAGGCTTAGAACTACCCGAAAGCATTTCAATCCCAAAATTCATCAGTAGATAGAGAAAGTTATGCTAGTTAATCTAGCATGATACAGAAATTTTATTAAAGTTCCAAATAGCCGGTATTTATCTAATAGTCTAAAAGTTATCTGATATTTTATCAGATCTTCTGGATATCATATATAAGTGAAAAGTAATAGGAAGGTGTGCCCTATGACACCAAATGTCATGGATCTGACAGAACCTCGAAAAGAGATCTATAAAAGAAGTTATTCCCATATTAGTGGATTTTGATGGGAGTTTGGGAACGCCTAAGATCTTATTATGAAATTTAGCAACAAGCAAGTTATGACTAAATAAGCTTAGATGATGTCACAGAGAGGCCTATGATAATGCCAAGTGAGGCCCAGGCCTATGATGTCAGCTTATTAGTTAAAGAAGTCAGTGTCAGAAATATGCAAAAAAAGTGCATAAATAACGAAAATGCCCTTATGTTATAAAATAATTAAAGAATGAGTAAAGGGTAGTTTGGTCATTTGAACAAGGGTTAAACAGTCCAGGAAGGTTATTTGGATAGTTGACCAGGGTAAGGAAATACTCTAATAAAATATGAAAAGACAATAATGCCCCTAGAATTACTAAAGAGGAGCCAATGGCATTTTGGTAATTTGCTAAGGGATATTTCTAGGGAATTGAGCCACCAGAGTGCTTAAGCTTGATTAGAGACCCAATATGACATTCCCAGATATCTAAAAACGTGGCCTAAGAGTGATGTGGGTCCAAGTGGCATTAAAATATTGGTTTAGTACTTTCTGAATAAAGTAAAGTTACCCGGTTAAAGATAGAACTGGGGGAGAGTGATCAGATAAAGCTTTAGACTCATCCATAACCATGAGTTGGCATGAAAAGTATCCTCATGGGACCCACAAGGTGCCACATGGAATAAGTTTACGGAAAGAAGAAAAAGCTAAGGACACGTGGCACAATATAAGCCGTTCATTATGGGACAGGACTCTGGAATTCTCTGGAAATACTGAGTCAGCTGGTGAGGTGCCCCAAGGGTCCAACCATTGTGCCACCTAAACATATGAGGTGTCACATGGATGATGTCGTTTTGATCAGTCATCTAGGATGATGATGTCATCATAATGATGCAGGCAAGGCTTCTTGAGGAAGCTAAGTAATCTGAGCCATTCATCACAATTTGATCTAGACCATCCATTCCACCTCTAATCAACTATAAATACCCTACGCCCCATTCTATTTCATTCAAGGCAAGGAGCAAGGAAAAGGAAAGATAATAGAGAGAAAAACGGAAAGAGAGAAAAAAAAGAAAGAAAGGAAGGAAAAAGGAGGAGTTCTGGTAGAGTTAGGAGCAATTCAAGGAGCTCAGGGACTTGGCAAGCTTAGGAATAAGGTAAGTAATTTATTCTAGTCCTTACTCTAATAAATTAGAGGATTGTTCTCATGAATTTAATAGTTAGAGTAGAGAATATCTCTCTTGATAAGGTTAGCTATAGATAGAAAGAAAGTTAGGGGATCGTCAAATTCAGGGTATTACCTCAAGTTAAGCATGAGTTAAGTAGAACTATACTGATAAGATAATAATGAATATATTATTATACTATGTATAGGCTCTGACCTATGAAAAGAAGGAACCTTAGAGCAAAGGCTAAGAGCTAGATGAAAGACTACACGTCAGGTAGTAAACTTGCCTACTTGTATGCTTACGTTGCTGGGATATTTTATGTGATGTTTACTTACTTTGATGATGTGAAGCATGTATGATTAAGTAATGCTCGGTTTCTTTTTATACTATGGCTATATGTTATAATTATAGGACATGGAAGCATGTATGTTATCATTATGTAAGCATGATCATTAAGTACACGCATAGTAAGATCAAGCATATAGTTGCATACATTGTATGGTTTCCGTTTGCTACTGAGATTTCCCCAGAAATCTCACCCCTTCCATTTCAAACCAATTACAATAGGTATTCTCAAGATAGAGGAGATAAAGATGCATGAAGAGGAGTTAATAATTATTTGGCATTATTCATATGTGATTGTTGTATGTATAAATTAGTTGTTGGAAATTGTCACTGTGAATAGTAACTTGTGGGAAGACAGTGACAATTAAGCTATAATTATAAATAGTAAATGATTGAATAAATGTATGATATTTTACCATCAATAGTAGACATACCAAGCTTCAATTTGATATATAGAACATCTTATTTCGATGTCAACACATGGAGATATGATTTTTCAAAGTTGGGACCAAAAATGCTGGAATCAGGGGAAAGAGCTTGATAAACAGTAAACTTTAAGCATTGATTGACATTGACTTGGTCAAGACATGGTCAACGAATCATTTTTTCCTGAAAGAGCATTAAGTTAGCTTTGTATAAAAATTTGAACCACTTCATTTCAATTTTTTTAGATTTAGTTATGATTTTTTGATGTTAGGTCACTTCTCTGGAATTTACACAGTGAACAATACTCGGTAGAGTAAAATTCCAGATTGTGTAATTTGATTTCAATGACCTTAAAAGTGGTTCTAGATGCTATCGTTTGGTCCCTAAGACGTAAGAAAAATAGGATGTTACATCTTGGTATCAGAGTAAAGGGTTCTAGCTCAGAGTATAAGATTCTAGCACAAATATAAGGTTATGGCTTAGTGATGCTCTGGTTTAGTTAAGCTAACCCCTTTAAACAAGTTAGAAATTTAAACTAAAGAGGTTCCTCCCTAGTATGAGATATGGGGATGGTGTTCACTACTTAGAGAATGTTTCAAACAGGAGACAGTGACACCCAAATAAATGGAACGATACCCCATACCGTACAACTTTACGAGGTAATTTTTAAGGAAATGACTACAATAGACTAGTCTTAGTCAGCCGTTACCACTGAGGTCTCGTGCTTCTTAGCATGATGTGGTTGGACTAAGTAGGATAATGTCTAAGGAGCAGTTCCCTCTATTGATAGAAGCTGAACAGTCTAAGGTCAAGGGAAGCTGCAATAGTAGGTCGAGGTATCATTATGTGGCCAGACGTTACAGTAGCGATGATGATGAAGGTACCAACCTCATTGAAGTTCATAAGCTAGAGGATTGGTATAAAGTGGTCAAGTCAAATAGTACAAAGTACTGATATACGAGAGGTTAGTTTAAGACAATATTCAAAAGTAGATCCTCTATGAGAGTAGATCTATATTATGAAAGAATTTGTTCAGTTAGTATTTCCTACACAAAAGAATTAAAAATTAGAACAAGATTTGCCTAGGAATAATCCTAGCACATGGCCTAAATTAGATACGAGATAGTTAGTAGATAAAGAGCTGATGTTCTCAAGATAGAGGGACTATATCACGAAAGAACAATAACCTAGTAGACCTAGGTAGAGCATACTAGAGAACATAAGTAATAGTAATAAGTGATGAATGGGATCCATATGATATAAGTTAAGGATCAAGAAAAAGACTAGAAAGGAACCATAGCCCGATCAAGAATAGACTATGACTGATTGATTGAAGAAGTTAAGAGATAGTAAAGAGATACAGAAGTGCTCAATAGAGATGGAGATTGATCCGCTCACCTGAGAAGTTAGTCATAGATTGAATTCCATTATAAAGAAATGATTTTCTCAGGTAAATGCAAAAATTCAACAAAGCGGTATAGGTAAGATAAGAAAATGAAGTTTATGATGTCTAGAGAGAAAGGTAGACACAGTTTCAAAGATAAAGAGACTCCTCAATTTAAGAAAGAGTAATAAGCAAGAGTTAGATAAAGTAATGAAGGGTTGAGTCTATACCCTACTAAGAAGGTAATGTGGTAAACTAAGTTAAATAAATAGTTATTTCAGGTTCCTAAATGAATGTTTAGGATCTGGCAAATAATGTGATAGAGGAAATGAGTAAAGTCTTGATAGATAACATTAGCTTCTATGATCATTTTTGGGGAATTATCTGTTGAGTTAATAACTATGTGGAAGTGGCTAAACTTTGTAACTTTATCCGTTGATCATGTTTTCCAGAGATGAGAATACAGTACAATGAGATCGCAGTAGATTCTGAAAGATTTCAGTTAGATCCTAGTATGGCTCACAGAGAATAGAATTCTAGGGTCGTAGCTAGATCCTGAAGAGGCTTACGGTTGATCACAGTAGATCCCAAGGGTTGCAGTAGACCTAGCCTATAGAAAGAAAGTATTGAGCCATAAGTACAATATTTCTTTGGAAGGACGAATACCAAGAAAAAGTTTAAGGTAGAGAAGCTTCACAAGTTGGTTAATTCATAACAGAGAGAGTACCTATGATGTTAATTTTAGATAGCCTTATTACTATCAGGGACTGAACTCATAATCTTTCTGCACGCAATAGGAACTAAGTGATCAAAGCGAAAGTCATTAGTCCTGAGTACCAAGGATTTGCGATAATATCTCATAAAATATGAGAAGGGGGTCAAATAAAAATAAAGAGATCCTTACGATAAGATTTTAGAGAATAAGAATAAGAGATAAATATATTCTCCCAATAAGAATAAAGAGAATAGAAATCCATATAGACCTAAAAGGGATAGTATAAGAAGGGTCTAAGATAGTAAAGTACCAGGGTTAGAGCTTGTTAGCACCTGTGCTTTAAATTTTTATCTGCTTTTTCAATTAAGCGTGCTTAGGCAAGAGTAGCCCAATGATGGGTGACCCCCTGGGAAATGATAGAAAAAAGGGTAAATGCCATAGAAGTTTGGCATATATGCATAGAATGATGTAAGATGTTAGAAAGAGCTATGAAAAGTTAGAAAAGGTTATGAACAGTAAGAGATTAGAAACCCTGATGTCAAATCCAAATAAAATGGATTTGAAAGGAAATATTTATAAGAATTTTCTTAAAAGCTTGCAAAGTTCTAAGTTAAAGAGAATGTTATCCTTATGGTATGTCATAATACATTATGACAAGGCAAGATAAACTATGATATACCAGATTTGGCTAAATAAGCCATGATACGGCATGAAAAATACGTATTGAGATATGCTATGAAAAGTAAGTAATGAGATAAATTATGAGAAATATGTAATATAATACAAAATGAGAAATGTGTATTGAGAAGTAAAATATGAAGTAGCTTTATAGCTAGCTTTGTAAATAGATAAAGAGGCTCCCTTTTTAAAAGGGATAAGATGATTATATGTTGGGTTACAGACGAAATAGCAAGTGAGAGCTTTCACTCCTTGCATGAAACGCCAGGCATTATGTTATGTTTGTAAAATATGCTAAAGCTCCAAATGTTAGAGCAGTGCAAGCTCTGAATGTTAAAGATGTGCATATTAAAGAAAGGAATGCTTGAGCTCTGATGTTAGAGCTTTGCATTCATGGGCAGGTATGTAGTCCTGTGATATGTTGGCCAAGCATTATGCATGTTAGAGTATGTACTCCTATCTAGCAGTAAAGTAAAGAAAGAAAGAATAATGGCATAAGTCCTCTCTCTATATTATGATGAGTTATTAAAGATGATAAGAAGGAAAGAAGTATGATGGTACGCAAATAAGAGATGAAGTTTTGCGGGTTTTAGAGAATTCCACTAGATACTCAGATGAGTAATAAATGATTGCACTAAGAAGTATGATGAGTAGTTAACAAAAACTCGATAATATAGTAGTATGCGAGAGAATTTGATATGAAAGAAAGGGACATTCTCCTCCAAAAAACTCTTCATCAAGGAATGAATAGAGATTTAACTCTAAAATTTCGAGGAGGAAATTTATTTTAAGGGGAGAAGAAATGTCATATCCTGATTTTTAGGCCTAGAAGCCCAATATGTAGCCTAAAAGAGGTAGGCTACCAGGCCCTATTGAACGAAAGTTCCAGAAGTATAGATATGATGTTTAGGGACTAAATAACAAGTTAGTGAAAAATCAGGGACTAAATTGTAAATGGTGAAAGTCCCTAGAGGTATAATGGTCAGTTTGGAAAAGAAAGGGACAAAAGTGAAAAGTCTAAAAGGTTTAATGGTGCCAAAAGAAAATAGACATAAAGTTTGGGCCATTAAGTGTAATTATGAAAAGTTGAGGGACTGAAGTGTAATTTCTAAAAGTTTCAAAGGGCAAAATTGTAATTATAGAAAGTTCAGCCAGAAAAGACTTAAAACTGCCTAGAAGCATTTTAGTCCCAAAATTCATTAGTAGATAGAGAAAGTTATGCTGGTTAATCTAGCATAATATAGAAATTTTATTAAAGTTCCAGATAGTCGGTATTTATCTGATAGTCTAAAAGTTATTTGATATTTTATCAGATCTTATGGACCTCAGATATAAGTAAAAAGTTATAGGAAGGTGTGTCCTATGACACCAGATGTCATGTGTAACATCCTTACTTTTATACATTTTAGGGACCAATCAGTAGCATTTAGAACCACTTACAAGACCTCGGAAGTCCATTAGCCAAATATGAAATTTTACTCTTTCTCGGGTTTCTGTTCATATGGTATTCTAGATTAAATAATAAACTTTGAAAAATCATAATTAATTCTAGAAAAATTGAAATGAAGTGGTTCAAAAAGCTACATGAAGATAACATCTTAAAACTTAAGGGAAAAATAATTTCCAGACCAAATGACTAGCCAATTAATACAGTTTATTCGTTAAATATTACTGTTCATTTGGTCAAAAACTCTAGAAATAGATTCTGGTCCCTTACTTTGGAAATTCATTTCTCTTATTATACACATACAAATGAAACATTATACCTATTAATTTAAAGCTTTGGATGTGCGATACATGCTCATAAAATTTGGTGAACTAATCCCTTCATTTGCTTGGTCAAACTGAAGCCACAACAAAATTGCTTTAGGACCTACGTTTTTACCATTTCAGTTTATTTTCTTTCATTTCCAATAATTGTTTCATCATGCACAAGCCATCAAATAAGTTTCTCAACATTCATATACATCATGTACATATGCCATAAGTATTACAATAGTTTCATCACATAAATGGACACCTTACATGGCATTTACATACATGAACAATTTATAGTAGTTGCTAAAATCTCAATACTTCACTTCCTTTCTTCCATTCTTTAGCTCTTCTCCATGCATACCTTTTCTTCATGCTTGACCTAAATTGGTTGGTTAGGGAGAGTGAGATTCTAGGGAATCTCAGTAGCCAACATTACCACTTAAATATGCAAGATGGATGCTAATGCATGACATGTAATTTCATTAAACTTTCTTTGATTAGTGACATGCTATCATGCTATATACTCTTACATAAAGTGCATGGCCATGGAAAACATGTTATTCACAATACATTGAACATCATTAATCATGTCACAACATCATTCAAATATCATATACATGTCAACACATAAGCATACCACATCAAGCACATAAAGAAGTAAGTTCACTACCTTGCACTTAAGCTTTCCTCTTGACCTTTAGCCCTTGCTCCCTAGCTTTCCAACCTTGAAGCCTTTATGTCCATCACTTTCCAACATCTTCTTGGATGTTTCATGGTCCTAAACACATTGATATTCATCACATAACTCATTAGGACTCATGAACTCCAACCATGTTCAAGACTAACTTTGTTACACTCATTATTGTCATAACTTTCTCTAATTTTCACTAATCCACTTGGCTCTTGAACCAATTGATGTCTTAACTTTATCCTACACAATTTCATCTTTTGAATCCATTTATGAGCTTAGAATCATGAAATTACAGCTCCTTCATGGCCTGCTGTACAGAAATGAACATAAGCATACAATTCTTTCAAAAAATCTCATTTTGATTCTAATGCTTCCCATACTTGTTTCTCCACTTTACCCCACACAACTTTTCATTTTAAAACCATTGGAACCATCAAAATCATGAAATTCCAATCACTGTTCATGCGAGTGAACAGTAACCGTAAGGAATCTCAAAAACTATAACCTTGAGATTTTAATGTTTCCAAGGTTCAAAACCTTTCCAATCCTACACAAAATCATCATGCAAACTCAATGGAAGCATTAAATAATTGAAATTCCATTTCCTTCCATCATGAACAGTGCAGACCGAACAGGGCACACCATGGCAAAATCAAGAATATCAACTTGATTCAACAACCAATCACTTAACTAGCTTGTTTAAGCTTCAATCATAAGTGTCTAATTTTAATTTCTTCTTTCCCCTTTCATCTATGGTTTTTGGGAAGCACTTCCCGTTAGAGAAAACTCAACTTTTCCCCCATGAAAACCCTAAGTTCAAGCTCTCAAATCAAAAGAAAATAAGCTAGGAGAGATTGCTTACCTTTAATCTCTAGCTTGCTTGAACTTTGATACCTTGAATCTTCTTTATCTTGGCTTGAGTTTTCATTTTGCAAGAGTTTCCCCAAGGGTCCATGAACTTACGGTTTGATGCAGAAGTGAAGGGGGTATTTATAGAAAAATCTTGGTGGAAATCAATGGCCAAGATTGATTTGGTTACTATTTGATCCAAGGGCTCACATTTAATCTTGGATTTTACTTTTTCATAAAGCAAATTGTGACATCATCATGAAATCACAAGGGACACTTCATGGGATTTTGTGGCAAAATCTTAGGGGGAGGAAGCTTCTGGAAAAATTCCAGTCCAATCTGATACCGATTGGAGCAGTTTCACAACAACCGGACTGTTTTCTATTCCTAATTTTTTTATAATATACCAGGATATGTATTCTATCCTAGAAATTAATGTCTAGGCTTCTCATACCATTGACAATGATATACTGAGGATTTATCTGCCATCCATCCCTTGAGAAATTACCAAAATACCCTTGGTGTCCTTTCTTGCACTATAATAACCCTAAGGGCATAATTGTCATTTCACCCCTCTTCATACTGCCTCAGGGCATATACTGGCTCTAACTAATCATATTTATACTATGTGCCATGTTTTTAGCCTATCCCAGATGACCAAACTGTCCTCTATCTATCACTGGTACAATCCGGGCATCTAGAGGTATTTTTATAATTTTGCATTTTTTTTGACACTGGCCCCTTCTATTGATGAACTAGTACCCTGGGTTTTGGGCCCTCCTTGGCGTCATCATGGGCCTATATATAAGGTCATCTGATCTCATTCTATCTAGGCTCACATATCGATAAGTTATATTATCGGATCACATGTGTTATCAAACTCCCGCCAAAATTCACTGTTATGGGAATAACTTTTATACAGGACTTTTTCTGGGGTTCTGTCAGATTCATAACATCTGACACTGTAGGGCACACTTTCTTGTAATTCCCTTACTTATATCTGATATCCATGGAATCTAATAAAAATTCAGATAACTTTTAGACTATCAGATAATTTTTTGCTGTTTGGAGCCCTAATAAAATTTCTGTATCATGCCAGATTAACCAGCGTAACTTCCTCTATTTACTGATGGAATCTGGGACTAAAAAGCTTCCAGGCAGTTATAACCCTTTTCGAGCTAATCTTTCTATAATTACAATTTTGCCCTTAAACTTTCTACTTAATTACATTTAAGTCCCTTAACTTTTGGAAATTACCACTTTTGGCCCAACTTTTGTTTCTACTGTAACTTTTGGCCTTTAAACTTTTTTTCAATTTTTGTTTAGGTCCCTTTCTTCCTTCAAGACTCATTTAACCTTTATCATTTCTTTTAATTATCGTCATAATCCTTTCCAAACCTCTTTCCTCTATCATTATTATACAGATAGGGAAAAATCAGGATATGACATCATGGATCTGACAGATCCTCAAAAGGAGATCTTTAGAAGAAGCTATTCCCATATTAGTGTATTTTGATGGGAGTTTGGGAACGCTCGAGATCTTATTATGAAACATAGTAATAAGCAAGTTATGATTGAATAAGCTCAGATGATGTCATAGAGAGGCCTATGATAATGCCAAGTGAGGCCCAGGCCTATGATATCAGCTTATCAGTTAAATAAGTCAGTATCAGAAATATGCAGAAAAAGTGCGAAAATGACAAAAATACCCTTATATTATAAAATAATTAAATAATGAGAGAATGGTAGTTTGGTCATTTGAACAAGGGTTAGACAGTCCATGAAGGTTATCTGGATAGTTGACCAGGGTCAGGAGATACTCTAGTAAAGTATGAAAAGACAATAATGCCCTTAGAATTATTAAAGAGGAGCCAATGTCATTTTGATAATTTGCTAAGGGTTGTTTCTTGGGAATTGAGTCACAAGAGTGCTTGGGCTTGATTAGAGACCTAACCTGATATTCCCAGATATCCAAAAATGTCACCAAGAGTGATGTGGGTCCAAGTAGCATTAAAATATTAGTTTAGTACTTTCTCAATAAAGTAAAGTTACCCGATTAAAGATAGAACTAGGGGAGAGTGATTAGATTGAGCTTTAGACTCATCTAGAACCATGAGGTGGCATGAAAAGTATCCTCATGGTACCCACAAGGCATCACATGGCATGAGTATAGGGAAAGAAGAAAAAGCTCAGTACACGTGGCACAATCTCAGCTGTTCATTATGGGACAGGACTCTGCAATTCTCTAGAAATGCTGAGTCAGCTGGTGAGGTGTCCCAAGGGCCCCACTTTGCACCACCTAAGCATGTGAGGTGTCCCATGGATGATGTCATTTTAATGAGTCATCTAGGATGACGATGTCATCGTGATGATGCAGGCAAGGCTTCTTAAGGAAGATAAGCAATATGAGCCATTCATTGCGATTTGATCTGGACCATCCATTCCACCTCTACTAAACTATAAATACCCCATGCCCCATTCCATTTCATTCATGGCAAGGAGCAAGGAAAAGGAGAGAAAGAAGAGAGAAAGGAAGAGAAAGAGAGAAAGGAAGAGAAAGAAAGGAAGGAAAAAGGAGGAGTTCTGGTGGAGCTTTGAGCAATTCAAGGAGCTTAGGGACTTAGTAAGCTTAGGAATAAGGTAAGTAATTTATTCTAGTCCTTACTCTAATAAATTAGAGGATTGTTCTCATGAATTGAATAGTTAGAGTAGAGAATATCTCTCTTGATAAGGTTAGCTGTAGATAGAAAGAAAGTTAGGGGATCGTCAAATTTAAGGTATTACCTCAAGTTAAGCATGAGTTAAGTAGAGCTATACTGATAAGATAATAATGAATATATTATTATGCTATGTATAGGCTCTAACCTATGAAAAGAAGGAACCTTAGAGCAAAGGCTAAGAGCCAGAGGAAAGGCTACACGTTAGGTAGTAAACTTGCCTACTTGTCTACTTACGTTGCTTGGATGTTTTATGTGATGTTTACTTACTTTGATGATGTGAAGCATGTATGATTAAGTAATGCTCTGTTTCTTTTTATACTTTGATGATGGAAGCATGTATGTTATCATTATGTAAGCCTGATCATTAAGTACACACATAGTAACATCAAGCATATAGTTGGATACATTGTATGGTTTCCGTTTGCTACTGAGATTTCCCCAAAAATCTCACCCCTTGCATATCAAACCAATTACAGCAGGTCTTCTCAAGATGGAGGAGATAAAGATGCATGAAGAGGAGTTAATAATTATTTAGCATTATATGTGATTGATGTATGTATAAATTAGTTGCTGGAAATTGTCACTATGAACAGTAACTCGTGGGGAGACAGTGACAATTGAGCTGTAATTATAAATAGTAAATGATTGAATAAATATATGATATTTTACCAGTAAATATTAGACATACCAAGCTTCAATTTTATATATAGAACATCTTTTTTGGATGTCTACACATTGAGATATGATTTTTCAAAGTTAGGAACAAAAATGCTGGAATCAGGGAAAGAACGCTGGATAAACAGTAAATTTTGAACGTTGACTTATGTTGACTTGGTCAAGGGGTGGTAAACAAGTTATTTTTACCTAAAAGAGAATTAAGTTAGCTTTATGTATCAATTTACCACTTATTTTCAATTTTTCTAAATTTAGTTATGATTTTTCGAAGTCAGGTCACTTCTCTGGAATTTACACAGTGAATAGTACTCAGTTGACTAAAATTTCAGATTGTGCAATTTGACTTCAATGACCTTAAAAGTGGTTCTAGATGCTACTATTTGGTCCTTAAGACGTAAGAAAAATAGGATGTTACAAAATTTCCTTACGATAATTCTGCTTTTATTATTTTGAATGCCATTGATTATGCTGTTGAAGAGAATAGGGATGAACGTGAATTGAGTTTGTCTGATAATGATACAGATAATGAATTTGCAAAAGGTTTGTTGAGTGATATTGTAGGATCCCAAGATGTTTTGGAAGCTAGAAGTACAACAATTGAAGAAGGGTCGAGTTTCTGTCACCCACGGTCGAGACCAGATGACTTCCACGTCGAGACTAAACATCAATTTGAGATCTACTGTGAAGATAAGTTACGACCAAATGGCTTTAAGGTCATGACACAAAGTTCCAGAGACTATTAGTCATGACACAAAGATGAAGATGTCATGACTAAACATCAATTTGCTGAGGGAGAGCCTTTTTGTGACCCAAAGTCGCGACTAAAAGATTCACAGGTTGCGACCAAAAATCCCAGACACAACCAAAATTACATCTCATACCTTAAGGTTTTTGAAAGACTTAATCTCTAATAATAATGCAGGTATGGAACAAAATGATCCCAAGTCTCTTGCTGCGACATGCCAACCACAGTTGGGTAAGTTTAAGTTTAAAGAGGGAGAATTCAAGTTGAACTTGGACAAATCTTAGTATAAGGTAAGCAATTATGGAATGCTGAAGTAGAGAGATGGAAATAGGGAAAACCTTCCAATCAAACAGCCATTGCTCAAAGTTTTATGATTTCCCATTGCTGCCTTGAGGCCAAGTTGTCCCTTTCCTATCTCGTACCTTTACAAGTTTTCCCTGATGTGATATATTGATGATGGTTTGAGGATAGGGAAGGGATGTTTTAGTAGGATAGTTTTTGTTTTCTATTTATTTCTGTTTATTCTCGATCTTTTTCTGTTTTGAACACCCTCATTACTATCCATGTGTTGCATATTCATTGATTTTCCTCTGTGGAACTTACACACTCACATGCATGACCTTAGCTTACTCATCCTGTTGTCTTTGCCTTACTAGTATTGCTTTGCATGACTTGAATGTGACTATGTGCTGAACTGTTAATTTGCATTGAATGATTAGGCTACCTACTATTTTGGAGCTAAATTTGATCAACTTTACAAAGTGATTGTGATTTTTTCTGCTTTAGTTCTGTTGACAGTGAGGACACTATCAAGTTTAAGTGTGGGGGAGATGGCTTTGCTTCTGTGCTACTCAATGTGTGTTTTGGTGTTACTCAATGTGACATTCTTGGATTAATCCTCCAATCCTTCATCACAAAATTTTTATTTTTGATCTTAATGTATAATAAATTGCTAAAACTTGGATCTCTATTTTAAACTATGTTGATAACTCGAAAGGTTTTAGAATGAAAAATATTTTGGGACTTTGACAATTATCACCCGATAGTCTCTATGAAAACTGGTTGCGACATACTAGCGTTTTAGTCGTGACCTATAATGGAATTTTTGACTTAACATGCTCTCTGTGAACTACGGTCGCGACCTACTTACATAGTGTTCACGACAATAAATCCCTGTTGATTTGCGCTGCGACATGAGTACCCACCTGGTCATGACTATTCCTCTCTGTGTATGTGCATCATAAAAGATACATTTCGTGGACGCGACTAAATGTTTTGAAAATCCTAAGCATGCATCCCTGTGACAAGTGGTCGTGACCTTAATTGTATTCAGTCGCGACCTATGTTTGAAAAATGTCCAATCACCTTATTTTGCCTTGTGCAAAGCTATATAGAAGGATCTCTTTTAAATTATTGAGATTCTTTCATAAATGATTCATTGTTCCCTTCTTTCAAACCTTCTTAGCTCATAGAAACCACTGCCTCACTTGAATTTCTTTTGGAAAATCTTGTAAATTGAATTTGAAAACACCTAAGCTTTTGCTGTTAGATTTGGATCATCACATGGTTCAAAGTGATTACTTTAAAACTTTTAAATCATCGTTTAGAGGGTTTTCAGTTATGATAAGTGTTTTAATGCCTAGTGAATGATGAAAATTGTTTGAGACTTTAGCTTATGGGCAATCTAGATCAAAACCTTTGTTGGAAGGATTCTCTGCCTTAAATTCTATATTGAGTGATTATTCAATTGGTTTATATCCTCTTGAACTTGTCTTGGCTCTGAGTTTATAATTACTTGTGCATTTATGGATTGAACATGATGGAGGCATTCTTTCTAAACCCTTTTATCCCAAACACAGGGCCACTACATATTACATCCTTAGTCACCCCCTTGTGAACCCATCACTTTTTCTTTTCATCATTCTCATAGAAAGTCATATGTGCATAAACATCATTCTAAAATAATTTTTTATTCATGTCAAAAAATCATTATTGTTGTGTTATTGTGCTACAATTTCCATGAATGAGGTGCCAAATAAAAGAAGAAGAGAAAATAAGCATATTGCACTGAAAAGAAAGAGTGCAAGAAAAAGAAAACAAAAAGAAAAGAGAAGAGGGCACCATTATCAACTCTTATTAGCACAATTACCACAGCTACATCCCTATAGACATGAATTCATGCTACATATTCATTATTGAATTCATATAGTACTTTCTAGTCTCCATATTCTATTCCATGTGGCCCATCTCCATCATTATAACCCTAAAAGACCTCTTGATTCTTTGCATAAGTGTTATATAGTTTATGACATTTAGAGCCATTACAAGCATATGGCAAGATGTTTTCCAATTTGAATCTGAGTGAAAGAACCCTAACAATGAGAGGAAATAGAGAGCTAAATCAAAGGAATTGGAAGACACGCAGCGGAAATTAATTTAAAAATTTTTCCATTCCTTGCCAGGATCTACCGTATGTGTTTAAGTCAAGTGGGAAGAAGCATTACCCTTAGTGTGCCTCAGCGACTTCTACAGGTTTTGGTCACGACGTTCACAGCTTCTTTCCGCGGCTCGAGCTCCTTTTCCGATCGCAAGAAGTTGACGACTCAGGTTGGCTTCCTCTACTGGTATCCACACGAACAGTGTTCCAACCACGAACGATGTGCTAGCGTCTCTTGTCCCTCCAAGGCTTTCTCAAGAGTTCATCCTCTCCATCTCTATTTCGACAGTTTCTTATCTGCAAACCCTTTACTCAGTCCCCTTCGGCCTTTCTGTGTTCTATGTATATCTCAATGCAAAACGTAGCTCCTGATATCATATATATAGGATGCTCTGCATTTTCTTCTACCGAATTGGATTTTAGGAGTTAATCTTATATTAATTCTGAAATTAATACAATATCATATATTGTATAATCTGATAAGAAACTAATTAAATAAATAATATTAAATCCGTCCCACTGATTTAATTCACCTATTTATTTAACATAAAATAAAGCTAAGACTGAACTGTATTTGATTTATTCTCGTAAATCAAATTTGAGATATCATATCAATTTGAATTTCAAATTCAAATATGATAGAGATTTAATTTATCCTTATAAATTAAATCTTATAAATATCTCTTATAAGAGATATCCTATCAATTTGAATTTCAAATTCAATCGTGATAGAGATTTAATTTATCCTTATAAATTAAATCTTATAAATATCTCTTATATGAGATATCCTATCAATTTGAATTTCAAATTCAAACGTGATAGAGATTTAATTTATCCTTATAAATTAAATCTCATATATCTCTTATATATAATGTATATATACGAATATAAATATAAATAAATATATATACATCTATCCTAAATCATTCATTGAATATGGACATGTCTTAGATTCAATGAATCTGGACATCATAGCTCATGTTGGGCTATTTTGTGTGTGACCCTGTAGGCCTATATGAAGTTGACAGTGGGCCATTTGTTATACTAGCCCACAAGTTACAAGCAGTCTCTAGCAAGACATAACGACTACCCAAATCATATGAGGATCGTTTAAACGATGTAACCTTTTATACAACCATATCATGACCCTTCTGTCACGCAAAATTTTGGTCTTGTTTGAGGCATGGATAATGTCATCCTCCTATTCCTGACCGTTACTTTCTCGATCTCTGAGTAGTCTGACTATAGAAATGGAACTACCTTTCCATTACAGTATGGCCATACATTTCTCAGACTCACTCATCGAGGGGCCCAGTAATATCTCTCTACGAATGTAAGGGACAAGTTCCATCTTGACCATTCACATTCCTCCGCATGAAAAGCCACTAAGCCCGAACATAGTCTTTATGATCACTTGGTCAAAAGTGACTTTTGACTAGGTCAAAGCTGAGCGTTTGTCATGTAGGAATCCATGATGATCTCAGGTCAAAGGGCATATTGACATGGTTTGTATATGAGAGAAGCTTATGACGTTACCTATGCAGTTCTCTCATAACGGGTCGATCCAACACCTTGTAGTCTTACATGTGCCTATGACTTTGATTTATATCTCTATACATCTTCAAAGTCATACTGGTCTTATGTCATCTATGCTCCCGCAAAGATGACCGACCAGGGACATTTAGGATAAGATCATGAATTATCCAAGGATGGTCATCACAATAAACATGCAAATAATATGATAACACAATTAATAAATTCATAAATCAATAATGTTCAAAAGACAATAATTGGCCCCTAGGGCACGATTTGCAACACAAAACACTTACACCCTTTGAGAGGATCTATTGCGCTCATACAGTTGAGTTTGATTTCACTTAGTAGTTGATTACTTGGCATTGCTCACATTATATACTTTGTATTCCTAAAAGATGATGAATTATTTGTTTTTAGGGTACACTATGGATTATGTTATTATCTTGAATTTAATAGTGTTGTTATAGGTGTGATTCATTTCTTTATCTAGGAGTACAGAAGTTCAAGTGTGGGGAAATTGATAAGACACATTTTGTATATGGTTTCTATGACATTTTTAAGAGTTTTATAACAACTTCACCATTCATTTTATGCCTTAAATTGTACTTTTGTGGTGATACATGATTATGTGTGGCAATGTGCTAATTAAAGGGAAAAATGGTAAATTAACTCTTCCAAACTGCATGTATTATGTTATTTACTAATTTAGACCTTTACAGTGACCTTTAATATTGGATTATAGGTATTTTAGAAGAGAGAAAGGACCAGGAAGGAAATCACAAGTTAATAAAAGTGAAATCATGCCCCTGCACATTTTAGTCACGACCATAGAGTCCGCCGGTTGTGACCTTGATTCTCCTGAAAGTCTCTTTGTGTTTATAGGTCACGACCAAAACATGGATCTGGTCAGGACTATAATGTGAAATCGCTGAAACTACGCATTTTGAATTAGGTTATACAGAAATAAAAGGGGAGGAACACTGCCGTCAAGAGGAGAGGCTGGTTTTTGACCTGATTAGGCTAAGAACAATACTCTAGTATTCTCTGATCACCTTCTCCTCATCTTCCATCATTATACACCTTTCCACATATTTTCCACCTCTCCACAACATCAATCTACCATCTTCTAGGTGTTTCTTCATGGCATGTCATATGAACAGCTATTATAATACAGCAGGAGTCATGAGAGGCTAAACCTTTAGTCTCTTAGTGATAGATATGATATCTTAAGCTCATGGACTGAAACAGGGAGTTTCTACTATTCTAATTTTTATCTTCTCATGTTATGATTGCTACTAGATATAAGGTTTTCATTTTATGAAAAATTTTGGCATATCGATTGATCATTCACATATTAGACTTTATAATTGAATTTGGATGATTTAAACATTTGTGTTTTAATAGAATATTTTAGTTTTAGTTTTAAGAGAGTGGGTTATTATCAGTTATCGTTGTTAATTAATTCAGTGCTTGAAATCTAGGGTTTTCGATTGATGGCTATCCGAGGGCATTTTAATCATCTAATTCAACTTACATGCTAAGTGGTTTATAACAGTTCACTAATAGTTCTTAAACCAGCTTTGATCAAAGGGATTTAAGGAAAATTAGGGTTCTGGACTCAATCGATCAATTGAGGTTTCAAAAACTCCAATTTTAACGTGAGAGCAAGGATATATATGTTTTCATCATCAAGTGCCTTTCATAACATATTTCTTAACAAACCAACTCGTTTTCATCTCAATTAAAAATCCAAAAATATTTACTTTTCTACACCCTACTTTTATTGCATCAACCACTAAAACCCTAAAAACTATTTTATCCCTGCTCAGGTTTTTTATTGATTTTGACATCTAATCTGCTAGGTTACCAAATAAAAGGCTTCACGAGAAGAATGATAGGGTTGTTCCTTATACTATATTATATTGGGTGCAATTAACTTTATTTTGATGGATTAGATCATGACAATCCGCCCTTATAAGAGTCATTCTTGTTTTTTCTCTATTGAATGCCAAAATTTTTTGAATAATCCAATCTTTCATCACAAGACTTTTGTTTCTTGATTGTATTGTGGGATAAATTGTTGAATATTGGATGTCCAACTTGTCACATCCTTACTTTTAACCTCAATTATACTCCATTAGAAGTGATTGGAACCAATTACATGATCATTTGCTTTGAAAATATCCATTTCCAAAAGATTTGCTTTTGGGTACTGTTCACTGTTACTGTTCATTTGGTAATTCCATAACATGTACCCTACTTTGAAAATTCATAATTAATTGTAGAAAAATCAAAATAATGTGGTTCTAATTTCTAATGAAAGCTATTTTATAAATATTTGAGCAGAAAATATGAAATTGAGGTTATCTTGTTCACATGAAATCAGTTTATTGGTTAAAAATCACTGTTCCTTTGGCAAAATCTGAAAGTTCCAGTTTCTTGGCTTTAACTTTAAAAATTCGTTTCTCTTTGGTTACTTGTCCAAATGAACTGTGTTACATATGGAATTAAATCTCTAGACTTCCTCTTTAATATCACCAAATTTCATAAAAAAATTCGTTCATTTGATATATGAAATCATTGCATGAACGTCACTGCCTCTCAGCACTCGTTTTATCTGAATTCCAGATCTTACTTCTAAATTTGGAAAATCATAACAATTCGGATACTTATCCAATTAAGGCGTTCTTGGTGTCCATTTAAAGATATGTATCTTATCTAACCTCACACCAAATTTTAGACTAAAAATCATTGGTTTACATATCAAAATCAGCGTCACATCACCACAGCCTCACAACAGAGTTACAGAAACATACACCATGCATGCTAGCATATCATCCCATAGTGTCATGTGAGTCATATAACTTATTATTCAAACTTAATCATTAAAATTTACTCTCTTCCCTTGAGAGGATCCAGCACCTAAAACATAGTTATGCATGTGGAAGGAATGAGATTTCATGGAAATCCCAATAGCAAGTTACACAAACTATAATATCATGCATGAATAATTGTATGCTTAACATGTTATCATGTGATGGGAGGTACTTCATAATGGTACATAAGCAAACTCTAACATGCATATTTTCATGACATAACTTGCAAGGAGTTGCAATCATTCATACTTCATCATAACATGATGACATAAGCTCAAGCTCAACCAAACACCAAAATCAACAAGCAAGCAAAACAATTAAACAAACATGAGTTATAGTTAGGTATCCTTGCTACCTCTTAGCTATCTTGGTCAAGAACTTCTTGAAGTGCTTTCCTTCCTTCACAAATGTCAAAACCTAGCCATTACAACATAATATCAAGTTACAACTCAACTTGAAATCAAATCCAAGACTAGGTTTTCACTAGCTCCCTTTCTTTCTCTAATTTATGTTTCCTACTTCCACCTTTCCAAAATAAATTATCATGGTTCATTTCCACATAATTTTTCATGTAGAATCCAAATATGACATCAGAATTTCCAAAATCAAAACATACCAATTGCTACAGTGCCAAACCGAAATACATGCTCTTGTTTTCCAAAAATTCTCATTTTGATTCCAATGCTTCCAATACTTGTTCTCCTACTTTATCCCCACACAAATTTCCATTTTAAACTCATTGGAAGCATCAAAATCATGAAATTCCATCATATGAACAGTACCACGTACAGTACCATCAAGAACACAAAATCCTAAATCCAAACATACTTGAATTCACAAGCTTATACCACTTGATTCTAGCTTGTTTAAGCTTGTCTAAACTATCCATAACATAAAACTCATATTTTAACCACATATGAGCAGCACTTCCAGCAGCAACCATAAGGGAAATATAGCATGAAAACCCCTTAAAACCATGAGCTAACTTGCTAGAACAAAGCTCAAGATCAAGGGAGATGATTACCTTGCTTGTTACTTCACTTTGGTTGCTTCTTTCTTGGTTGAATGGAAATTTTGCAAGAGTTTCCCTATGGTTCACCATGCATGCCGAAGTGTTCTGAATAGGGGGGTATTTATAGAGAAATTTGGGTTGAAATAGATGGCCAAGATTGATTTGGTTACTATTTGATCTAAAGGCTCACATTTAATCTTGGATTTTACTTTTTCTAAAAAGAATAATTATTACATCATGTGGGACAGCTCATGGGACACCTAATAGGGTGAGGTGGCGTGCTGCCCATGCAAAGAACCTTTTGGAGAAATTCCAATCCAATTCGGTACCGATCAGTGCAGTTTCACAACAACCGAACTGTGTTCTGTTCCTAATTTTTTATAATATATCAGGATATGTATTCTATCCTGAAAATTAATGTCTAGGCTTCTCATATCATTGAAAATGTTATACTGAGTATTTATCTGCCATCCATCCCTTGGGAAATGACCAAAATACCCTTAGTGTTATTTCCTGCACTGTACTAACCCTCAGGGCAAAATCGTCATTTCACACCTCTTTACACTGCCTCAGGGCATATATTGACTCTATATAATCATATTTATACTATGTCCCACGTTTTTGGCCTGTCTATAATGACCAAAATGACCTCCATCCATCACTGGTACAGTATTGGCATCCAGGGGCATTTTCGTAATTTCATACTTTTCCTGGACTACTCTGGTCTCTGGCCCACATAACTGTTCAATCTCCTTAATGGGATTATGATGGCACCATTTAGGCCTTATTATGGGCTTATTGCCTGTATTGCCTTTATGGCCCAATTCACGTTATAACTCTCCTGATCCTATTTATCGGGTATTTTATTTCACTGAAAAATCCGGTTTGGCTTCTATAGGATTCCTTTTCTGATTCTGTCAATTTTATAAATTCATATACTAAATATATGAACCTATAAAGTCTCATATGATTTTTAGATCTGAAAAATACTGTAATAATTCCTTCTGACTTCAGGAATTTATTTGGTCTAAAACTTATTTTTCCCTTAAATTTCAAGATGTTATGTTCATGTAGCTTTTTGAACCACCTCATTTTGAGTTTTTTAGAATTAATTATGATTTTTTGAAGTTCGTTGCGTAATCTGGAATACCATATGAACAGTAACATGAGAAAGAATAAAATTTCAGATTTGGCTAATGGACTTCCAAGGTCTTGTAAGTGGTTCTAAATGCTACTGAATGGTCCCTAAGTGATTTAAAAGTCAGGATGTTAAACAACTTAACTACTAATGCTAGCTGGAAAGGTTTGACTGTTAAAAATGTTTTATGTATTGACAATTTTTGTTTGGTAGTTTATATGACACAAATTGTGTATAGTTTCTGTGACATTTAAAGGGTTTTATGACAACTTTATCAAACATTTTATGCCTACAATTATGCTTTTGTGATAATACTTGATTGTGCTTGGCAATACGCTGATTTAAGGATAAAATGGTAAAGTAGCCCCTCTAAACTACATATATGTCATTCTTTAGTAACAGGTTGGACTTTTATAGTAAGCTTTATTTTGAATTGCAGGTATTTTTGAGAAAAAACAAGGACTAACGTGAGCAGAAAAGAAAGGACAAGATAAAGATAATCAAACCAAGGAAGACAGCTTCTGTGCTCTTTAGTCATGACCAAAGTGTCCACAGGTCACGACCTCATTTATTCTTGGAAGTTTCCTGTGTTCATAGGTCACGACCAAAAGAGGATATGGTCGCTACTGGAGAAGACAATAAGTAAATCTGCATATTTTTATTAGGTCATTCTAGCATTAAAAGGGGAGGGAAGCCATAGATATAAGGGAGGCTGGGTATTACCTTACACAGCTAAGAAGCAGTACTTGAATATTCTCTCAACGCTTTCTCCACAACCTACACACATATCTTTCATCATTCATCTTTCCATCACCGTTTTTCTACTTTCTGAATGGCATCATATATGAGTAGCGATTGTAGCAAAGTAGGAGTTAGGAGAGGCTAAATCTTTAGTCTCTTGGTAATGGATCACGTATCTTGAGCTCTTAGATTGCACTGCACATGGGGAGTTTTCTATTTTAATCTCCACCTATTTCTTGTTTTGAAATTCCTAGATCTAGGGTTTTCATTGTATGAGTAGGGATTGAATATCGATCGATAATTCTAAGATTAGATTTTGTAATTGAGTTTGGATGATTTGAATGTTGATTTTAACATGAATATTTCAGTTTTGATTTCTAGATAATTGGGTTGTTATTAACAATCGTTACTAACTAATTCGATTGCTTAAAATCTATGGTCATCGATCGATGATCACTTGAGGGCATTTTCATCATTTGATTTAATTACACTTTAAGTGGTTTTAATAGTGTATTAATAGTTTTTGAACTAGCTTTTATCAAAAGAGTTTAAGGAATGTTAATGTTCTAGACTCAAACGATCGATTGAGGTTTTATTAAAGATTTAGTGATTTTAAAATTCCCATATCAAATTAAGAGCAAGGATAGGTAGGTTTCCATCATCAAGAGTTTTTCTCAATATATTTCTTTCACAATCCACTAATTTTGCAACTTAATAAAAAATACAAAAAATATTTATTTTACTGTACCCTTATGTTATTGCATCAAAAATAAATCAAACCCAAAAACCCATTTTACTTTCACTCAGGTTTTCATTAGTGTTGTCACCGATTTGCTAGGACTCCAATAAAAATGGCTCCTTTAAAAGAACAATAGAGTTGTGCCTTATACCACATTAATAGGGTGCAATTATTTTTATTTTGATGAATCAAATGAAGACAATATGAGGAATTCAATGGCACCGTTATCGGGGAGCCAAGTAATTGGTTCATTAGCAATTGGTTGTTAATTTCATTATTTACCTGAGTCATTTTTTGTTTGAATTTTAGTTTTTGTTGTTTTCATTGCATAGTATTCTGCATTTATTTTTCTTTCTTTCTTTCAACTTTTGGAAGATTTACTCTCTATGATATGTTGTCATGACTAAGCCATATTTTAGTCGCGACTTGAAATCCATTTTAAGAACTTTTACTCTTTATGTAATTGGGTCGCTACCTGAACACCCTTGTATCACGACTAGTTGAACTTTTCTACTGTGAAACTTCTATGTTTGATTCTGATTGCTTGACTAGTTATTCTTGATTGTTCCTATGTTGCATGCATAGAAAAACTAAACAATTAGTGAGTTTTGAACTTGAAATTCAAAGACAACTTAGGAAACTAAGGAGAGAATTTAGAGAAGAGACAAGATCAAATAATCAAGTTCATCCTCTAGTGTTTTGGGATCTGAAATTGAACTCAATTTAGAAATTTCATTAGAAATTTCTAATATGGCTGAGATTAATCCTAATGGGCATAATAGATAAGGAGAAAATGAAATACCAATGAATGTAGAAGATAATAAAAGTGTGAAGGAAATAAATTATTCGTACGTGAATTATGATCCTTATGGGTTTTACACTGAAGAGGCCAATTTTGAGATTAAAGGAGCTTTGATTGCAGCTTTACCGAAATTTCATGGTTTTACAGGAGAATGTCCACATCGATACTTACAAACTATGCATATCATATGCTCTTCAATGAAGCCATCAATGACTGTACTGGACGATGTCTTAAGGAGATGTTTTCATTTCACTATAGAGGGAAAGGCTAAGGAGTGGTTATATAGTCTACCAACGCATTTCTTCACTCTTACATAGGATTACTGAAGTCAACATATGTAGAACAGTTCTTTTCAACCTTAAAGACTACTTGAATGAAGAAGGAGATTACAATCATTCTGCAATAGGATAGAGAGTTATTACATGAATATTGGACGAGAATTATCAATTTGTTGACTCAATATCCGCATCACAATATTACTAAGGCTGATTTAGTAGACATTTTCCTTGATGGTATACTTCCTCATAATAAGGTGTCCTTGAATGCAAAAGCAAATAGATGTTTGAGAAATAAGACTCCACAAGCAAGTTAGGATTTATTTTAGAAAATGGATAATTAAGACCATTAGAGTAATGATCCAAGGAGAATAACTTCATCATCTTTAGGTAATTCAAATAAGATCTTAGAAGAAATAGAAACTTTAGGAAATTGAATGGAAAAGATAGTGACTTGACTTAAAAGAGACCTACATTCTTCAAAGCAAGTTCATGAAATGGAAACGTCACAAGCATTAGTTATAGGGTGTGAATTATAGGTTCAATGACGCATGCTACAAGTATATGTGATAGACAGTATGAATAAGTAGCATCAATGTATCAAGGGAGAGATAATTAATACTAAAAGAGAGAACCATACTCCAACACATAAAACCTTAGTTGGAGAGACCACCCCAATTTTATGTGGGGAGTGGGGAAAATAGGCCAAACCAATTCTAAGGAGGTGGTGCTTCCTTAAGCAACTACCAAAATAATGCAAGGTCTATGGTTCCAAATCACCCTAATGCTTTAGTGGTGATAACTATCATTCTATTATAAAACAAAATTAAGCTAACTAATAGTAAAGCGAAGGCTAACCTAGGTTGATTCACAAGGAGCCTAAATGGATGTAGAAGTTCCTAATTAATCTATGAGCCATAAATTTTCAAGTTAAAGAGATGGTGTTTGATAAGTTTTAACACCTACAGAAAGTAAATCCTATGATATTGTTTATGTTTTTAAATATTTATGATGATGAGATGAATAAATAATAAGTGTGTTCCCTTAGAGATTACTTTACCTTCATTATCCACAGAATATGAGGAGTAGATCAGTTGAATTAGAATTAGCTAACAACTTGCTAACTAAATCTCAATCAAAGCTACAACTCGTAGATATTAAAAGACATTAAGAATCATTCAACTCAAAGATAGTAGAATATGAATTAGATAGAATCACTTCAATTAATCACAACTATGTTCAAGTCGATCAAAGATGAGAATTAATCAAAGGTGAGTAATGCAAAAATTATTGGAAATCGTGCCCTAGGGGCCAATCATTGTCTTTTGAACATTATTGATTTATGAATTTATTAATTGTGTTATCATATTATTTGCATGTTTACTATGATGACCATCCTTAGATAATTCATGATCTTATCCTAAATGTCCCTGGTCGGTCATCTATGCGGGAGCACAGATGAGATAAGACCAGTATGACTTTGAAGATATATAGAGATATAAATCAGAGTCATAGGCACATGTAAGACTACAGGTGTTGGACCGACCTGCTATGAGAGAACTGCATGGGTAACGTCATAAGTTTCTCTCATATACAAACCATGTCAATATGCCCTTTGACCTGAGATCATCATGGATTCCTACATGACAAACACTCAGCTTTGACCTAGTCGAAAGTTACTTTTGACCGAGTGATCAAAAAGACTATATTCGAGCTTAGTGGTTTTTCATGCGGAGGAATGTGAATGGTCAAGATGGAACTTGTTCCTTACATTCGTAGAGAGATATTACTGGGCCTCTCGATGAGTGAGTCTGAGAAATATATGGCCATACTGTAATGGAAAAGTAGTTCTATTTCTACAGTCAGACTACTCAAGGATCGATAAAGTAACGGTCAGGAATAGGAGGATGACATTATCCATGCCTCAAACATGACCAAAATATCGCGTGACAAAAGGGACATCATATGGTTGTATAAAAGGTTACATCGTTTAATGATCCTCATATTATTTGGGTAGTCATTATGTCTTGCTAGAGACCGCTTGTGACTTGTGGGCCAGTATAGCAAATGGCCCACTGCCAACTTCATATGGGCCTACAGGGTCGCACACAAAATAGCCCAACATGAGCTATGATGTCCAGATTCATTGAATCTAACATATGTCCAGATTCAATGAATGATCCAGGGTAGATGTATATATTTATTTATATTTATATTCGTATATATATATTATATATAAGAGACATATGAGATTTAATTTATAAGGATAAATTAAATCTCTATCACGTTTGAATTTGAAATTCAAATTGATAGGATATCTCATATAAGAGATATTTATAAGATTTAATTTATAAGGATAAATTAAATCTCTATCACATTTGAATTTGAAATTCAAATTGATAGGATATCTCATATAAGAGATATTTATAAGATTTAATTTATAAGGACAAATTAAATCCCTATCACGTTTGAATTTGAAATTCAAATTGATATGATATCTCAAATTTGATTTATGAGAATAAATCAAATATAGTTCAGTCTCATCTTTATTTAAAGTTAAATAAATAGGTAATTAAATCTGTGGGACAGATTTAATATTATTTATTTAATTAGTTTCTTATAAAATTATACAATATATTATATTGTATTAATTTCAGAATTAATATAAGATTAACTCCAAAAATCAAATTCGGTAGAGAGAAAAACATATAGCATCCTATATATCTGATTTAGGAGCTGCATTTTAGAAACACACACATAGAACACAGAAAGGCCAAAGGGGAATCTGCAAAAGGTTTGTAGATAAGAAACTGCCAAAATAGAGATAGAGAGGACGAATTCTTGAGAAAGCCCTGGAGGGACAAGAGATGCTAGCACGTCTTTTGTGGTTGGAACGTTGTTCATGTGGATACCAGTAGAGGAAGCTGACCTGAGTCGTCGACTTCTTGCGATCGGAAAAGGAGCACGAGCCTCAGAGAGAAGCTGTGAACGTCGTGACCAGAAGCTGTGGAAGTCGTTGAGGAACACTGAGGGTAATGCTCTTCCCACTTGACTTAAACATATACGGTAGATCCTGGCAAGGAATGGAAAAATTTTTAAATTAATTTCCACTGCGTGTCTTCCAATTCCTTTCAGAAATAAGAAATCCAACTTGGTTCCCTACTTCTTTGTCATCTACTACTCTAATTGCATAAGTAATTATAGAGCTAACTACATTAACTCGATACATTTAACTCTGAATTAAAGACACAATGAACTCCTTGTTTAGCTTAAGGATTAAGGTTTAGCAACATCTATAAGAGAGCACAATAGCTTAGCCTTGCATTGTTATTTGAACTTCAGCAGCAACATAAAACATAGAAGTAGTCATGGTGAAAATGATAGAAGAAGAAGATGAACTGCAGAACTTTCCTTTGGTTTTATTGACTCGAATAGAGGAAAGTGTATAATAGAAAATAGAAATAGAGATGGAGCAGAAGAGATGGAAACCGTGCGTGAAGGTCTATGATGGATGGAATGGAAAGTGAGAATGGAGTGGAATGGGATCTAAGTATGCAGTATGAAGTAGTATATGCATGAATGATCTATGTGTCTAGCTCCAGGCGTGAATGAAATCCCAGAAACTGTGCTGATATGTATGATATATAGAATAATGGTGTGACTGTCAGCTGGAATGGTGTGAATAATGTGTGAAGTGCATGAGCTGCTGTTGAAATGTGTAAGTCTATTCAGATTAGAATAAACAGATTATTTGTTCATTTTAAGCACTAAATTTATATCAATTAATACTCAACTATTTTGAATATTATTTATTTAATAATTACTAAATATATTGATAACTGGGGATAAAAATTGATAATAAACTCACTTTAAACACACTAAAAAATACTACAAATATAAGTTTATCAACTCCCTCTCACTTAGCTTTTACAATCTAAGCAAAATTATAGATCAAAATTGAAATTCAAACATACATGTTAAGCATATTTGGCAAGAGATTCAGCATAAGCACTTGTAGTCATCAACCTTTTCCTTTTAATTGGCAGCAATCCAAACTAATCTCATATAAATCAAAGAATCCAAATCATGCAATGAAATCATAGTAAGCAACTGGGTTGAGATTTCCTCACAAGGTGTAGTATTTCACTCATTCTCTTATCAAGGTAATTTCACTCAACCATCTAGCTTAGGCTTCCCATAGACTTGTAACCATCCTACATCTCCACCACTGCATGCCACAAAGGTTGTAAATCAAAGGGTCTTTATTAGGTTGTAATGTTGGAGAGGCTAAGTGATAAAATGGAAATAAATTTCAATGATTAATGAAATACTACACATGTTCTGACTTCTTCAAGCTATTTCAATGCTTGTTCCATAATTTGAGCTCACAACTGTAGAAAGTATCCAAGTCACCAAATGTTTCCTTTCATACAAGTTGAATATCACATCTTTTATATGGTCTATCTCTTCTTTCTTTCTTTCTTTTTCACTTTTTTGTATTTTTGTTCTTTTTGATTTTCTTTTCTTTCATTATTGAACTAGATATCAAATAAACTGAAGTTCAAATATCCAACAAATGGTACAATTTAACAGTTATTTCACATTAGTAAGTACCCTATACAACATTCATTAACCAAAGATAAAATTTTAAAAGAAAGTTAAGGTCTCAAAGGGGGTAAGCAAAGGATTTTAATTTTTATGTGGCTATTATCATATCCTAATTTTTCCCTATCAGTATAATACTAATAGTGGAAGAGGTTTGGAAAGGATTATGACGATAATCAGAAGAAATAATAAAGGTTAGATGAGTCTTGAAGGAAGAAAGGGACTAAAATAAAAAGTTCAAAAGTTCAAGGACCTAAACAAAAGTTAGAAAAGGTTGAAGGCCAAAAGTGAAAGTAGAAACAAAAGTTGTGCCAAAAGTGATAATTATCAAAAGTTTAGGGACCTAAATATAATTAACTAAAAGTTCAGGGACAAAAATGTAATTATGAAAAAGTTGAGCCAGAATAGGTTAAAAATGCCTAGAATCAAATTAGTCCCAAATTTTACCAGTAGATAGACAAAATTATTTTGATTAGTCTAACATAACACATAATTTCAATTTGAGGTCCCCATTAATTGATATGAATTCCTGAAGTCAGGAAGAATTATTACAGTTTTTTTCAGAGCTCAGAATTAGATAAAATTTGGTAGTAAATTCCTATAATTAATATAAGAATTTTTAAAACTAACAGAGCTTAAAAAGGAGCTATGTAAAATTTATTATGGAATTTATAGTAGATTAAAACACCTGATAAATAGGTTTCAGGGAAATTTCTCAGGAACTGAGCCCATGAAAGTAGTGGATCATACAAAGGGCCCAAAGTGGTGCCTTATAGGACCAATTATATTTTTAGATAAGTATGTGGGCCAGGGCTAATAAATACCAGGAAAAATGTAAAATTACGAAAATGCCACTTAAGGTATACCACTATGCTATGCCATTGAGTCAGAGTTAGACGAAGGGCATTTTGGTCATTCTATAAAGGCCAAAAACATCCAAGCTAGTATAAAGATGATTAGTTAGAGCCAGTATACACCCTGGTGCAGCATAAAGGAGTGTAAAATGACAATTATGCCCTTAGGGTTAATATAGTGCAAGATAATGGACCAAGGGCATTTCAGTCATTTTTCAAAGGATCTGTAAGTAAGTTTTAACCCAGTCCAAGAATTTAAACTGTAGGAAGAATCCAGATATTGGATTTAAGGTTATACAGCATATTATGGAATCTCAGAAAAATTAGATTGAGAAAATAGTGTGGTTTTTTAGGAATCAGACTGAGCCAGTACCGGATTGGACTAGAATTTTTCCAGAAGCTTCCCCCATTGGAATTTCACCATCTAGCCCTATGAGTTGTCCCTTGGTGATGTCATGGATGATGTTATAATTCTCCTTTTTGAAAAAGTTTAATCCAAGATTAAATGTAAGCCATCAGATCAAATAGTGCACAAAGTAATCTTGGCCATTGATTTTCAATGAGATTTTTCTATAAATACCTCCTCAAATCTGAAGCAAAACTATGGCATGTCAACCCTTGGGGAAACTCTTGCAAAATGAAAACTCAAGCCAACACAAAGAAGATTCAAGGTACCAAAGTTCAAGTAAGCTAGAGATTAAAGGTAAGCAATCTATCCTAGCTTATTTTCCTTTGATTTGGGAGCTTGAACTTAGGGTTTTCATGGAGAAAAGTTGAGTTTTCTCTATGATGTTGTGTTATCCAAAAATCTTAGATGAAAGGAAAATGAAGAAATTAAAGTTAGAGATAGGTGATTGAAGCTTAAACAAACTAGTTAAGTGATTGGTTGTTGAATCAAGTTGATATTCTTGACTTTGCCATGGTTGAATCAGTTCAGTTTGCACTTTTCATGAGGGAAATAAATTGAATTTCAATGATATAATGCTTCCATTTTATTTATATGATGATTTTGTGTAGGATTGGATAGGTTTTGAACCTTGGAAATATTGGAAATACAAGATTGTAGTTTTTGAAATCCTTATATGCTACTGTTCACTCACATGAATAGTGATTAGAATTTCATGATTTGTATGCTTCCAATGGTTTTAAAATGAAAATTTGTGTGGGATAAAGTGGAGAAACAAGTATGGGAAGCACTACAATCAAAATGAGAATTTTTGAAAGAAAAGAGGGTGTTATGTAATTCTGTATAGAACAGTGCATAGGAGCTAGAATTTGATGATTCTAAGTGCTCATAAATGGATTCAAAAGATGAAATTTTGTAGGGTAAAGTCAAGACATCAATTGGTTCAAAGTCCAAGTTAATTAGTAAAGACTGGAGAAAGTTATGTTAATAAAGAGTTAAGAATTTATCAATGATAGTCTTGAACATTGTTAGAGTTCTTGGTCCTAATGAATTATGTGATGAATATGAATGTGTTTAGGACCTTGAAACATCTAATAAGATGTTGGGAAGAGATTGACCAAAAGACTTAATGGTTGAAAAGCTAGGGAGCAAGTGCAAAAGATCTAGCGAAAAGCTTAAGTGCAAGGTAGTGAACATGCCTCTTTATGTACTTGATGTGGTGTGCTTATGTATTGACATGTATATGATATTTGATTGATGTTGTGACATGATAAATGATGTTGAATGTATTGTGAATAACATGTTTTCCATGGACATGCACTTTTCTGCAAAAGTATATAGCATGATGGCATGTCACTAATCAAATAATGTTTAATGAAATTACATATCATGTATTAGCATCCATCTTGCATATTTAAGTGGTAATGTTTGCTACTGAGATTCCCTAGAATCTCACCCTCCCATAACCAACCAAATTAGGTCAAGCATGAAGGAAAATATATGCATGGAGAAGAGCTAAAGAATGGAAGAAAGGAAGTGAAGTAATTAGCATCCTAGCATAGGCTATGAATTATCAATGTATTTAAATGCCAAGTAAGGTGTCTATTTATGTGATGAAATTGTATGAAATAATTATGGCATAACCCCATGATGTATATGAATGCATGAAAGGCAAAAGAGATAGTTTATGCCTGCTGGAACAATTATTGAAAGTAAAAGAAAGGACACTGAAATGGTAAAAACGTAGGTCCTGAAGCAGTTTTATTGTGGCTTCAGTTTGACCTAGCAAATGAATTAATTAATCCACAAAATTTTATGAGCAAGTAGTAAACATACAGATATGTAAAGGAATAGGTAATACACCTCAATTGGATGTGTATAGCAAGAGAAATGAATTTCCAAATTTAAGAGACAGAATCTTGAATTTCCAGAATTTGCCATATGAACAGTAAAAATTAATGTTTTAATTGTATCAATTTGCATTGTAAATGTCCAAACTTATATTTTTCCCTTAAAGAGATATGAAAGAGATTCAATTATAAATGTGGATCACCTCCATATGATTTTTCTACATTTAGTTATGAATTTTTAAAGTTGGACTATAAATCTAGAAAGTACCAAGTGATTTTTGGGCTAATGTAATGATTCTGCTAACCAAATATGCTTCCGAGTACGTACTCAGAGGTGATAAAAGTATGATATTTTAGCTACTGTTTGGTAAAGAGGGTTTAGAAATAAGTGCCCTATCATTTCCATAATTCCAAGTTAATGTGGTTTTAAATCAAGGATTGAGACAAGTTCTGCAAAGTTACCAAACTAGATGGTGTCACACAATATAATGGGTATTTGTTAGAGGCTTAAATTCCTTCCATCTGGTTTACTCACCCTAATCAACTCACTATGACAAGATTGCATGAATATTAAGCAAAATACATGAGATCAACCATTCATGTTGCACAATTTCCAATAGTAAATCAATGAAACAAGCAACCAATACTTCATCAAGCCTGCCAATGTTCAAAAGTATGTGTTCAAAATTCAATTTTAAATCTATGACAGTAAGTTCCATTAGACTAAGCAGAAATCAGATGAAACAAGAGAATTTTTTTCAGCAAAATTTCAAGTATAGTTGCGACAAAAGGGTCTTAAGGTCATGACTGTTCTACATAGAGAAGAAATTTTCAAAAAACAGGGAAATTTGGTCTTGACTAACTTGTACACTAGTCCCAACGCATGATCATAGAGAGTAATCCTAACAAATACACAAGCTTAGGTCACAACCCAGTGTCCATATAGTCATGACCAAAATTCACAGAGAATTACAGTCACGACAAAGATAAGCATAGATCACGACTACACATCACACATAGGTAAACGTCATAAAACATGAAATCTTGGTCGCGACTTAAATTGTCAGAAGTCACCACTATCTTTCACAGAGAAAAAAATATCATGACAAAAATATGCAAAGGTCATGACTAATTGTCACAGAGAAGAAACATGATATATATGCACACATTAGTCGCAAAAAGAACAGTATAAGGTCATGACTAGAATATAGAATATTAGTAGTTATCTAATTTTTATTTACCTATTTTTCACACTAAAGTTCATACTTCCAGCACGCTTAGATTCTACATTGTCCTCAATGTGAAGAAGTAATGAAACACATGCAAGGCTGAAGTGATAAAGACAAAGCAAATCCAGAATACAAGAACTTATGAATTTTTACTTACCCCTACTGACTTGGTATCCTTCCCCACACTTAATCAACAAATATCAGATCAAGTATATAGTAAAATAGTGTGAAATAGACTATTATAAGTAGGGAAACAAGGAAGGAGACAACTTGAGTATCATGGGGGCTTAAAGTTCTCCTTGTAAGCTTCAATAGGTGGCCATTGACCTGAAATGCTGTACCATCTGCCTCATCTATTAATTGAATTGTTCTATAGTCATTCACCTTGGTCACCATATACAGACCATCCCATCTTGCAGCAAGCTTTCTAGGTTTGAAAGCGTATCTAGCTTTAAATCTTAAAACCTTATCTATAACCTGAAATTCCTTATGCAGAATTTGATTATCATGAAAAAACTTGGCTCTTTCCTTATATATCCTGGAATTCTTATAAGCATCTAGCTGTATTTCTTCCAACTCTTGAATATGTAACATTCTTTCTTCTTCATCATTTTCAAAATCCATGTTACAAGCCTTGACTACCCCATAATGCTTTATGCTCAACTTCCACTAGTAGATGGCATGATTTACCATAGACCATTCTGTGTGGGGACATCTCAAGTAGGGTTTTATGAGCTGTTCTATATGCCCACAAAGCTTCATTTGACCTTGTACTCAAATCCTTCTTTGAGGGTCTTACTATCCTCTCCAGAATCCTCTTGATAGCTTTATTGGATTTTTCAGCTTGACCATTTGTCTGGGGATGATAAGCGATGGAAACCTTGTGCTTGATCCCAAACTTGGCAAATAACTTTCCTAAAATTTGATTACAGAAATAAGAGCCTTGATCACTCACTATAGCTCTTGGCATACTAAACCTTGAGAAGATGTGCGACTTGAGGAATTTGGAAGCTGTTACTGCATCATCTTTCCTTATTGGTATAGCCTCCACCCATCTTGAAAGGTAGTCCACAGCTAGCAGAATATATGTCTATCTAAAAGATGATGGAAATGGTACTATGAAGTCAACGCCCTATACTTCAAACACTACACAAAATAGCATAGGTTGTTGAGGCATTTCATGCCTTTTAGTCAGTCCATCAAACCGTTGGCACAAGCTTTACAAAATTCATAGTAGTCTTTGAATAATTATGGCCAATAAAAACCAGCATCAAGAATCTTCCTTGGACATTCTTTGCACTAAAATGACTTCCACAAATAGAAGAATGGCAAGCTTTAAGAATGCTGTCTACTTTGTCACTTAGCACACATTTTCTTATAACTTGATCATTGCATATTTTCCATAGAATGGGTGGTTTCCAAATGTAAAATTTTGCCTCATGCTTGATCTTGTGGCCGTGAAAATGAGATAAAGAAGGTGAAATTAAACTAGTAACAATATGATTCACTAGGTGGCAGTACCATGGTGTAACTGCAAAAATTACATAAACAGAACAATATCTAAATGTATCACAAATAAGGTCATAATCAAATACTCCCCTTGTATTTTTAGGCAACCTGCGCAAATGATCAGCTACCATATTTTCTGCTCCAATTTTATCCCCTATCTCAACATCAAATTCTTGGATTAACAGCATCTACCTCAAGAGTCTAGGTTTAGACTGTGGCTTCTTAAACAATAACTTAACAGCAGTATGGTCAGTGTATATAATCACTTTAGAACTCAAAAGATAAGATTTGAATTTATCCAATGCAAACACAATGGCAAAGAGTTATTGTTTTGTGGTAATGTAGTTCTTTTGAGCATTATCTAATGTCTTAGAGGCATATGAAATGACCTTAGATAGTTTACCATCTTCTATCCTATCTTTGCACCTACAGCTTCATTTGATGCATCGCATGAAAGCTCAAAATCTAAATGCCAATTAGGTGCAGCAAGTATAGGTGGTGTGATAAGCATAGCTTTGATAGTGTCAAATGCTCTCTTGCAAGTATCATCAAAATATAACTCTACATCTTTTTGCATGAGTTTAGAAAGTAGAGATGCAATCTTGCTAAAGTCTTTAATGAATCTTCTATAGAATCCAGCATGTCCTAGAAATGACCTTAGTTCCTTTAAAGTTTTGGGATAAGGAAGAGAAGAAATAACCTCAATCTTAGCTTTATCTACCATGATCCCATCTTTAGATATTAAATGTCCTAGAACTATGCCTTTCTCTACTATGAAGTGACATTTTTCAAAATTCAGTACAAGCTTTTTCTCAATGCATCTTGCTAGAATTTTCTCTAAACTTTCTAAACACTCATCAAAGTCCTTACCATACACTATAAAATCATCCATGAATACCTCCATGTTGTTTTCTAAGAATTCACTGAATATAGACATCATAGCTCTTTGAAATGTTTAAGGAGCATTGCACAAGCCAAAAGGCATCCTCCTATAAGCATAGGTACCAAATGGGGGCCTAAATATGGTATTCTCTTGATCTTTCGGTGATATTGGAACCTGAAAAATATGCTAAAAAACCATCAAGAAAACAATAATAGGACTTCCCAACAAGTCTTTCTAGCATTTGATCTATAAATGGTAAAGGAAAATGGTCCTTCCTAGTTGCATCATTTAATTTCCTATAATCAATACATACTCTCCATGAATTATGCACTCTAGTAGGGATTAGTTCATTCTTTTCATTTCTTACCACAATTATTCTACTCTTCTTTGGCACAAGATGGACTAGACTTACCCATTCGCTGTCTGAAATTGGGTAAATAATGCTGGCATTCAACAGCTTAGTTACCTCTTTATTGACCACACCAGATATTAAGACTTTAACCTTCTTTGTTGCTGTTTAATAGGTTTGGCTCCTTCCTTCAACAGAATTTTATGTGTGCATACAAATGCATCTATACCAGGTATATTAGCTAGAGCCCATCCTATTGATCCCTTATGTGTTTTTAAAACTGAAATCAACTTTTCTTCCTCAGAAACAGAAAGTGAGTTGGCAATTATAACAGGTAATGTATTATTTCTAGCTAAAAACACATATTTAAGGTTACTAGGAAGTGGTTTGAGTTCCAACTCAAGTGGTTTGTCAATTAATGGAACTAACTTCTTAGTTTCCAGAGCTATACGCTATAACATGCTTTATCAAGTATGTCCTTATAGACTTTGTGTTGTTTAGTTCTGTCCCTATACTGAGAGTTCCAGCAACTAGTTCTCCTATAATTTTATCCTACTATTTCTCTCTAAATCCTTCATTCAAAAAGTTAGTAATAGATAAAGAAAAAGATTGTAGGGTGGAAAGTAAGCTATCAACTGAGATATACCTAATACTTGACATATCACCACTACTATCCAAAGAAAATACAGGTGAATAAGAAATTTCATATTCAAACAATTCACATTGAGCTCTATCAGATTTTAGCACAGCTTTCCATGTTCCTCTTTAGCCTCTTCAATGTATACATCAATTACACTTAAGCCTAATAGTGAGTAATCTTCAAATGGATATATCATTGCTTCACTAACATTAAAAGTTATGACATTATCACCCACTTCCATTGTGATGCTCCCATTTTTCATACTTATCATAGTGTTGGTTGTTATAATGAATGGCCTACCTAAGATAATAGGTCCTTCTGAATTTGACTCATATGACATATCCAAGACATAAAAATCTGTAGGTATAATCAAGTCTTTGACCTTAACCAATATGTCCTATAATAGTCCTTAGGCTTCCTAGTGGTTCGATCAACAAGTTGTACTATCATGGATGTTTCCTTAAGTGAGACTGTGCCTATGCTTAATGATGTATAAATAGAAATTGGCATCATATTGATGGTTGCACCAAGATCTAATATAGCATTAGCACACTGAAACTTACCAATGATGATTAGGATTGTAAAGGAACCTGGATCATCACATTTAATAGGAAGTTATGGCTTAAACAAAGCTGACACACTAGATCCTACTTGTCATATCCTAATTTTTCCCTATCCGTATAGTACTGATAGTGGAAAAAGGTTTGGAAAGGATTATGACGAACATCAGAAGAAATAATAAAGGTTAGATGATTCTTTAAGGAAGAGAATGACTAAAATGAAAAGTAGAAAAGGTTCAAGGCAAAAAGTGAAAGTAGAAACAAGATTTGGGCCAAAAGTGACAATTTCCAAAAGTTAAGGGACTTAAATGTAATTAAGTAAAAAATTCAAGGGCAAAATTGTAATTATAGAAAGATCAGCCTGAAAAGGGTTATAACTGCCCAGAAGTTTTTCAGTCCCACATTCCATCAGTAAATAGAGGAAGTTACACTAGCTAATCTGGCATGATACAGAAAATTTATTAGGCTCTAGACAGCAAAAAATTATCAGATAGTCTAAAAGTTATCTGAATTTTTATCAGATTCCATGGACATAAGATATAAGTGAGGGAATTACAGGAAAGTGTGCCCTACAGTGTAAGATGTTATGAATATGACAGAACCTCAGAAGAAGTTCTGTATCAAAAGTTATTCACATATTAGTGAATTTTGACGTGAGTTTAATAATACCAGTGATCCGATAATAGAATTTATCGGTATATAAGCTTGGATAGAATGAGATCAGATGACCTCATATATAGGCCCATGATGACGCTAAGAAGGGCCAAAAACCCAAGGTATCAATCCATTAGTAGAAGGGGCCAATGTCCAGAAAAAGTGTGAAATTAAGAAAATGCCCCTGGATACCCAGATTGTACCAGAGATGGATGAAGGGCATTTTGGTCACCTGGGATAGGCTAAAAATGTGGAAGATGGTATAAATATGATTAGTTGAGCCCATATACACCCTGAGGCAGTATAAGGAGGGGTAAAATGACGATTATGCCCGTAGGGTCAATATAGTGTAAGAAATGACACCAAGGTTATTTTGGTCATTTCCCAAGGAATGGATGGCAGATAAATACTTAGTATAACCATGTAAAGGTTATGAGAAGCCTAGACATTGATTTCCAAGAAAGAATACATATCCTGGTATATTATAAAAAATTTGGAACATAAAACAGTCCCGTTATTGTGAAACTGCTCCGATCGATACTAGATTGGACTAGAATTTTTCTAGAAGCTTCCTTACACTATGAGCACGCCAACTAGCCCTCTTAGGTATCCCATGAGCTGTCCCACATGATGTCATAATTATTCTTTTATGAAAAAGTAAAATCCAAGATTAAATGTGAGCCTTTAGATCAAATAGTAACCAAATCAATCTTGGCCATTGATTTTTCTTGGATTTTGGCTATAAATACCCCCTCATTCTACCCAAAGCCAAGACAAAGAAGATTCAAGGTTCTAAAGTTCAAGCAAGCTAGAGATTAAAGGTAAGCAATCTATCCTACCTTATTTTGCTTTGATTTAGGAGATTGAACTTAGGGTTTTCATAGGAGAAAAGTTGAGTTTTCTCTAAGGGGTTGTGCTGCCCAACAACCTTAGATGAAAGGGGAAAGAAGAAATTAAAGTTAGAAACATATGATTGAAGCTTAAACAAGCTAATTAAGAGATTGATTATTGAATCAAGTTGATATTCTTGAGGCCTTAATGGAACCTGTTTGGTATGTACTATTCATGAGGGAAGGAAATGGAATTTCAATGATTTAATGCTTCCATTGAATTTAGATGATAATTTTGTGTAGGATTGGAAATGTTTTGAATCTTGAAAGCATTGAAATTCAAAGGTTGTAGTTTTGAAACCCTTCTCTATTACTATTCACATGCATGAACAGTGATTGGCATTTCATGATTTTGATGTTTCCAATGGTTTTAAAATGAAAAGTTGTGTGGGATAAAGTAGAGAAACAAGTATGGGAAGTATTAGAATCAAAATGAGAATGTTTGAAAGAATTAAGTGCAGTTTTGGTTCTGTATAGCATGTGATGAAGGAGCTGGAATTTCATGATTCTAAGCTCATAAATGGATTCAAAAGATGAAATTGTGTAGGTTAAAGTCAAGGCATCAATTAATTCAAAGACCAAGTTCATTGGTTAAGATTAAGGAAAGTTAATGAGATTAATGTTCAAGAAGAAGTTATGTTAGTTAAAGTGAGTTTAATGCTCAAGGAAGTTAGATTGTAATGGATGAATGATTATGTGATGTTAGGAATTGATTGGTATGCTCCAAGAGAGGCAGCCACATGTTCAAGGAAAGAGAGAAGAAAGAAGCAATTTAAGGTGAAAGAAAGTCAAGTGTTCAAGGTAGTAAACTTATCCTAAACTTGTATGCATTGAATGTTATGCTTGATTGTGCTATGGCTTGATTGAATTGTGTTGCCTATGTACTCATGTATGAAGCTATGTTTATATGTTTACTTTGGCCAATTGTATTTCATATGTAACATGGAAGCATGCACATGACACAATAGTAACACTTTCACAAGCAAGCACAAGTAGTTACATTAATGCATGCATTGTTTAGTACAGTTTGCTACTGAGATTTCCCCTGAAAGCTCATCCCTTTCCATGTAATCCCAATCCCACAGGTTTATGAATGATGAAAGAGGATGATGAAGCATGAAGAAAAGCTAGGGATTGGATAGTATATATGTTATGTGAATGTGTAATGTTGTTGTATGACCAATGTAAGCAGTTATGGCCATGATGTAATGAAAAATAGTAAATGATAGAATAAATGTATGAAATTTTACATACATTTAGATGACATGCCAAGATTCGTTTTGACACCAAGAATGATTTATTTGGATGTCTTTATAAAGAGAGCTGATTTTCCAAAGTAAGGGACCAGAATTTGTTTCCAGGATTTTTGACCAAATGAACAGTAAACTTTGGCGAATAAACTGTATTAATTGGATAATCATTTGGTCTAGAAATTATTTTTCGCTTAAATTTCAAGATGTTATATTCATGTATATTTTTGAACCACTTCATTTTGAGTTTTCTAGAATTAATTATGATTTTTTGAAGTTCATTGCGTAATCTGGAATACCATATGAATAGTAACCCGAGAAAGAATAAAATTCCAGATTTGGCTAATGGACTTCCAAGGTCTTGTAAGTGGTTCTAAATGCTACTGAATGGTCGCTAAGATGTATGAAAGTAAGGATGTTACACTACTTGAACTCTTTCATTTGATTTGCAGATTCTTTTATTAGTATAGAGTTCTTTCATGAATTTTCCATACTTGGGTATGCTTCCAATCAGATCTACAAGTGGCAAATTAACTTCTAATTTCTCTAATAGATTTAGAATATCTTATTCCTGTTTATCTTTCAAAACCTTCTATAGACACATGTATGCATTAAGGAAAGGTTGGTATTTAATGCTTACTTCTCTGTCCTTCTGTTCTGCATCTTCATGCTCATTCTTATTCTGATTTCTGCTTTGTTTCTGATTTGTATTGTTGGAAGTAGCCACTGTTTCCATCATATCAGATGATTGTGCAGCTTCCTTTAATGTAGTTTGCTCAATATTTGGCTGCAACATGTTTTGCTTTTTGCTACTTTCTGATTCGAGTATAGGTAAAAGCTTTTCTCCAATCTTTTCTGTAGCTCCAGATCTTTTATGCTACTTAATTGCTTTCTTATCCTTTGTATCCTCTTATGTATCTGCTTTGCTTACTATTTTTTCTCTTCTCAAGCTTATAGTATTTATAGATTATGGGTTAACAACTGTGTTTGAAGGTAAAGTCCCCAATATTCTGGCCTGAACATCATTCACTGAGTTTGCTAGCTTTGATATATAGCCATTCATGTTTGCTGCTTTTGTTTCCCATTGTTCCATTTTACTCTCTAATGTAGAAAATTTGGCTTCTGTTGTTGTTTGGTTATTCTCTACAGTAGATCTCAAGTCCTTAAAGTTAGAGCATAAATTTATGTTGATAGAGTTTATATTTGAATTCATCATAGTAATACTCTTCATTATCTCATATATTCCATCGTTATTTATAGCAGAAGGTACTTTGATAGCTCTAGAAGACTCAGCTACTTGCTTATCATTATTGAATCTATTCTGCCCAAAATTCCTATCTCCACCTCTATCCCTCCATCTGAAATTAGGATGATCTCTCCATCTTTCATTATATGTGTTGGAGTATGGATTCCTTTATGGGTACTAATTCTATTTGCTTTGATAGAAAGCTGATACATCTTGACATTGCGTAGGGCAATTGATAGTGGTGTGCATAGGAGAATAGCAAAGCTGAGAAGTAAGACCAACAAGAGCTTGAGAGTATGGGCTTTCAATATGTGAATTGACCAATTGATCAGCTAGGGTGTTAATCTGAGCATTCATGGTAGCAACATGGGAAGATAAACTATTATAATCTTGAGAAGGCCTTGCATAAACCTTATAGACTTGCCTAGCATCATAGTCCCCATACTACTGGTCTTTACTTGCTATTTTCTCAATCAGGTTCCGTGTTTCATCTAGAGTTAAATCATCAATAGAGCCTCTAGTAGCTGTATCCATATTATTCTTGCATGCATAACACAATCCTGAATAGAAATACTGCACCTTAGCCCCCACACTTGCCTAGCGTCATAGCCCCCATATTATTGGTTATTGCTTGTTATTTTCTCAATCATGTTCCATGCTTCATCTGGAGTTAAATCATCAATAGAGCCTTTAGCAACTACATCTAAATTCTTTCTGTATGCATAACGCAATCCTGAATGGAAATACTGTACCAAATGCTCAGTTAGAATCTGGTGGTGTGGACATCTAGCTAGCAGCTCTTGAAATCTTCCCCAAAACTCATGAAAAGATTATTGATCATAATGTTTTGCAGTAAAAATCTCCTTCCTTAATGTAGATGTATTTGAAGTAGGGAAGTATCTCTCTATGAAAGCAGTCTTCAAGTTATTCCAAGAATCCAATGCTCGAGGTGTATGATGTGGTAGCATATAAAACCATTCCTTTGCCTTTCCTTCAAGTGTAAAGTGGAATACTTGTCTTTACACAGCATCCATGTCAGCACCTACAGGTTTCATGGATTAGTGAACCTACTGCATAGTCTTCAAGTGCTTGAAAGGATCTTCACTTGCGAATCCATAAAAGTTTTGTAAGTTACTTAACAAAGGACCTTTTAACTCAAAATTAATATCCAAAGCAGGATAAGTACGGAAAGGATCAAAGTTTACATGAGAAGAAGTCAATTATCTTATGCTCCTACTTGCTCTTCTATTGTTCATGTTATTTTCTCCATGTTACGCATTTTGAATATTCTGGTTATGAGTATAAGTTTCATCTTCATTATCATTCTCTATGAAAAAATGATTATCTAATATAGCACCAGATGCACAATCAATTTTAGGTACAATAGATTCACTAGAAGAACTAGGTTTAACAGAAGATGCAACACTAGGTTTATTTAAGATCTTAGCCTTATTAACTTTCCTAAATGTTCTATTGATTTCCTTATCCAAAGGAAAGAATTCAAAGCTTATGTTCACGCAAATCACACTCAACAATGATGCAAAATATCAAATATATCACAAATGCAAGAATTCTAGAAACTCAGAGCAAGTAGTTGCAGTTTAAAATAGTAAGGTCGCGACTAAAAGGTCACTAAGTTGTGACCAATATGTAATATCCTTATTTTTATATGTCTTAGGGACCACTCTGTAGCATTTGGAACCACTTACAAGACCTTGGAAGTCCATTAGCCAAATCTGAAATTTTACTCTTTCTTAGGTTACTGTTCATATGGTATTCCAGATTACGTAACAAACTTCAAAAAATCATAATTAATTCTAGAAAAATCAAAATAAAGTGGTTCAAAAAGATACGTGAAGATAATATCCATATATTTAAGGGAAAAATAATTTTCAGACCAAATAGTTATCCAATTAATGCAGTTTATTCGTTTAAGTTTACTGTTCATTTGGTCAAAAACTCTGGAAACAGATTTGGTCCCTTACTTTGGAAATTAATTTCTCTTGATATACACATCCAAATGAAATTTTCTACCTATGCAATTAAAGCTATGTATGTTTGCTACACAGTTGTAAATTTGTGTGAAATAATTTGTTCATGTCCTAGGTCAAACCAAAGCCACAACAAAACTACTATAGGACCTATGTTTTTACCATTTCAGTTTCCTTTCTTTCACTTTCAATTATTGTTCCAGCATGCATAAGTCATCAAATAAGCTTCTCAATATTCATATACATCATGTACATATGCTATAATTATTACAAATAGTTTCATCACATAGATGGACACCTTATATGGCATTTACATACATAGATAATCCATAGCATATGCTAGGGTCTCAATTACTTCCATTCCTTTCTTCTATTCTTTAGCTCTTCTCCATGCATACATTTTCCATCATGCTTGACCTAAATTGGTTGGTTATGGGAGAGTGAGATTCTAGAGAATCTCAGTAGCAAATATTGCCACTTAAATATGCAAGAAGGATGCTAATGCATGATATATAATTTCATTAAACTTTCTCCGATTAGTGACATGCCATCATGCTATATACTCTTACATAAAGTGCATGGCCATGGAAAACATGTTATTCACAATACATTCAACATCATGTATCATGTCACAACATCATTCAAATATCATATTCATGTCAACACATAAGCATACCACATCAAGCACATAAAGAGGTAAGTTCACTACCTTGCACTTAAGCTTTTCTCTTGATCTTTTGCACTTGTTCCCTAGCTTTCCAACCATGAAGCCTTTATTTCAGTCACTTCCCAACATCTTCTTTGATGTTTCAAGGTCCTAAACACATTCATATTCATCACATAATTCATTAGGACTCATGAACTACAACCATGTTCAAGACAAATCTTGTTACACTGTTTCTTATCATAACTTTCTCTAATCTTCACTAATCCACTTGGCTCTTGAACCAATTGATGTCTTGACTTTACCCTACACAATTTCATCTTTTGAATCCATTTATGCGCTTAGAATCATGAAATTCCAGCTCCTCATGTCCTGCTGTACAGAACCAAACACATTAACACAATTCTTTCAAAAATTCTCATTTTGATTCTAACTTTTCCATACTTGTTTCTCCACTTTACCCCACACAACTTTTCATTTTAAAACCATTGAAAGCATAAAAATCATGATATTCCAATTACTGTTCATGCGATTAAACAGTAACAAAGAAGGATTTCAAAAACTATAATTTGGAGATTTTAATGTTTCCAATGTTCAAAACCTTTCCAATCCTACACAAAATCATGATATAAATTAAATGGAAGCATTAAATCATTGAAATTCCATTTCCTTCCCTCATGAAAAGTACAGGATGAATAGGTTACACCGTGACAAAGTCAAAAATATCAACTTGATTGAACAACCAACCACTTAACTAGCTTGTTTAAGCTTTAATCTTATGTCTCTAACTTTAATTTCTTCTTTTCCCTTTCATATAAGGTCTTTGGGCAGCACCATCCCTTAGAGAAAACTCAACTTTTTCCCCTTGAAAACCCTAAGTTCAAGCTCCTAAATCAAAGGAAAATAAGCTAGGAGAGATTACTTACCTTTAATCTCTAACTTGCTTGAACTTTGGTACCTTGAATCTTCTTTATCTTAGCTTGAGTTTTCATTTTACAAGAGTTTCCCCAAGGATTCATGTGCTTCACATTTTGGTTCAGATTTAGGGGGTATTTATAGCCAAAATCTATGGAAAATCAATGGCCAAGATTGATTTGTACACTATTTGATTTAAGGACTCACATTTAATCTTGAATTTAACTTTTTCTAAAATGAATAATTATGACATCATGTGGGACAGCTCAAGGGACACCTCATGGGGGTATGTGGCACCATTTTCATGCAATGAAGCTTCTAGAAAAAATTCAGTCCAATCCGATACCGATCAGAGCAGTTTCACAACAACTGGACTGTTCTCTATTCCTAATTTTTTAATAATATACCAGGATATGTATTCTATCCTGGACATCAATGTCTAGGCTTCTCATACCATTGACAATGATTTATTAAATATTTATCTGTCATCCATCCCTTGAGAAATGACCAAAATACCCTTGGTATCCTTTCTTGCCTCAGGGCATAATTGTCATTTTACCCCTCTTTACACTGCCTTAGGGCATATACTGGCTCTAACTAATCATATTTATACTATGTCCCATATTTTTTGCCTATATAGAGTAACCATAATGACCTCTATCCTTCACTGGTACAATATGGGCATCTAGGGGCATTTTCATAATTTCACATTTTTCCTGGACTAGTCTAGTCTCTGGCCCACTTAACTGTCCAGTCACCTTAATGGGCTCATCATGGTGCCATTTGGGCCTTAATATGGGCTCATTGCCTTTATTGCCTATATGGCCCAATTCACAAGATAACTCTCCCGATCCTATTTATCGGGTATTTTATTTCACCGTAAAATGCCGTAAAGATTCTACAGGATTCCTTTTCTAACTCTATCAATTTTATAAATTCTTACATTAAATATAGGAATTTCCTATAAAATTTCATCTAATTATGATGTTTGAAAAATACTGTAATAATTGTTTTGACTTCAAAAATTTATATTAATTAATCGGGACCTCAAATCAAAATTCTGTGTTGCGTTAAATTGACCGGAATAATTTTGTCTATGTACCGACAAAATTTGAGTCTAATATGATTCTGCACATTTTTGGCTTGTTTCAGCTCAACTTTCTCATAATTATACTTAGGTCCCTAAACTTTTGAATAATTGTACTAAAGCCCCTGAACTTTTTGCTATTTGCATTTAAGTCCCCTTAACTTTTGAAAATTATACTTAAGGGCCCAACTTTTGTTTCTACTTTCACTTTTTGCCTTTAACCTTTTAAACTTTGCATTTTAGCCCTTCTCTTCCCTCAAGACTCATCTAACCCTTATCTTTTCTTATGATCTTTGTCATAATCCTTTCCAAACCTCTTTCCACTATCAGTACTATACGAATAGGGAAAAATTAGGATATGACAATATGCACAAAGAATAGAGATCGCGACAAAAATAAACTTCACGTCGTGACTATCAATCATAGAGAGGAAAAATTCTTAATCAAGATTTTTGGTTGTAATCAAATGTCACTTTGGTTGCAACTAAAAACAACATACAGTAAAATGCTTCAAGTTTTCAATTTATAGTTGCGACCAATTGTCACTTAGGTCACAACTAAAAATCACAGAGAGTAAATCTGATTGAAACAATGATTTTTGGTTGCGACTAGAAATCACAAAGAATAAAACTGGATGAAAAATATTTTTGGTTGCGACCACAAAGCAAACTGGTCATGACTTAATGTAACAAAGAGCAAAATGAGTTGAAAACAAATTTTTGGTTGTGACCAAATATGCTTCTGGTCACTACTAAAGTTCACAGAGATGCTCATAAATCAATTATAAGCACTTTTATTGCGACTAAAATGGCAATTGGTCACGACTCAACAAGACAAAACACTAAATACGCAGAAAAACTGAAACACCTATATACTTTTTATGAATTTTAGGCCCAGGAGATTGCTTAGGAAACCTTAACAAGTAAGGCTCCTTAGCAACGACGCCATTTTGATAACCGTCATTCTATTATCAAACAAAACTAAGCTAACCAATAGTAAAGCAGAGGCTAACTTAGGTCGATTTACAAGTAGCCTAAATGGATGTATAAGTTCCTAATTAATCTATGAGCCACAAATTATCAAGTTAAAGAGATGGTGTTTGATGAGTTTTAACAACTACTGAAAGTAAATCCTATGCTATTGTTTATGTTTTTAAATGTTTATGATGATGAGATGAATGAATGAAAAGTGTGTTCCCTTGGAGATTACCTTACCTTCATTATCCACAGAATATGAGGAGTAGATTAGTTAAATTAGAATATGTTAGCTAACAACTCGCTAGCTAAATCTCAATCAAAGTTACAACTAACAGACATTAAAAGAGATTAAGAATCATTCAACTTAGAGATAGTAGAATATGAATTAAACAGAATCACTTCAATTAATCACAACTATGTTCAACTCCATGAAAGATGAGAATTAATCAAAGGTGAGTAATGCAGAAATAAGAAATCCAACTTGGTTCCCTACCTCTTTGTTATGTACTACTCAAATTGTATAAATAATTTTAACTCGATATATTTAATTCTGAATTAAAGACACAATGAACTCCTTGTTCAGCTCAAAGATTAAGGTTCAACAACATCTCTAATAGAGCACAACAGCTTAGCCTTGTATTGCTATCTGAACTTTAGCAGCAATAGAAAACATAGCAGTAATCATGGTGAAAATGATAGAAGAAGATGAAGATGAACTGTAGAACTTTTCTCTAGTTCTATTGACTATAACAGAGAAAAGTGTATAATAGAAAATATAAATGGAGATAGAACAGAAGAGATGGAAATCGTGTATGAAGCTCTGTGATGGATGTAATGGAAAGTGAGAATGGAGTGGAATGGGATCTAAGTATGTAGAGTGAAGTGGTATATGCGTTAATGATCTGTGTGTCCAGCTCCAGGCATGAATGAAATCCCATAAACTATGATGATATGCGTGACATATAGAAGAATGGTGTGAATGATATATGGAGTACATGAGCTACTGCTAAAATGTGTGATTCTGTTCAAATCAGAATTGTGTATGTGAATAGTGCTGTGTGCGTGAACAGTGCTCTTCTATGTGTCAGCATATGCATGACTCCCACTTGCAATATGTTCATCAATTCCTGGATCTAGACCATGTGCTATCACATGTCATCAACTCCTCTAGTCCAGCTGTCATTCTCCCTTAATGCATTAGTCTGTGATAGAAAATTAGAATAAACAGATTATTTGTTCATTTTAAGCACTAATTTTATATCAATTAATTCTCAACTATTCTGAATATTATTTATTTAATAATTGCTCAATATATTGATAACTTGGTATAAAACTCAATAATAAACTCACTTTAAACACACTAAAAATCACTACAAATATGAGTTTATCAAGTGGCATCAAGACCAGATGAGACTTCTCAATTGTTGAAGAGTATGGCAACACAGATAAACAACATGGATAGTAGAATGGATAATATAGATAACAAGGTCAAAGAGAATGGCGGTTAATTTACCTTCACAGTTTCAATCCTTCAAAGTATGAAGAAGGATAATGCTAATGTACACAAGAAACTTGAGGAGTTATGTTATAGCTCTAAAATTTTAATAGATAAAATTAATTTAACCAAGGAATACGTATATATTTAGTGCAGGAAATTTCAATATGAACAGGTTAGTTGAGTGGTTAAGCAGTGGGGATTCAACTCTTAGGTACCGTATTCAAATCCTGGTTACTGTAGAAGTAAAGGTTTTATTTCTTTTTCAAGGGTGTGAAATTACAGGAATGCCCTCTCCCCTTTATCTGCTAAAACCGTACCTCCTTCACCATTCTTCTGATTTTTTTTCTTTAGCGACGACGCAGACAATAGAGCGTAGAGCAGAAATCCTCAAGCCATCGATGCCGTGTACGCAAGCTTTGCCTCTGTCTATGTCTTTGCCGTGTTGTTCCATCGTTGCCAGCAGCTATCATTCCTTTTTGGCGCTATATCAGGTCCGATTTGGCTTCAGTCTTTAGCATGGCAAAAAGAGTGGAAGCATAGGAATTTACGGGAAAACCTCTCGTCATTTGGGTTGCCACTATGAAATTTATGTCGTTCCCTATTATTGCTGTCGTCGCCTGGTTGCTCTATTGACGCGGTGGTTCTGTGCCTCTTCTCCTCTGTTGGTGAGCGATAGTGGAAAAAGAGTGGGCATTGGGTCATGTTGGGAAGCAATAGAAGAAAGAGGTAGGTACAATAGAAGGTCAGGAGACAAAGAAATGGGTGGTGAATTGGTTTCTGACAGAGCGACGGGGAATGCAGTGGGAATCTTTGTCGGTGACACATACCTAATAGCTTTTGTCTGTCGCTGTTCAGGTATTGGCATTCCTAGTTTCTCTTGTCGGGTCTCTCTATTTCTGGCAGTTTTGGTTGCCGCTATAGAGTGCTCTGTTTTTGTTCTATTCTGCGTTATAAGTTGTCAGGTTTTTCTCTGGTTATGGCTGTGAGTCGTGTATGTGTGTGCGGGTTGGACTTCTCTAGTAGGAAAAGATTGGAATGGTGGGTGCAGTGTATTCTCAATAAACTGGTCCCCAACTACTGTGTTCTAGATTCTGAGTTATGTGACTGATGAGCATGGAATTTTCTTCTTCTGTTATTGTGGGTGCATTGCTGTTGGTTGTGTGTGTGTACTTATGGGATGCTATTTGGACATGTATATTGAAGGCACGACTATTTGGTTGAACTTGAGCAGAAGGTACACACATATGTATGTATATTTGAGCTTTACATGCACTGTGTACGGTTATATGTGGGAAATGCAAGGAAGAAAGAGGAAGCAAAGGCATACAGTGGTGGGTTGTGTTGAATTGACTGGAAAGAATATAAATATATATATATATCTTGATGTGTGTATGTTTATATAATGGCATGAATTAGTACTAAGAGGATTTTGCTGCTATCTTGATGCTTATATGGTGTGCTATTTGAGGGGAGTTTCATGGCGTATGTATGTATATACTTGCTGTATGAATTTATTTTGGGAAGTGATGTGAACATTTCAGTATATTGATATGTGTATATTCATGGAATTAGTGCTGTGAATGTGTTGTGTACCTGTTTGGAAAGGAAGAGGTCTTTAGGAATTGCAAAGAGGAAAAAAAAGTCTAGATTTTTGAAATTTATTTCAAGAAAAATGAATGAAGGAGAGCTTGGTGAGTTATGCATATAGTAAGAAGAATGAAAAAAGAAAAGAATTTATGTTGCTATGCATGTGTGTGTAAATGAATGGTGAAGTTGATGAAAGTACTATGTTGGAAGTAAAGATAGGAAAGGGTGATTTCATGTTTTCGTTAGAATTAAGAAAAGATAAAAAAAGACTTTAAAATTACTAATTGTTGGTAGGTATACATGTATAAATAGAGGCTATTACACCCAATAAAGGGGTGATGAATATATCTATAGATAGGTATAAATGAAATAGGAAGCTAATGGAGTTGAATTGTTAGAATTAAATAGTAAAGAGAGGAATTGATGAGTATATGCCTTTGTGATGTGAGATGTTGGATTGGTATTTGGGATCGTTAGTGAAATAGGGGTGTTAGGTTGAATGGAAGAATATGGTATTTTAGTATGGACTTTTAAAACTATCCATTGTTATAAAGTTTAGAAATTTTCATAGTTAAAGGATGTAGTTTTCATATTTCAAGCATTATAAAGGAAATAGGATTGGTGATAAAAGGAATAGTTGGGAATTTGTAATCAATTTTAAAGCCGTTGATTTGAAACTAAAGTAATGATATGGCTTATGATTTGGAGTGAAGTCAAGATCATAAGTATTTCAGTTTAATGAACAATATGCCTGAACGGATCATTCCATCATTCAATTTGAGATGAGTGGTGGACGATTGGGAAGCTTGTATATTGAATCTTTGATTGAATGGTTGATGGTATATAAGTGGTTGAATGTGATAGATTAAGGATGTTTAGTTCTGTTGAACCTTTAAACAAAATGTTAATATTTTGCATCAAAATACCAGGTGATTGAGAATTGTTGTTAATCGAAAGTGATTGGCTGAAGCAAGTAAAGATTAGGAGCGTGACAGGTGAGTGAATAACGTTCCCTAAATTTACATTTTTCAAATGCATTGTCATTTCAAATGGTGAATTTCAAATATGGATTTCGAAAAGCAAATTTTATGAAAGTATGGTTTAAATCGTTAGAAATGATTTTCTTTCGATTGGTTTACAAAGGAACTATGATTATGTATGAAAATGAATGAATAAGCTTTTGAAAAGAGTTTGACAAAAGTTGCATTGAAATGATGATTATTCATGAAATATATTCTTATGCCAATTTTATATGATTTTACAGTAACGTGGTTTTAAATATACATGCTGGGGTTTTGGAAATTCAAAGTGGTTTTTACCAATGGTTATGGCATTGAAACGATTGAGATTATTTCTTGTGAAATAAACCCCACGCATGATGGAAACATTTTAGGACAGAATACAGAACGCTGGTTGCTAACAGCATTACTGTTAGTCCTTGGTGCACCTTGGTTATCCGAGCTCGATGGATATTTCGTGGGATTAATACCTGCGTCTGTTATTCGTGGGTTTTGTACCTGTGTCTGTTTTGTGGCTTCGGCTGCATCTGTTTCGTGGCTTCGGCTGCGTCTGATGGTTAGTTACCCTCGTGGACTGTGTGTCCACGTCTGTTCTCGTTCTGTTGAAGTTCTACGGAAAGATTATGGTTTTGAAAGAATTGTTTTTAAACAAGTGATTTGAAATAGTTATTTCAAATTATTGTTTTCCTTGAAGTACAAATATTTACGGAGAGATTTGCATCCAACTACGAAATATTATGAGATACCTTTTCAGTATGATTATACATTGTTATTTCCTCAGATTTTTTTTATCATGTTTTTCTGGGACGTTATTCACGAGTAGATTATTTGGCCTCAGATAGTGCAGGTGACCCTAACCCTCCCGCTGAGCAGTGAAGAGCCTTGTTGCTAATCCGAAGTGACATTTTTAACAAAGCTAATTTTGATGTAATTATCATTTAGAAAGTGCTAGTATTACTTTGAAAAGAAGGTAAATGCTCTACGTAATTCTTAGAAAAAAAAAATTCTGGTTATTTTGGATAACGTTATGGAAACTTTGAACGTTTGCAGTAAATGTAATTTACCATTGTGTTATTTCAAATATTTCATTTAAGGTTCTAGGCTTTCAGAATGTGAAATTGTTCATATTCTGTGCCAGTCACGGTCCAAATTTCTGGACGTGACAAGTTAAATTTCAAGAATGCAGATATTACTAGTCATTTAACTCAAGTTTCCAATACAGTGAGTAATATTTGAAGAGCAGTGGCAACATACTTTCAAATGATGCCATTAATCCGAAGGGTCTGAATGTCATATCACTGAGAAGTGGTATATTTTAAGGAAGATGATACAGCAAGCAAGGATATAGAGAATTCTAAAATTGAAAATTAAGTAATGGCACATATGAAGATTTGAAAATAAGAGAGTATTAAAGAACAACAGCTTATGCTCAAGAAGGCAACCTAAGAGGAGAACTGACAAGCACAAGAGGAGATACAAGAGAAACAAGAAGAGGAAGTGATAATGCCTAGTCCAACATACAAGGGAAAACAAATTAAGGAGAAGGTAGAGTTGAGCAAGCATGGAGCCTCTATGCTTACAGGTAAGGAGGTAAGTATCAAGGATCTCTCTTCTCTAAAAGCTTATTTGTTTGGAAATAAAAAGATTGATTATGAATTTGTAAAAGATGCTTTCAATCTCTTCAATAAGTTAAAAATAAACATTCATATGGTTGAATTCCTCAAAAGAAGTCCTAAATATGCTAAATTTTTAAAAGAGTTATGAACCGATAAGAAAAAGTTTAGGCCTCTTGTGAGAATTCAAGTGAGTGCTAATGTGTCAAGACCTATGATCTTATAAAATCCCATGCACTATATAAAAGGTTCATATTAAGGGATCATTATAAGATCTAGGGGCTGCCATTAATGTAATGCCTTAGTCGATATACTTAGCATTAAGTATTAACAATCTTAGAGACAGAAATGTAGTGCTCCAATTAGTTGATAGATCAATTAGGTATCCTAAGGGAATTCTAGAGGATATTATAGTGCAGGGCAAGGATTTAGTAATCTAAGCTAATTTTTGTGTTATGGACATGTCCAGTGAACTAGTGAATGAGAGCACTTTGATCTTAGGAACACCTTTCCTCCAAACTTCCAAGACAATAATTAGTATGAAGCATAGTTCTATTACAATGGAGGTTGGAGAACATGTAGTCACTTTCAATATGAATGAAGTAATGAAATATCCTTTTGATAATTATGCTTTTGTTGGGTTGAATGTCATTGAATATGCTGTTCAAGAAACTAGGGATGAGCATGTATTGAGTTTGCATGATATGTATGATCTTATGTTGCATAATTCCCAAAGTCCTACGAAGCATTTCAAGAGCATGTGGATTCAAATTCATCTTTGAGTGCTTACGATAACTATTTTGAATATCTTTCTTCTGTTTATTCTTTTCCTTGCTCTTGTGAAGGCAATGCATCATATTTTAATTGTTTTGATGCAAATAGCATGCTTTCAATTTCTAAAGATTTCTCATTCCCATATAACTTTGAATCAATTTCATCATTCTCCAGTGATAATATTTTTGGAAAGGAATTTTTGAGTAATTTTATAGGAATACAAGACATTGTGGAAGTTGGAAGTGGAACAAACAAAGAGGGGTCGGGCTTATGTGATCCCAAGTCGCGACGTAAAGAGCTCAAAGTCGCAACTAGATATGAACTTGTTAAGGGAGAGATTCTTTTTGCAACAAAGTTGCGACAAGATATTTTTTAGGTGCAACCAAAAACTCCTGAGACATCCAGTCACAAAGAGAGGATGATAAAGTCTCGATGGAATCTCAAGGTGCTGAGGGATAGTCTCTCTGTGATCCCAAGTGATGGCTAAAAGACTATTACGTCATGACAAAATGTTTTAGAGACACTCTCTATCACTTTGGGTTGCAGCAATAAGTTGAAGGTAAGCTTGAGAGGTCGCGACCATAAATGGAATACACAACCAGTGAATTTCAAATTCCTTCAGTTCTACATTATGTTGTTTTGGTTAAAGGGTCAATATGTTCTAACTCTACTTATCCTTACTCACATTCAATAATTACCTCTCATACTTTAAGATTCTTAAATGACTTGATCTCACATATGGATACAGGAAGGAAAGAGACTAATCTCAACTATGTTATAGTTATGAACCAACTTAAGCTTGGTGTAACTCCTGATGAAAACTCAAGCCAAGACAAAGAAGATTCAAGGTACTAAAGTTCAAGCAAGCTAGAGATCAAAGGTAAGCAATCTATCTGAGCTTATTTTCCTTTGATTTAGGACCTTGAACTTAGGGTTTTCATGGGGGAAATTTGAGTTTTCTCTAACGTGTTGTGCTATCCAAAAAACTTAGATGAAAGGACAAAGAAGAAATTAAAGTTAGAAATAGGTGATCAAAGCTTAAACAAGTTAGATAAGTGATCAGTTGTTGAATCAAGTTGATATTCTTGACTTTGCCATAGTTGAACCAGTTTGGGTTTCACTGTTCATGAGGGGAAGAAATGGAATTTTAATGATCTAATGCTTCCATTGAATTTATATGATGATTTTGTGTAGGATTGGATAGGTTTTGAACCTTGGAAGCATTGAAATTCCAAGATTATAGTTTTTGAAATCCTTCTCTATTACTGTTCACTTGCATTAACAGTTATTAGAATTTAATGATTTTGATGCTTTCAATGGTTTTAAAATGAGCAGTTGTGTGGGATAAAGTGGAGAAACAAGTATGGGAAGCATTAGAACCAAAATGAGAATTTTTGAAAGAAAAGAGGGTGTTATGTAATTCTATAGAGAACAGTGCATAGGAGCTAAAATTTCATGATTTTATGCTCATAAACGGATTCAAAAGATGAAATTGTGTAGGGTAAAGTCAATTTATCAATTGGTTCAAAGGCCAAGTTGAATAGTGAAGACAAAAGAAAGTTATGTTAGTAAAAAGTTAATAATTTATCAAGGACAGTTTTGAACATTGTTGGAGTTCTTTGTCCTAATGAATTATGTGATGAATATGAATGTGTTTAGGACCTTCAAACATCCAAGAAGATATTGGGAAGAGATTGACCGAAAGACTTCATGCTTGAAAAGCTAGGGAGCAAGTGCAAAAGATCAAGAGAAAAGCTTAAGTGCAAGGTGGTGAACTTAACTCTTTATGTGCTTGATGTGGTATGCTTATGTATTGACATGTATATGATATTTGAATGATGTTTTTACATGATAAATGATGTTGAATATATTGTGAATAACATGTTTTCCATGACCATGCACTTTTATGCAAAAGTATATAGCATGATGGCATGTCACTAATCAAAGAAAGTTTAATGAAATTACATATCATGCATTAGCATCCATCTTGCATATTTAAGTGGTAATGTTTGCTACTGAGATTCCTTAGAATCTTACCCTCCCATAACCAACCAATTTAGGTCAAGCATGAAGGAAAATGTATGCATGGAGAAGTGCTAAAGAATGGAAGAAAGGAAGTGAAGTAATTAAGATCGTAGCATAGGCTATGAATTATCCATGTATCTAAATGCCATGTATGGTGTCTATTTATATGATGAAATTGTATGAAATAATTATGGCATAACCCCATGATGTATATGAATTGATGAAAGGCAAAAGAGATGGTTTATGCATGCTGGAACAATTATTGAAAGTAAAAGAAATGAAACTGAAATGGTAAAAACGTAGGTCCTAAAGCAGTTTTGTTGTGGCTTCAGTTTGACCTAGCAAATGAATGAATGTATCCACAAAATTTTATGAGCATTTTTTACACATCCAGATATTTAAATTAATAGGTAATAAGCCTCATTTGGATGTGTACATCAAGAGAAATGAATTTCCAAAGTTAAGAGACAGAATCTGGAATTTTTAGAATTTGCCATATGAACAATAAAAAGTAACGATTTAACTGTATCAATTGGCAAGGTAAATGTCCAGATTTATATTTTTCCCTTAAATAGATATGAAATAGCTTCAATTACAAATTTGGATCACCTCCATAAGATATTTCTAGATTTAGTTATGAATTTTTAAAGATGTACTGTAAATCTAGAAATTACCAAAAGAACAGTACCCGAGAAGTAAGTGTTCAAATTTTAATTTTTGGGTTAATGTAATGCTTTCGCTAATCAAATATGCTTTCGAATACATACTATGAGGTGGTAAAAATAGGATATTTCAAAAATTAGACTAACAGTAGTAAAGAATGAGAATATTGAATTGATACCTACTAGAGTGCAAAATTCATGGAGGGTTTGTATTAATTATCGGAAGTTGAACAATTATACTAGGAAAGATCATTTTCCCTTATCTTTTATTAATCAAATGCTTGAGAGATTATCAGGGAAAAAGCCATTATTGTTTCCTAGATGGGTATTGAGGATATTTCCATATTCCAATAGATTAGAAGGACCAAGAAAAGACCACATTTACGTGTCCCTTTGGTACATATACCTAGAAAAGAATGTCATTTGGTTTGTGTAATGCTCTTGGCATATTTCAGCGTTGTCTACTTTCTATATTTGCTGATTTCATGGAAAAATGCATGGATGTGTTCATGGATGATTCTATTATATATGGCAATTCTTTTGGTGAGTGTCTAGAGAGCCTTGATTGCATCCTTGCTAGATGTATTGAGAAAAAATTAGTTTTGAATTTTGAAAAGAGTCATTTCATGTTTGATAATGGAATCATACTTAGACATCTTATATCTACCGAGGGAATTAAGGTGGATAAAGAAAAAATTGAAGTCATTTTCTCGTTAACCTACCCCACAACTTTAAAAGAACTTCAATCTTTTCTGGGGCACGTTGGATTTTATAGAAGATTCATCCAAGACTTTAGTAAAATTGCTTTGCTACTCTCAAAGCTTCTTCAAAAAGACACTAAATTTGTTTTTTCTATTGCTTGCAAAGAGGCTTTTGAAAAATTGAAGGATAGGTTAGTTTATCCACCTATTTTAACTTTACCATATTGACATCTTCCTTTTGAACTATCATGTGATGTCTCCAATTATGCTGTGGGAGCTATGATAGGACAAAAGGAATGTAATTTATCTAGAGTGATTGCCTACGCCTTGAAAATAATTAATACTGCTCAAATTAATTATACCACTATTGTAAAAGAATTGTTTGCAATTGTAGTGGCTTTGGATAAATTCAGAGCATATCTCATTAACTCCAAAGTTGTTGTTTACACAGATCATACAACAATCAAGTACTTGTTCCATAAACCTCAATATAAGCCAAGACTTATACGATAGATGCTACTGCTTTAAAAGTTCGATATAAAAATGAGGGATCAAGCTGGAAATGTGAACCAAGTTGTAGATCACCTAAGTAAATTAATAACAAATACAAGGGAAGTACTTAGTTTTGATCTTATTTATAATTCTATCAATGATCAATCTCTTCATTTAGTTGCGGTTGTAGAACCTCAGCATGCTCATTTAGTTAATTTCACTAAGATTGGCCTAATTCCATGTCATTTGTCTAAATTTTAGGCCCAAAAGCTCAAGAGTGAATCTAAATACTTTATTTGGGATAAAACTTTAATGTGAAGTTGTGTTCAGATCAAGTATTAAGATGATGTGTCCTAGACCAAGATCACAAATCAGTTTTGAAAGCTTATCATTCATGGGTTTATGCTAGTCATTTTAGAGGGAAAGGACTGCACATAAGGTTATTAAATTCAGTTTTTATTGGCATTCTCTTTTCAAAGATGCTTTTAAGTTTTGTAGAACCTGTGATAGGTGCAAATATTTTGGGAGATTAGTAAAAGGCATGAGATGCCACAATAACGTATTATATTTTGTGAGGTTTTTTATGTTTGGGGAATAGATTTCATGGGACCTTTTGCACCTTCAGCGGGATTTTATTATATTTTATTAGCTGTAGACAATTTATCTAAGTAGGTAGAGGCTATTCCTACAAGACTAGATGATGCCCAAATAGTCTCCAAGTTTCTAAGGCCTCATATCTTTAGTAGATTTGGAGTACTCAAAGCATTAATCAGTGATCAAGGTACCAAATTCTACAATAAGTTAATCAATAACTTATTAGAAAAATATGATGTAACCTACAAAACCTCAACCTCGTACCACCCTCAAACTAATGGTCTAGTAGAAGTTTCTAATAGGGAAATAAAGCACATTCTAGAAAAGATTGTTAAGACATCCAATAATGACTGGAATTTAAGACTTGAGGATGCTTTATGGTTATACATAATAGCTTTCAAAACCTCTCTAGGCTTGTCCCCTTATAGGTTAGTTTTTGGGAAAGCTTGTCATATGCCTATGGAAATACATCATAAGATATTTTGGGTAGTGAAAGCTTAGAATGAGGACCTTGTAGAAGCTAGTTCTAAGAGGTTATTGCAGATTCAAGAGCTGGAAGGAAACCATGCATATGATCTGCTCTTCGATTAAGCCTCTAACGATTGCATTAGATGATATTTTAAGGAGGTGTTTCCATTTCACTTTGAAGGGAAGGCTAAGGAGTGGTAATTGTCATATCATAATTTTTCCTTATCTGTATAATACTAATAGTAGAAAGTGGTTTGGAAAGGATTATGATGAAGATCCGAAGAAATGATAAATGTTAGATGAGTCTTGTCACATCCTTACTTTTAACCTCAATTATACTCCATTAGAAGTGATTGGAACCAATTATATGATCATTTACTTTGAAAACATCCATTTCCAAAAGTTTTGCTATCGGATACTGTTCACTTTTACTGTTCATTTGGTAATTCCAGAACATGTACCCTACTTTGAAAATTCATAATTAATTTTAGAAAAATCAAAATAATGTGGTTCCAATTTCTAATGAAATCTCTTTCATAAATATTTGAGGAAAAAAATATGAAACTGAGGTTTTCTGGTCCAAATGAAATCAGTTTATTGTTAAAATTCACTGTTCATTTGGTAAAAAATCTGGAAGTTCCAGTTTCTTTGCTTAACTTCAAAAATTCATTTCTCTTTGGTTACTTATCCAAATGAGCTGTGTTACCTATGGATTTGAATCTCTAGACTTTCTCTTTAAGCTCATAAAATTTCATAGAAAAAATCATTCATTTGTTATTTTAAATGATTGCGTGAACGTCATTGCCTCTCAATACTCGTTTTATCTCAATTCCAGATCTTACTTTCAACTTTGGAAAATCAGAACAATTCGGATACTTATCCAAATGAGGCGTTCTTGGTGTTCATTTAAGGCTCTGTATCTTAATTTTAATCATACCAAGTTTCAGTCTAAAACTCATTGATTTAAATGTCATAAACATTGTCACATCACCACAGCCGCAAAACAGGGTTACAGAAACATACACCATGTATACTAGCATATCATCCCATAGTGTCATGTAAGTCATATAACTTGTTATACAAACTTAATCATCAACAATTACTCTCTTCCCTTGAGAGGATCCAGCACCTAAAACATAGTTATGTATGTGGAAGGAATGAGATTTCATGGAAATCCCAATAGCAAGTTACACAAACTATATTATCATGCATGAATAATTGGATGCTTAACATGTTATCATGAGATGGGAGTTACTTCATAATAGTACATAAGCAAACTATAACATGCATATTGTCATGACATAACTTGCAAGGAGTTGCAATCATTCATACTTCATCATAACATGATGATATAAGCTCAAGCTCAACCAAACACCATAATCAACAAGCAAGCAAAACAATTAAACAAACATGAGTTATAGTTAGGTATCCTTGCTACCTCTTAGATATCTTGGTCAAGACCTTCTTTAAGTGCTTTCCTTCCTTCACAAATGTCAAAACCTAGCCATTACAACATAATATCAAGTTACAACCCAACTTGAAACCAAATCCAAGACTAGGTTTTCACTAGTTCCCTTTCTTTCTCTAATTTATGTTTCCTACTTCCACCTTTCCAAAATAAATTCTCATGGTTCATTCCCACATAATTTTTCATGTAGAATCCAAATATAAAATCAGAATTTCCAAAATCAAAACATACCAATTGCTACAGTACCAAACCGAAATGGATGTCCCTTTTTTCAAAAATTCACATTTTGATTCCAATGCTTCCAATATTTGTTCTCCTACTTTATCCCCACACAATTTTCCATTTTAAACTCATTGGAAGCATCAGAATCATGAAATTCCATCATATGAACAGTACCACGTACAGTACCAGCAAGAACACAAAACCCTAAATCCAAACATACTTGAATTCCAAAGCTTATACCACTTGATTCTAGCTTGTTTAAGCTTGTCTAAACTATCCATAACATAAAACTCATATTTTAACCACATATGAGCAGCACTTCCAGAAGCAACCATAAGGGAAATATAGCACGAAAACCCTTTAAAACCATGAGCTAACTTGCTAGGACAAAGCTCAAGATCAAGGGAGATGATTACCTTGCTTGTTACTTCACTTTGGTTGCTTCTTTCTTGGTTGAATGGAAATTTTGCGAGAGTTTCCCTATGGTTCACCATGCATGCTGAATTGTTCTGAATAGGGGGGTATTTATAGAGAAATTTGTGTTGAAATGGATGGCCAAGATTAATTTGGTTACTATTTGATCTAAAGGCTCACATTTAATGTTGGATTTAACTTTTTCATAAAAGAATAATTATGACATCATGTGGGACAGCTCATGGGACACCTAAGAGGGTTAGGTGGCGTGCTGCACATGTAAAGAAGGATCTGGAAAAATTCCAATCCAATCCGGTACCGATCAGAGCAGTTTCACAATAACCGGACTGTTTCTATTCTGAATTTTTTTATAATATACCAGGATATGTATTATGTCCTGGAAATCAATATCTAGGCTTTTCATACCATTAAAAATGATATATTTAATATTTATCTGCCATCCATCCCTTGGGAAATGACCAAAATACCCTTGGTGTCCTTTCTTGCACTGTCCTAACCCTAAGGGCAAAATCGTCATTTCACACCTCTTTATACTGCCTCAGGGTCTATATGGGCTCTAAATAATTCTCTTTATACTATATGACACGTTTTTAGCCTATCTAGAGTGACCAAAATGACCTCCATCTACTACTGGTACAGTATGGGCATCCAGAGGCATTTTCGTAATTTTGCACTTTTCCTTGACTACTCTGATCTCTGGCCCACATAACTGTCCAGTCACCTTAATTGGCTTATGATGGCGCCATTTGGGCCTTATTATGGGCTTATTGCCTGTATTGCCTTCATGGCCCAATTTACAATACAACTCTCACGATCCTATTTATCGGGTATTTTATTTCATTGTAAAATCCTGTATGGTTTCTATAGGATTCCTTTTCTGACTCTCTCAATTTTATAAATTCATATATTAAATATATGAATTTTCTATAAGGTCTAATCTGATTTTGAGATCTAAAAAATACTGTAATAATTCCTTCTGACTTCAGGAATTTATATCAATTAATCGGGACCTCAAATCAAAATTCTGTATTGTGTTAAACTGACCGGAATATTTTTGTCTATCTACTAGTAAAATTTGGGTCTGATCTAATTCTGGGTATTTTTTGCCTGTTTTGGCTCAACTTTTCCATATTTACATTTAGGTCCCTTAACTTTTGAATAATTGCACTTTAGTCCCTGAACTTTTCATTAATTGCATTTAGGTCCCTCGTTTTATTTCTACTTCAACTTTTTGTCTTCAAACTTTTCAATTTGCATTTTGGTCCGTATTCTTTCCTTAGTTATTAATCCTTCACTTTCTTTTTGCAATCTGATACAGTTTATTCCAAGAATCTTATATCCATTGTAGATAATCTGTACAGGTACATCAGGTCATAAAATTGGGGATATGACAAGTCTTGAAGAAAGAGAAGGACTAAAATGTAAATTAGAAAATGTTGAAGGCAAAAGTTAAAGTAGAAGTAAAAGTTGGGAAAAAAGTGGTAATTTTTAAAAGTTAAGGGACTTAAATGTAATTAAGTAAAAAGTTCAAGGGCAAAATTGTAATTATAGAAAGATCAGCCCAAAAAGGATTAGAACTGCCCGGAAGTATTTCAGTCCCATATTCCCCCAGTAAATAGAGGAAGTTACACTAGTTAATCTAGCATGATACAGAAATTTTATTAGGGCTACAGACAGCAGATATTTATCTCATAGTCTGAAAGTTATATAAAATTTTATTAGATTTCATGGACTTTAGATATAAGTGGGGGAATTATAGGAAAGTGTGCCCTACAGTGTCAAATGTGTTGGATCTGACAGAACCTTAGAAGAAGTTCTGTATAAAAATTTATCCCCATATTAGTGAATTTTGATGAGAGTTTGAAAACACTCATGATCCGATAATAGAACTTAACAGTAAATAAGCCTAGATAGAATGATCTCAGATGGCCTCATATATGCACCTATGATGATGCTAAGGAGGGCCCAAAATCCAGGGTGCCATTTTATCAGTAGAAGGGGCAAGTGTCTATAAAAAGTGTGAAATTATGAAAATGCCCCTAGATGCCCATATTGTACTAGTGATGGATGGAGGGCATTTTGGTCATCTGGGATACGCTAAAAATGTGGCACATGGTACAAATATGATTAGTTGAGCCAGTATATGCCCTGAGGTATTACAAAGAGGGGTGAAATGACAATTATTCCCTTAGGGTTAATATAGTGCAAGAAAGGACACCAAGGGTATTTTGGTCATTTTCCAAGGAATGGATGGCAAATAAATATTACGTATAACCATGTCAATGGTGTAAGAAGCCTAGACATTAATTTTTAAGACAAAATACATATCTTGGAATATTGTAAAAATTAGGAATAAAAAATAGTCCAGTTTTTAGGGAATCGGACTGAGCCGGTATCGGATTGTACTGGAATTTCTCTAGAAGCTTCCTCCCCATGAGAATTATGCCACATACCCCCATGCGGTGTCCCTTGAGTTTTCCCTTGTGATGTCATGGATGATGTCATAATTCTTATTTTTGAAAAAGTAAAATCCAAGATTAAATGTGAGCCTTTAGATCAAATAGTGCACAACGTAATCTTGGCCATTGATTTTCCAGGAAATTTTCTATAAATACCCCCTCAAATCTGGTTCAAAACCATGGCCTCATGAACCTTGTGGAAACTCTTGCAAAATGGAAACTCAAGCCAAAATAAAGAAAATTCAAGGTACCAAAGTTCAAGCAAGCTAGAGATGAAAGGTAAGCAATCTAACCTAGCTTATTTTCCTCTGATTTGGGAGCTTGAACTTAGGGTTTTCATGGGAGAAAAGTTGAATTTTATCTAAGGTGTTGTGCTGCCCAAAAACCTTAGATGAAAGGGGAAAGAAGAAATGAAAGTTAGAAGTATATGATTGAAGCTTAAACAAGCTAGTTAAGTGATTGGTTGTTGAATCAAATTTATATTCTTGACTTTGCCATGGATGAACCTGTTCAGTATACACTTTTCATGATGGAAATAAATGGAATTTCAATGATTTAATGCTTCCATTGAATTTATATGATGATTTTGTGTAGGATTGGAAAGGTTTTGAACCTTGGAAACATTTAAATTTCAAGATTGTAGTTTTTGGAATTCCTCTATGTACTGTTTAGTCACATGAAAAGTGATTGGAATTTCATAATTTTGATACTTCTAATATTTTTAAAATGAAAAATTGTGTGGGATCAAGTAGAGAAACAAGTATAGGAAGCATTAGAACCGAATTGAGAATTTTTGAAAAAAATATGTTCATGTGTTTGGTTCTATATAGCAGGCCATGAAGGAGATGAAATTTCATGATTCTAAGCTCATAAATAGATTCCAAAGATGAAATTGTGTAGGTTAAAGTCAAGATATCAATTCGTTCAAGAGCCAAGTGGATTAGTGAAGATTAGAGAAAGTTATGATAATAAAGAGTGTAACAAGGTTAGTCTTGACCGTAGTTGGAGTTCATGAGTCCTAATGAATTATGTGATGAATATGAATGTGTTTAGGACCTTGACACATCCAAAAAGATGTTGGGAAGTGATTGACATAAAGGCTTCATGGTTGGAAAGCTAGGGAGCAAGTGCAAAAGATCAAGAGGAAAGCTTAAGTGCAAGGTAGTGAACTTACTTCTTTATGTGCTTAATGTGGTATGCTTATGTGTTGACATGCATATGATATTTGAATGCTATTGTAACATGATAAATGATGTTGAATGTATTGTGAATAACATGTTTCCATGGCCATGCACTTTTATGTAAAAGTATATGGCATGATGGCATGTCACTAATCAAAGAAAGTTTAATGAAAGTACATATCATGCATTAGCATCCATCTTGCATATTTAAGTGGTAATGTTTGCTACTGAGAATCCCTAGAATCTCACTCTCCCATAACCAACCAATCTAGGTCAAGCATGATGGAAATGGGATACATGGAGAAGAGCTAAAGAATGGAAGAAAGGAAGTGAAGTAATTGAAATCCTAGCATATGCTATGAATTATCTATGTATGTAAATGCCATGTAAGGTGTCCATTTATGTGAGAAAAATATTTGTAATAATTATGGCATATGTACATGATGTATATGAATATTGAGAAGCTTATTTGATGGCTTATACATGTTGGAACAATTATTGGAAGTGAAAGAAAAGAAATTGAAATGGTAAAAACGTAGGTCCTATAGCAGTTTTATTGTGGCTTCAGTTTGACCTAGTAAATGAAGGAATGATTTCACAAAATTTTATTTTCCTGTAGCACACATCCAGAGCTTTAAATTCATAGGTACAAGACTTTGTTTGGATGTGTATAACAAGAGAAATGAATTTCCAAAGTAAGGGACAAGAATCTGTCTTCAGAATTTTTGATCAAATGAACAATAAACTTTGATGAATAAACTGTGTTAATTAGTTAATCATTTGATCTGGAACTTATTTTTTCCTTAAAGTTCAAGATGTTAGCTTCACATATCTTTTTGAACCACTTCATTTTGATTTTTCTATAATTAATTATTATTTTTTGAAGTTTGTCATGTAATCTAGAATACCATATGAACAGTAACCCGAGAAAGAGAAAAAATACAGATTGAGCTAATGGACTTTCACAGACTTGTAAGTGGTTCTAAATACAATCTACCAACTCATTTCTCCACTCTTACATGGGATTAGTTGAAGTCAACATATCTAGAACAGTTCTTCTTTGCCTCGAAGACAACTCGGATCAAGAAAGAGATTACAAACATTTTACAACAGGATGTTGAGTCATGACATTAGTATTTGACAAGATTTATCAATTTGTTGGCTCGCTGTCTGCATCACAACATGATAAAGGCTGGTCTAGTAGACATTTTCTTTGATGGTCTACTTCCTCACAACCAGGTATCCTTAAATGTAGCAACAAATGGCTCTTTGAGAGATAAGACTCCACAAGCAAGTTGGGAGTTATTCTATAAGATGGCTAATGAAGACCATCAGATTGTAGATATAAGTAGAATGCCCCCATCATCTTCTAGTAAATCAAATTAGATCTTAGTAAAAATAGCATCTTTGGGAAATTGAATGGAAATGAGAATGAACTTAATTAAAAGAGAGTTGCATTCCACAAAGTAAGTTCATGTAGTGGGAACCTCACAAGCACTAGCTATAGTATGTGAGTCATGCGGTTCAATGAGGCATGCTACCAATACATGTAACAGATAGTATGAAGAAGTATAAGCAATGTATAAAGGGAGAGAAAACCAATACCAGAAGAGAGACCCATACTCTAACACATACAAAATTGGTTAGAGAGACTATCCAAATTTTAGGTGGGGGAGTGTGGGAAATAGGCTAAACCAATTCTAAGGAGGTGGTGCTTCCTCAGGCAACTACCAAAATAATGAAAGGTTTGTAGTTCCAACGCACCCTAATGCTTTAGTAGCATCAAGACCATATGAGACTTCTCAGTTGTTAAAGAGTATGGATGCACAAATAAACAACATGGATGGTAGAATGACCAATATAGGCCATAAGCTCAAAGAGAATGAAGGTCAATTTACCTTTATAGTCTCAATCCTTCAAAGTATGTAGAAGGATAATGCTAATGTGCATAGGAAACTTGAGGAGTTAAGTTCCAATAATGCAGATATTACAAGTCATTCAACTCAAGTTGCCAATACAGTGAGTGACATTCAAACGAAAAGTAGTGGCAGCATACCTTCAAATAATGTCATTAATCTGAAGGGTCTGAATGTAATATTACTGAGAAGTGGGAGAGAAGCCCAATTTAAGGAAGATGAAATAGTAAGGGAGGATATGGAAGAACCTAAACTTAAAAATTTAGCAATGTCACATATGAAGATTAGGAAATCAGAGAGTATTAAAGAACAATAACTCTTGATCAAGAAGATAATCCAAGAGGAGAACTCACAAACACAAAAGGAAACACAAGAGAAGAAAGAAAGGGATGTTACAATTCCAAGTCCAGCATACAAGGGAAAGCAAATTGAGGAGAAGGTGGAGTCGAGCAAGCAAGGAGCCTCTATGCATACAGGTAAGGAGGTAAGTATAAAGGATCTCCCTTTTCCTAAATCTTATTTTACTGGAAAGAAAATATTGATTATAAATTTGCAAAAGATGCTTTCAATCTCTTCAATAAGTTAGAAGTAAACATGCCTATGGTTGAATTCCTCAAGAGAAATTTAAATATGAAAAGAATTGTGTGCTGATAAGAAGAAGTTTAGTCCTATTGAGAGAATTCATATGAGTTATAATGTGTCATCACTTTTTAAAGTGAAATTACTGATTAAGTGCCAATACCTAACATCCTACACGATCCCATGCACTATAGGAAAGGTTCATGTCAAGGGAGCGTTATTAGATCTAAGGGCTGCCATTAATGTAATGTCTTAGTCGGTATACTTAGCCTTAGGTATTAACAATCTTATAGACACAAGTGTAGTGCTCTAATTAGTTAATAGATCAATTAGATATCCTAAGGGAATTCTAGAGGATATTCTAGTACATGTTAAGGATTTAGTGTTCCTAGCTGATTTTTATGTTCTAGACATGTTCAGTAAACTAGTGAATGAGAGCACTTTGATCATATGTAGACATTTCCATCAAACCTTCAAGACAATCATTAGTGTGAAGCACAATTCTATTATAATGGAAGTTGGAGGACATGTAGTGACTTTCAATATGAGCGAAGCAATAAAACATCCCTTTGATAATTCTACTTTTGTTAGGTTAAATGATATTGATTATGCTATTGAAGAGACTAAGGATGAGCATGAATTTAATTTGCATGAGGAGTATGATCCTATGTTCCCATCTAACCTTGACACAATTTCATCATTCTCTAGTGATAATGTTTTTGGAAAGGAATTTGTGAGTGATTTTACAAGAATACAAGACATTGTGAAAGCTGGAAGTAGAATAACTAAAGAGGGTTTGAGCTTATGTGACCAAAAGTCACGACATCAAGACCTTAAAGTCGCGACCATATATCAACCTGATGAGGGAGAGACTCTCTGTGCAATGGAATTATGATAGGATGATTGTTTGGTCGCGACCAAAAGCTCTCAAGATATATAGTCGTGATGCAAAGATAACGAAGTCATGACAAAATATCATGATGTTGAGGAGGAGCCTCTCTGTGATCCCACGTCGTGACTAAATGACGATTATGTCACGACCAAACATTTTAGAGACACTCATTGTCAGTTTGAGTCATGATGATAAATTAAAGATAAGCCAAAGACGTCACGACTAGAAAAGACATACACAGCCAGTGAATCTTAGATTCCTTAAGTTCCACATTCTATTGTTTTGGTTAAAGTGCCAATATGTTCTAACTCTACTCCTCCTCCCTGACATTTCAAAATTACCTCTCGTACCTTAATATTCTTAAAGGATTTGATCTCTACTAATGATATAGGTATGAAAGAGAGTGATCTCAACTATGTTATAGTTGCAGACCAACCTCAACTTAGTGCACTATTTGAGAAAGTAGGCAACAAGATAGAGATTCTAAAGAAGCTGGATAATAGCAGTTTCAAGAAATATACAAACAATGCGAAGGGAACACCACCCAAGTTTGTTGCGTTTACATACCAGCCATAGTTGGGAAAGTTCAAGTTTAGAGGGGAAAATTCAAGACAAGCTTGGATGGACTTCATGATGTAGTTAGAGTGCATGATCTTGGGATGCTAAAATTGTTGGGGAAGGCAATAGGGGAGACTTTCTGATCACATAACCATCCCCCGAAGTCTTATGAGTCCCTACCGCCTCCCTAAGGCTAGGTCGTCCCTTTCCTCTACTTTACTTTTCATATGTCATTATCAATTGTGAATATCTTGTTGCATGTGACAATTTGATGATTGGAAAGGGATGAACCAGTAGAAGTAGTAGTTAATTTTTCTGTTTAATAATTCAATAGGATAGTGTTTCATCTTAGTTTGTTTCTATTTTTTAATAATACCCTTGAGGTGTGACACACTCAATTGCATTCTATAGTTTACCTATCCTATCATCTTTACTTTCTTTGTATTACAATGTATAATTTGAATGTGATTGTGTACTTAATTGCTGAATTTGCATTGAGTTGTGTGTTAGTTTATTGTAGGAGAAATCTATTATGCTGACAGTGAGGACACTGTCAAGTTTAAGTGTAAGGGAGATGTTATTGTTTATGTGCTAATTAATGCAAATTATTCGATTAATCCAATATTTCATCATAAAATTATTGGTTTTCAATTTTAATGAATAATGAATTCTGAAAATTGCTAAAATTTTGAAAAGCATTAAGTAGTAGTCTCTGTGGGTTTTTTCCTCCGTACCTATGTGTTGTCTAGTCGTGACCTGACATAGAATTCTAGACTTAATATGCTATATGTGAAAACAAATCACGACCTATGTGTTGTGTGGTGGCGACTATTTATCTTAAATTCAGAGTAAGAACTCACTGTGAAATTGGGTTGCGACCTGAGTGTAAAAATGTCCACTTACCTTATCTTTGCTTTTTGCAATATTGTATAGAAGGATTCCTTTTGAGCAACTGAATGTTTTTTATAAATGATTCATTGCCCTCTTATTTTCAACCTTTTGCATGAAATAGTTTATAGAAACCATTGTCACACTTGAATTTTTGTAAATGGAATTTGAATTCGAAACACTCAAGTTTTTAATGTTAAATTTGGGATATATTACATGATTCTAAGTTATTACTTTGGAACTTTTAATACATAATTCCATAGAGTTTTCAATTGTTTTAAGTGTTTTAATGATAAGTGAATGATGAACATTGTTTGAGACTTAAGCTTATAAGCAATTTAGATGAAAACCTTAGTTAGAAGGATTCTCAGCCTAAATTTATATATTGAGTGGTTATTCAATTGGTTTATATCCATTAGAACTTGTCTTAGCTCTGAGTTAGAAATTACTTGCGCATTTATGTTATTGAATATGATAGAGGTATTCATTTCTAAACCCTTTTTTCCTAAACACAAGCCCATCACATATTATTTCCATAGTCACCCACTTTGAGCCCATCACTTTTCTTTTTCCATCATAGAAAGTTATATATGCATGACACTCTTTTTGAAATAAACTTTCACTCATGTTAGAAAATCATTGTTATTGTGATATTGTGCTACATCTTTTATATACAAGGTGCAAAAAAAAAAGAGATGGTGCAAGAAAAATTGAAGAAAGAAAAGAGAAATAAATTAGGCACTATTATCAACTCATATTAGCACAATTACCACCTCTACATCTCAGAAGACATGAATTCATGCTAAATATCCATCATCACATGCATATGGTACTTTCTATCTTTCATATTCTATTCCACTTGGCCTATCTCCATCATTTCACCCTTGAAAGACCTTTTGATTCTCTGCATAAGTGTTGTATAGTTGATGAGATTTAGAGCTATTACAAGCATATGGTAGGATGTTTTTCATTTTGAATTTGAGTGAAAGAACCCTAACAATGAGAGGACATGGAGAGCTAAACACTTACATCATTAGAGAGAATCTATTGCACTCATATAGTTGAGGTTGATTTCAATTAGTAGATGATTACTTGGTATTGCTCATATTATCACCTTTGCATTCCCAAAAGATGTTGCATTAATTGTCTTAAGGTTTCACTGTAGATTATGTTGTTACCTCGGATTTAATAGTATAGGCTTAGGTGTACTTCATTTATTTGTCCAAGAATACAAAGGTTTAATTGTGGGGGAATTGATAGAACACAAATTGTGTATGGTTTCTATAACATTTTTAAGGTCTTATTACGAATTTACCATTCATTTTATGCCTGTATTTGTGCTTTTATGGTAATACATGATTATACTTGGAAACACGCTAATTAAAGGGTAAAATGGTAAATTAACCCTTTCCAAACTACATAAATATTGTTCTCTATTGATTTTTACTTGTACAGTGAGCTTTGGTTTTGAATTGCAGGTATTTTGGGGGAGAACCAAGGACTAAGGTGAGAAGAAAAGACATCACAAGACAAAGAAAATTAGATCACGCCTCTATGCTTTTTAGTCCCAACCAAAATTTCCACAGGTCATGACCTCATTTCTTCTGGGAAGTTTATTTGTGTTTACAGGTCGCAACCAAAACATGGATCTGGTCGCGACTAAAAGAGATAATTTTTGAAGCTGCACATTTTGAATTAGGTCATATAGGAATAAAAGGGAGCTGAAGCTTTAGACGGTGGAGAGCCTAGTTTTTTACCTGATTAGGCTTAGAAACAGTACTCAGATCCTCTTTACGCATTCTCTACAACTTATACACTCATCTTTCATCTTTTTACACCTCTCCACATAATCTCACATCTCTACACCATTAACCCATCACCTTTTTCTTCTTTCTTGAAGGCATCATATCTAGACAACGATTATAGCATAGTAAGAGTCATGAGAGGCTAAATCCTTACTCTATTGGTAATGGATATGATATCTTGAGCTTATGGACTGCATTGGGGAGTATTCTGTTTTAATCTGCACCTATTTCATGTTTTCATGCTGCTAGATCTAGGGTTTTGATTATATGAATAAGGGATTGAACGTCGATTGATTATTTTCATATTAGACAACTGTAATTTACTTCGGATAATTTAGATGTTGATTTTTAATATAATATTTTGGTTTTGATTTTAAGATAGTTGAACTATTATCAACGATCGTTGTTAAATAATTCAATTGCTTGAAATCTATGGTCATCGATCGATGATCATTTGATGGCATTTTCACAATCTAATTTAAATTTTACGCTAAGTGGTTTTTAATAGTTCATTAAGAGTTTTTAAACTAGCTTTGATCAAAGAAGTTTAAGAATTATTAATGTTCTAGACTCAATCGATCGATTGAGGTTTTATTTAAGACTTAGTGATTTCAAAACTCCTATATCAAATTAAGAGTAAGGATAGATAGGCCTCCATCATTAGGAGTCTTTCATAATAGATTTCTTTCACAATCTAGTGAATTTCTATCTTAATCAAAAATACAAAAATATTTACTTAGCTGCACCCTTATTTTATTGCATAAAAAATCAATCAAACCCCAAAACCCATTTTACTTTCACTCAGGTTTTCAATGGTTTTGTCACCTATTTGCTAGCTTTCTAATAAAAAGATCCTCAAGAAGAACGATAGGGTTATGCCTTATACTATATTAATAGGGTGCAATTACTTTTATTTTGATGAGTCGGACAATGACAATCCATAATCCAAATCAATTATTAGTCATGACTAATAAATTCTATGATTATTAGTCATGACCTAGGTGTCCAATGGTCATGACCTACTTTCTTCTGGGAAATTCTCTACGTTCATGGTTGTGACCATAAATGAGTACCTGTTACAAATTGAATAGACATTTAGTAAAACTATGCATTGTCGCTTAGGTTACTATGCAATTAAGGCAAGGGAAGCAATAACCACGAGAGAGGAGTAGGGAATATTGCCAGATTTGGCCAAGAATAAGCTCATCTCATTCTCTCAACTCCTCTCATAAACCTTTACCCCAATCTTCCACTTGTCTTCAATTTTTCATACATTTCTCCACTTTGGCATCGATTAATTCAACTCTACACCCTTTCTCTTCATCTTTTTTCTGTAAATCTCATGGCATCAACCTTATATTATGATTATGGCATGGTCAGAGATATGAGAGGCTAGATCTCTTAGCCTCTTGGTGATGGACATTATAGTTTAAGCTTATGGGCGTCAATAGGGGAGTTTCTATCTTAATATGTACTTATATATGTTTTGAGATTTAAAGATTTAGGGATTTCATGATTTGTATGAGGATTGAATTATCGATTTATTATTTCTCATATAGACATTTGTAATTGAATTACATAATGTGATTTATGAACTTCATATATATAATAAGTTAATTTCTAGTTAGTGGAATGATTATTGATGATTTAAATAGTTGATTCAATTGATTAGCATCTTTAGCTATTGATTAATAGATAATCGATGTCTTTTGTGTCATCCGATTGCAATTATGCATTAAATGGTTTTTTAACAGAGCATTATAGGGTTTTCAATTCAACTTTTATTAAAGTGATTTTTAAACTCAATAATTAATTGGACTCAATCGATTGATTGAGGTTTCATTTAAGACTTAGTGATTTTATAACTTTTGATTCAAATTAAGAGTGAGGAAAGCTTTGTTTTCAACATCAAGAGGTTTTTTATCACTTTTCTTTTTCAAACTACACCATTTTCTAATTAACCTAAAAGAGAAAAAGCATTTACTTTCATCACACCCTTACTTTTTATTACATCAATGTTTGATCAAAATCAAAACCCTTGCTACTACTCCCGTTCTCAATGTTTTCGTTCACCAATTGTTAGGATTCCACGTTAATGGCTCTTAGAGAAGAATGGTAAGGTTGTACCTTATACTATATTATTGGGTGTAATCTTTATTTTGAAAGTCTGGATTGAGACAATCTCGAGTCATTTCAACCATACACAATCTCAAAAGGAGAATAATCAATAGATGAATGCATACTCCTATTATAAGCAAATTCAATGATAGGCAGCAATCTTCCCAATTTTTTAAATTATTTTGAATTATAATTCTAGGATTGAGTCAAAGTTCTATTAACAACTTTAGTTTGTCTACCAGTTTGAGGATGACATATAGTAGAAAATAACAATTTAGTACCAAGTTTTCCTCACAAAACTCTACAAAAAATTACTCAAAAACTTTGTATCCCTATAAGAAAGAATGCTTTTAGGAACACCATGGAGTCTCACAGTTTCTTTAACTAACATATGAGAAATATAAGTGACATCATCAGTGTTATGACATGCAATGAAACATGTTATTTTAAACAATTTGTCAACAACCACAAATATTGAATCCATCCCTCTTTTTGACCTAGCCAAACCCAAAACAAAGTCATTTGAAATATCTACCCAAGGTTCACTAGGCACAGGTAATAGGGTATACAAACCATATGGCAAGACTCTAAACTTAGCCTTTTTATATGTTATGCATTTAGGCCATATTTTTTCCACACCATGTTTCATTTTAGGCCAAAAGAAATATTCATTCAAAACATCCAAATCTTCTTCACACCAAAGTACCCAATTAATCCTCGCCCATGTGCTTCTCTCACAAGCAATTACAGTAAAGAACATTGAGGTACACACAATATATTTTCTTTAAATGAGTAGCCATCAATTCTGTAACACTTGTCAAATGCTTTCTTTTTATAAGAAAAAAAATATTCAGTAAAATTAGCATTATTGGCATACAACTCCTTGATATATTCAAAGCCAATCAATCTAGTATTTAGAGAAGTAAGAAGAGTATACCTGCTTAACAATGCATCAGCCACCACATTTTCCTTTACATTGTATTTGATGACATATTGAAATGTATGAATAAATTCCAGCCACCTTGCATGTTTTTTGTTCAATATACCTTTACTCTTTATGTGCTTCAAAGATTAATGATTAGTTTGAATCACAAATTGCTTAGGCCAAAGGTAGTGTTGCAAATTCTCCAATGCTCTTTTGAATGCATAAAGCTCCTTATCATATGTTAGATATTTCAAGGCTACTCCATTATCTTTTCACTAAAATAAGCAATTGGCTTTCCTTCCTACATTAAAATAGCTCATATTCCACCCCAAATATATCACATTCAATTTCAAAATTTTTATTAAAATCAGGTAAAACTAATAGGTTCATAACACAATTTATCCTTAAATTCATTGAATAATATATCATCTTGTGGTTTATCCCATTTAAAACCAACATATTTTTAAATAACTCAGAGAGTGGGGTAGCGTGTTAAAAGCTTTCACAAGGTGCCTATTAAAGCTAGCCAAACTATGACAACTCTTACCTCAGTTATGCTTTTAGGTGTTGGCTATCCTTTTATAGCTCTTATATTTTCCTCATCAACTTCTATACCTTTAGAACTCACCACAAAACTAAGAAAAACAATTTTATCCATGCAAAAATCACACTTTTTTATATTTACAAACAATTTTTCCTTTCTTAAAACATCAAGCACACAATGTAAATGATTCAAATGTACATCGAGATTCTTGCTATATATCAGCATGCCACCAAAATAAACCATAATAAATTTCCCAATCAAGCACTCAAAACATGATTAATTAATAATCTCATAAAAGTGCTAGGTGCATTAGTTAATTAAAATGGCATGACTAACCACTTATACAAACCGTGTTTTTGTTTTTAAAGTTATGTTTCAATCATCACCTTCCCTTTTTCTAATTTGATGGTATCCAGATTTCAAATTAATTTTAGAAAAGACAATGGAACCATTCAATTCATCAAGCATATTATCTAGTATATGAATGAGATGGCGATACTTTACATTGATATTATTTATAGCTTTACAATCAATGTATATCCTCAATGTTTCATATTTATTTAGAACAAGTACTGGAACAACACAATAACTCAAGTTTTCTGTAACATATTCCTTTGCCATGAGCTCTTGCACTTGCCTTTAAAGCTCATTCGTTTGTTATGGATTGCTTCTATAGGCTGGCATATTATGAATTGTTACTCTTGGAGTGAAATCAATTTGATATTCAATTTCTCTAATAGTTGCTAACCTAAGTGGAATTTCTCCAGGAAATACATCTTCAAATTCTTGCAACAAATAACCAAAAACACTTGGAAAGGAAGAGTCAATGTCATTAGTGTTCAAAAGGGATTCCTTTTAAACAAGGAGAAATAGTTACTGTTCAGCCAAGAAAGCACTTCTCACTTCCCTTTCTTTTGCATAAAAAGTCACTTTCTTCTTTTATTTTCTCTTTTTAGGCTTTTTCTGTATTTCTTTTTCTGAGCTCTCAACTTTTCTCTCCTTTTTAGTCTCATTTATATTTTATGTCTCTCTCTCATTTTTCTTATTTTTTAGATCACTCTCATTTTTATCTCTCTTTTTCATCTTGAGTTGTTCCTCAAACTTACTTTGGCTTTAATGGCATAAGAGTAATAGTCCATTGTTCATTATAAAAGACTATCTATTTGTAAACCCATCATTCTTCACTTTTATATCAAACTCCTAAGTTCTTACTAATAGTATATGTCTAGCATGCATAGAAACAACATCACACAATAATTTATCACAATATTTTGTATTTGAAAAAGAAATCAGAAATTGCTTATTGTCATATCCTGATTTTTCTCTATATGTATAATAATGATAGTGGAAAGAGGTTTGGAAAGGATTATGACGAAGATAAGAAGAAATAATAAAGGTTAGATAAGTCTTGAAGAAAGAGAAGGACCTAAATGAAAATTGGAAAAGGTGAAAGGCCAAAAGTTAAAGTAGAAATAAATGTTGGGCCAAAAGTGGTAATTTTCAAAAGTTTAGGGACTTAAATGTAATTAGATAAAAAGTCAGGGACCTAAATGTAATTATGGAAAAGTTGAGCCAAAATAAGTAAAATATGTCCGGAATCATATCAGACTCAAATTTTACCAGTAGATAGACAAAATTATTCCGGTCAGTTTAACACAATACAAAATTTTGATTTGAGGTTATGATTAATTGATATAAATTTATGAAGTCTGAAGAATTATTATAGTATTCTTCAGACATCAGAATCAGATGGGATATTATAGGAAATTCCCATATTTAATATAAGAATTTATAAAATTGACAGAGTCAGAAAAGGAATCTTGTAGAAGCCTTACGGGATTTTACAGTAAAATAAAATACCTGATAAATAGGATCGGGGTGAGATTTATTGTGAATTATGCCATAAAGGTAATGAGGCTAAGGAGACCATACCAAGGCCCAAATGGTGCCATAGTGAGCCCAATAAAGTAGTGAGATAGTTATGTGGGCCAGAGTCCAGAGCAGTCCAGGAAAAGTGCAAAATTACAAAAATGCCCCTGGATGCCCTATTGCACCAGTGATAGATGGAGGGCATTCTGGTCATTCTGGACAGGCCAAAAATGTGTAAGATGGTATAAAGATGATTAATTAGAGTTAGTAAATAGTTTGATGATGTTTGAAAAGACGATAATGCCCTTTGAGAAATTAAAGTAAAATCGGACACCGATAAAGGGTTAAAGGAAATGTAGGGAAATTTTATCAGGACTTCTGGGTCTCAGAAAATTATAAGACTTTACAGGGAATTTATTTTATATTAGAATAAATTTCTAAAAATGTTAGAACCATTAAAAGAGGTGTCTAGCATTTATTTCAAAATCAGGATATTTTAAGAATATCGGTATAAGGAAAGTACCTTGAGATTTGTGCCAATTAGCTATTGGATCCAATGAAGGCCTATGCCTGCCCAAAATTTCGTGCTAGGGCAGCTCATTAAGTCCCAAGAGTTGTCTTGGAGCCCAAGTCCAATAATGAATAATTTTTTAATTTTTGAAAAGGAAAAAAAGGGATAAAGTGTGAATTATGGCTTGCACATGGTGGGACCCACACACCCACACACTTGGCGTACAAGACAGGGGGAGGAGAAGATTTTTTTCATGTGGATTTATCTAGATTTGGCTTGGAGAGGAAGCTTGATGTAAGAACAAATATGAGCCATTAGATCAAATAGTGTACAAAGTGATCTTGGCCATTCATTTTCCATGGAATTTTTCTATAAATACCCCCTCATTCTGCCCAAAACCGTGGCCTTGTGATACCTTGGGGAAACTCTTGCAAAATGAAAACTCAAGCAAGACAAAGAAGATTTAAGGTTCCAAAGTTCAAGCAAGCTAGAGATTAAAGGTAAGCAATCTCTCCTAGCTTATTTTCCTTTGATTTGGGAGCTTGAACTTAGGGTTTTGATGGGAGAAAAGTTGAGTTTTCTCTAAGGGGTGGTGCTTCCCAAAGACCTTAAAGGAAAGGGGAAAGAAGAAATTAAAGTTAGAACTATATGATTGAAGCTTAAACAAGCTAGTTAAGTAGTTGGTTGTTAAATCAAATTGATATTCTTGACTTTGCCATGGTGTTTCCTATTTGGTATGCACTGTTCATGAGGGAAGGAAATTGAAGTTCAATGATTTAATGCTTCCATTGAGTTTGTATGATGATTTTGTGTAGGATTGGAAAGGTTTTGAACCTTGGAAACATTAAAATCTCAAGGTTGCAAGTCTTTGAGATTCCTGATGGTTACTGTTCACTCGCATGAACTGTGATTGGAATTTCATGATTTTGATGGTCCCAATGGTTTTAAAATGAAAATTTTTGTTGGGTAAAGTGGAGAAACAAGTATGGGAAGCATTAGAATCAAAATGAGAATTTTTGAAAGAATTGTATGCTTATGTTCAGTTCTGTACAGCAGGCCATGAAGGAGCTGGAAATTCATGATTCTAAGCTCATAAATGGATTCAAAAGATGAAATTGTGTAGGGTAAAGTCAAGACATCAATTGGTTGAAGAGCCAAGTGGATTAGTGAAAATTAGAGAAAGTTATGACAATAAAGAGTGTAACAAAATTAGTCTTGAACATGGTTGGAGTTCATGAGTCCTAATGAGTTATGTGATGAATATGAATGTGTTTAGGACCATGAAACATCCAAGAAGATGTTGGGAAGTGATGGACATAAAGGCTTCATGGTTGGAAAGCTAGGGAGCAAGGGCTAAAGGTCAAGAGAAAAGCTTAAGTGCAAGGTAGTGAACTTACCTCTTTATGTGCTTGATGTGGTATGCTTATGTGTTGACATGTATATGTTATTTGAATGATGTTGTGACATGATAAATGATGTTGAATGTATTGTGAATAACATGTTTCCATGGCCATGCACTTTATGTAAAAGTATATAGCATGATGACATGTCACTAATCAAAGAAAGTTAATGAAATTACATATCATGCATTCGCATCCATCTTGCATATTTAAGTGGTAATGTTTGCTACTGAGATTCCCTAGAATCTCACTCTTCCATAACCAACCAATTTAGGTCAAGCATGATGGATAATGTATGCATGGAGAAGAGTTAAAGCATGGAAGAAGTAAAGTGAAGTATTTAAGATGTTAGCATATGCTATGCACTTTCCATGTATGTCAAAGCCATGTAAAGTATCTATTTATGTGATGAGATTGTGTGAAACAATTATTGTATAACCCCATGATGTATATAAATTTAGAAAAAGTAAAAGAGATGATTTATGTATGCTGGAACAATTATGGAAAGTGAAAGAAAGGAAACTGAAATGGTAAAAAACTAGGTCCTGAAGTAGTTTTGTTGTGGCTTCAGTCTGACCTAGCAAATGAAGGAATTATTTCAAGAAATTTTATGAGCATGTAGTACACATCCAGAGATTTAAGTGCATAGGTAGAACGTTTCATTTGGATGTGTATATCAAGAGAAATTAATTTTCAAAATAAGGGACCAGAAAATGTTTGCAGGATTTTTGACCAAATGAATAGTAAATTTTGGCGAATAAACTGTATTAATTGGCTAATCATTTGGTTTGGAAACTATTTTTACCTTAAATTTGAAGATGTTATCTTCATTTATATTTTTTAACCACTTCATTTCGAGTTTTCTAGAATTAATTATGAGTTTTTGAAGTTCATTGCGTAATCTGGAATACCATATAAACAGTAGCTCGAGAAAGAGTAAAATTCCAGATTTGGCTAATGGACTTCCAAGGTCTTGTAAGTAGTTCTAAATTCTACTAAATGGTCCCTATGACGTAAAAGGTAAGGATGGTACACTTATCAACTTTAATTCCCCACATTCATTCAACCATTTTAGCTTGTTTGTATGGTCTAGGATGTCTAACAGTAGGCATATTCAATTTCTCAACCAATGTAGTGCTTGCAACATTTGCCACACTCCCACTATCAATTATCATACTACATAATTTGTTATTAATGAGGCAGCGAGTATGGAAAATATTTTCCGTTTGCTCATTCATCACATCTTCCTTGATTTGACAATTAAAAGCTCTTCTAACCACAAAGTATTCTCCTTCCATAGGATATTAAACACCATAATCACTAGTTTCTTCAAGTAAGGGCTTGTAATCATGATCACTGTCATGTCCTAAATTTTCCCTATTTGTATAATACTGATAGTGGAAAGAGATTTGGAAAGGATTATGATGAAGATCAGAAGAAATGATAAAGGTTAAATGAGTCTTGAAGAATGAAATAGACCTAAACGAAATTTAGAAAAGGTTGAAGGCTAACAGTTAAAGTAGAAACAAGATTTGGGCCAAAAGTGGTAATTTTCAAAAGTTTAGGGACCTAAATGTAATTAAGTAAAAAGTTCAAGGGCAAAATTGTAATTATAGAAAGATTAGCCAGGAAAGGGTTATGACTGCCCAGAAGTATTTCAGTACCACATTCCATCAGCAAATAGAGGAAGTTACACTAGTTAATCTGGCATTATAAAGAAATTTTATTAGGGCTCCAGACAGCACATATTTATCTGATAGTCTGAAAGTTATCTAAAATTTTATTAGATTTCATTGACTTGAGATATAAGTAGGAGAATTATAGGAAATTGTGCCCTACAGTGTCAAATGTCATGGATCTGACAGAACCTTGGTAGAAGTTCTGTATAAAAAGTTATATCCATATAAGTGAATTTTGACAGGAGTTTGAAAACACCTGTGATCCGATAATGGAACTATCAGTAAATAATCCTGGATAGAATGAACTCAGATAGCCTCATATATAGGCCTATGATGACGCTAAGGATGGTTCAAAACCCAGGGTACCAGTTCATCAGTAGAAAGGTACAATTTCTAAAAAAGTGTGAAATTACAAAAATGCCCCTGGATGCCCATATTGTACTAGTGATAGATGGAGGGCCTTTTGGTCATCTGGGATAGGCTAAAAATATGGTAAATAGTATAAGTATGATTAGTTAGAGCTAGTATATGCCCTGAGGCAGTACAACAAGGGGTGAAATGACAATTATGCCCTTAGGGTTAATATTGTGTAAGAAAGGACACCAAGGGTATTTTAGTCATTTCCCAAGGGATGGATGGTAGATAAATATTAAGTATATTAATGTCAATGGTATGAGAAGGCTAGACATTGAGTTTTAGGATAGAATATATATCATGATATATTATAAAAAATTAGGAATAGAAAACAGTCTAGTTGTTGTGAAACTGCTCCAATCGGTACCATATTGGACTATAATTTTTCCAGAAGCTTCCTTACATGAGGTGTCCCTTATGATGTCAAAATTATTCTTTTTTAAAAAAAGTTAAATCCAAGATTAAATGTGAGCCTTTAGATCAAATTGTGCGTAAAGTAATCTTGGCCATTGATTTTCCATGAAATTTTCTATAAATACCCCCATAAATCTGGTTCAAAAGTGTGGCCTCATGAACATTGGGTAAACTATTTCAAAATGGAAACTCAAGCCAAGACAAAGAAGATTCAAGGTACCAAAGTTCAAGCAAGCTAGAGATTAAAGGTAAGCAATCTCTCCTAACTTATTTTCCTTTGATTTGGGAGCTTGAACTTAGGGCTTTCACGGGAAAAAAGTTGAATTTTCTATAAGGTCTTGTGCTGTCCAAAAACCCTAGATGAAAGGGGAAATAAGAAATTAGAGTTAGAAGTATATGATTAAAGCTTAAACAAGCTAGTTAAGTGATTGATTGTTGAATCAAGTTGATATTCTTGACTTTGCCATGTTGAACCTGTTCAGTCTGCACTGTTCATGATGGAAGGAAATGGAATTTCAATGATTTAATGCTTCAATTGAATTTATATGATCATTTTGTGTAGGATTGAAAAGATTTTGAACCTTTGAAACATTAAAATCTCAATATTATAGTTTTTGAAATTCTTCTCTATTACTATTCACTCACATGAACAGTGATTGGAATTTCCAGATTTTGATACTTCCAATGGTTTTAAAATGAAAATTTGTGTGGGATAAAGTGTAGAAACAAGTATGGGAAGCCTTAGAATCAAAATGAGAATTTTTTAAGGAATTGTGTGCATGTGTTTGGTTATGTACAGCAGGTCATGAAGGAGCTGGAATTTCATGATTCTAAACTCATAAATGGATTCAAAAGATGAAATTGTGTAGGGTAAAGTCAAGACTTCAATTGGTTCAAGAGCCAAGTTGATTAGTAAAGATTAGAGAAAGTATGATAATAAAGAGTGTAACAAGGTTAGTCTTGAACATGGTTAGAGTTCATGAGTCCTAATGAATTATGTGATGAATATGAATGTTTTTATGACCGTGAAAAATCCAAGAAGATGTTGGGAAGTGAATGACATAAAGGCTTCATGGTTGGAAAGCTAGGGAGCAAGTGCAAAAGATCAAGAGAAAAGCTTAAGTGCAAGGTAGTGAACTTACCTCTTTATGTGCTTGATGTGGTATGCTTATGTGTTGACATGTATATGATATTTGAATGATGTTGTGACATGATAAATGATGTTGAATGTATTGTGAATAGCATATTTTCCATGACCATGCACTTTATGTAAAAGTATATAGCATGATTACATGTCATTAATCAAAGAAAGTTTAATAAAAGTACATATCATGCATTATCATCCATCTCGCATGTTTAATTGGTAATGTTTGCTACTGAGATTCCCTAGAATCTCACTCTCCTATAACCAACCAATATAGGTCAAGCATGATGGAAAAGGGATACATGGAGAAGAGCTAAAGAAAGGAAGTGAAGTAATTGAAATCCTAGCATATGCTATGAATTATCTATGTATGTAAATGCCATGTATGGTGTCCATTTATATGAGAAAACTATCCGTAATAATTATGGCATATGTACATGATGTATATGAATATTGAGAAGCTTATTTGATGGCTTATACATGTTGGAACAATTATTCCAAGTGAAAGAAAAGAAATTGAAATGGTAAAAACGTAGGTCCTATAGTAGTTTTGTTGTGGCCTCAGTTTGACCTAGCAAATGAAGGAATTATTTCACAAACTTTTATGAGTGTGTACCACACATCCAAAGCTTTAAGTGCATAGTATAAAGTTTCATTTGGATGTGTATAACAAGAGAAATGAATTTCCAAATTAAGGGAGCAGAATCTGTCTTCAGAAATTTTAACCAAATAAACAGTAAAATTGGACGAATAAACTATATTAATTAATTTATCATTTGGTCTGAAAATTATTTTTTCTTTAAATTTCAAAATTTTAGCTTCACATAGCTTTTTGAACCACTTCGTTTAGATTTGTTTGGAATTAATTATGATTTTTTGAAGTTCGTTGTGTAGTTTAGAATACCATATGAACAGTAACCTTAGAAAGAGAAAAAATCCAGATCTAGCTAATGAATTTCCAAAGACTTGTAAGTGGTTCTAAATTCTACTAAGTGATCCCTAAAATGTATGAAAGTAAGGATGTTTCAATAACTATCATTTTAAGGCATAACTTCATTATTTTTCAGAATCATTACTCTCTTGTTGGGGCATTGAGAAGCTATATGACTTTTACCCAAACACTTGAAATATTTTATATCTTTATTTCTATAAGTTTAGGAATCAGGTTTACCTTTTCTCTTTGATGCACCTTTTTCTTTTCCTTTAGTGGTCTCCTTTTGGATAGTTTTTTTTCTTTATTCATTTCTCTTTCAATGAAGAATTACTTTATCTAGAAAAGAATTTTGAAACACCTTTACACTTGAGTTATTGATAAGACATAATTTGTGTATGGTTTCTATAACATTTTAAGGGTTTTTTAACAATGTTACCATTCATTTTATGCCTATGTGGTAATGCATGATTGTGCTTGGCAATATGTTGATTTAAGGATAAAATGATAAATTAACTACTCTACACTACATATACATCATTCTTTAGTAATTGGTTGGACTTTTACATTGAGCTTTGATATTGAATTGTAGGTATTTTGGAGGAGAACACTAATGTGAGTAGAAAAGAAATCACAAGACAAAGAGAATCAAATCAAGGATGGCAGCTTCTATACTCTTTAGTCACGACCAAAGTGTCTACAGGTCGTGACCTTATTTCTTCTAGGAAGTTTTTCTACGTTCATAGGTCACGACCAAAAGTAGGATCTGGTCATGACTAAAGAAAAGAATCAGTGAAGCTGTACATTTTTTATTAGGTCATTCTGGCTTTAAAAGGAGAGGGAAGTCGCAGACGCAAAGGGAAGGCTAGTTTTGACTTTATACAGCTATGAAGCAATACTCCAACATTCTCAATGCTCTCTCCATAACCTACCCACATATCTTTTATCTTTCATCTTTCATAACCGTTTCTTTTCTTTCTTAGTGGCATCACATCTGAGCAGCAATTGTAGCACAGCAGGAGTCATGAAAGGCTAAATCTTTAGAATTTTGGTGATAGATCGTATATCTTGAGCTCATGGACTACACTGTACTTGGGTGTATTTATTTTTTAATTTCATCTTTTTCATGTTTTGGAATTCCTAGATTTAGGGTTTTCATTGTATGAGTAAGGATTGAATATCGATCAATTATTCTGAGATTAGGTTTTGTGATTGAATTTGGATGATTTGAATGTTGATTTTAATATGAATATTCTAGTTATGATTTCTGTATAATTGGGCTTTTATCAACTATTATTGTTAACTGGTTCAATTCCTTGAAATCTGTAGTCATCGATCGATGATCATTTGAGGGCATTTTCATCATCTGATTTAATTACACGCTAAGTTGTTTTAAACAACGAATTAATAGTTTTTGAACTAGCTTTGATTAAAGGAGTTAAAGGAATATTAAAGTTCTGTATTCAATCGATCGATTGAGGTTTTATTTAAGACTTAGTGATTTTAAAATTCCCATATCATGTTAAGAGCAAGGATAGATATGTTTCCATTATCACGAGTCTTTAGTAACATATTTCTTTCATAATCCACTCATTTTCCATCTTAATCAAAAGTATAAAAATATTTACTTTATTGCACCCTTATTTGATTGCATCAAAAGAATCAATCAACCCCAAAACCAATTTTACTTTCACTCAAGTTGTCAATGGTTTTGTCACCAATTTGCTAGTTTCCAATAAAATAGGCTCCTTGAAAAGAATGATAGGGTTGTGCCTTATACTATATTAATAGGGAGCAATTGTCTTTATTTTGATAGATTGGATGATGACAATCTACCCCAATCAATGGCATCGTTGCCAGGGAGCCAAGTAATTGGTTCATTAGCAATTATTTGTCAATTTCATTATTTACCTGAGTCATTTGTAGCTTGAATTTTAGTTTTTGTTGTTTCATTGCATAGCATTATGCATTTTTTTCAAGTTGCACCTTTGAGTCATGACCATACATAATTGTGTCACGATCGGATTGTTTTTCTATAAGGCTTGATTACTCTATGGGAACTCCAGTCGCGAAAGCCACCACATCTAGTCATTACTGTTTTGAAAAATTTACTCTCCATGATTGTTGGTCGCGACCAAACCACATTTTAGTCATAATGTGAAATTAAATTTTTAAAACTTTTACGCTCTGTGTAATTAGGTCACGACCTGAACACCTTGTGTCACGACCAGTTTAACTTTTCTGATGAGAAATTTCTGCGTCTGACTGTGATTGCTTGGTTGGTTGGTTATTCTCGATTGTTCCTATGTTGTATGCACAGAAGAACTGGACCATTAGTGCCTTTTGAACTTGAAATTAAGAGACAACTTAGGAAACTAAGGAAAGAACTTAAGAAGAGGCTAGATCAATAGAATCTAACTCATCCTCTATTGTCCCTAAATCTGAGATTTGGTTGAATTTAGAGATTCCATTAGAAATTTCTAATATGGCTAAGATTAATCCTAATTGGCATAATGGGCACAATAGATAATGAAAAAATGAAATACCAATGAATGTAGAAGATAATAGAAGTGTGAGGGAAATAAATCATTCGCATGTGGATTATGATCCTTATGGTTTTTACACTGAAGAGGCAAATTTTGAAATTAAAGAAGCTTTGATTGCAGCCTTACCTAAATTTCATGGTTTTGTAGGAGAATGTTCACATCGGCACTTACAAACCATACATATGATCTACTCTTCAATGAAGCCTCTAATGGCTACATTGGATGATGTCTTAAGGAGGTGTTTCCATTTCACTATGGAAGGGAAGACTAAGGAGTGGTTATAAAATCTTCCAACTCATTTCTCTACTCTTACATAGGATAAATTGAAGTCAATGTATTTAGAGCAATTCTTCCCAGCCTCTAAGATAACTTGAATGAAGAAGGAGATTATAAATATTCTGTAACATGATGGAGAGTCATTACATGAATATTGGACAAGATTTATCAACTTGTTAGCTCGATGTCCACATCACAACATGACAAAGGCTGATCTGGTAGACATTTTCTTTGATGGTCTACTTCCTCACAATTAAGTGTCCTTGAAGCAAATAGATCTTTGAGAGATAAAACTCCATAAATAAGTTGGAAATTATTCTAGAAAATGGTTAATGAAGACCATCAGACTGATCCAAGGAGAATGACCTAATTAGCTTTGGGTAATTCAAAAGAGATTTTGGCAGAAATAGCAACTTTGGGGAATCGAATGCAAAAGAGGATGAGTTTGATTGAAAGAGAGCTATATTTGTAACATCCTAATTTTCTTATGTCTTAGGGACCAAACGGTAGCATCTGGAACCACTTTTAAGGTTATTGAAGTCAAATTACACAATTTGAAATTTTACTCTACCGAGTACTATTCACTGTGTAAATTTTAGAGAAGTGACCTGACTTCGAAAAAGCATAATTAAATCTAAACAAATTGAAATGAAGTGGTTCAAATCGCTACACAAAGCTAACTTAATGCTATTTCGGGGGAAAATAAATTTTTGACCACACCTTGACCAAGTCAATGTCGGTCAACACTCCAATTTTATTATTCATCCAGCGTCCTTCCCTAATTCCAGCATTTGGGTCCCAACTTTGGAAAAATCATATCTCCACGTGTAGACATCCAAATAAGACATTCTATATATCAAATTGAAGACTGGTATGTCTAATATTTACTGGTAAAATATCATACATTTATTCCAATGTTTACTATATCTAATTATAGCTTAATTGCCACTGACTCACCACAAGTTACTATTCATAGTGGCAAATTTCAGCACTCAACTTTACATACATATGCATAACATACATCAATCACATATCAATCATGCTAAATAATTCTTAACTTCTCTTCATGTATCTTTATCTCCTCCATATTGAGAAGACCTTCTGTAATTGGATTGATATGGAAGGGGTAAGATTTATGGGGAAATCTCAGTAGCAAATGGAAACTATACAATGTATGCAACTATATGATTGATATTACTATATGTGCACTTAATGATCATGCTTGCATAATGATAACTTGCATGCTTCCATGTCCCTTAATTATAACATATGTCCATAGCATAAAAAGAAACAGAGCATTACTTAATCATACATGTTTCACATCATCAAAGTAAGTAAACATCACATAAAACATCCAAGCAACATAAGCATACAAGTAGGTAAGTTTACTTCCTACTGTGTAGCCTTTCCTTTAGTCCTTAGCATTTGCTCTAAGGTTCCTTCTTTTCATATGTCAGAGCCTATACATAGCATAATAGTATTACATTATTATCCTATCCAGTATAGCTCTACTTAACTCATACTTAACTTGAGGTAATACCCTTAATCTGACAATCCCCTAACTTTCTTTATATCCACGGCTAACTTTATCAAGAGAGAGACATTTCTCTATTCTAACTATTAAATTTATAAGAACAATACTCTAATTTATTAGAGAAGGAATTAGGATAAATTACTTACCTTATTCCTAAACTTGCTAAGTCCCTAAGCTCCTAGCTTAGCCATAACTTCTTCTTTTCCATCCTTCTTTTCTCTTTCTTTCTTTCTTTCTTCCTTTCTCTCTTTCTCTCTCTCTCTTCTTTCTATTCATTTCCTTCTTACTTGTCATGGATGTGGAATAAAGGGAGGGAAAGGGTCTATTTATAGGTGGAGGAAAGTAGATTGGATGGTCTAGATCAAATCTCGATAGATGACTCAGATCACTTAGCTTCCTCACTAAGTCTTACTCGCATCACCATGATGACATCATCATCCTCAATGACTCATCAAAGTGACATCATTAAGGGGCACCTCACATGCTTAGGTGGTGCAATAGTGGGGCCCTTGGGACACCTCACCAGCTGGCTCAGTGCTTCCAAAGAATTCTAGTTTTATCTTGGAATAAACGGCTGAGATTGTGCCACGTGAATTTTTCTTCTTTCCCTAAATTAATGCCATTTGGCATTTTAGTGGGTCCCATGAGGACACCTTTCATCCCACCTCATGGTTCTGGATGAGTCTAAAGCTCTATCTGATCACTTTTTCTAGTTCTATCTCAACCGGGTAACTATACTTTATTGAAAATCACTAAAATATTATTTTAATGCCACTTTGACCCACATAACTCTTGGGCTACAATTTTATACATCTTAGAACGCAATCTTAGGTCTCTAATCAAGCTCAAGCACTCTGGTGGCTCGATTCCCAAGAAACATCCCTTAGCAAATTACTACAATGCCTTTAGTTCCTCTTTAATAATCTAGGGGCATTATTGTCTTTTCACACTTTTATAGAGTATTTGCTGACCCTGGTCAACTATCCAGATAACCTTCCTTGACTGTCTAACCTTAATCAAATGACCAAAATACCCTTCACTCATTCTTTAATTATTTTATAACATAGGGGTATTTTCATCATTCCTTTTTTCTGGATATTTATAGATACTGGCCTTTTTATCCGATAAACTAATATCATGGGCTTGGGCCTCACTTGGTATCATCATGGACCTCTCTGTGATGTTATCTGAGCTTATCCAGTCATAACTTGCTTACTACTTAAGTTTCACAATCAGATATTGGGCGTTTATAAACTCTTATCAAAATTCACTAAAAAGTGAATAACTGTTCATACAGAACTACTTGTGAGGTTCCATCAATTTTCTAATCTCTGGCTTCAAAGGACACACCTTCCTATAACTTTTCATTTATAGTGGTCCAGAAGATCTGATAAAAATTTTAGATAACTTTTAGGCTACCTGATAAATATAAGCTATCTATAACTCTAATAAAATTTCTGTATCATGCTAGATTAACCATCATAACTTTATCTATCTACTGATGAATTTTGGGACTAAAATGCTTCCTCATAGTTATAAGCCTTTTTTGGCTCAACTTTCTATAATTACAATTTTGCTCTTAGAAATTTTTGGAAATTACACTTTAGTCTCTCAACTTTTCTTAATTACACTTAATGGCCCACAACTTGTATCTACTTTCATTTTTTAGCCTTGGGACTTTTAGACTTTCCAGTTTTGTCCATATCATTCTTCAAAATGACTATTATGCCCCCAGAAACTTTCACTATTTACAATTTAGTCCCTGATCTTTCACTTACTTGCAGTTTAGTCCCTGAACATCATATATATACTTTTGGGACATATGCTCAACAGGATTGGTAGCCTACCTCTTTTAGGCTATATACTGGGCTTCTATGTCTAAAAATTAGGATATGACATTTATCCTCCCCTTAAAATAAATTTTGTCGTCAAAATTTAAGGGTTAAATCTCTATTCATACCTTAATGAAGAGTTTCTTGTGGAGAATGTCCCATACCTTTCATAATATTTTCTTGACTTTTCTAGCTTTTCTTAACTTTTCTTACTATCTTACATAACTTTGTGCATCTATGCCAAACTTTTGTGGCATTTACACCCTTTCTCATTAATTCCTAGGGGTTTACCCATCATTGGGCTATATTACATTTCATATTGCTTTAAACTCTAACATTCTCTTATAGAGTTGTATCCTATCTTTGCTCTGCCTTAAACCCTCTTCTCCATAACTCTTTGACCTTTTTAATCTCTTTATCTTTATCTGAAGGATCTATCTACTCATACTTTTCTATTCTCAAAATATATGGGGTTATCTTCTTTGTTCCTCAGGCATACTTCCACAAAACTTTGAATATCAACACTCAGACTTGAACTTGGACTCTATCTTTGTTTAAAGGAAAACTCAGTTCAGTATTTATATAATATAGGCTATATAAGGAAAATAATTATAAATAAGTTTTATAGATGAGTTAATCAACTAGTCAAGCTCATTACCTTAACTTCATCCTTGGTAATCATCTTTCCAAAGAGATATTATATTGTACTCATATCTTCATGGCTCATCATTTTCCTTAGGCTAGGTCTACTATGACCTCAGGATCTAACTACGATCAACTGTAAGCCTCTTCATAATCTAGCTGCGACTCTAAAGCTGTTAGGATCTAACTACTACCCTTAAGCCATGCTAGGATCTAACTACGACCCTTGAAAATCCTCTATGATTCTGTTGTATTGTATCATCATCTCTAAAAGAACTCAAACCAACAGACTAAGTTATAAGGTTAACTGCTTCCACTTGTTGATAATTCAATCAATAAAAATTTTCAAAAATACATTTAGTATCCCATATTATTTACTAAGACTTTACTTATTTCCTCTCTTACTCAGGAGTTACTTCTTACCTTTTTTACTCTATTGTGGCTTACCATGGGCTATTGCCTTATGCAATCATGGTCTAACCACCTGCCATTACATTATGTTGTTATGGCTATATCATAACTTCTCATTTAAATATGTGCTCTAATTGAGAGCAATATATATCAGATCTAACTCTTATCTGAAGAGTGATATGAACTCATATGAATCTAGCTCTATCTGAGAGCCATATATTTCAAATCCAACTCTTATCTGAAGAGTAATTTGAAAACAATATATTTACTGTTATCTATTGCTTTTTCTATATACCATTTCTTTTGATAGAATTATAACACTACCGCCCTCTAGGTACTTACTGTAACCTTAACATGTGAAATAGCCCTGAGTACTATATTCACAAGCATGTAGAAATACCTGAGTAACTCCAATCATACTGTAACAATTATCCCACTTACTAAGATTTTATATAATCCTGGGTATATTCCTATTGCATGTCGTATGGTGTGGGAGCAATATAACTTTCTTATCTTGTATACTCTACCCTACATGAACTGCCAAAGGGGAGTATTCATTAATCATAGCATACTCTAACATGCGTCTCATCATATGACAACTACAAGGAGATCTAACTATTCACCATAACTTATGGCAACATAAGCCATATCATTATCACATAAATTTGCTCAACTATCCATCATACGTACACTATAAATGAACCATTAACTAGGTAAACTTTAAAGCATTCTTTCCTCTATCATATTATCTTCCAGATTATCTATTGCATTATCTGATGAGGATCTGACAATTTATTCAAGAACCTGAAATAACTATTCATCTAATTTAGGCTATCATATTACCCTCTTACTAGGGTATAGACTCAACCCTTCATTACTCTTTCTTATATAGGGAATAATGGAGTCACTTTTATCTTTGAAACTGTGGCTACCTTTCTCTTTTTAGACATAATAAACTTCTTTTTCTAATCTTGCATACATTTACCGCTCTGTTAAATTTTTGCAGCTACTTGAGAAAAATCCTTTCTTTATAATGAAATTCAATCTATAAACTAACCTCTCAGGTGAGAGGATCAATCTCCATATGGAGTATTTCTGCATCTATTTACTATCTCTTAACCTCTTCTATCTATATATCAGTCCTAGTCTATTCTTGACCAGACTATGATTCCTTTCTGGTCTTTTTCTTGATCATAATGAACTTATGTCATAGGGATCTCATTCATTATCTACTACTATTACTTATGTTCTCTAGGGTACTCTGCCCTAGGTCTGCTAGATTACTTTTTTTTTCATGATGTGGTCCCTCTGTCTTGGGAACATTAGCACTTTATCTATTAGCCATCCCATCTTTAACTTTAGGTCATGAGCTAGGATCATTCCTAGGCAAGTCTTGTTCTAACTTTTTATTCTTTTGTTCAGGAAATACTAGCTAAACAAGGCCTTTTGTAATGTAGATCTACTCCTGGTTATCATATGGAGGATCTACTTATGAACATCATCTTAAATTAATGTTTCATATCTCAATACTTTGTACTTATCTGGCTTAATCATGCTTTATACCAATCCTCTAGTTGATAAACTTCAACAAAGTTAATACCTTCATTTTCATTGTCACTGTAGTGTCTGGCCACAGAATAATACCTCAAGATACTATTGTAGCTTCACTTGACCTTAAATTGGTCATCTTCTATCTCTAGAAATAGAGGAAACTAATTTCCATACGTTATCCTACTTAGTCCAGCCACATCGTGCTAAGAAACATGAGACCTCGGCGGTAACGGCTGACTAAGACTAGTCTATTTTAGTTGTATCTTTGAAAACTATCTCATAAAATTATAAGGTATGGGGTATAGTTCTATTTATCTGGGTGTCACTATCTTTTATCTAAATCCTTCTCCAAGTAGTGAACATCATCCCCACATCTCACTCTAGGGAGGAAACCTCTTTAGTTTAAATTTCTATCTTGTTTAGAGGGTCAGTCTAACTATACCAGAGTATCAATAAGCCAGAACCTTCTGTTATATGCCAAAATCTTATACTCTAAGCCAAAACCCTTTGCTCTGATACCAAAATGTCACATCCTAATTTTCTTATGTCTTAAGGACATAATGGTAGCATATGGAACCACTTTTAAGGTTATTGAAGTCAAATTACACAATCTAAAATTTTACTCTACTGAGTACTATTCACTATGTAAATTTTAGGGAAGTAGCCTGATTTCAAAAAATCATAATTAAATCCAAAAAATCGAAATAAAGTGGTTCAAATTGCTACATGAAGATAACTTAATTCTCTTTTAGTGATAAATAACTCGTTAACCACGCCTTGACCAAGTCTATCATGTTCTCACTTTCCTAGCCTTCATCTTCTCTAAAACAGTATCCTGTTATGTTTGGAAAAGATAGGGGTGAGATTTCTGGAGAAATCTTAGTAGTAAACGATACTAAATAGTGTATGTATCAATGTAAATAATTGTGCTTGCTTGTAAAAGTGTCAACATTGTATATATTGCATGCTTCCATGTATCATATGAAATACAATTGGCTAAAGCAATCATAGAAATAAATCTTCAATCATATAGATTTATCCCACACAATTCAACAAAGCCATAGCACAACCAATCATAACATCCAATACATACAAGTTTAGGATAGTCCACTACGTGGAAAAATAGTTTTCCTTTAATTCCATAGCCCTTGATTTGAAGTCCCTTCATAGGTTAGAGCCTCTACATAACGTAATAATAATTTATTATTACCCAATTCAACATAACTTTACTCAACTCAAGCTTAACTTGAGGTAGTATTCCTACTCTGTCAATCCCCTAACTTTCTTTCTATCCACAGCTACCTTTATCAAAAGATATATTTCTATATTCTAACTATTTAATTAATAAGAATAATCCTCTAATTTATTAGAGCAGGGATTAGAATAAATTACTTACCTTATTCCTAAGCTTGCCAAGTCCCTAAGCTCCTTTGATAGCTCCTAGCTCCACCAGAACTCCTCCTTTTTCCTTCCTTTTTTTCTCTTCCTTTCTTTCCTTTTCTCTTTCTCTTTTTCTCTCTTCTTTCTCTCCCTTTCTTACTCTTGGTTGTGATCACCTTGAGGGGGTGGGATATTTATAGTTGCACAGAGGTAGAATGGATGGCTCAGATCAAATTGCGATGAACGACTCAGATTGCTTAGCTTTCTCAAGAAGCCTTGCTTACATCATCATGATGACATCATCATCCTAGATAACTCATCAAAATGACATCATCCATGAGCCCATGAAGATAGGGGATCATATAGAGGGTCCAGAATGGCACCTTATAGGCCCAATGATATTTTTAGATAAATATGTGGGCCAAGGCTAATAAAGACCGAGAAAAATGAAGAATTACGAAAATGCCACTTAAGTATGCCACTGTATTGTGTCATTGAGTCAGAGTCAGATGAAGGGCATTATGATCGTTTGACTAAGGTTAGATAGTTAAGAAAGGGTATTTGGATAGCTGACCAAGGTAAGATATACTCTGGTAAGATATAGAAATATAACAGTGCTCCTACAAGTACTAAAAATGAGCTAAGGGTATTATGGTAATTTACTAATGATGTTCCTTGGGAACCGAGCCACTAGAGAGCTTGGGCTTGGTTAGAAACCCAAGATGATATTCAAAGGCCCAAAAACGTAGCCCAAGAGTAATGTGGGCCCAAGAGGCATTAAAATATTGTTTTGGTGCTTTTTCAATAAAGTAAAGTGACCCGGTCCAAGATAGAACTGGGTAAAGTGATATGGAATCATGAGAGGATATAAATGGGGCCCACAATACACCACATGGCATGATTACAGTAAAAGAAGAAAAGCAAAGGACACATGGCATGATTAGAGAAAAAGGAGAAAAAGCAAGAGGACACGTGGCACGATCTCGGCCATCCATTCAGGGAAAAGACTCTGGAACTCTCTGGAAAGGCTGAGTCAGCTGGTGAGGTGTCCCAAGGGCCCCACATTTTGTCACATATACCCATTAGGTGTCCCTTGAGGTGTCCTAGATGATGTCATGAGTGGTGAGTCATCAGGGAGGGTGATGTCATCGTGATGATACAGGCAAAGCTTCTTGAGGAAGCAAGCAATCTGAGCCATTCATCACGAATCAATCTGGACCATTCATTCCACCTCCTCTCACCTATAAATAGGCCATTCCCCTCCCATTTCAAGGCACACCACGGATCTAGCAAGAAAAGGAAGAGAAAGAAGAGAAAAACAGAGAAAGAGAGGAAGAAAGAAAATAAAGGAAGGAGTTCTGGTGGAGCTAGGAGCAGTCTAAGGAGCCGAGGGACTAGGCAAAACTTAGGAATGAGGTAAGAAAGTTATCTAGTCCCTGATCTAATAAAGTATAGGATTGCTCTTAGTAGTTAGAATAGAGAAATATCTCTACTAATAAAGGTAGCTAAAGGTAGAAAGGAAGCCAGGGGAATGTCAGATTAAGGATATCACCCCAGTTAATCATGAGTTAAGTAGAGCTATGCTAATAGAATAATAATGAAGATATTATTATGCTATGTATAGGCTCTGACCTATGAAAAGAAGGAATCTTAGAGCAAAGGCTAAAAGCTAGAGGAAGACTGTATGCCAGGTAGTAAACTAATCCTAAACTTGTATGCATTGAATGTTATGCTTGATGGGCTATGGCTTTGTTGAATTGTGTTGAATATGTGCTTATGTATGAAGCTCTATTCCTATGATTACTTTGGCCAATTGTATTTCATATGTAACATGGAAGTATTCACATTAGACAATGTTAACACTTTCACAAGCAAACAGAAGTATTCACATTAATGCATGCATTGTTTAGTACTGTTTGCTACTGAGATTTCCCTAGAAATCTCACCCCTTCCATATCAATCCAATTACAGCAGGTCTTCTCAAGGTGGAGGAGATAAAGATGCATGAAGAGATGTTAATTACTTAGCATGATTGATATGTGATTCATGTATGTATAATTGCTGGAAATTGTCACTATGAACAGTAATTCGTGATGGAGGTAGTGACATTCGAGCTGTAATTATAAATAGTAAATGATTGAATAAATGTATGATATTTTTCCAGTAAATAGTATAAATTCCAAGATTCGATTTGATATATAGAACGTCTCATTTGGATATCTACACATAAAGATATGATTTATCAAAGTTGGGACCAGAATGCTGGAATCAGGGACAGGACGCTGGAGGAACAGTAAACTTCAGACTGTGACCAAAGTTGACCTGGTCAAGGCATGGTCAACAAGTCATTTTCCCCTAAAATATAGTTATGTTAGCTTCGTGTAGCAATTTGAACCACTCTATTTTTATTTTTATAGAATTAGTTATGATTTTTCTAAGTCAGGACACTCCTCTGGAATTCGCACAGTGAACAGTACTCGCTAAGAGTAAAATTCTAGATTGAGTAATTGGACTTTAACAGCCTTGGAAGTGGTTCCAAATGCTACTGTTTGGTCCCTAAGACGTATGAAAATGAGGATGTTATATTATGTAAGTAATGTAACTTATTATACAAATTCATCCATCTATGTTTACCCTTTTTCCTTGTGAACAACACCTATGATATGGTTATGCATATGGAAAGAATGAGATTTCATGGAAATCCCAATAGCAAGGCATACAAACTAAAATATCGTGCATGATTAATTGGATGCTTAACATGTTATCATGAGATGGGAGAAACTTCATAATGGTACACAAGCAAACTCTATCATGCATATTATCATGACATAACTTGCAAGGAGTTGCAATCATTCATACTTCATCATCAATATGATGACACAATCTCATGCTCAACCAAACACCGTAATCAACAAGCAAGCATACAACCAAACAAATATGAAACTATAGTTAGGTATTCTTGCTACCTCTTGAGCTATCCTTGACAAAGTCTTCTTGAGATGATTTCCTTCCCTCACAAATGTCAAAACCTAGCCATTACAAAGTAATATCAAGTTACAATTTAACTTGAACACAAAACCAAGATTAGGTTTTCACTAACTTCCATTCTTTCTCTATTTTATGTTTCATACTTCCATCTTTCTAAAATAAATTATCATGGTTCATTTCCACATAATTTTTCATGTAGAATCCAAATATGAAACTAGAATTTCCAAAATCAGAACATACCACAAGCTGCTGCTCTAGATCGAAGTGAATGATCTTATTTTTCAAAATTCACATTTTGATTCCAATACTTGTTCTCCTACTTTATCCCCACACAGTTTTCCATTTTAAGCTCATTTGAAGCATCAAAATCATGAAATTCCAACATATGAATAGTGTCATGCACAGTAATAGCCAAGAACACAAAACCCTAATTTCAAACATACTTGAATTTCTAAACTTATACCACATGATTCTTGCTTGTTTAAGCTTATCTAAACTATCCATAACATAAAACTCATATTCTAACCACATATGGAAAGCACTTCCAGTAGCCACCATAAGGGAAATATGGTACAAAAACCCTTTAAAAGCAAGAGCTAGCTTGCTAGAATAAAGCTCAAGATCAAGGAAGATGATTACCTTGCTTGTTACTTCAAGTTGTGTGCTTATTTCTTGGTTGAATGGAAATTTTGTAAGATTTCCCCTATGGTTTCCCAAGCATGCTGAATGCAATTTGAATGAGGGGGTATTTATAGATGAGCTTGGGTGGAAATGGATGGCCAAGATTGACTTGGTTACTATTTGATCTAATGGTCCATATCACAAATTTGCCCTAGAAGCCATGCCTTTTGATTCCATGCATGACATCATTTAGGGGCATGTTTGGTTGGAAAAAGTTAGATATACTGATAGGAAAAATTCCAGTCCAATTTGGTATCGAATAGAGCAGTTTCACAAAAACCAGACTGTTTTATATTCCTAATTTTTATAATATTATAGGATATGTATTTTGTCCTAGAAACCAATGTCCAGGTTCCTCATACCATTGAAATTATTAGACTGAGTATTTATCTGCCATTCATCCCTTGGAAAATGACCAAAATACCCTTGGTGTCCTTTCTTGCACTATATAAACCCTAAGTGCATAATTGTTATTTTACCCCTCTTTGTACTGCCTCAAGCTTATACTGACTCTAACTAATCATATTTATACTATATGGGATGTTTCTACCCTATCCAAAATTACCAAAATGCCCTACATCCATCACTGGTATAAGCTGGTCATTTAGGGGCATTTTCGTAATTTCACACTTTTCCTAGACTGCTCTTGACTCTAGCCCACATAACTGTCCAATCACCTTAGTGGGCTTGTTATGGTGCCATTTAGGACTTGGTATGGGCTCATGACCTTTATGGCACAAATCTCAATACATCTCTCCCGACCATATTTAGCAGGTTTTTATTCCACCGTAAAATCCTATAAGAATTCTACAGCAATCCTTTTCTGACTCTTTCAATTTTATAAATTCATATATTTAATTTAAGAATTTATTGTAAGGTTTCATCTGATTCTGAAGTCTAAAAGATACTGTAATAATTTTTTCTTACTTCAAAAATTTATATTAATTAATAGGGACCTCAAATCAAAATTCTATGTTGCGTTAAACTGACCGGAATATTTTTGTCTATCTACTGGTAAAATTTGTGTATAATATGATTTTGAGAATTTTTTATCCTTTTTCAATTTAACTTTCTCATAATTACATTTAGGTCTCTAACTTTTTGTATATTTACATTTAAGTCCCTAAACTTTTGATAATTACCACTTTTAGCCCAACTTTTGTTTCTACTTTAACTTTTTGCCTTCAACCTTTTCTAATGTGTTTAGGTCCCTAAACTTTCCTTAATAATCCCTTTCTTTCCTATCTTAATATGATACAGTTTATTCCAAAAATCTCATGTCCATTTCATATAAATTGTACAGTTACATCAGGTAAGAAAATTTGGGATATGATATTTCTCTCCCCCTTAAAAATAAATTTCATCCTTAAAATTTATGTTACATATACACTAAGGAAATAGTTCAGGATATGCTTCTTTTTTCCTTTCCTCTGCTTCCCAGGTAGCTTCATTTTCCGTTAATCCCTTCCATACCACCTTAATTAGAGGGATCTGCTTATTTCACAACCGCTTTACCTTTCGATCCACAATCTGTACTGGCCTAACTTTATAAGTTAGGTCATCTCGTAGTGCAACAACATCCTGCTCAATCACATGTGATAGATCTGGAACGTACTTCTTTAACTCGGAAACATGGAAGAAATCATGGATCTTGCGGAGATTCAGAGGAAGAGCTAACTTGTAAGACACTAATCCTACTCTTGTGAGGATCTGGAATGGCCCAATGTATCTAGGATGCAACTTCTTCACCTTGATCGATCGTCTGACTCCTATTGTTGGAGTCAACTTTAGGAATACATGCTCTCCTTCTTCAAACTCCAACGACTTCCTTCTAACATTATCAATCTGTGCTGCTGTTTGATCTACTATATCAGGACTAAACATCATCCTTTTGCTCAACTCCACCCAGCATAAGGGAGACCTACACTTTAGTCTATAAAGTGCTTCAAATGGGGCCATCTGGATGCTAGTCTGATAACTGTTGTTATAGGTAAACTCTATCAATGGCAGATGGGCATCCCAACTCCCTTTGAAATCTAATACACATGCTCTCAACATATCCTCTAGGGTTTGGATCGTTCTCTCAGATTGACCATATGTATGAGGATGATAAGCTGTACTAAATCTGAGAGTAGTGTCCATTTCTTTATGTAAAGTTTGTCAAATATGATACTACTTGGAATACCATGTAATCTAACAATCTCCTTTACATACAATTTTGCCTGCTTCTCAAGAGAATCTTTCTTGCTGATTGCCAGGAAATGAGTCGACTTTGTCAATCAGTCAATTACTACCCATATAGCATCATACTTAGTAAGAGTCATGGGCAGTCCTTCAACAAAATCCATGGCAATACTGTCCCATTTCCACTCAAGTATCTCTAGTGGTTGCAATTTTCCTGCTGGCCTTTAGTGCTCAACTTTTACCTTTTGACATGTTAGGCACTTTGACACATAAGCCACAACATCCTTCTTCAATTCAGGCCACCAAAATAAACTTTTAACATCATGATACATCTTGGTCATACCTGGATGTACTGTATATTTGCTTTTGTGTACCTTATCTAAGATCTTATCTCTCAATCCCATTGCATTGATATAAGGTTGTCCCCTGAATCATAGCAATCGATCTTGGGATACATCAAAATTTTCAGTTTCCCCTCTTTCCAGCTTATTCTTGAAGATTGCTATGAGCTTCTTTTGCTCCTAAGCTTCCTTTATCCCATCCTCAGTGAAACCTTTAATCAGCGTTCCTCTATAAGAACTTTATGCTGTCTACATTTGATATAAAGGACTCTAATCTCATACATCTTCTACTAATTCTAGCTCTTTGATCATTAGACTTGCCACCTACACCACCTTTCGACTTAAGGCATCAGATACCACATTTACTTTTCATGGATGGTACTTGATCTAGAAATCATAATCCTTCAGAAATTCCATCCATCTCCGCTACTTCACATTTAATTCTTTCTGATCCTACAGATACTTCAGGCTTTTGTGGTCACAGTACAGCTCTATGGTAGCTCCATACAGATAATGTCTCCAGTTCTTGAGAGCATAAACTATCGCCATAAGCTCAAGATCATGAGTGGGATAGTTCTCTTCATGTGGCTTTAACTGTTGAGAAGCATAGGCTACCACTCAACCCTGCTACATTAATACATATCCCAACCCTTGCTTGCTAGCATCAGTATAGCATACATAAATCTGAGTTGGGTCTAGAATAATCAGCATAGGAGTCATGGTTAATCTCTGCTTTAATTCTTGGAAACTAACCTCGCACTTCTCATCCCACTTGAACAGTTGGTTCTTTCTGGTCATTTGGTTAATGGCAGAGAAATTTGAGAAAAGTCCTTAATAAATCTTTTATAATACCCTACTAAGCCTAGAAAACTTTTGATCTCTATCACTGTCATTGGTTGTTCCTAGATTAACACTGCTTTAACATTGCTAGGATCTATAGCTACCCCTTCATGGGATATGACATGACTGAGAAATTTGACTTCTTGAAGCCAAAACTTACATTTACTAAGCTTAGCATAGAGTCATTTTTCTTTCAGAGTACTAAGAGCAATCCTTAAATACTCTTCATGATCTTTTGTAGATTTGGAGTACACTAGGATATCATCAATGAAGACTACAACAAATTGATCTAGATAAGGCCTGAAGATCATGTTCATATAATCCATGAAAATTGTAGGCGCATTCATCAGACCAAAGGGCGTTACTAATAATTCAAAATGACCATAGTGAGTCCTGAACGTAGTCGTTCTGCCCATAGCGTTCAAAATGACCATAGCATGATGGCATGTCACTAATTAAAGAAGGTTTAGTGAAATTACATATGTAAGTGGCAATATTTGCTACTGAGATTTCCCATAATCTCACCCTCCCATCACCAACCATAATAGGTTTTTATGATGGAATAATCATACTTGATACATGAGCTAAGGAATGGAAGTGAAAAAGTAGACAAGTGATGGCATGTCATATATGTTTCCTTTTTATGTAATATGCCATTAAGCAAAATGTATGAAATAATTATTGCATAACCCTATGATGTATATGAATGTATGAGAGGCCAAAGAGATGGTTTATGCATGCTAGAACAATTATTGAGAATTAATGAAAGGTAACTAAAATGGTAAAAACTTAGGTCATAAAGCAGTTTTGTTGTGGGTTCATTTTGACCTAAAAAATTCAAGAATTAATTCAAATAAATTTATGTGCATGTAGTACACATCTATAGCTTTAAATTCATAGGTAACACGTCTCATTTGGATATGTATTTCAAGAGAAATAAATTTCCAAATATAAGAGACAGAATCAGGAATTTCATAATTTGCCATATGAATGGTAAAATGTAACGATTTAACTTTATTGATTGGCAAAGTAAATGTCCATATTTATATTTTCCCCTTAAATATCTATGAAAGAGCTTCAATTATAAATGTTTAACACCTCTATACGATTTTTATAGAATTAGTTATGAATTTTCAAAGTTGGACTATCAATCTGGAAATCACCAAATACCTGGAAGTCAAATTTTTTTTAAAAAAATATTTTTTAGGCTAGAGTAATGCTTCTACTAGTTAAATATACTTCTGAATACATACTCTAAGAGGTTAAAAGTATGATATTTCAATAAATTTCATACTACAAAGTCCAAAGATTGGAGGAAGGAATTACTTTGATTTGAGCCAAGATTGGATGCTTGTTCTTAGTTCAAATATAAATTTTACAAGAGTTTCCCTATGGTTCTCCTTGCTGCCAGAAGTGTTCATATTAGGGGGTATTTATAGACCAAACCATAAGTGAATCAAGGGCTAGGATTAAATCTTGCACTATTAAATTCAATGGCCAAGATTGACTCTTCAACCACTATGACATCACTAGGGCAAGGTGGCATCTCACATGTGGAAATTCAAATTGGAAGAATTATAGTCTAATCCAGAACCAGTCGGATCAGATTTCCAAAAAATTAGACTTTCTTCTTAATCTAATTTTTGTAAAATTTCAAAATATGTTTTCTAACATTAAATCTAGTGTAAGGATTTTTCCTGCCATTGTCATTCTTATACTGGGTATAATTTAATTAGTGGCCCTTAAAAAATAACCAAAATATCCTTAGTTCATATTTATTAACTATATAACCATAGTGGTATTATTGTCATTTTAGACTTCGTCAGGGTATTCACTAGCCTTGGTAAAATATTTTTGTACCTTCTTTGAGTTTTTATCCAAAGTAAAATATCTAAAATATCCTCTATTTATCTTTATTTATTTTAATAACATAGGGGTATTTTTTATCTTTTCTTACTTTTCAGGAAATTTCTAGGCACTAGCCCCTATTCTGAACTTGCCTAATTTTTTTGTCCTGGTTATCGCTTTTTATTAGATATATGATATATATTATCTCAAAAACATTTACTAAACATTTAATTATTTTAAAAATTATATCAATTAATCATAACCTTAACTCCAAATTCTAATCCACATGGTGCAGATCATAAAAATATTCTTTATCTCATTCTATTTTCAAATCATGGGTTTATATAACTTTTTTCATAATGACATTTATATCCCAATATTTTTCAATAATTCCATACATGTCCCTTATTTTCAAAAATTACATTTAGGTCCCTAAATTTTGAAAATTCCTCTTAGGTCCCTAAATTTTCCATAATTATACTTTACAGCCTCAAATTATGTCTACATTTACGTTTGGCCATGGAACTTTTATGGTTTTCATTTTGGTCCTTTAAAAATTTACAATTAAGTCCCTTTGAACTATGCACTTATGCCATAAAGAACTTTCTTTCTTTAAAATTTAGTCCCTTTCATCTAATTACATGTTAACATTTTTCTTGACTATATTTTAATTGCACTAGATAAGAAAATTAGGGATATAACATTTCCCTCCCCTCTTAAAATAAATTTCATGCTTGAAATTTATAACATAACTTAAGAAAGTAGCTATGGATACTTTGACTAGAGGAATATGCTTGTTTCGTAACTGATTGATCTTACAATCAATGATTCGTACTGGTCCAACCTCATACGTTAGGTTGTCTTGTAACATGATATTATCTTGCATGATCACATGTGATGGGTCTGTGATATACTTCTTTAAGTTGGAAACATGGAATACATTGTGAATATAATGAGATTCGGGGAAAGAGAAATTCTATAAGCCACATATCCTACTTTAGTAAGGATCTAAAATGGACCTATATATCTAGGATGCAAGTTCTTTACTTTAATAGGCCAACTAGCTCCTATATATAGAGTTAGTTTAATAAATACATGTTCATATTCTTCAAACTCTAACAGCTTCCTTCTGACATTGGCATAACTTTTCTATCTACTTTGAGCTGTTAATAGTTTCTTTATGATCAAATCAATTTGTGCTATAGTTTGATCTACTATATTAGGATCAAACATTATCCTTTCACTCAGCTCCACCCAACATAAAAGGGACCTACACTTTTTCCCATAAAGTGCTTCAAATAGGTCATTGTTATAAGCAAATTCTATCAGTGGCAGATAGATATCCCAACTTCCTTTAAATCTAAGACACAAGTTCTAATCATATCTTCTAGTGTCTGGATTGTTCTCTCAGACTATTTGCTGTCTCTAGAGGTAAGTTGTACTAAATCTGAGAGTAATGCCCATTTCTTTATGCAGAGCCATCTAGAAATTTGATGTAAACCTAGGGTCTCTATCATAAACTGTAACACCTTAATTCTTACATCGTAGGGATCAAACGATAGCATTTTAAACCACTTACAAGGTAATTAAAATCATATTACATAATATGGAATTGTAGTCTCTCAGGTACTATTCATTGTGCAATTTCCAAACAGGCGACCTGGATTCAAAAAATAATAAATTAATTCTGTGACAACTGACAAGATAAAGCAGCATTCCCCAAGATTAAACAGATTCTTCTTGCATAACAAGGAAACATAATTTGGTGGAAGAAAATAAACTCAAAAAGAAATGAGCAAGAGAGAAAAAGTACAAGTGGTAAAAAGAGAAATTCATGCGTGCTACTTTTATAGGCACACAAAGGCACATGTTACGTCAGGAAGAGATAACCCCTCATTTGTCCAAAATAGCTTGAAGCCAAAAGGATGTTAGAGTCACATCTCATAGTTGACAATGGTCCCACCCAGACGTCCAAACTTAACATCTCATCTAACGGTCAAAACGTTAACCCTCCTAATTTTATTTTGACTATAAGGATTTGAGGACTTTATGTTTAAGCATATTTAAAAATTAATTTTGGTAAAACCACAAATATTTTTCTTAAAAGGTGCCCAATACCATTTACGGTGTGTGCGGTGAAGGGGAAATCGCCAGATTTCAACTGAATTTCCTATTGATGATCCGTTACGGTGTGTGCGAGCCCACCTCTCTTATAGGCACATTTACTAGCCCATATTGTATCTTATTTTATATATCCTTGAGCCTTTACTCTTCGAAGCAATGTGGGACATTGGTTTATTTGACACACCCATAAAACTATAGATTTCACAACAATTCCCCACATTTGTCAAAATAATCTCCACTCTATGAGTTATACATATGTATATAACCATTGTATCCAATGGTCCTTTAGACTATGAACCAGATTGAGACTGATAATACTTGGTACATTGAAATGCTAGTGGTCATATGGACTATGAAATAGCCCATCTTGGGGGTATACTAGAGGTATTATTAGTCAGATTATACCCTCAATATTTCCACTGTTTATTGAGCAATTTTGTGTGTTAGGCAACCATGCGCATGTCCTGGTGTTTAATTTATGCTCTAAAGCCACAATCTCCTAGGAGTGGCCCACACTCCTCATTTATATATATGATTTCTTTAAGTGTATCTACACTAAATACACCATCCCATAGGATTTGAAATCATTAATAGCTTTTGCTCAACCCTCCAATATGCAATCTAGTACTTTCTTACAAACCATAGGAAATGACCAATAATAATATTTTAGTACTAGCAGAAAAACAAGCAACTTTTTCTTACATATTGAACCCTATTTATGGGAACACTAATCACAAAGGTTAGGTTACCATCACTGTCGTAATCAAACTGGCTTTAGTCCTATTCCTCTCAATTTCTCAATAATTTGTTCTCTCCCAAGGGGTTTTCTTAATCAATTGAGATCACCCCGTCTTTGAGTAACTGCTTTATAATATTGTGTCTTAATCGAATGTGCCTATTTTTACCATTGAAGATTTTAATTTTAGTTGTAGCTATCGCGGATTGGTTATCACAGTGTAACACCACCAAGAATAAACATATATCCACTAGTAGATTTTGACCCTTCTAAATCCGATATATTGTTCTCATTACTATATCCTTCTAATACAATAGAGTTATTAAGGTACCTCAATAACCTTATTATACCATCCCAATGTTCACTGCTTAGACAGTGAGTATATCTGCTCAATCTACAAACAACATATGCTATGTCATGTCTGGTATAATTCATTAAATTCAATATACTTCCAATGAACTATGCATATTTAGATTAAGCCACTTGGTCTCCTAATTTTTTCTTCAAGTGCACAATTTAATCATAAGGAGTACTCAACAGAGATTCATCATATTGTTCAAACTTTCTCAAAATTTCTTGAACATAATGTTCTTGAAAAAGTAAAATGTGGTTCATTCCTTATGATTTGAACACCCAATATTAACTTTGCTTCACCCAAATCTTTCATATCAAAATTTGAAGCAAGAAAACATTTCATTTCAGGCATAACGTTCATACTAGTACCAAAAATAACTATATCATCCACATATACACATATAATCATATAATCACTATTCATAACTTTTGTATAGGATCTTTAATTTCCACTTCTATAGTAGAGAAACCAACACTTGTTAGAACTTGATCTAACTTTTCATGCCATTATTTAGGTGCTTGTTTAAAACATATACAAATTTTATTAATTTACAAACCTTATTTTCTTGCCCTATAATAATACACCCTTCCAGTTTTACCATATAAATCTCCTCTTATAAATCACCATTCAAAAATGTGATTTTAATATCCATTTGGTGAATAAAAAGCTTATTAATTGAAACTAATGCAATAAGGATTTTTATAGAAGAAATCCTTATCACTAGAGAAAAGGTATTAAAATAATAAATATTTTCCTTTTGAGTATAACCCTTGGCTACTAGTCTTGCTTTGTATTTATCTACAAATGGATAAGGAAAATATGTTTTCCTAAGAACCCATCTACAACTAATAGGTTTTGCTCTTGGAGGCTAGTATACTAAAACCTATATTTTATTTTTATTTAAACAATCAATCTCATATTTAATAGCTTCTTTTCAATACTTTGCATCTGGAGAAGAAATAGCTTCATAAAAATCTTTGGGTTCTCCTTCAACTAAATAAGTGAAAAAGGTCATCTCCAAAAGAAGTTTCTTTCATTTGCCTTTTACTTCTTTGTAAACTCTCACCCAAAACTTCATTTGAAATTTGTTTAGAAGAAAAAGGATTTTCATTTTTTTTGGAATATGTTCAATTTTTAAAGGAAATACATTTTCAAAACATTTTACATATTTAGTTTCAATGATTGTATTTTTATCCAAAATAACTTTTCAAAACTAGAAAGCGGTAAGTAGAATTTTGTTGAGCATAACCAATAAACAAGCAATCAAAAGTTTTAGAACCAATTTTTCTCTTTTTAGGATTAAGTAATTAAACTTTTGCAAGATACCTCCGCACTCTCAAATATTTCAGATTTGGTTTAAAGTCTTTTCATAATTCATTAGGGGTCCTCTTTGTTTTCTTATAGGGTAATCTATTTTGTAAAAAATAGGCAGTTAATATAGCTTCCCCTACAAATTATTAGGTGCACCATAACTCACAAGTAAGGCCTTTATCATTTCTTTTAAAGTTATATTTTTCCTTTATGCTACACCATTAGACTTAGGAGAATAAGGAGGAGTTATTTTATGGATTATACCTTATTTTTCACAAAGATCATTTAATAACAAATATTCCCCGCCTCTATGTTATCTAATTCTTTTTATTTTTCTTGTTAATCAATTTCTACCTCAGCCTTGTACAAAACAAACTTATGATAAGCTTTATCTTTATTTCTTAATAAATACACCTTAGTATATCTAGAGAAATCATCAATAAAAGTAATATAATATATTTTACCACCTCTAGTTTATGTTTATTTTATATCTCCTAAATTTGTATGGATCAAATGTAATAACTTAGTTTCTCTTTGTGTAGATAATTGTATTCCTTTAGTCAATTTAGTTTCTACAGAAATTTCACATTTACTTTGCATATCACTTTTAACTACAGAAACTAAGTCAAGCTTTTTTAATCACTTCATGTATGACCTATTAACATGACCTAATCTAGCATGCCAAACATCAAAAGACTTAATCAATTAAGCAAAAGAAGATGCATTATTATTCTCATCAACAATGGATATAAATAATCGTTTATTACAATAATCCTTCACGACCATAACATTATGCTTAGTCAAAATGATCTTGTAATATTTGAACGACACTTTGACACTAGCTTTTCCTAATATAGCCATAAAAATTAATTTTCTCTAGTTTTAGGCATATATAAGACATCTTGTAGCGCTAAGGTCTTTCCTTATGCAAGTTTCAGAACCACTTTTCCTTACCCAAAAACTTTGGCAAATCGAGAATTAGCAAGATACATGTGGTCTACTATCCATTTTTTCACATCAAATATAAGAAAAGCTTAAGGAATCATTGCAGTGATAACCTCATCACCACTACTATCATCTCCTTCAATAAAATTTACATTTGGCTTAGGAAGATTATCACTTCTCATCTCTTTAGCCCTATTCCTGCATTCATACGCATGATGACCTGGCTTGCTACAACCAAAACAAATACCTTTTTTCTTGAACTTGGGGTCAACATTCATCTTATTATTCTTATTTTTCTTATTATTTTGTTTAGATTTGTACCTAATGTTACCTTAATTTATTTCTACTAAGTTTGCCTTAACAGTCATTTCTTTCTCATTGCTGCTTGAATCGTTCTCCATTTGGTGTGTTAAATAATAATATGAGTGATAGGGTTTGTTAGTATAATATCCCAATTTTTCGGCCAATAAGCTCAGAGAATAGGCTTAAATAGGTAGGCTACCAGACCCCTTTGAGCAAAAGTCCTTGAAATATATAAAAGATACTCAAGGATTAAATTGTAAATAGTAAAACTTTAGGGATTAAATTATAAATAGTGAAAATTCAGGAACTAAATTGCAAATAGTATAAAATTCAAGAAAAAATAGAAAAATGATTTAAATGGATTTTTGGTACTAAATAGGAGTTTCAAATTTTGTAAAAAGGGCCTAAATTAGAATTTGCCAAATTCAGGGACTAAAGTGTATTTTCTCAAATTCAGTGGCAACAGTGTAATTATGAAGAAATTGAGCTGAAAGTGGCCACAAATTGCTTGGAAGCATTTGAGTCCCATATTTCACCAAGAGATTGAGAAAATTATTCTGGTCAATTTAACGTGACATAGAATATTTGTTTGAGGTCACAAACAATGATATTGATATAAAATTCTACAAGTTATCTGAGTTTTTTATAAGATCTTATAGACCTCAAATATAGATAAAAAATTATAGGAAGGTGTGTCTTGTGAAGCTAGAGTTAGGGAATTGACAGAACCCTGGAAGGAGTTTTATAGGGAAAGTTATCCACGCTTTATTAAATTTTGACAGTAGTTAGTGGATACCTAATATCTTGGTAATGAAACTAAAGTAGTAGGTGAGCTGGGTCTAAGTAGGCTCACAATGAAACCAAATAGGGCCATTCCATAGGGTAGTAGGACCCAGTTCATTGAAACATTTATTTAGAAAAATGTAGGAAAAATACAAGCTCGTAGTTACAATTATAACTGGAGAAAGTGATATGTTAAGGGGAATTTATTAGATATTTATAAGTATCTATTAGACCAATATTCCCTAGTTAAATAATACCATTAGACCACATGGAAATTATTTACCTAAATGAAAGTATAATAATTCAAGAAAAATCCTTTTATACGATACAAGATTGTACAGGATTGGACAAAATGTACTGGTTTACTCTAGAGGTTTTCAAAAGTGATGGCTCACCGTGTAAGGGGTCCTTGTTGGATCCACACAAGGTATCACCTAGCATGATGACATAAGGATGATGATGTCATCATGATGATGCTGGTATTACTTGGTGAGCAATATATTTCACCTTAACTATAACTACCCCCTCAAGCACTCCACAACCAGCCAAGAAGAATAAGAGATATAGAGAGAGAGAAATAAAGGAAGAAAAATGAGGAGCTTTGACCAAGTAGGAGGAATCCAAGGAGCTTAGGGACTCAGTAAGCTTAGGATTAAGGTAAGTAAAAAGGGTAAAGGCTAGAAGACAAATAGATAAATTAAGAATAGAAGAGGTTAGGACATGAAAACATGCAATCAGAGCCTAATGAATGTAATGTAAAACCTTACTTTTGTACATCTTAGGGACCATTTGGTAGCATTTAGAACCACTTACGCAACTTTTGAAGTCTAATAGCTAAATCTAGAATTTCACTATTCAGAAGTTAATGCTCATATGTTATATCTAGATTTGGCAACAAAATTTAACAAATCATAATTAATTCTAGAGAAATAAAGATAAAGTTATAAAAATGGCTACTTGAAGCTAACATAATGTACTTTAAGGGGAAAATATTTCCTCAGACTAATGGACCAATTAACTGGGTCAATTATGACATCAAAGTTTATTGTTGATTTGGTCAAAATTTCTAAAAATAGATTATGATCCCTGACTTTCAGAACTTCATTCTCTCTATACAAATATTGAAATAAGGAATTCTTGGTGTAAAAAATGAAGCTTGACATGTTAACTAAATGTCTATAAAATTTAATGAATTTATTCCATCATTTATTATTTTTAATTATATCATAAACAACGTTGCCTAATGTGACTAAACAAGTATTTACATGGATGGGGTGAGATTTCTAGGGAAATCTTTGTAGCAAATGGTACTAAACAATGCATGCATTAATGTAAATACTTGTTATTGCTTGTGAAAGTGTTAACATTATATAATGTGCGTGCTTCCATGTATATTATGGAATATAATTGGTCAAAGCAATCATAGAAATAGAGATTCAATCATATACACATGCAACACAATTCAACATAGCTATAATACAACCAAGCATAATGTCCAATACATAGAAGTTTAAGATAGTCCACTAACTTATTGCTTTACTTTCTTTTATTCTTTTACTTGTCCTCTTTCCTTGCTAGGTGGTTGTCTTCTTGAGTCCATAAAACAAAGCCTAAACACCACATATTCATTCATTATAATTTATTTCAATTGGCATATAAGGGACATTGAACTTAATCAATTAACCCCTATCTTTCATAATTTATGGTTAATTATCTTGTTCTTTGAATTAATTAGTGTCTTGACTTTATCCTAAACAATTTCACCTGCTGAATCTTTGTATGAGCTTAAAATCATGTAATTCTAATAACTGTTCATGCGTGTGAATAGTAATAAAGAAGACTTCAAAAATTACAACTTCCAATTCCAATGCTTCCAAAGTTCTAAACCTATTCAATCCTACACAAAATCATCATATAATTTCAATGGAAGCTTTAGAACATTAAAATTTAACTCTTCTTTTCAGTTTTGCCCTTGGCCAAAAGGCCTCAATAAAGAACAAAGTCAAGAACACAATTTAATTTAATAGCCAACTACCAATTCTAATTTATCTAAGCATCTTCTACATAGTTCTAACTTGAACTTCTTTCTTCTTTCATCAAGGGCTTTTGGACAGCATATATACACTAGAGAATTTCCCATTTCTCTTCCATAAAACCCCAAGTTTAAGCTTCCAAACCAAAGGAAAATAAGCTATGATAGATTCCTTTCCTTAATCCCTAGCTAGCTTGACATTTGGTGCCTTGAATCTCCCTTGCCTTGGCTTGAGTTTCAATTTTAGTAGCTTACCCCTAATTATTCCCAAACTCAGTGTAAAGTGAAGGAATGATAGGTGTATTTATAGACTTTAGAGGTGGTGAATAAATGACTATGATTGATTCAAGCACTATTTGATCCAATGTCTCATTTTTACTCTTAAAATTTGGCTTGCCCACCAAGCTTATGACTTCACCGGTGACATCATCAAGAGACACTTAATACACCATGTGGCATGTATCAACCTAAATTTTCCCAATCTATATAAGACTGATAGAGGAAAGAGGTTATGAAGGGATTGAGATGGCAATTAAAAAAAAGATAATGATTAAGATAAGTTTTAAGATAAAGAAAGAGAGAATGTGTAAAGCTGTAAAGCAAAAGGGGCTAAATTACAATTTAGTGAAAGTCTATGGACTAAATTGCAATTAATAAAAGTTATAAAGACATAATGGTCATTTTGAAAAAGAAAAGGATGAAAGTGTAAATTCTAAAAGGTCCATGGTGTAAAATGGAAGTAGACATAAGCTTTGAGCCATTAAGTGTAATTATAAAAGTTAAGAGTCTAAATTGCAATTTCTAAGAGTTTAGGGGCAAAATGGTAATTATGGAGAAAGTTGAGAAAAAAAGGCCCAAAACATTCTATAAGCATTTTAGTCCCAAATTATACCAGTAAATAGAGAAAATTATTAGTTTAAAGCAACACAATTTTCATTCAAGGTTTCGATAAATTGATAGAATTTATGAATAATGAAAAATTTGTACAGTATTTTTTGGAACTCAGAATCAGATAAAATTTTACATTAAATTCTTATAATTAATGAGAATTTATGAAACTGACAAAACTCAAAAAGGAGTTATGTAGAATGTATAATGGAAGTTAGAGTAGATTAAAAAACCAGATAAATGTTTTTTGACATAATTTCTTGGGAGTTGAGCCCATGATGGTAAGGGACCATATATAAGGCTTAAAATAGTGCCTCATAAGCCCAATAATATTTTTAGATAGGTATGTGGGCCAGTGTTATAAAGACCCAAAAAATATAAAATTATGAAAATGCCATTGTGTATGCCACTATGCTGTACAATGAGCAAGAGATGAATGGAGGGCAATTTAGTCATTTGACCAAGGTTAGACAATCAAGGAGGGTTATCTAAATAGTTAACTAGGTTCAGGGAATACTCTGGTAATGTGTGAAAAAGACAATAATACCCTAGAGATATTAAGGTAAATAAAGAAGAACCAAGGGAATTTTGGTAATTTTCCAAGGGATCAATAATTAATTTTAGATCCATTCAAAAAATGTCAATAGTAGGAAGAATCAGGATACTGGATTTAAGATCAGAAAACATATTATAAAATCTAAAAAAATAGATTTAGAAAATAGTCTAGTTTTTAGGAAATTGGACTGAGTCAGTACCGAATTGGGCTAAAATTTTTCTAGACTCTTATTCCCTTGTAATTGTGCCACATGGTGGATTAGGTGTCCCTTGATGAGGTTATTGATGATGTCATCAAAAATTAGTGGGCAAGTTAAGTTTCAAGATTGATTTTGGACTATTGATCAAATAGTGCTTAAAATAATCCTATCCATCCATTCACCAACTCTCAAGTCTATAAATACCCCTCCCTTCCCTTCACTTTGTACCAAGTTTGGGAGACATGGGGGAGGTGTTGTTGAAGTGAAAACTCAAGCAAGAATAGGAGAGATCTAATGTACCAAAGTTCAAGCTAATTATAGATTAAGGTAAGTAATCTATCATAGCTTATTTCTCTTTAATTTGGGGGCTTGAACTTAGGGGTTTTATGGAAGTAAGTTAAGCTTTCTCTAGGGTATATATGCTGTCCAAAACCCTAGATGAAACAAGAAAGAAGAAGTTGAAGTTAGAAATATGATATTAACGTTTAGATAAGTTAGTTTAAGTGATTAGTTATTGAATCAAGTTGATATTCTTGACTTTGCCATGAAAGAGACCTTTCAATCTGCACTATTTTGTATAGATGGAGATGGAATTTCAATCATCTAATGCTTATATTGAATTTATATGATTATTTTATGTAGTATTGGATAGGTTTTGACCCTTGGAAGCATTGGAATTGAAAGTTGTAGTTTTTGAAGTCTTCTATGTTATTGTTCATACTATAAACAGTGACTAGAATTTCATTATTTTGATGTTTCCAATAATTTTAAAATGAAAACTTTTGTGGGGTAAAGTAAAGAAAGAAGTATTGGAAACATTATAATCACAATGAGAATTTTTGAAATAAAAAAGATAGGCTTTTTAGTTATGTCCATAACATGTGTAACTGCTAGAATTTTGGAATTCTGAGCTCATTGATGGATTCAAAAGGCCAAACTATATAGGATAAGATCAAGACATCAATTGGTTCATGTCACATCCTACTTTTTCCCTATATGTATAATACTGATAGTGGAAAGAGGTTTGGAAAGGATTGTGATAATGAATAGAAAGGAAAAACAATGATTAGATAAAGGTGTAAAGATGAGGTGCTAAAATGAAAAGTTTAAAAGTTCTATGGCGTAAAGTGTATTTTTTAAAAGTTTAAGGGCAAAATGGTAATTATTGAAAGTTGAGCTGGAAACGGCCCAAAAATGCTCAAAATCATATTAGTCCCAAATTTTCCTAGTCAATAGAGAAAATTATTCTGATCAGATTGTCGTAACACAGAATTTGGAAATTAATACAGTATCCTCTAGACCTCAGAATCAGATGAAATTTGGCAGTAAATTCCTATCATTAATACGATAATTTAAGTTATGTGAGGAATTATTCTATGTAATGTTGCTTTATGACTAATATAAGTAGTGATGGTCATGATGTTATGAAAAATAGTAAATGATAGAATAAATGTATGAAATTTTACAGACATTCAGTTAACATGTCAAGCTTTGTTTTGACACCAAGAACTCCTTATTTTGATATTTGTACCAAGATAACGAATTTTTTAAAGTAAGGGATTAGAATATGTTTTCAGAATTTTTGACCAAATGAACAATAACCTTGGTTGAACAAACTGTATTAATTAACTAAGCATCTAATATGGAAATTATTTTTCCTTTAATTTCAAGATGTTGTCTTCATGTAGACGTTTGAACCACTTTATTTCGATTTTTGTAGAATTAATTATAATTTTTTGAAGTTCATCACCGAATCTGGAATACCACATGAACAATAACTCGAGAAGAGTAAAAATTCTAGATTTAGCTAATAGACTTTCAAGTTCTTGTAAGTGGTTCTAAATGCTACTAAATAGCCCCTAAGATGTATGAAAGTAAGGATGTTTCATTTTAGTATCAGAGCAGAAGTTTCTGGCATAATATAAGATAGTTCCCAGACCCTAACTATAATAGTAAGTACTTTGTTATGTTAGGGTATTGATTGGGATACTTAGCATTGTTTATTTAAGGGAAATATTATAGGAGTAGATATGGGATTTAATAAAGTTAAGTTAAAGCCTTCAGTTAATACGGGAGACCCCTGGCCAGTAGTGATATATAAAGATGATGTACATTTAGACTATAATCCTCTTTTAGATAGTAAAGAGAGTTCATATGGTAGTATAAAGAATCAGTCAGGAAGATCTACAGAAGAATATCACATAGATGTTTATGTAGACTCAAACCTGTAGTCTGGAAGTTATGTAGAGATTCAGCCTAATGTTGTGCATGCACTAGATGATATTGCACCAGATGATGCTAAGTCTAGTGACTATATACAATATGAGTTTGTGGGAGTGCCCTCTAACCCTGATGTAAATTCTATTCCTCTGATAAGAAGACAAATCACGGCTGAAGAAACTGAATACTGGTACTGGATTACAGGTAGACCAGATATTATTCCTCCTCCACCAGAGTTTTAGGATAGAGTTGCTATGAGTAACCTACAGCAGTCCCTTAATCCAGAAATCATGTCAAAGTTTATGACAATCCCTTCCTATTCTCAAAGTTCAGGAATATATGACTTTATAGAGAAAGATCAGTGTGATGTTCCTGGTCATAGTCAACCCCATCCTTCTTTGCTAAAGACAGATAATGTTGACCATATCAGTCTCAAGAAAGCTATGGATAGTGAATTACTTAGTCTAGGTCAAGGGATAGACAGAAGTAGAGATCAAGAACAGTCAGTTTATCCCCAGTTCCTCAATGTCGTACTAGGGATGATAAATATATATACAAAATAGGTCATTAACCTGAATCAAGTTTACACTCTATAAGATTGGCATGAGATGGTCGTAAGCCATATATTGCCATATACCCCTACATGGCATGTAGAGCTGAGTTTCTGGTAAATGATCCGCCAATTGATATATAGGGGTGGTATTTCTATATGCAAAGTATTTACAGTTCACTATTCCCTAGAAAAGAATATAAAAGAGATTAAGGGTAATGTAAATTTGTAAATAGTGTAAAGTAAATACATAGATGTATGACAGTTACGATGTACCCTAAATATGTAGTGGACATGTATATACAAATGTTATGGTGATATGAAATATGAGCTTTGATGTGATATAATAAAATGATAGTTGGTTGAACATCTATGTGAATATGTTCCATATTAATATGATTATGGTAGATAGATATATGAATGAGTTTCAATTGACCTAAGCTCATCAAAGTTAGGAACATTTGAAGAGAATGTTTAGAAAAACCTTTGCTCAGGTCGCAATGTGAAGTAGTTTTGGTCACGACTAGAAGTTCTAGAGAAGTTAAGTCACGATGATTTAAGTCATGGGACGCGACAAAGATTCACAAAGCATTTTGGTCGTGATGAGTAAAGACCATTGGCCATGACTGGAAGTTCCAGAGATGTCAGGTCGCGATAGAAGATGACTTATAGTCCCGACTGAAGAACACAGAGCTATCAAGTCGTGATGAGTAAGTTGAGATGGTCGCGACTAAAGTTCACAGAGAATAAGAGTTGCGACTAGCCAGTACTTAGGTCGCAACTAGAATGAACAGAGACTTGATGACAAGAAAGAAGATGCCAACCTCACTAAAGTTTATTAGTTAGAGGTTTAGCACATGGTGCAAGCAAGCCAAACAGTATGAGGTACTAAGATATAAAAGATCAGTTTAAGAAAATGTTCAGAAATAAATCCTCTATATGATCACCAGGAGTGGATCTATGTTATGAAAGATTTATTTAGCTAGTTTTTACTGAACAAAATAAAAGAAGTTAGAATGAGCCTAATATATGGCTTAACGTTAGACACATGATGGGTAATAGATAAAAAGTTAAAGTTTCTAGAACAAAGGGATACCATCATGAAGATACAGTAACCTAGCAGACCTAGGGTAAAGCACCCTAGAGAACAAAAGTAATAGTGCTAGATGATGAATGATCCATGCGACTCAAGTTAGTCAGGATCTAGAGATAAACCAGAAATGAACCACAGTCTGGTCTAGAGTAGACTGAGACTGATAAATAGAAAGGGTTAAGAGATGATAGAGAGATATAGAAGTTACTCCATAGAGATAGAGATTAGTCCGCTCACCTGAGAAGTTTTTCTCAAATAGTTTACAAGAAGCATTCATCTCAGTTAGATAGAGATGAGCATGAGGCTAAGGGTTAAAGCATGGAAAGAGAAACCCTTTGATGAATACTTAGTCGAGTTCATCCACATGAACATTGAGAGTTGAATGACTGAGAAGTTAGTTCACGAATTGAATACTGTGTTATAAAGAAAGTTTTTCTCAGGTAGTTATAGAAGTTCAATAGAGCGGTAGGTGCATGCAAGATAAGAAAAAGAAGTTTATGATGTTTAGAGAGAGAAAGGTAGCCATAGTTAAAAATATAAAGTGACTCCCCTATTTACTATGTAAGAAAAAGTAATGAAGGGTTGAGTCTATACCCTAGTAAGAGGGTAACATGGCAGCCTAATTTAGATGAATAGTTACTTCAAGATCTGACAGATAATATGACAGAGGAAAGAATGCTTTAAAGTTTACCTAGTTAATTGTTTAATTGAGGGATGGTTGAGCAAATTATGTGATATGGCTTATATTGCCATAAGTTATGATGCACAGTTGCATCTCTTTGCAGTTGTCATATGATGACATGCATGTTAGAGAATGCTTAAATGATTTCATCTCCTTGCATATTCTGCATGTTAGAGTATGCTATAATGAATGATCACTCTCCTTTTGCATTACATGCAAGGTAGAGTAGATATGATGAGAAAGTTTTTTAAAAAAATTATTGCTCCCATGCCATATGACATGCAATTATATAATTCAACTTGGTAATGATAAAGTAATAGAAAAGCAACAAATGATATTGGAGATGAAGGTTAGTAGCGAATTTATAGACAAATAATTACAGTACTTAGGACATATCCCTTCAGTAAGGATAAGATACATAAACGATGTACCATGAACATGAAAAGATATGAGATATAGCTATGAAAGATGATGCAGCTCTCAGAAGGAGCAGTGTATATGCAATAAAAGTTAACATTCTCGCAATAAAGCTAGATTGCTCTCGCGATAGAGTCAGATTTCTCTTGAGATAGAGCAAAGAGAATGGACAGTACAACTCATATAGAGTAATGTCTACCAGATAAGATGAACATATTATGATAGATATATGCATGGTAGAGCTTATGTAGCTCTCTACAATAATGGATATAGTAAAGTTATGAAAGATGGTAATGATATAAGAAATTCCTAAGTGATAAAGGAAATGAGTAAAGTCCTAATAAATAATATTGGCTTATGTGATCATTGTTGGCGAATTATCTTTTGAGTTAGCAACTAAGTGGAAGTGGCTAACCTTGTAACTTAGTCTGTTGGTTAGGTCTTCCAGAGATGAAAATATAGTACAAGAGAATTATAGTAGATTCCAGAGGATTACAATTAGATCATATCATGGCTTATAGAGAATAGAATTCTAGGGTCGTAGTTAGATCCTAAGGAGGCTTACGGTTGATCGTAGTAGATCCAGAGGGTCACAGTAGACCTAGCCTAGAGGAATAAAGTATTGAAGTATAAGTACAATATTTCTTTCGAAGGACGAATACCAAGGAAAAGGTTAAGGTATAAAAGCTTCACAAGTTGGTTAACTCATAATAGAAACAGTACCCATAATGTTAATTTCATATAGCCTTATTACTATTATGGATTTAACTCATAATCTTCTTACACGCAATAGGAACTAAGTCATAAAAGTTAAAGTTGTTAATCTTGAGTACCAAGAATTGATGAGAATATCTCATAAGATATGAGAAGGGGTCAAATAAAAATAAAGTGATCCCAATGATGATATTATAGAGAATAAGAATAAGAGACAAATAGATCCTCCATATGAGGATAAAGATATTAGAAGGCCAGACAAACCCAAGAGAGATAGTATGAGAAGGGCCTAAGATAGTAAAGTACCAGGGTTGGAGCCTGTTAGCACTAGTGCTTCAAATTTTTATCTGCACTTTTCAGTTATGTGTGCTCAGGCAATAGTAGCCCAATGACGGGTGACCCCCTGGGAAGTGATGAGAAAGGGCGTAAATGCCATAGAAGTTTGGCATAGAGGAACAAAGTTTTATATCATGATAGAAAGAGCTATGAAAAGTTAGAAAAGGTTATGAGCGGTAAGAGACTAAAACCCTTATGTCAAGTCCAACTAAAATGGACTTGAAAGGAAATATTTAGAAGAGTTTTCTCAAAAGCTAGCAAAGCTATAAGTTAAAGAGAATGTTAGACTTATAGTACCACAAGATGCATCATGATAAGGAAGATAAGTCATGAAAGGGTGAGATATACCATGATATAGCCATATATGCCATGATATGACATGAAAAGTACATAATGAGATCATTATGAGAAATATGTAATGTGAGACATAATGAGAAATATGTATTGAGAACTATAATACGAAGTGGATTTATAGCTACTTTTGTATACATATATAAAGGCCCTCTTTTTGAAAGGGATAAGATGATTGTATGTTATGTTACAGATGAAATAGCAAGTGAGAGCTTTTACTCCTTGCATGAAATACCAGGCATTATGTTATGTTTGTAAATTATGCTCAAGTTCCAAGTGTTAGAGCAGTGCAAGCTCCGAGTGTTAGAGCTGTGCATATTAAGAAAAGGAATGCTTGAGCTCCGATGTTAAAGCTTTGCATTCATGGGTAGGTAAGTAGTCCTGCAATATGTTGGACAAGCATTATGCATGTTAGAGTATGTGCTCCTATTTAGTAGTAAAGTAAAGAAAGAAAGAATAATGACATAAGTCCTCTCTCTGTATTATGATGAGTTATTAAAGATGATAAGAAGAAAAGAAGTACGATGATACAAAAATGAGATATAAAGCTTTGCGGATGTTAAGAAAATTTTGCTAGATACTTAGAGAAATAATAAGAGATATGTGTTAGAAGTATGATGAGTAGTTGACATAAACTCCATATTATAGTGCTATTAGAGACTGTTTGATGTGAAAGAAATGGACACTACTCGCAATTCAAGTATGGTGAGAAGTCCATATGTAAATTGATGCATAGCAAGTAAGCAAGTAATCTAATGAAGTAGGGTTCAACTCTAATTGAGTTGATTTATAACAGAAGAATAATCACAGCAAAGATATGAAGATCGGCAGATATGGAAAGTAGTCTACTAAGATGTCAAGATAGAAGATAAGAGATAAATACCACAATCTTGAGTCATAAAGAATAAAAGGATATCTATCCAAGATTGTTAACTAAAGTGTTAAGTAAATTTCAAAGACAAAATTTATTTTAAGGGGTAGAAATGTCACATCCTACTTTTTTCATATCTGTATAATACTGATAGTGGAAAGAGGTTTGGAAAGTGATGATGAATAGAAAGGAAAAATAATGATTAGATAAAGTGTAAAGATGAGGGACTAAAATGAAAAGTTTAAAAGTTCTATGGTGTAAAGTGTATTTTTCAAAAGTTCAAGGGCAAAATAGTAAATTATTGAAAGTTGAGTTGAAAAATGCTCAAAAATGCTCAGAATCATATTAGTCCCAAATTTTTCCAGTAAATAGAGAAAATTATTCTTATTAGTTTGATGCAACATATAATTTGGATGTGAGGTCCTGAAAAATTTATATTAATTTGAATAAATGTAGGGAATTTTTATTAGGACTTTTGGGTCTCAAAAAATTATGAGACTTTGCAGGGGAGTTATTTTATATTGGAATGAATTTCTAAAAATGTTAGAACCATTAAAAGAGGTGTTTAACATTGATTTCAAAATTAGGATATTTTACGGATATTAGTATAAGAAAAGTGCCTTGGGATTTGTGCCAATGAGCTATTAGACCCAATGAAGGCCTAGGGCAGACCAATATTTCATCCTAGGGTGGCCCAATAAGTCCCAAAAGTTGTCTTAGAGCCCAAGTGGAACAGTTAATGATTTATGAATTTTTGAAAAAAAGAATAAAGTGAGAATTAGGGTTTGCACATGGTAGGATCCACACACCCTCGTGCGTGGTGTCCAAGACAAGGGGAGGAGAAGATTTTTGTCATGTGATCTTATCTCAAGTTGGATTGGTGGGCAAGTTTAATGTAAGAGCAATTATGAGCCATTCGATCAAATAGTGCACAAAGTGATCTTGGCCATTGATTTTCCATGAGATTTTTCTATAAATACCCCCACTATTTTTGCTCAAAACCATGGCATAAGAACCCTTGGGGAACCTCTTGCAAAATGAAAACTCAAGCCAAGACAAAGAAGATTCAAGGTACTAAAGTTCAAGCAAGCTGAGATTAAAGGTAAGCAATATATCCTAGCTTATTTTCCTTTGATTTGGGAGCTTGAATTTAGGGTTTTTATGGAGGAAAGTTAAGTTCTCTCTAAGGTATTTGTACTATCCAAAAACCTTAGATGAAAGGGGAAAGAAGAAATTAAAGTTAGAATTGTTTGATTGAAGCTTAAACAAGCTAGTTAGATGATTGGTTGTTGAATTAAGTTGATACTATTGACTTTGCCATGGTTGAACCATTTTGGTATGCAATGTTCATGATATAAGGAGATGGAATTTCAATGATATAAGGCTTCTATTGAATTCATATGATGATTTTGTATAGGATTGGATAGGTTTTGAACCTTGGAAATATTAGAATTCCAAGTTGTAGTTTTTGCAGTTCTTCTATATTACTGTTCACTCGCATGAACACTGATTGGAATTTCATGATTTTGGTGTGTCCAATGGTTTTAAAATGAAAAGTTGTGTGGGATAAAGTATAGAAACAAGTGTGGGAAGGATTGGAATCAAAATGAGAATTGTTGAAAGAATTATGCATGTTTTTTAAATATGTTCAAAATAGTGCATAGGAGCTGGAATTTCATGATTCTAAGCTCATAAATGGATTCAAAAGCTGAAATTGTATAGGGTAAAGTCAATACATCAATTGATTCAAAGACCAAGTCCATTAGCTAAGATTAAGGAAAGTTAATATAGTTAAATGAGCTCAATGTTCAAGAGGAAGTTAGATTGTAATGGATGAATGATTATGTGATGTTACGGTTTGATTGTGGACTCCAAAGAGGCAGCCACACATCCAAGAGGAGTAAGAAGAAATAGGCAAGGTTAGAGTGAAAGAAATCAAGCAAGTGATGTTGTAAACTTATCCTAAACTTGTATGTATTAAATGTTATGCTTGGTTGTGCTATGGCTTTGTTGAATTGTGTTGTATATGTGCTTATCATTGAAGCTCTATTTCTATTATTACTTTGGTTAATTGTATTTTATATGTTACATGGAAGCATGCACATTACACAATGTTAACACTTTCACAAGCAAGTACAAGTATTTACATTAATGCATGCATTGTTTAGTACCGTTTGCTACTGAGATTTTCCCAAAAATCTCACCCCCTCCATGTAATCCCAATCCTAACAGGTTTATGAATGATGAAAGAGGATGATGAAGCATGAATAGAAGCTACGGATTGGATAGTATATATGTTATGTGAGGAATTGTTTTATGTAATGTTGTTATATGACCAATATAAGTAGTGATGGTCATGGCGTAATAAAAATAGTAAATGATGGAATAAATGTATGAAATTTTACAAAAATTGAGTTAACATGTCAACCTTTGTTTTGACACCAAGAAAGCCTTATTTCAATGTCTGTACCAAAAGAATGAATTTTTCAAAATAAGGGACCATAATATATTTTCAGAATTTTTTACAAAATAAATAGTAATTTTTGGTGAATAACCTGTATTAATTAACTAAGTATTTGGTCTGAAAATTATTTTTCCCTTAAATTTTAAGATTTTATATTCATGTAGACTTTTGAACCACTTCATTTTGATTTTTCTAGAATTAATTGTGATTTTTTGAAGTTCATCGCTGAATCTAGAATATCATATGAACAGTAACTCGAGAAGAGTAAAAATTATATATTTAGCTAATGGACTTCTTGTTGGAAATCGTACCCTAGGGGCCAATCATTGTCTTATGAACATTATTGATTTATGAATTTATTAATTGAGTTATCATATTATTTGCATGTATACTATGATGATCATCCTTGGATAATTCATGATATTATCCTAAATGTCCCTGGTCGATCATCTATGCGGGAGCACAGATGAAATAAGACCAGTATGACTTTGAAGATGTATAGAGATATAAATCAAAGTCATAAGCACATGTAAGAGTACAAGGTACTGGACCGACCCGCTATGAGAGAACTGCATGGGTAACGTCATAAGCTTCTCTCATATACAAACCATGTCAATACGCCCTTTGACCTGAGATCATCATGGATTCCTACATGACAAAACGCTCAGCTTTGACCTAGTCAAAAGTCACTTTTGACCGAGTGATCATAAAGACTATGTTCGGCCTTAGTGGTTTTTCATACGGAGGAATGTGAATGATCAAGATGGAATTTGTCCCTCACATTCGTAGAGAGATATTACTGGGCCCCTCGATGAGTGAGTCTGAGAAATGTATGGCCATACTGTAATGGAAAGGTAGTTCCATTTCTATAGTCAGACTACTCAGGGATCGAGAAAGTAACGGTCAGGAATAGGAGGATGACATTATCCATGCCTCATCCATGACCAAAATATCGCGTGACAGAAGGGACATGATATGGTTGTATAAAAGGTTACATCATTTATCGATCCTCATATGATTTAGGTAGTCGTTATGTCTTGCTAGAGACCGCTTGCGACTTGTGGGCTAGTATAGCAAATGGCCCACTGCCAACTTCATATGGGCCTACAGGGTCGCACACAAAATAGCCCAACACGAGCTATGATGCCTAAATTCATTGAATCTAAGACATGTCCAGATTCAATGAATGATCCAGGATAGATGTATATATATATTTATATTTATATTCGTATATATATATAAATTCGTATATATACATTATATGTATATATGAGATTTAATTTATAAGGATAAATTAAATCTCTATCATGTTTGAAATTCAAAATTCAAATTGATAGGATATTTCATATAAGAGATATTTATAAGATTTAATTTATAAGGATAAATTAAATCTCTATCATGTTTGAAATTCGAAATTCAAATTGATAGGATATCTCATATAAGAGATATTTATAAGATTTAATTTATAAGGATAAATTAAATCTCTATCATGTTTGAAATTCGAAATTCAAATTGATAGGATATCTCATATAAGAAATATTTATAAGATTTAATTTATAAGGATAAATTAAATCTCTATCACGTTTGAAATTCGAAATTCAAATTGATAGGATATCTCAAATTTTATTTATGAGAATAAATCAAAAATAGTTCAGTCTCATCTTTATTTAAAATTAAATAAATGGGTAATTAAATCTGTGGGACAGATTTGATATTATTTATTTAATTAGTTTCTTATAAAATTATACAATATATGATATTGTATTAATTTTGGAATTAATATAAGATTAACTCCAAAAATCCAATTCGGTTGACAGAGAAAAACGCATAGCATCCTATATATCTGATTTTAGGAGCTGCGTTTTGCACAGAGAAACATATAGAACATAGAAAGGCCGAAGGGGACTCTGCAAAAGGTTTGCAGATAAGAAACTGCCGAAATAGAGACGGAGAGGACGAACTCTTGAGAAAGCCCTGGAGGGACAAGAGACGCTAGCACGTCGTTCGTGGTTGGAACGCTGTTCGTGTGGATACCAGTAGAGGAAGCTGACCTGAGTCGTCGACTTCTTGTGATCAGAAAGGGAGCACGAGCCGCAGAGAGAAGCTGTGAACGTCGTGACCGAAAGCTGTAGAAGTCGCTGAGGCACACTAAGGGTAATACTTCTTCCCACTTGACTTAAACACATACGGTAGATCCTGGCAAGGAATGGAAAAATTTTTAAATTAACTTCCGTTGCGTGTCTTCCAATTCCTTACACTTCTAAGGTCTTGTAAGTAGTTATAAATACTACTAAATGGTCCCTAAGATGTACAAAAGTAAGGATATTTTAGTTCAAGGGACAAGTCAATTAGTAAAGATTAAGTAAAGTTGTTTTAGTTAAATAAGGTCAATGTTCAAGAAAGTTATATTATAATGAGTGAACAATTATATGTTGATAAGAGTTAAGTAGTGTGATCAAAGAAGGAAGCCACACATCAAAGAGAAGTAAGAAGTAAGAGGTAAAGAGAAAAGATAAGGAAAGAAAGCTATTCCAAGGTAGTGAACTTACCTACTTGTATGCTTATATTGGTTGAATGTTTTATGTGTTGGCTGCTTACTTTGATGATGTGAAGCATGTATGCTTAAGTGATGCTCTATTTCTTTTTATGCTATGGTCATATGTTATAATTAAGGGACATAAAAGCATGTAAGATATCATTATGCAAGCATGATCATTAAGTGCATATATAGTAACATCAAGCATGTTGTTGCATACATTGTATGGTTTGTGTTTACTACTGAAGATGCAAGAAGAGGAGTTAGGGGATAGATGACATGATTGATTGTAATTTATCTTATGTTATGATTTGTATGATCGTAAATGATCAAATAAATGTATGATATTTTACCAATAGTTAGTTAACATATCAAGATTCATTTTGACACCAAGTATGCCTTATTCCTATGTCTATATAAAGAGAATGGAATTTTTAAAGGTAGGGACTAGAATATGTTTTCAGAATTTTTTATCAAATGAACAATAATATTTGACGTCAAAGTTGACTCATATGACTAGTCAATTGGTCCAAGAAATTATTTTTACATTAAATTTAAAGATGTTTGCTTCACATATCTTTTTGAACCGTTACATATTGATTGTTCTAGAATTAATTATGATTTTTTGAAATTCATCGCTGAATATGGAAATATCATATGAATAGTAACTCATTAAAGTGAAATTATAGATTGAGCTAATGGAATTCAAAGGTCATGTAAGTGGTTCTAAATACTATTGAATAGTCCCTAAGAAGTATGAAAATAAGGTTTTACATGGCAAAATTCCAAGGGAAAGGAGTTTAGAACAATTTCGGTCCAATTAGGTACCAGCTAAGTCCAATTTCCTAAAAACTAGATTGTTTTCTAAATCTAATTTTTCTGAGATTCCATAATATGTTTTCTAATCTTAAATCCAGTATATGGATTTTTTCTACTATTGACATACTTGGATTGGGTCTAAACTTAATTACTGATCCATTGGCAAATTACAAAAAATCCCTTAGTTCTTCTTTATTTACTTTGATAACTCAAGGGACATTATCCTCTTTTTAACATCTCCAAAGTATTCCTTGACCCTGATCAACTATTTAGATAACCCTTTTTGACTTTTTAACCTGGGTCAAATAATCAAAATGCCCTCCATTCACTCTTGGTCAATAGCATAACTAGTGGCATTTTCATAATTTTATCTTTTCAAGGTCTTTATAAGCACTAACCCATATACCTATCTAAAAGTATCATTGGGCCTATGAGGTGCCATTTTGGGCCTTTTACTTGATCCCTTGCCTTCATGAGCGTAACTCCTATGAAATTTCCCAGAAAAAACATTTATCGGGTGTTTATTATACTCTAAATTCTATTATAAATCCTACATACTCCGTTTTGAGTTATGTTAGTTTTATAAATTCTCATATTAATTATGGGAATTTCCTACCAAATTTCATCTATTTAGCAAATCCAAAAAGTCTTGTAATAATCTTTGGACTTTAGAAATTAATATAAATTATCTCAGGCATCAAACCAAAATTCTAAAAAATATGTATGATCCAATTTCCATTATCTATTTATTGGTAAAATTTGTGACTAAAATATTTATGGACAGTTTTGGGCCTTTTCTGGCTCAATTTTTCAGAATTACCATTTTACCCTTGAATTTTTGAAAATTACACTTTAGACCCCCAACTTTTCACAACTACACTTAATGTCTCAAAGCTTATGTCTACTTCCATTTTGTACCATGAAACTTTTTGGGTTTGTACTTTAGTCCCTCTTCTTTATACCTTTGACTAATCATTATGTTTCCTTTCTATTTATCATCATAATCCCTTCCAAACTCTTTTATCTTTCCTCTTTCAATTTTATACAGGTAAAGAAAAATTAGGATGTGACATTTTCACCCCATTTAAAATAAATATTGTCCTCAAAATTTAATTAATACATTAGTCAAACTATCTTGGATATATCTTCTCTTTATATCTTTTTTTGCTTTTGACTAAAGCTTAGTGTAACACCTTACTTTTGTATGTTTTAGAGACCATTCGATAGCATTTAGAACTACTTACAAGTCAATTGAAGTTCAATTATAAAATATGGAATTTTACTCTTTACAAGTATTATTCATATGGTAATCCAGATAAAGCAATGAACTTTGGAAAATCGTAACTAATTCTAGAAAAATCAAAATGATGTGGTTGAAAAAGATGAACGAAGCTAACATCTTAAAATTTAAGGAAAAAAATATTTACTTGGACCAGTTGACCAATTAACTAAGTCAATTCTTATGTCAATATTTACTGTTTATTTGGTCAAATTTATAGAAAACAGTTTATGGTCCCAAATTTTGAAAATTTCGTTCTCCTTGTATAGACGTAGGAATAAGGCATTCTTGGTGTCAAAACGAAGCTTGACATGTTAACTAAATATTGATAAAATATCATATATTTATTTGATCATTTACTATTTTTAATTATAACAAATATTGTACTGCTTTTCAGTAAACATTACATACATCACATAAGTCATAATATATCATTAGGTACAATCAATCATGCATCTATCTCTTAACTCCTCTTCTTGCATCTTAATCTTCTTCCATCTTTGAAGAACCTGTTGGTTTTGGGGTGACATGGATGGGATGAGATTTTGGGGGAAATCTCAGTGGTCAACGAAAACTATACAATGTATGCAACTATATGCTTGATGTTACTATGTGTGCACTTAATAATCATGCATGCTTGCATAATGATACTTACATGCTTTCATATCCCTTAATTATAACATATGACCATAGCATAAAAAGAAACAGAGAATCACTTAATCATACATAATTCACATCATCAAAGTAAGCAAACATCACATAAAATATCCAAGCAACATAAGCACACAAGTAGGTAAGTTCACTACCTTATACGCCTTGCTTTCCTTATCCTTTTCCTTTACCTCTTGCTTCATACTTCTTGATGTGTGACTGACCTATTTGAGCACACAAACCAAATCCTAACATTGTATTACCATTAACTCATTACAATCCAACTTCCTTGAACATTAACTTTTATCTACTTGAGCAACTTTCTTTAATATTTGTTAATTAGCTTGGTCTTTGAATCAATTGATGTTTTGAATTTATCTTATACAATTTGACCTTGTGAATCCATTTATGAACTCAGAATTCCCAAATTCTAGTAGCTGCACACTATTCTTGACATAATTGCATAACTTCCCTTTTTCTTTCAAAAATTCTCATTTTGATTCCAACTCTTCCAATACTTCTTTCTCTACTTTACTCTACACAATTTTTCATTTTAAAACCATTGGAAGCATCAAAATCATGAAATTTCAATCACTGTTCATATGTGTAAACAGTAACAGAGAAGACTTCAAAAATTATAACTTTCAATTCCAATGCTTATAAGGTTCCAAACCTATCCAATTCTACACAAAATCGTCTTTTAAAATCAATGGAAGCATTAGATCATTGAAATTCTATCTTCTCCTATCCATAATAGCCTTGGCTAAAAGGGCTCAAGAAATAGCAAAGTCAAGAATATCAACTCAACTCAATAACCAATCATCAAACTAGCTTAACTAAGTGCCTTCTACTTGATTCTATCTTGCTTTTCTTCTTTCTTCATTTCTGTCCAGATTTGGACAGCAAGGTTACTAAGAGAATATATCACTTTTATACCATTAAAACTTAAGCTTTATCCTTCCAAAACTCATACAAATAAACTAGGAAGGATTACATACCTTATGCCTTAACTACCTTGGATCAAAGTGCCTTAAATCTCCCTTTGTCTTGACTTGAGTTTCCATTTGGCCATAGTTTCTCCAAGGTTCAAGAGGATATGGTTTTGATGAGGAATGGGAGGGGTATTTATAGCCAAAATTTTGGTACCTTAGATCCATAATAACCCCACTTTTCCTAATTATTACAAGGGCTTAATTTTGAATTTGATTTGTTGTTTTTTGGATTAATCAACCTTAATCACCATTAGGTTAATTCTTACATTATTTTACTTCATTTTAGCACATGTCCAAACCCTTATTCCTTGTTCTTGCTTCCAAGTGGTGTATTGCACATGGTGTATGGGTCCCACCATGTGCAACTTCCTTATCTATGACATTATCTTGGATTTTCTCCCTTTTTTATTTAAAATTCATAAAATTTCTAAAATTGGCTTAAGCTCCAAGACTTGATATTGGGCTTATTGGGCTTCATATTGACGCCATATTGGGTCTCTTTTAGGTCCAATAGCTAATTGGCACAAATCCCAATGCACTTTCCTTATACCGATATTCTTAAATCACCTTGATTTTTGGGATAAATGCTAGACACCTATGTTAATGGTTCTAAAATTTTTATAAAATGAATTTTTTGGAAAGTCTTAATTTTTTTAGACCCATAAATCCTGATAAAAATTCCCTACATTTCATTTAACCCTTTATCATTGTCCGATTTCACCGTAAATTTCATAATTAATTCTACAGGACTCCTTTTTGACTTCTGTCAATTTTATAAATTCTTATATTAATTATAATAATTTATTACAAAATTTCAACTGATTATGAGGTCTAAAATATACTACAATAATCTCCCAACTTTAGAAATTTATATCTATTTTTCGAGACCTCAAATCAAAATTATGTGTTGCGTTAAACTGATCAGAATAACTTTCTCTATTTTATGGTAAAATTTAGGACTAAAATGCTTTCAGGCAGTTTTTAGCCTTTTCTGGATCAAATTTTCATAATTACCATTTTGCCCCTAAACTTTTAGAAATTGTACTTTGAGCCCTTAACTTTTCATAATTACACTTAATGGCCCAAAGCTTATTTCTACTTCTATTTTGCACCATGGAATTTTTAAAGTTTTCACTTTAGTCCCTTTCTTTTCCAAAATGATCATTTGAAACTTTCACTAATTGCAATTTAGTCCCTAGACATTTTCTAAATTGCAATTTAGCCCTTTTTGCTTTACAACTTTATACCTTCTCTCTTTCTTTAGCTTAACACTTATCTTTTCTTCTGACTACCATCCCAATCTCTTCATAACCTATTTCTTCTATTAGTCTTATACAGATAGGGAAAATTTAGGATATTACACTTAGGGTATCTATCTACTCATACTTGTGTACAACTCATTATACAGAACTTGTGAGTAGTGTCCATTTTTTGCATATTGAACTCTTTCAAATTCTACTGTATTCTAGAGCTTTTGTCAACTTTTAATCACACTTTTTATTGCATATCTCTTATTACTTATCTTAGTATCTAGTGGAGTTTTCTTAACATCCATAAAGTTTCATCTCTCTTTTATATTTTCATACTTCTTTTCCTTGAAAACTCTATTACCCTACTAATTACTCTTATTGTCTTTAATATTTTAGCATAGTACATAGAGAAAACTTATGAAATCATTCTTTCATTACTTTATTTATGAGTAGAAGCTCATACTCTAACATGTATAATGCTTAGCCAACGTATTGCAGGTATACGTACCTACTTTTGAATACATAGCTCTAACATTGGGGCTTAAGTATTTCTTCCCTTAGTATACACAACTCTAACATCCGGAGCTCTAGCACATTTTCATAATACAACATAGAATCTAGCATTTAATACAAGGAGTGTAAGCTCTTACTCACTACTACCTTAATATAATTTTATTCAATCCTTCTATCCTTTATAGATAGAGCCTCTCTATCTGTTTACAAAGTTAGCTACAAAGACATTTGTTACTATACTTCTCAGTACACATTCCTTATTGTGTATCACATTATGTGCTTCTCATGCCGTAACATGGCATTTTGTTTGGCATATCTTGATGTATCATGTTACATCATGGTGTATCTTACCTTATCAAGACATATCTTGAGATACCATAAGTCTAATATTCTTTAACTCGTAACTTTGTTAGCTTTTGAAAAAGCATTTTATGAGGAAGATCTTGCTCTTAAGCCTTTCTAACTTCCCCTGACATAAAAATGTAATATAAATATTTCCTTTTAACTCCACTCTATTTGGACTTGACATAAGGGTTCTAGTCCCTTACCTTTCATAACTCTTTCTAACTTTTACATAACTTTGTGAATGACTTGGCAAAGATGCACATTTTTCATAACTTTTCAGGGACTACTTATGATTGTTAAAATGTTTTTGAGCTAACAATTTCTTTCTCTCGTCATATTTCATTTACTTGAAACTAGAACGAGTATTTTTAGTATCCCTTACTTTACTCTCTACTAGGTACTTATGCCAATTAACACTGTTTCCTTAGTGTACTATAACATATTTTAATCTTATGACTCAATATTATACTTACCAATGGGTCACCCATTACTAGATTTTTCTAGGGTGAGCACCTTTTATTTAAGTGTACTGATGCGTTAGGGCTATATTATCTTTACATAGTTATAGGCCTTAGTATATTCTTTCTTATAAAATTGTGTTTTATCTTTACTATACCTTAGGCCCTCTTCTCTAGTTCTCTCTGTACTTTTAATCTCTTTATCCCTATCTGGAAGATTTATTTTCTTATACTTCTTTGTTCTAAAAAAATATGGGGTTTTTTTTCTGTCCCTCAGATACTAAACTTTAAATATCAGCAATCAGACTTGAATTTAGCTTCGTCTTTATTTAAGAGGAAAATAAGTTTAGTCTATATATAATAGAGGATATATAGGAGAAACTATTATAAATACTTTCTCTAGATAGGTTAATGAATTAATGAAGCTTCCTTATTTTAACTTTGTCCTTGGTAATAATCTTTCTAGAAAGATACTGCATTGTACTCATCTTCATGGCTCATTACTTTCCTTAGGCTAGTTTACTGTGAGCTTGGGATCTAACTGTGATATACCATAAGCCTCTTCAAGATTTAACTATGACCCAGGAGCTATATTAGGATCTAACTGTGATCCCCTGTACTCCTCTATGACTTTGTTGTACAGTATCATCATCTCTGGAAGATCTTAAAACTAACAAACTAAGTTATAAGGTTAACCACTTCCACTTCTTGATAACTCAATCAATAAAATTTTTAAAAATACATCTCATAGCCTATATTATTTCCCCAAGACTTTACTTTTTCCCTCTCTTACTCAAGAGTTCCTTCTCATCTTTCTTACTCTATTGTGGCTTACAGTCGGCTAACCATCTGCTATTATTTTATAGTTCTATCGCCATAGGAGAACATACCATCTCCATCTGTTCTCCAACTATGAGCAATGTATTTGAACTATCTCTTATTTGGAGAGCAATCTATATAAAATACAACTCTTATATAAAAAGTGATCAAAAAGCAATCTCTTTACTGTTGTCAGTTATTCTTTCTATATACCATTTATTTTGATAAAGTTATACCACTACCACACTTTTGGTATTTGCTGTAACCCTAACATAATAAATGGCCCTGAGTACTACATTCATAAGCCTGTAGAAATACCTGAGTAATCCCTAATCATACTATAACTGGCTATCCCACTCACTAAGACTGTCTATCATCCTAGGAGCATCCTATTGCTTTATCATTACTAAGTTAAATTATCTAATTGTGTGTTGTGTGGTATAAGAGCAATATAAATTTCTCATCATATATATGATACCCTGCATGTAATGCGAAAGGGGAGTATTCATTCATTATAGCATACTCTAACATGCATAATGTGCAAGGAGATGCAATCATCTAAACATACTCTAATATGCATGTCATCATATGACATCTACAAGAAGATGTAACTATTTATCATAACTTATAGCAACATAAGCCATATCATCACATAATTTGCTCAACCATCCATCATACGCACACTGACATTAAACAATTAATTGGGTACATTTTAAGCAATTCTTTCCTTTGCCACATTATCTACTAGATCCTAATCATTTATTTAGGAACATGAGATAACTACTTATCTAACTTAGAGTTCCAGGTTACCCTCTTGCAAGGGTACAGACTCAAACCTTCACTAATCTACATGACTCTTGATCATTACTCTTTCTTATATAAGGGAGTCTCTTTATCTTTTAAACTTTGGCTACCTTTCTATCTCTAAACATCATAAACTTCGTTTTCTAATTTGTATACATCTATCGCTCTGTTGAACTTCTGTAAACCTGAGAAAAATTCTTTCTTTGTAACACATAATTCAATATGTGAATTAACTTCTCAGTCATTCAACTCTCACCATTCATGTGAAAGAACTTAGCTAAGTATTCATCAAAGGGTTCCTCTTTCCCTGCTTTAACCATTAGCCTCCATGCTCATCACTATATAACTAAGAGTAATGTTTCTTGTAAAACTATTCGAGTAAGACTTCTCAAATGAGCCGATCAATCTCCTTATTTGTGGAGTAAATTATGCATCTCTCTACTATCTCTTAATTGCCTTTATCTATCTATTAGTCCCAATATGTTCTTGACTAGTCTGTGGTTCCTTTCTCATATTTTTCTTGATCATGGCAAACTTGAGTCGCATGGATCTCATTCATCATCTATTACTATTACTTATGCTCTATAGAATGCTCTACCCAAGGTCTACTAAGTTCCTGTTTCTTCGTGATGGGTTTTCTCTATTTCAGGAATATTAGCACTCTATCTATTAACCATCACGTCTCTAACCTTAGGCCATGTGCTAGATTCATTCCTAGGAAAGTTTCAATCTAACTTCTAATTATTCTATTTAGTAAAGACTAGCTGAACAAAGTCTTTCATATCTCTGTACCTCGTATCATCTACCTTGTCAACACCTTCATTCTTGTTGTTGCCATAACATCTGGTCTCTGTGTATCCCAGCCGTGACCTGTACATCGGCTAGTTGCAACTCATATTCTCTGTGAACTTTAGTCACAACCATCTCAATATACTCATCATGACCAAACAACTCTGTGTCCTTTTGTCGCGACCATCTTACTCGACTCATCTTGACTAGATAGCTATGTGTTCTTTTATCACGACCAGATTATTATGTATTCTTCTGTCTCAGCCAATAACACCTCTGTTAATATTCGTCATAACCTATGTCTTAACTCATCACGATCTAAAACCTTTACATCTCGAATTGGACATACCTTTCTTTAAACATTCTCTTTCTAATGCTCTTTGTCCAGTCTCTACTCTCAATGTATCTTAACATCATGTCTTAATATTGTTTCCCTCTTAGGATAATGAAAATTAATTACAATAGCTTTAACTACTCTAGCAATGACTAGTTCTTATTTTTTACTAAGATGAGCTTGAGTTACCTGAAACTCATCTATGACTGGCTATTACTGAGCCTATCTAGTCAAAACAACTTGAAACATTACTAATTCCCTCATTATGATGTGCTAAAGTTCAAGGTTTTCAACTTCTGAGTATAATGTTCATCCATAACTATCTACCATGATTAAATTTAATAGGGAACATATTCAAATAAATGTATAACCAACTATCATTTCATTATATCATATCAAAACTCAAATTTCATGTCATCAGAGTATTTGTACATACATTACACTCATGTCAACTACATATACAGGGTACGCCATTACTATTATACATCTATGTAAATACTTTGTTTTACATTGTTTACATATTTATATTACTCTTCATCTCTATTGAAATTCTTTCCTAAGGGATAGTGAACTACAAGCACTTTTGCATATGAAAAGGCCACCCCTGTATATCAATTGGCAGGTCATTCACCAAAAACTCACTCAACTATATATGCCATATAGTGGTATGTAGTAGTATCTGACTTACTACCATATCTTGCTAGTCTTCTAAAATATAACCTTGATTCAGGTTCATGCCCTATATTGTATATCTTTCTATCATCCCTACTACAGCATTGAGAAAATTCAGGTAGATTAACTGCTCTTGATTTCTACTTCTACTATCCCTTAGCATAGATTGAGTAATTCACTCTCCACAGCTTTCTTGAGACTGATATAGTCAACATTATATATCTTCGGCAAGGAAGGCTGGGGTTGACTTGGACCAAGAATATCCCACAAATATTTATCTATAAAATCATATATCACTGGACTGCATAATAGGAAAGGACTATCGTGGGCTGTGGCTAGGTCTATAGTAGGGAAAAAATATCTGGTCTACCTATAATCTAGTACCAGTACTCAATTTCCTCAACTGTAATCTATCCTATCATCGGAGGAATAGGCTTACATCAAGGTTAGAGGGTACTCCCACAAACTCATATCGTATAGAGTTACTAAACTTAATATCATCTAGTGAATACACAACTTCAAGCTGAATCTCTACATAATCACTAAATTGTAGGTTTGAATCTAAAGAAATATATGTGGAATATTCTACTATAGACCTCCCTGACTAATCCCCTATACTATTATCTTACTCTCTTCACTATCTGAAGAAGTATTAAAGTCTAGATGTAATCATCTTCATAAATCATTACTGGCTAGGGTCTCCTTTATTAACTTATAACTTTTACTTAACTTTATGAAATCTTATATCTACTCCTGCAAAACTAGCTTAAATAAGTAATGCCAACTATTCCAATAGATACCCTAAACTTAACAAAGTATTTCATACTTAGCATTAGGGTCTAAGGACTGTCTAATCTGATGCCAAAAACTTTGCTCTTATACAAAAAAAGTAACACCTTACTTTTCTACATCTTAGGGACCATTCGGTAGTATTTAGAACCATTTACATGACTTTTGAAGTCCAATAGCTAAATCTATAATTTCACTCTTCACAAGTTATTGTTCATATGATATATCCAAATTTAGTGAAAAAATTTTAAAAATCATAATTAATTCTAGAGAAACAAGATGAAGTGGATTAAAAGGCTACTTGAAGCTAATATAATGTACTTTAAGGGAAAAATATTTCATCATACCAATAGACTACTTAACGGAGTCAATTTTTACATCAAAATTTACTATTGATTTAGAAAAATATTTTGAATACAGATTCTTATCCTTGACTTTGGAAACTTAATTCTCTTTGTACAAACATCAAAATAAGGCATTCTTAGTGTCAAAATGAAGCTTGACATGTTTATTAAATTTGTATAAATTTTTATACATTTATTCCATCATTTACTATTTTTTCATTACATCATGAACAACATTGCTTAAACTGGTCATATGACATCATTACATACAACAACTCATGCATTCATCATATAACATTTACATTATCCAATACCTAATTTCTTTTCATGCTCCTTCATCTTCTTTCATCATTCATGGATTGTTGGAAAATGTGCCCTAGGGGCCAATCATTATCTTATGAACATTATTGATGTATGAGTTTATCAATTATGTTATCATATTATTTGCATGTTTACTGTGATGACCATCCTTGGATAATTCATGATCTTATCCTAAATGTCCCTGGTCGGTCATCTGTGCGGGAGCAGAGATGAAATAAGACCAGTATGACTTTGATTTATGTATGACTTTGAAGATGTATAGAGATATAAATCAAAGTCATAGGCACATGTAAGAGTACAAGGTGTTGGACCGACCCGCTATGAGAGAGTTGCATGGATTACGTCATAAGCTTCTCTCATATACAAACCATGTCACTATGCCCTTTGACCTGAGATCATCATGGATTCCTACATGACAAACGCTCAGCTTTGACCTAGTCAAAAGTCACTTTTGACCGAGTGATCATAAAGACTATGTTCGGGCTTAGTGGTTTCTCATGCGGAGGAATGTGAATGGTCAAGATGGAATTTGTCCCTCACATTCATACAGAGATATTACTGGGCCCCTTGATGAGTGAGTCTGAGAAATGTATGGCCATACTATAATGGAAAGGTAGTTCCATTTCTATAGTCAGACTACTCAGGGATCGAGAAAGTAACGGTCATAATAGGAGGATGACATTATCCATGCCTCATCCATGACCAAAATATCGCGTGACAGAAGGGACATGATATGGTTGTATAAAAGGTTACATCGTTTATCGATCCTCATATCATTTGGGTAGTCGTTATGTCTTGCTAGAGACCGCTTGCGACTTGTGGGCCAGTATAGCAAATGGCCCACTGCCAACTTCATATGGGCCTACAGGGTCGCACACAAAATAGCCTAACACGAGCTATGATGTCTAGATTCATTGAATATAAGATGTGTCTAGATTCAATGAATGATCCAGGGTTGATGTATATATTTATTTATATTTATATTTAATGGATATATAGGATTTAATTTATAAGGATAAATTAAATCTCTATCACGTTTGAATTTGAAATTCAAATTGATAGGATATCTCATATAAGAGATATTTACAAGATTTAATTTATAAGGATAAATTAAATCTCTATCATGTTTGAATTTAAAATTCAAATTGATAGGATATCTCAAATTTGATTTATGAGAATAAATCAAATATAGTCCAGTCTTATCTTTATTTAAATTAAATAAATAGGTGAATTAAATCTGTGGGACGGATTTAATATAAATATTATTTATTTAATTAGTTTCTTATCAAATTATACAATATGTGATATTGTATTAATTTTGGAATTAATATAGATTAATTCCAAAATCCAATTCGGTTGAAGAAAACACAGATCATCCTATAAATATGATTTTAGGAGCTATGTTTTCAACAGACAACACATAACACAAAAAACACAAAAGGCCGAACGGAATCTACAAAAGGTTTGCAGATAAGAAATTGCTGAAGTAGAGACGGAGAGGACAAATTCTTGAGAAAGCCTTGGAGGGACAGGAGACGCTAGCACGTCGTTCGTGGTTGGAACGCTGTTCGTGTTGATACCAGTAGAGGAAGCCAACCCTAGGCGTTGACTTCTTGCGATCAGAAAGAGAGCACGAGCTGTGGAGAGAAGCTGTGGACGTCTTCTTGCGATCGAAAGAGATCACCAGCCGCGGAGAGAAGCAGTGGAAGTCACTGAGAAACGCTGAGGGTAATGCTTCTTCCCACTTGACTTAAACACATACGGTAGACCCTGGCAAGGAATGGAAAAAATTTTAAATTAATTTCCGCTGCGTGTCTTCCAATTCCTTACATGGACTTGTTGGGATTGGGATTTCATGGATAGGGTGAGAATTATGGGGAAATCTTAGTTACAAATGGTACTAAACAATACATGCATTAATATAAATACTTGATATTGCTTGTGAAATTGTTAATATTGTGTAAAGTGCATGCTTCCATGTATATTATGAAATACAATTGTCTAAAGAAATTATAGAAAGAAAGCTTCAATAATATCCACATATGCAACACAATTCAACATAGCCATATCACAACCAAGTATAATATCGAATCCATAAAAGTTTAAGATAGTCCACTAACTTATTACTATACTTTCTTTTATTCTTTTCCTTGTCCTTTTTCTTTGCTAAGTTGATGCCTTCTTGAGTCTAAAAAATAAAGCCTTATCTTCCATAATTTGTGGTTAATTTATTCATTATAATCTATTTCAATAGGTATATAAGGACATTGAACTTAACTTAATCAATTAACCCTTATATTTCATAATTTATGGTTAATTGTATTGTCCGTTGAATTAATTTGTGTTTTAACTTTAACCTAAACAATTTTACTTTCTGAATTTATTTATGAGCTTAGAATCATGAAATCTCAATAACTGTTCATGTGTGAAAATAGCAAAAGAGAAGACTTTAAAAATTACAATTTCCAATTCTAATGCTTCAAAGGTTTCAAACATATTCATTCATACATAAATCATCATATAATTTCAATGGAAGTATTAGAACATTGAAATTCAACTCCTCCTTGTAGTTCTACCCTTGGCCAAAAGTCCTTTATAAAGAACAAAGTCAATAACACAATTTAATTCAATATCCAACTACCAATTCTAATTTATATAAGCATCTTCTACATAGTTCTAACTTGAACTTCTTTCTTCTTTCATCAAGGGTTTTTTGGGTAGGATATATACCCTAGAGAATTTCCCATTTCTCTTGCATAAAACCCCAAGTTTAAGCCTCCAAACTAAAGGAAAATAAGTTAGGATAGATTACTTACCTAAATCCCAAGCTAGCTTGAAATTTGGTGCCTGAATCTCTCTTGTCTTGGCTTGAGTTTCCATTTGAGCAGCTCCACCCCTAGGATTCCCAAACTTGGCATAAAGGGAAGGAAAGATAGGTGTATTTATAGACTTGAAAGGTGGTGAATAGATGGCTAGGATTGATTCAAGCACTATTTGATCCAATGTCTCATATTCACTGTTGAAATTTCTCTTGCCCACCAAGCTTTGATGACATCATCAAGGGGCACCTAATACACCATGTGGCAAAATTCCAAGGGAAAGAATAGTCTAGAAAAATTCTAATCCAATCTGGTACCAGCTCAGTCCAATTTCCCAAAAACCATATTGTTGTTTAAATCTAATTTTTCTTAGATTCCATAATATGTTTTATATATTAAATCTAGTATCCAGATTTTTTCCACCTTTGACATTCTTGGACTTGGTCTAAACTTAATTATTGATCCCTTAGAAAATTACCAAAATACCATTGGTTTTTCTTTATTTACTTTAATAACTCTAGGGACATTATTGTCTTTTGAACATCTATTCCTTAATCCTAGTCAACTATTCAAATAACCCTCTTTAACTTTTTAACCTGGGTCAAATAACCAAAATGCCCTATATTCATCTATTGCTCAATAGCATAACATAGTAGCATTTTTGTAATTTTACATTTTTTAGGGTCTTTATAAGCACTGGCCCACATCCCAATCAGAAAGTATGATTGGGCCTATGAGGCTCTATTTTGGGCCTTTTACTTGATCCCTTGTCTTTATGGGCTTAACTCCAAAGAAATTCCCTTAAACAACATTTATCAAGTATTTTATTCTACTATAAATTCTATTATAAATTATACATAACTCCTTTTTTAGTTATGTTAGTTTCATAAATTATCATATTAATTATGGGAATTTCCTAGCAAATTTTATCTAATTAGGAAATTATGAAGGTCCTGTAATAATCTCCTGTCCTTAGAAATTAATATCAATTATTTGGGCCCTCTAACTAAAATTCTAAAAAATATACCTAACCAAATTTCCATTCTCTAGTTATTAGTAAACTTTGGGACTAAAATATTTCGGGGTAGTTTTGGGCCTTTTCTGGTTCAACATTCTATAATTACCATTTTGCCCTGTAGCTTTTGAAAATTATACTTTAGGCCCTCAACTTTTATAATTACACTTAATGGCCTAAAGCTTATGTCTACTTCCATTTTACACCATGAAACTTTTAGGGTTTCCGTGTTAGTCCATCTTCTTTATACCTTTGTCTATTTATTATCTTTCCTTTCTATTTATCATCATAGTCCCTTCCAAACCTCTATCCTCTTTCAGTCTTATACACAAAGAGGAGAAATTACCCATGATGTCAATTTTAGATAATCATATTAGATGGACTGAATCATTATCCTCTTACACAAAGAAGGAATTAAAGTTGACAGAGTCAAAGTTTCTAGACTTGAGTACAAGGTATTTATAAGTCTGCAGCTAGAATAGACTTGAGTACAAGGTATTTATAAGTCTGTAGCTAGAATGCCTAAGGAAGAGGAGAGGAGTATCTCATATTATATGAGAAGGGATCAAGTATAAGTAGATAGATCCTTAAGATGAAGTTAAAGTGAAAAAGAGCTAAATAGACCTAAGATAGAAAATATGAGAAGTGTCCAAGGCAGTAAAGTATCAGGGTTATAGCTTGTTAACACTAGTGCTTTAGATTTTTATCAGCATATTTCAGTTAAGTGTACTCGTGTGAGAGTAGTAAAAGGATGGGTAACCCCTGGGAAGTGACGAGAAAAGGTGCAAATGCTAGAAAATTTTGGCAAAATGCGCAAGGTTCTTCAAAATTGTAGAAAAGTTAAGAAAAGTTATAAAAGATAAGGAATGTTCTCTTAGAATAACATCTTTATTATGTGATGAATATAGTTTTAACCTTGAAATTTCGATTACAAAATTTATTTTAAGAGGGGAGAACTGTAATATCTCAATTTTTAGGCCAAGAAGCTTATATAATAGGCTAAAATAGGTAGTCTACTAGACCCCTTTGAGCAGTAATCCCATAAATATACAAAAGATGCTCAGGGACTAAGCTATAAATAGCAAAAGTTTAGGGATTAAATTGTAAATAGTGAAAATCTATGGATTAAATTGAAAATAGTGGAAATTCAAGAAAAAAAAAAGAAAAAGGACCTAAATAGAGTTTTGAGTTTTTAGGTACTAAAATGGAGTTTCAAAATTTGTAGAAAGTGACTAAATTAGAATTTGGCAAATTCAGGGACTACAGTATGTTTTGCCAAATTTAGGGACTAAAGTGTTTTGCCAAATTTAGGGGCAAAAGTGTAATTATGAAGAAATTGAGCCGAAAGTGGCAAAAAATTGCCCTAAAGCATTTGAATTCCATATTTCACCACTAGATAGAGAAAATTATTCTAATCGATTTAACGTGACATATAATGTTTATTTGACATCCCAAACAACTGATATTGATTAGAAATTTTGAAAGTTATCCAAATTTTTCATTAAATCTTCTAGACCTCATATAAATGAAAAATTATAGGAAGGTGGGTCCTATGAATCTAGAGGTTAAGGAACTGAATGAATCTATAGGTTAAGGATGTTACAGTTAGAGATAGTTGCTTTTGTTTGTGTTTCAATTTTTGTTTATAATTGTTCCATGATTCTAGCAACTTCTCAATTAGAACTCTAGGAACAAATTCATCAAGCATATTGATGTTTTCAGCTTTGAAATCTTCAATCAATTTGTGTTATTCATTTATATGAGTCTTGATATTGTTATTGTCTACCATCTCCTATCTATCATAATTCCCAATTACAAACTTTGATTTCCCAACATCCTCCTTAGTGTATTTAAGGATCAAAGAGTTCCAAATCTTATTTGCTTCCTTGTATATACTATACACATTGAACAAGTCATTAGATAAAGTATTGATCAATGTGTGCTTACATACCTTGATGGCATACGTCCAAATATCTTTTTGGCCTTATTAAGTATTTGGGGATAGTTCAGATTCGGTGAGTGCAACTGCCACTCCATACATATCAAGAATAGTATAGAGAACAAGGATGGAGACGTGAGGAACAACACTATTGATCTAACCATTTGGGTTACTATTCTCCCCATAATTATTAGGAATACTAGAAACCTTCATCATCTAGAATAACTCTTAAGATTATAGGTCTCGATACCTGCAATCAGAGAACAAAAAATCTGAGTCGCATCCAAGGACACTATCCTTAAGAGTTATTCTACGACAACTGAAAAGATGTAGCAAAACTCCTTGGGATTAGAAGGATTCTTATTGTATAACAGGGAAATAGAATATGGTTAAAGCAAATGAACTCAAAAAGAAATGAGCAAGAGAGCAAGAGTACAAGTGGTAAAAAGAGCAATTAATGTGCGTTACTTTTATAGGCACAAAAAGGTATGGGATATATCCAGAAGAGACGACCCCTCATTCACCCAAAACAATGCGAAGCTAAAATGATGTCAGACTCATGACTCACAATCGACAACGGTCCCACCCAACAGTTATATAAATAAAACAATAGGATATATAAGTATGCAAAATAAAACTTATTGTGGCAATACATAAATATTCTACACATACCTTCAAAAGGGAAAGCTATACAATTAATATAGCTTTAATCAATCCTCTAAAGTTTTCCCTCAGGACTTAAGATGAGAATATTACCTGAAAAATGTTAACAATAATAGGGTGAGACCATAGATAGGCCAAAACCCACATAGCACCTGATCGGACCATAGATTTATTCCCCTCGATAAATAGGTGGGGCATGTCCCTTGGTAAATTGGTGGGACCAAAGCCAACCATTGAGCTCCAATGGAGGTTATACCACGAGGTAGAGATACAACTAAATCATTACCCATCCCCAATGCATAATTCTCAAAATAATCATATTAATCCAAATCTCAGTAGCTTGATAAATATCACAAAAAGGTTTTTTTGTCAAGATAACTTTAATTCTAATCTCAATATATAAAAGGTTTATAATCTCAATTCAAACTTACTAAATTAAATTTTAAATCTCACAAGACTATTTTCAAAAATAATCAAACAAATTTTCTCAATATAATTATATCAATATCAATAGATTTATATATATATATATATATGAAGTCACTTACAAACATCATATTAGCACACACAACAAGTATAAAGTGATTACCTTCTTTAGGCATAGGAAAGGGAATGACAGAAAGGACTAAAAAGAGAAGAGCTGCCCCAATAATTAAGTCTAAAGAATAATTCAGGGTCTTAGCTCTATTTATAAAGCCATAATAATAATTTAAATTTAAAGCCATATATAAATCTTAACTTAAATCCTAATAATTATCTAACAAATAATAACAATCAAATCATAATTAATTTGGTTACATCTCGCCTAAATATATGAATAATAACAACAAATATCTAGAAGGTAAATTTCAGCTTTGTGTGACTTGATATATGTATGTACATAAAGTAAAAACGGCAGTGTAGAAAAAGGGTAAACTTTTCTTTTTCTTGTCGTTTTATTTTGTTTTTTACCATAAAATAAATTCATAATATATTATAAAAATTTAGGAGGATCTGGAACCTAAGCTTTGATACCAAATTATAAAATTCTCCTTAAATATAACCATTATTAGTTATTTAGACTTATTTTGTACCCAGTATAGTTGAAATATAATATTATAAATGAATTTAGTTTATTTCAAGAGAGTTAACCATGGTCAAAATGAGTTTAACTACAATTTAAATGAACTATACCATAGTTATAAAAAGGTTCTTCTTAAAATATAAATAAAATAATAGGATATATAAATATGTGAAATAAAATATATTGTGGCAATATACAAATATTCCACACATACCTTCAAAGTGGAAGACTATACAATTAACATAGCTTTAATTAATCATCGAAAGTTTTCCCTAGGGTCCTAAGATGAGACTATCACCTGAAAGATATTAACAATAATAGGGTGAGACAAATGACTCAGTAACCATCAATCCTACCCACTATACGAACTAACATGTGCTCATGAGGTGTCAAGTAGGACCTCACAAAATATAATATATTATTATAATAAAATCAAATGAATAAACTACCCAAGTTCCTCCTCTCAAATCAACTGAACTATTTTATTCCTGCCGACCAAACACATAGGCTAGTGGTAACTAACCACATAAAAACTATCCGATCAAATGGTATGGATAGACCAAAATCCACATAGCACCTGACTGGACCATGGATTCATTCCCCCTCAATAAATAGCTAGGGCATGTCCCTAGGTAAACTGGTGAGACAAAAGCCAACCATCGAGCTCCAATAAATGTTATATCACGTAGTAGAACTACAACTCAATCATTACCCTTCCCCAGTGCATAATTCTCAAAATAATCATATTAATCAAAATCTCAATAACGTGATAAATATCACAAAAAGGGTTTTTCTCAAGATAACATTATTCAAATTTTTAACTCAATATATAAAAGGTTTATAATCTCAATACAAACTTTCTAAGTTTAATTTTAAATCCCACAATACTATTTTCAAAAATAATAAAACAAGTTTTCTCAATATAATTATATCAATATCAATAGATTTATATATATATCAAGTCACTTATAAACATCATATTCGTACACACAACATGTGGAAAGTGGTTGCCTTCTTTGGGCATGGGAAAGGGAATGATATAAAGGACTAAAAAGAGCAGAGCCAGCTCAATAATCAAGTCTGAAGAATAACTCAATGCCTTAGCTCTATTTATAAAGCAATAATAATAATTTAAATTCAAATCCATATCTAAATCTAAACTCAAATCCTAATAATTCCCTAACAAAGAATAACAATCAAATAATAAAATTCTAAGTTAAGAAAATCCATATATCATATTTTATTAAAAATACTAAACTATAATAATTTAATTAGATAATATTTTTATGTTGTTGATAAATAATATTTTTAATTTTACTTAAATATGAGGATAAAAATTGGGATGTTACAATTTTCCATCATTTTAGGAATTTTGTCCCCAAAATTCATCATACTCTAATCCTTCCTTATTTTATTTTCTAATAATTTATATAATCTTAAATCATTTCTCCCCTCATAAGGATGCATCCCGCCTTAATAGTCAAGTGCTATAATAAAGCAGTTTTTATAAACTAATAGGGCATAATATGTGTGAATAATGTATATTACCACTACTATCCAATGTAACATGCAAGAAGATTTTACTATACACAAATATCAATTACAAGTATTTAATTATAAAAGATGCATAATAACTTTATGAGAATTTAGACAATGTATATGATTGCTTTAATTAAAATGTTAAAATAGTCAAATCCCATAAATAATTAAAATAGTACATAAATTAATTTGGTAATCAAATATTCAATTTCTAACAGACTATTTGTGGGATAAAATGGAATTAAACCAAACAAAATAACTAAATGTTTTATTGAACAACTTTTTAGACACTAAAAGAAATGGTTCGAAATAACATAGAATCTAACAATTTTTTTAAACACAAATGGCAAACACAGAAAGCCATGTTTCTTAAAAAAATAATCCAAACATAAATCCTTAAAAAAATGCCTAACATTGAATTGAAATATATATTAGTATTTATAAATGCCCAACACTAAAAAACATCATATTAGCACATATAACAAGTAGAAAGTGGTTACCTCTCACCTAAATATATGAATAGTTACCACAAATATCAGAAAGGTAAATTTGAGCTTTGAGTGATTTGATATATATATATATATATATATATGTACATAAAGTAAAAATGCCATTGTAGAAAAATGGTAAACTTTTCTTCTTCTTCTCATTTTATTTTGGTTTACCATAAATTAAATTCATAATATATCATAAAAATTTATGAGGATCTAGAACCTAAGCTTTGATACCAAATTATAAAATTCTCTTTAAATATAACTATTATTAGTTATTTAGACTTATTATGTACCTAATATAGTTTAAAAATAATATTATAAATGAATTTAATTTACTTCAAGAAAGTTAACCATGGTAGAAAATAGTTTAACTACAATTTAAATGAATTATACAATGGTTATAAAAAGGCTTTCTTAAAATATAAATAAAGTAATAAGATATATAAGTAAGGAAAATAAAATCTATACCTTCAAAGGGAAAGGCTATACAATTAATATAGCTGTAATCAATCCTCTAATTTTTTCCCTGGGGTCCTAAGATGATACTATTACCTGAAAAATATTAATAATAATAGGTTGAGACAAACATCTAAGTAGCCATCAATCCTACTCATTATGCATACTAACATGTGCTCATGAGGTGTCAAGTTAGTCCTAAAAAAATAACATATTATTATAATAAAATCAAATGATAAGCCACCCAAGTTCCTCCCCTTAAACCAATTGAACCGCCTTATTCCCGCCAACTAGACCGATGGGCTAGTGGCAACTGACCACTTAAAAGACAACCGATCAAATGGTATGGATATGCCAAAATCCACATAGTACCTGATTGGACCATGGATTCATTCCCCCTTGATTAATAGGTGGGGGTGTTGTAGCCCCTCAATAAAGAGGTGGGACATGTCTCTTGATAAACTGGTAGGATAAAAGCCAACATCGAGCTACAATGGAGGCTATACCACGTGATAGAAATATAACTCAATCATTACCTATCCCTAATGCATAATTCTCAAAATAATCATATTAATCAAAATCTCACTAGCTTGATAAATATTACAAAAGGGTTCTTCTCAAGATAACTTTATTCAAATTCTAATCTCAATATATAATAAGTTTATAATCTCAATTCAAACTTTCTAAATCAAACTTTAAATCCCACAAGACTATTTTCAAAAATAATCAAACAAGTTTTCTTCATATAATAATATTAATATCAATATATTTATATATATATCAAGTCACTCACAAATATCATATTAGCACACACAACAAGTAGAAAGTGGTTACATTCTTTGGACATAGGAAAGGGAATGAGAGAAAGGACTAAAAAGAGAAGAGCTGCCTCGATAATCAAGTAAGAGGAATGACTCAATGCCTTAGCTCTATTTATAAAGTCAAAATAATAATTTAAATATAAACATATATAAATCTAAACTCAAATTCTAATAATTCCCTAACTAATAATAACAATCAAATGATAAAATCCTAAGTTAAGAAAATCCATATATCATATTTTATTAAAAATACTAAACTATAGTAATTTAATTAGATAATATTTTTAAGTTATTGATGAACAACTTTTTTAATTTTACTTAAATATGAGGATAAAAATTGGGATGTTACAATTCTTCCCTCATTTTAGGAATCTTCTTCCCAAAATTCATCATACTCTAAACCTTCCCTTTTTTATTCTTTAATAGTTTATCTAAGCTTAAATCAGTTCTCCCCTCCTAATGATGCAACCCGCCTTAATAGTTAAGTACAATAATAAAGCAAATTTTATAAACTAATAGGGCATAATATATGTGAATAATGTAAATTACCACGACTATGCAAGGAGATATCACTATCCACAAATATCAATTACAAGTATTTAATTACAAAATATGCACAACAAATTTGTGAGAAGTTATACAATTTATATGATTGCTTTAAACTATATTCTAAATATTAAAAAAAATTAAATAACTTACAAAATAAATTTGAAAAGTTCCCAAAAATATTAAATAGTCAAATCCCATAAATAATTAAAATAGTACATAAATTAATTTGGTAATCAAATATTCAATTTCTAACAAATTATTTATGGGATAAAGTAATAAGATATATAAGTAAGGAAAATAAAATCTATTGTGGCAATATACAAATATTCTACACTACCTTCAAAGGGAAATGCTATACAATTAATATAACTCTAATCAATCCTCTGAATTTTTCCATAGGGTCTTAAGATCATACTATCACCTGACAAATATTAATAATAATAGGATGGGACAAACATTTTAGTAACCATCAATCCTACTCATTATGCATACAAAAATGTGCTCATGAGGTATCAAGTGGGACTTACAAAATATAATATATACAAAATAACATATTATTATAATAAAATCAAATGATAAGTCTCACAAGTTCCTCCCCTTACACCAATCGAACCGCTGTATTCCCACTGACCGAACCCATGGGCTACTTGTAACTGACCACTTAAAAGCTAACTGATCAAATGGTATAGATATGCCAAAATCTACATAGCACCTGACTGGACCATAGATTCATTCCCCCTTGATTAATAGGTGAGGGTGTTGTAGCCCCTCAATAAAGAGGTGGGGCATGTCCCTCAATAAATTGGTGGGAAAAAAAGCCAACATCGAGCTCCAACAGAGGCTATACCATGTGGTAAAAATATAACTCAATCATTACCCATCCCCAATGCATAATTTTCAAAATAATCATATTAATCAAAATCTAAATAGCTTGATAAATATCACAAAAAGGGTTTTTCTCAATATAACTTTATTCAAATTCTAATATCAATATATAATAAGTTTATAATCTCAATTCAAACTTTCTAAATTAAACATAAATCCCACAAGACTATTTTCAAAAAGAATTAAACAAGTTTTCTCAATATAATTATATCAATATCATTATATTTATATATATCAAGTCACTAACAAACATGATATTTGCACACACAACAAGTAGAAAATGGTTACCTTCTTTAGGCATAGGAAAGGGAATGAGAGAAAGGACTAAAAAGAGAAGAGCCCTCAATAATCAAGTCTAAAGAATAACTCAAGGCCTTAGCTCTATTTATAAAGCCATAATAATAATTTAAGTTCAAATCCGAACTCAAATTCTAATAATTCTCTAACTAATAGTACAATCAAATAATAAAATCTTAAGTTAAGAAAATCCATATATCATATTTTATTAAAAATAATAAAAATACTAAACTAAAATAATTTAATTAGATAATATTTTTAAGTTATTGCTAAATAACATTTTTAATTTTACTTAAATATGAGGATAAAAAATTGAGATGTTACAGAGCTAATGTTCTAATCACGAAGGAACCTGTAAACCAGTGTAAGGTACTCCAAGCTGGATGGTAGAAGTAACAATAGTAGATGATAGATGGGATCCTAGTAACTCAAGTTTGCCAAGAATAACGAGATGTTAATATTATTATAGCCATAGAACCTTATATCATATCTAAGTATAGAAGATCTAAAAGAAAAAAATTCAAGTTATAAATTTATATTAAGAGGAGGTTACAAAGGTTTAGGAGAAAGATCATCTCCAAATGCCGGCAAAGCTATAAATCAAAGAGTATTATGGAATGTAGAAAGGAAAGTATGATGAAAGAATCATAATGCATAATGAGAAATATGTAATACGCAAGAAAAGATGCGTAATAAGAGATACGTAAGGAGAATTATGATATTTTGATACAATGTTATAAATAAAGTATAAGTTATGTCATTTACTTTATTCCCTTTCATATTAGATAGTAAAATAAAATAGTTCAAACAACAAGAACTTTTCAATAAGAGGAACCTCAAAATCATGTAGACACTAACCAGCTAATTTTGGAGCACTTAAAATAACAACAAAAGATGATAAAAGAAATGATGGCAGCTCAAGCTCATAGCAACCAAAAAAAGATGCTGGTATAACAGCAACAGTAGTAGAAGTTGTAGGTAATTTAAGACAGCCAAAACCTACAGGAGCATCTAATGTAGAACTAGAAGTTATGCAGCAGCTAGTAGAGCCACCTAGGCAAGCTGAGCAGTGGTTAAGCCTATTGGTATCTAATAGTGTATGACAAAATTTTGCAAGCACAATCCTCCAACATTTGAAAGGACATTTAATGCTCAAATAGTGGAGAAATGGTTTAGTCAATTAGAAAAGTTTTTAAGGTGCTTGATTGTCCATCTGGAAGTAAGGCTCATATGGCCATTTATCAACTAGAAAGAGACACAGATTGATGGTGGAAGAACACTGAGCTATTGCTACATGCAAGGAACATTCCTATTACAAGGGAAATTTTTCATGAACAATTATATGAGAAAAAATTTCCTCAGTTAGTACATGATGAATGGAAGTTGAATTCCTTATGCCTAGGTAAATAGAGAAGGAGCCATTTGATGAATATCTGACTAAGTTTATTCATCTTTCTTAGTGTTCCATGTGTCTCATACAAGTGGATGATGAATAATAGATGACAGAGACAATTATTAGAGGACTAAATGTTACATTAAAAGAAAAGATGACTCCCTAACAGTATACTTAATTTAACAAAGTAGTGGAGGTATGCCGAATAATTGAAAACAACCTAAATCATCAAACGTTATTCAAGCCAGTAAGTAAGGGGAATGTTACTAATTAAAAGACCAGTCAAAGTTGAGATGATACTAATGGTAGTGGCTATAAGAAGAGAAAAAGGCAATAGCAGAATAGAAGGCCTACTTGAGGAAACTTTTGAGGCAATATTGGTAACCGGGACTCGAGGTTCTGAGTATGGGACAAGTGTGGAAAGAATCATGGTGACAGACTATATTTCATGGGGCATAATGTTTACTATACATACTAAAAATCTAGACATTTCTTTAAGGATTGCCCTCAAGTAGTGAATAATCAAAGCCCACGAACTCAAGATAGAGTGTTTGTACTTACATGTGAAGATGCTAAAAAATCACCCGAAATGATCTAAGGTACAATTTATCTTAACAATCAATCTGCGATTGCTATGTTTGACTCAGTACAAGTCATTCCTTTGTTTCTTGTGAATATGCCGAATGACTAGGCCTTACGATTAGCAAGTTGCATTATCCTATATGTGTGACAACCCTTATAAATGCTATAGTAGTTACGTATGATTTTTGCCTAAATAGTGTTGTTTAATATGAACATTGTTGCACTACTCTATACTTAATATGTATGTTTCTATGAGAAATTGATGTCATAATCGGATTAAACTAGTTATCTTCTAACAACGTGATGCTAGACTGTAAAAACAAGACCCTAGTTCTTTGTCCAAAGGTAATAGATTTGAGGTTAGAAGTAAGGCTAAATTTTATAACTGAGGGTTAGACAAACAAATGCTTACGAAAAGGATGTCAAGGGTATATAATCTACTTTTTTGTTCAAACAGAAGTAGAAGAATGGATTGAGGAGATTCCAGTAATGAAGGAATTTCTAGAACTCTTTCCAAAGGAGATTAAAGGGTTACCTCCTGAACTAAAAGTGTACTTTACAATTATTGCCACTATACTAGAGCTAGACCAGTATCCAAAGCCCATATCATATGGCTTATAATGAGATAATTGTATTAAAGAAGTAGATTGGGGAGCTTTTAGATAAGGGTTTTATCTGACCCAATGTTTCACTATAGGGTGCTCTAGTATTATTCGTTAAGAAGGATGGCAATGTAAGATTATGTATCAATTATAGAGGGTTAAATAAGATTACCGTTAAAAATAAGTACAATCTCCCTATAATTGATTACCTGCTAGATTAGTTGTTTGGAACAAGTTTATTCTCTAAGATTGATTTGAGATCAGGCTACCACCAACTCAAGATTAAATTAGATAATATCTCAAAGATTGCTTTTAGGACTCGTTACAGTCATTTTGAATTTCTTGTGATGCCATTTGGTCTGACGAATGCACCTGTAATTTTTATGGATTATATGAACATAATATTCAGGCCATATTTAAATCAATTTATTGTGGTTTTCATTGATGATATCCTAGTGTACTCCAAATCTAGTGAAGAGCATGAAAGGCACTTGAGAATTATCCTTAGTACTTTTATAGAAAAGTAGATCTATGCTAAGCTTAGTAAATGTGAGTTTTGGCTTCAAAAAGTCAAATTTCTCTATCATGTTATATCCCATGACCGGGTAGTTGTGGATCTTAGCAAAGTTGAAGCAGTATTAAGCTAGGAGTAGCTAAGGATAGTGATAGAGATTATAAGCTTTTTGGGCTTAGTAGGGTATTATAGAAGATTTATTAAGGACATTTCTTGAATTACCTTACCATTGACAAGTTGACCAGAAAGACCTGGCAGTTCAAGTGGGATGAGAAGTGCGAGGGCAATTTTACAAAATTGAAATAGAAGTTAACTACTACTCCCATGATAATTATTTCAGATCTAACCCATGCCTATGTGGTCTATACTAATGCTAGTAAACAGGCGTTGGGACGTGTGTTAATGTAGTAAGTTTGAGTAGTAGCCTACGACTCTTGATAGTTAAATCCACATGAAGAAAATTATCCCACTCATGGTTTGGAGCTTACAATGGTAGTCTATGCTCTCAAATATAGAGATATTATTTGTACCGAGCCACTATAAAATTGTATTATGACCACAAAAGCATGAAGCATCTGCATGACCAAAATAAATTCAATATGTGACAGTGACGATGGATAAAATTGTTGAAAGATTATGATTTTTAGATTAAATACCATAGAGGAAAAGAAAATGTTATAGCTAATGCTTTAAGTAGAAAAGTAGTGCAGTGGCAAGTCTGATGATCAAAGAATTAAAATTAGTAGAAGATGTCAGAGATTGGAGTCCTTTATACTAGATGCAGATAATAGAGATTTCTTATGGAGGAATAAAGGTTAGAGCTTTCATTGAAGATGAGATAAAAGAAGCTTAGAAGCATGATAAACTCACCACAATTTTTAAGGATATGTTGAGGAGAGGAGGAACTAAATATTTTGAAATCTCCCAGGATGGATTGATATGGTTTAAGGGAAGGCCGTATATCCCTAATGCCATGGAATTAAAAGAGAAAATTTTAGATAAAGCACATAAAAGCCGATACATAGTGCATCCTAGTATGACCAGGATGTATTGTAACATCCTAATTTTCTTACATCTTAGGGACCAAACGGTAGCATCTGGAATTACTTTTAAGGTCATTCAAGTCAAATTACACAATCTAGAATTTTACTCTACGTAGTACTGTTCACTGTGTAAATTTCAGAGAAGTGACTTGACTTCAAAAAATCATAATTAAATCTAGAAAAATCAAAATGAAGTGGTTCAAATTGATACATGAAGCTAACTTAATTCTCTTTTATTAAAAAATAACTCATTGACCATTCCTTAACCAATTCAACATCGATCAATGCTCAAATTTTACTGTTCATCCAGCGTCCATCCCTGATTCCAGCATTTTGGTCCCAACTTTGAAAAATTATATCTCCATGTGTAGACATCCAAATAAAATGTTCTATATATCAAATTAAATATTGGTATTTATACTATTTAATGGTAAAATATCATACATTTATTCTAATGTTTACTATTTCTAATTACAGCTCAATTGCCATTGACTCACCACGAGTTACTGTTAACAGTGACAAATTTCAGCACTCCACTTTACATACATGTGCATAACATACATCAATCACATATCAATCATGCTAAATAATTCTGAAATTCTCTTTATGCATCTTCATCTCCTCCATCTTGAGAAGACCTGCTATGATTAAATTGATATGGAAGGGGTGAAATTTCTAGGGAAATCTCAGTAGTAAATGGTACTAAATAATGTATGCATTAATACTTGGTGTTAGTGCTTGCTTGTGATTGTGTTGACATAATATAATGTGCATGCTTCCATGTAACATATGAAATACAATTGGCTAAATGAATCATAGCACAGAGCTTTAACATTTACATATAAACAACAACAATCAAGCCATAACACCCATAACCATACATTCAACAAATACAAGTTTAGGTAATCTTACTACCTGGCGTGTAGTATTTCCTCTAGCTCTTAGCCTTTGCCCTAAGGTTCCTTCTTTTCATAGGTTAGAGCCTATATATAGCATAATAATATCTTCATTATTATCCTATCTAGTATAGCTCTACTTAACTCATGCTTAACTTGAGGTAATACCCTTAATCTAACAATCTCTTAACTTTCTTTATATCCACGGCTAACCTTATCAAGAGAGAGGCATTTCTCTTTTCTAAATACTAAGAACAATCCTCTAATTTATTAGATCAGGGACTAGAATAAATTACTTACCTTATTCCTAAGCTTGCCAAGTCCTTAAGCTCCTTGGATAACTTCTAGCTCAGTTAGAACTCCTTTTTCCTTCCTTTCTCTCTATTTGTTTGTTTCTTTCTCTCTTTCTCTTTCTCTCTCTTCTCTCTCTTCTTTCCTTCTTGCTTGTCATAGATGTGAAATGGCAAGGTATAAGAGTCTATTTAGAGGTGAATGGAGGTGGAATGGACGGCTCTAATTGAATCGCGTTGAACGGCTTAGATCGCTTAGCTTCCTCAAGAAGCTTCGCCTGCATCATCAAGATGACATTATCATCCTAGATGTCTCATCAAAATAACATCATCCATGGACACCTCACATACTTAGGTGGAACAATGGTGGAGCCCTTGGGACACATCACCAGCTGACTCAGTGCTTCTGAGAATGCTAGAGTCTTTTCCCAAAATGAATGGATGAGATCGTGCCACGTGTCCTTAGCTTTTTCTTCTTTCCCTAGAATCATGCCATGTGGAACCTTGTGGGTCCCATGAGGACACCTTTCATGCCACCTCATGGTTCTAAATGAGTCTAAAGCTTTATCTAATCAATTTTCCTAATTCTATCTCTAATAGGGTAACTATGCTTTATTGAAAATCACTAAAATATTATTTTAATACCACTTGGACCAACATAACTCTTGGGCCACATTTTTGGGCATCTTGGAATGCCATCTTGGGTCTCTATTCAAGATCAAGCACTCTGGTGGCTCAATTCCCAAGAAACATCCCTTAGTAAATTACCAAAATGCCCTTAGTTCCTCTTTAATAATTATAGGGCATTATTGTCTTTTCACACCTTTCCAAAGTATTTCTTGACCCAGGTCAACTATCCAGATAACCTTTATTGACTGTCTAACCTTGATCAAATGACCAAAATACCCTTCACTCAGTCTTTAATTATTTTATAATATAGGGGTATTTTCGTCATTTTGCAACTTTTTCTGGATATTTATGGACACTGGCCCCTTTATCTAATGAACTTATATCATGGGCTTGGGCCTTACTTGGCATCATCATGGGCCTCTCTATGACATCATCTGAGCTCATTCAGTTATAACTTACTGCTTAAGTTTCATAATCATATCTCAGGAGTTCACAAACTCCCATCAAAATTCACAAGCAGTTTCCTAACCTCTTGCTTCATAGGACATACCTTCATATAACTTTTTCATTTATATTTGAGGTTCAGAAGGTCTGATAAAAATTTTAGATAATTTTAATATTATCAGATAAATATCGGCTATTTGGAACTCTAATAAAATTTTTGTATCATGCTAGATTAACTAGCATAACTTTCTCTATCTACTAATGAATTTTGGGACTAAAATACTTTTAGGCAGTTCTAAGCATTTTCTGGATCAACCTTATATAATTACAATTTTGCCCTTATAAACTTTTAGAAATTACACTTTAGTCCCTCAACTTTTCATAATTACACTTAATAGCCCACAACTTGTATCTACTTTCATTTTTAGCCATTTTCCAGTGTAGTCTTTTGTTTCTTCAAAATTATCATTATTCCCTCAGGGACTTTCACTATTTACAATTTAGTCACTGATCTTTCACTTACTTGCAATTTAGTCATAGAATTGTTGGAAATCGTACCCTAGGGGCCAATCATTGTCTTATAAACATTATTGATTTATGAATTTATTAATTGAGTTATCATATTATTTGCATGTTTACTATGATGATCATCCTTGGATAATTCATGATATTATCCTAAATGTCCCTGGTCGATCATCTATGCGGGAGCACAGAAGAAATAAGACCAGTATGACTTTGAAGATGTATAGAGATATAAATCAAAGTCATAAGCACATGTAAGAGTACAAGGTGCTGGACCGACCCGCTATGAGAGAACTGCATGGATAACGTCATAAGCTTCTCTCATATACAAACCATGTCAATACGCCCTTTGACCTGAGATCATCATGGATTCCTACATGACAAAACGCTCAGCTTTGACCTAGTCAAAAGTCACTTTTGACCGAGTGATCATAAAGACTATGTTCGGCCTTAGTGGTTTTTCATGCGGAGGAATGTGAATGGTCAAGATGGAATTTGTCCCTCACATTCGTAGAGAGATATTACTGGGCCCCTTGATAAGTGAGTCTGAAAAATGTATGGCCATACTATAATGGAAAGGTAGTTCCATTTCTATAGTTAGACTACTCAGGGATCGAGAAAGTAACGGTCATAATAGGAGGATGACATTATCCATGCCTCATCCATGACCAAAATATCGCGTGACAGAAGGGACATGATATGGTTGTATAAAAGGTTACATCGTTTATCAATCCTCATATGATTTGGGTAGTCATTATGTCTTGCTAGAGGCCGCTTGCGACTTGTGGGCTAGTATAGCAAATGACCCACTGCCAACTTCATATGGGCCTACAGGGTCGCACACAAAATAGCCCAACACGAGCTATGATGTCCAGATTCATTGAATCTAAGACATGTCCAGATTCAATGAATGATCCAGGATAGATGTATATATATATTTATATTTATATTCGTATATATATATAAATTCATATATATACATTATATGTATATATGAGATTTAATTTATAAGGATAAATTAAATCTCTATCACGTTTGAAATTTGAAATTCAAGTTGATAGGATATCTCATATAAGAGATATTTATAAGATTTAATTTATAAGGATAAATTAAATCTCTATCATGTTTGAAATTTGAAATTCAAATTGATAGGATATCTCATATAAGAGATATTTATAAGATTTAATTTATAAGGATAAATTAAATCTCTATCATGTTTGAAATTCGAAATTCAAATTGATAGGATATCTCAAATTTGATTTATGAGAATAAATAAAAAATAGTTCAGTCTCATCTTTATTTAAAATTAAATAAATGGGTAATTAAATCTGTGGGACGGATTTGATATTATTTATTTAATTAGTTTCTTATAAAATTATACAATATATGATATTGTATTAATTTTGGAATTAATATAAGATTAACTCCAAAATCCAATTCGGTTGATAGAGAAAAACGCATGGCATCCTATATATCTGATTTTAGGAGCTGCGTTTTGCACAGAGAAACATATAGAACATATAAAGGCCGAAGGGGACTCTGCAAAAGGTTTGCAGATAAGAAACTGCCGAAATAGAGATGGAGAGGACGAACTCTTGAGAAAGCCCTGGAGGGACAAGAGACGCTAACACGTCGTTCATGGTTGGAATGATGTTCGTGTGGATACCAGTAGAGGAAGCCGACCTGAGTTGTCGACTTCTTGTGATCAGAAAGGGAGCACGAGCCGCAGAGAGAAGCTGTGAACGTCGTGACCGAAAGCTATGGAAGTCGCTGAGGCACACTAAGGGTAATACTTCTTCCCACTTGACTTAAACACATACGGTAGATCCTGACAAGGAATGGAAAAATTTTTAAATTAATTTCCGCTGCGTGTCTTCCAATTCCTGACAGTGGTATCAGAGCCATGCCGTTTTGTGTTTAAGTTAGGCTTGATTGTTGATTCATATGATATGTGTTAGTCGTAGCCGATCATATAATATGCGTTTCATGTATGACATATAAGGAATCCGTCTTATGTATGACATATAAGGAATCTAAAAGGGAACTGAAATCGGTGGTGATATGTTTTGATTTGATCAATTAACATAGAAGGGGTCCAAGAAAACCGAATGCAGATTCGTGATTATTTACATAGCGGGACCGCCGTGGCTACCTGTTCGTAGCATAATATAACCATAGAATATACTATTTTGTGAATGTTTTAAGATTTGAAACATCAATTGCCTTGCAATTAAATCTGAATATTGATTCTTGAATGCTTGGGTATGGTGAACAATATGGCTCTAGATTACAAGTGTTGTAATTTTTAAATACGGCCTGCGTGTCGTGCCTTCCTATATATTTACTCTCAATGTACCTTCTCTTCTCATCTCACTCCCCTCGAATGTTAAAAGAGATTTCTATATGTAATTTCCCTTTTCTTACTAGAGAGCTCCTCTCATTGGCTTGAGGGGACTTAGGATAGGTGAGCCATATTGTATCACGTTTAAATTATGCATCTTATGATTATATCAGCACATGCATATTAATTGTATAAGATACAAACTGAGAAGCATGCATTCTCATAAACTAAACAGTTAAATTAAGCCCTCTAAATGAAATCTTAAGTCATAATGCCGTCAATTTATGAACACTTGTCAAAACCTCGATCGCTCAATTGTGGACTCCGCCAAAGTGGGTGCTTTTGAGTCATCTTGGGGAGATAAGCAAAGAGTAATGGTGCTACTCTCATATGTTCATTATTGTTTGACTTAATTGAGATTAACAAAATAGTTTTGGATCTCAAGGCATTAGATGGGATTAGAACATGCCAGATCATATGATGATAGGATCCCATGAACATCTAAGAGTTACATTTGATGTAATTGGTAAAGGTGTTACCTACCTAAATAACTTAATTTAAGCGTCCTGCCAAAGCAGACTTAAGTTTGAGCCAAATATGGATCTTAGCCCACTAAATATTGCATTGAGGGTTGTTTATTTAGTGGGAGATTACTAATTACATTGCATATTTTAATTGTAGAATCATGACGACTAGTAATACTGCTACATTATCGCTGCGATCTGTCCTTGAGAAGGACAAACTCAATGGGACAAACTTTCTTGACTGGTTTCGGAACTTGAGAATTGTTCTCAAGTAGGAAAGAAAGGCGCATGTCCTAGATCAACCTATTCCTGAGGAGCCAGCCGCCAATGCTCCTAGAGCTCAGAGAGATGCTTACATGAAGCATAAGGAAGACTCTGTCGATGTGGGATGCTTGATGCTAGCCACCATGGTTCCGGAGCTCCAAAGAGATCTGGAACACATGGAAGCTTATGAGATGATTGTGCATCTCAAGGAAATGTTCCAGCAACAGGCAAGGCAAGAGAGGTATGAGACCACTAAGGCCTTACATTCCTGCAAGATGGCTGAAGGTGCATCAGTCAGTACTCATGTCTTAAAGATGAAAGGGTACATTGATCACCTTGAGAGGCTTGGATTTCCCATGAGCCAGGAGTTAGCTACGGATTTGATCTTGAACTCACTCCCGGAAAGTTATGACCAGTTTGTCATGAACTACAACATGAACAACATGGAGAAATCTATTTCTGAACTACATGGGATGCTTAAAACTACTGAGCCAAGTCTTAAGAAGAAGCCCAGTAATGTTTTGATGGTTCAGAAAGGAAAGGGTACTAAAAAGAAAGGCAAAGGCAAGGGGAAGGGTCATGGCTTATCAGGTAAGACCACAGAGTCAGGCAAGCCTGAAACCAAGCCTACACCAAAGAAGGCAAAGCCTCCGAAGGAAGGAGTCTGCTTCTTCTGCAATGAACTCGGTCATTGGAAGAGGAATTGCAAACTCTACCTCGAAGATCTGAAAAAGAACAAGAAGGATAGCGGGGCTATCGCTTCAGGTATTTATGTTATAGACATTCATCTTTCTACTTCCACCTCATGGGTATTAGATACTACATGTGGTTCTCACATTTGTACAAATGTGCAGGGACTAAAGGACAGTAGGAAGCTGAAAAAGGGCGAGGTTGACCTACGAGTTGGAAACAGAGCAAGGGTTGCTGCGTTAGCTGTAGGCACTTATGAATTAGTTCTGCCCACTGGGCTTTTGTTAGTTTTGAACAATTGCTATTATGTTCCTGCTTTAAGTAGTAACATTGTTTCACTTTCTTATTTGGATAAGGAAGGTTTCACTTCCATTGCTGGGAATAGTAGATGTTCTATTTATCATAATGATATTTTCTATGCTCATGGTGATTTGCATGTTGATCATTACATATTAAATTTGGAACAACCCAATCATGGAAATATCTATAACATAACCGCCAAAAGGGTCAAACGAAACAATTTGAATCCCACATACCTCTGGCACTGTCGTCTGGGCCACATAAATGAGAAACGCATTTCCAAACTCCATCAAGATGGATTTCTAAACTCATTTGATTTTGAATCATATGACACTTGTGAGTCTTGCTTGTTAGGAAAGATGACAAAGTCACCTTTCACTGGGCACAGTGAGAGGGCCACTGATTTATTGGGCCTCATACATACAGATGTGTGTGGACCGATGAACACAAATGCCAGAGGAGGTTATTCGTACTTCATAACATTTATAGATGATTTCAGCAGATATGGGTACATCTATCTGATGAAACATAAATCTGAATCTTTTGAAAAGTTCAAAATATTTCAAAATAAAGTACAAAACCAGCTTGGCAAAACAATTAAAGCCCTTCGATTTGATCGAGGTGGTGAATATTTGAGCCAAGAGTTCATAGATCATCTTAGGAGTTGTGGGATAGTCTCACAATTGACTCCTCCAGGGACACCACAATGGAATGGTGTTTTTGAACGGAGGAATCGAACACTATTAGATATGGTTCAATCCATGATGAGTCAAACAGATCTTCCACCCTTCTTTTGGGGCCATGCCCTAGAGACAGCTGGGTTCACACTCAATCGTGTTCCATCAAAGGCAATTGAAAAGACTCCGTATGAGATATGGACTGGGAGGATGCCTAGTTTGTCTTTCCTCAAGATTTGGGAATGCGAGGTCTGTGTTAAGCAATAAACCTCAGACAAATTAGCGCCCAAATCCTCAAAGTGTCTTTTTGCGGGATATTCTAAGGAAACCAAGGGATATTACGTCTACAACCCTGCTGATAACAAAGTGTTTGTTGTCAGAAATGGTATATTTCTCGAAAAAGAATTTATCTCTAAAAGAACCAGTGGGAGTAAGGTACACCTCGAAGAAGTTTGAGAGCCACAAGACACCATAGAACTGCAGATGGAAAATAGAGAAGACTCACAACAAGTTGTTGAGACTCCTCAAGTCATGCAAGGTCTACATAAATCTAATAGGACACGACTTCAGCCTCAGAGATATGGATTTCTGATTTCTGATAGTCGTGAAGTGTTGCTCATTGAGCATAATGAGCCGACTACCTATCGAGAAGCTATAGTGGGACTAAACTTTGAGAAGTGGCTTAATGCCATGAAGTCTGAAATGCAATCCATGTATGACAATAAGGTTTGGACCTTAGTCGACCCGCCTGAAGGTGTAAAAACCGTCGGGTGCAAGTGGATTTTTAAGGAGAAAACTGACATGGATGGCAATGTAAATGTCTTCAAGGCACGACTGGTTGCAAAAGGATTTACTCAAACTCATGGTGTGGACTATGATGAGACCTTTTCCCCAGTTGCCATGGCCAAATCAATCAGAATCCTCTTTGCCATAGCAGCATATTATGACTATGAAATATGGCAGATGGATGTCAAGACAGCCTTCCTTAATGGAAAGCTCCTTGAGGATGTGTACATGACACAACCTGAAGGGTTTGTGCGTTCCGAGGACTCTGGCAAAGTGTGCAAGCTTCAAAGGTCCATTTATGGACTGAAGCAAGCCTCTCGGAGTTGGAATCAACATTTTGATGAAGTAGTCAAAGAGTTTGGATTTCTTCAAAACATTGATGAACCTTGTGTGTACAAGAAGGTTAGTGGGAGCACAGTTGTGTTTTTGGTACTCTATGTCGATGACATCCTACTTATTGGGAATGACATTCCTACCTTGCAGATTGTCAAGTCTTGGTTAGGAAAGTCTTTCTCGATGAAAGACTTGGGTGAAGCCACCTACATCTTAGGAATCAGGATCTATAAAGATAGATCTAAAAGACTTCTAGGACTCAGTCAGAGTACATACATAGATAAAATACTGCATAGGTTCAGTATGCACGAATCAAAGAGGGGTTTCATACCCATGTCTCATGGTATTCACCTCAGCAAAGATCTATGTCCTAGTACATCTGATTAGCGAGGTCGCATGAGTAAAGTTCCATATGCCTCGGCCATAGGATCTATCATATACGCCATGTTATGTACTTGTCCGGATATCTCGTTTGCCTTGAGTATGACTAGCAGATATCAACAGGACCCTGGTGAGGGCCATTGGACTGCTGTCAAGAATATCCTTAAGTACTTAAGAAGGACTAAGGACTTATTCTTGGTCTATGGTGGATTGGATGACGAACTCTGTGTAACTAGTTACACAGATGCCAGTTTCCAAACTGACCAGGACGACCAAAAATCGCAGTCTGGATATATATTCCTCCTCAATAATGGAGCAGTAAGCTGGAAGAGCTCTAAGCAGGGCACTGTAGCAGATTCTGCGACAGAAGCTGAGTATATAGCAGCATCTGATGCAGCTAAGGAAGCCGTTTGGATCAGGAAGTTCATCACAGAACTAGGGGTGATACCTACCATCTCAGATCCAATAACTTTGCTCTGTGACAATAGCGGTGCTATTGCACAGGCCAAAGAGCCTAGGTCACATCAAAGGACCAAGCATATACTCAGGCGATTTCATCTCATCAGAGAAATCAATGATACAGGTGATATAAAAATATGCAAAGTAGCAGGAGAAGATAATGTTGCTGATCCTCTAACAAAGCCGCTTGTGCAGGCAAAGCATGAGCGCCATGTCAGGTCAATGGGAATTAGTCAAATTAATGATTGTACCTAGTGCAAGTGGGAGGTTGTTGGAAATCATGCCCTAGGGGCCAATCATTGTCTTATGAACATTATTGATTTATGAATTTATTAATTGAGTTATCATATTATTTGCATGTTTACTATGATGATCATCCTTGGATAATTCATGATATTATCCTAAATGTCCCACAGATGAAATAAGACCAGTATGACTTTGAAGATGTATAGAGATATAAATCAAAGTCATAAGCACATGTAAGAGTACAAGGTGCTGGACCGACCCGCTATGAGAGAACTGCATGGGTAATGTCATAAGCTTCTCTCATATACAAACCATGTCAATACGCCCTTTGACCTGAGATCATCATGGATTCCTACATGACAAAACGCTCAGCTTTGACCTAGTCAAAAGTCACTTTTGACCGAGTGATCATAAAGACTATGTTCGGCCTTAGTGGTTTTTCATGCGGAGGAATGTGAATGGTCAAGATGGAATTTGTCCCTCACATTCGTAGAGAGATATTAATGGGCCCCTCGATGAGTGAGTCTGAGAAATGTATGGCCATACTGTAATGGAAAGGTAGTTCTATTTCTATAGTCAAACTACTCAGGGATCGAGAAAGTAACGGTCAGGAATAGGAGGATGACATTATCCATGCCTCATCCATGACCAAAATATCGCGTGACAGAAGGGACATGATATGGTTGTATAAAAGGTTACATCGTTTATCGATCCTCATATGATTTGGGTAGTCGTTATATCTTGCTAGAGACCGCTTGCGACTTGTGGGCTAGTATAGCAAATGGCCCACTGCTAACTTCATATGGGCCTACAGGGTCGCACACAAAATAGCCCAACACGAGCTATGATGTCCAGATTCATTGAATCTAAGACATGTCCAGATTCAATGAATGATCCAGGATAGATGTATATATATATTTATATTTATATTCGTATATATTTATAAATTCGTATATATACATTATATGTATATATGAGATTTAATTTATAAGGATAAATTAAATCTCTATCACGTTTGAAATTTGAAATTCAAATTGATAGGATATCTCATATAAGAGATATTTATAAGATTTAATTTATAAGGATAAATTAAATCTCTATCATGTTTGAAATTCGAAATTCAAATTGATAGGATATCTCATATAAGAGATATTTATAAGATTTAATTTATAAGGATAAATTAAATCTCTATCATGTTTGAAATTCGAAATTCAAATTGATAGGATATCTCAAATTTGATTTATGAGAATAAATCAAAAATAGTTCAGTCTCATCTTTATTTAAAATTAAATAAATGGGTAATTAAATCTGTGGGACGGATTTGATATTATTTATTTAATTAGTTTCTTATAAAATTATACAATATATGATATTGTCTTAATTTTAGAATTAATATAAGATTAACTCCAAAATCCAATTCGGTTGATAGAGAAAAACGCATAGCATCCTATATATCTGATTTTAGGAGCTGCGTTTTGCACAGAGAAACATATAGAACATAGAAAGGCCGAAGGGGACTCTGCAAAAGGTTTGCAGATAAGAAACTGCCAAAATAGAGACAGAGAGGACAAACTCTTGAGAAAGCCCTAGAGGGACAAGAGACGCTAGCACGTCGTTCGTGGTTGGAATGCTGTTCGTGTGGATACCAGTAGAGGAAGCTGACCTAAGTCGTCGACTTCTTGTGATCAGAAAGGGAGCACGAGCCGCAGAGAGAAGCTGTGAACGTCGTGACCGAAAGCTGTGGAAGTCGCTGAGGCACACTAAGGGTAATACTTCTTCCCACTTGACTTAAACACATATGGTAGATCCTGACAAGGAATGGAAAATTTTTTAAATTAATTTCCGCTGCGTGTCTTCCAATTCTTGACAAGAATATCATCTGTATACTTCTAGGACTTTTGATCAATAGGGCCTGGTAGCTTACCTCTTTCAGGCTATATATTGGGCTTCTATATCTAAAAATTAGGATATGACATTTCTCCTCCCCTTAAAATAAATTTCGTCCTCAAAATTTCAGGGTTCATACCTTGATAAAGAGCTTCTCTTAGGAGAATGTCCTTTACATTTCATAATATTTTCTTGACTTTTCTAGCTCTTCTTAACTTTTCTTACTATCTTAAATAACTTTGTACATCTATGCTAAACTTTTGTGTCATTTATAGCCTTTCTCATTAATTCCCAGGGATCACCCATCATTGGGCTACTCTTACTTGAGCACCTTTTTAGCTAAGCATTCTACTGGGTTAAGGTTAGGTTTCTTTTCTTATAGCTTTATGCCCTAGCATATTCTTTCTCATAGAACTGTGTTCTATTTTTACTCTATCTTAGATTGTCTTCTTTGGATCTCTTTAGCCTTTTTAATCTCATTATCCTTATCTAAAGGATCTATCTACTCATACTTTTCTATTCTAAAAACATATAGGGTTCTCTTCTTTATTCCTCAGGCATACTTTCACAAAACTTGAAATATCAACACTCAGACTTGAACTTGGACTCCATCTTTGTTTAAGGGAAAACTAAGTTCAGTCTATATATAATATAGGCTATCTGAGGAAAATCATTATAAATAAGTTTTCTAGATGAGTTAATCAACTAGTGAAGCTCCTTACCTTAACTTCGTCCTTGGTAATCATTTTTCTAAAGAGATACTACATTGTACTCATATCTTCATGGCTCATCACTTTCCTTAGGCTAGGTCTACTCTGACCTCAGGATCTAACTGCGATCAACTGTAAGCCTCTTTAGAATCTAACTGCGGCTCTAAAGCTGTTAGGATCTAACTACGACCCTTGAGCCATGCTAGGATCTAACTGTAACCCTCAAGAATTCTTTGTGATTCCGTTGTACTATATCATCATCTCTGAAAGTTCTCAAACTAACAGACTAATTTATAAGGTTAACTGCTTCCATTTGACGATAACTCAATAAATAAACATTTTTAAGAAATGCATCCAGTAGCCAATATTATTTACTAAGACTTTACTTATTTTCTCTCTTACTCAGGAGTTCCTTCTCATCTTTCTTACTCTATTGTGGCTTACCAATTATGGTCTAACCACCTGCCATTGCATTCTATTGTTATAGCCTTATCATAACTTCTTATCTGAATCTATGCTCTAACTGTGAGCCATTTGAACTATGCTCTAATTGCGAGCAATCTATATCAGATCTAACTCTTATATGAAAAGTGATCTAAACTCATCTGAATCTAGCTCTATCTGAGAGCCGTCTGTTTTAGATTCAACTCTTATTTGAAGAGTAATATGAAAACAATCTCTTTACTATTATCTTTTGCTCTTTCTATATACTATTTCTTTTGACAATTATAATACTACCTCCCTCTAGGTACTTGCTATAACCCTAACATAAGAAATAACACTGAGTACTGTATTCACAAGCCTGTAGAAATATATGAGTTACCCCAATCATACTATAATAACTGTCCCACTTACTGAGACTGTCTATCATCCTGGGTATATTCTTATCGCATGTCGTATGGTATGGGAGCAACATAACTTTCTCATCTTATACTTTACCCTGCATGTACTATGTGAGGGGAGTATTCATTTGTTATAGCATACTCTAACATGCGTGTCATCACATGACAACTACAAGGAGATGCAACTATTAATCATAACTTATGGCAACATAAGCCATATCATCATCACATAAATTTGCTCAACTATCCATCATACGTACAATGAAATTGAACAATTAACTAGGTAAGCTTTAAAATATTCTTTCCTCTATCATATTATCTATTAGACTATCTATCACATTATCTGATCAGGATCTGACAATTTATTTCATAAAAAAAATTAACTATTCATCTAGCTTAGGCTGCCATATTACCCTCTTACTATGGTATATACTCAACCCTTCATTACTCTTTCTTATATAGGGAATAGGGGAGTCACTTTATCTTTTTAACTATGGCTACCTTTCTCTCTTTAAATATCATAAACTTCTTTTTCTTATCTTGCATACATTTATAGCTCTGTTAAATTTTTGTAACTACCTGAGAAAAATCATTTCTTTATAATGGAATTCAATATATGATCTAACTTCTCAGGGGAGTGGATCAATCTCCATCTTTATGGAGTAATTAATGTATCTCTTTACTATCTCTTAACTTTTTCTATCCATCTATCAGTCCCAGTTTATTCTTCATTGGACTATGGTTCCTTTCTAGTATTTTTCTTGATCATGATGAACTTATGCCGTATGGATCTCATTCATCATCTACTACTATTACTTATGTTCTCTAAGGTGCTTACCCTAGGTCTATAGGTTACTATTTCTTCGTGATGTGGTCCCTCTATCTTGGAAACATCAACTCTCTATCTATTAACCATCTTATCTCTAACTTGAGGTCATATGCTAGGATCATTCCTAAGCAAGTCTCATTCTAACTTTTGATTCTTTTGTTTAGGAAACACTAGGTGAACAAATTATTCCGTAATATAGATGTACTCACATGAAGGATCTACTTCTGAACATTGTCTTAAACTAATCTTTCGTATCTTAGTACTTTATACTATCTAGTTTGATCAAACTTTATACCAATCCTCTAGCTAATGAATTCAACGAGGTTGGTACCTTCATTATCATCGTCACTGTAACATCTGGCCACATAATGATACCTCGAGCTACTATTACAGCTTCCCTTGATCTTAGACTGGTCAACTTCTATCTTTATCAATAGAGGAAACTGTTCCCTATACATTATCCTACTTAGTCAGCCACATCGTGCTAAGAAACATGAGACCTCGACAGTAATGACTGACTAAGACTAGTCTATCATAGTCATTTCCTTGAAGACAACCTCATAAAGTTGTAAGCTATGGGGTATTGTTCTATTTTTCTGGGTGTAACTATCTCTTGTATGAATCCTTCACTAAGTAGTGAACACTATTTCCATATCTCATACTAGGGAGGGAACTCTGTAGTTCAAATCTCTAACTTATTTAAAGGGGTCAGTCTAACTGAACTAGAGTAACACTAAGCCATAACCTTATGTTATATGCTAGAATCTTATGCCCTGAGCCAGAACCCTTTGCTCTAAAACCAAAATGTAACATCCTAATTGTCTTACATCTTAGGGATTAAATAGGAGCATCTGGAACAACTTTTAAGGTCATTGAAGTCAAATTACACAATTTAGGATTTTACTCTACCGAGTACTGTTCATTGTGTAAATTCCAAAGAAGTGACCTGACTTCAAAAATTCATAATTAAATCTAAAAAAATCAAAATGAAGTGGTTAAAATTGATACATGAATCTAACTTAATGCTCTTTTAGTGAAAAACAACTTGTTTACCATGCTTGACCAAGTCAATATCGGTCAATGCTCCAATATTATTATTCATCCAACATCCTTCCCTAATTCTAGCATTTTGGTCCCAACTTTGAAAAATTATATCTCCATGTGTAGATATCCAAATAAGATGTTCTATATTTCAAATTGAATATTAGTATATCTACTATTTACTAGTAAAATACCATTTATTTATTCAAATGTTTACTATTTCTAATTACAGCTCAATTGCCACTGACTAACAACTAGTTACTCTTCATAGTGGCAAATTTCAGTACTCCACTTTACATACATATGCATAACATACATCAATCACATATCAATCATGCTAAATAACTTCTCTTTATGCATCTTCATCTCTTCCATCTTGATAAGACCTGTGGATTAATATGGAAGGGGTGAGATTTCTGGGGAAATCTCAGTAGTAAATGGTATTAAACAATGTATGCATGAATGCTTGGTATTAGTGCTTGCTTGTGATTGTGTCAACATAATATAATGTGCATACTTCCATGTAACATATGAAATACAATTGGCCAAATTAATCATATCATAGAGCTTTAACATTTACATATGAACAACATTAATCAAGCCATAACACCCACAACCATACATTCAACACATACAAGTTTAGGTAAGTTTACTACCTGACGTGTAGCCTTTCATCTTGCTCTTATCCTTTCCCCTAAGGTTCCTTCTTTTCATAGGTCAGAGCCTATACATAGCATAATAATATCTTCATTATTTTCCTATCTAGTATAGCTCTACTTAACTCATGCTTAACTTGAGGTAATACCCTTAATTTGATAATCCCTAACTTTCTTTATATCCACGACTAACCTTATCAAGAGAGAAACATTTCTCTATTCTAACTACTAAGAGTAATCCTCTAATTTATTAGAGTAGGGACTAGAATAAATTACTTACCTTACTCCTAAGCTTGCCAAGTCCCTAAGCTCCTTGGATTACTCCTAGCTCATATAGAACTCCGTTTTCCTTCCTTTCTTTCTCTTTTTCTCTTTCTCTTTCTCTTTCTTCTTTCTCTTCCTATCCTTCTTGCATGCCATGGATATGAAATGGCAAGGGAGAAAGGTCTATTTATAGGTTAATGGAGGTGGAATGGGAAGCTAAGCTTGAATCGTGATGAATGGCTTAGATCACTTAGCTTCCTCAAGAAGCTTCGCCTGCATCATCAAGATGAAATCATCATCATAGATGAATCATAAAATGATATCATCCATGGACATATCACATACTTTGGTGGGATAATGGTTGGGCCCTTGAGACACCTTACCAGTTGACTCAGTGCTTTCAAAGAATGCAGAGTCTTTCCCAGAATGAACGGTTAAGATCGTGCCACATGTCCTTAGCTTGTTCTTCTTTCCCTAGACTCATGGCATATGGCACCTTGTAGGTCCCATGAGGACACCTTTCATGCCACCTCATGGTTCTTGATGAGTCTAAAGCTTTATCTGATAACTTTCCCTAGTTCTATCTCTAACCGGGTAACTATGCTTTATTGAAAATCACTAAAATATTATGTTAATACCACTTGGATCCACATAACGCTTAGGCCACATTTTTGGACATCTTGTAATGCCATCGTAGGTCTCTAATAAAGCTCAAGCACTCTGGTGGCTCGGTTCCCAAGAAACATCCCTTAGCAAGTTACCAAAATGCCCTTAGTTCCTCTTTCATAATTATAAGGCATTATTGTATTTTCACACATTTCCAGAGTATTTTCTGACCCTGGTCAACTATATAAATAACCTTCCTTGACTGTCTAACCTTAATCAAATGACAAAAATACCCTTCACTAATTCTTTAATTATTTTATAACATAGGGGTATTTTGTCATTTTGCACCTTTTTCTAGATATTTATGGACATTGGCCCCTTTATCTGATAAACTAATATCATGGGCTTGGGCCTCACTTGGCATCATCATGGGCCTCTTTATGACATCACCTGAGCTCATTCAGTCATAACTTGCTTATTGCTTAAGTTTCATAATCATATCTCAAGCGTTCACAAACTCCCGTTAAAATTCACTAAAACATGAATAACTTTTTTGACATAACTCCTTTCAAGGTTCCATCAGTTTCCTAACCTCTTATTTCATAAGACACACCTTCCTATAACTTTTTCACTAGGTCCAGAAGGTCTGATAAAAATTTTAGATGACTTTCAAATTATCAGATAAATATTAGCTATCTAGAATTTTAATAAAATTTATGTATCATGCTATATTAACCAGTATAACTTTCTCTATCTACTGATGAATTTTGAGACTGAAATGCTTCCAGGCAGTTCTAAGCCTTTTTTGGCTCAACTTTCTATAATTACAATTTTGCACTTGGAAACTTTTGGAAATTACACTTTAGTCCCTCAACTTTTCATAATTACACTTAATAGCCTATAACTTTATCTACTTTCATATTTAGCCTTGGGACTTTTAGATTTTCCAGTTTAGTCCCTCTCTTTCTTCAAAATGACCATTATGCCCCCAGGGATTTTCACTATGTACAATAGTCACTGATTTTTCACTTGCAGTTTAGTCCCTGAACATCATCTGTATACTTTTGGGACTTCTGCTCAACAGGGCCTGGTAGCCTACCTCATTCAGGCTACATATTGGGCTTCTATGTCTAAAAATCAAGATATGACAATGTATCATGATGTCGAAAGTCTATTTTGGTGGCTTGGACTAAAGAAAGATGTTGTGGCTTATGTATCAAAAGGCCTGGCATGCTAGAAAGTAAAGATTGAACATCAAAAGGCAGCAGGAAAATTGCAACCTTTAGATATTCCTAAATGGAACGGATTTTGTCAAAGGACTACCCATGACTCCAGCTAGGTATGACATAATATTTGTAGTAATTGATCGATTGACTAAGTTAGCTTATTTCTTGCCAATAAATATGAGAGATTCTCTAGAAAAGTTGGTGAGGTTATATATAAAAAATATTGCTAGATAACACAGTGTCCTAAGTAGTATTGTGTCTGACAGAGACCCTAGATTTACATCTAATTTCTGGAGGGCTTTGCATAAAAGAGAGTTTTATTATCAATTTTGGAAATGAAGTCTATTATTTTAGGCAATTAATAAATAATATTGAATTAGAACAATTATGAATTAGTTAACATAATTCTTGAATATTATTGGTGGGAACAAGTAATATGTTTCTTTTAACTATTTTATAGGGAAAGGCTTATTATTAATTGACATAATTCTTGGATATTATTGGTGGGAACAAGTAATATGTTTCTTTTAACTGTTTTACAAGGAAACACTTATTAACCACTAGATAGAGCAAATGGTTGGAACATAATGGAAGTAGTTAGAATGTAGCAGAGGAGTTAGTTTTGACAGCTGGCTAAGGGGGAAAGCATTCATTATAGCTACACAGTTATTTGGATGGGAGAGCAACACGTGGGGGCAAGAGAGAGTTATATTTTCCAGGTTGTCATCTACCATACACACATCATAACATACCCATTCACTAACAAACCTGAATATATACCCAACCACTATCTAGACACAAACATCATCCATTGAAACAAATCCACAAAGACTTGACACAGAAAACACAGCTCAACACATTGGACTTTATATTATATTCATCTCTGAATCACTATCATCTCTCTCCAATTTTCATTCCATTCTTTCTACATCAATTTCTTCTATTGCAATTCTTGCTTTCTTATCCATTCCACCTTCTACATTTCATATTCTCCACCTCATCACTTAATCTTTATTTCTTCCATGAATCCCTCTGCTTACACCTTTACAATAGGAATTGATTCAATGATGTATGGCTAATTTAGTTGTGTTCACTTGGAGATCAGTAGAGCCAGAGTCTTTAATCTACACAAGGGAATTCAAATTCTTATTGCTTAGTTATAATGATAATTGAGATATGCTAGTTGTATATAAATGTGCATTTCAAAACTACGATATGATTAATGAGGGAACTTAAACTGAGTTACATAGGATCAGTTTGTAATGAATTTCTATTAGACTGAGTTGGACTTTCTCTTCATAATTATAAATTTAAATTGAACTATCAATTTGACCGAGTTAGTCACTGTTTATGTTTGATTCAACTGATTTCATGGTATATCATAGTTGTGCATGTTGTTGGGAAGATTAATTCATCATTTACTTTTCTTATTTAGAAGATGTTTACCTTGCCTTTGAACTACATAGTTGTGAGATTGGTTGCAAGAAGCTAGCGAGTTGTTGGCTTATCATTTACATTCGGTTTAACTCCATATTCTTAGTAGACTATGAATGCTATTGGCTATCTCTAAGGGAACACACTTATCACCAATTCATAACATCATCAATATTAAAATCATAAATAATAGTTGTAGGAATTTAAATTATCAAGCTTTCAATCAATTCTTTCATGAATTCATTTGGTTAATTTGATAAATTGTGGCTTAAAGAATTACTAGGAAATAAATTCATTTGGCTCCTTGTAAATATACCTAGGTTAGCTTCTTTTTACTAAAGATTAGCTTAGTTTCTTTTGATAATTAAAATGACGATTATCAAAATAGTGTCGTTGCTAGGGAGCCTTATTTGTTAAGGTTTCCTAAGCAATACTTTGGGCTAAAGAAAACATAAAAAGTATATAGGAATTTCAATTTTCTACAAATTTAGTGTTATTTGTTTAGAAGTCGCAACCTATAATGTGTATTATCACAATTTTTTGTCGCGATTGAAGCTATTTTTGGTCGTAACCAAAAATTTCTAACTTTAAGAAATTACTCTCTGTGATTTTTAGTCATAACCAAAGTGACATTTGGTTGTGACTAAAAATCCTGTGTCAAAAAATTTTGCTCTCTGTGACTAACAATCAGGACTTAAAGTTTATATTTGTCATGATTATTGTTCTCTATGTTTTTTAGTCATAACCTAAAGTCAGTGTGGTCGTGACTTGAGTGCTTATTGCCATCATTACTTGCTTATTCTCAATCTCTGGAGTTTCTGCATAAAAATTACTACTGCATGATTGTTGATTGTAACTTGTATGACCAGAAGCTCAAAGGAACCATTAATTGTAATTGATTGGCAAATAAACCATACTTTAAGGAATCTTAGAAAATTACAAGCAAGTGCTAACTCAGGTGAAATTGATTGTGAATTAGTTGATAATCATTTTGTAGTATAAAATATGAATGAGAATGAAGTAAATATGAATGGTAGGGGAGGAAATCACATGGAACAACAGGCTAAAAATATTCCTAATATGCATGCTAATAATGGTGTTGAAACAAGAAGTATAAGAGAACTTAATAATTCTGTCGTGGATTATAACCCTTATGATTTTTACAATAAGACTACTACTTTTGAACTTAAAAGCTAATTACTTAATCAAATTCCAAAATTTTATGGTCTTGCAGAAGATGATCCACACCAACATTTATTGGATTTATATCAAACATGTTCATCTCTTAGATCACCTAATGCTTCTTTGGAAGAGGGTATAAGAAATGCATTTCATTTCTCTATTAAATGCAAGGCAAAAGAATGGCTGAGAACACTTTCTCAGCATTTTGCTATGTTCACTTGGGATCAACTGAAGAAGGTTTTTTTGGAAAAATATTTTCCATCCTTAAGAACTATAAAAATGAAGAAATAGATTTACAATGTCACTCATAATAGAGGGGAAACAATGTATGAATATTGGACTAGATTCATAGGGATGTGACAAAGTTCCCACATCACCAAATTCCTCAACACTAGTTGATTCAACATTTCTATAAAGGTATGAAGCCTCATACTAAAGAAATTATTGATCCTACAGCTAATGGATCGATCCTAGACATGCCACCTCAAAGAGGATAGGATATTTTAGAGAAATTTGCAAGGAATAATTAGCAGTTTGACATTAGGGAAAATTGTGATGTTAGTGAGTAAGCCTTAGGTATTCTGACTCAATTTTGTACAACTGATTTGGTCAGATTATCATCATCCGACTCATCAAAATAAAAGGAATTACACCCCATTAATGCAGTATAAGGTATAACCCTGTCATTCTTCTCAAAGAGCCCTTTTTATTAGAACCCTACTAGATTAGTGACAAAATCATTAAAAACATGAGTGAAAGTAAAAATGGGTTTTAGGATCAGTTGATTTTTGATGCAATAAAATAAGGGTGCAGTAAAGTAAATGTTTTTGTATTATTGATAAAGATAGAGAATAAGTGGGTTGCTAAAGAAATATGATGAGAAAAACTCTTGATAATGGAAACATATATATTCTTGCTCCGAATATGATATGGGAATTTTAAAATCACTAAATCTTAAATAAAACCTCAATCGATCAATTGAGTATAAAATGTTAATATTCCTTAAACTCCTTTGATAAAAGCTAGTTCAAAAACCACTAATGCGATGTTTAAAAACCACTTAGCTTGTAATTAAATCAGATGATGAAGATGCCCTCGAATGATCATCGATCAATGACCATGAATTTCAAGTAATCGAATCAGTTAGCAATGATAGTTGATAAAAATGCAATTATCTAGAAATTAAAACTGAAATATTTATATTAAACTAACATCCAAATCATCCAAATTCAATCACAAAACCTAATCTCAGAATAATCGATCGATATCCAATCCTTACTTATAAAATCAAAACCCTAGATCTAGGAATTCCAAATATAAGAAAGGTATCATTAAAATAGAAAACTCCAGTATAGTGCAATCCATCAGCTCCAGATATACGATCCATAACTAAGAGACTAAAAGTTTAGCCTCTCATGACTCCTGTTGTGCTACAATCACAACTCAGATATGATGCCATGAAGAAAGGAAAAAAATGATGATGGAAGGATGATTGATATAAGATATGAGGGTAAGTTATAGAGAGAGTGTGGAGATAATATTTTCAGTACTACTTGTAATATCCTAATTTTCTTATGTCTTAGGGACCAAACAGTAGTATCTGGAACCACTTTTAAGGTTATTGAAGTCAAATTACACAATCTAGAATTTTACTCTACCGAGTATTGTTCACTGTGTAAATTCCATAGAAGTAACTTGACTTTAAAAAATCATAATTAAATCTAGAAAAATCAAAATGAAGTGTTTCAAATTGCTACATGAAGCTAACTTAATGCTCTTTTAGGGAAAAATTACTTATTGACCACACCTTAACCAAGTCAATGTCGGTCAACATTCAAATTTTACTGTTAATCTAGTGTTCTTCTCTGATTCCAGTATTTTGGTCCCAACTTTGAAAAATTATATCTCTATGTGTAGATATCCAACCCTAGTCATTTTTCATAATGCTTCATAGGAGGACTCAGATCCAACTTGGTCTTGTCATTGTGCTTTAGAAAATCTAGGTCTACAACAATGACAAGATAAAGGTCCTTATGTGTATAATTTGTTTTAAGCTTTCCTTTGTCTACTCCTTGATCCAGTTTATCAGAAATAAATGGTAGAGTAGTAAAGTTTAAAGATGAAGACCCAGAATTACCTTGAGGAGTCTCATTCCTTTTCTTTCTTTTTGAAGATGCTGAGAGCTTTGTCGGGTAGGACTTTGTTGTGTGTGCTTCTAAGCCTATGAAGAATTCTTTTCCTTTGCTGATTTTGACTCACAAGAATCCTCCTTTTCTTTGTCTTTCCCTTTCTAACTCAATTTTTAGCACTTGGGTTCTCGCCATTGCTTGACTAATAAGAGAGTGAACAGTGAAGATTTTGCGATGACACGGGAGAAGATTGAGAATTTGGATATGAGAGTTGTCTTGGAAGGTTGGGGAAATAGGCTCGTACAATTTTAATTACTGAGAGGGAGTTATGGAAACTGTTACAAGCTTTTGGGTTGAGAGATTATGATAGATTTTTCAAAAAGGGTTTCGATGAATTGAACAGTAACGGTCATATTTTCAATAAAAAGCTAATAATTTATCGTTAAGTCCTTCAATAAGTTTCTTATTCGAAGTGTTTATTGATAAATCTTCAAACAACAGTAAAAAAATCATCGAATAACTATTTGATAAGCCATATTATTAAATAGTTGTTCATTAAATAACAACCTGTTTTACATAAATCATACAATATTTATCGAAGAATCCTTTGAAGAGCATCATTATCAAATTGTTATTCAATAAAAAAACTTCAGTTATTTTTTAAAAAATACTTCATTTATTGAATAGTTTTTTTGATAAGTTGTTTGATAAGCTTTAAAGCTTTTTCACAAATTTTATTGAATAACACTTAGATAAGTATTCTTTTCGAAGAATTTATTCATGAGAAATAATACATAATACTTTACAAAGTTTTAAGACAATTCATTCTTATTGATGAGAAATAATACATAATACTTTTCAAAATAATTCAATTTGTTAAAACACATATATTTTCTTAACTTTATTGAAGCTTTTATTGATAAGATCCTTAATCGATAACTTATTTGATAAGTTCATGAAAAATTGTGATAATTTTTGAAACTCATGAATTAAAACATGATGCATCACAAGAAACTAAAAACACACAAAAAGACATATAGCATAGAACATTATTGAAATAGCTTAAATAAATTTTCAATAAATAGAGGGTTAAGATATACTTATCTAGTTTTGGCAATATGATAAATTGATTTGTGAAATTCTTTTTCCCTTTTTCTCTCATTGTGTTTGAGCATCTTTTGCCAATAGATTTTGCAGCTCCAATGCTGCTTTGTTGGAATTCTTAAATTTGATGCATCAGTGTAGTTTAGTGAGAGATTTCTTTATTCTCCTATCAAATATAATGAATTTTTTTCCTTTCTAGGATAATTGTTAGTATGATATAGTATATTAAATATAATAATTTCTTTGTAAGATAATATAAAGATAACTCATCATCAATACATATTAAGTATGCTTATAATTGAGTTTTCAAAATAAGATGACAAAGATTTTCTTCATTGAAAACTATTTTGAAGATAATGCCTCTTTTTGAAATATGCGCTTTCAATATGATTTTTCAAAGCATGGACCTTTGAAAAGTTTTAATCTTGTGAATACATTGAGGATATAGAGATTTTTCAAAGTTTTTCAATGTGCATGCATTAACTGTGCTCAAAAAGTTTGATATAGAGATTGAGTTTTGAAACATCCTTACTTTTGTACTTCTTAGAGACCATTCAGTAACATTTAGAACCATTTACAAGACCTTGGAAGTCCATTAGCTAAATCTGGAATTTTTCTAAATCTGGAATTTTTCTCTTCTCAAGTTACTGTTCATATGGTATTCCAGATTAGGTGATGAATTTCAAAAAAGCATAACTAATTCTAGAAAAATCAAAATGAAGTGGTTCAAAAATCTAAGTGAAGATAACATCTTGAAATTTAAGAAAAAAATAATTTCCAGATCAAATGCTTAGTCAATCAAAATAGTTTATTCGTTAAATATTACTGTTCATTTGGTCAAAAATTCTGAAAACAGATTCTAGTCTCTTATTTTGGAAAATTCGTTATCTTTGTACAGACTTCAAAATAAGGTGTTCTTGGTGTTAAAATGAAGCTTGACATGTTAACTAAATGTCTATAAAATTTTATACATTTACTCTATTATTTACTATTTTTCATTACATCATGAACATTATTGTTCAACTGTCATATAATATCATTACACATAGCACTTCTTCACATAACATTTACACTATCCAATCCCTAACTTCTCTTCATGCTTCTTCATCCTCTTTCATCATTCATGAACTTGTTGCGATTGGATTACATGGATGGGGTGAGATTTCTGGGGAAATCTTAGTAGCAAATGGTACTAAATAATGCATGCAATGATGTAAATACTTGTGTTTGATTGTGAACGTGTAAACATTGTGTAATGTGCAATCTTCCATGTAACATATGAAATACAATTGATGATAGAATAAAAAGAAATAGAGTATTACTTAATCATACATGCTTTACAATATCAAAGTAAGCAAACATCACATAAAACATCCAAGCAACATAAGTGTACAAGTAGGTAAGTTCACTATCTCATATACTTGACTTTCTTCTTACTTTAACTTTGCTCTGCCTTGTTCTTCTTACTTCCCTTGAATGTGTGGCTGCCTCTTTGGAGTCCACAATCAAATCCTAACATCACATAATCATCCATCCATTACAATCTAAGTTTCTCTTGAAAATTGAGCTCATTTAACTACATTAACTTTCCTTAATCTGAACTAATAGACTTGGGCTTTCAATCAATTGATGTCTTGACTTTGCCGTACACAATTTCATCTTTTGAATCCATTTATGAGCTTAGAATCATGAAATTCTAGCTCCTATGCACTATTTTGGATATATTTGAAAAACATGCATAATTCTTCCAAAAATTCTCATTTTGATTCCAATGCTTCCAATACTTGTTTCTCTACTTTATTCCACACAACTTTTCATTTTAAAACAATTGGAAGCATCAAAATCATGAAATTACAATCACTGTTCATGTAAGTGAACATCACAGAGAAGAACTTCAAAAACTACAACTTGGAATTCCAATGTTTCGAAGGTTCTAAACCTATCCAATCCTAGACAAAATCATCATATAAATTCAATGGAAGAATTAGATAATTGAAATTCCATATCCTTCTATCATGAATAGTGCAGACCAAAGTATATCTTCAATGGCCAAGTCAAGAATATCAACTTGATTTAACAACCAATCACCTAACTAGCTTGTGTAAGCTTCAATCACATAACTCTAACTTTAATTTTGTCTTTCTCCTTTCATCTAAAGTTTTGGACAGCACATATACATTAGAGAAAACTCAACTTTCTTCCATGAAAACCCTAAGTTCAAAGTCCCAAATCAAAGGAAAATAAGTTAGGATAGATTGCTTACCTTTAATCTCTAACTTGCTTGAACTTTAGACCTTGGATTCTTCTTTGTCTTGGCTTGAGTTGGCATTTGGACAGCACCTCCCCAAGAGTTCCAAAGCCATGGTTTTGGATAGAAAATATGGGGGTATTTATAGAAAATCTCATGGAAAATGAATGGCTAAGATTACTTTGTTCACTATTTGATCTAATGGCTCATAATTGATCTTACATCAAACTTGCCTACCAAGCCAATCTGAGTAAGATCACATGACAAAAATCATCCCTTCCCCTTGCCTTGTACGCCATGTCTAAAGTCTTTGTGGTCCCACCATGTGCAACCCTAATTTTTACTTTATTTCTTTTTCTTTTATTTTTCAAACATTCATAAATGATTCATTATCTAAAAATATTATTGGTCATATAAGGAACCATTTTGGGCCCTCTACATGATCCATTACCTTTATGGGCTCAACTCCTGAGAAATTCCCCTGGAACATATTTATCGGGTGTTTTAATCTACTGTAAATTCTATAATAAATTCTACATAACTCCTTTTTGAGCTTTGTCAGTTTTATAAATTCTCATATTAATTATAAGAATTTAGTGCCAAATTTCATCTGATTCTGTGATCCAGAGGATACTATATTAATTTCGATTTCTTCATAAATTAATATAATTTTTTCGGGACCTTAAATCAAAATTATGTGTTGCATCAAACTGATCAGAATAATTTGCCCTATTTACTGGGAAACTTTGGGGTTAATCTGATTCCATGCATTTTTAGATATTTTTTGGCTCAACTTTCAATAATTACACTTAATGGCCCAAAGCTTTTGTCTACTTTACACTTTACAACATAAAACTTTTAGACTTTTCATTTTAGCCCCTCATCTTTATACCTTAGTCTAATCATTATTTTTCTTTTCTATCCCTCACCACCATCTGTATTATACAGATAGGAAAAAAATAGGATATGACAAGTTTCAACTTTATTTTTCCAAACCATGGATATGCATGTTTGTAGATCAAGATCAATTTATAAATTAAAGTTCATGAAGCATTATTTTGAAAGAATAAGTATATAGAAAACATTTATGCACAATTTAGTTTATAATCCATTTAGTATTATTGAAAATCATATCCCGATGAATTGATTTGAATTTTCAAAGTTGGGGAAAATTAGTACAATATTTGTTGGACCTCATAATCAAATGAAATTTTACAAGAACTTCTTATAATTAATATAGGAATTTATAAAACTGACAAAACTCAAAAAGAAGTTATGTAGAATTTTTAATAGAATTTATAGTGGAATAAAGTACTCGTTAAATACTTTTGAGTGAGGTTTCTTGGAAATTAAGCCATAAAGGTATTAGACCCATATAAAGGCCCAAGTTGGTGTCCCAGAGGCCCAGTAAGATATTTGAAAAGTCATGTGGGCTAGTGTCCAGAGGAACCCTAGAAAAATATGAAATTACAAAAATGCCCCTGGGTTGTAACAATGAACAAGATATGGATGGAGGGCATTTTGGTCATTTTAGATAGGTCAAAATGTCCAGGCAAGTACAGGGGTGATTAATCAAAGTCAGGATATGTCCTAATAAGAAGTAAAGAGGTATAAAATGACAATTATACCCTTAGAGTTAATATAGTGCAAGATAGTGTACCAAGGGCATTTCGGTGATTTTCCAAGGAATGGTAAGTAGATAAATACTTAGTATAACAATGTCAATAGTAGGAAAAATCTGGATACTATATTTAAGGTCAGAATACATATTCTGGAATATTATAAAAATTATAAACATAAAATAGTCTGGCTTTTGTGAAACTAACTAGATCAGTACCATATTGGACTAGATTTTTTCCTATCAATATTTCTCCATTTCATGTGCCAAACATAGCCATATATGATGTCATTACAAAGCTTCCAGTGCAAGCTTGATGAAAGGTGAATTATGGACAATTAGATCAAATAGTAACTAAAACAATCTTGGCCTTTCATTTCCACCCAAATTTTTCTATAAATGAAACATCCTCCTTTTCTTACATTTTAGGGACCATTCAGTATCATTTAGAACCACTTCTAGGGCCATTGAAGTCAAATCATACAATCTGAAATTTTACTCCTAGCGGACACTGTTCATTGTGTAAATTCTAGCAGAGTGACCTGACTTCAAAAAATCATAACTAATTCTAGAAAAATCAAAATGAAGTGGTTCAAATTGCTACGCGAAGCTAACATAATCCTATTTCAGGGAAAACTAACTCATTGACTACACCTTGACCAGGTCCACGTCAGTCAACATCTGAAGTTTACTGTTCATCCTGCGTTTTTCCCTGATTCCAGCACTTTGGTCCCATCTTTGCATAACCTCTGCACTATCCAATCCCTAGCTCCTCTCTATGATTCTTCGGTCCTCTTTAAACATACCTGTGGGATTGGGATTACATGGAAGGGGATGAGATTTCTGGGGAAATCTTAGTAGCAAACGGTAACCATATAATGTATGCAACTATATGCTTGATGTTACTATGTGTGTACTTAATGATCATGTTTGCATCATGATAACATAAATGCTTCCATGTTACTTAATTATAACATATGGACATAGTATAAAAAGGAACAAAGCCTACTTAATCATACATGCCTCACATCATCAAGGTAAGAAAATATCACATAAAACATCCAAGCAGTATAAGCATACAAGTATGTAAGTTTACTACCTGGCGTGTAGCCTTTCCTTCCAGCTCTTAGCCTTGTCTCTAAGGTTCCTTCTTTTCATAAGTCAGAGGCTATACATAGCATAATAATATCTTTATTATTATCCAGTATAGCTCTACTTACCTCATGCTCAACTAGGGGTGATATCCTTACTCTGACATTCCTTTAACTTTCTTTCTAACTATAGCTAACTTCATTAATAGAGATATTTCTCTATTCTAACTACTAAGAGCAATTCTCTACTTTATTAGAGCAGGGACTAGATAACTTTCTTACCTCATTCCTAAGCTTTGCCCAGTCCCTCAGCTCCTTAGACTGCTACTGGCTCCACCAGAACTCCTTCCTTCATTTCTTTCCTTCTCTCTTTCTCTCTTTCTCTCTTCTTTCTCTTATTTCTATTGCCAAATATGTGGTGTGCCTTGAAATGGTAGGGGAGTGACCTATTTATAGGTGAGAGGAGGTGGAATGAATGGTCCAAATTGATTCGCGATGAATGGCTCAGATTGCTTCCTTCCTCAAGAAGCTTTGCCTGCATCATCATGATGACATCACCCTCCCTGATGACTCACCACTCATGATATCATCTAGGACACCTCAGGGGTATATGTGGTGTAGTGGTGGGGCCCTTGGGACACCTCACCAGCTGACTCAGCCTTTCCAGAGAGTTCTAGAGTCTTTTCCCTGAATAGACAGTCGAGATCGTGCCACGTGTCCTCTTGCTTTTTTCTCTAATCATGCAATGTGTCCTTTACTTTTCTTCTTTTATTGTAATCATGCCATGTGGTGCATTGTGGGCCCTATTTATGTCCCCTCATGATTCCATATCACTTTACCCAGTTCTATCTTGGACCAGGTCACTTTACTTTATTGAAAAAGTACTAAAATAATATTTTAATGCCTATTAGGCCCACATTACTCTTGGGCTACATTTTTGGGCCTTGGATTGTCATCTTGGGTTTCTAACCAAGCCCAAATACTCTGGTGGCTTGGTTCCCAAGAAACATCCTTAGTAAATTACCAAAATGCCCTTAATACCTCTTTAATACTTCTAGGGGTACTCTTATCTTTCCATACCTTACCAGTGTACCTCTTGACCCTGGTCAACTATTCAGATACCCTTTCTTGACTGTCTAACCTTAGTCAAATAAACATAACGCCCTTCATTTGACTCTAACTTAATGACACAACAGAGTGGCATACCTTCAGTGGCATTTTCATAATTCTTCATTTTTCTCGGTCTTTATTAGCCCTGGCCCACATACTTATCTAAAAATATCATTGGGCTTATAAGGTGCCATTTTGGACCCTCTGTATGATCCACTATCTTCATGGGCTCAATTTCTGAGAAATTCCCCCAAAACCTATTTATCGGGTCTTTTAATCTACTGTAAATTCTATAGAACTCCTCTTTGGGCTCTGTCAGTTTCAGAAATTCTTATATTAATTATAGGAATTTACTGCCACATTTCATCTGATTCTGAGGTCTAGAGAATACTGTATTAATTTTCCTTCTCTTCAAAAATTAATATAAATCTTTCAGGACCTCATATCAAAACTCTGTGTTGCATCAAACTGATCAGCATAATTTTCTCTATTTACTGAGACCTCTGCTCAACAGGGTCTAGTAGCATCCCTTTTTTAGGCTATATACTGGGCTTCTAAGCCTAACAATTGGGATATGATAATAAATACCCTCCATATTCTGACCTTTTTGGAAGCTTGGAAACCTTAGGGAAACTCTACCAAAATTTACTTTGGAGCAAGAAAGAAACATACACCTTGGAGGAACAAGAAAGGTAACTAGCTCCTTTAATCTTAGACTTTATTCTAGGAAGTTTGCTCTTGGTTTTAAGAGGTTTTTATGGCATTTTCCCTTGATTTTGTTTCTGGACATGCTGTTCATATGTGAGGGAAATGAGTTGTATGTTATAGATAGTTTAGACAAGCTTAAACAAGCTAAAATCAAGTGGTATTAGCTTGGAAATTCAAGTATACATGTAACTAGAGTTGTGTTCTTGGCTGCCATTATATGAATCACTATTCATATGTTTGATTTTCATGATTTTGATGCTTCCAATGGGCTTAAAATGGAAAGTTGTATGGGGATAATGTAGAGAAACAAGTAATGGAAGCATTGTAATCAAAATGAGAATTTTTGGATAATAAAAGAGGCATTTTGGTTCTATATAGTAGCCAAGGATGTGGTTTGATTTTGGAAAATCTGATTTCATATTTGGATTCTACATGAAAAATTAAGTGAAGATGAACCATGAGAATTTATTTTTGAAAGACGGAAGTATAAGACATAAAGTAGACAAATAATGGAATCTAGTGAGAACTTAGTCTTGGAATTGTTTTAAAGTTGAGTTTAACTTAATGTTACTTTGTAATGGCTAGGTTTTGATATTTGTATGGGAAGAAGACCATCTCAAAAAGAGTTTGACAAGGATAACACAAAAGGTAGCAAAAAAATCTAACTATAATCTTATGTTTGTTTGACTTTATGCTTGCTTGTTAGTTGTGATGTTTGGTTGAGCTTACGTTTATGTTATGATGATGATGATAAAGTTAGAACCATATGATTGAAGCTTAAACAAGCTAGTTAAGTGGTTGGTTGTTGAATCAAATTGATATTCTTGACTTTGCCATGGTGTGCCCTGTTCAGTCTGCACTTTTCATGAGGGAAGGAAATTGAATTTCAATGATTTAATGCTTCCATTGAGTTTGTATGATGATTTTGTGTAGGATTGGAAAGGTTTTGAACCTTGGAAACATTAAAATCTCAAGGTTGTAGTCTTTGAGATTCCTTACGGTTACTGTTCACTCGCATGGACAGTGATTGGAATTTCATGATTTTGATGGTTCCAATGGTTTTAAAATGAAAAGTTGTGTGGGGTAAAGTGGAGAAACAAGTATGGGAAGCATTAGAATCAAAATGAGAATTTTTGAAAGAATTGTATGCTTATGTTCAGTTCTGTACAGCAGGCCATGAAGGAGCTGGAATTTCATGATTCTAAGCTCATAAATGGATTCAAAAGATAAAATTGTGTAGGGTAAAGTCAAGACATCAATTGGTTCAAGAGCCAAGTGGATTAGTGAAAATTAGAGAAAGTTATGACAATAAAGAGTGTAACAAAGTTAGTCTTGAACATGGTTGGAGTTCATGAGTCCTAATGAGTTATGTGATGAATATGAATGTGTTTAGGACCATGAAACATCCAAGAAGATGTTAGGAAGTGATGGACATAAAGGCTTCATGGTTGGAAAGCTAGGGAGCAAGGGCTAAAGGTCAAGAGAAAAAGCTTAAGTGCAAGGTAGTGAACTTACCTCTTTATGTGCTTGATGTGGTATGCTTATGTGTTGACATGTATATGTTATTTGAATGATGTTGTGACATGATAAATGATGTTGAATGTATTGCGAGTAACATGTTTCCATGGCCATGCACTTTATGTAAAAGTATATAGCATGATGGCATGTCACTAATCAAAGAAAGTTATTGAAATTACATATCATGCATTAGCATCCATCTTGCATATTTAAGTGGTAATGTTTGCTACTGAGATTCCCTAGAATCTCACTCTCCCATAACCAACCAATTTAGGTTAAGCATGATGGATAATGTATGCATGGAGAAGAGTTAAAGCATGGAAGAAGAAAAGTGAAGTGTTTAAGATGTTAGCATATGCTATGCACTTTCCATGTATGTCAAAGCCATGTAAAGTATCTATTTATGTGACGAGATTGTATGAATCAATTATTGTATAACCCCATGATGTATATAAATTCAGAAAAAGGCAAAAGAGATGATTTATGTATGCTGGAACAATTATGGAAAGTGAAAGAAAGGAAACTGAAATGGTAAAAAAACTAAGTCCTAAAGTAGTTTTGTTGTGGCCTCAGTCTAACCTAGCAAATGAAGGAATTATTTCAAGAAATTTTATGAGCATGTAGTACACATCCAGAGCTTTAAGTGCATATGTAGAACGTTTCATTTGGATGTGTATATCAAGAGAAATGAATTTCCAAATTTAGGGACCAGAAACTATTTTCAGAGTTTTTGACCAAATGAACAGTAAATTTCAACAAATAAACTGTATCAATTGGCTAATCATTTGGTCTGCAAATTATTTTTTCCTTATATTTAAAGATGTTATATTCATGTAGATTTTTGAACCACTTCATTTTGAGTTTTCTAGAATTAATTATGATTTTTTGAAGTTCGTTGCATAATCTGGAATACCATATGAATAGTAACTTAAGAAAGAGTAAAATTCCAGATTTGGCTAATGGACTTCCAAGGTATTGTAAGTGGTTTTAAATGCTAATGAATGGTCCCTATGACGTATAAAAGTAAGGATGTTATAGGAACAATTATTTAGAATTAAAGAAAGGAATTGAAATGGTAAAAATGTAGGTCCTATAGCAGTTTTGTTTTTGCTTCAGTTTGATCAAGTAAATGAGGGAATTAATTCACAGAATTTTATGACCATGTAGTACACATCTAGATCTATAAATTCATAATAAGATGCTTCATTTGGACATATATATTAAGAGAGAAAAAATTCCAAATTTAAGAGACAGAATCTAGAATTTTCAAAATTTGCCATATGAATAGTAAAAAGTAACGATTTAACTGTATTGATTGGGAAATTCAATGTCCATATTTATAGCTTTCCCTTAAAGAGATATGAAATAGATACAAATAGAAATTTGAATCACCTTGATGCAATTTTTCTATAATTAGTTAAGAATTTTTAAATTTAGGTTGTCAATCTCAAAATAACCTAATGAACAACATCTGAGAAGTAAGTTTTAAAATTTTAATTTTTGGGCCCATGTAATGCCTCCCGCTAATCAAATACACTTTTAAATATATACTTTGAGAGGTTAAAAGTATGATGTTTTAATTATCACATTTTTCATGCTTGGAATAACTTATCTAGTAGGAATGTGCAAATAAAGCATAAGGCTTTTATCTATTTTTATCTTTCTATGAAGATGGGCTTGAAACTTATATAGATAATTAATTCATTAGAACGAATAAAAAGTCTAACTCATTGGATAAGAGGACTCAGAAGTTCAAGCATAGAATGACACATTAAAATCAATTTTCAATATTACGGAAACATCTTCAAGATAGATTTGAAGCATTTATGATATTCCCTCAAAGATATTAACTTCCAATTTTTTTTTAAAAATTGCATGCTAATCATAATCAAATGCATTTTTAAATCAAATTTATGCAAGTGAAAACCTAATCAAGTGTATGCAATTTTTTTTAAAGATCAAAATATTTGATGCGTGAATTTTGAAATATAGAAAACTAAATTTTAGATTATGCATTTCAAAATGAATTAAAAGAAAAATAATATTTAAGCACAATTTTGCTTTACTTTATGATGCATAATAAAAATAAACACATATAACATAGAAAGAACATTAAGATCAAGATAGCTCAAATATATTTTTAATATAAAGAGAGGGTTGAAGAAAGCTTATTCCTTCCTTTCTTGTTGTACTCGAGCATCTTGTATTAGAAATGATGTTGATCCCTTCAATTTGTTGCCAATTGATCTTTACTGCTTCAATGCTCACTTGTCTTCATCTCAATCTTGATGTATCCTCAATGAAGTCCATTGAGACATTTATTTTATTCTCCTGTAATAGATGAAAATGTCTTTCTTTCAAGGAGAATAGTTAGTATGGTCAAATAGAGGATAATTTCCATTTATGTGAGACCATATAATGTATGACAACTCATCATCAAAACATATTATTTCTCAGTGAATATAGATCAATATGCTAACCAATAGAACTTGTAAAATGGTATGCTCATGTAAATGTCAAGTTCTCCCTTTCATGAATGAAATTAGCCTTGATGAATAATGCCTCTATTTGAAATATGCAATTTTAATATGATTTTTCAAAATATGAATCTTTTGAAAAATTCATTTCATGAAATATGGTTTTTCAAAATACGAACTTCAAAAAATCATAATTTATTCTAGAAAAGCCAAAATGAAGTAGTTCAAAAAGTTACATGAAGCTAACATCTTTAACTCTAAAAGAAAAATACTTTCTCAGACCAATTCATCTGTTAATTGAGTCAACTGTGATGTCAAAGTTTACTATTTATTTGGTCTAAAAACAAATTATGATCACTGACTTTGGAAAATTCCGTTCTCTTTGTATAGACATTGAAATAAGGCATACATGGTGTCAAAATGAAGATTGACATGTTAACTAAATGTCTGTAGTATTTATCATACTTTATTCTATCATTTACTATTTTTCATTACATCATGAATATTGTTGCTCAAGCTAATCATATAACATTTTACATGCAGTAACTCATACATTCATCATATAACATTTATACTATCAAATCCCTAACTTCTCTTCATGATTCTTCATCTTCTTTCATCATTCATGAACCTACTGGGATTGCAATTACCTAGATGGGGTGAGATTTCTCTAGAAATCTTAGTAACAAACGGTACTAAATAATGCATGCATAAATGTAAATACATGTGCTTGCTTGTGAAAGTGTTAACATTTTATAATGTGCACGCTTCCATGTAACATATGAAATACAATTGACTAAAGTAATCATAGAAAGAAAGATTCAATCATATATATGTGTGTGTGTGTGTGTAACACAATTCAACATAGCCATAGCACAACCAAGCATAACATCCAATACGTACAAGTTTAGGATAGTCTACTACCTCACATGCTTGACTTTCATTTACTTTATCTCTACCTCTTGCTTCTTACTTCTCCTTGATGGGTGGCTTCCCTCTTTAAGCACACCAATCAAATCTTAGCGTCACATTATCATCTATTCATTACAATCTAACTTCTCTTGAACATTAAGCTTACTTAACTAAAATAACTTTCCTTAATCTTTACTAATCAACTTAGTCTTTGAATCAATTGATATCTTGACTTTACTCTACATAATTTAGTCTTTTGAATCCATTTATGAACTCATAATTCTCAAATTCTAGAAGCTATATACTGTTCATTGCTGTTAACAGTAACAAAAAAGCTTAAAAATTACAACTTTCAATTCCAATGCTTCCAAGGATGTAAACATACACAAAATCATCATATAAATTCAATGGAAGCATTAGATCATTGAAATTTCATCTCCCTCTATCCAGAAAAGCCTTGGATGAAAAGCCTCAACCATGATAAAGTCAAGAATATCAACTTGATTCAATAACCAATCATCTAAACTACTTATCTAAACATTAATCACATGGTTCTAACTTTAAATTCTTCTTTCTTCTTTCATCTAGGGTTTTGGACAATATATATACCCTAGAGAAATCTCATTTTCTTCCTTAAAAACCCAAAGTTGAAGCCCCCAAATTGAAGGAAAATAAACTAGGATAGATTACTTACCTTAATCACTAGCTCGCTCAAACTTTGGTACCTTGAATCTCTCTTGTCTTGGCTTAGTTTTCATTTGAGTAGCACTTCCCCATGGTCTCCCAATACATGGCATCAAGTGAAGGGAGGGAGGGGTATTTATAGACTTCAAGACATGAAAATGAATTGCCAATATCACTTTGTGTACTATTTAATCCATTGGCTTATATTGCATTTCCCATCAAGCTTGCACTAGAAGCCAAAAAGTGACATCATCCATGACATCATCAAGGGACACCTCATTCTCTATGTTGCAAAATTCCAAGGGAAGAAAAATCTAGAAAAATTCCAGTCCAATCCGGTATCTGCTCAGAAGATAAGTACAATTTAATCGTCAAATATCACTGTTCATTTGGTTAGATTTTTTGAAAAACAATTTCTGGTCCTTAACTTTGAAAAATTTGTTCTCTTTATATAGACATCAGAATAAAGCATTCTTGATGTCAAAATAAAGCTTGAATGTTAACTAAGTCTTAGAGAAATATCATACATTTAATCAATCATTAACCATTTTTCTTTCAATTACACAAAAATGTCATCAAATCTAAATACAAAACATTTTTACATATTACATTCATAACAATTTCATACATCAAGCATATTATCAAATCCCCAAATCCTTCTTATGCAACTTCATCTCCTTTCATCTTTGGAAACCTGCTGGGATTAGGGTGAAATGGAAGGGGTGAGATTTATGGGGCAATCTCAGTAGCAAATAATATTAAACAATGTATGCATTAAAGCTAATGTTTATGCTTGCTTGTGATTGTTTCAACATAATGTAAAGAGCACGCTACCATGTTACATATGAAATACAATTGGCCAAAGTAAACATAGAAATAAAGTATCTATCAAATACATATGTGCGATAACAATTCACATAGCCATAGCACCATAAAACATTATATTCAACACATACAAGTCTTGGTTCATTTACTACCTCACATTCTTGACTTTCCTTTACTTTATCTTTGCCTCTAGCTTCTCACTTCTTCTTAATGTGTGGCTTCCCTCTTTGAGCACACAATTCAAATCCTAATATCACATTATCATCCACTCATCATAAACTAACCCAACTAACATTCAAGAGTATTAAGCTTGGTTATTAATTAACTTTTCCTAATTTCTTCTAACTAGCTTGGCCTTTGAATCAATTGATGTCTTGACTTTACCCAACACAATTTGGCCTTCTAAATCCATTTATGAACTCAGAATTTCCAAACTCCAGCAACTGGACACTGTTCTGGATAGAACCGAAACTTGTCCTCTTTGTTTTGAAAAATTCTCATTTTGATTCTAATGCTTCCAATACTTGTTTCTCTACTTTATTGGACACAATTTTTTTTTCATTTTAAAACCATTGGAATCATCGAAATCATGAAATTTCAATAACTATTCATGCATGTGAATAGTAATAGAGAGGGTTTCCAAAATTACATCTTTCAATTCCAATGCTTCCAAGGTTCCAAACCTATCTAATCCTACACAAAATAATCTTCTAAATTGAAATAAAGCATTAGATCATTAAAATTCCATCTCTTTCTATCTAAAATAGTGCAGGCCAAAAGGTCTCATCCATGGCAAAGTCAAGGATATCAACTTCATTCAATAACCAATAATCTAACTAGCTTATTTAAGTACTAATTACATAGTTCTAGCTTCATTTTCTTCTTCCTCCTTTAACTTAACATTTTGGACAGCATGTATACCCTAGGTTTAATGGAATTTCCAACAACTAAAACCTAGGTTTTATTCTTCCAAAATACTTGCAAATAAACTAGGAAGGATCACATACCTTATACTTTAACTACCTTGACTCCTCTTGAATTTGCCTTGGAATGGTTGAGTTTTTACTTTGCAAGAGGTTCCCTTTGGTTCCTCAAGAGAAATACAGTTTAGGCTTGTTAAGGGGGTATTATAGCAAATTTTCAAGGGTCTTGAGACCATTTCACTCCTCCTTCAACTAATTATTACAATAGCTTAAACTCTCATCTCACTGGTCAATTCTTTGATTAATTATCCTTTAATCATACTTAACTTAATTCTTACATTATTTTAATATAATTCCACATGTGCCAAAAGTTCTCCTCTCTTGCTTGGCTTCCATGTGGCAATTTTGCACATGTTGTGGGTCCCACCAAGGATACCTCACATGCCACCTTGCAATATCTCTTGATTTTTCTTGATTTATTTCTTTAAAAATTTATAAAATATTCTAAAAAATTCATTTAGCCACATGATAAATTCCTTGGCATCTTGAACTCTTACTTTATGCCACTTTGGGCCAAACTCAATATTTGGCACAAATTCCAAGGTACTTCCTATACTGATATCCTTAAATTACCCTGATTTTTTAAATAAATTCAAAACAACTCTTTTAATGGTTATGATATTTTTATAAATTATAATATAAGATGAATTTTCTGCAAAATCTCATAATTTTTTGAGACTGAGAAGTCCTACTAAAAGTTCATACGGTTTCTTTTCATCCTTTATCAATGTACTTTTTCACCTTAAATTCTCTAATTAATTCTATAGAGTTATGTTAGATTCATAAATTCTTATATTAATTATAAGAATTTACTACAAAATTTTATCTAATTATGAGGCCCGAAAGATACTATAATAATCTCTAGACTTTAGAAATTAATATCAATTTATTGGGACCTTAAATCAAAATTCTGAGAGATATACCTAACCCAAATTCTATCATCTATTTATTGGTAAAATTTGGGACCAAAATATTTCTAGGCAATTTTGGGCATTTTCTAGCTCAACTTTCCATAATTACCATTTTGCCCCTGAATTTGGCAAAATTCCACTGTAGTCCCTAAATTTGTCAAATTCTACTTTGGTCCCTTTCTACCAAATTTGAAACTCTAATTTGGTACCTGAAATCTCAAAACTCCATTTAAGTCCCTTTTCTATTTTTTTCTTGAATTTTCTATATTTAACTTTTGTCTAAATTACATTTACGTGCTATAGCATTATAACTTTTTACTTTTCCATTCTTTCTTTAACTTAAACTTATCTACACATTACATTTTCCTCTTATTATCATCCTAATCCCTTCTTAGTCTCTTTCCTCTATCAATCTTATATAGATAGAGAAAAATTAGGATGTAACAAAAACCAGAGCCACTCCAATTCCTTATCCTCAGTTAGTATCCTACTTTTTTCATTGCAATAATATTGACTATTAGGAAAAGAGTGAGAAAGTAATAAAGATTCCTAAGTTTGGAGCTGAGCATATTCAAAGGATGAGAATCTCTCTCCCTCTCGCTGATAAAGGAAATAAGACTCAAAATGATAAAGGGAAACGACCAGTATAAGAATAAGTTGAATAATCCGCTGTACCTTATGTTCTTGCTACACCATCAGTTACCCAAACTACTATTTTGAAGAGTCTTGAGGAAAAAGTCCAGCTCTAGATTTAAGAAGGAAGCTAGAATAATGTGTATGGCTTTGCACAGATGTTGAATGATCTTAGAGATAATCTGGAAACCAAGTTGGCTTTTGAAATGGCTTTGAGGCATGAGCTACTAATGCATAATTTCAATATCTTAAGGAGATTGTTGAAGCATATAAGTCTGCCATTGGGATTCTAGAAACATAAGTCATGGATTTAAAGAACAATATTGCTCTTTTGAATGTTGTTTTCAACATGGACAATCTTCTATTCACTCTTGATCTCAAACCCAACCTCCTGCCATCAAACTCATACTTCTCATGCTCCAATTCATTTGTCTGAGTCTCTTGCCATTGCACAAACCACTCTTCCTATCTCTTATGAACCTCAGGCCACGACCACTGTTCCTCCCTCTACTTATAAATCTTTTGACTTTGCAACCATTCCCTCTAATTCTTTCTCTCAAACAGCCCTTGTTCAAGTTACTGAAAAAGTTCCTCCCTCATATTCCATCAAGCCCACTTCTCCACCACCACCACCAGAATCCTCCATTGATAATCTTCCTCCACCTTCTTAACTAACTGCTCAACAAATCTCACCAAAACCTACTATTGAACATCAAACTAACCCTTAATCTTCCCAAGACTCTATTTTTTTATGATTGAACAAATAGCAACTGTGTTTTTTGTTCGATCTTTAATTGCTTTATTGTCTACTATTTTATATTGATTTCTTAATTAATGTACATATGTTTTTGACTTTGCTAATTTGTGTATATCATTCTTTTCTGATGCATTATCTTATTTAAATTTCTTTAATTACTCTATTCTTTATCAGGTCATCTATCAAGTTTTGCCATCATCAAAAAGTGGGAAAAATGTTAGACTCAAATTTTTTAATGAAGACAATAGAGAAACATATTTTAAAACTAATAAAGAACATTTATCGATAAGAGGTATATTCGATAAGCCCTTCAATAAATGAAGAGGAAATTTGTGAAAATAATTTATTTATGAAGTATATTTATCGAAGACCAATTCGATAAGCTTGCTTATCGATAAGACCGTAGACAAATCAACTATTGAGAAAACTATGAGTCATGTTTTAAAAATATTTCTCTTCGAAGACATATTCGATAAGGGTATCTATCAATAAAGCCTTCGATAAACTTGAAAATGACTCAATGAATTTTGTGAAGGCATTTATCCAAGTATTTATCGATAGGTGATAATCGATAAAACCTTCAAGCAAGAATAGTTATGGCAAACATTTTTTAAGAGAATTTATCAAAGTCCTATTCGATAAATAGGTTTATCGATAAGATCTTTGATAAATGAAGTATTTCAAATAAAGAAGGGCTTATCCATTTATCGATAAGATGTTTGATAAATATAAAGTTTGCGAAGTTTTTCTAAGAGTCAATTTATCAAAAAACTCTTCAATAAGAATGAAAAAATTCACTACAGACTCACTGAACTTAGACACTATTTCAAAAAGATATTTGAAATAATTTTTCAATAAGTTATTCAATAAGATTGTTCTTTGAATAGCCTTTCAATAAATTAAATATAGTAAATTTAAATGAAGTATGCTTCAGTTATAATATTTGTCGATAAGCTATTCAGATAGACCATTTATCGATCAGAGGTTCAACTATTTTATAAAGGATTTCATTCAAGTCTTATCGAAGATCTTTTCAATAAACTATCGTATTGATGAACTCTCTGATAAATGTTGATAGATTTTAAATGATTTTCAGAATAAGATTTTGATACAACGGTTTAAACATAATGTAATTATTCCTATATGCTTCTTATCATTATCTACTCCACTCACAATGTCTATCTATCATGTTTACGTCACATATTCAAATAGAGAAGTTGCGCTAAAAAGTTAACTACCAAAGCAATGTATTTAATGCTACTACCTACTGTTACCAATAGCCAACGTCTTTGTCTTCGATTCACTCAAATGCTTAATGTGTCGAACTGAAACTTAAGAGCTAAAGCTATAAATATAAGGCGAATTAAATTATGGAGTTAATAAGTGTACCTACCTACAAAAATATTTATCACACATTCAATCTTATTCTCTGAGTGTTTAGAGCTTATACTCTGTTATACTCATTTTTAACATAGCGTGAATAGAGAGTTTATCTGAGAGAGAATTCATTGTATTTCAGAGATTATCATATCTTCTCTATTAGAGAGACTTGTCAATTCTCTATTTTCATTTTTAGTTTCTCAAGAGTATGGTACTCTTGAGTGGTATGTGACCTTAAGGGTTTTAAGGGGAGTGAGAGAGAATTCACACGGTGATTGTACTGAGGCTAAAAGAGCCAATGTAATCTTGGAAGATATAGTGAAAAATCTCATAGGGATTTTTGAGGACTGGACGTAGATCAAGTGGATAGACTGAACTAGGATAAATCTCCTGTGTCAACTTCTTCCTTCTATTACTTTTAGGGATATCATTCTTAACTTATATGTTTCCTTTCCAAAGAGTTTTTAAATTTTTAACAATCACCCAATTCACCACATCTTGGATGTAACTGCCATTTTAACAAAATATAATTTCATAGTGATTTTAAATAAAACCGCCATGAAAAATATTTTAAAATGGGATTTATTTATGAATATGCCACTATCTCTTTTTTTACGAAATTTTTCTTTTAATCGTCGTGAGTTAGTACTTTGATAAGTGTTTTTCTAGTAGTGGTTGGGGCATAAGTGCTATTAAATAAAACTTTTAGCACATATTAAATAAAAAGCGTATAGTTGTTGGGTGCTCCTTTGTGGAAACTACTAGGACATTTTAGCACCTTAACCCTATAGAAAACCAAACCACCAAAAAGGACTAAATTCCAAACAAAAAAACTCAAAGCCTAAGAAATACGACTAACACATACATAGCTTAACCCTAAGTCACAACCATAAGGACTCTTTCACTTTGACTGCCATTGTTGGAAAAGTAAAGGGCCACCATAAACCATGTCCAAAATAATAGATGAGGGTACAAAGAACCATCCTAATGGTCCTATCCCTTTTGACAATCCATTTGCTACCATAAGAGAAAACTCACCACTATGCCATTGTCGTCACATAGGCAAAAGCATCACCATCTACAATGACAACACATAATTTTGGTGAGACTCTAACCATTGTCATCAAACTTTCCCCTACCCCAAGCTGTTATATTGAGTAGAAATTCAGTAACTCACTAGGTTAGATTAGAGAAAATGGATTGAATAAGCATACTATATTTGGGTCAAAACTAAGATAATAATGAACCTTATGAGTCACTGACCTGCCAGTTGCGTTCTGTCCATGATGTCACCGCTGTCAATTTTGAGCATATTATTGTTTTTCCCTTCTCCATACATTAGGAACGATGCCATCTTAAATTTGCCCTCATTCCTTTAATCATTATTGTGCCACAGATATAGATGACAAACACTATAGAAGAAGAAATGAAAACCCTAACCCCTGAAAACAAAAATCCCGAAGAAGGATGACCTCCTTGTTAGACTCTATGTTTTGATGATGTCAAATGATTTTGATGTTGACATTCCAAATTCTAATCTTCATAGTTTATTCTTTGATAAGCTTATTGATAAGGGCGTGTATCGATAAACCCTTTGAGAAATAAGAATAACATTCTGCTATGAAATTTGTTTTACAAAACAAATTTATTGATAAAGGCGTTAATTGATAAGTAGAAAACTTAGCTTGTGAAAACTTGTAAAATATGTTTTACAAAAGAACTTTTTCATAGCATTGCTCAATAAAGACTTCGTTAAAGATATAAGTAGAAAATTTAGTTTGTGAAATCTGATGAAGTCTATTTACATTTGTTGAGGCATTTATCGATATGCACGTCAATAAACATCTCAATAAATAAAGAAGAAACAATTTTTAATAAATTGACTATTATGGATGAACACTTTAATAAATTGACTTTTATTGTAAAGTTTTGAAAAGAGTTTTCTCGATGAGTATTTTGATGAGTATGAACCAAGCCTTTGTTATCAAAACGTTATGTTTTGAAAGAGATTTCGATAAGGCTAATTATAAAAGTATTATTTAATAATAATCAATATAGTTCAATACAAAATGTTTGATATTCATAAAAACTCTTTTCGATAAGGCATCTCTTTTATAAAAACTTCGATAAATTCAACTGTTCTTCAAAAAGATTTTCCAACCAAACTTCAACAGACTTTGATATTTCAATCCAAAGCATTATAAATTAATTGATCTAAGCTTAAACTCTTTCTATATAGGTTATACAACATATTTTTAAATCAATTATAGGTAGAAAATATATCAAATAAACAAATTCATCAAAAAACAAAATTTGCTATAAAGCATGCATCAACAACCAACTGCTCTATTCTATAACGACTATCAAATGATATTCAAATGACTCAACTATAAAAAAGTCAAGAAGCTCAACAAACATGAACGAACAATGTTATTGAAGCTTTCTTTACTATGTTCATTGTACTCTATTTTACTCTATTTCTCATTTTATAAACAGAGAAGTTAATTCTTTGAGAGAAACTTAGAGTTTAATCTTCAGTGCTTATTATCTCACTCTATGAGAGAGAAAGATGGAAATATTTATTCATTATCTGAGATACTCAAGAGTGGGATTGTAACCTTAAGGGAAGTAAGGGGGAGTGAGGAGACAATCTCTTACACTGAGGCACCAAGAGTCCGGTGAATCTTATAAGATAGTAGAATACTCAAAGGAGTTTAAGGATTGAACGTAAGTTAAATAGTTGTGCTGAACCAGTATAAATTGTCTGTATGTAATATCTCACTTATCTACTTCATTCATCTTCCTTTATCGGTGATATCTTTCTAAACTCAACTTTTTGTTTTTACTTAAGTTTTTAAAACTTTCAATTTCACCCAATTCAACCCCCTCTTGGGTGAAGCAGCTGTCCTGACACTCCTCTTTGGCCTACACCAAAGAGAGGTGTTGAAAAACCCAATGGTAACACTCAGAATAGGAGTGAAAGAAGGCTATCACGGGTGGAGAGAATAGGGAGAGATAATGAACTCTTAGTTTATAAAGCACTGGCTTTTGAAATCGAATATTATTCACAATGCCTCCAAGAACTTGGCACATCTATAATCTATACTTTAAACAGTTTCAAGGCACCAATTTCATTTACATGGTAAATATCCCCTTACATAAATAAATTGGATACACTAACAATGCAAAGTTCCATACAAAAACCTTGACAGACAATAACACAACAACGATTTCACTAGTTCAAAATCTTCAGGCAGAATGAATAATCAAAGAAAATTGTAGAATGCCTAGGACAATAAGAATCAAACAAATTACCATATCTAATAGAAAATAGCCTTTACTTGGCGTTTTAATCACCTTAACACAATTTTTTTATTTGGGTGAATGGGTTTCTTTAATAAAATGTACATCCTCAGTTCCAACCAGAGGTGTCAGAAACTTCTTCTCTTGCTCATCATATATTTCTGCTGAGTTACGAGGAGTAGCGGTCGAAAGAGACTCTGCTGCATCATCTTCTACAAGTTTTCACCGAGAAGGGCAGATCATGAAGGTTGCATATGAATAGTTAATGGTAATGTGAATACAAATACGACAATTTTGGTTTGCAAAAGCATGGAAAAATAAAATATAAGCACCTGAACACTCGTGGTATTCAGGGAGCTGTTTAACAGTGGTTTCTTGAAGGCTTTCAGGAAGTAGACAGCTGCACAGTGCGCCTGAAATTTTGATCAAAAGGTCGCACTTATGGTTCTCCATTGTTTTCATAACAATATGACTGTGTACTCCCCAATAATAGGGAGAAAATAACATAGAAGTATAGAATAAAACCACAAGTTATGCTCACATTACAAAATGACAATTTATTTTTCGAAGGAACAACTTGAATTGATGTTTTGTAATAAAAAAATTTCTCCTTTGAACAAAACTTTAATGAGTATACATGACCGGGAATGAAGTTGTACCAAGATTTTGCACTAAAATTAACTAAAAATTTTAATTAAAAATGACAGTTTATTTTCGCTAGAGACAAGATTGAATAGAATTTGATATTTGAACAGGATTTCAACTTTTAGCAGGCCATATCTCTGAAAGATCCTAAATTTCATAAATCTAACCACCTAAAAGCACAAAAATACTGCAAAGACTGTCTGTTTTTTTACCATCCAAATGTTGTCTGAATCATCAGAAAAATTCAAAAGAGAAATGTTGAGGAAGAAGATAGAAAGAGAAATGGAAAAGTAAGATTATGCATAAATTTCTCAACAGTTTTACCTAACTTTGCAAGCCGATTCACCCAACTTGGGATCCGTTTTCCTGTTAATCTGTATGAGACATCATCTGTAAAGTGATTGCAATTCTTAGAGATAAGGTGGTAGGTGTCTCCATGGTAATCGGAAGACAAGTTTTCAAGAAATGTCCGGAATTCAGAAGGATGCATATTTATTTGGCCCAAGGTGACTGAACATCTAAATGTAAATCCTGGGCATTTCCTTGGCTCTACTTCAAAAACTCCACTAGCTGGGAAGTCATGCGCTCCGTATCCATATTCCTTACCATGTACTGTATATTATATAAAGAAAATAGCTTCTTCAAATCTTTAACATTTAATAATAATAATATATTTTACAAGGCACATAATCATAATTAGAACTACACCAATCAAACAAATGTTGGCAACAACGGGCCATAATTGCAACACTGGCTGCATTGAGTTCAACAAAAAGTGGTGTTTGATGCAACATACACTGAAAATGATATTTAAGTGATATAATTCTAGCAGTGTAGATCTAACCAGATTGTACATAGTAAATGGCAAAGGAACACCCTACTCCTCTAAAATTTGAGAGGTTAGAGTCCCAAACAACACTCACTCACTCAGAATCTGCCTAATCTCTTGGAATCCTCACACCAAAAATATATACAAATAACAGCTCTCTCTCTCTCTCTCTCTCGTACACTCACACACATCATGTCTATGCCCAATAGTTACTTACCAACTCATCCCATTGATTGTGGATCCAACATATCTGTACCCCTGAAGTGTCACCTTGCCCTAAAGGTGAGAATTAGAAGCAAGTACCCTAGGATTCTTCCCATTAGATTCCTCTTGAATCAGGAGCATTAGTCTCCTTCAAATCATTATTGGTGGTATGTTATCCTTCAAATCAACATCAAAATCTACAATGTTCCTAATATTCCAAGAGCAATCCCAAGTTGGTTCTACACTTATTAATCGTATGTTACTCTCTATTTGACTAAGAATGCATAACCTTTTCCTTTTCAACACAAATCTATTTCATCAACAATTCCCCCTCCACGTTCATCTTTAGCCATTATAAAAAACTAAAGAATCGTTGGTTGTTGTTTCCTACCCCTAATATTTGCCTAAAACACTGTACCATGTTCTAGAGTGAACCCGATCGCCTCTCTTGTTGCTTGACAGGAATAAGGTAATTGAGAGAAAGTCCCTGCGTTAGTTGACTCTCAGTTGTGCATCAAAAATCTTCTTCTGGTGGTCTTAAGATGGTATAGACGAAATATTTGGGCCACCAATGAGCATTGAGTTGAATTACCTTGAGTAACCTAAAGTTGGATAGACCTAATGCTATCAGGGATCGGTGATAACAAATAAGACCCACAAAACTTCCTTTTCAGAAGTTTTTTGGGCTTCTAGCCTATCTAGCTTCCCTAACCCAGTAAGTGATCCAACTATTTGGTTGCCTTCCCTCGTTTTTCCACCTCTTCTGCTTTTGATACCTATAGTATGTGCCCTGGCTCTATTAGCTTGCAACAAACACTACACCTTCTTGAAAATATTGCTCCCGTATTTCCCTAGTGGCGGTTTCAGCTTTCAATGTACCATATATATATATATGTATCTACATCTATTGTTTTAGGTTGTTTGCAAATAGTGTTGTAATGACAAAGTTGGCTACTAATGCATTCTCTTTTATGACTATTCTAGTGACAAGACCAACACCTGTTGAAGACAAAAGTTCTTCTATAAGCTCTTTATCTATTTTCTCCTTCGTCTTTGCTTTTCCATCTTCAGTCATAATGTTTATAACTAATCTATCTTATTTTATAACTTTTATCATTTCTCTCATGTTGTCATCATGACTCAGACATTTCCCTACTAATCTTCGCACTCAATCTTGCAAGTCCTTCCTAAGATATTCTCTTCTCTCCTTCACATTCCTATATGTCACACCTTAGCGCAATAGTTAGTTTGTTGCTTGGCCCAGAAGCCATAGGTTCAACAGTTTCAATCAAGCCACTTAAACTCATACATTCTGTATGCAATTGTGCTTAGTTACTGCAATCATGCACGTTACGCTATACCTCAAACTAGAATAAAAAACATGTATAATCATAGGCATATTTCGCACTAAGCTATTCGAAAAAAAAAAAATTAAATAGATAGTATATCTAAACAACAAGAGGGTCCTATAGAGAATCTCCAATTGAATTAAAGGAATTCTTTTATTTCCAGTTTTGCCTAACTTATGAGATTGCTAGGGTATTTATCGAGAGAAGTTACAACAACACTAAAATCTAAAATTTCCTAAAATAAACTTTAGAAACATAATTGAACATTGGTGGATCTATAGCAATCATATTGACCATATTTAGCTACTGACTCTTAAAAGAATTAAAAATAAAAATATTCCAACAATTAATAATAAAATATGACTAATTCATCCTAACAGAATCATATTCAGTTGTTTTCCTCTTCTTCTGCATCTGGTAGGTCCTTAAAGGGTGGTTATGCTAACTTGGACTCTTATCATTACTCCCCTCGAGAAAAATGACTTGTCCTCAAGTCAAAATTGAGGAAATTGTGTAGCACTTAGATCATAAACTTCCCAAGTCATGTCTTTTAGTGGTCTATGTTCCCATTGGATTAAAAGTTCTACTTTACTATCAGTAGTTCAACGGTAGTTTAACACCTTTAATGGAAAGCATCAACTCCATACTATAAAACAATGGGAATGCAGCAAGAGTAGTTGATGGCTTTTGACTGAATACAGGGCAAATGAGGAAAACATTAAAAATGGGATTAATTTTGGAACCTTGAGGGAGTTTCAATTCATAAGCCACCTGCCCCATGAGCCTAATAACCTTGTAAGGGCCAAAAAAGGCTGTAAAATTCCTAAAATATCTGAAATAAACTTTATAAACAGAATTGAATGTTGGTGGACCCCAGCAATCATATTGGTCCACTTATTCAACAACTGACTCTTAAAAGAATTAAAAATAAAAACATTCCAGCAACTAATAACAAAATACAACTAATTCAGCCTAACAGAATCAGATTCATTCATTTGCCTTTTCTTTCCCTTTCGCTAGGTCCTTAAGGGGTGGTTATGTTGACTTAGACTCTTGTAAAAACATTTTTTGTTACATAATTCTTCAACAAAGCAAGGAGAAACCAAGTTTAGACAAAGCAAACTCTCTCTCTCTCTCTAACACACAGTTAGCACAAATCTTGATCCAAACAATCATGATACTATTGATATGGTGTTTTGGTATCAAGTTCCTGACAAGTAAAATTTTATTAACATATGGATATAATTAGAACCACAATACTCAAATAAATGTGGGAGCAACAACTGACTGAAACCACAAAGTTGACAACATCAAGTTTGAAACAAAATAAAGAGTAAGAGTTTGAATAGGGGCGTTTAAACTTAGATGCATTCTATTTGTGACTGTAATTGTGCCAACTCCACACATACGGATCCAACATAAATGAGGCCTATTTCTCTCTTCAAATCTTTACTAAAGAAAAATCATGCCATAGAAGTCGAATATTAAAAATATTGTCTTACTGAACAAAAATAAAGATAACAATAAAATGAAATTCATCTATTGAATAATGCAAAGGATAGCCAATGAAGCATATATTCAAAGAAATTCCTCGAACACAAAAATAATCATTGTCTAAGCAGCTTTAAAAAGAAAAAAAAGAAGAAGAGGAATTTATAAATGGTGTGAGAATTATACAGCCATTTCCCTTATTCATAACAACTTAGGCAGGAGGAATCATTTGGTAAATGAAAATGAATTAAGAGATAAAGAAAGAAAAAAATAATTTTATAATTTGAAATTCTGTTGTCTCTCTAAAATGAGAAAAGAAAAGCAAAGCTACAATTAAGTAGAGATAAAATCATTATAACAAATATTACATATCTCAATTTTATGTACAATATAGAAAGAATGCTGTTTAATGATTGTTACTAGTTGAGGTTGTGAATCACTCGTACAAATATGTGCAATCTACCTAGCCGAGGAAGAAAATTTCAGCATCCCATTACTCACTAATAAGTATGCAAGGATTTTAACTTTCCACTACACCTTTAGTTATATGGATCAGTAACGACCATCCCAGAAATAGGATAATAACACAATATGTAATATGTAATATTCTTATAGTCTTCTTCTCAATGGCATTCAATTTGCATTCCAAAAAACAAAACATAAATTTAATTTGAATGTGAAGATAGCTGCATTATGAAAGTTACATACAGACTATACTTAACCAACTAAAAAACCCGGTCCTCAGTAGTGCAAGAAATAATACTGCATTGATATTCTAAACAGTTTGACCAAGCTTGCCCAACCCTTCCATCAGTATTCCAGTCTAGAAATGAACTTTGCGGGTTGCATGCCAATAAGAAATTGAGAAGAACTGTACCGCACAGAAGTGCATATCCTCCCTTACCACCAGATAAAAAGAAAAGAAAACACAAAATAAAATAAAAACAAAAAAACAAAAAATAGTGTTTCCAACATGAGTGAAAATCTGCTGGAAACCCAGTTACAACATAAAATTAAAATATTGCAAAATAAGTAAATAAGAAACGAATACATTGCTAAGGCAGATCATGCACACCCATATGAAATAGTTGAAAATGTTAGAGACACAATTGAATCTACTAATTGTATAATAGAAAACAAGCGTTGCCAACCTTCAATGCCAGAGTGATAAATTCCGAATCCAAACCAATACAAGTAATTGTTGATAGGGGTGAGATCGTACACATTCAACACAAGGAGGGTCGTGTGCACTTCTCCGACTTTGCCATCACCTTTAGATGTCGAATTATAGGAGATTGTTGTTCCCATTCCCACCGATACCCTATGAATTTAGGGAAAACTTGCCAAATCGATGAGGGATTCTTTTTCAACTCATTCCAACAAGAAAATATTTTTTAACCTCAAAGATCCATCTCTTGCCAGAGACAAAGAAATACTTTAGACTTTAGGCAAATATGAAAAAGACCACTTTAATGGGAATAAACAACCGACGGCAATAATTGTGTTAACTTTTTGGATCACGAGACGCATTTAGCACACACCAAAATGTAGTTTCCTAACTGAAAAACAAACATGACATGGAAAAAATTGAAATGGCATTTTCCCTCAAAACATTACGTGAGACGCATTAAGGGAAAATTACTACAAAGTTTTGAGGAAGAATTAAATCATAAAAAGGTCATAAAATAATTAAATAATTAAATAATTCTAAAGTCCCTAGAGACTTGGTTAAGAGATTTTAAGTGTGCAATTACCAAGTTTCTCTTATTAATTAAAAAGAAATAAAGGACAAAGAGGGTCTATCCATGTGCTCATCTTCGTCATTACCATTATTCTAGTTGAGCCTCTTGTCTTGATTGTCTCTGCATTTTTTAAGGTTCGCAACATCCATCTCCTTTCCTACCTAGGATATGAAAAAGTTTGTATCTTGGCATGAACTTTTACTACATATCACTACAAAAAAAATGAGTTTCAGTGGTGACATTTATCGCCGCAGAAGGTTTAACAGTCGCCGCTTAATCACTATAGTGGCGACATTTTGTCGCCGCTAAGTCGCCGCCTATGAGACTGTCGCCTATACATATTTGCGGCGACAAATAAAAGTCACCGCCTAAAGATGAATTAGCGGCGACAAATCTGTCGCCGCCTAAAGATCATTCTGCAGCGATAAAGATGTCGCCGCCTAAGGATGATTCTGTGGCGATATAGTGTCGCCGCCTAAAGATAGAAAAATGAAAATTATTTTTTATATTTTTTTCAATAATTTCTGTAATATGAAAAAATATAATATAATAATTAATAATTAAATAAACTCTAATATAATAATATTAATAAATATTTTTATTATCATCTAAAATATGAAGATATTTAAAATTACAATAACATTGTTTAATTTATACATAAATTTTATGTAGAAGGTTCAATCCTATGACTAGAAGTAGCCCCATGTGGTTGTCCTTTCTGCATCAAGGTAGAGAATTGAGCTTGTATTCTTTGCTCCATTTGTTCCATTAGTCTTTGCTCGAACTGCACACGTTCTTGTTGTATCTTTTCACGTTCTTCTTCCATCTTTGCACGCTCTACTGCACGCTCAGCCTCTATTTTTTCTCTCCTCTTGAAATTTTTTATCAAACTCTTCCTGCAGTTAGGCACGCACACTCTCCACAACTGAACTATCAGTAGATTGATGGCGATTTCTCTTCATTGAAGGTTCCGCTCCATACCCTTTCCCTCTTACATACCCCGACCTCTCACCAAGAACTGTCGCCAATATTTTCTCTGACGTCATTTGAGCATCACTCTCTAAATCTTGATCTTGTTGTTGAGAAAGTTCTTGCATACGACTCTATAATAAAAACATAAAACTGTTAGATTATTGATAATAGTAAATGAAAATAAGATATTAAATAACAATGAGTACATGAAGCTGTTCAGAGTGTGGGTCAGCCCATACTACTTGTCCGTCTAATGTCTTCCTAGTATGCGTTATCTCCCACAACTGGTCAGGAGGAATAGGTTGTCCAGTAGTAGGATCTCTCTACAAAATAATAACATACGAGAAAATGCAAAAATTAGATTTAAAAAAATGATTGAAAATTTAAAGTATAGTGATGATAGATTGAACTTACACTAGCATACTCAATCTCTGCAAATGATCGAGGACCACAAGTATATTTAGTTATTTGTTTTTCTCGATTTATCATGTTCCTTCTACTTTTATTCTACAACAAAATGTAGTAACTAATAAGAATTTAATAATTAGAAAAAATATAATTTATTTAGAAGGATAGTGAGATACCTTAAACATGTCAGACTTAAAATATATTAATAACCACTCCCAATCTTCAAAACTAATAGTTTGAGGAGGATCAACCAACCTATCCTCATCAGTCTCATTTTTCTTATAGTGAGAGTGCAAATTGTTCTTCCAATTTCTGAATGCATTTTGTAAAATAATTGATATAGCTATATGAAACTTTTCTTCACTAATTTCATCAGCAGGTTTAAATTTATCCTGTAACAAATAAATGTAAACACTTTGTCTAATAATAAAAATAAACTTAAATAAGTATACAAATTTGACATAAATACCTTTATTTTTAAAATCATATCTTGGCCATATTTTTCAAAAATATTCTTCCAGCTACCTCCACCATCCCTGAACGAGATTGTGGTTCTAAGAGTCAAACCACAATAATTAGAAAAGTCTCTTGCTTCTGGACCAATTGCTCTTGACATTGAATCTGAAAATTTGATTCGAATCTTCGTTCCTTGTGCAGTCTTTAAATTCACATTAACAGACTTGTAAACTCCTCTACGCTTGTTGATTGCAGTAGAAGAGCCTAGCATTGAAGTTGAATTATAACAATTAAATGTTACAAGCGATGTAAATCAATTATTACAAAATTGAAACAAACTTACCTGCACTACTATTTTGAGTATGGGGAGTAGGAGGAGAGTTGACAGGCATTTCTTGAAATTGCTGTTGCAGTAGTAGAGGTGAAATATCATGTCTTAATTGAGGTGTAGAGCATGTACCTCCACTATTTGTGTTGTCATTAGATCTAACAGAAAGACTTTTCCCACCTCGACCTCTCTTTAATCCTGACATATCCTACAAAAATATACATTTCATTTAGAAAAAAACAATCAATCAAACAATAATCAATGTAGATAAAATATATCATATCAATTAATTTCATTCATTTGAATCTTCTATCGCACTGCCACTTTCATCAATGTCTTCTGGTTCATCTGTTTCTTCTATTTCAATGTTTGTGTCACTTTCTGCTTCAGTATCAATATCAAAGTCGTCAAGCAAATCCTCTTCATCACTGAAACCAGTATTTATGGCATTATTTTGATGAATTTGTGATGATTCTCCTTGAGCTAAGGTATGCATTTGTTCATCTTCTCCATATAAGTCAATGATAATATCATCAAGTTGTGTTGGACTCGCACGATACACATTTAAGTCTACCACCAATTGCTGATAAGGTTCTTCAACCATAGGATCATGAACCACACTATGATCAATAGCATTATCAACTGGTACGTTGAACAAGTCACGTGGGTTTGTTTTGACAACAACGAGCCAACCGGGTACAACAATGTCATCCACGTATTGTAATTAGGAAGATCTCTTGCAATAACACATGGTAATCATGACTCTTCAAACCAAACAATTTTTGCTCCTGAATGTTGACACATCTTGAAATATTAGATGAAAAAGTATCAGGCACTCTTACGTTAGCCAAGAATTGTAAAAGGGATTGTTTGTTCTCAGGAGACAATGTGTAAGGAGCAAGAGGAATATAAACATTATCACCATCTTCAACTGGGTGCATATCACTCCTAATACCTAAGTCCATCAAGTCGTACCTACTTTTAACTGTGTCCTTCGTCTTTCCAACCAAATCCATCACCGTGCACACAATGTTCTGAGAAACATTTCTTTCTATGTGCATCACATCAAGATTATGTCGTATTAGCAAGTACTTCCAGTAAGGCAACTGGGAAAAAAAACTTCTTTTTCTCCAATTGTAAGCATTATTTTGTGTATGCCGCTTTCATTTTGTACCCTTGCCAAATGTCACATCACCTAAGTGTTGAAGTTGCTTGAGCACTTCATCTCCAGTCAATGCAACTGGTGGATCCATATGCTCTTCTTTACCATCAAATGATACCTTATTTTTGCGCTATGGGTGATTTTGTGGAAGAAAGCGTTGATGCCCCATGTAAGACAACTTGCTCCTTATCGAAATATAGTGCGTGTCTTTGTGGCAGCATGGACAAGCAAGTTTACCTTTGGTTGACCACCCTGAAAGGTTTCCATATGTGGGAAAATCATTTATAGTCCACAATATAGCGGCATGCATGATAAAATTTGATTGACAATACGCATCATACGTCTGTACCCCTGATTCCCACAATTGCTTTAACTCCTAAATCATAGGTTGAAGATAAACATCTATGTCATCACCTGGACATTTTGGACCAGGAATAAGAAGTGTCATCATGAAGTATGGGCTTTTCATACAAAGCCATGGTGGCAAGTTATATGGCACTAACACAACAGGCCATATACTATGATTAGCGCTCATATTCCCGAATGGTTGAAATCCATCACTTGCTAAACCCAGTCGAACACTTCTTGGATCAGCAGAGAAGTTAGGGTACTGGTTGTCAAATTGTTTCCAAGCTAAAGAATCAGCTGGATGCCTCATTACCTCGTCATTTGAGTGTTTCTCCTTGTGCCACCTCATTTCTTTAGCTGTGTTTATTGACATATACAATCTTTGTAGCCTTGGTGTTATGGGAAAATGCCGCAAGACTTTATGTGGAACCTTCTTCCCTTTCTGTTTGTTTAAATTCCATCTAGGCATCTTACACTTAGGACATGATTCTGCATGTGTGTGCTCTCCCCAATACAATATGCAATCATTCTCACAAGCATCAATTTTATGGTAATCTAAACCCAAGTCACGAATTATCTTCTTTGCTTCATAGAATGAAGTTGACACTAAAGCCCCCTCTGGGAGAACTTCTTTTAATAAGCCCAACAAGACATCCATAGATTTATCACTCCAATGGTTAAGGCATTTCACTTGAAGCAACTTTACAATGAAAGAAAGTTTAGACATCTTGACACAACCTGGATAAAGTTTAGTTTCAGCATCTTTTAACAAGTCAAAGAACCTTTTAGCCTGTAGATTAGGCTCTTCGCTGTCACAGTGACTAGTATTTGTATAATCCACACATGGAACTCCATATGCATCGCATATCATCCTTGTAAAGTTTTCACTAGCAGTAGCATTCTCTTTGTCATTACTAGAAGTTCTACAATCTGTCTGAAATCTTCTAATTTCCCCATGCAAGTCCCACACCGTATAACTATTCCAAAAACCCTTGCTCAATAAGTCTGTCCTGACATCTCTTCTCCCTTTAAATATAACATTCATGCATCTTCTGCAAGGACAACGCATTTGACTTCCCACGCCAGGTTGACTATATGCCCATTCTAGAAAAGCATCAACTCCTATAATATATGATAGGTTGCCTCTATCTCTAATATGTAACCAACTTTTATCCATTTATATTCCCTAAATAGTTAGACCTAGGATACAACAACAAAAGCCAACAAACATATCAGTAATATAATGAGGTAATGGATCCACGCAACATCAATTTAATATTATAATAACTAAACTTTATTGATTAAATACATCGTTTCTCTATTAAGAAACAACAATATTATTCAACAGTTAAATAAAAGTAAACACAATCATACCCTGAAGACTCAATCAAAATACAATTCGTTAAATCCATGATCAAGTCCAACCAACTAACTTGATTAGTTTAAACTTCAAATGAACAGATTCACAATGCAATTACTCCAATTTAATCAAGGAAAAATAAGAAATAAATCTCTACTTTACAAGTTAATTGGGCAATGAACTTGAAACTTCAAGTCCTTAACTTCAATTAATTTAAGGGGAAAATACCAAAATACTCTTAATAGGTAGTAGATGCCAAAGGAAATGTAATTGCACATGACGAAAATTGATTACACTTGCCGAAAGTAACTTGCATATCATGGAAGCTAGTTTCATCTTACAAAGATGACTAACATATTGGTTCATGATGCATATTTCAGAAAAGTCACTTGCATATTATAAACTTCCTTATTATGTAAACGAACTTCCCTAGTGTACAAATGAACTTTCTCATTTTGCAAATGAACTTCCCTTGCATGCAAAAAAAGCTGAACTATTTCCCAACTGCAATTACAATTAGGATACAAGGTTAAGACACCAGAAAATTTTATTTTACATATTTCTTATTAAAATTTTATAACCTCACTTCTTTAATCTTTTTAAATCAAACCTAGAAAAAATTTCTTTTCCTAATGACACTTAAACATGATTAAGATTATTCTCAATCATTATTCCGCCTATACAAATAAGACCTTGAACACATGTTATTTTAGCATCAACATTTTTTCATATCCTAAATGAAAATAGTCTATTACAATTCCATTTTATGAATATGATTATCCTATTATGATGGGAAACATGGAATAAGATATTAAAAATACATGCATTTCACAAGTCACTAGCTTCTGCAACTTTGAAGATCATACATATACTACGCGGCAATGCAACTTCAGAAGCTGTGAATAAATTTATCAACAATGACGCAGCATTACAGAATAGACAGGCATACATAGTCGGTGGCATTACAGAACAGGCACAATACAATACGTGTATTTCCCAAATTCACAAAAATTTCCCAAATTTCCCAACAACGACAGCGACAGAGGTGAAAATGACTGGACTTACTGTGAATGACGCCGATGGTCTGAGGTGATCGATGGGGAAGAGACCAATTTTTCAAGCGAAGCGACTCTGAAGCTGAGGAGGAGTGACGGATGAGCGATGTGTATTTCAGCCTCAACAGAGCGCTGACTGCTAACGGTGAGGGGAACTCACACTCGTCAAGGAAGGATGACGACTTGCACAATGACAGTGAGGAGCGACTTCATGAACGACGGTGACCATCAACTGGGAGCACGACCACCGCCTACGTGAGGAAAGGAGCTCGACAGCGCCGCTGGGTTTCAACCTAACTGATGAAGAAATGAGTCGCGAGGAGGGGCAGGGGAAAGGGTATTTAAAACGTATTAGCGGTGACTTTGTGTTGTCACCGCAGAAAAGTGTAGCCAAAATTATTTATTTTAATTGCTTCTGCGGCGACAAAGAAATGTCGCCGCTGAAAGTGTTCTCTTCAGCGGCGACAAAGTAAAGTCACCGCTAAAAGTCCTTTTTTCGCGGTGACTTTTTTGTCACTGCAGAAACTCAAGACTTTCAGCGGCGACAATTAGAGTCGCCGCTGAAAATCTTTAATCAGTCGTGGCCAAATCTATATCTTTTTGTAGTGTATGGGAGTATATGCATGAAGGATATCGTTCAAGAGTGGAATAGAACTTGAGGCTTCAACTTATTTGTGAGCCATCCACACTGAACCAGTTACATGTAAAGCTTGTGTTGAATGTGTCCCGTCTTTATCATTTAACTAGGGGTTTAATCATGTGTAGGTATATTATGGATGGCTTACTTTGTTTTGGCATGGTTAACTGAGAATGAATAAATATAGTGCAAAGTTTTTGTAGTTAAAAACCCTGTTATGAGATGACAAAATGTGTTGTTAATACCCACAAGTTGTAGAACACCTTATTTTCCTATATCTCAGGGACCAAACGGTAGCATATGGAACCACTTATAATGTCATTAAAGTCAAATAGCACAATCTAGAATTTTGTTCTCTTGGGTACTATTCATTGTGCAAATTCCATACAGGCGACCAGAATTTGAAACATCATAATTAATTTTAGAAAAATCAAAATGAAGTGGTTCAAATTGCTACATGAAGATAATTTATGCCTCTTGAAGGAAAAAATATATGTCTAACAAAACTCTTTGTAAATTAATACAGTTAATTCGTTAGAGTTTACGGTTCATTTTTGTCAATTTTCCTGTTTCTATATTTGGTCCCCTGACTTTGGAAAATTGTTTCTCTATGTGTGGACATCCAATTAAGATGTTCTATATATCCAATTAAGATATCTAATATTATCATGTAAAATATCATACATTTATTTGAACATTTACTATTTTTCCTTGACAGACACAACTTGTCAGTACAATGTATCTCTCTTATGTTAGAGCATTTATAACATAACCATGATAATAAAGTACATCATTCTTCTCTTCACTTAGCTTCATCTCCGTCATAATAGGTCCTTGCTATGTTTGGTGGGAAATGGAGGGGGTGAGATTTGTGGGAAAATATGAATAGCAAACGGTACTACAAACAATATATGCAGGTATAGGTTTAGTGTTAAACATACTTGCTTACTATGATCATGTTAACATAATGATATATACATGATTCCATGCTTCTTACTTATAACATATGGCCACAGCATAAAAAGAAACAGAGCTTCCTCAATCATACATGCATCACATAATCAAGCAACAAGTGAAACATCCTTACTTTCGTACGTCTTAGGGACTATTCAGTAGCATTTAGAACCACTTACAAGACCTTGGAAGTCTATTAGCTAAATCTGAAATTTTATTCTGCTCGAGTTACTGTTCATATGGTATTTACAGATTAGGTGACAAAATTTAAAAACTCATAATTAATTATAGAAAACTGAAATGAAGTGGTTCAAAAAGATACATGAAGATAACATCTTGAAATTTAAGGAAAAAATAATCTCCAAACCAAATACTTAGTCAATTAATACAATTTAATTATCAAAGATTACTATTCATTTGGTCAAACATTCTGAAAACAAATTATGGTCCCTTACTTTTGAAAATTCATTCTCTTGGTAAAGACATCAAAATAAAGTGTTCTTGGTGTCAAAATGAAGCTTGATATGTTAAATAAATGTCTGTAAAATTTCATAAATTTACTTCATCATTTACTATTGTTCATTACATCATGACCATCATTACTTATATTGGTCATATAGCAACATTATATATAACAATTCTTCACTTAAAATATATACTATCCAATCCCTAGCTTCTTTTCATGCTTCATCATCCTCTTTCATCATTCATAAACCTACTAGGATTGGGATTACATGGAAGGGGTGAGATTTCTGGGAAAATCTCAGTAGCAAACAGTACTAAACAATGCATGCATTAATGTAAATACTTGTGCTTGCTTGTGAAAGTGTTAACATTATGTTATGTGCATGCTTCCATGTAACATATGAAATACAATTGGCTAAAGTAATCATAAAAATAAAGCTTCAATCATAGACATATTTGCAACACAATTCAACCAATCCATAGCACAACCAAGCATAACATTCAATACATACGAGTTTAGGATAAATTTACTACCTCATATGCTTGACTTCTTATACTTTAACCTTGCATTTTTCTTCATACTTCTCTTTGATGTGTGGCTACCTCTTTTGAGTCCACAATCAAATCCTAACATCACATAATCATCCATCCATTATAATCTAACGTTCTCTTGAACATTGAGCTCATTTAACTACATTAACTTTCCTTAATCTTAACTAATGGGCTTGGCTTTTGAATCAATTGGTGTCTTGACTTTACCCTACACAATTTCATGAGCTTAGAATATTGAAATTCTAGCTCCTATGCACTATTATAGATAGATTTGAAAAACATACATAATTCTTCTAAAAATTCTCATTTTGATTCCAATGCTTCTTATACTTGTTTCTTTACTTTATTCCACACAACTTTTCATTTTAAAACTATTGGAATCATCAAAATCATGAAAGTCTAATTAATGTTCATGCGAGTGAACAGTGAGAGAGAAGAATTCCAAGTATTACAATTTTCAATTCCAATTTTCCAAGGTTCAAAACCTATCCTATAAACAATATCATCATATAAATTGAATGGAAGCATTAAATCATTGAAATTCCATCTCCTTCTATCATGAATAGTATAGACCAAAATATATCATCAGTGGCTAAGTCAAGAATATCAATTTGATTTAACAACCAATAATCTAACTAACTTGTTTAAGCTTCAATCACATAACTCTAACTTTAATTTCTTATTTCTCCTTTCATCTAAGGCTTTGGACAGAACATACACCTTGGAGAAAACTTAATTTTCTTCCATGGAAACCCTAAGTTTAAGCCCCAAAATCAAAGGAAAATAAGCTAGGATATATCACTTACCTTAATCTCTAGCTAGCTTGAACTTTGGTACCTTGAATCTTCTTTGTCTTAACTTGACTCTTCATATGAGCAGCACCTCCCTAAGGGTTCCAAGGGCCATGGTTTTGTGCATAAAAATTGGGGTATTTATAGAAAAATTCTATGGAAAATGAATTGCCAAGATCACTTTGTGCACTATTTGATCTAATAGTTCATAATTGCTCTTACATCAAACTTGCCCACCAAGCCAATTTGAGATAAGATCACATGACAAAAATCTTCTCTTCCCCTTTCCTTATATGCCATGTGTGAAGTCTTATGGGTCCCACCATGTGCAAACCCTAATTCTCACTTTATTCCCTTTTTTTTCTTTTTCAAAAATTCAAAAATTATTCATTATTGGACTTGGGCTTGAAGACAACTTTTGGGACTTATTGGGCTACCCTAGGTCTTCCTTGGGTCCAATAGCTAATTGGCTCAAATCCCAAGGCACTTTCTTTATACCTATATCCTTAAAATATGTTGATTTTGAAATAAATTATAGACACCTCTTTTAATGGTTCTAACATTTTTAGAAATTTATTCTAATATAAAATAAATCCCCTACAAAGTCTCATAATTTTTTGAGATCCATAAGTCCTAATAAAATTTCCCTATATTTTATTATGACCATTTATCGGAGCCCGATTTCACTTTAATTTATCAAAGGGCATTATCGTCTTTTCACACATAATCAAAGTATTCCCTAACCTTGGTCAACTATTTTGGAAACTCTCCTTGACTGTCTAACCTTAGTCAAATGACCAAAATATCCTTCATTTATCTCTAGCTCATTGACATAACACAGTGGCACACTTATTAGCATTTTCATAATTTTATATTTTTTTGGTCTTTATTAACCCTAGCCCACATACTTATCTAAAAATATTATTGGGGCTATAAGGCACTATTTTGGGCCCTCTACATGATCCACTACCTTTATGGCCTCAACTCCTGAGAAATTCCCCTAAAACGTATTTATCGGGTATTTTAATCCACTGTAAATTCCATAATAAATTCTAAAAAACTCTTTTTTTAGTTCTGTCAGTTTCGTAAATTCTCATATTGATTATAAGAATTTACTGCTAAATTTTATCTGATTATGAGGTCTAGAGGATACTATAATAATTTTCCTTTCTTCAAAAATTAATATAAATTTTTCGGGATCTCAAATCAAAATTCTTTGTTACGTCAAATGGATTAAAATAATTTTATATATTTATTGAGAAAATTTTGGATTAATCTAATTCTAGGAATTTTTGGTAATTTTTTAGCTCAACTTTGAATAATTACCATTTTGCCCCAAAACTTTTGAAAATTACACTTTAGGCCCTTAACTTTTCATAATTACACTTAATGGCCTAAAGCTTTTGTCTACTTTCCACTTTGCACCATAAACTTTTAGACTTTTCAATTTAGTCCCTTTTATTTATACCTTTGTCTAATAATCACTTTTCCTCTCTATTTATCATCACAATCCTTTAAAAACCTATTTCCTCTATCAATCTTATACATATAAGAAAAAAAGTAGGATATTACAACAAGCATACAAGTTTAGGTATAAGTTCACTACCTTAGATTGCTTTCCTTAACCTCTTCCTTCTTTCCTTTTAGTCTTATTTTCCATAAATATCAAAGCTAACATAACATAATAATTTATTCATTATAGTCTGTCTAAACAAATCCCAAACTTGGTTTAGGTTCAATACACTTTTCCTTGACGACAAGCCCCTATCTTTCTCTGCTTTTAGTTAATTATCTTGCCCTTTTAATTAATTTGTACTATGACTATTTCCCACACAATTTTGCCGAAGGAATTGAAATATGAGGTCATAATTGGAAAAATCCAACTCCTTCATTGAATTCTGGATAGAACGGAATCAAAATGCATAAGGGATTTTCTAAAAATTCCACTTTTGATTTTAATGTTTCCAACTCTTGTCCCTTGGCTCAATCTACACAATTTCACCTTCTGGACTCAATAGAAGTATCAAAATCATCAAAAAATTCTCCCTTGTCCAATTTTAGTTCAGGCCAAAAGGCCTTCAAAATGGGAAAATCAAGGATTACACAATTAATCTAAAGTATAACCACTAGTCTAGATTTGCTTAGGTTAAGATTTCATGATTCTAAGTTAAATTCTTTTCTCCCTCATTTATGACAAGTTTTGGAAGCCATAAGGGAAAAGGAATTCCCAAAGTTCTCTCCATTAAAATCCTCAAGATCAAGCTCCTAAATTGCAAGAATAAAAGCTAGGATCAATCACTTACCTTGATATCCCTTACAAGCTTGATCACTTAGACTCTTTATTCTTGCTTTTCCTTTAGGTTTGAGTGGAAATTTTGGCATAATCTTCCCATGGCCTTGGCTGCACATTGAAGGGAATGGAATTTATAGCCAAATTATAGGGTTCCAAGGACTAATATGCCCCTGAAAGTTGCTAGTATTATAGCCCTTTAATCTGGCTCTTGATTGGTTGCTTTAATGCTTAATCATGCTAATTGACATTCTTTCTTATATTATTTTATTACTAAACATTTGGTTTAAAATTCCTCCCCCTTGAATTGAAGACATGTGGCACCATGTGTGGGTCTTACAAGGATACCTCACATGGTGACTCAGCGCTTCCAACAGCTTGGAATGATTTTTATGCAACGAACAATCGAGATCGTGCCATTTGTTTTCACTTTATACACTTGTGTGGCCAAGATTGATTTTAATTTTCTTCTCCTCTAAGACAAGGTCATGTGGCATTTTGGTGGGTCCTATGGGGACATCTAATGCCCCACCTCAAGATTCTAGAAGGCTCTGGGGTATTCTAAAGGCATTTAGTACATGCCAAATCCTGTACCATATTGAGGGATTTTCTTAAATTATTAGACCATTCTATAGTCCAATAATTTTCATGTGTTCCAATGGTATTTATTGTCATAGGAACACTTTCCAAAAGATTACTAATAAAAATTCCTTCATCTAATCAATTTGCCAATTATAACTATAATTGGGTAATTATACTTTACTAAAAATTACCAAAACATTATTTTTCTGTGCTTGAGCTATCAAGGACTCTTGGAGAAAATTTTAGGGCCTCTTGGGAGCCACTTAGGCCTTGGTTCAAGCCTAAGTCCTCAGCTAGCCTATATTATAAGAAATTTTCCTTAAAGCCTTTACCAGGTTCCCTAATTCACCTTAAATTTTGTTATAAATTCTACAAGCCTCTTTAGGGGTTCTATCACTTTCACAAATTCTTATAAGTAATATAGTAATTTTCTATAAAATTTCATCCAAATATGAGGACCAGAAGGCTAAGTAAAAATTCTAAATAATTTTCCAAAGCTTCAAAAATTAATATTAATTTTTGGAAACCTTAAATCAAAATTTCATGACACGTTAAATCAATATGAATAATTGTCCCTACCTCTTGGTAAAATTTGGGTTTCAAACACTTTCGGGCAATTTTTGACCACTTTCAACTCAATTTTCTCATAATTACACTTTTGCGCCTAGAATGTTTTAAACTTTGCATTCAAGTACCATTCTCCTTTAAACTTACCCTTTAAACTTTTAAACTTTTCACTTAGTTGCTTATCCTTTATACATTTACTATTACTTTCCTTTTTCTAACTTAAACCTCTTCTAACCGTTATCTTTTATTTTGGTCATCGTCATAATCCCTTCCTAACCTCTTTTCTCCTCTATTAGTCTCATACAAATATAAAAAAATTGGGATGTGAAAACATGAAGGGTGGCTAGTATGTTTAGGGAGCATATATTATGCTTATTTAATGTATGGGACAATTTGTAAATATGGAGAAAGTAATACGCGATATGATGGGGGTATTGTAAGAAAAGAACCCTAAAGGAAGGCGCAACATAACACAAGAAGAGTTGACAATAATGATATCCTCAATTGTTCGAAAAGAAAGTAATAGAATTTTAATGAAATTCACAGTTAGCATTGCTACAACATAGTTGCGAACCTTGTAGATGATGAAGGAGTAAACCATTTAATTAAGTTTAATGTACAAAGTTGTCATGTATATATAGGAGAAAATAGAAATGACAATACGCAACTAGGAATGGATGATCCAATGGAGAACCAACATGTGTAAGTTGTCTTTTTTTGTTGAACTAATTACTATTTCTATTGTCATTTGTTGCCACTTAACCTGTCATTGAACTGCTCCTAACTTGTCGTTAAGGACATCCTAACTTATCATTTCTTGTAGGATGGATAACTTGTTTAGATGTTCATATGTATTAGCTATATCTTGTTAGATTCCATGTTTTAATGATAACACTTCAAATATATTTTTAACATGGCTTATTTTTTGATAACTTTATAGATAAGGTTGTTTAAGCCCTTCGATAAATAAAAACAAAATTCAGTTATGAAATTTGTTTTTAAAAGAAATTTATTGATAAGGGCATTTATCAATAAAGCCTTCGAAAAATAAGAAGAAAACTCAGTTTGCGAAGTCTACTTCTGAAAGGCATTTATCAATAAGGATGTTAATCATAAGTTTTTTGATAAATGAGAATAAAGTCGTTATGAAATATGTTTCAAAATGTCATTTGTCAAAGTATAAATCGATAAGGCAGTTTTTCAATAAACACTTCGATAAATATAGAAGAAATAGTGTTTTAAATTAGTTTTTGTAAACAGTTAAGCAATTTTAGTATGTGTAATTATTTGAAAAATGATCTTATAAAATCTTGATTTGAAATATATTACATATCATTTGAGATGAAATTAGAAGAATTAAAGAAAGTTGCAAAGTTATACCATTGTTCTTAACCATTAGGCATTGATTGAATAGTTATTCGATAAGCTCACTGAAGAACTATTAGTAAATTATATATTCTAGTCTATGGAATTAATCTTTTAAAAGACTTCTTCTCGAGAAGTATTTCAATAAGCTTTAACCAAACCTTTTTAACTAAAAGCTTATTTTTTGAAAAGCATTTCTATAAGGCTGGCCTTTGAAGTATTATTCAATAAGAGTTTACTTCTTTCAATACATATTTTTGACATTTATTGAAGTTCTTTTCGATAACACTGTTCTTCGATAAACACTTCGATAAATCTATCTGTTTTTGAAAATAATTTTCAAACCAAACTTTGATAATTCAATCCAAAACATTGGAGATTAATTGATCTATACTTAAACTCTTATTATATCATTTATATAACACATTTCAAGATCAGTTGTAGGCAGTAACAAGATCAAATGAAAAAATCATCAAAAAGCAAATTTCTATTAGATTCATTAAATGCTTTAACCTTTAGCAACACCAATGGTTTTTTATTCAATGGCTACTTCAATGAGTCAAACAGCTGCTCTTTAGTTGGATTGTAACCTTAAGAGAAGTAAGTGTTAGACTCCAATATTAATATTTTGATGATGGCAATTAATTGAGAGAAGATTTCAAAAAGTAGTTTTAAACTAGTCAAGAACATTTATCGATAAGCTTATCAATAAGGTTGTTATTCAATAAGTCATTCGATAAATCATAAAGAACTTTTTAAAGGAAAATATGATTTATGCAAAGTATTTATTGATGACCTATTTGATAAGGTTTCTTATTAATAAAGACTTCAATAAATCAATCAAATTTAGTTTATGAAAATTCTAAGTTATTGGTCTTAAAATTCAAATTATTTTAAGCTCTATTCGATAAGTAGATTTATTGAATAAGCCTTTGATAAGTTTTGTAAAGACTTAGTTTATGAAAAGATTGTATAAAAGGATTTATCGAAGCATTAATCAAACAGAGTATTTATCAATAAAACCTTCGATCAATCATATATGATTGTCAAAAGAAGTAATGCTATTTTTTAAAGACTCATTTATCAAAGGAATATTCGATAAGGGGATTTATCAAATAATTCTTTGATAAATATGAGAATAATTTTGTCATATCCTACTTTTTCCCTATTTGTATAAGATTGATATAGGAAATATGTTTGGAAAGGATTGTGATGATTAATAGAGAGGAAAAGTAATGATTAGACAAAGGTATAAAGAAGATAGACTAAAATGAAAAGTCTAAAAGTTCCATGGTGAAAAATGAAAGTTGATATAAGCTTTATGCCATTAAGTATAATTATGAAAAGTTAAGGGCCTAAAGTGAAATTTTCAAAATTTTAGGGGTAAAATGGTAATTATGAAATATTTGAGCCAGAAAAGGTCCAAAAATACCCAGAAATGGTTTAGTCCCAAATTTTTCCAATAAATAAAGAAAAATATTCTGATCAGTTTAACGTAACACATAATTTTGATTTGAAGTCTAGAAAAATTGATATGAATTTCTGAAGTTTGGAAAACATAATATAGTATTTTTTGTACCTCAGAATCATATGAAACTTTACAATAAATTCTTATAATTAATATGAGGATTTATAAACATAACAAAACACAAAAAGGAGTCATGTAGAATTTTTAATAGAATTTACAATATAATAATATACCCGATAAATACTTTTAGGTGAAGTTTCTTGGGAATTGAGCCATAAAGGTATTGGACCCATGTAAAGGCCCAAGTTGATGTCCCAAAGGCCCAGTAAGATATTTGAATAGTCATGTGGGCCAGTGTCCAGAGGAACCCTAGAAAAAGGCAAAATTACAAACATGCTCCTGGGTTGTAATAATGAACAAGAGATGGATGGAGGGCATTTTGGTCATTTTGAACAGGTAAAAAATATCTAGTTAAGTATAGGGATGATTAATTAGAGTCAGTATATGTAAGGAATTAGAAGACACGCTGCGGAAATTAATTTAAAATTTTTCCATTCCTTGCTAGGATCTACCGTATGTGTTTAAGTCAAGTGGGAAGAAGTATTACCCTTAGTGTGCCTCAGCGACTTCCACAGCTTTCGGTCATGACGTTCACAGCTTCTCTCTGCGGCTCGTGCTCCCTCTCTGATCACAAGAAGTTGACAACTCAGGTCGGCTTCCTTTACTGGTATCCACACGAACAGCGTTATAACCACGAACGACGTGGTAGCGTCTCTTGTCCCTCCAGGGCTTTCTCAAGAGTTCGTCCTCTCTGTCTCTATTTCGGCAGTTTCTTATCTGCAAACCTTTTTTAGAGTCCCCTTCGATCTTTCTATGTTCTATATGTTTCTCTGTGCAAAACGCAGCTCCTAAAATCAGATATATAGGATGCTATGCGTTTTTCTCTGTCAACCGAATTGGATTTTGGAGTTAATCTTATATTAATTCCAAAATTAATACAATATCATATATTGTATAATTTTATAAGAAACTAATTAAATAAATAATATCAAATCCGTTCCACAGATTTAATTACCCATTTATTTAATTTTAAATAAAGATGAGACTGAACTATATTTGATTTATTCTCATAAATCAAATTTGAGATATCCTATCAATTTGAATTTCGAATTTCAAACGTGATAGAGATTTAATTTATCCTTATAAATTAAATCTTATAAATATCTCTTATATGAGATATCCTATCAATTTGAATTTCAAATTTCAAACATGATAGAGATTTAATTTATCCTTCTAAATTAAATCTTATAAATATCTCTTATATGAGATATCCTATCAATTTGAATTTCAAATTTCAAACGTGATAGAGATTTAATTTATCCTTATAAATTAAATCTCATATATACATATAATGTATATATATGAATTTATATATATATATACGAATATAAATATAAATAAATATATATACATCTATCCTGGATCATTCAATGAATCTGGACATCATAGCTCGTGTTGGGCTATTTTGTGTGCGACCCTGTAGGCCCATATGAAGTTGGCAGTGGGCCATTTGCTATACTAGCCCACAAGTCGCAAGCGGTCTCTAGCAAGATATAACGACTACCCAAATCATATGAGGATCGATAAACGATATAACCTTTTATACAACTATATCATGTCCCTTCTGTCACGCGATATTTTGGTCATGGATGAGGCATGGATAATGTCATCCTCCTATTCCTGACCGTTACTTTCTCGATCCCTGAGTAGTCTGACTATAGAAATGGAACTACCTTTCCATTACAGTATGGCCATACATTTCTCAGACTCATTCATCGAGGGGCCCAGTAATATCTCTCTACGAATGTGAGGGACAAATTCCATCTTGACTATTCATATTCCTCCGCATGAAAAACCACTAAGGCCGAACATAGTCTTTATGATCACTCGGTCAAAAGTGACTTTTGACTAGGTCAAAGCTGAGCATTTTGTCATGTAGGAATCCATGATGATCTCAGGTCAAAGGGCGTATTGACATGGTTTGTATATGAGAGAAGCTTATGACGTTACACATGCATTTCTCTCATAGCGGGTCGGTCCAGCATCTTGTACTCTTACATGTGCTTATGACTTTGATTTATATCCCTATACATTTTCAAAGTCATACTGGTCTTATTTCATCTGTGCTCCCGCATAGATGATCGACTAGGGACATTTAGGATAATATCATGAATTATCCAAGGATGGTCATCATAGTAAACATCCAAATAATATGATAACTCAATTAATAAATTCATAAATCAATAATGTTCATAAGACAATGATTGGCCTCTAGGGCACGATTTCCAACAGTATATGCCCTGATAAGAAGTAAAAAGTTGTTAAATAACAATTATGCCCTTAGAGTTAATATAGTGCAAGATAATGAACCAAGGGCATTTAGGTCATTTTTTAAGGGATGATAAGCAAATAAATACTCAGTCTAACAATGTCAATGGTAGGAAAAATCTAAATACTATATTTAAGGTCAGAATACATATTATATAATATTATAAAAATTAAAAACATAAAACAGTCTAGTTTTTGTGAAACTGACTAGATCAGTACCTGATTGAACTGGAACTTTTTCTATTAGTATTTCCCTATTTCTTCAGCCAAGCATAGCCCTATATGATATCATGGATGATGTCATAATAAAGCTTCTAGGGCAAGCTTGATGGTAGGTGAATTATGGATCAATAGATCAAATAGTTTATGGGAAACATTCCTCTCAATTAGATAGAGATTAGCGTGAGCTAAGGGATAAAGTAGAGAAAGAGGAACCCTTTGATGAATACTTAGCAGAGTTCATCCACAGGAGTAGTGAGAGTTGAATGATTGAGAAGTTAGTCCATGGATTCAATTTCATGTTATAAAGAAAGAATTTTTCTCATGTAGTTGCAAAGGTGCAATAGAGCAATAGATGTATACAAGAGTAGAAATATAAATGTATGATGTCTATACAAAGAAAGGTAGCCATAGTTTCAAAGATAAAGAGACTCCCCAATTTAAGAAAGAGTAATTAGCAAGAGTCAAATAAAGTAATGAAGGGTGGAGTTTATATACCCTTGTAAGATGGTAATGTGGCAGCCTAAGTTAAATGAGTAGTTATCTCATGTTCCTAATAAATTATGAGGATATGGTAGATAATGTGATAAAGGGACATAATGCTTTAAAGTTTACCTAGTTAATTGTTTAATTGCAATAAGCGCATGATGGATTGTTGAGCAAATTATGTGATGATGATATGGCTTATGATGACATAAGTTATGATGAACAGTTCCATTCCTTGCAGTTGTCATATAATGACACACATGTTAGAGTATGCTTAAATAATTGCATCTCCTTACACATTAGGCATGTTAGAGTATGCTATAATGAATGAACACTCTCCTTTTGCATTACATGCAGGGTAGAGTATATATGATGAAAAAATTATGAGAAAATTGTATTGCTTCTATACCATATGACATGCAAGTAGATAATTTAACTTGGTACTAATAAAACAATAGAATAAGTGATAAATGAGAAAGTTAGCCCAGTTAATTCCCAAATATTAGAATAAGAGTTTGCAACCAAACAATGATATTCAGTTAGACAAGAATAAGACTACAGATGAATGTTAGTGGCAAATATATAGACATATGATTACAGTACTCAGGACATATCTTTCCAGAAGGAGATAAGATACATGAATGATGTACCATGAACATTAAATGAAATGAGACGAAGTTATAAAAGATGATGCCGCTCTAAGAGGGAGTAGCGTCTATGTAATGAAAGTAAACTTTCTCACAACTGAGCTAGATTTCTCTTGCGATAAAGTCATATTTCTCTTGAGATAGAGCCAAGAGAATGGACAGTGTAGCTCATACTAGAGCCATGTCTACTAAATGAGATGTACATATTATGACAGATATGTGCATGGTAGAGCCTGTGTATCTCTATACAGTGCTAGATATAGTAAAATTATGAAATATGGGAATGATATGAGAAATTCCTGAGTGATAGAGGAAATGAGTAAAGTCTTAATAGATAATATTGGCTTCTCTGATTAGTCTTAGGGGAATTATATGTTGAGTTAGCAACTAAGTGGAAGTGTCTAACCTTGTAACTTAGTCCATTGATTTTAGGTCTTCTAGAGACAAAATAATGGAATTACAGTAGATTCTGGAGAACCATAATAGATCCCAAGGGTTGTAGTAGACCTAGCCTAAAGAAAGAAAATGAATTAGCCATAAGTACAATATTTCTTTAGAAAGACAAATACCAAGGACAAAGTTAAGGTAGGGAAGCCTCACAAGTTGGTTAACTCATACCAGATAGAGTACCCATAATGTTAATTTTAGATAGACTTATTATTATTTTAGACTGAACTCATATCTTCTTACACTAAGAATAAAGAGAATAAAGTTAATAGAGTTAAAGTTTCCAATCCTAAGTGCCAGGTATTGATGAGTCGATAGATTATATGCCTAAGGAAGAGAAAAAGAATATCTCATAAGATATGAGAAGAGGTCAAATAAGAATTAAGAGATCCTTAAGATGAGGTTACAGAGAATAAGAATGAGAGCTAAATAGATCCTCTATATGAGGATGAAGAGATTAGAAGGCCAGATAAACCCAAGAGAGGTAGTGTGAGAATGGTCTAAGATAGTAAAGAACCAGGGTTAGAGCATGTTAGCATTAGTGCTTCAGATTTTTATCGGCACTTTTCAACTAAGTGTGCTCAGGCAAGAGTAGCCCAATGATATGTGACCCTTGGGAAGTGATAAAAAATGGTACATATACCTCATGAGTTGGCATAGATTCAGAAAGTATGTAAGATAACAAGAAAAGCTAAGAGGAGTTAAAAATGGTTATGAATGGTAAGGGACTAGAGCCCTTATGACAAGTCAAAATAAAGTGGATTTGAAAGGAAAGATTCAAGTTATGGTTTTTATGTTAAGAGGAGGTTAGGAAATTTTCCTAAAAAACTAACCAAGTTATGAATTAAAGAGAATATTAGACTTATGGTATCTCAAGATACGTCATGTTAAGGCAAGATATGTGATGATACAGCCAGATACGCCATGATATGGTGTGAGAAGGTCATAATGAGATACACTATGAGAAACATGTAATGTGATACATGATGAGAAATATGAAGTGAGAAGTATAGTGAAGTGTCTTTATAGCTACCTTAGTAAACAGATAAAGAGGCTCTCTCTATGAGGGATAGAATGATTGAATAAAATGATAACAAAAATAGTAGTAAGAACTTACACTCCTTGTATTAAATGCCAGGTACTATGTTGTATTTATGAAAATATGCTAAAGCTCAAGATGTTAGAGCTGTGCATAATAAGGGAAGAAATGCTTAAGCTCCAATGTTAGAGCTATGCATTCATAAGCAGGTATGTATACCTGTAATATGTTGGCCAGGTATTATACATGTTGTAGTATGAGCTTCTACTCAGAAATAAAGCAAAGAAAGAATAATGGCATAAGCCCTCTCTCTGTATTATGCTAAATTATTAAAGATGATAAGAGCAATTTTAAGGTATGATGAGTAGTTCACGAAAACTCCCGAATACAGTAATATTCGAGAGAGTTTGATATGAAAGAAATTGACACTACTCACAAGTTCAAAATAGTAAGGCATCCATAAGCAAATATATGCATAGCAAGTAAGCAAATAACATAACAGAATCGAATTCAACTCTGATTTAGTTGATACATAAAGGAAGAGTAATGACAGCAAAGATATGAAAATCCGTAAATATTGAAAGCAATTTGCTAAGATGTCAAGATAGAAGATAAGAGATAGATACCTTAATCCTTGTCATAAAGCAGAGAAGGATATATATCCAAGGTAGTTGACTAAGGTACTAAGTAAATTTTGAGGACAAAAATTATTTTAAGGGGTAAAAATGTCATATCCTACCTTTTTCCTATATGTATAAGACTGATAGAGGAAAGAAGTTTAGAAAGGATTGTGATGATTAATAGAGAGGAAAAGTAATGATTAGACAAAGGTATAAAGAAGAGGAACTAAAATGAAAAGTCTAAATATTCCATGGTGAAAAATGAAAGTAGACATAAGCTTTAGGTTATTAAGTTTAATTATGAAAAGTTGAAGGCCTAAAGTGTAATTTTTAAAAGTTTAGGGGTAAAATGGTAATTATGAAAAAGTTGAGCCAGAAAAGGCAAAAAAATGTCCAGAAATGGTTTAGCCCCAAATTTTCCCAATAAATAGAGAAAATTATTGTGATCAGTTTAACGCAACACAGAATTTTGATTTTAAGTTACAAAAAAATTGATATGAATTTTTGAAGTTTGAAAAAAGTAAAAAAATATTTTTCAGACTTCATAATTAGATGAAACTTTACAATAAATTCTTATAATTAATATGAGAATTTATAAAACTAACAAAACACAAAAAGGATTCCTGTAGATTTTTTAATAGAATTTAGAGTAGAATAGTATACCCAATAAATACTTTTAGGTGAGGTTTATTGGGAATTGAGCCATAAAGGTATTGGACCCATATAAAGGCCCAAGTTGGCATCCCAAAGGCCCAATAAGATATTTGAATAGTCATGTAAGTCAGTGCTAAAGGAACCCTAGAAAAATGTGAAATTATAAAAATGCCCCTGGGTTGTAATAATGTCGAGACAAGTACATAGGTGATTAATCAGAGTCAGTATATGCACTTATAACAAGTAAAGAGGTGTGAAATGCCAATTATGCCCTTATGGTTAATATAGTGCAAGATATTGAACCAAGGGCATTTTGGTCATTTTCTAAGGGATGATAAGCAAATAAATTTGGATACTGGATTTAAGGTCAGAATACATATTCTGGAATATTATAAAAATTAGAAACATAAAACAGTATGGTATTTGTGAAACTGATTGGATCAATACCGGATTGAACCAAAATTTTTCCTATTGGTATTTCCCTATTTTTGAGCCAAACACAGCCCTATATAATGTCATGGATGATTTCATTATAAAGCTTATAAGGCAAGTTTGATGGAAGGTGAATTATGGACCATTAGATCAAATAGTAACCAAAGTAATATTGGCTTTGCATTTCCACCCAACTTTTTCTATAAATACCCCCATATTTAGACCTGTTGGGCAGCTTGGAAACCTTAACAAAACTCTACGAAAATTTACTTTGGAGCAAGAAAGAAGCATACACCTTGGAGCAACAATAAAGGTAACTAGTTCCTTTAATCTTAGACTTTGTTCTAGCAAGTTTGCTCTTGGTTTTAAGAACTTTTTGTGGCATTTTCCCTTTGATGTTTCTGCTAGACATGCTGTTCATATGTGGTAGAAATATGAATCTTATGTTAGAAATACGTTAGACAAACTTAAACAAGCTAGAATCAAGTAGTATTGGCTTGGGAATTCAAGTGTACATGTTAATAGAGTTTTGTGTTGTTGGCTGCCACTATATGAATAACTGTTCATGTGTGAGGATTTTATGATTTGTATACTTTCAATGGCTTTAAAATGGAAAATTGTGTGGGGATAAAGTAGAGAAACAAGTAGTGAAAGCATTGGAATCAAAATGAGAAGTGTTAGAAAATAAGAGGAGGCATTTTGATTCTATATAGTAGTCAAGGAAGTAGTTTGTTTTTGGAAATTGTGATTTCATATTTGGACTCTACATGAAACATTATGTGGAAATGAACCATTATAATTTATTTTAGAAAGATGGAAGTAGAAGACATAAAATGGAAAAAGAAGGGAAGCTTGTAAGAACCTAGTCTTGGAATTATTTTGAAGTTGAGTTGTAACTTGATGTTACTTTGTATTGGCTAGGTTTTGATATTTGTGTGGGAAGAAGACCATTTCAAGGAGAATTGGTCAAGGGTAACCCAAGAGGTAGCAAGAATACCTAGCTATAAGTTTATGTTTGTTTGACTTTATGCTTGCTTGTTAGTTGTGATGTTTGGTTGAGCTTAAGTTGATGATATGATGATGATGATGAAGTATAAATGAATGCAACTCCTTGCAACTAGTATCATGACAATATGCATGTTAGAGTTTGCTTATGTATGATTATGAAGTAGCTCCCATCTCATGATAACATGTTAGGCATTTAATCAATCATACATGATATTATAGTTTGTATGACTTGCTATTGAGATTTTCATGAAATCTCATTCTTTCCATATACATAACCATGTTATAGGTGCTGGATCTTGCAAAGGAAAGAGGGTAAATATGGATGAATGACCTTGTATGATAAGTTAAATTTACTACTTGACATTATGGGATGAGAATATGGGATACATAATACAATATAGTGTATTGGTATTATGAGGCCGATATCTTATGACGACAATTTATATAACTTAGCCAACGAGTTTTGATGTGAAATTTGGCATGAAAGTAGTTAAGATATAGAGATTTAAATGGACACTAAAAAAAACTCAAATGGTTAAGTTTTCGATTTAATATGATTTTGCCAATTTGGAGATAAAAATATGGAATGAGATAGAACGAGCAATCAAAGGCTGTGAGGTTCAAGCGCTAATTTCAAATAGTAAATGAACACATTTTTGCACAAACTTTTATAGACCTAAAGAAAACATCTAGAGCTTTAAATCCATAGGTAACACGCTTTATTTGGATGAGTAAGCAAGGAAAAATGAATTTTTGAAATTAAGGCAAAGAAACTGAAACTTCTAGATTTACCAAATAAATAGTATTTTTCAATAAATAAACTAATTTTATTTGGAAAATGAAACCTCAGTTTTATATTTTCCTTCAAATTTAAATGAAATATCTTTTATTAGAAATTGGAAACACTCCATTTTGATATTTCTATATTTAATTATAAATTTTCAAAATTATATATGTATTCTGGATTACCAAAGGAACAGTACTAGTGAACAATACCCGAGATCCCTTTTCTTGAAGATTCATGCTTCTATGTTAAAAAAGGTAATTAATTGGTTCAAGCTACTTCCAATTGAGTATAACTAAGAGTGAAAATAAGGATACGACAAATTTCAAATGCACTGATAGATCTTCTACATATTTTGCTATTTGCTTTTGATAGAATACTATTCTATTTGTTTAAATGTGATTTAGAAAAACTTATGATTAGAGAATATAAAGGTTCATAGGTTTAAAATATGATAATTTGAGAATATTTTATGCTTATCATGATCACTGAGCTTCTAGTATGATAAATGATCTTTACAAGTGATCTAATTGCTTACTTCTCAATTTGATTTTTGGAATCTTTAGTTACATATTTATAAGATCAATTGGAAGAAAGAAAAGATGAAGTATTTCAAATTCAAATAACTGTAATCCTGATTTTTTAATTCTATTAGTGATTTGATTGTTCGAAATATTTTGATGATGATTCAATGCTTATAATATTAATTTATCTATTTAAATCATATATGGTTTAATTAGTCTTGAATTTATGGAGAAAAAGATTATTCATGAAAGATTCATAGGATAATTCAATATGCTCTTAATAATAAAACATCAGTCAGATTATTTGTTGTCATTAAGCTTCAATTGAATCATCTTGAATTATCTAATTGGTCTATGAATATATTTGTCGAGCTTATGAATTATTTGAATTTGATTGAATGAATGATCTTCATGTATTTATAGCCTGATCTCAATTGATGGAAAATTATATGTTGTGATTTGCTCTAATTACTAACATACTTAATAATTAATGAATGATCTTATGATCTTGTGAATTTGCCCTGTTGTGCTACATGATAATCTTGATCTGAGTTAAAAAAAGGTCTTATGAATGTTTGTTTCCATATACGCATTAGTTGTGAAAGGATTAAAGGATCAAAGAATATGAAAGTTTGTTTGAAAATAATATTATTCAAAGAGTTTATTAGTAAGGACATTTATCAAAGAACTATTTGATAAATCATAAACTATCTATTTACAATTTATTGAAGATTTATCGAATTACTTTTCAATAAGGCTGATTATTGAAGAATTACTCAATAAGATTTTAACTATTTCAAATGTAATTCTCTAGCAATTTATCAAAGATCTTTTTGATAAGGGTATTCTTTGATAAACTCTTCGATAAGTCAAGCCATTTTACGAAAAATGTTTTAGCATATACTTTACCAGATTTTGATCTTTAATTTTAAATAATTTTGAAATACTTGCATACACTTACACTGATTATATATCTAAGCATGTTTCAAGATTATTTATAGGTTGAATCAAGATTAACAAAGATATCAACTAAAGAGACAAATTATCTACGTCAGTAATAATGGCTATATTCAACAACGGGCATCTCAACGACTACTTCAGCAGATTTATAAAGAACAAGGTATAAAAGAATAAAAAGCCAAAATGAGAAATAAGAAGTTGGGAGACTTTACAAGAAATGCTTATATGCACTACGATCATATACAGTGATAGTCTATATTACACTCTGTTTCTCATCTTTTAGTTTAGAGCATATCATGTTCTTATAAGAGAGAAATGTGAGAGCTTGAGCTTAAGTGTGTATCAAAATTTACTTTATTAAGAGATATTTATGTTTGTATTGATCACTTTTCTAAATTGCTCAAGTGGGATTCTTGAGTGTTGTAACGTTACGGGAGTAAGCGGAAGTGAGAGGGATTCTTACTGGTATTAACCTTACAGGTTATAAGGGGGAGTAAGAGGGAATTCTATTGTGAATATACCAAGGCAGAAGAGCCCAATGAATCTTGGAGTATAGTAGAACACTCATAGGTGCTCTGGGACTGGATGTAGGTCAAGCAGATTGAACCAAACTAGTATAAATTGACCTATGTAATCCTTCTTCATCAACCCTTTCATTTGATGATATCATTCATAACTCTTCACTTTAAATCTTTTTCAAATATTTTTAGAGTTTTCAAAAGTTTCAAAGTATAAATTCACCTAATTCACCCCCTCTTAGGTGATACAACCAGATTTAACATTTGGAATCAGAGCAAGATCACCTGTTAAAGCATCTAATGATCTAAAGTGCAAGATCATTACTGTACTTTATTGTGAAATGCTTTCTGAAGGTTTTGATATCATTATTCCTCCGGTTTTAGAAAATTTTCAATTTTTACATTAGAAATGTCGAATGACCATATTTGTGAAACTCTTGATTATGATATGAGAAAAATTCTTTTAAATTTAAACCAAGATATAATTGGAATAAAAAGGAAAGAAAGTATTTTCTTTGAACCTTAAAGCAATGAAAATTTTATACAATGCTTTATCTGATAATGATTATCTGATAATCAAATTTTGCTCTAATATCAAAGATATTTTTAAAACTCTTGATTCTATTTATTCCTTTGACGATCATAATGAAGTTAGTATGGACAATTCATCATTAGTAATTGAAAGTTGTAAATCTATAACCGATGAACTAACGAAAGATGATGCTTATGAAGGAGAAATCACATAACATCTTCATGAAGAAGGAGAAGTCATAGAACATCTTCATGTCAACACGAAGGAACAAGAGGAAGAAAAGACTCAAGAAGAGCTCAATGCATATGAATCTAGTGAATCAACATTCAGAGATCAAAAAGCATCAATGCTAAACAATTTCAATCCCTCTTGTAAATTTATGAAAAATGATTTCAGAAGTTTTCATGATATGATTTTTCAACCAATCATTGATGCTATTTCAGGAAGTAAAAATATTTTTCAATCTAATGATATGACTAAGGAATTTCTTAGGAAGAAAAAAATGTTGCACAATAATTATAAATTGCTTTTACTAGACTAGCATAATATGTGCAAATATTCCTCTAAAGTACACAACTCTAATGCCTAAACATCATATAATCATTTATCAATCATACTCTGATTCAACTAATATTCAAGAGTATTAAACTTGATTACTAATTAGGATAACTTTTCTTAATTTTTATTAATTGGCTTAGCCTTTGAATTAATTGATGTTTTGACTTTATCCTATATAATTTAGCCTTCTACATACATTTATGAGCCTATAATTATGAAATTTTAGCTCCTTTATTCAATTCTGGACAGAACTAAAAAGAAGTGTTCTTTCTTTCAAAAATTTATATTTTGACTCCAATGCTTCCAATACTTGTTTCTCTACTTAATCCCACACAAATTTTCATTTTAAATCCATTGGATGTTGGAAATCGTGCCCTAGGGGCCAATCATTGTCTTATGAACATTATTGGTTTATGAATTTATTAATTGAGTTATCATATTATTTGCATGTTTACTATGATGACCATCCTTGGATAATTCATGATATTATCCTAAATGTCCCTGGTCGATCATCTATGTGGGAGCACAGATGAAATAAGACCAGTATGACTTTGAAGATGTATAGAGATATAAATCAAAGTCATAAGCACATGTAAGAGTACATGGTGTTGGACCGACCCGCTATGAGAGAACTGCATGGGTAACGTCATAAGCTTCTCTCATATACAAACCATGTCAATATGCCCTTTGACCTGAGATCATCATGGATTCCTACATGACAAAACGCTCAGCTTTGACCTAGTCAAAAGTCACTTTTGACCGAGTGATCATAAAGACTATGTTCGGGCTTAGTGGTTTTTCATGCGGAGGAATGTGAATGGTCAAGATGGAATTTGTCCCTCACATTCGTGGAGAGATATTACTGGGCCCCTCGATGAGTGAGTCTGAGAAATGTATGGCCATACTGTAATGGAAAGGTAGTTCCATTTCTATAGTCAGACTACTCAGGGATCGAGAAAGTAACGGTCAGGAATAGGAGGATGACATTATCCATGCCTCATCCATGACCAAAATATCGCATGACAGAAGGGACATGATATGGTTGTATAAAAGGTTACATTGTTTATCGATCCTCATATGATTTGGGTAGTTGTTATGTCTTGCTAGAGACCGCTTGCGACTTGTGGGCTAGTATAGCAAATGGCCCACTGCCAACTTCATATGGGCCTACAGGGTCACACACAAAATAGCCCAACACGAGCTATGATATCCAGATTCATTGAATCTAAGACATGTCTAGATTCAATGAATGATCCAGGGTGGATATATATATTTATTTATATTTATATTCATATATATATAAATTCGTATATATATTATATATAAGAGATATTTATGAGATTTAATTTATAAGGATAAATTAAATCTCTATCACGTTTGAAATTCGAAATTCAAATTGATAGGATATCTCATATAAGAGATATTTATAAGATTTAATTTATAAGGGTATATTAAATCTCTATCACGTTTGAAATTCGAAATTCAAATTGATAGGATATCTCATATAAGAGATATTTATAAGATTTAATTTATAAGGATAAATTAAATCCCTATCACGTTTGAATTTGAAATTCAAATTGATAGGATATCTCAAATTTGATTTATGGGAATAAATCAAATATAACTCAGTCTCATCTTTATTTAAAGTTAAATAAATAGGTAATTAAATCTGTGGGACGGATTTAATATTATTTTATTTAATTAGTTTCTTATAAAATTATACAATATATGATATTGTATCAATTCGGAATTAATATAAGATTAACTCCAAAATCCAATTAGGTTAAGTGGAAAAATGCATAGCATCCTCTATATCTGATTGGAGGAGCTACGTTTGAAAATAATACAGAACACAAAAGGCCGAACGGAATCTGTAAAAGGTTTGCAGACAAGAAACTGCCGAAATAGAGACGGAGACTTGTGAAAGCCTTGGAGGGACAGGAAACGCTAGCACGTCGTTCGTGGTTGGAACGCTGTTCGTGTGGATACCAGTAGAGGAAGTCGACCTGAGGCGTCGACTTCTTGTGATCGGAAAGAGACCACCGTCTGCAGAGAGAATCTGTGAAGGTCGCTGAGGAACACTCCGTCGATTTCTTGCGATCAGAAAGAGATCACCACCCACGTAGAGAAGCTGTGAAATTCGCTGAGCAACACTAAGGGTAATGATTCTTTCCACTTGACTTAAACACATACGGCAGATCCTGGCAATGAATGGAAAATTTTTAAAGTTTATTTCCGCTGCGTGTCTTCTAATTCCTTACATTGGAAACATCAAAATTATAAAATTCTCTTAACTGTTCATGCATTTGAACAGTAATATAAAGGTTTCTCAAGATTTCCCTTTTAAGTTCCAATGTTTCATCATCTAAATTCAATGGAAGCATTAGATCATTGAAATTCTACTTCCTTCTGTCCAAAAAATCCCTATGATGAATGTCCTCATAAATAGCAAAGTCATGAATATCAATTTAATCCAATTACCAACCATCCAAACTAGTTTGTCTAAGTATCTTTTACATGGTTTTAACTTCATTTTCTTCTTCCTTCTTTACTTAAGCATGTCTGCTCGCATATGATCCAAGGAAATAATACATTTTCTAACCACTAAAACCTAGGTTTTATCCTTCTAAAACATACATAAACTAGGAAGGATTACATACCTTAAGCTCTAGCTACCTTAGATCAAAGCCCCTTGAAATTTTTCGTTGAAATGCCTTGGAATAGGTCAAGTTTTAAAATTGCAAGAGGTCCCCCTTAGTACCATACACACAATGTTTAAGCTTATAAGGGGTGTTTATAGCCAAATTTTTTGTACCTTGGGTCCATAAGATCCCTAGTTTTCCTAATAACTACAATGCTTTAATCTTGATCCTTATTGGTTAACTCTTGGATAAATTACACTTAACATCATAACTTATTTTTTACATTATTTTAATATAATTTAGGACATGGTATAACCCTTTCCTCTTGCATTTTGTGCCATGTGGCATTAGTGTGGGTCCCACAAGGACACCTCACATGCTACCTAAAGTTATCTCTTGAATTTCTTTCTTTTTAAAATTCATAAATTATCCAAATAATAACTTATGCTCCAAGATACTAACTTGGACTTCCACTTGTTGAGTCTAATTACCAAATGGCATAAATCCCAAGGCACTTCTCTTATACTGTTATTATTAAATAACACTAATTTTTGAGATAAATTTTGTACACTTCTTTTAAGGGTTTTGACATATTTAGGAACTCATTGTAGTATTAAATAAATTTCTTACAAAGTCTCATAATCTTTTGAGACTCATAAGCCTTATTAAAAATTCTATATATTTTCCTTAAATCCTTCGTCAGTGTCTTATTTCACCTTAAATTATCTAACTAATTATACATAACTCCTTTTTGAGTTATGTTAATTTCATAAATTCTTATATTAATTGTAAAAATTTCCTGTAAAATTTTATTTGATTACGAGGTCTAGAAGATATTATACTAATTTATAGACTTCATAAATTAATATTAATTTATCAGGAGTTTAAATCAGAATTATGAGAGACATGCTTGGCCCAAATTCTATCATCTATTTACCAATAAAATTTAGGACTATAACATTTCCAGGCAATGTTTTCCCTTTTATAACTCAAATTTCCATAATTACACCTTTGTCCTTGAATTTGGCAAAATTTCACTTTAGTCCTTGAAATTTCCAAGTACCATTTTAGTCCATTTCTCCCAAATTTGAAATTCCAATTTAGTACCTAAAATATCAAAACTCCACTCAGGTCCTTAAAATTTCCACTATTTTATAATTTAATCTCTAGACTTTCATTATTTACAGTTAAGTCCTTGAACTTTAACTATTTGCATTTTAGTTCCTCTCGCTTTATAAATGTACCTTCTCTCTTTCTTTGAATTACATTTATTTAACCATTATATTTTCTTCAGATTATCAACCTAATCCCTTCATAACCTTTTGTAAGGAATTAGAAGACACGCAGCTGAAATTAACTTAAAAATTTTTCCATTCCCTGCCAGGATCTACAAGTATGTGTTTAAGTCAAGTGGAAAGAAGTATTACCCTCAGTATTCAGTCGTGACTTTCTCAGCTTCTGGTTGCGATGTCCATAGCTTCTCTCCACAGCTCGTGATCTCTTTACGATTGCAAGAAGTCGACAACTCAGGTCGGCTTCCTCTACTGGTATCCACACGAACAACGTTCCAACCACGAACGACATGCTAGCACCTCTTGTCCCTCCAGGGCTTACTCAAGAATTCATCCTCTCTGTCTCTATTTCGGTAGTTTCTTATCTGCAAACCTTTTATGGATTCTCATTCACCCTTTTTTCTGTATACCAACCGTGGCTCTTAAATATCAGATATATAGGATGCTATGCGTGTTACAACAGACTTAGATTTTTGGAATTAATCTTATATTAATTTTGAAATTAATACAATATCATATATTGTATAATTTGATAAGAAACTAATTAAATAAATAGTGTTTGTATTAAATCCATCCCACAGATTTAATTCACACATTTATTTAATTTAAAATAAAGATAAGACGGAATTACATTTGATTTATTCTCATAAATCAAATTTGAGATATCATATCAATTTAAATTTCAAATTCAAACATGATAGAGATTTAATTTTATCCTTATAAATTAAATCTTGTAAATATCTCTTATATGAGATATCATATCAATTTGAATTTCAAATTCAAATGTGATAGCAATTTAGTTTATCCTTATAAATTAAATCTCATATATCTCTTATATATAATGTATATATACGAATATAAATATAAATAAATATATACATCTACCCTGGATCATTCATTGAATCTGGACATGTCTTAGATTCAGTGAATCTAGACATCATAGCTCGTGTTGGGCTATTTTGTGTGCGACCCTGTAGGCCCATATGAAGTTGGCAGTGGGCCATTTACCATACTAGCCCATAACTCGCAAGCAGTCTCTAGCAAGACATCACGACTACCCAAATCATATGAGGATCGATGAACGATATAACCTTTTATACAACCATATCATGTCCCTTTTGTCACACGATATTTTGGTCATGGATGAGGCATAGAGAATGTCATCCTCTTATTCCTGACCGTTACTTTCTCAATCCCTGAGTAGTCTGACTATAGAAATAGAACTACCTTTCCATTAAAGTATGGCCATACATTTCTCAGACTCACTCATTGAGGGGCCCGGTAATATCTCTCTACGAATGTGAGGGACAAATTCCATCTTGACCATTCACATTCCTCCGCATGAAAAACCACTAAGCCTTTATGATCACTCGATCAAAAGTGACTTTTGACTAGGTCAAAGCTGAGCGTTTGTCATGTAGGAATCCATGATGATCTCAGGTCAAAAGGCATATTGACATGGTTTGTATATGAGAGAAGCTTATGACTTAACCCATGCAGCTCTCTCATAGGGGGTCAGTCCAACACCTTGTACTCTTACATGTGCCTATGACTTTGATTTATATCTCTATACATCCTCAAAGTCATACTGGTCTTATTTCATCTCTGTTCCCGCATAGATGACCGACCAGGGACATTTATGATAAGATCATGAGTTATCCAAGGATGGACATCATAGTAAACATGCAAATAATATGATAACACAATTAATAAATTCATAAATCAACAATGTTCATAAGACAATGATTGGCCCATAGGGCACAATTTCCAACACCTTTTCCCTCTATTAGTCTGGTACATATAGGGAAAATTTGGGATGTTACAAAACTTAACTGATAAACATTATGCAAAGAATCAGTGTTCAATTGTTCAACTCTTTGTGCATATATAACTTTAAAGGAAAATATCTCTTTTATGTATAAAGATATATTTATCTCAGTATGCTCAAATGTTCCAAGTTGTCCATACATGTGAATTTTATTCTTTTTCTATAAACTAACTGATGATGTATACAAGCAAAGTTGGATACTAGAAAAGAAAATTAGCTCAATTGTTTTGTACGAAATCCGATTAACAAGGTTTATCTCAAGATTTGTGGCTACAGAGAAAGATAACTTAAATCTTGATGAAGAAACTAAAGAAGCTTGTAGTTTGGTGCAAAAGAAAAATTCAAAATCAATTTACTAAAATCAAGTGAATTGCCACAAGGATAAGAGAAAAATGTGGTAAAATCTAATCCTTATCCCTTTATGTTGCTTAGTTAAATTCGAGATTATATTAATGATTGCTTGTTCCTTGTTGCAATCCTTTAGCAATCAACATTTTTTTCATATTACTAAATGAATTGTACAAAAATGTTTTTCAAACATTTTTAGATATTGTTTTATTAATTTCAGATCATAGATTAATTTCAATTTATAAATATGCATATTTTCAAATTTTTGCATTAAATATCCTAACTTTACAAAATACATGAAAATGATTTGAAAATTATTTTTGAAACATATGGGAATCAATATTGGAGATCAATACGAGTGTATGGAAACTTCAAAAGGCTCTAAATCCATTTGCTAGAGTCATCTTAGACCATGTATTATTGTTTGCTTGAACTATTTATCCTCCAATGAGTTAAACATCCTTTTATTTAATAAAATTCATGAAGTTCAAGCTTACCTATTTAGAAAAAGAATTATTTCAGAATATCATAGCCTTATTCTTAAAATGTTTATTCAATGGAATAAGTTTGCTATTTTGTCCATTGGACTAAAGAGTTAATGTGCTTTATTGTTCATCTATCATTTGTAAAATGAGCGAAGTCTTTGTTAAGCTTTCATTCTTGATAAACTTTGCTCCTATGAAATTTTTAAACATAATAACATTGTTGCTATTAAACATGTTATCAAATATTTTTAATATGTTTTTCCAATCAGCTGATCCTTCATATGTTTATGAAATCAATTTTTCAAGGGTTCATATTTGAAAAATAACATTTAAATTGTATATTTGTTTTAAAATGAAGTGTTATCTTTCAAGATAGACTCTTTCTAAGAAAATGAGAGCTTTGTGTCTATGTGTAATATTTTACAAGCTCAATCCTTTAGCATACTTATATGCTTTCACTGATGATTGATATATTTTTATGATGTGTTATCATTATTTGATATAACATATATATGGAAATTATTCACTATGTGATCATACTAACCATTTTTGTAGAAAGAAAGGATTTGTTTTCATAACTGGAGAATAAAGAAATTTCTCAATGGAATATACTGCTATATAAATTTTGAGATATGATACAATGAGCACTGGAGTTACAAAGTTCAAATTGGCAACAAGGTAAAAGGATTATCATTCATGCCAACACAAAAGGCGCTCAAGAGAGTAAGGCAAAGAATTCATCAGATGGCTAAAACAAAATGAGCATTTATAAAACCTCTCTTTATATTTGAATATTTCTTAGCTATCATGATAATAATGTTCTCATGCTATATGTGTTTGTGTTTTGTTTTAAAAAATTTCAAAATATCATTCAATTTGTTCTAAATTCATGATAAAGGTCAATAAAAGCTTCGATTAACATGAGATAGTATAAGAACTAAATCTTTTCGATAATCTATTTGATAAAGTCATTTATCAAATATGTATTCGATAAGAATGGATTGTTTTTTATGTTGCTTTCCATCGATTAATTCTTTGAAAAGAACACTTATCCAAATGTTATTCGATAAAATTTGTGAAAAGGTTTTACAGTTTATTAAACAACTTATTGATAAGTGTACTTATCGAGAAGGTGTTCGATAAATGAAGTATTTTTGGAAAGGTAATTGAAGTTTTTGATCGAATAACATTTTGATAAATATGCTCTTTAAAGGATTATTCAATAAATTTTGTGTGATATATGTGAAAAAAGTATATTCTTATCGTACACTTCATCGATAAGGGAGCTCATCGAAGAGTTATTTGATAAACATCTTACTGTTGTTTGATAATTTATCGATAAGTCCTTCGAATAAGGAACTTATTGAAGAACTTATTGATAATTTATCTATTATTTAGCAAAAATATGACCGTTGCTGTTTACTTCATCAAATTTCTTCTAAAAAAATCACAAATTCTCTCTTAACCCAACAACACAAATCTGCTTACAAATGTTCGTATTCTCAATTAAACTACATAGAAATAGATCCCCTAACATTTCCAAACTACTTATTGTCATATCCCAATTTTTAGGCCTAGAAGCCCATTATGTAGCCTGAAATAGGTAGGCTACTAAGCCCTATTGAGCATAAGTCCTAAAAATATACAAATAATATTTAGGGACTAAACTGCAAATAATGAAAGTTTAGGGACTAAATTATAAATAGTAAAAGTTCCTGGGGAAAACATATAAATAAGTTCGAGACTTCAGAAGAGTCTCCTAGGCATAGGAAGAGAAAAGAGGTTAGTTAGAGGCCTAAGGTCAAGATAAAGGCTTTAGAGAGATAATTTACGATGTTAAGCTCAAGCAAGGGTAAAATCATAATTTTAGAAAAGTCCCAAGTGTATAATGATCATTTTGAAAAGAAGAGGGACTAAACTAAAAAGTTTAAAAGTTCCATGGTATAAATGAAAGTACACACAAGTTTTAGGCCATTAAGTATAATTATGAAAAGTTGATATGAATTTCAAAAGAATAGGAAATTAAATTAGTAACAATATTTTTTAGATCTCAGAATTATATGAAATTTTATAATAAATTTTTATAATTAATATAAGAATTTATGAAATTGATAGAACCCAAAAAGGAGTTATGTAGAATTTATGATGGAATTTACAATAGAATAAAACACCCAATAAATACTTTTTGGGGGAATTTCTTGGGAGTTGAGCCCATGAAGATAGGGGACCACGTAGAAGGCCCAAAATGGTGCCTTATAGGCCCAATAATATTTTTAGATAGGTATATGGGCCAATGCTAATAAAGATCCAGAAAAATATAAAATTATGAAAATACCATTAAGTATGCCACTATGTTGTGCCATTGAGTAAGAGATAGTTGGAGGGCATTTTGGTCATTTGAAGAAGGTTAGATGGTCAAGGAGGGTTATCGAATAGTTGAACAGGGTTAGGGAATACTCTAGTGATGTGTGGAAAGATGATAATGCCTTAGAGATATTAAAGTAAATAAAGAAGAACCAAGGGGTATTTTGGTAATTTGTCAAAGGATAAGTAAATAAGTTTAGACCCAGTCCAAGAATATCAATGGTAGGAATAATCTAGATACTTGATTTAAGATCAGAAAGCATATTATGAAATCTTAGAAAAACTAGATTTAGAAAACAGTATGGTTTTTGAGAAATTGGACTAAACCATACCAGATTGGATTGGAAGATTTCCATATGCTTATTTCCCTTGGAATTTTGCCACATGTGGATATGAGGTGTCCCTCCCTTGATGATGTCATGGATGATGTCATCTTTTAGCTTATAGGGCAAGCCAAGATCAAGAGCAAATATGAGTTATTATATAAAATAATGCACAAAGTGATTTTAGCCATCCATTCTTATGACTAGAAGTCTATAAATACCTCCCATTTTCTGCCCAAAACTGTGGCATGAGGAGACCATGGGGAGGTGCTATTGAAATGAAAAATCAAATAAAGACAGAGAAAAATTTCTTTACTTTTATACGTCTTAGGGACCATTCGGTAGCATTTAGAACCACTTACATGACCTTTGAAGTCCATTAGCCAAATCTGGAATTTCACACTTTACGAGTTATTGTTCATATGGTATTTCTAGATTCGGAGATGAAATTCAAAAAATCATAATTAACTCTAGCAATATTAAAATGAAGCAGTTCAAAAAGGTATGCGAAGATAACATATTGAAATTTAAAGGAAAAATACTTCCTCAGACTTAATGATCAATTAACTTAGCCAACTTTGACATCAAAGTTTATTGTTTATTTGGTCAAAATTTCTAAAAATAGGTTATGGTCCCTGATTTTGGAAAATTTGTTCTCTTTTTATAGGCATCGAAATAAGGTATACTTGGTATCAAAAAAGAAGCTTGGGATGTTAACTAAATATCTATAAAATTTTATAAATTTATTTATTCATTTACTATTTTTAATTATATCTCAATTGTTACTGCCTCCCTACGAGTTACTGTTCATAGTGACAATGTTTCAACAAATAACTTTACATTCATGTGCCTGTTTGGCAATCAATTAAAATAATTGATTTTGAAGAAAACCATGGTTTGAGGATGATAACAACCAAACACCTTGTTTTATTTTAAAATCGATTTTAACCCCCAAACCACGGTTTCAATCTTGAAACCATGGTTTTGGAAGAATTGAACAGATTGCAGCTTCAGATCCATTGGGCACAGCTTTACACAAAACTTTCATTTTTCTCTCCCTTCACGTTCACGCACAGTACTCTCTGCAGCTGGCCTTCAATTCCTTCTCTCACCTCACGTTCACGCATAGTGCGCCATTTCTGCTTTCCTCTTCTCCTCCAGACCAGCGGCAGCCTCTGCTTCTCTAAAATCTGACCAGCTGCATGCGCACGCGTCTGTTCCTTCTACCGTTGGTAAGCTCTCGTCTGTTCATCAATCCTGCTATGCTGTGCCATTGACTTGTCTGTTCATCATCGTTGCTGAGCTGTCGAGCTGTCTGCTCCAAAAGCTTACGGTGTTGTGAAGTCTCTTGGGCATCGATCTCCCGCGACAGCTTGCTTCCATCGTCAGGCAGTGGTCAGTTCTGTTGATCCGCACATTTTAGCAGTCATCGTGGTCTGTGGGCATCAATCTCCATCGTCCTGCCATCGCTACGTCGCCGACGATCTGCTCTCCAAACAAAGGTAATTGTTTTGCTTTCTGGTTTTATCGTCCCTTCAGGCATGTGTAACTGCAAACCAATACTTCTCTCAACTGTTATGCGTGTGTTGATGCTATGTTTTGTGCATGTTGGAGCAAATTGAGATCTCTTACAGGGTAATTCATTTGCTTCTCTTATGTCGGTAGCTGTATGTATGTACTTGGAATTTTGGATTGGGTTTAAAAGTTGAAAAGGCCTTCATGTTGTTCCATGGCTGGTGAATTTTAGCTGTTGTTCCGTGTGTGTGTTTGAGTGAAGGCAAACGAAAGGATTAAAATATGACTCCCTTCATCAGATTCACCTATCCATACAACTTGAATGGGATGAATGTGAATAATAGTTATAATATATATAGAGACAGAAAAGTTCATGCAAACTGGATCCGAAAAATACTCCAATTTGATCAGTTTATGTTTGTATTACTGATTGATTGAACAGGGTTGGAATTCAGAAAGTATACATTGGATTCAGTTTGAGCCACTGTGATTGACTTTTGTATATTTTGATAAATTCTGGACAAACGTAGTACAATGGTAAAGGATAAATGTAAAGCTTCATGGGACGCTAGTACCACTAAAGTGTTCATTGACCTCTGTATTGAACAACTTTACAAAGGTGATAGAAAGGGTACTGTGTATACCAAAAAAGCATGGACTAATATTTGTGATGGGTTCACAGCAAGGATTGGAGAAGTCTATGAGAAAATCCAGTTTAAAAACACGTATGACTCCCTACGAAAGGAATGGCAAATGTGGAATAAATTGATTAATGAGATAGGTGTAGGCTGGAATATGGAGCAGAATACAGTAGAAGCGGAAGATGAGTGGTGGGAAAAGAAAAAAATGGTATGAAAAGGATATTTGATGGTACACTATATTTTCAACCCGTATCACATATAATTGTCGTTTCTTATTGTTGTTGCATGTGCAGGAAAATCCACAATATGAGAAATTTAGGAAAAAAGGTCTCTCGTTCAGGGCAGAGTTAGATGAGCTGTTTAGTAATGTGGCAGCTACAGGGGCAAATGCATGGGCACCATCATCCATGACACTTCCAACAGAACATATAACAGGATACGACAATGATGATAACATAGATCTGGAAGAAGGGTCAGGAGATAGCGATGATGTTTTGGTGGCTCCAACAGGCATAAGTGGGGATATGAATCGAATGACTTTTAATATATCTCAAGGGACTAGTAGTGAAGGTAGCGTGAGGGGGAAGGAGCCAATATCTAGAAGCGACTCATTAGGGGTTAGGAAGAGGAGTGCAGGGATGAAAAAGAAGAAGAAAGGACCTGCATCAACTAGGATAGCAGATGCACTAAGTGAAATTGTTGATTTAACTAAGGCAGAGGTCGAACATGCTCACAAAACGGTAGATGAAGCATCTGCTAACATACCATCTATTACGGAAGTCATGACACACCTAAGGCAACTTGATGAAGTTATCGCTGACGATGATTGGTTTGTACGATACGGAAAACTCATGCTAGATCCTGCAATGAGGGAAATGTATGCTTCACTAATGGGAACGAAGAAGCAACTATTACTAATGTTACAGCACTTATGTTATGGAGATTGAGACATTAATGTTATGACTATTTATGCATGCGTGTTGTATGTATGGACATATTTATGACTATTAATGACTATTTTCGCTATTTTCGTATTATTTTCTTTGCATTTTATTATAGTCATTTCATAACGATCACCGTATTCAGTGAATTAATTAAGCTCTCTCTGCACAGGTTAAACAAGTATGGGGACGAAAAACAAAACTTGCCCGAAGCTTATAAGCGACGGTTAAAGAGGATTAAAAAACTTGGCAAATTGGTTGGCAGTTATACAGCACAATATTTGTCTAAACAACCAATTCGCACTAGTGATCACACAGGTAGATGAAGTATTATGCGGTCATCTGAAGCGTTGTTACGAACAGTTCAGAATGGAACCACGTGTGTTCTTCAACCTTTGCATTTCATTGCAGCAACAAGGGCGTAAACAAAGTCACAATATTACAACGCATGCGCAGCTACGACTATCAAACACAAGTGAAGATTGTTTGTGCAACGATGGCAATACACAATTTCATTAGAAAAACCTCCATTACTGACCCAGATTTTGCGTCAGAGGACGAAGATGATGATGATCCACTGCAAGATGATGATGGCGATGATGAGTGTGACTTTTCACGGATATCTTTATCTATAACCTCCTCATCTGAAATGGCTCGTTGTCGTGATTTCATACGAGATCAACTTATTTATTATAGACAAGACCAACAGTAGTACATTTTACATTTATTTTATGCCCCCTACAACACCCAACTAATGAAATTTAATTGTCCCTTAATCATGCAACATCAGATCTGTATGTTAATCAATCGTATTATATGTTTCTCATTTGTACATACATATATTAAAATATTATATAATTTTTTAAATTATCCACACAAATTAAATTAAAAAGTACTATTTTAGTGGGAAGAAAATTAAAATTCAAGTCAATATTGTAAATTTTTACCTTGGTCAAATACATATATATAGTATTAATTTTTAATCACATAAATGGAAAAATTGAAAATCAAATTTATTCTTTATGTAATTATGATATTAGTTTATGTCCTTTTTAGTAAATTACCTATGCAAAAGTGATTCTGTTATTATTCATCCAAACATCTCTAATTTTCAAAATCACTTTTTTTCCAGAATCTATTCTCCCCATAATCTATTCTTCAGAATCTATTCTCCCCATAATCTATTCTCGAAAAGCTAATCCAAACACACCCCATATACATTTCGAACATGCAACTAATCCTTATCTCTTCTCCATGCATCTTCATATTCTTCTTCACATGAAATACCTATTATGGGTGGGATATGGAGGGGTAAGATTTCTAGAAAAATCTCAGTAGCAAATGGTACTGCATAATGTATGCATTAATGTAAATACTTGTGTTTGCTTGTTAAAGTGTTAATATTGCATAATGTGCATGCTTCCATGTAACATATGAAATACAATTGGCCAAAGTAATCATAGAAGTAGAGCTTCAATCATATATACATATCAACACAATTCAACATAGCCATAGTATAACTAAGCATAACATCCAATACATACAAGTTTTGGATAGTTTACTACCTTATTACTTTACTTTCTTTTATTCTTTTCCTTGTCCTCTTTTACTTTACTTTGCTAAGTGGCTGCCTTCTTGAGTCCACAAAACAAATCCTAAATATCAGATATTCATTAATTCATTATGATCCGAGTCAATTGGCATATAAGGACATTGAACTTAAATTAATCAGTTAACCCCTAACTTTCTTTGTTTGTGGTTAATTGTCTTGTCCTTTGAATTAATTTGTGCCTTGACTTTACCCAACACAATTTTACCTTCTAAATCTATTTATGAGCTTAGAATCATGAAATTCTAATAACTATTCATATGTGTGAATAGTAATAGAGAAGACCTAAAAATTACAACTTTCAATTCCAATGCTTCTAAGGTTCCAAACCTATCAAGTCCTACACAAAATTATCATCTAAATTCAATGGAAGCATTAGATCATTGAAATTCATTCTTTTTGGTTCTGTACAATAGGTGGTAGAATGGTCCTTATCAATAGCAAAGTCAAGAGCACAACTTAATACAATAACCAATCACTAAATCTAGCTTATCTAAGTGCTAACTACATGATTGTAACTTCAATTTCTTCTTCATTCAATGATGTACAGTTCTGGACAGCAAGCATAGTCCAATAAAAACTCAAATTCTAAAAATTAAAACCTAGGTTTTATCCTTCTAAAACACATATAAATAAAGTAGGAAAGATTACTTAACTTAGGCACTTGCTTAGGTGGCTTCTCCTTGATCTTATTTTGAGTTGTCTCTTCATTTTCGCATGGTTTCTCCAAGGGTCCTCTAGGTGCAAGAAATTGTGAAGCAAGGGGGCATTTATAGCAAATTTCAAGGCTCAAGGGACCATTTTACCCTTCAAGTTCCCAATTATTATAATCCCTTAATCTCTCCTCTCATTGGTTGCCTTCCTCGATTAATTATCCTTAATCATCATTAACTTAACTCTTACATTATTTTAATATAATTCCACTTGTGCCAAAACTATTTCTCTCTTTCTTGGCTTCCATGTGGATTTTTGCACATGGTGTGGGTCCCACCAAGGACACCTCACACGCCACCTTATATTATCTCCTGATTTTTCTTGATTTCTTTCTTTAAAAGTTCATAAAATATCCCAGAAAATTCATTTGGCCACGTGACAAATTCTTTGACTTCTTGGGTGTAACATTCTTACTTTTATACGTCTTAGAGACCATTCGGTAGCATTTAGAACCACTTACAAGACCTTGGAAGTCCATTAACCAAATTTGGAATTTTACTCTTTCTCGGGTTACTGTTCATATGATTTTCCAGATTACACAATGAACTTCAAAAAATCATAATTAATTCTAGAAAAATTGAAATGAAGTGATTCAAAAAGCTACGTGAAGCTAACATATTGAAATTTAAGGGGGAAAAAATTTAGACCAAATGATTATCCAATTAGTACAGTTTACTTGGCAAAGTTTACTGTTTATTTCGTCAAAAATCCTGGAAACAGATTCTGGTTGTTACTTTGGAAAATCATTTCTCTTGATATACACATCCAAATGACATGTTCTACCTATGAATTTAAATCTCTGGATGTGTGTTACATGCTCATAAAATTTTGTGAACTAATTCCTTCATTTGCTAGGTCAAACTGAAGCCACAACAAAACTGCTTCAGAACCTACGTTTTTACCATTTCAGTTTCTTTTCTTTCATTTCCAATAATTGTTTCAGCATGCACAAGCCATCAGATAAGCTTCTTAACATTCATATACATCATGCACATATGCCATAAGTATTACAATAGTTTCATCACATAAATGGACACCTTACATGTCATTTACATACATGGAAAGTGCATAGCATATGCTAACATCTTAGATACTTCACTTTTCTTCTTCAATGCATACATTATCCATCATACTAGACCTAAATTGGTTGGTTATGGGAGAGTGAGATTATAGGGAATCTCAGTAGTAAACATTACCAATTAAATATGGAAGATGGATGCTAATGCATGATATGTAATTTCATTAAACTTTCTTTGATTAGTGACATGCCATCATGCTATATACTTTTACATAAAATGCATGGCCATGGAAAACATGTTATTCACAATACATTCAACATTATATATCATGTCACAACATCATTCAAACATCATGTACATGTCAACACATAAGCATACCACATCAAGCACATAAAGAGGTAAGTTCACTACCTTGCACTTAAGCTTTCATCTTGATCTTTACCATTTGCTCTGTAGCTTTCCAACGATGAAGCCTTTATGTCAATCACTTCCCAACATGTTCTTGGATGTTTCAAGGTCCTAAACACATTCATATTCATCACATAACTCATTAGACCTCATGAACTCCAACCATGTTTAAGACTAACTTTGTTAAACTCTTTATTGTCATAACTTTCTCTAATCTTCACTAATCCACTTGGCTCCTGAACCAATTGATGTCTTGACTTTACCCCACACAATTTCATCTTTTGAATCCATTTATGAGCTTAGAATCATGAAATTCCAGCTCCTTCATGGCCTGCTGTACAGAATTGGACATAAGCATACAATTCTTTCAAAAATTCTCATTTTGATTATAATGCTTCCCATACTTGTTTCTCCACTTTACCCCACACAACTTTTCATTTTAAAACCATTGGAAGCATCAAAATCATGAAATTCCAATCACTATTCATGTGAGTGAACAGTACCCTTGAGGAATCTCAAAGACTACAACCTTGAGATTTTAATGTTTCCAAGGTTCAAAACCTTTCCAATCCTACACAAAATCATCATACAAACTCAATGGAAGGATTAAATCATTGAAATTCAATTTCCTTCCCTCATGAACAGTGCATACCGAACAGGGCACACCATGGCAAAGTCAAGAATATCAATTCGATTCAACAACCAACCGCTTAACTAGCTTGTTTAAGCTTCAATCATATGGTTCTAACTTTAATTTCTTCTTTTCCCTTTCATCTAAGGTTTTTGGACAGCACAACAACTTAGAGAAAACTTAACTTTTCCCCATGAAAACCCTAAGTTCAAGCTCCCAAATAAAAGGAAAATAAGCTAGGAGAGATTGCTTACCTTTAATCTCTAGCTTGCTTGAACTTTGGAACCTTGAATCTTCTTTGTCTTGGCTTGAGTTTTCATTTTGCAAGAGTTTCCCTAAGGTATCACAAGGCCATGGTTTTGGGCAGAATGAGGGGGTATTTATAGCCAAAATCCATGAAAAATCAATGGCCAAGATTGATTTGGTTACTATTTGATCTAATGGCCCACATTTAATCTTGAATTTAACTTTTTCTAAAAATAATAATTATGACATCATGTGGGACAGCTCAAGGGCCACCTCAAGGGGGTATGTGGCATGCTCATAGTGTAAGGAAGCTTCTGGAAAAATTCCAGTCCAATCTAGTACCGATTGGAGCAGTTTCACAACAATCAGACTGTTTTCTATTTTGAATTTTTTATATTATACCAGGATATGTATTATGTCCTGGAAATCAATATCTAGGCTTCTCATACCATTGACAATGATATACTGAATATTTATCTTCCATCCATCCCTTGGGAAATACCAAAATACCCTTGGTGTCCTTTATTGCACTATACTAACCCTAAGGGCAAAATTGTCATTTCATACCTCTTTACTCAGGGTGTATCTAGGCTCTAAATAATCTTCTTTATACTATATGACACATTTTTGGCCAGTCCAGAATGACCAAAATGCCCTCTATCTATCACTGGTACAATATGGGCATCCAGGGGCATTTTCGTAATTTTGCACTTTTTCTAGACACTGGTCCCTTCTACTGATGAACTGGTACCCTGGGTTTTGGGCCCTTCTTGGCATCATCATGGTCCTATATATGAGGTCATCTGATCTCATTCTATCCAGGCTTACATACTGATAAAGTCCATTATCGGATCACGGGTGTTATCAAACTCCCGTCAAAATTCACTAATATGTGAATAACTTTTTATACAGAACTTCTTCTGGAGTTCTGTCAGATCCTGGACATCTTACACTGTAGGGTACACTTTATTGTGATTCTCCCATTTATATCTAAAGTCCATGAAATCTGATAAAATTTTAGATAACTTTTAGACTATCAGATAAATCTATGTTGTCTAGAGCCCTAATAAAATTTATGTATCATGTCAGATTAACCAGCATATCTTCCTCTATTTACTGATAGAATATGGGACTGAAAAATTGTAACATCCTTACTTTTATACATCTTAGGGACCATTCAGTAGCATTTAGAACCACTTACAAGACCTTGGAAGTCCATTAGCCAAATCTGGAATTTTACTCTTTCTCGAGTTACTATTCATATGGTATTCCGGATTACGTAACGAACTTCACAAAATCATAATTAATTATAGAAAACTCGAAATGAAGTGGTTCAAAAAGATACACGAATATAACATCTTGAAATTTAAGGGAAAAATAACTTCCAGACCAAATGATTATCCAATTGATACAGTTTATTCGTTGAATTTTACTGTTCATTTGGTCAAAAACTCAGGAAATAGTTTTTGGTCCCTTATTTTGGAAATTCATTTCTCTTGATATACACATCCAAATGAAACGTTCTACCTATGCACTTAAAGCTCTGGATGTGTACTACATGCTCATAAAAATTCTTGAAATAATTCCTTCATTTGCTAGGTCAAACTGAAGTCACAATAAAACTGCTTTAGGACCTACGTTTTTACCATTTCAGTTTCCTTTCTTTCACTTTCCATAATTGTTCCAGCATACATAAATCATCTCTTTTGCTTTTTCTGAATTTATATACATCATGGGGTTATACAATAACTGTTTCATACAATCTCATCACATAAGTAGATACTTTACATGGCTTTGACATACATGGAAAGTGCATAGCATATGCTAACATCTTAAATACTTCACTTTTCTTCTTCCATGCTTTAACTCTTCTCCATGCATTCATTATCCATCATGCTTGACCTAAATTGGTTGGTTATGGGAGAGTGAGATTCTAGGGAATCTCAGTAGCAAACATTATCACTTAAATATGCAAGATGGATGCTAATGCATGATATGTAATTTCATTAACTTTCTTTGATTAGTGACAAGCCATCATGCTAGATACTTTTACATAAAGTGCATGGCCATGGAAACATGTTATTCACAATACATTCAACATCATTTATCATGTCACAACATCATTCAAATAACATATGCATGTCAACACATAAGCATACCACATCAAGCACATAAAGAGGTAAGTTCACTACGTTGCACTTAAGCTTTTCTCTTGACCTTTAGCCCTTGCTCCCTAGCTTTCCAACCATGAAGCCTTTATGTCCATCACTTCCCAACATCTTCTTGGATGTTTCATGGTCATAAACACATTCATATTCATCACATAACTCATTAGGACTCATGAACTCCAACCATGTTCAAGACTAACTTTGTTACACTCTTTATTGTCATAACTTTCTCTAATCTTCACTAATCCACTTGGCTCCTGAACCAATTGATGTCTTGACTTTACCCCACACAATTTCATCTTTTGAATCCATTTATGAGCTTAGAATCATGAAATTCCAGCTCCTTCATGGCCTGCTGTACAGAACTGAACATAACCATACAATTCTTTCAAAAATTCTCATTTTGATTCTAATGCTTCCCATACTTGTTTCTCCACTTTACCCCACACAACTTTTCATTTTAAAACCATTCGAACCATCAAAATCATGAAATTCCAATCACTGTTCATGCGAGTGAACAGTGACCGTAAGGAATCTCAAAAACTACAACCTTGAGATTTTAATGTTTCCAAGGTTTAAAACCTTTCCAATCCTACACAAAATCATCATACAAACTCAATGGAAGCATTAAATCATTGAAATTCAATTTCCTTCCCTCATGAACAGTGCATACCGAACAGGGCACACCATGGCAAAGTCAAGAATATCAATTTGATTCAAGAGCCAACCACTTAACTAGCTTGTTTAAGCTTCAATCATATGGTTCTAACTTTAATTTCTTCTTTCCCCTTTCCTTTAAGGTCTTTGGGCAGCACCACCCCTTAGAGAAAACTCAACTTTTCTCCCATCAAAACCCTAAGTTCAAGCTCCCAAATCAAACGAAAATAAGCTAGGAGAGATTGCTTACCTTTAATCTCTAGCTTGCTTGAACTTTGGAACCTTGAATCTTCTTTGTCTTGGCTTGAGTTTTCATTTTGCAAGAGTTTCCCCAAGGGTCCATGAAGCCACGGTTTGCTACAGAATGGAGGGGTATTTATAGCCAAAATTCAAGAAAAATCAATGGCCAAGATTGATTTGGTTACTATTTGATCTAAAGGCTCACATTTAATCTTGGATTTTACTTTTTCATAAAAGAATCATTATGACATCATGTGGGCCAGATCAAGGGACACCTCAAGGGGTTATGTGGTGTGGTCACCATGCCAGGAAGCTTCTGGAAAAATTCTAGTCTAATCCGATACCAATCGGAGCAGTTTCACAACAACCAGACTGTTTTCTGTTCCAAATTTTTCTATAATATACCAGGATATGTATTCTGTCCTAGAAATCAATGTCTAGGCATCTCATACCCTTGACATGGTTATACTGAAGATTTATCTGCCATCCATCCCTTTAGAAATGACCAAAATACCCTTGGTGTCCTTTCTTACACTATATTGACCCTAAGGGCATAATTGTCATTTTACCCCTCTTTATACTACCTCAGGGTGTATATGGGCTCAACTTATCATATTTATACCATGTGCCACGTTTTTAGCCTGTCCCAGGTGACCAAAATGCCCTTCATCCATCTTTGGTACAATCTGGGCATCCAAGGGCATTTTCGTAATTTCACACTTTTTCTGAACACTAGCCCCTTCTACTAATAGACTGGTACCCTGGGGTTTGGGCCCTCCTCGGCGTCATCATAGGCCTATATATGAGGTCATATGATCTCATTCTATCCAAGCTCACATGCCGATAAGTTCCATTATCGAATCACGGGTGCTGTCAAACTCCCGTCAAAATTCACTAATATGTGAATAACTTTTTATACATAACTTCTTCCGGAGTTCTGTCAGATTCATAACATCTGACACTGTAGGGCACACTTTCCTATAATTCCCCCATATATATCTGATATCCATAGAATCTGATAAAAATTCAGATAACTTTTAGACTATCAGATAATTTTCTGCTGTCTAGGGCCCTAATAAAATTTTGGTATCACGCCAGATTACCCAGCATGACTTCCTCTATTTACTGATGGAATGTGGGACTGAAAATCTTCTAGGCAGTTATAACCCTTTTCGGGCTGATCTTTCTATAATTACAGTTTTGCCCTTGAACTTTTCTCTTAATTACATTTATGTCCCTAACTTTTTGCATATTTATATTTAGGTCCCTAAACTTTTGGGAATTACCACTTTTGGCCCAATATTTATTTCTACTTTAACTTTTGGCCTTTAACCTTTTCCAATTTACGTTTAGGTCCTTATCTTTCTTTAAGACTTATCTAACCTTTATTATTTCGTCTGATCTTCGTCATAATCCTTTCTAAGCCTATTTCTACGTTTAGGTACCTTATGTAAGGAATTGGAAGGCACGCAGAGGAAATTAACTTAAAATTTTTTCCATTCCTTGCCAGGATCTACCGTGTGTGTTTAAGTCAAGTGGGAAGAAGCATTACCCTTAGTGTTCCTCAGCGACTTCCATAGCTTCTATTCACGACGTTCACAGCTTCTCTCCGCGGCTCGTGCTCCCTTTTCGATCGCAAGAAGTCGACGACTCAGGTCGGCTTCCTCTACTGGTATCCACACGAACAACGTTCCAACCACGAATGACGTGCTAGCGTCTCCTATCCCTCCAGGGCTTCCTCAAGAATTCGTCCTCTCTATCTCTATTTCGGCAGTTTCTTATCTGTAAACCTTTTGCAGATTTCCCTTCGGCCTTTCTGTGTTCTATATATTTTAAAACGTAGCTCCTAAAATCAGATATATAGGATGCTATGCCTTTTCCTATACCGAATTGGATTTTGGAGTTAATCTTATATTAATTATGAAATTAATACAATATCATATATTGTATAATTTGATAAGAAACTAATTAAATAAATAATATTTATATAAAATCCGTCCCACAGTTTTAATTCACCTATTTATTTAACTTAAAATAATGATAAGACAGAACTATATTTGATTTATTCTCATAAATAAAATTTGAGATATCATATCAATTTGAATTTCAAATTCAAACGTGATAGAGATTTAATTTATCCTTATAAATTAAATCTTATAAATATCTCTTATATGAGATATCCTATCAATTTGAATTTCAAATTCAAACGTGATAGAGATTTAATTTATCCTTATAAATTAAATCTCATATATCTCTTATATATAATGTATATATACGGATTTATATATATATGAATATAAATATAAATAAATATATACATCCACCCTGGATCATTCATTGAATCTGGACATGTCTTAGATTCAGTGAATCTGGACAACATAGCTCGTGTTGGGCTATTTTGTGTGTGACCCTGTAGGCCCATATGAAGTTGGCAGTGGGCCATTTGTTATACTAGCTCACAAGTCGCAAGCGATCTCTAGCAAGACATAACGACTACCCAAATCATATGAGGATCGTTAAAGGATGTAACCTTTTATACAACCATATCATGTCCCTTTTGTCACGCGATATTTTGGTCATGGATGAGGCATGGATAATGTCATCCTCCTATTCCTGACCGTTACTTTCTCGATCCCTGAGTAGTCTGACTATAGAAATGGAACTACCTTTCCATTACAGTATGGCCATACATTTCTCAGACTCACTCATCGAGGGGCCCAGTAATATCTCTCTACGAATGTGAGGGACAAATTCCATCTTGACCATTCACATTTCTCCGCATAAAAAACCACTAAGCCCGAACATAGTGTTTATGATCACTCGATCAAAAGTGACTTTTGACTAGGTCAAAGCTGAGCGTTTGTCATGTAGGAATCCATGATGATCTCAGGTCAAAGGGCATAGTGACATGGTTTGTATATGAGAGAAGCTTATGACGTAACCCATGCAGCTCTCTCATAGCGGGTCGGTCCAACACCTTGTACTCTTACATATGCCTATGACTTTGATTTATATCTCTATACATCTTCAAAGTCATACTGGTCTTATTTCATCTCTGCTCCCGCATAGATGACCGACCAGGGACATTTAGGATAAGATCATGAATTATCCAAGGATGGTCGTCACAGTAAATATGAAAATAATATGATAACACAATTAATAAATTCATAAATCAATAATGTTCATAAGACAATGATTGGCCCCTAGGGCACGATTTCCAACACCTTAAACCACCTTGATTTTGAGATAAATTCTATACACTTATCTTAAGGGTTCTTATATTTTTAGATATTCATTCTAATATAAAATAAATTTTCTACAAAGTCTTATTATTTCGAGACTCAAAAGTCTTAATAAAAATTACATACATTTCTTTTAATACTTTATCAGTGTCCTTTTAACCTTTAATTCTCTAAATAATTCTACAAGACACCTTTTTGACTTTTGTTACTTTCATAAATTCTTATAGCAAACAACAAAATAGTTTAAAATGGGGGTCCAATTTGCAGCAATTCATCACACATTAAAATCAATGCAAAAATATTTTGTGATGAAATATTGGATTTAGGAAATATTTTGGCATTCTTAGCACAGAAACATGAACATCTCCCCAACACTTAAACTGGAAAGTGTCCTCACTGTCGAAATAGATATAGAAATTATAACACTATATAAGGTAAATTAAATCTAGATCCAGCACAGTAGTCAAACACATCACTCAAGGCAAATTCATAGTTAAGTACGTAGTCACATTCCAATCATATAAAGCAATTTAAGAAAAACTAAGATCAAATGATGGGTAAGCTAAAATCATGCACATGAGTATGTGGATGAAAAGATAACAGCATAAAACAAATAGATAACTGATAAATTTCATTCAAAACCTTAAGAAATATTAAACAAAGAAATTAATGACTACTTCTACCGATTCATCCCTTTTAAAACTCATTAAACTGTCATATGCAATAAGATATTAGCAATTGATAATAGCATATTAAAAGTAAGATAGAGGAAAGGGATAACCTGGCCTCAAAGAGGAGGTGGGAAATCATAAAATTTTGAGAGATGGCTTTTTGATTGAAAGATCTTCCTCATTGCCTTTTCTTTCCACTCTAGGATCCCAAAAACATGTACTTTGAATACATTGTGAAGTCCATCCAAACTTGTCTTGAATTTTCCCTCTTTAAACTTGAACTTGCTCAATTGTGGTTGGGATATAGCGTAACAAACTTGGGTGGCATTTCCTTCACATTCTTTGTATATTCTTTGAAGCTACCCTTATCTAACTTATGTAGATTCTCCAATTTACCATCTACTTCCTCAAGTATTGCACCAACCTGAGGTTGGTCTACAATTGTAACATACTTGGGATCACTCTCTTTCTTATCTGCGTCATTAGCAAGGATCAAATCATTCTGAAATCTTAAGGTATGAGATGTAATCTTAGAATGGATGTAAGGAACAGTAGAGTTAGAACATATTGGCCCTTTAACCAAAATAGTGGAATGTGGAACTAAAGAAATTTGAAGTTCACTGGTTGCATATGACATTCCAAGTCACGACAAAACAATCATCTTATCACAACTCACTTTCACAAAGAGTCTCTCTATCAAGAAACTAATATTAAGTCGTGACCTGAAGATCGTCACGTCACGACGTAAGATCATATAAGCTCGACCCTTCTTTATTTGTTCCACTTGCAGTTTCCACAATGTCTTGTATTTCTATAAAGTCACTCAACAATTCCTTTGCAAAAACATTATCACTTGTAAATGGCAAAATTGAATTAATATTTGATGAGAATGAGAAATCTTGAGAACCTTAAAGCATGTTATTTACATCAAAACAATTTAAACATGATCCATTGCTTATACAAGAGCAAGGAAAACAATAAACAGAAGAAAGAGATTTAAAATAGTCATCATAGGCACTCAAACATAAATTTGAATCCACATGCTCCTAAGATGCTTTATGGGAATGTGTAAGGAATTGTAAGACACGCAGCGGAAATAAACTTTAAAAATTTTCCATTCCTTGCCAGGATCTGCCGTATGTGTTTAAGTCAAGTGGAAAGAATCATTACCCTTAGTGTTGCTCAGCGAATTTCACAGCTTCTCTACGTGGGTGGTGATCTCTTTCTGATCGCAAGAAATCGACGGAGTGTTCCTCAGCGACCTTCACAGATTCTCTCCGCGGACGGTGGTCTCTTTCCGATCACAAGAAGTCGACGCCTCAGGTCGGCTTCCTCTACTGGTATCCACACGAACAGCGTTCCAACCACGAACGACGTGCTAGCGTCTCCTGTCCCTCCAAGGCTTTCACAAGTCTCCGTCTCTATTTCAGCAGTTTCTTGTCTGCAAACCTTTTGCAGATTCCGTTCGGCCTTTTGTGTTCTGTGTTATTTTCAAACGTAGCTCCTCCAATCAGATATAGAGGATGCTATGCGTTTTTTTACACCTGACCTAATTGGATTTTGGAGTTAATCTTATATTAATTCCGAATTGATACAATATCATATATTGTATAATTTTATAAGAAACTAATTAAATAAAATAATATTAAATCCGTCCCACAGATTTAATTACTTATTTATTTAACTTTAAATAAAGATGAGACTGAGTTATATTTGATTTATTCCCATAAATCAAGTTTGAGATATCCTATCAATTTAAATTTCGAATTTCAAACGTGATAGAGATTTAATTTATCCTTATAAATTAAATCTTATAAATATCTCTTATATGAGATATCCTATCAATTTGAATTTCGAATTTCAAACGTGATAGAGATTTAATTTATCCTTATAAATTAAATCTTATAAATATCTCTTATATGAGATATCCTATCAATTTGAATTTCGAATTTCAAACGTGATAGAGATTTAATTTATCCTTATAAATTAAATCTTATAAATATCTCTTATATGAGATATCCTATCAATTTGAATTTCGAATTCAAACATGATAGGGATTTAATTTATCCTTATAAATTAAATCTCATATATCTCATATATATAATATATATATATATATACGAATTTATATATATACGAATATAAATATAAATAAATATATATATACATTCACCTGGATCTTTCATTGAATCTGGACATGTCTTAGATTCAATGAATCTGGACATCATAGCTCGTGTTGGGCTATTTTGTGTGCGACCCTGTAGGCCCATATGAAGTTGGCAGTGGGCCATTTGCTATACTAGCCCACAAGTCGCAAGCGGTCTCTAGCAAGACATAACAACTACCCAAATCATATGAGGATCGATAAACGATGTAACCTTTTATACAACCATATCATGTCCCTTCTGTCACGCGATATTTTGGTCATGGATGAGGCATGGATAATGTCATCCTCCTATTCCCGACCGTTACTTTCTCGATCCCTGAGTAGTCTGACTATAGAAATGGAACTACCTTTCCATTACAGTATGGCCATACATTTCTCAGACTCACTCATCGAGGGGCCCAGTAATATCTCTCCACGAATGTGAGGGACAAATTCCATCTTGACCATTCACATTCCTCCGCATGAAAAACCACTAAGCCCAAACATAGTCTTTATGATCACTCGGTCAAAAGTGACTTTTGACTAGGTCAAAGCTGAGCGTTTTGTCATGTAGGAATCCATGATGATCTCAGGTCAAAGGGCATATTGACATGGTTTGTATATGAGAGAAGCTTATGACGTTACCCATGCAGTTCTCTCATAGCGGGTCGGTCCAACACCCTGTACTCTTACATGTGCTTATGACTTTGATTTATATCTCTATACATCTTCAAAGTCATACTGGTCTTATTTCATCTGTGCTCCCACATAGATGATCGACCAGGGACATTTAGGATAATATCATGAATTATCCAAGGATGGTCATCATAGTAAACATGCAAATAATATGATAACTCAATTAATAAATTCATAAATCAATAATGTTCATAAGACAATGATTGGCCCCTAGGGCACGATTTCCAACAACCTCCCACTTGCACTAGGTACAATCATTAATTTGACTAATTCCCATTGACCTAACATGACGCTCATGCTTTGCCTGCACAAGCGGCTTTGTTAGAGGATCAGCAACATTATCTTCTCCTGCTACTTTGCATATTTTTATATCACCTCTATCGTTGATTTCTCTGATGAGATGAAATCGCCTGAGTATATGCTTGGTCCTTTGATGTGACCTAGGCTCTTTGGCCTGTGCAATAGCACCGCTATTGTCACAGAGCAAAGTTATTGGATCTGAGATGGTAGGTATCACCCCTAGTTCTGTGATGAACTTCCTGATCCAAACGGCTTCCTTAGCTGCATCAGATGCTGCTATATACTCAGCTTCCGTTGCAGAATCTGCTACAGTGCCCTGCTTAGAGCTCTTCCAGCTTACTGCTCCATTATTGAGGAGGAATATGTATCCAGACTGCGATTTTTGGTCGTCCTGGTCAGTTTGGAAACTCGCATCTGTGTAACCAGTTACACAGAGCTCATCATCCAATCCACCATAGACCAAGAATAAGTCCTTAGTCCTTCTTAAGTACTTAAGGATATTCTTGACAGCAGTCCAATGGCCCTCACCAGGGTCCTGTTGGTATCTGCTAGTCATACTTAAGGCAAACGAGACATCCGGTCGAGTACATAACATGGCGTACATGATAGATCCTATGGCCGAGGCATATGGAACCTTACTCATGCGACCTCGCTGATCAGATGTACTAGGACACAGATCTTTGCTGAGGTGAGTACCATGAGACATGGGTATGAAACCCCTCTTTGATTCGTGCATACTGAACCTATGCAGTATTTTGTCTATGTATGTACTCTGACTGAGTCCTAGAAGTCTTTTAGATCTATCTCTATAGATCCTGATTCCTAGGATGTAGGTGGCTTCACCCAAGTCTTTCATCGAGAAAGACTTTCCTAACCAAGACTTGACAATCTGCAAGGTAGGAATGTCATTCCCAATAAGTAGGATGTCATCGACATAGAGTACTAAAAACACAACTGTGCTCCCACTAACCTTCTTGTACACACAAGGTTCATCAATGTTTTGAAGAAATCCAAACTCTTTGATTACTTCATCAAAACGATGATTCCAACTCCGAGAGGCTTGCTTTAGTCCATAAATGGACCTTTGAAGCTTGCACACTTTACCAGAGTCCTCAGAACGCACAAACCCTTCAGGTTGTGTCATGTACACGTCCTCAAGGAGCTTTTCATTAAGGAAGGCTGTCTTGACGTCCATCTGCCATATTTCATAGTCATAATATGCTGCAATAGCAAAGAGGATTCTGATTGATTTGGCCATTGCTACTGGGGAAAAGGTCTCATCATAGTCCACACCATGAGTTTGAGTAAAACCTTTTGCAACCAGTCGTGCCTTGAAGACATTTACATTGCCATCCATGTCAGTTTTCTCTTTGAAAACCCACTTGCACCCGACGGTTTTTACACCTTCAGGCGGGTCGACTAAGGTCCAAACCTGATTGTCGTACATGGATTGCATCTCAGACTTCATGGCACTAAGCCATTTTTCGGAGTTTGGTCCCACTATAGCTTCTCGATAGGTAGTCGGCTCATTATGCTCAATGAGCAACACATCACGACTATCAGAAATCAGAAATCCATATCTCTGAGGCTGAAGTCGTGTCCTATTAGACTTTCGTGGACCTTGCGTGACTTGAGGAGTCTCAACAACTTGTTGTGAGTCTTCTCTATTTTCCATCTGCAGTTCTGTGGTGTCTTGTAGCTCTCGAACTTCTTCGAGTTGTACCTTACTCCCACTGGTTCTTTTAGAGATAAATTCTCGTTCAAGAAAGGTACCATTTCTAACAACAAACACTTTGTTATCAGCAGGGTTGTAGACGTAATATCCCTTGGTTTCCTTAGGATATCCCACAAAAAGGCATTTTGAGGATTTGGGCGCTAATTTGTCTGAGGCTTGTTGCTTAACATAGACCTCGCATCCCCAAATCTTGAGGAAAGATAAACTAGGCGTCCTCCCAGTCCATATCTCATACGGAGTCTTTTCGATTGCCTTAGATGGAACACGATTTAGTGTGAACGCAGCTGTCTCTAGGGCATAGCCCCAAAAGGAGGGTGGAAGATCTGTTCGACTCATCATGGATCGAACCATATCTAATAGTGTTCGATTTCTCCGTTCAGAAACGCCATTCCATTGTGGTGTCCCTGGAGGAGTCAATTGTGAGAGTGTCCCACAATTCCTAAGATGATCTATGAACTCTTGGCTCAAATATTCACCACCCCGATCAGATCGAAGGGTTTTAATTGTTTTGCCAAGCTGGTTTTGTACTTCATTTTGAAATATCTTGAACTTTTCAAAAGATTCAGATTTATGTTTCATTAGATAGATGTACCCATATCTGCTGAAATCATCTATGAATGTTATGAAGTACGAATAACCTCCTCTGGCATTTGTGTTCATCGGTCCACACACATCTGTATGTATGAGGCCCAATAAATCAGTGGCCCTCTCACTGTGCCCAGTGAAAGGTGACTTTGTCATCTTTCCTAACAAGCAAGACTCGCAAGTGTCATATGATTCAAAATCAAATGAGTTTAGAAATCCATCTTGATGGAGTTTGGAAATGCGTTTCTCATTTATGTGGCCCAGACGACAGTGCCAGAGGTATGTGGGATTCAAATCGTTTGGTTTGACCCTTTTGGCGGTTACGTTATAGATATTTCCATGATTGGGTTGTTCCAAATTTAATATGTAATGATCAACATGCAAATCACCATGAGCATATAAAACATCATTACGATAAATAGAACATCTACTATTCCCAGCAATGGAAGTGAAACCTTCCTTATCCAAATAAGAAAGTGAAACAATGTTACTACTTAAAGCAGGAACATAATAGCAATTGTTCAAAACTAACAAAAGCCCAGTGGGCAGAACTAATTCATAAGTGCCTACAGCTAACGCAGCAACCCTTGCTCTGTTTCCAACTCGTAGGTCAACTTCACCCCTTTTCAGCTTCCTACTGTCCTTTAGTCCCTGCACATTCGTACAAATGTGAGAACCACATGCAGTATCTAATACCCATGAGGTGGAAGTAGAAAGATGAATGTCTATAACATAAATACCTGAAGCGATAGCCCCGCTATCCTTCTTGTTCTTTTTCAGATCTTCGAGGTAGAGTTTGCAATTCCTCTTCCAATGACCCGGTTCATTGCAGAAGAAGCAGACTCCTTCCTTCGGAGGCTTTGCCTTCTTTGGTGCAGGCTTGGTTTCGGGCTTGCCTGACTCTTTGGTCTTACCTGATGAGCCATGACCCTTCCCCTTGCCTTTACCTTTCTTTTTCGTACCCTTTCCCTTTTGAACCATCAAAACACTACTGGGTTTCTTCTTAAGACTCGGCTCAGCAGTTTTAAGCATCCCATGCAGTTCAGAAATAGATTTCTCCATGTTGTTCATGTTGTAGTTCATAACAAACTGGTCATAACTTTCCGGGAGTGAGTTTAAGATCAAATCTGTAGCTAACTCCTGGCTCATGGGAAATCCAAGCCGTTCAAGGTGATCAATGTACCCTTTCATCTTTAAGACATGAGCACTGACTGATGCACCTTCAGCCATCTTGCAGGAATGTAAGGCCTTAGTGGTCTCATACCTCTCTTGCCTTGCCTGTTGCTGGAACATTTCCTTGAGATGCACAATCATCTCATAAGCCTCCATGTGTTCCAGATCTCTTTGGAGCTCCGGAACCATGGTGGCTAGCATCAAGCATCCCACATCGACAGAGTCTTCCTTATGCTTCATATAAGCATCTCTCTGAGCTCTGGGAGCATTGGCGGCTGGCTCCTCAGGAATGGGTTGATCTAGGACATGCGCCTTTCTTTCCTGCTTGAGAACAATTCTCAAGTTCCTAAACCAGTCAAGAAAGTTTGTCCCATTGAGTTTGTCCTTCTCAAGGACAGATCGCAGCGATAATGTAGCAGTATTACTAGTCGTCATGATTCTACAATTAAAATATGCAATGTAATTAGTAATCTCCCACTAAATAAACAACCCTCAATGCAATAGTTAGTGGGCTAAGATCCATATTTGGCTCAAACTTAAGTCCGCTTTGGCAGGACGCTTAGATTAAGTTATTTAGGTAGGTAACACCTTTACCAATTACATCAAATGTAACTCTTAGATATTCATGGGATCCTATCATCATATGATCTGGCATGTTCTAATCCCATCTAATGCCTTGAGATCCAAAACCGTTTTGTTAATCTCAATTAAGTCAAACAATAATGAACCTATGAGAGTAGCACCATTACTCTTTGCTTATCTCCCCAAGATAACTCAAAAGCACCCACTTTGGTGGAGTCCACAATTGAGCGATCAAGGTTTTGACAAGTGTTCATAAATTGACAGCATTATGACTTAAGATTTCTTTTAGAGGGCCTAATTTAACTATCTGGTTTATAAAACGCATGTTTCTCAGTTCGTATCTCATACAAGTAATATGCATGTGCTGATCTAATCATAAGATGCATAATTCAAACGTGATACAATATGGCTCACCTATCCTAAGTCCCCTCAAGCCAATGAGAGGAGCTCTCTAGTAAGAAAAGAGAAATTACATATAGAAACCTCTTTTAACATTCGAGGGGAGTGAGATGAGAGGAGAAGGTACATTGAGAGTATATAGAGGAAGGCACGACACGCAGGCCGTATTTTTAAAAATTACAACACTTGTAATCTAGAGCCATATTGTTCACCATACCCAAACATTCAAGAATCAATATTCAGATCTAATCGAAGGGCAAAAAACATTTACAAAGTAACATATGTTACGGTTATGTTACGCTACGAACAGGTAGCTACGGCGGTCCCGCTAGCCGGTTAGCGGGCGGCTGTCCCGCTAGCCGGTTAGCGGGCGGGGTCTCTGGGGCAGCGCCCCGGAAGAAATTTTTTTTTGTTTTTTGTTTCATAAATAATCACGAATCTGAATTCGGTTTTCACAAATAATCACAAATTCGAATTCAGTTTTCTTAGACCCCATCTATGCGGATTGATCAAATCAAAAAGCATCACCACCGATTTCAATTTCCTTTTAGATTCCTTTTATGTCATACACAACAAGGATTCCATATATGTCACACATACAACGCTTATTATATGATCGGCTACTAATAACATATATCATATAAATCACAAATCAAGCCTAACTTAAACACAAAACGGCATGGCTCTGATACCACTGTAAGGAATTGTAAGACACGCAGCGGAAATAAACTTTAAAAATTTTCCATTCCTTGCCAGGATCTGCCGTATGTGTTTAAGTCAAGTGGAAAGAATCATTACCCTTAGTGTTGCTCAGCGAATTTCACAGCTTCTCTACGTGGGTGGTGATCTCTTTCTGATCGCAAGAAATCGACGGAGTGTTCCTCAGCGACCTTCACAGATTCTCTCCGCGGACGGTGGTCTCTTTCCGATCACAAGAAGTCGACGCCTCAGGTCGGCTTCCTCTACTGGTATCCACACGAACAGCGTTCCAACCACGAACGACGTGCTAGCGTCTCCTGTCCCTCCAAGGCTTTCACAAGTCTCCGTCTCTATTTCAGCAGTTTCTTGTCTGCAAACCTTTTGCAGATTCCGTTCGGCCTTTTGTGTTCTGTGTTATTTTCAAACGTAGCTCCTCCAATCAGATATAGAGGATGCTATGCGTTTTTTTACACCTGACCTAATTGGATTTTGGAGTTAATCTTATATTAATTCCGAATTGATACAATATCATATATTGTATAATTTTATAAGAAACTAATTAAATAAAATAATATTAAATCCGTCCCACAGATTTAATTACTTATTTATTTAACTTTAAATAAAGATGAGACTGAGTTATATTTGATTTATTCCCATAAATCAAGTTTGAGATATCCTATCAATTTAAATTTCGAATTTCAAACGTGATAGAGATTTAATTTATCCTTATAAATTAAATCTTATAAATATCTCTTATATGAGATATCCTATCAATTTGAATTTCGAATTTCAAACGTGATAGAGATTTAATTTATCCTTATAAATTAAATCTTATAAATATCTCTTATATGAGATATCCTATCAATTTGAATTTCGAATTTCAAACGTGATAGAGATTTAATTTATCCTTATAAATTAAATCTTATAAATATCTCTTATATGAGATATCCTATCAATTTGAATTTCGAATTCAAACATGATAGGGATTTAATTTATCCTTATAAATTAAATCTCATATATCTCATATATATAATATATATATATATATACGAATTTATATATATACGAATATAAATATAAATAAATATATATATACATTCACCTGGATCTTTCATTGAATCTGGACATGTCTTAGATTCAATGAATCTGGACATCATAGCTCGTGTTGGGCTATTTTGTGTGCGACCCTGTAGGCCCATATGAAGTTGGCAGTGGGCCATTTGCTATACTAGCCCACAAGTCGCAAGCGGTCTCTAGCAAGACATAACAACTACCCAAATCATATGAGGATCGATAAACGATGTAACCTTTTATACAACCATATCATGTCCCTTCTGTCACGCGATATTTTGGTCATGGATGAGGCATGGATAATGTCATCCTCCTATTCCCGACCGTTACTTTCTCGATCCCTGAGTAGTCTGACTATAGAAATGGAACTACCTTTCCATTACAGTATGGCCATACATTTCTCAGACTCACTCATCGAGGGGCCCAGTAATATCTCTCCACGAATGTGAGGGACAAATTCCATCTTGACCATTCACATTCCTCCGCATGAAAAACCACTAAGCCCAAACATAGTCTTTATGATCACTCGGTCAAAAGTGACTTTTGACTAGGTCAAAGCTGAGCGTTTTGTCATGTAGGAATCCATGATGATCTCAGGTCAAAGGGCATATTGACATGGTTTGTATATGAGAGAAGCTTATGACGTTACCCATGCAGTTCTCTCATAGCGGGTCGGTCCAACACCCTGTACTCTTACATGTGCTTATGACTTTGATTTATATCTCTATACATCTTCAAAGTCATACTGGTCTTATTTCATCTGTGCTCCCACATAGATGATCGACCAGGGACATTTAGGATAATATCATGAATTATCCAAGGATGGTCATCATAGTAAACATGCAAATAATATGATAACTCAATTAATAAATTCATAAATCAATAATGTTCATAAGACAATGATTGGCCCCTAGGGCACGATTTCCAACAGAATGTTGGGGATTATGCAACATATAATTATACCTATCATGCAAACTCAATTCATACTTGCCCCAAGCCTCTTTATCAGTATAATCGATGGCATTCAGCCTAGTAAAAGTAGAATTATCAAAAGGATATTTCATTTCTTCATTCATATTGAAAGTTACTACATGTTCTCCAACTTCCATTGTAATGGAACTATACCTTATACTAATAATTGTCTTGGAAGTTTGGAGAAAAGGTCTACCTTGGATAAAAGTGCTCTTATTCACTAGCTCACTAGACATGTCCAAAACATAGAAATCATTGGGGAATACTAAGTCATTAACCTGTACTAGAATATCCTCAATAATTCCCTTAGGATACCTAGTTGATCTACCAGCTAATTGGAGCACTACACTTGTGTCTCTAAGATTATTAATACCTAAGGCTAAGTATACTGACCAAGGCATTACATTAATGGAAACCCCTAGATCTAATAACGCTCCCTTAATATGAATATTTTCCTATAATGCATGGGATTGTGTAAGATCCTAGGTCTTGGCACTTAACTGGTAATTTATCCTTAAAAAGTGATTACACATTAGCACTCACCTGAATTCTCTCAAGAAGCCTAAACTTTTCTTATCAGCACACAATTCTTTTAAAAATTTAGCATATTTAGGATTTCTCTTGAGAAATTCAACCATAGGAATATTTATTTCTAACTTATTGAAGAGAGTATAAGCATCTTTTGCAAATTTAAAGTTAATATGTTTCTTTCTAGCAAAGTAAGCTTAGGAAAAGGAAGATCTTTTATAATTACTTCCATACCTATAGGTATAAAGGCCCTTTCCTCGCTTGACTCTGCCTTCTCCTTAGTTTGCTTCCCTTTGTATGCTAGACTTTGCTTTATCACTTCCTCTTCTTGCATCTCTTGTATTTCCTCTTATGCTTATGAGTTATCTTCTTGGGTTGCCTTCTTAATCATAAGTTGCTATTCTTTCACACTCTGCTTTTCCAATCCTCATGTGTGACAATAATGTATTTTCAAATTTAAAATTTTCAATATCCTCCTTTGGTGCATCATCCTCCTTAAAATGAACTTTTCTCCTACTTTTGAGTGATATGGCATTCAAATCCTTCGGATTAATAACAGTATTCGAAGGTATGCTGTCACTGCTCTTTGCTTGGATGTCACTCACTGCATTGGAAACTTAAAGCTTTACAAATTATACAGTTTTAATCATCAATGTTTTTAAAGAAATTAAAAAGTTTTTAGAAGTCGTCGTTCACCCAATTTACCCCCTTATTAGGTGATCCATCCTATCTACCTAAATCTAACAATGTATGTAAAGTTAGTAGTTGGAATTTGTCACTATGACTAGTAACTAGTAAGGAGGTAGTGCCATTTGATTTATAATTAAAAATAGTAAATGATTGAATAAATGTATGATATTTTACCAGTACTTAGTTATCATGTCAAGCTTCATTTTGACGCTAAGAATGCCTTATTTTGATATATATACAAAGAGAATGAAATTTTAAAAGTTAATAACCATAAACTATTTTCTAGAAATTTTGAAAAAATGAACAATAAATTTGATGTCAGGGTTGACTTAGTTCACTAATCAATTAGTCCAAGGAAGTATTTTTTTTCTTAAAGTTCATTGTGTTAGCTTCTCGTAGCTTTTTGAATCACTTCATTTCAATTTTTCTATAATTAATTATGATTTTTTGAAGTTCATCACTAAATTTGGGAATACCATATAAATAGTAACTCATGAAGAATGAAATTCCAAATTTAGCTAATGAACTTCAAATGTCATATAAGTGGTTCTAAATGCTACCAATAGTCCCTAAGATGTACAAAAGTAAGGTGTTACACTAGATGCAGTTTTGAGATGTCAGGTACCAAATTGGAGTTTCAAATTTGGTAAAAAAACTAAAGTAAAATTTGACAAATGAAAGAGCAAAAGTGCAATTTTGCCAATTCAGGGGTAAAATGGTAATTATAGAAAGTTGAGCCTAAAAATGCCTAAAATTGTTCAAAAATGTTTTTGTCCTAAATTTTACCAATAAATAGATGACAGAATTTGGACCAAGCATACTTTTCAAAATTTTGATTTAAGGTCCCAATAGATTTATATTAATTTTTGAAGTCAGAAGATTAGTACAGTACCTTCTATACCTCAGGATCAGATGAAGTTTTACTGTAAATTCTTATAATTATTATAGGAATTCATATCAACTAAGACACCGATAAAGGATTTCTAACAATATCATTTTATAAATTATGAGACTTCGTAGGAAATTCATTTTATATTAGAATAAATTTTTAAAAATATTAGGACCATTAAAAGAGGTGTCAAGAATTTAATTATTTCAAGAATCAGGGTAATTTAAGAATATTGATATAAGAAATAATGGGGAAGTACAGTGGGAATTCTGCCAATTAGCAATTGGACTCAAGAAGCCCAATATGGCATCACATTAAGAGCCAGCAAGCCTAATTGAAAGTCAATTTTTGATAATCTATAAATTTTAAAAGGAAAGAAATTAAAGAAAATCAAGAGATAAGGTGAGGTGGCATTGTGAGGTATCTTGTAGGACCCATACCAAGGAGACATAGTGTAAGGTCCTTACTTTCGTATGTCTTAGAGACCATTTGATAGCATTTAGAACTACTTATAAGACCTTAGAAGTCCATTAGCTAAATCTGGAATTTTTACTTTTCATATAGTATTCCAGATTCGATGATGAATTTAGAAAAATCATAATTAATTCTAGAAAAATAGAAATGAATTGGTTAAAAAAGTTTTGTAAAGATAACATCTTTAAATATAAGGGGAAAATAATTTCCTAACCAAATGCTTAGTCAATAAATACAGTTTAATCGTCAAATATTACTATTCATTTGGTCAAAAATTTTGAAAACAGGTTCTGGTCCCTTGTTTTGGAAAATTTGTTCTCTATGTATAAACATCAAAATAAAGTGTTCTTGATGTAAAAATGAAGCTTGACATGTTAACTAAATATCTACAAAATTTCATACACTTATTCCCTCATTTACTATTTTCCATTACTTCATGAACATCACTTCTCACATTGATCATATACCCTCATTACATACAACAATTCTTCATATAACACTTATATTATCCAATCCCTAACTTCTCTTCATGCTTCCTCATCTTCTTTAATCATTTATGAACCTATTTGGATTGGGATTACATGGATGGGGTGAGATTTATGGGGAAATCTCAGTAGCAAACAGTACTAAACAATGCATAGATTAATGTAAATACTTGTGCTTGCTTGTGAAAGTGTTAACAATGTGTAATGTGCATGCTTCCATATAAAATATGAAATACAATTGGCCAAAGTAATTATAAAAATAGAGCTTCAATCATAAACACATGCAACACAATTCAACATAGCCATAGCACAATCAAACATAACATCTAATACATACAAGTTTAAGATAGTTTACTACCTCACATGCTTGACTTATGTTACTTTACCTTTACCTTTTTCTTCTTACTTCTTCCTGATGTGTGGCTACCCTCGTTTGAGTCCACAATCAATCCTAACATCACATTATCATCCATTCATTAAAATATAATTTCTCTTGAACCTTGAGCTTACTTAACTACAATAACTTTCCTCAATCTTTACTAACTGATTTGGCCTTTAAATCAATTGATGTCTTGACTTTACCCTACACAATTTCACCTTTTGAATCCATTTATAATCTTAGAATCATGAAATTCTAGCAACTATGTATTGTTCTAAATAGAATTGCAAAACATACATAATTCTTCCAAAAATTCTCATTTTGATTCCAATGCTTCCAATACTTGTTTCTCTACTTTATCCCACACAACTTTTCATTTTAAAACCATTGGAAGCATCAAAATCATGAAAATCTAATCCCTGTTCATTCAAGTGAACAATAGCATAGAAGACTTCCATGCATTACAACTTTCAATTCCAATACTTCCAAGGTTTAAAACCTATCCAATCCAATACAAAATCATCATATAAATTCAATGGAAGCATTATATCATTGAAATTCCTTCTCCTTCTATCATGAACAGTGCATACTGAAAGGTCTCTTGCATGACAAAGTCAAGAATATCAACTTGATTCAATAACCAATCATCTAACTAGCTTGTTTAAGCATTAATCACATAGCTCTAACTTTAATTTCTTCTTCTTCCTTTCATATAAGGTTTTGGACAGCAATACACCTTAGGTAAAGCTCAACTTTCTTCCATGAAAATCCTAAGTTTAAGCCCCCAATTTAAAGGAAGATAAGCTAGGATAGATTACTTACCTTAATCCCTAGCTAGTTTAAACTTTGGTCCTTCAATTCTTCTTTGTCTTGGCTTGAGTTTGCATTTTGGCAGCACCTCCCCAAGGATTCCAAAGGCCATACTTTTTGAGCATAAATGAGAGGTATTTATAGAAAAATCCCATGGAAAATGAAAGGCCAAAATCACTTTGTGTACTATTTGATCTAATGGCTCATATTTGCTATTGGATTAATGCCAAAAGATGACATCATCCATGATATCATCAAGGGACACCTCATAGCACATGTGGAGAAATTGCAAGGGGAATAAGCATATAGAAAAATTTCAGTCTATATCCAGTATCGGCTGAGTCTTATTTCCCCAAAACCAGACAGTTTTTTAAATCTAATTTTTCTAAAATTCCATAATATGCATTTTGATCTTAAATCCAGTATCTGGATTCTTTCTACCATTGATATTCTTGGGCTGGGTCTAAACTTAATTACTAATCATTTGGCAAATTAACAAAATACCCATGGTTCTTCTTTATTTACTTTAATAACTCTTGGGGCATTATCATATGTTTACACATCATCATAGTATTTCCTGACCTTGGTCAACTATTATGGTGACTCTTCTTGACCATCTAACCTTAGTCAAATGACCAAAATGCCCTCCATCTATCTCTTGCTCTATGACACAACATAGTGGCATTTTCATAATGACCCATATACTTATCTAAAAATATTATTTGTCATATAAGGTGTCATTTTGGGCCTTCTACATGGTCTACTGCCTTCATGGGCTCAACTTCCAAGAAATTCCTCTGAAAATCACTTATCTGGGTGTTTTAATCCACTGTAAATTCTATTATAAATTTTACATAACTCTTTTTTGATTTATGTCAGTTTCATACATTCTCTTATTAATTATAAGAATTTACTACCAAATTTCATCTTATTCTGAGTTCTAGAGGATATTGTATTAATTTTCCTTTCTTTAGAAATTCATATCAATTTATCAGGACCTCAAACCAAAATTATGTTGTGCATTAAACTAATCAAAATAATTTTCTCTATTTACTAGGAAAACTTGGGACTAAAATAATTCCAGGCAGTTTTGGACCTTTTCCAACTCAACTTTCAATAATTACCATTTTTCCCCTTGACTTTTGAAAGTTATACTTTAAGCCCTCAACTTTTTCATAATTACACTTAATGGCGCAAAGCTTATGTCTACTTTCATTTTTTACCATGGAACTTTTAGAATTTTCATTTTAATCTCTCTTCTTTATACCTTTGTCGAATCATTATTTTTCCTCTCTATTCATCATCACAATCCTTTCCAAACCTTTTTCCTCTATCAGTCTTATACAGATAGAGAAAAATTAGGATATGACACATGGCATCAAAGGCAAGGAAGAAAGGATTATGTCATGTGCTCAATTATATTAAAATAATGTAAGAATTAGGTTAATGATAATTAAGGATAATTAATCAAGAGGACAACCAATAAGATTCAAGATTAAGGAGTTGTAATAATTAGGAACTTGAGGGACAAAATAGTCCCTAAGCCCTTGAAAATTTTCTATAAGTGCCCCCATTCTTTATCAAAACCATGGCACTTGGAACCAAGGGGAACCTCTTGCCAAATTAAAAGTTAAACCTTTCCAAGGCAATTATTCCAAAGAGAAAGTTCAAGGCACTTTGTTCCAAGGTAGCTACAGCTTAAGGTGTGTAATCCTTCCTAATTTATTTATAAGTGTTTTGGAAGGATAAAACCTAAGTTTTAATGGAAGAAAAGTGAGATATTCTCTTGGATCATGTGCTGCCCAAAGTTGTACAATAAAGAAGAAAGAAGGAAATGAAGTTATAACTATAAAAAAAGCCACTTAGATAAGTACTTTGAATGGTTGGCTATGAAATTAAATTGTGTTATTGACTTTGCTCTTTCTTGAGGCCACTCGGCTAGTGCTATTTTGGATTAGAGGAGATTAATTTTCAATGATCTAATGCTTCCATTGAATTTAGATGATAATTTTGTGTAGGATTGGATAGGTTTGGAACCATGGAAGCATTGGAATTAAAATTATAATTTTTAAGTCTTCTCTATTATTGTTCACACGCATGAACAACAATTAGAATTTCTTGGTTTTGATGCTTCCAATGGTTTTATAATGAAAAATTGCATGGGATAAATTAGAGAAATAAGTATTGGAAGTATTAGAATCAAAATGATAATTTTTGGAAATAAAGAGGACATGTTTCGGTTCTATCTATAATAGTATGCAGCTTCTAGAATTTGGAAATTATGAGTTGATAAATTGATTCAAAATGCCAAATTGTGTAAGGTAAAGTCAAGAGATCAATTTAGTCAAAGGCCAAGCTAATTAGAAGAAATTAGGAAAAGTTACCCTAATTAATAACCGAACTTAATACTTTTGAATGTTAATTGGGTTAGTTCATGATGAGTGGATGATAATATGATGTTAGGATTTAAATTGTGTGCTCAAAGAGGGAAGACACACATTAATAAAAAGTAAGAAGCAAGAGACAAAGATAAAATAAAGGAAAGTAAAAAATGTGAGGTAGTAAACTAACCTAGACTTGTATGTGTTGAATGTAATGTGTTATCGTGCTACGACTATGTGAATTGCTCTAGCATATATGTATTTGAAATATGCTTTGTTTCTATGTTTACTTTGGTGAATTTTATTTTATATATAACATGGTATCATGCTCATTACATTATGTTGACATAATCACAAGCAAGCACAAACATTAGCATTAATGCATACATTGTTTAGTATTGCTTGCTATTGAGATTTAACCAAAAATCTCACCCTTTTCATGTAATCCCAATTATAACAGGTTCAATAATGATAAAAGAAAATGAAGAAGCATGAAGAGATGTTAGGGATTGGATAATATAAATATTATATGATGAATGTATGAATTATTATAGGTAATAATGTTATATGACTAGTTTGAGCAACAATATTTATGATGCAATAAAAATAGTAAATGATAGAATAAATGTATCATAATTTACCAGTAGTTAGTTAACATGTCAAGATTTATTTTGACACCAAGTACACCTTATTCTGATGTTTACGTAAAGATACAGAATTTTCAAAGTTGGGGACTAGAAACTGTTATCCAAAAAAATTTGACCAAATAAATAATAAATTTTGACATCATAGTTGACTTAGTTGACTGGTCAGTTGGTTTGAGGAAGTATTTTTTCCTTAAAATTCATTATGTTAGCTTTATGTAGCTTTTTGAACAACTTCATTTCAATTTTTCTATAATTAATTATAATTTCTCAAATTTCATCACCGAATCTAGAAATACCATATGAATAGTAACTCATAAAGAGTGAAATTTCATATTTAGCTAATGGACTTCAAAGGTCATATAAGCAATTGTAAATTCTATCGAATGGTCCATAAGATGTGAAAAAATAAGGATGTTACAATAAGGCTTCTACACCAAAAACTCATAATTAGTAATTGCCTTTCTAATACTGTGTGATCATCTTATTCACATGGCTCATACTTTTATTTCTGTCATGCTAGGTTGATTCATAATTACTCACAATCACCTAAGCCTTTTTTAGGATCTACTGGACCCTAGAATATCATTCCCGTGAAAGCCATGTTAAGATTGAATCATAGTTCTCTAGAAGATTCAAAACAAATAGACTAAGTTATATGTTAGCCACTTCCACTTATTGATAACTCGACTAATAATTCCCCAACTATTAAGTTCCCAAACATTTTTTTCCTTTATCACTCATAATTTGTCATATCATTCTCATATTTTATTTTAAAGCATGACATTGCTATATGCCGTACCCTAGAGAAATTTCTCGTCTCATTAGGTAGACATGGCTCTAACATGAGCTATACTATCTATCTCTTTGAACTAGCTTTATCTCAAGAGAGGTATGGCTCTATCACAAGAGCAATCTAGCTCCATTGCAAGAGCGTTAACTTTCATTACATAGACATTGCTTTCTTGAAGCTGCATCATCATTTTCATAAATGTATCTCATTTCATGGCATTCATGCATCTCATCCCTACTAAAGGGATATGTCTTGCGTGAGTATTGTAATCATACGTCTATAGTATGCCGATAACATTTATCTATCTCACTATATTGAGCACATTCTAGAATCTTATGTATTATGGTTCCTCATCTAACTAACTATCATTATCTTGTCTTAGATCCTCAACCTGATAAACTCTAATGCTTTGATGATGACAATTAAGAAAATATTTTAAAAAACACTTTAAAGAGCATTTATCAATAAGCTTATTAATAAGAGTTCTACTTGATAAGCTCTTAGATAAATAAAGAATAAATTTGTGAGAATAAATGATTTCTAAAGTATATTTATAGAAGACATATTCGATAAGGTTGCTTGTGAATAAGACCTTCGATAAATGAACTAATGAGAAACTCTGAGTCTTGTTTTAAAACTTTTCTCTTTGGAGACTTATTCAATAAATGGATTTATCTATAAATCCTTTGATAAATTTGAATAAATGACTCAATGTATTTCTGAAGACAATTTATCGAAGTCCTATTTGATAAATAGGTTTATCGACAAGATATTCGATAAATGAAGTATTTCAAATAAAGAATAACTTATCAATTTATCAATAAGCTATTTGATAAATATGAAGTTTGTCAAGTTTTTAAAGACTCAATTTATCTAGGTATTATTCGATAAGGGGATTTATCGAATAACACTTCGATAAATAGAGAAAATTTATGTATTATCAAAAGCACTAAACTTAAATGATTTTGCATATGACTTACTATTGTCTTGATCTAACAAATAACTTTCTTCTCAAATGATTTATGAAAACTTAGTTTACAAATTTTATACAACATGAGAAACAAAGATTTCAAGTCAGTTATTTGTTATTCATCGATAAGCTGATAAGTTGTTTTTAGTTTTATCCAAATAACTAAAACACTAAATTGATAAATGATTTTGATGGCGGTTTATTGCTTATCATGTTGCTAATTTTTTTAATTATGTATCTCTCAAAATACTTTAAGAAATATTGCAAAAAGAAGAGAGATTAAATATGTCTGACATTACTTTTATAGCTATTATCAATAAGCTATTCGATAAGCCTATTTATCAAAGAACACTTCGATAAATTTGATATTCTGAAATCTGAGAACTTAAGATATTTATCACATATCTATTCAATAAGGCCATTTATTGAAGTCTTTTTCGATAAGCCTTTTTCAATAAGGACTTCAATAAATAGGAAGAAATTTCAGATTCTGAATTTGCTAAAAAATTAACATATATGGTACGATGCAAATTGTATATGGTTTCTTTGATATTTTCAAGGGTTTTATGGGAAGTTAACCATTCATTTTACGCCTGTAATTGTGCTTTTGTGGCAATACATGATTTTGCATGACAATATGCTAATTAAAGGGTTAAATAGTAAATTAACTCTTTCAAACTGCATTTATATTGTTCTTTACTTAGTTAGACTTTTATAGTGAGCTTCGATTTTGAATTGCAAGTGTTTTTGAGGAGAATCAAGGACCCAATGTGAAGCAGAGAAGGAATCACTAGAAAAAGAGGACTTGAAATGTGAAAGTCAACTTCTGTCAGGTTTAGTCGCGACCAAAGTGTTCAAAGGTTATGACCTCATTTCTTCTGGGAAGCTTTTCATGTTTACAGGTTGTGACGAAAATATGGATCTAGTTGCGACTAAAAGGGACAATTAGTGAAGCTGCGCATTTTCTCTTCGGTCATTATGGAATTAAAGGAGGAGGAGATGTGTCATATGCCAATTTTTAGGCCTAGAAGCCCAGTATGTAGCCTAAAAAAGGTATCCTACCAAGCCCTGTTGAGCAGAAGTCCCATATGATGTTCAAGGACTAAACTGCAAGAAAGTGAAAGTTCAGGGACTAAATTGTAAATAATGAAAATCCCTGGGGCCATAATGGTCATTTTGTAAAAGAAAGGGATGTTTCTTGGCAATCAAGCCACTAGAGTATTTGAGCTTGATTAGAGGCCAAGATAGCATTCTAAGGGTCCAAAAACGTAGCCCAAGAGGGATGTGGACCCAAGTGGCATTAAAATATTAGTTTAATACTTTTTCAATAATGTAAAGTTACCCGGTCAAAGATAGAACTGGGGAAAGTAATCAGATAAAGCTTTAGACTCATTTGGAACCATGAGGTGGCATAAAAGGTGTCCTCATGGGACCCACAAGGCGCCACATGTCATGAGTCTAGAAAAAGAAGAAAAAGCTAAGGACACGTGGCACAATCTCAGCCGTTCATTCCAGGAAAAGACTCTAGAATTTTCTGGAAGCGCTGAGTCAGTTGGTGAGGTGTCCCAAGGGCCCCACCATTGCACCACCTAGCATGTGAGGTGTCCCATTAATTATGTCACTTTGATGAGTCATTGAGGATGATGATGTCATCGTGATGATGCAGGCAAGGCTTCTTGAAGAAGCTAAGCGATCTGAATGATTCATTGGGATTTAATATGGACCATCCATTTCACCTCCACTCAACTATAAATACCCCACTCCCCCTCACTTCATTCCCACAGCCAAGCATGGAAGAACAAGAGAAAGAGGAGAGAAAGAGAGAAAGAAAGAGAAAGAAAGGATGGAGTTCTGGTAGAGCTAGGACAATCTAAGGAGCTTAGGGACTTGGCAAAGCTTAGGAATAAGGCTCTAACCTATGAAAAGAAGGAACCTTAGAGCAAAGGTTAAGGAATAGAGGAAAGGCTCCACCTCAGGTAGTAAACTTACCTACTTGTATGCTTATGTTGCTTGGATGTTTTTTTGTGATGTTTGCTTACTTTGATGATGTGAAGCATGTATGATTAAGTAATGCTCTGTTTCTTTTTATGTTGTGGCCATATGTTATAATTAAGTAACATAGAAGCATGTATGTTATCATTATGCAAGCATGATCATTAAGTACACACATAGTAATATCAAGCATATAGTTGCATACATGGTATGGTTTCCATTTGCTATTAAGATTTTCCCAGAAATATCACCCCTTCCATATCAATCCAATTACAGCAGTTCTTCTCAAGATGGAGGAGATAAAGATGCATGAAGAGACATTAATTATTTAGCATGATTGATATGTGATTCATGTATGTATAATTGCTGGAAATTGTCACTGTGAACAGTAACTCGTGATGTGGCAGTGACATTTGAGCTGTAATAAGAAATAGTAAATAATTGAATAAGTGTATGATATGTTTTTTAGTAAATAGTAGACATGCAAGCTTCGATTTGATATATAGAACGTCTCATTTGGATGTCTACACATAGAGATATAATTTTTTAAAGTTGGGACCATAAATGCTGGAATTAGGATAAAACACTGGATGAACAGTAAAATTGGAGTGTTGACTGATGTTGACTTGGTCAAGGCGTGGTCAACGAGTTATTTTTCCCTAAAAGAAGATTAAGTTAGGTTCATGTGGCAATTTGAATCACTTCATTTTGAGTTTTCTAGAATTAGTTGTGATTTTTCTAAGTTAGGTCACTTCTCTGGAATTTACCTAGTGAACAGTACTCGAGAGAGTAAAATTCTAGATTATGTAATTTGACTTCAATGACCTTAAAAGTGGTTCCAGATGCTACTATTTGGTTCCTAAGATATAAGAAAATAAGGATGTTTTATTTTGGTGTCAGAGCATAAGGTTTTAGTACAGAATCAAGAGGGTTGTAGTGCAAAGCAAAGGGTTCTGCCACAGAGCATAAGATTCTAGCACATAACATAAGATTTTGGCTTAAGGATGCTCTGGTTTAGTTAGACTAACCCCTTGAACAAGTTAGGGATTTGAACTAAAAAGGTTTCCTCCCTAGTATGAGATATAGGGATGGTGTTCACTACTTAGAGAATGATTGAGACAAGAGACAGTGACACCCATATAAATAGAACAATACTCCATACCTTACAGCTTTATGAGGTAGTCTTCAAGGAAATGACTATGACATACTAGTCTTAGTTAGCCATTACTGTCGAGGTCTCGTGTTTCTTAGCACGATATGGCTGGACTAAGCAGGATAACATCTGGGAAGTAGTTTTCTCTATTGATAAGAGACAGAAGTTGACTACTTTAGGGTCAAGGGAAGCTATAATAGTAGCTCGAGGTATCATGATGTGGCTAGATGTTACAGTGATGATGATAATGAAGGTACCAACCTCGTTGAAGTTCATCAATTAGAGGATTATAAAGTGTGATCAAGCCAAATAGTATAAAGTATTGATATATGAAATATTAGTTTAAGACAATGTTTAGAAGTATATCCTCCATGTGAGTAGATTTACATTACGAAAGAATTTGTTCAGCTAGTGTTTCCTGAACAAAAGAATCAAAATTTAGAGATGAGATGATTAATAGATAGAGAGCTGATGTTCCCAAGACAGAGGTATCATATCATGAAAGAATAGTAATCTACTAGACCTAGGGTAGAGTACCCTAGAGAACAAAAGTAATAGTAGTAGATGATAAATGAGATTCATACAACATAAGTTTGTCAAGATCAAGAGAATGATCAGTCGGGTCAAGAATAGACTAGGATTGATATACATATAGAAGAAGTTAAAAGATAGTAAAGAGATACAAAAGTACTCCATAGAGGTGGAGATTAATTCGTTCACCAAAGAAGTTTAAAGAGAGAAAGGTAGCCACGGTTTCAAAGATAAAGAGACTCCCCAATTTAAGAAAGAGTAATAAGCAAGGGTAAGATAAAGCAGTGAAGGGTTGAGTTTATACCCTAGTAAGAGGGTAATGTGGCAGCCTAAGTTAAATGAGTAGTTATTTTAGGTTCCTAAATGAATGTTTAGGATATGGCAGATAATGTGATAGAGGAAAGAATACTTTAAAGGGTTACTTAGTTAATTGTTCAATTGCAATGTACGTATGATGGATGGTTGAGCAAATTTATGTGATATGGCATATGTTGCCATATGTTATGATGAATAGTTGCATCTCCTTGCAGTAGTCATATAATGACATGCACGTTAGAGTATGCTATGGTAAATGAATACTCCCCTCATGCAGTACATGCAGGGTAGAGTTTATGATGAGAAAGTTATGTTGCTCCCATACCATACGACATGTAATAAGAATGTATCCAAGATGATAGACAGTCTCAGTAAATGGGACAATTGTTACAGTATGATTGGGGTTTCTCAAGTATTTCTACAGATTTATGAATACAGTACTCAGGGACATTTCTTATGTTAGGGTTATAGCAAGTACCAAGAAGATGGTAGTGTTATAACTCTATCAAAAGAAATGGTATACAAAAAGAGCAAAATATAGCAGTAAGGAGATTGGATTCAGATTACTCTTCATATAAGTGTTGGGTCTGAAATAGATAGCTCTTAAATAGAGCTAGATTCATATGAGCTCATATCACTCTTCAGATAAGAGTTAGATCTGATACAGATTGCTCGCGGTTAGAGCATAGTTTAAATAGCTCGCAGTTAGAGTATATATTTAAATGAAAAGTTATGATGAGGCCATAGCAACAGACTGCAATGGCAGGTGGTTAGATCATAATTGGTAAGCCACAATAGAGTAAGAAAGATGAGAAGGAACTCCTGAGTAAGAGGGAAAATAAGTAAAGTCTTGGTAAATAATATGGGCTGCTGAATATATTTTAAAATTTTTATTGAGTTATCAATAAGTGGAAGCAATTAACCTTATAACTTAGCCTGTTGATTTGAGATCTTTCAGAGATGATGATACAGTACAACATAATCATAGAGGATTCTGGAGGCTCACAGTTAGATCCTAGCATGGTTTAAGGGTTGCAGTTAGATCCTAACAGCTTCAGAGTCACAGTTAGATTATGAAAAGGCTTACGGTTGATCGCAGTTAGATCCCGAGCTCACAGTTAGACCTAGCCTAAGGAAACTAATGAGCCATGAAGAAATAAGAATAGTATAGTATCTCTCTAGAAAGATGATTACCAGAGATGAAGTTAAGGTAAGGTAGCTCCACGAGTTGATTAACTCATCCAAAAAACTTATTTATAATGATTTTTCTCAAATAGCCTATATTATACAGACTTAACTTAGTTTTCTCTTAAACAAAGATGGAGTCCAAGTTCAAGTCTGAGTGCTGATATTCAAAAATTTTTGTAGAAGTATGCATGAGAAAAAGAAAAGAGAACCCCATATGCTTTGAGAATAGAAAAGTATGAGTAGATAGATCCTTCAGATAAGGATAAAGAAATTAAAAGCCTAGAGAGACCCAGAAAATAGGGTATAAGATAGAGTAAACATAGAACACAATTATATGAGAAATGGTGTAAATGCCACAAAAGTTTGGCATATATATACAAAGTTATGTAAGATAGTAAGAAAAGTTAAGAAGAGCTAGAAAAATCAAGAAAATGTTATGAAAAGAAAGGGACATTCTCCTCAGAGAAACTCTTCATCAAGGAATGAATAGAGGTTTAACCCTGAAATTTTGAGGACAAAATTTATTTTAAGTGGAGGAGAAATGACATATCCCAATTTTTAGGCCTAGAAGCCCAGTATGTAGCTTGCAAAAGGTATCCTACTAGGCCCTGTTGAGCAAAAGTCCCATATGATGCTCAGGGACTAAATTGCAAGAAGTGAAAGTTGAGGGACTAAATTGTAAATAGTGGAAGTCCCTAGGGCCATAATGGTCATTTTGGAAAATAGAGGGATGTTTCTTGGTAATCGAGCCACCAGAGTGCTTGAGCTTGATTAGAGGCCAAGATAGCATTCTAAGGGTCCAAAAACATAGCCCAAGAGGAATGTGGGCCCAAGTGGCATTAAAATATTAGTTTAGTACTTTTTCAATAATGTAAAGTTAGCCGGTCAAAGATAGAACTGGGGAAAGTGATCAGATAAAGCTTTAAACTCATTTGGAACCATGAGGTGGCATAAAAGGTGTCCCCATGGGACCCACAAGGTGCCACATGTCATGATTCTAGAAAAAGAAGAAAAAGCTAAGGACACGTGGCACAATCTCAGCCGTTCATTCCAGGAAGAGACTCTATAATTTTCTAGAAGCGCTGAGTCAGTTGGTGAGGTGTCCCAAGGGCCCCACCATTACGCCACCTAGCATGTGAGGTGTCCCATGAATTATGTCACTTTGATGAGTCATTGAGGATGATGATGTCATCGTGATGATGCAGGCAAGGCTTCTTGAAGAAGCTAAGCGATCTGAATGATTCATTGGGATTTAATCTGGACCATCCATTCCACCTCCACTCAACTATAAATACCCCACTCCCCCTCACTTCATTCCCACAGCCAAGCATGGAAGAACAAGAGAAAGAGGAGAGAAAGAGAGAAAGAAAGAGAAAGAAAGGATGGAGTTCTGGTAGAGCTAGGACAATCTAAGGAGCTTAGGGACTTGGCAAAGCTTAGGAATAAGGCTCTAACCTATGAAAAGAAGGAACCTTAGAGCAAAGGTTAAGGAATAGAGGAAAGGCTCCACCTCAGGTAGTAAACTTACCTACTTGTATGCTTATGTTGCTTGGATGTTTTTTTGTGATGTTTGCTTACTTTGATGATGTGAAGCATGTATGATTAAGTAATGCTCTGTTTCTTTTTATGCTGTGGCCATATGTTATAATTAAGTAACATAGAAGCATGTATGTTATCATTATGCAAGCATGATCATTAAGTACACACATAGTAATATCAAGCATATAGTTGCATGCATGGTATGGTTTCCATTTGCTATTGAGATTTTCCCAGAAATATCACCCCTTCCATATCAATCCAATTACAGCAGTCTTCTCAAGATGGAGGAGATAAAGATGCATGAAGAGACATTAATTATTTAGCATGATTGATATGTGATTCATGTATGTATAATTGCTGGAAATTGTCATTGTGAACAGTAACTCGTGATGAGGCAGTGACATTTGAGCTATAATAAGAAATAGTAAATGATTGAATAAATGTATGGTAATTTTTCAGTAAATAGTATACATGACAAGATTTGATTTGATATATAGAACGTCTCATTTGGATGTCTACACATGGAGATATGATTTTTCAAAGTTTGGACCAGAAATACTAGAATCAGGAGAAAATGCTGGATGAACAGTAAAATTAAAGCATTGACCGATGTTGACTTGGTCAAGGCATGGTCAACAAGTTATTTTTCCCTGCAATAGCATTAAGTTATCTTCATGTATTAATTTGAACCACTTCATTTCAATTTTTCTAGAATTAGTTATGATTTTTGAAAGTTAGGTCACTTTTCGGGTATTTACACAGTGAACAGTTTTTGGGAAAGTAAAATTTCAGATTATGTAATTTGACTTTAGTGACCTTAAAAGTGGTACCAGATACTACTGTTTGGTCCCTAAGACATAAGAAAATAAGGATGTTTTAAGCAGCCAGACGAAGGGGAGGCTAGTTTTTTGCCATATTTGGCAAAGAAGTAGTGCTCACTCTCTCTACAAGTTTCACACACATCTTCCATTTTTCTTCATCTTTTCAATGATTTTCACATTTCTAAACCGATTAATCCACTTCTACCATTTTTCACTTAACCTTTGTCATATCCCAATTTTTAGGCCTTAAAGCCCAATATATAGCCTGAAAAAAGGGATGCTACCAGACCCTATTGAGCAGAGGTCTCAATAAATAGAGAAAATTATGATGATCAGTTTGATGCAGCACAAAGTTTTGATATGAGGTCTCGAAAGATTTATATTAATTGTTGAAGAGAAGGAAAATTAATATAGTATTCTCTAGACCTCAGAATCAGATGAAATATGGTAGTAAATTCCTATAATTAATATAAGAATTTTTAAAATTGACAGAGATCAAAAAGGAGTTCTGTAGAATTTACTACAGAATTTACAGTGGATTAAAAGACCCGATAAATAGGTTTCGGGGGAATTTCTCGGGAATTGAGTCCATAAAGATAGTGGATCATACAGAGGGTCCAGAATGGCACCTTATACGCCCAATGATATTTTCAAATAAATATGTGGGCCAGGGCTAATAAAGACCGAGAAAAATAAAGAATTACAAAAATGCCACTGAAGGTATGCCACTGTGTTGTGTCATTAAGTCTGAGTCAGACAAAGGGCGTTACGATCATTTGAGTAAGGTTAGACAGTCAAGAAAGGGTATCTGGATAGTTGACCAGGGTCAAGAGATACTCTGGTAAGGTATGAAAAGACAATAGTGCCCCCTAGAAGGACTAAAGAGGTAGTAAGGGCATTTTGGTAATTTACTAAGGATGTTTCTTGGGAATCGAGCCACCAGAGTATTTAGGCTTGGTTAGAAACCCAAGATGATATTTAAAGGCCCAAAAACGTAGCCCAAGAGTAAAGTGGGTCCAAGAGGCATTAAAATAATGTTTTAGTGCTTTTTCAATAAAGTAAAGTGACCCGGTCCAAGATAGAACTGGGTAAAGTGATCTGGAATCATGAGATGACATAGATGGGACCCACAAGATGCCACATGGCATGATTACAGTAAAAGAGGAAAAGTAAAGGACACATGGCATGATTATAGAAAAAGGAGAAAAAGCAAGAGGACACGTGGCACGATCTCGGCCGTCCATTCAGGGAAAAGACTCTGGAACTCTCTGGAGAGGCTGAGTCAGCTGGTGAGGTGTCCCAAGGGCCCCACATTTCGCCACATATACCCCTTAGGTGTCCCTTGAGGTGTCCTAGATGATGTCATGAGTGGTGAGTCATCAAGGAGGGTGATGTCATCGTGATGATGCAGGCAAAGCTTGTTGAGGAAGCAAGCAATCTGAGCCATTCATCATGAATCAATATGGACCATTCATTCCACCTCCTCTCACCTATAAATAGGCCACTGCCCTCCCATTTCAAGGCACACCACGGATCTAGCAAGAAAAGGAAGAGAAAGAAGAGAGGAAGAGAGAAATAGAGGAAGAAAGAAAGAAAGGAAAGAAAGGAAGGAGTTCTGGTGGAGCCAGGAGCAGTCTGAGGAGCCGAGGGACTGGGTAAAGCTTAGGAATGAGGTAAGAAAGTTATCTAGTCCCTGCTCTAATAAAGTAGAGGATTTCTCTTAATGGTTAGAATAGAGAAATATCTCTATTAATAAAGTTAGCTATAGATAGAAAGAAAGTTAGAGGAATGTCAGAGTAAGGATATTTCCCCTAGCTATGCATGAGTTAAATAGACCTATACTGATAGAGTAATAATGAAAATATTATTATGCTATGTATAGGCTCTAACCTATGGAAAGAATTAATCTTAGAGCAAAGGCTAAGAGCTAGAAGGAAAGCTACATGTCAGGTAGTGAACTAATCCTAAACTTGTATGCATTGAATGTTATACTTGATATGCTATGGCTTTGTTGAATTGTGTTGAACATGTGCTTATGTATGAAGCTTTGTTTCTATGATTACTTTGGCCAATTGTATTTCATATGCAAGATGGAAGTATGCACATTATGCAATGCTAACACTTTCACAAGCAAGCACAAGTATTCACATTAATGCATGCATTGTTTAGTGCTGTTTGCTACTGAGATTTCCCCAGCAATCTCACCCCTTCCATATCAATCCAATTGCAGCAGGTCTTCTCAAGATGGAGGAGATAAAGATGCATGAAGAAATTTTAATTGCTTAGCATGATTGATATGTGATTCATGTATGTATAATAGCTGGAAATTGTCACTATGAACAGTAACTCATGATGGAGGCAATGACATTTGAGCTATAATTATAAATAGTAAATGATTGAATAAATGTATGATATTTTTCCAGTAAATATTAGACATTCCAATCTTCGATTTGATATATAGAACGTCTTATTTGGATGTCTACACATAAAGATATGATTGATCAAAGTTGGGACCAGAATGCTGAAATTAGGGACAGGACGCTGGAGGAACAGTAAACTTCGGACATTGACCAACGTTGACCTGGTCAATTTATTGTCAAATAGTCATTTTTCCCTGAAATATAATTATGTTAGCTTCGTGTAGCAATTTGAACCAATCCATTTTCATTTTTATAGAATTAGTTATGATTTTTTGAAGTCAGGTCACTCCTCTGAAATTCGCACAGTGAACAGTATTCGCTAAGAGTAAAATTCCAGATTGAGTAAATTGACTTCAACAGCCTTGGAAGTGGTTCCAGATGCTATTGTTTGGTCCCTAAAATGTATGAAAAGGAGGATGTTATAACCTTTCAATCACCTTTCTCTGGATTCTTCATGGCATCATTTTTGGACAGTGATGGCAGCACAGTAGGAGCTATGAGAGGCTAGAACTTTAGTCTCTTGGTGGCGGACATCATACCTTGAGCTCATGGACTATAATGGGGAGTTTTCTATCTTAATATGCACCTATTTCATGTTTTGATATTTCTAGATTTAGGGATTTCATTCTATGACTAGGGATTGAATGTTGATTGATTATTCTCATCTTAGATATTTGTAATTGACATTGGATGATGAGATTGTTGATTTTAATATAAACATGTCAGTTTTGATTTATGGTTAGTTAGATTATTATCAATGATTATTGATATTTAATTCCATTGCTTTAAGTCTATAGTTGTTGATTGATGATCATTTGAGGACATTATTATCATCTTATTTAATTACACACTAAGTGGTTTTCAGCAGTATAGTAAGAAGTTTTTAAGCTAGCTTTGATCTAAGGAGTTTAAGAACTATTATTGCACTGGACTCAATCAATTGATTGAGGTTTTATTTAAGACTTTGTGAGTTCAAATCTCCCATATCAAATTAACAGCAAGGATAGTTATGTTTTCATCTTCAACATTCTATCAGACCCAAAATTGATGATTTTAATTAGTTTTTCAATGGCTTTGCCCACCAATTTGCTAGGATTTCAATAAAAATGCTCCTTAAGAAGAACAATAGGGTTATACTTTATACTAAATTATTGGGTGCAATCATTATTTTTTATGGATTAGACGGCGACAATTTGAGCTTTTCAATGGCACTATTTTTAGGGAGCAGAGTAATTGGTTACCTCGTAGTTAGCTGTCAATTCCCATGTCTACTTGAGTCATTTTATTTGTTTGAAGTTTAGTTTTTTTGTTGTTTCCATTGCATAGGATACAAAGTTTTAGAAATAGAAATAGATATGTTGTTTCCTTTCATTTTGGCATTTGCATCATTACATAGCATTCTGTATTTTTTCTAAGTTCCTACAAAATTACTCTCTGTACGTGTGAGTCATGACCAAAACTTATCTGGGTCACAACCTTATTGCTTTATTGAGGTACTTGATTACTCTTTGTGATATTCAGCATGACTTTATTACTGTTTGTTACAACCAATTTGAAAGATTTGCTCTCTATGAAATTTAGTCGCGACGGGGGGAATTAATAGTCACAAAGTGAAATCCATTTTCAAGAATTTTTGCTATATGTATTAATTAGTCATGACCATAACATCCTTTAGTCATGGCCAAATTGAATTTTTCTACTATGAAACTTCTATATATGATTTAGATTGCTTGCTTAGTTATTCCTTATTGTTTATGTGTTGCATGCATAAAAGAACTAAACCATTAGTGCCTTTTGACCCTCAAATTGATAGGAAACTTGGGAAATTAAGAAGGGAATTTAGAGAAGAAGGAACTAGTAAAGTTGTAGCTGAAGAAGAAAAATCAACATAATCTAGTTCATCCTCTAGTGTCCCTGGATCTGAAATTGAACTTAATTTAGAGATTCCATTAGAAATTTCTAATATGGATGAGATTAACCTAATGTGCATAATGGATATAATAGATAGGGAGAAAATTAAATACCAATTAATGTAAAAGATAATAGAAGTGTGAGGAAAATAAATCATTCTCATGTGAATTATGATCCTTGTGGTTTTTACACTGAAGAGGCTAATTTTGAAATTAAAGGAGCTTTAATTGCAGCCTTACCTAAATTTCATGGTTTTGGAGGAGAATGTCTACATTGGCACTTACAACCATGCATATGATCTGCTCTTCAATAAAGCCTCAAATGACTATATTAGATGACATCTTAAGGATGTGTTTCCATTTCACTATGGAAGGGAAGGCTAAGAAGTGATTATACAATCTTCCAACTCATTTCTCAACTTGTACATGGGATCAGTTAAAGTCAATATTTTTATAATAGTTCTTACCATCCTCTAGCACAACTGGGATGAAGAAAGAGATTACAAGAATAATAGCTTATGATTAAGAAGACAACCTAAGAGGAAAACTCAAAGCACAAGAGAAAATATAAGAGATACAAGAAGAGGAAGTGATAAAGCAAAGTCCAACATACAAAGGGAAGCAAACTGAGGAGAAGGCAAAGTCAAGCAAGCAAGGAGCCTCTATGCCTATAGGTAAGGAGGTAACTATAAGAGATCTTCCTCTTCCTAAATCTTACTTTGCTGGAAAGAAACATATTAACTCTAAATTTGAAAAAGATGCTTATACTCTCTTCAATAAGTTAGAAATAAATATTCCTATAGTTTAATTCCTCAAGAGAAATCCTAAGTATGCTAAATTTTTAAAAGAATTGTGCTGATAAGAAAGAGTTTAGGCCTCTTGAGAGGATTCAGGTGAGTGCTAATGTGTCATCACCTTTTAAGGTTGAATTACCAAGACACAAGATCTTACATAATCCCATGCACTGTAGGAAAGGTTCATATTAAGGGAGCATTATTAGATCTAGGGCTTGCCATTAATGTAATGACTTAGTCGGTAGGCTTAGGTATTAATAATCTTATAGACACAAGTATAGTGCTCCAATTAGATGATAGATCAATTAGTGTTTTAGTGTAGGTCAAGGACTTAGTGTTTCTGGCTTATTTTTATGTTCTGGACATGTCAAGTGAGCTAGTGAATGAGAGCACTTTGATCTTGGGCAGACCTTTCCTCCAAACTTCTAAGACAATTATTAGTGTGAAGCATAATTCCATTAAAATGGAAGTTGGGGAACATGTAGTCACTTTTAATATGAATAAAGAAATGAAATATCCTTTTAATAATTTTGCTTTTGCTAGGTTGAATGCCATCAATTATGCTATTGAAGAGGCTAAGGATGAGCATGAATTGAGTTTACATGATGGGTATGATTTTATGCTGCATAATCCCTACAATTTCCATGAAGCATCTCAGGAGTATGTGGGTTAAAATTCAACTTTGAGCGCTTATGATGAGTTTTTTGAATCTCTTTCTTATGTTTACTCTTTTCCTTGCTCTTGTGGAAGCAATGCATCATGATTCAATTATTTTGATGTAAATAGCATGCTTTCAGTTTCTAAAGATGTCTCATTCTCATCAAATTTTGATTCAATTTTGTCATTTACAAGGGATAATGTTTTTTTCAAAGGAATTATTGAATGATTTTATAGGAATACATGACATTATGGAAAGCTAGAAGTGGAACAAATGAAGAAGGGTTGAGTTTATGTGGACGCAGGTTACGACATTATGATCTTCATGTCGCGACTAGATATGAACTTGCTGAGGGAGAGACTCTCTGCAAAAAGGAGTCATGACCTTCGAATGATAACATCACGACCAAAAACTCTTGAGACTATAAGTCGCGACCAAGGGATAATCAAGTCGTAACCAAAATATCCAAAGTTATCCTCTGTCCAAATGAGTCACAATGAGAAGTGGAAGAAAAACCTGAAAGGTCGCGACTAGGAATGTCATATGCATCCAGTGAACTTCAAATTTCTTCAGTTTGACATTCCACTATTTTGGTTAAAGGGCCTATATGTTCTAACTCTACTATTCCTTACTTCCGTTATAAGATTACATCTCATACTTTAAGATTGCTGAATGATTTGATGTTTGATAATGACACAAGTATGAAAGAGAGTGATCCTAAGTATGTTGTAGTTGTAAACCAACCTTAGCTTGGTGCAATACTTAAGGAAGTAGAGTATAAATTGGAGAATCTATATAAGCTGGATAAGGGTATCTTCAAAGAATATACAAAGGATGTGAAAGGAACACCACCCAAGTTAGTTTCTGCTATATCCCAACCACAGTTGGGCAAGTTCAAGTTTAAAGAGAGAAAATCCAAGACAAGCTTGGATAAACTTCACAATATAGTCAAAGTGCATGATTTTGGGATCTTATAGTTGAGATAGAAGGTAATGAGGAAGATATTTCAATCAAATTCCCATCTCTCTAAATTTTATGAGTCCCATCGCCTCCTTGAGGCCAGGTTATCCCTTTCTTCTATCTTACTTTTCATATGCTATTATCGATTGATCATATCTTGTTGCATGTGACAGTTTGATGAGCTTTGAAAGGGATAAACTAGTAGAAGTAGTGGTTAATTTCTTTGTTTAATATTTCTTAAAATTCCTCAGTTATCTACTTGTTTTATGTTGTTATCTTTTCATCCACACACTCATGTGCAGGATATTAGCTTACCCATCCTTTCATCTTAGTTTTTCTTAAATTGCTTTGTATGATTGGAATGTGACTATGTGCTTAACTGCTGAGATGGAGCTAGATTTAATTGACCTGATATAGTGTTATGGTTCTATATATTTGCTGACAGTAAGGACACTGTCAAGTTTAAGTATAAAGGAGATGTTTATGTTTCTGTGCTAAGAATGCCAAAAGTTTTCTTAAATCCAATCTTTCATCATAAAATATTTTTTCATTGACCTTAATGTGTGATGAATTACTACAAATTGAACCCCCATTTTAAACTGTTTTGTTGTTTACTAAAGAGGGTTTAGTGCAAAAAAAAATTTGGGTTTTGAAAATTATTAATTAGTAGCTTCTGTGGAAATTAGTCACAACCTATAATTGAATTTTGGACTTTATGGGCTCTTTGTGAAAAGGAGTCATGACCTCCATGTAATGTGGCTGCGACTAAATGTGTTAGTTTATAGCAAGTACTCACTATGAAATTTGGTCGATACCTGCACTGTTTTTAGCGACTAGAATGCGAAAATGTCCATTTACCTTCTCTTTGCCTTGTGCAATGCTGTATAGAAGGATTCCTTTTGAGCTACTAAGGTGAGGTAAAAGTGATTCATTGCCTTATTGTTTATAACTTTTTGTATAAATAGTTTTATATAAACCATGGTTACACTTGAATTTTTGAAAATCTTGGAAATTGAATTGGAAACACTTAAGTTTTTATTGTAAACTTGGGATTATTACATGATTTTGAGTGATTACTTGTGAACTTTTAAATAATCATTTAAGAGGGTTTTCAGTTGTGATAAGTGTTGTAATGCCTAGTGAATAATGAACATTGTTTGAGACTTAAGTGTATGAACAATTTAGATGAAAACCTACGTTGGAAGGATTCTCGGCCTTAATTCCTATATTGAGTGATTATTCAATTGGTTATATCCTCTAGAACTTGTCTTGGCTCTGAGTTTAAAAATACTTGTGCATTTATGTTATAGAATATGATAGAGGCATTCATTTCTAAACCCTTTAGGCCTAAACACAATATATAAATTTTGATCCATTGTTTACCCATTGGACCTTCATTGCTATTCCAATGTTATTCATTTTTACTTGTGTACAGATTGTATTATAATTAAGTCATATTCATCTTTTTACTTAAACCCATATAACCTTCAAGGAGCTTGTGGAAGTATTGTATATAAGTTAGTTGATTTCTAAGTTTTGATTTAAAAAAAACAAGAAAGAAAAGAGAATGGTGTAGCATTGTCAAGAAGCTATATAAAAAAAGAAAAAATAATAATAAAAGCAAATAAGCATTTATCTGTAATAGAAGGATACAATTTGGATATTTAGATGAATTTTGACTTACATCATCTTTAATTAAGACACTCAATTTTATTCCTTTTCCTTTTCCTTGATATTTCCATCATTTCACCCTTAAAAGACCTCTTGATTCTTTGCATGATTGTTATATAGTTAAGGAGATTTAGAGCCATTACAAGCATATGGTAGGTTATTTTTCAATTTGAATTTGAGTGAAAGAACCCTAACAATGAGAGGATATAGAGAGCTACACACTTACATCCTTATAAAGAATCTATTGCACTCATATAGTTAAGGTTGATTTCAATTTAGTAGTTAATTACTTGGCATTTCTCATATTATCATTTTTGCATTCCTAAAAGGATGGTTAATTAATTGTTTTAAGGTTTTACTGTGGATTATGTTGTTATGTCGGATTTACCAGCATTAGTTTAGGTATGATTCTTTTCTTTGTCCAGGAGTACAAAGGTTCAAGTGTGGGGGAATTGATAGGATGCAAATTGTATATGGTTTCTTTGATATTTTCAAGGGTTTTATGGGAAGTTTACCATTCATTTTATGCTTATGATTGTGCTTTTGTGTTAATACATGATTGTGCATGGTAATGTCCTAATTAAAGGGTTAAATGTTAACTTAACTCTTCCAAATTGCATTTATGTTGTTCTTTACTTAGTTGGGTTTTTACAGTGAGCTATGATTTTGAATTGTAGGTGTTTTGGAGGAGAATCAAGGACCTAATGCGGAGCAGAGACGGAATCACTAGACAAAGAGGACCTGAAATGTGAAAGTTAGCTTCTATGATGTTTAGTCGTGACCAAAGTGTTCACAAGTCGTGACCTCATTTCTTTTGGGAAGCTTTTCTGTGTTTATAGGTCGCAATCAAGATATGGATCTAGTCACATCTAAAAGGGACAGTTAGTGAAGCTACGCCTTTTTAATAGGTCATTCTAGAATAAAAGGATGAGGAGCAGCCAGACGAAGGGGAGGCTAGTTTTTTGCCAATTTTAGCTAAGAAGCAGTGCTCACTCTCTCTCAACACTCTATTTACAACCTTCACATACATTTTCCATTTTTCTTCGTCTTTCCACATTTTTTCATATTTCTAAACCGATTAATCCACTTCTATCATATTTCTCTTAATCTTTCCATCACCTTTTTCTACATTCTTCAGGGCATCATTTATGGACAGAGATGGTGGCACAATAAGAGCTATGAGAGGTTAGAACTTCAATCTCTGGGTGATGGATACCATACCTTGAGCTGATGGGCTGCACTAGGGAGTTTTCTATCTTAATATGCACTTATTTCATGCGATGACATTTATATATTTATGGATTTCATTGTATGACTAGGGATTGAATGTCGATTGATTATTCTCATATTAGTTATTTGTAATTGGCATTGGATGATGAGATTGTTGATTTTAATATAAACATTTTAGTTTTAATTTCTGGATAGTTAGATTATTATCAATGTTTGTTGATGTTTAAGTCTATGGTTATTGATTGATGATCATTTGAGGGCATTATTATCATATGATTTAATACACACTAAATGGTTTTCAACAGTGTATTAAGAAGTTTTTAAGCTAGATTTGATCAAAGGAGTTTAAGAACTATTATTGCACTGGACTAAATTAATTGATTGAGGTTTTATTTTAAGACTTAATGATTTCAAATTTCCCATATCTAATTAATAGCAAGGATAGTTATGTTTTTATCATCAAGAGTATTTCTCAACATATTTCTTTCACAATCCAACTAATTTTCATCTTAATAGAAAATACAAAAACATTTACTTTACTGTACCTTTATTTTATAGCATTAACATTCGATCAAACCCAAAACCTATGATTTTAATTAGTTTTTCAATGGCTTTACCCACCAATTTGCTAGGATTTCAATAAAAAGACTCCTTAAGAAGAACAATAGGGTTATGTCGTATACTACATTATTGGGTGCAATCATTATATTTGATGGATCAGATGACGACAATCTGAGCTTTTTAGTATGATTCTTTGAATGATTTTAATGAGCTTATGACTTGCTTTGATTTGCTAAATGATCTTATGAACTCTTGTTTCCAAATATATTATATGGTTTAAAGATCAAAGAATGTTTGAAAGTCTATTTGAAGAGCTTGAAAAGAATATTCTTCATAATTTATCAGTAAGCTATTCAATAAAGATATTTATCAAAGAACACTTTGATAAATAATGTATTATGAAACATATCGATAACTCTAAAAGCATATGTTTCGAAAGAATATTCTTCAAACATTTATTCGATAAGAACATTTATCAAAAAACTATTCGATGAGTCATTAACTATGTATAATTTGTAAAATCCTCCTAAAATATAGCTATTATTAATTATTTAAACATATTTTGTATCCAATATAATTTAAAAATAATATCATAAATGAATTTAGTTTATTTCAAAAGAGTTAACCATGGTAGAAAAGAGTTTAACTAAAATTTAAATGAACTCTACCATGGTTATAAAAAGGTTTTCCTTAAAATATAAACAAGGTAATATGATATATAAGTATGCAAAATAAAATCTATTGTGGCAATATACAAATATTCTACACATACCTTCAAGGGAGAGGGCTATACAATTAAAATAGCTCTACTCAAGCTTATGAAGTTTTTCATAGGGTCTTAAGATGAGAATATACCCTGAAAAATATTAATAACCACAGGGTGAGACAAACGTCTCAGTAACCATCAATCATACTCATTATGCATACTAATATGTGCTCGTGAGGTGTCAGTGGAACAGTTTATAAAGTATAACATATATAAAATAACATATCAGCATATTATAATCAAATGGATAAACTATCCAAGTTCCTCCCATCAATCCAACCAAACCGCCTTATTCCCGCCGACCAAACCCATGGGCTAGTGATAACTACCATATGACTGGCCACCCAAGAAACTAACTAAAACATCCTACTTTTACCACCTCAAAGTACATATTCGGAAGCATATTTGATTACCGGAAGCATTACATTAGCCCAAAAATTAAAACTTTAAAACTTACTTATCGGGTAATGTTCATTTGGTGATTTCCAGATTTACGGTCTAACTTTAAAAATTCATACCTAATTGTATACAAATATCATGAAGGTGATCCAAATTTCTAATTGAATCTCTTTCATAGCTCTATAAGGGAAAAATATAAATTTGGATATTTACCTTGCCAATTGATACAGTTAAATCGTTACTTTTTACTATTCATATGGCAAATTCTGGAAATTCCATATTCTTCTTTTAATTTTGGAAATTGATTTCTCTTGATATACAGATCCAAATGAGGTGTATTACATATGAATATAAAGATCTGGATGTGTACTATATGCTCATAAAATTTCATGGATCAATTCATTCATTTTCTAGGTCAAACTGAAGCCACAACAAAACTACTTCAGGACCTACGTTTTTACCATTTCAGTTTCTTTTCTTTCACTTTCAACAATTCTTCCAGTATACATAAGCCATTAAATAAGCTTCTTAATATTCATAAACATCATGTACAAATGCTATAAGTATTACAAATAGTTTTATCACATACATGAACACCTTACATGGCATTTATATATATAGGTAATCCATAGCATATGCTAGGATCTCAATTACTTCACTTTCTTTCTTCCATTCTTTAGCTCTTCTTCTTGCATACATTTTCCTTCATGCTTGACCTAAATTGGTTGGTTATGGGAGGGTGAGATTCTAGGGAATCTCAATAGCAAACATTACCACTTAAATATGCAAGATGGATGCTAATGCATGATATGTAATTTCATTAAACTTTCTTTAATTAGTGACATGCCATCATGCTATATACTTTTACATAAAGTGCATGGCCATGGAAAACATGTTATGAACAATACATTTAACATCATCTATCATGTCACAAAATTATTCAAATATCATATACATGTCAACACATAAGCATACCACATCAAGTACATAAAGAGGTAAGTCCACTACCTTGCACTTAAGCTTTTCTCTTGATCTTTCGCAGTTGCTCCCTAGCTTTCCAACCATGAAGCCTTTCGGTCAATCACTTCTCAACATCTTCTTGGATTTTTTAAGGTCCTAAACACATTCATATTCATCACATAATTCATTAGGACCATGAACTCCAACAATGTTCAAGGCTATCCTTGATAATTTCTTAACTTTTTCCTAACATAACTTTCTATAGTCTTCACTAATCAACATGGCCTTTGAACCAATTGATGTCTTGACTTTACCCTACACAATTTCATCTTTTGAATCCATTTATGAGCTTAGAATCATGAAATTCCAACTCATATGCACTGTTCTATACAAAATTACATAACACCCTATTTTCTTTCAAAATTTCTCATTTTGATTCTAATGCTTCCCATACTTGTTTCTCCCCTTTATCCCACACAACTTTCATTTTAAAACCATTGGAAGCATCAAAATCATAAAATTCTAATCACTGTTCATGTGAGTGAATAGTACAGAGAAGGATTTCAAAAACTACAATCTTGGAATTTCAATGCTTCCAAGGTTCAAAACCTATCCAATCCTACACAAAATCATCATATAAATTCAATGGAAGCATTAGATCATTGAAATTACATTTCTTTCCCTTATGATCAATGTAAACTGAACTGGTCCAACTATGGCAAAGTCAAGAATATCAACTTAATTCAATAACCAATCACTTAACTAGCTTGTTTAAGCTTCAATCACCTATCTCTAACTTTAATTTCTTCTTTTTCCTTTCATCTAAGATTTTTGGACAGCATAACACCTTAGAGAAAACTCAACTTTTCCCCATGAAAACCCTAAGTTCAAGCTCCCAAATCAAAGGAAAATAAGTTAGGGTAGATTGCTTACCTTTAATCTCTAGCTTGCTTGAACTTTGGTACCTTGAATCTTCTTTGTCTTGGCTTGAGTTTTCATTTTGAAAGAGTTTCTCCAAGGGTTCATGCTCCACGGTTTGCTTCATATTTGAGGGGGTATTTATAGAAGAATCTCATGGAAAATCAATGGCCAAGATTAGTTTGTGCACTATTTGATTTAATGGCTCACATTTAATCTTAGATTTAACTTTTCGAAAAAGATAATGATGACATCATCCATGATATCATCAAGGGACACTTCATAGGGCTAGGTGGCGAAATTCCAAGGGGAATAAGCTTCTAGAAAAAATCCAGTCCAATCCGGTACCAGCTCAATCAAATTTCTCAAAAACTATACTATTTTATAAATCTAATTTTTCTGAGATTTTATAATATGCTTTCTGACCTTAAATCCAGTATCCAGATTCTTCTTACCATTGACACTCTTGTACTAGATTAGTACTTTATTACATATTGTCATATCCTAGTTTTTCCCTATCTGTATAATACTGTTAGTGGAAAGAGGTTTAGAAAGGATTATAATGAATATCAGAAGAAATGATAAAGTTTAGATGAGTCTTGAAGAAAGAGAAGGACTAAAACGTAAATTAGAAAAGGTTGAAGGAAAAAAGTTAAAGTAGAAATAAAAGTTTCGCCAAAAGTGATAATTTCCAAAAGTTAAAGGACTTAAATATAATTAAGTAAAAAGTTCAAGGGCAAAATTGTAATTATAGAAAGATTAGCCCGGAAAGGGTTAGAACTGTCCGGAAGTATTTTAGTCCCATATTCTATTAGTAAATAGAGAAAGTTACACTGGTTAATCTAGCATGATACAGAAATTTTATTAAGGCTCCAGACAGCAGATATTTATCTGATAGTCTTAAAGTTATCTAAAATTTTATCATATTTCATGGACTTCATATATAAGTGGGGGAATTATAGGAAAGTGTGCCATATAGTTTCAAATGTCATGGATGTAACAGAACCTCAAAAGAAGTTCTATATAAAAAGTTATCCCCATATTAGTGAATTTTGACTCGAATTTGAAAACACCCGTGATCCGATAATGGAACTTATCAATAAATTAGCCTGGATAGAATGAACTCAGATAGCCTCATATTTAGGCCTAGTATGACACTAAGGAGGGCCCAAAACCCAGGGTACCAGTTCATCAGTAGAAGGGGACAGTGTCCAGAAAAAGTATGTAATTATGAAAATACCCCTGGATGCCCATATTGTACCAGTGATGGATGGAGGGCATTTTGGTCATCTGGGACAGGCTAAAAACAAGTCTTATAGTATAAGTATGATTAGTTAGAGCCAGTATATGTCCTGAGGTAGTACAAAAAGGGGTGAAATGACAATTATGCCCTTAGGGTTAATATAGTGTAAGAAAGGACACCAAGGGTATTTTGGTAATTTCATAAGGGATGGATGGCAGATAAATACTCAGTATAACAATTTCAATGGTATGAGAAGCCTAGACATTGATTTCTAGGATAGTACATATCCTGGTGTATTATAAAAATTAGGAACAGAAAACAGTCTAGTTTTTGGTGAAACTACTCCGATTGGTACTGGATTGAACTAAAATATTTCCAGAACTTTCCTAACATGAGAATTTTGCCACATGTCTCATGATTTGTCCCTTGTGATTTCATGGATGATGTCATAATTATTATTTTTAAAATAGTTAAATCCAAGATTAAGTGTGAGCCTTTAGATCAAATAGTGCACAAAGTAATCTTGGCCATTGATTTCCCATGAAATTTTCTATAAATACCCCTTCAAATCTGGTTCAAAACCGTGGCCTCATGAACCTTGGGGAAACTCTTGCAAAATGGAAACTCGAGCCAAGATAAAGAAGATTCAAGGTACCAAAGTTCAAACAAGCTAGATATTAAAGGTAAGCAATCTCCCCTAGCTTAGTTTTCTTTGATTTGGGAGCTTAAACTTTGGGTTTCCATGGGATAAAAGTTGAGTTTTCTCTAAGGTGTTGTGCTGCCCAAAAACCTTAGATGAAAGGAGAAAGAAGAAATTAAAGTTAGCAGTATATGATTGAAGCTTAAACAAGCTAGTTAAGTGATTGGTTGTTGAATCAAATTGATATTCTTGACTTTGCCATGGATGAACCTATTTGGTATGCATTGTTCATGAGGGAAGGAAATTGAATTTCAATAATTTAATGCTTCCATTGAATTTATATGATGATTTTGTGTAGGATTGGAAAGGTTTTGAACCTTGGAAACATTAAAATCTCAAGGTTTTAATGTTTGGAATTCTTCATGGTATTGTTCACTCGCATGCACAGTGATTGGTATTTCATGATTTTGATTCTTCCAATGGTTTTAAAATGACAAATTGTGTGGGATAAAGTGGAGAAACAAGTATGGAAAGCATTAGAATCAAAATGAGAATTTTGAAGGGAATTATGTACATGTTTCGGTTATGTACAGCAGGCCATGAAGGAGCTGGAATTTCATGATTCTAAGCTCATAAATGGATTCAAGAGATGAAGTGTGTGGGGTAAAGTCAAGACATCAATGGGTTCAAGAGCCAAGTTGATTAGTAAAGATTAGAGAAAGTTATGATAATAAAGAGTGTAACAAGGTTAGTCTTGAACATGGTAAGAGTTCATGAGTCCTAATGAATTATGTGATGAATATGAATGTGTCTAGGACCTTGAACCATCAAAGAAGATGATGGGAAGTGATTTACATAAAGTGTCATATCCCAATTTTTAGGATTAGAAGCCCAGTATATAGCCTGAAAAAGGGGATGCTACTAGATCCTATTGAGCAGAGGTCTCAATAAATAGAGAAAATGATGCTTATCAGTTTGATGCAACACAGAATTTTGATATGAGGCCCCAAAAGATTTATATTATTTTTGAAGAGAAGGAAAATTAATACAGTATTCTCTAGACCTAAGAATCAGATGAAATGTGGCAGTAAATTCCTATAATTAATATAAGAATTTCTGAAACTGACAGAGCTCAAAAAGGAGTTATGTAAAATTTATTACAGAGTTTACAGTGGATTAAAAGACCCGATAAATAGGTTTCAGGGGAATTTATCGGGAATTGAGCCCATGAAGATAGGGGATCATACAGAGGGTCCAGAATGGCACCTTATAGGCCCAATGATATTTTTAGATAAATATGTGGGCCAGGGCTAATAAAGATCGAGAAAAATAAAGAATTTTGAAAATGCTACTGAAGTTATGCCACTGTGTTGTGTCATTAAGTCAAAGTTAGACAAAGGGCGTTATAATTATTTAACTAAGGTTAGACAGTTAAGAAAGGGTATCTGGATAGTTGACCAGGTTTAAGAGATACTCTGGTAAGGTATGAAAAGACAATAGTGCCCCTAGAAGTACTAAAGAGGTAGTAAGGGCATTTTGGTAATTTATTAAGGATGTTCCTTGAGAACAAAGCCACCAGAGTGCTTGGGCTTGGTTAGAAACCCTAGATGACAATCCAAGGCCCAAAAACGTAGCCTAAGAGTAATGTGGGCCCAAGAGGCATTACAATGTTATTTTAATGCTTTTTCAATAAAGTAAAGTGACCTGGTCCAAGATAGAACTGGGTAAAGTGATCTAGAATCATGAGAGGACATGAGTGGGACCCACAAGGTGCCACATGGTATGATTACAGTAAAAGAAGAAAAGCAAAGGACACATGGCATGATTATAGAAAAAGCAAAAAAAGCAAGAGGCACGTGGCACGATCTCGGACGTCCATTCAGGGAAAAGACTTTGGAACTCTCTGGAAAGACTGAGTCAACTGGTGAGGTGTCCTAAGGGCCCCACCATTGTGCCACATATACTCCTGAGGTGTCCCTTGAGGTGTCCTAGACGATGTCATGAGTGGTGAGTCATCAGGGAGGGTGATGTCATCGTGATGATGCAGGCAAAGCTTCTTGAGGAAGCAAGCAATCTGAGCCATTTATCGCGAATCAATCTGGACCATTCATTCCACCTCCTCTCACCTATAAATAGGCCACTCCCCTCCCATTTCAAGGCACACCACGGATCTAGCAAGAAAATGAAGAGAGAGAAGAGAGGAAGAGAGGAAGAAAGAAAGAAAGAAAGAAAGGAAAGAGTTCTGGTAGAGCCAGGAGCAGTCTAAGGAGCTGAAGGACTGGGCAAAGCTTAGGAATAAGGTAAGAAATTTATCTAGTCCCTGCTCTAATAAAGTAGAGTATTGCTCTTAGTAGTTAGAATAGAGAAATATATCTACTAATAAAGGTAGCTAAAGGTAGAAAGAATGACAGGGGAATGTCAGATTAAGGATATCACCCCTAGTTAAGCATGAGTTAAGTAGAGCTATACTATATAATAAATATATTATTATGCTATGTATAGGCTCTAGCATATGAAAAGAAGGGACCTTAGAGACAAGGCTAGGAGCTGGAAGGAAAGGCTACACGCCAGGTAGTAGACTTTCCTACTTGTATGCTTATAATGCTTGGATGTTTTATGTGATGTTTTCTTACCTTGATGATGTGAGGCATGTATGGTTAAGTAATGCTCTGTTTATTTTTATACTATGGCCATATTTTATAATTAAGTAACATGAAAGCATGTATGTTATCATGATCCAAGCATAATCATTAAGTACACACATAGTAACATCAAGCATATAGTTGCATACATTGTATGGTTACCATTTGCTACTAAGATTTCCCAAAAAATCTCATCCCCTTCCATGTAATCCCAATCCCATAGGTATGTTTAAAGAGGACCGAAGAATCATAGAGAGGAGCTAGGGATTGGATAGTGCAGAGGTTATGCAAAGATGGGACCAAAGTGCTGGAATCAGGGAAAAACACATGATTAACAGTAAACTTCAGACGTTAACTGACATGGACCTGGTCAACGAGTGATAAATGAGTTATTTTTTCCTGAAACAACATTAATCTAGCTTCGATTAGAAATTTGAACCACTCCATTTTGATTTTTCTAGAATTAGTTATGATTTTTTAAAGTCAAGTCACTCCGCTGGAATTTACACAGTGAATAGTACTCGCTGGGAGTAAAATTCCAGATTATATGATTTGACTTCAATGGCCCTAGAAGTGGTTCCAAATGCTAATGAATGGTCCCTAAGATGTAATAAAAGGAGTATTTTATATAAAGGCTTCATGGTTGGAAAGCTAGGGAGCAAGTGCAAAAGTTCAAGAGAAAGCTTAAGTGCAAGGTAGTGAACTTACCTCTTTATGTGCTTGATGTGGTATGCTTATGTGTTGACATGTATATGTCATTTGAATGATGTTGTCACATGATCAATGGTGTTGAATGTATTTTGAATAACATGTTTCCATGGCCATGCATTTTTATGTAAAAGCATATAGCATGATGGCATGTCACTAATCAAAGAAAGTTTAATGAAATTACATATCATGCATTAGCGTCCATCTTGCACATCTAAGTGGTAATGTTTGCTACTAAGATTCTCTAGAATATCACTCTCCCATAACCAACCAATTTAGGTCAAGCATGATGACAAAGGTATACATGAAGAAGAGCTAAAGAATGGAAGAAAGGAAGTGAAGTAATTGAAATCCTAGCATATGCTATGAATTATCTATGTATGCAAATGCCATGTAGGGTGTCCATTTATGTGATAAAACTATTTGTTATAATTATGGCATATGTACATGATGTATATGAATATTGAGAAGCTTATTTGTTGGCTTATACATGGTGGAACAGTTATTGGAAGTGAAAGAAAAGAAACTGAAATGGTAAAAATGTAGGTCCTAAAGCAGTTTTGTTGTGGCTTCAGTTTGACCTAGCAAATGAAAGAATTATTTCACAAAATTTTATGATCATCTAGCACATATCCAGAGATTTAAATGCATAGGTAGAACGCTTCATTTGGATGTGTACAACAAGAGAAATGAGTTTCTAAAGTAAGGGACCAGAATCTGTCTTTAGAATTTTTGATCAAATGAACAGTAAACTTTGACTAATAAACTATATTAATTGGTTAATCATTTGGTCTATAAATTATTTTTTCCTTAAGTTTTAAGATGTTAGCTTCATGTAGCTTTTGAACCACTTCATTTCAATTTTTCTATAATTAATTATGATTTTTTGAAGTTCATTGCGTTGTCTGGAATACCATATAAACAATAACCTGAGAAAGAGAAAAATTCCAGATCTAGCTAATGAACTTTCAAAGACTTGTAAATGATTCTAAATGCTACTAAGTGGTCCCTATAATGTATAAAAGTAAGGATGTTTCACATATCCCTTGGTTCACTACCTTGTACTATATTAACCCTAAGGGCATAATTGTCATTTCACACCTTTTTATACTTCATCAGAGTATATACTGGCTCTAACTAATCACCCCTGTACTTTGTAACATCCTTACTTTTATACATCTTAGGGACCATTTAGTAGCATTTAGAACCACTTACAAGACCTTGGAAGTCAAATTACACAATCTGAAATTTTACTCTTTCTCGAATTACTGTTCATATAGTTTCTAGATTATGCAATGAACTTTGAAATATCATAATTAATTCTATAAAAAATCAAAATGAAGTGGTTCAAAAATCTACATGAATATAACATCTTTAAATGTAAGGGAAAAATAATTTCCAGACCCAATGATTAGCCAATTAATATAGTTTATTCGTTGAAGTTTACTATACATTTGGTCAAAAACTCCGGAAATAGATTCTGGTTTCTTACTTTGAAAATTGTTTTCTCTTGATATACACATCCAAATCAAACGTTATACCTATGCACTTAAAGCTATGGATGTGTGCTAAACACTTGTAAAATTTCATGAAATAATTCCTTCATTTGCTAGGTCTAACTGAAGCCATAACAAAACTGCTTTAGGACATACGTTTTGACCATTTCAGTTTCATTTTCAATAATTGTTCTAGCATGCATAAGCCATTAAATAAGCTTCTTAATATTTATATACATCATGTAAATATGCTATAAGTATTACAAATAGTTTCATCACATACATGAACACCTTACATGGCATTATATACATAGGTAATCCATGGCATATGCTATGATCTCAATTACATCCATTCCTTTCTTCCATTCTTTAGCTCTTCTGCATGCACATATTTTCCATCATGCTTGAACTAAATTGGTTGGTTATGGGAGAGTGAGATTCTAGGGAATCTCAGTAGCAAACATTACCACTTAAATATGCAAGATGGATGCTAATGCATGATATGTAATTTCATTAAACTTTCTTTGATTAGTGACATGCCATCATGCTATATACTTTTACATAAAGTGCATGGCCATGGAAAACATGTTATGCACAATACATTTAACATCATTTATCATGTCACAACATCATTCAAATATCATATACATTTCAATACATAAGCATACCACATCAAGCACATGAAAAGGTAAGTTCACTACCTTGCACTTAAGGTTTACTCTTGATCTTTTTGCACTTGTTCCCTAGCTTTCCAACCACGAAGCCTTTATGTCAATCACTTCCCAACATCTTCTTGGATGTTTCAAGGTCCTAAACACATTCATATTCATCACATAATTCATTAGGACTCATGAACTCCAACCATGTTCAAGACTAACCTTATTATACTCTTTATTATCATAACTTTCTCTAATCTTCACTAATCCACTTGGCTCTTGAATCAATTGATGTCTTGAATTTTCCCTACACAATTTCATCTTTTGAATCCATTTATGAGCTTAGAATCATGAAATTCCAGCTCCTTCATGGCTTGCTGTACAGAACCGAACACATGCACACAGTTCTTTCAAAAATTCTAATTTTGATTCTAATGCTTCCCATACTTGTTTCTCCACTTTACCCCACACAAATTTTCATTTTAAAACCATTGGAAGTATCAAAATCATGAAATTCCAATCAATGTTCATGCGAGTCAACAGTAACCGTGAAGGATTTCAAAAAATTCAACCTTGAGATTTTAATGTTTCCAAGGTTAAAAACCTTTCTAATCCTACACAAAATCATCATATAAATTCAATGGATGCATTAAATATTTGAAATTCCATTTCTTTACCTCAGGAAAAGTGAAGATCAAATAGGATACACCATGACAAAGTCAAGAATATCAACTTGATTCAACAACCAATCACTTAACTATCTTGTTTAAGCTTCAATCATATGTTTCTAACTTTAATTTCTTCTTTCCCCTTTCATCTAAGGTTTTTGGGCAGCACCACCTGTTAGATAAAACTCAACCTTTTCCCCATAAAAACCCTAAGTTCAAGCTCCCAAATCAAAGGAAAATAAGCTAGGAGAGATTGCTTACCTTTAATCTCTAGCTTGCTTGAACTTTGGAACCTTGAATCTTCTTTGTCTTGGCTTGAGTTTACATTTTGCAAGAGTTTCCCCAAGGGTTCATGAGGCCACAGTTTGGATGCAGATTTAAGGGGGTATTTATAGAAAAATCTTGGTGGAAATCAATGGCCAAGATTGATTTGGTTACTATTTGATCTAAAGGCCCACATTTAATCTTCGATTTAACTTTTTCAAAAAATAGTAATTATGACATCATGTGGGACAGCTCAAGGGACACCTCATGGGGGTTATGTAGCAAAATTCAAATGGGGCAACCTTTTGGAAAAATTCCAATCCAATCCGGTACTGACTAGAGCAGTTTCACAACAACCTGCTGTTTTCTGTTCCTAATTTTTATAATATACTAGGATATGTATTATGTCCTGGATATCAATATCTAGACTTCTCATGCCATTGAAAATGATATACTAAATATTTATCTGCCATCCATCCCTTGGAAAATGACCAAAATACCCTCAGTGTCATTTCTTGCACTATACTAGCCCTAAGGGCATAATTGTCATTTTACCCCTATTTACACTGCCTCAGGGCATATACTGCCTCTAACTAATCATATTTATACTATGTCCCACATTTTTGGCCTGTCCATAATGACCACAATGACCTCCATCCTTCATTGATACAGTATGGGCATCTAGTGGCATTTTCGTAATTTCGCACTTTTCCTTGATTGCTTGGTCTCTAGCCCGCTTAACTGTCCAGTCACCTTAATAGGCCTGTGATGGTGCCATTTGGGCCTTGATATGGACTCATTGCCTTTATGCCCTTTATGGCATAAATCTCAAGACAACTCTCCTGACCTTATTTTCGGGTATTTTATCTTATTGTAAAATCCCGTAAGAATTCTACAGGAATCCTTTTCTGACTCTGTTAGTTTTATAAATTATTATATTAAATATATAAATTTTCTGTAAAGTTTAATTTAATTATGAAGTATAAAAAATACTGCAATAATTCCTTCTGACTTCAGGAATTTTTATCAATTAATTGGGACCTTAAATCAAAATTTGGGGACTCCTTAAACAGACCGTAATAACTTTATCTATCTACTGGTAAAATTTAGGTCTAATTTGATTCCAGGCATTTTTGGCCTATTTCGGCTCAACTTTCTCATAATTACATTAAGTCCCTGAACTTTTGCATAATTTCACTTAGGCCCCTGATCTTTTGGCTATCTGCATTTAAGTCCCTTAACTTTTGAAAATTATACTTAAGGGCCCAACTTTTATTTCTACTTTCACTTTTTACCTTTAACCTTTTCTACTTTGCGTTTAGGTCCCTTTCTTTCTTCAAGCCTCATTTAACCTTTATCATTTCTTCTTATCATTGTCATAATCCTTTCCAAACCTATTTCACTATCAGTACTATACAGATAGGAAAAAATTAGGATATGACATACTTACTTGGACATTCTTGACCTATTCAGAATGACTAAAATGCCCTCCATCCCTATTTAGTACAATCTGGTTACACAGGGGCATTTTCATAATATGCTCTAACATTTAGAGCTTGCACTGCTCTAACATTAAGAGCTTTATCATATCTTACAAATATAACATAATGCCTGGCATTTTATGCAAGGAGTGAAAGCTCTCATTTGTTATTTCACATGTAACATAATATTCAAACATCTTATCCCTTTTAAAAAGGGAGCCTCTCAATCTGTTTATAAAGCTAGCTATAAATCCACTTGATATTGTACATCTTGATACATATTTCTCACTATGTATCATATTACATATGTATCATAACATATCTTATTACGTACTTTTTATGTCATATCATGGCATATTTGGCCAAATCTGGCTATATCATGGTCTATCTTGCCTTGCCATAACGTATTATGAGATACCATAAGTTAAGCATTCCCTTTAACTTATAACTTTGCTAGCTTTTAAGAAATCTCTTCTAAATATTTCATTTCAAATCCATTTCATTTGGACTTGACATAAGGGTTCTAGTCTCTTACTATTTATAACCCTTTCTAACTTCTCATAGGTCTTTCTATCATTTTACATGACTCTGTGAATATATGCCACACTTCTGTTGCATTTACATCCTTTTCATCACTTCCCAGGGGGTCACCTGTCATATCCTATTTTTAGGCATAGAAGTTCAATATGTAGCCTAAAAGAGGTAGCTACCAGGCCCTATTGAGCAGAAGTCCCAGAAGTATACATGTGATGTTTAAGGACTAAATTGCAAGAAAGTGAAAGATCAGGGATTAAATTGTAAATAGTGAAAGTCCCTGGGGTCATAATGGTCATTTTGAAGAAAGAAAGGGACTAAACTTAAAAGTCTACAAGGTTTAATGGTGCCAAACGGAAGTAGACATAAAGTTTGGGCCATTAAGTGTAATTATGAAAAGTTGAGGGACTAAAGTGTAATTTCTAAAAGTTTCCAAGGGCAAAATTGTACTTTTAAAAAGTTCATCTAGAAAAGGCTTAGAATTGCCCGGAAGCATTTCAGTCCCAAAAATCATAAGTAGATAGAGAAAGTTATGCTGGTTAATCTAGCATAATACAGAAATTTTATTAGAGTTTTAGATAGCCAGTATTTATCTGATAGTCTAAAAGTTATCTGATATTTTATTAGATCTTATAGACCTCAGATATAAGTGAAAAGTTATAGGAAGGTGTACCCTATGATGTCAGATGCCATATATCTGACAGAACCTCAAAATGAGTTATATAGAAAAAGTTATTCCAATATTAGTAAATTTGACGGGAGTTTAAAAATGCCCGCTATCCGATTATGAAACTTAGCAGTATGTAAGCTTGGACAGAATAAGCCAAGATGACACCAAGTAAGGCCCAGGCCCATGATATCAGCTTATCAGTTAAAAAGGTCGATGCCAGAAATATGTAGAAAAAGTGCAAAATGACGAAAATGCCCTTATGTTATAAAATACTTAAAGAATGAGTGAAGGGTATTTTGGTCATTTTATTAAGTGAAGGGTATTTTGGTCATTTTATTAAGGTTAGACAGTCAAGGAAGGTTATCTAGATAGTTGACCAAGGTCAGGAGATACTCTGGAAAGGTGTGAAAAGACAATAATGCCCCTATATTCTTAAAGAGGAACTAAGGGCATTTTGGTAATTTGTTAAGGGATGCTTCTTGGGAATTGAGCCACCAAAGTGTTTAGGCTTCATTAGAGACCCAAGATGACATTCCCAAATATTAAAAAATGTGGCCTAAGAGTGATATGGGTCTAAGTGGCATTAAAATATTAGTCTAGTACTTTTTCAATAAAGTAAAGTTACCTAGTAAAGATAGAACTGTGGAAAGTGATCACATAAATCTTTAGACTCATCCAGAATCATGAGGTGGCATGAAAGGTGTCCTTATGGGATGCACAAGGCACCACATGGCATGAGTCTAGGCAAAGAAGAAAAAGCTAAGGACATGTGGAACAATCTCAGCCATTTATTCTGGGACAGGACTCTATAATTCTCTAGAAATGCTGAGTCAGCTGGTGACGTATCCCAAGGGCCCCACCATTGCATGACCTAAGCATATGAGGTGTCCCATGGATGATGTAATTTTGATGAGTTATCTAGGATGATGATGTTATCGTGATGATGCAGGCAAGGCTTCTTGAGGAAGCTAAGTGATCTGAGATGTTCATAGCAATTCGATCTGGACCATGTTTGAAATTATGCCCTAGGGGCCAATTATTGTCTTATGAACATTGTTGATTTATGAATTTATTAATTGTCCAGATTCATTGAATCTAAGACATGTCCAGATCAATGAATGATCCAAGGTGGATGTATATATTTATTTATATTTATATTCGTATATATATAAATTCGTATATATATATTATATATAAAAGATATTTACAAGATTTAATTTATAAGAATAAATTAAATCTCTATCACGTTTGAATTTGAAATTCAAATTGATATGATATCTCAAATTTGATTTATGAGAATAAATCAAATGTAATTCCGTCTTATCTTTATTTTAAATTAAATAAATGGGTGAATTAAATCTGTGGGACGGATTTAATACAAACACTAGTTATTTAATTAGTTTCTTATCAAATTGTACAATATATGATATTATATTAATTTTAGAATTAATATAAGATTAATTCGAAAAATCTAAGTCTGTGGTAACAGGCATAGCATCCTATATATCTGATATTTAGGAGCTACAATTGGTACAGAAAAAAGGGTGAACGGGAATCTGTAAAAGGTTTACAGATAAGAATCTGCTAAAATAGAGACAGAGAGGATGAATTCTTGAGTAAGCCCTGGAGGGACAGTAGGTGGTAGCACGTCGTTCGTGGTTAGAAGGTTGTTCGTGTGGATACCAGTAGAGGAAGGTGACCTGAGTCATCGACTTCTTGCAATAAAAAAGAGATCATGAGCCGCAGAGAGAAGCTGTGGACGTCACAACCAGAAGCTGAGAAAGTCACAACTGAATACTGAGGGTAATACTTCTTTCCACTTGACTTAAACATATACGGTAGATCCTGGCAGGGAATGGAAAAATTTTTAAGTTAATTTTTGCTGCGTGTCTTCCAATTCCTTACAGTGGTATCATAGCCATGCCGTTTTGTGTTTAAGTTAGGTTTGATTGTTAATTTATATGATATGTGTTAGTCGTAGCCGATCATATGATAACATGCATTTTATGTGTGACATAGAAGGAATCCGTTTTATGTATGACATATAAGGAATCTAAAAGGGAATTGAAATCAGTGGTGCATGCCTTTTGATTTGATCAATTAATATTGATGGGGTCTAAGAAAACTGAATTCAGATTCGTGATTATTTATGAAACACAAAAAAATATCTCAGGCCGCTGCCCCAGACCCCGCCCGCTAATCGGCTAGTAGGACCGCCGTGGCTACCTGTTCATAGTGCAACATAACTGTAACATATACTATTTTGTGAATATTTTAGTTTTGAAACATTAATTGCCCTTCAATTAAATCTGAATATTGATTCTTGAATGTTTGGGTATGGTGAACAATATGGCTCTAGATTGCAAGTGTTGTAATTTTTTAAATACGGCCTGCGTGTCGTGCCTTCCTCTATATACTCTCAATGTACCTTTTCTTCTCATCTCACTCCCCTTGAATGTTAAAAGAGGTTTCTATATGTAATTTCCCTTTTCTTACTAGAGAGCTCATCTCATTGGCTTGAGTGGACTTTGGATAGGTGAGCCATACTGTATCACATTTAAATTATGCATCTTATGATTATATCAGCACATGCATATTACTTGTATGAGATACAAACTGAGAAACATGCATTCTTATAAACCAAATAGTTAAATTAAGCCCTCTAAATGAAATCTTAAGTCATAATGCCGTCAATTTATTAACACTTGTCAAAACCTCAATCGCTCAATTGTGGACTTTGCCAAAGTGGGTGCATTTGAGTTATCTTGGGAAGATAAGCAAGAGTAATGGTGCTACTCTCACATGTTTATTATTGTTTGACTTAATTGAGATTAACAAAATGGTTTTAGGTCTCAAGACATTAGATGGGATTAAAAACATGCCAGATCATATGATGATAGAATTCCATGAACATCTAAGAGTTACATTTGATGTAATTGGTAAAGGTGTTACCTACCTAAATAACTTAATTTAAGCGTCCTGCCAAAGCAGACTTAAGTTTGAGCCAAATATGGATCTTAGCCCACTAACTATTGCATTGAGGGTTGTTTATTTAGTGGGAGATTGCTAATTCAATTGCATATTTTAATTGTACAATGATGACGAATAGTAATACTGCTACATTATCGCTACGATCTATCCTTGAGAAGGAAAAACTCAATGGGACAAACTTTCTTGACTGGTTTAGGAACTTGAGAATTATTCTCAAGCAGGAAAGAAATGCACATGTCCTAGATCAACCCATTCCTAAGGAGCCAGCAACCAATGCTCCTAGATGTCAGAGAGATGCTTACACGAAGCATAAGGAAGATTCTGTCGATGTGGGATGCTTGATGCTAGCCACCATAGTTCCGGAGCTCCAAAGAGATCTAGAACACATGGAGGCTTATGAGATGATTGTGTATCTGAAGGAAATGTTCCAGCAACGGGCAAGGCAAGAGAGGTATAAGACCATGAAGGCCTTATATTCCTGCAAGATGGCTGAAGGTGTATCAGTCAGTACTCATGTCTTAAAGATGAAAGGGTACATTGATCACCTTGAGAGGCTTGGATTTCCCATGAGCTAGGAGTTAGCTATGGATTTGGTCTTGAACTCACTCCCGGAAAGTTATGACCAGTTTGTCATGAGCTACAACATGAACAACATGGAGAAATCTATTTCTGAACTGCATGGGATGCTTAAAATTGCTGAGTCGAGTCTTAAGAAGAAGCCCAGTACTGTTTTGATGGTTCAAAAAGGAAAGGGTATGAAAAAGAAAGGCAAAGGCAAGGGGAAGGGTTATGGCTCATCAGGTAAGACCAAAGAGCCAGGCAAGCCCGAAACCAAGCCCGAAACCAAGCCTGCATCAAAGAAGGCAAAGCCTCTGAAGGAAGGAGTCTGCTTCTTCTGCAATGAACCTGGTCATTGGAAGAGGAATTGCAAACTCTACCTCGAAGATCTGAAAAAAGAACAAGAAGGATAACGGGGCTATCGCTTCAGGTATTTATGTTATATACATTCATCTTTCTACTTCCACCACATGGGTACTAGATACTGTATGTGGTTCTTATATTTGTGCAAATATACCGGGACTAAAGGATAGTAGGAACCTGAAAAAGGGCGAAGTTGACCTACGAGTTGGAAACAGAGCAAGGGTTGCTGCATTAGCTATAGGCACTTATGAATTAGTTCTGCCCACTGGGCTTTTGTTAGTTTTGAACATTTGCTATTATGTTCCTGCTTTAAGTAGTAACATACTTTCACTTTCTTATTTGGATAAGGAAGGTTTCACTTGTATTGCTGGGAATAGTAGATGTTCTATTTATCGTAATGATATTTTCTATGGTCATGGTGATTTGCATGTTGATCATTACATATTAAATTTGGAACAACCCAATCATGGAAATATCTATAACATAACCGCCAAAAGGGTCAAACCAAATGATTTGAATCTGACATACCTCTGGCACTATCGTCTGGGCCACATAAATGAGAAATGCATTTCCAAACTCCATCAAGATGGATTTCTAAACTCATTTGTTTTTGAATTATATGACACTTGCGAGTCTTGCTTGTTAGGAAAGAGGACAAAGTCACTTTTCACTGGGCACAGTAAGAGGGCCACTGATTTATTGGGGCTCATACATACAGATGTGTGTGGACCGATGAACACAAATGCCATAGGAGGTTATTTGTACTTCATAACATTCATAGATGATTTTAGCAGATATGGGTGCATCTATCTGATAAAACATAAATCTAAATCTTTTGAAATGTTCAAAATATTTCAAAATGAAGTACAAAACAAGCTTGGGAAAACAATTAAAGCCCTTCGATCTGATCGGGGTGGTGAATATTTGAGCCAACAGTTCATTGATCATCTTAGGAGTTGTGGGATAGTCTCACAATTGACTTCTCCAGGGACACCACAATGGAATGGCATTTCTAAATGGAGGAATCGAACACTATTAGATATGGTTCAATCATTGATGAGTCAAATAGATCTTCCACCCTCCTTTTGGAGCCATGCCCTAGAGACAGCTGCGTTCACACTCAATTGTGTTCCATCTAAGGCAATTGAAAAGATTCCGTATGAGATATGGACTGGGAGGACACCTAGTTTGTCTTTCCTCAAGATTTGGGGATGCGAGGTCTATGTTAAGCAACAAGCCTCAGACAAATTAGCGCCCAAATCCTCAAAGTACCTTTTTGTGGGATATCCTGAGGAAACTAAGGGATACTATGTCTACAACCCTGCTTAATAACAAAGTGTTTGTTGTCAGAAATAGTATCTTTCTCGAATGAGAATTTATCTCTAAAAGAATCAGTGGGAGAAAGGTACACCTCAAAGAAGCTCGAGAGCCATAAGACACCACAAAACTGTAGATGGAAAATAAAGAAGACTCACAACAAGTTGTTGAGACTCCTCAAGTCACGCAAGGTCCATGGAAATCTAATAGGACACATTTTCAGCCTCAGAGATATGGATTTCTGATTTCTGACAGTTGTGATGTGTTTCTCATTGAGCGTAATGAGCCGACTACCTATCGAGAAGCTATAGTGGGACCAAACTCTGAAAAATGGCTTAATGCCATGAAGTCTGAGATGCAATCCATGTACGACAATCAGGTTTGGACCTGAGTCGACCCCCTTGAAGGTGTAAAAACTGTCGGGTGCAAGTGGATGAACCTTGTGTGTACAAGAAGGTTAGTGGGAGCACAGTTGTGTTTTTGGTACTCTATGTCGATGACATCCTACTTATTGGAAATGACATTCCTACCTTGCAGATTGTCAAGTCTTGGTTAGGAAAGTCTTTCTCGATAAAAGACTTGGGTGAAGCCACCTATATCCTAGGAATCAGGATCTATAGAGATAGCTCTAAAAGACTTCTAGGACTCAGTCAGAGTACATACATAGACAAAATACTGCATAGGTTCAGTATGCACTAATCAAAGAGGGCTTTTATACCCATGTCTCATGGTATTCACCTCAGCAAAGATCTGTGTCATAGTACATCTGATCAGCGAGGTCGCATGAGTAAAGTTCCATATACCTCGGCCATAGGATCTATCATGTATGCCATGTTATGTACTCAACCGGATGTCTCGTTTGCCTTAAGTATGACTAGCAGATATCAACAGGACCCTGGTGAGGGCCATTGGACTACTGTCAAGAATATCCTTAAGTACTTAAGAAGGACTAAGGACTTATTTTTGGTCTATGGTGGATTGGATGACAAACTCTGTGTAACTGGTTAAACAGATGGGAGTTTCCAAACTGACCAAGATGACCAAAAATTGCAGTCTGGATATATATTCCTCCTCAATAATGGAGCAATAACTTGTAAGAGCTCTAAGCAGGGTACTGTAGCAGATTCTGCAATGGAAGCTGAGTATATAGCAGCATCTGATGTAGCTAAGGAAGCCGCTTGGATCAGGAAGTTCATCATAGAACTAGGGGTGATACCTACTATCTCAGATGCAATAACTTTGCTCTGTGACAATAGCGATGCCATTGCACAGGCCAAAGAGCCTAGGTCACATCAAAGGACCAAGCATATACTCAGGCAATTTTATCTCATTAGAGAAATCAATGATAGAGGTGATATAAAAATATGCAAAGTAGTAGGAGAAGATAATATTGTTGATTATCTAACAAAGCCGCTTGTGCAGGCAAAGCATGAGCATCATGTTAGGTCAATGGGAATTAGTAAAATTAATGATTATACCTAGTGCAAGTGGGAAGTTATTGGAAATTGTGCCCTAGGGGCCAATCATTGTCGTATCAATATTATTGATTTATGAATTTATTAATTGTGTTATCATATTATTTGCATGTTTACTGTGATGACCATCCTTTGATAACTCATGATCTTATCCTAAATATCCCTGGTCGATCATCTATGCGGGAGCAGAGATGAAATAAGACCAGTATGACTTTGAAGATGTATAGAGATATAAATCAAAGTCATAGGCACATGTAAGAGTACAAGGTGTTAGACCGACCCGCTATGAGAGAGTTGCATGGGTTAAGTCATAAGCTTCTCTCATATACAAACCATGTCACTATGCCCTTTGACCTGAGATCATCATGGATTCCTACATGACAAACGCTCAGCTTTGACCTAGTCAAAAGTCACTTTTGACCGAGTGATCATAAAGACTATGTTCGGGCTTAGTGGTTTTCTGTGCAGAGGAATGTGAATGGTCAAGATGGAATTTGTCCCTCACATTCGTTGAGAGATATTACTGGACCCCTCGATGAGTGAGTCTGAGAAATGTATGGCCATACTGTAATGGAAAAGTAGTTCCATTTCTATAGTCAGACTACTCAGGGATCGAGAAAGTAACAGTCAGGAATAGGAGGATGACATTCTTCGTGCCTCATCCATGACCAAAATATCGTGTGACAAAAGGGATATGATATGGTTGTATAAAAGGTTACATCATTCATCGATCCTCATATGATTTAGGTAGTCATGATTTCTTGCTAGAGACCGCTTGTGACTTGTGAGTCAGTATAGTAAATGGCCCACTGCCAACTTTATATGGGCCTATAGAGTTGCACACAAAATAGCCCAACACGAGCTATGATGTCCAGATTCATTGAATCTAAGACATGTCCAGATTCAATGAATGATCAAGGGTGGATGTATATATTTATTTATATTTATATTTGTATATATATAAATTCATATATATATTATATATATAATATATATTTACAAGATTTAATTTATAAGGATAAATTAAATCTCTATCATGTTTGAATTTGAAATTCAAATTGATATGATATTTCAAATTTGATTTATGAGAATAAATCAAATGTAATTCCGTCTTATCTTTATTTTAAATTAAATAAATTGGTGAATTAAATTATTGAGACGGATTTAATACAAACACTATTTATTTAATTAGTTTCTTGTCAAATTGTACAATATATGATATTGTATTAATTTTAGAATTAATATAAGATTAATTCGAAAAATCCAAGTTTGTGGCAACAGGCATAACATCCTATATATCTTATATTTAGGAGCTACGGTTGGTACAGAAAAAAGGGTGAACAGGAATCCGTAAAAGTTTTGCAGCTAAGAATTTGCCGAAATAGAGACGGAGAGGATGAATTCTTGAGTAAGCCCTGGAGGGACAGGAGGTGCTAACACGTCGTTCGTGGTTGGAACATTGTTCGTGTGGATACCAGTAGAGGAAGCCGACCTGAGTCGTCGACTTCTTGTGATTGAAAAGAGATCACAACCAGAAGCTGAGAAAGTTACGACTGAATACTGAGGGTAATACTTCTTTCCACTTGACTTAAACACATACGGTAGATCCTGGCAAGGAATGGAAAAATTTTTAAGTTAATTTCTGCTGCGTGTCTTCCAACTCCTTACAGACCATCCATTCCACCTCCTTTCACCGATAAATACCCTACCCAATTCCATTCCATACCACAACCAGCAAGAGGAAAAGGAGAGAAAAAAGAGATAAAAGGAGAAAGAAAGAAAGAAAGAAAGGAAGAGAAAGAGAGGAAGGAAAGAGAAGGAGTTTTGGCGAAGCTAGGAGTAATCCAATGAGCTTAGGGACTTGGCAAGTTTAGGAATAAGGTAAGTAATTTATTCTAGTCCCTACTCTAATAAATTAGAGGACTGTTCTTAAGAATTTAAATAGTTAGAATAAAGAATATCTCTCTGGAAAAGACTAACTGTGGATATAAAGAAAGTTTGGGAATTGTCAAATTAAGGGTATTACTTCAAGATAAGCTTGAGTTAAGCAGAGCCATACCGGATAGGATAGTAATGAAGATATTATTATGCTATGTATAGGCTTTGACTTATGAAAAGAAGGAACCCTAGAGCAAAAGCTAAGAGCTAGAGGAAAGGCTACGCGTCAGGTAGTAAACTTACCTAAACTTGTATGTATTGAATGTATAGTTGTTAGTGTTATGGCTTGATTGATATTATTCATATGTAATTGTTGAAGCTCTGTGCTATGATTACTTTGGCCAATTGTATTTCATATGTTACATGGAAGCCTGCACATTACATTATGTTGACACAATCACAAGCAAGCACTAATACTAAGCATTAATGCATACATCGTTTAGTACTATTTACTTCTGAGATTTCCCCAGAAATCTCAACCCTTCCATATCAATCCAATTATAGTAGGTCTTCTCAAGATGGAGGAGATAAAGATTCATGAAGAGAAGTTAATAATTATTTAGCATGATTGATATGAGATTGATGTATGTATAAATTAATTGCTGGAAATTGTCACTATGAACAGTAATTCATGGTGAGTTAGTGATAATTGAGCTGTAATTAGAAATAGTAAATGATAGAATAAATATATTATATTTCACCAGTAAATAGTAGACATACCAAGCTTCAATTTGATATATAGAACGTCTTAGTTGGATGTCTACACATGGAGATATGATTTTTTCAAGTTGGGATAAAAAATGCTGGAATCAGGGAAGGACACCAAATGAACAGTAAAATTGAAGCATTGACCGACATTGACTTGGTCAAGGCGTGGTCAACGAGTTATTTTTTCCTGAAATAGAATTAAATTAGTTGTGTATCAATTTGAACCACTTCATTTCAATTTTCTATATTTAATTATGATTTTTTGAAGTCAATTCACTTCTCTGGAATTTACACAGTGAACAATACTCAATTGAGTAAAATTCCAGATTGTATAGTTTGACTTCAATGACCTTAAAAGTGGTTCCAGATGCTACCATTTGGTCCCTAAGATGTAAGCAAATTAGGATGTTACATCACCTATCATTGGCTACTCTTGCCTGAGCACGTTTAACTAAAAAATGTAGATAAAAATCTGAAGTACTAGTGCTAACAGGCTCCAATCCTAATATTTTACTATCTTATACCCTTCTTATACTATCTCTCTTGTGTCTATCTGGCCTTCTAATCTCTTTATCTTCACCTGGAAGATATATTCGTCTCTCATTCTTATTTTTTGTAATCTCATCTTAGAGATTTCTCTGTTCTTACTTGACCGCTTCTCATATCTTATGAGCTATTATCATAAATTTTAGTTGCTCATATTCTAGAGTTTAATCCCTAATAGTAATAAGGTTATCTAAAATTAACATCATGGGTGCTCTCTTTATTATGAGTTAACCAACTTGTGAAGCTTCTATACTTTAACTTTTTCCTTGGTATTCGTCCTTCCAAAGAAATACTATACTTATGGCTCATTACTTTATTTCTTTACGCTAGGTTTACTGCGACCCTCGGGATCTATTGTAATCAACCGTAAGCCTTTTCTAGATCTAACTACGACCCTAGAATTTTATTCACTATAAGCCATGCTAGGATCTAATTGCAATCCTCTAAAATCTACTGCGATTCTGTTGTATTGTATTCTCATATTTAGAAAACCTAAACCAACTGATAAAGTTACAAGGTTAGTCACTTCCATATAGTTGTTAACTCAACAGATAATTCCCCCTAAAATGATCACAGAAGCCAATATTATCTATCAGAACTTTACTCATTTCCTCTATCACTTAGGAATTTCTCATATCATTCCTATCTTTCATAACTTTACTATATCCATTTTTGCAGAGAGCTACACAGGCTCTACCATGCATATATCTGTCATAATCTGTTCATTCTCTTGGCTTTAACACAAGAGCAATCTAGATCTATTGCAAAAATGTTAACTTCTATTGCATAGACGCTGCTCCTTTTTAGAGCTACGTAATCATATGTCTATAGATTTGCCACTAACATTCATCTTTAATCTCATTGTTTATCTACTCTATCTTGCATGTAATGCAAAAGGAGAGTGTTCATTCATAATAGCATACTCCAACATGCATAATATGCAAGGAGATGTAATCATTTAAGTATTTTCTGACATGCGTGTCATCATATGACAACTGCAAGGAGATGCAACTTCTCATCATAACTCATGCTAACATAAGACATATCATCATTACCTAATTTGCTCAGCCATGCCTTATATGCATACTGCAATTAAACAATTAACTATATAATCTTTTAAAACATTTTCTCCTCTGTCATATTATCTATCACATTATCTGATCAGATCATTGTCATATCTGATATAACTATTCATATAACTTAGGCTGCCACGTTACCCTCTTATTAGGGTATAGACTTAACCCTTCATTAATCATTCCTACATAGGGAATAGGGGAGTCACTTTATTTTTTTAATTGTGGCTACCTTTCTTTCTCTAAATGTCATAAACTTCTTTTTTTTTATTTCACATACTTCTACCACTCTACTGAACTTCTATAACTACTTGAGAAAAACTCTTTCTTTGTAACACAAAATTAAATCCATGAGCTACTTCTCAGTCATTCAACTGTCAATGTTCATGTGGATTAACTCGGCTAAATATTCATCAAAGGGTTTATCTTTCTCTGCTTTAACCCTTAGCCTTACATTCATCATTCTCTAACTGAGAGGAATGCCTCTCTAAACTATTTGAGAAAAACTTCAAAGGTGAACGGATCAATCTCCATCTCGTATGGAGTAACTTATGTTTCTCTCTACTATCTCTTAAATCTTTCTGTCTGTCAGTTTCAGTATGCTCTGGACTAGACTGTGGTTCCTTTCTGGTTTATCTCTGGATCATGACTAACTTAAGTTACATGGATCTCATTCATCATCTAGCACTATTACTTCTGTTCTCTAGGGTGCTCTACCCTAGGTCTGCTAAGTTATCATCTCTTCATTATGGTATCCCTCTGTTATGGGAACTTTAACTTTTTAACCATCATGTCTCTAACCTTGAGCTATTAGGCTCCTGCTTAGGCAAGTCTCAATATAACTTTTTAAATTCTTTTGTTCAGGAAGGACTACTGAACAAACTTTTATGAACCATAGATCAATTCCTGGTAATCATACAGAGGATCTGCTTTTGAACATTTTCTTAAATTGATCTTTTGTATATGAGTACCTTATACTGTTTGGCTTGCCTACATCCTGTGCTAAACCTCTAACTGATAAACTTCAGTGAGGTTGGCATCTTCATTCTTGTGATTAGGTCTTTGTACATTCTAGTCTTGACCTAAGTACTGGCTAGTCGCGACCCATATTCTATGTCAACTTTAGTCACGGCCATCTCCACTTGCTCGTCACGAATTGACAGCTCTGTGTTCTTCAGTCGTGACTATAGGTCATGTTCTATCATGACCTGATCTACTTATTAATTAGTCGCATCCTATGGGTTGGACTCATCGAGACCTGATAGCTCTAGAGCTTCTTGTCATGACCAATGGTCTTTACTCGTCACGACCAAAAGCTTCCATAAATATTTGTCACAACTTGTGGCTTAACTCATCGTGACTTAACTTATCTGGAGCTTCTAGTCGTGACCTAAATTGCTTCACATCATGACCTGTCATAGCTTTTCTAAATATTCACTTATAATGTTCTTGACTTTGATGAATTTAAGTAAATTGAAACTCATTCATATCTATATATCATAATCACATTAAATTAAGAACATATTCACATAGATGTTCAACCAACTATCATCTTATTATATCACATCACAATTCATATTTCATATCATCATAATATTTGCACATACATCACATACATGTCAATTTTCATATTCGGGGTACATCATAACCATCATACATCTATGTAATTACTTTACACTATTTACATTACCCCTCATCTCTTTTACATTCTTTTATAGGGAATAATGGACTGTAAATACTTTTGCATACAGAAGTGTCACCCCTATATATTAGTTGTAAAATCATTTTCCAAAAACTCACTTATCTCTATGTGCCATGTAGGGGTATATGGTAGTATCTGACTTACTACCATCTCATGTCACTCTTCTAGACTATAAACTTGGTTTAGGTTAAGGCCCTCTATCGTATATCTGCTTATCATCCCTGCTATGGCATTGAGGAACTCTAGATAAACGGACTACTCTTGATCTCTACTTTTGTCCATCCCTTGATCTAGACTGGGTAATTCACTCTATACCATTTTCTTGAGACTGATATGGTCAATATTATCTGTCTTCAGCAAAGAAGGCTGGGGTTGACTAGGACCAAGAACTTCATACTAATCTTTCTCTATAAAGTCACATATTCCTAGATTTTCAGAATAGACAGGGACTATCATAAACTTTGACTGGATCTCTGGATTAAGGGACTATTGTATATTACTCAAAGCAAATCTATCCTCAAACTCTAGTGGAGGAGGAATAATATCTGGTTTACCCATAATCTAGTACAAGTTTCAGCTTCCTCAGCTGTAATCTGTCCTCTCATTGGAGGAATTGAACTTACATTAGGGTTAGAGGGCACTCCTATGAACTCATATTATATCTCTTTCATTTCTTTATGCTAATCCTCAAGAACTTTGAGAGGCTATTGATCTTTAGCTTAGATCTCCAAGATCCTATTTATCAATTCAAGAATATGATATAGTTATTTTGTTAGGCTATTGTACCTTAACTAGGCTATACTTATTCTATTATAACATCTCTTATCGCCTGTAAGACTTCTGTGTCCCTAGCCTGAAGGACTTATGTGTCCCTAGCCTGAAGGACTTATGTGTCCTTGGCCTCACTGTAATCTAACTATAATCCATAACTGAGTTAGCTATTTTCTTTCAGCTAATTAGCAAGAGTTTAGCTTACATCTCTATGCCATTCATACTTTTAAGTTTTCCCTTATCCTCCTGGATCACTAACAGGCGAGAAGGTATCTCTTATTAAGCCTCAATGTTCCATTTCCCTAGAGCATTCATCACCAATCCATAATCTTAGTTGGACTGTGAACAAGTAAACCATTACTAAGCTCAACCTCAACCTCGCCCTTAATTGGGCCTTAGGTAACTGCTACATACTCTGTTTCCCAATCAGAGAAAGTTTATCTTACACCAAAACCTCTGGTATGTGCTAAAACTTTATTCTATACCTACACCAGAACCTTTTACTCTGATACCAAAATGAAACATCATACTTTTACCACCTCAGAGTACGTATTTAGAAGCATATTTTATTAGCGGAAGCATTACATTAGCCTAAAAATTAAAATTTTAAAACTTACTTCTCGGGTATTGTTTATTTGGTGATTTCCATATTTACAGTCTAACTTTAAAAATTCATAACTAATTGTAGACAAATCGTATGGAGTGGATCCAAATTTTTAATTGAAGCTCTTTCATATCTCTATAAGGGAAAAATATAAATCTGGACAATTGATACAGTTAAATCGTTACTTGTTACTGTTCATATGGCAAATTCTGAAAATTTCAGATTATTTTTTTAAATTTAGAAATTCATTTCTCTTGATATACATATCCAAATGAGGCATATTACATATGAATATAAATATCTGGATGTGTACTACATGCATAAGATTTCATAAATCAATTCATTCATTTGCTAGGTCAAACTAAAGCTACAACAAAACTGCTTTAGGACCTACGTTTTTACCATTTCAGTTTCATTTCTTTCACTTTCAACAATTGCTCCAGCATGTATAAACTATCTCTTTTTCATTTCATGCATTCATATACAACATATACATATGCCATAATTATTTCATATAGTTGCATCACATAAGTAGACACCTTACATGGAATTTACATACATGGATAATTCATAGCATATGCTAGGATCTCAATTACTTCACTTCCTCTCTTCCATTCTTTAGCTCTTCTTCATGCATACATTTTCCTTCATGCTTGACCTAAATTGGTTGGTTATGGGAGGGTGAGATTCTAGGGAATCTCAGTATCAAAGATTACCACTTAAATATGCAAGATGGATGTTAATGTATGATATGTAATTTCATTAAACTTTCTTTGATTAGTGACACGCCATCATGCTATATACTTTTGCATAAAAGTGCATGGCTATGGAAAACATGTTATTCACAATACATTAAACATCATTTATCATGTCACAACATCATTCAAATATCATATACATGTCAACGCATAAGCTTACCACATCAAGCCATAAAGAGGTAAGTCCACTACCTTGTACTTAAGCTTTTCTCTTAATCTTTTGCACTTGCTCCCAAGCTTTCCAACCATTAAGCCTTTCGGCCAATCACTTCCCAACATCTTCTTGAATGTTTCAAGGTCCTAAACATATTAATATTTATCACATAATTCATTAGGACCATAAACTCCAACAAGGCTCAAGACTAACCTTGATAAATTCTTAACTCTTTATTAACACAACTTTATCTAGTCTTCACTAATTAACTTGGCCTTTGACCCAGTTGGTGTCTTGACTTTACCCTACACAAGTTCACCTTTTGAATCTATTTATGAGATTAGAATCATGAAATTCTAGCACCTATATACTATTTTGTACATAATTACATAACACCCTCTTTTTTTTCAAAAGTTCTCATTTTGATTCCAATACTTCCCATATTTTTTTCTCCACTTTATCCCACACAAGTTTTCATTTTAAAATCATTGGAAGCATAAAAATCATAAAATCCAAATCACTATTCATGTGAGTGAACAGTAACATGGAAGGATTTCAAAAATTATAATATTGGAATTTCAATGCTTCCAAGGTTCAAAATCTATCCAATCCTACACAAAATCATCATATAAATTCAATGGAAGAATTATATAATTGAAATTACATTTCTTTCCATCATGAACAGTGCAAAATGAACTGGTCCAACCATGGCATAGTCAAGAATATCAACTTGATTTAACAACCAATCACTTAACTATCTTGTTTAAGTTTCAATCACCTATCTCTAACTTTAATTTCTTCTTTTTCATTTATCTAAGATTTTTTGAAAGCACAACACCTTAGAGAAAACTCAACTTTCCCCATGAAAACCCTAAGTTGAAACTCCAAATCAAAGAAAATTAAGCTAAGATAGATTGCTTACCTTTAATCTCTAGCTTGCTTGAACTTTAATACCTTGAATCTTCTTTGTCTTGGCTTGATTTTTCATTTTGCAAGAGTTTCCCCAAGGGGTCATTCTCCATGGTTTGCTTCAGATTTGTGGGGGTATTTATAGAAGAATCTCATGTAAAATCAATAGCCAAGATTATTTTGTGTACTATTTGATCTAATGGCTCACCTTTAATCTTGGCTTTAACTTTTCAAAAAAGATAATTATGACATCATCCATGACATCATCAAGAGACACTTCATAGGGCTAGGTGGCAAAATTCCAAGGGGAAGAAGCTTATGGAAAAATTTTAGTCTAATCTGGTACTGGCTGAGTCCGATTTCCCAAAAACTATATTGTTTTATAAATCTAATTTTTTTAAGATTTCATAATATGCTTTCTAACCTTAAATCCAGTATCTAGATTCTTCCAACCATTGAAATTGTTGTACTAGATCAGTACTTAATTATATATCCCTTGGCAAATGACAAAAATGCCCTTGGTTCACTGTCTTACACTATATTAACCCTAAGGGCATAATTGTCATTTCGCACCTCTTTATACTTTATCAGAGTATATGCTGGCTCTAACAAAATGACCAAAATGCCCTTTATCCCTATCTGGGATAATGTGGCTACAAAGGGGCATTTACTTAATTTTATACTTTTATGGGTTTGCTCAGGACTCTGGCCCACTTAACTATCCAATCAGCTCACTGGGTCTATGATATGCCATTTTGGGACTTGATGTGGGTCCATTCCCTTTTTGCCATAGATCTCGAGAAACCTCTCTTGAAAGTATTTATCGGTTATTTTATTACACCATAAATTCCCGTAAGAATTCTACAGAATTTTTTTTCTGACTCTGTCAATTTTATAAATTCTTATATTAATTATAGGAATTTACTGTAAGGTTTCATCTAATTCTGAGGTCTAAAAATACTTCAATAATTTTTTCTAACTTCAAAAATTTATATCAATTAATCGGGACCTTAAATCAAAATTCTTTGTTGCATCAAACTGATCATAATAATTTTCTCTACTTATTTGTAAAATTTGGGACTAATATGATTTTGGGCATTTTTGGGCCTTTTCCAGCTCAACTTTCTCATGATTACATTTTTGCCCCTGAACTTTTGATAAATTACATTTAAGTCCCTTAAGTTTTGGTAATTACACCTTTTGGCCAAACTTTTCTTTCTACTTTCATTTTCTACCATATAACTTTTAAACTTTTCATTTTAGTCCCTCATCTTTATATATTTGTCTAATCATTACTTTTCGTTTATATTCATCATCACAATCATTTCCAATCCTCTTTCCTCTATCAGTATTATATAGATAGGGAAAAATTAGGATATGACAGTCTAAACTTAATTATTGATCCCTTGGAAAATTACCAAAATGTCCCTTGGTTCTTCTTTATTTACTTTAATATCTCTAGGTATTATTGTCTTTTCACATATCATCAGAGTATTCCTTGACCCTAGTCAACTATTCAGATAACCCTCCTTGACCATCTAACCTTGGTCAAATGACTAAATTACCCTCCATTCATCTCTTGCTCATCGTACAACATAGTAGCATATAGAGTTGCATTTTTATAATTTTATATTTTTTAGGGTCTTTATAAACACTGGCCCATATACCTATCTGAAAATATTATTAGGCCTATGAGTGCCATTTTGAGCCTTCTATGTGGTTCCCTGTCTTCATGGGCTCTACTCCCAAGAAATTCTCTCGAAAAGCATTTATCGAGTGTTTTAATCCATTGTAAATTTCATTATAAATTCTATATAACTAATTTTTTAGTTACTGTCAGTTTCATAAATTCTCATATTAATTATAAGAATTTGTTGTAAAATTTTATTTGATTCTAAGGTCCAGAAGATAATGCAATAATTTTGTAATCTTCATAAATTCATATCAATTTATTGGGACCTCAAATCAAAATTTTGTGTTGCATACGTTAAACTGATCAAAATAATTCTCTCTATTTACTGGTAAAATTTTGGACTGAAATACTTCTAGGTAGTTTTGGGCCTTATCTGGCTCAACTTTATCATAATTACCATTTTGCCCCTAAACTTTTGAAAATTACACTTTAAGCCCTCAACTTTTCATAATTACACTTAAGTGCCCCAAGCGTATGTCTACTTTCATGTTGCACCATGAAACTTTTAAGAGTATTCACGTTAGTCCCCTTCTTTTCTAAAATGACTACTATGTCCTGGAAAACTTTCATTAATTGCAATTTAGTCACTAGATTTTCACTAAATTATAATTTATCCCATTTCTTTATAACTTTATACGTTCTCTCTTTCTTTGACTTACAACTTATCTTAATCATTATATCTTCTTTTGATTAGCATCTCAACCCCTTCATAATCTCTTTCCCCTATCAATCTTATACAGATAGGGAAAATTTTGGATGTTACATTCCTACCCTCCTAAAATAAATTTCATCTTCAAAATTTAATTCGTCCCTTAGTCAAAACAACCTTGGATATAAATTCTCTTTCTATCCTCTTTTGATTTGCGACTAAGGCTCGGGGTATCTATCTCTTATCTTCTATTTTGGCTTCTAGCGGAGTACTCTCAACATCCGTGGAGCTTCATATCTTTCTCGTGCTGTTATGCTCTTTTTGCCTTCGTCTACTCAATCAGAGTCAGAGTATGCTTTTTTCTATTCTCATTTGTCATCTATCTACTCATACTTATGGACAACTCACTGTACTGGACTTGTGAGTAGTGTCCATTTCTTTCATACATAATCTTCCAAAAATTTGATGAACTTCTAGGTCTCTGTCAAACATCATACTTCTCATTATGTATATCTTATTATGTATTGCGTATTGTGTATTCCTCATTACGCATAGTGAACCTTTCATCACACTTTTCTTTCTGCATTCTGGAATATGCTTCGACATATAGCTTTGTCGGCTTCTAAGGAAGATCTTGCTCTTAAGCCTTTCTAACCTCCTCCTAATATAAAACTATAACTTTAATCTTTTAATTCAGATCTTCTCTACTTAGATTTGACATAACGGTTTTAGTCCCTTACCTTTCATAACTCTTTCTAACTTTTTTTAACTTTTGTATCTATCTATCTATCTATCTCTTTTCTTTCCATAATTCCTCTTCTTGGAACTAGTATAAGGAAATACTCATAAGCTAACTATCTCTTTCTTTCTTTACAGTTCCTTTACTTGGAACTAGTACAAGGGATACTTAAGTCTCTTATTTTCTCTACTGAGCACTTATGCTATTCTTTCTTGTTATTAGGCTAGCTAGCAATATTCTCTCTCATTGTTCTAGAATATCTTTCTAACTTTATGACTCAACACTGTATTTTCTAGTGGGCTACCCATCTCTAGGCTACTCTAGCCTAAGCACCTCTTAATTAAGCGTGCTGTTAGGTTAGGGCTAGGTTACTATTCATATAGATATGAGCCCTAGCATACTCTTTCTCATATAACTGTATTTTAACTTTACTCTACCTTAGACCCTCTTCTCTGGGTCTCTTTGGCCTTTTAATCTCTTTATTCTTATCTGCTTATACTTGTTTATTCATAAGACATATGTGGTTATCTCTTCTATTACTCAGGCATACTCCTACAATCTTTTGAATTCTAGTACTTTGATTAGAATTTTGATCTCTCTATCTTCATTTAAGAGAAACTAAGTTCATTATATAGGCTAGCTAGAATCACCATGGATACTCTCTCTATATGAGTTAGTCAACATCTTGTCCTTGGTGATTGTCTTATTAGAAAGATATCAAGTTATCCTATTCCTATTCTTCATAATTCATATTATCTTGTCCTTAGGCTACGTTAGGTTATTTCATGACTCAAAATCACCCGCTGTTGTCATAAACCTTGTTAAGAACTACTGGATTCTGGGATATCACTTCCTTGTGAATAATGTTAGGATCAACTACAATTCTTTTGAAAGACTTGAACTAATAAACTAAGTTACAAGGTTAGCTACTCCCTTATTGTTGATAACTTAACAGATAATTCTCTATCACTATGTTCTCTAGCCCATCTTACTTATCAAGACTCCACTTAACCTCTCTTTTACTCAGGAGTTCTTCTTAACTTTCTTTCTTTCTTGTGCCTAACTATGAGCTATTTCCATATGTAATAATGGCCTAGCCATATATAAATCGTCATCTATAATCTGCCATCGGTAATTTCCATAGGCATTTTTTTTGTTACTATGGTATCGTATACTAAAATAAAAGTAGAGGGAGGCAACCGTCAGTGGGGGAGGCTGGTTTTTGACTTGATTAGGCTAAGCATCAATACTCTAGCGCTTTCTGATCACCTTCTCAACCTCTTCCATTGTTCTACACCTTTCCATAGATTTCTCCACATCTCTACACCATCAATCTACCATATTTCCATTATTTCTTCATGGCATCTTAACTGAACAGCAACTGCAATACAGCAGGAGTCATGAGAAGCTAAAACTTTAGCCTCTTGGTGATGAATCAGATATCTTGAGCTCATGGACTCAAATAGAGAGTTTCGTTTATTCTAATTTGTATCTTCTCAAGTTATGATTACTGCTAGATCTAGTGTTCTCATTTTATGAGCAAGTTTTGAATATCGATTGATCATTCTCATATTAGACTTTATAATCAAATTTGGATGATTTGAATGTTTGCTTTTAATAGAATATTTTAGTTTCAATTTTAAGAGAATTGGGTTATTATCTGCGATCGTTGTTAATTAATTCAATTGTTTGAAATCTAGGATTTTCGATTGATAACCATTCGAGGGCGTTTTCATCATCTAAATTCAACTTGCACGCTAAGTGGTTTATGATAGCTCGCTAATAGTTCTGAAACCATCTTTTATCAAAGGGATTTAAGGAAAATTAGGGTTCTCAACTCAATCGATCGATTGAGGTTTTCTTTGAGACTTAGTAATTTCTAAACTCTAATTTTAAATGTGAGAGCAAGGATAGATACGTTTTCATCATCATGAGTCTTTGTGAGGTCCCTTTCATCATTTTCATTTTATTATAATATGTTATTTTGTATATATTGTACTTTGTGAGGTCCCACTTGACATCTCATGAGCACATGTTAGTATACATAATGAGTAGGATTGATGGTTATTGAGACATTTGTCTCACCCTATCTTTATTAGCACTTTTTAGGTTATATTCTCATCTTAGAACCCTAGTGAAAACTTTAGAGGTTTGAGTATAGTTATATTAATTACATAGCCTTCTCCTTTGAAGGTATGTGTAGAATATTTGTATATTACCACAATAGGTTTTATTTTGCATACTTATATATCCTATTACTTTTTTTACATTTTAAGAAGAGTCTTTTAATAACCATAGTAGAGTTCATTTAAATTTTTGTTTAACTTTTCTACCATGGTTAGCTCTTTTGAAACAAACTAAATTTATTTATAATATTATTTTTAAATTATATTTGGTACAAAATATCTCTAAATAATTAATAATAGTTATAATTTAGGAGGATTTTACATAAGGCCTGTTAATAAACACAGTATCACCATCCATTATCCTTTGATGCACTATATGACTAGGTTTAAGGTATAAATACAACTTTGAGTTCTCCTTAAGCGAGTAGGTTGTCAAACCTTCTCTGTAAACTAGACACAAACTTTTATTCTTTCTCATCAAATAATTTGAGACTTTCATACTCCATAATGACCTCTCTTCAATTTGTTTCCTATTATAAGCTGAACTTTGTATTATCTCTTCCTCTTCTTTAATTTCTTATGTAACATCCCAAATTTTCACTATCTATATAAGATTGATAGAGGAATAGATATGACCAGCTTACAATATGAGCAGGGTATCACGACTTGGTCATGCAAGCTTGCCCATTCCTAGCCCAAAATGGTTAGGGCTTTTACCTGGCAGGGCCGAATATCGAGCTATAAGTGATGAAGATATATGGGACTTAATGAACAAGTGTTGGAACAGGACTTAATTTGAAAGCCATTGAAGATATATGGGAATTCAAAAACCTTAACGAGTAGACTCTCAAGGATTTAAAAGCTATTTATATATCTATCCCTTACCTGGAAGGTTAAGTAAGAGGATCTAAAAAGTAATTTTTTGAATTAAAAAAGTAAAAATATAAAGTATAAATTAATTTTGAAGATAATGTATACACAAAATTAAAATAGGAAAAAAAATTAATCCATTAATCTTTTTAGTTTACCCAAAGTTTTAATCAAGTCCTTGTATTTTATTGTTTTAACTAGGCTCACATTATTTGATCCATTAATTTTAATTTATACACTTTATAGAATTTCATTTTTAAAAATATACATGCACCCCTTCTAGGGGACTTGGTCCACAGTTCGCTGTTGAGGACGCTTCTCCAGACTACAATTCGGACACCGGGGGCAACAAACTAAGCACATGGTTTTCTATTACATGAAGCCTCAATTGGCCAATCTTGATAATGTGTTTAGAATATCATTCAACTTTACTGTTATGGGAAAAGCCAAGGAAAGGCCGTCAGATCTACCCTTAGTGGATTGAGCCTAAGCCTATATAATCTAGGGCTTAGGAGATAATAATAAAAAGTCTGGATTATTATCTAAAAAGATTTTCCTTGATGATGCACAAATTAAATACACTAAAACTGAAAAAGAGTTGATTGCAATTGTAGTAGCTTTCGACAAATTTAGAGTTTACCTTATAAATTCCAAAGTGGTTGTTTACACATATCATGCAGCGGTAAAGATATTATATTTCAAAATAAATCTTCTAAAGATTTGAAATCTTAAATAAAATATAATATTATTATTGTCCCAAATAATATTAAATATAATTTCATCATACATAATATTATATTCTTCTAATCCAAATTAAAAGAGCTTCTAGATGAAGACACTAGCAATTACTACAAATTAATCGTTGAAGATCAACAATTGGAATGATATATCCCCATCACAATGAAATTTCAAAGATTAACCCAACATGTTGGCCAAGGGTATTGCTATTTTAGTAAAAAAATGATGTTTTCAATTGAATAACATTTTGATAAAAGTTAACGTGGCCAGTTATATCACTTAAGAAGGATTGAAGGTCAGTTGGTAGAGAAGGGGGAATAAAATGCGAAAAAGTGGAGATGTTAGGTGTCATATCTCAATTTATAGGCCTATAAACCTAGTATGTAGCCTGAAAAAGGTATGCTACCAGGCCCAATTAAGCAGAAGCCCCAGAAGTATACAAATTATGTTTAGGGACTAAACTACAAATAATGAGAGTTCAGAGACTAAATCGTAAATAGTGAAAGTCCCTTAGGACATTTTGGTAAATTACTAAGGGACATTTCTTGGGAATCGAACCACTAGAGTGCTTGGACTTGATTAAAGATCCAATATGATATTCCAAGATGTCCAAAAACGTGGCCCAAGAGTTATGTGGGTCCAACTGGCATTTAAATATTAGTTTAGTACTTTTTCAATAAAGTAAAGTTACCTGGTCAAGGATAGAACAGGGGAAAGTGATCTGATAAGGCTTTAGACTCGTCCAGAGCCACGAGGTGGCATAAAAGGTGTCCCCATGGGACCCACAAGGTGCCACATGTCATGATTCTAGAAAAAGAAGAAAAAGCTAAGGACACGTGGCACAATCTCAGCCGTTCATTCCAGGAAAAGACTATGGAATTCTCTAGAAGCGCTGAGTCAGCTAGTGAGGTATCCCAAGGCCCCTACCATTCCACCACCTAGCATGTGAGGTGTCCCATGGTTGATGTCACTTTGACGAGTCATTGAGCATGATGATGTATGCAAGGCTTCTAGAAGAAGCTAAGCGATCGGAGCCATTCATTGCGATTCCATCTAGACCATCCATTTCACCTTCTTCCACCTATAAATAGACCCAACCCCCTTCCATTCAAGGAACTCCACAGCCAAGGAAGAGAAAGAAGAGAGAGAAAAAAGGAGTTCTGGTGTAGAGCAAAGGTTAATGACTAGAGGAAAGGCTCCATGTCAGTTAGTAAACTTACCTACTTGTATGCTTATGTTGCTTGGATGTTTTATGTGAGGTTTACTTACTTTGATGATGTGAAGCATGCATGATTAAGTAATGCTCTATTTCTTTTTATGCATGGACATATGTCATAATTAAGGGACATGGAAGCATGTAAGTTATCATTATGCAAGCATGATCATTAAGTGCACACATAGTAACATCAAGCATATAGTTGCATGTAACATTCTTACTCTCATACGTCTTAAAGACCATTCAGTAGTATTTAGAACCACTTACAAGACCTTGGAAGTCCATTAGCCAAATCTGGAATTTTACCCTTTCTTGGGTTACTGTTCATATGGTATTCCATATTAGCAACAAACTTCGAATAATCATAACTAATTTTAGAAAACTCAAAATGAAGTGGTTCAAAGAGCTAATTGAAGATAACATCTTGAACTTTAAGGGAAAAATAATTTCCAGACCAAATGATTATCCAATTAATACAGTTTATTTGCCAAATTTTACTATTCATTTGGTCAAAAATCCTGGAAACAGATTCTGGTCCCTTAATTTGGAAAATCAGTTCTCTTTGTACAGACATCCAAATAAAGTATTCTTGGTGTCAAAAAGAAGCTTGGCATGTCATATAAATTTCTTTAAAATTTTATAAATTTATTCCATCATGTACTATTTTTCATTACATCATGACCATCACTGCTTATATTGGTCATACAACAACATTATACATTCACATAACATATATACTATCCAATCCCTAGCTTTCCTTCATGCTTCATCATCCTCTTTCATCATTCATAAACCTGTGGGATTGGGATTACATGGAAAGGGATGAGATTTCGGGGGAAATCTCAGTAGCAAACGGTACTAAACAATACATGCATTAATGTAACTACTTGTGCTTGCTTGTGAAAGTGTTACTATTGTGTCATGTGCATGCTTCCATGTTACATATGAAATACAATTGGCCAAAGTAAACATATAAACAGAGCTTCATACATAAGCACATAGGCAACACAATGTAAGGAATTGGAAGACACGCAGCGGAATTAATTTAAAAAAAAATTTTCCATTCCTTGCCAGGATCTACCATATGTGTTTAAGTCAAGTGGAAATAAGCATTACCCTTGGTGTTCCTCATCGACTTCCACAGCTTCTCTCCGCGACTGGTGATCTCTTTTCGATCGCAAGAAGATGTCCACAGCTTCTCTTCGCGGTTCGTGCTCTCTTTCTGATCGCAAGAAGTCGACGCCTCAAGTCGGCTTCCTCTACTGGTATACACACAAACAGCGTTCCAACCATGAACGACGTGCTAGCGTCTCCTGTCCCTCTAAGGCTCTCTCAAGAATTCGTCCTCTCCATCTCTACTTCAGCAGTTTCTTATCTGCAAACCTTTTGCAGATTCCGTTTGGCCTTTTGTGTTGTGTGTTGTATGTAAAAAAATGTAGCTCCTAAAATTAGATATATAGGATGCTCTGCATTTTCCTCAACCGAATTGGATCTTGGAATTAATCTATATTAATTTTGAAATTAATACAATATCACATATTGTATAATTTGATAAGAAACTAATTAAATAAATAATGTTTATATTGAATCCGTCCCATAGATTTAATTCACCTATTTATTTAATTTAAATAAAGATAAGATTGGACTATATTTGATTTATTCTCATAAATCAAATTTGAGATATCCTATCAATTTGAATTTTAGATTCAAACGTGATAAAGATTTAATTTATCCTTATAAATTAAATCTTGTAAATATCTCTTATATGAGATATCCTATCAATTTGAATTTCAAATTCAAACGTGATAGAGATTTAATTTATCCTTATAAATTAAATCTTGTAAATATCTCTCATATAAGATATCCTATCAATTTGAATTTCAAATTCAAATGTGATAGAGATTTAATTTATCCTTATAAATGAAATCCTATATATCCCTTATATATAATATATATATATACGAATTTATATATATACGAATATAAATATAAATAAATATATACATCAACCCTAGATCATTAATTGAATCTAGACACGTCTTAGATTCAATGAATTTGGACATCATAGCTCGTGTTAGGCTATTTTGTGTGCGACCCTGTAGGCCCATATGAAGTTGGCAGTGGGCCATTTGCTATACTGGCCCACAAGTCGCAAGCGGTCTCTAGCAAGACATAACGACTACCCAAATCATATGAGGATCGATAAATGATGTAACCTTTTTTATACAACCATATCATGTCCCTTCTGTCACGCGATATTTTAGTCATGCATGAGGCATGGATAATGTCATCCTCCTATTCCTGACCATTACTTTCTCAATCCCTGAGTAGTCTGACTATAGAAATGGAACTACCTTTCCATTACAGTATGGCCATACATTTCTCATACTCACTTATCAAGGGGCCCAGTAATATCTCTCTACAAATGTGAGGGACAAATTCCATCTTGACCACTCACATTCCTCCGCATGAAAAATCACTAAGCCCGAACATAGTCTTTATGATCACTCGGTCAAAAGTGACTTTTGACTAGGTCAAAGCTGAGCGTTTGTCATGTAGGAATCCATGATGATCTCAGGTCAAAGGTCATAGTGACATGGTTTGTATATGAGAGAAGCTTATGACGTAACCCATGCAACTCTCTCATAGCGGGTCGGTCCAATACCTTGTACTCTTACATGTGCCTATGACTTTGATTTATATCTTTATACATCTTCAAAGTCATACTGGTCTTATTTCATCTCTGCTCCACACAGATGACCAACCAAGGACATTTAGGATAAGATCATGAATTATCCAAGGATGGTCATCACAGTAAACATGCGAATAATATGATAACACAATTGATAAACTCATAAATCAATAATGTTTATAAGATAATGATTGGCCCCTAGGGTACATTTTCCAACACACAATTCAATCAAGCCATAGCACAATCAAGAATACCATTCAATGCATACAAGTTTAGGATAAGTTTACTACCTTTAACACTTGACCTTCTTTCACCTTAACTTGCTTCTTTCTTCTCACTTTCCTTGAACATGTGGCTTCCTCTCTTGGAGCATACCAATCAATTCCTAACATCACATAATCATTCATTCATCACAATTTAACTTCCTTGAGCATTAAACTTACTTTAACTAACATAACTTCTTCTTGAACATTAAGCCCATTAACTTTCCTTAATCTTAACCAATGGACTTGGTTTTTGAATCAATTGATGCCTTGACTTTACCCTACACAATTTCATCTTTTGAATCCATTTATGAGCTTAGAATCATGAAATTCCAGATCCTTCATCACATGCTATACAGAACCAAAATTGCACTTAATTCTTTCAAAAAATCTCATTTTAATTCCAATGCTTCCCATACTTGTTTCTCTACTTTATCCCACACAACTTTTCATTTTAAAACTATTGGAAGAATCAAAATCATAAAATTCCAATCACTGTTCATGCGAGTGAACAGTAACAGAGAAGGATTTCAAAAACTACAATCTTGGAATTTCAATGCTTTCAAGGTTCAAAACCTTTCCAATCCTACACAAAATTATAATCTAAATTCAATGGAAGCATTAAATCATTGAAATTCCATTTCCTTCCCTCATGAACAGTGCATACCAAACAGGTTCCATTAAGGCAAAGTCAAGAATATCAACTTGATTCAACAACCAATCTCCTAATTAGCTTGTTTAAGCTTCAATCATATGTTTCTAACTTTAATTTCTTCTTTCCCCTTTCATCTAAGGTTGTTGGGCAGCACAACCCCTTAGAGAAAATAAGCTAGGATACATTGCTTACCTGTAATCTCTAGTTTGCTTGAACTTTGGAACCTTGAATCTTCTTTGTCTTGGCTTGAGTTTTCATTTTGCAAGAGTTTCCCCAAGGTATCACAAGGCCACAGTTTTGGGCAGAATGAGGGGGTATTTATAGCCAAAATTGAAGAAAATCAATGGCCAAGATTGATTTGGTTACTATTTGATCCAAAGGCTAACATTTAATCTCGGATTTAACTTTTTCTAAAAAGAATAATTATGACATCATGTGGGATAGCTCATGGGACACCTAAGAGGTTAGGTGGCGTGCTCATAGTCTAAGGAAGCTTCTAGAAAAATTTCAGTCCAATCCAGTACCGATCAGAGCAGTTTCACAACAACCGGACTACTTTTTGTTCTGAATTTTTCTATAATATACCAGGATATGTATTCTGTCCTAGAAATCAATGTCTAGGCTTCTCATACCCTTTACATGGTTATACTTAGTATTTATCTTCCATCCATTCCTTGGGAAATGACCAAAATACCCTTGGTATCCTTTCTTACACTATATTGACCCTAAGGGCATAATCGTCATTTTACCCCTCTTTATACTACCTCAGGGTGTATCTGGGCTCAACTAATCATATTTATACCATGTGCCACGTCTTTAGCCTATCCCAGGTGACCAAAATGCCCTTCATCCATCTTTGGTACAATCTGGGCATCCAGGGGCATTTTCGTAATTTTACACTTTTCTGCACACTAGCCCCTTCTACTGATGGACTGGTACCCTGGGTTTTGGGCCGTTCTTGGCGTCATCATGGACTTATATGTGAGGTCATATGATCTCATTCTATCCAGGCTCACATACTGATAAGTTCCATTGTCGGATCACGGGTGTTATCAAACTCCCGTCAAAATTCACTGTTTGGGGAATAACTTTTTATACAAGACTTCTTCTGGGGTTCTGTCAGATTCATAACATTTGACACTGTAGGGAACAATTTCCTATAATTTCCCTGCTTATATCTGATGTCCATGGAATTTGATAAAAATTCAGATAACTTTTAGACTATCAGATAATTTTCTGCTGTCTATATCCCTAATAAAATTTTTGTATCATGCCAGATTAACCAACGTAACTTCCTCTATTTACTGATAGAATATGGGACTGAAAAAACTTTTGGGCAGTTATAACCCTTTCCGGGCTGATCTTTCTATAATTACAATTTTGCCCTTGAACTTTTTACTTAATTACATTTAAGTCCCTTAACTTTTAGAAATTATCACTTTTGACCCAAATCTTATTTCTACTTTCACTTCTTGCCTTTAACCTTTTCTACTTTTCATTTTGGTATTTCTCTTCCTTAAAGAATCATCTAACCTTTATTATTTCTTCTGATGTTTGTCATAATCCTTTCCAAGGCTCTTTCCACTATCAGTACTATACGGATAGGGAAAAATTAGGATACCACATTGCATACATGGTATGGTATCCGTTTGCTATTGAGATTTCCCTAGAAATCTCATCCCTTCCATATCAATCCAATCATAGCAGGTCTTCTCGAGATAGAGGAGATGAAGATGCATGAAGAGAAGTTAAGAATTATTTAGCATGATTGATATGTGATTAATGTATGTATGTAATGTTAATTGCTAGAATTGGCCACTATGAACAGTAGCTCGTGGAGAGGTTATGACCTTTGAGCTATAATTAAATGTAGTAAATGATTGAATAAATATATGTTATTTTACCAGTAAATAGTAGACATACACTTCAATTTGATATATAGAAATTTGGGGCCAGAAATGCTGGAATAAGGGGAAGACACTGGATGAACAGTAAAATTAGAACGTTGACTGACGTTGACTTGGTCATGGCGTGGTCAACAACTTATTTTTTCCTAAAAGAACATTAAGTTAGCTTTGTGTAGCAATTTAAACCACTTTATTTCAATTTTTCTAGATTTAATTATGATTTGTTAAAGTTAGGTCACTCTTCTGGAATTTACATAGTGAACAATACTTAGTAGAGTAAAATTCTAGATTGTGTAATTTGGCTTCAATGACCTTAGAAGTGGTTCAAAATGCTACTATTTGGTCTATAAGACGTAATAAAAGAAGGATGTTACATTTTGGTATCAGAGCAAAAGGTTTTAGTATAAAATCAAGGGTTCTGGCTGAGAGCATAAGATTATAGAATAGAACAGAAGGTTATGGTTCAATGATGCTCTAGTTTAGTTAGACTAACCCCTTAAACAAGTTAGAGATTTGAACTAAAGAGGTTCTTTCTCTAGTATGAGATATGGGGATGGTGTTCACTACTTAGAGAATGATTCAAACAAGAGACAGTGACACCCAAATAAATAGAATAATACCCCATACCTTATAGCTTTATGAGACAGTCTTTAGGGAAATGACTATGACAGACTAGTCTTAGTCAGCTATTACCACCAAGGTCTCGTGTTTCTTAGCACAATGAGGCTTGACTAAGTAGGATAATGTCTGGGGAGCAGTTTCCTCTTGAGACAGAAGCTGACCAGTCTAAGGTCAAGGGAAGCTGCAATAGTAGCTTGAGGTATCATCATGTGGCCAAACATTATAGTGATGATGATAATGAAGGTACCAACCTCATTGAAATTCATCAGCTAGAGGATTGTACAAAGTATTGAGATATGAAAGATTAGTTTAAGATAATGTTTAGAAGTAGATCCTCTATGTGAGTATATCTATATTAGGAAAGAATTTGTTCAGCTAGTATTTTCTAAACAAAAAGTTAGAATGAAATTTGCCTAGGAATAATCCTAGCATATGGCCTAAAGTTAGAGACAAGATGGTTAATAGATAGAAGAAATTAAGAGATAGTAAAGAGATACAAAAGTACTCCATAGAGATGTAGATTGATCCCTTCACCTAAAAAGTTTAAAGAGAGAAAGGTAGCTACAGTTTCAAAGATATTGAGACTCCCCAATTTAAGAAAGAGTACTGAGCAAGAGTAAGATAAAGTAATGAAGGGGTTGAGTATATACCCTAGTAAGAGGGTAATGTGGCAGCCTAAGTTAAATGAGTAGTTATTTTAGGTTCCTAAATGAATGTTTGGGATCTGGCAGATATTGTGATAGAGGAAAGAATGCTTTAAAGGATTACTTAGTTAATTGTTCAATTGCAGTGTACGTATGATGGATGGTTGAGCAAATTTATGTGATGATGATATGGCTTATGTTGCCATATGTTATGATGAGAAGTTGCATCTCCTTGTAGTTGTCATACAATGACACGCATGTTAGAGTATGCTATGATAAATGAATACTCCCTGCATGCAGTATATACAGAGTAGAGTTTATGATGAGAAAATTATGTTGCTCCCATACCATATGACTTGCAATAAGAATGTACCCAGGATGATAGACAGTCTCAGTAAGTGGGACAATTGCTACAGTATGATTGGGGTTACTCAGATATTTCTATAGACTTATGAATACAGTACTCAGGGCCACTTCTTATGTTAAGGTTACAACAAGTACCAAGAAGGTGGTTATAACATCCTCCTTTTCATATGTCTTAGGGACCAAACAGTAGCATATGGAACCACTTCCAAGGCTGTTGAGGTCAAATTACTCAATCTGAAATTTTACTCTTAGCGAGTACTGTTCACTGTGTGAATTTCAGAGGAGTGACCTGACTTCAAAAAATCATAACTAATTCTATAAAAATCGAAAGGGAGTGGTTCAAATTGATACAAGAAGCTAACATAATGATATTTCAGGGAAAAATGACTCGTTGACTATACCTTGACCAGGTCAACGTTGGTAAACGTCCTAAGTTTACTGTTCCTCCAGCGTCCTGTCGCTGATTCCAGCATTCTGGTCCCAACTTTGATAAATCATATCTTTATATGTAGACATCCAAATAAGACATTCTATATATCAAATCGAAGCTTGGCATGTATACTATTTACTGGGAAAATATAATATATTTATTCAATCATTTACTATTTATAATTACAGCTCAAATATCACTGCCTCCCCATGAGTTACTGTTTACAGTGACAATTTCCAGCAATTATACATACATGAATCACATATCAATCATGCTAAGAAATTAACATATCTTCATGCATGTTTATCTCCTCCATCTTGAGAAGACCTTCTGTAATTGGATTGATATGGAAGGGGTGAGATTTCTGGGGAAATCTCAGTAGCAAATAGTACTAAACAATGCATGCATTAATGTGAATACTTGTGCTTGCTTGTGAAAGTGTTAACATTGTCTAATGTGCATGCTTCCATGTTACATATGAAATACAATTGGCCAAAGTAATCATAGAAACAGAGATTCATACATAAGCACATATGCAACACAATTCAACAAAGCCATAGCACATCAAGCATAACATTCAATGCATACAAGTTTAGGATTAGTTCACTACCTGACATGTAGCTTTCCTTCTAGCTCTTAGCCTTTGCTCTAAGGTTCATTCTTTCCATAGGTCAGAGCCTATACATAGCATAATACTATCTTCATTATTATTCTATCAGCATAGCTCTACTTAACTCATGATTAACTAGGGGAGATATCATTAATCTGACATTCCCCTATCTTTTTTTCTACCTTTAGCTACCTTTATTAATAGAGATATTTCTCTATTCTAACCACTAAGAGCAATCCTATACTTTATTAGAGCAGGGACTAGATAACTTTCTTACCTCATTCCTAAGCTTTGCCCAGTCCCTCGGCTCCTCAGACTGCTCCTTGCTCCACCAGAACTCCTTCCTCTCCTTTCTTTCTTTCCTTCTCTCTTTCTCTCTTCTTTCTCTTCCTTTTCCTTGCTAGGCCGTGGTATGCCTTGGAATGGGAGGGGAGTGGCATATTTATAGGTGAGAGGAGGTGGAATGAATGGCCCAGATTGATTCATAATGAATGGCTCAGATTGCTTGCTTCCTCAAGAAGCTTTGCCTGCATCATCATGATGACATCACCCTCCTTGATGAATCACCACTCATGACATCATCTAGGACACCTCAAGGGACACCTCAAGGGTATATGTGGTGAAATGTGGGGCCCTTGAGATACCTCACCAGCTGACTCAGCCTTTCCAGAGAGTTCCAGAGTCTTTTCCCTGAATGGACGGCTGAGATCGTGCCACGTGTCCTCTTCCTTTTTCTCCTTTTTCTATAATCATGCCATGTGTCCTTTGCTTTTCTTATTTTACTGTAATCATGCCATGTGGTACATTGTGGGCCCATTTATGTCCTCTCATGATTCCAGATCACTTTACCCAGTTCTATCTTGGACTGGGTGACTTTACTTTATTGAAAAAGCACTAAAATAATATTTTAATGCCTCTTGGGCTCGCATTACTCTTGGGCAAAAGTCCCAGAAGATTACAAATGATGTTTAGGGACTAAACTGCAAATAATGAGAGTTTAGGGACTAAATCGTAAATAGTATAAGTTCCTAGGGGCATTTTGGTAAATTGCTAAGGGATATTTCCCAGGAACTGAGCCACCAGAGTGCTTGGACTTGATTATAGACCTAAGATGACATTCCAAGATGTCAAAAAATGTGGCCCAAGAGTTATGTGGGTCCAAGTGGCATTAAAATATTAGTTTAGTACTTTTTCAATAAAGTAAAGTTACCCGGTCAAAGATAGAACTGGGGAAAGTGATCAAATAAGGCTTTAGACTCGTCCAGAGCCATGAGGTGGCATAAAAGGTGTCCTCATGGGACCCACAAGGTGCCACATGTCTTGAGTTTGGAAAAACAAGAAAAAGCTAAGGACACGTGGCACAATCTCAGCCGTTTATTCCAGGAAAAGACTCTGGAATTCTCTAGAAGCACTGAGTCAGTTGGTGAGGTGTCCCAAGGACTCCACCATTGCGCCACCTAGCATGTGAGGTGTCCCATGGATGATGTCACTTTGATGAGTCATTGAGGATGATGATATCATCATGATGATGTAGGCCAGGCTTCTTGAGGAAGCTAAGCGATCTGAGCCATTCATCGCGATTCGATCTGGACCATCTATTCCACCTCCCTCTACCTATAAATAGACCACAACCCCTTCCATTAAAGGCACTCCACAACCAAGCAAGAGAAAGAAGATAGAAAATTAGAAAGAGAGAAAAGGTTAAGGACTAGAGGAAAGGCTCCATGTTAGGTAGTAAACTTACCTACTTGTATGCTTATGTTAGTTGGATGTTTTATGTGATGTTTACTTACATTGATGATGTAAAGCATGTATGATTAAGTAATGCTCTGTTTCTTTTTATGCTATGGTCATATGTTATAATTAAGGGACATGGAAGCATGTAAACTATTATTATGCAAGCATGATCATTAAGTGCACACATAGTAACATCAAGCATATAGTTGCATACATGGTATGATTTTCGTTTGCTACTGAGATTTCCCCAGAAATCTCACCCTTTCTATATCAATCCAATCATAGCAGGTCTTCTCGAGATGAAGGAGATAAAGATGCATGAAGAGAAGTTAAGAATTATTTAGCATGATTGATATGTGATTAATGTATGTATGTAATGTTGATTGCTGGAATTGGCCACTATGAACTGTAGCTCATGGAGAGGCTCTGACCTTTGAGCTATAATTAAAAGTAGTAAATGGTTGAATAAATGTATGATATTTTACCAGTAAATAGTACACATACCAAGCTTCAATTTGATATATAGAATGTCTCATTTGGTTGTCTACATATGGAGATATGATTTTTCAAATTTGGGACCATAAATGCTAGAATAAGGGGAAGACGCTGGATGAACAATAAAATTGGAACGTTGACCTATGTTGACTTGGTCAAGACATGGTCAACAACTTATTTTTACATGATATAAAATTAAGTTAAATTTGTGTATCAATTTGAACCACTTCATTTCAATTTTTCTAGATTTAATTATGATTTTTTGAAGTTAAGTAACTCCTCTGGAATTTAGGCAGTAAACAGTACTCAGTAGAGTAAAATTCCAAATTGTGTAATTTGGCTTCAATGACCTTAGAAGTGGTTCCAGATGCTACCGTTTGGTCCCTAAGACATAAGAAAAGAAGGATGTTACATTAGGCTATTCATATTAAAGTGAATTTTGTGACCTTTTTATGTAGGCTCTATTTTATTTAGGCAGCAAGTTTGACTAAGAGAAAGTTAATTTTTGGTTACATTTAAATATGGTAATGAGGTTAGTATAAGTCTTAGAGTATTAACAAGTCCCTCATATTACTAAGGTATAGCTTAGGATGTTGATTTAGTAGTTGTGATGGAATTTACAAAGTTGGAAATTTTCCATATTTAAAAGGAAAGTGCATAGCTTCAGCTACTAACATGACACCACTATTTTTCATGCTATTTTTATCATATAGGGACTTTGTATAAAAAGAATGCTCATTGATATTAAATGAATTCCAAAATATCACATTAAATTCAAGACCATATGTCAACCATCTAATTGAATCAGAAACACAATCCTAATTTTAAACCTTATGTTTAAACCAAAGCTCTCCATTCATCCATGAAATTTCCCATATATAGCCCCTCTCTTCATTAACTCCAAGCCTTAGGAAGTGATGGGCAGGTGCTGCTGCAAAAATGGCTCTAGACCAAGAAGAAGAGGAAAATCAAGTAGCCAAACAAGCAAAGACCCAAGGTAACTTCTTTCTCCTCTCTTTGTATTATGTTATAGGAAGATTTCTCTTGGATTTGGATGGTTGAAATACCATTTTTCTATCCATATTGGCTGCTGGACGTGATGTGGAATTAGAGGGAAAATATGAACTTTATGTTATGTATAGTTTAGATAAGCTTGAACAAGCTAAAATCAAGTAGTATTGGCTTGACATTTAATGTTTATGTCCTTGGCTTCACTATATGAATCACTATTCATATGTGAGAATTTCATATTTTGATGCTTCTATTGAGTTTAAAATGAAAAAATATGTGGGATAAAGTAGAGAAACAAGTTTGGAAGCATTGAGATCAAAACGAGAATTTTTGTATATGAGGAGGATATGTTTTGGCTCTATACAGAAGTTGTAACACCTTACTTTTATATATATGTTATGGACCATTCAGTAGCATTTATAACCACTTATAAGTCTATTGAAATTCAATCTCAAAATTTGAAATTTCCAAGTTCACGGTTATTGGTCATTTGGTAATTGCAGATTTGGCGACGAATTTCAAAAAACCATAACAAATTCTAGAAATATCGAAATTAAGTGATTCAAAAGGCTACTTGAAGCTAACATAATGAAGTTTAATGGTCCCTAGACCAATTGACCAGTCACCTGAATCAACTATGACCTCAAACTTTAGTGTTCATTTGGTTAAAAATTCTAAAAACATATTTTGGTCCCTGACTTTAAAAATTTGTTCTCTTTGTACGGACATCAAAATAAGGCATTCTTGGTGTTAAAATGAAGCTTGACATGTTAATTAACTGATACTAAAATATCATACATTTATTACTTTATTAACTATTTTTAATTGCAGACCAAGTCTCATAGCTTAAAATTGTCTATTGTTCAAGTACAGTATTTTAATAACTAACTTTACATACATTCATCCCAAAACTTGTCTATAACATAACTATACAAGTAAACTATACCATCATCTAACATTCCTCCTCTCTCATCCTTGAGGTTACTGTTGATTGGAGATACAATTTGGGGTGAGAATTTTAGGGAAATCTCAGTAGTAAACGGTACTAAACATGTATGCATTAATGCTTGATATTAGTGCTTGCTTGTGGTTGTATCAACATAATGTAATATGAAAGATTCCATATAACATATGAAATACAATTGGGTAAAGTAATCGTAGAATAGAGCTTCAACAATTACATATGAATAACGTCAATCAATCAAGCCATAACACAATCAACACATACAAGTTTAGATAAGTTTACTATCTTGACGCTTTACTTTTTCCTTATCCTCTTTTTTGTCACCTTTCTTTGATGTAAAATTGTCTTATTGCTCACACATATCAAATCGTATTATTGTATTATCATACACATGCATTCTCATCCACTCATTCATGAACTAATTCAATTATTAATTAAGAGTATTAAGATTGGATGTGAAATTTGTACCCCCTTAAAAAGAGATTTCATCCTCAAAAGTTACTTAGTACCTTAGTCGAACTATCTTGGATATATCTCCTTTTTATATCCTTTCTTGTTTTATGATTAAGGCTTGGGGTATCTATCTCTTATTTTATATCTTTGCATCTAGCGGAGGGCTCTCAACATCCACAGAACTTCATATCTTCCTCGAAATATACTCTTTCTTCCATTGTCAATTTACTTAGGGTTGAAGTCTGCTTCTATCTTTTACTTATCCATCTGTTATCATCTATTTACCTGCTTATGCTTACATACAATTCACTATATTGAAAATGTGAGTAGCATCCATTTCTTTCATATTGAACCCTCTTAAACTTTACTCTGGGTTTCTATTAGCTACTTGAAATATTTTTCTATCTATCTATCTCTTTCCTCTTCATAGTTCCTCTTCTTGGAACAAATATAAGGAAATACTTTTCATCTAACTATCTCTTTTTCTTATACCTTTCGTCTCATACAGTTCCTCTATTTGGAACTGATATAAGGGATAATGAAGTCCCTTATTTCCTTTCTATTAAGCACTTATGCTATTCACTGCCTACGCTATTCTTTCTTTCTTAGTATACTATAACTCTTTCTATCTTTATGACTCAACACTGTACTTACCAGTGGGTAATCCATCTTTAGATTTCTCTGACCTGAGTACACTTAACTAGGGTATGCTGTTGGGTTAGGGCTAGGTTACATTTCATATGGCTCTGAGTTATAGCATTCACTTTCTCATAGAACTGTGTTTAACTATACTATGCCTTAGACCCTATTATTTGGGTCTCTCTAGATTTTTAATCCCTTTATCCTCATATGGAGGATCTATCTATTCATACTTATCTACTCTCAAAACATATGGGGTTCTATTCTCTATTCTTCAGGTATACTTTTATAAAACTTTTAGTATAAGCACTCAAACTTGAACTTGGACTCCGTATTCATTTAATAGAAAACTAAGTTCAATCTGTATATAATAGAGGCTATATAGGAAAAACCATTATAAATACTTTCTCTGAATGAGTTAATCACCTTGTGAAACTTTCCTATTTTAACTTTGTCCTTGGTAATCATCTTTTCAAAGAGATATTACATTATACTCATATCTTCATGACTCATTACTTTCCTTAGGCTAGGTCTACTATGACCTCGGGATATAACTACGATCTATCGTAAGCCTCTTTTGGATCAAACTGCGACCTTGGAGCCATGTTATAATCTAACTACGATCCTCTAGAATCCGTTATGATTCTATCGTATTGTATCATCATATCTAGAAGATATAAAACCAACAGACTAAGTTTTAAGGTTAACTGCTTCCACTTGTTGATAACTTAATCAATAAATTTTTTTAATAATTACATCCAGTATCCCATATTATTTACCAAGACATTACTTATTTCCTCTCTTACTCAAGAGTTCATTATCTGCTTTCTTACTCTATTATAGCTTACCAACAGCCTTATGCAATCATGGTTTAACTACCTATGTCATATGTCATATCCTACTTTTTCCCTATCCGTATAGTACTGATAGTGGAAAGAGGTTTGGAAAGGATTATGATGAAGATCAGAAGGAATGATAAAGGTTAAATGAGTCCTGAAGAGAGAGAAGGACTAAAACAAAAATTAGAAAATATTGAAGGCAAGAAGTGAAGGTAGAAATAAAAGTTGGGCCCTTAAGTGTAATTTTCAAAAGTTAAGGGGCTAAAATGTAAATAGCTAAAAGTTTAGGGGCCAAAGTGTAATTATTCAAAAGTTCAGGGACCTAAATGTAATTATGAAAAAGTTGAGCTAAAACATACCAAAAATGCCCAGAATCAGATAAGACCCAAATTTTACCAGTAGATAGGCAAAATTATTCTGGTCAGTTTAACGTGACGCAAAATTTTGATTTAAGGTCCCAATTAATTGATATAAATTTATGAAGTCATAAGAGTTATTATAGTATTTTTCAGACAGCAGAATCAGATGAAACTTTATAGGAAATTCCTATATTTAATGCAATAATTTATAAAATTGACAGAGTCAGAAAAGGAATCCTGTAGAAGTCTTACGGGATTTTACGGTGAAATAAAATACTCGATAAATAGGATCAGGTGAGATTTATTGGGATTTGTGCCATAAAGGTAATGAGGCCAATGAGCCCATACCAAGGCCCAAATGGCACCATAGTGAGCCCAATAAAATAGTGAAACTGTTATGTGGGCCTAGACATTGATTTCCTGGACAAAATACATATCCTTGTATATTATAAAAAAATTAGGAACAGAAAATAATCTGGTTGCTTGAATCTGCTCTGATCGGTACTGGATTGGACTGGAATTTTTTCAGAAGCTTCCTGGCATGGTAAGCAAGCCACATACCCCCATAAGGTATCCCTTGAGCTCTCCCACATTATGTCATAATTATTCTTTTTAGAAAAAGTTAAATCCAAGATTAAATGTGGGCCTTTAGATCAAATAGTAACCAAATCAATCTTGGCCATTCATTTTTCATGGATCCTCATTCTGTATCAAAACTATGGCTTCATGGACCCTTGGGGAAATGCTTGCAAAATGAAAACTCAAGCCAAGACAGAATATTCAAGGTACCAAAGTTCAAGCAAGATAGAGGTTAAAGGTAAGCAATCTCTCCTAGCTTATTTTCCTTTGATTTGGGAGCTTGAACTTAAGGTTTTCATGGAAGAAAAGTTAAGTTTTTTCTAAGGGGAGGTGCTGCCAAAAGACCTTAGATTAAAGGGGAAAGAAGAAATTAAAGTTAGAAATATATGATTGAAGCTTAAACAAGCTAGTTAAGAGATTGGTTGTTGAATCAAGTTGATATTCTTGACTTTGCCATGATGTACCCTATTTAGTCTGCCCTGTTCATTAGGGAAGGAAATTGAATTTCAATGATTTAATGGTTCCATTGAATTTAGATGATGGTTTTTTGTAGGATTGGAAAGGTTTTGAACCTTGAAAGCATTGAAATTCCAAGATTGTAGTTTTTGAAACCCTTCTCTAGTATTGTTCACATGCATGAACAGTGATTGGAATTTTATAATTTTGATGGTTTCAATGGCCTTTAAAATGAAAATTTGTGTGGGGTAAAGTCAAGACATCAATTGATTCAAAGACCAAGTCCATTAGTTAATATTAAGGAAAGTAAATGAGCTTAATGTTCAAGAGGGAGTTATGTTAGTTAAAGTAAGTTTAATGCTCAAGGAAATTAGATGGTAATGAATGAATGGTTATGTGATGTTAAGGATTGGTTAGTATGCTCCAAAAGAGGCAGCCACATGTCCAAGAGATGTGAGAAGAAAGAAGCAAGATAAAGTGAAAGAAAGTCAAGTCTATAAGGTAGTGAACTTACCTCTTCATGTGCTTGATATGGTATGCTTATGTGTTGACATGTATATGATATTTGAATGATGTTGTGACATGATAAATGATGTTGAATGTATTGTGAATAACATGTTTTCCATAGCCATGCACTTTATGTGAAAGTATATAGCATGATGGCATGTCACTAACCAAAGAAAGTTTAATGAAATTACATATCATGCATTAGCATCCATCTTGCATATTTAAGTGGTAATGTTTGCTACTGAGATTCTCTAGAATCTCACTCTCAAATAACCAACCAATTTAGGTCAAGCATGACGGACAATGTACGCATGGAGAAGAGCTAAAGCATGGAAGAAGAAAAGTGAAGTATTTGAGATGTTAGCATATGCTATTCACTTTCCATGTATGTCAAAGCCATGTAAAGCATCTATTTATGTGATGAGATTGTATGAAACAATTATTGTATAACCCCATGATGTATATGAATTCATACAAGGCAAAAGAGATGATTCATGTATGCTAGAACAATTATTGAAAATAACAGAAAGAAAACTGAAATAGTAAAAACGTAGGTCCTATAGCAGTTTTGTTGTGGCTTCAGTTTGACCTAGCAAATGAAGGAATTATTTCACAAAATTTTATGAACATGTAGTACACATCCAAAGCTTTAAGTTCATAGGTAGAATGTTTCATTTGGATGTGTATATGTAGAGAAATAAATTTCCAAAGTAAGGGACCAGATTCTATTTCCAGAGTTTTTGACCAAATGAACAGTAAACTTCAACGAATAAACTGTATCAATTGGCTAATCATTTGGTCTGGAAATTATTTTCCCCTTAAATTTTAAGATGTTATCTTCATGTAAATTTTTGAACCACTTCATCTTGAGTTTTCTATAATTAGTTATGATTTTTCGAAGTTCGTTACATAATCTAGAATAACATATGAACAGTAACCCGAGAAAGAGTACAATTCCAGATTTGGCTAATGGACTTCCAAGGTCTTATAAGTGGTTCTAAATGCTACTGAATGGTCCCTAAGACGTATGAAAGTAAGGATGTTATATCATATCCTAAGTTTTCCCTATCTCTATAATGCTGATAGAGGAAAGAGGTTTGGAAAGGATTATGATGATAATATAAAGGAAAAATAATGATTAGACAAAGGTATAAAAATGAGGGACAAAAATGAAAATTTTAAAAGTTCTATGGTGAAAAATGAAAGTAGAAATAAAATTTGGGCCATTAAGTGTAACTATGAAAAGTTGAGGGCCTAAAGTGTAATTTTCAAAAGTTTTGAGACTCTGATAATTATTGAAAGTTGAGCCGTAAAAGATCTAGAAATGCCCAGAATCATATTTGTCCCAAATATTTTCAATAAATAGAGAGAATTATTCTTATCAGTTTGATGCAACATAGAATTTTGATTTGAGGTCTTGAAAAAATTATATTAATTTCTGAAGAAAGAAAATTAATGCAGTATCCTCTAGAACTCAGAATTAGATGAAATTTGGTAGTAAATTTATATAATTAATATAAGAATTTATAAAATTGACAGAGCTTAAAAAGGAGTTCTATAGAATTTATAGTGGATTAAAACACCCAATAAATATGTTTCGGGGAATTTCTCGGGAGTTGAGCCTATGTAGGTAGTGGATCATATAGAGGGCCCAAAATGGTGCCTTATAGGCCCAATGATAGTTTTAGATAAGTATATGGGTCAGGGCTAATAAAGACCAGGAAAATATAAAATTATGAAAAATGCCACTGTGTTATGTCATTGACTCAGAGTTAGACGAAGGGCATTTTGGTTATTTGGACAAGTCAAAAAAGTCTAGGCAAGTACAAGAGTGATTAGTCAGTGTCAGTATATGCCTTGATAAGAAGTAAAGAGGTGAAAAATGACAATTATGCCCTTAGGGTTAATATAGTGCAAGATAGTGAACCAAGGGCATTTTATTCATTTTCCAAGGGATCTATAATTAAGTTTTGACCCAGTACAAGAGTTTCAATGGTAGGAAGAATCTAGATACTAGATTTAAGGTTAGCAAGCATAATATGGAATCTCAGAAAAATTAGATTAAGAAAACAATATGGTTTTTGGGGAATAGACTGAATCGGTACTGGATTGGACTGTAATTTTTCCAGATGCTTCCTCCCTTTGTAATTTTGTCACATGGGCTTTGATGTTTCCTTTGATGATGCCATGGATGATGTTGTATCATTGGCTTCTAGGTTAAGCTAATCCAAGATCAAATATGAGCCATTAGATCAAATAGTGCACAAAGTGATATTGGCCATTGATTTCCCATGGGAATTTTCTATAAATACCCCCACAAAATATGAAGCAAGCCATGGCATGACAACCCTTGAGGAAACTCTTGCAAAATGAAAGCTCAAGCCAAGACAAAGAAGATTCAAGGTACCAAAGTTCAAGCAAGCTAGAGATTAAAGGTAAACAATCTCTCCTAGCTTATTTTCATTTGATTTGGGAGCTTAGACTTAGGGTTTTCATGGAAGAAAATTGAGTTTTCTCTAAGGTGTTTGTGCTGTCCAAAACCTTAGATGAAAGGATAAAGAAGAAATTAAAGTTAGAGTTATATGATTGAAGCTTAAACAAGCTAGTTAAGGGATTGGTTATTGAATAAAGTTGTTATTCTTGACTTTGCCATGGTTGAACAATTTCGGTTTTTACTGTTCATGATGGAAGGAAATGGGATTTCAATGATCTAATGCTTCCATTTAATTTATATGATGAATTTGTGTAGGATTGGATAGGTTTTGAACCTTGGAAGCATTAGAATTCCAAGTTATAGTGTTTGAAGTTATTCTCTATTACTGTTCACTCGCATGAAAAGTGATTGGAATTTCATGATTTTGATGCTTCCAATGGTTTTAAAATGAAAAGTTGTGTGGGATAAAGTGGAGAAACAAGTATGGGAATGTCATATCCTGATTTTTCCCTATCTGTATAATAATGATAGTGGAAAGAGGTTTGGAAAGGATTATGACGAAGATCAGAAGAAATAATAAAGGTTAGATAAGTCTTGAAGAAAGAGAATGACCTAAACGAAAATTGGAAAAGGTGAAAGGGCAAAAGTTAAAGTAGAAATAAATGTTGGGCCAAAAGTGATAATTTCTAAAAGTTTAGGGACTTAAATGTAATTAAGTAAAAAGTTAGGGACCTAAATGTAATTATGGAAAAGTTGAGCCAAAATAGGCCAAAAATGCCCGGAATCAGATCAGACTCAAATTTTACCAATAGATAGACAAAATTATTCCGGGCAGTTTAACGCAACACAAAATTTTGATTTGAGGTCCCGATTAATTGATATAAATTTATGAAGTCAGAAGAATTATTACAATATTCTTCAGACATCAGAATCAGATGGGATATTATAGGAAATTCCCATATTTAATATAAGAATTTATAAAATTGACAGAGTCAGAAAAGGAATCCTGTAGAAGCCTTACGGGATTTTACGGTGAAATAAAATACCCGATAAATAGGATCCAGTGAGATTTATTGTGAATTGTGCCATAAAGGTAATGAGGCTAAGGAGCCCATACCAAGGCCCAAATGGCACCATAGTGAGTCCAATAATGTAGTGAGACAGTTATGTGGGCCAGAGTCCAGAGCAGTCTAGAAAAAGTGCGAAATTACGAAAATGCCCTGTATGCCCTATTGTACCAGTGATGGATAGAGGATATTCTGGTCATTCTGGACAGGCCAACAATGTGTAAGATGGTATAAAGATGATTAATTAGAGCCAGTAAATAGTCTGATGATGTTTGAAAAGACGGTAATGCCCTTTGAGAAATTAAAGTAAAATCAGACACCGATAAAGGGTTAAAGGAAATGTAGGGAATTTTTATCAGGACTTCTGGGTCTTATAAAATTATGACACTTTACAGAGAATTTATTTTATATTAGAATAAATTTGTAAAAATGTTAGAACCATTAAAAGAGGTGTCTAGCATTTATTTCAAAATCAGGATATTTTAAGAATATCGGTATAAGGAAAGTACCTTGAGATTTATGCCAATTATCTATTGGACCCAAGGAAGGCCTATGGCAGCCCAACATTTCATGCTAGGGCAGCCCATTAAGTCCCAAGAGTTGTCTTGGAGCCCAAGTCCAATAATGAATAATTTATGAATTTTTGAAAAGAAAAAAAGGGATAAAGTGTGAATTATGGCTTGCACATGGTGGGACCCACACACCCACACACTTGGCGTACAAGACAAGGGGGAGGAGAAGATTTTTATCATGTGGATTTATCTCAAGTTGGCTTGGAGAGGAAGCTTGATGTAAGAACAAATATGAGCCATTAGATCAAATAGTGTACAAAGTGATCTTGGCCATTCATTTTCCATGGAATTTTTCTATAAATAGCCCCTCAATTCTACAGCCAAATTGTGAGAAAAGAACCCTTGGGGAAACTCTTGCAAAATGAAAACTCAAGCCAAGACAAAGAAGATTCAAGGTTCCAAAGTTCAAGCAAGCTAGAGATTAAAGGTAAGCAATCTCTCCTAGCTTATTTTCCTTTGATTTGGGAGCTTGAACTTAGGGTTTTAATGGGAGAAAAGTTGAGTTTTCTCTAAGGGGTGGTGCTGCCCAAATACCTTAAAGGAAAGGGGAAAGAAGAAATTAAAGTTTGAACTATATGATTGAAGCTTAAACAAGCTAGTTAAGTGGTTGGTTGTTGAATCAAATTGATATTCTTGACTGTTCATGAGGGAAGGAAATTGAATTTCAATGATTTAATGCTTCCATTGAGTTTGTATGATGCTTTTGTGTAGGATTGGAAAGGTTTTGAACCTTGGAAACATTAAAATCTCAAGGTTGTAGTCTTTGGGATTCCTTACGATTACTGTTCACTCGAATGAAAAGTGATTAGAATTTCATGATTTTGATGGTTCCAATGGTTTTAAAATGAAAAGTTGTGTGGGGTAAAGTGGAGAAACAAGTATGGGAAGCATTAGAATCAAAATGAGAATTTTTGAAAGAATTATATGGTTATGTTCAGTTCTGTACAGCAGGCCATGAAGGAGCTGGAATTTCATGATTCTAAGATCATAAATGGATTCAAAAGATGAAACTGTGTAGGGTAAAGTCAAGACATCAATTGGTTCAAGAGCCAAGTGGATTAGTGAAAATTAGAGAAAGTTATGGCATTAAAGAGTGGAACAAAGTTAGTCTTGAATATGGTTGTAGTTCATGAGTCCTAATGAGTTATGTGATGAATATGAATGTGTCTAGGACCATGAAACATCCAAGAAGATGTTGGGAAGTGATGAACATAAAGGCTTCATGGTTGGAAAGCTAGGGAGCAAGGGCTAAAGGTCAAGAGAAAAGCTTAAGTGCAAGGTAGTGAACTTACCTCTTTATGTGCTTGATGTGGTATGCTTATGTGTTGACATGTATATGTTATTTGAATGATGTTGTGACATGATAAATGATGTTGAATGTATTGTGAATAACATGTTTCCATGGCCATGCACTTTATGTAAAAGTATATAGCATGATGGCATGTCACTAATCAAAGAAAGTTAATGAAATTACATATCATGCAATAGCATCCAAAATTGCATATTGAAGTGATAATGTTTGCTACTGAGATTCCCTAGAATCTCACTCTCCCATAACCAACCAATTTAGGTCAAGCATGATGGAAAATGTATGCATGGAGAAGAGTTAAAGCATGGAAGAAGAAAAGTGAACTATTTAAGATGTTAGCATATACTATGCACTTTCCATGTATGTCAAGGCCATGTAAAGTATCTATTTATGTGATGAGATTGTATGAAACAATTATTGTATAACCCCATGATGTATATAAATTCAGAAAAAGCAAAAGAGATGATTTCTGTATGCTGGAACAATTATGGAAAGTGAAAGAGAGGAAACTGAAATGGTAAAAAACTAGGTCCTAAAGCAGTTTTGTTGTGGCTTCAGTCTGACCTAGCAAATGTAGGAATTATTTCAAGAAATTTTATGAGCATGTAGTACACATCTAGAGCTTTAAGTGCATAGGTAGAACATTTCATTTGGATGTGTATATCAAGAGAAATGAATTTCCAAAATAAGGAACCATAAACTGTTTCTAGAGTTTTTGACCAAATGAACAGTAAAGTTCAACGAATAAACTGTATCAATTGGCTAATAATTTGGTCTGGAAATTATTTTTCCCTTAAATTTCAAGATGTTATCTTCATGTAACTTTTTGAAACACTTCATTTAGTGTTTTCTGGAATTAATTATGATTTTTTGAAGTTCGTTGCGTAATCTGGAATACCATATGAACAGTAACCCGAGAAAGAGTAAATTCCAGATTTGGCTAATGGACTTCTAAGGTCTTGTAAGTGGTTCTAAATGCTACTGAATGGTCCCTAAGATGTATAAAAGTAAGGATGTTACATTGTAGTATCAGAGCATAGGATTCTGGCTTAAGAAATGCTCTGAATAGATTATTTATGGACTAATATGAGATTATTCCCAGACCCTAACTCTAAATAGTAAGTATTTGGTTAAGTTATGGTATATTATGGGATTGTTAACATTGCTTAATTAAGCAAATGTTGCAGGAATATATATGAGAACCCATAAGGTTTAAGTCAGAGGCTTCAGTTAAAAAGGGAGACCCCAGACCAATAGTGATATATGAAGATGATATATATCCACATCCCTTAGACAATGAAGAGAGTCCAGATGAGAGTTTAGGGGATTAATCAGGAAAATCTACAGTGGAATGTCTCATAGACGTTTCTATACACTTAAACCTATAGTCTAGAGGTGATATAGAGATTCAGCCTGAAGCCTAATATGCACCAGTTGATGTTGAGTCTAGTGACTCTATACGGTATAAGTTTGTTGGAATGCCCTCTAACCCTGATATAAGCTTTATCCGTCTTACGAGATGATAGATTACGGCTGAGGAAACTGAGTACTGGTACTAGATTATGGGTATACCATATATTATTCCTCCTATACCAGAATTTGAGGATAGAATTATTATGAGTAATAGATCATGGTCCCTAATTCAGATATCCAGTTAGAGTTTATGATATTTCTTGTCCATTCCCAAAGTCTAGGAATCTGTGACGTTATAAGGAAAGATTAGTGGGATATTCCTAGTCCTAGTCAACCCCAGCCTTCTTCATTAAAGACTAATAGTGTTGACCATATTGGTCTGAAGAAAGCTGTGGAGAGTGAATTACTCAGTCTAGGTCAAGGGATGGACAAAAGTATAGATTAAGAATAGATAGTTATCTGTAGTTCCTCAATGCCATAACAGGAATGATAAATAGATATTCAGTAGAGGGCATTAACCTAATATACTTTAGAGGACTGGTATGAGATGATAGTAAGTCAAGAGTCATGAGACTAAAGATGCTAACCTCACTGAAGGTTGTCAGTTAGAGATTTAGCACAGAGTATATGCAAGCTAGACTGTAAGATGCACTAAGATACGAAAGATCAGTTTAAGAAGAGGTCAATAGTAGATCCTCCATATGATCATCAGGAGTTGATCTACAGTACGAAAGACTTTGTGCAGCTAGTCTTTATGGAAAAGAATAATGAGAAGTTAGAATGAGACTTGCCTAAGAATGGTCTAATACATGGCTTGAGGATAAAGACATGATGGTTAATAGATAGAAAGTTAATGTTCCCAAAGCAAAGGGATTCTATCACGAAGAGATAGTAACCTAACGCTCTGCCCTAGAGAACATAAATAGTAATGTTAAGTGATGAATGAGATCCAAGTGACCTGAATTGGTCAGGATCTAGAGGCAAACCATAAAAGAATTACAGTCTAATCCAGAGTAGACTGAGACTGACAGACAGAAAGAGGTAAGAGATACAGAGAGATATAGAAGTTACTCCATACGAGATGGAGAGTGATCCGCTCACTTGAGAAGTTTTTCTCAAAAAGTTTAAAAGAAGCATTCCTCTCAATTAGATAGAGGTGAGCATGAAGTTAAGGGTTAGAGCAAAGGAAAGAGAACCCTTTTGATGGATACTTAATCAAGTTCAATCATATGAACCTTGAGGCTTAATAAGAGTTACTTTCTCGCCTGTTAGTAATCCAGGAGGATTAGGGAAAACTTAAAAGTTCGAATGGCATAAAGATAGGAGCCAAACCTTTCCTCAGTTAGCTGAAAGAAGACAGCTGACTCAGTTATGGATTACAGATAGATTACAGTGAGGCCAAGGACACATAAATCCTTCAGATTAGAGACATAAAAGTCTTACAGGCGATGAGAAATGTTATGATAAGATAGCCTGATATGATAAGCTATCTTCGATTCCTAAATAAATAAATAGGATATTGGAGATGTAAGCTAAAGATAAATTGCCTCAGAAATTGTTTGAGGGTTAGTAGAAAAAGATATATGTAAGCTAAGAAAAAGAAGTTTATGAGGTTTAAAGAAAGTAAAGTAGCCACATATTTAAAGGTAAGGTGACTCCCCTATTCCCTATATAAGAAAGAGTAAAGAAGGGTTGAGTCTATACCCTAATAAGAGGGTAATGTGGCAGCCTAAGTGAAACAAGTAAATGACTCAGCTACCTGAATAGATGATCAAGACCTAGCAGTTAAGGTGATAAAGGGAAAAAATGTTTTAAAGTCTACCTAGTTAATTGCTTAATGGCAATGTGAGTATGAGGGATGGTTGAGCAAACTATGTAATGATGCATGGCTTATGTTGCCATAAGTTATAATAAGAAATTGCATCTCATTGTAGTTGTCATGTAATGACACACATACTAGAGAATGCTTAATTGATTGCATCTACTTGCATATTATGCATGTTGAGTATGCTATGATAAATGAATACTCCCCTTATGCAGTACGTACTGGGTAGAGTATACCAGATGAGAAAGTTATGTTGCTCCCATGCCCTATGACATGCAATTAAATAATTCAACTTAGCAAGAATGAAGCAATAGCAAAGTGTTAAACTAGAAAGTTAGCTACTTGATTCTCAGAAGATAGAAAGAGAATTTATGATCAGACTATGATAGTCAATGGGATAGGGAATGAGACTAAAGATGAAGATTAGTAGTGAGTCTACAGATAAATGATTGTGATACTCAGGACATATCCCTTCAGTAGGGATAAGATAGATGAAAGGAAATGAGACGCAGTTATGAAAGATGATACGTCTCTAAGAAAGAGCAGTTTTTAAGTAATATAAGTTAATGTTTTTGCAATAGAGCTAGATTGCTCTTGCAATATAGTAAAGTCCCTCTGATGAGATAAATAGATGATGACAGATATGTGCATGGTAGAGCTTGTGTAGGTCCTTGCAATGTTAAATGTAATAAAGTTATAAAGATGAGAATGGTATATGAAGTTCCTGAGTGATAGAGGAAATGAGTCAACTCCTAATAGATAATATTGGCTTCTGTGATCATTTGTGGGGAATTATCTGTGGAGTTAACAATTATGTGGAAGTGACTAACCTTATAACTTTGTCTGTTGGTTTAGGTCTTCCAGAGATGAGAATACAGTACAATGGAATCCAGTAGATTCCAGAGGATTGCATTTAGATCCTAGTATGGCTTACAGGGTCACAGTTAGATCCTGAAAGGCTTACGGTTGATCGCAGTAGATCCTGAGGGTCGCAGTAGACTAAGCCTAGAGCAAGAAAGTAATGAGCCATAAGTACAGTATTTCTTTGGAAGGACAAATACCAAGGAAAAGTTAAGGTATAGAAGCTTCACAAGTTGATTAACTCATAACAGAGAGAGTACCCATGATGCTAGTTTCAGATAGCCTTATTACTATCGGCGACTGAACTCAGAATCTCCTTACACGTAACAGGAACTCAGTGATCAAAGTTAAAGTTGTTAATCCTGAGTTCCAAGGATTTATGAGAATGTTTTATAAGATATGAGAAAGGGTCAAATAAGAATAAAGAGATCCTTATGATGAGATTACAAAGACTACAAATAAAGGTAAGTAGATCCTCTAGATAAGGACAAAGAGATTAGAAGGCCAGATAGACCCAAGAGAGATAGTATAAGATGGGTCTAAGATAGTAGAGTACCAGGATTTGAGCATATTAGGACCAATGCTTCAGATTTTTTATCTACACATTTCAGTTAAGCGTGCTCAGGCAAGGGTAGTCCAATGATGAGTGGCCCCCAGGGAAGTGATAAAGTGAAAGAGAGGAAACTGAAATGGTAAAAAACTATGTCCTAAAGCAGTTTTGTTGTGGCTTCAGTATGACCTAGCAAATGAAGGAATTATTTCAAGAAATTTTATGAGCATGTAGTACACATCCAGAGCTTTAAGTGCATAGGTAGAACGTTTCATTTGGATGTGTATATCAAGAGAAATGAATTTCCAAAATAAGGAACCATAAACTGTTTCCAGAGTTTTTGACTAAATGAAAAGTAAAGTTCAACGAATAAACTGTATCAATTGGCTAATAATTTGGTATGGAAATTATTTTTCCCTTAAATTTCAAGATGTTATCTTCATGTAGCTTTTTAAACCACTTTATTTAGAGTTTTCTTGAATTAATTATGATTTTTCGAAGTTTGTTACGTAATATGGAATACCATATGAACAGTAACTTGAGAAAGAGTAAATTCCAGATTTGGCTAATAAACTTCCAAGGTCTTGTAAGTGGTTCTAAATGCTACTGAATGGTCCCTAAGACGTATAAAAGTAAGGATGTTACAGGGAAGCATTAGAATCAAAATGGAATTTTTTGAAAGAAAAGAGGGTGTTATGCAATTCTGTACATAACAGTACATAGGAGCTGGAATTTCATGATTCTAAGCTCATAAATGGATTCAAAATATGAAATTGTGTAGGGTGAAGTCAAGACATCAATGGGTTTAAGGGCAACGTTAATTAGTGAAGACTAGAGAAAGTTTTGTTAGTAAAGAGTTAAGAATTTATCAAGGATAGTCTTGAACATTGTTGGAGTTCATGGTCCTAATGAATTATGTGATGAATATGCATGTTTTTAGGACCTTGAAACATCCAAGAAGATATTGGGAAGTGATTGACCGAAAGGCTTCATGGTTGGAAAGCTAGGGAGCAAGTGCAAAATATCAAGAGGAAAGCTTAAGTGCAAGGTAGTTGACTTACCTCTTTATGTGCTTGATGTGGTATGCTTATGTGTTGACATGTATATGATATTTGAATGATGTTGTGACATGATACATGATGTTGAATGTATTGTGAATAACATGTTTTCCATGGTCATGCACTTTTATGCAAAAGTATATAACATGATGGCATGTCACTAATCAAAGAAAGTTTAATGAAATTACATATCATGCATTAGCATCCATCTTGCATATTTTAGTGGTAATGTTTGCTACTGAGATTCCCTAGAATCTCACCCTCCCATAACCAACCATAATAGGTTATTCATGATGGAAGAATCATGTTTGGTACATGAGTTAAGGAATGGAAGAGGAAGAGTAGACAAGTGATGGCATGCATGTATGTTAGCCTTTTTATGTAATGTTATGTAATATCCATTATATGTATAAAAGAATTATGGCATAACCCCATGATGTATATGAATGCATGAAAGGCAAAAGGGATGGTTTATGCATGCTGGAACAATTATTGAAAGTGAAAGAAAGGAAACTGAAATGGTAAAAACGTAGGTACTGTAGCAGTTTTGTTGTGGCTTGAGCTTGACCTAGCAAATGAAGGAATTAATCCACGAAATTTTATCGGCACGTAGTACATATACAGTACTTTAAATTAATATGTAATATGCCTCATTTGTATTTGTATATCAAGAGAAATGAATTTCCAAAGTTAAGAGACAGAATCTGGAAATTCCAGAATTTGCCATATGAACAGTAAAAAGTAACAATTTAATTGTATCAATGGGAAAAGTAAATGTCCATATTTATATTTTTCCCTTAAATAGATATGAAAGAAATTCAATTATAAATTTAGATCACCTCCATAAAATTTTTCTACAATTAGTTATGAATTTTTAAATTTGGACTGTAAATCTATAAATCACCAAATGAACAATACCCGAGAAGTAAGTTTTAAAATTTTAATTTTTGGGCTAATGTAATGCTTCCGCTAATTAAATACACTTCTGAATACGTACTCTTAGGAGGTAAAAGTACAATGTTTCAACCTTCCATTACATTTTGTTTCCACAGCTATATCATAACTTCTCATTTCAATCTGTGCTCTCACTATAAGCAATCTATATCTGAAATGTACTCATATATGAAGAGTAATCTATATCAGATATAACTCTTAAATTTCTCATCATATATACTCTACCTTGCATGTAATGCGAAAGGGGAGTATTTATTCATTATAGCATACTTTAAAATGCATAATGTCATATCCTTACTTTTAACCTCAATTATACTTGATTAGAAGTGATTGGAACCAATTACATGATCATTTGCTTTGAAAACATCCATTTCCAAAAGATTTGCTCTCGGGTACTGTTCACTTTTACTGTTCATTTGGTAATTCCAGAACATGTACTTTACTTTGAAAATTCATAATTAATTGTAGAAAAATCGAAATAACATGGTTCCAATTTCTAATAAAAGATATTTCACATATCTTTGACGGAAAAATATGAAACTGAGGTTTTCTTGTCCAAATGAAATCAGTTTAATCGTTGAAAATCACTGTTCATTTGGTAAAATCTGGAAGTTCCAGTTTCTTTGCTTAACTTCAAAAATTCATTTCTCTTTGGTTACTTATCCAAATGAACTGTGTTACCTATGGATTTGAAGCTTTAGACGTTATCTTTAAGTTCATAAAATTTCGTAGAAAAACGCGTTCATTTGGTATATGAAATCTTTGTGTAACCGTCACTGCCTCTCAGCACTCGTTTTACTCAATTCCAAATCTTACTTCCAACTTTGGAAAATCATAACAATTCAGATACTTATCCAAATGAGGCGTTCTTGGTGTTCATTTAAAGCTCTGTGTCTTAAATTTAAGAAGCCCAAGTTTCAGATTAAAACTCGTTGATTTAGATGCCAAAAACATTGTCAAATCACCATGGCCTCAAAACAGGACTAGAGAAACATACACCATGCATACTAGCATATCATCCCATAGTGTCATGTAAGTCATGTAGCTTATTATACAAACTTATTCATCAACATTTACTCTCCTCCCTTGAAAAGATCCAGTACCTAAAACATAGTTATTCATGTGGAAGGAATGAGATTTCATGGAAATCCCAATAGCAAGTTACACAAACTATAATATCATGCATGGATAATTGTATGCTTAACATGTTATCATGAGATGGGAGCTACTTCACAATGGTACATAAGCAAACTCTAACATGCATATTGTCATGACATAACTTGCAAGGAGTTGCAATAATTCATACTTCATCATAACATGATGACATAAACTCAAGCTCAACCAAACACCATAATCAACAAGAAAGCAAAACAATTAAACAAACATGAGTTATAGTTAGGTATCCTTGCTACCTCTTAGCTATCTTGGTCAAGACCTTCTTGAAGTGCTTTCCTTCCTTCACAAATGTCAAAACCTAGCCATCACAACATAATATCAAGTTACAACTCAACTTGAAACCAAATCCAAGACTAGGTTTTCACTAGCTCCCTTTCTTTCTCTAATTTATGTTTCCTACTTCCACCTTTCCAAAATAAATTCTCATGGTTCATTTCCACATAATTTTTCATGTAGAATCCAAATATGAAATCAGAATTTCCAAAATCAAAACATATCAATTGCTACAGTGACAAACCGAAATACATGCTCTTGTTTTCCAAAAATTCTCATTTTGATTCCAATGCTTCCAATACTTGTTCTCCTACTTTATCCCCACACAACTTTCCATTTTAAACTCATTGGAAGCATCAAAATCATGAAATTCCATCATATGAACAGTACCACGTACAGTACCAGCAAGAACACAAAACCCTAAATCCAAACATACTTGAATTCACAAGCTTATACCACTTGATTCTAGCTTGTTTAAGCTTGTCTAAACTATCCATAACATAAAACTCATATTTTAACCACATATGAGCAGCACTTCCAGCAGTAACCATAAGGGAAATATAGCATGAAAACCCCTTAAAACCATGAGCTAACCTACTAGAACAAAGCTCAAGATCAAGGGAGATGATTACCTTGCTTGTTACTTCACTTTGGTTGCTTCTTTCTTGGTTGAATGGAAATTTTGCAAGAGTTTTCCTATGGTTCACCATGCATGCCGAAGTGATCTGAATAGGGGGGGTATTTATAGAGAAATTTGGGTTGAAATGGATGGCCAAGATTGATTTGGTTACTATTTGATCTAAAGGCTCACATTTAATCTTGGATTTAACTTTTTCATAAAAGAACAATTATGACATCATGTGGGACAGCTCATGGGACACCTAAGAGGGTTAGGTGGCGTGCTGCCCATGTCAAGAAGGTTCTGGAAAAATTCCAGTCCAATCCGGTACCGATCGGAGCAGTTTCACAACAACCGGACTGTTTTCTGTTCTGAATTTTTTTATAATATACCAGGATATGTATTATGTCCTGGAAATCAATATTTAGACTTCTCATATCATTGAAAATGATATATTGAATATTTATCTGCCATCCATTCCTTGAAAAATAACCAAGATACTCTTAGTGTCCTTTCCTGCGCTGTACTAACCCTAAGGGCAAAATTGTCATTTCACACCTCTTTACACTGCCTCAGGGCATATATTGACTCTATATAATCATATTTATACTATGTCCCACGTTTTTGGCCTATCCATAATGACCAAAATAACCTCCATCCATCACTGGTACAGTATAGGCATCCAGGGGCATTTTCGTAATTTTGCACTTTTCCTGGACTGCTCTGGCCTGTGGCCCATATAACTGTCCAGTCACCTTAATGGGCTCATGATGGCATCATTTGGGCCTTATTATGGGCTTATTGCTTATATTGCCTTCATGGCCCAATTTACTGTACAACTCTCCCGATCATATTTATCGGGTATTTTATTTCACTGTAAAATCCCGTATGGCTTCTACAGGATTCATTTTCTAATTCTGTCAATTTTATAAATTCATATATTAAATATATGAATTTTCTATAAAGTCTCATCTAATTATGAGATCTCAAAAATACTGCAATAATTCCTTCTGACTTCAGGAATTTATATCAATTAATCGGGACCTCAAATCAAAATTCTGTGTTGCGTTAAACTGACTGGAATATTTTTGTCTATCTACTGGTAAAATTTGGGTCTGATCTGATTCCGGGCATTTTTGGCCTATTTTGGCTCAACTTTTCCATATTTTCATTTAGTCCCTTAACTTTTGAATAATTGCACTTTAGTCCCTGAACTTTCCATTAATTGCATTTAGGTCCCTCTTTTTATTTCTACTTCAACTTTTTGTCTTCAAACTTTTCAATTTGCATTTTGGTCCCTATTCTTTTCTTAGTTATTAATCCTTCCATTTCTTTTTGCAATCTGATACAGTTTATTCCAAGAATCTTATATCTATTACAGATAAACTGTACAGGTACATCAGGTCAGAAAATTGGGGATATGACATTTCTCTCCCCCTTAAAATAAATTTCGTCCTCGAAATTTACATTACATATATACTAAGGAAATAGTTCAGGGTATATCTCTCTCATCCTTTCCTCTACTTCCCAGGTAGCTTCATTCTCTGTTAATCCCTTCCAGACCACTTTAACTAGATGGATCTGCTTATTTCGCAACTGCTTGACCTTTCTATCTACTATCTGTACTGGTCCAACTTCATAAGTCAGGTCATCTCGTAGTGCAATATCATCCTGTTCAAGCACATGCAATGGATCTGGAACATACTTCTTTAACTGGGAAACATGGAATACATTATGAATCTTGCTGAGATGTGGAGGAAGAGCTAATTTATAAGCCACTGATCCTACTCTTGAGAGGATCTGAAATGGTCCAATGTATCTAGGATGCAGCTTCTTCACTTTGATTGATCGTCCAGCTCCTGTCGTTGGAGTCAACTTAAGGAATACATGCTCTCCTTCTTCAAACTCCAACGGCTTCCTTCTAACATCAGCATAACTTTTCTGTCTGCTTTGAGCTATTAATAGCCTTTTTCTGATCTTATCAATCTGTACTACTGTTTGGTCTACTAGATCAGGACCAAACATCCTCCTTTCGCTCAACTCCACCCAGCATAAGGGAGATCTACACTTCCGTCCATAAAGTGCTTCAAACGGAGCCATCTGTATGCTAGCCTGATAACTGTTGTTATAGGCAAACTCTATCAACGGTAGATGGGCATCCCAACTCCCTTTGAAATCTAAAACACAAGCTCTTAGCATATCCTCAAGCGTCTGGATTGTTCTCTCAGACTGACCATCTGTTTGAGGATGGTAAGCTGTACTAAATCTGAGAGTAGTGTCCATTTCTTTATGTAGAGCTCGCCAAAAATTTGACGTGAATCGAGGATCTCTGTCAGATATGATACTACTGGGAATACCATGTAGTCTAATAATCTCTTTTACACACAGTTTCGCCAGCTTCTCAAGAGAATCCTTTTTATTGATTGCTAGGAAATGAGCCGACTTTGTTAATCGGTCAATTACCACCCATATAGCATCATGCTTAGTAGGAGTCATGGGTAATCCTTCAACAAAATCCCTTGCAATGCTGTCCCATTTCCACTCAGGTATCTCTAATGGTTGTAATTTCCCTGCTGGCTTCTGGTGCTCAACTTTCACCTTTTGACATGTCAAGCATTTGGACACATAATCTACAACATCTTTCTTCAATCTAGGCCACCAAAATAAACCTTTAACATCATGGTACATCTTGGTCATACCTGGATGTACTGTATACTTGCTTTTATGTGCCTCTTCTAAGATCTTTTCTCTCAATCCTATTGCATTGGGAATATATGGTCGTCCCCTAAATTGTAGTAACCCATCTTGGGACATATCAAAATTTTTAGTTTCCCCTCTTTCCAGCTTACCTTTGAAAATCTCAGCGAGTTTATCTTGCTCTTGAGCTTCTTTTATCTCATCCTCTATCCCATTGACTATCATAGTCTGATCATAAATTCTCTTTCTATCTTTTGAGAATCAAGTAGCTAACTTTCTAGTTTAGCACTTTACTATTGCTTCATTTTTGCTAAGTTGAATTATTTAGTTGCATGTCATAGGGCATGGGAGCAACATAACTTTCTCATCTGGTATACTTTACCCAGTACGTACTGCATAAGGGGAGTATTCATTTATCATAGTATACTCAACATGCATAATATGTAAATAGATGCAATTAGTTAAGCACTCTCTAGTATGTGTGTCATCACATGACAACTGCAATGATATGCAAATTCTTATTATAACTTATAACAACATAAGCAATATCATTATTACATACGTCTGCTCAACCATCCCTTATCACCTTAATCACTAGTCCTGATCATTTATTCAAGTACCTGAGTCATTTACTTGTTTCACTTAGGCTGCCATATCACCCTCTTACTAGGGTATAGGCTCAACCCTTCTTTACTCTTTCTTACATAAGGAATAGGGGAGTCACTTCATCTTTGAATCTATGGCTACCTTACTAGGCCATATTTGTTCTATCATATCATCCCTTATTGCCTGTAAGATTTCAAGAGTTTTTGACCAAATGAACAGTAAACTTCAACGAATAAACTGTATCAATTGGCTAATCATTTGGTCTAAAACTTATTTTTCACTTAAAGTTAAAGATGTTATCTTCATGTATATTTTTGAACCACTTCATTTCGAGTTTTGTAGAATTAATTATGATTTTTTGAAGTTCATTGCGTAATCTGGAATACCATATGAACAGTAACCCGAGAAAGAGTAAAATTCCAGATTTGGCTAATGGACTTCCAAGGTCTTGTAAGTGGTTCTAAATGCTACTGAATGGTCCCTAAGACGTATAAAAGTAAGGATGTTACACATAATGTGCAAGAAGATGCAATCATTTAAGCATACTCTAACATGCGTGTCATCATATGACAACTATAAGGAGATGCAACTAGTCATCATAACTTATGGCACCATAAAACATATCATCATCATATAATTTGCTTAACCATCCATCATATGCACACTGCAATTAATTAATTAACTAGATAAATTTTTAAAGCATTCTTTTCCTTTGTCACACTATCTACCAGATCTTGAACATTTATTTAGGAACCTGAGATAACAACTCATCTAACTTAAGGCTGCAATGTTACCCACATACCAGGGTATAGACTCAACCTTTCATTACTCCATCTGACTCTTGTCATTACTCTTTCTTAAATAAGGGTGTCTCTTTATCTTTAAAAATATGGCTACCTTTATCTCTCTAGACATCATAAACTTCTCAGTCATTCAACACTCATTATTCATGTGGATAAACTCGGATAAGTATTCATCAAAGGGTTCTTCTTTCCCTGCTTTAACACTTAGCCTCACGCTTATCTCTATCTAGCTGAGAGGAATGATTCTCATAAAAACTAGTCAAGAAACGCTTCTCAAGTGAGCAGACCAATGTTCATCTCTATGGAGTAACTTCTATATCTCTCTACTATCTCTTAACTTCTTCTGTCTATATATCAGTCCCAATCTATACTTGACCAGATTATGGTTCCTTTCTAGCCTTTTCTTGATCCTAGCTAACTTGAGTCGCATGGATCTTATTCATCATCTACTACTATTACTTATACTCTCTAAGGTGATCTACCCTAGGTCTGCTATGTTATTGTTTCTTCATGATGGGTTCCTCTATTTTGGGAATATTGGCTCTCTATCTATTAACTATCACGTCTCTAACCTCAGGCCATATGCTAGGCTCATTCTTAGGCCAATATCAATCGAACTTATGATTCTTCTTGTAACATCCTTACTTTTATACGTCATAGGGACCATTTAGTAGCATTTAGAACCACTTACAAGACCTTAGAAGTCCATTAGCCAAATCTGGAATTTTACTCTTTCTCGGGTTACTGTTCATATGGTTTTCCAGATTATGCAACGAACTTCAAAAAATCATAATTAATTATAGAAAACTCAAAATGAAGTAGTTCAAAAAGCTACATGAATATAACATCTTGAAATTTAAGGGAAAAATAATTTCCAGACCAAATGATTAGCCAATTGATACAGTTTATTCGTTGAAGTTTACTGTTCATTTGGTCAAAAACTCTGGAAACAGTTTATGGTCCCTTATTTTAGAAATTCATTTATCTTGATATACACATCCAAATGAAACGTTATACCTATGAAATTAAAGCTCTGGATCTGTACTACATGATCATAAAATTTCTTGAAATAGTTCCTTCATTTGCTAGGTCAAACTGAAGCCACAACAAAACTGCTACAGGACCTACGTTTTTACCATTTCAGTTTCCTTTCTTTCACTTTCCATAATTGTTCCAGCATACATAAATCATCTCTTTTGCCTTTTCTGAATTCATATACATCATGGCGTTATACAATAATTGTTTCATACAATCTTATCACATAAATAGATACTTTACATGGCTTTGACATACATGGAAAGTGCATAGCATATGCAAACATCTTAAATACTTCACTTTTCTTCTTCCATGCTTTAACTCTTCTCCATGCATACATTATCCATCATGCTTGACCTAAATTGGTTGGTTATGGGAGAGTGAGATTCAAGGGAATCTCAGTAGCAAACATTACCACTTAAATATGCAAGATGGATGCTAATGCATGATATGTAATTTCATTAAACTTTCTTTAGTTAGTGACATGCTATCATGCAATATACTTTTACATAAAGTGCATGGCCATGGAAAACATGTTATTCACAATACATTGAACATCATTAATCATGTCACAACATCATTCAAACATCACATACATGTCAACACATAAGCATACCACATCAAGCACATAAAGAGATAAGTTCACTACCTTGCACTTAAACTTTCCTCTTGATCTTTAGCATTTGCTTCCTAGCTTTCCAACCAATAAACCTTTATGCCAATCACTTCCCAACATGTTCTTGGATGTTTCAAGGTCCTAAACACATTCATATACATCACATAATTCATTAGGACTCATGAACTCCAACAATGCTCAAGATTAACTTTGTTACCCTCTTTATTGTCATAACTTTCCCTAATATTAACTAATCCACTTGGCTCTTGAATCAATTGATGTCTTGACTTTACCCTACACAATTTTATCTTTTGAATCCATTTATGAGCTTAGAATCATGAAATTCCAGCTACTTCATGGCCTGTTGTACAGAACTGAACATAAGCATACAATTCTTTCAAAAATTCTCATTTTCATTCTAATGCTTACACAACTTTCCATTTTAAAACCATTGGAACCATCAAAATCATGAAATTCCAATCACTGTTCATGCGAGTGAACAGTAACCGTAAGGAATCTCAAAGACTATGACCTTGAGATTTTAATGTTTTCAAGGTTCAAAACCTTTCCAATCCTACACAAAATTATCATACAAACTCAATGGAAGCATTAAATCATTGAAATTCAATTTCCTTCCCTCATGAACAGTGCAGACCGAACAGGGCACACCATGGCAAAGTCAAGAATATCAATTTGATTCAACAACCAACCATTTAACTAGCTTGTTTAAGCTTCAATCATATGGTTCTAACTTTAATTTCCTCTTTCCCCTTTCCTTTAAGGTCTTTGGGCAGAACCACCCCTTAGAGAAAACTCAACTTTTCTCCCATGAAAACCCTAAGTTCAAGCTCCCAAATCAAAGGAAAATAAGCTAGGAGAGATTGCTTACCTTTAATCTCTAGCTTGCTTGAACTTTGGAACCTTGAATCTTCTTTGTCTTGGCTTGAGTTTCCATTTTGCAAGAGCTTCCCCAAGGGTACATGAGCTTACGGTTCTGAACCAGAATTGAGGGGTATTTATAGCCAAAATCCAAGAAAAATGAATAGCCAAGATTGATTTGGTTACTATTCGATCTAAAGGCCCACATTTAATCTTGGATTTAACTTTTTCATAAAATAATAATTATGACATCATGTGGGACCCATCAAGGGACACCTCAAGGGGTTAGGTGGCGTGCTAATAGTGTAAGGAAGCTTCTGGAAAAATTCTAGTCCAATCCAGTACCAATCAGTGCAGTTTCACAGCAACCAGACTATTTTATGTTCCTAATTTTTTATAATATACCAGGATATGTATTATGTCCTGGAAATCAATGTCTAGTCTTCTCACACCATTGACATACTTGTACTGGCCATAACTTAATTACAGATCCCTTGGAAAATGACCAAAATACCCTTGGTGTCCTTTCTTGCACTATATTGACCCTAAGGGCATAATTGTCATTTCACCCCTCTTTGTACTACCTCAGGGCATATATTGGCTCAAATAATCATATTTATACCATGTGTCATGTTTTTAGCCTGTCCCAGATGACCAAAATGCCCTTCATCCATCTCTGATACAATCTGGGCATCCAGGGGCATTTTCGTAATTTCACACTTTTTCTGGCACTGGCCCCTTCTACTGATAGACTGGTACCCTGGGTTTTGGGCCTTCCTTGGCGTCATTATGGCCTATATATGAGGTCATCTGATCTCATTCTATCCAGGCTTACATACCGATAAGTTCCATTATCGAATCACGGGTGTTAACAAACTCCCGTCAAAATTCACTGATATGTGAATAACTTTTTATACAGAACTTCTTCTGGAGTTCTGTCAGATCCAGGACATCTGACACTGTAGGGCACACTTTACTGTAATTTTCCCACTTATATCTGAAGTCCATGAAATCTGATAAAATTTCAGATAACTTTTTGACTATCAGATAATTTTCTGCTGTCTGGAGCCCTAATAAAATTTCTGTATCATGCCTGATTAACCAGTGTAACTTCCTCAATTTACTGATGGAATGTGAGACTGAAAAAATTCTGGGCAATTATAACCCTTTCCGGGCTGATCTTTCCATAATTGCAATTTTGCTCTTGAACTTTTTACTTAATTACATTTATGTCCCATAACTTTTAGAAATTACCACTTTTGGCCTAAATCTTGTTTCTACTTTAACTTTTGGCCTTTAACCTTTTCTACTTTGCGTTTTAGTCCTTCTCCTTCTTCAGGACTCATATAACCTTTATCATTCCTTCTTATCTTCGTCATAATCCTTTCTAAACCTCTTTCCACTATCAGTACTATATAGATAGGGAAAATTTAGGATATGACACTTCTGTCCAGGAAAGACTAGTTGAATAAAGACTTTTGTAATGTAGATATACTCTTAGTGGTAACATGGAGGATATACTTATGAACATTTTCTTAAACTGATCCTCCAAATCTTTGTACCTTGTATCATCTACTTTGTTAGCACCCAGTGGCCATCCTTTAGTTAATAAACTTTAGCGAGTTAGCACCTTCATTCTTGTCATTACCATAACATCTGGTCTTTATGTATCATAATCAAGACCTGAGTATTGGTGAAACATCCTCCTTTTCTTACATCTGAGGGACCATACAGTAGCATTTGGAACCACTTCTAGGGCCATTTAAGTCAAATCAAAAAATCTAGAATTTTACTCTCAGCGAGTACTGTTCACTATGTAAATTCCAGCGGAGTGATCTGACTTCGAAAAATCATAACTAATTCTAGAAAAATCGGAATGGAGTGGTTCAAATTGATACTCGAAGCTAACTTAATCTTCTTTCAGGGAAAAATAACTCGTTGACCACGTCTTGACCAGGTCCACATTAGTCAATGTCCAAATTTTACTGTTCATCCTGCATTTTTCCCTGATTCCAGCACTTTGGTCCCATCTTTGCATAACCTCTGCACTATCCAATCCCTAGCTCCTCTATATGATTTTTTGGTCCTCTTTAAATATACCTGTGGAATTGGGGATTACATGGAAGGGGATGAGATTTCTGGGGAAATCTCAGTAGCAAACGGTAACCATACAATGTATGCAACTATATGCTTGATGTTATTATGTGTGTACTTAATGATCATGCTTGCATCATGATAACATACATGCTTCCATGTTAATTAATTATAACATATGGACATAGTATAAAAAGAAACAGAGCATTACTTAATCATACATGCCTCACATCATTAAGGTAAGAAAACATCACATAAAACATTCAAGCAGTATAAGCACACAAGTAGGTAAGTCTACTACCTGGCGTGTAGCCTTTCCTTCCAGGTCCTAGCCTTGTCTCTAAGGTTCCTTCTTTTCATATGTTAGAGCCTATACATAGCATAATAATATCTTTATTATTATCCAGTATAGCTCTACTTAACTCATGCTTAACTAGGGGTGATATCCTTAATCTGACATTCCCCTGTCTTTCTTTCTACCTTTAGCTACCTTTATTAATAGAGATATTTCTCTATTCTAACTACTTAGAGCAATCCTCTACTCTATTAGAGCAGGGACTAGATAACTTACTTACCTCATTCCTAAGCTTTGCCCAGTCCCTCAGCTCCTTAGACTGCTCTTGGCTCTACCAGAATTCCTTCCTCTCTTTCCTTTCTTTCTTTCCTTCTCTCTTTCTCTCTTTTTCTCTTCTTTCTCTTCCTTCTCTTGCTAGATCCATGGTGTTCCTTGAAATGGGAGGGGAGTGGCCTATTTATAGGTGAGAGGAGGTGGAATGAATGGTCCAGATTGATTTGTGATGAATGGCTCAGATTGCTTGCTTCCTCAAGAAGCTTTGACTGCATCATCATGATGACATCACCCTCCTTGATGACTCACCACTCATGACATCATCTAGGACACCTCAAGGGACACCTCAAGGGTATATATGGTGAAATGTGGGACCCTTGGGACACCTCACCAGCTGACTCAGCCTTTCCAGAGAGTTCCAGAGTCTTTTCCCTGAATGGACAGCCGAGATCGTGCCACGTGTCCTCTTGCTTTTTCTCCTTTTTCTCTAATCATACCATATGTCCTTTGCTTTTCTTCTTTTACTGTAATCATGCCATGTGGCACCTTGTGGGCCCCATTTATGTTCTCTCATGATTCCAGATCACTTTACCAAGTTTTATCTTGGACCGGGTCACTTTACTTTATTGAAAAAGCACTAAAACAATATTTTAATGCCTCTTGGGCCCACATTACTCTTGGGCTACGTTTTTGGGCCTTGGATTGTCATCTTGGGTTTCTAACCAAGCCCGAGCACTCTGGTGGCTCGGTTCCCAAGGAACATCCTTAGTAAATTACCAAAATGCCCTTAATACCTCTTTAGTACTTCTAGGGGCACTGTTATCTTTCCATACCTTACCAGAATATCTCTTGACCCTGGTCAACTATCTAGATATCCTTTCTTGACTATCTAACCTTAGTCAAATGATCATAACACCCTTCATTTGACTCTGACTCAATGACACAACACAGTGGCATACCTTTAGTGGCATTTTCGTAATTCTTCATTTTTCTCGGTCTTTATTAGCCCTGACCCACATATTTATCTGAAAATATCATTGGGCCTATAAGGTGCCATTCTGGACCCTCTGTATGATCCCCTATCTTCATGGGCTCAATTCTCGAGAAATTCCCCTGAAACCTATTTATCGGGTCTTTTAATCCACTGTAAATTCTGTAGTAAATTTTACAGAACTCCTTTTTGAGCTCTGTCAGTTCCAGAAAATCTTATATTAATTATATGAATTTACTGCCATATTTCATCTAATTCTGAGGTCTAGAGAATACTGTATAATTTTCCTTCTCTTCAAAAATTAATATAAATCTTTTGAGACCTCATATCAAAACTTTGCGTTGCATCAAACTGATCATCATAATTTTCTCTGTTTATTGAGACCTCTGCTCAATAGGGTCTAGTAGCATCCCTTTTTCAGGCTATATACTGGGTTTTAAGGCCTAAAAATTGGGATATGACAATTGGCTAGTCGTGACTCACATTTTCTATGCATTTTCGTCGTTACCCTCTTACTCGATTTGTCACGACCAGATAGCTCTATATTCTTCAATTGTGACCAAAGGTCTTCTCCCCTTGCTATCTAAACATATCTTTCTCTAAACATTCTTTTCCTAAGGTTCCTTATCTGAATCCTACTGTAAGTAGTGAACCAATCATAGGGAAGGGATCTTCTTGGTTCACTTAAGATTCATACTTAAATTGTATTGACTAAGCACCCTAACCTTAATATAATGTTAACTACTTAGGTTTCTGGCATACAAATTATCTTATATAATGCCAACTCTGATACTAAAAATATAGCACCTTACTTTTATACGTCTTAGGGACTATTCGATAGCATTTAGAACCACTTACAAGTCCATTGAAGTTCAATCTCAAAGTAAGAAATTTTCAACTTCACAGTTACTGTTCATTTGGTAATTCCAGATTCGGCAACAAACTTCAAAAAACCATAACTAATTCTAGAAAAATCCAAATGAAGTGGTTTAAAAGGATACTTGAAGCTAACATAATGAATTTTAAGGGAAACATACTTCTCTAGACCAATTGACCAATCACCTGAGACAACTATGACATCAAAATTTACTGTTCATTTGATAAAAAATTCTAAAAATATATGTTGGTCCCTGAATTTAAAAATTTCATTCTTTTTGTACGAACATCAAAATATGGTGTTATTAGTGTCAAAACGAAGCTTGGCATGTTAAATAACTATTACTAAAAATCATACATTTTTTACTTTATTTACTATTTTTAATTACAGACCAAGTGTCATAGCTTAAAATTGTCTATTGTTCAAGTGCAGAATTTTAATAACTATCTTTACATACATTCATCCCAAAACTTGTTTATAACATAACCATACAAGCAAACCATATCATCATCTAACATTCTTCCTCTCTCATTCTTGAGGTTGATCTTGATTGGAGATACAAGTTGGGGTGAGATTACTGGGAAAATCTCAGTAGCAAACTGTACTAAACATGTATACATTAATGCTTGGTATTAGTGCTTGCTTGTGATTGCGTCAACATAATGTAATGTGCATGCTTCCATATAAAATATGAAATACAATTTGCCAAAGTAATCATAAAAGAGAGCTCCAACAATTACATATGAATAACATCAATCAATCAAGCCATAACACAATCAACACACACAAGATTCGGTATGTTTACTACCTATATGCTTTACTTTTTCCTTATCCTCTTCCTTATCACCTTTCCTTATTGTAAAATTGTCTTCTTGCTCACACAAATCAAATCCTATCATTGCGTTATCACACACATGTATTATCATCCACTCATTCATTAACTAACTCAATTATTATTCAAGAGTATTAATCTTCATTATTAATTAAGGTAACTTTTCCTAATTCCTTCTAATTAGCTTGGCCTTTGAATCAATTAATGTCTCGACTTTACCCTACATAATTTGTCCTTCTGAATCCATTTATGAACTAAAAATTTGCAAATTCTAGCAGCTACAACATGTTCCAGATAGAACGAAAAAGCTTCTCTTTTTCTTTCAAAAATTCTTATTTTCATTCCAATGCTTCCAATACTTGTTTCTCTACTTTAACCCATACAATTTTTCACTTTAAAACCATTAGAAGTATCAAATTCATGGAATTCCAATCACTATTCATGCATGTGAACAGTAATAGAGAAGACTTAAAATTATAACTTTTAATTCCAATGCTTTTAAGGTTCGAAATCTATCCAATCCTAGACAAAATTATCATGTAAATTCAATGTAAGCATCCTTGGATGAAATTCCTCATCTATGATAAAGTCAATAATATCAACTCGATTCAATAACCAATCATCTAAACTAACTTATCTAAGGATTAATCACATAGTTCTGGCTTTATTTCCTTCTTCCCCCTTCAACTTAACATTTTGGACAGCATGAATACTCTAGGTTTAATAGAATTTACAACCACTAAAACCTAGGTTTTACCCTTCCAAACACTTGCAACTAAACTAGGAAGCATCACATACCTTATGCTTTAACTACCTTGATCTCTAAGTGCATGAATTGCCTTTGCTTTGGTTGACAAGAGTTTCTCCAAGGTACCACTTAGCCCATGATTTTGTGAAGAAATGGGGGGTATTTATAGAGAATTTTCAAGTGCTTAGGGACCATTTTGTCCTTCAAGTTCCTAAATATTACAACTCCTTAATCTTGAATATTATTGGTTGCTTTATTGATTAATTATCTCCAATCAACTTTAACTTAATTCTTATATTATTCTATTACATTTGAGCACATGGCATAACCCTTTCTTCTTTACTTTGGCACCATGTGGATGAGTGTGGGTCCCACTTGGGATACCTCACAATACCACCTTGTAACTCTTGAATTTTATTTCTTTTAAAAAGTCATAAAATATCCTAAATTGGCTTAAGATTCAAGAAACTTCTTTGGACTCCTTGGGCTTCATCTTAATGCCATTACTGAGCCTCCCTTGGGTCCAATTGATAATTGGCACAAATCCTTAGGCATTTCCTATGTCGATATGCTTAAATAACACTAATTTTTAAGATAAATTATAAACACCTCTTTTACCGATTCTAATATTTTTAGAAATTCATTATGATATAAAATAATTTTTTTACAAAGTCTTATAATTTGCTGAGACTCAAAAGTCATGTTAAATATTACATACATTTTTTTAAATCTTTTATCGGTGTCATTTTTCACCATAAATTCCATAATTAATTCTATAGGACTCTTTTTTTACTTCTGTAAGTTTCATAAATTTTTATATTAATTATAATAATTTACTACCAAATTTTATATGATTATGAGGTCAGGAAGATACTATAATAATTTTCCAGACTTTAAAAATTCATATCAATTTCTTGGGATGTTAAATCAAAAATTCTTGTTGCTTTAAACTAATCAGAATCATTTTCTCTATTTTATGTTAAAATTTGGGGCCAAAACATTTTTGGGCAATTTTGGGTGTTTTCTGGCTCAACTTTCCATAATTACCATTTTGCCCATGAACTTCTTGAAAAGTGTACTTTGTGCCCTCAACTTTTCACAATTACACTTAATGACCAAAAGCTTATGTCGACTTCCATTTTACACCAAAGAACTTTTAGGGCTTTAACTTTAGTCCCTCTTCTTTATACCCTTGTCTAATCATTATCTTTTCTCTCTATTTATCGTCACAATCCCTTTTAAACATATTTCCTCTATCAATATTATATAGATAGAAAAAAATGGTATGTGACTGAAGTTAAGGAAGGAGTTTATTTTCATAAATCTAAGCTCATATTTGGATTCCTTAGACAAAATTATGTAGGATTGGTCTAACGAAATAATTATTTCAAAGCTAAACTACAAACTCCAAGAATTGAGTTAAGACTTAGGGGTTTTAAGGATTTTGATGTACAATGTTTATGTAATGGCTCTAATGAGTTGTATCCATAATGTAACTGTGTTTAAGGCCATAATATATAAAAGAAAATGAGTTAAAGTGGATGAGAGAGCAACTAATCTTTGGTTGGAGACAAAGGGAGCAAAGAGAAAAGGATAAAGTTTTAAGATAGTAGACCTATCTCTTTCTATGCTTGCTGTGGTATGCTTATGTGTTGACATGTATATGATGATTGAGTGATGTTGTGACATGATAGATGATGTTGAATATGTTATGAATAACATGTTTCCCATGGCCATGCATTTGTGTACAAAGCATATGCCATGATGTCATGTCACTAATTAAAGAAAGTTTAATGAAATTATATATCATGCATTAGCATCCATCTTGCATATTTAAGTGGTAATGTTTACTACTGAGATTTCCCAGAATCTTACCCTCCCATAACTGTAACACCATACTTTCATATGTCTTAGAGACAATTTGATATCATTTAAAATCACTTACATGACATTTAAAGTCCCTTAGCTAAACTTGGAATTTAACTCTTCAAGAGTTATTGTTCATATGGTATATTAAGATTTGGCAACAAATTTCAAAAAATCATAATTAATTATAGAAAAATTGAAAGGAATGTTTCAAAAAGCTACACTAAGCTAACATCTTGAAATTTAAAGGAAAAATAATTCATTGGACTAATTGTCTAGTTAACTGAGTCAACTTTGATATCCAAATTTGCTATTCATTTGGTTAAAATTTCTAGAAACAAATTATGGTCCCTGACTTTGGAAACTTCATTCTCTTTGTAAAGACATTGAAATAATGCATTCTTAGTTTCAAAAAGCATCTTGAGATGTTATCTAAATATCTGTAATATTTTATATATTTATTCCATCATTTACTATTTTTCATTACATCATAAACATCATTGCTCAAATTGATCATATAACATTATTACATGGAAGAATTCATACATTCAACGTATAAAATTTACATTATCCAATCCCTAACTTTTCTTCATACTCCTTCATCTTCTTCCATCATTCATGAACTTGTTGGGATTGGGATTACATTGATGGAGTTAGATTTCTAGGGAAATCTCAGTAACAAATGGTACTAAACAGTGTATGCATCAATGTAAATACTTGTGCTTGCTTGTAAAAGTGTTAACATTGTGTAATGTGCATGCTTTCATATAACATATAAAATACAATTGGCCAAAGTAATCCTAGAAATAGAGCTTTAAGCATACACACATATGCAACACAATTTAACATAGCCATAGTACAACCAAGCATAATATCCAATACATACAAGTTTAGGACAATTTACTACCTTATTGCTTTACTTTCATTTATTCTTTTCCTTTCCTATTTCCTTGCTAAGTTGCTGCCATCTTGAGTCCACAAAACAAAGCCTAAACATCACATATTCATTCATTCATTATAATCCATTTCAATTGGCATATAAGGACATTGAACTTAACTTATTCAATTAACCCCCATCTTTCTTAATTTGTGGTTAATTGTCTTGTCCTTTGAATTAACTTATGCCTTAAATTTACCCTACACAATTTCACCTTTTGAAGCCATTTATGAGTTTAGAATCATGAAATTCCAATCACTATTAATGCATGTGAACATTAACAATGAGACTACATAAATTACAACTTCCAATTCCAATGATTCCAAGGTTCCAAACCTATTCAATCCTACACAAAATCATCATATAAATTCAATGGAAGTATTAGAACATTGACATTCAAACTTATCCTTTTAGTTTCTCCCTTGGATGAAAAGCCTCAATAAAGAACAAAGTCAAGAACACAATTTAATTCAATAACCAACCATCAATCCTAACTAATCTAAGTATCTTCTACATAGTTCTAACTTTAACTTTTTCTTTATTCTTTCATCTAGGGTTTTGGAAAGCATAAATACCCTATAGAAATTCCCATTTCTCTTCCATAAAACCCCAAGTCCAAGCATTCAAACTAAAGGAAAATAAGGTTGGTGATAAACTCGTATTTGTAGTAATTTATAGTGTGTTTAAAGTGAGTTTATTATTGATTTTATGTCTATTTATCAATATATTGACCAGTTATTAAATAAAATAATATTTAGAACAATTGAGAATTAATTGATATCTATTTAGTGCTTAAAGTGAATGACAACTAGACTTAAAGAGTTAATGACATGTGACAACACATAGGCTAGATCCAGGAAATAAGGAACAGATTGCAAGTGGGAACTCATGCATATGCTGGCACATAGAGAAGCACTATTCATGCACATAACATTGTTATCGCATATTTGGCACTGTTCACGAATACTGTTCACGCACACACAACAGAATCACACATTTTAGCAGCAGCTCATGCACTCCGCACATCATTCATACTATTTCAGCTACCCTTCACATCCTTCTACACCTATATATACATCCACACCATTCCATATCAAGGGGGTATACTTCTGCCATATTCTAGCTTACACACATTCTACATCACTCATCACTCCACATCCATCCCTTTCTACTAAACCAGATGCCATTCCATTTCTAATTCCTTTCCATTTCCATTTTGTACTTTCCTCTATTTTGGATAATAGAACCAGAAGAAAGTTCTGTACTTCATCTTCATCTTCTGTTATCATTTTCACCATGACTGTTGCTGTGTTTTTTGTTTCAACAGAAGTTCAGATAGTAATGCAAGGCTAAGCTGCTGTGCTCTCTTAAAGATGATACTGAACCAAAATCCTTGAGCTTAACAGGGAGTTCATTGTGTATTTAATTCATAGTTAATTGTATCAAGTTGATGTAGTTAATTCTATAATTAATGATGCAATTAGAGTAATAGAGGACAAAGAAGTAGGGAACCGAGTTGGATTTCTTATTTCTACATAACTATCCTTTGATTGATTTGCATCTTTGATCGAGTCGAACATAGTTATGATTAATTGAAGTGATTCTGTTTAATTCAAATTCTACTATCTCTGAGTTGAATGATTCTTAGTCTCTTTTAATGTTTACGAGTTATAGCTCTGATTGAGATTTAGCTAGTGAGTTGTTAGCTAACATATTCTAATTCAACTTATCTAATCCTCATATTCTATGGGCAATGAAGGTAAGGTAATCTCCAAGGGAACACGCTTGTCATTCATTCATCTCATAATCATAAACACTAAAAACATAAACAATAGCATAGAATTTACTTTCAGTAGTTAGATTGAAACTCATTAAACATCATCTCTTTAACTTGTTAATTTATGGATCATTATATTAATTAGGAACTTCTACATCCGTTTAGGCTCCCTTGTGAATCGACCTAGGTTAGCCTCCACTTACTATTGGTTAGCTTATTTTCGTTTGATAATTAAAATGACAGTTATTAGGGAGATCATGCATTACAATATTTCATCTCCCACACATCATGTGGAAAGCACATTGCACCCGCGCATGACATCAGCTTCCTTTCTATCACAAATCATTGACACCATCATAGATTCTGCACATCACACTTCATGCCATTCACTCTACTTCACACACTACACTTTATTCCACTATCCAGTGGGCATTCTATCCAGTTACATCACATATCCACTTTCACTCTCTCTCCATCTCATTTCTCTCACTTTAATCTACAACTTTCCTCTGTTATATGCAATAGAACCAGATAAAAGTTTAGTTTTCATCTTCATCTTCTCTTCCTCAATTCAATATTACTGCTACTGGGTATACTACTGCTATCGAAGTCTTGACAGAAATTGAAGGCTAGAGTTGATATGCTCTCTTGGAGAAGATACTGAACTATAATCCTTGAGTTGAACAGGGAGTTTATTGTGTCTTTAATCCAGATTTGATTGTATCGAGTTGATGTAGTTAATTCTGGAATTATTCATTCAATTAGAGTAGTAGATGATCAATGATTAGGGAACCGAGTTAGATTTCCTATTTTTGCATAATTGATGTTTTGATTAATTCTCATCCTTCAACTGAGTTGGACATGGCTTGAAACATCCTCATTTTAATACATCTTAGGGACCAAACAGTAGCATCTGGAACCACTTTTAAGGATATTGAAGTCAAATTACTCAACCTGGAATTTTACTCTTAGCGAGTACTGTTCACTATGTAAATTCCAGAGGAGTGACCTGACTTCATAAAATCATAACTAATTCTAGAAAAATCAAAACAAAGTAGTTAAAATTGATACATGAAGCTAACTTAGTACTCTTTTAGGGAAAATAACTCTTTGACCATGCCTTGACCAGGTAAATGTTAGTCAATGTCTAAAGTTTATTGTTCATCTTGAATTTTTCCCTGATTTTAGCATTTTGGTCCCAACATTTGCACTATCTAATCCCCAGCTTCTCTTCATGCTTCTTTAATCCTTTTCTAACATACCTGTGGGATTGGGATTACATGGAAGGGGATGAGATTTCTGAGGAAATCCCAGTAGCAAACATAAACCATACAATGTATGCAACTATATACTTGATGCTACTATGTGTGTACTTAATGATCATGCTTGCATCATGATAACATACATGCTTCCATGTTACTTAATTATAACATATGGCCAGAGTATAAAAAGAAATAGAGCATTACTTAATCATACATGCTCCACATCATCAAGGTAAGAAAATATCACATAAAACATCAAAGCAGTATAAGCATAGAAGTAGGTAAGTTTACTACCTGGCGTGAAGCCTTTCCTTCCAGCTCTTAGCCTTGTCTCTAAGGTCCCTTCTTTTCATCAGTCATAGCCTATACATAGCATAATAATATCTTTATTATTATCCAGTATAGCTCTACTTAACTCATGCTTAACTAAGGGTAATATCCTTACTCTGACATTCCCCTAACTTTCTTTCTCTATTTAGCTACCTTTATTAATAGAGATATTTCTCTATTCTAAATATTAAGAGAAATCATCTACTTTATTAGAGCATGGACTACATAACTTACCTTATTCCTAAGCTCTGCCCAGTCCTTAAGCTCCTTGGACTACTCCTGGCTCCGCCAGAACTCCTTCCATTCTTTCTCTTTCTCTCTTTGTCTCTTCTTTCTTGGCTCTTGGCCCTGCATAACATGAAGGGAGAGGTGGCCTATTTATAGGTGAGTGGAGGTGGAATGAATGATCCATATTGGATCATTATGAATGGCCTAGATCGCTTAGCTTCCTCAAGAAGCTTCGCCTGCATCATCACGATCACATCACCCTCCTTAATGACTCACCAATATGACATCATCCAAGGACACCTCAGGAGACACCTCAGGGCATATGTTGCATAATTGGTGGGGCCCTTGGGACACCTCACCAGCTGACTTAGGCTTTCCAGAGAATTCTAGAGTCTTTTCCTAGAAAGAACGATCGAGATTGTGCCACGTGTCTGTTTGCTTTTTCTCCTTTTTTTTTAACTCATGCCATGTGTCCTTAACTTTTCTTCTTTTCATGTAATCATGTCATGTGGCACCATGTGGGTCCCATAAGGACACCTTTCATGCAACCTCATGGTCTAAAGCTATATCTGATCACTTTTCCCAGTTCTATCCTTAATCGGGTAACTTTACTTTATGGAAAAGTACTAAAATATTATTTTAATGTCTCTTAAATCCCCATAATCACTGGGCCTACGTTTTTGGACTTTTGGATTGTCATCTTGGGTTTCCAACCAAGCCCAAGAACTCTGGTGGCTCGTTTCCCAAGAAATATCTATTTCTCTTAAAAATAACCATTATGGCCCCATGGACTTTCACTATTCACGATTTAGTCCTTGTACTTTCACTTACTTGCAGTTTAGCCCCTAAATATCATTTGTATACTTTTGAGACTTATATTCAATAGGGCCTAGTAGCATACCTTTTTTAGGCAACATATTAGGCTTCTAGGCCTAAAAATTGGAATATGACGTGGCTATAGTTTATTATAGCAATCATAGAACAAAGTATAGTTGTATCTATTTAATTCCTTTTCTTGTATCTCAAGTTGAATGATTCTTATTTCTCTATTCAATGGCTGTTAGTTGTAGCTTTGATTGAGATTTTCCTGGTGAGTTGTTAGCTAACATATTATAATTTAACTAATTAACTCCAAATATTTTGTGGATAATGAAGGTAAGGTAATCTCCAAGGGAACACATATGTCATTGATTCATTTCATCATAACAAACACCTAAAATTATAAACAATAGCATAGGATTTACATTCAGAATTAGTTCACACATCTCATCTCATAATTCATCTAAATAATTTGTTAATTTGTGGCTCATTAGATTAATTAGGTACTTTAGCATTCATTTAGGCTCCTTGTGAATTGACTTAGGTTAGCTTCACTTTACTATTGGTTAGCTTAGTTTTGTTTGATAATTAAAATGATAGTTATCAGACGACTCATTATACTTAACTTGTGAGTAGTGTCTATTTTTTTCATACATAATCTTATATAAATTTAATAAATTATGGGGTCTCTATCGTCGATCATACTTCTCATTCAGCATTGTGAATCTTTCATTACACTTTCTTTTTGTATTCCCAGAATACTTGTTGACTTATAGCTTTATCAGCTTCTAGGGAGAATCTTACTCTTAAGCCTTTCTAACCTTCTCCTAATATAAAACTGTAACTTGAATCTTTTTCCTTTTAGATCCTCTTTAGTTAAATCTGACATAAGGGTTCTAATCCCTTACCTTTTCTAACTCTTCCTGATTTTTCATAACTTTTCTTATCATATTTAAAATACTTTATATGAATTATCTCTTTCTTTCTTTATATTTCCTCTTCTTGGAGTAGGTACAAGGGATACTGAAGTCCTTTATTTTCTCTCTCTATTAGCACTTATGCTATTCTTTTCTCATGTTATTCTTTCTTTTTATTATGCTAGTTAGCAATTCTCTTTCTCATTATTCTATAACATCTTTTTAAATATGTGATTTAACACTGTACTTCCTAATGGGTCACCCATCTCTATACTTTTCTAGCCTGAACACACTTAACTGGAGTATGCTGCTGGGCTAGGGCAATATTACACTTTATAAAGCTCTAAGCCCTAGCATACCCTTTCTCATAGAACTATGTTCTAACTTTAGGTGGCCTTAGATCCTCTTCTCTGGGTCTCTTTGGCCTTTTTATCTCTTCATCCTCATCTAGAGGATCTATCTGCCTATACTTGTCTATTCTTAAGACATATGGGGTTCTCTCTTTTGTTCCTCAGGCATACTCCTACAATATTTGGAATGCCAGTACTCACATTTATACTTGGACTTCATCTTCATTTAAGAGAAACTAACTTTAGTCTATTGGCTACCTAGAAATATTATGGATACTCTCTCTGTATGAGTTAGTCAACACCTTCTCCTTAGTGATTGTCTTATTAGAAAGATATCAAGTTGTCCTATTCCTCTTCTTTATGACTCATATTATCCTATCTTTAGGCTAAGTTATTTCACGACTCAGAATTACCTACTGTTATCCTAAGCATTTTTAGGAACTATCAGATTTTGGGATATCACTACCTTGTGACTCATGTTAGGACCTGTTATATCCCCATTTTTTCTTATCTGATATATATGTACAGTTTATATGTAATGGATATAAAATTCTTAGAATAAACTATATCAGATTGAGGAAGGAAAAAGAGGGATTATTAACTAAGGAAAGTTCAGGGACCTAAATGAAAATTATAAAAGGTTGGAGGCCAAAAGTGAAAGTAGAAATAAAAGTTGGGCCAAAAGTGGTAATTATCAAAAGTTTAGGGACTTAAATATAATTAAGCAAAAGTTCAAGCTCAAAAATGTAATTATGAGAAAGTTGAACTAGAAAAAGCTAAAAAATGCCTAGAATCAGATTGGTCCCAAATTTTACCAGTAGATAGACAAAATTATTTTGATCAATTTAACACAACACAGAATTTTGATTTGAGGTCCCGATTAATTAATATAAATTCTTGAAGTTAGGAAGAATTATTAGAGTAATTTTTACACCTCAGAATCAGATAAAACTTTACAGTAAATTCCTATATTTAATATAAGAATTTATAAAATTGACAGAGTCAGAAAAGGAATCCTGTAGAATTCTTACTGGATTTTACAGTGGAATAGAATGCCTAATAAAATACAGTCAGGAGAGATTTCTTGGGATTTATGCCTTAAAGGTAATGGACCAATACTAAGACCCAAATGGCATCCCAATAGGCCCAATAAGGTGTTTAGACAATTAAGTGGGCCAGAGTCCAGAGCAACCCAAGAAAAGTGTAAAATTATGAAAATGCCCTTGGGTGGCCAGATTATACTAGTGATGGATGAAAGGTATTTTGGTCATTCTGGATAGGCCAAAAAAGTCCAAGATAGTATAAAGATAGTATAAAGAGGTGTGAAATTACAATTATGCCCTTATGGTTAATATAGTGCAAGAAATAGCAACAAGGGTATTTTGGTCATTTCCTAAGGGATGGTTGGCAGACAAATACTCAGTCTAACAATGTCAATGGTATGAGAAACCTAGACACTAGTTTCCATGACATAATACATATTCTAGAATATTATAAAAATTAGGAGCATAAAACAGTCTGGTTTTTGTGAAACTACTTCGATCGGTACCAGACTGGACTCGATTTTTTCCTATCAGTATATTTACCTTTTTCTAGCCAAACATGGCCCTAAATAATGTCATGCATGGAGTCAACTTATGGCTTCTAGGGCAAGCTTGGTTCAAAGTGGAATATGGACCATTAGATCAAATAGTAACCAAACTAATCTTGGCCATTAATTTCTGCCCAAGATTTTTTATAAATAACCCCCAAACTATAATTGATGCGGCATGCATGGTACCTTAGGGAACCTTTGGCCAAATTTTATTTGAACAAGAAAGAAGCACACAGCTTGGAGCAACAAGCAAGGTAACTATCTCCCTTGTTCTTGGACTTTAATCTAGCAAGTTAGATCTTGGTTTTAAGGGGATTTATGACCTATTTCCCTTGAGGTTTCTACTGGAAGTGCTGTCCACATGTGATAAGAATATGAGTTTTATGATCTGGATAGTTTAGATAAGCTTAATCATGCTAGAATCAAGTGGTATAAGCTTGAAAATTCAAGTGTGCATGTAGTTAGAGTTTTGTGTTATTGGCTGGTACTGTACAAATCACTGTTCATATTTTGGAATTTCATGATTTCAATGCTTCCAATGAGTTTAAAATGGAAAATTCTATGGGGATAAAGTAGGAGAACAAGTATTGAAAGCATTGGAATCAAAATGTGAATTTTTGGAAAAAGAAGGGTTCACTTCGGTTCTGTACAGCAGCTCATGGTGTGCTTTGATTTTGAAAATTCTGGTTTCATATTTGGATTCTACATAAAAAATGATGTGGAAATGAACCATGAAAATATATTTTAGAAAGATGGAAATATGGAACATAAAATAGAGAAAGAATGGAAGTTAGTGAAAACCTAGTCTTGGAATTGTTTTCAAGTTGAGTTGTAACTTAATGTTACTTTGTAATGGCTAGGTTTTGAAATTTGTGAGGGAAGAAAATCATCTCAAGAAGACTTTGTCAAGGATAGCTAAAGAGGTAGCAAGAATACCTAACTATAGTTCATGTTTGCTTGATTGTATGCTTGCTTGTTAGTTATGATGTTTGGTTGAGCTTGAGATTATGCCATCATGTTTATAATGAAGTATGAATATTTGCAACTCCTTGCAACTAATTTCATGACAATATGCATGTTAGAGTTTGTTTATGTACTAATTGAAGTAGCTCCCATCTCATGATAACATGTTAAGCATTTAATTAATCATGCATGATATTATAGTTTGTATGACTTGCTATTGAGATTTCCATGAAATCTCATTCTTTCCATATGCATAACCATGTTATAGGTGCTGGAACATCTCAAAGAAAAAGGTCAAATATAGATGGTTGAACTTGTATAATAAGTTATTTGGTTACTTGACACTATGGAAGGATATGATGGGATGCATAGTGTATGATCAAGTAGTTGTATTTTGAGGCTGTGGCTTTGTGACAATGTTTATGACACCTTAACCAATGAGTTTGAACTTGAAATTTGGTATGATAATAGCTAACATATAGAGATATAAAATAACACAAAGAACGCCTCAATTGGGTAAGTATTCGATTTATTATGATTTTTCTAAGTTGGAGTTAAACACTGGAATTAAGATAAAGTGAGCAAATGGAGGCAGTAACGTTCCAACCTTAATTTCATATGGTAAAGGAATGAGTTTTTCTATGAAATTTTGAGCTTAAAGAACGCGTCTAGAGCTTTAAATCCATAGGTAACACGGTTCCTTTGGTCAAGTAACCAAAGAGAAATGAATATTTGAAGTTAAGGCAAAGAAACTGGAACTTCCATATTTACCAAATGAACAGTGTTTTTCAACGAATAAACTAATTTTTTTGGGACGATGGAACCTCAGTATTACATTTTTCCTTCAAATTTAAATGAATGATCTTTCATTAGAAATTGGAACCACCCTATTTCTATTTTGCTACATTTAATTATGAATTTTCAAACTAGGTACATGTTATAAATTACCAAATGAATAGTGCCCAAGAAGCAATCTTTTGAAAATACATGTTTCTAAGGCAAAAGGCTATGTAATTGATTCAAATGACTTCAAATGAGTATGATTGATGTTGAAAATAAGGATACGATAGGACCAACTGCAATTCTTCTGAAAGACTTCAACCAATAAACTAGATTATAGGGTTAATTACTCCCCTTTTGTTGATAACTCATCAGATAATTCTCCAGCACTATATTCCATAGCCTATCTTATTTATCATGACTTCACTTAACCTCTCTTTTACTCAGGAGTACTTCTCAACTTTCTTTCATTCTTGGGCTTTCCATGGGTTGTTGCCATGTGCAATCATTGCCTAGTAATTTTTAAATGCCAAAGGCAATTGCCTTATGTTATTACGGCTGTATCATAACTTCTCATTCCATCTCATCTCATCTCATCTGAATCTGAATCTGTGAGCAACCTGTATTTGAATCGTGCTCTTATATGAAGGGCAATATGTTTCAGATCTAACTCTTATATGAAGAGTGATCTAAACTTATATAAGTCTAACTCTATTTGAGAGGTATCTATTTCATATCCAACTCTTATCTAAAGAGTGATTTGAAAGCCATCTCTTTACTATTGTTTGTTGTTCTTACTTTATTCCATATATTTTGATAGAGTTATAAGACTATCATCCTCTTGGTACTTTTGTAACCCTACCATAAGAAATGGCCCTAAATACTATCCTCAAAAGCTTGTAGAAACACATGAGTAATACTACTCATATTGTAAATGACTTTTTGACTTGCTGAGACTGTATGTTATTCTGTATACTTTCTATTACTATCCTGCTCTAAATTTCTCATATAAAATAACTCTTATCATCTTATCTCAAGCTCTTATCCCTATTCCTAACTTTAATCTAACTCTACTCCTATTCCTAATTTTCATTCTAATCTTAATCCTTGAGGATTAACTAACACTAACTACTTTATCTATTTCTCTAATCATGTGGAGCAAACATACTAGATATGGGGAAGCTCTATTGTGTGCATGTAGGACATCACCATTTAAATATACATATGGTGCTATCACTATTAAGCCAATGGGAATAATGATAGAGAACTAACAGGAAGACTCAATTCCCTATACAGTCATTGCTATAAACGGATGACTGGTGCCTATATCACATATTGCATCTACTTAGTGATCATTTATTCATATTGTTTCTTGGATCATCTCAGGTGACTTCCTTTCATCTTCCTCGATTAGGGTAAACTTTCTTTTGTATCTAAAATCTCTTACCAATCATATTATGCAAACATTTATTGGTAAAATGTGCCAGTTTACCACTTCTATAGCAACTTCCTTAACCTGCCAATCAAAACCTATCTCCATGGTCTCTACCACAATTCTCATATTTGTTAGGCTCTTATTGCATGTATGCATCTCCTAACTTACTACTTTTCTATCCTAAATCTTCTGCACATATTCTAACTTTTTCTACTTTTATTACCTCTTCTAAAAACTGAAAGCCCTTTAGAACATCACCATCAGAAACACCAAAAGGATTCATATTTTGTAGTTGCCTTTATCTTTTCTGGGCATCACAAGTTTCTCTCTATAATGTTACATGCCTCTGCCGCTCTATTGAACCTCTACAACTACCTAGAAAAATTCTTGTGGCATAGAATTCAATTTGTGAGATAACTTCTTAGTCATTCAACTCTCACTATTTATGTGATTGAACTCGGCTAAGTATCCATCAAAGGGTTCCTCTTACCCTACTTTAACACTTTAACTTAGCCTCACGCTTATATATATCTGACTAAGGAGAATGTTTCTCATAAAACTGGTCAAGAAAAGATTCACAGGTGATGGATTACTTTTTGTCTTTATGGAGTAACTTTTGTACCTTTATATTATTTCTTCCAAATGAGAATGTTGACTAAGGAGAATGTTTCTCATAAAAATGACCAACTTTTGACTAACTTGTGTCTTTATGGAAATTGACTAAAAATGACTTCCTTTCTATATAACATTTCATCACTTTGGGGATCTCTTCCAAATGATTTATCCAATTCTCTATTACTTAGGCATCTAATATACCTTTGAATGCAACCAGATTATGCTTACAAAATTGTACATTCTATAGTTGGATACTATCACCTTCCTCAGCAGATCCTAATTATCTGCTAGTCCTAGAATGTTCCTATATAGACTGTGACTCCTTGATGACTTCTCCCTCGAATCATTGTAAATCAACAACAGTTGCTACTACAACTATCATGATAATAATATATCTTTATTGCCCTTAACAAACATAAGTTATTGGGATCCCATCTATCATCTGTTGTTGTTACTCTTGCCATATGTAGTACCCTACATTGGGTTTACATGTCCCTTCATGATAGGGTTTCTCTATCTTGGGAATATTAACTCTTTGTCTATTTACCATCACATCTTTAGGCAATCATTGATCTCATACTTTTGAACCTTCTATTTAGGAAATACTAGCCTGATGAAGTCTTTAACAATGTAGATCAACTCCTTACTATCTTATAGAAGATATACTTCTAAACACCTACTTAAGCTAGTTTTTGGTGTCTTAGTACCTCGTGCATTTAGCTTGCTTGTACTTCATACTAAATCTCTAGCTGATAAACTTCAGCGAGATTGATGTCTTCATTCTCATCATTCCTATAATTTTTGGTCTCTACTCCTATGGAATTTAGGTTAATAGAACAATTTTGTTTCGTTCCCTTAATGTTACCTTGAGCTAACTCTCACATATTAGTTTCCTTAACCTTAAACTAATCAACTTATGTCTCTGTCAGTGGATAAAACTACTTATAGAATGTTGTTCTTCTGAGTCTAGCTACATCATGTTAATATACATGAGAGCCCTAAGGTATGGCTAACTAAGACTATTCTACTGTAACTGCATCCTTGAAGAGTGTCTTGTAAGGCTACAAGGCTAGAGTATAACATTACATATTTAACATCACAAATCTTCCCTATCTGTATAAGACTAAGGAAAGAGGTTATGAAGGGATTGTGTTGGTAATAAGAAGAAAAGATAATTATTAAGATAAGTTTTGTGCCAAAGAAAAAGAGAAATTGTAAAGTTTAAAGAAAAAGGGGAAAAATTGCAATTAATAAAAGTTTTCAAGGATATAATGGTCATTTTAGAAAAGAAAGGGACTAAAGTGAAAAATCTAAAAGTTTCATGGTGTAAAATGGAAGAAGACATAAGCTTTAGCCATTAAGTGTAACTATAAAAAAGATAAGGGCCTAAAGTGCAATTTCCAAGAGTTCAGGGGTAAATAGTAATTATGAGAAAGTTGAGTTAGAAAATGTCAAAAAATGATCAAAAGCATTTCAGCCCCACATTTTAGTAATAAATAGAGAAAATTATTCTGATTAGTTTAACGCAACATGAAATTTTGATTTGAGGTCCCGATAAATTGATGTAAATTTCCAAAGTTTGAAAAATTATTATAGTATCTTTTAGACCTCAAAATCAGATGAAACTTTATAGTAAATTCTTATAAATAATATAAGAATTTATGAAATTGATAGAAGTTAAAAAGGATTCTTGTATAAGTAATTATAAAATTTATAGTAAAATTGGACACTGATAAATAGTTAAAGAAAATGTAGAAAATTTTTATTAGCACTTCTGGGTCTTAGAAGATTATGAAACTTTGTAGAAAATTCATTTTACATTAGAATGAATTTCTAAAATATTAGAACCCTTAAAAGAATTTTATAGACTTTATTCTAAAAATTAGGAGAATTTAAGGATATCGGTATAGGATGTGCCTTAGGATTTGTGCGAATTAGCTATTGGACCCTAGGAAGGACCAATGATAGCATCCCATACAAGCCCAATTGGCCCAAGAATAAATCTTAGGACTCAAGTCAGAATTGGATATTTTTTAAAAAAGAAAAGATTATAAGATAATTCAAGAACACATGTGATGTGTCCTTGTGGGACCCACATGGCTTCAAAATGGTTCCAAGGAGGAGGAAGAAGCATTATCCCATGTGATGATTTGCATTAAAAGAATATAAGAATTAAGTTAATGATGATTACGTGTAATTAATCATAAAATCAACTAATGAGAGGAAGAATTAAGCCACTATAATAAATAGCACATCTAAGGGTGGATTAGTCCAAAGAACCCTAAAAATTGTCTATAAATATCTCCCTACATTCCTTTATATGGTGCAAACACAAGAGGGGAAACTCTTGGGATTTAAAACTTAATGAAGCATAAAGAAGATACAAGGCACTTTGGTTCAAAACAATAAGGTTTAAGGTAAGCAATCTTCCTAGTTCTTATGGGAAGATTGAAACCTAGGCTTTAGTTGTTGGAAAACATATTTTTCCTTGGTTCTCCATGCTGTCCAAATCTGGACAGAAATGAAGAAATACGAGAAGTAAGGTAGAACTATGAAATACTAACCTAGATATAAGTTTGGATTGTTGGTTATTGCTTGAATTAATTGTGTGATCCTTGAAATCCCAATTCAATCAACCGTTTGACCTAGGATAGAACTAAAGGAAGAAGATTGAATTTCTATGATCTAATGCTTCCATTGAATTTATATGATGATTTTGTGTAGGATTGAATAAGATATAAACTTTGGAAACATTGAAATTGAGAAAGGGATAATTTGAAATATTCTATTACTATTTATGCATATGAATAGTGATTAGAATTTCATGATTTTGATATTTCCAATGGGTTTAAAATGAAAAATTTTATAAGGTTAAGTAAGATAAAAGTCTTGGAAGCATTGGAATTGAAAGAGAAATTTTTTAAAGATTATATGCATTGTTTCTATTTATGTCAAGACCTAAAGGAAATATTGGAATTTTGCAATTATGAATTCATATTTAGATTCCTTGGGAAAAGTTGTGTGGGATATATAGTCAATGCACAAATTAGTTCAAAGGACAGGGCAATTAACCATAAATAAAGAAAGTTAATGGCTTATTTGTTTCAGAAAATGAAACTAAATTATTGACTTAGGTTCAAAGATGAATTGGTATGGATTGTAATAAGTGCATTACTATACCATGATTAGGCTTTGACATTTGTTAAAGAGGAGATCAAAAGACCAAGAAAGAAAAGGTTAAAGGAGAGCTATTTTAAGGTAGTAAACTTACCTAACTTGTATGCTTTGCTTGCTTGAATGCTTATGTGATGATTGCTTACTTTGATTATGTGAAGCATGTTTGATTGAGTTATGCTCTATTTCATTTTATGCTATGGCCATATGTTATAATTTAAGGAACATGGAAGCATGCATATATATCATTATGAAACATGATCATTAAGCATACACATTGTAACATCAAGCATTGAGATGCATACACTATTTGGTTTCTATTTGCTACTAAGATTTTCCCATAAATCTCACCCATTCCATTATACAAACATATCAGTAGGGCTATCTTTTGCAAGCAAGGATGCATAATAAAGAAATTATGATGCATAGATACTTTGTTGACTTTTTATGAAAGTATGTATTGTGTATTAAGTACAATATTTCAGTTCTGGAGATGTTCTGTTGATACTTAAGAAAAATAGTTAACCTTTGAATAAATATACAAGACTTTACATGATGATAATAAACTTTTTGAACTTCATTTTGGTACCAAGAATGCCTTATTTTGATATTTGTACAAGGAGAACAAATGTTTCAAAGTTAGGGAACCAAATCTAGAAACTGTGAAACTGACCAAATAAACAGTATTTTTTCACACCAATACTGTATTATTTGGTCTAGAGTTTGGTTAGAGTCATTTTTTCCTTTAAAGAGCCTTATGTTAGCTTTGTATAGCAACTTGAACCACTTTATTTCAATTTTTCTAGAATTAGTAATGAATTTTTGAAGTTGATTCGCTTGTATGGAATTTTACCAAAAAGTACAGTAACTCATGGTGATAAATTCCAAATTGTGCCATTTGACTTCATTGATCATATAAGTGGTTCCATATGCTACTGTTTGGTCATTAAGATGTAAGAAATTAAGGTGTTACAACATACCCATATGAAGGTCACTGTCACTTTTAGTCGCATTCACTATACTAGCTTATCGTGAATAACATCCTCTATGTTTGTCATTGCATCTAACTCTCTTAATACATCATGACCAAATTATTTTGTGTTCTTCTATAGTAGCCAATAGTCTTTCCTCATTGCAACTTGAACTCCTCTGTGTATATTAGTTGCATCAAAATGCCCTGATTCATCGCGACCTAACTTCTCTGTGAATCTTAGTCACACCCTGAACATACATTTCTCTAAACATTATCTTCCTAAGGTTCCTTATCTGAATCCTACTTTAAGTAGTGAACCAATCATAGGGAGGGGATCTTCTTGATTCACTTAAGATTCACACTTAAGTGGTACTAGCTTTCTCACTAAGTACCCTAACCTTAACATAATATTAACTACTTAATTTTAGGGTTTGGGAATTATCCTATATGATACTATAAACTTTACTCTGATACTAAAAATATGACACCTTACTTTTATACATCTTAGGGACCATTATGTAGTATTTTGAACGAATTTTATGATCATTGAGGTTCAATTACTAAATCTGAAAATTTAAAACTCACGGGTATTGTTCATATGGTATTTCTAGATTAAATGACAAATTTCAAAAAATCATAACTAACTTAAGAAAAATCAAAATGAAGTGGTTCAAAAAGATACACAAAGCTAACATAATAAAATTTGAAGGAAAAATAAGTTTTAGACCAAATGCTCATCCAAGCAATATAGACTTAATGTCAAAAATCACTATTTATTTGGTCAAAACTTTTGAAAAATAGTTGATGGTCCCTAATTTTGAAAATTCCTTTCTCTTTGTCCAAACATCAAAATAAGGCATTCTTGATATCAAAATGAAGCTTGACATGTTAAATAAGTGCTGGTAAAATATTGTATATTTATTTAATCATTTGCTATTTTTCTTATGCAGATACAAATTACTGCCATAACCTGAAATCTTTCATTTATACATTACATAAGTCATCACATAATTTACAATCAATCATGCTATCTTTCCCCTAACTCCTCTTCTTGCATCTTCATCTTCTACATTATTTGAAGAACCTACTGGTGTTGGGGTGACATAGAGGGGGTGAGATTTTTGATAATAGTCCAACTTTCTAGAAATCAAAAATAAAATATTTATACTAAAATTAGCAATCTCATCATCCAATGTCAATTAAAAATATCTAATATGAGAATAATCAATCAACATTCAATTCCTAGTCATATAATGAAATCCCTAATTATAGAAATGTCAAAACATGAAATAGGTGCAAATTAAGATAGAAAACTCCCCAGTGTAGTCCATGAGTTCAAGATATGATATCCATCACCAAGAGACTAAAGTTTTATCCTCTCGTAGCTCCTACTATGTTACCATCGCTGTCTAGAAATAATGCCATAAAGAATGCAGAAAAAGGTGATGGAAAGGTTAAAAGAAAGATGGTAGAAGTGGATTAATCAGTTTAGAAAGTTGAAAATCTATGGAAAGGTGAAGAAAAATGGAAGATGTGTGTGAAGGTTTTACAGAGAGCGAGTACTGTTTCTTAGCCACACCTGGCAAAAACCAACCTCCTCTTTGTCTGACTGCTCCTCCTCCTTTAATTCTAGAATGATCTAATAAAAAACATGCAGCTTCACTAGCTGTCCCTTTTATTCGCTACCAGATCCATATTTTGGTCACGACCTGTAAACACAGAAAAGCTACCAAGAAGGAATAAGGCCATGACCTATGGACACTTTGGTCGTGACTAAAGACCATAGAAGATGGCTTCCTTATTTGATCCTCTTTGTCCTGTGATTTCTCTTTTGTCCACATTTGTCCTTAGTTCTCCTCTAAAATACCTACAATTCAAAATAAAAGGTCACTGTAACAGTCCAGCTAATTAAAGAATAACATATATTTAGTTTAGAAAAGTTAATTTACCATTTTACTCTTTAATTAGCACATTGACATGCATAATCATGTATTACTACAAAAGCATAATTACAGGAATAAAATAAATGGTAAACTTCCCATAAAACCCTTGAAAATGTCAAGGAAACCATATGCAATTTGCATCCTATCAATTCCCCCACATTTAAACCTTTGTACTCCTGGACAGAGAAATTAATCACACCTAAACTAATGCTGGTAAATATGAGATAACAACATAATCTACAGTGAAACCTTAAAACAATTAATTCACCATCATTTTGGGAATGCAAAAATGATAATATGAGCAATGCCAAGTAATTAACTACTAAATTGAAATCAACCTTAATTGTATGAGCACAATAGATTATCTATAAGGATGTAAGTGTGTAGCTCTTTATATCCTCTAATTGTTAGGGTTCTTTCACTCAAATTCAAATTGGCAAATAACCTACCATATACTTATAATGGCTCTAAATCTCCTCAACTATATAACAATCATGCAAATAATCAAGACGTCTTTTAAGGGTGAAATGATGGAGATATCAAGGAAAAGGGAAAGGAATAAAATTGAGTGTCTTAATTAAAGAGGATGTAAGTCAAAGTTCATCTAAATACCCCAAATCATATCCTTCTACTAAAGATGAATGCTTATTTCCCTTTTATTCTTTTGCTATAGCTTTTTGACAATGCTACACCATTCTCTTTTCTTTCTTTTTCTTTTTTTAAATCAAAACTTAGAAATCAACTAGATTATATACAATCTTCCACAAGCTCCTTGAAGGTTATATGGGTTCAAGTAAAAAGATGAACTTGACTTAATTATAATGCAATTTAGACACAAGCAAAAATGGATAACAATGGAATAGCAATGAAGGTCCAATGAGTAAACAATGGATCAAAATTTATGGCTTGTGTTTAGGCCCAAAGGTTTATAAATGAATACCTTTATCATATTCAATAACATAAATATGCAAGAACTTTTCAACTCAGAGCCAAAACAAGTTCTAGAGGATATAAACCAATTGAATTATCACTTAATATAGAAATTAAGGCTGAGAATTCTTTCAACTAAGGTTTTCATCTAAATTGCTCATACGCCAAAGTCTCAAATAATGTTAATTATTCACTAGGCATTACAATACTTATCACAACTAAAAACCCTCTTAATTAATTATTTAACAGTTTCAAAGGACAAAACAATTTTCACACTAATCCCTTTTTAGCAAACAACAAAACAATTTAAAATAGGGGTCCAATTTATAGCAATTCATCACACCTTAAGATCGAGAGGCCTAAACTCTTTCTTATTAGTACACAACTCTTTCAAAAGTTTATCATACTTACGGTTCCTTTTGAGGAATTCAACTAAAGAAATATTTATTTTGAGTTTATTAAAAAGAGTATAAGCATCTTTTGCAGATTTAGGAAAAGGGAGATCATTCATACTTGCCTCCTTACCTGTAGGCATAGAGGCTCCTTGCATGCTTGACTCTACCTTATCCTTTACTTGTTTCTTTTTGTACGCTGGACTTTGCATTATCACTTCCTCTTCTTACTTCTCTTGTATTTCCTCTTGTGAGTTCTCCTATTGAGTTGCTTTCTTAATCATAAGTTGTTGTTCTTTCACATTCTTTGATTTCCCAATCTTTATTTGTGACTGATTTATTTTCAACTTCAAGATCTTTCATATCCTCCTTTGGTGTATCATCTTCCTTAAATTGAACTTTTCTCCCACTTCTGAGTGATATAGCATTCAGACCCTTTGGATTAATAATAGTATTTGAAGGTATATTGCTACTGCTCTTTGTTTGGATGTCACTAGTGGTATTTGAAACTTGAGTTAAATGACTAGAAATATCTGCATTCTTAGAACTTAACTTCTCAAGTTTCCTGTGTATATCTATATTATCCTTCTACATACTTTGAATAATTGAAGCTATGGAGGTGAATTGACTATCATTCTACTTGAGCTTGTTATCTATATTGGTCATTCTACCATCTATGTTGTTAATTGTGCAGCCATACTCTTCAATAATTGAGAAGTCTCATCTGGTCTTGATACTATTAAAGCATTAGGTTGAGCAGGAACCATAGACATTTAATTACTTTAGTAGTTGCTTGAAGAAGCACCACTTCCTTAGAATTGGTTTGGTCTATTTTCTCCACTCCCCCACTTCAAATTTGGGTGGTCTCTCCAACCAGGATTATATGTGTTAGAGTATGGGTCTCTCTTCTGTATTGATTGTATCTCCCTTGATACATTGCTACTACTTCAAACTATCTATCACACGTACTTGTAGTATGCATAATTGAACCGCATAACTCACACCCCGTAACTAATGCTTGTGAGGTTCCTACTGCATAAACTTGCTTCGTAGAATGTAGCTCTCTTTCAAGTAAATTCATTATCTTTTCCATCAGGTTTCCTAAGGCTACTATTTTTGCTAAAATATATTTTGAATTACCCAAAGATGATGTGACCATTCTCCTTGGATCTTCAGTCTGATGGTCTTCATTAGTCATTTTTTGGAATAACTCCTAACTTACTTGTGGAGTTTTATCTCTCAAAGATCTATTGGCTACTATATTCAGAGATACCTTATTGTGAGGAAGTAGACCATAAAAGAAAATGTCTACTAAATCAGCCTTTATAATGTTATGATACGGACATCCAGCCAACAAGTTGACAAATCTTGTCCAATATTCATGTAATGACTCTCTATCATATTGCAAAATATTTGTAATCTCTTTTTTCATCAGAGTTGTCTTAGAGGTTAGGAAGAACTGTACTAAAATTGTTGATTTCAACTGATCCTATGTAAGAGTTGAGAAATGAGTTAGCAAATTGTATAACCACTCCTTAGACTTCCCTTCCATAAACACCTCCATAAGACGTCGTCCAATGCAATCATTGGAGGCTTCATCGAAGAACAAATTATATGCGTGTTTTGTAAGTGCGATGTGGACATTCTCCTATAAAATCATAAACTTTAGGTAAGGCTACAATCAAAGCTCCTTCAATTTCAAAATTAGTCTCTTCAGTGTAAAAGCCATATGAATCATAATTCACATGTGAATGATTTATTTCCCTCATACTTCTATTGTCTTCTACGTTGACTGGTATTTCATTTTCTCCCTACCGTTTATGTCTATTAGGATTAATCTCAGCCATATTAGAAGTTTCTAAATTAAGTCCAATTTCAAATACAGGGACACTAGAGGATGAACTAGATTTTGTTGACATTTTCTCTTCTTCAGCTACAACTTTACTAGTTCTTTCTTCTCTAAACTATCTTCTTAATTTCCTAAGTTTCCTCTCAAATTCAGGGTCAAAAGGCATTAATGGTTTAGTTCTTCTTTGCATGCAACACATAAACAATCAGAAATAACCAAGCAAACAAGCTAAATCAAACACAGAAGTTTCATAGTAGACAAATTCAATTTGGTCATGACTAGAAGATTTTAGGTCACAACTCCTAAACATAGAGAGCAAAAATTCTTGAAAATTGATTATAGGTCACGACTATTAATCCTAACTGTCACGAAAAAATTTCATAGAGAGCAAATCTTTCAAATTGGTTGGGAAAAATAGTAATAAAGTAGCCACTGAATATCATAGACAATAATCAAGTACCTTAATAAAGCAATAAGGTCGTGACCCAGATAAGTTTTGGTCACAACTCATAGGCATAGAGAGTAATTTCGTAGGAACTTAGAAGAAATGCAAAATGATATGCAATGATGAAAATGCCAAAGTGGAAGAAAATAACATATTTATTTTTATTTCTGGAAATTTTTATGCTATGTAATGAAAAAAAAGACTAAAGTTTAAACAAATAAAATGGCTCAAGTAGACAATGGTATTGACCACCAACTACTAGGGAACCAATTACTTGGCTCCCCAGCAACGACGCCATTGATAAGCTCAGATTATCGTAGTATAATCCATCACAAATAATGATTACACTAAATAATGTAGTATAAGGCACAACCCTATCGTTCTTATTAAGGAGCCTTTTTATTGGAATCCTAGCAAATTGGTGGGCAAAGCCATTGAAAAACTGAGTAAAAACATGGATTTTTGGGTGTGATCAAATATTAATGCTATAAAATAAGGGTACAATAAAGTAAATATTTTTATATTTTTTATTAAGATGAAAATGAGTTGAATTATGAAAGAAATATGTTAAGAAAGACTCTTGATGATGAAAACATAACTATCCTTGCTCTTAATTTGATATAGGAGATTTGAAGTCAATAAGTCTTAAATAAAACTTTAATCAATCGATTGAGTCTAGTGTAATAATAGTTCTTAAACTCCTTTGATCAAAGTTAGCTTAAAAACTTCTTAATACACTGTTGAAAACCATTTAGTGTGTAATTAAATCTGATGATAATAATGCCCTCAAATGATCATCAATCAACAACCATAGACTTCAAGCAATTGAATTAAACATTAACAATCATTGATAATAGTCCAACTATCCATTTTCTAACCATTAAAACTTAGGTTTTATCCTTTCAAAACACTTATAAATAAACTATAAAGGATTTCATACCTTAAGTTCTAGCTACCTTAGATTTCTTCCTTGAATTACCTTGGTTTGAGTATTCATTTTTTAAGAACTTCCCCAAGCCAAATGGGCTTCATTTTGGCATCAAATGGAGGGGTTTATATAGGGAAAACTTTGGCATCTTGGGACAACATTATCCCTTCTTTTCCTAATTATTTCACCTCCTTAATATTGCTTCCAATTGGTTGGTTCTTGAATTACTAACCTTAATCACAATTACCTTTATTCTTATATTATTTTAATACGAAGAATCACATGGGATAATGCTTTCTTCCTTGCCTTACTGCCACTTGGTGTATGTGTGGGTCCTACAAAGACACCTCACAAGCCACCTTGCAAATAGGGAAATTTCCTTGAAATTTCCACTTAGAAAATTCCATGAAAATATCTTCAAATCAAACTTGTGCTCCAAGATACTCCTTGACACTTTGGGCCTTCTTGTATGATTCCATCTTGGGCTTTCCTTGGGTCCAATTACTAATAAGCACAAATCCTAAGGTACTTCCCTTATACTAATGTTCTTAAATTACCTTAATTTTGAGATAAATTCTAGACACCTCTTTTAATTGTTCTAACATTTTTAGAAATTCTTTCTATATAAAATGAATTTCCTACAAAGTCTCATAATTTTTTAAGACCCATCAGTCTTGACAAAAATTTTATACATTTTCTTTAAAGTCTTTATCAGCTTCTATCTTCACCTAAAATTTCTAATTAATTCTACAATACTCTTTTTTCAGTTCTATCAGTTTCATAAATTATTATTATAAGAATTTACTACAAAATTTCATCTGATTTTGAGGTCTGGTACTAATTTCTAGATTTCAAAAATTAATATCAATTTATCAGGACCTTAAATTAGAATTCTAGGAGGTATGCGTGACCCAAATTCTATCCTCTATTTATTGGTTAAAATTTGGGAATGAAACATTTTTTTGGCAATTTTAGAATTTTTCTGGATTAACTTTCCATAACTAAACTCTTACCCCTAAATTTGGCAAAATTACACTTTAATCCCTAAAATTGCCAAGTTCCATTTTAGTCCCTTTCTACCAAATTTCAAACTTTAATTTGGTTCCAAAAATATCAAAACTCCATTTAGGTCATTGGACTTTATACTATTTGTAATTTAGTCCCTGAACTTTTACTATTTACATTTTAGTCCCTAAACTTTCACTATTTGTAGTTTAGTGCCTTTAGCTTTATTACTTTATACATGATCTCTTTTTTTTACTTAAACTTATCTAACCATTGCCTTTTCTTCTAATTATCATCCCAATCCCTTCATAACATCTTTGCTCTATCAATCTTATACAGATAAGGAAAATTTGGGATGTTACACGAATCCATGAGGTCTATCATAACACTTTTTGAAAGCCTAGACAAATATGAGAGCAAACAGAAATTCAAGAAGGATGTCAAAGAAAATAATAGAAAAGGAAATGTTCTTAAAGCTCAAGAAGAAAGTGACAGCGCTGAAACTACAAACATCTGTCTTGTAGGTCAAGAAGAAAGTTATTTAGAGATAAACCAAACATCTATCTTATGATGAATTACTTCCTGAATATAATGAATTACATACTAAGTTCATCAAATTGGAAAAGGAGTTACTAAGCTCTAAGAGAATAAAACGTAGCTTGGAAGAAAAGCTAAGTGTAAAACATGAGGTTGCATCAAAGGGTGCAAAATGTGAAGAATCAGGAAAAAAGTAGAGTTAACTGATAAGACACAAATTGTGTATGGTTTCTATGACATTTTCAGGGTCTTATTACAATTTTACCATTCATTTTATGCCTGTATTTGTGATTTTGTGGTAATACATGATTGTGCTTGGCAATGTGCTAATTAAAGGGTAAAATGGTAAATTAACTCTTCAAATTCTCTACTTATTTTGGACTTTTATAGTGAGCTTTGGTTTTGAATCGCAGGTATTTTGGAGGAGAATCAAAAACTAACATGAGCAAAAAAGAAATCACAAACAAAAAAAATCAGATCAAGCTTATGTGCTTTCTAGTTGTGACCAAAGTGTCCAAAGGTCGCGACCTAACTTCTTCTGGGAAGATTTTGTGTTTACAGGTTATGACTGAAATATGGATCTGGTCGCAACTAAAAGAGACAACCGCTGAAGCTGTGCGTTTGAATTAGGTCATGCGGGAATAAAAGAAAGAGGAAGCTGCAAACATATGGAGGCAAATTTTTTGACCTGATTAGTCTAATAAGCAGTACTTGAATCTTCTCCACACATTCTCCACAACTTACACACCCGTCTTCTATCTTTCTGCATCTTTCCACATAATCTCTCATCTCTACATCATTAATCCATTGCCTCTTTCTACTTTCTTCATGGCATCATATATGGACAGCGATTGTGGCACAGTAGGAGTCATGAGAGGCTAAATCTTTAGTCTCTTGGTGATGGATCACATATCATGAGCTCATAGACTGCAATGCACATGGGGAGTTAGTGGAAGACGTATACTACGTGGAAGGATTATGGCACAATCTCTTCAGTGTGAGTTAAACCACAGATAAAGACAATTAGATTATTTTTTTCTCAGAGAATGTCTGATAGTAAGCAAGAAATATCTTTCACTCAACAAAGAAAGCTTAAAGGCAAAAATTTGTGCTCCAAGGAACGGTACTACTATACCATTTCCATTAATTCAAACTATCATATCCTAATTTTTAGGCCTAGAAGCCCAATATGTAGCCTAAAACAGGTAGGCTAGCAGGCCCTATTGAGCAGCAATTCCAAAAGTATACAGATGATGTTAAGGGACTAAACTACAAGTAAGTTAAAGATGAGGGACTAAATTATAAATAGTGAAAGTCCCTAGGGGTATAATAATCATTTTAAAGAAAGAGAGGGAATAAACTCAAAAATCTAAAAGTCCTAAGGCCAAAAATGGAAGTAGATACAAGTTGTAGGCCATTAAATGTAATTATGAAAAGTTGAGAGACTAAAGTGTAATTTCCAAAAGTTTCTAAGGGCAACATTGTAATTATAGAAAGTTATGCTAGTTAATCTAGCATGATACATAAATTTTATTGGAGTTCCAGATAGATGATATTTATCTGATAATCTGATTGAAATTTTTATTAGACCTTCTAGACCTCATATATAAATAAAAAGTTATAGGAAGGTGCGTCATGTGAAGTCAAAGGTTAAGAAACTGACGGAATCCCGAAAGGAGTTATGTAGGAAAAGTTATTCACGTTTTAGTAATTTTTGACAGGAGTTTGTGAACACTGATATCTGATTGAGAAACTTAAGCAGTAACCAAGTTATGACTGAATGAGCACAGATGATGTCATAGAGAGGCCCATGATGATGCCAAGTGAGGCCTAAGCCCATGATATTAGCTTATCGGATAAAGGGGCCAATGCCTATAAATATTAAAAAAAAAGGTACAAAATGATGAAAATATCCATATGTTATAAAATAATTAAAGAATGAGTGAAGGGTATTTTGGTCATTTGATTAAGGTTAGACAGTCAAGGAAGTTTATCTGAATAGTTGACCAGGGTCAAAAAATACTCTGAAAATGTGTGAAAAGACAATAATGCCCCTAGAATTATTAAAGACAAACTAAGGGCATTTTAGTAATTTGCTAAGGGATGTTTCTTGGGGATCGAGCCATCAAAGTTTTTGAGCTTGATTAGACCCAAGATGGTATTCCAAGATGTCCAAAAATGTGGCCCAAAAGTTATGTGGGTCCATCTGGTATTAAAATACTGTTCTAGTGATTTTCAATAAAGTATAGTTACCCGGTTGAGATAGAATTGGAAAAAGTTATAAGATAGAGCTTTAGACTTATCCAGAACCATGAGGTGGCATGAAAGGTGTCCTCATGGGACCCACAAGGTGCCACATGGCATGAGTATAGGGAAAGAAGAAAAAGCTAAGGACACATGCACGATCTCAGCCGTTCATTCCAGGAAAAGACTGGAATTCTCTGGAAACACTGAGTCAGCTAGTGAGATGTCCCAAGGGCCCCACCATTATGCCACCTAAGTATGTGAGGTGTCTATGAATGATGTCATTTTGATGAGTCATCTAGGATGATGATGTCATCTTGATGATGCATACAAAGCTTCTTGAGAAATCTAAGCGATCTAAGCCGTTTATCGCTATTCAATATGAGCCGTCCATTATGAAATATCATACTTTTACCACCTCAGAGTATATATTTAGAAGTGTATTTGATTAGCGGAAGTATTAAATTAGCCACAAAATTAAAAATTTAAAAATTACTTATCGGGTACTGTTCATTTGGTGATTTCCATATTTATAATCCAACTTTAAAAATTTATAACTAATTATAGAAAAATCGTATGGAGATGACACAAATTTTTAATTGAAGCTCATTCATAGATCTTTAATTAAAAAATATAAATCTGGACATTTAGTTTGCAAAATGATATAGTTAAATTGTTACTTTTTACTGTTCATATGGCAAATTCTGGAATTTCCAGATTCTGTCTCTTAACTTTGGAAATTCATTTCTCTTAATATACACATCAAAATTAGGTTTATTACATATGAATTTAAAGATCTATATGTGTACTACGTGTGCATAAAATTTTGTGGATTAATTCCTTCATTTTCTAGGTCAAACTGAAGCCACAACAAAATGGCATTAGGACCTACGTCTTTACCATTTTAGCTTCCTTTCTTTCACTTTCAATAATTGTTCCAACATGCATAAACCATCTCTTTTTCCTTTCATGCATTCATATACATCATGGGGATATGCCATAATTCTTTCATACAATTTCTTTACATATAATGGATATTACATAACATTACATAAAAAGGCTAACATATATGCATGCCATCACTTGGCTACTCTTCCTCTTCCATTCTTTAGCTCATGCACCAAACATAATTCTTCCATCATGAATGACCTACTATAGTTATGGGAGGGTGGGATTCTAGGGAATCTTAGTAGCAAACATTACCACTTAAATATGCAAGATGGATGCTAATGCATGATATGTAATTTCATTAAACTTTATTTGATTAGTGACATGCTATCATGCTATATACTTTTGCATAAAAGTGCATGGCCATGGAAAACATATTATTCAATACATTCAACAGTAATTATCATGTCACAACATCACTCAAATATCATATACATGTCAACACATAAGCATACCACATTAAGCACATAAAGAGGTAAGTCCATTACCTTGCACTTGAGCTTTTCACTAGATCTTTTGCACTTGCTCACTAGCTTTCCAACCATGAAGCCTTTCGGTCAATCACTTTCCAACATCTTCTTGGATGTTTCAAGGTCCTAAAGACATTCATATTCATCACATAATTCATTAGGACTATGAACTCCAACAATGTTCAAGACTAACCTTGATAAATTCTTAACTCTTTACTAACATAACTTTCTCTAGTCTTCACTAATTAACTTGGCCCTTCAACCAATTGATGTCTTGATTTTACCCTACACAATTTCATCTTTTGAATCCATTTATGAGCTTAGAATCATGAAATTCCAGCTCATATGCATTGTTCTGTACAGAATTGTATAACACCCTCTTTTCTTCCAAAAATTATCATTTTGATTCTAATGCTTCCCATACTTGTTTCTCCACTTTATGCCACACAACTTTTCATTTTAAAACCATTAGAAGCATCAAAAATCAGGAAAATCCAATCACTATTCATGTGAGTGAACAGTAATAGAGAAGAACTTCAAAAAGCTATAACTTGGAATTCCAATGTTTCCAAGGTTCAAAACCTATCCAATCTTACACAAAATCATCATATAAATTCAATGGAAGTATTAGATCATTGAAATTCCATTTCCTTCCATCATGAATACCGAAATGGTTCAACCATGGCAAAGTCAAGAATATCAACTTGATTCAACAACCAATCACTTAACTAGCTTGTTTAAGCTTCAATTATATAACTCTAACTTTAATTTCTTCTTTCTCCTTTCGTCTAAGGTTTTGGACAGCACAATCATATAACTCAACTTTCTTCCGTGAAGACCCTAAGTCCAAGCTCCCAAATCAAAGGAAAATAAGCTATGATAGATTACTGACCTTTAACCTTGAGTTTTCATTTTGTAAGAGGTTCCCCAAGGGTTCTCCTTCACGGTTTGCTTCAGAATTTGTGGGGGTATTTATAGCCAAATCCCATAGAAAATCAATGGTCAAAATTACTTTAACCACTATTTGATCTAATGGCTCACATTTAATCTTGGATTTAATTTTTCTAAAAAGCTAATTATGACATCATCCATGACATCACCAAGGGACAACTCATAGGGCATGTGGCGTCATTCCAAGTGGAGAAGCTTCTGGAAAATTTCCAGTCCAATCCGATACCAACTCAGTCTAATTTCTCAAAAACTATACTATTTTCTAAATTTATTTTTTCTGAGATTTTATAATATGCTTTTTGACCTTAAATCTAGTATCCGGATTCTTCCTACCATTGACACTCTTGTACTGGGTCAAAACATAATTACATATCCCTTGGGAAATAACTAAAGGCATAATTGTTATTTTACACCTCTTTACTTCTTATTATGGTATATACTAACACTTACTAATCACTCTTGTACTTGCCTGGACCTTTTTTACTTATCCAAATGACCAAAGTGCCCTTCGTCTAACTTTGACTCAATGACACAACATAGTGGCATACCTTCAGTGACATTTTCGTAATTTTATATTTTTTCGGTCTTTATTAGCTCTAGCCCACATAATTATCTGAAAATATCATTAGACCTATAAGGCACTATTTTGGGACCTCTACATGATCCACTGCCTTCATGGGTTCAATTCCTAAGAAATTCTCCCAAAACATATTTATCGGGTGTTTTAATCCATTGTAAAATCCATAATAAATTCTACATAACTCCTTTTTAAGCTCTGTTAGTTTTAGAAATTCTTATATTAATTATAGGAATTTACTACCAAATTTCATATGATTTTGAGGTATAGAGGATACTATATTAATATCCTTTTCTTTAAAAAATAATATAAATTTTTTGAGACCTCATATCAAAATTATGTGGTGCGTCAAACTGATTAGAATAATTTTCTCTATTTACTGGGAAAATTTGGGACTAATATGATTATGGGCATATTTGGTCCTTTTCTGACTCAACTTTTTCATAATTACCATTTTACCCTTGAACTTTTTAAAATTAAACTTTAGGCCCTCAACTGTTCATAATTACACTTAATGGCCCAAAGTTTATTTCTACTTTCATTTTTTACCATAGAACTTTTAAACTTTTCAGTTTAGTCAGCCATTTTTATACCTTTGTCTAATCTCTGTTTTTCCTTTCTATTCATCATCACAATCCTTTCCAAACCTCTTACCTCTATCAGTATTATACATATAGGAAAAAAATTAGGACTTGCTTATTTGTTATACATCTATTTGCATATGGACTTCTCACCATATGAGACTTGTGAGTAGTGTCAATTTTTTTCATATCAAGCTCTCTCAAATATTGTTGTATTCTAGAGTTTCTGTCAACTACTAGTCATACCTTTAACACGTAGCTCTTATTATTTCTTTGAATATCTAGCAGAATTTTCTTAACATCCGCAAAGCTTTATATCTCATTTTCATATCATCGTACTTTTCTTCTTATAATCTTTAATGACTCAGCATAATACAGAGAGAGGACTTATGTCATTATTCTTTCTTTCTTTACTCTACTACTAAATAGGAGCATATACTCTAACATGCATACTAATTGGTCAACATGTTGTAGGACTATATACCTGCCTATGAATGCAAAGCTCTAATATCGGAGCTCAAACATTTCTTTTCTTAATATGCACAGCTTTAACACTCAGAGCTTGCACAGCTCTATCACATGGAGGTTACACTACTCTAACATTTGGAGCCTTAGCATATTTTACAAATATCATATAATGCCTGGCATTTCATACAAGGAGGGAAAGCTCTCACTTGCCATCTCATCTGTAACATAACATTCAAACATCTTATCCCTTTTAAAAAGGGAGCCTCTATATCTGTTTACAAAGCTAGCTATAAAGCCACTTCGTATTATAAAGCTAGCTATCATGGTCTATCTTGCTTTGTCATAACGTATTATGAGATACCATAAGTTAAACCTTCTCTTTAACTTATAACTTTGCTAGCTTTTAAGAAATATCTTCTAAATATTTCCTTTCAAATCCATTTCAATTGGACTTAACATAAGGGTTCTAGTCTCTTACTGTTGATAACCCTTTCTATCTTTTTATAGCTCTTTCTATCATTTTACATAACTCTATGCATATATGCTAAACTTCTGTGGCATTTTCACCCTTTTCATCACTTCATAGAGGTTCACCCATCATTGGGCTACTATTGCCTAAGCACACTTAACTAGAAAATACAGATAAAAATTGGAAGCACTGGTGCTAACAGGCTCCAACCTTGGTAATTTACTATCTTAGACCTTTCTTATACTATCTCTCTTAGGTCTATCTGGCCTTCTATTCTCTTTATCCTTATCTAGAGGATCTATTTGTCTCTTATTCTTATTCTCTGTAATCTCATCATAGGGATCTATTTATTCTTATTTGATCCCTTCTCAAATCTTGTGAGATATTATCATAAATTCTTGGTACTTAGGATTAAGAACTTTAACTTTGATCACTTAGTTCTTGTTGCATATATGAAGATTCTGAGTTCAGTCCCTAATAGTAATAAGGCTATCTTAAATTAACATCATGGATACTTTCTCTATTATGAGATAACCAACTTGTGAAGCTTCTATACCTTAACCTTTTCCTTGGTATTCGTTCTTCCAAAGAAATACTGTACTTATGGCCCATTAATTTCTTTCTCTAGGCTAGGTCTATTGTGACCCTCAGGATCTACTACGATCAACTGTAATCCTCTTCAGGATCTAACTGTGACCCTAGAATTTTATTCTCTGTGAGTCGCCATACTAGGATCTAACTACAATCCTCCATAATCTATTGCGATTCTGTTGTACTGTATTCTCATCTCTAGAAGACCTAAATCAATGGTCAAAGTTACAAGGTTAGCCACTTCCACTTAGTTGTTATCTAATTCATCTTTAATCTCATTTATTGCTTCTCTTTTGCTTTATCATTACCAAGTTGAATTATCTAATTACATGTCATATGCCCTGGGAGCAATAACTTGTTTTTTTTCAAAACATTCTCATCATATCTACTATACCTTGCATGTAATGCAAAAGGAGAGTGTTCATTCATCAAACCATACTCTAACATGTATAATATGCAACATGATGCAATCATTTAAGTATTCTCTAACATGTATGTCATGATATGACAACTACAAGGAGATGCAATTGCTCATCATAACTTATGGCAACATAAGCCATATCATATAATTTGCTCAACCATTCCTCATATGCATACTACAATTAAAAAATCAACTAAGTAATCTTTTAAAGCGTTATGTCCCTTTATCACCTTAATTGCTAGATTATCTATCACATTATCTGATATGATCATTATCATATCCTAAAGTAACTATTTATCTAACTTAGGCTGCCATGTTACCCTCTTACTAGGGTATAGACTCAACCCTTCATTACTCTTTCTTACATAAGGAATAGGGGAGTCACTTTATCTTTTTAACTGTAGGTACCTTTCTCTCTCTAAATGTCATAAACTTCTTTAATTAATTCACATGCATCTATCGCTCTATTGAACTTCTACAACTACCTGAGAAAAACTCTTTTTTTGTAACACAAAATTCAATTTGTGAGCTAACTTCTCAGTCATTCAACTGCTAATGTTCATGTGAATGAACTCGGCTAACTATTTATCAAAGGGTTTCTCTTTCCCTGCTTTAACCCTTAGCCTCATGCTCATCTCTATCTAACTGAGAGGAATGCCTCTGGTAAACTATTCGATAAAAACTTCTTAGGTGAGCAGATCAGTCTCTATCTCATATAGAGTAACTTTTGTATCTCTCTACTATCTCTTAAATCTTTTTGTCTATCAGTCTCAATCGACTATGGACTAGACTGCGGTTCCTTTATGGTCTATCTCTGGATCATGACTAACTTAAGTCACATGGATCTAATTCATCATCTAGCTGTCATATCCCCAATTTTCTTACCTGGTGTAACTGTACAGTTTATATGAAATGGACATGAGATTATTGGAATAAAATGTATCAGATTGAGGAAGGAAAGAGAAGGATTATTGTCGAAGGAATATATAAGGACCTAAACGCAAAGTAGAAAAGGTTAAAGGTTGAAAGTTAAAGTAGAAACAAAAGTTGGGACAAAAGAGGTAATTTCTAAATGTTTAAGGACCTAAATGTAGATAATCAAAAAGTCAAGGACCTAAATATAATTTATGAGAAAGTTGAACTGAAAAAAGTTCAAAAATGCCCAGAATCACATTAGACCCAAATTTTACCAGTACATAGGCAATGTTATTCTAGTCAGTTTAAGGAGTCACAGAATTTTGATTTGAGGACCCCGATTAATTGATATAAATTCTTGAAGTTAGCAGGAATAAATGTAGTATTTTTTAGATCTCATAATCAGATAAAGCCTTACATTAAATTCTTATATTAAATATATGAATTTACAAAACTGACAGAATCAGAAAAGGATTCATGTAGAATTCTTACATGATTTTACAGTGAAACAAAATACCCGATAAATAGAATTGGGAGAGTTGTCTTGGGATTTGTGCCATAAAGGCAATGAGCCCAAACAAATGCCCGCATGGTGCAATCAATTGCCCAATAAGGTGATTGGACAGTTAAGTGGCCTAGAGTCCATAGCAGTCCAGGAAAAGTGTAAAATTACAAAATAGCCCCTAGAAGCCTATATTGCACTAGTGATGGATGAAGGGCATTTTGGTTATCTTGGATAGGCTAAAAACATGTAATATTGTATAAATACGATTAGTTAGAGCCAGCATATGCCGTGAGGAAGTATAGAGAGGGGTAAAATGACAATTATGCCCTTAGGGTTAATATAGTGCAAGAAATAACACCAAGGGTATTTTGATCATTTCCCAAGGGATGGATAGCAGATAAATACTCAGTCTAACAATGTCAATGTTATGAGGAACCTATACATTGATATATAGGATAGAATACATATCCTGGAATATTATAAAAATTAAGAATAGAGAAGAGTCTGGTTTTTGTGAAACTGCTCCGATTGGTACCGGACTGGACTAAAATTTGTTCTATTAGTATATTTTACTTTTTCCAGCCAAACATGGCCCTAAATCATGTCATGCATGGCTTCAAAAGGCTTGGCTTCTAGGGAAAGCTTGTGCAAGAATGAATATGGGCCATTAGATTAAATAGTAACCAAATCAATCTTAGCCATCCATTTGCACTCAAGCTCATCTATAAATACCCCTTATTCAGCTTGTTTTGGCATGCTTGGACAACCATAGGGAACTTCTTGCAAAATTTCCATTCAACCAAGAAAGAAGCACACAAAGTGAAGCAACAATAAAGGTAATCATCTCCCTTTATCTTGAGCTTAATTCTAGCAAGCTAGCTCTTGGTTTTAAGGGGTTTTTGTTTCCTTGTGGTTGTTGCTGGAAGTGCTTTCAATATATGGTTAGATTGTGAGTTTTATGTTATCGATAGTTTAGATAAGCTTGAACAAGCTAGAATCAAGTGGTATAAGGTTGGGAATTCAAGTATTTTTGGAATTAGGGTTTTGTGTTCTTGCTGTCACTGTATGAGACACTATTCATATGTTGGAATTTAATGATTTGATGCTTACAATGAGTTTAAAATGGAAAATTGTGTGGGGATAAAGTAGGAGAACAAGTATTGGAAGCATTAGGCTCAAAATGTGAATTTTGGAAAATAAGAGGATTCACTTTGGTTTGGCACAGCACCTTTTGAGGTGTTTTGATTTTGGAAATTATGGTTTCATATTTGGATTATACATGAAAAATTATGTGGAAATGAACCTTGAGAATTTAGTTTAGAAAGATGGAAATAAGAAACATAAAATAGAGAAAGAATGGAAGTTAGTGTAAACTTGGTTTTAGTTTTGTGTTCAAGTTGAATTGTAACTTGATATGGCATTGTAATGGCTAGGTTTTGACATTTGTGAAGGAAGTAAATCATCTCAAGAAGACTTGATCAAGGATAGCTAAGAGGTAGAAAGAATATCTAACTATAGTTTCATGTTTGTTTAATTGCTTGCTTGCTTTCTTGTTGATTATGGTGTTTGGTTGAGCATGAGAATGTCTCATCATGTTGATGATAAAGTATGAATGATTGTAACTCCTTACAAGTTATGTCATGACAATATGCATGTTAGAGTTTGCTTATGTACCATTAAGAAGTAGCTCCCATCTCATGATAACATGTTAAACATTCAATTAATCATGCATGATATTATAGTTTGTATGCCTTACTATTGGGATTTCCATTAAATCTCATTATTTCCATATGCATAACCATGTTATAGGTGCTCGACCTTCACAAGGTAAAAGGGTAAACATAGATGGATGAATTTGCATTATAAGTTATAACACTTACGTGACACTATGGAAGAATATGGTAGTGTGCATGGTGCATGTTTAAGTTGTATTGTTTTGAAGCTGTGACCTTGTGATGATGATTATGGAAACTAAACAAATGAGTTTGAATATGAAATTTTGCATGATAATAGCAAAGATATAGAGCTTTAAATGAACACCAAGAATGCCTCAATTGAGATAAAGTAAGCAATTGGAGGTAGTAACGTTTTGACGTTAGTTTCGTATAGCAAATGAATGATTCTTTCCATGAATTTTTGTAAGCTTAAAGAGGACATCTAGATATTTAAATACATAGGTAACACGGTTAATTTGGACAAGTAAAGAAAGAGAAATGAATTTTTGAAGTTAAGGTAAAGAAACTGGAACTTCCAGATTTTAGCAAATGAACAGTATTTTTCAACAAATAAACTGATTTCATTGAGACAATGGAATCTTAGTTTATATTTTTTCCTCAAATTTAAATGAAAGAGATTACATTAGAAATTGGAACCACCTTATTTTGATTTTTATCCATTTAATTATGAATTTTCAAAGTTGGTTACATGTTCTATAATTACCTAATGAACAGTAAAAATGAACAGTACCCCCCGAAAGCAATTCTTTTGAAAGTGGATGTTTCTAAGGCATAATGTCATATCCTAATTTTTTTCCTATATGTATAATACTGATAGTGGAAAGAGGTTTGGAAAGGATTATGATGAAGATCATAATAAATAATAAAGGTTAGATAAGTCTTAAAGAAAGATAAGGACCGAAACGCAAATTGGAAAAGGTTAAAGGCCAAAAGTTAAAGTAGAAATAAATATTGGGCCAAAAGTGGTAATTTTCAAAAGTTTCGGGACCTAAATATAATTAAGCAAAAAGACAGGGACATAAATGTAATTATGGAAAATTTTAGCCAGAAAAGGCTTAGAACTGCCTGTAAGTATTTCAATCCCATATTCCATCAGTAAACAGAGGAAGTCATGCTGGGTAATCTGGCATGATACAGAAATTTTATTAGGGCTATAGGCAGCAGAAAATTATCTGATAGTTTAAAAGTTATATGAATTTTTATCAGATTTCATGGACATCAGATATAAGTGAGGAAATTATAGGAAAGTGTGCCCTATAGTGCCAGATGTTATGAATATGACAGAACTCCGGAAGAAGTTCTGTATAAAAAGTTATTTACATATTAATGAATTTTGATGGGAGTTTGATAACACCCGTGATCCGATAATAGAACTTATTAGTATGTGAGCCTAGATGACTTCACATATAGGCCCATGATGACGCCAAGAAGGGCCCAAAACCCAGGGTACAGTCCATCAATAGAAGGGGCTAGTGTCCAGAAAAAGTGCGGAATTACAAAAATGCCCCTGGATGCCCAGATTGTACCAGAGATGGATGAAAGGCATTTTGGTCACCTGGGATAGGCTAAAAATGAGGTACATGGTATAAATATGATTAGTTGAGCCCAGATACACCCTGAGGAAATATAAAGAGGGGTAAAATGACGATTATGCCCTTATGGTCAATATAGTGTCAGAAAAGACACCAGGGGTATTTTGGTCATTTTCCAAGGAATGGATGGCAGATAAATATTTACTATATCAATCTCAATGATATAAGAAGCCTAGACATTGATTTCTAGGACATAATACATATCCTGGTATATTATAGAAAAATTCAGAACAGAAAACAGTCTAGTTGTTGTGAAACTGCTCCGATCGGTACCGGATTGGACTGGAATTTTTCCAGAAGCTTCCTGGCATGGTGAGCACGCCACATAACCCCTTGAGGTGTCCCTTGAGCTGTCCCACATGATGTCATAATTATTCTTTTATGAAAAAGTTAAATCCAAGATTAAATGTGGGCCATTAGATCAAATAGTAACCAAATCAATCTTGGCCATTCATTTTTCTTGGATTTTGGCTATAAATACCCCCCATTCTGCCCAAAACCGTGGCCTTGTGATACCTTGGGGAAACTCTTGTAAAATGAAAACTCAAGCCAAGACAAAGAAGATTCAAAGTTTCAAAGTTCAAGCAAGCTAGAGATTAAAGGTAAGCAATCTCTCCTAGGTTATTTTCCTTTGATTTGGGAGCTTGAACTTAGGGTTTTGATGGGAGAAAAGTTGAGTTTTCTCTAAGGGGTGGTGCTGCCCAAAGACCTTAAAGGAAAGGGGAAAGAAGAAATTAAAGTTAGAACCATATGATTGAAGCTTAAACAAGCTAGTTAAGTGGTTGGTTGTTGAATCAAATTGATATTCTTGACTTTGCCATGGTGTTCTCTGTTCGGTATGCACTGTTCATGAGGGAAGGAAATTGAATTTCAATGATTTAATTCTTCCACTGAGTTTGTATGATGATTTTGTGTAGGATTGGAAAGGTTTTGAACCTTGGAAACATTAAAATCTCAAGGTTGTAGTCTTTGAGATTCCTTACGGTTACTGTTCACTCGCATGAACAGTGATTGGAATTTCATGATTTTGATGGTTCCAATGGTTTTAAAATTAAAATTTGTGTGGGGTAAAGTGGAGAAACAAGTATGGGAAGCATTAGAATCAAAATGAGAATTTTTGAAAGAATTATATGCTTATGTTCAGTTCTGTACAGCAGGCCATGAAGGAGCTGGAATTTCATGATTCTAAGCTCATAAATGGATTCAAAAGATTAAATTATGTAGGATAAAGTCAAGACATCAATTGGTTCAAGAGCCAAGTGGATTAGTGAAAATTAGAGAAAGCTATGACAATAAAGAGTGTAACAAAGTTAGTCTTGAACATGGTTGGAGTTCATGAGTCCTAATGAGTTATGTGATGAATATGAATGTGTTTAGGACCATGAAACATCCAAGAAGATGTTGGGAAGTGATGGACATAAAGGCTTCATGGTTGGAAAGCTAGGGAGCAAGGGCTAAAGGTCAAGAGAAAAGCTTAAGTGCAAGGTAGTGAACTTACCTCTTTATGTGCTTGATGTGGTATGCTTATGTGTTGACATGTATATGTTATTTGAATGATGTTGTGACATGATAAATGATGTTGAATGTATTGTGAATAACATGTTTCCATGGCCATGCACTTTATGTAAAAGTATATAGCATGATGGCACGTCACTAATCAAAGAAAGTTAATGAAATTACATATCATGCCTTAGCATCCATCTTGCATATTTAAGTGGTAATGTTTACTACTAAGATTCCCTAGAATCTCACTCTCCCATAACCAACCAATTTAGGTCAAGCATGATGGATAATGTATGCATGGAGAAGAGTTAAAGCATGGAAGAAGAAAAGTGAAGTATTTAAGATGTTAGCATATTCTATGCACTTTCCATGTATGTCAAAGTCATGTAAAGTATCTATTTATGTGATGAGATTGTATGAATCAATTATTGTATAACCCCATGATGTATATAAATTCAGAAAAAGCAAAAGAGATGATTTATGTATGCTGGAACAATTATGGAAAGTGAAAGAAAGGAAACTGAAATGGTAAAAAACTAGGTCCTGAAGCAGTTTTGTTGTGGCTTCAGTCTGACCTAGCAAATGAAGGAATTATTTCAAGAAATTTTATGAGCATGTAGTACACATCCATAGCTTTAAGTGAATAGGTAGAAAGTTTCATTTGGATGTGTATATCAAGAGAAATGAATTTCCAAAATAAGGTACCAGAAACTGTTTCCAGAGTTTTTGACCAAGTGAACAGTAAACTTCAACGAATAAACTGTATCAATTGGCTAATCATTTGTTCTGGAAATTATTTTTCCCTTAAATGTAAGATGTTATCTTCATTTAGCTTTTTGAACCACTTCATTTCTAGTTTTGTAGAATTAATTATGATTTTTTGAAGTTCGTTGCGTAATCTAGAATACCATATGAACAGTAACCCGAGAAAGAATAAAATTCCAGATTTGGCTAATGGACTTCCAAGGTCTTGTAAGTGATTCTAAATGCTACTGAATGGTCCCTATGACGTATAAAAGTAAGGATGTTAAACATAAGGCTATGTAATTGGATCCAATGACTTATGAATGAATAGTTGAAAATAAGAATATGATATTTTGGTATTAGAGCATAGGATTCTAGCTTAAGAAATACTTTGAATAGATTATTTATAGACTGTTACATAAGTAAACAATTGCATAATTGACACTAAGTTAGTTATTACAGGGTAAAGATGACTGAATCAAAAACTACAGTAAACCAGGGGGATCCTATACTTGAGGTATTTAGTTCAGATAGATCAGGGTTGAACCTAGAGGTGGTTGAGGCTTTGGTAAATGATCCGCAGTATGGGCTTCCTCCAGTGATCCATATATGAGATTCTAGTAGTGAACCAAAACTGGGTAGATTAGATAGTTCATCAGTTGGATCAAATGGGACAGATGATGATGAGTTATCAGATGAAGTTGTACCTGAGGAACCTATTTCAACCCCACTTATTAATGTTGTAACTCCTCAAGAGGCTGACCCTAGTGTAGAGGGGGATGCAGATAAGGTAGATGATGGAGAGATGATAGACCCTAAGAAAGAATAGTCTGATATGGGTTACTCCTATATTAGGGGTGCTATAGAACCTATACCTAGACAGGCTGTTGAGGTAGATGTTCCTGGTCTAAGTCAAGTGCTGAACCCAGTTGATGTACCTGGACCTAGCTATACAGTTGACATACCTAGACCTAGTCATATACCAGACCATACAGACATCCCAGTTCCCAGTGGAACGAAGAAGCCAATGGTAGAGATACGTCTGGATAACCACTAGGTTGTAAAGCTAACCCCTGGGGAGGATATGAATGAAGAATATTTCAGGAAAGTTGTGGAACTAGCTAGACAGCTGTATGACATTGGAAGAATGTTGATGAGAGAAGTAGATCAGGCCTATAGAACTTAAGTGGACTTCATAACAAGAGTACGAGAAGCCTATCGAGCTTATGATCTAGAAACCCTTACTATTGAGGCTTAGACTAATATCATGGATGATATCTTGCCTCTCACAGCGACGTGGAGAGTAGGGTTAGACCAATACTTTGATAAGGAACCTTATGAAGACATCTATAACTGGATCTATATGGTAGGAGAGTTTATTAGGATCCATTATGAGAAAGCATAATGTAATAGTTGTATCTATGAATACTACTGTGATCTATGTACTTATGAATAGTGATGCTATTATACATGTATGTATGTATGTTATGAAATATCTATGTAATGCTACTGAACTTGCTGTATGCTATGTTTTGAATGAAATATGAATTATGTTAGTTATCATATTCCTTTCATATTACGATAGTAAAACAAAATAGTAAGAACAAGGAGAACTGGGTCTTCGAGAGAACCCCAAAATGCTGGAGACGTTAACCAGCTAATTCTAGAACGATTAGAACAACAACATAAGCTGATTGAAGAAGTAAGAGCAGCTCAGGTGAGAAGCGAACATGAAAGGGATGCTACCATAGTAACGGCTATAGCAGAAGCGGTAGAGAATTTACGGCAACTAGAATCTACAGGTACAGCTAATACATAACCAAAAATAGTTCAACAGACAGCAGAGCCACCAAGACAGATGGGATAGACAGTGGATCCCACTGGCATTCAACAGTGGATGGCTAAATTCTGTAAGCATAGTCCTCCAATGTTTGAGGGGACATTGATATACAGAAAGTGGAAGATTGGATCAACAGACTGGAAAAGATTTTCAAGGTACTGGATTGTCTATCTGAGAGTAAAGCATATATGGCAATCTATCAGCTAGAAAGATATGTAGATAGATGGTGGAGGAACACTGAGTTATTACTGCAGGCAAGACACATTTCTATCACATGGGAAGTGTTTCTGGAACAGTTTTCAGAGAAGTATTTCCCTCAGTCTGTACAGGACAAAAGGGAAGCAGAGTTCCTTGTGTTGAGGCAAAGGGATAAAGAATCTTTTGATGATTACCTGGCTAAATTCATCTGTCTTTCTCAATATTCCACTTACTTACGACAGGTGGATGATAAACGGTAGATGACAGAGAGAATGATAAGGGAACTGAATGTTACTCTAAAAGATAAGATGACTCCCCAATAATACAACCAATTTAATAAAGCAGTTGAGGCCTGCAGAATCATTGAGAATAGTCTTAATCATCAAATATTGATGAGACCAATGAGCAGAGAGATTGTTGTCCCTAAAAGAGCTAGCCAGAATAGAAATGCAGCTGATGGCAGTGGTTACTTGAAGAAAAGAAAAAGGAAGTAGCAGTAGAATAGGAAGCCTAATAGAGGAAACATCATGGGAAATACTAATAATAGAGACTTGAGGTTCAGAGTATGCCACAAGTGTGGGAAAAGCCATGGAGATAGACTGTGCTTGTTGGGGTAAAACTTCTGTTACACATGCGGGGAAACCTGGACATTTTTCCAGGAATTGTCTATAGGCAGCTAATGATCAAATGCCACACACTCAAGCGTGAGTATTTGCATTAACAAGGGAAGATGTGCAAAGGTCACTAGAGATAATTCAAGGTATCATTTATCTCAATAATCATTCTGTGATTGCCATGTTTAATTCGGGTGCAAGTCATTTATTTATTTCTTATGAATGTGCTAAAAGACTAGGCCTTACAATTAGCAAACTGCATTATGCTATATATGTGACAACTGTAACATTCTCCTTTTCTTATGTCTTAGGGATCGAACGGTAGCATATGGAACCACTTTTAAGGCTATTGAAGTCAAATTACTCAATCTGGAATTTTACTCTTACGAGTACTGTTCACTGTGTAAATTCTAGTGGAGTAACCTGACTTCAAAAAATCATAACTAATTATAGAAAAATTGAAATGAAGTGGTTCAAATTGCTACATGAAGCTAACTTAATGCTCTTTTATGGGAAAATAACTCTTTGACCACCTCTTGATCTGGTCAACATCAGACAATGTCTGAAGTTTACTAGTCATCTTGCATTTTTCCTTGATTTTAGCACTTTGGTCCCAACATTTGCATTATCCAATCTCCAGCTTCTCTTCATGCTTCTTCAATCCTTTTCTAACATACCTATGGGATTGGGATTACATGGAAGGGGGTGAGATTTCTGGGGAAATCTCAGTAGCAAAAAGAAACCATACAATGTATACAACTATATGCTTGATGTTACTATGTGTGTACTTAATGATCATGCTTGCATCATGATAACATACATGCTTCCATGTTACTTAATTATAACCTATGGCCATAGTATAAAAAGAAATAGAGCATTACTTAATCATACATGCTTCACATCATAAAGGTAAGAAAACATCACATAAAACATCCAAGAAGTATAAGTATACAAGTAGTTAAGTTTACTACCTGGCGTGTTGCCTTTCCTTCCAGCTCTTAACCTTGTCTCTAAGGTCCCTTCTTCTCATAAGTTAGAGCCTATACATAGCATAATAATATCTTTATTATTATCTAGTATAGCTCTACTTACCTCATGCTTATCTAGGGATAATATCCTTACTTTGTCATTCCCCTAACTTTCTTTCTACCTTTAGCTACCTTCATTAATAGAGATATTTCTCTATTCTAACTATTAAGAGAAATCCTCTACTTTATTAGAGCAGGGACTAGATAACTTACTTACCTCATTCCTAAGCTTTTCCTAGTCCCTAAGCTGCTTAGACTGCTCCTGGCTCTACCATAACTCCTTCCTTCTTTCTCTCCCTTTCTCTCTTTCTCTCTTCTTTCTCTCCTTTTCCTTGCTCTTGGTTGTGGCTTCCTTCAAGAGAGGGGTGGACTATTTATAGGTGGAGGGAGGTGGAATGAATAGCTCAGATTGAATCATGATGAATGGCCCATATCGCTTAGTTTCCTCAAGAAGCTTTGCTGCATCATCACGATGACATCACCCTCCTCATTGACTCACCACCATGACATCATTCAAGGACACCTCAGGGGGTATGTGGCATAATTGGTGGGGCCCTTAGGACACATCACCAGCTGACTCAACCTCTCTAGAGAATTTCAGAGCATTTTCCTAGAATGAGCGGCCGAGATTGTGCCACATGTCCTCTTTACTTTTTCTCCTTTTTCTAATCTCATGACATGTGCCGTAACTTTTATTCTTTCCTTGTAATAATTCCATGTGGTGCCTTGTGGGTCCCATGAGGATACCTTTTATGCCACCTTATGGTCTAAAGTCATATATGATCACTTTTCCCAGTTCTATCCTTAACCGGGTAACTTTACTTTAGGGTAAAGCACTAAAATATTATTTTAATGCCTCTTAAACTCCATAATACTTGAGCCTACGTTTTTGGGCTCTTGGATTTCTATCTTGGGTTTCTAACCAAGCCCAAGCATTTTGGTGACTCGGTTCCCAATAAACACTTATTACTTCTTTATGCCCACAGGGACTTTCACTATTTTCCCTAAAGTTTTTCTTTCTTGTAGTTTAGTCCCTAAACATCATCTGTACACTTCTAGGACTCCTGCACAATAGGGTCTAGTAGCCTTCCTTTTTCAGGCTACATACTGGGCTTCTAGGCCTAAAAATTGGGATATGTCAACCCATAGAAATGCAAAAGTAGTTACATCAGACCTAAATAGTGTCATTCGATATGAGTGTTGCACTACTCTAGACCTAATATGTATACCCTTTCACGAGATTGATGTTATAATTGGATTGAATTGGTTATCTGCCAATAATATAATGTTTGATTGTAAGAACAAAACTCTAGTTCTTTGTCCACAAGCCATAAATGTGAATCCAGAAGTGAAACTGAATTTCCTAACAGAGGCTCAAGCAGATAAATGCGTACAAAAAGGATGTCAGGGATATATGGTCTTCTTTTCTGTTCAAGCAGAAGTAAAAGAAGGAATTGAAATGACCACAGTAGTTAAAGAATTTCCTGAAGTCTTTTTAAAGGAGATTCAATGATTGCCTCTAGAACAAGAAGTGGAGTATGCAATTGATATTGTACCTAGAGCTAGACTAGTATCCAAAGCCCCATATCGTATGGCTCCCAATGAGATGATTGAGCTAAAGTAGCAGATAAAGGAGCTGTTTGAAAAAGGTTTTATTCAACCTAGCATTTCTCCGTGGGGTGCTCTAGTACTATTCGTTAAAAAGAAGGATGGTAGTCTCGAATAATGCATTGACTATCGGGAATTGAATAAGATTACAATTAAGAATAAGTACCCTCTTCCTTAGACTAATGATTTATTAGACCAATTGGTGGGAGCAAGTCTATTCTCCAAGATTGATCCGAGATAAGGTTATTCCAAACTCATAATCAAAGCAGATGATATTTCAAAGATTGCATTCAGGACTCATTATGGTCATTTTGAGTTTCTAGTGATGCCCTTTGGTCTGACGAATGCACCTACAATTTTCATGGATTATATGAACAGAATTTTTAGGCCTTATCTATATCAGTTTGTTGTGGTCTTCATTGATGATATCCTAGTGTACTCTAAATCTGCAGAAGAGCATGAAAATCATTTGAGAATTGTTCTTAGTACTCTTAAAGAAAAATGACTCTATGCTAATCTTAGTAAATGTGAGTTTTAGCTTCAAGAAGTCAAATTTTTCAGTCATGTCATCTCCCATTAAGGGGTAGCTGTAGATCCTAGCAAAGTTGAAGCAGTATTAAGCTGGGAATAGCCAAAGACAGTGATGGAGATAAGAAGTCTTCTAGGCTTAGCAGGGTATTATAGAAGATTTATTAAGGACTTTTCTCGAATTGCCCTGCCGTTAACCAAGCTGACTAGAAATAACCAGTTGTTCAGGTGAGATGAGAAGTACGAGGCTAGTTTCCAAGAATTAAAGTAGAGATTAACCACGACTCCTGTGCTGATTATTCCAGACCCAACTCAAACTTATGTAGTTTATATTGATGCTAGCAAATAGGGTTTGGTATGTGTGTTAATGTAGTAGGGTCGAGTGGTAACTTATGCTTCTCAGCAGTTGAAGCCACATGAAGAAAACTATCCCACTCATGATCTGGAGCTTGCAGCGGTAGTTTATGCTCTCAATATATGGAGACATTATTTATATGGAGATACCATAAAGCTGTACTGTGACCACAAAAGCCTAAAGTATCAGCAAGACCAGAAATAATTGTATATGAGCAGTGGAGATGGATGAAATTTTTGAAGGATTATGATGTTTAGATCAAGTATAATCTAGGAAAAGCAAATGTAGTAGTTGATGCCTTAAGCAAAAAGGTGGTGCAAGTGACAAACCTAATTATCAAAGAGCTATAATTAATAGAAGATATTCGAGATTGGAGTCCTTTGTACTAAATATAGACGGTAGAGAGTTCTTATGGAGGAACGTAGATCAAAGCTTTCATTGAGGATGAGATAAAATAAGCTCAGGAGTATGATAAGCTTGCAGAGATTTTCAAGAGTAAGTTGAGAAGAGGGGAAACTAAGAATTTTGATGTCTCTCAAGATAGATTGTTACGATTTAGGGGCAGCCATATATTCCCAATACAATGGGATTGAGAGAGAAGATTTTAGATGAGGTACATAAAAGCAAATATACAGTTCATCCAGGTATGACCAGATGTATCATGATGTTAGAAGTTTATTTTGGTGGCCTGGATTGAAAAAGGATGTTGTGGCTTATGTGTCCAAGTGCTTAGCATGTCAGAAGGTTAAAGTTGAGTACCAAAGGCCAGCAAGGAAGTTGCAACCACTAGAGATACCTGAGTGGAAATAGGACAGCATTGCCATGGATTTTGTTAAAGGACTACCCATGACTTCTACTAAGCATGATGTTATATAGGTAGTAATTGACCGATTGACAAAGTCAGCTCATTTCCTGGCAATCAACAAGAGATATTCTCTTGATAAGCTAGCAAAATTGTATGTAAAGGAGATTGTTATACTATATGGTATTCCAAGTAGTATTATATATGACAGAGATCCTCGATTTACGTCAAAGTTTGGGTGGCTTTACATAAAGAAATGGATACTACTCTTAGATTCAATATAGCTTACCATCCTCAGACATGGTCAACCTGAGATAATGATTCAAACCCTAGAGGATATGTTAAGAGCATGTGTTTTAGATTTTAAAGGGAACTGGGATGTCTATCTGCCATTGATAGAGTTTGCCTATAACAACAGTTATCAGGCTAGCATTCAGATGGTTCCATTTGAAGCATTTTACAGACACAAGTATAGATCTCCCTTGTACTAGGTGGAGTTAAGAGAAAGAAGGATGTTTGGTCCTGATATAGTAGATCAGACAGCAGCACAAATTGACAAGATCAGAAAGAGGTTGCTGACAGCCCAAAATAGACAGAAAAGTTATGTTGATGTCAGAAGAAAGCCGTTGGAGTTTGATGAAGGAGAGCATGTATTCCTTAAGTTAACTCCAACGATAGAAGCTAGACAATCGATCAAAGTGAAGAAGTTGCATCCTAGATACATCATTCCAGATCCTCACAATAATAGGATTAGTAGCTTACAAGTTAACTCTTCCTCCAAATCTCAACAAGATACATGATGTATTCCATGTCTCCCAGTTAAAGAAGTATGTTCTAGATCCAACACATGTAATTGAGCAGGATGATGTTACACTATGATATGATCTAACTTATGAAATTGAGCCAATACAGATTGTAGATAGAAAGGTCAAGCAGTTGTGAATTAAGCATATATCTCTAGTTAAGGTGGTATGGAAGGGATTAACAGAAAATAAAGCTACCTATGAAGTAGAGGAAAGGATGAAAGAAAAGTATCCTGAGCTATTTCCTTAGTGTATATGTAATGTAAATTTTGAGGACGAAATTTATTTTAAGGGGGAGAGAAATATCAAATCCCCAATTTTCTTACTTGCTGTAACTGTACAGTTTATATGAAATATACATGAGATTATTGGAATAAACTATATCAGATTGAGGAAGGGAAGAGAATGATTATTGTCTGAGGAAAATATAGGGACCTAAACACAAAGTATAAAAGGTTAAAGGCCAAAAGTTAAAGTAGAAACAAAAGTTGGGCCAAAAGAGGTAATTTTCAAAAGTTAGGGACCTAAATATAAATAATCAAAAAGTCAGGGTCCTAAATGTAATTGTGAGAAAGTTGAACTGAAAACAGCTAAAAAATGCCCAGAATCAGATTAGACCCAAATTTTACCAGTAGATAGGCAAAGTTATTCCGATCAGTTTAAGGAGTCACATAATTTTGATTTGAGGTCCCGATTAATTGATATAAATTCCTGAAGTCAGCAGGAATTATTGTAGTATTTTTCATATATCAAAATCAGATGAAACCTTACAGTAAATTCTTATATTAAATATATGAATTTATAAAACTGACATAATTAGAAAAGGATTCCTGTAGAATTCTTACAGGATTTTACAGTGAAATAAAATACCTGATAAATAGGATCGAGAGAGTTGTATTGGTATTTGTCCCATAAAGGCAAAGACCCAAACCAAGGCCCACATGGTGCCATCAATAGCCCAATAAGGTGACTAAACAATTAAGTGGCCTAGAGTCCAAAGCAGTCCAAGAAAAGTGTGAAATTACAAAAAAGCCCCTAGATGCCCATAAGCTAAAAACGTGTAGTATTGTATAAATATGACTAGGTAGAGCCAGTATATATCCTGAGGTAGTACAGAGAGGGGTAAAATGAGAATTATGCCCTTAGAGTTAATATAGTGCAAGGAAGGACACCAAGGGTATTTTGGTCATTTCTCAAGGGATGGATGACAGATAAATACTCAGTCTAACAAATGTTAATGGTATGAGGAACCTAGACATTGATTTCTAGGACAGAATACATATCCTGGAATATTATAAAAATTAGGAATAGAAAACAGTCTGGTTTTTGTGAAACTGCTCCGATTGGTACCGAACTGGACTAAAATTGTTTCTATTAGTATATTTTACTTTTTCCAGCCAAACGTGGCCCTAAATGATGTCATGCATGGTGTCAAAAGGCTTGGCTTCTAGGGCAAGTTTGTGCAAGAATGAATATGGACCATTGGATCAAATAGTAACCAAGTCAATCTTGGCCATTCATTTGCACTCAAGCTCATCTATAAATACCCCCTATATTCAACTTGGTTTGGAATGCTTGGACAACCATAGGGAACCTCTTGCAAAATTTCCATTCAACCAAGAAAGAAGCACATAAAGTGAAGCAACAATAAAGGTAATCATCTCCCTTGATCTTGAGCTTAATTCTAGCAAGCTAGATCTTGGTTTTAAGGGTTTTTGTGCCATATTTTCCTTGTGCTTACTGCTGGAAGTGCTGTCAATCTATGGTTAGAATATGATTTTTATGTTTTGGATAGGTTAGATAAGCTTGAACAAGCTAGAATCAAGTGGTATAATAAGCTTGGGAATTCAAGTATGTTTGGAATTAGGGTTTTGTGTTCTTGCTGTCACTGTACATGACATTATTCATATGTTGGAATTTTATCATTTTGATGTTTCCAATGAGTTTAAAATGGGAAATTGTGTGGGGATAAAGTAGGAGGACAAGTATTGGAATCAAAATATGAATTTTGGTAAACAAGAGCATTCACTTTAGTTTAGCACATCACCTTTTGAGGTGTTTTGATTTTGGAAATTATGGTTTCATATTTGGATTCTAAATGAAAAATTATGTGAAAATGAACAATGAGAAATTATTTTGAAAAGATGGAAGTAAGAAACATAAAATAAAGAAAGAATGGAAGTTAGTGAAAACCTAGTTTTGGTTTTGTGTGCAAGTTGAATTGTAACTTGATATGGCTTTGTAATGGCTAGGTTTTGAGATTTGTGAAGGGAATCATCTTAAGAAGACTTGATCAAGGATAGATAAGAGGTACCAAGAATATCTAACTATAGTTTCATGTTTGTTTAATTACTTGCTTGCTTGTTGATTATGGTGTTTGGTTGAGCATGAAAATGTCTCATCATGTTGATGATGAAATATGAATGATTGTAACTCCTTGCAATTTATGTCATGACAATATGCATGTTAGAGTTTTCTTATGTACCATTAAGAAGTAACTCCCATCTCATGATAACATGTTAAGCATTCAATTAATCATGCATGATATTAGAGTTTGTATGCCTTGCTATTGGAATTTCCATGAAATCTCATTCTTTCCATATGCATAAGCATGTCATAGGTGCTTGACCTTCACAAGGGAAAAGGGTAAACATAGATGGATGAATTTGTATTATAAGTTATAGCACTTACATGACACTATTAGTGTGCATGGTGTATGTTTAAGTAGTATTGGTCTGAGGTTATGACCTTGTGATGATGATTATGACACTTAAACCAATGAGTTTTAACTAAAATTTAGCATGATAATTTCTAAGATATAGAGCTTTAAATGAACACCAAGAACGTCTCAATTGGTTAAGTATTCGAATTGTTATGATTTTCCAAAGTTGGAGTTAAAATATGGAATAGAGATAAAGTAAGCAATTGGATACAGTTACGTTTTGATGTTAATTTTGTATAGCAAATGAACAATTTTTTCCATGAAATGTTGTGATCTTAAATAGGACATCTATACCTTTAAATCTATAGGTAACAGGGTTCATTTGGACAAGTAACGAAAGAGAAATGAATTTTTGAAGTTAAGGTAAAGAAACTGGAACTTCCAGATTTTAGCAAATAAATAGTATTTTTTAACGAAGAAACTGATTTCATTGAGACAATGGAATATGAGTTTTATATTTTTCCTCAAAGTGAAATGAAAGAGATTTCATTAGAAACTAGAACCACCCTATTTTGTTTTTTCTAAATTTAATTATGAATTTTCAAAGTTGGATATATGTTCTGGAATTACCAAATGAACAGTAAAAGTGAACAATACCCGAAAGCAATTCTTTTGAAAATGAATGTTTCTAAGGCATAAGGCTATGTAATTGGTTCCAATAACTTATGAATTAGTATAATTGAGGTTGAAAATAAGGATGCGACACTAGCACTATTACTTCTGTTCTCTAGGGTGCTCTACCCTATGTATGCTAGGTTACTAGTTCTTCATGATGGTATCCCTCTGTTCTAGGAACTTTAACTTTTTATCTATTAACCATCATGACTCTAACTTTGATCCATGTATTAGGTTCATTCTTAGGCAAGTCTCATTCTAACTTCTTATTATTATGTTCAGTAAAGACTAGCTAAATGAATCTTTTATAACATAGATCAACTCCTAGTGATCACATGGCAGATCTACTTTTATATATTTTCTTAAACTGATCTTCTGTATCTCAATACCTCGTACTATTTGGCTTGCCTGTATCATATGCTAAACCTCTAAAACTTCAGTGAGGTTGGCATCTTCATTCTTGTCATTAGGTCTCTGTGCATTCTAGTTGTATTGTCTAGTCGTGACTCATACTCTCTGTGAACTTTAGTCATGACCATCTCAACTTACTTTTCATGACTTGATAGCTATGTGTTCTTTAGTCACGACTATAGGTCATCTTCTGTCGCGACCTGCTCTATTTATACATTAGTCATGTCCTATGACTTGACTTGTTGCCACCTAAAAGCTCTACGACTTCCAATCGTGGCCAATGGTCAATTATTGTTCTTGGCATTGATTGAAACATCCTCATTTTCATACATCTTAAGGACCAAACGGTAGCATATGGAACCACTTTTAAGGCTATTGAAGTCAAATTACTCAATCTGGAAGTTTACTCTTAGTGAGTACTGTTCACTGTGCAAATTTCAGAGGAGTGACCTGACTTCAAAAAATCATAACTAATTATAGAAAAATCAAAATGGAGTGGTTCAAATTGCTAAATGAAGATAACTTAATGATACTTTAGGGAAAAATAACTTGTTGACCACGCCTTGACTCAGTCAACGTCAGTCAATGTCTTAAGTTTACTGTTTATCCTACATTTTCCCCTTATTCAGCATTATGGTCCCAACTTTACATATCATTTGTACTATCCAATTGCTAGCTTCTCTCCATGCTTCTTCCATGCTCTTTTAACATACCTGTGGGATTGGGATTACATGGGAGGGGATGGGATTTCTAGGGAAATCTCAGTAGCAAATGAAAATCATACAATATATGCAACTATATACTTGATGTTATTATGTGTGCACTGAATGATCATGCTTGCATAATGATAACATACATGCTTCCATGTTACTTAATTATAACATATGGCCATAGCATAAAAAGAAATAGAGCATTACTTAATCATACATGCCTTACATCATCAAGGTAAGTAACCATCACATAAAACATCCAAGCAATATAAGCATACAAGTAAGTAAGTTTACTACCTAGCGTGTAGCCTTTCCTTCCAGCTCTTAGCCTTGCCTCTAAGGTCCCTTATTTTCATAATTCAAAGCCTATACATAGCATAATAATATCTTTATTATTATCCAGTATAGCTCTACTTAACTCATGCTTAACTTTGGGGTAATATCCTTAATCCAACATTCCCCTTTCTTTCTATCTATAGCTAACTTTATTAATAGAGATATTTCTCTATTCTAACCACTAAGGGTAATCCTCTACTTTATTAGAGTAGGGACTACATAACTTACTTACCTCATTTCTAAGTTATGCCCAGTCCCTAAGCTCCTGAGATTACTCCTGGCTCCACTAGAACTCCTTTTCTTTCTCTTCCTTCCTTTCTTTCTCTCTTTCTCTCTTCTTTCTCTTCTTTCTTTGCTCTTGGATGTGCATAACATGAAGGGAGGGGTGGCCTATTTATAGGTGAGTGGAGGTGGAATGAATGGTCCAAATTGGATTGTGATGAATGGCTCAGATCGCTTAGCTTCCTCAAGAAGCTTAGCCTGCATCATCACGATGACATCATCCTCCTTAATGACTCACCAATATGACATCATGCAAGGACACCTCAGGGAGTATGTGGCACAAATGGTGGGGCCCTTATGATATGTCACCAGCTGACTCTGCCTCTCTAAAGAATTCCAGAGTCTTTTCCTGGAATGAGCGACTGAGACTATGCCACGTGTCCTTTTTACTTTTTCCACTTCTTCTAATCTCATGACATGTGTCCTTAACTTTTCTTCTTTTCCTGTCATCATGCCATGTGGTTCCTTATGGGTCTAATGAGGACACCTTTCATGCCACCTCATGGTCTAAAGTCATATCTGATCACGTTTCCCAGTTCTATCCTTAACCGGGTAACTTTACTTTATGGAAAAGCACTAAAATATTATTTTAATGCCTCTCAAACTCCGATAAATACTGGGCCTCCATTTTTAGGCCTTTAAATATCATTTTGGATTTCTAACCAAGTCCAAGCACTCTTGTGGCTCAGTTCCCAAGAAACACTTCTTACTTCTTCTTTATGCCCACAAGGGCTTTCACTATTTTTCCTAAATTTTCACTTTATTGCAGTCTAGTTCTTGAACATCATCTGTATACTTTTGGGACTCCTGCACAATAGGGTCTAATAGAATTCCTTTTTCAGGCTACATACTGGGCTTCCAGGCCTAAAAATTGGGATATGACATTGATAAACTTGAGTTGCTTAAAACTATTTATCTACTATAATCACATTAAATTGGGAACATATTCACATTAATGTTCAACCAACTATTATTTCATTATATCACATCAAAACTCATATTTCATATCACCATAACATTTGTACATACGATACATACATGTCCACTACATATTCAAGGTACATCGTAACTATCATACATCTATGTAATTACCTTACACTATTTACATTACCCTTAATCTCTTTTACATTCTTTTATATGGAGTAATGAATTGCAAATACTTTTGCATACAGAAATACCACCCATGTATATCAATTAGCGGATCATTTGCCAAAAACTCACTTAGCTCGACGTGCCCTATAGGGGTATGTGGTAGTATCGTATCTGACTTACTACCATCTTATGCCAGTCTTCTAGAGTATAAACTTGATTTAGTTCAATGCCCTTAATTGTATATTTGTCTATCATCCCTACTATGGCATTGAGGAACTACAGATAAACTAACTGCTCTTGATCTATACTTCTGTCAATCCCTTGACCTAGACTGAGTAATTCACTCTCGATAGCTTTATTGAGACTGATATGGTCAACATTATCTATCTTTAGCAAAGAAGACTAGGGTTGACTAAGACCAGGAACATCACACTGATCTTTCTCTATAAAGTCACATATTCCTGGACATTTTGAGAATGGACAGGGACTGTCATAGACTCTGACTAGATCTCTGGATTAAGGGACTATTGTATATTTCTCATGGCAAATCTATCCTCAAACTCTGGTGAGGAAGGACTAATATCTAGTCTACCTGTAATCTAGTACCAATGCTTAACTTCTTTAGTTGTAGATTGTCTTCTTATAGGAGGAATAAGACTTACATTAGGTTTAGAAGGCACTACCAAAAACTCATATTATATCTCTTATCATCTATTTCTACTAATCCTTAAGAAATTTCTGAGGCTATTTATCTTTAGCTTACATCTCCAGTATCCTATTTATTCATTTAGGAATCTGACATAGCTTATCATATCAGGCCATTTTAAATTAACTAGGCTATATTCATTCTATCATAACATCTCTTATCGCCTGTAAGACTTATATGTCCCTAGCCTAAAGGACTTATGTGTCCTTGACCTTACTGTAATCTAACTATAATCCATAACTGAGTTGGCTATTTTCTTTTAGCTAACTGAGGAAGGGTTTGGCTCACATCTCTGTGCCATTCTTACTTTTATGTTTGTCCTTATCCTCCTGGATCACTAACAGGTGAGAAGGTATATCTTATTTAGCCTCAATGTTCCATTTCCCTAGAGCATTCATCACTAATCCATAATCTTAGTTGGACTATGAACAAGTAACTCATTACTAACCTCAACCTCAATTAGGCCTTAGGTAACCGCTACATACTCTATTTTCTAATCAGAGCAAGTTTATCTTACACCATAACCTCTGTTTTGTGCTAAAACCTTATTCTATACCAATGCCAAAAACTTTTGCTCTTATACCAAAATGAAACATCCTACTTTTACTACCTCAGAGTACGTATTTAGAAGCGTATTTGATTAGCGGAAGTATTACATTAGCCCAAAAATTAAAATTTTAAAACTTACTTATGGGGTACTGTTCATTTGGTGATTTCCATATTTACAATCCAACTTTAAAAATTCATAACTAATTGTAGAAAATTTGTATGGAGGTGATCCAAATTTTAAATGAAGCTCTTTCATATCTATTTAAGGAAAAAATATAACTCTAACTGTACTGTTCATATGGCAAATTCTAGAATTTCCAGATTCTGTCTCTTAAATTTGGAAATTCATTTCTCTTGATATACACATCAAAATGAGGCATATTACATATACATTTAAAGATCTGGATGTGTACTATGTGCTCATAAAATTTCATAGATTAATTCCTTCATTTGCTAGGTCAAACTGAAGCCACAACAAAACTGCTTCAGGACCTACGTTTTTACCATTTTAGCTTCCTTTCTTTTACTTTCAATAATTGTTCCAGCATGCATAAACCATCTCTTTTGCCTTTCATGCATTCATATACATCATGGGGTTATGCCATAATTCTTTCATACATTTTCTTTACATATAATGGATATTACATAACATTACATAAAAAGGCTAACATACATGCATTCCATCACTTGTCTACTCTTCCTCTTCCATTCCTTAGCTCATGCACCAAACATAATTCTTCCATCATGAATAGCCTATTATGGTTGGTTATGGGAGGGTGAGATTCTAGGAAATCTCAGTAGCAAACATTACCACTTAAATATGCAAGATAGATTCTAATGCGTGATATGTAATTTTATTAAACTTCCTTTAATTAGTGACATGCCATCATGCTATATACTTTTATATAAAAGTGCATGGCCATGGAAAACATACTATTCAATACATTCAACAGTATTTATCATGTCACAACATCATTCAAATATCATATACATGTCGACATGATAAGACACATTTTGTATATAGTTTATGTGACATTTTTAAGAGCTTTATAACAACTTTACCATCACTTTAGGCCTTAAATTGTACTTTTGTGGTAATACATGATTGTGAACGGAAATGTTCTAATAAAAGGTTAAAATGGTAAATTAACTCTTTCAAACTGCATATATTATTCTCTATATGTTCTGCATTGCATGCGTAAAAGAGCTGAACCATTATTGCCTTTTGAACCTAAAATTGAGAGAAGACTTAGGGAACTAAAGAGAGAATTTAGAGAATTTAAAGAAGAAAAAGCAAAATCTAGTTCTTCCTATAGTATTATAGAGTCTGAAGCTGAACTGAATATAGATGATATTAATCATAATGGGCCTAATGGGCATGGAGAAAATGAAATAGCAATGAACCTAGAAGATAATAGAAGTGTGAGGGAAATTAATCATTCACATGTGAATTATGATCCTTATGGTTTATATACTAAAGAGGCTAATTTTGAGATTAAAGGAGCTTTGATTGTAGCCTTACCTAAATTTCATGGTTTTGTAGGAGAATGTCCACATAGGCACTTATAAACTATGCATATGATCTGTTCTTCAGTGAAGCTTCTAATGATCGTAATGGATGACGTCTTAAGGAGTTATTTTTATTTTACCTTGGAAGGGAAGGCTAAGGAGTGGCTATACAATTTGCCCACCCATTCTCTACTCTTCCATGTGATCAGCTGAAGTCGACATACCTTTAACAGTTTTTCCTGACTTAAAAGACCACTCGAATGAAAAAGGAAATCACAAATATTCTACAACAGGATGGAGAATCTCTACATGAGTATTGGATGAGGCTTCTTAACCTGTTGGCTCGATGACCTCACCACAACATGACCAAGGCTAATTTAGTTGACATTTTCTTTTATGGTCTACTTCCTCATAATCAGGTTTCCTTGAATGCTACAGCAAATGGATCCTTGAGAGATAAGACTCCACAAGCAAGTTGGGAGTTGTTCCAAAAGATGGCCAATTAGGTATCCTAAGGGAATCCTTGAGGATATTCTAGTGCAGGTAAAGGACTTAGTGTTCCCAGCTGATTTTTATATTTTAGACATGTCCAAGAGTTAGTAAATGATAGCACCCTGATCTTAGGTTGACCTTTCCTCTAAACTTCCAAGACCATCATTAGTATGAAGCATAGTTCCATCACAATGGAAGTTGGAGAACATGTGGTAACCTTTAACATGATGAAATTTCCTCCTGATAATTATGTTTTTACTACTTTGAATACCATTGATTATGCTGTTGAAGAGACTAAGGATTAATATGAACTGAGTTTACATGATAATGATAGAGACAATGCACTTGCAAAAGGTTTATTGAGTGATATTATAGGACCCCAAGATGTTCTGGAAGCTGGAAGTACAATAATTGAAGAAGGATCACATTTCTATGACCAAAGGTCATGACTAAATAGTCACCCCATAATGAATGGACATCAACCTGAGATCCAGTCAATATGAGTCACAACCAAATGGCTTCAAGGTTGCGACATAAAACTCTAATGACCACCTGTCGTGACACAAAGATGAAGATATTGCGACTAAACAACAATCTGTTGAGGGAGAGCCTTTCCATTACCACAAGTCATGACTAAAAGATGAACAAGTCATGACAAAAAGTTCCAAAGGCACACCCTGTCAACTAAAGTCATGACGAGAAGATCAAAGGTCACGACTAGATAAGCCAGATTAAACTAGGGAACCCCACACCCCTTCAGCTCCACACTCTATTGCTTTGGTTAAAGGGCCAATACATTCTAACTCCTCTCAACCTCATTATCATTCTAAAATTACATCTCATACCTTAAGATTTTTGAAAGATCTAATCTATAATAATGATGCAGGTATGGAAAAGAATGATCCCAAGTACGTTATAGCTGTAGACCAACCTTAACTTGGCGTGACACTTGGGGAAGCACATGATAAATTAGAGGGCCTACACAAGCTAGAGAAGAGAAACTACAGAAAATATATGAAGGAGGCAAAGGATTATTTCCTAAGCCTATTGCTGCGACATGCCAACCATAGTTGGGTAAGTTTAAGTTTAAACAGGGAGACTTCAAGACATGCCTGGATGAATTTCAGTATAAGATATGTAATTATGGAATGCTGAAGTGGAGAGAAAGGGCAACTGGGAAAACCATCCAATTAAACAACCATCTCTCAAGGCTTTATGATTTCCTGCCACTGTCTTGAGGCCAGGTTGTCCCTTTCCTATCTCTTTCCTTTACGAATTTATATATGATTGACATGTCGATTGGAAAGGGATGAACCAGTAGAAGTAGTAGTTGTTAATTTTTCTGCTTGATGCTTAATTATGACAGTTTTTATTTTCTATTTATTTATGTTTATTCAAGGGTTCTTTCTATTTTGAACACCCCCATTCCTGTCTATATATCGTTTACTCATTGAATGGTCCCTCTAGAGTTTCCACACTCACATGCATTATCTTAGCTTACCCATCTTGTCATCTCTGCCTTACTAGTATTGCTTTGAATGACTTGAATGTGACTATGTGGTTAATTGTTAATTTGCATTAAGTGGTTAGACTACCTACTATTTTATGCTATATTTGATTAGCTTTGCCAAGAGATTGTGATATTTTCTGCTTTAGTTTTGTTGACAGTGAGGACACTGTCAAGTTTAAGTGTGGGGTGATGATGTCTTTGCTTTTGTGCTACTCAATTTTTGCTACTCAATGTGACATTCTTCGATTAATCCAATCTTTCATCATAAACTTTTTGTTTTTGATCTTAATGTGTGATGAATTGCTGAAAATTTGATCCCTGCTTTAAACTTTGTTGGTAATTGGAAAGGTTTTAGCATAAAAATCGTTTTAGGACTTTGACAATTACTACTCGGTAGTCTCTATGAAATATGGTCATGACATACTAGCTTTTAGGTCGCGACCTATAATGAAACTTTGGATTTGGTTTGCTCTCTGTGACCTATGATTGCAACCTATGAACATAGTGATCACGACAATAACTCCCTATTGTTTTGAGTCGCGACTGTTACTCTTTGTGTGTTTGCGTCGCAAAAGATACACCCTGTGGATGCAACTAAATATTTTGGAAGTCATGAGCATGCACCCCTGTGATAAGTGGTCGCGACCTCCACTGTTATGCGTCACGACCAGTGATTGAAAAATGTCCAATTACCTTCTCTTTGCCTTATGCAAAGCTATATAGAAGGATTCCTGTTGAACTATCGAATTCTTTCACAAATGACTCATTATTCCCTTATTTCAAAAATCTTTTTAGCTCCTATAAACCATTGCCCCACTTGAACTTTTTTTTAAATATCTTGGAAATTGAATTTGAAAACACCTAAGCCTTTGCTGTTATATTTGGATTATCTCATGGTTCTAAGTGATTACTTTGAAACTTGTAAGCCACCATTTAGAGGGCTTTCAGTTGTGATAAGTGTTTTAATGCCTAGTGAATGATGAACATTGTTTGAGACTTTAGCTTATGAGCAATCTAGATCAAAACCTTTGTTGGAAGGACTCTTGGCCTTAAATTCTATATTGAGTGATTATTCAATTGGTTTATATTCTCTAGAAGTTGTCTTGGCTCTGAGTTTAGAATTACTTGCGTATTTATGAATTGAACATGATAGAGGCATTATGTCTAAACCCTTTTATCACAAACACAAGCCCACTACATATTACATCCTTAGTCACCCCTCTTGAGCCTATCACTTTTTCTTTTCATCATTCCAATAGAAAGTCATATGTCCATAAACATTATTTTGAAATAAAATTATTGTTCATGTCAAAAAATCATTATTGTTGTGTTATTGTGCTGCAGCTTCCATGAATGAGGTGCCAAACAAAAGAAGAAGAGAAAAGAAACATATTGCACTGAAAAAATAGAAAGTACAAGAAAAAGAAAAAAAGAAGAAGAGGGCACCATTATCAATTCTTATTAGCACAATTACCACATCTACATCCCTAGAGACATGAATTCATATTCATTGTTGAATGCATATAGTACTTTCTACTCCTCATATTCTATTCCATGTGGCCTATCTCCATCATTTCAACCCTAAAAGACCTCTTGATTCCTTGCATAAGTGTTATATAGTTGCTGAGATTTAGATTACAAGCATATGGCAGGGTGTTCTCCAATTTGAATGTGAGTGAAAGAACCCTAACAATGAGAGGAAATAGAGAGCTAAACACTTACACCCTTTGAGAGGATCTATTGCGCTCATATAGTTAAGGTTGATTTCACTTAGTAGTTGGTTGTTTGGCATTGCTGGTCATATCCCCAATTTTCTTACCTGATGTAACTGTATAGTTTCTCTGTAATGGACATGATATTCTTGGAATAAACTATATTAGATTGAGAAAGGAAAGAGAAGGATTATTGCCTAAAGAAAACATAGGGACTTAAATGCAAAATAGAAAAGGTTAAAGGTTAAAAGTTAAAGTAGAAATAAAAGTTTAGCCAAAAGGGGTAATTTCCAAAAGTTTAGGGACGTAAATATAATTAAGCAAAAAGTTAGGGACCTAAATATAATTATGGAAAAGTTCAGCCAGAACAGCTTGGAACTACGTAGAAGTATTTCAGTCCCACATTTCATTAGTAAGTATAGGAAGTTATACTATTTAATCTAGCATAATACATAAATTTTATTAGGGTCCTATATAGTAGATATTTATCTGATAGTTTGAAAGTTATCTAAAATTTTATCAGATATCATGGACTTTAGATATAAGTGGAAAGGTTACAAGAAGGTGTGCCTCATGATATCAGATATCATGAATCTGACAGAACCCCAGAAGGAGCTCTGTAGGGAAAATTATCACCATATTAGTGAATTTTGACAAGAGTTTGAGAACACCCGTGATCCGATTATGAAATTTAGCAGTAAGTAAGCCTGGATAGAATGAACTTAGACGATCTCATATACAGGCCCATGATGATGCTAATGAGGGCCCAAAATCTAGGATACCAGCTCATTAGTAGAAGGGGCCAGTGTCCAGGAAAAGTGTAAAATTACAAAAAAACCCATAGATGCCCAAATTGTACCGTTGGTGGATGGAGGGCATTTTGGTTATTCTGCATAGGCTAAAAATATGGCATATAGTATAAATATGATTAGTTAGACCTAGTATAGGCCCTAAGGAAGTACAAAGAGGGGTGAAATGATAATTATACCCTTATGCTTAATATAGTGCAAGAAAGGACACCAAGGGTATTTTGATCATTTTCCAAGGGATGGATGGTAGATGAAAACTCAGTCTAACAATTTTAATGGTATAAAGAACCTAGACAGCGATTTCTAGGACATAATACATATCCTAGGATATTATAAAAATTAGGAACAGAAAATAGTCAAGTTTTTTGGGAATCAGACTGAGCCGGTATCGGATTAGACTAGAATTTTTCCAGAGGCTTCCTCCCCATGAGAATTGCGCCACATACCCCCATGAGGTGTCCCTTGAGTTGTCCCTTGTGATGCCATGGATGATGTCATAATTCCCTTTTTTTAAAAGTTAAATCCAAGATTAAATGTGAGCCCTTAGATCAAATAGTGCACAAATCTATCTTGGCCTTCCATTTCAACCCAAGATCATCTATAAATACCCCCACTTTCAGCTCACTTTTGGCATGCATGGTGAACCTTAGGGAAACTCTTGCAAAATTTCCATTCAACCAAGAAAGAAGCACATAAAGTGAACCAACAATCAAGGTAATCATCTCCCTTGATCTTTAGCTAAATTCTAGCAAGTTAGCTCTTGGTTTTAAGGGGTTTTTGTACTATATTTCCCTTATGGTTGCTGCTCCAAGTGCTGTCCATATGTGGTTAAAATATGAGTGTTATGTTATGGATAGTTTAGATAAGCTTAAACAAGCAAGAATCAAGTGGTATAAGCTTGGAAATTCAACTATGTTTGGAATTCGAGTTTTGTGTTCTTGCTGGTACTATATGTGGCACTATTCATATGATGGAATTTCATGATTTGGATGCTTCCAATGAGTTTAAAATGGAAAATTGTGTGGGGATAAAGTAGGAGAACAAGTATTGGAAGCATTAGAGTCCAAATGTGAATTTTTGGAAAGCAAGAAGGTTGATTCGGTTTGGTACTGTAGCAAGTGGTATGGTTTAATTCTTGAAATTCCAGTTTCATATTTGGATTATATATGAAAAATTATGTGGAAATGAACCATGAGAATTTGTTCTTGAAATGAACCAAACACCTAGTCTTACTTTTGCGTTCAAGTTGAGTTGTAACTTGATATTACTTTGTAATGGCTAGGTTTTAACATTTGGGAAGGAAGGACACTACTTCAAGAATACTTGATCAAGGATAGCTGAGAGGTAGCAAGAATACCTAACTATAGTTTCATATTTGTTTAATTGCTTGCTTGCTTGTTGATTATGGTGTTTGGTTGAGCATGAGATGTGTCATCATGTTGATGATGAAGTATGAATGATTGTAACTCCTTGCAAGTTATGTCATGACAATAAGCATGTTAGAGTTTTCTTATGTACCATTATGAAGTAGCTCCCATCACATGATAACATGTTAAGCATTCAATTATTCATGCATGATATTATAATTTGTATGCCTTGCTATTGGGATTTCCATAAAATCTCATTCCTTCCACATGCATAACTATGTTTTAGGTGCTGGATCCTCTCAAGGGAAAAGAGTAAATGTTGATGATTAAGCTTGTATAATAAGCTATATGAGTTACTTGACCTTATGGATGCATATACTTAGAAGGTATATTGTATATTCATGTGTTGGTGTTCTGAGGTAGTGACATTGTGATGCTATGTTTAGTACATTAACTAATGAGTTTGAACTTGAAACTTGGTATGTTTATAGTTAAGATATAGATCTTTAAATGAACACCAAGAATGCGTCAATTGGTTAGGTATTCGAATTGTTATGATTTTCCAAAGTTGGAACTAAAATATGGAATTGAGATAAAGTGAGTGGTTAGAGGCAGTAACATTGACGCATTAAATAGGACATCTAGAGCTTTAATTCCACAGGTAACACGGTTCATTTGGACAAATAATGAAAAAGAAATCAATTTTTGAAGTTAAGGCAAAGAAACTAGAACTTCTAGATTTTACCAAATCAACAGTGTTTTTCAACGAATAAACTGATTTCATTGGGACAAAGAATCCTCAGTTTTATATTTTTCACTTAAAGTTCAATAAAAGAGATTTCATTAGAAATTGGAACCAACTAATTTTAATTTTTCTATATTTAGTTATGAATTTTCAAGGTAGGGTACATGTTCTAAAATTACCAAATGAACAGTAAAAGTGAACAGTACCCTGAAAGCAATTATTTTGAAATTGAAGGTTTCTAAAGCAAATGGCTATGAAGTTGGTTCCAATGACTTATGAATAAGTATAATTGAGGTTTAAAATAAGGATGTGACATTGCTCACATTATCACCTTTGCATTCTCAAAAGATGACAAGTTATTTGTTTTCAGGGTACAATATGGATTATTTTGTTATCTTTAATTTAATAGTGTTGTTCTAGGTATGATTCATTTCTTTGTCCATGAGTAAAAAGGTTCAAGTGTGGCAGAATTGATAAGACACATTTTGTATATGGTTTATGTGACATTTTTAAGAGCTTTATAACAACTTTACCATCATTTTAGGCCTTAAATTGTACTTTTATGGTAATACATGATTTTGCATGGCAATGTGCTAATAAAAGGTTAAATGGTAAATTAACTCTTCTAAACTACATATATTCTGTTATTTACTGATTTGGACTTTTATAGTGAGCTTTTATTTTGGATTGTAGGTATTTTGGAAGAGAGTAAGGACCAGGAAAAAAATCACAAGCCAATGAAAGTGAAACCACGCTCCTGCACATTTTAGTCACGATAAAAAGAGTCCATTGGTCACGACCTTGATTCTTCTGGAATGTTCTATGTGTTTATAGGTTGTGACCAAAACATGGATCTGGTTGCGACTAATATGCAAAATCACTGACTGCGCGTTTTGAATTAGGTTATGCAAAAATAAAAGGAGGAGGAAGGTTGCCATGGAAGGAGGCTGGTTTTTGACCTAATTAGGCTAAGAAGCAGTACTCTCACGCTCTCAGATCACCTTCTCTATCTCTGCCACCGTTCTACACCTCTCCACAGACTTCTCCACCTCTCTATACTATCAACCTACCATCTCATGGACTCAAATAGGGAGTTCATTCTATTCTAATTTGCATCTTCTCATGTTATGATTGTTGCTAGATCTAGGGTTTTCATCTTATGAGCAAGTTTTGAACATTGATTGATCATTCTCATATTAGACTTTGTAATTTAATTTGGATGATTTGAACATTTGCTTTTAATAGAATATTTCAGTTTCAATTTTAAGAGAGTAGGTTATTATCAGCGATCGTTGTTAATTAATTCATTGCTTGAAATCTAGGGTTTTCGATCAACAACCATTCGAGGCCGTTTTCATCATCTAAATTCAAGTTACATGCTAAGTGGTTTATGACAGTTCACTAATAGTTCTTAAACTACTTTGATTAAAGGGGTTTAAGGAAAATTAGGGCTCTGGAGTCAATTGATCGATTGAGGTTTTCTTTGAGACTTAGTACCTTTGAAACTTCAATTTTAAATGTGAAAGCAAGGATAGATACGTTTTCATCATCAAGAGTCTTTCATAGCATATTTCTCAACTAACAACTAGTTTTCATCATAAACAAAAATCCAAAAATATTTACTTTTCTGCACCCTACTTTTATTTCATCAATCACTAAAACCCAAAAACCATTTTATCCCTGCTCAGGCTTTTTATTGATTTCGACATCCAATCTACTAGGTTCCACATAAAAGGCTCCTCAAGAAGAACAATAGGGTTGTACCTTATACTACATTATATTGGGTGCAACAAACTTTATTTTGATAGATCAGACTATGACAATCTGAGGCCTCATCACAACACAAGCATACCACATCAAGTACATAAAGTGTAAGACCATTGCCTTACACTTAAGCTTTTCTCTTGATCTTTTGCACTTGCTCCCTAGCTTTCCAACCATGAAGCCTTTCAGTAAATCACTTCCCAACATCTTCTTGGATGTTTCAAGGTCATAAATACATTCATATTCATCACATAATTCATTAGGACTATGAACTCCAACAATGTTCAAGACTAACCTTGATAAATTCTAAACTCTTTACTAACATAACTTTCTCTAGTCTTCACTAATTAACTTGGTCCTTGAACCAATTGATGTCTTGATTTTACCCTACACAATTTCATCTTTTTAATCCATTTATGAGCTTAAAATCATGAAATTCCAGCTCCTATACATTGTTCTGTACAGAATTGCATAACACCCTCATTTCTTCTAAATATTCTCATTTTGATTCTAATGCTTCCCACACTTGTTTCTCCACTTTATCCCACTCAACTTTTCATTTTAAAACCATTAGAAGCATCAAAATCATGAAATTCAAATTACTATTTATGCGAGTGAACAGTAACAACGAATAACTTCAAAAACTACAACTTGGAATTCCAATGCTTCCAAGATTCAAAACCTATCCAATCATACACAAAATCATCATATAAATTCAATGGAAGTATTAGATCGTTGAAATTCAATTTCCTTCCATCATGAACAGTGTAAACTGACATGGTTCAACCATGGTAAAATCAAGAATATCAACTTGATCTAACAACTAATCACTTAACTAGCTTGTTTAAGCTTCTATCATATAACTCTAACTTTAATTTCTTCTTTCTCATTTAATCTAAGGTTTTGGACAGCACAAACACCTTAGAGAAAACTCAAATTTCTTCCATGAAAACCCTAAGTTAAAGCTCCCAAATCAAAGGAAAATAAGTTAGGATAGATTACTTACCTTTAAACGCTAGCTTGCTTGTACTTTGGTCTTTGGATTCTTCTTTGTTTTGGCTTGAGTTTTCATTTTGCAATAGGTTCTCCAAGGGTTCTTCTTCACGGTTTGCCTCAGAATTTGTGGGGGTATTTATAGCCAAATCCCATGAAAAATCAATGGCCAAGATTACTTTGTGGACTATTTGATCTAATAGGTCACATTTAATCTTGGATTTAATTTTTCTAAAAAGCTAATTGTGACATCATCCATGACATCACCAAGGGACAACTAATAGGGCATGTGACGCCATTCCAAGGGGAGACGCTTCTAGAAAATTTCTAGTCCAATCCGGTACCGGATTAATCCGATTTCTCAAAAACCAGATTATTTTCTAAATCTAATTTTTCTGAGATTTCAGAATATGCTTTTTGACCTTAAATCAAGTATCTAGATTCTTCCTACCATTGACACTCTTTTACTAGGTCAAAACTTAATTACAGATCCCTTGGCAAACGACTGAAATGCCATTGGTTCACTATCTTGCACTATATTAACTCTAAGGGCATATTTGTCATTTTACACCTCTTTACTTCTTATCATGGCATATACTAACACTTACTAATCACTCCTATACTTGTCTATACCTTTTTGACCTATCCAAAATACCAAAATGCTCTTCGTCTAACTCTGACTCAATGACACAACACAGTGGCATACCTTTAGTGTCATTTTCATAATTTTACATTTTTCTCTGTCTTTATTAGCCCTGGCCCACATACTTATCTAAAAATATCATTGGACCTAGCACCATTTTGGGCCCTCTACATGATCCACTACCTTCATGGGCTCAATCCTTGAGAAATTCCACTGAAACATATTTATCGAATACTTTAATCCATTGTAAATTCCATAATAAATTCTACAAAACTCCTTTTTCAGCTCTATCAGTTTTATAAATTCTTATATTAATTATAGGAATTTACTACCAAATTTCATTTGATCTGATGTCCAGAGGATACTGCGTTAGAAATTCTTATATTAATTATAGTGAACTTACCTACTTGTATGCTTATGTTGCTTGGATGCTTTATGTGATGTTTACTTACTTTGATGATGTGAAGCATATATGATTAAGTAATGCTCTATTTCTCTTTATGCTATGGCCTATGTTATAATTAAGGGACATTGAAGCATGCAAGTTATCATTATGCAAGCATGATCATTAAGTGCACATATAGTAACATCAAGCATATAGTTGCATACATTGTATTGTTTCCGTTTACTACTGAGATTTCCCCAGAAATCCCACCCCTTCCATATCAATCCAATAAAGTAGGCCTTTTCCAGATGGAGGAGATGAAGATGCATGAAGAGAAGTTAAGAATTATTTAGCATGATTGATATGTGATTGATGTATGTTGTATATATGTATGTAAAGTTGGGTACTAAAATTTGCCACTGTGAACAGTAGTGAGGCAATGCCAATTGAGCTATAATTAGAAATAGTAAATGGTTGAATAAATATATGATATTTTACCAGTAAATATTAGACATACCAAGCTTCAATTTTATATATAGAACGTCTCTTTTGGATGTCTACACATGGAGATATAATTTTGTAAAGTTGGGACCAAAGTGCTGGCTTTAGGGGGAAAATGTTGGATGAACAGTAAATTTAGAGCATTGACTGACGTTGACTTGGTAAAGGTGTGGTCAAAGAGTTATTTTTTTCCTGAAAGAGAATTAAATTAGTTCCTTGTAGCATCTTGAATCACTTCATTTCAATTTTTCTAGATTTAGTTATTATTTTTCAAAGTCAGGTCACTTATCTGGAATTTTACACAATGAACAGGATTCAGTAGAGTAAAATTCTAGATTGTATCATTTGACTTCAATAACCTTCAAAGTGGTTCCAGATGCTGCCATTTTATCTCTAAGATGTAAGAAAATTATGATGTTTTATTTTGGTATCAGAGTAAAGGGTTCTGGCTCAGAGCATAAGATTCTGGCATAGAACAGAAGGTTCTGGCTTAGTGTTGCTCTGATTTAGTTAGACTGGCCCTTTTTAACAACTTAGAGATTTTAACTAAAGAAGTTCCATCCCTAGAGGAAGATATGGGGATAGTGTTTACTAGTTAGAGAATATTTCATACAAGAGACAGTGACACCTAGATAAATAGAATGATACAACATACATATAACTTTGAGGTAGTCTTCAAGGAAATGACTACGATAAACTAGTCTTAGTCAGTTGTTACCGCTGAGGTCTCATGTTTCTTAGCATGATGTGGCTGGACTAAGCAGGATAATATCTGGGGAGCAATTTCCTCTTATTGATAGAGACAGAAGCTGACCAGTCTAAGGTCAAGGGAAGCTGCATTAGTAGCTCGAGGTATCATGATGTGGCCAGACATTACAGTGACGATGATAATAAAGGTACCAACCTCATTGAATTGTATCAGCAATAGGATTGGTATAAAGCATGATCAAGCCAGATAGTACAAAGTAATGAGATATGAAATATTAGTTTAAGACAATGTTTAGAAGTAGATCATCCATGTGAGTAGATTGACATTTCAAAAGAATTTGTTAACTAGTCTTTCCTGAACAAAAGAATCAAAAGTTAGAACTAGACTTGCTTAGGAATGATCCTAGCACATGGCCTAAAGTTAAAGATGAGATGGTTCATAGATAGAAAGTTTATGCTCCCAAGACAGAGTGACCACATCATGAAAAAATAGTAACCTAGTAGACCTAGGGTAGAGCACCCTAGAGAATATAAGTAATAGTAATAGATGATAAATGAGATATATATGACATAAGTTTGTCAGGATCAAGAAAAAGACCAAAAAGGAATCATAGTCCGGTCAAGAATAAACTAGGAATAATATATATATAGAAGAAGTTAAGAGATATTAAAGAGATACAAAAGTACTCCATAGAGATGGAGATTGATCCGCTCACCTGAGAAGTTAGTTCATATATTGAATTCATTATAAAGAAAGAATTTTTCTCAAGTAGCCGTAAAAGTCCAATAGAGTGGTAGATGTAAGATTATAAAAGAAGTTTATGATATCTAGAGAAAGAAAGGTAGCCATAGTTTCAAAGATAAAGAAACTCCCCAATTTAAGAAAGATTAATAAACAAGAGTCAGATAAAGTAATGAAGGGTTGAGCCTATACCCAAGTTAAATAAGTAGTTATTTTAGGTTCTTAAATGAATGTTCGGGATCTGACAAATAATGTGATAGAGGAAAGAATGCTTAAAAGTTTACCTAGTTAATTGTTCAATTGTAGTATACATATGATGGATGGTTGAGCAAATTTATGTGATGATGATATGGCTTATGTTGCCATAAGTTATGGTGAATAGTTGCATCTCCTTGCAGTTGTCATATGATGACACGCATGTTAGAGTATGCTATGATGAATGAATACTCCCCTCACACAGTATATGCAGGGTAGAGTATATGAGATAAGAAAGTTATGAGAAAGTTATGTTGCTCCCATACCATATGACATGCAATACGAATGTACCCAGAATGATAGACAGTCTCAGTAAGTGGGATAATTGTTACAGTATGATTGGGGTTACTCAAGTATTTCTACATGCTTGTGAGTATAGTACTTAGGGCAATTTCTGATGTTAGGGTTATAGCAAGTATCAAGAGGATGGTAGTGCTATAATTCTATCAAAAGAAATGGCATAGCAAAATATAGCAAAAAAGAGATTATTTTCATATCACTTTTCATATAAGAGTTGGATCTAAAATAGATGGCTCTCAATTAGAGCATAGTTTAAATGGCTCATAGCTAGGGCATATATTTAAATGAGAAGTTATGATATAGCCATAGCAACAGAATGCAATGGTAGTTGGTTAGGCAACAACCCATGGTAAGCCACAACAAAGTAAGAAAGATGAGACAAAATTCCTGAGTAAGAGATAAAATAAGTAAAGTTTTGATAAATAATATGGGCTACTGAATATAATTCGTTAAAAAAATTATTGATTGAGTTATCAACAAGTGGAAACAGTTAACCTTATATCTTAGTCTATTGGTTTTAGATCTTTCATAGATGATGAAATAGTATAACGTAATCATAGAGGATTCTAGAGGGTCACAGTTAGATACTGAAGAGGCTTATGGTTGATCGCAGTTAGATCCTGAGGTCACAGTAGACCTAGCCTAAGGAAAGTAATGAGCCATGAAGATATGAGTACAATGTAGTGTCTCTTTAGAAAGATGATTACCAAGGATGAAGTAAAGGTAAGGAGCTTCAATAGTTGATTAACTCATCTAGAAAACTTATTTATAATGATTTTCCTCATATAGCCTATATTATATACAGACTGAACATAGTTTTCCCTTAAATGAAGATGGTGCCAAGTTCAAGTCTGAGTGCTAATATTCAAAGTTTTATGGCAGCATACTGAGGAACAAAGAAGAGAACCCCATATGTTTTGAATGGAGAAGTTTGAGCAGATAGATCCTCCAGATGAGGATAAAGAGATTAAAAGGCTAGTGAGATCGAGAGAAGAGGGTCTAAGAAGAGTAAAAATAGAACACAATTTTATGAGAAAGAATATGCTAGGCCTTAGAGTTATAAGAAAAGTAACCTAGCCCTAACCCAATAGAACGCTTAGCTAAAAGGTGCTCATGTAAGAGTAGACTAATGATGGGTAAATCCCTAAGAATTAATGAGGAAGTGTGTAAATGCCACAAAAGGTTGGTATAGATGCACAAAGTTATGTAAGATAGAAAGAAAAGTTAAGAAGAGCTAGAAAAGTCAAGAAAATATTATGACTTGGAAGGGACATTCTCCTCAAAGACTCTTCATCAAGGTATGAATAAAGATTTAACCTGAAAATTTTGAGGACAAAATTTATGTTAAGGGGAGGAGAAATGTCATATCTTGATTTTTAGGCCTAGAAGCCCAATATGTAGCCTAAAAGAGGTAAGCTAGCATGCCTTGTTGAGCAGAAGTTCCATAAGTATACAGATGATGTTCATGGACTAAACTGCAAGTAACTAAAAGATCAGGGACTAAATTATAAATAGTAAAAGTCCCTACGAGTATAATGGTCATTTTGAAGAAAAAGAGGGAATAAACTGAAAAATCTAGAAGTCCCAAGGCAAAAAATGAAAGTAGATACAAGTTGTGGGCCATTAAGTGTAATTATGAAAAGTTGGGGGACTAAAGTGTAATTTCCAAAAGTTTTTCAAGGCAAAATTGTAATTATAGAAAGTTGAGCTATAAAAGGCTTAGAACTGCTCAGAAGCATTTTAGTCCCAAAATTCATCAGTAGATAGAGAAAGTTATCCTAGCTAATCTAGTATGATATATAAATCTTATTGGAGTTCCAGATAGATGATATTTATTTGATAATATGAAAGTTATCTAAAATTTTTATCAGACCTTCTGGACCTTAAATATAAATAAAAAGTTATAAGAAGGTGCGTCATGTTAAGTCAGATGTTAGAAAACTGACAGAACCCAAAAATGAGTTATGTAGGAAAAGTTACTCACATTTTAGTGAATTTTGACGGGAGTTTGTGAACGCCCGATATCTGATTGTGAAACTAAAGCAGTAAGCAAGTTATGACTGAATGAGCTCAGATGATAGCACAGAGAGGCCCATGATAACGCTAAGTGAGGCCCAAGCCCATGATATTAGTTCATCAGATAAAGGGGCCAGTGCCAATAAGTATTCAGAAAAAGGTGCAAAATGACGAAAATATCCCTATGTTATAAAATAATTAAATAATGAGTGAAGGGTATTTTGATCATTTTATTAAGGTTAGAAAGTCAAGGAAGGTTATTTGGATAGTTAACAAGGGTCAGTAAATATTGGAAAATGTGCCCTAGGGGCCAATCATTGTCTTATGAACATTATTGATTTATGAGTTTATCAACTGTGTTATCATATTATTTGCATGTTTACTGTGATGACCATCCTTGGATAATTCATGATCTTATCCTAAATGTCCCTGGTCGGTCATCTGTGTGGGAGCAGAGATGAAATAAGACCAGTATGACTTTGAAGATGTATAGAGATATAAATCAAAGTCATAGGCACATGTAAGAGTACAAGGTGTTGGACCGACCCGCAATGAGAGAGTTGCATGGGTTACGTCATAAGCTTCTCTCATATACAAACCATGTCAATATGCCCTTTGACCTGAGATCATCATGGATTCCTACATGACAAACGCTCAGCTTTGACCTAGTCAAAAGTCACTTTTGACCGAGTGATCATAAAGACTATGTTCGGGCTTAATGGTTTTCATGCGGAGGAATGTGAATGGTCAAGATGGAGTTTGTCCCTCACATTCGTAAAGAGATATTACTGGGGCCCTCGATGAGTGAGTCTGAGAAATTTATGGCCATACTGTAATGGAAAGGTAGTTCCATTTCTATAGTCAGACTACTCAGGGATCGAGAAAGTAACGGTCAGGAATAGGAAGATGACATTATCCATGCCTCATCCATGACCAAAATATCACGTGACAAAAGGGATATGATATGGTTGTATAAAAGGTTACATCGTTTATCGATCCTCATATGATTTAGGTAGTCGTTATGTCTTGCTAGAGACCGCTTGCGACTTGTGGGCCAGAATAGCAAATGGCCCACTGCCAACTTTATATGGGCCTACAGGGTTGCACACAAAATAGCCCAACACGAGCTATGATATCCAGATTCATTGAATCTAAGACGTGTCTAGATTCAATGAATGATCCAGGGTTGATGTATATATTTATTTATATTTATATTCATATATATATAAATTCATATATATATATTATATATAAGGGATATATAGGATTTAATTTATAAGGATAAATTAAATCTCTATCACGTTTGAATTGGAAATTCAAATTGATAGGATATCTCATATAAGAGATATTTACAAGATTTAATTTATAATGATAAATTAAATCTCTATTACGTTTGAATTTGAAATTCAAATTGATAGGATATCTCAAATTTGATTTATGAGAATAAATCAAATATAGTCCAGTCTTATCTTTATTTAAATTAAATAAATAGGTGAGTTAAATCTGTGAGACGGATTTAATATAAACATTATTTATTTAATTAGTTTCTTATCAAATTATACAATATGTGATATTGTATTAATTTCAGAATTAATATAGATTAATTCCAAAATCCAATTCGGTTGAAGAAAACGCATATCATCCTATATATCTGATTTTAGGAGCTACATTTTCAATAGACAACGCATAAAACAAAAAACACAAAAGGCCGAACGGAATCTGAAAAAGGTTTGCAGATAAGAAACTGCTGAAGTAGAGACGGAGAGGATAAATTCTTGAGAAAGCCTTGAAGGGACAGGTGACGCTAGCACGTCGTTCGTGGTTGGAACGCTGTTCGTGTGGATACCAGTAGAGGAAGCTGACCTGAGGCGTCAACTTCTTGCGATCAGAAAGAGAGCACGAGCTGTGAGAGAAGCTGTGAACATCTTCTTGCGATCAGAAGAGATCACCAGCCGCGGAGAAAAGCAGTGGAAGTCACTGAGAAACATTGAGGGTAATGCTTCTTCCCACTTGACTTAAACACATACGGTAGACCCTGGCAAGGAATGGAAAAAAAATTTAAATTAATTTCCACTGCGTGTCTTCCAATTCCTTACAGTAAATACTTTGGAAAGGTGTGAAAAGACAATAATGCCCCTAGAATTATTAAAGAGGAACTAAGGGCATTTTAGTAATTTGCTAAGGGATATTTCTTGAGAACCGAGCCACCAGACTATTTGAGCTTGATTAGAGACCCAACATGGCTTCCCAAGATGTCTAAAAATGTGACCCAAGAGTTATGTGGGTCCAAGTAGTATTAAAATAATATTTTAGTGATTTTAATAAAGTATAGTTCCCCGGTTGAGATAGAACTGGGGAAAGTGATAAGATAGAGTTTTAGACTCATCCAGAACCATGGGTGGCATGAAAGGTGTCCTCAGGGGACCCACAATGCACCATATGGCATAAGTCAAGACCAAGAAAGGAATTGAAAGAAGATAGAAAGAGAGAAAGAAAGAAAGGAAGAGAAATAAGGAAGGGAAAAGGAGGAGTTCTGGCGGAGCTAGGAGCAATCTAAGGAGCTTAAGGATTTGACAAGATTAGGAATAAGGTAAGTAATTTATTCTAGTCCCTACTCTAATAAATTAGAGGATTGTTCTCATGAATTTAATATTTAGAATATATAATATCTCTCTTGATAAGGTTAGCCGTGGATATAAAGAAAGTTAGGGGATTGTAAGATTAAGGGTATTACTTCAAGTTAAGCTTGAGTTAGGTAGAGATATACTGGATTGGTTAATAATTAAGATATTATTATGCTATGTATAGGCTCTGACCTATGAGAAGAATGAACCTTAGAGCAAAGGCTAAGTGCTAAAGGAAAAGCTACCCGATAGGTAGTGAACTTACCTTCTTGCATGCATATGTTGCTTGGATGCTTTATGTGATGTTTACTTACTTTGATGATGTGAAGCATATATGATTACGTAATGCTCTATTTCTTTTTATGATATGGCCTATGTTATAATTAAGGGACATTGAATCATGCAAGTTATCATTATGCAAGCATGATCATTAAGTGCACATATAGTAACATCAAGCATATAGTTGCATACATTGTATGGTTTCTGTTTACTACTAAGATTTCCCCAAAAATCCCACCCCTTCCATATGAATCCAATAAAGTAGACCTTCTCCAGATGGAGGAGATGAAGATGCATGAAGAGAAGTTAAGAATTATTTAGCATGATTGATATGTGATTGATGTATGTAGTACATATGTATGTAAAGTTGGGTACTAAAATTTGCCACTGTGAATAGTGGTGAGGCAATGACAATTGAGCTATAATTAGAAATAGTAAATGGTTGAATAAATATATGATATTTTACCAGTAAATACTAGACATACCAAGCTTCGATTTGATAATAGAACGTCTCTTTTGGATGTCTACAGATGGAGATATAATTTTGCAAAGTTGGGACCAAAGTGCTGGCTTTAGGGGAAAAATGTTGGATGCACAGTAAACTTAGAGCATTGACTGACATTGACTTGGTCAAGGTGTGGTCAATGAGTTATTTTCCCCTGAAAGAGGATTAAGTTAGCTCCGTGTAGCATCTTGAAATCTTTCATTTCAATTTTTCTAGATTTAGTTATGATTTTTTGAAGTTAGGTCACTTCTCTGGAATTTACATAGTGAACAGTACTAGGTAAAGTAAAATTCCAGATTGTGTAACTTGAATTCAATAACCTTAAAAGTAGTTCCAGATGCTACCATTTAGTCCCAAAGACATAAGAAAATTAGGATGTTTTGGAAACTCCTCTGAAAACTATTTTCTTAGTAAATATGAAGAAAGTTGGTTATTTTGTGATATATGGGTAAATGTCTTATTTTGTGAAATTAATCGATTAACAGTTCCATTAATTAAGATTAATCAAATATCTAATCGATTAGTCTGTGTTAAATATGTGTTAAATGTTGTTTTTCTTTAAAATTAATCAATTAACAATTTGATTAATGTTAATTAATTGAATATCTAATCGATTAATATGTGTTGAATATGTGTTAAATATTGTTTTTCTTTGAAATTAATCGATTAACTTTAATCGAACATCTAATCAATTAATATGTTCTGAATATGTGTTAAATATTGTTTAATTTTAATTTAATTGATTAACAATTCGATTAATTATGAATAATTGAACAACTAATCGACTAATTTGTATAAATATGTGTATATTTGATGAAATTAATCGATTGCTTAATAGATTAATGGGCATTAATCGATTAGTTGATGATTAATATCGAGTTTTATCAAGAATCAGTCACAACTCTTCACTATTCAACTCGAGCCCTAATCGAACAAACTTCATTTTCTCTCACCTTTAACCCTAAAAAATCATCAAATTTGTTTATGGCATACCTTGCGCATACTCCATAGATCAAAACCCACAAACAATCACTCACAAATTACTCCATTTCACTAATCAATTGATCAAATCCCTTATTATTAATGGAAGCAATGGTGAGAACAAAGACAACCAATGCAGACAGGTTTGAGTCTAATCCATCTAAGTCTATATCTAATGCTCCTCATGCATAAGTTTTAAAGGATAAGAAGAAGAAATTTCAAGCTAAAGTGGCCAAGGATGGCCCAGATGCCTCAAAGAGTAAAAATAAGTACTAGTCAAGCAAGGCACCGATGAAAACAACAACTAGGGATAGAAGCAAAGTACATATTTCTAAACCTTCTCCTCAATCTACTTGAAAGAGAAAGTCAAGGTCACAACATCATAATTCTAACACAGACTATGAACCTAAATCTATTTCAATGTTGGAAAAGATAGTGAAGACTTCCACCAAGCCACTTAGTAAGAGACAGAAGACTCTAGGGAAGGCCTTTACAATTCCAACTCCTTCAAGTTCTTAGCCATCAAGTTTACTTTTTCTACAAGGTAACTTGGATTTAGATGTTAATTTGGCTAAGTGTAACTCAAAGTTTTTGGAGAGAAAATGTTTCCCTATAGTATATGTTGATATTCCTACACTTATGGTAGATCAGAAGGTCAATCTATATTTGATATAGCCACTACACCATTTTGAGAGTTGGCTTATGATTAATAAACCATATAGTCTGGATGTAGTCAGAAGGTTTTATTGTCCTATATATATTTTTGACACATTGGATGATGATGTAAATAATATGGATAGCTATCTAACTACCAGATTGAGAGGTTGGGAGATCAAATTGAAATTTAGTTCCATTAATTAGATGATAGGTGCTATGACATCGATACCAATAAAGTCTATGGATCAAGCCAGGGCTTATCACATTCTTCTGTAAACTAACAAGCATTTCCCTGGGTCTCTTTCCTTTACCCCGAGTCAGATGTGTGATTTTTGTTATATCATTCATTACATTTACTCTGGGTGCATGATCATCAAGTCCAGCATCTTGAATTATCTCAACCTGCAGGACTACATCACACTAGCTAAAATAATTAGTGGGGAGAAGCTCGATTTAGGGGCTTTCATATAGAGTTAGATGAGAGAATCATGTCTCAACAGATCAAGGACCACCCCTATGCCTTATCCTCAACGTGTTTCCTTCTTCCTTAAGCATTTCAACATTCATCATCTAGGAGGAAAGAAAGAACAAATTGGATCTTTTGGGATGTCTCAATTACACAAGATGAAGGTCAAGCTATTTTATGATGCCAAGAAGGGAATAACCCCCAGAGAGCTTCAAGATAAGTAGCCTATGTCCAATGCTTCCCTTCCTAAAGATTAAGGATATTCCTCTACTTGACCTCAAGTTTTTACTGCACCATCATTTTTGGGAGCATCTATTCAGAGGTATCTCTAGACTGAGTTATAGAGCTAGATAACATATTCAATACCTCCAGGAAAGAAATAGAAATCATTCATGGGATTATAAGCTATGGGATCGAGACACTTTGTAACATCCTCACTTTTATACATCTTAGGGACCATTCAGTAGCATTTAGAACCACTTACAAGACCTTAGAAGTCCATTAGCCAAATTTGGAATTTTACTCTTTCTCGGGTTACTGTTCATATGGTATTCCATATTACGCAACAAACTTCAAAAAATCATAATTAATTCTAGAAAAATTGAAATGAAGTGGTTCAAAAATATACGTGAAGATAACATCTTGAAATTTAAGGGAAAAATATTTCCAGACCAAATGATTAGTCAATTGATACAGTTTATTCATTGAAATTTACTGTTCATTTGGTCAAAACTTTGGAAACAGATTCTGCTCCCTTACTTTGGAAATTCAGTTCTCTTTGTACAAACATCCAAATAAAGCGTTCTTTATGTCAAAATGAATCTTGGCATGTCATCTAAATGTCTGTAAAATCTCATACATTTATTTCATTATTTACTATTTTTCATTACATCATGACTGCTTATATTGGTCATATAGCAATAATACATTTAACAATTCTTCACATAACACACATATACTATTCAATCCCTATCTTTTCTTCATGCTTCATCATCATCTTTCATCATTCATAAACCTATGGGATTGGGATTATATGGAAAGGGATGAGATTTCTGGGGAAATCTCAGTAGCAAACATTACTAAATAATGCATGCAATAATGTAACTACTTGTGCTTGCTTGTGAAAGTGTTATCATTGTGTAATGTGTAAGCTTCCATGTAACATATGAAATACAATTGGCCAAAGTAATCATAGAAATAGAGCTTCATATATAAGCACAATTGCAACACAATTCCAGTATAGCTCTATAGAGATATTTCCTTCTTTTCATATGTTAGAGGCTATAAATAGCATAATTCCCTTCTTTTCATATGTTAGAGGCTATAAATAGCATAATAATATCTTTATTATTATCCAGTATAGCTCTACTTAATCTCATGCTTAACTAGGGGTAATATTCTTAATCTAACATTCCCCTAGCTTTCTTTCTACCTGTAGCTACCTTTATTAATAGAGATATTTCTCTATTATAACTATTAAGAGCAATCCTCTAATTTATTAGAGCAGGGACTAGATAACTTACTTACCTTATTCCTAAGCTATGCCCAGTCCCCAAGCTCCTTGGACTGCTCCTAGCTCTGCCAGAACTCCTTCTTTTCTTTCTCTTCCTTCCTTTCTTTCTCTTTCTCTCTTTCTCTCTTCTTTCTCTTCTTTTTCTTGCCAAATCCATGAATGAAATGGAGAGAGGGGAGTGTCTATTTATAGGTGATTGGAGGTGGAATGAATGGCTCAGATTGAATCATGATGAATGGCCCAAATTGCTTAGCTTTCTCAAGAAGCTTTGCCTGCATCATCACGATGGCATCACCCTCCTTGAAGACTCACCAACATGACATCATCCAAGGACACCTCAGGGGGTATGTGGCACAAATGGTGGGGCCCTTGGGACACCTCACCAGATGACTCAGCCTCTCCTAAGAATTCCATAGCCTTTTCCTGGAATGAACGGCTGAGATTGTGCCACGCGTCCTTTTTACCTTTTCCCCTTTTTCTAATCTCATGACATGTGTCATTAACTTTTCCTGTAATCATGCCATGTGGTTCCTTGTGGTTTAACTCATCATGACTTAACTTATCTGGCACTTCTAGCCATCACCTTTTATGTCACCATAATATTTGTACACATATTACATACATGTCGATTACATATTTGGGGTACATTGTAACTATCATTCATCTATGTATTCATCTTACACTTAACATATTTACATTACCCCTTATCTCTCTTTACATTGTTTATTAGGGAATCATAAACTGCACATACTTCTGCAAACAAAAGTATCACCCCCACATATCAGATGGCAAATTATTTGCCAAAACTCACTTGTCTCTATATACCATACATGGGTATGTGGCACTATCTAACTTACTACCATCCCATGTCAGTCTGCTACAGTATAAACTTGATTTAGGTTAAAGCCCTCTATCATACATCTACTTATCATCTCTACTACGATATTGAGGAATTGCATGTAAACTGTCTGTTCTTAATCTATATTTCTGTCCATCCTTCGACCTAGACTAAGTAAGTCATTCTCCGCAGCTTTCTTTAGACCAATATGGTCAACACTAACTATCTTTAACAAATAAGGTTGGGGTTGACTAGGACCAGGAATATCCCACTAATCTTTTTCTATAAAGTCACATATTCCTGGACTTTGGAAATTAGTAAGAACTATCATAAACTCTGACTGGATATCTGAATTAGGGGACCATGATCTATTACTCATAATAATTCTGTCCTCAAACTCTGGTAGAGGAGGAATGCTATATGGTTTACCCTTAATCCAATACTAGTACTCAGCTTCCTCAGCCGTAATATGTCCTCTCATCAGAAGAATAGAGCTTACATCAGGGTTAGAGGGCACTCCAACAAACTCATACTGTGTAGAGTCACTAGATTCAGCATTATCTGGGGTATACTGGGCTTCAGGTTGTATCTCTATATGGCCTCCAGACTGCAGGTTTGAGTCTACAGAAACGTCTATGGGATCACTGTAGATTTTCTTGACTGATCCCATACACTTTCCTTTAAACTTTCTTCATTGTCTGAAGGATCAAAGTCTAGATGTATACCATGTCCATACATCACTACTGGCCTGGGGTCTCCCTATTAACTGAAGCCTCTGACTTAACTTTATAAAATCTCATATATGTTCCTGCAATATTTGCTTAATTAAGCAATGCTAACTATCCCAATAAATACCCTAACTTAACAATATGCTTAGTGTTTAGGGTTAAGGTCTGGGAATAATCTCATATCAGTCAATAAATAATCTATTTAGAGTATTTCTTAAGCAAGAATCCTATGCTCTGATACCAAAATGTAACATCCTTACTTTTATACGTCTTAGGAACCATTCAGTAGCATTTAGAACCACTTACAAGACCTTAGAAGTCTATTAGTCAAATCTGGAATTTTACTCTTTCTTGGGTTACTGTTCATATGGTATTCTAGATTACGCAATAAACTTCAAAAAATCATAATTAATTATAGAAAAATCAGAACGAAGTGGTTCAAAAAGCTACGTGAAGATAACATCTTAAAATTTAAGAGAAAAATAATTTCCAGGCCAAATGATTAGTCAATTGATATAGTTTATTCGTTGAAATTTACTATTCATTTAGTCAAAACTCTAGAAATAGATTCTGGTCCCTTGTGATGTCATGATGATGTCATAATTTGCTTTATGAAAAAGTAAAATCCAAGATTAAATGTGAACCCTTTGATCAAATAGTAACTAAATCAATCTTTGCCATTAATTTCCACCAAGATTTTTCTATAAATACCCCCTTCATTTCTGCAGCAATCCTTGAGCCATGGATACCTTGGGGAAACTCTTGCAAAATGAAAGCTCAAGCCAAGACAAAGAAGATTCAAGGTACCAAAGTTCAAGTAAGCTAGAGATTGAAGGTAAGCAATCTCTCCTAGCTTATTTTCCTTTGATTTGGGAGCTTGAACTTAGGGTTTTCATGGGGGAAAAGTTGAGTTTTCTCTAAGGGAAGGTGCTGCCCAAAAACCATAGATAAAAGGGGAAAGAAGAAATTAAAATTAGAATTAGTTATGCTTTTTCGAATTCAGGTCACTCCACTGGAATTTACACAGTGAATAGTACTCGCTAAGAGTAAAATTCCAGATTGTGTAATTTGACTTCAATAGCCTTAAAAGTGGTCCCAAATGCTACCATTTGGTCCATAAGTCATATGAAAAATAGGATATTACACACTTCTAGAGAGTCATATCTAGTATTTTCAAGCATTTAAGGAGGAAGTGAGAGAGAGGCAAGAGGCTATTCATCAAGAGGTATTTGATGTGAAGAATATTCTTCTCGCTTATCTGAACAATCTTGGACCTTCTATCTTAGAGCAAGAACTCAAGGATCAGCCACTATCTTTAGTGCCTCATCATGACATGTATGTTCCATCTTTTTTCGCTGATCCTATTCTTGTCCCTTTACCACTTAATGATATTTTGATAATGTCAAATGTAACTCAAAAGAATGTTTTTATTAATGTTTTGTGTTTTAAAATGATGATAAAAGTAACAGAAGAAGTTACATCAAGTTAATTGATTAGTCAATTGAATAATGAGTATCATTTAATAGATTGAAGGTTCGATTAATGTTAGGACATTGCTCTTTGGTGTAAAAAGAAAGTCAATTAATCTATTAATGAGTGCCCATTAATCGATTGACTGTTCGATTAATGTCATAAAATTGCTCTTTGGAATTTAAAAGATTAATCGATTAATTGATTAGTTAATTGATTAATTGATGAGTTAATCAATTAATTGTAATTAATCAATTGTCTATTTGATTAATTTATTCATAACTATTTTTCCTTTAGACAAAACAAACTCTATTAATATATTAGTTAATCGATTAATCTATATTAATGTATTAACTATTTGATTAATCAGTTTAGAATCATTTTGTGAAAATCAAATATGAATCCATTAATTGATTGATTAATCGATTAATATACATTAATCCATTGACTGTTCAATTAATATGTTTTGAAAAACTTTGTGTCGATTCCTCCATAGACTATCGACTAAGAATTCAATTAATTTATATTAACGGATTAATTGTTCGATTAGTATATTATGAAAAACCTTATGTGTCAATTCCTCTAGAGACATTAATCAACTAAGGATTCAATTAATTTACATTAATGGATTAATTGTTTGATTAACTTCATATATTTCTCTGATTAAGTTAATCTAAAGTATGCTTGTAACTAAGTGCATCTCTCGCTAATCTATATATATTTGATTCAAATCTAAAGTATGCTTATGTTTCTCATCATTCTTCATTATAAATCTTTTGAGAAACTTATGTTATCAATTTATATTGAATATGGTTGAACAATCTGATCAATGTGATGCTATATTTTATGTTTTCTAAATTAATTGAAACATTGATTGAATTAATGATAATTAATCGATTAATAGAATATATTTTCCAAAAAGCATATGAACCTTATTAGAACTTGACCTTTATAATATGAGTTAATTATTAGTTGGTCATACACTTAATCAATGTTTAAACTCGTAACAAATATTTTGAGATTGAGTGTGTTTAAAAAAGGCTAAAGTTTGAAATGATGAAGGCTATGTCAACAAAAACTTGCTATATCTGACAAAGCATTAAATGCTCACCAACCCACCAACAATGCCTTCACTCCAATAGTTACAAGCTTGAGTCTAACGGTTACTAATGAAATAAATGTTACTTAAGAAAGATTCGACATTAATGAAGAAAATGAACAACAACGACTGAATTCATTGCATTCTTTTATTCTTCATTCATTATTCTGTAACATGATATTCTTGTGCTTTAGTTCTCATTATCATATATACTCTATGAGAGAGATTGAGAAAATTTTCATTTATTTTATAGACTTAAGAGATTTGATCTCTTAAGTTGGGATTGTTACCTCCCGGGAAGCAAGGGAGTGATTTAGAGGATCACTTGTTGTACTGAGACACAAATAGCCTGTTCAAATCTTGGGGTATAGTTGAAAATCTCAGAAGTCATATGGGGACTGGACGTATGACAAGAGGATTAGTCTGAACTAGGATAAATTGTCTTGTATTGATTCTTTTATCCTTCAGTGATATCTTTATAATATTTATTATCTTTACTTATTATACTTTAGTTGTCTTTCAGGCTTTTAAATTTACGTTAAAAATTTTAAAACATCCAATTTACCCCCCTCTTGGATGTTTCTGCCAAGACTAACATCTTGGTGCCTTAATACATCAACATGAGAATCCCCTTTCATGTCCCCTTATAACCGATAAGGTGATATCTAGTGAGAATCCCTCTCACTCCCCTTACAACTGTAAGGTTATAATCCACTCAAGAGTCTCACACCCTTGAGCAACTCAGAAATAGAATTGTGTAATTACAAATTCTTTTTCTCAATAGAGAAGATATAATAAACACTGAAGCATGATTTATCTAAATTTCCCTCTTAAGAATGTAATACACTCTGTTCAAAATAAGAGAAATAGAGTGAAACAGAGGCTCTCTTATGATTTTACTGAATATGATCGAAATGCATTGTTGTTTCTTTCTTGTATCTTCTTACGTTGTTCAACTTCCTTCACTTTCTCTTTTTGGCTTTTTTTTATAGTTTGTTTCTTCATAAATCCATTGAAGTAGCCGTTGACAAATATAGGCATTGGTGCTTACGTGTGCATATGACTTTTTACTTTTTGCTCTTCAATTGATCGCTTCGTTTAATCTTAGTTTTAACCTGCAAATGATCTTGAAACATGCCTTAGAAAAGATATATAGACAATATAAGCATATGGTAATTGTTTCCAAATAATTTCAATTTAAAGATCATAATATGTTTGGTTTAAAAAAACTTTTTCACAAATAAGCTTGATTTATCGAAGTGTTTATTGAAGAGATATCTTATCTTAAAGGTTTTCCATAAATTGCATTAAAACAATTTTAAAGTTTATTGAGCAATTCTTTGATAACTAACCTTATCGAAAAGATATTCAATAAATCTTCACTGAATTCTATTCAAACATATATTGGATTTATCGAATAGTTCTTTAATAAATATCCTTATTAAATAGGTCTTCAATAAATCTCAAATGAATTACATTAAGACAATTCTAGATTTATTGAATATGACTTCAATAAATAGACATATCAAAAAGCTCTTTGAAAAATATTCATTTCAAAACATATGCTTTCAGACTTATCGATATGTTTCATAATACATTATTTATCAAAGTATTCTTCGATAAATAGCCTTATTTGATAGCTTATTGATAATTGCTAAATAACATTCTTTTCAAACTCTTCAAATAGACTTTCAAACATTCTTTGATCTTTAAACCATGTAATATTTGCAAACAAGAGTTCATAAGATCATTTAGCAAATCAAATCAAGTCATCAGCTCTTTAAAATAATTCAAAGAATCACACATTAAATTTTTAACAAATTCAAAATCTAGATTTTTTACATTTATTGAAGTCCTTATTGAAAGGGCCCTTATTGAAAAGGACTTGGATAAATGGCCTTAATTAATAGCTATTCAATAAATACCATAAGTTCTCACATTTCAGAATATCCAATTTATAGAAGTGTGTTTTGATAAATATACTTGTCAAATAGCTTATTGATAAGAGCCAGAAAAGTAATATCAGACATATTTAATCTTTCTTCTTTTTGCAAAATTTCCTAAAGAATTTTGAGAAAGATAGATAATTTAAACAAATTAGCAACATGATAAGAAAAAAACCACCATCAAAATCATTACCAATTTAGTGTTTTAGTGATTTGGATAAAACACATATCAGGTTATCGATAAACAACAAAGAACTTACTTTAAATGTTTCTTTCTCAGATTTTATAATTTATAAACCAAGTTCCATAAATCATTTGAGAATAAAGTTATTTGTCAGAACAAAACATTAGCAGTCATATGAAAGATCATTTATAAGTTTAGTGCTTTTGATAAAACATAAATTCTCTTTATTTATGAAGTGTTCTTTGATAAATCCCCTTATCGAATAATACTTTGATAAATTAAGTCTTTAAAAACGTGACATACTTCATATTTATCAAATAGCTTATTGATAAATTTCTAAGATCTTCTTTATTTTAAGTACTTTATTTAAAGAAGATCTTATCAATAAACCTATTTATTGAATAAAGACTTCAATAAATTATCTTTAGACATATTTTAATAAAAGTTGTTTCTGTTTGAAGCCTTTATTGAGCAACTCTCTTATCGATGAATACTTGGATAAATGCTTTCATAAAATACACTGAGTCATTTTTCAAATTTATCAAAGGCTTTATCGATAAATCCATTTATCGAATAAGTCTTCGAAGAAAAATGGTTTTAAAACAAGACTCAGAATTTATCAATAATGCATTTATCAAATGTCTGATCGACAAGCAAGCTTATCAAATAGGTCTTCAATAAATATACTTTAGAAATCAATTATTTTCACAACTTTCTTCTTCATTTAGCAATAACTTATCGAATAGACCTCTTATCGATAAGCTTATAGACAAATTCCCTTCTCACACTTAAAATACTTTTTGAAAATATTTTCCCAATTGTTATCATCAAAATATTGGAGTCTTTTCGATGATGGAAAAACTTAGTAGATGAACTAATAAAGAGTAAAGCAATTTAAATAAATTTATATCAGACAATGTATCAGGAAACAAGGACAGAAGCAAAGTAAAAAATTTGTGAAGCAAACCAACATAATTTGCATTGACAAAGAGAGTTAGCAAACATAGAAGATAAAATAATTAAGAACACTATTAAGAACACAAGTTCATAAAAACAATTGCTATTATTCAAGTTCATCTCATATCAATTCTTCCCCTTTTTGTCAATCATAAAAAATGGAGTCTTGGGAATACTGAGGGTTAGTGTGTTGCTTAGCAGTAGGAATATGTTCAGTAGTTAGGTTAGAGGTTAAGAATAGGAAGAAGGAGTGCTTTGGGCAATGGCAAGAGACTCAGTAATTGAATTGGAGCATTCCAGTCCTATATTTTATCAGTAAATAGAGAAAGTTATGTTGGTTAATCTATAATAATACATAAATTTTATTAGGGTTCCAGATAGTGGATATTTATCTGATAGTCTGAAAGTTATCTGAAATTTTATCAGATCTTATAGACCTCAAGTATAAGTTGAAAAGTTACATGAAGGTGTGCCCCATGACATCAGATGTCATGAATCTGACAAAACCAGAAGGAGCTCTGTATGAAAAGTTATCCCGTATTAGTGAATTTTGACGGGAGTTTGAGAATACCTGTGATCCGATTATGGAACTTAATAGTAAGTCAGCCTAGATAGAATGAGCTTAGATGACCTCATATATGGGCCTATGATGATGCCAAGGAGGGCCCAAAACCCAGGATACCAGTTTATTAGTAGAAGGGGCCAGTGTATAGGAAAAGTGTGAAATTAGAAAAATACCCTTAGATGATTATATTGTACCAGTGTGGATAGAGGGTATTTTGGTCATTATGGATAGGCTAAAAATATGGGATATAGTATAAATATGATTAGTTAGAGCTAGTATAGGCCCTGAGGTAGTACAAAGAGGGGTGTAATGACAATGATGCCCTTAGGGTTAATATAGTGCATGAAAGTTAAGTTATAACTTGATACTACTTTGTAATGGCTAGGTTTTGACATTTGTGAAGAAAGGAAATCATATCAAGAAGGCTTTGGCAAGGATAGCTAAGAGGTAGCAAGAATACCTAACTATAGTTTCATGTTTTCTTAATTTTTTGCTTGCTTGTTGATTATGGTGTTTGGTTGAGCATGAGAATGTGTCATCATGTTGATGTTGAGTTATGAATGATTGCAACTCCTTGAAAGTTATGTCATGACAATATGCATGTTAGAGTTTGCTTATGTACCATTATAAAGTAGCTCCCATCTCATGATAACATGTTAAGCATTCCATTAATCATGCATGATATTATAGTTTGTATGCCTTGCTATTGTGATTTTCATGAATTCTCATTCCTTCCATATGCATAACCATGTTATAGGTGCTAGATCTTCATAAGGAAAAAGGGTAAACATGCATGGGTGAACTTGTATAATAAGTTATATTGCTTATATGACACTATGGAAGAATATGATAGTATGTATGATGTATGATTCTGCAATTGTGTTTTGAGGATGTGATGGTGTGACGATATTTACAATACCTTAATCAACAAGTTTGAACTTGAAATTTGGCATGATAATATCTAAGATAAAGAGATTTAAATGAACACCAAGAATGCCTCAATTGGACAAGTATTCGAGTTGTTATGATTTTCCAAAGCTGGAGTTACAATCTAGAATAGAGACAAAGTAAGCAATTGGAGGTAGTAACGTTTTGACGTTAATTTTGTATAGCAAATGAACGAGTTTTTCCATGAAATTTTGTGAGCTTAAAGAGGGCATCTAGAGATTTAAATCCATAGGTAAGAAGGTTCATTTGGACAAGAAACAAAAGAGAAATAAATTTTTGAATGTAAGGCATAGAAACTTGAACTTCTATATTTTACCAAACGAACAGTATTTTTCAACAAATAAATTGATTTCATTGAGACAATGGAACCTCAATTTTATATTTTTACCTCAAAATTTAATAAAATATATTTCATTAAAAATTGGAACCAACTCATTTTGATTTTTCTAAATTTAATTATAAATTTTCAAAGAAGGGTACATGTTCTGGAATTACCAGATGAACAGTACCCCAAGAGCAATTCTTTTGGAAATGAATATTTCTAAAGCAGAAGGCTATGTAATTGGTTCCAATGACTCATGAATGAGTATAATTGAGGTTAAAAATAAGAATATAACATTTTGGTATTAGGGCAAAGGATTCTGGCTTAAGAAATGTTCTGAATATATTATTTATAAACTAATATGAGATTATTTCCAGACCCTAACCCTAAACAGTAAGTATTTGGTTAAGCTAGGGTATGTTTTGGGAGAGTTAGCATGGCTTAATTCAGCGAATAGCACAGGAATAGATATAGGGTTCATGAAGTTAAGTCAAAGGCCTTAGTTAGTGAGGCAGTTGATAAGGGAGACCTCTGGCTAGTAATGATATATGAAGATAATGTACATCCAGATTTTGATCATCCCTCAGACAATGAGGAGAGTATAGGGGATTAGCCAGGGAAATCTACAGTGGGATATCCCATAAATGTTTCTGTAGTCTCAAACCTGCAGTCTAGAGGTTATGTAGAGATTAATGTCATATCCTAAATTTTTCCCTATCGGTATAGTACTGATAGTAGAAAAAGGTTTGGAAAGGATTATGACAAAGATCAGAAGAAAAGATAAAGGTCAAATGAGTCTTAAAGAAAAAGAAGGACTAAAACAAAAATTAGAAAAGGTTGAAGACAAAAAGTGAAAGTAGAAACAAAAATTGGGCCCTTAAGTGTAATTTTTAAAAGTTAAGGGATTTAAATGTAAATGGCCAAAAGTCCAGGGGCCTGAGTACAATTATTTAAAAGTTTAGGGACCTAAATGTAAATATGAGAAAGTTAAGCCGAAACAAGCCAAAAATGTCTGGAATTATATCAGACCCAAATTCTACCAGTAGGTAGACAAATTGATTATTGTTAGTTTAAGGAGTCATAGAATTTCGATTTGAGGTCCCCATTAATTAATATAAATTCCTGAAGTTAGAAAGAATTATTATAGTATTTTTCAGACATCAGAATCAGATAAAACTTTATAAGAAATTCCTATATTTAATGTAAGAATTTATAAAATTGACAGAGTCAGAAAAGGAATACTGTAGAATTATTTCAGGATTTTACGGTAAAATATAATACCCTATAAATAGGATCGGGAGAGATGTCTTGGGATTTGTGCCACAAAGGGCATAAAGGCAATGAGCCCATATCAAGGCCCAAATGGAGCCATAGTAAGCCCAATATGATGACTAGACAGTTAAGTGAGCCAGAGTCTAGAGCAGTCCAGGAAAAGTGCGAAATTATGAAAATGCCCCTAGATGCCCATACTATACCAGTGAAGGATAGAGGTTATTATGGTTATTCTGGACAGGCCAAAAATGTGGGAAATAGTATAAATATGATTAGTTAGAGCCAGTATATGCCCTGAGGCAGTGTAAAGAGGGGTAAAATGACAATTATGCCCTTACGGCTAGTACAGTGCAGAAATGAAACCAAGAGTATTTTAGTCATTTCCCAAGGGATGGATGGTAGATAAATATTTAGTATATCATTTTCAATGGTATGAGAAGCCTAGACGTTGATGTCCAGGATAGAATACATATCCTGGTATATTATAAAAAATTAGGAACAGAAAAAGTCCGGTTGTTGTGAAACTGCTCCGATCGGTACCGAATTGGACTAGAATTTTTCCAGAAGCTTCCCCCCAATGGAATTTCTCCATATACCCCCATGAGGTATCCCTTGAGCTGTCCCACATGATGTCATAATTATTCTTTTTTGAAAAAGGAAAATCCAAGATTAAATGTGGCCCATTAGACTAAATAGTATACAAACTAATCTTGGCTATTGATTTCCACCAAGATTTTTCTATAAATACCCCCTCAAATCTGCATCCAAACCGTGGCTTGTAAATCCTTGGGGAAACTCTTATAAAATAAAAACTCAATCCAAGACAAAGAAGATTCAAGGTTCCAAAGTTCAATCAAGCTAGAGATTAAAGGTAAGCAATCTCTCCTAGCTTATTTTACTTTGATTTGGGAGCTTGAACTTAGGGTTTTCATGGAGAAAAATTGATTTTTCTCTAAGGTGTTGTGTTTCCTAAAAACCTTATATGAAAGGAGAAAGAAGAAATTAAAGTTAGAAACATGTGATTGAAGCTTAAACAAGCTAGTTAAGTGATTGGTTGTTGAATCAAGTTGACATTCTTGACTTTGCCATGGTGTACCCTATTCAATCTGCACTGTTCATGAGGGAAATAAATGGAATTTCAATGATTTAATGCTTCAATTGAATTTATATGATGATCTTGGGTAGGATTGGAAAGGTTTTGAACCTTGGAAACATTAAAATCTCAAGGTTGTGGTTTTTGAAATTCTTCATGGTACTGTTCACTTGCATGAACAATGATTGGAATTTCATGATTTTGATGTTTCCAATGGTTTTGCAATGAAAAGTTGTGTGGGATAAAGTGGAGAAACAAGTATGGGAAGCATTAGATTCAAAATGAGATTTTTTGAAAGAATTGCGTGCATGTGTTTGGTTCTGTACAGCAGGCCATGAAGAAGCTGCAATTTCATGATTCTAAGCTCGAAAATGGATTAACAAGATGCAATTGTGTAGGGTAAAGTCAAGACATCAATTGGTTCATGAGCCAAGTGGATTAGTGAAGATTAGAGAAAGTGATGATAATAAAGAGTGTAACAAGGTTAGTCTTGAACATGGTTGGAGTTCATGAGTCCTAATGAATTATGTGATGGATATGAATGTGTTTAGGATCTTGAAACATCCAAGAAGATGTTGGGGAGTGATTGACATAAAGGCTTCATGGTTGAAAAGCTAGGGAGCAAGTGCAAAAGATCAAGAGAAAAGCTTAAGTGCAAGGTAGTGAACTTTTCTCTTTATGTGCTTGATGTGGTATGCTTATGTTGTTGGAAATCGTGCCCTAGGGGCCAATCATTGTCTTATGAACATTATTGATTTATGAATTTATTAATTGAGTTATCATATTATTTGCATGTTTACTATGATGACCATCCTTGGATAATTCATGATATTATCCTAAATGTCCCTGGTCGATCATCTATGTGGGAGCACAGATGAAATAAGACCAGTATGACTTTGAAGATGTATAGAGATATAAATCAAAGTCATAAGCACATGTAAGAGTACAGGGTGTTGGACCGACCCGCTATGAGAGAACTGCATGGGTAACGTCATAAGCTTCTCTCATATACAAACCATGTCAATATGCCCTTTGACCTGAGATCATCATGGATTCCTACATGACAAAACGCTCAGTTTTGACCTAGTCAAAAGTCACTTTTGACCGAGTGATCATAAAGACTATGTTCGGCCTTAGTAGTTTTTCATGCGGAGGAATGTGAATGGTCAAGATGGAATTTGTCCCTCACATTCATGGAGAGATATTACTGGGCCCCTCGATAAGTGAGTCTGAGAAATGTATGGCCATACTGTAATGGAAAGGTAGTTCCATTTCTATAGTCAGACTACTCAGGGATCGAGAAAGTAACGGTCAGGAATAGGAGGATGACATTATCCATGCCTCATCCATGACCAAAATATCGCATGACAGAAGGGACATGATATGGTTGTATAAAAGGTTATATCGTTTATCGATCCTCATATGATTTGGGTAGTCGTTATGTCTTGCTAGAGACCGCTTGCGACTTGTGGGCTAGTATAGCAAATGGCCCACTGCCAACTTCATATGGGCCTACAGGGTCGCACACAAAATAGCCCAACACGAGCTATGATGTCCAGATTCATTGAATCTAAGACATGTCCAGATTCAATGAAAGATCCAGGTGAATGTATATATATTTATTTATATTTATATTCGTATATATATAAATTCGTATATATATATATTATATATATGAGATATATGAGATTTAATTTATAAGGATAAATTAAATCCCTATCACGTTTGAATTCGAAATTCAAATTGATAGGATATCTCATATAAGATATATTTATAAGATTTAATTTATAAGGATAAATTAAATCTCTATCACGTTTGAAATTCGAAATTCAAATTGATAGGATATCTCATATAAGAGATATTTATAAGATTTAATTTATAAGGATAAATTAAATCTCTATCACGTTTGAAATTCGAAATTCAAATTGATAGGATATCTCAAATTTGATTTATGAGAATAAATCAAAAAAAAAATAGTTCAGTCTCATCTTTATTTAAAATTAAATAAATGGGTAATTAAATCTGTGGGACAGATTTGATATTATTTTATTTAATTAGTTTCTTATAAAATCATACAATATATGATATTGTATTATTTTGGAATTAATATAAGATTAACTCCAAAATCCAATTAGGTTAAGTGGAAAAACGCATAGCATCCTCTATATCTGATTGGAGGAGCTACGTTTGAAAATAACACAGAACACAAAAGGCCGAACGGAATCTGCAAAAGGTTTGCAGACAAGAAACTGTTGAAATAGAGACGGAGACTTGTGAAAGCCTTGGAGGGACAGGAGACGCTAGCACGTCGTTCGTGGTTGGAACGCTGTTCGTGTGGATACCAGTAGAGGAAGCCGACCTGAGGCGTCGACTTCTTGTGATCGGAAAGAGACCACCGTCCGCGGAGAGAATCTGTGAAGGTCGCTGAGGAACACTCCATCGATTTCTTGCGATCAGAAAGAGATCACCACCCACGTAGAGAAGCTGTGAAATTCGCTGAGCAACACTAAGGGTAATGACTCTTTCCACTTGACTTAAACACATATGGCAGATCCTGGCAAGGAATGGAAAATTTTTAAAGTTTATTTCCGCTGCGTGTCTTCTAATTCCTTACATATGTGTTGACATGTATATGATATTTGAATGATGTTGTGACATGATAAATGATGTTGAATGTATTGTGAATAACATATTTTCCATGGTGATGCACTTTATGTAAAAGTATATAGCATGATGGCATGTCACTAATCAAAGAAAGTTTAATGAAATTACATGTCATGCATTAGCATCCATCTTGCATATTTAAGTGATAATGTTTGCTACTGAGATTCCCTAGAATCTCACTCTCCCATAACCAACCAATTTAGGTCAAGCATGATGGAAAATGTATGCATGGAGAAGAGCTAAAGAATAGAAGAAAGGAATGGAAGTAATTGAGATCCTAGCATATGCTATGGATTATCTATGTATGTAAATGCCATATAAGGTGTCCATCTATGTGATGAAACTATTTGTAATACTTATGGCATATCTACATGATGTATATGAATATTGAGAAGCTTATTTGATGGCTTATGCATGCTGGAATAATTATTGAAAGTAAAAGAAAGGAAACTGAAATGATAAAAACGTATTTCCTGTAGCAGTTTTGTTGTGGCTTCAGTTTGACCTAGCAAATGAATAAATTATTTAATAAAATTTTACAAGAGTGTAACACACATCCAGAGATTTAAGTTCAAAGGTAGAACGTGTCATTTGGATGTGTATATCAGGAGAAACAAATTTTCAAAGTAAGGGACCATAATCTGTTTCCAAAGTTTTTGACCAAATGAACAGTAAATATTGGCGAATAAACTGTATTGATTAGCTAATCATTTGGTCTAGAAATTATTTTTCCCTGAAATTTCAAGATGTTAGCTTCACGTAGATTTTTGAACCACTTCATTTCAATTTTTCTAGAATTATGATTTTTGGAATTTCTTTGTGTAATCTGGAATACCATATGAACACTAACCCAAGAAAGAGTAAAATTTTAGATTTGGCTAATGGACTTCCAAGGTCTTGTAAGTGGTTCTAAATGCTACTGAATGGTCCCTAAGATGTATAAAAGTAAGGATGTTACACCAAATGATGTTGAGTTTAGTGACTCTATACAATATAAGTTTGTTGGATTGCCCTCTAACCCTGATGTGAGCTTTATACCTCTGATGAGAGGACAGATGACGGCTGAGAAAGTTTAGTACTAGTACTGGATTAAGGGTAGACCAGATATTATTCCTCCGCTACTAGAGTTTGAGGATATATTTAAGTAATATACAATAGTCCCCTAATTCAGACATCCAATTAGAGTTTATGATAGTTCCTATCCATTTATAAAGTGTAGGAATATGTGACTTTATGGAGAAAGATTAGTGTGATGTTCCTGGTCCTCATTAACCATGGACTTCTTCGTTAAAAATGGATAATGTTGACAATAACAGTCTCAAGGAAGCTGTGGAGAGTAAAATACCCAGTCTAGGATAAGGGATGGACAGAAGTAAAGAACAAGAACATGCAGTTTATATATAGTTCCTCAAAGTCATAGCAGGTATGATAAGTAGATATACGATAGAGGCCATTGATCTAAATTAGGTTTACACCCTAGCAGGCTAGCATAAGATGGTGGTAAGTGTCATATCCCAATTTTTAGGCCTTGAAGCCCAGTATATAGCCTGAAAAAGGGATGCTACTAGACCCTGTTGAGAAGAAGTCTCAGTAAATAGAGAAAATTATGCTGATAAGTATGATGCAACACAAAGTTCTGATAGGAGGTCCCAAAAGATTTATATTAATTTTTGAAGAGAAGGAAAATTAATACAGTATTCTCTAGACCTCAGAATCAGATGAAATGTGGCAGTAAATTCCTATAATTAATATAAGAATTTCTGAAACTGACAGAGCTCAAAAAGGAGTTATGTATAATTTACTACAGAATTAACAGTGGATTAAAAGACCCGATAAATAGGTTTCGGGGGAATTTCTCGGGAAGTGAGTGTTGGAAATCGTGCCCTAGGGGCCAATCATTGTCTTATGAACATTATTGATTTATGAATTTATTAATTGAGTTATCATATTATTTGCATGTTTACTATGATGACCATCCTTGGATAATTCATGATATTATCCTAAATGTCCCTGGTCGATCATCTATGTGGGAGCACAGATGAAATAAGACCAGTATGACTTTGAAGATGTATAGAGATATAAATCAAAGTCATAAGCACATGTAAGAGTACAGGGTGTTGGACCGACCCGCTATGAGAGAACTGCATGGGTAACGTCATAAGCTTCTCTCATATACAAACCATGTCAATATGCCCTTTGACCTGAGATCATCATGGATTCCTACATGACAAAACGCTCAGCTTTGACCTAGTCAAAAGTCACTTTTGACCGAGTGATCATAAAGACTATGTTCGGGCTTAGTGGTTTTTCATGCGGAGGAATGTGAATGGTCAAGATGGAATTTGTCCCTCATATTCGTGGAGAGATATTACTGGGCCCCTCGATGAGTGAGTCTGAGAAATGTATGGCCATACTGTAATGGAAAGGTAGTTCCATTTCTATAGTCAGACTACTCAGGGATCGAGAAAGTAACGGTCGGGAATAGGAGGATGACATTATCCATGCCTCATCCATGACCAAAATATCGCGTGACAGAAGGGACATGATATGGTTGTATAAAAGGTTACATCGTTTATCGATCCTCATATGATTTGGGTAGTTGTTATGTCTTGCTAGAGACCGCTTGCGACTTGTGGGCTAGTATAGCAAATGGCCCACTGCCAACTTCATATGGGCCTACAGGGTCGCACACAAAATAGCCCAACACGAGCTATGATGTCCAGATTCATTGAATCTAAGACATGTCCAGATTCAATGAAAGATCCAGGTGAATGTATATATATTTATTTATATTCGTATATATATAAATTCGTATATATATATATATATTATATATATGAGATATATGAGATTTAATTTATAAGGATAAATTAAATCCCTATCACGTTTGAATTCGAAATTCAAATTGATAGGATATCTCATATAAGAGATATTTATAAGATTTAATTTATAAGGATAAATTAAATCTCTATCACGTTTGAAATTCGAAATTCAAATTGATAGGATATCTCATATAAGAGATATTTATAAGATTTAATTTATAAGGATAAATTAAATCTCTATCACGTTTGAAATTCGAAATTCAAATTGATAGGATATCTCATATAAGAGATATTTATAAGATTTAATTTATAAGGATAAATTAAATCTCTATCACGTTTGAAATTCGAAATTTAAATTGATAGGATATCTCAAATTTGATTTATGGGAATAAATCAAATATAACCCAGTCTCATCTTTATTTAAAGTTAAATAAATAAGTAATTAAATCTGTGGGACGGATTTAATATTATTTTATTTAATTAGTTTCTTATAAAATTATACAATATATGATATTGTATCAATTCGGAATTAATATAAGATTAACTCCAAAATCCAATTAGGTCAAGTGGAAAAACGCATAGCATCCTCTATATCTGATTGGAGGAGCTACGTTTGAAAATAACACAGAACACAAAAGGCCGAACGGAATCTGCAAAAGGTTTGCAGACAAGAAACTGCCGAAATAGAGACGGAGACATGTGAAAGCCTTGGAGGGACAGGAGACGCTAGCACGTCGTTCGTGGTTGGAACGCTGTTCGTGTGGATACCAGTAGAGGAAGCCGACCTGAGGCGTCGACTTCTTGTGATCGGAAAGAGACCACCGTCCGCGGAGAGAATCTGTGAAGGTCGCTGAGGAACACTCCATCGATTTCTTGCGATCAGAAAGAGATCACCACCCACGTAGAGAAGCTGTGAAATTCGCTGAGCAACACTAAGGGTAATGATTCTTTCCACTTGACTTAAACACATACGGCAGATCCTGGCAAGGAATGGAAAAATTTTAAAGTTTATTTCCGCTGCGTGTCTTCCAATTCCTGACAGTGGTATCAGAGGCATGCTGTTTTGTGTTTAAGTTAGGCTTGATTTGTGATTTATATGATATATGTTAGTAGTAGCCGATCATATAATAAGCGTTGTATGTGTGACATATATGGAATCCTTGTTGTGTATGACATAAAAGGAATCTAAAAGGAAATTGAAATCGGTGGTGATGCTTTTTGATTTGATCAATCCGCATAGATGGGGTCTAAGAAAATCGAATTCGAATTTGTGATTATTTGTGAAAACCGAATTCAGATTCGTGATTATTTATGAAACAAAAACAAAAAAAAAATTTCTTCCGGGGCGCTGCCCCAGAGACCCCGCCCGCTAACCGGCTAGCGGGACAGCCGCCCGCTAACCGGCTAGCGGGACCGCCGTAGCTACCTGTTCGTAGCGCAACATAACCGTAACAAATGTTACTTTGTAAATGTTTTTTGCCCTTCGATTAGATCTGAATATTGATTCTTGAATGTTTGGGTATGGTGAACAATATGGCTCTAGATTGCAAGTGTTGTAATTTTTAAAAATACGGCCTGCGTGTCGTGCCTTCCTCTATATACTCTCAATGTACCTTCTCCTCTCATCTCACTCCCCTCGAATGTTAAAAGAGGTTTCTATATGTAATTTCTCTTATCTTACTAGAGAGCTCCTCTCATTGGCTTGAGGGGACTTAGGATAGGTGAGCCATATTGTATCACGTTTGAATTATGCATCTTATGATTAGATCAGCACATGCATATTACTTGTATGAGTTACAAACTGGGATACATGCATCCTCATAAAAACAGATAGTTAATTAAGCCCTCTAAAAGAAATCTTAAGTCATAATGCTGTCAATTTATGAACACTTGTCAAAACCTTGATCGCTCAATTGTGGACTCCACCAAAGTGGGTGCTTTTGAGTTATCTTGGGGAGATAAGCAAAGAGTAATGGTGCTACTCTCATAGGTTCATTATTGTTTGACTTAATTGAGATTAACAAAACGGTTTTGGATCTCAAGGCATTAGATGGGATTAGAACATGCCAGATCATATGATGATAGGATCCCATGAATATCTAAGAGTTACATTTGATGTAATTGGTAAAGGTGTTACCTACCTAAATAACTTAATCTAAGCGTCCTGCCAAAGCGGACTTAAGTTTGAGCCAAATATGGATCTTAGCCCACTAACTATTGCATTGAGGGTTGTTTATTTAGTGGGAGATTACTAATTACATTGCATATTTTAATTGTAGAATCATGACGACTAGTAATACTGCTACATTATCGCTGCGATCTGTCCTTGAGAAGGACAAACTCAATGGGACAAACTTTCTTGACTGGTTTAGGAACTTGAGAATTGTTCTCAAGCAGGAAAGAAAGGCGCATGTCCTAGATCAACCCATTCCTGAGGAGCCAGCCGCCAATGCTCCCAGAGCTCAGAGAGATGCTTATATGAAGCATAAGGAAGACTCTGTCGATGTGGGATGCTTGATGCTAGCCACCATGGTTCCGGAGCTCCAAAGAGATCTGGAACACATGGAGGCTTATGAGATGATTGTGCATCTCAAGGAAATGTTCCAGCAACAGGCAAGGCAAGAGAGGTATGAGACCACTAAGGCCTTACATTCCTGCAAGATGGCTGAAGGTGCATCAGTCAGTGCTCATGTCTTAAAGATGAAAGGGTACATTGATCACCTTGAACGGCTTGGATTTCCCATGAGCCAGGAGTTAGCTACAGATTTGATCTTAAACTCACTCCCGGAAAGTTATGACCAGTTTGTTATGAACTACAACATGAACAACATGGAGAAATCTATTTCTGAACTGCATGGGATGCTTAAAACTGCTGAGCCGAGTCTTAAGAAGAAACCCAGTAGTGTTTTGATGGTTCAGAAAGGAAAGGGTACGAAAAAGAAAGGCAAAGGCAAGGGGAAGGGTCATGGCTCATCAGGTAAGACCAAAGAGTCAGGCAAGCCCGAAACCAAGCCTGCACCAAAGAAGGCAAAGCCTCCGAAGGAAGGAGTCTGCTTCTTCTGCAATGAACCGGGTCATTGGAAGAGGAATTGCAAACTCTACCTCGAAGATCTGAAAAAGAACAAGAAGGATAGCGGGGCTATCGCTTCAGGTATTTATGTTATAGACATTCATCTTTCTACTTCCACCTCATGGGTATTAGATACTGCATGTGGTTCTCACATTTGTACGAATGTGCAGGGACTAAAGGACAGTAGGAAGTTGAAAAGGGGTGAAGTTGACCTACGAGTTGGAAACAGAGCAAGGGTTGCTGCGTTAGCTGTAGGCACTTATGAATTAGTTCTGCCCACTGGGCTTTTGTTAGTTTTGAACAATTGCTATTATGTTCCTGCTTTAAGTAGTAACATTGTTTCACTTTCTTATTTGGATAAGGAAGGTTTCACTTCCATTGCTGGGAATAGTAGATGTTCTATTTATCGTAATGATGTTTTATATGCTCATGGTGATTTGCATGTTGATCATTACATATTAAATTTGGAACAACCCAATCATGGAAATATCTATAACATAACCGCCAAAAGGGTCAAACCAAACGATTTGAATCCCACATACCTCTGGCACTGTCGTCTGGGCCACATAAATGAGAAACGCATTTCCAAACTCCATCAAGATGGATTTCTAAACTCATTTGATTTTGAATCATATGACACTTGCGAGTCTTGCTTGTTAGGAAAGATGACAAAGTCACCTTTCACTGGGCACAGTGAGAGGGCCACTGATTTATTGGGCCTCATACATACAGATGTGTGTGGACCGATGAACACAAATGCCAGAGGAGGTTATTCGTACTTCATAACATTCATAGATGATTTCAGCAGATATGGGTACATCTATCTAATGAAACATAAATCTGAATCTTTTGAAAAGTTCAAGATATTTCAAAATGAAGTACAAAACCAGCTTGGCAAAACAATTAAAGCCCTTCGATCTGATCGGGGTGGTGAATATTTGAGCCAAGAGTTCATAGATCATCTTAGGAATTGTGGGACACTCTCACAATTGACTCCTCCAGGGACACCACAATGGAATGGCGTTTCTGAACGGAGAAATCGAACACTATTAGATATGGTTCGATCCATGATGAGTCGAACAGATCTTCCGCCCTCCTTTTGGGGCTATGCCCTAGAGACAGCTGCGTTCACACTCAATCGTGTTCCATCTAAGGCAATCGAAAAGACTCCGTATGAGATATGGACTGGGAGGACGCCTAGTTTGTCTTTCCTCAAGATTTGGGGATGCGAGGTCTATGTTAAGCAACAAGCCTCAGACAAATTAGCGCCCAAATCCTCAAAATGCCTTTTTGTGGGATATCCTAAGGAAACCAAGGGATATTACGTCTACAACCCTGCTGATAACAAAGTGTTTGTTGTCAGAAATGGTATCTTTCTTGAACGAGAATTTATCTCTAAAAGAACCAGTGGGAGTAAGGTACAACTCGAAGAAGTTCGAGAGCTACAAGACACCACAGAACTGCAGATGGAAAATAGAGAAGACTCACAACAAGTTGTTGAGACTCCTCAAGTCACGCAAGGTCCACGAAAGTCTAATAGGACACGACTTCAGCCTCAGAGATATGGATTTCTGATTTCTGATAGTCGTGATGTGTTGCTCATTGAGCATAATGAGCCGACTACCTATCGAGAAGCTATAGTGGGACCAAACTCCGAAAAATGGCTTAGTGCCATGAAGTCTGAGATGCAATCCATGTACGACAATAAGGTTTGGACCTTAGTCGACCCGCCTGAAGGTGTAAAAACCGTCGGGTGCAAGTGGGTTTTCAAAGAGAAAACTGACATGGATGGCAATGTAAATGTCTTCAAGGCACGACTGGTTGCAAAAGGTTTTACTCAAACTCATGGTGTGGACTATGATGAGACCTTTTCCCCAGTAGCAATGGCCAAATCAATCAGAATCCTCTTTGCTATTGCAGCATATTATGACTATGAAATATGGCAGATGGACGTCAAGACAGCCTTCCTTAATGGAAAGCTCCTTGAGGATGTGTACATGACACAACCTGAAGGGTTTGTGCGTTCCGAGGACTCTGGTAAAGTGTGCAAGCTTCAAAAGTCCATTTATGGACTAAAGCAAGCCTCTCGGAGTTGGAATCATCGTTTTGATGAAGTAATCAAAGAGTTTGGATTTCTTCAAAACATTGATGAACCTTGTGTGTACAAGAAGGTTAGTGGGAGCACAGTTGTGTTTTTGGTACTCTATGTCGATGACATCCTACTTATTGGGAATGACATTCCTACCTTGCAGATTGTCAAGTCTTGGTTAGGAAAGTCTTTCTCGATGAAAGACTTGGGTGAAGCCACCTACATCCTAGGAATCAGGATCTATAGAGATAGATCTAAAAGACTTCTAGGACTCAGTCAGAGTACATACATAGACAAAATACTGCATAGGTTCAGTATGCACGAATCAAAGAGGGGTTTCATACCCATGTCTCATGGTACTCACCTCAGCAAAGATCTGTGTCCTAGTACATCTGATCAGCGAGGTCGCATGAGTAAGGTTCCATATGCCTCGGCCATAGGATCTATCATGTACGCCATGTTATGTACTCGACCGGATGTCTCGTTTGCCTTAAGTATGACTAGCAGATACCAACAGGACCCTGGTGAGGGCCATTGGACTGCTGTCAAGAATATCCTTAAGTACTTAAGAAGGACTAAGGACTTATTCTTGGTCTATGGTGGATTGGATGATGAGCTCTGTGTAACTGGTTACACAGATGCGAGTTTCCAAACTGACCAGGACGACCAAAAATCGCAGTCTGGATACATATTCCTCCTCAATAATGGAGCAGTAAGCTGGAAGAGCTCTAAGCAGGGCACTGTAGCAGATTCTGCAACGGAAGCTGAGTATATAGCAGCATCTGATGCAGCTAAGGAAGCCGTTTGGATCAGGAAGTTCATCACAGAACTAGGGGTGATACCTACCATCTCAGATCCAATAACTTTGCTCTGTGACAATAGCGGTGCTATTGCACAGGCCAAAGAGCCTAGGTCACATCAAAGGACCAAGCATATACTCAGGCGATTTCATCTCATCAGAGAAATCAACGATAGAGGTGATATAAAAATATGCAAAGTAGCAGGAGAAGATAATGTTGCTGATCCTCTAACAAAGCCGCTTGTGCAGGCAAAGCATGAGCGTCATGTTAGGTCAATGGGAATTAGTCAAATTAATGATTGTACCTAGTGCAAGTGGGAGGTTGTTGGAAATCGTGCCCTAGGGGCCAATCATTGTCTTATGAACATTATTGATTTATGAATTTATTAATTGAGTTATCATATTATTTGCATGTTTACTATGATGACCATCCTTGGATAATTCATGATATTATCCTAAATGTCCCTGGTCGATCATCTATGTGGGAGCACAGATGAAATAAGACCAGTATGACTTTGAAGATGTATAGAGATATAAATCAAAGTCATAAGCACATGTAAGAGTACAGGGTGTTGGACCGACCCGCTATGAGAGAACTGCATGGGTAACGTCATAAGCTTCTCTCATATACAAACCATGTCAATATGCCCTTTGACCTGAGATCATCATGGATTCCTACATGACAAAACGCTCAGCTTTGACCTAGTCAAAAGTCACTTTTGACCGAGTGATCATAAAGACTATGTTCGGGCTTAGTGGTTTTTCATGCGGAGGAATGTGAATGGTCAAGATGGAATTTGTCCCTCATATTCGTGGAGAGATATTACTGGGCCCCTCGATGAGTGAGTCTGAGAAATGTATGGCCATACTGTAATGGAAAGGTAGTTCCATTTCTATAGTCAGACTACTCAGGGATCGAGAAAGTAACGGTCGGGAATAGGAGGATGACATTATCCATGCCTCATCCATGACCAAAATATCGCGTGACAGAAGGGACATGATATGGTTGTATAAAAGGTTACATCGTTTATCGATCCTCATATGATTTGGGTAGTTGTTATGTCTTGCTAGAGACCGCTTGCGACTTGTGGGCTAGTATAGCAAATGGCCCACTGCCAACTTCATATGGGCCTACAGGGTCGCACACAAAATAGCCCAACACGAGCTATGATGTCCAGATTCATTGAATCTAAGACATGTCCAGATTCAATGAAAGATCCAGGTGAATGTATATATATTTATTTATATTCGTATATATATAAATTCGTATATATATATATATATTATATATATGAGATATATGAGATTTAATTTATAAGGATAAATTAAATCCCTATCACGTTTGAATTCGAAATTCAAATTGATAGGATATCTCATATAAGAGATATTTATAAGATTTAATTTATAAGGATAAATTAAATCTCTATCACGTTTGAAATTCGAAATTCAAATTGATAGGATATCTCATATAAGAGATATTTATAAGATTTAATTTATAAGGATAAATTAAATCTCTATCACGTTTGAAATTCGAAATTCAAATTGATAGGATATCTCATATAAGAGATATTTATAAGATTTAATTTATAAGGATAAATTAAATCTCTATCACGTTTGAAATTCGAAATTTAAATTGATAGGATATCTCAAATTTGATTTATGGGAATAAATCAAATATAACCCAGTCTCATCTTTATTTAAAGTTAAATAAATAAGTAATTAAATCTGTGGGACGGATTTAATATTATTTTATTTAATTAGTTTCTTATAAAATTATACAATATATGATATTGTATCAATTCGGAATTAATATAAGATTAACTCCAAAATCCAATTAGGTCAAGTGGAAAAACGCATAGCATCCTCTATATCTGATTGGAGGAGCTACGTTTGAAAATAACACAGAACACAAAAGGCCGAACGGAATCTGCAAAAGGTTTGCAGACAAGAAACTGCCGAAATAGAGACGGAGACATGTGAAAGCCTTGGAGGGACAGGAGACGCTAGCACGTCGTTCGTGGTTGGAACGCTGTTCGTGTGGATACCAGTAGAGGAAGCCGACCTGAGGCGTCGACTTCTTGTGATCGGAAAGAGACCACCGTCCGCGGAGAGAATCTGTGAAGGTCGCTGAGGAACACTCCATCGATTTCTTGCGATCAGAAAGAGATCACCACCCACGTAGAGAAGCTGTGAAATTCGCTGAGCAACACTAAGGGTAATGATTCTTTCCACTTGACTTAAACACATACGGCAGATCCTGGCAAGGAATGGAAAAATTTTAAAGTTTATTTCCGCTGCGTGTCTTCCAATTCCTGACAGTGAGCCCATAAAGATAGTGGATCATACAGAGGGTCTAAAATGGCACCTTATAGGCCTAATGATATTTTCAGATAAGTATGTGGGCTAGGGCTAACAAAGACCGAGAAAAATGAAGAATTATGAAAATGCCACTAAAGGTATGCCACTGTGTTATGTCCTTGAGTCAGAGTCAGATGAAGGGCGTTATGATCATTTGACTAAGGTTAGACAGTTAAGAAAGGGTATCTGGATAGTTGACCAGGGTTAAGAGATACTCTGGTAAGGTATGAAAAGACAATAGTGCCCTTATAAGTACTAAAGAGGTAGTAAGGGCATTTTGGTAATTGACTAAGGATGTTCCTTGGGAACCGAGCCACCAGAGTGTTTGGGCTTGGTTAGAAACCCAAGATGATATTTAAAGGCCCAAAAACGTAGCCCAAGAGTAAAGTGGGCCCAAGAGGCATTAAAATAATGTTTTAGTGCTTTTTTAATAAAGTAAAGTGACCCGGTCCAAGATAGAACTCAGTAAAGTGATCTGGAATCATGAGAGGACATAAATGGGGCCCACAATGTGCCACATGGCATGATTATAGTAAAAGAGGAAAAGCAAAGGACACATGGCATGATTATAGAAAAAGGAGAAAAAGCAAGAGGACACGTGGCACGATCTCGGCCGTCCATTCAGGGAAAAGACTCTGGAACTCTCTGAAGAGGCTAAGTCAGTTGGTGAGGTGTCCCAAGGGCCCCACATTTCGCCACATATACCCTTAGGTGTCCCTTGAGGTGTCCTAGATGATGTCATGAGTGGTGAGTCATCAGGGAGGGTGATGTCATCGTGATGATGCAAGCAAAGCTTCTTGAGGAAGTAAGCAATCTGAGCCATTCATCGTGAATCAATTTGGACCATTCATTCCACCTCCTCTCAGCTATAAATAGGCCACTCCCCTCCCATTCCAAGGCACACCACAGATCTAGCAAGAAAAGGAAGAGAAAGAAGAAAGGAAGAAAGGAAGAGAGAAAGAAAGGAAGGAGTTCTGGTGGAGCCAAGAGCAATCTGAGGAGCCGAGGGACTGGGCAAAGCTTAGGAATGAGGTAAGAAAGTTATCTAGTCCCTGATCTAATAAATTATAGGATTGCTCTTAATGGTTAGAATAGAGAAATATCTCTATTAATAAAGTTAGCTATAGATAGAAAGAAAGTTAGAGGAATGTCAGAGTAAGGATATTACCCCTAGCTATGCATGAGTTAAATAGAGCTATACTAATAGAGTAATAATAAAGATATTATTATGCTATGTATAGGCTCTAACCTATGGAAAGAATTAATCTTAGAGCAAAGGCTAAGAGCTAGAAGGAAAGCTACATGTCAGGTAGTGAACTAATCTTAAACTTGTATGCATTGAATGTTATACTTGATGTGCTATGACTTTGTTGAATTGTGTTGAACATGTGCTTATGTATGAAGCTCTATTTCTATGATTACTTTGGCCAATTGTATTTCATATGCAACATGGAAGCATGCACATTATGCAAAGCTAACACTTTCACAAGCAAGCACAAGTATTCACATTAATGCATGCATTGTTTAGTACTGTTTGCTACTGAGATTTCCCCAGAAATCTCACCCCTTCCATATCAATCCAATTACAACAGGTCTTCTCAAGATGGAGGAGATAAAGATGCATGAAGAGATGTTAATTGCTTAGCATGATTGATATGTGATTCATGTATGTATAATTGCTGGAAATTGTCACTGTGAACAGTAACTCGTGATGGAGGCAGTGACATTTGATCTGTAATTATAAAGAGTAAATGATTGAATAAATGTATGATATTTTTCCAGTAAATAGTAGACATGCCAAGCTTCGATTTTATATATAGAACGTCTTATTTGGATGTCTACACATAAAGATATGATTTATCAAAGTTGGGACCAGAGATGCTGGAATCAGGGATAGGACGCTGGATAAACAGTGATTTCAGAACGTTGACCAACGTTGACATGGTCAAGTCATGGTCAATGAGTCATTTTTACCTGAAGGATTATTATGTTAGCTTCGTGTAGAAATTTGAATCACTCCATTCTGATTTTTATACAATTAGTTATGATTTTTTGAAGTCAGGTCACTCCTCTGGAATTCGCACAGTGAACAGTATTCGCTAAGAGTAAAATTCCAGATTAAGTAATTTGACTTCAACAGCTTTGGAAGTGGTTCCAGATGCTACTGTTTGGTCCCTAAGACGTATGAAAAGGAGGATGTTATAGTAAGTCAGATACTGCCATATACCCCTACATGGTACGTAGAGCCAAGTGAGTTCTAGAAAATATTCTGCCAACTGATATACAGGGGTGGTACTTCTATATGCAGAAATATGGATAGTCTGTGATTTCCTAGAAACTAATGTAAAAAGAGATAAGGGGTAATGTAAATATGTGAAGTGTCAAGTAAATGCATAGAGGTATGGTAGTTGGAATGTACCCTGAATATGTGATTGATATGTATGTAATGTATGTACAAATGTTATGGTGACATGAAATATGAAATTTTTATGTGATATGATGAAATGATAATTGGTGGAACATTTATGTGAATATGTTCCCCATTTGATGTGATTATGATATATAGATATGAATGAGTTTAATTGACTCGAATTCATCTAAGTCAAGACCATTAGACATAACTATTTAGAGAAAGCTATGGAATCGCATTATGAAGTAGTTTAGGGCGCGACGGGAAGCTCCAGAGCTATCAGGTCATGATGACTCTAAGCCATAGGATGTGACTAATGTATAAGCATATTAGGTCACGATAGGAGATGACCTATGGTCACGACTGAAGAACACAGAGCTATCAAGTTATGACGAGCAAATGGAGATGGCCACGACTAAAGTTTACAAAGGATATAAATCATGACTAGCTAGCACCCAGGTTGTGACTATAATGCACAGAGACTTGATGATAAGAATGAAGATGATAACTTCACTGAAGTTATCAGTTAGAGGTTTAGCACATGATATAGGCAAGCTAAACAGTACGATGTACTGGTATGTAAAAGATTAATTTAAGGAAATGTTTAGAAGTAGATCCTCTGTATAATTATTAGGAGTTGATCTATATTACGAATGACTTTGTGCAGCTAGTCCCTCGCTGAACAGAAGAGTTAGAAGTTAGGATGAGATTTGCCTAAAAATGATCTAATACATGCTTAAGGTTAAAGACATAGTGGCTAATAGATAAAAAGTTAATGTTCTCAAAATAGAGGGATCCCAGCAAACAGTAAACTAACAGGCCTAGGGTAGAACACCCTAGAGAACAAAAGTAGTAATGCTAGATTATGAATGAGATCCAAGAGACTTGAAGTAGTAAGGATCCAAAGATAGACTAGAAAGGAACCACAGTCTAGTTCAGAATAGACTAAAACAGATAGACCAAGAGAATTAAGAGATAGGGATGAGTGTGAGGCTAAAGGTTAAAGCGAGGAAAGAGAAACCCTTTGATAGATACTTAGCCGAGTTCATCCATATGAACATTGAGGCTTAATAAGAGACACTTTCTTGCCTATTAGTAATCTAGGAGGATAAGGGAAAACTTATAAGTATGAATAGCATAGAGATGTAAGCGAGACCCTTCCTCAGTTAGCTAAAAGAAAATAGCTGAATTAGTTATGGATTATAGTGAAGCTAAGGACACATAAATCCTTTAGGATAGGGACATGAAGTTTTACAAGCAATAAGAGATATTATGATGAATGAATATAGTCTAGTAATGTAAAATGGCATGATATGATAAGCTATCCCATATTTCTAAATGAATAACTAGGATATTGGAGATGTAGGCTAAAGATAAAATTGCCTCAGAAATTTCTTCAAGATTAATAGAAAAGGATGTATGCAGGATAAGAGAAAGCAGTCATGATGTTTAAAGAAAGTAAGGTAGCCACATCTTTAAAAATAAAGTGACTCCCCTATTCCCTATCTAAGAAAGCGTAAAGAAGGGTTGAGTCCATACCTAGTAAAAGGATAGCGTGGCAACCTAAGTGAAACAAGCAAATTACTCAAGTTCTAGACTAGATGATTAGAACCTGGTAGTCAAGGTGACAAAGGGACATAATGCTTTAAGGTTTACTTAATTAATTATTTCATTGCAATGTGAGTATGGGGAATGGTTGAGCATATCTTTGCGATGGGGATATGGCTTATGTTGCCATATGTTATGATGAATAGTGGCATCTCTTCGCAGTTGTCAGATGATGACATGCATGTTAGTGAATACTATGATAAATGAGTACTCCACTCACGCAGTACTACAGGGTAAAGTATACCATATGAGAAAGTTGTTGCTCCCATACCATATGACATGCAATTAAATAATTCAACTGGTAGCCGATAAAGCAATAAAAAACAATAGCAAGGTGATGAACAAGGTAGTTAGCCAGCTAATGCCCAAAGAATAGAATGAGAATTTATGATCAGACAATGATAGTCAATTGGGTAGAGAATTAGATTAAAGCTATGGTCTAATAGTTAATCTATAAACAAATGATTATAGTACTTACAAAATACCCCTTTAGTAGGATTGATATGCTATGAATATGAAATAAAGTAAGAAGCATTTATGAAAGATGATGTAACTCTAAGAGAAAGCAGTATTTTTGTAATAAAGCTCGATTACTCTTGCAATAGAGTTAGATTGCTCTTGAGATAAAGCCCAGAGAATGAACATATTATGATAGATATGTTCATGGTAGATCCTATGTAGCTCTCTACAATAATGGACATAGTCAAGTTATGAAAGAAGGGAATGATATATGAAGTTCCTGAGTGATAGAGGAAATGAGTAAAGTCCTAATAGGTAATATTGGCTTATATGATATTTTTGGGGAATTATTTGTTCAATTAACAATTATGTGGAAGTGACTAACCTTATAACTTTGTCCATTGGTTTAGGTCTTCCTGAAAAGGCTTACGGTTGATCGCAGTAGACCCAAGGGTTGCAGTAGACCAAGCCTAGAGAAAGAAAGTAATGAGCTATAAGTACAATATTTCTTTGGAAGGACGAATACCAATGAAAAGATTAAGGTATAGAAGCTTCACAAGTTGGTTAACTCATAACAGAGAGAGTACCCATGATGTTAATTTCAGACAGCCTTATTACTATTAGGGACTAAACTCAGAATCTTCTTACACGCAACAGGAACTAAGTGATCAAAGTTAAGGTAATTAACTCTAAGTACCAAAGATTTATGAGAATATCTCATAAGATATGAGAAGGGGTCAAAGAAGAATAAAGAGATCCTTATGATAAGATTATAGAGAATAAGAATAAGAGACCAATATATCCTCTAGATGAGGATAGAGAGATTAGCATGCCATATAAACCCAAGAGAGATAGTATAAGAAGGGTCTAAGATAGCAAAGTACTAGGATTGAAGCTTGTTAGCTGAAAGGAATTGGAAGACACGCAGTGGAAATTAATTTAAAAAAATTTTCATTCCTTGCCAGGATCTATCGTATGTGTTTAAGTCAAGTGGGAAGAAGCATTACCCTTAGTGTGCCTCAGCGACTTCCACAGCTTTTCGTCACGACATTCACAGCTTCTTTCCGCGACTCGTGCTCCCTTTTCGATCGTAAGAAGTCAACGACTCAGGTCAGCTTCCTCTACTGGTATCCACACGAACAGCGTTCCAACCACGAACAATGTGCTAGCGTCTCTTGTCCCTCCAGGGCTTTCTCAAGAGTTCATCCTCTCCGTCTCTATTTTGACATTTTCTTATCTGCAAACCCTTTGCTCAGTCCCCTTCGGCCTTTCTGTGTTCTATGTATATCTTTATGCAAAACGTAGCTCCTAATATCAGATATATAGGATGCTCTACATTTTCTTCTACCGAATTGGATTTTTAGGAGTTAATCTTATATTAATTCCAAAATTAATACAATATCATATATTATATAATTTAATAAGAAACTAATTAAATAAATAATATTAAATCTGTCCCACAGATTTAATTCACCTATTTATTTAATTTAAAATAAAGTTAAGACTGAACTGTATTTGATTTATTCTCATAAATCAAATTTGAGATATCATATCAATTTGAATTTCAAATTCAAATGTGATAGAGATTTAATTTAACCTTATAAATTAAATCTTATAAATATCTCTTATATGAGATATCCTATCAATTTGAATTTCAAATTCAATCGTGATAGAGATTTAATTTATCCTTATAAATTAAATCTTATAAATATCTCTTATATGAGATATCCTATCAATTTAAAATTCAAATTCAAACATGATAGAGATTTAATTTATCCTTATAAATTAAATCTCATATATCTCTTATATATAATGTATATATACGAATTTATATATATATACGAATATAAATATAAATAAATATATATACATCTATCCTGGATCATTCATTGAATCTGGACATGTCTTAGATTCAATGAATTTGGACATCATAGCTCGTGTTGGGCTATTTTATGTGCGACCCTATAGGCCCATATGAAGTTGGCAGTGGGCCATTTGTTATACTAGCCCACGAGTCGCAAGCGGTCTTTAGCAAGACATAACGACTACCCAAATCATATGAGGATCGTTAAACGATGTAACCTTTTATATAACCATATCATGTCCCTTCTGTCACGCGATATTTTGGTCATGGTTGAGGCATGCATAATGTCATCCTCCTATTTCTGACCGTTACTTTCTCGATCCCTGAGTAGTCTGACTATAGAAATGGAACTACCTTTCCATTACAGTATGGCCATACATTTTTCAGACTCACTCATCGAGGGGCCCAGTAATATCTCTCTACAAATATGAGGGACAAATTCCATCTTGACCATTCACATTCCTCCGCATGAAAAACCACTAAGCCCAAACATAGTCTTTATGATCACTCGGTCAAAAGTGACTTTTGACTAGGTCAAAGCTGAGCGTTTGTCATGTAGGAATCCATGATGATTTCAGGTCAAAGGGCATATTGACATAGTTTGTATATGAGAGAAGCTTATGACGTTACCCATGCAGTTCTCTCATAGCGGGTCGGTCCAACACCTTGTACTCTTACATGTGCCTATGACTTTGATTTATATCTCTATACATCTTTAAAGGCATACTGGTCTTATTTCATCTATGCTCCCGCATAGATGACTGACTAGGGACATTTAGGATAAGATCATGAATTATCCAAGGATGGTCATCACAATAAACATGCAAATAATATGATAACACAATTAATAAATTCATAAATCAATAATATTCATAAGACAATTATTGGCCCCTAGGCACGATTTCCAACAGTTAGCACCAGTACTTCAGATTTATATATGTACTTGTCAGTTAAGCATGCTCAGGCAAGAGTAGCCCAATGATGGGTGACCCCGTGGGAAGTGAGGAAAAGAATGTAAATGTCATAGAAGTTTGGCATATATGCGTAGAGTTATGCAAAATGATATAAAGAGCTATGAAAAATTAGAAAAAGGTTATGAATAATAGAGATTAGAACCCTTATGTCAAGTCTAAATGAAATGGATTTGAAAGGAAATATTTAGGAGAATTTTCCTAAAAGCTAGCACAGTCCTAAGTTAAAGAGAAAGCTAACCCTATGGTGTTTAAGAATATGTTATGACAAGGCAAGCTAGACCATGATATAACTAGATTTGGCTAGATATGCCATCATATGGCATGAAGGATACGTAATGAGATAGGTTATGAAAGTACGTAATGAGGTACCGTATGAGAAATATGTGATATGATACATGATGAGAAGTATGTATTGAGAAGTGGCTTTATAGCTAGCTTTATAAACAGAAAGAAAGGTTCCCTTTTTGAAAGGGATAAGATATTTAAGTATTATGTTACAAATAAAATAGCAAGTGAGAGCTTTCATTCTTTACATAAAATGCCAGGCATTACATTATGTTATGTTTGTAAAATATGCTAAAGCTCCGAGTGTTAGAGCTGTGCATATTAAGCAAAGGGAATGCTTGAGCTCCGATGCTAGAGCATTGCATTCATGGGAAGGTATGTAGTCCTGCAATATGTTGGCCAGTCATTATGCATGTTAGAGTATATGCTCCTATATGCTCCTATCTAGAAGTAAAGAAAGAAAGAATGGTGACATAAATCATCTCTCTGTATTATGATAAATTATTAAGGATGGTAAGAAATATGATTATACAAAAGTAAGAGCTGATGTTGGCAGATGTTTAAAGAATTCTGATAGATACTCATATGAGTAATAAGTGATTTCACTACAAAGTATAATGAGTAGTGAGCAGAAACTCCAGAATATACCAATATTTGAGAGAGTGTTACATGAAAAAAATGGACACTACTAACAAGTCCAGTGTGGTAAGAAGTCCATATGCAAATAGATGCAAAGTAATTAAGCCAGTAACAGAATGAGGTAGCGTTCAACTTTGATTGAGTTGATTCAGAATAAGAGAAAGTAATGACCATAAAGAAATGAAGATTTGTGGACATGAAAGGTACCTTGTTAAGATGTTAAGATAGAAGATAAGAGATAGATACCCAATCTTTAGTCAAAAAGAGGAAAAATAATATCTATATATGATTGTTGACTAAGGTGCCAAGTAAATTTCAAGAACAAAGTTTATTTTAAGGGGGTAGAAATGTCATATCCTAATTTTTCCCTATCTGTATAATATTGAAAGTGGAAAAAGGTTTGAAAATGATTATGACGATGATCAGAAGAAATAATAAAGGTTAAATGAGTCTTGAAGGAAGAGAGGGACCTAAACAAAAATTAGAAAATGTTGGAGGCCAAAAGTTAAAGTAGAAACAAAAGTTAGGCCAAAAGTGGTAATTTCTAAAAGTTTAGGGACCTAAATGTAATTAAGCAAAAAGTCAGGGACCTAAATGTAATTATGGAAAAATTAAGCCAGAAAAGGCTTAGAACTTCCTAGAAATATTACAGTCCCATATTTTATCAATAAATAGAGAAAGTTATGCTAGTTAATCTAACATAAAACATAAATTTTATTAGGGTTCCAGATAGTGGATATTTATCTGATAGTCTGAAAGTTATCTGAAATTTTATCAAATCTCATAGACCTCAGGTATAAGTGGAAAAGTTATAGAAAGGTGTACCCCATGACATCAGATGTCATGAATCTGACAGAATCTCAGAAGGAGCTCTGTATGAAAACTTATCCCTGTATTAATGAATTTTGAAGGGAGTTTGAGAACACCCTTGATTTGATTATGGAACTTAACAGTAAGTAAGCCTGGGTAGAATGAGCTTAGATGACCTCATATATGGGCCTATGATGATGCCAAGGAGGGCCCAAAACCTAGGATACCAGTTCATCAGTAGAAGGGGCCAGTGTATAGGAAAAGTGTGAAATTAGGAAAATACCCCTAGATGACTATATTATACCAGTGATGGATAGAGGGTATTTTGGTCATTATGGATAGGCTAAAAATGTGGGATATAGTATAAATATGATTAGTTAGAGCTAGTGTAGGCCCTGAGGCAGTACAAAGAGAGATGAAATGACAATTATGCCCTTATGGTTAATATAGTGTAAGAAAGGATACCAAAGGTATTTTGGTCATTTTCTGAGGGATGGATGACAGATAAATACTTAGTCTAATAATATCAATGGTATGAGAAACCTAGACATTGATTTCCAGGACATAATACATATCCTGGAATATTATAAAAATTAGGAACAGAAAATAGTCTGATTTTTGTGAAACTGCTCCGATCGGTACTGAACTAGACTATAATTTTGCCTATCAGTATATTTTACTTTATCTAGCCAAACATGGCCCTAATGATGTCATGCATGACGAAAATGCTAAAGCTTCTAGGGCATGTTTGGTTCAAGAATGAATATGGACCACCAGATCAAATAATAAGCAAATCAATCTTGGCCATTCATTTCCACCCAAATTCTTCTATAAATACCCCCTCATTTCAGACCATATTTGGAATCCCTTGGAAACATAGGGAAACTCTTGCAAAATTGGCATTCAACCAAGAAAGAAGCACACAACTTGGAGCAACAAGCAAGGTAATTATCTCCCTTGATCTTGAGCTTTATTCTAGCAAGTTAGCTCTTGATCTTAAGGGGTGTTTGTGCCCTATTTCCCTTGTGGTTGGTGTTGGAAATGCTGTCCATATATGGTTAGAATATGAGTTTTATGTTATGGATATTTTAGATAAGCTAAAACAAGCTAGAATCAAGTGGTATAAGCTTGGGAATCCAAGTATGTATGAGGTTAGAAGTTTGTGTTCATGGCTGCTACTGTACATGACACTGTTAATATGTTGGAATTTCATGATTTTGATGCTTCCAATGAGTTTAAAATGGAAAATTGTGTGGGGATAAAGTAGGAGAAAAAGTATTGGAAGCATTGGAATCAAAATGTGAATTTTTGGAAAATAAGGGTGTTGCTTTCGTTTGGTACAGCAGCTTATGATGTGAATTGAGTTTGGAAATTCTAGCTTCATATTTTGATTCCACATGAAAAATTATGTGGAAATGAACCATGAGAATTTATTTTGGAAAGATGGAAGTATGAAACATAAAATAGAGAAAGAATGGAAACTAGTGAAAACTTAATCTTGGTTTTGTGTTCAAGTTGAGTTATAACTTGATACTACTTTGTAATGGCTAGGTTCTGACATTTGTGAAGAAAGGAAATCATCTCAAGAAGGCTTTGGCACAGATAGCTAAGAGGGCGCAAGAATACCTAACTATAGTTTCATATTTGGTTAATTGTTTGCTTGCTTATTGATTATGGTGTTTGGTTGAGCATGAGAATGTGTCATCATGTTGATGATGAGTTATGAATGATTGCAACTCCTTGCAAGTTATGTCATGACAATATGCATGTTAGAGTTTGCTTATGTACCATTATGAAGTAGCTCCCATCTCATGATAACATGTTAAGCATTCCATTAATCATGCATGATATTATAGTTTGTATACATTGCTATTGGGATTTCCATAAAATCTGTCAAATCCTAATTTTTCCCTATCTGTATGGTACTAATAGCAGAGAGAGGTTTGCAAAGGATTATGACCAAGATCAGAAGAAAAGATAAAGGTCAGATGAGTCTTGAAGAAAGAGAATGACTAAAACAAAAATTAGAAAAGGTTGAAGACAAAAAGTGAAAGTAGAAACAAAAGTTAGGCCCTTAAGTGTAATTTTCAAAAGTTAAGGGACTTAAATGCAAATAGCTAAAAGTTTAGGGGCCAAAGTACAATTATTTAAAAGTTTAGGGACCTAAATGTAAATATGAGAGAGTTGAGCCGAAACAGGCCAAAAATGCTTAGAATAAGATAAGACCCAAATTTTACCAGTAGATAGACAAAGTGATTCCAGTCAGTTTAAGGCGTCACAGAATTTCGATTTGAGGTCCTGATTAATTAATATAAATTTTTAAAGTTAGAAGGAATTATTGCAGTATTTTTCAGCCATCGGAATCAGATAAAACTTTATAGGAAATTCCTATATTTAATGTAAGAATTTATAAAAATGACAGAGTCAGAAAAGGAATCATGTAGAATTCTTACGGGATTTTACAGTAAAATAGAATACTAGATAAATAGGATCAGGAGAGATGTCTTGGGAATTGTGCCATAAAGGACATAAAGGCAAGGAGCTCAAACTAAAGCAAAAATGGGGCCATAGTAAGCCCAATATGATGATTAAACAGTTAAGTGGGTCAGAGTCTAGAGCAGTACGGGAAAAGTGTGAAATTACGAAAATACCCCTGGAAACCCATACTGTACCAGTGAAGGATGGAGGTCATTATGGTCATTTTGGATAGGCCAAAAATGTTTCATATAGTATAAGGAGGATTAGTTAGAGTTTAGACATGCCCTGAGACAATATATAGAAGGGTAAAATAACGAATATGCCCTTAGGGCTAATATAGTGCAAGACAATGAACTAAGGGCATTTTAGTCATTTTCCAAGGGATATGTAATTAAGTTATGGCCTAGTACAAGAATGTTAATGGTAGGGAGAATCTGGATACTAGATTTAAGGTCAGAATGTATATTATGAAAATTCAGAAAAATTAGATGTAGAAAATAGTCCAGTTTTTGGAGAATCGGACTGAGCTGGTACCGGATTGGACTGAAATTTTCTAGACCCTTCCTCCCCCATGTGAATTGTACCACCTAAGCCCATGAGGTGTGTCACATCCTTATATTTATACATCTTAGGGACCATTCAGTAGCACTTAAACCACTTTCAGGGTCATTGAAGTCTAAACACTTATCTGGAATTTTATTCATATCGAGTACTGTTCACTGTGGCAAATTCCAGATGAGTGACCTGATTTTGAAAATTTATAACTAATTCTATAAAAATCGAAATGAAGTGGTTCAAATTGCTACATGAAGCTAACTCAAATATATTTCAGGGAAAAATCATTGGTTGACCAATCCTTGACAAATTTCACGTGGGTCAACGTTTCAATCTTACTGTTCATCCAATGACTTTCTCCTAAATCCAGCATTCTGGTCCCAACTTTAACAATTTATATCTTTTCGTGTATACATCCAAATTAGACATTCTATATATCAAATTAAATCTTAGTATGTCTACTTTTTACCCTAAAAATTTCGTACATTAATTCAATCATTTACTATTTTTAATGATTTATCAAACATAAATGGGTCTTCACGAGTTACTGTTCACTGAGCCTATTTTCAGCATTTAGTCTTTACATACTCAAGCCTACAGCCAACACATATCAGTCATACATGCCAAATAAAAATTAATAAATAATCAACTGTTATATATTAGTGCATGATTAACTCCCTCATATTTTATTACACCCTTTTCTGTCTAAAAAAAACCGGCAGCATAACTGCTACAATTCTTCTTTAGAAAGTAACCGATGTTGTACTGATTCGGTAATTCCCTTATGCGAACTACCATTCTACGTAGTACCCAGGAAAGACTGGATGAACCTGCTGGGTCCACTCACTTCCAGCCTCCTTAGACAGCACTACGTACACAGTACGTATCAGTTCCTTTCTTTGTTCCGTCTTCGTTGTCGGAATTTCGGCAGCCTACCGGCGTCTCTTAAGATTTCCAAATTTTATTTTGACAGAACCTCCCCTGTAATGTTATGTTTGGGAATGAGATTCAAAAGAATCCCAGTAACAACAATCATAACAAAATATGTAATGCAAAGTGACGGTGCTTGCTTGTGACTGTGTATAGATAAGTATGCTGCATGCTTCCATATTCAATAACATATGATCATAGCATTGGAATAGAGCTTCAAGCATAACATATAGGACAAGAATCAACCAAACAAAACAACACATCACAAAGACATTACATAAGAGCTAGGATTAGTTATTACCTCAAAAGCAGAGCTTCAGAACTTCCTTACTACTTCCAACTCCACCAGAACTTCCTTTCTTTCTTTCTTTCTCCTTCTCTCTCTTCTTTCTCTCTCTTTTCTTGCCAAAAACGTGGGATGCATAAAATGGGAGGGGAAGGGGGTATTTATAACTTTAATGGATGGCATTCTTGTAATTTTGAAGCCATCTGAACATGTGGTCCTGGTTTTTCCTAGAATTTCCTATTTTCTTTAATTCTTTTTACTGCATCACCCTGGACACCTCATGGGACACCTCATAGGACACCTCACCACCCATATTCTTCATGTGACGAAATTTGGAGATTCTGGAAGCTTTCCGGTCCAATCTGGTACCGGGCGGGTCCATCGCCTCGAAAAACGTGCCGTTTTCTGAATCTGATATTTCTGAAGATCCTTTTTATGTCTACTGACCTCACATTTAGTATCTAGACCCTTTATATCATTAAATTTTTAATACTGGGTCCAGACTCAATTACAGATCCCCTGCGAAATGACCAAAATGCCCTTGGTGCCCTATCTTGTCCTATTTTAATCCCTAAGGGCAAAATCGTCATTTCACACCTTTCTGGACCCGGTCAAAGCTTATACTGGCTCTAGTCAACCTTATTTAGACATGTCTTGACCTCTGGGTCTGTCCAAAATGACCAGAATACCCTATATTCATCTGCTGCCCTTTTTGTACAACATAGGGGCATTTTCGTAATTTCGTACTTTTCCGGGGTTCTGCTGGACACTGGCCCACCTATCAGTCCAAGAGTCTTATTGGGCCTCTAATGGCGCCATTTTCGGGCTTCCTGGGTCCATTACCTGTATGGCACGCATTACGAGGAATCTTCCTTTAACACAATTCATTGAATATTTTAACTATTATTTACCGAGTATATACCTTTTCTAGACATCGGCTCTTTTTCCCAGATATAGCGTCCTACTGTGTTCAGGCATCCTTGGGGGTTATAACGGTCATCTGACCGAAGTCATCCGATCGCATTCAGCCTCTTTAAAAATACCGATAAATCTCCTACCCGGATCCCCGGAGGCCTCACACTCCGTCTGGATTTCTTTATTTTGTGAATAACTTTTCCTACAGACCTCCTATCGGTATCCTGTCAGTTTCCCGATATCCGCCCATAAAGGCGCATCATCCTGTATTTTCCCACTTATATCTGAAATCTAGGGTATCCGGTATAAATTTTTATAACTTTTGGACGATCAGTCCATTTCTGGCTATCTGGAGTCTTCAAAAATTCCGGTATTAGGCTTGGTTACCCGGCGTCACCTGCCCTACTTTCTGGTAGAATCTGGGACTGAAATGCTGTCGGGCGGTGCAAATCACTTCTGGCCTATTTTCTTTAATTATACTTTAGTCCCAGGGAACTTTTCCTTCTTTATAATTAAGTCCCTTAATTTGGCTAAAATTACACTTTAAGACCCCATATTTTTGTCTACTTTTCATTCCTAACTTCAAACTTTCCATAATTGCATTTAGGTCCCTTAATTTCCTTTCTTTTGCAATTTAATCCTTTTCTTTACATAAAGGTACACATGTTTTTCCTGAAACAGAGCTCATATATTCTGTTTAATCTGTGCATAGGAACCAGTACAGAAGATTAAGGATATTACAAGGTGTCCCTTGTGTTGTCATGTATGATGTCACAATTACCTTTTTAAAAAAGGAAAATTGAAAATTATATGTGGGCCATTAGATCAAATAGTAACTAAATCAATCTTGGCCATTAATTTTTCATGGATTTTGGCTATAAATACCCCCTCAATTCTATTGCAAAACCGTGAGCCATGAACCCTTGGGGAAAATCTTGCAAAATGAAAACTCAAACCAAGACAAAGAAGATTCAAGGTTCCAAAGTTCAAGCAAGCTATAGATTAAAGGTAAGCAATCTATCCTAGCTTATTTTCCTTTGATTTGGGAGCTTGAACTTAGGGTTTTCATGGGAAAAAGTTGAATTTTCTCTAAGGGGAGGTGCTTCCCAAAAACCTTAGATGAAAGGGGGAAGAAGAAATTAAAGTTAGAAATATATGATTGAAGTTTAAACAAGCTAGTTAAGTGATTGGTTGTTGAATCAAATTGATATTCTTGACTTTGCCATGGTGTACCCTATTTGGTATGCACTGTTCATGAGGTAAAGAAATGGAATTTCAATGATTTAATGCTTCCATTGAATTTATATGATGGCTTTGTGTAGCATTGGAAAGGTTTTGAACCTTGGAAACATTAAAATCTTAATGTTATAGTTTTTGTCACGGTGACTGTTCACTCGCATGAACAGTGATTGGAATTTCATGATTTTTATGCTTCCAATGGTTTTAAAATGAAAAGTTGTGTGGGATAAAGTGGAGAAACAAGTATGGGAAGCATTAGAATCAAAATGAGAATTTTTTAAAAAATTGTATAAATATGTTCAGTTCTGTACAGGAGGCCATGAGGGAGCTAGAATTTCATGATTATAATCTCATAAATGGATTCAAACGATGGAATTGTGTAGGGTAAAGTGAAGACATCAATTGGTTCAAAACCCAAGTGGATTAGTGAAGATTAGAGAAAGTGATGATAATAAAGAGTGTAACAAGGTTAGTCTTGAACATGGTTGGAGTTCATGAGTCCTAATGAATTATGTGATGGATATGAATGTGTTTAGGACCTTGAAACATCCAAGAAGATGTTGGGGAGTGATTGACATAAAGGCTTCATGGTTGGAAAGCTAGGGAGCAAGTGCAAAAGATCAAGAGGAAAGCTTAAGTGCAAGGTAGTGAACTTTTCTCTTTATGTGCTTGATGTGGTATGCTTATGTGTTGACATGTATATGTTATTTGAATGATGTTGTGACATGATAAATGATGTTGAATGTATTGTGAATAACATGTTTTCCATGGCCATGCATTTTATGTAAGAGTATATAGCATGATGGCATGTCACTTATCAAAGAAAGTTTAATGAAATTACATATCATGCATTAGCATCCATCTTGCATATTTAAGTGGTAATGTTTGCTACTGAGATTCCCTAGAATCTCACTCTCCTATAACCAACCAATTTAGGTCAAGCATGATGGAAAATGTATGCATGGACAAAAGCTAAAGAATGGAAGAAAGGAATGGAAGTAATTGAGATCCTAGCATATGCTTATCTATGTACATAAATACCCTATAAGGTGCCCTTCTATGTGATGAAACTATTTGTAATACTTATGGCATATGTACATGATGTATATGAATATTGAGAAGCTTATTTGATGGCTTATGCATGCTGGAACAATTATTGAAAGTAAAAGAAAGGAAACTGAAATGGTAAAAATGTAGGACCTATAGTAGTTTTATTGTGGCTTCAGTTTAACCTAGAAAATGAAGGAATTATCTCATGTAATTTTACAAGTGTGTAGAACACATCCAGAGCTTTAAGTGCTTAGGTAGAACGTTTAATTTGGATGTGTATATCAAGAGAAATGAATTTCAACGGGACCAGAATCTATTTCCAGAGTTTTTGACCAAATGAACAGTAAACTTCAACGAATGAACTGTATTAATTGGCTAATCATTTAGTCTAGAAATTATTTTCCCCTTAAAGTTCAAGATATTATCTTCACGTAGCTTTTTGAACCACTGCATTTTGATTTTTTTGAAATTAATTATGATTTTTTGAAGTTTGTTACGTAATTTGGAAGACCATATGAACAGCAACCCGAGAAAGAGTAAAATTCCAGATTTGCATAATAGACTTCCAAGGTCTTATAAGTGGTTCTAAATGCTATTGAATGGTCCCTAAGACGTATGAAAGTAAGGATGTTACAAAATCTCATTCCTTCCATATGATAACCATGTTATAGGTGCTGGATCTTCATAAGGAAAAAGAGTAAACATGCATGGGTGAACTTGTATAATAAGTTATATGCTTATATGACACTATGGAAAAATATGATAGTATGTATGATGTATGATTCTGTAATTGTGTTATGAGGCCGTGATGGTGTGATGATATTTACAATACTTTAATCAACGAGTTTGAACTTGAAATTTGGAATGATAATGGCAAAGATACAGAGCTTTAAATGAACACCAAGAATACCCCAATTAGACAAGCATTCGATTTGTTATGATTTTCCAAAGCTGGAGTTACAATTTGGAATAGAGACAAAGTAAGCAATTAGAGGCAGTAATGTTTTGACATTAATTTTGTATAGGAAATGAATGAGTTTTTCCATGAAATTTTTGAATCTTAAAGAGGGCGTCTAGAGATTTAAATCCATAGGTAAGACGGTTCATTTGGACAATAAATGAAAGAGAAATGAATTTTTGAAGGTAAGGCACAGAAACTGGAACTTCCAGATTTTACCAAATGAATAGTGTTTTTCAACGAATAAACTGATTTCATTGAAACAATGGAACCTCATATTTATATTTTCCCCTCAAATTTCAATGAGAGAGCTTTCTTTAGAAATTCAAACCAACTCATTTCAATTTTTCTACATTTAATTATGAATTTTTAAAGAAGGGTACATGTTCTTGGAAGACCAAATGAACAGTAAAAGTGAACAGTGCCCAAGAGCAATTATTTTGGAAGTGGATATTTCTAAAGCAGAAGGCTATATAATTGGTTCCAATGACTCATGAATGAGTATAATTGAGGTTGAAAATAAGGATACGAAATAATATCCCAAATTTTCCCTATTATTATGAGTAATAGAGGAAAGAGGTTATGAAGGGATTGTGATGGTAATCCAAAGAAAAGATAATGACTAAGATAATTTTTAAGCCAAAGAAAGAGAGAAGGTATAAAGCTGTAAAGAAAAAGGGATTAAATTGCAATTTAGTGAAAGTCTAGGGCCTAAATTGCAATTAATAAAAGTTTCAAGGACATAATGGTCTTTTTAAAAAAGAAAGGGGCTAAAGTAAAAACTCTAAAATTTCCATGGTATAAAATGGAAGTAGACATAAGCTTTGGGCCATTAAGTGTAATTATAAAAAGTTGAGGGCTTAACGTGTAATTTTCAAAAGTTTATGGACAAATTGGTAATTATGAGAAAGTTGAGCTAGAAAAGGCCCAAAACTATCTAGAAGCATTTCAGCCCCAAGTTTTGCCGTAGAATAGAGATAATTATTGTGATAAGTTTAACGCAAAATGAAATTTTAATTTGAGGTCCTGATAAATTGATATGAATTTATGAAGTCTGGAGATTAGTGCAGTATCTTGCGGACCTCAGAATTAGATGAAATTTAGTAGTAAATTCTTATAAATAATATAAAAGTTTATAAAACTAATAGAAGTAAAAAAGGAGTCATGTAGAATTAATTAGGAAATTTATAATAAATTCAGACACATATAAAGGGTTAAAGGAAATGTAAGGAATTTTTATCAGGAATTTTGGGTTTTAGAAAATTATGAGACTTTGTAAAATATTTATTTTATATTCGAACAAATTTCTAATAATGTTAGAACTTTTATAATAATTTTATAGAATTTATTCCAAAAATAGGAGTATTTAAGGATATTGGTATAGGATGTGCCTTGGAATTTATACCAATTAGCTATTGGACTATAGGAAGGCCCAAGGATGGTATCCCATACAATCCCAATAGGCCCAAGAGTAAATCGTGGGGCTCAGTCAGATTTGGATGTTTAAAGAAAAAAGAAAAGATTACAAGATAATTCAAGAAGGTGCAAGGTAGCATGTGAGGAGTCTTGTGGGACCCACAAGCCTTCCAAATGGCACCAAGGAGGAGGAAGAAGCATTATCCCATGTGATGATTTACATAAAAATAATATAAGAATTAAGTTAATGATGATTAAGTGTAATTAATCTTAAAATCAAGTAATGAGAGGAAGAATTAAGCCATTGTAATAATTAGCGCTTCCAAGGGTGGATTAGTCCTAAGAACCCTACAAATTGTCTATAAATAACTCCCTCCATTCCTTCATATGGAGAAACCACAAGAGGGGAAACTCTTGAGGATTGAAAACTCAAACAAACCTAAAGAAGAGACATGACCCTTTGGTTCAAAGCAATCAAGGTTTAAGGTAAGCATTCTTCCTAGTTCTTATGTATATGTTTTGGAAGATTGAAACCTAGATTTTAGTGGATATAAAACCTATTTTTCCTTGGTTCTACATGCTTTCCAAATCTGGACAGAAATGAAGAAAGAAAAGAAGTAAGATAGAAGTATGAAATACTAACCTAGATAAGTTTGGATTGTTGGTTATTGCTTGAATTAATTGTGTAATTCTTGAAATTCCAATTTATGTAACCTTTCAGACTACGACATAATTGAAGGAAGAAGATTGAATTCAATTATCTAATACTTCCATTAAATTTATATGATGATTTTGTGTAGGATTGAATAAGATTGGCACCTTGAAATTGAGAAAGGAAGAATTTGAAATCTTCTATGTTACTGTTCATGCCTATGAACATTGATTGAAATTTCATGATTTTGATATTTTCAATGGGTTTAAAATGCAAAATTGTATAGGATTAAGATCAAAGTCTTGGAAGCATTGGAATTGAAAATTGTAGGCGCTATTTCTGTTTCTGGTTAGACCATAAGGAAACATTGGAATTTTGCAATTCTAAATCCATAGTTGGTTTCCTTGGGTAAAATTGTGTGGCATATAGTCAATTCACAAATTAAAGGACAAGGTAATTAACAACAAATAAAGAAAGTTAGGAGTTTATCGATTTTAGAAAATGAAATGAAATTATTAAGTTAAGTTAAAAGCTAAATTGGTATAGATTGTAATAAGTGTACTACTCTACCATGATTAGGCTTTGAAATTTGTGAAAGAGGAGACCAAAAGACCATGAAAGAAAAGGTTAAAGGAGAGCTATTCCAAAGAAGTAAACTTACCTAACTTATATGCTTTGCATGCTTGGATGTTTTATGTGTTAGATGTTTACTTTGATTATGTGAATATGTATGAATGAATGATGATGTGTGATTTTTGCTCCTAGACATGTTAACATTGTTGTTCAACTTGTGATATTACAAAATTATTTCTCTCCAATCTATTGATTTCCATATTTTCACTAAACTAATAATGTTTCCATTCTATATGTGTATATTTGCTTTTGATCAAAATCTTCTGTTGATGCATTATGTTTTAAAGATATTGTCTTTGAAATTCATGTTTTAGTAAATGTCATATGAATTTTTTAAGGAACTCATTAATTTATCGAATAAGTTATCAATAAAGGCTCTTATTAATAAAGGTTTCGATAAACAGGAGATTAAACATGAAGTGAGTTAACATTTAATGAACTGAATATTTTTGAAAACCTATTTGATAAAGTCATTTATCAAACAAGTCTTCTATAAGTATGAATTGAGTGAAAGATTCTATGAAGTGTTTTGTGTTATTTTCATCGATTAATCATTCGATAAGAATACTTATCTAAATGTTATCCGATAAATTATGTGAAAAAGTATTAACATTTATTGAACAACTTATCGATAGGAGAACTTATCGAAAAGCCATTCGATAAATTTAGTATTTTTGAGAAAACAATTGAGGTTTTTAATTGAACAACACTTTGATAAGAGAATTTGTCCAAGAATTCTTCGATAAATTTTGTATTATTTATGTGAAAAAGGTAGTTATTTATCGAACAATTCATCGATAATGGGACATATCAAAGAGCTATTCGATAACATTATTACCATTGTTTGAAGATTTACATGTGATTTAGTGAAAATATAATCATTACTATTCAGTTCATTTAATTCTTCCTTGAAAAATCACTCATTTTCTATGACTAAGAAACTCAAACTTGTTTCCATAACTTTTTCTCATTAATTAAACCTCTCAGAAACAGTTTCCCTAACATTCCAAAACCAAATTCCCTCTCAAAAATTTTAAATTATCCTATCTACGCAACCACTCTTCATCATTTATCTTACACAAAAATGGTAAGGACCAAACTAATAGAGGTTGGCTTGGAACTATCAAAGGGAAATTAAAGGCTGAATTTGAAAAAGTCTATGTGGACCTATATTATCTGAAGTATAATGATTAGACTCTGCTAGATCTATCCAACTCAATAAAGTACTATGAAAATTGGTTGGGAATTAATCTGAGATTTAGTCCATAAGATGTGTATACCACCTTACTTTCTTATATCTTAGGAACCAAACAGTAGCATCTAGAACCACTTATATAATCAATGAAGTCAAATTACACAATCTGGAATTTTTTATCACGAGTTAATGTTCATTTGGCAAAACTCCAGACAAGTGATTCAACTTCAAAAATTCATAACTAATTCTAGAAAAATTTAAATGAAGTGATTCAAGTTGCTATACAAAGCTAACGTAAGCTTATTTAAAGAAAAAATATGAGTTTGACCAAACTCCATAGCAATTAACATAGTATTGGTGTGAGAAATTACTATTTATTTGGTCAGTTTCCAGATTTGGTTCCCTATCTTTGAAAAATTCGTTCTCTTTGTACAAATATCAGAATAAGGTATTCTTGGTACCAAAATAAAGTTCAACATGTCTATTATCATGATATAAAGTCTCATACATTTATTCAAAGGTTAACTGTTTTTCCAAAGTCTCAACAAAACATAACCATAAATGAAATAAGTACTTAATACACAGATTACATATTTTCATAAAGAGTCTCACATACAACAAAGTATCTATGCATCATAACTTCTTCATTCTCCTTCCTTGCTTCCATAAGATGGTCCTGCTATGATGTTTGTATAATGGAAGGGGTGAGATTTTTGGAAAAATCTCAGTAGCAAACGAAAACCAAACAGTGTAAGCAACTAAATGCTTGATGTTAATATGTGTGTTCTTAATGATCATGCTTGTATAATGATATCTTTACATGCTTTCATGATCCTTAAATTATAACATATGGCCATAGCATAAAAAGAAATCCTATTTGTATAAGAATGATAAAGGAAAGAGGTTTGGAAGGGATTGTGACGAGAAACAAAGAAAGATAATGATTTGACAATGGTATAAAGAAAAGGTACTAAAATAAAAATCCTAACATTTCCATTGTGCAAACTAGAAGTAAACATAAGCTTTATGCCATTAAGTGTAATTATGAAAAGTTGAGGGCTTAAAGTGTAATTTTCAAAAGTCTGTGGGCAAAAAGTAAATATGGAAAGTTGAGTCAGAAAATCCCAAAATTGCCTAGAAATGTTTTAGCCCCAAATTTTACCAATAAATAGAAAAAATTATTCTGATCGATTTAATGCAACACAAAATTTTGACTTGAGGTCTCGATAAATTAATATGAATTTTCAAAATTTATAAATTATTAAGTATCATCTGGACCTTATAATTAGATAAACTTTAGTAATAAATTCTTATAATTAATATAAAAATTTATGAAACAAACTGAAGTAAAAAAATGAGTCATGTAGAATTAATTAGAGAATTTAAGGTGAAAAGAAACATTGATAAAGGATTTGAAGAAGATGTATGAATTTTTAACAAGACTTATGGTTGTCAAAAAATTATGAGACTTTGTGATAAATTCATTTTATATTATAATGAATTTTTAAAAATTTTAGAATCATTAAAAGAGGTGTATAGAATTTATCTCAAAAATTAAGTTAATTTAAGAATATTATATAAGGAAAGTGCCTTGGGATTTGTGCCAATTAGTAATTGGACCTAAAAGAAGACCAAGATGGCATTATATAACAAGGTCTAAAGTTTCAAGGAGTGTCTTGGAGCATAAGTTAGATTTTAAGATATTTTCAAGGAATTTTCAAAGTAAAAAACAATGGAAATTTCAATGAAATTTCCATGTGGTGCAAGATGTCTTGTGAGGTGTCCTTGTGGGATCCATATACTCTAGACATGGTGCCAAGAAGGAGGAAGAAAAGTTATCCCATGTGCTAAAATTTATTAAAATAAGAAAAGATTTAAGTTTATGAAGATTAAGGAATTAAGTAACCAATAAGATTCAATATTAACAAGTTGTAATAATTAGTTGAAAGAGGGATATTTTTGTCTGATGGTACAAAAGTTTTGGCTATAAGTACCTGCTCCATTTAGTACAAAACTATGGAGCTTAGAGTGCTTGGGGAACCTCTTGCCATTTCAAAACTAAAACATGTCCAAGACAATTTCAAGAGGAGGTTCAAGGCAATTTGTTCCTATGTAGTTAGAGCTTAATGTATGTAATCCTTCCTATATTATTTGTATGAGTTTTGGAAGGATAAAACCTAAGTTTTATTGGAAAAAAAGTGAGATATTCTCTTGGTAACCTTTTTATCCAAATCTGGATATAAAACAAGAAAGAAGAAAATGAAGATAGAATCATACCATTGCCACTTAGACAAGCTAGATTGAATGGTTGGTTAAGGAATTAAATTGTGTTCTTGACTTTTCTCTTTCTTGAGCCTATTAGGCTAGTGCTTTTCGAGATAGGAGGAGATTAATTCTCAATTATCTAATGATTCCATTGAATTTAAATTATGATTTTGTATGGGATTGGAAACCTCGAAGCATTAAAATTGAAAAAGGGAAGTTTTGAAACACTCTCTATTACTATTAATATGCATGAATAGTGATTGAAATTTCATGATTTTTGATGCTTCCAATGGGTTTAAAATGAAAATTTGTGTAGGATCAAGTAGAGAAACAAGTATTAGAAGCACTAGAATAAAAATGGGAATTTTTGGAAACAAAGAGGACATATTTTTGGTTCTATCTAGAATAGTGTGTAGCTGCTAGAATTTGGGAATTTTGAGTTCATACATGGATTCAGAAGGCCAAATTTTATAGGTTAAAGTCAAGACATCAATTGATTCAAAGACCAACCTAATTATCAAAGATTAAAGAAAGTTGCTTTAGTGGATAAAGTTCAATGTTCAAGGAAGTTGAATTGTAATTAACTATTGATAATGCAATGTTAGGATTTAGTTTGTGTACTCAAAGAGGGAAGCCACACATCAAGAAGAAGTAGGAAGTAAGAGGTAAAGGATAAAGAAAGCAAGGAGTATGAGGTAGTGAACTTACTTACTTGTATGCTTATATTGATTGGATGTTTTATGTGTTGGTTGTTTACTTTGATAATGTGAAGCATGTATGATTAAGTGATGCTCTATTTCTTTTTATCTATGGCCATATGTTATAATTAAGAGACATGGAAGCATGTGAGTTATCATTATGCAAGCATGATCATTTAGTGCACGCATAGTAACATCATGCATGTAGTTGTATACATTGTATGGTTTCAGTTTGCTACTGAGATTTCCCCAGAAATCTCATCCCCTTATGTCACCCCAACACCAGTAGGTTCTTTAAAGATGATAGAAAATGAAGATGTAAGAAGAAGAGTTATGGGATAGATGGCATGAATGTATGTAACTTATGCTATGTCATGATTATGTAATGTATGCTTAAAAACAGTTACCTTTATGATGTAGTGAAAAATAGTAAATGATAGAATAAATATATGAAATTTTACCAACATTTAGTTAACATGTCAAGCTTCATTTTGACATCAAAAATGCCTTGTTCTGTCATCTATACAAAGAGAACAAAATTTTTAAAATTTGGGACAAGAAAATGGTTTCCGTAAATTTAACCAAATAAAAAGTAATTTGACGTAAGAGTTGACTTTGTGAATTGGTCAATTGGTCTAAGGAATTATTTTTCCTTAAAGCTTATTTTGTTAGCTTCAAGTATCCTTTTGAACCATTTCATTTTGATTTTTCTAGAATTAATTATGATTTTTTGAAGTTTGATACTTGATCTGGAATTACCATATGAACAATACCTATAAAGCTTAGAAATTCTAGATTTTGTAATTGAACTTCAATAGATGTTTAAGTCAGTTCTAAATGCTATCAAGCGGTGCCTAAGATGTACAAAAGTAAGGTGTTACATTTTTTGTCTCAGAGTAAAGTTTTTGGCATCAGATAGGATAATTGCCATACCCTAAACCTAAGTAGTGAACATTATGTTAAGGTTAGGGTGCTTAGTTAATACCACTTAAGTCTGGATCATAGGTGAACCAAGAAGATCCTATCCCTATGATTGGTTAACTACTTAAAGTTGGATTTATATAAGGAACCTTAGGAAGAAAATGCTTTAGGGAAAAGTATATACAAGTCACGACGTTAAGGTGTTTAGGTCATGACTAGTATTCACAGAGAAGTTATGTCACGACGAACATTCATACAGGAATTTTGGTCATGACAAGCTAGTGTGATGGTCACGACGAGGAAGTATCATGCTCGCGACTGGATTTCACAAAGAACATTAGTTGTGACTAACCAATATTTTGGTTGCGATGTGAGTTTATAGGAAACTTAAGTCGTGACTAGATGGTGATTTGGACTCAACTAGAAGTGACAGTAAACCTCAACTGTGTATGTTTCATTATACCCTACCTTTGCAGCCTGTCACATCCTACTTTTTCCCTATAAGTATAATACTGATAGTGGAAAGAGGTTTGAAAAGGATTATGATGATGAATATAAAGGAAAATAATGATTAGACAAATGTATAAAGATGAGGGACTATGAAAAGTTTAAAAGTTCTATGGTGAAAAATGAAAGGAGAAAATGTTTGAGGGCAAAATGTAATTACTGAAAGTTGAGCTAGAAAAGGCAAAAAAATTACCAAAATCATATTAGTCCTAAATTTTTCCAGTAAATAGAGAAAATTATTCTTATCAGTTTGACGCAACACATAATTTTGATGTGAGGTGCCAAAAAATTTATACTAATTTATGAAGAAAGGGAAATTAATGCAGTATCCTCTATATCTCAAAATTAGATGAAATTTGGTATTAAATTCCAATAAGTAATATAAGAATTTATGAAACTGACAGAGCTCAAAAAGGAATTCTGTAGAATTTATTATGGAATTTAAAATGGATTAAACACCCGGTAAATAGATTTTGGGGGGATTTCTTGGGAGTTGAGCCCATGGAGGTAGTAGATCATGTATAGGGCCCAAAATGGTGCCTTATAGGCCCAATAATAGTTTCATATAAGTATGTGGGCTAGGGCTAATAAAGACCAGGAAATATGTAAAATTATGAAATTGCCACTGAGTATGCCACTGTGTTTAATCAATGAGCCAGAGATAAATAAAGGTTGGTCATTTGAATAAGTTTAGACAGTCAAGGAGAGTTCCTAAAATAGTTGACCAAGGTCAGGGATACTCTGTTGAGGTTTGAAAATATGATATGCCCTTAAGATGTAAATAAAGAAGAACCAAGGGATGTTTTGCTAAATTGCCAAGGGATCTGTAATTAAGGCTCAGTCCAAGAATGTCAATGGTAGGAAGAATCTAGATACTAGATTTAAGGTTAGACAACATATTATGGAATCTCAAAAAAATTAGATTTATAAAACAGTCTGGTTTTGGGAAATCAGACTCAGTCGATATCGGGTTGAACTGTAATTTTTCTAGAAGCTTCTTCCCTTGGAAAATTTTCCACATGTCCTATGATGATGTCATGGTTGATGTCATAGTTAGCTTTTTAGAAACTTTAAATTCAAGATTAAATGTGAGTCATTAGATCAAATAGTGCACAAAGTGATATAAGCCATTCTTTTTCCATGGAATTTTTCTATAAATACCCCACTATTTTCTGCTCAAAACCATGGAGGAAGAACCCTTGGGGAACCTCTTGCAAAATGAAAACTCAAGCCAAGACAAACAAGATTCAAGGTACCAAAGTTAAAGCAAGCTAGAGATTAAAGGTAAGCAATCTATCCTAGCTTATTTTCCTTTGATTTGGGAGCTTGAACTTATGGTTTTCATGGAAGAAAGTTGAGTTTTCTCTAAGGTGTATATGCTGTCCAAAACCTTAGATGAAAGGAGAAATAAGAAATTAAAGTTAGAGATATGTGATTGAAGCTTAAACAAACTAGTCAAGTGATTGGTTGTTGAATCAAGTTGATATTCTTGACTTTGTCATGGTTCAACCATTTTGGCATGCACTGTTCATGATAGAAGGAGATGGAATTTCAATGATCTAATGCTTCCATTGAATTCATATGATAATTTTGTGTAGAATTGGATAGGTTTTGAACCTTTGAAACATTAGAATTCCAAGTTGTAGTTTTTGAGGTTCTTCTCTATTACTATTCACTCACATGAACAGTGATTAAAATTTCATGATTTTGATGTTTCCAATACTTTTAAAATGAAGAGTTGTATGGGATAAAGTAGAGAAACAAGTATAGGAAGCATTGGAATCAAAATGAGAATTTTTGGAAGAATTATGCATGTTTTACAAATCTTTCAAGAACAGTGCATAGGAGCTGGAATTTCATGATTCTAAGCTCATAAATGGATTCAAAAGATGAAATTGTGTGGGGTAAAGTCAAGAAATCAATTGGTTCAAAGGCCAAGTCAATTAGTAAAAATCAAAGGAAGTTATGTTAGTTAAAGTAAGTTTAATGTCCAAGGAAGTTAGGTTGTAATGGATGGATGATTATATGATGTTAGGATTTGATTGTGGACTCCAAAGAGGCAGCCACACATCCAAGAGAAGTAAGAAGAAAGAGGCAAGGTTAAAGTAAAAGATATCAAGCAAGTGACGTAGTAAACTTATCCTAAACTTGTATATATTTAATGTTATGCTTAGTTGAATTATGTGGCATATGGGTTTATGATTGAAGCTGTATTTCTATGATTACTTTGACCAATTGTATTTCATATGTTACATGGAAGCGTGCACAATACATAATGTTAACACTTTCACAACCAAGCACAAGTATTTACATTAATGCATGCATTGTTAGTACCATTTGCTGGTGAGATTTCCCTAGAAATTCACCCCTCCATGTAATCCCAATCCCACATGTTTATTAATGATGAAAGAGGATAAAGAAGCATGAAGAGAAGTTATGGATTGGATGATGTGAATGTTATATGATGAATGTATAATAAATTGTTGCAAGTAATGAGGTTATATGACATGGTTAAGCCACAATGCTCATGATGTAATGAAGAATAGTAAATCATGAGATAAATGTATGAAATTTTACAGACATTTATTCAACATGTGAAGCTTTGTTTTGACACCAAGAACACCTTATTTCGATGTCTGTACAAAGAGAATGAATTTTCCAAAGAAAGGATCAGAATCTATTTTCAGAATTTTTGACCAAATAAACAGTAATTTTGAACGAATAAACTATATTAATTGACTAAGCATTTGGTCTGTAAATTACTTTTCCCTTAAATTCTAAGATGTTATCTTCACGTAGCTTTTAAAAACACTTCATTTTGATTTTTCTATAATTAATTATGATTTTTCAAAGTTCATCACTAAATTTGGAATACCATATGAACAGTAACTCGAGAAGAGTAAAAATTTCAAATTTAGTTAATTGACATCCAAGGTATTGTAAGTGGTTCTAAATGCTACTGAATGGTTCCAAAGACGTATCAAAGTAAGGAGTTTCAATCTGAATCCCACAAGTTTATTAATGATGAAAGATGATGAAGAAACATGAAGAGAAGTTAGGGATTGGATTATGTAAATGTTATATGATAAATGTATAAATGGTTGCAAGTAATGATGTTATAATTCATGTTTGAGCCACAATGGTCAATATGTAATGAAAAATAGTAAATAATGAGATAAATATATGAAATTTTAAAGACGTTTAGTTAATATGTCAAGCTTTATTTTAACACTAAGAACGCCTTATTTTGATGTCTGTACCAAGAGAACAAATTTTCTAAAGTAAGGGACCAGAATCTATTTTTAGGATTTTTGACCAAATAAACAGTAATCTTTGATGATTAAACTGTATTAATTGGCTAAGCATTTGGTTTGGAAATTATTTTTTCCTTAAATTTCAAGATCTTATCTTTACGTAGCTTTTTGAACCACTTAATTTCGATTTTGTTTGAATTAATTTTGATTTTTTAAAGTTCGTCGCCTAATCTGGAAATACCATATGAACAGTAACTCGAGAAAAGTAAAATCCTAGATTTAGCTAATGGATTTCTAAGGTCTTGTAAGTGGTTCTAAATGCTACTGTATGGTCCCTAAGATATACAAAAGTTAGGATGTTTCATAGCTTTACGAGACAGTCTTCAAGGATATGTCAATGGTAGATCGGTCTTAGTTAGCCAATACCTTTGAGGTATAGTATTTCTTAACACAATATAGCTGGACTAAGTAGAACATATATGAAAAGTAGTTCCTTCTACTGATAGAGAAAGAACCTGACCAGTCTAAGGTCAAAGAAGCTGACCAGTCAAAGAAGTCGACCAGTCCAAGATCAAGGGAAGCAAAGATACAAGAGTTGGTTTAAGATAACGCTATGGGTTCCATGAACCTAAAATCCCTAGGAGTAGAGATTAGACACTATAGGAATGATAAGAATGAAAGTACCAACCTCGCTGAAGTTTATCAATTAGAGGTTTAGTACAAGGTGCAAGCAAACCATATGTACAAGGCCTAGGACACAGAAGACTAGCTCAAGAAGGCGTTCGAAGTAGATCATCCGTAAGATAGTTAGGAGCTTATCTATGTTGTGAAAGACTTCATTAAGTTAGTTTTTCCTAAAAAGAAGGTTAAAAAGTATGAGACTAAGACAGAAAGCTAATGTTCTCAAAGTAGAGAAACCCATCATGAAAGGACCAATAGACCCAATGTAGAGCACTCCAGATGGCAGGAGTAACAACAGTAGATGATAGATGGGATCCCGATAACTCAAGTTCGCTAGGAACAAGAAAGAGATGTTATTATCACAATAACTGTAGTAGCAGCTGTTGTAGATTGATGACAGTCAGTGAGAGAAATCATCAAGGAGTTATAGTCTAGCAGGAACATACTAGGACTAGCAAATGGTTAGTATTTTCTAAAGAAGAAGATAGTATCCAGCTATAGATGTACAATTCTATAAGCATAATTTGGTTGTGTTCAAAGGTGCATTAGATAACAAGCAATACATAATTAAATGAATTACTTGGAAGAGATTCCCAAAGCGATGAAATGTCTTATAGAAAGGAAGGCATTGTTAACTAAATACAAGTTAGGAAAGGACGTAAAGAAATGATAGAAATGTATAGAAGTTACTCCATAAAGATAGAAAATGATTCGCTTACTTGGGAATCTTTTCTTGAGCAATTTTATGAGAAGCATTCTCCTCAGTCAAATAGAGATGAGTGTGAGGCTAAGTTAAAGTGTTAAAGTAGGGTAAAAGGAACCCTCTGATAGATATTTAGCCAAGTTCATCCACGTGCATAGTGAAAGTTGACTCACTGAGAAGTTAACTCAGATTAAATTATGTGCTGCAAGAAAGAATTTTTTTCCAGGCAGTTGCAGAGGTTTAATAAAGTGGTAGAGGGAAGCAAGATTATAGAGAGAAACTTGTGATATCCAGAAAAGATAAAGGCAACTCTAAAAGATGAATCCTTTCGGTGTTTCCGATAAGGATATTCTAGAGGGCCTTTAGTTTTCAAAAGAGGTAATAAGAAGTAGTTAAGTAGAAGAGTAGTAAGTTAGAAGGTGCATACTTGAAATTATAGCCTAACATATATGAGAACTGTGGTAGAGACCACGTGAATAGACTTTTACAAGTTGAGGAAGTTGCTACAGATGTGATAAGCTGGGACATTTTGTCAAGGAATATTTACATAATAGATAGGTAAGAGATTCCAGATATAGAAGACAATTTTTCCCTAGTATAACAAATACGCAAGAAAGTCTCCTGAGGTAATCCAAATAAATAATTATGGGATAACAATCGATAAGTAGATGCGATATGTGATTCATGTGCCAGTCATTTGTTAGCAACAATGAATATAAAATGTAATTACTCCCATTAGTTTAAGGTGATAACATTGTATGTATATTTAAATGGTAATGCCCATCATGCACACAATAGAGCTACTCTAGACCAAGCCAATTTGCTCCACATGATTAGAGAAATGAATAAGGTAGTTTGTAACATCCTAAATTTTCCCTATCTATATAAGACTGATAGAGGAAATAGGTTATGAAGGGATTATGATGGTAATCAGAAGAAAAGATAATGATTAAGATACGTTTTAAGCCAAAGAAAGAGAGAAGGTATAAAGTTGTCAAGCAAAAAGGGGCTAAATTGCAATTTAATGAAAGTCTATGGACTAAATTGCAATTTAATGAAAGTTTATGAACTAAATTGCAATTAATGAAAGTTTAAGGACATAATGGTCATTTTGGAAAAAAGGGGACTAAAGTGAAAATTCTAAAAGTTATATGGTGCAAAATGAAAGTAGACATAAGCTTTAGGCCATTAAGTGTAATTATGAAAAGTTAAGGGCCTAAAGTGTAATTTTCAAAAGTTTATAGGTAAAATGGTAATTATGGGAAAGTTGAGCAGGAAAAGGCCAAAAACTGCCTAAAAGCATTTTAATCCCAAATTTTCTCAATAAATAGAGAAAATTATTCTGATCAGTTTAACGTAACACAGTATTTTGATTTGAGGTCCCGATAATTTAAATGAATTTTTGAAGATTAGAAAATTAGTACATAATCTTCTAGACCTCATAATCAAATGAAATTTTACAATAAATTTTTATAATTAATATGAGAATTTATGAAACTGACAGAACTAAAAAATGAGTGATGTAAAATTTATAATGGAATTTACAGTATATTAAAGCACCCGATAAATGCTTTTTGGGTAAACTATTGGGAGTAGAGCCCATGAAGATAGGGGACCACGTAGAAGGCCCAAAATTTCACCTTATAGGCCCAATAATATTTTTAGAAAAGTATATGGGCCAGTGTTAATAAAGACCCGAAAAATGTGAAATTACGAAAATGTCATTATGTTGCCATTATGCTATACTATGGAACAAGAGATGCAATAAGGGTATTTTGGTCATTTGACTAAGGTTAGATGGTTAAGGAAGGTTATATGAAGAGTTGACTAGGGTCAGGGAATACTCTGGTGATGTGTGAAAGACAATAATGCCCTAGAGATATTAAGGTAAATAATGAAGAACCAAGGAGCATTTTGGTAATTTTCTAAGGGATCAGTAATTAAGTTTAGACCCAGTCTAAGAATATCAATGGTAGGAAACTGATTATGGAATCTGAATACTGGATTTAAGATAAAAAACATATTATGGAATCTCATAATAATTAGATTTAGAAAATAGTTTGGTTTTTGGGAAATTAGGGTGAGTCAGTACCAGATTGAACAAGAATTTTTCTAGACTCTTCTTCCCTTAGAATTGTGCCACATGGTATATGAGGTGTTCCTTGATGATGTGATCAAAACATGGTGGGCAAGCCAAGTTTCAAAAGTGAATATGAGCCGTTGAATCAAATAGTACACAAAGAGATCTCAACCATCCCTTCACCACCTCTCAAGTCTATAAATACCCCTCCCTTTCCTTCACTTTGCGTTAAGTTTGGGAGACATTGGGGAGGTGCTGTTCAAGTGGAAACTCATGCAAGATGAGAAGAGATCTAAGGTACCAAAGTTTAAGCTAGCTAGGGATTAAGGTAAGTGATCTATCCTAGCTTATTTTCCTTTAATTTGGGGGCTTAAACTTAGGGTTCTAAGGGAAGGAAAATGAGATTTCACCATGGTATGCTTGCTTTCCAAAATTTGGAAATTAGGGGGAAGAAGAAATTGAAGCAAGAACTAAGCGATTAATACTTAGATAAGCTAGATTTAATGGCTAGTTATGGAATTACATTGAAATTCCTTACTTTGCATATTGAATAGGGCTTTTGGACAAGAATATAACTAAAAGGAGGAGTTTCAATTTCAATGATCTAATGCTTCCATTGAATTTATAAGATGATTTTCTGTAGGACTGGATAGGTTTTGAAACTTGGAAGCATTAGAATTGAAAGTTGTAGTTTTTGGAAGCCTTCTCTGTTACTATTCACATGCATGAGTAGTGATTGCAATTTCATGATTTTGATGCTTCCAATGGTTTTAAAATGAAAAATTGTGTGGGATAAAGTAGAGGAACAAGTATTGGAAGTATTCAAATCAAAATAAGAATTTTTGAAAGAATAATATGCTTCTTTTTGGTTCTATCCATTTTTGATGTAGCTGCTGGAATTTCAACATTCTAAGTCCATAAATGGATTCAAAAGACAAAATTGTGTAGGGTAAAGTTAAGATGTAAGTTGGTTTAATTGAATTTAATGTTATGAAATGTTAGTGAATTGAGATTATAATGAATGAATGATTATATGATATTAGGATTTACGTTGTGTGATCAAAGAGGGAAGCCACACATCAAAGAGAAGTAAGAAGCAAGAGGTAAAGAGAAAGGATAAGGAAAGAAAGATATTCTAAGGTAATGAACTTACCTACTTGTATGATTATGTTGCTTGGATGTTTTATGTGATGTTTACTTACTTTGATGATGTGAAGCATGTATGATTAAGTGATGCTCTATTTTTTTTATACTATGGCCGTATGTTACAATTAAGTGACATGGAAGCATGTAAGTATCATTATGCAAACATGATCATTAAGTGCACACATATTAACATCAAGCTTATAGTTGCATATATTGTATGGTTTCTATTTGCTACTGAGATTTCTCCCTAAATATCAACCCCATGTCACCACTAAAGTAGGGATTTCACTTGAGGAGGAAGATGAAGAGGCATGAAGAAGAGATAGAAATTAGTTACATGATTTATGTGTATATGTTGTTGGAAATCGTGCCATAGGGGCCAATCATTGTCTTATGAACATTATTGATTTATGAATTTATTAATTGTGTTATCATATTATTTGCATGTTTATTATGATTACCATCCTTGGATAATTCTTGATCTTATCCTAAATGTCCCTGGTCAGTCATCTCTGCGGGAGCACAGATGAAATAAGACCAGTATAACTTTGAAGATGTATAGAGATATAAATCAAAGTCATAGGCACATGTAAGAGTACAAGGTGTTGGACTGACCCGCTATGAGAGAACTGCACGGGTAACGTCATAAGCTTTTCTCATATACAAACCATGTCAATATGCCCTTTGACCTTAGATCATCATAGATTCCTACATGACAAATGCTCATCTTTGACCTAGTCAAAAGTCACTTTTGACCGAGTGATCATAAAGACTATGTTCGCGTTTAGTGGTTTTTCATGCGGAGGAATGTGAATGGCCAAGATGGAATTTGTCCCTCACATTCGTAGAGAGATATTACTGGGCCCCTCGATGAGTGAGTCTGAGAAATGTATGGCCATATTATAATGGAAAGGTAGTTCAATTTCTATAGTCAGACTACTCAGGGATCGAGAAAGTAACGGTCAGGACTAGGAGGATGACATTATCCATACCTCAACCATGACCAAAATATCGCGTGACAGAAGGGACACGATATGGTTGTATAAAAGGTTACATCGTTTAACGATCCTCATATGATTTGGGTAGTCGTTATGTCTTGCTAGAGACCGCTTACGACTTGTGGGCTAGTATAGCAAATGCCCCACTGCCAACTTCATATGGGCCTACAGGGTCGCACACAAAATAGCCCAACATGAGCTATGATGTCCAGATTCATTGAATCTAAGACATGTCCAGATTCAATGAATGATCCAGGATAGATGTATATATATTTATTTATATTTATATTCGTATATATATATAAATTCATATATATACATTATATGTATATATGAGATTTAATTTATAAGGATAAATTAAATCTCTATCATGTTTGAAATTCGAAATTCAAATTGATAGGATATCTCATATAAGAGATATTTATAAGATTTAATTTATAAGGATAAATTAAATCTCTATCATGTTTGAAATTCAAAATTCAAATTGATAGGATATCTCTTATAAGAGATATTTATAAGATTCAATTTATAAGGATAAATTAAATCTCTATCATGTTTGAAATTTGAAATTCAAATTAATAGGATATCTCATATAAGAGATATTTATAAGATTTAATTTATAAGGATAAATTAAATCTCTATCACGTTTGAAATTTGAAATTCAAATTGATAGGATATCTCAAATTTGATTTATGAGAATAAATCAAAAATAGTTCAGTCTCATCTTTATTTAAAAGTAAATAAATGGGTAATTAAATCTGTGGGACGGATTTGATATTATTTATTTAATTAGTTTCTTATAAAATTATACAATATATGATATTGTATTAATTTTGGAATTAATATAAGATTAACTCCAAAATCCAATTCGGTTGACAGAGAAAAACGCAGAGCATCCTATATATCTGATTTTAGGAGCTGCGTTTTGTAGAGAAAAACATATAGAACATAGAAAGGCCGAAGGGGACTCTGCAAAAGGTTTGCAGATAAGAAACTGCCGAAATAGAGACGGAGAGGACGAACTCTTGAGAAAGCCCTGGAGGGACAAGAGACGCTAGCACGTCGTTCGTGGTTGGAACACTGTTCGTGTGGATACCAGTAGAGGAAGCCGACCTGAGTCGTCGACTTCTTGTGATCAGAAAGGGAGCACGAGCCGCAGAGAGAAGCTGTGAACGTCGTGACCGAAAGCTGTGGAAGTCGCTGATGCACATTAAGGGTAATACTTCTTCCCACTTGACCTAAACACATACGGTAGATCCTGACAAGGAATGGAAAAAATTTTAAATTAATTTCCGCTGCGTGTCTTCCAATTCCTTACAGAACAACATGGAGAAATCTATTTCTGAACTGCATGGGATGCTTAAAACTGCTGAGTCGAGTCTTAAGAAGAATCCCAGTAGTGTTTTGATAGTTTAGAAAGGAAAGGGTATGAAAAAGAAAGGCAAAGGCAAGGGGAAGGGTCATGGCTCATCAGGTAAGACCAAAGAGTCAGGCAAGCCTGAAACCAAGCCTGCACCAAAGAAGGCAAAGCTCTGAAGGAAGGAGTCTGCTTCTTCTACAATGAACCTGGTCATTGGATGAGGAATTGCAAACTCTACCTCGAAGATCTAAAAAAGAACAAGAAGGATAGCGGGGCTATCACTTCAGGTATTTATGTTATAGATATTCATCTTTCTACTTCCACCTTATGGGTATTAGATACTGCGTGTGGTTCTCACATTTGTACAAATGTGCAGGGACTAAAGGACAGTAGGAAGCTGAAACGGGCTGAGGTTGACCTACGAGTTGGAAACAGAGCAAGGGTTGCTGCGTTAGCTGTAGGCACTTATGAATTAGTTCTACCCACTGGGCTTTTGTTAGTTTTGAACAATTGCTATTATGTTCCTGCTTTAAGTAGTAACATTGTTTCACTTTCTTATTTGGATAAGGAAGGTTTCACTTCCATTGTTGGGAATAGTAGATGTTCTATTTATCGTAATGATGTTTTCTATACTCATGGAGATTTGCATGTTGATCATTACATATTAAATTTGGAACAACCCAACCATGGAAATATCTATAACATAACCGCCAAAAGGGTCAAACCAAATGATTTGAATCCCACATACCTCTGGCACTGTCATCTGGGCCACATAAATGAGAAACACATTTCTAAACTCCATCAAGATGGATTTCTAAACTCATTTGATTTTGAATCATATGACACTTGCGAGTCTTGCTTGTTAGGAAAGATGACAAAGTCACCTTTCACTGAGCATAGTGAGAGGGCCACTGATTTATTGGGCCTCATACATACATATGTGTGTGGACCGATGAACACAAATGCCAGAGGAGGTTATTCATACTTCATCACATTCATAGATGATTTCAGCAGATATGGGTATATCTATCTGATGAAACATAAATCTGAGTCTTTTGAAAAGTTCAAAATATTTCAAAATGAAGTACAAAACCAGCTTGGCAAAACAATTAAAGCCCTTCGATCTGATCGGGGTGGTGAATATTTGAGCCAAGAGTTCATAGATTATCTTAGGAGTTGTGAGATAGTCTCACAATTGACTCCTCTAAGGACACCACAATGGAATGACATTTCTGAATGGAGGAATCAAACACTATTAGATATGGTTCGATCCATGATGAGTCAAACAGATCTTTCGCCCTCCTTTTGTGGCCATGCCCTAGAGACAGCTGCGTTCACACTTAATCGTGTTCCATCTAAGGCAATTGAAAAGACTCCGTATGAGATATGGACTGGGAGGACGCCTAGTTTGTCTTTCCTCAAGATTTGGGGATGTGAGGTCTATGTTAAGCAACAAGCCTCAGACAAATTAGCGCCCAAATCCTCAAGGTGCCTTTTTGTGGGATATCCTAAGGAAACCAAGGGATATTACGTCTACAACCCTGCCAATAACAAAGTGTTTATTATCAGAAATGGTATCTTTTTTGAACAAGAATTTATCTCTAAAAGAACCAGTGGGAGTAAGGTACACCTCGAAGAAGTTTGAGAGCCACAAGGCACCACAGAACTGCATATGGAAAATAGAGAAGACTTAGAACAAGTTGTTGACACTCCTCAAGTCACGCAAGGTCCACGAAAATCTAATAGGACACGACTTCAGCCTCAGAGATATGGATTTCTGATTTCTGATAGTCGTGATGTGTTGATCATTGACTATAATGAGCCGACTACCTATCGAGAAGCTATAGTGGGACCAAACTCTGAAAAATGGCTTAATGCCATGAAGTCTGAGATGCAATCCATGTACGACCATAAGGTTTGGACCTTAGTCGACCCGCCTGAAGGTGTAAAAACTATCGGGTACAAGTGAGTTTTTAAGGAGAAAACTGACGTGGATGGCAATGTAAATGCCTTCAAGGCACGACTGGTTGCAAAAGGATTTACTCAAACTCATGGTGTGGACTATGATGAGACCTTTTCCCCAGTTGCAATGGCCAAATCAATCAGAATCCTCTTTGCCATAGCAGCATATTATGACTATGAAATGTGGCAGATGGACGTCAAGACAGCCTTCCTTAATAGAAAGCTCCTTGAGGATGTGTACATGACACAACCTAAAGGGTTTATGCGTTCTGAGGACTCTGGTAAAGTGTGCAAGCTTCAAAGGTCCATTTATGGACTGAAGCAAGCCTCTCGGAGTTGGAATCATCATTTTGATGAAGTAGTCAAAGACTTGGGTGAGGCCACCTACATCCTAGGAATCAGAATCTATAGAGATAGATCTAAAAAATTCTAGGACTCAGTTAGAGTACATACATAGACAAAATACTGCATAGGTTCAGTATGCACGAATCAAAGAGGGGTTTCATACCCATGTCTCATGGTATTCACCTCAGCAACGATCTGTGTCCTAGTACATCTGATCAGCGAGGTCGCATGAGTAAAGTTCCATATGCCTCGGCCATAGGATCTATCATGTACGCCATATTATGTACTCGACCGGATGTCTCATTTGCCTTGAGTATGACTAGCAGATATCAACAGGACCCTGGTGAGGGCTATTGGACTGCTGTCAAGAATATCGTTAAGTACTTAAGAAGGACTAAGGACTTATTCTTAGTCTATGGTGGATTGGATGACGAACTCTGTGTAACTGGTTACACAGATGCAAGTTTCCAAACTGACCAGGACGACCAAAAATCACAGTCTGGATATATATTCCTCCTCAATAATGGAGCAGTAAGCTGGAAGAGCTCTAAGCAGGGCACTGTAATAGATTCTGCAATGGAAGCTGAGTATATAGCAATCTGATGCAGCTAAGGAAGCTGTTTAGATCAGGAAGTTTATCACAGAACAAGGGGTGATACCTACCATCTCAGATCCAATAACTTTGCTCTGTGACAATAGCGGTGCCATTGCACAGGCCAAAGAGCCTAGGTCACATCAAAGGACCAAGCATATACTCAGGCGATTTCATCTCATTAGAGAAATCAACGATAGAGGTGATATAAAAATATGCAAAGTAGCAGGAGAAGATAATGTTGCTCATCCTCTAACAAAGTCGCTTGTGCAGGCAAAGCATGAGCGTCATGTTTGGTCAATGGGAATTAGTCAAATTAATGATTGTACCTAGTGCAAGTGGGAGGTTATTGAAAATCGTGCCCTAGGGGCTAATCATTGTCTTATGAACATTATTGATTTATGAATTTATTAATTGTGTTATCATATTATTTGCATGTTTATTATGATGACCATCCTTCGATAATTCAAGATCTTATCCCAAATGTCCCTGGTCAGTCATCTATGCGAGAGCACAGATGAATAAGACCAGTATGACTTCGAAGATGTATAGAGATATAAATCAAAGTCATAGGCACATGTAAGAGTACAAGGTGTTGGACCGACCCTCTATGAGAGAACTGCATGGGTAACGTCATAAGCTTCTCTCATATACAAACCATGTCAATATGCCCTTTGACCTGAGACTATCATGGATTCCTACATGACAAAACGCTCAGCTTTGACCTAGTCAAAAGTCACTTTTGACCGAGTGATCATAAAGACTATGTTCGGGCTTAGTGGTTTTTCATGCGGAGGAATGTGAATGGTCAAGATGGAATTTGTCCCTCAGATTCGTAGACAGATATTACTGGGCCCCTCGATGAGTGAGACTGAGAAATGTATGGCCATACTGTAATGGAAAGGTAGTTCAATTTCTATAGTCAAACTACTCAGGGATCGAGAAAGTAACGGTCAGGAATAGGAGGATGACATTATCCATGCCTCAACCATGACCAAAATATCGCGTGACAGAAGGGACACGATATGGTTGTATAAAAGGTTACATCGTTTAACGATCCTCATATGATTTGGGTAGTCGTTATGTCTTGCTAGAGACCGCTTGCGACTTGTGGGCTAGTATAACAAATGGCCCACTGCCAACTTCATATGGGCCTACAGGGTCGCACACAAAATAGCCCAACACGAGCTATGATGTCCAGATTTATTGAATCTAAGACATGTCCAGATTCAATGAATGATCCAGGGTAGATGTATATATATTTATTTATATTTATATTCGTATATATATACAAATTCATATATATACATTATATATAAGAGATATATGAGATTTAATTTATAAGGATAAATTAAATCTCTATCACGTTTGAATTTCAAATTCAAATTGATAGGATATCTCATATAAGAGATATTTATAAGATTTAATTTATAAGGATAAATTAAATCTCTATCACGATTGAATTTGAAATTCAAATTGATAGGATATCTCATATAAGAGATATTTATAGGATTTAATTTATAAGGATAAATTAAATCTCTATCACATTTGAATTTGAAATTCAAATTGATATGATATCTCAAATTTGATTTATGAGAATAAATCAAATACAGTTCAGTCTTAGCTTTATTTTAAGTTAAATAAATAGGTGAATTAAATCTGTGGGACGGATTTAATATTATTTATTTAATTAGTTTCTTATCAAATTATACAATATATGATATTGTATTAATTTCAGAATTAATAGAAGATTAACTCCTAAAATCCAATTCGGTAGAAGAAAACGCAGAGCATCCTATATATATGATATTAGGAGCTACGTTTTGCATAGAGATATACATAGAACATAGAAAGGCCGAAGGGGACTGAGCAAAAGGGTTTGCATATAAGAAACTATTGAAATAGAGACAGAGAGGACGAACTCTTGAGAAAGCCCTGGAGGGACAAGAGACGCTAGCACGTAGAGATATACATAGAACATAGAAAGGCCGAAGGGGACTGAGCAAAAGGGTTTGCATATAAGAAACTGTTAAAATAGAGACAGAGAGGACGAACTCTTGAGAAAGCCCTGGAGGGACAAGAGACGCTAGCACGTCGTTCGTGGTTGGAACGCTGTTTGTGTGGATACCAGTAGAGGAAGCTGACCTGAGTCGTCGACTTCTTGTGATCGGAAAGGGAGCACGAGCCGCGGAAAGAAGATGTGAACGTCGTGACCAAAAGCTGTGGAGGTCGCTGAGGCACACTAAGGGTAATGCTTCTTCCAACTTGACTTAAACACATACAGTAGATCCTGGCAAGGAATGGAAAATTTTTTAAATTAATTTCTGCTGCGTGTCTTCCAATTCCTTTCATATGTATGTAAAGTTAGATGATGAAATTGTCACTGCGAACAGTAACTCGTGAGTAGGCAGTGACATATGAGATGTAATTAAAAATAGTAAACATTGGAATAAATATACAAAATTTTACAGACATTTAGTTAACATGTCAAGCTTCATTTTGATACTAGGAATACCTTATTCTAATGTGTATACAAAGAGAACAAAATTTTTAAAGTTCGGGACCATAAACTATTTTCTAGAAATATGACCAAATAAACAATAATAATTGACATAGTTAATTGGTCAATTGGTTCAAGAAATTATTTTTTTCCTTAAAGTACAATATGTTAGTGATATGAAACAAATTGTGTATGGTTTATGTGACATTTTAAGGGTTTGTGATAGCTTTACCATTCATTTTATGCCTACAATTGTACTTTTATGGTAATACATGATTATGCTTGGTAATATGATGATTTAAGGTTGAAATGGTAAATTAACTCCTTCAAACAGCATATATGTTCTTCTTTAGTAACTGGTTGAACTTTTATAGTGAGCTTTGATTATGAATTGTAGAAATTTTAGAGGATAACCAATAACTAATGTGAGCAAAAAAGAAATCAAAAGACAAAGTGAATCAAATGGCAGCTTCTGTGCTCTTTAGTCAGGACCAAAGTGTCCACACGTCGTGAAGTTTTCCAACGTTCACATGTCATGACCAAAATAGGATATGGTCGTGATTAGAGAAGACAATGTGAAGTTGCATTTTTTATTCTGTCATTCTGGCATTAAAAGGAGAAGGAAGCCGCATATGCAAATGGGAGGCTAGTTTTTACTTATACGGCTAAGAAGCAGTACGCCAAAATTCTCTCAATGCTTTCTCCATAACCTACACACATATCTTCCATCATTCATCTTTCCACAATCGTTTCTTCAGCTTTCTTAATGGCATCATATCTTAGCAGCGACTGCAGCACAATAGGAGTCGTGAGAGGCTAAGTCTTTAGTCTCTTGGTGATGGATCGCATATCTTGAGCTTATGGACTACACTGCACATGGGCAATTTTATGTTTTAATCTCTACTTATTTCGTGTTTTGAAATTCCTAGATCTACAATTTTTATTGTATGAGTAGGGATTAGATATCGATCGATTATTCTGAGATTAGGTTTTGTAATTGGATTTGGATGATTTGGATGTTGATTTTAATATGAATATTTCATTTTTAATTTATGGATAATTGTGTTATTGTCAATGATCGTTGCTAACTAATTCAATTGCTTAAAGTCTATGGTTATTGTTCGATGATCATTTGAGGGCATTTTCATCATCTAATTTAATTACACACTAAGTAGTTTTTAACAGCGCATTAATAGTTTTTAAACTAACTTTGATCAAAGCAATTTAAGGAATGTTGATGTTCTAGACTCAATCGATCGGTTGAGGTTTTATTTAAGACTTAGTGATTTTAAAATTTCAATATCAAATGAAAAGCAAGGATAGATAGGTTTCCATCATGAAGAGTCTTTCTCAACATATTTCTTTCATAATTACTCATTTTCCATCTTAATAAAAAATACAAAAACATTTACTTTACTGCACCCTTATTTTATTGCATAAAAAATCAATTCAATCCAAAACCCATTTTACTTTCACTCAGGTTTTCAATGGTTTTGTCACAAATTTTCTGGGATTCCAATAAAAAGGGTTCATTAAGAAGAACGATAGGGTTGTGCCTTATACTACATTAATAGGGTGCAATTATTTTTATTTTGATGAATCAGACGATGACAATCCGTGCAAATGAATGGCACCGTTGCTAGGGAGCCAATTAATTGGTTTATTAGCAATTGGTTGTTAATTTCATTATTTACCTGAGTCATCTTTGTTTGAATTTTTGTTTTTGTTGTTTTCATTGCATAGCATTCTGCATTTTTTTTCCAAATTTTTGTGAATTTGCTCTCTGTACCTTTGAGTTGAACTACGCCTCATTTGTGTCATGACCTTATTTCTTTTCTAGGGTACTTGATTACTCTCTACGAACTCTAGTCGTGAAAGTCACAATTTATGGTCGCAATTGTTTTGGAAGATTTACTCTGTGCTTTTTTGATCGCAACCTGAACACCCTTGAGTCGCGACTAGTTGAATTGTTCTGCTGTGAAACTTCTGTGTCTGATCTTGATTGCTTGCCTGTTATTCTTGATTGTTCCTGCGTTGTATTCATAGAAGAACTAAACCATTAGTGACTTTTGAACCAGAAATTGAGAGATAACTTAGGAAACTAAGGAGAGAATTTAGAGAAGAGGTAAGATCAACATAATCTAATCCATCCTCTAGTGTTCCGGGATATGAAATTGAACTAAATTTAGACATTCCACTAGAAATTTCTAATATGGCTAATATTAATCCTAATGGGCCTAATAGACAAGGAGAAAATGAAATACCAGTGAATGTAGAAGATAATAAAAGTGTGAGGGAAATAAATCATTCTCATGTGACTTATGATCCTTCCGGTTTTTACACTAAATAAGCCAATTTTGAAATTAAAGGAGCTTTGACTGCAGCCTTACCTAAATTTTATGGTTTTATAGGAGAATGTCCACATCGGTACTTACAAACCATGCATATGATATGCTCTTCGATGAAGCCTCTAATGACTGCATTGGATGATGTCTTAAGTAGGTGTTTCCATTTTACTACGGAAGGAAAAGCTAAGGAGTGGTTATACAATCTGCCAACGCATTTCTCAACTCTTACATGGGATCAGCTGAAGCCAACATATCTAGAATAGTTCTTTCTGGCCTAAAAAACTACTCAGATGAAGGAGATTACAAACATTATGCAACAGGATAGAGAGTCATTACATGACTATTGGATGACATTTATCAATTTGTTAGCTCGATGTTCACATCACATTATTACTAAGACTAATTTAGTAGACATTTTCTTTGATGGTCTACTTTCTCATAACAAGGTGTCCTTGAATGCAGCAGCAAATGGATCTTTGAGAGAAAAGACTCCACAGGCAAGTTGGGATTTATTCCAAAAGATGGCTAATGAAGACTATCAGACTAAGGATCCAAGGAGAATGCCCTTATCACCTTTGGGTAATTCAAATGAGATCTTAGCAAAAATATTAGCTTTGGGAAACCAAATGGAAAAGAGGATGAATTTAATTGAAAGAGAGCTATATTCCACAAAGCAAGTTCATGCAATAGGACCCTCACAAGTACTAGTTATAGGATGTGAGTCATGCGGTTCAATGATGCATGCTACAAGTACATGTGGTAGACAATATGAAGAAGCAGCGTAATGTATCAAGGGAGAGACAATAAATACTAGAAGAGAGACCCATACTCTAATATGTATAACCCTAGTTGGAGAGACCACCCAAATTTTAGGTAGAGGTGTAGGGAAAATAAGCCCAACCAATTCTAAGGAGGTGGTGCTTACTCAAGCAACTACCAAAATAATGTAAGGTCTATGCCTAATGCCTTAGTGACATCAAGACCAGATGAGACCTGCCAGTTGTTTAAGAGTATGGCTGCACAGATGAACAACATGGATGGTAGAATGACCAATATAGATAACAAACTGAAAGAGAATGATGGTCAATTCACCTCCATAGCTTTAATCCTTCAAAGTATGCAGGAGGATAATGTTGATATGCACAGGAAACTTAAGGAGTTAAGTTCAAAAAATGCAGATATTACAAGTCATTTAACTCAAATTTCCAATCAGTGAGTGACATCCAAATGAAGAGCAATGGCAGCATACATTCGAATATTGTCATTAATCGTAAGGGTCTGAATGATATATCACTCAAAGTGGGAGAGAAGTTTATTTTAAGGAAGACGATACAACAAGGGAGGATATGGAAGATTCTTGAAGTTGAAAATTTAGCAATGTCACAGATGAAGATTGGGAAATCAGAGAGTATTAAAGAACAACAACTTATGATCAACAAGGCGACCAAAGAGGAGAACTCGTAAGAATAAGAGGAAATGTAAGAGAAGCAAGAATAGGAAGTGATAATTTCAAGTCCAACATACAAGGGAAAGCAAACTAACGAGAAGGTGGAGTTTAGCATTCAAGGAGCCTCTATGTATATAGGTAAGGAGCTAAGTATGAAGGATCTCCCTTTTCTAAAAGCTTATTTTGGTGGAATGAAAAATATTGATTCTTAATTTGTAAAAGATGCTCTCAATCTCTTCAATAAGTTAGAAATAAAAATTCCTATAGTTGAATTCCTCAAAAGAAATCCTAAATATGCTAAATTTTTAAAACAGTTATGTGCTGATAAGAAAAGTTTAGGCCTCTTGAGAGAATTCAGGTGAGTGCTAACGTGTCATCACTTTTTAAGGCTAAATTACCGATTAAGTGTCAAGACCCAGGATCTTACACAATCACATGCATGTTAGGAAAGGTTTATATTCAGGCAGCGTTATTATATCTAAGGGCTATCATCAATGTAATTCCTTGGTACATATGCTTAGCCTTAGGTATTAATAATCTTAGAGACACAAATATAGTGCTCCAAATAACTGATAGATCAGTTAGGTATCCTAAAAGAATTCTAGAGGATATTCTAGTGCAGGTCAAGGATTTAGTGTTCCCAGCTGATTTTATGTTCTGGACATGCCCAGTGAGCTAGTGAATGAGAGCACTTTGATCTTAGGCAGGCCTTTTCTTTAAACTTCCAAGACAATCATTAGTATGAAACATAGTTATGTTGCAATAGAAGTTGGAGGACATGTAGTGACGTTCAATATGAATGAAGCAATAAAATATCCTTTTGATAAACCATGAACCATTTCAGGAGCATGTGGATTCAAATTCATCTTTGACTCTTATCATGACTATTTTGACTCTCTTTCTTCTATTTATTATTTTCCTTTGTTTAGTGATGGCAATGCAGCATGTTTTAATTATTTTGATGAAAATAGCATGCTTTCAATTTTTAAAGATTTCTCATGCCTATCTAATTTTGATTCGATTTCATCAATTACCAGCGATAATGTTTTTGGGAAGGGAATTGTGAGTGATTTTACACGAAAATAAGACATTATGGAAGCTAGAAGTGGAACAAACAAAGAGGGGTTGAGCTTATGTGATCTCAAGTCATGACGTAAAGACCTAAATGTTATGACTAGTTTTGAACTTGATGAGGGGGAGACTCTTTGTGCAAAGAAGTCGCAACAAGATGATTTTTTAGTTGTGACCAATAACTCCAAAGACTTTAAGTCTTGCCGTGTGGATGACGTAGTTATGACTAAATATCAGGGTACTAAGGGACAGCCTATCTATGATTCCAAGTTACGACTAGAAGAAGATTACGTCACGACCTATTGTTTCAGAGACACTCACTGTTAGTTTATGTCACAATAAGAAGTTGAAGATAAGCTTGATAGGTCGTGACCTGAAATGGCAGACACAACTAGTAAATCTCCAATTCCTTCAGTCCCACATTCTGCTATTTTGGTTAAAGGGTTGATATGTTATAACTATACTTATCCTCATTCATATTCAATAATTATCTCTCATACTTTAAGATTGTTAAGTAATTTGATCTCAAATTATGATGCAAGAAGGAAGGAGATTAATCTTAACTATGTTGCAGCTGTGGACCAACTTAAGTTTGGTGTAACTTCTTAGGAGATTACATGTAAGATGGAATGTCCTAATAAGTTAAATATGAGCAACCTCCAAAGATCTATAAAAGGGAGTATTTCTAATTTAAATGATTTCCCCTATTTGATCCCTTTTATTGTCCAATCCCTAGGATTAGAGTTAAAAGATTTACCTTTTAACCTAAAGTATGCTTACCTTGAGCTATACTCGAAATTGCCAGTAATAATTTCCAGTTCTTTAACTGTTAACGAAGAGTCTAGGTTTTTAAGTGTGCTTAGAAGGAATATAGAGGCCTTGGGTTAGCAATTAGCTTATATAAAAGGGATAGATGCTACTATTTGCACTAATAGGATTTTACTGAATCAAGATTCCAAGCCAATTAAACAACCCCAAAGAAGATTAAATCCATTGATCCCTAATGTGATTATGAAGGAGATTAGTAAATTGTTAAAGGCAGAAATCATATATGCTATTTTAAATAGTGAATGGGTATCTCCTATACATGTGGTGCCTAAAAAGAGCGAACTGACAGTAGTAATGAATGAGAATAATGAATTGATACCTACTATATTGCAAAATTCAAGGAGAGTTTGTATGGATTATCGGAAGTTGAATGATTCTACTAGGAAATATCATTTTCCCTTACATTTTATTGATCGAATACTTGAGAGATTAGCAGGGAAAAATCATTATTGTTTCTTAAATAGGTATGAAGGATATTTCCATATTTCAATAGATCTAAGGGACCAAGAAAAGACCGCATTTACATGTCCCTTTGGTACATATGCCTATAAAAGAATGCCATTTTGTTTGTGTAATGCTCCTGGCATATTTTAGCATTGTATGCTTTCTATATTTGCTAATATCATTGAAAAAAGCATGGATGTGTTCATGGATGATTTTACTATATATGGCAATTGTTTTGATGAATGTTTAGAGAGCCTTGATAGCATCCTTGCTAGATGTATTGAGAAACAATTGGTTTTGAACTTTGAAAAGTGCCATTTTATGGTTGATCATAGAATAGTACTTGGACATCTTATATCTAGCAAGGGAATTGAGGTGGATAAAGTGAAAATTGAAGTCATTTCCTCATTGCCCTGCCCCACAACTTTTCAATCTTTTATGGGGTATGTTGGATTTTATAGAAGATTCATCAAAGACTTTAGTAAAATTGCTTTGCCACTCTCAAAGCTTCTTTAAAAAGGCGCTAAATTTGTTTTTTCTGCTGATTGCAAAGAGGCCTTTAAAAAATTGAAGGGTAGGTTGGTTTCTCTACTTATTCTAACTTTACCAGATTAGGATCTTCCTTTTTAACTATCATGTAATGCTTCTAATTATGCTGTAGAAGCTATGATAGGGCAAAAGGAAGGTAATTTATCTAGGGTGATTGCCTATGCCTCAAAAATACTTGATACTGCTCAATTTAATTATACCACTAATGAGAAAGAATTGTTTGCAATTGTAGTGGCTTTGGATAAATTTAGAGCATATTTCATTAACTCCAAAGTTGTTGTTTACACAAATCATGTAGCAATCAAGTACTTGTTCCATAAACCTCAATAGAAGCCAAGTCTTTTATGATAGATGCTACTGCTTTAAGAGTTCGATATAGAAGTGAGGGTTTGAGCTAGAAATATGAGTACTTAGTTCTGATCTTATTTGTGATTCTTTCCCTAATCAATCTCTTTGTTTGGTTGTTGTTATAGAATCCTGGTATGCTCATTTAGTTAATTTTATTGAGATTGGCCTAATAGCATCTCATTTGTCTAAATTTTAGGCCCAAAAGCTCAAGAGTGAATCTAAATAATTTATTTGGGATAAACCTTTTCTTTGTAAGTTGTGCTCATATCAAGTATTAAGATAATGTGTCCTAGACCAAGATCAAAAATCAGTATTGGAAGCTTGCTACTCGTGGGTTTATGGTGGTCATTTTGGGAAGAAAAGGACTTCATGTGGGATTCTTGAATTCGGTTTTATTGGCCTTCCCTTTTCAAAGATGCTTTTGAGTTTTATAGAACCTATGATAGGTGCCAAAGATTTAGGGGGATTAGTAAAAGGCATGAGATGCCGCAACAACCTATTATGTTTTATGAGGTTTTTGATGTTTGGGGAATAGATTTCATGGGACCATTTCCACCTTCAGCAGGATTTTATTACAATTTATTGGCTGTAAACTATTTATCTAGGTGGGTAGAGACTATTCCTACAAGACTAGATGATGCCCAAACAGTCTCCAAATTTCTAAAATCTCATATCTTTAGTAGATTTAGAGTACCAAAAGTGTTAATCTGTTAGCAACGTACCTATTTTTGTAATAAGCTAATAAATAACTTTTTAGCAAAATATGGTGTAACCCACAAAGTCTCAACCCCATAGCACCCTCAAACTAATGGTCTAGCATAGGTTTCTAATAGAGAAATAAAGCACATTTTATAAAAGATTCTTAAACCATCCAATAAGTATTGGAATTTAAGACTTAACGGTGCCTTATAGGAGTACAAAATAGCTTTTAAAACCCCTATAGGCATGTCCCCTTATAGGATGGTTTTTTTGGAAAGCTTGTCACATGCCTGTGAAAATAGAGCATAAAACTTTTTGGGAAGTGAAAGCTTTCAAAGAGGACCTTGCCGAAGCTAGTTTAGAGAGGTTGTTGCAGATTTAAGAGCTGGAAAAGATCAGATTGGATGCCTATAGTAGCTCTGAGATTTATAAACTAAAGACAAAAGTAATCTATAATGCTCATATTTTAAGAAAGAGATTTAAGGAGGGTGATAGAGTGTTAAGGTACCAAGCTAGGCTCAAGTTCAAACATCATAAATTCAAAACTAGCTAGGATTGACCTTACACAGTTGTTAAAGTCCACGAATTTGGGACAATTGAGTTAAAGGAGTAGGCAACGGGAAAAATTTTCCAGTCAAATGGTTACCTTTTGAAACTCTATGAGGAGTCTGCTTTACAGCCTTTAGGCCAAGTTTTCCCTTTCCTATCTCTTACCTTTTACTATTTTTCCTAATGAGATTTATGTTTGATATGTTAGTTTAATGATTAGGGAAGGGGATGCACCAGTAGAAGTAGTAGTTAATTTATCTACTCGATGATTCCATAGGATAATGTTTACTTTCAGTTTGTTTCTGTTTTGAATAATACCCCTGTGTTGCCCACGTGTTATTTCTTTAGTGATGGTTATATGAGGTGTGACACACTCAATTGCATGCTCTAGTTTACCCATTTAAGAGCTTTATAATAACTTTACCATCATTTTAGGCTTAAATTGTACTTTTACGGTAATACATGATTGTGCATGACAATGTGCTAATAAAAGGTTAAAATGGTAAATTAACTCTTCCAAACTGCATATATTCTATTATTTACTGATTTGGACTTTTACAGTGAGCTTTTATTTTGGATTATAGGTATTTTGGAAGAGAGCAAGGACTAGGAAAGAAATCATAAGCCAATGAAAGTGAAACCACGCTCCTGCACATTTTAGTCACAACCAAAGAGTCCACCGGTCGCGACCCTGATTCTTCTGGAATATTCTCTATGTTTACAGGTCATGACCAAAACATGGATTTGGTCACGACTAATATGCAAAATTGGTAAAACTGCCCACTTTGAATTAGGTTATGCAGAAATAAAAGGAGGAGGAAGGCTGCCATCAAAGGGAGGTTGGTTTTTGACCTGATTAGGCTAAGAAGTAGTACTCTTGTGCTCTCTAATCACCTTCTCCATCTCTGCCAATATTCTACACCTCTCCATAAACTTCTCCAACTCTGTACACCATCAACCTATCATCTTCTCACTGTTTCTCTATGGCATCCCAACTGAACAGCGATTGCAATACAACAGGAGTCATGAGAGGCTAAACCTTTAGTCTCTTGGTGATGAATCATATATCTTCAGCTCATGGACTCAAACGGGGAGTTTCTTCTATTCTAATTTGCATATTCTCATCTTATGATTGCTACTAGATCCAGGGTTTTCATCTTGTGAGCAAGTTTTGAATATCGATTGATCATTCTCATATTAGACTTTGTAATTTAATTCGGATGATTTGAACATTTGCTTTTAATAGAATATTTCAGTTTTGATTTTAAAAGAGTGGGTTATTATCAGTGATCATTGTTAATTAATTCATTGCTTGAAATCTAGGGTTTTCGATCGACAACCATTCGAGGGCATTTTCATCATCTAAATTCAATTTACACGATAAGTGGTTTACGACCATTCACTAATAGTTCTTAGACCAGCTTTGATCAAAGGGGTTTAAGGAAAATTAGAGTTCTAGACTCAATCGATTGATTGAGGTTTTCTTTGAGACTTAGTGCTTTCTAAACTCCAATTTTAAACGTGAGAGCAAGGATGGATACGTTTTCATCATCAAGAGTCTTTCATAGCATATTTCTCAACTAACAACTTCTTTTCATCATAAATAAAAATATAAAAATATTTACTTTTTTGCACCCTACTTTTATTGCATCAATCACTAAAACACAAAAACCATTTTATCCCTGCTCAGGTTTTTAATTGATTTTGACATCCAATCTACTAGGTTTCCAAATAAAAGGCTCATAGAGAATAACAATAGGATTATGCCTTATACTATATTATGTTGGGTACAACAAACTTAATTTTGATGGATCAGACCATGACAGTCTGAGGCCTTTATTTGTGCTATTTTGGATAGGATGAGATTGATTCTCAACTATCTAATGCTTCTATTAAATTTAAATGATTATTTTGTGTAGGGTTAGAACTTTGTAAGTATTGAAATTGGAAAAGGAAAGTTTTGAAACCCTCTCTATTATAGTTAATACACATAAGTAGTGTCATATCCCAATTTTTAGGCCGAGAAGCCTAGTATGTAGCCTGAAAAAGGTATGCTACTAGGCCCTGTTGAGTAGAAGTCCTAGAAGTATACAAATGATGTTTAGGGACTAAACTGCAAATAATGAGAGTTCAGGGACTAAATCGTAAATAGTGAAAGTCCCTGGGGGCATTTTTGAAAATTGCTGAGGGATATTTATTAGGAACTGAGCCACCAGAGTGCTTGGACATGATTAGAGACCCAAGATGACATTCCCAGATGTCCAAAACTGTGCCCAAGAGTTATGTGGATCCAAGTGACATTAAAATAATATTTTAGTACTTTTTCAATAAAGTAAAGTTACCCGGTCAAAGATAGAACTGGGAAAAGTGATCAGATATGGCTTTAGACTTATCTAGAACCATGAGGTGCCATGAAAGGTGTCCTAATGGGACCCACAAGGTGCCACATGTCGCAAGTCTAGAAAAAGAAGAAAAAGCTAAGGACACGTGGTACAATCTCAGCCGTTCATTCCAGGAGAAGACTATAGAATTCTCTAGAAGTGCTGAGTCAGCTGGTGAGGTGTCCCAAAGGCCCCACTATTATGCTACCTAGCATGTGAGGTGTCCCATGGATGATGTCACTTTGATGAGTCATTGAGGATGATGATGTCATGTGATGATGCAGGCAAAGCTTCTTGAAGAAGCTAAGCGATATGAGACATTGATCACGATTCAATCTGGACCATCCATTCCACCTCCACTCGACTATAAATACCCTACTCCACTCCCATTCTATGACACGACCAAGATCAAGAAAAGGAGAGAAAAGAAGAGAGAGAGAGAGAAAGAAGGAAAGGAAAACAGAGGAGTTATGGTGGAGTTAGGAGAAATCCAAGGAGCTTAGGAATAAGGCTTTGACCTACGAAAAGAAGGAACCTTAGAGCAAAGGTTAAGGACTAGAGGAAAGGCTCCACGTCAGGTAGTAAACTTACCTACTTTTATGCCTATACTGCTTGGATGTTTTATGTGATGTTTACTTACCTTGATGATGTGAAGCATGTATGATTAAGTAATGCTCTAATTCCTTTTATTCTATGGCCATATGTTATAATTAAGTAACATGGAAGCATATATGTTTTGCATACATTGTATGGTTTCTGTTTGCTTCTGAGATTTCCCCATAAATCTCACCCCTTCCATATCAATCCAATCGTAGCAGGTCTTCTCGAGATGGAGGAGATGAAGATGCATGAAGAGAAGTTAAGAATTATTTAGCATGATTGATATGTGATTAATGTATGAATGTAATGTTGATTGCTGGAATTGGCCATTGTGAACAATAGCTCATGGAGAGGCTGTGACATTTGAGCTATAATTAAAAATAGTAAATGATTGAATAAATATATGATATTTTACCAGTAAATAGTAGACATACTAAAATTTGATTTGATATATAGAACGTCTCATTTGGATGTATACACATGGAGCTAGTGCTAATAAAGACCTAAAAAAATGTAAATTACAAAAATGCCACTAAGTATGCCACTATGCTGTGCCATTGAGCAAGAGATAGATAAAGGGTATTTTCGTCATTTAACTAAGGTTAGACAGTCAAGAAGAGTTCTCATAATAGTTGACCAAGGTCATAAAATACTCTGATGATGTGTGAAAAGATGATAATGCCCTTGAGATATTAAATTAAATAAATAAGAACCAAGGGGTAGTTTAGTAATTTGCCAAGGGATTAGTAATTAAGTTTAGACCTAGTTCAAGTATATTATAGAATCTCAGAAAATTTAGATTTTGAAAACAATCTAGTTTTTGGGAAATTAGATTAAGCGGTGCCAGTACCAGATTGTACTAGAATTTTTCCAGATGCTTTTTCCGCTTGGAATTACATCACTTGTGCCTTTTAGGTGTCCCTTGATGAATCATGGATGATGTCATCTTTTGCCTTATAGGTCAAGCTTAAATCAAGAGCAAAAATGTGCCATTAGATCAAATATTGAACAAAGTGATATTGGCCCTCCATTTCCATGCCTTGAAGTCTATAAATTGCCTCCCATTTCTTCCTAAAAACCATAGCATGAAGAACCTTAGGGAGGTGCTGGCCAAATGGAAACTCAAGCCAAGACAAAGAAGAATTTAAGGACAAAAGTTCAAGCAGCTAGTGATTAAGGTAAGTAATATATCCTAGATTATTTTCCTTTAAGTTAGGGGCTTGAACTTAGAATTTCTATACAATAAAGTTGAGCTTTACCTAGGGTTCATATGCGACTAATATGCAAAATCACTGACTGCGCGTTTTGAATTAGGTTATGCAAAAATAAAAGGAGGAGGAAGGTTGCCATGGAAGGAGGCTGGTTTTTGACCTAATTAGGCTAAGAAGCAGTACTCTCACGCTCTCAGATCACCTTCTCTATCTCTGTCACCATTCTACACCTCTCCACAGACTTCTCCACCTCTCTATACTATCAACCTACCATCTCATGGACTCAAATAGGGAGTTCATTCTATTCTAATTTGCATCTTCTCATGTTATGATTGTTGCTAGATCTAGGGTTTTCATCTTATGAGCAAGTTTTGAACATTGATTGATCATTCTCATATTAGACTTTGTAATTTAATTGGGATGATTTGAACATTTGCTTTTAATAGAATATTTCAGTTTCAATTTTAAGAGAGTAGGTTATTATCAGCGATCGTTGTTAATTAATTCATTGCTTGAAATCTAGGGTTTTCGATCAACAACCATTCGAGGCCGTTTTCATCATCTAAATTCAAGTTACATGCTAAGTGGTTTATGACAGTTCACTAATAGTTCTTAAACGACTTTGATTAAAGGGGTTTAAGGAAAATTAGGGCTCTGAAGTCAATTGATCGATTGAGGTTTTCTTTGAGACTTAGTACCTTTGAAACTTCAATTTTAAATGTGAAAGCAAGGATAGATACGTTTTCATCATCAAGAGTCTTTCATAGCATATTTCTCAACTAACAACTAGTTTTCATCATAAACAAAAATCCAAAAATATTTACTTTTCTGCACCCTACTTTTATTTCATCAATCACTAAAACCCAAAAACCATTTTATCCCTGCTCAGGCTTTTTATTGATTTCGACATCCAATCTACTAGGTTCCACATAAAAGGCTCCTCAAGAAGAACAATAGGGTTGTACCTTATACTACATTATATTGGGTGCAACAAACTTTATTTTGATAGATCAGACTATGACAATCTGAGGCCTCATCACAACACAAGCATACCACATCAAGTACATAAAGTGTAAGACCATTGCCTTACACTTAAGCTTTTCTCTTGATCTTTTGCACTTGCTCCCTAGCTTTCCAACCATGAAGCCTTTCAGTAAATCACTTCCCAACATCTTCTTGGATGTTTCAAGGTCATAAATACATTCATATTCATCACATAATTCATTAGGACTATGAACTCCAACAATGTTCAAGACTAACCTTGATAAATTCTAAACTCTTTACTAACATAACTTTCTCTAGTCTTCACTAATTAACTTGGTCCTTGAACCAATTGATGTCTTGATTTTACCCTACACAATTTCATCTTTTTAATCCATTTATGAGCTTAAAATCATGAAATTCCAGCTCCTATACATTGTTCTGTACAGAATTGCATAACACCCTCATTTCTTCTAAATATTCTCATTTTGATTCTAATGCTTCCCACACTTGTTTCTCCACTTTATCCCACTCAACTTTTCATTTTAAAACCATTAGAAGCATCAAAATCATGAAATTCAAATTACTATTTATGCGAGTGAACAGTAATAACGAATAACTTCAAAAACTACAACTTGGAATTCCAATGCTTCCAAGATTCAAAACCTATCCAATCATACACAAAATCATCATATAAATTCAATGGAAGTATTAGATCGTTGAAATTCAATTTCCTTCCATCATGAACAGTGTAAACTGACATGGTTCAACCATGGTAAAATCAAGAATATCAACTTGATCTAACAACTAATCACTTAACTAGCTTGTTTAAGCTTCTATCATATAACTCTAACTTTAATTTCTTCTTTCTCATTTAATCTAAGGTTTTGGACAGCACAAACACCTTAGAGAAAACTCAAATTTCTTCCATGAAAACCCTAAGTTAAAGCTCCCAAATCAAAGGAAAATAAGTTAGGATAGATTACTTACCTTTAAACGCTAGCTTGCTTGTACTTTGGTCTTTGGATTCTTCTTTGTTTTGGCTTGAGTTTTCATTTTGCAATAGGTTCTCCAAGGGTTCTTCTTCACGGTTTGCCTCAGAATTTGTGGGGGTATTTATAGCCAAATCCCATGAAAAATCAATGGCCAAGATTACTTTGTGGACTATTTGATCTAATAGGTCACATTTAATCTTGGATTTAATTTTTCTAAAAAGCTAATTGTGACATCATCCATGACATCACCAAGGGACAACTAATAGGGCATGTGACGCCATTCCAAGGGGAGACGCTTCTAGAAAATTTCTAGTCCAATCCGGTACCGGCTTAATCCGATTTCTCAAAAACCAGATTATTTTCTAAATCTAATTTTTCTGAGATTTCAGAATATGCTTTTTGACCTTAAATCAAGTATCTAGATTCTTCCTACCATTGACACTCTTTTACTAGGTCAAAACTTAATTACAGATCCCTTGGCAAACGATTGAAATGCCATTGGTTCACTATCTTGCACTATATTAACTCTAAGGGCATATTTGTCATTTTACACCTCTTTACTTCTTATCATGGCATATACTAACACTTACTAATCACTCCTATACTTGTCTATACCTTTTTGACCTATCCAAAATACCAAAATGCTCTTCGTGTCATTTTCATAATTTTACATTTTTCTCTGTCTTTATTAGCCCTGGCCCATATACTTATCTAAAAATATCATTGGACCTAGCACCATTTTGGGCCCTCTACATGATCCACTACCTTCATGGGCTCAATCCTTGAGAAATTCCACTGAAACATATTTATCGAATATTTTAATCAATTGTAAATTCCATAATAAATTCTACAAAACTCCTTTTTCAGCTCTATCAGTTTTATAAATTCTTATATTAATTATAGGAATTTACTACCAAATTTCATTTGATCTGATGTCCAGAGGATACTGCATTAGAAATTCTTATATTAATTATAGTGAACTTACCTACTTGTATGCTTATGTTGCTTGGATGCTTTATGTGATGTTTACTTACTTTGATGATGTGAAGCATATATGATTAAGTAATGCTCTATTTCTCTTTATGCTATGGCCTATGTTATAATTAAGGGACATTGAAGCATGCAAGTTATCATTATGCAAGCATGATCATTAAGTGCACATATAGTAACATCAAGCATATAGTTGCATACATTGTATTGTTTCCGTTTACTACTGAGATTTCCCCAGAAATCCCACCCCTTCCATATCAATCCAATAAAGTAGGCCTTTTCCAGATGGAGGAGATGAAGATGCATGAAGAGAAGTTAAGAATTATTTAGCATGATTGATATGTGATTGATGTATGTTGTATATATGTATGTAAAGTTGGGTACTAAAATTTGCCACTGTGAACAGTAGTGAGGCAATGACAATTGAGCTATAATTAGAAATAGTAAATGGTTGAATAAATATATGATATTTTACCAGTAAATATTAGACATACCAAGCTTCAATTTTATATATAGAACGTCTCTTTTGGATGTATACACATGGAGATATAATTTTGTAAAGTTGGGACCAAAGTGCTGGCTTTAGGGGGAAAATGTTGGATGAACAGTAAATTTAGAGCATTGACTGACGTTGACTTGGTAAAGGTGTGGTCAAAGAGTTATTTTTTTCCTGAAAGAGAATTAAATTAGTTCCTTGTAGCATCTTGAATCACTTCATTTCAATTTTTCTAGATTTAGTTATTATTTTTCAAAGTCAGGTCACTTATCTGGAATTTTACACAATGAACAGGATTCAGTAGAGTAAAATTCTAGATTGTATCATTTGACTTCAATAACCTTCAAAGTGGTTCCAGATGCTGCCGTTTTATCTCTAAGATATAAGAAAATTATGATGTTTTATTTTGGTATCAGAGTAAAGGGTTCTGGCTCAGAGCATAAGATTCTGGCATAGAACAGAAGGTTCTGGCTTAGTGTTGCTCTGATTTAGTTAGACTGGCCCCTTTTAACAACTTAGAGATTTTAACTAAAGAAGTTCCATCCCTAGAGGAAGATATGGGGATAGTGTTTACTAGTTAGAGAATATTTCATACAAGAGACAGTGACACCTAGATAAATAGAATGATACAACATACATATAACTTTGAGGTAGTCTTCAAGGAAATGACTACGATAAACTAGTCTTAGTCAGTTGTTACCGCTGAGGTCTCATGTTTCTTAGCACGATGTGGCTGGACTAAGCAGGATAATATCTGGGGAGCAATTTCCTCTTATTGATAGAGACAGAAGCTGACCAGTCTAAGGTCAAGGGAAGCTGCATTAGTAGCTCGAGGTATCATGATGTGGCCAGACATTACAGTGACGATGATAATGAAGGTACCAACCTCATTGAATTGTATCAGCAATAGAATTGGTATAAAGCATGATCAAGCCAGATAGTACAAAGTAATGAGATATGAAATATTAGTTTAAGACAATGTTTAGAAGTAGATCATCCATGTGAGTAGATTGACATTTCAAAAGAATTTGTTAACTAGTCTTTCCTGAACAAAAGAATCAAAAGTTAGAACTAGACTTGCTTAGGAATGATCCTAGCACATGGCCTAAAGTTAAAGATGAGATGGTTCATAGATAGAAAGTTTATGCTCCCAAGACAGAGTGACCACATCATGAAAAAATAGTAACCTAGTAGACCTAGGGTAGAGCACCCTAGAGAACATAAGTAATAGTAATAGATGATAAATGAGATATATATGACATAAGTTTGTCAGGATCAAGAAAAAGACCAAAAAGGAATCATAGTCCGGTCAAGAATAAACTAGGAATAATATATATATATATAGAAGAAGTTAAGAGATATTAAAGAGATACAAAAGTACTCCATAGAGATGGAGATTGATCCGCTCACCTGAGAAGTTAGTTCATATATTGAATTCATTATAAAGAAAGAATTTTTCTCAAGTAGCCGTAAAAGTCCAATAGAGTGGTAGATGTAAGATTATAAAAGAAGTTTATGATATCTAGAGAAAGAAAGGTAGCCATAGTTTCAAAGATAAAGAAACTCCCCAATTTAAGAAAGATTAATGAACAAGAGTCAGATAAAGTAATGAAGGGTTGAGCCTATACCCAAGTTAAATAAGTAGTTATTTTAGGTTCTTAAATGAATGTTCGGGATCTGACAAATAATGTGATAGAGGAAAGAATGCTTAAAAGTTTACCTAGTTAATTGTTCAATTGTAGTATACATATGATGGATGGTTGAGCAAATTTATGTGATGATGATATGGCTTATGTTGCCATAAGTTATGGTGAATAGTTGCATCTCCTTGCAGTTGTCATATGATGACACGCATGTTAGAGTATGCTATGATGAATGAATACTCCCCTCACACAGTATATGCAGGGTAGAGTATATGAGATAAGAAAGTTATGAGAAAGTTATGTTGCTCCTATACCATATGACATGCAATACGAATGTACCCAGAATGATAGACAGTCTCAGTAAGTTGGATAATTGTTACAGTATGATTGGGGTTACTCAAGTATTTCTACATGCTTGTGAGTATAGTACTTAGGGCAATTTCTGATGTTAGGGTTATAGCAAGTATCAAGAGGATGGTAGTGCTATAATTCTATCAAAAGAAATGGCATAGCAAAATATAGCAAAAAAGAGATTATTTTCATATCACTTTTCATATAAGAGTTGGATCTAAAATAGATGGCTCTCAATTAGAGCATAGTTTAAATGGCTCATAGCTAGGGCATATATTTAAATGAGAAGTTATGATATAGCCATAGCAACAGAATGCAATGGTAGTTGGTTAGGCAACAACCCATGGTAAGCCACAACAAAGTAAGAAAGATGAGACAAAATTCCTGAGTAAGAGATAAAATAAGTAAAGTTTTGATAAATAATATGGGCTACTGAATATAATTCGTTAAAAAAAATTATTGATTGAGTTATCAACAAGTGGAAACAGTTAACCTTATATCTTAGTCTGTTGGTTTTAGATCTTTCATAGATGATGAAATAGTATAACGTAATCATAGAGGATTCTAGAGGGTCACAGTTAGATACTGAAGAGGCTTATGGTTGATCGCAGTTAGATCCCGAGGTCACAGTAGACCTAGCCTAAGGAAAGTAATGAGCCATGAAGATATGAGTACAATGTAGTGTCTCTTTAGAAAGATGATTACCAAGGATGAAGTAAAGGTAAGGAGCTTCAATAGTTGATTAACTCATCTAGAAAACTTATTTATAATGATTTTCCTCATATAGCCTATATTATATACAGACTGAACATAGTTTTCCCTTAAATGAAGATGGTGCCAAGTTCAAGTCTGAGTGCTAATATTCAAAGTTTTATGGCAGCATACTGAGGAACAAAGAAGAGAACCCCATATGTTTTGAATGGAGAAGTTTGAGCAGATAGATCCTCCAGATGAGGATAAAGAGATTAAAAGGCTAGTGAGATCGAGAGAAGAGGGTCTAAGAAGAGTAAAAATAGAACACAATTTTATGAGAAAGAATATGCTAGGCCTTAGAGTTATAAGAAAAGTAACCTAGCCCTAACCCAATAGAACGCTTAGCTAAAAGGTGCTCATGTAAGAGTAGACTAATGATGGGTAAATCCCTAAGAATTAATGAGGAAGTGTGTAAATGCCACAAAAGGTTGGTATAGATGCACAAAGTTATGTAAGATAGAAAGAAAAGTTAAGAAGAGCTAGAAAAGTCAAGAAAATATTATGACTTGGAAGGGACATTCTCCTCAAAGACTCTTCATCAAGGTATGAATAAAGATTTAACCTGAAAATTTTGAGGACAAAATTTATGTTAAGGGGAGGAGAAATGTCATATCTTGATTTTTAGGCCTAGAAGCCCAATATGTAGCCTAAAAGAGGTAAGCTAGCATGCCTTGTTGAGCAGAAGTTCCATAAGTATACAGATGATGTTCATGGACTAAACTGCAAGTAACTAAAAGATCAGGGACTAAATTATAAATAGTAAAAGTCCCTACGAGTATAATGGTCATTTTGAAGAAAAAGAGGGAATAAACTGAAAAATCTAGAAGTCCCAAGGCAAAAAATGAAAGTAGATACAAGTTGTGGGCCATTAAGTGTAATTATGAAAAGTTGGGGGACTAAAGTGTAATTTCCAAAAGTTTTTCAAGGCAAAATTGTAATTATAGAAAGTTGAGCTATAAAAGGCTTAGAACTGCTCAGAAGCATTTTAGTCCCAAAATTCATCAGTAGATAGAGAAAGTTATCCTAGCTAATCTAGTATGATATATAAATCTTATTGGAGTTCCAGATAGATGATATTTATTTGATAATATGAAAGTTATCTAAAATTTTTATCAGACCTTCTGGACCTTAAATATAAATAAAAAGTTATAAGAAGGTGCGTCATGTTAAGTCAGATGTTAGAAAACTGACAGAACCCAAAAATGAGTTATGTAGGAAAAGTTACTCACATTTTAGTGAATTTTGACGGGAGTTTGTGAACGCCCGATATCTGATTGTGAAACTAAAGCAGTAAGCAAGTTATGACTGAATGAGCTCAGATGATAGCACAGAGAGGCCCATGATAACGCTAAGTGAGGCCCAAGCCCATGATATCAGTTCATCAGATAAAGGGGCCAGTGCCAATAAGTATTCAGAAAAAGGTGCAAAATGACGAAAATATCCCTATGTTATAAAATAATTAAATAATGAGTGAAGGGTATTTTGATCATTTTATTAAGGTTAGAAAGTCAAGGAAGGTTATTTGGATAGTTAACAAGGGTCAGTAAATATTGGAAAATGTGCCCTAGGGGCCAATCATTGTCTTATGAACATTATTGATTTATGAGTTTATCAACTGTGTTATCATATTATTTGCATGTTTACTGTGATGACCATCCTTGGATAATTCATGATCTTATCCTAAATGTCCCTGGTTGGTCATCTGTGTGGGAGCAGAGATGAAATAAGACCAGTATGACTTTGAAGATGTATAGAGATATAAATCAAAGTCATAGGCACATGTAAGAGTACAAGGTGTTGGACCGACCCGCTATGAGAGAGTTGCATGGGTTACGTCATAAGCTTCTCTCATATACAAACCATGTCAATATGCCCTTTGACCTGAGATCATCATGGATTCCTACATGACAAACGCTCAGCTTTGACCTAGTCAAAAGTCACTTTTGACCGAGTGATCATAAAGACTATGTTCGGGCTTAGTGGTTTTTCATGCGGAGGAATGTGAATGGTCAAGATGGAGTTTGTCCCTCACATTCGTAAAGAGATATTACTGGGGCCCTCGATGAGTGAGTCTGAGAAATTTATGGCCATACTGTAATGGAAAGGTAGTTCCATTTCTATAGTCAGACTACTCAGGGATCGAGAAAGTAACGGTCAGGAATAGGAAGATGACATTATCCATGCCTCATCCATGACCAAAATATCGCGTGACAAAAGGGATATGATATGGTTGTATAAAAGGTTACATCGTTTATCGATCCTCATATGATTTAGGTAGTCGTTATGTCTTGCTAGAGACCGCTTGCGACTTGTGGGCCAGAATAGCAAATGGCCCACTGCCAACTTTATATGGGCCTACAGGGTTGCACACAAAATAGCCCAACACGAGCTATGATATCCAGATTCATTAAATCTAAGACGTGTCTAGATTCAATGAATGATCCAGGGTTGATGTATATATTTATTTATATTTATATTCATATATATATAAATTCATATATATATATTATATATAAGGGATATATAGGATTTAATTTATAAGGATAAATTAAATCTCTATCACGTTTGAATTGGAAATTCAAATTGATAGGATATCTCATATAAGAGATATTTACAAGATTTAATTTATAATGATAAATTAAATCTCTATTACGTTTGAATTTGAAATTCAAATTGATAGGATATCTCAAATTTGATTTATGAGAATAAATCAAATATAGTCCAGTCTTATCTTTATTTAAATTAAATAAATAGGTGAGTTAAATCTGTGAGACGGATTTAATATAAACATTATTTATTTAATTAGTTTCTTATCAAATTATACAATATGTGATATTGTATTAATTTCAGAATTAATATAGATTAATTCCAAAATCCAATTCGGTTGAAGAAAACGCATATCATCCTATATATCTGATTTTAGGAGCTACATTTTCAATAGACAACGCATAAAACAAAAAACACAAAAGGCCGAACGGAATCTGAAAAAGGTTTGCAGATAAGAAACTGCTGAAGTAGAGACGGAGAGGATAAATTCTTGAGAAAGCCTTGAAGGGACAGGTGACGCTAGCACGTCGTTCGTGGTTGGAACGCTGTTCGTGTGGATACCAGTAGAGGAAGCTGACCTGAGGCGTCAACTTCTTGCGATCAGAAAGAGAGCATGAGCTGTGAGAGAAGCTGTGGACATCTTCTTGCGATCAGAAGAGATCACCAGCCGCGGAGAAAAGCAGTGGAAGTCACTGAGAAACATTGAGGGTAATGCTTCTTCCCACTTGACTTAAACACATACGGTAGACCCTGGCAAGGAATGGAAAAAAAATTTAAATTAATTTCCACTGCGTGTCTTCCAATTCCTTACAGTAAATACTCTGGAAAGGTGTGAAAAGACAATAATGCCCCTAGAATTATTAAAGAGGAACTAAGGGCATTTTAGTAATTTGCTAAGGGATATTTCTTGAGAACCGAGCCACTAGACTATTTGAGCTTGATTAGAGACCCAACATGGCTTCCCAAGATGTCTAAAAATGTGACCCAAGAGTTATGTGGGTCCAAGTAGTATTAAAATAATATTTTAGTGATTTTAATAAAGTATAGTTCCCCGGTTGAGATAGAACTGGGGAAAGTGATAAGATAGAGTTTTAGACTCATCCAGAACCATGAGGTGGCATGAAAGGTGTCCTCAGGGGACCCACAAAGCACCATATGGCATAATTCAAGACCAAGAAAGGAATTGAAAGAAGAGAGAAAGAGAGAAAGAAAGAAAGGAAGAGAAAGAAGGAAGGGAAAAGGAGGAGTTCTGGCGGAGCTAGGAGCAATCTAAGGAGCTTAAGGATTTGACAAGATTAGGAATAAGGTAAGTAATTTATTCTAGTCCCTACTCTAATAAATTAGAGGATTGTTCTCATGAATTTAATATTTAGAATATATAATATCTCTCTTGATAAGGTTAGCCGTGGATATAAAGAAAGTTAGGGGATTGTAAGATTAAGGGTATTACTTCAAGTTAAGCTTGAGTTAGGTAGAGATATACTGGATTGGTTAATAATTAAGATATTATTATGCTATGTATAGGCTCTGACCTATGAGAAGAATGAACCTTAGAGCAAAGGCTAAGTGCTAAAGGAAAAGCTACCCGATAGGTAGTGAACTTACCTTCTTGCATGCATATGTTGCTTGGATGCTTTATGTGATGTTTACTTACTTTGATGATGTGAAGCATATATGATTACGTAATGCTCTATTTCTTTTTATGATATGGCCTATGTTATAATTAAGGGACATTGAATCATGCAAGTTATCATTATGCAAGCATGATCATTAAGTGCACATATAGTAACATCAAGCATATAGTTGCATACATTGTATGGTTTCTGTTTACTACTAAGATTTCCCCAAAAATCCCACCCCTTCCATATGAATCCAATAAAGTAGACCTTCTCCAGATGGAGGAGATGAAGATGCATGAAGAGAAGTTAAGAATTATTTAGCATGATTGATATGTGATTGATGTATGTTGTACATATGTATGTAAAGTTGGGTACTAAAATTTGCCACTGTGAATAGTGGCGAGGCAATGACAATTGAGCTATAATTAGAAATAGTAAATGGTTGAATAAATATATGATATTTTACCAGTAAATACTAGACATACCAAGCTTCGATTTGATAATAGAACGTCTCTTTTGGATGTCTACAGATGGAGATATAATTTTGCAAAGTTGGGACCAAAGTGCTGGCTTTAGGGGAAAAATGTTGGATGCACAGTAAACTTAGAGCATTGACTGACATTGACTTGGTCAAGGTGTGGTCAATGAGTTATTTTCCCCTGAAAGAGGATTAAGTTAGCTCCGTGTAGCATCTTGAAATCTTTCATTTCAATTTTTCTAGATTTAGTTATGATTTTTTGAAGTTAGGTCACTTCTCTGGAATTTACATAGTGAACAGTACTAGGTAAAGTAAAATTCCAGATTGTGTAACTTGAATTCAATAACCTTAAAAGTAGTTCCAGATGCTACCATTTAGTCCCAAAGACATAAGAAAATTAGGATGTTTTGGAAACTCCTCTGAAAACTATTTTCTTAGTAAATATGAAGAAAGTTGGTTATTTTGTGATATATGGGTAAATGTCTTATTTTGTGAAATTAATCGATTAACAGTTCCATTAATTAAGATTAATCAAATATCTAATCGATTAGTCTGTGTTAAATATGTGTTAAATGTTGTTTTTCTTTAAAATTAATCAATTAACAATTTGATTAATGTTAATTAATTGAATATCTAATCGATTAATATGTGTTGAATATGTGTTAAATATTGTTTTTCTTTGAAATTAATCGATTAACTTTAATCGAACATCTAATCAATTAATATGTTCTGAATATGTGTTAAATATTGTTTAATTTTAATTTAATTGATTAACAATTCGATTAATTATGAATAATTGAACAACTAATCGACTAATTTGTATAAATATGTGTATATTTGATGAAATTAATCGATTGCTTAATAGATTAATGGGCATTAATCGATTAGTTGATGATTAATATCGAGTTTTATCAAGAATCAGTCACAACTCTTCACTATTCAACTCGAGCCCTAATCGAACAAACTTCATTTTCTCTCACCTTTAACCCTAAAAAATCATCAAATTTGTTTATGGCATACCTTGCGCATACTCCATAGATCAAAACCCACAAACAATCACTCACAAATTACTCCATTTCACTAATCAATTGATCAAATCCCTTATTATTAATGGAAGCAATGGTGAGAACAAAGACAACCAATGCAGACAGGTTTGAGTCTAATCCATCTAAGTATATATCTAATGCTCCTCATGCATAAGTTTTAAAGGATAAGAAGAAGAAATTTCAAGCTAAAGTGGCCAAGGATGGCCCAGATGCCTCAAAGAGTAAAAATAAGTACTAGTCAAGCAAGGCACCGATGAAAACAACAACTAGGGATAGAAGCAAAGTACATATTTCTAAACCTTCTCCTCAATCTACTTGAAAGAGAAAGTCAAGGTCACAACATCATAATTCTAACACAGACTATGAACCTAAATCTATTTCAATGTTGGAAAAGATAGTGAAGACTTCCACCAAGCCACTTAGTAAGAGACAGAAGACTCTAGGGAAGGCCTTTACAATTCCAACTCCTTCAAGTTCTTAGCCATCAAGTTTACTTTTTCTACAAGGTAACTTGGATTTAGATGTTAATTTGGCTAAGTGTAACTCAAAGTTTTTGGAGAGAAAATGTTTCCCTATAGTATATGTTGATATTCCTACACTTATGGTAGATCAGAAGGTCAATCTATATTTGATATAGCCACTACACCATTTTGAGAGTTGGCTTATGATTAATAAACCATATAGTCTGGATGTAGTCAGAAGGTTTTATTGTCCTATATATATTTTTGACACATTGGATGATGATGTAAATAATATGGATAGCTATCTAACTACCAGATTGAGAGGTTGGGAGATCAAATTGAAATTTAGTTCCATTAATTAGATGATAGGTGCTATGACATCGATACCAATAAAGTCTATGGATCAAGCCAGGGCTTATCACATTCTTCTGTAAACTAACAAGCATTTCCCTGGGTCTCTTTCCTTTACCCCGAGTCAGATGTGTGATTTTTGTTATATCATTCATTACATTTACTCTGGGTGCATGATCATCAAGTCCAGCATCTTGAATTATCTCAACCTGCAGGACTACATCACACTAGCTAAAATAATTAGTGGGGAGAAGCTCGATTTAGGGGCTTTCATATAGAGTTAGATGAGAGAATCATGTCTCAACAGATCAAGGACCACCCCTATGCCTTATCCTCAACGTGTTTCCTTCTTCCTTAAGCATTTCAACATTCATCATCTAGGAGGAAAGAAAGAACAAATTGGATCTTTTGGGATGTCTCAATTACACAAGATGAAGGTCAAGCTATTTTATGATGCCAAGAAGGGAATAACCCCCAGAGAGCTTCAAGATAAGTAGCCTACGTCCAATGCTTCCCTTCCTAAAGATTAAGGATATTCCTCTACTTGACCTCAAGTTTTTACTGCACCATCATTTTTGGGAGCATCTATTCAGAGGTATCTCTAGACTGAGTTATAGAGCTAGATAACATATTCAATACCTCCAGGAAAGAAATAGAAATCATTCATGGGATTATAAGCTATGGGATCGAGACACTTTGTAACATCCTCACTTTTATACATCTTAGGGACCATTCAGTAGCATTTAGAACCACTTACAAGACCTTAGAAGTCCATTAGCCAAATTTGGAATTTTACTCTTTCTCGGGTTACTGTTCATATGGTATTCCATATTACGCAACAAACTTCAAAAAATCATAATTAATTCTAGAAAAATTGAAATGAAGTGGTTCAAAAATATACGTGAAGATAACATCTTGAAATTTAAGGGAAAAATATTTCCAGACCAAATGATTAGTCAATTGATACAGTTTATTCGTTGAAATTTACTGTTCATTTGGTCAAAACTTTGGAAACAGATTCTGCTCCCTTACTTTGGAAATTCAGTTCTCTTTGTACAAACATCCAAATAAAGCGTTCTTTATGTCAAAATGAATCTTGGCATGTCATCTAAATGTCTGTAAAATCTCATACATTTATTTCATCATTTACTATTTTTCATTACATCATGACTGCTTATATTGGTCATATAGCAATAATACATTTAACAATTCTTCACATAACACACATATACTATTCAATCCCTATCTTTTCTTCATGCTTCATCATCATCTTTCATCATTCATAAACCTATGGGATTGGGATTATATGGAAAGGGATGAGATTTCTGGGGAAATCTCAGTAGCAAACATTACTAAATAATGCATGCAATAATGTAACTACTTGTGCTTGCTTGTGAAAGTGTTATCATTGTGTAATGTGTAAGCTTCCATGTAACATATGAAATACAATTGGCCAAAGTAATCATAGAAATAGAGCTTCATATATAAGCACAATTGCAACACAATTCACCAAAGCCATATCACAATCAAGCATAACATTCAATGCATACAAGTTTAGGATAAGTTTACTACCTGGCGTGTAGCCTTTCCTTCCATCCTTTAGCCTTGTCTCTAAGGTCCCTTCTTTTCATATGTTAGAGGCTATAAATAGCATAATAATATCTTTATTATTATCCAGTATAGCTCTACTTAATCTCATGCTTAACTAGGGGTAATATTCTTAATCTAACATTCCCCTAGCTTTCTTTCTACCTGTAGCTACCTTTATTAATAGAGATATTTCTCTATTATAACTATTAAGAGCAATCCTCTAATTTATTAGAGCAGGGACTATATAACTTACTTACCTTATTCCTAAGCTATGCCCAGTCCCCAAGCTCCTTGGACTGCTCCTAGCTCTGCCAGAACTCCTTCTTTTCTTTCTCTTCCTTCCTTTCTTTCTCTTTCTCTCTTTCTCTCTTCTTTCTCTTCTTTTTCTTGCCAAATCCATGAATGAAATGGAGAGAGGGGAGTGTCTATTTATAGGTGATTGGAGGTGGAATGAATGGCTCAGATTGAATCATGATGAATGGCCCAAATTGCTTAGCTTCCTCAAGAAGCTTTGCCTGCATTATCACGATGGCATCACCCTCCTTGAAGACTCACCAACATGACATCATCCAAGGACACCTCAGGGGGTATGTGGCACAAATGGTGGGGCCCTTGGGACACCTCACCAGATGACTCAGCCTCTCCTAAGAATTCCATAGCCTTTTCCTGGAATGAACGGCTGAGATTGTGCCACGCGTCCTTTTTACCTTTTCCCCTTTTTCTAATCTCATGACATGTGTCATTAACTTTTCCTGTAATCATGCCATGTGGTTCCTTGTGGTTTAACTCATCATGACTTAACTTATCTGGCACTTCTAGCCATCACCTTTTATGTCACCATAATATTTGTACACATATTACATACATGTCGATTACATATTTGGGGTACATTGTAACTATCATTCATCTATGTATTCATCTTACACTTAACATATTTACATTACCCCTTATCTCTCTTTACATTGTTTATTAGGGAATCATAAACTGCACATACTTCTGCAAACAGAAGTATCACCCCCACATATCAGATGGCAAATTATTTGCCAAAACTCACTTGTCTCTATATACCATACATGGGTATGTGGCACTATCTAACTTACTACCATCCCATGTCAGTCTGCTACAGTATAAACTTGATTTAGGTTAAAGCCCTCTATCATACATCTACTTATCATCTCTACTACGATATTGAGGAATTGCATGTAAACTGTCTGTTCTTAATCTATATTTCTGTCCATCCTTCGACCTAGACTAAGTAAGTCATTCTCCGCAGCTTTCTTTAGACCAATATGGTCAACACTAACTATCTTTAACAAATAAGGTTGGGGTTGACTAGGACCAGGAATATCCCACTAATCTTTTTCTATAAAGTCACATATTCCTGGACTTTGGAAATTAGTAAGAACTATCATAAACTCTGACTGGATATCTGAATTAGGGGACCATGATCTATTACTCATAATAATTCTGTCCTCAAACTCTGGTAGAGGAGGAATGCTATATGGTTTACCCTTAATCCAATACTAGTACTCAGCTTCTTCAGCCGTAATATGTCCTCTCATCAGAAGAATAGAGCTTACATCAGGGTTAGAGGGCACTCCAACAAACTCATACTGTGTAGAGTCACTAGATTCAGCATTATCTGGGGTATACTGGGCTTCAGGTTGTATCTCTACATGGCCTCCAGACTGCAGGTTTGAGTCTACAGAAACGTCTATGGGATCACTGTAGATTTTCTTGACTGATCCCATACACTTTCCTTTAAACTTTCTTCATTGTATGAAGGATCAAAGTCTAGATGTATACCATGTCCATACATCACTACTGCCCTGGGGTCTCCCTATTAACTGAAGCCTCTGACTTAACTTTATAAAATCTCATATATGTTCCTGCAATATTTGCTTAATTAAGCAATGCTTACTATCCCAATAAATACCCTAACTTAACAATATGCTTAGTGTTTAGGGTTAAGGTCTGGGAATAATCTCATATCAGTCAATAAATAATCTATTTAGAGTATTTCTTAAGCAAGAATCCTATGCTCTGATACCAAAATGTAACATCCTTACTTTTATACGTCTTAGGAACCATTCAGTAGCATTTAGAACCACTTACAAGACCTTAGAAGTCTATTAGTCAAATCTGGAATTTTACTCTTTCTTGGGTTACTGTTCATATGGTATTCTAGATTACGCAATAAACTTCAAAAAATCATAATTAATTATAGAAAAATCAGAACGAAGTGGTTCAAAAAGCTACGTGAAGATAACATCTTAAAATTTAAGAGAAAAATAATTTCCAGGCCAAATGATTAGTCAATTGATATAGTTTATTCGTTGAAGTTTACTGTTCATTTAGTCAAAACTCTAGAAATAGATTCTGGTCCCTTGTGATGTCATGATGATGTCATAATTTGCTTTATGAAAAAGTAAAATCCAAGATTAAATGTGAACCCTTTGATCAAATAGTAACTAAATCAATCTTTGCCATTAATTTCCACCAAGATTTTTCTATAAATACCCCCTTAATTTCTGCAGCAATCCTTGAGCCATGGATACCTTGGGGAAACTCTTGCAAAATGAAAGCTCAAGCCAAGACAAAGAAGATTCAAGGTACCAAAGTTCAAGTAAGCTAGAGATTGAAAGTAAGCAATCTCTCCTAGCTTATTTTCCTTTGATTTGGGAGCTTGAACTTAGGGTTTTCATGGGGGAAAAGTTAAGTTTTCTCTAAGGGAAGGTGCTGCCCAAAAACCATAGATAAAAGGGGAAAGAAGAAATTAAAATTAGAATTAGTTATGCTTTTTCGAATTCAGGTCACTCCACTGGAATTTACACAGTGAATAGTACTCGCTAAGAGTAAAATTCTAGATTGTGTAATTTGACTTCAATAGCCTTAAAAGTGGTCCCAAATGCTACCATTTGGTCCATAAGTCATATGAAAAATAGGATATTACACACTTCTAGAGAGTCATATCTAGTATTTTCAAGCATTTAAGGAGGAAGTGAGAGAGAGGCAAGAGGCTATTCATCAAGAGGTATTTGATGTGAAGAATATTCTTCTCGCTTATCTGAACAATCTTGGACCTTCTATCTTAGAGCAAGAACTCAAGGATCAGCCACCATCTTTAGTGCCTCATCATGACATGTATGTTCCATCTTTTTTCGCTGATCCTATTCTTGTCCCTTTACCACTTAATGATATTTTGATAATGTCAAATGTAACTCAAAAGAATGTTTTTATTAATGTTTTGTGTTTTAAAATGATGATAAAAGTAACAGAAGAAGTTACATCAAGTTAATTGATTAGTCAATTGAATAATGAGTATCATTTAATAGATTGAAGGTTCGATTAATGTTAGGACATTGCTCTTTGGTGTAAAAAGAAAGTCAATTAATCTATTAATGAGTGCCCATTAATCGATTGACTGTTCGATTAATGTCATAAAATTGCTCTTTAGAATTTAAAAGATTAATCGATTAATTGATTAGTTAATTGATTAATTGATGAGTTAATCAATTAATTGTAATTAATCAATTGTCTATTTGATTAATTTATTCATAACTATTTTTCCTTTAGACAAAACAAACTCTATTAATATATTAGTTAATCGATTAATCTATATTAATGTATTAACTATTTGATTAATCAGTTTAGAATCATTTTGTGAAAATCAAATATGAATCCATTAATTGATTGATTAATCGATTAATATACATTAATCCATTGACTGTTCAATTAATATGTTTTGAAAAACTTTGTGTCGATTCCTCCATAGACTATCGACTAAGAATTCAATTAATTTATATTAACGGATTAATTGTTCGATTAGTATATTATGAAAAACCTTATGTGTCAATTCCTCTAGAGACATTAATCAACTAAGGATTCAATTAATTTACATTAATGGATTAATTGTTTGATTAACTTCATATATTTCTCTGAGTAAGTTAATCTAAAGTATGCTTGTAACTAAGTGCATCTCTCGCTAATCTATATATATTTGATTCAAATCTAAAGTATGCTTATGTTTCTCATCATTCTTCATTATAAATCTTTTGAGAAACTTATGTTATCAATTTATATTGAATATGGTTGAACAATCTGATCAATGTGATGCTATATTTTATGTTTTCTAAATTAATTGAAACATTGATTGAATTAATGATAATTAATCGATTAATAGAATATATTTTCCAAAAAGCATATGAACCTTATTAGAACTTGACCTTTATAATATGAGTTAATTATTAGTTGGTCATACACTTAATCAATGTTTAAACTCGTAACAAATATTTTGAGATTGAGTGTGTTTAAAAAAGGCTAAAGTTTGAAATGATGAAGGCTATGTCAACAAAAACTTGCTATATCTGACAAAGCATTAAATGCTCACCAACCCACCAACAATGCCTTCACTCCAATAGTTACAAGCTTGAGTCTAACGGTTACTAATGAAATAAATGTTACTTAAGAAAGATTCGACATTAATGAAGAAAATGAACAACAACGACTGAATTCATTGCATTCTTTTATTCTTCATTCATTATTCTGTAACATGATATTCTTGTGCTTTAGTTCTCATTATCATATATACTCTATGAGAGAGATTGAGAAAATTTTCATTTATTTTATAGACTTAAGAGATTTGATCTCTTAAGTTGGGATTGTTACCTCCCGGGAAGCAAGGGAGTGATTTAGAGGATCACTTGTTGTACTGAGACACAAATAGCCTGTTCAAATCTTGGGGTATAGTTGAAAATCTCAGAAGTCATATGGGGACTGGACGTATGACAAGAGGATTAGTCTGAACTAGGATAAATTGTCTTGTATTGATTCTTTTATCCTTCAGTGATATCTTTATAATATTTATTATCTTTACTTATTATACTTTAGTTGTCTTTCAGGCTTTTAAATTTACGTTAAAAATTTTAAAACATCCAATTTACCCCCCTCTTGGATGTTTCTGCCAAGACTAACATCTTGGTGCCTTAATACATCAACATGAGAATCCCCTTTCATGTCCCCTTATAACCGATAAGGTGATATCTAGTGTGAATCCCTCTCACTCCCCTTACAACTGTAAGGTTATAATCCACTCAAGAGTCTCACACCCTTGAGCAACTCAGAAATAGAATTGTGTAATTACAAATTCTTTTTCTCAATAGAGAAGATATAATAAACACTGAAGCATGATTTATCTAAATTTCCCTCTTAAGAATGTAATACACTCTGTTCAAAATAAGAGAAATAGAGTGAAACAGAGGCTCTCTTATGATTTTACTGAATATGATCGAAATGCATTGTTGTTTCTTTCTTGTATCTTCTTACGTTGTTCAACTTCCTTCACTTTCTCTTTTTGGCTTTTTTTTATAGTTTGTTTCTTCATAAATCCATTGAAGTAGCCGTTGACAAATATAGGCATTGGTGCTTACGTGTGCATATGACTTTTTACTTTTTGCTCTTCAATTGATCGCTTCGTTTAATCTGAGTTTTAACCTACAAATGATCTTGAAACATGCCTTAGAAAAGATATATAGACAATATAAGCATATGGTAATTGTTTCCAAATAATTTCAATTTAAAGATCATAATATGTTTGGTTTAAAAAAACTTTTTCACAAATAAGCTTGATTTATCGAAGTGTTTATTGAAGAGATATCTTATCTTAAAGGTTTTCCATAAATTGCATTAAAACAATTTTAAAGTTTATTGAGCAATTCTTTGATAACTAACCTTATCGAAAAGATATTCAATAAATCTTCACTGAATTCTATTCAAACATATATTGGATTTATCGAATAGTTCTTTAATAAATATCCTTATTAAATAGGTCTTCGATAAATCTCAAATGAATTACATTAAGACAATTCTAGATTTATTGAATATGACTTCAATAAATAGACATATCAAAAAGCTCTTTGAAAAATATTCATTTCAAAACATATGCTTTCAGACTTATCGATATGTTTCATAATACATTATTTATCAAAGTATTCTTCGATAAATAGCCTTATTCGATAGCTTATTGATAATTGCTAAATAACATTCTTTTCAAACTCTTCAAATAGACTTTCAAACATTCTTTGATCTTTAAACCATGTAATATTTGCAAACAAGAGTTCATAAGATCATTTAGCAAATCAAATCAAGTCATCAGCTCTTTAAAATAATTCAAAGAATCACACATTAAATTTTTAACAAATTCAAAATCTAGATTTTTTACATTTATTGAAGTCCTTATTGAAAGGGCCCTTATTGAAAAGGACTTGGATAAATGGCCTTAATTAATAGCTATTCAATAAATACCATAAGTTCTCACATTTTAGAATATCCAATTTATAGAAGTGTGTTTTGATAAATATACTTGTCAAATAGCTTATTGATAAGAGCCAGAAAAGTAATATCAGACATATTTAATCTTTCTTCTTTTTGCAAAATTTCCTAAAGAATTTTGAGAGAGATAGATAATTTAAACAAATTAGCAACATGATAAGAAAAAAACCACCATCAAAATCATTACCAATTTAGTGTTTTAGTGATTTGGATAAAACACATATCAGGTTATCGATAAACAACAAAGAACTTACTTTAAATGTTTCTTTCTCAGATTTTATAATTTATAAACCAAGTTCCATAAATCATTTGAGAATAAAGTTATTTGTCAGAACAAAACATTAGCAGTCATATGAAAGATCATTTATAAGTTTAGTGCTTTTGATAAAACATAAATTCTCTTTATTTATGAAGTGTTCTTTGATAAATCCCCTTATTGAATAATACTTTGATAAATTAAGTCTTTAAAAACGTGACATACTTCATATTTATCAAATAGCTTATTGATAAATTTCTAAGATCTTCTTTATTTTAAGTACTTTATTTAAAGAAGATCTTATCAATAAACCTATTTATTGAATAAAGACTTCAATAAATTATCTTTAGACATATTTTAATAAAAGTTGTTTCTGTTTGAAGCCTTTATTGAGCAACTCTCTTATCGATGAATACTTGGATAAATGCTTTCATAAAATACACTGAGTCATTTTTCAAATTTATCAAAGGCTTTATCGATAAATCCATTTATCGAATAAGTCTTCGAAGAAAAATGGTTTTAAAACAAGACTCAGAATTTATCAATAATGCATTTATCAAATGTCTGATCGACAAGCAAGCTTATCAAATAGGTCTTCAATAAATATACTTTAGAAATCAATTATTTTCACAACTTTCTTCTTCATTTAGCAATAACTTATCGAATAGACCTCTTATCGATAAGCTTATAGACAAATTCCCTTTCTCACACTTAAAATACTTTTTGAAAATATTTTCCCAATTGTTATCATCAAAATATTGGAGTCTTTTCGATGATGGAAAAACTTAGTAGATGAACTAATAAAGAGTAAAGCAATTTAAATAAATTTATATCAGACAATGTATCAGGAAACAAGGACAGAAGCAAAGTAAAAAATTTGTGAAGCAAACCAACATAATTTGCATTGACAAAGAGAGTTAGCAAACATAGAAGATAAAATAATTAAGAACACTATTAAGAACACAAGTTCATAAAAACAATTGCTATTATTCAAGTTCATCTCATATCAATTCTTCCCCTTTTTGTCAATCATAAAAAATGGAGTCTTGGGAATACTGAGGGTTAGTGTGTTGCTTAGCAGTAGGAATATGTTCAGTAGTTAGGTTAGAGGTTGAGAATAGGAAGAAGGAGTGCTTTGGGCAATGGCAAGAGACTCAGTAATTGAATTGGAGCATTCCAGTCCTATATTTTATCAGTAAATAGAGAAAGTTATGTTGGTTAATCTATAATAATACATAAATTTTATTAGGGTTCCAGATAGTGGATATTTATCTGATAGTCTGAAAGTTATCTGAAATTTTATCAGATCTTATAGACCTCAAGTATAAGTTGAAAAGTTACATGAAGGTGTGCCCCATGACATCAGATGTCATGAATCTGACAAAACCAGAAGGAGCTCTGTATGAAAAGTTATCCCGTATTAGTGAATTTTGACGGGAGTTTGAGAATACCTGTGATCCGATTATGGAACTTAATAGTAAGTCAGCCTAGATAGAATGAGCTTAGATGACCTCATATATGGGCCTATGATGATGCCAAGGAGGGCCCAAAACCCAGGATACCAGTTTATCAGTAGAAGGGGCCAGTGTATAGGAAAAGTGTGAAATTAGAAAAATACCCTTAGATGACTATATTGTACCAGTGTGGATAGAGGGTATTTTGGTCATTATGGATAGGCTAAAAATATGGGATATAGTATAAATATGATTAGTTAGAGCTAGTATAGGCCCTGAGGTAGTACAAAGAGGGGTGTAATGACAATGATGCCCTTAGGGTTAATATAGTGCATGAAAGTTAAGTTATAACTTGATACTACTTTGTAATGGCTAGGTTTTGACATTTGTGAAGAAAGGAAATCATATCAAGAAGGCTTTGGCAAGGATAGCTAAGAGGTAGCAAGAATACCTAACTATAGTTTCATGTTTGCTTAATTTTTTGCTTGCTTGTTGATTATGGTGTTTGGTTGAGCATGAGAATGTGTCATCATGTTGATGTTGAGTTATGAATGATTGCAACTCCTTGAAAGTTATGTCATGACAATATGCATGTTAGAGTTTGCTTATGTACCATTATAAAGTAGCTCCCATCTCATGATAACATTTTAAGCATTCCATTAATCATGCATGATATTATAGTTTGTATGCCTTGCTATTGTGATTTTCATGAATTCTCATTCCTTCCATATGCATAACCATGTTATAGGTGCTAGATCTTCATAAGGAAAAAGGGTAAACATGCATGGGTGAACTTGTATAATAAGTTATATTGCTTATATGACACTATGGAAGAATATGATAGTATGTATGATGTATGATTCTGCAATTGTGTTTTGAGGATGTGATGGTGTGACGATATTTACAATACCTTAATCAATAAGTTTGAACTTGAAATTTGGCATGATAATAGCTAAGATAAAGAGATTTAAATGAACACCAAGAATGCCTCAATTGGACAAGTATTCGAGTTGTTATGATTTTCCAAAGCTGGAGTTACAATCTAGAATAGAGACAAAGTAAGCAATTGGAGGTAGTAACGTTTTGACGTTAATTTTGTATAGCAAATGAACGAGTTTTTCCATGAAATTTTGTGAGCTTAAAGAGGGCATCTAGAGATTTAAATCCATAGGTAAGAAGGTTCATTTGGACAAGAAACAAAAGAGAAATAAATTTTTGAATGTAAGGCATAGAAACTTGAACTTCTATATTTTACCAAACGAACAGTATTTTTCAACAAATAAATTGATTTCATTGAGACAATGGAACCTCAATTTTATATTTTTACCTCAAAATTTAATAAAATATATTTCATTAAAAATTGGAACCAACTCATTTTGATTTTTCTAAATTTAATTATAAATTTTCAAAGAAGGGTACATGTTCTGGAATTACTAGATGAACAGTACCCCAAGAGCAATTCTTTTGGAAATGAATATTTCTAAAGCAGAAGGCTATGTAATTGGTTCCAATGACTCATGAATGAGTATAATTGAGGTTAAAAATAAGAATACAACATTTTGGTATTAGGGCAAAGGATTCTGGCTTAAGAAATGTTCTGAATATATTATTTATAAACTAATATGAGATTATTTCCAGACCCTAACCCTAAACAGTAAGTATTTGGTTAAGCTAGGGTATGTTTTGGGAGAGTTAGCATGGCTCAATTCAGCGAATAGCACAGGAATAGATATAGGGTTCCATGAAGTTAAGTCAAAGGCCTTAGTTAGTGAGGCAGTTGATAAGGGAGACCTCTGGCTAGTAATGATATATGAAGATAATGTACATCCAGATTTTGATCATCCCTTAGACAATGAGGAGAGTATAGGGGATTAGCCAGGGAAATCTACAATGGGATATCCCATAAATGTTTCTGTAGTCTCAAACCTGCAGTCTAGAGGTTATGTAGAGATTAATGTCATATCCTAAATTTTTCCCTATCGGTATAGTACTGATAGTAGAAAAAGGTTTGGAAAGGATTATGACAAAGATCAGAAGAAAAGATAAAGGTCAAATGAGTCTTAAAGAAAAAGAAGGACTAAAACAAAAATTAGAAAAGGTTGAAGACAAAAAGTGAAAGTAGAAACAAAAATTGGGCCCTTAAATGTAATTTTTAAAAGTTAAGGGATTTAAATGTAAATGGCCAAAAGTCCAGGGGCCTGAGTACAATTTAAAAGTTTAGGGACCTAAATGTAAATATGAGAAAGTTAAGCCGAAACAAGTCAAAAATGTCTGGAATTATATCAGACCCAAATTCTACCAGTAGGTAGACAAATTGATTATTGTTAGTTTAAGGAGTCATAGAATTTCGATTTGAGGTCCCGATTAATTAATATAAATTCCTGAAGTTAGAAAGAATTATTATAGTATTTTTCAGACATCAGAATCAGATAAAACTTTATAAGAAATTCCTATATTTAATGTAAGAATTTATAAAATTGACAGAGTCAGAAAAGGAATACTGTAGAATTATTTCAGGATTTTACGGTAAAATATAATACCCTATAAATAGGATCGGGAGAGATGTCTTGGGATTTGTGCCACAAAGGGCATAAAGGCAATGAGCCCATATCAAGGCCCAAATGGAGCCATAGTAAGCCCAATATGATGACTAGACAGTTAAGTGAGCCAGAGTCTAGAGCAGTCCAGGAAAAGTGCGAAATTATGAAAATGCCCCTAGATGCCCATACTATACCAGTGAAGGATAGAGGTTATTATGGTTATTCTGGACAGGCCAAAAATGTGGGAAATAGTATAAATATGATTAGTTAGAGCCAGTATATGCCCTGAGGCAGTGTAAAGAGGGGTAAAATGACAATTATGCCCTTACGGCTAGTACAGTGCAGAAATGAAACCAAGAGTATTTTAGTCATTTCCCAAGGGATGGATGGTAGATAAATATTTAGTATATCATTTTCAATGGTATGAGAAGCCTAGACGTTGATGTCCAGGATAGAATACATATCCTAGTATATTATAAAAAATTAGGAACAGAAAAAGTCCGGTTGTTGTGAAACTGCTCCGATCGGTACCGAATTGGACTAGAATTTTTCCAGAAGCTTCCCCCCAATGGAATTTCTCCATATACCCCCATGAGGTATCCCTTGAGCTGTCCCACATGATGTCATAATTATTCTTTTTTAAAAAAGGAAAATCCAAGATTAAATGTGGCCCATTAGACTAAATAGTATACAAACTAATCTTGGCTATTGATTTCCACCAAGATTTTTCTATAAATACCCCCTCAAATCTGCATCCAAACCGTGGCTTGTAAATCCTTGGGGAAACTCTTATAAAATAAAAACTCAATCCAAGACAAAGAAGATTCAAGGTTCCAAAGTTCAATCAAGCTAGAGATTAAAGGTAAGCAATCTCTCCTAGCTTATTTTACTTTGATTTGGGAGCTTGAACTTAGGGTTTTCATGGGGAAAAATTGATTTTTATCTAAGGTGTTGTGTTTCCTAAAAACCTTATATGAAAAGAGAAAGAAGAAATTAAAGTTAGAAACATGTGATTGAAGCTTAAACAAGCTAGTTAAGTGATTGGTTGTTGAATCAAGTTGACATTCTTGATTTTGCCATGGTGTACCCTATTCAATCTGCACTGTTCATGAGGGAAATAAATGGAATTTCAATGATTTAATGCTTCAATTGAATTTATATGATGATCTTGGGTAGAATTGGAAAGGTTTTGAACCTTGGAAACATTAAAATCTCAAGGTTGTGGTTTTTGAAATTCTTCATGGTACTGTTCACTTGCATGAACAATGATTGGAATTTCATGATTTTGATGTTTCCAATGGTTTTGCAATGAAAAGTTGTGTGGGATAAAGTGGAGAAACAAGTATGGGAAGCATTAGATTCAAAATGAGATTTTTTTAAAGAATTGCGTGCATGTGTTTGGTTCTGTACAGCAGGCCATGAAGAAGCTGCAATTTCATGATTCTAAGCTCGAAAATGGATTAACAAGATGCAATTGTGTAGGGTAAAGTCAAGACATTAATTGGTTCAAGAGCCAAGTGGATTAGTGAAGATTAGAGAAAGTGATGATAATAAACAGTGTAACAAGGTTAGTCTTGAACATGGTTGGAGTTGATGAGTCCTAATGAATTATGTGATGGATATGAATGTGTTTAGGATCTTGAAACATCCAAGAAGATGTTGGGGAGTGATTGACATAAAGGCTTCATGGTTGAAAAGCTAGGGAGCAAGTGCAAAAGATCAAGAGAAAAGCTTAAGTGCAAGGTAGTGAACTTTTCTCTTTATGTGCTTGATGTGGTATGCTTATGTTGTTGGAAATCGTGCCCTAGGGGCCAATCATTGTCTTATGAACATTATTGATTTATGAATTTATTAATTGAGTTATCATATTATTTGCATGTTTACTATGATGACCATCCTTGGATAATTCATGATATTATCCTAAATGTCCCTGGTCGATCATCTATGTGGGAGCACAGATGAAATAAGACCAGTATGACTTTGAAGATGTATAGAGATATAAATCAAAGTCATAAGCACATGTAAGAGTACAGGGTGTTGGACCGACCCGCTATGAGAGAACTGCATGGGTAACGTCATAAGCTTCTCTCATATACAAACCATGTCAATATGCCCTTTGACCTGAGATCATCATGGATTCCTACATGACAAAACGCTTAGCTTTGACCTAGTCAAAAGTCACTTTTGACCGAGTGATCATAAAGACTATGTTCGGCCTTAGTAGTTTTTCATGCGGAGGAATGTGAATGGTCAAGATGGAATTTGTCCCTCACATTCGTGGAGAGATATTACTGGGCCCCTCGATGAGTGAGTCTGAGAAATGTATGGCCATACTGTAATGGAAAGGTAGTTCCATTTCTATAGTCAGACTACTCAGGGATCGAGAAAGTAACGGTCAGGAATAGGAGGATGACATTATCCATGCCTCATCCATGACCAAAATATCGCATGACAGAAGGGACATGATATGGTTGTATAAAAGGTTATATCGTTTATCGATCCTCATATGATTTGGGTAGTCGTTATGTCTTGCTAGAGACCGCTTGCGACTTGTGGGCTAGTATAGCAAATGGCCCACTGCCAACTTCATATGGGCCTACAGGGTCGCACACAAAATAGCCCAACACGAGCTATGATGTCCAGATTCATTGAATCTAAGACATGTCCAGATTCAATGAAAGATCCAGGTGAATGTATATATATTTATTTATATTTATATTCGTATATATATAAATTCGTATATATATATATATTATATATATGAGATATATGAGATTTAATTTATAAGGATAAATTAAATCCCTATCACGTTTGAATTCGAAATTCAAATTGATAGGATATCTCATATAAGAGATATTTATAAGATTTAATTTATAAGGATAAATTAAATCTCTATCACGTTTGAAATTCGAAATTCAAATTGATAGGATATCTCAAATTTGATTTATGAGAATAAATCAAAAAAAAAATAGTTGAGTCTCATCTTTATTTAAAATTAAATAAATGGGTAATTAAATCTGTGGGACAGATTTGATATTATTTTATTTAATTAGTTTCTTATAAAATCATACAATATATGATATTGTATTATTTTGGAATTAATATAAGATTAACTCCAAAATCCAATTAGGTTAAGTGGAAAAACGCATAGCATCCTCTATATCTGATTGGAGGAGCTACGTTTGAAAATAACACAGAACACAAAAGGCCGAACGGAATCTGCAAAAGGTTTGCAGACAAGAAACTGCTGAAATAGAGATGGAGACTTGTGAAAGCCTTGGAGGGACAGGAGACGCTAGCACGTCGTTCGTGGTTGGAACGCTGTTCGTGTGGATACCAGTAGAGGAAGCTGACCTGAGGCGTCGACTTCTTGTGATCGGAAAGAGACCACCGTCCGCGGAGAGAATCTGTGAAGGTCGCTGAGGAACACTCCGTCGATTTCTTGCGATCAGAAAGAGATCACCACCCACGTAGAGAAGCTATGAAATTCGCTGAGCAACACTAAGGGTAATGACTCTTTCCACTTGACTTAAACACATACGGCAGATCCTGGCAAGGAATGGAAAATTTTTAAAGTTTATTTCCGCTGCGTGTCTTCTAATTCCTTACATATGTGTTGACATGTATATGATATTTGAATGATGTTGTGACATGATAAATGATGTTGAATGTATTGTGAATAACATATTTTCCATGGTGATGCACTTTATGTAAAAGTATATAGCATGATGGCATGTCACTAATCAAAGAAAGTTTAATGAAATTACATATCATGCATTAGCATCCATCTTGCATATTTAAGTGATAATGTTTGCTACTGAGATTCCCTAGAATCTCACTCTCCCATAACCAACCAATTTAGGTCAAGCATGATGGAAAATGTATGCATGGAGAAGAGCTAAAGAATAGAAGAAAGGAATGGAAGTAATTGAGATCCTAGCATATGCTATGGATTATCTATGTATGTAAATGCCATATAAGGTGTCCATCTATGTGATGAAACTATTTGTAATACTTATGGCATATCTACATGATGTATATGAATATTGAGAAGCTTATTTGATGGCTTATGCATGCTGGAATAATTATTGAAAGTAAAAGAAAGGAAACTGAAATGATAAAAACGTATTTCCTGTAGCAGTTTTGTTGTGGCTTCAGTTTGACCTAGCAAATGAATAAATTATTTAATAAAATTTTACAAGAGTGTAACACACATCCAGAGATTTAAGTTCAAAGGTAGAACGTGTCATTTGGATGTGTATATCAGGAGAAACAAATTTTCAAAGTAAGGGACCATAATCTGTTTCCAAAGTTTTTGACCAAATGAACAGTAAATATTGGCGAATAAACTGTATTGATTAGCTAATCATTTGGTCTAGAAATTATTTTTCCCTGAAATTTCAAGATGTTAGCTTCACGTAGATTTTTGAACCACTTCATTTCAATTTTTCTAGAATTATGATTTTTGGAATTTCTTTGTGTAATCTGGAATACCATATGAACACTAACCCAAGAAAGAGTAAAATTTTAGATTTGGCTAATGGACTTCCAAGGTCTTGTAAGTGGTTCTAAATGCTACTGAATGGTCCCTAAGATGTATAAAAGTAAGGATGTTACACCAAATGATGTTGAGTTTAGTGACTCTATACAATATAAGTTTGTTGGATTGCCCTCTAACCCTGATGTGAGCTTTATACCTCTGATGAGAGGACAGATGACGGCTGAGAAAGTTTAGTACTAGTACTGGATTAAGGGTAGACCATATATTATTCCTCCGCTACTAGAGTTTGAGGATATATTTAAGTAATATACAATAGTCCCCTAATTCAGACATCCAATTAGAGTTTATGATAGTTCCTATCCATTTATAAAGTGTAGGAATATGTGACTTTATGGAGAAAGATTAGTGTGATGTTCCTGGTCCTCATTAACCATGGACTTCTTCGTTAAAAATGGATAATGTTGACAATAACAGTCTCAAGGAAGCTGTGGAGAGTAAAATACCCAGTCTAGGATAAGGGATGGACAGAAGTAAAGAACAAGAACATGCAGTTTATATATAGTTCCTCAAAGTCATAGCAGGTATGATAAGTAGATATACGATAGAGGCCATTGATCTAAATTAGGTTTACACCCTAGCAGGCTAGCATAAGATGGTGGTAAGTGTCATATCCCAATTTTTAGGCCTTGAAGCCCAGTATATAGCCTGAAAAAGGGATGCTACTAGACCCTGTTGAGAAGAAGTCTCAGTAAATAGAGAAAATTATGCTGATAAGTATGATGCAACACAAAGTTCTGATAGGAGGTCCCAAAAGATTTATATTAATTTTTGAAGAGAAGGAAAATTAATACAGTATTCTCTAGACCTCAGAATCAGATGAAATGTGGCAGTAAATTCCTATAATTAATATAAGAATTTCTAAAACTGACAGAGCTCAAAAAGGAGTTATGTATAATTTACTACAGAATTAACAGTGGATTAAAAGACCCGATAAATAGGTTTCGGGGGAATTTCTCGGGAAGTGAGCCCATAAAGATAGTGGATCATACAGAGGGTCCAAAATGGCACCTTATAGGCCTAATGATATTTTCAGATAAGTATGTGGGCTAGGGCTAACAAAGACCGAGAAAAATGAAGAATTATGAAAATGCCACTAAAGGTATGCCACTGTGTTATGTCCTTGAGTCAGAGTCAGATGAAGGGCGTTATGATCATTTGACTAAGGTTAGACAGTTAAGAAAGGGTATCTGGATAGTTGACCAGGGTCAAGAGATACTCTGGTAAGGTATGAAAAGACAATAGTGCCCCTATAAGTACTAAAGAGGTAGTAAGGGCATTTTGGTAATTGACTAAGGATGTTCCTTGGGAACCGAGCCACCAGAGTGTTTGGGCTTGGTTAGAAACCCAAGATGATATTTAAAGGCCCAAAAACGTAGCCCAAGAGTAAAGTGGGCCCAAGAGGCATTAAAATAATGTTTTACTGCTTTTTTAATAAAGTAAAGTGACCCGGTCCAAGATAGAACTCAGTAAAGTGATCTGGAATCATGAGAGGACATAAATGGGGCCCACAATGTGCCACATGGCATGATTACAGTAAAAGAGGAAAAGCAAAGGACACATGGCATGATTATAGAAAAAGGAGAAAAAGCAAGAGGACACGTGGCACGATCTCGGCCGTCCATTCAGGGAAAAGACTCTGGAACTCTCTGAAGAGGCTGAGTCAGTTGGTGAGGTGTCCCAAGGGCCCCACATTTCGCCACATATACCCTTAGGTGTCCCTTGAGGTGTCCTAGATGATGTCATGAGTGGTGAGTCATCAGGGAGGGTGATGTCATCGTGATGATGCAAGCAAAGCTTCTTGAGGAAGTAAGCAATCTGAGCCATTCATCGTGAATCAATTTGGACCATTCATTCCACCTCCTCTCAGCTATAAATAGGCCACTCCCCTCCCATTCCAAGGCACACCACGGATCTAGCAAGAAAAGGAAGAGAAAGAAGAAAGGAAGAAAGGAAGAGAGAAAGAAAGGAAGGAGTTCTGGTGGAGCCAAGAGCAATCTGAGGAGCCGAGGGACTGGGCAAAGCTTAGGAATGAGGTAAGAAAGTTATCTAGTCCCTGATCTAATAAATTATAGGATTGCTCTTAATGGTTAGAATAGAGAAATATCTCTATTAATAAAGTTAGCTATAGATAGAAAGAAAGTTAGAGGAATGTCAGAGTAAGGATATTACCCCTAGCTATGCATGAGTTAAATAGAGCTATACTAATAGAGTAATAATAAAGATATTATTATGCTATGTATAGGCTCTAACCTATGGAAAGAATTAATCTTAGAGCAAAGGCTAAGAGCTAGAAGGAAAGCTACATGTCAGGTAGTGAACTAATCTTAAACTTGTATGCATTGAATGTTATACTTGATGTGCTATGACTTTGTTGAATTGTGTTGAACATGTGCTTATGTATGAAGCTATATTTCTATGATTACTTTGGCCAATTGTATTTCATATGCAACATGGAAGCATGCACATTATGCAAAGCTAACACTTTCACAAGCAAGCACAAGTATTCACATTAATGCATGCATTGTTTAGTACTGTTTGCTACTGAGATTTCCCCAGAAATCTCACCCCTTCCATATCAATCCAATTACAACAGGTCTTCTCAAGATGGAGGAGATAAAGATGCATGAAGAGATGTTAATTGCTTAGCATGATTGATATGTGATTCATGTATGTATAATTGCTGGAAATTGTCACTGTGAACAGTAACTCGTGATGGAGGCAGTGACATTTGATCTGTAATTATAAAGAGTAAATGATTGAATAAATGTATGATATTTTTCCAGTAAATAGTAGACATGCCAAGCTTCGATTTTATATATAGAACGTCTTATTTGGATGTCTACACATAAAGATATGATTTATCAAAGTTGGGACCAGAGATGTTGGAATCAGGGATAGGACGCTGGATAAACAGTGATTTCAGAACGTTGACCAACGTTGACATGGTCAAGTCATGGTCAATGAGTCATTTTTACCTGAAGGATTATTATGTTAGCTTCGTGTAGAAATTTGAATCACTCCATTCTGATTTTTATACAATTAGTTATGATTTTTTGAAGTCAGGTCACTCCTCTGGAATTCGCACAGTGAACAGTATTCGCTAAGAGTAAAATTCCAGATTAAGTAATTTGACTTCAACAGCTTTGGAAGTGGTTCCAGATGCTACTGTTTGGTCCCTAAGACGTATGAAAAGGAGGATGTTATAGTAAGTCAGATACTGCCATATACCCCTACATGGTATGTAGAGCCAAGTGAGTTCTAGAAAATATTCTGCCAACTGATATACAGGGGTGGTACTTCTATATGCAGAAATATGGATAGTCTGTGATTTCCTAGAAACTAATGTAAAAAGAGATAAGGGGTAATGTAAATATGTGAAGTGTCAAGTAAATGCATAGAGGTATGGTAGTTGGAATGTACCCTGAATATGTGATTGATATGTATGTAATGTATGTACAAATGTTATGGTGACATGAAATATGAAATTTTTATGTGATATGATGAAATGATAATTGGTGGAACATTTATGTGAATATGTTCCCCATTTGATGTGATTATGATATATAGATATGAATGAGTTTAATTGACTCGAATTCATCTAAGTCAAGACCATTAGACATAACTATTTAGAGAAAGCTATGGAATCGCATTATGAAGTAGTTTAGGGCGCGACGGGAAGCTCCAGAGCTATCAGGTCATGATGACTCTAAGCCATAGGATGTGACTAATGTATAAGCATATTAGGTCACGATAGGAGATGACCTATGGTCATGACTGAAGAACACAGAGCTATCAAGTTATGACGAGCAAATGGAGATGGCCACGACTAAAGTTTACAAAGGATATAAATCATGACTAGCTAGCACCCAGGTTGTGACTATAATGCACAGAGACTTGATGATAAGAATGAAGATGATAACTTCACTGAAGTTATCAGTTAGAGGTTTAGCACATGATATAGGCAAGCTAAACAGTATGATGTACTGGTATGTAAAAGATTAATTTAAGGAAATGCTTAGAAGTAGATCCTCTGTATAATCATTAGGAGTTGATCTATATTACGAATGACTTTGTGCAGCTAGTCCCTTGCTGAACAGAAGAGTTAGAAGTTAGGATGAGATTTGCCTAAAAATGATCTAATACATGCTTAAGGTTAAAGACATAGTGGCTAATAGATAAAAAGTTAATGTTCTCAAAATAGAGGGATCCCAGCAAACAGTAAACTAACAGGCCTAGGGTAGAACACCCTAGAGAACAAAAGTAGTAATGCTAGATTATGAATGAGATCCAAGAGACTTGAAGTAGTAAGGATCCAAAGATAGACTAGAAAGGAACCACAGTCTAGTTTATAATAGACTAAAACAGATAGACCAAGAGAATTAAGAGATAGGGATGAGTGTGAGGCTAAAGGTTAAAGCGAGGAAAGAGAAACCCTTTGATAGATACTTAGCCGAGTTCATCCATATGAACATTGAGGCTTAATAAGAGACACTTTCTTGCCTATTAGTAATCTAGGAGGATAAGGGAAAACTTATAAGTATGAATAGCATAGAGATGTAAGCGAGACCCTTCCTCAGTTAGCTAAAAGAAAATAGCTGAATTAGTTATGGATTATAGTGAAGCTAAGGACACATAAATCCTTTAGGATAGGGACATGAAGTTTTACAAGCAATAAGAGATATTATGATGAATGAATATAGTCTAGTAATGTAAAATGGCATGATATGATAAGCTATCCCATATTCCTAAATGAATAACTAGGATATTGGAGATGTAGGCTAAAGATAAAATTGCCTCAGAAAATTCTTCAAGATTAATAGAAAAGGATGTATGCAGGATAAGAGAAAGCAGTCATGATGTTTAAAGAAAGTAAGGTAGCCACATATTTAAAAATAAAGTGACTCCCCTATTCCCTATCTAAGAAAGCGTAAAGAAGGGTTGAGTCCATACCTAGTAAAAGGATAGCGTGGCAACCTAAGTGAAACAAGCAAATTACTCAAGTTCTAGACTAGATGATTAGAACCTGGTAGTCAAGGTGACAAAGGGACATAATGCTTTAAGGTTTACTTAATTAATTATTTAATTGCAATGTGAGTATGGGGAATGGTTGAGCATATCTTTGCGATGGGGATATGGCTTATGTTGCCATATGTTATGATGAATAGTGGCATCTCTTCACAGTTGTCAGATGATGACATGCATGTTAGTGAATACTATGATAAATGAGTACTCCACTCACGCAGTACTACAGGGTAAAGTATACCATATGAGAAAGTTGTTGCTCCCATACCATATGACATGCAATTAAATAATTCAACTGGTTGCCGATAAAGCAATAAAAAAACAATAGCAAGGTGATGAACAAGGTAGTTAGCCAGCTAATGCCCAAAGAATAGAATGAGAATTTATGATCAGACAATGATAGTCAATTGGGTAGAGAATTAGATTAAAGCTATGGTCTAATAGTTAATCTATAAACAAATGATTACAGTACTTACAAAATACCCCTTTAGTAGGATTGATATGCTATGAATATGAAATAAAGTAAGAAGCATTTATGAAAGATGATGTAACTCTAAGAGAAAGCAGTATTTTTGTAATAAAGCTCGATTACTCTTGCAATAGAGTTAGATTGCTCTTGAGATAAAGCCCAGAGAATGAACATATTATGATAGATATGTTCATGGTAGATCCTATGTAGCTCTCTACAATAATGGACATAGTCAAGTTATGAAAGAAGGGAATGATATATGAAGTTCCTGAGTGATAGAGGAAATAAGTAAAGTCCTAATAGGTAATATTGGCTTATATGATATTTTTGGGGAATTATTTGTTCAATTAACAATTATGTGGAAGTGACTAACCTTATAACTTTGTCCATTGGTTTAGGTCTTCCTGAAAAAGCTTACGGTTGATCGCAGTAGATCCCAAGGGTTGCAGTAGACCAAGCCTAGAGAAAGAAAGTAATGAGCTATAAGTACAATATTTCTTTGGAAGGACGAATACCAATGAAAAGATTAAGGTATAGAAGCTTCACAAGTTGGTTAACTCATAACAGAGAGAGTACCCATGATGTTAATTTCAGACAGCCTTATTACTATTAGGGACTAAACTCAGAATCTTCTTACACGCAACAGGAACTAAGTGATCAAAGTTAAGGTAATTAACTCTAAGTACCAAAGATTTATGAGAATATCTCATAAGATATGAGAAGGGGTCAAAGAAGAATAAAGATATCCTTATGATAAGATTATAGAGAATAAGAATAAGAGACCAATATATCCTCTAGATGAGGATAGAGAGATTAGCATGCCATATAAACCCAAGAGAGATAGTATAAGAAGGGTCTAAGATAGCAAAGTACTAGGATTGAAGCTTGTTAGCTGAAAGGAATTGGAAGACACGCAGTGGAAATTAATTTAAAAAAATTTTCATTCCTTGCCAGGATCTATCGTATGTGTTTAAGTCAAGTGGGAAGAAGCATTACCCTTAGTGTGCCTCAGCGACTTCCACAGCTTTTCGTCACGACATTCACAGCTTCTTTCCGCGACTCGTGCTCCCTTTTCGATCGTAAGAAGTCAACGACTCAGGTCAGCTTCCTCTACTGGTATCCACACGAACAGCGTTCCAACCACGAACGATGTGCTAGCGTCTCTTGTCCCTCCAGGGCTTTCTCAAGAGTTCGTCCTCTCCGTCTCTATTTTGACATTTTCTTATCTGCAAACCCTTTGCTCAGTCCCCTTTGGCCTTTCTGTGTTCTATGTATATCTTTATGCAAAACGTAGCTCCTAATATCAGATATATAGGATGCTCTACATTTTCTTCTACCGAATTGGATTTTTAGGAGTTAATCTTATATTAATTCCAAAATTAATACAATATCATATATTATATAATTTAATAAGAAACTAATTAAATAAATAATATTAAATCTGTCCCACAGATTTAATTCACCTATTTATTTAATTTAAAATAAAGTTAAGACTGAACTGTATTTGATTTATTCTCATAAATCAAATTTGAGATATCATATCAATTTGAATTTCAAATTCAAATGTGATAGAGATTTAATTTATCCTTATAAATTAAATCTTATAAATATCTCTTATATGAGATATCCTATCAATTTGAATTTCAAATTCAATCGTGATAGAGATTTAATTTATCCTTATAAATTAAATCTTATAAATATCTCTTATATGAGATATCCTATCAATTTGAAATTCAAATTCAAACAGGATAGAGATTTAATTTATCCTTATAAATTAAATCTCATATATCTCTTATATATAATGTATATATACGAATTTATATATATATATACGAATATAAATATAAATAAATATATATACATCTATCCTGGATCATTCATTGAATCTGGACATGTCTTAGATTCAATGAATTTGGACATCATAGCTCGTGTTGGGCTATTTTATGTGCGACCCTATAGGCCCATATGAAGTTGGCAGTGGGCCATTTGTTATACTAGCCCACGAGTCGCAAGCGGTCTTTAGCAAGACATAACGACTACCCAAATCATATGAGGATCGTTAAACGATGTAACCTTTTATATAACCATATCATGTCCCTTCTGTCACGCGATATTTTGGTCATGGTTGAGGCATGCATAATGTCATCCTCCTATTTCTGACCGTTACTTTCTCGATCCCTGAGTAGTCTGACTATAGAAATGGAACTACCTTTCCATTACAGTATGGCCATACATTTTTCAGACTCACTCATCGAGGGGCCCAGTAATATCTCTCTACAAATATGAGGGACAAATTCCATCTTGACCATTCACATTCCTCCGCATGAAAAACCACTAAGCCCAAACATAGTCTTTATGATCACTCGGTCAAAAGTGACTTTTGACTAGGTCAAAGCTGAGCGTTTGTCATGTAGGAATCCATGATGATTTCAGGTCAAAGGGCATATTGACATAGTTTGTATATGAGAGAAGCTTATGACGTTACCCATGCAGTTCTCTCATAGCGGGTCGGTCCAACACCTTGTACTCTTACATGTGCCTATGACTTTGATTTATATCTCTATACATCTTTAAAGGTATACTGGTCTTATTTCATCTATGCTCCCGCATAGATGACTGACTAGGGACATTTAGGATAAGATCATGAATTATCCAAGGATGGTCATCACAATAAACATGCAAATAATATGATAACACAATTAATAAATTCATAATCAATAATGTTCATAAGACAATTATTGGCACCTAGGCACGATTTCCAACAGTTAGCACCAGTACTTCAGATTTATATATGTACTTGTCAGTTAAGCATGCTTAGGCAAGAGTAGCCCAATGATGGGTGACCCCGTGGGAAGTGAGGAAAAGAATGTAAATGTCATAGAAGTTTGGCATATATGCGTAGAGTTATGCAAAATGATATAAAGAGCTATGAAAAATTAGAAAAAGGTTATGAATAATAGAGATTAGAACCCTTATGTCAAGTCTAAATGAAATGGATTTGAAAGGAAATATTTAGGAGAATTTTCCTAAAAGCTAGCACAGTCCTAAGTTAAAGAGAAAGCTAACCCTATGGTGTTTAAGAATATGTTATGACAAGGCAAGCTAGACCATGATATAACTAGATTTGGCTAGATATGCCATCATATGGCATGAAGGATACGTAATGAGATAGGTTATGAAAGTACGTAATGAGGTACCGTATGAGAAATATGTGATATGATACATGATGAGAAGTATGTATTGAGAAGTGGCTTTATAGCTAGCTTTATAAACAGAAAGAAAGGCTCCCTTTTTGAAAGGGATAAGATATTTAAGTATTATGTTACAAATAAAATAGCAAGTGAGAGCTTTCATTCTTTACATAAAATGCCAGGCATTACATTATGTTATGTTTGTAAAATATGCTAAAGCTCCGAGTGTTAGAGCTGTGCATATTAAGCAAAGGGAATGCTTGAGCTCCGATGCTAGAGCATTGCATTCATGGGAAGGTATGTAGTCCTGCAATATGTTGGCCAGTCATTATGCATGTTAGAGTATATGCTCCTATATGCTCCTATCTAGAAGTAAAGAAAGAAAGAATGGTGACATAAATCATCTCTCTGTATTATGATAAATTATTAAGGATGGTAAGAAATATGATTATACAAAAGTAAGAGCTGATGTTGGCAGATGTTTAAAGAATTCTGATAGATACTCATATGAGTAATAAGTGATTTCACTACAAAGTATAATGAGTAGTGAGCAGAAACTCCAGAATATACCAATATTTGAGAGAGTGTTACATGAAAAAAATGGACACTACTAACAAGTCCAGTGTGGTAAGAAGTCCATATGCAAATAGATGCAAAGTAATTAAGCCAGTAACAGAATGAGGTAGTGTTCAACTTTGATTGAGTTGATTCAGAATAAGAGAAAGTAATGACCATAAAGAAATGAAGATTTGTCGACATGAAAGGTACCTTGTTAAGATGTTAAGATAGAAGATAAGAGATAGATACCCAATCTTTAGTCAAAAAGAGGAAAAATAATATCTATATATGATTGTTGACTAAGGTGCCAAGTAAATTTCAAGAACAAAGTTTATTTTAAGGGGGTAGAAATGTCATATCCTAATTTTTCCCTATCTGTATAATATTGAAAGTGGAAAAAGGTTTGAAAATGATTATGACGATGATCAGAAGAAATAATAAAGGTTAAATGAGTCTTGAAGGAAGAGAGGGACCTAAACAAAAATTAGAAAATGTTGGAGGCCAAAAGTTAAAGTAGAAACAAAAGTTAGGCCAAAAGTGGTAATTTCTAAAAGTTTAGGGACCTAAATGTAATTAAGCAAAAAGTCAGGGACCTAAATGTAATTATGGAAAAATTAAGCCAGAAAAGGCTTAGAACTTCCTAGAAATATTACAGTCCCATATTTTATCAATAAATAGAGAAAGTTATGCTAGTTAATCTAACATAAAACATAAATTTTATTAGGGTTCCAGATAGTGGATATTTATCTGATAGTCTGAAAGTTATCTGAAATTTTATCAAATCTCATAGACCTCAGGTATAAGTGGAAAAGTTATAGAAAGGTGTACCCCATGACATCAGATGTCATGAATCTGACAGAATCTCAAAAGGAGCTCTGTATGAAAACTTATCCCTGTATTAATGAATTTTGACGGGAGTTTGAGAACACCCTTGATTTGATTATGGAACTTAACAGTAAGTAAGCCTGGGTAGAATGAGCTTAGATGACCTCATATATGGGCCTATGATGATGCCAAGGAGGGCCCAAAACCTAGGATACCAGTTCATCAGTAGAAGGGGCCAGTGTATAGGAAAAGTGTGAAATTAGGAAAATACCCCTAGATGACTATATTATACCAGTGATGGATAGAGGGTATTTTGGTCATTATGGATAGGCTAAAAATGTGGGATATAGTATAAATATGATTAGTTAGAGCTAGTGTAGGCCCTGAGGCAGTACAAAGAGAGATGAAATGACAATTATGCCCTTATGGTTAATATAGTGTAAGAAAGGATACCAAAGGTATTTTGGTTATTTTCTGAGGGATGGATGACACATAAATACTTAGTCTAATAATATCAATGGTATGAGAAACCTAGACATTGATTTCCAGGACATAATACATATCCTGGAATATTATAAAAATTAGGAACAGAAAATAGTCTGATTTTTGTGAAACTGCTCCGATCGGTACTGAACTAGACTATAATTTTGCCTATCAGTATATTTGACTTTATCTAGCCAAACATGGCCCTAATGATGTCATGCATGACGAAAATGCTAAAGCTTCTAGGGCATGTTTGGTTCAAGAATGAATATGGACCACCAGATCAAATAATAAGCAAATCAATCTTGGCCATTCATTTCCACCCAAATTCTTCTATAAATAACCCCTCATTTCAGACCATATTTGGAATCCCTTGGAAACATAGGGAAACTCTTGCAAAATTGGCATTCAACCAAGAAAGAAGCACATAACTTGGAGCAACAAGCAAGGTAATTATCTCCCTTGATCTTGAGCTTTATTCTAGCAAGTTAGCTCTTGATCTTAAGGGGTGTTTGTGCCCTATTTCCCTTGTGGTTGGTGTTGGAAATGATGTCCATATATGGTTAGAATATGAGTTTTATGTTATGGATATTTTAGATAAGCTAAAACAAGCTAGAATCAAGTGGTATAAGCTTGGGAATCCAAGTATGTATGAGGTTAGAAGTTTGTGTTCATGGCTGCTACTGTACATGACACTGTTAATATGTTGGAATTTCATGATTTTGATGCTTCCAATGAGTTTAAAATGGAAAATTGTGTGGGGATAAAGTAGGAGAAAAAGTATTGGAAGCATTGGAATCAAAATGTGAATTTTTGGAAAATAAGGGTGTTGCTTTCGTTTGGTACAGCAGCTTATGATGTGAATTGAGTTTGGAAATTCTAGCTTCATATTTTGATTCCACATGAAAAATTATGTGGAAATGAACCATGAGAATTTATTTTGGAAAGATGGAAGTATGAAACATAAAATAGAGAAAGAATGGAAACTAGTGAAAACTTAATTTTGGTTTTGTGTTCAAGTTGAGTTATAACTTGATACTACTTTGTAATGGCTAGGTTCTGACATTTGTGAAGAAAGGAAATCATCTCAAGAAGGCTTTGGCACAGATAGCTAAGAGGTTGCAAGAATACCTAACTATAGTTTCATATTTGGTTAATTGTTTGCTTGCTTGTTGATTATGGTGTTTGGTTGAGCATGAGAATGTGTCATCATATTGATGATGAGTTATGAATGATTGCAACTCCTTGCAAGTTATGTCATGACAATATGCATGTTAGAGTTTGCTTATGTACCATTATGAAGTAGCTCCCATCTCATGATAACATGTTAAGCATTCCATTAATCATGCATGATATTATAGTTTGTATACATTGCTATTGGGATTTCCATAAAATCTGTCAAATCCTAATTTTTCCCTATCTGTATGGTACTAATAGCAGAGAGAGGTTTGCAAAGGATTATGACCAAGATCAGAAGAAAAGATAAAGGTCAGATGAGTCTTGAAGAAAGAGAATGACTAAAACAAAAATTAGAAAAGGTTGAAGACAAAAAGTGAAAGTAGAAACAAAAGTTAGGCCCTTAAGTGTAATTTTCAAAAGTTAAGGGACTTAAATGCAAATAGCTAAAAGTTTAGGGGCCAAAGTACAATTATTTAAAAGTTTAGGGACCTAAATGTAAATATGAGAGAGTTGAGCCGAAACAGGCCAAAAATGCTTAGAATAAGATAAGACCCAAATTTTACCAGTAGATAGACAAAGTGATTCCAGTCAGTTTAAGGCGTCACAGAATTTCGATTTGAGGTCCTGATTAATTAATATAAATTTTTAAAGTTAGAAGGAATTATTGCAGTATTTTTTAGACATCGGAATCAGATAAAACTTTATAGGAAATTCCTATATTTAATGTAAGAATTTATAAAAATGACAGAGTCAGAAAAGGAATCATGTAGAATTCTTACGGGATTTTACAGTAAAATAGAATACTAGATAAATAGGATCAGGAGAGATGTCTTGGGAATTGTGCTATAAAGGGCATAAAGGCAAGGAGCTCAAACTAAAGCAAAAATGGGGCCATAGTAAGCCCAATATGATGATTAAACAGTTAAGTGGGTCAGAGTCTAGAGTAGTACGGGAAAAGTGTGAAATTACGAAAATACCCCTGGAAACCCATACTGTACCAGTGAAGGATGGAGGTCATTATGGTCATTTTGGATAGGCCAAAAATGTGTCATATAGTATAAGGAGGATTAGTTAGAGTTTAGACATGCCCTGAGACAATATATAGAAGGGTAAAATAACGAATATGCCCTTAGGGCTAATATAGTGCAAGACAATGAACTAAGGGCATTTTAGTCATTTTCCAAGGGATATGTAATTAAGTTATGGCCTAGTACAAGAATGTTAATGGTAGGGAGAATCTGGATACTAGATTTAAGGTCAGAATGTATATTATGAAAATTCAGAAAAATTAGATGTAGAAAATAGTCCAGTTTTTGGAGAATCGGACTGAGCTGGTACCGGATTGGACTGGAATTTTCCAGACCCTTCCTCCCCCATGTGAATTGTACCACCTAAGCCCATGAGGTGTGTCACATCCTTATATTTATACATCTTAGGGACCATTCAGTAGCACTTAAACCACTTTCAGGGTCATTGAAGTCTAAACACTTAATCTGGAATTTTATTCATATCGAGTACTGTTCACTGTGGCAAATTCCAGATGAGTGACCTGATTTTGAAAATTTATAACTAATTATATAAAAATCGAAATGAAGTGGTTCAAATTGCTACATGAAGCTAACTCAAATATATTTCAGGGAAAAATCATTGGTTGACCAATCCTTGACAAATTTCACGTGGGTCAACGTTTCAATCTTACTGTTCATCCAATGACTTTCTCCTAAATCCAGCATTCTGGTCCCAACTTTAACAATTTATATCTTTTCGTGTATACATCCAAATTAGACATTATATATATCAAATTAAATCTTAGTATGTCTACTTTTTACCCTAAAAATTTCGTACATTAATTCAATCATTTACTATTTTTAATGATTTATCAAACATAAATGGGTCTTCACGAGTTACTGTTCACTGAGCCTATTTTCAGCATTTAGTCTTTACATACTCAAGCCTACAGCCAACACATATCAGTCATACATGCCAGATAACAATTAATAAATAATCAACTGTTATATATTAGTGCATGATTAACTCCCTCATATTTTATTACACCCTTTTCTGTCTAAAAAAAACCGCCAGCATAACTGCTACAATTCTTCTTTAGAAAGTAACCGATGTTGTACCGATTCGGTAATTCCCTTATGCGAACTACCATTCTACGTAGTACCCAGGAAAGACTGGATGAACCTGCTGGGTCCACTCACTTCCAGCCTCCTTAGACAGCACTACGTACACAGTACGTATCAGTTCCTTTCTTTGTTCCGTCTTCGTTGTCGGAATTTCGGCAGCCTACCGGCGTCTCTTAAGATTTCCAAATTTTATTTTGACAGAACCTCCCCTGTAATGTTATGTTTGGGAATGAGATTCAAAAGAATCCCAGTAACAACAATCATAACAAAATATGAAATGCAAAGTGACGGTGCTTGCTTGTGACTGTGTATAGATAAGTATGCTGCATGCTTCCATATTCAATAACATATGATCATAGCATTGGAATAGAGCTTCAAGCATAACATATAGGACAACAATCAACCAAACAAAACAACACATCACAAAGACATTACATAAGAGCTAGGATTAGTTATTACCTTAAAAGCAGAGCTTCAGAACTTCCTTACTACTTCCAACTCCACCAGAACTTCCTTTCTTTCTTTCTTTCTCCTTCTCTCTCTTCTTTCTCTCTCTTTTCTTGCCAAAAACGTGGGATGCATAAAATGGGAGGGGAAGGGGGTATTTATAACTTTAATGGATGGCATTCTTGTAATTTTGAAGCCATCTGAACATGTGGTCCTGGTTTTTCCTGGAATGTCCTATTTTCTTTAATTCTTTTTACTGCATCACCCTGGACACCTCATGGGACACCTCATAGGACACCTCACCACCCATATTCTTCATGTGACGAAACTTGGAGATTCTGGAAGCTTTCCGGTCCAATCTGGTACCGGCCCGGTCCATCGCCTCGAAAAACATGCCGTTTTCTGAATCTGATATTTCTGAAGATCCTTTTTATGTCTACTGACCTCACATTTAGTATCTAGACCCTTTATATCATTAAATTTTTAATACTGGGTCCAGACTCAATTACAGATCCCCTGCGAAATGACCAAAATGCCCTTGGTGCCCTATCTTGTCCTATTTTAATCCCTAAGGGCAAAATCATCATTTCACACCTTTCTGGACCCGGTCAAAGCTTATACTGGCTCTAGTCAACCTTATTTAGACATGTCTTGACCTCTGGGTCTGTCCAAAATGACCAGAATACCCTATATTCATCTGCTGCCCTTTTTGTACAACATAGGGGCATTTTCGTAATTTCGCACTTTTCCGGGGTTCTGCTGGACACTGGCCCACCTATCAGTCCAAGAGTCTTATTGGGCCTCTAATGGCGCCATTTTTGGGCTTCCTGGGTCCATTACCTGTATGGCACACATTACGAGGAATCTTCCTTTAACACAATTCATTGAATATTTTAACTATTATTTACCGAGTATATACCTTTTCTGGACACCGGTTCTTTTTCCCAGATATAGCGTCCTACTGTGTTCAGGCATCCTTGGGGGTTATAACGGTCATCTGACCGAAGTCATCCGATCGCATTCAGCCTCTTTAAAAATACCGATAAATCTCCTACCCGGATCCCCGGAGGCCTCACACTCCGTCTGGATTTCTTTATTTTGTGAATAACTTTTCCTACAGACCTCCTATCGGTATCCTGTCAGTTTCCCAACATCCGCCCATAAAGGCGCATCATCCTGTATTTTCCCACTTATATCTGAAATCTAGGGTATCCGGTATAAATTTTTATAACTTTTGGACGATCAGTCCATTTCTGGCTATCTGGAGTCTTCAAAAATTCCGGTATTAGGCTTGGTTACCCGGCGTCACCTGCCCTACTTTCTGGTAGAATCTGGGACTGAAATGCTGTCGGGCGGTGCAAATCACTTCTGGCCTATTTTCTTTAATTATACTTTAGCCCCAGGGAACTTTTCCTTCTTTATAATTAAGTCCCTTAATTTGGCTAAAATTACACTTTAAGACCCCATATTTTTGTCTACTTTTCATTCCTAACTTCAAACTTTCCATAATTGCATTTAGGTCCCTTAATTTCCTTTCTTTTGCAATTTAATCCTTTTCTTTACATAAAGGTACACATGTTTTTCCTGAAACAGAGCTCATATATTCCGTTTAATCTGTGCATAGGAACCAGTACAGAAGATTAAGGATATTACAAGGTGTCCCTTGTGTTGTCATGTATGATGTCACAATTACCTTTTTGAAAAAGGAAAATTGAAAATTATATGTGGGCCATTAGATCAAATAGTAACTAAATCAATCTTGGCCATTAATTTTTCATGGATTTTGGCTATAAATACCCCCTCAATTCTATTGCAAAACCGTGAGCCATGAACCCTTGGGGAAAATCTTGCGAAATGAAAACTCAAACCAAGACAAAGAAGATTCAAGGTTCCAAAGTTCAAGCAAGCTATAGATTAAAGGTAAGCAATCTATCCTAGCTTATTTTCCTTTGATTTGGGAGCTTGAACTTAGGGTTTTCATGGGAAAAAGTTGAATTTTCTCTAAGGGGAGGTGCTTCCCAAAAACCTTAGATGAAAGGGGGAAGAAGAAATTAAAGTTAGAAATATATGATTGAAGTTTAAACAAGCTAGTTAAGTGATTGGTTGTTGAATCAAATTGATATTCTTGACTTTGCCATGGTGTACCCTATTTGGTATGCACTGTTCATGAGGTAAAGAAATGGAATTTCAATGATTTAATGCTTCCATTGAATTTATATGATGGCTTTGTGTAGCATTGGAAAGGTTTTGAACCTTGCAAACATTAAAATCTTAATGTTATAGTTTTTGTCACGGTGACTGTTCACTCGCATGAACAGTGATTGGAATTTCATGATTTTTATGCTTCCAATGGTTTTAAAATGAAAATTTGTGTGGGATAAAGTGGAGAAACAAGTATGGGAAGCATTAGAATCAAAATGAGAATTTTTTAAAAAATTGTATGCATATGTTCAGTTCTGTACAGGAGGCCATGAGGGAGCTAGAATTTCATGATTATAATCTCATAAATGGATTCAAACGATGAAATTGTGTAGGGTAAAGTGAAGACATCAATTGGTTCAAAACCCAAGTGGATTAGTGAAGATTAGAGAAAGTGATGATAATAAAGAGTGTAACAAGGTTAGTCTTGAACATGGTTGGAGTTCATGAGTCCTAATGAATTATGTGATAGATATGAATGTGTTTAGGACCTTGAAACATCCAAGAAGATGTTGGGGAGTGATTGACATAAAGGCTTCATGGTTGGAAAGCTAGGGAGCAAGTGCAAAAGATCAAGAGGAAAGCTTAAGTGCAAGGTAGTGAACTTTTCTCTTTATGTGCTTGATGTGGTATGCTTATGTGTTGACATGTATATGTTATTTGAATGATGTTGTGACATGATAAATGATGTTGAATGTATTGTGAATAACATGTTTTCCATGGCCATGCATTTTATGTAAGAGTATATAGCATGATGGCATGTCACTTATCAAAGAAAGTTTAATGAAATTACATATCATGCATTAGCATCCATCTTGCATATTTAAGTGGTAATGTTTGCTACTGAGATTCCCTAGAATCTCACTCTCCTATAACCAACCAATTTAGGTCAAGCATGATGGAAAATGTATGCATGGACAAAAGCTAAAGAATGGAAGAAAGGAATGGAAGTAATTGAGATCCTAGCATATGCTTATCTATGTACATAAATACCCTATAAGGTGCCCTTCTATGTGATGAAACTATTTGTAATACTTATGGCATATGTACATGATGTATATGAATATTGAGAAGCTTATTTGATGGCTTATGCATGCTGGAACAATTATTGAAAGTAAAAGAAAGGAAACTGAAATGGTAAAAATGTAGGACCTATAGCAGTTTTGTTGTGGCTTCAGTTTAACCTAGAAAATGAAGGAATTATCTCATGTAATTTTACAAGTGTGTAGAACACATCCAGAGCTTTAAGTGCTTAGGTAGAACGTTTAATTTGGATGTGTATATCAAGAGAAATGAATTTCAACGGGACCAGAATCTATTTCTAGAGTTTTTGACCAAATGAACAGTAAACTTCAACGAATGAACTGTATTAATTGGCTAATCATTTAGTCTAGAAATTATTTTCCCCTTAAAGTTCAAGATATTATCTTCACGTAGCTTTTTGAACCACTGCATTTTGATTTTTTTGAAATTAATTATGATTTTTTGAAGTTTGTTACGTAATTTGGAAGACCATATGAACAGCAACCCGAGAAAAAGTAAAATTCCAGATTTGCATAATAGACTTCCAAGGTCTTATAAGTGGTTCTAAATGCTATTGAATGGTCCCTAAGACGTATGAAAGTAAGGATGTTACAAAATCTCATTCCTTCCATATGATAACCATGTTATAGGTGCTGGATCTTCATAAGGAAAAAGAGTAAACATGCATGGGTGAACTTGTATAATAAGTTATATGCTTATATGACACTATGGAAAAATATGATAGTATGTATGATGTATGATTCTGTAATTGTGTTATGAGGCCGTGATGGTGTGATGATATTTACAATACTTTAATCAACGAGTTTGAACTTGAAATTTGGAATGATAATGGCAAAGATACAGAGCTTTAAATGAACACCAAGAATACCCCAATTAGACAAGCATTCGATTTGTTATGATTTTCCAAAGCTGGAGTTACAATTTGGAATAGAGACAAAGTAAGCAATTAGAGGCAGTAATGTTTTGACATTAATTTTGTATAGGAAATGAATGAGTTTTTCCATGAAATTTTTGAATCTTAAAGAGGGCGTCTAGAGATTTAAATCCATAGGTAAGACGGTTCATTTGGACAATAAATGAAAGAGAAATGAATTTTTGAAGGTAAGGCACAGAAACTGGAACTTCCAGATTTTACCAAATGAATAGTGTTTTTCAACGAATAAACTGATTTCATTGAAACAATGGAACCTCATATTTATATTTTCCCCTCAAATTTCAATGAGAGAGCTTTCTTTAGAAATTCAAACCAACTCATTTCAATTTTTCTACATTTAATTATGAATTTTTAAAGAAGGGTACATGTTCTTGGAAGACCAAATGAACAGTAAAAGTGAACAGTGCCCAAGAGCAATTATTTTGGAAGTGGATATTTCTAAAGCAGAAGGCTATATAATTGGTTCTAATGACTCATGAATGAGTATAATTGAGGTTGAAAATAAGGATACGAAATAATATCCCAAATTTTCCCTATTATTATGAGTAATAGAGGAAAGAGGTTATGAAGGGATTGTGATGGTAATCCAAAGAAAAGATAATGACTAAGATAATTTTTAAGCCAAAGAAAGAGAGAAGGTATAAAGCTGTAAAGAAAAAGGGATTAAATTGCAATTTAGTGAAAGTCTAGGGCCTAAATTGCAATTAATAAAAGTTTCAAGGACATAATGGTCTTTTTAAAAAAGAAAGGGGCTAAAGTAAAAACTCTAAAATTTCCATGGTATAAAATGGAAGTAGACATAAGCTTTAGGCCATTAAGTGTAATTATAAAAAGTTGAGGGCTTAACGTGTAATTTTCAAAAGTTTATGGACAAATTGGTAATTATGAGAAAGTTGAGCCAGAAAAGGCCCAAAACTATCTAGAAGCATTTCAGCCCCAAGTTTTGCCATAGAATAGAGATAATTATTGTGATAAGTTTAACGCAAAATGAAATTTTAATTTGAGGTCCTGATAAATTGATATGAATTTATGAAGTCTGGAGATTAGTGCAGTATCTTGCGGACCTCAGAATTAGATGAAATTTAGTAGTAAATTCTTATAAATAATATAAAAGTTTATAAAACTAATAGAAGTAAAAAAGGAGTCATGTAGAATTAATTAGGAAATTTATAATAAATTCAGACACATATAAAGGGTTAAAGGAAATGTAAGGAATTTTTATCAGGAATTTTGGGTTTTAGAAAATTATGAGACTTTGTAAAATATTTATTTTATATTCGAACAAATTTCTAATAATGTTAGAACTTTTATAATAATTTTATAGAATTTATTCCAAAAATAGGAGTATTTAAGGATATTGGTATAGGATGTGCCTTGGAATTTATACCAATTAGCTATTGGACTATAGGAAGGCCCAAGGATGGTATCCCATACAATCCCAATAGGCCCAAGAGTAAATCGTGGGGCTCAGTCAGATTTGGATGTTTAAAGAAAAAAGAAAAGATTACAAGATAATTCAAGAAGGTGCAAGGTAGCATGTGAGGAGTCTTGTGGGACCCACAAGCCTTCCAAATGGCACCAAGGAGGAGGAAGAAGCATTATCCCATGTGATGATTTACAGAAAAATAATATAAGAATTAAGTTAATGATGATTAAGTGTAATTAATCTTAAAATCAAGTAATGAGAGGAAGAATTAAGCCATTGTAATAATTAGCGCTTCCAAGGGTGGATTAGTCCTAAGAACCCTACAAATTGTCTATAAATAACTCCCTCCATTCCTTCATATGGAGAAACCACAAGAGGGGAAACTCTTGAGGATTGAAAACTCAAACAAACCTAAAGAAGAGACATGACCCTTTGGTTCAAAGCAATCAAGGTTTAAGGTAAGCATTCTTCCTAGTTCTTATGTATATGTTTTGGAAGATTGAAACCTAGATTTTAGTGGATATAAAACCTATTTTTCCTTGGTTCTACATGCTTTCCAAATCTGGACAGAAATGAAGAAAGAAAAGAAGTAAGATAGAAGTATGAAATACTAACCTAGATAAGTTTGGATTGTTGGTTATTGCTTGAATTAATTGTGTAATTCTTGAAATTCCAATTTATGTAACCTTTCAGACTACGACATAATTGAAGGAAGAAGATTGAATTCAATTATCTAATACTTCCATTAAATTTATATGATGATTTTGTGTAGGATTGAATAAGATTGGCACCTTGAAATTGAGAAAGGAAGAATTTGAAATCTTCTATGTTACTGTTCATGCCTATGAACATTGATTGAAATTTCATGATTTTGATATTTTCAATGGGTTTAAAATGCAAAATTGTATAGGATTAAGATCAAAGTCTTGGAAGCATTGGAATTGAAAATTGTAGGCACTATTTCTGTTTCTGGTTAGACCATACGGAAACATTGGAATTTTGCAATTCTAAATCCATAGTTGGTTTCCTTGGGTAAAATTGTGTGGCATATAGTCAATTCACAAATTAAAGGACAAGGTAATTAACAACAAATAAAGAAAGTTAGGAGTTTATCGATTTTAGAAAATGAAATGAAATTATTAAGTTAAGTTAAAAGCTAAATTGGTATAGATTGTAATAAGTGTACTACTCTACCATGATTAGGCTTTGAAATTTGTGAAAGAGGAGACCAAAAGACCATGAAAGAAAAGGTTAAAGGAGAGCTATTCCAAAGAAGTAAACTTACCTAACTTATATGCTTTGCATGCTTGGATGTTTTATGTGTTAGATGTTTACTTTGATTATGTGAACATGTATGAATGAATGATAATGTGTGATTTTTGCTCCTAGACATGTTAACATTGTTGTTCAACTTGTGATATTACAAAATTATTTCTCTCCAATCTATTGATTTCCATATTTTCACTAAACTAATAATGTTTCCATTCTATATGTGTATATTTGCTTTTGATCAAAATCTTCTGTTGATGCATTATGTTTTAAAGATATTGTCTTTGAAATTCATGTTTTAGTAAATGTCATGAATTTTTTAAGGAACTCATTAATTTATCGAATAAGTTATCAATAAAGGCTCTTATTAATAAAGGTTTCGATAAACAGGAGATTAAACATGAAGTGAGTTAACATTTAATGAACTGAATATTTTTGAAAACCTATTTGATAAAGTCATTTATCAAACAAGTCTTCTATAAGTATGAATTGAGTGAAAGATTCTATGAAGTGTTTTGTGTTATTTTCATCGATTAATCATTCGATAAGAATACTTATCTAAATGTTATCCGATAAATTATGTGAAAAAGTATTAACATTTATTGAACAACTTATCGATAGGAGAACTTATCGAAAAGCCATTCGATAAATTTAGTATTTTTGAGAAAACAATTGAGGTTTTTAATTGAACAAAACTTTGATAAGAGAATTTGTCCAAGAATTCTTCGATAAATTTTGTATTATTTATGTGAAAAAGGTAGTTATTTATCGAACAATTCATCGATAATGGGACATATCAAAGAGCTATTCGATAACATTATTACCATTGTTTGAAGATTTACATGTGATTTAGTGAAAATATAATCATTACTATTCAGTTCATTTAATTCTTCCTTGAAAAATCACTCATTTTCTATGACTAAGAAACTCAAACTTGTTTCCATAACTTTTTCTCATTAATTAAACCTCTCAGAAACAGTTTCCCTAACATTCCAAAACCAAATTCCCTCTCAAAAATTTTAAATTATCCTATCTACGCAACCACTCTTCATCATTTATCTTACACAAAAATGGTAAGGACCAAACTAACAGAGGTTGGCTTGGAACTATCAAAGGGAAATTAAAGGCTGAATTTGAAAAAGTCTATGTGGACCTATATTATCTGAAGTATGATGATTAGACTCTGCTAGATCTATCCAACTCAATAAAGTACTATGAAAATTGGTTGGGAATTAATCTGAGATTTAGTCCATAAGATGTGTATACCACCTTACTTTCTTATATCTTAAGAACCAAACAGTAGCATCTAGAACCACTTATATAATCAATGAAGTCAAATTACACAATCTGGAATTTTTTATCACGAGTTAATGTTCATTTGGCAAAACTCCAGACAAGTGATTCTACTTCAAAAATTCATAACTAATTCTAGAAAAATTTAAATGAAGTGATTCAAGTTGCTATACAAAGCTAACGTAAGCTTATTTAAAGAAAAAATATGAGTTTGACCAAACTCCATAGCAATTAACATAGTATTGGTGTGAGAAATTACTATTTATTTGGTCAGTTTCCAGATTTGGTTCCCTATCTTTGAAAAATTTGTTCTCTTTGTACAAATATCAGAATAAGGTATTCTTGGTACCAAAATAAAGTTCAACATGTCTATTATCATGCTATAAAGTCTCATACATTTATTCAAAGGTTAACTGTTTTTTCAAAGTCTCAACAAAACATAACCATAAATGAAATAAGTACTTAATACACACATTACATATTTTCATAAAGAGTCTCACATACAACAAAGTATCTATGCATCATAACTTCTTCATTCTCCTTCCTTGCTTCCATAAGATGGTCCTGCTATGATGTTTGTATAATGGAAGGGGTGAGATTTTTGGAAAAATCTCAGTAGCAAACGAAAACCAAACAGTGTAAGCAACTAAATGCTTGATGTTAATATGTGTGTTCTTAATGATCATGCTTGTATAATGATATCTTTACATGCTTTCATGATCCTTAAATTATAACATATGGCCATAGCATAAAAAGAAATCCTATTTGTATAAGAATGATAAAGGAAAGAGGTTTGGAAGGGATTGTGACGAGAAACAAAGAAAGATAATGATTTGACAATGGTATAAAGAAAAGGTACTAAAAAAAAAATCCTAACATTTCCATTGTGCAAACTAGAAGTAAACATAAGCTTTATGCCATTAAGTGTAATTATGAAAAGTTGAGGGCCTAAAGTGTAATTTTCAAAAGTCTGTGGGCAAAAAGTAAATATGGAAAGTTGAGTCAGAAAATCCCAAAATTGCCTAGAAATGTTTTAGCCCCAAATTTTACCAATAAATAGAAAAAATTATTCTGATCGATTTAATGCAACACAAAATTTTGACTTGAGGTCTCGATAAATTAATATGAATTTTCAAAATTTATAAATTATTAAGTATCATATGGACCTTATAATTAGATAAACTTTAGTAATAAATTCTTATAATTAATATAAAAATTTATGAAACAAACTGAAGTAAAAAAATGAGTCATGTAGAATTAATTAGAGAATTTAAGGTGAAAAGAAACATTGATAAAGGATTTGAAGAAGATGTATGAATTTTTAACAAGACTTATGGGTGTCAAAAAATTATGAGACTTTGTGATAAATTCATTTTATATTATAATGAATTTTTAAAAATTTTAGAATCATTAAAAGAGGTGTATAGAATTTATCTCAAAAATTAAGTTAATTTAAGAATATTATATAAGGAAAGTGCCTTGGGATTTGTGCCAATTAGTAATTGGACCTAAAAGAAGACCAAGATGGCATTATATAACAAGGTCTAAAGTTTCAAGGAGTGTCTTGGAGCATAAGTTAGATTTTAAGATATTTTCAAGGAATTTTCAAAGTAAAAAACAATGGAAATTTCAATGAAATTTCCATGTGGTGCAAGATGTCTTGTGAGGTGTCCTTGTGGGATCCATATACTCTAGACATGGTGCCAAGAAGGAGGAAGAAAAGTTATCCCATGTGCTAAAATTTATTAAAATAAGAAAAGATTTAAGTTTATGAAGATTAAGGAATTAAGTAACCAATAAGATTCAATATTAACAAGTTGTAATAATTAGTTGAAAGAGGGATATTTTTGTCTGATGGTACAAAAGTTTTGGCTATAAGTACCTGCTCCATTTAGTACAAAACTATGGAGCTTAGAGTGCTTGGGGAACCTCTTGCCATTTCAAAACTAAAACATGTCCAAGACAATTTCAAGAGGAGGTTCAAGGCAATTTGTTCCTATGTAGTTAGAGCTTAATGTATGTAATCCTTCCTATATTATTTGTATGAGTTTTGGAAGGATAAAACCTAAGTTTTATTGGAAAAAAAGTGAGATATTCTCTTGGTAACCTTTTTATCCAAATCTGGATAGAAAACAAGAAAGAAGAAAATGAAGATAGAATCATACCATTGACACTTAGACAAGCTAGATTGAATGGTTGGTTAAGGAATTAAATTGTGTTCTTGACTTTTCTCTTTCTTGAGCCTATTAGGCTAGTGCTTTTCGAGATAGGAGGAGATTAATTCTCAATTATCTAATGCTTCCATTGAATTTAAATTATGATTTTGTATGGGATTGGAAACCTCGAAGCATTAAAATTGAAAAAGGGAAGTTTTGAAACACTCTCTATTACTATTAATATGCATGAATAGTGATTGAAATTTCATGATTTTTGATGCTTCCAATGGGTTTAAAATGAAAATTTGTGTAGGATCAAGTAGAGAAACAAGTATTAGAAGCACTAGAATAAAAATGGGAATTTTTGGAAACAAAGAGGACATATTTTTGGTTCTATCTAGAATAGTGTGTAGCTGCTAGAATTTGGGAATTTTGAGTTCATACATGGATTCAGAAGGCCAAATTTTATAGGTTAAAGTCAAGACATCAATTGATTCAAAGACCAACCTAATTATCAAAGATTAAAGAAAGTTGCTTTAGTGGATAAAGTTCAATGTTCAAGGAAGTTGAATTGTAATTAACTATTGATAATGCAATGTTAGGATTTGGTTTGTGTACTCAAAGAGGGAAGCCACACATCAAGAAGAAGTAGGAAGTAAGAGGTAAAGGATAAAGAAAGCAAGGAGTATGAGGTAGTGAACTTACTTACTTGTATGCTTATATTGATTGGATGTTTTATGTGTTGGTTGTTTACTTTGATAATGTGAAGCATGTAGGATTAAGTGATGCTCTATTTCTTTTTATCTATGGCCATATGTTATAATTAAGAGACATGGAAGCATGTGAGTTATCATTATGCAAGCATGATCATTTAGTGCACGCATAGTAACATCATGCATGTAGTTGTATACATTGTATGGTTTCAGTTTGCTACTGAGATTTCCCCAGAAATCTCATCCCCTTATGTCACCCGAACACCAGTAGGTTCTTTAAAGATGATAGAAAATGAAGATGTAAGAAGAAGAGTTATGGGATAGATGGCATGAATGTATGTAACTTATGCTATGTCATGATTATGTAATGTATGCTTAAAAACAGTTACCTTTATGATGTAGTGAAAAATAGTAAATGATAGAATAAATATATGAAATTTTACCAACATTTAGTTAACATGTCAAGCTTCATTTTGACATCAAAAATGCCTTGTTCTGTCATCTATACAAAGAGAACAAAATTTTTAAAATTTGGGACAAGAAAATGGTTTCTGTAAATTTAACCAAATAAAAAGTAATTTGACGTAAGAGTTGACTTTGTGAATTGGTCAATTGGTCTAAGGAATTATTTTTCCTTAAAGCTTATTTTGTTAGCTTCAAGTATCCTTTTGAACCATTTCATTTTGATTTTTCTAGAATTAATTATGATTTTTTGAAGTTTGATACTTGATCTGGAATTACCATATGAACAATACCTATAAAGCTTAGAAATTCTAGATTTTGTAATTGAACTTCAATAGATGTTTAAGTCAGTTCTAAATGCTATCAAGCGGTGCCTAAGATGTACAAAAGTAAGGTGTTACATTTTTTGTCTCAGAGTAAAGTTTTTGGCATCAGATAGGATAATTGCCATACCCTAAACCTAAGTAGTGAACATTATGTTAAGGTTAGGGTGCTTAGTTAATACCACTTAAGTCTGGATCATAGGTGAACCAAGAAGATCCTATCCCTATGATTGGTTAACTACTTAAAGTTGGATTTATATAAGGAACCTTAGGAAGAAAATGCTTTAGGGAAAAGTATATACAAGTCACGACGTTAAGGTGTTTAGGTCACGACTAGTATTCACAGAGAAGTTATGTCACGACGAACATTCATACAGGAATTTTGGTCATGACAAGCTAGTGTGATGGTCACGACGAGGAAGTATCATGGTCGCGACTGGATTTCACAAAGAACATTAGTTGTGACTAACCAATATTTTGGTTGCGATGTGAGTTTATAGGAAACTTAAGTCGTGACTAGATGGTGATTTGGACTCAACTAGAAGTGACAGTAAACCTCAACTGTGTATGTTTCATTATACCCTACCTTTACAGCCTGTCACATCCTACTTTTTCCCTATAAGTATAATACTGATAGTGGAAAGAGGTTTGAAAAGGATTGTGATGATGAATATAAAGGAAAAACAATGATTAGACAAATATATAAAGATGAGGGACTAAAATGAAAAGTTTAAAAGTTCTATGGTGAAAAATGAAAGGAGAAAATGTTTGAGGGCAAAATGTAATTACTGAAAGTTGAGCTAGAAAAGGCAAAAAAATTACCAAAATCATATTAGTCCTAAATTTTTCCAGTAAATAGAGAAAATTATTCTTATCAGTTTGACGCAACACATAATTTTGATGTGAGGTGCCAAAAAATTTATACTAATTTATGAAGAAAGGGAAATTAATGCAGTATCCTCTATATCTCAAAATTAGATGAAATTTGGTATTAAATTCCAATAAGTAATATAAGAATTTATGAAACTGACAGAGCTCAAAAAGGAATTCTGTAGAATTTATTATGGAATTTAAAATGGATTAAACACCCGGTAAATAGATTTTGGGGGGATTTCTTGGGAGTTGAGCCCATGGAGGTAGTAGATCATGTATAGGGCCCAAAATGGTGCCTTATAGGCCCAATAATAGTTTCATATAAGTATGTGGGCTAGGGCTAATAAAGACCAGGAAATATGTAAAATTATGAAATTGCCACTGAGTATGCCACTATGTTTAATCAATGAGCCAGAGATAAATAAAGGTTGGTCATTTGAATAAGTTTAGACAGTCAAGGAGAGTTCCTAAAATAGTTGACCAAGGTCAGGGATACTCTGTTGAGGTTTGAAAAGATGATATGCCCTTAAGATGTAAATAAAGAAGAACCAAGGGATGTTTTGCTAAATTGCCAAGGGATCTGTAATTAAGGCTCAGTCCAAGAATGTCAATGGTAGGAAGAATCTATATACTAGATTTAAGGTTAGACAACATATTATGGAATCTCAAAAAAATTAGATTTATAAAACAGTCTGGTTTTGGGAAATCAGACTCAGTCGATATCGGGTTGAACTGTAATTTTTCTAGAAGCTTCTTCCCTTGGAAATTTTTCCACATGTCCTATGATGATGTCATGGTTGATGTCATAGTTAGCTTTTTAGAAACTTTAAATTCAAGATTAAATGTGAGTCATTAGATCAAATAGTGCACAAAGTGATATAAGCCATTCTTTTTCCATGGAATTTTTCTATAAATACCCCACTATTTTCTGCTCAAAACCATGGAGGAAGAACCCTTGGGGAACCTCTTGCAAAATGAAAACTCAAGCCAAGACAAACAAGATTCAAGGTACCAAAGTTAAAGCAAGCTAGAGATTAAAGGTAAGCAATCTATCCTAGCTTATTTTCCTTTGATTTGGGAGCTTGAACTTATGGTTTTCATGGAAGAAAGTTGAGTTTTCTCTAAGGTGTATATGCTGTCCAAAACCTTAGATGAAAGGAGAAATAAGAAATTAAAGTTAGAGATATGTGATTGAAGCTTAAACAAACTAGTCAAGTGATTGGTTGTTGAATCAAGTTGATATTCTTGACTTTGTCATGGTTCAACCATTTTGGCATGCACTGTTCATGATAGAAGGAGATGGAATTTCAATGATCTAATGCTTCCATTGAATTCATATGATGATTTTGTGTAGAATTGGATAGGTTTTGAACCTTTGAAACATTAGAATTCCAAGTTGTAGTTTTTGAGGTTCTTCTCTATTACTATTCACTCACATGAACAGTGATTAAAATTTCATGATTTTGATGTTTCCAATACTTTTAAAATGAAGAGTTGTATGGGATAAAGTAGATAAACAAGTATAGGAAGCATTGGAATCAAAATGAGAATTTTTGGAAGAATTATGCATGTTTTACAAATCTTTCAAGAACAGTGCATAGGAGCTGGAATTTCATGATTCTAAGCTCATAAATGGATTCAAAAGATGAAATTGTGTGGGGTAAAGTCAAGAAATCAATTGGTTCAAAGGCCAAGTCAATTAGTAAAAATCAAAGGAAGTTATGTTAGTTAAAGTAAGTTTAATGTCCAAGGAAGTTAGGTTGTAATGGATGGATGATTATATGATGTTAGGATTTGATTGTGGACTCCAAAGAGGCAGCCACACATCCAAGAGAAGTAAGAAGAAAGAGGCAAGGTTAAAGTAAAAGATATCAAGCAAGTGACGTAGTAAACTTATCCTAAACTTGTATATATTTAATGTTATGCTTAGTTGAATTATGTGGCATATGGGTTTATGATTGAAGCTCTATTTCTATGATTACTTTGACCAATTGTATTTCATATGTTACATGGAAGCGTGCACAATACAGAATGTTAACACTTTCACAACCAAGCACAAGTATTTACATTAATGCATGCATTGTTAGTACCATTTGCTGGTGAGATTTCCCTAGAAATTCACCCCTCCATGTAATCCCAATCCCACATGTTTATTAATGATGAAAGAGGATAAAGAAGCATGAAGAGAAGTTATGGATTGGATGATGTGAATGTTATATGATGAATGTATAATAAATTGTTGCAAGTAATGAGGTTATATGACATGGTTAAGCCACAATGCTCATGATGTAATGAAGAATAGTAAATGATGAGATAAATGTATGAAATTTTACAGACATTTAGTCAACATGTTAAGCTTTGTTTTGACACCAAGAACACCTTATTTCGATGTCTGTACAAAGAGAATGAATTTTCCAAAGAAAGGACCAGAATCTATTTTCAGAATTTTTGACCAAATAAACAGTAATTTTGAACGAATAAACTATATTAATTGACTAAGCATTTGGTCTGTAAATTACTTTTCCCTTAAATTCTAAGATGTTATCTTCACGTAGCTTTTAAAAACACTTCATTTTGATTTTTCTATAATTAATTATGATTTTTCAAAGTTCATCACTAAATTTGGAATACCATATGAACAGTAACTCGAGAAGAGTAAAAATTTCAAATTTAGTTAATTGACATCCAAGGTATTGTAAGTGGTTCTAAATGCTACTGAATGGTTCCAAAGACGTATCAAAGTAAGGAGTTTCAATCTGAATCCCACAAGTTTATTAATGATGAAAGATGATGAAGAAACATGAAGAGAAGTTAGGGATTGGATTATGTAAATGTTATATGATAAATGTATAAATGGTTGCAAGTAATGATGTTATAATTCATGTTTGAGCCACAATGGTCAATATGTAATGAAAAATAGTAAATAATGAGATAAATATATGAAATTTTAAAGACGTTTAGTTAATATGTCAAGCTTTATTTTAACACTAAGAACGCCTTATTTTGATGTCTGTACCAAGAGAACAAATTTTCTAAAGTAAGGGACCAGAATCTATTTTTAGGATTTTTGACCAAATAAACAGTAATCTTTGATGATTAAACTGTATTAATTGGCTAAGCATTTGGTTTGGAAATTATTTTTTCCTTAAATTTCAAGATATTATCTTTACGTAGCTTTTTGAACCACTTAATTTCGATTTTGTTTGAATTAATTTTGATTTTTTAAAGTTCGTCGCCTAATCTGGAAATACCATATGAACAGTAACTCGAGAAAAGTAAAATCCTAGATTTAGCTAATGGATTTCTAAGGTCTTGTAAGTGGTTCTAAATGCTACTGTATGGTCCCTAAGATATACAAAAGTTAGGATGTTTCATAGCCTTACGAGACAGTCTTCAAGGATATGTCAATGGTAGATCGGTCTTAGTTAGCCAATACCTTTGAGGTATAGTATTTCTTAACACAATATAGCTGGACTAAGTAGAACATATATGAAAAGTAGTTCCTTCTACTGATAGAGAAAGAACCTGACCAGTCTAAGGTCAAAGAAGCTGACCAGTCAAAGAAGTCGACCAGTCCAAGATCAAGGGAAGCAAAGATACAAGAGTTGGTTTAAGATAATGCTATGGGTTCCATGAACCTAAAATCCCTAGGAGTAGAGATTAGACACTATAGGAATGATAAGAATGAAAGTACCAACCTCACTGAAGTTTATCAATTAGAGGTTTAGTACAAGGTGCAAGCAAACCATATGTACAAGGCCTAGGACACAGAAGACTAGCTCAAGAAGGCGTTCAAAGTAGATCATCCGTAAGATAGTTAGGAGCTTATCTATGTTGTGAAATACTTCATTAAGTTAGTTTTTCCTAAAAAGAAGGTTAAAAAGTATGAGACTAAGACAGAAAGCTAATGTTCTCAAAGTAGAGAAACCCATCATGAAAGGACCAATAGACCCAATGTAGAGCACTCCAGATGGCAGGAGTAACAACAGTAGATGATAGATGGGATCCCGATAACTCAAGTTCGCTAGGAACAAGAAAGAGATGTTATTATCACAATAACTGTAGTAGCAGCTGTTGTAGATTGATGACAGTTAGTGAGAGAAATCATCAAGGAGTTATAGTCTAGCAGGAACATACTAGGACTAGCAAATGGTTAGTATTTTCTAAAGAAGAAGATAGTATCCAGCTATAGATGTACAATTCTATAAGCATAATTTGGTTGTGTTCAAAGGTGCATTAGATAACAAGCAATACATAATTAAATGAATTACTTGGAAGAGATTCCCAAAGCGATGAAATGTCTTATAGAAAGGAAGGCATTGTTAACTAAATACAAGTTAGGAAAGGACGTAAAGAAATGATAGAAATGTATAGAAGTTACTCCATAAAGATAGAAAATGATTCGCTTACTTGGGAATCTTTTCTTGAGCAATTTTATGAGAAGCATTCTCCTCAGTCAAATAGAGATGAGTGTGAGGCTAAGTTAAAGTGTTAAAGTAGGGTAAAAGGAACCCTCTGATAGATATTTAGCCAAGTTCATCCACGTGCATAGTGAAAGTTGACTCACTGAGAAGTTAACTCAGATTAAATTATGTGCTGCAAGAAATAATTTTTTTCCAGGCAGTTGCAGAGGTTTAATAAAGTGGTAGAGGGAAGCAAGATTATAGAGAGAAACTTGTGATATCCAGAAAAGATAAAGGCAACTCTAAAAGATGAATCCTTTCGGTGTTTCCGATAAGGATATTCTAGAGGGCCTTTAGTTTTCAAAAGAGGTAATAAGAAGTAGTTAAGTAGAAGAGTAGTAAGTTAGAAGGTGCATACTTGAAATTATAGCCTAACATATATGAGAACTGTGGTAGAGACCACGTGAATAGACTTTTACAAGTTGAGGAAGTTGCTACAGATGTGATAAGCTGGGACATTTTATCAAGGAATATTTACATAATAGATAGGTAAGAGATTCTAGATATAGAAGACAATTTTTCCCTAGTATAACAAATACGCAAGAAAGTCTCCTGAGGTAATCCAAATAAATAATTATGGGATAACAATCGATAAGTAGATGCGATATGTGATTCATGTGCCAGTCATTTGTTAGCAACAATGAATATAAAATGTAATTACTCCCATTAGTTTAAGGTGATAACATTGTATGTATATTTAAATGGTAATGCCCATCATGCACACAATAGAGCTACTCTAGACCAAGCCAATTTGCTCCACATGATTAGAGAAATGAATAAGGTAGTTTGTAACATCCTAAATTTTCCCTATCTATATAAGACTGATAGAGGAAATAGGTTATGAAGGGATTATGATGGTAATCAAAAGAAAAGATAATGATTAAGATACGTTTTAAGCCAAAGAAAGAGAGAAGGTATAAAGTTGTCAAGCAAAAAGGGGCTAAATTGCAATTTAATGAAAGTCTATGGACTAAATTGCAATTTAATGAAAGTTTATGAACTAAATTGCAATTAATGAAAGTTTAAGGACATAATGGTCATTTTGGAAAAAAGGGGACTAAAGTGAAAATTCTAAAAGTTATATGGTGCAAAATGAAAGTAGACATAAGCTTTAGGCCATTAAGTGTAATTATGAAAAGTTAAGGGCCTAAAGTGTAATTTTCAAAAGTTTATAGGTAAAATGGTAATTATGAGAAAGTTGAGCAGGAAAAGGCCAAAAACTGCCTAAAAGCATTTTAATCCCAAATTTTCTCAATAAATAGAGAAAATTATTCTGATCAGTTTAACGTAACACAGTATTTTGATTTGAGGTCCCGATAATTTAAATGAATTTTTGAAGATTAGAAAATTAGTACATAATCTTCTAGACCTCATAATCAAATGAAATTTTACAATAAATTTTTATAATTAATATGAGAATTTATGAAACTGACAGAACTAAAAAATGAGTGATGTAAAATTTATAATGGAATTTACAGTATATTAAAGCACCCGATAAATGCTTTTTGGGTAAACTATTGGGAGTAGAGCCCATGAAGATAGGGGACCACGTAGAAGGCCCAAAATTTCACCTTATAGGCCCAATAATATTTTTAGAAAAGTATATGGGCCAGTGTTAATAAAGACCCGAAAAATGTGAAATTACGAAAATGTCATTATGTTGCCATTATGCTATACTATGGAACAAGAGATGCAATAAGGGTATTTTGGTCATTTGACTAAGGTTAGATGGTTAAGGAAGGTTATATGAAGAGTTGACTAGGGTCAGGGAATACTCTGGTGATGTGTGAAAGACAATAATGCCCTAGAGATATTAAGGTAAATAATGAAGAACCAAGGAGCATTTTGGTAATTTTCTAAGGGATCAGTAATTAAGTTTAGACCCAGTCTAAGAATATCAATGGTAGGAAACTGATTATGGAATCTGAATACTGGATTTAAGATAAAAAACATATTATGGAATCTCATAATAATTAGATTTAGAAAATAGTTTGGTTTTTGGGAAATTAGGGTGAGTCAGTACCAGATTGAACAAGAATTTTTCTAGACTCTTCTTCCCTTAGAATTGTGCCACATGGTATATGAGGTGTTCCTTGATGATGTGATCAAAACATGGTGGGTAAGCCAAGTTTCAAAAGTGAATATGAGCCGTTGAATCAAATAGTACACAAAGAGATCTCAACCATCCATTCACCACCTCTCAAGTCTATAAATACCCCTCCCTTTCCTTCACTTTGCGTTAAGTTTGGGAGACATTGGGGAGGTGCTGTTCAAGTGGAAACTCATGCAAGATGAGAAGAGATCTAAGGTACCAAAGTTTAAGCTAGCTAGGGATTAAGGTAAGTGATCTATCCTAGCTTATTTTCCTTTAATTTGGGGGCTTAAACTTAGGGTTCTATGGGAAGGAAAATGAGATTTCACCATGGTATGCTTGCTTTCCAAAATTTGGAAATTAGGGGGAAGAAGAAATTGAAGCAAGAACTAAGCGATTAATACTTAGATAAGCTAGATTTAATGGCTAGTTATGGAATTACATTGAAATTCCTTACTTTGCATATTGAATAGGGCTTTTGGACAAGAATATAACTAAAAGGAGGAGTTTCAATTTCAATGATCTAATGCTTCCATTGAATTTATAAGATGATTTTCTGTAGGACTGGACAGGTTTTGAAACTTGGAAGCATTAGAATTGAAAGTTGTAGTTTTTGGAAGCCTTCTCTGTTACTATTCACATGCATGAGTAGTGATTGCAATTTCATGATTTTGATGCTTCCAATGGTTTTAAAATGAAAAATTGTGTGGGATAAAGTAGAGGAACAAGTATTGGAAGCATTCAAATCAAAATAAGAATTTTTGAAAGAATAATATGCTTCTTTTTGGTTCTATCCATTTTTGATGTAGCTGCTGGAATTTCAACATTCTAAGTCCATAAATGGATTCAAAAGACAAAATTGTGTAGGGTAAAGTTAAGATGTAAGTTGGTTTAATTGAATTTAATGTTATGAAATGTTAGTGAATTGAGATTATAATGAATGAATGATTATATGATATTAGGATTTAAGTTGTGTGATCAAAGAGGGAAGCCACACATCAAAGAGAAGTAAGAAGCAAGAGGTAAAGAGAAAGGATAAGGAAAGAAAGATATTCTAAGGTAATGAACTTACCTACTTGTATGATTATGTTGCTTGGATGTTTTATGTGATGTTTACTTACTTTGATGATGTGAAGCATGTATGATTAAGTGATGCTCTATTTTTTTTATACTATGGCCGTATGTTACAATTAAGTGACATGGAAGCATGTAAGTATCATTATGCAAACATGATCATTAATTGCACACATATTAACATCAAGCTTATAGTTGCATATATTGTATGGTTTCTGCTTGCTACTGAGATTTCTCCCTAAATATCAACCCCATGTCACCACTAAAGTAGGGATTTCACTTGAGGAGGAAGATGAAGAGGCATGAAGAAGAGATAGAAATTAGTTACATGATTTATGTGTATATGTTGTTGGAAATCGTGCCATAGGGGCCAATCATTGTCTTATGAACATTATTGATTTATGAATTTATTAATTGTGTTATCATATTATTTGCATGTTTATTATGATTACCATCCTTGGATAATTCTTGATCTTATCCTAAATGTCCCTGGTCGGTCATCTCTGCGGGAGCACAGATGAAATAAGACCAGTATAACTTTGAAGATGTATAGAGATATAAATCAAAGTCATAGGCACATGTAAGAGTACAAGGTGTTGGACTGACCCGCTATGAGAGAACTGCACGGGTAACGTCATAAGCTTTTCTCATATACAAACCATGTCAATATGCCCTTTGACCTTAGATCATCATAGATTCCTACATGACAAACGCTCATCTTTGACCTAGTCAAAAGTTACTTTTGACCGAGTGATCATAAAGACTATGTTCGCGTTTAGTGGTTTTTCATGCGGAGGAATGTGAATGGCCAAGATGGAATTTGTCCCTCACATTCGTAGAGAGATATTACTGGGCCCCTCGATGAGTGAGTCTGAGAAATGTATGGCCATATTGTAATGGAAAGGTAGTTCAATTTCTATAGTCAGACTACTCAGGGATCGAGAAAGTAACGGTCAGGACTAGGAGGATGACATTATCTATACCTCAACCATGACCAAAATATCGCGTGACAGAAGGGACACGATATGGTTGTATAAAAGGTTACATCGTTTAACGATCCTCATATGATTTGGGTAGTCGTTATGTCTTGCTAGAGACCGCTTACGACTTGTGGGCTAGTATAACAAATGGCCCACTGCCAACTTCATATGGGCCTACAGGGTCGCACACAAAATAGCCCAACATGAGCTATGATGTCCAGATTCATTGAATCTAAGACATGTCCAGATTCAATGAATGATCCAGGATAGATGTATATATATTTATTTATATTTATATTCATATATATATATATATTCATATATATATATATATTCATATATATATACATTATATATAAGAGATATATGAGATTTAATTTATAAGGATAAATTAAATCTCTATCATGTTTGAATTTGAAATTCAAATTGATAGGATATCTCATATAAGAGATATTTATAAGATTTAATTTATAAGGATAAATTAAATCTCTATCACATTTGAATTTGAATTTGAAATTCAAATTGATATGATATCTCAATTTTGATTTATGAGAATAAATCAAATACAGTTCAGTCTTAGCTTTATTTTAAGTTAAATAAATAGGTGAATTAAATCTGTGGGACAGATTTAATATTATTTATTTAATTAGTTTCTTATCAAATTATACAATATATGATATTGTATTAATTTTGGAATTAATATAAGATTAACTCCGAAAATCCAATTCGGTAGAAGAAAACGCAGAGCATCCTATATATCTGATATTAGGAGCTACGTTTTGCATAGAGATATACATAGAACACAGAAAGTTCGAAGGGGACTGAGCAAAAGGGTTTGCAGATAAGAAACTGTCAAAATAGAGACAGAGAGGATGAACTCTTGAGAAAGCCCTGGAGGGACAAGAGACGCTAGCACGTCATTCGTGGTTGGAACGCTGTTCGTGTGGATACCAGTAGAGGAAGCTGACCTGAGTCGTCGACTTCTTATGATCGGAAAGGGAGCACGAGCCGCGGAAAGAAGCTGTGAATGTCGTGACCAAAAGCTGTGAAAGTCGCTGAGGTACACTAAGGGTAATGCTTCTTCCCACTTGACTTAAACACATACGGTAGATCCTGGCAAGGAATGGAAAAATTTTTAAATTAATTTCTGCTGCGTGTCTTCCAATTTCTTTCAGTGGTATCAGAGCCATGCCGTTTTGTGTTTAAGTTAGGCTTGATTGTTGATTCATATGATATGTGTTAGTCGTAACCGATCATATAATATGCGTTTTATGTGACATATAAGGGATCCGTGTTATGTATGACATAAAAGGAATCTAAAAGGGAATTAAAATCGGTGGTGATACGCTTTGATTTGATCTAAAACATCCGTGGCTACCTGTTTGTAGCGCAACATAACCATAACATATGTTATTTTAGGAATATTTTAGATTTGAAACATCAATTGCCCTGCCATTAAATCTGAATGTTGATTCTTGAATGCTTAGGTATAGTGAACAATATGGCTCTTGATTGCAAGTGTTGTAATTTTTTAAATACGGCCTGCGTGTCGTGCCTTCCTATATATATATTCTCAATGTACCTTCTCTTCTCATCTCACTCTCCTCGAATGTTAAAAGAGGTTTCTATATGTAATTTCCCTTTTCTTACTAGAGAGCTCCTCTCATTGACTTGAGTGGACTTAGGATAGGTAAGCCATATTGTATCACATTTAAATTATGCATCTTATGATTATATCAGCACATGCATATTACTTGTATGAGATACAAACTGAGAAACATGCATTCTCATAAACCAGATAGTTAAATTAAGCCCTCTAAATGAAATCTTAAGTCATAATGCCGTCAATTTATAAACACTTGTCAAAACCTCGATCGCTCAATTGTTGACTCTGCCAAAGTAGGTGCTTTTGAGTTATCTTAGGGAGATAAGCAAGAGTAATGGTGCTACTCTCACATGTTTATTATTGTTTGACTTAATTGAGATTAACAAAACAGTTTTGGGTCTCAAGGCATTAGATGGGATTAAAAATATGCCAGATCATATGATGATAGGATCCTATGAACATCTAAGAGTTACATTTGATATACTTGGTCAAGGTGTTACCTACCTAAATATCTTAATTTAAGTGTCCTGCCAAAGCGGACTTCAGTTTGAGCCAAATATGGATCTTAGCCCACTAACTATTGCATTGAGGGTTGTTTATTTAGTTGGAGATTACTAATTAAATTGCATATTTTAATTGTAGAATCATGACGACTAGTAATACTGCTACATTATCGCTGCGATCTATCCTTGAGAAGGACAAACTCAATGGGACAAACTTTCTTGACTGGTTTAGGAACTTGAGAATTGTTCTTAAGTAGGAAAGAAAGGCGCATGTCCTGTTGGAAATTATGCCCTAGGGGCCAATCATTGTCTTATGAACATTATTGATTTATGAATTTATTAATTGAGTTATCATATTATTTGCATGTTTACTATGATGACCATCCTTGGATAATTCATGATATTATCCTAAATGTCCCTGGTCGATCATCTATGTGGGAGCACAGATGAAATAAGACCAGTATGACTTTGAAGATGTATAGAGATATAAATCAAAGTCATAAGCACATGTAAGAGTACAGGGTGTTGGACCGACCCGCTATGAGAGAACTGCATGGGTAACGTCATAAGCTTCTCTCATATACAAACCATGTCAATATGCCCTTTGACCTGAGATCATCATGGATTCCTACATGACAAAACGCTCAGCTTTGACCTAGTCAAAAGTCACTTTTGACCGAGTGATCATAAAGACTATGTTCGGGCTTAGTGGTTTTTCATGCGGAGGAATGTGAATGGTCAAGATGGAATTTGTCCCTCACATTCGTGGAGAGATATTACTGGGCCCCTCGATGAGTGAGTCTGAGAAATGTATGGCCATACTGTAATGGAAAGGTAGTTCCATTTCTATAGTCAGACTACTCAGGGATCGAGAAAGTAACGGTCGGGAATAGGAGGATGACATTATCCATGCCTCATCCATGACCAAAATATCGCGTGACAGAAGGGACATGATATGGTTGTATAAAAGGTTACATCGTTTATCGATCCTCATATGATTTGGGTAGTTGTTATGTCTTGCTAGAGACCGCTTGCGACTTGTGGGCTAGTATAGCAAATGGCCCACTGCCAACTTCATATGGGCCTACAGGGTCGCACACAAAATAGCCCAACACGAGCTATGATGTCCAGATTCATTGAATCTAAGACATGTCCAGATTCAATGAAAGATCCAGGTGAATGTATATATATATTTATTTATATTTATATTCGTATATATATAAATTCGTATATATATTATATATATGAGATATATGAGATTTAATTTATAAGGATAAATTAAATCCCTATCATGTTTGAATTCGAATTTTCGACGCCTCAGGTCGGCTTCCTCTACTGGTATCCACACGAACAGCGTTCCAACCACGAACGACGTGCTAGCGTCTCCTGTCCCTCCAAGGCTTTCACAAGTCTCCGTCTCTATTTCGGCAGTTTCTTGTCTGCAAACCTTTTGCAGATTCCGTTCGGCCTTTTGTGTTCTGTGTTATTTTCAAACGTAGCTCCTCCAATCAGATATAGAGGATGCTATGCGTTTTTACACTTGACCTAATTGGATTTTGGAGTTAATCTTATATTAATTCCGAATTGATACAATATCATATATTGTATAATTTTATAAGAAACTAATTAAATAAAATAATATTAAATCCGTCCCACAGATTTAATTACTTATTTATTTAACTTTAAATAAAGATGAGACTGAGTTATATTTGATTTATTCCCATAAATCAAATTTGAGATATCCTATCAATTTAAATTTCGAATTTCAAACGTGATAGAGATTTAATTTATCCTTATAAATTAAATCTTATAAATATCTCTTATATGAGATATCCTATCAATTTGAATTTCGAATTTCAAACGTGATAGAGATTTAATTTATCCTTATAAATTAAATCTTATAAATATCTCTTATATGAGATATCCTATCAATTTGAATTTCGAATTTCAAACGTGATAGAGATTTAATTTATCCTTATAAATTAAATCTTATAAATATCTCTTATATGAGATATCCTATCAATTTGAATTTCGAATTCAAACATGATAGGGATTTAATTTATCCTTATAAATTAAATCTCATATATCTCATATATATAATATATATACGAATTTATATATATACGAATATAAATATAAATAAATATATATATACATTCACCTGGATCTTTCATTGAATCTGGACATGTCTTAGATTCAATGAATCTGGACATCATAGCTCGTGTTGGGCTATTTTGTGTGCGACCCTGTAGGCCCATATGAAGTTGGCAGTGGGCCATTTGCTATACTAGCCCACAAGTCGCAAGCGGTCTCTAGCAAGACATAACAACTACCCAAATCATATGAGGATCGATAAACGATGTAACCTTTTATACAACCATATCATGTCCCTTCTGTCACGCGATATTTTGGTCATGGATGAGGCATGGATAATGTCATCCTCCTATTCCCGACCGTTACTTTCTCGATCCCTGAGTAGTCTGACTATAGAAATGGAACTACCTTTCCATTACAGTATGGCCATACATTTCTCAGACTCACTCATCGAGGGGCCCAGTAATATCTCTCCACGAATGTGAGGGACAAATTCCATCTTGACCATTCACATTCCTCCGCATGAAAAACCACTAAGCCCGAACATAGTCTTTATGATCACTCGGTCAAAAGTGACTTTTGACTAGGTCAAAGCTGAGCGTTTTGTCATGTAGGAATCCATGATGATCTCAGGTCAAAGGGCATATTGACATGGTTTGTATATGAGAGAAGCTTATGACGTTACCCATGCAGTTCTCTCATAGCGGGTCGGTCCAACACCCTGTACTCTTACATGTGCTTATGACTTTGATTTATATCTCTATACATCTTCAAAGTCATACTGGTCTTATTTCATCTGTGCTCCCACATAGATGATCGACCAGGGACATTTAGGATAATATCATGAATTATCCAAGGATGGTCATCATAGTAAACATGCAAATAATATGATAACTCAATTAATAAATTCATAAATCAATAATGTTCATAAGACAATGATTGGCCCCTAGGGCACAATTTCCAACAACCTCCCACTTGCACTAGGTACAATCATTAATTTGACTAATTCCCATTGACCTAACATGACGCTCATGCTTTGCCTGCACAAGCGGCTTTGTTAGAGGATCAGCAACATTATCTTCTCCTGCTACTTTGCATATTTTTATATCACCTCTATCGTTGATTTCTCTGATGAGATGAAATCGCCTGAGTATATGCTTGGTCCTTTGATGTGACCTAGGCTCTTTGGCCTGTGCAATAGCACCGCTATTGTCACAGAGCAAAGTTATTGGATCTGAGATGGTAGGTATCACCCCTAGTTCTGTGATGAACTTCCTGATCCAAACGGCTTCCTTAGCTGCATCAGATGCTGCTATATACTCAGCTTCCGTTGCAGAATCTGCTACAGTGCCCTGCTTAGAGCTCTTCCAGCTTACTGCTCCATTATTGAGGAGGAATATGTATCCAGACTGCGATTTTTGGTCGTCCTGGTCAGTTTGGAAACTCGCATCTGTGTAACCAGTTACACAGAGCTCATCATCCAATCCACCATAGACCAAGAATAAGTCCTTAGTCCTTCTTAAGTACTTAAGGATATTCTTGACAGCAGTCCAATGGCCCTCACCAGGGTCCTGTTGGTATCTGCTAGTCATACTTAAGGCAAACGAGACATCCGGTCGAGTACATAACATGGCGTACATGATAGATCCTATGGCCGAGGCATATGGAACCTTACTCATGCGACCTCGCTGATCAGATGTACTAGGACACAGATCTTTGCTGAGGTGAGTACCATGAGACATGGGTATGAAACCCCTCTTTGATTCGTGCATACTGAACCTATGCAGTATTTTGTCTATGTATGTACTCTGACTGAGTCCTAGAAGTCTTTTAGATCTATCTCTATAGATCCTGATTCCTAGGATGTAGGTGGCTTCACCCAAGTCTTTCATCGAGAAAGACTTTCCTAACCAAGACTTGACAATCTGCAAGGTAGGAATGTCATTCCCAATAAGTAGGATGTCATCGACATAGAGTACTAAAAACACAACTGTGCTCCCACTAACCTTCTTGTACACACAAGGTTCATCAATGTTTTGAAGAAATCCAAACTCTTTGATTACTTCATCAAAACGATGATTCCAACTCCGAGAGGCTTGCTTTAGTCCATAAATGGACCTTTGAAGCTTGCACACTTTACCAGAGTCCTCGGAACGCACAAACCCTTCAGGTTGTGTCATGTACACGTCCTCAAGGAGCTTTCCATTAAGGAAGGCTGTCTTGACGTCCATCTGCCATATTTCATAGTCATAATATGCTGCAATAGCAAAGAGGATTCTGATTGATTTGGCCATTGCTACTGGGAAAAAGGTCTCATCATAGTCCACACCATGAGTTTGAGTAAAACCTTTTGCAACCAGTCGTGCCTTGAAGACATTTACATTGCCATCCATGTCAGTTTTCTCTTTGAAAACCCACTTGCACCCGACGGTTTTTACACCTTCAGGCGGGTCGACTAAGGTCCAAACCTGATTGTCGTACATGGATTGCATCTCAGACTTCATGGCACTAAGCCATTTTTCGGAGTTTGGTCCCACTATAGCTTCTTGATAGGTAGTCGGCTCATTATGCTTAATGAGCAACACATCACGACTATCAGAAATCAGAAATCCATATCTCTGAGGCTGAAGTCGTGTCCTATTAGACTTTCGTGGACCTTGCGTGACTTGAGGAGTCTCAACAACTTGTTGTGAGTCTTCTCTATTTTCCATCTGCAGTTCTGTGGTGTCTTGTAGCTCTCGAACTTCTTCGAGTTGTACCTTACTCCCACTGGTTCTTTTAGAGATAAATTCTCGTTCAAGAAAGGTACCATTTCTGACAACAAACACTTTGTTATCAGCAGGGTTGTAGACGTAATATCCCTTGGTTTCCTTAGGATATCCCACAAAAAGGCATTTTGAGGATTTGGGCGCTAATTTGTCTGAGGCTTGTTGCTTAACATAGACCTCGCATCCCCAAATCTTGAGGAAAGATAAACTAGGCGTCCTCCCAGTCCATATCTCATACGGAGTCTTTTCGATTGCCTTAGATGGAACACGATTGAGTGTGAACGCAGCTGTCTCTAGGGCATAGCCCCAAAAGGAGGGTGGAAGATCTGTTCGACTCATCATGGATCGAACCATATCTAATAGTGTTCGATTTCTCCGTTCAGAAACGCCATTCCATTGTGGTGTCCCTGGAGGAGTCAATTGTGAGAGTGTCCCACAATTCCTAAGATGATCTATGAACTCTTGGCTCAAATATTCACCACCCCGATCAGATTGAAGGGCTTTAATTGTTTTGCCAAGCTGGTTTTGTACTTCATTTTGAAATATCTTGAACTTTTCAAAAGATTCAGATTTATGTTTCATTAGATAGATGTACCCATATCTGCTGAAATCATCTATGAATGTTATGAAGTACGAATAACCTCCTCTGGCATTTGTGTTCATCGGTCCACACACATCTGTATGTATGAGGCCCAATAAATCAGTGGCCCTCTCACTGTGCCCAGTGAAAGGTGACTTTGTCATCTTTCCTAACAAGCAAGACTCGCAAGTGTCATATGATTCAAAATCAAATGAGTTTAGAAATCCATCTTGATGGAGTTTGGAAATGCGTTTCTCATTTATGTGGCCCAGACGACAGTGCCAGAGGTATGTGGGATTCAAATCGTTTGGTTTGACCCTTTTGGCGGTTATGTTATAGATATTTCCATGATTGGGTTGTTCCAAATTTAATATGTAATGATCAACATGCAAATCACCATGAGCATAGAAAACATCATTACGATAAATAGAACATCTACTATTCCCAGCAATGGAAGTGAAACCTTCCTTATCCAAATAAGAAAGTGAAACAATGTTACTACTTAAAGCAGGAACATAATAGCAATTGTTCAAAACTAACAAAAGCCCAGTGGGCAGAACTAATTCATAAGTGCCTACAGCTAACGCAGCAACCCTTGCTCTGTTTCCAACTCGTAGGTCAACTTCACCCCTTTTCAGCTTCCTACTGTCCTTTAGTCCCTGCACATTCGTACAAATGTGAGAACCACATGCAGTATCTAATACCCATGAGGTGGAAGTAGAAAGATGAATGTCTATAACATAAATACCTGAAGCGATAGCCCCGCTATCCTTCTTGTTCTTTTTCAGATCTTCGAGGTAGAGTTTGCAATTCCTCTTCCAATGACCCGGTTCATTGCAGAAGAAGCAGACTCCTTCCTTCGGAGGCTTTGCCTTCTTTGGTGCAGGCTTGGTTTCGGGCTTGCCTGACTCTTTGGTCTTACCTGATGAGCCATGACCCTTCCCCTTGCCTTTGCCTTTCTTTTTCGTACCCTTTCCTTTCTGAACCATCAAAACACTACTGGGTTTCTTCTTAAGACTCGGCTCAGCAGTTTTAAGCATCCCATGCAGTTCAGAAATAGATTTCTCCATGTTGTTCATGTTGTAGTTCATAACAAACTGGTCATAACTTTCCGGGAGTGAGTTTAAGATCAAATCTGTAGCTAACTCCTGGCTCATGGGAAATCCAAGCCGTTCAAGGTGATCAATGTACCCTTTCATCTTTAAGACATGAGCACTGACTGATGCACCTTCAGCCATCTTGCAGGAATGTAAGGCCTTAGTGGTCTCATACCTCTCTTGCCTTGCCTGTTGCTGGAACATTTCCTTGAGATGCACAATCATCTCATAAGCCTCCATGTGTTCCAGATCTCTTTGGAGCTCCGGAACCATGGTGGCTAGCATCAAGCATCCCACATCGACAGAGTCTTCCTTATGCTTCATATAAGCATCTCTCTGAGCTCTGGGAGCATTGGCGGCTGGCTCCTCAGGAATGGGTTGATCTAGGACATGCGCCTTTCTTTCCTGCTTGAGAACAATTCTCAAGTTCCTAAACCAGTCAAGAAAGTTTGTCCCATTGAGTTTGTCCTTCTCAAGGACAGATCGCAGCGATAATGTAGCAGTATTACTAGTCGTCATGATTCTACAATTAAAATATGCAATGTAATTAGTAATCTCCCACTAAATAAACAACCCTCAATGCAATAGTTAGTGGGCTAAGATCCATATTTGGCTCAAACTTAAGTCCGCTTTGGCAGGACGCTTAGATTAAGTTATTTAGGTAGGTAACACCTTTACCAATTACATCAAATGTAACTCTTAGATATTCATGGGATCCTATCATCATATGATCTGGCATGTTCTAATCCCATCTAATGCCTTGAGATCCAAAACCGTTTTGTTAATCTCAATTAAGTCAAACAATAATGAACCTATGAGAGTAGCACCATTACTCTTTGCTTATCTCCCCAAGATAACTCAAAAGCACCCACTTTGGTGGAGTCCACAATTGAGCGATCAAGGTTTTGACAAGTGTTCATAAATTGACAGCATTATGACTTAAGATTTCTTTTAGAGGGCCTAATTTAACTATCTGGTTTATAAAACGCATGTTTCTCAGTTCGTATCTCATACAAGTAATATGCATGTGCTGATCTAATCATAAGATGCATAATTCAAACGTGATACAATATGGGTCACCTATCCTAAGTCCCCTCAAGCCAATGAGAGGAGCTCTCTAGTAAGAAAAGAGAAATTACATATAGAAACCTCTTTTAACATTCGAGGGGAGTGAGATGAGAGGAGAAGGTACATTGAGAGTATATAGAGGAAGGCACGACACGCAGGCCGTATTTTTAAAAATTACAACACTTGCAATCTAGAGCCATATTGTTCACCATACCCAAACATTCAAGAATCAATATTCAGATCTAATCGAAGGGCAAAAAACATTTACAAAGTAACATATGTTACGGTTATGTTGCGCTACGAACAGGTAGCTACGGCGGTCCCGCTATGCGGAAGAAAATTTTTTTTTTTGTTTTTTTTTCATAAATAATCACGAATCTGAATTCGGTTTTCACAAATAATCACAAATTCGAATTCGGTTTTCTTAGACCCCATCTATGCGGATTGATCAAATCAAAAAGCATCACCACCGATTTCAATTTCCTTTTAGATTCCTTTTATGTCATACACAACAAGGATTCCATATATGTCACACATACAACGCTTATTATATGATCGGCTACTAATAACATATATCATATAAATCACAAATCAAGCCTAACTTAAACACAAAACGGCATGGCTCTGATACCACTGTAAGGAATTGGAAGACACGCAGCGGAAATAAACTTTAAAAATTTTCCATTCCTTGCCAGGATCTGCCGTATGTGTTTAAGTCAAGTGGAAAGAATCATTACCCTTGGTGTTGCTCAGCGAATTTCACAGCTTCTCTACGTGGGTGGTGATCTCTTTTTGATCGCAAGAAATCGACGGAGTGTTCCTCAGCGACCTTCACAGATTCTCTCCGCGGACGGTGGTCTCTTTCCGATCACAAGAAGTCGACGCCTCAGGTCGGCTTCCTCTACTGGTATCCACACGAACACTCCGTCGATTTCTTGCGATCAGAAAGAGATCACCACCCACGTAGAGAAGCTGTGAAATTCGCTGAGCAACACTAAGGGTAATGATTCTTTCCACTTGACTTAAACACATACGGCAGATCCTGGCAAGGAATGGAAAATTTTTAAAGTTTATTTCCGCTGCGTGTCTTCCAATTCCTTACATGTCCTATATCAACCTATTCCTGAGGAGCCAGCGGCCAATGCTCCTAGAGCTCAGAGACATGCTTACACGAAGCATAAGGAAGACTCTGTCGATGTGGGATGCTTGATGCTAGCCACCATGGTTCTGGAGCTCCAAAGAGATCTAGAACACATGGAGGCTTATGAGATGATTGTGCATCTCAAGGAAATATTCTAGCAACAGGCAAGGCAAGAGAGGTATGAGACCACTAAGGCCTTATATTCCTGCAAGATAGCTGAAGGTGTATCAGTCAGTACTCATGTCTTAAAGATGAAGGGGTACATTGATCACCTTCAAAGGCTTGGATTTCCCATCAGCCAGGAGTTAGCTACGGATTTGATCTTGAACTCACTCCCCGAAAGTTATGACCAGTTTGTCATGAACTACAACATGAACTGTTGAAAATCGTGCCCTAGGGGCAAATCATTGTCTTATGAACATTATTGATTTATGAATTTATTAATTGAGTTATCATATTATTTGCATGTTTACTATGATGATCATCCTTGGATAATTCATGATATTATCCTAAATGTCACTGGTCGATCATCTATGCGGGAGCACAGATGAAATAAGACCAGTATGACTTTGAAGATGTATAGAGATATAAATCAAAGTCATAAGCACATGTAAGAGTACAAGGTGCTGGACCGACCCGCTATGAGAGAACTGCATGGGTAACGTCATAAGCTTCTCTCATATACAAACCATGTCAATACGCCCTTTGACCTGAGATCATCATGGATTCCTACATGACAAAACGCTCAGCTTTGACCTAGTCAAAAGTCACTTTTGACCGAGTGATCATAAAGACTATGTTCGGCCTTAATGGTTTTTCATGCGGAGGAATGTGAATGATCAAGATGGAATTTGTCCCTCACATTCGTAGAGAGATATTACTGGGCCTCTCGATGAGTGAGTCTGAGAAATGTATGGCCATACTGTAATGGAAAGGTAGTTCCATTTCTATAGTCAGACTACTCAGGGATCGAGAAAGTAACGGTTAGGAATAGGAGGATGACATTATCCATGCCTCATCTATGACCAAAATATCGCGTGACAGAAGGGACATGATATGGTTGTATAAAAGGTTACATCGTTTATCGATCCTCATATGATTTGGGTAGTCGTTATGTCTTGCTAGAGACCGCTTGCGACTTGTGGGCTAGTATAGCAAATGCCCCACTGCCAACTTCATATGGGCCTACAGGGTCGCACACAAAATAGCCCAACATGAGCTATGATGTCCAGATTCATTGAATATAAGACATGTCCAGATTCAATGAATGATCCAGGATAGATGTATATATATTTATTTATATTTATATTCGTATATATATATAAATTCATATATATACATTATATGTATATATGAGATTTAATTTATAAGGATAAATTAAATCTCTATCATGTTTGAAATTCGAAATTCAAATTGATAGGATATCTCATATAAGAGATATTTATAAGATTTAATTTATAAGGATAAATTAAATCTCTATCATGTTTGAAATTTGAAATTCAAATTGATAGGATATCTCTTATAAGAGATATTTATAAGATTCAATTTATAAGGATAAATTAAATCTCTATCATGTTTGAAATTTGAAATTCAAATTGATAGGATATCTCATATAAGAGATATTTATAAGATTTAATTTATAAGGATAAATTAAATCTCTATCACGTTTGAAATTCGAAATTCAAATTGATCGGATATCTCAAATTTGATTTATGAGAATAAATCAAAAATAGTTCAGTCTCATCTTTATTTAAAAGTAAATAAATGGGTAATTAAATCTGTGGGACGGATTTGATATTATTTATTTAATTAGTTTCTTATAAAATTATACAATATATGATATTGTATTAATTTTGGAATTAATATAAGATTAACTCCAAAATCCAATTCGGTTGACAGAGAAAAACGCAGAGCATCCTATATATCTGATTTTAGGAGCTGCGTTTTGCAGAGAAAAACATATAGAACATAGAAAGGCTGAAGGGGACTCTGCAAAAGGTTTGCATATAAGAAACTGCCGAAATAGAGACGGAGAGGACGAACTCTTGAGAAAGCCCTGGAGGGACAAGAGATGCTAGCACGTCGTTCGTGGTTGGAACACTGTTCGTGTGGATACCAGTAGAGGAAGCCGACCTGGGTCGTCGACTTCTTGTGATCAGAAAGGGAGCACGAGCCGCAGAGAGAAGCTGTGAACGTCGTGACCGAAAGCTGTGGAAGTCGCTGATGCACACTAAGGGTAATACTTCTTCCCACTTGACCTAAACACATACGGTAGATCCTGACAAGGAATGGAAAAATTTTTAAATTAATTTCCGCTGCGTGTCTTCCAATTCCTTACAGAACAACATGGAGAAATCTATTTCTGAACTGCATGGGATGCTTAAAACTGCTGAGTCGAGTCTTAAGAAGAATCCCAGTAGTGTTTTGATAGTTCAGAAAGGAAAGGGTATGAAAAAGAAAGGCAAAGGCAAGGGGAAGGGTCATGGCTCATCAGGTAAGACCAAAGAGTCAGGCAAGCCTGAAACCAAGCCTGCACCAAAGAAGGCAAAGCTCTGAAGGAAGGAGTCTGCTTCTTCTACAATGAACCTGGTCATTGGATGAGGAATTGCAAACTCTACCTCGAAGATCTAAAAAAGAACAAGAAGGATAGCGGCGCTATCACTTCAGGTATTTATGTTATAGATATTCATCTTTCTACTTCCACCTTATGGGTATTAGATACTGCGTGTGGTTCTCACATTTGTACAAATGTGCAGGGACTAAAGGACAGTAGGAAGCTGAAACGGGCCGAGGTTGACCTACGAGTTGGAAACAGAGCAAGGGTTGCTGCGTTAGCTGTAGGCACTTATGAATTAGTTCTACCCACTGGGCTTTTGTTAGTTTTGAACAATTGCTATTATGTTCCTGCTTTAAGTAGTAACATTGTTTCACTTTCTTATTTGGATAAGGAAGGTTTCACTTCCATTGTTGGGAATAGTAGATGTTCTATTTATCGTAATGATGTTTTCTATACTCATGGAGATTTGCATGTTGATCATTACATATTAAATTTGGAAGAACCCAACCATGGAAATATCTATAACATAACCGCCAAAAGGGTCAAACCAAATGATTTGAATCCCACATACCTCTGGCACTGTCATCTGGGCCACATAAATGAGAAACACATTTCTAAACTCCATCAAGATGGATTTCTAAACTCATTTGATTTTGAATCATATGACACTTGCGAGTCTTGCTTGTTAGGAAAGATGACAAAGTCACCTTTCACTGAGCATAGTGAGAGGGCCACTGATTTATTGGGCCTCATACATACATATGTGTGTGGACCGATGAACACAAATGCCAGAGGAGGTTATTCATACTTCATCACATTCATAGATGATTTCAGCAGATATGGGTATATCTATCTGATGAAACATAAATCTGAGTCTTTTGAAAAGTTCAAAATATTTCAAAATGAAGTACAAAACCAGCTTGGCAAAACAATTAAAGCCCTTCGATCTGATCGGGGTGGTGAATATTTGAGCCAAGAGTTCATAGATTATCTTAGGAGTTGTGAGATAGTCTCACAATTGACTCCTCTAAGGACACCACAATGGAATGACATTTCTGAATGGAGGAATCAAACACTATTAGATATGGTTCGATCCATGATGAGTCAAACAGATCTTTCGCCCTCCTTTTGTGGCCATGCCCTAGAGACAGCTGCGTTCACACTTAATCGTGTTCCATCTAAGGCAATTGAAAAGACTCCGTATGAGATATGGACTGGGAGGACGCCTAGTTTGTCTTTCCTCAAGATTTGGGGATGTGAGGTCTATGTTAAGCAACAAGCCTCAGACAAATTAGCGCCCAAATCCTCAAGGTGCCTTTTTGTGGGATATCCTAAGGAAACCAAGGGATATTATGTCTATAACCCTGCCAATAACAAAGTGTTTGTTATCAGAAATGGTATCTTTCTTGAACGAGAATTTATCTCTAAAAGAACCAGTGGGAGTAAGGTACACCTCAAAGAAGTTTGAGAGCCACAAGGCACCACAGAACTGCATATGGAAAATAGAGAAGACTTAGAACAAGTTGTTGACACTCCTCAAGTCACGCAAGGTCCACGAAAATCTAATAGGACACGACTTCAGCCTCAGAGATATGGATTTCTGATTTCTGATAGTCGTGATGTGTTGATCATTGACTATAATGAGCCGACTACCTATCGAGAAGCTATAGTGGGACCAAACTCTGAAAAATGGCTTAATGCCATGAAGTCTGAGATGCAATCCATGTACGACCATAAGGTTTGGACCTTAGTCGACCCGCCTGAAGGTGTAAAAACTATCGGGTACAAGTGAGTTTTTAAGGAGAAAACTGACGTGGATGGCAATGTAAATGCCTTCAAGGCACGACTGGTTGCAAAAGGATTTACTCAAACTCATGGTGTGGACTATGATGAGACCTTTTCCCCAGTTGCAATGGCCAAATCAATCAGAATCCTCTTTGCCATAGCAGCATATTATGACTATGAAATGTGGCAGATGGACGTCAAGACAACCTTCCTTAATAGAAAGCTCCTTGAGGATGTGTACATGACACAACCTAAAGGGTTTGTGCGTTCTGAGGACTCTGGTAAAGTGTGCAAGCTTCAAAGGTCCATTTATGGACTGAAGCAAGCCTCTCGGAGTTGGAATCATCATTTTGATGAAGTAGTCAAAGACTTGGGTGAGGCCACCTACATCCTAGGAATCATAATCTATAGAGATAGATCTAAAAAATTCTAGGACTCAGTCAGAGTACATACATAGACAAAATACTGCATAGGTTCAGTATGCACGAATCAAAGAGGGGTTTCATACCCATGTCTCATGGTATTCACCTCAGCAACGATCTGTGTCCTAGTACATCTGATCAGCGAGGTCGCATGAGTAAAGTTCCATATGCCTCGGCCATAGGATCTATCATGTACGCCATGTTATGTACTCGACCGGATGTCTCATTTGCCTTGAGTATGACTAGCAGATATCAACAGGACCCTGGTGAGGGCCATTGGACTGCTGTCAAGAATATCGTTAAGTACTTAAGAAGGACTAAGGACTTATTCTTAGTCTATGGTGGATTGGATGACGAACTCTGTGTAACTGGTTACACAGATGCAAGTTTCCAAACTGACCAGGACGACCAAAAATCACAGTCTGGATATATATTCCTCCTCAATAATGGAGCAGTAAGCTGGAAGAGCTCTAAGCAGGGCACTGTAATAGATTCTGCAATGGAAGCTGAGTATATAGCAATCTGATGCAGCTAAGGAAGCTGTTTGGATCAGGAAGTTTATCACAGAACAAGGGGTGATACCTATCATCTCAGATCCAATAACTTTGCTCTGTGACAATAGCGGTGCCATTGCACAGGCCAAAGAGCCTAGGTCACATCAAAGGACCAAGCATATACTCAGGCGATTTCATCTCATTAGAGAAATCAACGATAGAGGTGATATAAAAATATGCAAAGTAGCAGGAGAAGATAATGTTGCTCATCCTCTAACAAAGCCGCTTGTGCAGGCAAAGTATGAGCGTCATGTTTGGTCAATGGGAATTAGTCAAATTAATGATTGTACCTAGTGCAAGTGGGAGGTTGTTGAAAATCGTGCCCTAGGGGCTAATCATTGTCTTATGAACATTATTGATTTATGAATTTATTAATTGTGTTATCATATTATTTGCATGTTTATTATGATGACCATCCTTCGATAATTCAAGATCTTATCCCAAATGTCCCTGGTCAATCATCTATGCGAGAGCATAGATGAATAAGACCAGTATGACTTCGAAGATGTATAGAGATATAAATCAAAGTCATAGGCACATGTAAGAGTACAAGGTGTTGGACTGACCCTCTATGAGAGAACTACATGGGTAACGTCATAAGCTTCTCTCATATACAAACCATGTCAATATGCCCTTTGACCTGAGACCATCATGGATTCCTACATGACAAAACGCTCAGCTTTAACCTAGTCAAAAGTCACTTTTGACCGAGTGATCATAAAGACTATGTTCGGGCTTAGTGGTTTTTCATGCGGAGGAATGTGAATGGTCAAGATGGAATTTGTCCCTCAGATTCGTAGAGAGATATTACTGGGCCCCTAGATGAGTGAGTCTGAGAAATGTATGGCCATACTGTAATGGAAAGGTAGTTCAATTTCTATAGTCAAACTACTCAGGGATTGAGAAAGTAACGGTCAGGAATAGGAGGATGACATTATCCATGCCTCAACCATGACCAAAATATCGCGTGACATAAGGGACACGATATGGTTGTATAAAAGGTTACATCGTTTAACGATCCTCATATGATTTGGGTAGTCGTTATGTCTTGCTAGAGACCGCTTGCGACTTGTGGGCTAGTATAACAAATGGCCCACTGCCAACTTCATATGGGCCTACAGGGTCGCACACAAAATAGCCCAACACGAGCTATGATGTCCAGATTTATTGAATCTAAGACATGTCCAGATTCAATGAATGATCCAGGGTAGATGTATATATATTTATTTATATTTATATTCGTATATATATACAAATTCATATATATACATTATATATAAGAGATATATGAGATTTAATTTATAAGGATAAATTAAATCTCTATCACGTTTGAATTTCAAATTCAAATTGATAGGATATCTCATATAAGAGATATTTATAAGATTTAATTTATAAGGATAAATTAAATCTCTATCATGATTGAATTTGAAATTCAAATTGATAGGATATCTCATATAAGAGATATTTATAGGATTTAATTTATAAGGATAAATTAAATCTCTATCACATTTGAATTTGAAATTCAAATTGATATGATATCTCAAATTTGATTTATGAGAATAAATCAAATACAGTTCAGTCTTAGCTTTATTTTAAGTTAAATAAATAGGTGAATTAAATCTGTGGGACAGATTTAATATTATTTATTTAATTAGTTTCTTATCAAATTATACAATATATGATATTGTATTAATTTCAGAATTAATAGAATATTAACTCCTAAAATCCAATTCGGTAGAAGAAAACACAGAGCATCCTATATATATGATATTAGGAGCTACGTTTTGCATAGAGATATACATAGAACATAGAAAGGCCGAAGGGGACTGAGCAAAAGGGTTTGCATATAAGAAACTATTGAAATAGAGACAGAGAGGACGAACTCTTGAGAAAGCCCTGGAGGGACAAGAGACGCTAGCACGTAGAGATATACATAGAACATAGAAAGGCCGAAGGGGACTGAGCAAAAGGGTTTGCATATAAGAAACTGTTGAAATAGAGACAGAGAGGACGAACTCTTGAGAAAGCCCTGGAGGGACAAGAGACGCTAGCACGTCGTTCGTGGTTGGAACGCTGTTTGTGTGGATACCAGTAGAGGAAGCTGACCTGAGTCGTCGACTTCTTGTGATCGGAAAGGGAGCACGAGCCACGGAAAGAAGATGTGAACGTCGTGACCAAAAGCTGTGGAGGTCGCTGAGGCACACTAAGGGTAATGCTTCTTCCAACTTGACTTAAACACATACAGTAGATCCTGGCAAGGAATGGAAAATTTTTTAAATTAATTTCTGCTGCGTGTCTTCCAATTCCTTTCATATGTATGTAAAGTTAGATGATGAAATTGTCACTGCGAACAGTAACTCGTGAGTAGGCAGTGACATATGAGATGTAATTAAAAATAGTAAACATTGGAATAAATATACAAAATTTTACAGACATTTAGTTAACATGTCAAGCTTCATTTTGATACTAGAAATACCTTATTCTAATGTGTATACAAAGAGAACAAAATTTTTAAAGTTCGGGACCATAAACTATTTTCTAGAAATATGACCAAATAAACAATAATAATTGACATAGTTAATTGGTCAATTGGTTCAAGAAATTATTTTTTTCCTTAAAGTTCAATATGTTAGTGATATGAAACAAATTGTGTATGGTTTATGTGACATTTTAAGGGTTTGTGATAGCTTTACCATTCATTTTATGCCTACAATTGTACTTTTATGGTAATACATGATTATGCTTGGTAATATGATGATTTAAGGTTGAAATGGTAAATTAACTCCTTCAAACAGCATATATGTTCTTCTTTAGTAACTGGTTGAACTTTTATAGTGAGCTTTGATAATGAATTGTAGAAATTTTAGAGGATAACCAATAACTAATGTGAGCAAAAAAGAAATCAAAAGACAAAGTGAATCAAATGGCAGCTTCTGTGCTCTTTAGTCAGGACCAAAGTGTCCACACGTCGTGAAGTTTTCCAACGTTCACATGTCATGACCAAAATAGGATATGGTCGTGATTAGAGAAGACAATGTGAAGTTGCATTTTTTATTCTGTCATTCTGGCATTAAAAGGAGAAGGAAGCCGCATATGCAAATGGGAGGCTAGTTTTTACTTATACGGCTAAGAAGCAGTACGCCAAAATTCTCTCAATGCTTTCTCCATAACCTACACACATATCTTCCATCATTCATCTTTCCATAATCGTTTCTTCAGCTTTCTTAATGGCATCATATCTTAGCAGCGACTGCAGCACAATAGGAGTCATGAGAGGCTAAGTCTTTAGTCTCTTGGTGATGGATCGCATATCTTGAGCTTATGGACTACACTGCACATGGGCAATTTTATGTTTTAATCTCTACCTATTTCGTGTTTTGAAATTCCTAGATCTACAATTTTTATTGTATGAGTAGGGATTAGATATCGATCGATTATTCTGAGATTAGGTTTTGTAATTGGATTTGGATGATTTGGATGTTGATTTTAATATGAATATTTCATTTTTAATTTATGGATAATTGTGTTATTGTCAATGATCGTTGCTAACTAATTCAATTGCTTAAAGTCTATGGTTATTGTTCGATGATCATTTGAGGGCATTTTCATCATCTAATTTAATTACACACTAAGTAGTTTTTAACAGCGCATTAATAGTTTTTGAACTAACTTTGATCAAAGCAATTTAAGGAATGTTGATGTTCTAGACTCAATCGATCGGTTGAGGTTTTATTTAAGACTTAGTGATTTTAAAATTTCAATATCAAATGAAAAGCAAGGATAGATAGGTTTCCATCATGAAGAGTCTTTCTCAACATATTTCTTTCATAATTACTCATTTTCCATCTTAATAAAAAATACAAAAACATTTACTTTACTGCACCCTTATTTTATTGCATAAAAAATCAATCCAATCCAAAACCCATTTTACTTTCACTCAGGTTTTCAATGGTTTTGTCACAAATTTTCTGGGATTCCAATAAAAAGGGTTCATTAAGAAGAACGATAGGGTTGTGCCTTATACTACATTAATAGGGTGCAATTATTTTTATTTTGATGAATCAGACGATGACAATCCGTGCAAATGAATGGCACCGTTGCTAGGGAGCCAATTAATTGGTTTATTAGCAATTGGTTGTTAATTTCATTATTTACCTGAGTCATCTTTGTTTGAATTTTTGTTTTTGTTGTTTTCATTGCATAGCATTCTGCATTTTTTTTCCAAATTTTTGTGAATTTGCTCTCTGTACCTTTGAGTTGAACTACGCCTCATTTGTGTCATGACCTTATTTCTTTTCTAGGGTACTTGATTACTCTCTATGAACTCTAGTCGTGAAAGTCACAATTTATGGTCGCAATTGTTTTGGAAGATTTACTCTGTGCTTTTTTGATCGCAACCTGAACACCCTTGAGTCGCGACTAGTTGAATTGTTCTGCTGTGAAACTTCTGTGTCTGATCTTGATTGCTTGCCTGTTATTCTTGATTGTTCCTGTGTTGTATTCATAGAAGAACTAAACCATTAGTGACTTTTGAACCAGAAATTGAGAGATAACTTAGGAAACTAAGGAGAGAATTTAGAGAAGAGGTAAGATCAACATAATCTAATCCATCCTCTAGTGTTCCGGGATATGAAATTGAACTAAATTTAGACATTCCACTAGAAATTTCTAATATGGCTAATATTAATCCTAATGGGCCTAATAGACAAGGAGAAAATGAAATACCAGTGAATGTAGAAGATAATAAAAGTGTGAGGGAAATAAATCATTCTCATGTGACTTATGATCCTTCCGGTTTTTACACTAAAGAAGCCAATTTTGAAATTAAAGGAGCTTTGATTGCAGCCTTACCTAAATTTTATGGTTTTATAGGAGAATGTCCACATCGGTACTTACAAACCATGCATATGATATGCTCTTCCATGAAGCCTCTAATGACTGCATTGGATGATGTCTTAAGTAGGTGTTTCCATTTTACTACGGAAGGGAAAGCTAAGGAGTGGTTATACAATCTGCCAACGCATTTCTCAACTCTTACATGGGATCAGCTGAAGCCAACATATCTAGAATAGTTCTTTCTGGCCTAAAAAACTACTCAGATGAAGGAGATTACAAACATTATGCAACAGGATAGAGAGTCATTACATGACTATTGGATGACATTTATCAATTTGTTAGCTCGATGTTCACATCACATTATTACTAAGACTGATTTAGTAGACATTTTCTTTGATGGTCTACTTTCTCATAACAAGGTGTCCTTGAATGCAGCAACAAATGGATCTTTGAGAGAAAAGACTCCACAGGCAAGTTGGGATTTATTCCAAAAGATGGCTAATGAAGACTATCAGACTAAGGATCCAAGGAGAATGCCCTTATCACCTTTGGGTAATTCAAATGAGATCTTAGCAAAAATATTAGCTTTGGGAAACCAAATGGAAAAGAGGATGAATTTAATTGAAAGAGAGCTATATTCCACAAAGCAAGTTCATGCAATAGGACCCTCACAAGTACTAGTTATAGGATGTGAGTCATGCGGTTCAATGATGCATGTTACAAGTACATGTGGTAGACAATATGAAGAAGCAGCGTAATGTATCAAGGGAGAGACAATAAATACTAGAAGAGAGACCCATACTCTAATATGTATAACCCTAGTTGGAGAGACCACCCAAATTTTAGGTAGAGGTGTAGGGAAAATAAGCCCAACCAATTCTAAGGAGGTGGTGCTTACTCAAGCAACTACCAAAATAATGTAAGGTCTATGCCTAATGCCTTAGTGACATCAAGACCAGATGAGACCTCCCAGTTGTTTAAGAGTATGGCTGCACAGATGAACAACATGGATGGTAGAATGACCAATATAGATAACAAACTGAAAGAGAATGATGGTCAATTCACCTCCATAGCTTTAATCCTTCAAAGTATGCAGGAGGATAATGTTGATATGCACAGGAAACTTAAGGAGTTAAGTTCAAAAAATGCAGATATTACAAGTCATTTAACTCAAATTTCCAATCAGTGAGTGACATCCAAATGAAGAGCAATGGCAGCATACATTCGAATATTGTCATTAATCGTAAGGGTCTGAATGATATATCACTCAAAGTGGGAGAGAAGTTTATTTTAAGGAAGACGATACAACAAGGGAGGATATGGAAGATTCTTGAAGTTGAAAATTTAGCAATGTCACAGATGAAGATTGGGAAATCAGAGAGTATTAAAGAACAACAACTTATGATCAACAAGGTGACCAAAGAGGAGAACTCGTAAGAATAAGAGGAAATGTAAGAGAAGCAAGAAGAGGAAGTGATAATTTCAAGTCCAACATACAAGGGAAAGCAAACTAACGAGAAGGTGGAGTTTAGCATTCAAGGAGCCTCTATGTATATAGGTAAGGAGCTAAGTATGAAGGATCTCCCTTTTCTAAAAGCTTATTTTGGTGGAATGAAAAATATTGATTCTTAATTTGTAAAAGATGCTCTCAATCTCTTCAATAAGTTAGAAATAAAAATTCCTATAGTTGAATTCCTCAAAAGAAATCCTAAGTATGCTAAATTTTTTAAAACAGTTATGTGCTGATAAGAAAAGTTTAGGCCTCTTGAGAGAATTCAGGTGAGTGCTAACATGTCATCACTTTTTAAGGCTAAATTACCGATTAAGTGTCAAGACCCAGGATCTTACACAATCACATGCACGTTAGGAAAGGTTTATATTCAGGCAGCGTTATTATATCTAAGGGCTACCATCAATGTAATTCCTTGGTACATATGCTTAGCCTTAGGTATTAATAATCTTAGAGACACAACTATAGTGCTCCAAATAACTGATAGATCAGTTAGGTATCCTAAAAGAATTCTAGAGGATATTCTAGTGCAGGTCAAGGATTTAGTGTTCCCAGCTGATTTTATGTTCTGGACATGCCCAGTGAGCTAGTGAATGAGAGCACTTTGATCTTAGGCAGGCCTTTTCTTTAAACTTCCAAGACAATCATTAGTATGAAACATAGTTATGTTGCAATAGAAGTTGGAGGACATGTAGTGACGTTCAATATGAATGAAGCAATAAAATATCCTTTTGATAAACCATGAACCATTTCAGGAGCATGTGGATTCAAATTCATCTTTGACTCTTATCATGACTATTTTGACTCTCTTTCTTCTATTTATTATTTTCCTTTGTCTAGTGATGGCAATGCAGCATGTTTTAATTATTTTGATGAAAATAGCATGCTTTCAATTTTTAAAGATTTCTCATGCCTATCTAATTTTGATTCGATTTCATCAATTACCAGCGATAATGTTTTTGGGAAGGGAATTGTGAGTGATTTTACACGAAAATAAGACATTATGGAAGCTAGAAGTGGAACAAACAAAGAGGGGTTGAGCTTATGTGATCTCAAGTCATGACGTAAAGACCTAAATGTTATGACTAGTTTTGAACTTGATGAGGGGGAGACTCTTTGTGCAAAGAAGTCGCAACAAGATGATTTTTTAGTTGTGACCAATAACTCCAAAGACTTTAAGTCTTGCCGTGTGGATGACGTAGTTATGACTAAATATCAGGGTACTAAGGGACAGCCTATCTATAATTCCAAGTTACGACTAGAAGAAGATTACGTCACGACCTATTATTTTAGAGACACTCACTGTTAGTTTATGTCACAATAAGAAGTTGAAGATAAGCTTGATAGGTCGTGACCTGAAATGGCAGACACAACTAGTAAATCTCAAATTCCTTCAGTCCCACATTCTGCTATTTTGGTTAAAGGGTTGATATGTTATAACTATACTTATCCTCATTCATATTCAATAATTATCTCTCATACTTTAAGATTGTTAAGTAATTTGATCTCAAATTATGATGCAAGAAGGAAGGAGATTAATCTTAACTATGTTGCAGCTGTGGACCAACTTAAGTTTGGTGTAACTTCTTAGGAGATTACATGTAAGATGGAATGTCCTAATAAGTTAAATATGAGCAACCTCCAAAGATCTATAAAAGGGAGTATTTCTAATTTAAATGATTTCCCCTATTTGATCCCTTTTATTGTCCAATCCCTAGGATTAGAGTTAAAAGATTTACCTTTTAACCTAAAGTATGCTTACCTTGAGCTATACTCGAAATTGCCAGTAATAATTTCCAGTTCTTTAACTGTTAACGAAGAGTCTAGGTTTTTAAGTGTGCTTAGAAGGAATATAGAGGCCTTGGGTTAGCAATTAGCTTATATAAAAGGGATAGATGCTACTATTTGCACTAATAGGATTTTACTGAATCAAGATTCCAAGCCAATTAAACAACCCCAAAGAAGATTAAATCCATTGATCCCTAATGTGATTATGAAGGAGATTAGTAAATTGTTAAAGGCAGAAATCATATATGCTATTTTAAATAGTGAATGGGTATCTCCTATGCATGTGGTGCCTAAAAAGAGCGAACTGACAGTAGTAATGAATGAGAATAATGAATTGATACCTACTATATTGCAAAATTCAAGGAGGGTTTGTATGGATTATCGGAAGTTGAATGATTCTACTAGGAAATATCATTTTCCCTTACATTTTATTGATCGAATACTTGAGAGATTAGCAGGGAAAAATCATTATTGTTTCTTAGATAGGTATGAAGGATATTTCCATATTTCAATAGATCTAAGGGACCAAGAAAAGACCGCATTTACATGTCCCTTTGGTACATATGCCTATAAAAGAATGCCATTTTGTTTGTGTAATGCTCCTGGCATATTTTAGCATTGTATGCTTTCTATATTTGCTAATATCATTGAAAAAAGCATGGATGTGTTCATGGATGATTTTACTATATATGGCAATTGTTTTGATGAATGTTTAGAGAGCCTTGATAGCATCCTTGCTAGATGTATTGAGAAACAATTGGTTTTAAACTTTGAAAAGTGCCATTTTATGGTTGATCATAGAATAGTACTTGGACATCTTATATCTAGCAAGGGAATTGAGGTGGATAAAGTGAAAATTGAAGTCATTTCCTCATTGCCCTGCCCCACAACTTTTCAATCTTTTCTGGGGTATGTTGGATTTTATAGAAGATTCATCAAAGACTTTAGTAAAATTGCTTTGCCACTCTCAAAGCTTCTTTAAAAAGGCGCTAAATTTGTTTTTTCTGCTGATTGCAAAGAGGCCTTTAAAAAATTGAAGGGTAGGTTGGTTTCTCTACTTATTCTAACTTTACCAGATTAGGATCTTCCTTTTTAACTATCATGTAATGCTTCTAATTATGCTGTAGAAGCTATGATAGGGCAAAAGGAAGGTAATTTATCTAGGGTGATTGCCTATGCCTCAAAAATACTTGATACTGCTCAATTTAATTATACCACTAATGAGAAAGAATTGTTTGCAATTGTAGTGGCTTTGGATAAATTTAGAGCATATTTCATTAACTCCAAAGTTGTTGTTTACACAAATCATGTAGCAATCAAGTACTTGTTCCATAAACCTCAATAGAAGCCAAGTCTTTTATGATAGATGCTACTGCTTTAAGAGTTCGATATAGAAGTGAGGGTTTGAGCTAGAAATATGAGTACTTAGTTCTGATCTTATTTGTGATTCTTTCCCTAATCAATCTCTTTGTTTGGTTGTTGTTATAGAATCTTGGTATGCTCATTTAGTTAATTTTATTGAGATTGGCCTAATAGCATCTCATTTGTCTAAATTTTAGGCCCAAAAGCTCAAGAGTGAATCTAAATAATTTATTTGGGATAAACCTTTTCTTTGTAAGTTGTGCTCATATCAAGTATTAAGATGATGTGTCCTAGACCAAGATCAAAAATCAGTATTGGAAGCTTGCTACTCGTGGGTTTATGGTGGTCATTTTGGGAAGAAAAGGACTTCATGTGGGATTCTTGAATTCGGTTTTATTGGCCTTCCCTTTTCAAAGATGCTTTTGAGTTTTATAGAACCTATGATAGGTGCCAAAGATTTAGGGGGATTAGTAAAAGGCATGAGATGCCGCAACAACCTATTATGTTTTATGAGGTTTTTGATGTTTGGGGAATAGATTTCATGGGACCATTTCCACCTTCAGCAGGATTTTATTACAATTTATTGGCTGTAAACTATTTATCTAGGTGGGTAGAGACTATTCCTACAAGACTAGATGATGCCCAAACGGTCTCCAAATTTCTAAAATCTCATATCTTTAGTAGATTTGGAGTACCAAAAGTGTTAATCTGTTAGCAACGTACTTATTTTTGTAATAAGCTAATAAATAACTTTTTAGCAAAATATGGTGTAACCCACAAAGTCTCAACCCCATAGCACCCTCAAACTAATGGTCTAGCATAGGTTTCTAATAGAGAAATAAAGCACATTTTATAAAAGATTCTTAAACCATCCAATAAGTATTGGAATTTAAGACTTAACGGTGCCTTATAGGAGTACAAAATAGCTTTTAAAACCCCTATAGGCATGTCCCCTTATAGGATGGTTTTTTTGGAAAGCTTGTCACATGCCTGTGAAAATAGAGCATAAAACTTTTTGGGAAGTGAAAGCTTTCAAAGAGGACCTTGCCGAAGCTAGTTTAGAGAGGTTGTTGCAGATTTAAGAGCTGGAAAAGATCAGATTGGATGCCTATAGTAGCTCTGAGATTTATAAACTAAAGACAAAAGTAATCTATAATGCTCATATTTTAAGAAAGAGATTTAAGGAGGGTGATAGAGTGTTAAGGTACCAAGCTAGGCTCAAGTTCAAACATCATAAATTCAAAACTAGCTAGGATTGACCTTACACAGTTGTTAAAGTCCACGAATTTGGGACAATTGAGTTAAAGGAGTAGGCAACAGGAAAAATTTTCCAGTCAAATGGTTACCTTTTGAAACTCTATGAGGAGTCTGCTTTACAGCCTTTAGGCCAGGTTTTCCCTTTCCTATCTCTTACCTTTTACTATTTTTCCTAATGAGATTTATGTTTGATATGTTAGTTTAATGATTAGGGAAGGGGATGCACCAGTAGAAGTAGTAGTTAATTTATCTACTCGATGATTCCATAGGATAATGTTTACTTCCAGTTTGTTCCTGTTTTGAATAATACCCCTGTGTTGCCCACGTGTTATTTCTTTAGTGATGGTTATATGAGGTGTGACACACTCAATTGCATGCTCTAGTTTACCCATTTAAGAGCTTTATAATAACTTTACCATCATGTTAGGCTTAAATTGTACTTTTACGGTAATACATGATTGTGCATGACAATGTGCTAATAAAAGGTTAAAATGGTAAATTAACTCTTCCAATCTGCATATATTCTATTATTTACTGATTTGGACTTTTACAGTGAGCTTTTATTTTGGATTATAGGTATTTTGGAAGAGAGCAAGGACCAGGAAAGAAATCATAAGCCAATGAAAGTGAAACCACGCTCCTGCACATTTTAGTCACAACCAAAGAGTCCACCGGTCGCGACCCTGATTCTTCTGGAATGTTCTCTATGTTTACAGGTCATGACCAAAACATGGATTTGGTCACGACTAATATGCAAAATTGGTAAAACTGCCCACTTTGAATTAGGTTATGCAGAAATAAAAGGAGGAGGAAGGCTGCCATCAAAGGGAGGTTGGTTTTTGACCTGATTAGGCTAAGAAGTAGTACTCTTGTGCTCTCTAATCACCTTCTCCATCTCTGCCAATATTCTACACCTCTCCATAAACTTCTCCAACTCTGTACACCATCAACCTATCATCTTCTCACTGTTTCTCTATGGCATCCTAACTGAACAGCGATTGCAATACAACAGGAGTCATGAGAGGCTAAACCTTTAGTCTCTTGGTGATGAATCATATATCTTCAGCTCATGGACTCAAACGGGGAGTTTCTTCTATTCTAATTTGCATATTCTCATCTTATGATTGCTACTAGATCCAGGGTTTTCATCTTGTGAGCAAGTTTTGAATATCGATTGATCATTCTCATATTAGACTTTGTAATTTAATTCGGATGATTTGAACATTTGCTTTTAATAGAATATTTCAGTTTTGATTTTAAAAGAGTGGGTTATTATCAGTGATCATTGTTAATTAATTCATTGCTTGAAATCTAGGGTTTTCGATCGACAACCATTCGAGGGCATTTTCATCATCTAAATTCAATTTACACGATAATTGGTTTACGACCATTCACTAATAGTTCTTAGACCAGCTTTGATCAAAGGGGTTTAAGGAAAATTAGAGTTCTAGACTCAATCGATTGATTGAGGTTTTCTTTGAGACTTAGTGCTTTCTAAACTCCAATTTTAAATGTGAGAGCAAGGATGGATACGTTTTCATCATCAAGAGTCTTTCATAGCATATTTCTCAACTAACAACTTCTTTTCATCATAAATAAAAATATAAAAATATTTACTTTTTTGCACCCTACTTTTATTGCATCAATCACTAAAACACAAAAACCATTTTATCCCTGCTCAGGTTTTTAATTGATTTTGACATCCAATCTACTAGGTTTCCAAATAAAAGGCTCATAGAGAATAACAATAGGATTATGCCTTATACTATATTATGTTGGGTACAACAAACTTAATTTTGATGGATCAGACCATGACAGTCTGAGGCCTTTATTTGTGCTATTTTGGATAGGATGAGATTGATTCTCAACTATCTAATGCTTCTATTAAATTTAAATGATTATTTTGTGTAGGGTTAGAACTTTGTAAGTATTGAAATTGGAAAAGGAAAGTTTTGAAACCCTCTCTATTATAGTTAATACACATAAGTAGTGTCATATCCCAATTTTTAGGCCGAGAAGCCTAGTATGTAGCCTGAAAAAGGTATGCTACTAGGCCCTGTTGAGTAGAAGTCCTAGAAGTATACAAATGATGTTTAGGGACTAAACTGCAAATAATGAGAGTTCAGGGACTAAATCGTAAATAGTGAAAGTCCCTGGGGGCATTTTTGAAAATTGCTGAGGGATATTTATTAGGAACTGAGCCACCAGAGTGCTTGGACATGATTAGAGACCCAAGATGACATTCCCAGATGTCCAAAACTGTGCCCAAGAGTTATGTGGATCCAAGTGACATTAAAATAATATTTTAGTACTTTTTCAATAAAGTAAAGTTACCCGGTCAAAGATAGAACTGGGAAAAGTGATCAGATAAGGCTTTAGACTTATCTAGAACCATGAGGTGCCATGAAAGGTGTCCTAATGGGACCCACAAGGTGCCACATGTCGCAAGTCTAGAAAAAGAAGAAAAAGCTAAGGACACGTGGTACAATCTCAGCCGTTCATTCCAGGAGAAGACTATAGAATTCTCTAGAAGTGCTGAGTCAGCTGGTGAGGTGTCCCAAAGGCCCCACTATTATGCTACCTAGCATGTGAGGTGTCCCATGGATGATGTCACTTTGATGAGTCATTGAGGATGATGATGTCATGTGATGATGCAGGCAAAGCTTCTTGAAGAAGCTAAGCGATATGAGACATTGATCACGATTCAATCTGGACCATCCATTCCACCTCCACTCGACTATAAATACCCTACTCCACTCCCATTCTATGACACGACCAAGATCAAGAAAAGGAGAGAAAAGAAGAGAGAGAGAGAAAGAAGGAAAGGAAAACAGAGGAGTTATGGTGGAGTTAGGAGAAATCCAAGGAGCTTAGGAATAAGGCTTTGACCTACGAAAAGAAGGAACCTTAGAGCAAAGGTTAAGGACTAGAGGAAAGGCTCCACGTCAGGTAGTAAACTTACCTACTTTTATGCCTATACTGCTTGGATGTTTTATGTGATGTTTACTTACCTTGATGATGTGAAGCATGTATGATTAAGTAATGCTCTAATTCCTTTTATTCTATGGCCATATGTTATAATTAAGTAACATGGAAGCATATATGTTATCATTATGGAAGCATGATCATTAAGTGCACACATAGTAACATCAAGCATATAGTTGCATACATTGTATGGTTTCTGTTTGCTTCTGAGATTTCCCCATAAATCTCACCCCTTCCATATCAATCCAATCGTAGCAGGTCTTCTCGAGATGGAGGAGATGAAGATGCATGAAGAGAAGTTAAGAATTATTTAACATGATTGATATGTGATTAATGTATGAATGTAATGTTGATTGCTGGAATTGGCCATTGTGAACAATAGCTCATGGAGAGGCTGTGACATTTGAGCTATAATTAAAAATAGTAAATGATTGAATAAATATATGATATTTTACCAGTAAATAGTAGACATACTAAAATTCGATTTGATATATAGAACGTCTCATTTGGATGTATACACATGGAGCTAGTGCTAATAAAGACCTAAAAAAATGTAAATTACAAAAATGCCACTAAGTATGCCACTATGCTGTGCCATTGAGCAAGAGATAGATAAAGGGTATTTTGGTCATTTAACTAAGGTTAGACAGTCAAGAAGAGTTCTCATAATAGTTGACCAAGGTCATAAAATACTCTGATGATGTGTGAAAAGATGATAATGCCCTTGAGATATTAAATTAAATAAATAAGAACCAAGGGGTAGTTTAGTAATTTGCCAAGGGATTAGTAATTAAGTTTAGACCTAGTTCAAGTATATTATAGAATCTTAGAAAATTTAGATTTTGAAAACAATCTAGTTTTTGGGAAATTAGATTAAGCGGTGCCAGTACCAGATTGTACTAGAATTTTTCCAGATGCTTTTTCCGCTTGGAATTTCATCACTTGTGCCTTTTAGGTGTCCCTTGATGAATCATGGATGATGTCATCTTTTGCCTTATAGGTCAAGCTTAAATCAAGAGCAAAAATGTGCCATTAGATCAAATATTGAACAAAGTGATATTGGCCCTCCATTTCCATGCCTTGAAGTCTATAAATTGCCTCCCATTTCTTCCTAAAAACCATAGCATGAAGAACCTTAGGGAGGTGCTGGCCAAATGGAAACTCAAGCCAAGACAAAGAAGAATTTAAGGACAAAAGTTCAAGCAGCTAGTGATTAAGGTAAGTAATATATCCTAGATTATTTTCCTTTAAGTTAGGGGCTTGAACTTAGAATTTCTATACAATAAAGTTGAGCTTTACCTAGGGTTCATATGCTATCCAAAACCCTAGATAAAAGGAGAAAGAAGAAATTAAAGTTAGAACTGAAATGAGATTTTTTTGAAGAATTATGTATTTTTGCAATTATATCTAGAACAGTGCATAGTCTCTATAATTTTATGATTATAAGCTCATAAATAGATTCAAAAGTTGAAATTGTGTAGAGTAAGGTCAAGACATCAATTGGTTCAAAGGCCAAGTTAATTAGTAAAGATTAGAGAAAGTTATGTTAGTTAAAGTAAGTTCAATGTTCAAGAGAGTTAGATTGAATGAATGGGTGGTAATGCTATGTTAGGAATTGATTGGTGTGCTCAAAAGAGGGTAGCTACACATTCAGGAGAAGTAAGAAACAAAAGGCAAAGTTAAAGTAAAGGAAGTCAAGCATGTGAGGTAGTAAACTATCCTAAACTCGTATGTATTGGATGTTATGCTTGGTTGTGCTATGACTATGTTGAATTTTGTGGCATGTGTTTATGATTAAAGCTATGTTTCTATGATTACTTTGGACAATTGTATTTCATATGTTACATGGAAACATGCACATTAGGCAATGTTAACATTATCACAAGTAAGCAAAAGTATTTACATTAATGTATGCATCATTTAGTACCATTTGCTACTGAGATTTTACCATAAATATCACCCATCCATGCAATCTCAATCCCAACAAGTTTATGAGTGATAAAAGAAGATAAGGAAGCATGAAGAGAAGTTATGGATCAGATAATATAAATGTTATATGAAGAATTGTTCTAAGTAGTGAATGTATATGACCTATATGAGCAGTGATGTTCATGATGTAATGAAAAAGAGTAAATGATAGAATAAATGTACTATCAAGCTTCGTTTTGACACCAAGAACACCTTATTTAGAGGTATGTACAAAGATAATGAATTTTCTAAATTTAGGGACCTGAATCTGTTTATAGAATTTTTTATCAAATGAATAGTAATATTTAACGATTAAATTATATTAATTGACTAAGCATTTAATCAGGAAATTATTTTTCCCTTACATTTTAAGATGTTATCTTCACTTAGCTTTTTGAACCACTTCATTTTGATTTTGTTAGAATTAATTATGAATTTTTGAAGTTCATCATTGAATCTGGAATACCATATGAACAGTAATTCGTGAAGAGTAAACATTCCAGATTTAGTTAATGGACTTCTTGTTGGAAATCGTGCCCTAGGGGCCAATCATTGTCTTAAGAACATTATTGATTTATGAATTTATTAATTGAATTATCATATTATTTGCATGTTTACTATGATGACCATCCTTGAATAATTCATGATATTATCCTAAATGTCCCTGGTCGATCATCTATGTGGGAGCACAGATGAAATAAGACCAGTATGACTTTGAAGATGTATAGAGATATAAATCAAAGTCATAAGCACATGTAAGAGTACAGGGTGTTGGACCGACCCGCTATGAGAGAACTGCATGGGTAACGTCATAAGCTTCTCTCATATATAAACCATGTCAATATGCCCTTTGACCTGAGATCATCATGGATTCCTACATGACAAAATGCTCAGCTTTGACCTAGTCAAAAGTCACTTTTGACCGAGTGATCATAAAGACTATGTTCGGGCTTAGTGGTTTTTCATGCGGAGGAATGTGAATGGTCAAGATGGAATTTGTCCCTCACATTCATGGAGAGATATTACTGGGCCCCTCGATGAGTGAGTCTGAGAAATGTATGGCCATACTGTAATGGAAAGGTAGTTCCATTTCTATAGTCAGACTACTCAGGGATCGAGAAAGTAACGGTCGGGAATAGGAGGATGACATTATCCATGCCTCATCCATGACCAAAATATCGCGTGACAGAAGGGACATGATATGGTTGTATAAAAGGTTACATCGTTTATCGATCCTCATATGATTTGGGTAGTTGTTATGTCTTGCTAGAGACCGCTTGCGACTTGTGGGCTAGTATAGCAAATGGCCCACTGCCAACTTCATATGGGCCTACAGGGTCGCACACAAAATAGCCTAACACGAGCTATGATGTCCAGATTCATTGAATCTAAGACATGTCTAGATTCAATGAATGATCCAGGGTGGATATATATATATTTATATTTATATTCGTATATATATAAATTCGTATATATATTATATATATGAGATATATGAGATTTAATTTATAAGGATAAATTAAATCTCTATCACGTTTGAAATTCGAAATTCAAATTGATAGGATATCTCATATAAGAGATATTTATAAGATTTAATTTATAAGGATAAATTAAATCCCTATCACGTTTGAATTTGAAATTCAAATTGATAGGATATCTCAAATTTGATTTATGGGAATAAAGCAAATATAACTCAGTCTCATCTTTATTTAAAGTTAAATAAATAGGTAATTAAATATGTGGGACGGATTTAATATTATTTTATTTAATTAGTTTCTTATAAAATTATACAATATATGATATTGTATCAATTCGGAATTAATATAAGATTAACTCCAAAATCTAATTAGGTTAAGTGAAAAAAAAACGCATAGCATCCTCTATATCTGATTGGAGGAGCTACGTTTGAAAAGAATACAGAACACAAAAGGCCGAACGGAATCTGCAAATGGTTTGCAGACAAGAAACTGCCGAAATAGAGACGGAGACTTGTGAAAGCCTTAGAGGGACAGGAGACGCTAGCACGTCGTTCGTGGTTGGAACGCTGTTCGTGTGGATACCAGTAGAGGAAGCCGACCTGAGGCGTCGACTTCTTGTGATCGGAAAGAGACCACCGTCCACGGAGAGAATCTGTGAAGGTCGCTGAGGAACACTCCGTCGATTTCTTGCGATCAGAAAGAGATCACCACCCACGTAGAGAAGCTGTGAAATTCGCTGAGCAACACTAAGGGTAATGATTCTTTCCACTTGACTTAAACACATACGGCAGATCCTGGCAAGGAATGGAAAATTTTTAAAGTTTATTTCCGCTGCGTGTCTTCTAATTCCTTACACTTCAAAGGTCATGTAAGTTGTTCTAAATGCTATCAAATAGTACACAAGATGTGCAAAAGTAAGGATGTTACACATGGTACTTGTACTCATCGGGGTTGAGACACTTTTGGCTTGATCTAACTCAAACATTTTCAGAAGCTCCTTCAAGTACTTTGTCTGTGAAATAAAGATGTCATTTTTCTCTTGTTTTATTGAAGTCCAAGAAAGAAGTTCAATTATCCCATAATGGACATTTCAAACTCTCCCAATATTATCTTGAAAAATTCTAAACAAAGATCCTCATTAGTAAGCAACAAAGATAATATCATCAACATAAATTTTAACTACTAAAAAATCAATTTTGTTTCATTTAATAAATAAAGTATTATCTACTTTCCTCTTTCTAAATTTTTCTCTATCAGAAACTTACTGAGACAATCATACCAAGCTCTAGGAGCATATTTTAACCCATATAATTCTTTCTTAAGTTTGTAAACATGGTTTGGAAATGATGATCTTCAAAACCAAAAGGTTGTTCTACATATACCTCTTCCATTATATAACCATTAAGAAAATAACTTTTGACATCCATATGATAGAGTTTAAAATCTTTAATGCAAGCAAAGGCTAAGAGTACTCGTATAGCTTCCAATCTTACCACTGGAGCGTAGGTTTCCTCATAATCAATACGTCTTCTTGATTATAGACTTTTGCAACTAATCTAGCCTTATTTATAATTATTACAATAGATTTATCAAGTTTATTTTTAAATACCCATTTAGTCCTGATAGCTGATGATCATTAGGCCTAGATACCAAGTCCCAAACATGATTCCTTTCAAATTGATTTAGCACTTCCTGTATAACAACTATCTAGAAATCATCTGATAGTACTTCATATATATTGGTGAGTTTAATGTTGAAAATAAATGCAGAGAAATGCACTTTATTGACTCCAGGTTCTTACTCCTTCATCGACTTCACTAATAACATGGTATAAAGGATGATTTATATTGTCTCCAAGCTCTAGGTTGATATTTTTCTAACTCATTACACTGATTGCTAGGTTGATCCACTACTGATTCTTTTTCTTTATTCAATTTTAGTGTTTCAATACCCTATATTATCTCAGCTTCATCATCTAGAGGTTTTGAAATTAGTTCAATTTCAGAAAACACTACATGTATAGATTCTTCTATCGAAAATATTCTTTTATTAAAAAGTCTATATGCTTTACTACATTAGAATAGCCAAGTGAAATACCATCATTAGATTTAGGATTGAATTTACCTAAGTTTTCTTTGTTGTTGTTATAGATGAAATATTTGCTCCCAAAGATCCTCATATGAGTGAGATTAGGCTTACAACCTTTATAGAGCTCATATGGTGTCTTGTCAAGTAGTGGTCTGATGTAAGCTCGGTTGGATATGTAACATGATGTGTTCAGAGCCTTTACCCATAAAACTTGTGAGACACCCTTGTTATTAAGCATTGTTCTAGCCATCTCAATGAGGACTCTATTTTTCCTTTCAATAACTCCATTTTGTTATGGTGTTCTTGGTGTAGAGAAGTTGTGAATAATTCCATAGTTGTCATAGAACTCAATAAATTCAGTGTTCTCAAATTCTCCTCCATGATCAGTCCTACAAAAGTAATACCTTTCTCATTTTGCATATTTATGGAAAACATAATAAAATCGTTAAAAGTGTCATCTTTGGATGAAAGGAATAAAGTCTCAGAAAATATGGAATGGTCACCAATTATTACCAGAGTATATAAGTTTCCTCTAAAACTTTTGATTCTTGTTGGACCAACCAAATCCATATCGAGCAATTGGAGTGGTCTTGCATTTGAGACTTTCTTCTTTGTTTTAAAGGAGGACTTTACTTTTTTCCCTTTTTGACAAGCTTAAAAAAATATTAATTTCATATTTGACTTCGAGTAAACCAATTACTAAATCTTCCTTGATAAATTTTGAAACTTGTTGCGTATTCACATAAGCTAATCTCTTATGCCATAACCAACTTTCTTCATATTTACTCAGAAAATAATTTCCAGGTGAATTAAACTTTAGAAATGGTTTAACAGTTACCGTCCCTTAGAGCACGGAGTTTTGCCTTCAAGCTTTCCTTGTTAAGTAGAAGGTCTTTCTTTCTTACTATCAGGCGTTCTTCTAAGTAAAAAATGATCAAATAGTCTTTATTTACTGTTTGACTCACACTGAAGAGATTATGGCATAATCCTTCTACATAGTATACATCTTCCACTTTCATTCCTTCTTTGCTTCCAACTTCTCCAATACTAGCAATCTTCCCATATTGATTTCCTCCAAAGCTTACATTACAACTTTCATTATGATTGAGCTTGAGGAACTTCTTTGTGTCTCTAGTCATTTGTCTAGAGCATCCACTATCAATATACCATTTGTTGGTCTTTGTATACTTTAAGACAAACCGAAACAAAATCATTTCCTTTTAGGTACCCAGGCTCTCTTGGGTCTTTTTAGGTTAGTTTGGATTACATTAGGTACATAAGTGCCTTTTGGAACCTATTTCCATGTACTGTAGGGTCCATTCTTCATGTGATAACAAGAAGTAGAGGAGTAACCCTCACGGTTACAATGTGAACATAGAGCAAATGTATTTGAAGTATGTGCAATATGCCTAAAGTAATGTAGATACGATTTGTTGCATAACTTTTTCTTTCCTTTATGCTTGTTTAAGTTAAGAGCACATCCTATTCCATACTTATCAGAGACACATCTAATTTCCAAGTATAATATTGAGAATTTCACTACCTTTAGTGAATTTGTCAAGAGTTTTGGTTAACTCTATGGTTTCTTCTATGATTACTCACACTTAGCACAATTTGATATAATCTCAGGTATCACGCTTATTTTTTCTTCTAAACTTCAAATCTTCTACTTAGAGTTTACTGTCAGGAATTGGAAGACAGCAGCGGAAATTAATTTAAAATTTTTTCCATTCCTTGTCAGGATCTACCGTATGTGTTTAAGTCAAGTGGGAAGAAGTATTACCCTTAGTGTGCCTCAGCGACTTCCACAGCTTTCGGTCACGACGTTCACAGCTTCTCTCTGCGGCTCGTGCTCCCTTTCTGATCACAAGAAGTTGACGACTCAGGTCGGCTTCCTCTACTGGTATACACACGAACAGCATTCCAACCACGAAGACGTGCTAGCGTCTCTTGTCCCTCCAGGGCTTTCTCAAAAGTTCGTCCTCTCCGTCTCTATTTCGGCAGTTTCTTATCTGCAAACCTTTTGCAGAGTCCCCTTCGGCCTTTCTATGTTCTATATGTTTCTCTGTGCAAAACGCAGCTCCTAAAATCAGATATATAGGATGCTATGCGTTTTTCTCTATCAACCGAATTGGATTTTGGAGTTAATCTTATATTAATTCCAAAATTAATACAATATCATATATTGTATAATTTTATAAGAAACTAATTAAATAAATAATATCAAATCCGTCCCACAGATTTAATTACCCATTTATTTAATTTTAAATAAAGATGAGACTGAACTATTTTTGATTTATTCTCATAAATCAAATTTGAGATATCCTATCAATTTAAATTTCGAATTTCAAACATGATAGAGATTTAATTTATCCTTATAAATTAAATCTTATAAATATCTCTTATATGAGATATCCTATCAATTTGAATTTCGAATTTCAAACATGATAGAGATTTAATTTATCCTTATAAATTAAATCTTATAAATATCTCTTATATGAGATATCCTATCAATTTGAATTTCGAATTTCAAACGTGATAGAGATTTAATTTATCCTTATAAATTAAATCTCATATATACATATAATGTATATATACGAATTTATATATATATACGAATATAAATATAAATATATATATACATCTATCCTGGATCATTCATTGAATCTGGACATGTCTTAGATTCAATAAATCTGGACATCATAGCTCGTGTTGGGCTATTTTGTGTGCGACCCTGTAGGCCCATATGAAGTTGGCAGTGGGCCATTTGCTATACTAGCCCACAAGTCGCAAGCGGTCTCTAGCAAGACATAACGACTACCCAAATCATATGAGGATCGATAAACGATGTAACCTTTTATACAACCATATTATGTCCCTTCTGTCACGCGATATTTTGGTCATGGATGAGGCATGGATAATGTCATCCTCCTATTCCTGACCGTTACTTTCTCGATCCCTGAGTAGTCTGACTATAGAAATGGAACTACCTTTCCATTACAGTATGGCCATACATTTCTCAGACTCACTCATCGAAGGGCCCAGTAATATCTCTCTACGAATGTGAGGGACAAATTCCATCTTGACCATTCACATTGCTCCGCATGAAAAACCACTAAGGCCGAACATAGTCTTTATGATCACTCGGTCAAAAGTGACTTTTGACTAGGTCAAAGCTGAGCGTTTTGTCATATAGGAATCCATGATGATCTCAAGTCAAAGGGCGTATTGACATGGTTTGTATATGAGAGAAGCTTATGACGTTACCCATGCAGTTCTCTCATAGCGGGTCGGTCCAGCACCTTGTACTCTTACATGTGCTTATGACTTTGATTTATATCTCTATACATCTTCAAAGTCATACTGGTCTTATTTCATCTGTGCTCCCGCATAGATGATCGACCAGGGACATTTAGGATAATATCATGAATTATCCAAGGATGATCATCATAGTAAACATGCAAATAATATGATAACTCAATTAATAAATTCATAAATCAATAATGTTCATAAGACAATGATTGGCCATTAGGGCACGATTTCCAACAACCTCCCACTTGCACTATGTACAATCATTAATTTGACTAATTCCCATTGACCTGACATGACGCTCATGCTTTGCCTGCACAAGCGGCTTTGTTAGAGGATCAGCAACATTATCTTCTCCTGCTACTTTGCATATTTTTATATCACCTCTATCATTGATTTCTCTGATGAGATGAAATCGCCTGAGTATATGCTTGGTCCTTTGATGTGACCTAGGCTCTTTGGCCTGTGCAATAGCACCGCTATTGTCACAGAGCAAAGTTATTGGATATGAGATGGTAGGTATCACCCCTAGTTCTGTGATAAACTTCCTAATCCAAACGGCTTCCTTAGCTGCATCAGATGCTGCTATATACTCAGCTTCTGTCACATAATCTGCTACAGTGCCCTGCTTAGAGCTCTTCTAGCTTACTGCTCTATTATTGAGGAGGAATATATATCCAGACTGCGATTTTTGGTCGTCCTGGTCAGTTTGGAAACTGGCATCTGTGTAACCAGTTACACAGAGTTCGTCATCCAATCCACCATAGACCAAGAATAAGTCCTTAGTCCTTCTTAAGTACTTAAGGATATTCTTGACAGCAGTCCAATGGCCCTCACCAGGGTCCTGTTGATATCTGCTAGTCATACTCAAGGCAAACGAGACATCCGAACGAGTACATAACATGGCATACATGATAGATCCTATGGCCGAGGCATATGGAACTTTACTCATACGACCTCGCTGATCAGATGTACTAGGACATAGATCTTTGCTGAGGTGAATACCATGAGACATGGGTATGAAACCCCTCTTTGATTCGTGCATACTGAACCTATGCAGTATTTTATCTATGTATGTACTCTGACTGAGTCCTAGAAGTCTTTTAGATCTATCTCTATAGATCCTGATTCCTAAGATGTAGGTGGCTTCACCCAAGTCTTTCATCGAGAAAGACTTTCCTAACCAAGACTTGACAATCTGCAAGGTAGGAATGTCATTCCCAATAAGTAGGATGTCATCGACATAGAGTACCAAAAACACAACTGTGCTCCCACTAACCTTCTTGTACACACAAGGTTCATCAATTTTTTGAAGAAATCCAAACTCTTTGACTACTTCATCAAAACGTTGATTCCAACTCCGAGAGGCTTGCTTCAGTCCATAAATGGACCTTTGAAGCTTGCACACTTTGCCAGAGTCCTCGGTACGCACAAACCCTTCAGGTTGTGTCATGTACACATCCTCAAGGAGCTTTCCATTAAGGAAGGCTGTCTTGACGTCCATCTGCCATATTTCATAGTCATAATATGCTGCTATGGCAAAGAGGATTCTGATTGATTTGGCCATGGCAACTGGGGAAAAGGTCTCATCATAGTCCACACCATGAGTTTGAGTAAATCCTTTTGCAACCAGTCGTTCCTTGAAGACATTTACATTGCCATCCATGTCAGTTTTCTCCTTAAAAACCCACTTGCACCCGACGGTTTTTACACCTTCAGGCGGGTCGACTAAGGTCCAAACCTTATTGTCGTACATGGATTGCATTTCAGACTTCATGGCATTAAGCCACTTCTCAGAGTTTGGTCCCACTATAGCTTCTCAATAGGTAGTCGGCTCATTATGCTCAATGAGCAACACTTCACGACTATCAGAAATCAGAAATCCATATCTCTGAGGCTGAAGTCGTGTCCTATTAGATTTACGTGGACCTTGCGTGACTTGAGGAGTCTCAACAACTTGTTGTGAGTCTTCTCTATTTTCCATCTGCAGTTCTATGGTGTCTTGTGGCTCTCAAACTTCTTCGAGGTGTACTTTACTCCCACTGGTTCTTTTAGAGATAAATTCTCTTTCGAGAAAGATACCATTTCTGACAACAAACACTTTGTTATCAGCAGGGTTGTAGACGTAATATCCCTTGGTTTCCTTAGAATATCCCACAAAAAGGCACTTTGAGGATTTGGGCGCTAATTTGTCTGAGGTTTGTTGCTTAACATAGACCTCGCATCCCCAAATCTTGAGGAAAGACAAACTAGGCATCCTCCCAGTCCATATCTCATACGGAGTCTTTTCAATTGCCTTTGATGGAACACGATTGAGTGTGAACCCAGCTGTCTCTAGGGCATGGCCCCAAAAGGAGGGTGGAAGATCTGTTTGACTCATCATGGATCGAACCATATCTAATAGTGTTCGATTCCTCCGTTCAGAAACGCCATTCCATTGTGGTGTCCCTGGAGGAGTCAATTGTGAGACTATCCCACAACTCCTAAGATGATCTATGAACTCTTGGCTCAAATATTCACCACCTCGATCAGATCGAAGGGCTTTAATTGTTTTGCCAAGCTGGTTTTGTACTTCATTTTGAAATATTTTGAACTTTTCAAAAGATTCAGATTTATGTTTCATCAGATAGATGTACCCATATCTGCTGAAATCATCTATAAATGTTATGAAGTACGAATAACCTCCTCTGGCATTTGTGTTCATCGGTCCACACACATCTGTATGTATGAGGCCCAATAAATCAGTGGCCCTCTCACTGTGCCCAGTGAAAGGTGACTTTGTCATCTTTCCTAATAAGCAAGACTCGCAAGTGTCATATGATTCAAAATCAAATGAGTTTAGAAATCCATCTTGATGGAGTTTGGAAATGCGTTTCTCATTTATGTGGCCCAGACGACAGTGCCAGAGGTATGTGGGATTCAAATCGTTTCGTTTGACCCTTTTGGAGGTTATGTTATAGATATTTCCATGATTGGGTTGTTCTAAATTTAATATGTAATGATCAACATGCAAATCACCATGAGCATAGAAAACATCATTACGATAAATAGAACATCTACTATTCCCAGCAATGGAAGTGAAACCTTCCTTATCCAAATAAGAAAGTGAAACAATGTTACTACTTAAAGCAGGAACATAATAGCAATTGTTCAAAACTAACAAAAGCCCAGTGGGCAGAACTAATTCATAAGTGCCTACAGCTAACGCAGCAACCCTTGCTCTATTTCTAACTCGTAGGTCAACCTCGCCCTTTTTTAGCTTCCTACTGTCCTTTAGTCCCTGCACATTTGTACAAATGTGAGAACCACATGCAGTATCTAATACCCATGAGGTGCAAGTAGAAAGATGAATGTCTATAACATAAATATCTGAAGCAATAGCCCCGCTATCCTTCTTTTTTTTTTCAGATCTTCGAGGTAGAGTTTGCAATTCCTCTTCCAATGACCAGGTTCATTGCAGAAGAAGCAGACTCCTTCCTTCGGAGGCTTTGCCTTCTTTGGTGTAGGCTTGGTTTCGGGCTTGCCTGACTCTTTGGTCTTACCTGATGAGCCATGACCCTTCCCCTTGCCTTTGCCTTTCTTTTTAGTACCCTTTCCTTTCTAAACCATCAAAACACTACTGGGCTTCTTCTTAAGACTTGGCTCAGCAGTTTTAAGCATCCCATGCAGTTCAGAAATAGATTTCTCCATGTTGTTCATGTTGCAGTTCATGACAAATTGGTCATAACTTTCCGGGAGTGAGTTCAAGATCAAATCCGTAGCTAACTCCTGGCTCATGGGAAATCCAAGCCTCTCAAGGTGATCAATGTACCCTTTTATCTTTAAGACATGAGTACTGACTGATGCACCTTCAGCCATCTTGCAGGAATGTAAGGCCTTAGTGGTCTCATACCTCTCTTGCCTTGCCTGTTGCTGGAACATTTCCTTGAGATGCACAATCATCTCATAAGCTTCCATGTGTTCCAGATCTCTTTGGAGCTCCAGAACCATGGTGGCTAGCATCAAGCATCCCACATCGACAGAGTCTTCCTTATGCTTCATGTAAGCATCTCTCTGAGCTCTAGGAGCATTGGCGGCTGGCTCCTCAGGAATGGGTTGATCTAGGACATGCGCCTTTCTTTCCTGCTTGAGAACAATTCTCAAGTTTCAAAACCAGTCAAGAAAGTTTGTCCCATTGAGTTTGTCCTTCTCAAGGACAGATCGTAGCGATAATGTAGCAGTATTACTAGTCGTCATGATTCTACAATTAAAATATGCAATGTAATTAGTAATCTCCCACTAAATAAACAACCCTCAATGCAATAATTAGTGGGCTAAGATCCATATTTGGCTCAAACTTAAGTCCGCTTTGGCAGGACGCTTAAATTAAGTTATTTAGGTAGGTAACACCTTTACCAATTACATCAAATGTAACTCATAGATGTTCATGGGATCCTATCATCATATGATCTGGCATGTTCTATTCCCATCTAATGCCTTGAGATCCAAAACCGTTTTGTTAATCTCAATTAAGTCAAACAATAATGAACATATGAGAGTAGTACCATTACTCTTTGCTTATCTCCCCAAGATAACTCAAAAGCACCCACTTTGGCGGAGTCCATAATTGAGCGATCGAGGTTTTGACAAGTGTTCATAAATTGACGGCATTATGACTTAAGATTTCATTTAGAGGTCTTAATTTAACTGTTTAGTTTATGAGAATGCATGCTTCTCAGTTTGTATCTCATACAATTAATATGCATGTGCTGATATAATCATAAGATGCATAATTTAAACGTGATACAATATGGCTCACCTATCCTAAGTCCCCTCAAGCCAATGAGAGGAGCTCTCTAGTAAGAAAAGGGAAATTACATATATAAACCTCTTTTAACTTTCGAGGGGAGTGAGATGAGAAGAGAAGGTACATTGAGAGTAAATATATAGGAAGGCACGACACGCAGGCCATATTTAAAAATTACAACACTTGTAATCTAGAGCCATATTGTTCACCATACCCAAGCATTCAAGAATCAACATTCAGATTTAATTGCAAGGCAATTGATGTTTCAAATCTTAAAACATTCACAAAATAGCATATTCTATGGTTATATTACGCTATGAACAGGTAGCCACGGCGGTCCCGCTAGCCGGTTAGCTGGCAGCGGTCCCGCTAGCCGGTTAGCGGGTGGGGTCTGGGGCAGCGCCCCGAGAAAAAAATTTTACTATGTAAATAATCACGAATCTGCATTTGGTTTTCTTGGACCCCTTCTATGTTAATTGAACAAATCAAAACATATCACCACCGATTTCAGTTCCCTTTTAGATTCCTTATATGTCATACATAAGACAGATTCCTTATATGTCATACATGAAACGCATATTATATGATCGGCTATGACTAACACATATCATATGAATCAACAATCAAGCCTAACTTAAACACAAAACGGCATGGCTCTGATACCACTGTCAGGAATTGGAAGACACGCAGCGGAAATTAATTTAAAAATTTTTCCATTCCTTGTCAGGATCTACCGTATGTGTTTAAGTCAAGTGGGAAGAAGTATTACCCTTAGTGTGCCTCAGCGACTTCCACAGCTTTCGGTCACGACGTTCACAGCTTCTCTCTGCGGCTCGTGCTCCCTTTCTGATCACAAGAAGTTGACGACTTAGGTCGGCTTCCTCTACTGGTATCCACACGAACAGCATTCCAACCACGAACGACGTGCTAGCGTCTCTTGTCCCTCCAGGGCTTTCTCAAGAGTTCGTCCTCTCCGTCTCTATTTCGGCAGTTTCTTATCTGCAAACCTTTTGCAGAGTCCCCTTCGGCCTTTCTATGTTCTATATGTTTCTCTGTGCAAAATGCAGCTCCTAAAATCAGATATATAGGATGCTATGTGTTTTTCTCTATCAACCGAATTGGATTTTGGAGTTAATCTTATATTAATTCCAAAATTAATACAATATCATATATTGTATAATTTTATAAGAAACTAATTAAATAAATAATATCAAATCCGTCCCACAGATTTAATTACCCATTTATTTAATTTTAAATAAAGATAAGACTGAACTATTTTTGATTTATTCTCATAAATCAAATTTGAGATATCCTATCAATTTGAATTTCGAATTTCAAACATGATAGAGATTTAATTTATCCTTATAAATTAAATCTTATAAATATCTCTTATATGAGATATCCTATCAATTTGAATTTTGAATTTCAAACATGATAGAGATTTAATTTATCCTTATAAATTAAATCTTATACATATCTCTTATATGAGATATCCTATCAATTTGAATTTCAAATTTCAAACGTGATAGAGATTTAATTTATCCTTATAAATTAAATCTCATATATACATATAATGTATATATACGAATTTATATATATATACGAATATAAATATAAATATATATATACATCTATCCTGGATCATTCATTGAATCTGGACATGTCTTAGATTCAATGAATCTGGACATCATAGCTCGTGTTGGGCTATTTTATGTGTGACCCTATAGGCCCATATGAAGTTGGCAGTGGGCCATTTGCTATACTAGCCCACAAGTCGCAAGCGGTCTCTAGCAAGACATAACGACTACCCAAATCATATGAGGATCGATAAACGATGTAACCTTTTATACAACCATATCATGTCCCTTCTGTCACGCGATATTTTGGTCATGGATGAGGCATGGATAATGTCATCCTCCTATTCCTGACCGTTACTTTCTCGATCCCTGAGTAGTCTGACTATAGAAATGGAACTACCTTTCCATTACAGTATGGCCATATATTTCTCAGACTCACTCATCGAGGGGCCCAGTAATATCTCTCTACGAATGTGAGGGACAAATTCCATCTTGACCATTCACATTCCTCCGCATGAAAAACCACTAAGGCCGAACATAGTCTTTATGATCACTCGGTCAAAAGTGACTTTTGACTAGGTCAAAGCTGAGCATTTTGTCATGTAGGAATCCATGATGATCTCAGGTCAAAGGGCGTATTGACATGGTTTGTATATGAGAGAAGCTTATGACGTTACCCATGCAATTCTCTCATAGCGGGTCGGTCCAGCACCTTGTACTCTTACATGTGCTTATGACTTTGATTTATATCTCTATACATCTTCAAAGTCATACTGGTCTTATTTCATCTGTGCTCCCACATAGATGATCGACCAGGGACATTTAGGATAATATCATGAATTATCTAAGGATGATCATCATAATAAACATGCAAATAGTATGATAACTCAATTAATAAATTCATAAATCAATAATGTTCATAAGACAATGATTGGCCCCTAGGGCACGATTTCTAACATTTACTAACTCTTGCTAATTTGATAAATTTAGAATGTAGTTTATTATATTCAGAAAGTAATTCATCATAGGTAGGTTCAGTATATATTACCTCATTTGTTTCTGACTCATTTTCTTCTTGAGCGACCAGACAAATGTTTGTTGCCTCATTGTTGTCACTCTTTTTACTCTCTAAAGAACTTTCTCCCCAGATTGATGAGACAAATGCTCTCCTCTTTTGAAACTTTTTCTCTTCTTTTCTTTATTTTTCTTGGAGAGTTAAGGACATTTGGCTTTGATGTGTCCTGGCTTTTTACATTCAAAGCAGATAATATGATCTCTTTGCTCCTTTGATGATGAAGCACCTTTCTTTGGTTGAATTTTTCTAGTTGCTTCATTTTTGTAGAATTTCTTGAATCTCTAAACTATGAGACTCACCTTGTCTTCTTCGAGCTTTTCATCATCGATTTCACTCTCCTGATATCATTTTCTTTGATATCATTTTCATATTTTTGTTTGCTTTTTTATTCAACTAGAATTCCAAATAGAGTAGTAATAGATCTCATAGAGTTGCCTTTAGCTTCTGCAATGGCTGTGCCTTTTGGCTCCCATTCTTTCATAAGACCATCGAGAATATTATGTACTTGATCTCTTGAGCTACATGATTACCCAAGAGCTTTGAGATGGTTGATGAGATATTGAAATCTTACTTCCATGTCATAGACACTTTCTCCATTAGCCATTCGAAAAAGCTCAATCTCTATTTTTGAGCATATTGACTTTACTTTCTTTAATACCAGAGGTTCCTTCACAGGCTACTTTTAGGGCTTCCCACATCTCCTTAGTTGTTTCCAGACTAGACACCTGGAAATATTCTTTTTGACTTAAGTCACATGTTATAATATTAATGCCATTGTAGTTGAGTAGTATCAATTTTTTGTCATTGTCATTATATTCACTTCCCTCCTTCAAAACTTTAGCTCCTTCAACAATTTTTGTTGGGACATAGTTCCTATCTCGTATGACATCCCATAGATTATACTTAGAGGCTTGATAAAGGTCTTCATTCTTATTTTCCAGAATGTAAAGTTCTCTCTTTTGAAGCTTGGAGGCTTTGTGATAGAGCTTCGTTCTGGTAACACGCTGTTTATAAATCCTACCATAGATACCAGATATCTCTTGAGATAGTTAGATCTTTTCCAAAGGACATACTTAGATACCAAATATTAGACTAGGCAGATACACCCAAGAGGGGTGAATTGGATGTTTTAAAATAAGGTGGCCATCTCCTTTCTAGTTGGGGAATTGATTTGGTCCTAAATATAAAGTCTTAATCTATTTTATCTCTTGTATTTATCACTTTTCTCCAAATTAATTTACCTAACTCATAACCTATTCTATCTAGTACTGTTTATAAGCTTTAAATTTGTGAATAGGTATAGTCCTATTTATAAGCTTCATGTTGGGGTTGTCTCAACATTTATTACATTCCTTACATATTTAATGCTTTTAACTAATTTCTATATTAAAGCAAATCGATGATTTGAAGCTTATAAATAGGACTAGAGGGAGTAATATATAATCTAATATTATACATGGGTGCTTTATAGAGAATTATAGATCATGTAAAATTTCCTATAATTATCCAATATATGTAACTTCCTTAATATATCTAAATTAGTTAAGTAGTTATTATATTAAGAACCGGTGGGAGTACTATTTAATTTGGGAATTTGAGAAAAACTATGAGAAAATATAAAAGCTCATGTACATTCATGAAATCCTCAACATCGCATATCTTAAAGAAAACCATACATGAAATAAAAGGCCTTAAGGACTTAAAAACACTCAAAGCCCACATTACAACAAAACTAAGGAGTGAAAAAGCTATTGCTTCCAGTTGGCAAACTAGGTAGTGTGTGCCAGTGTCACGTCCCGAAATTCGAACTGTGACGGGCACAAAATATGAGTAATTTCATATTCTAAAAGCCTACAACCTTAAATGAAACATTTGTAATGAAAACCATAATAAATTACATTTCATAAATAGAAAGAAAATCATATGTAGGAATCTCAGCAAGATCGTCACTATATAACCGATCTCCCGATGATCCTACAATAGACTGCAAACGTTCAAGTTTCCACAACATTTTTCACAATCAACAGAATAAGGACTATGTGGAGCATTTACCCATTTATCAAATAATCCAAGTACTTTATAAAGGATAATTACATCAAAAGTAGTATTTGTCAAAAACGACGCTTCAAATTTGTAACGAGGCTTTCCACTGCTCAGCGGGAGGATTAGGGTCACCTGCATTATCTGAAGCCAAATAATCTACTCGTGAATAACGTCCCAAAAACATGATTTAAAATGTGAAAACAATGCATAATCATGTTAGAAATGAATTTCATAATATTTCATAATTTGATACAAACCTTTCCGTAAATATTTGTATTTCAGGGAAAATAACAATTTGAGATAACCATTTCAAATCAGTTTGAAATAACCATTTCAAGTCAATCGTTTAAAAACAATCCTTTCAAAACCATAATCTTTCCATAGGACTTTAACAGAACGTAAACAAACGTGGACACACAGTCCACGAGGGTAAATAACCATGCGTAGCATGAAGCCACGAATCAGACATGGACACACAGTCCACAAGGGTAAATAACTATCAGACATAGCCTGAAGCCACAAAAAAGACATGGACACACAGTCCATGAGGGTAAATAACCATCAAACGCGGCCCAAAGCCATGAAATAGACGTAGGCACAAAACCTACGAATAACAGATGCGAGAATAAATCCCACGAATATCTGTCACGAGTATAAAACTCACGTATCTCCATCGAGCTCGAGTAACCAAGGAGCACCAAGGACTAACAGTACTACTGTTAGTAACCAGCGTTTTGTATTCTATCCTTTCTAAAACATTTCCATTATGGGTGGGGTTTATTTCACACGTAATGATCTCAATCGTTTCAATGTCATAACCTTTAGTAAAACCACTTTAAATTTAAAAAAACCCTAGCATGTACATTTAAAATCAAGTTACTTTGTAAACATATGAAATTCACATAGGAATATGTTTATGAATAACATCAGCTCAATGCAACTTTTGCCAAACTTGTTCAAAAGCTTATTTATTCATTTTCATACATAATCGTAATTCCTTTGTAAAACAATCGACAGAAAATCATTTCTAACGATTTAAACCATACTTTCATAAAGTTTATTTTTTGTAATTCATATTTGAAATTCAACATTTGAAATGACAATGCATTTAAAATTGTAAATTTTAAGTAACGTTATTCACTCACCAGTCATGCTCTTAAACCTTTACTCTTTCCGACCAATCAACTTTCGATTATAATCACTTCTCAATTTCCTGATATACCCAAACAACATATTATCTTTCCATTCAACATTCAATAGAAATAATCATCCTTAGTCTATAATTTTGACTAATTACATACCATCAACCATTTAATCAAAGATTCAATAGATAAGTTCCTATACCATTAACCAATTACTTCCGAAATCCATAACCCATCAGAATGCATCTTTGGTGCCCTGGCTTGGCCATGATTAAATCGATTCAATCACTTATTCCTTTTTTACAACTTAAACACAAAGTCACTTCCCTTTGCTAAAATATAATTTCAAATAAATACACAATCTTTCTTGTACACAATTACTCCCTTAGAGAAAAGCTCATTATGTGAGACTACCCTTCAAGTCATCTTTTATCAAAGCATTAGCTACTTCACTGACTTTACCAAATAATACTTTACCTATTATGTCTCAACATAAAAATGCATTTAATTGACAATAAATTAGTATTTCCAATGTACTACTTCTACATCTTTAGTAAAATTATCTCCACAATCAACTTCCCTTTCTTCCCTTCAAGCTAATCTATATTATACACTTAAATCAAGTTCCAAACTATTGCACCAATTTCTTCATTAACTAAATCCATTAATTCACTTCCGTCAACTCTCAAATCCACCTATACATATATATAGACATATTAGCAACCAACTTATCTACTTTATCCTCTTACTTTTTTCATTTTAATTCATAACATTAGCCTTTAAGTGTCAATATACCCATATATTCTTTTCACTTTCAAAACATAACAACAGCATATATCATGTATACATATATATACCTTCAACAATCCTTAAAGCCTCTTTCCACTATTTGATCATCTCAGCAGCACCCTCAGATACACATTCATATAAACATTTACCTAACCATTACAGTTTCATATTCACCAGAGCTTACGGCCCTAGCTCCTATGCCCACACATAGCAACTAACTCCCAGAACAGAGCAATTTCACACGCATACACTTACACCTATAACTCCCACCGTTACCACTGTTCCTCAACATACCCATATGTATGTATATATATATCTATACTATCTCAAGCTCTTTCCTCACGGTAACACACACAACCTCACATGCAAGCATCATCTGATAAACCAATACAGAGGGTCCCTATTTCAAAAGTCCCTGCTCACTAACAATAGCACTAACACGCATACACAAAGTGCACAAACACAGCACATACCCCTAACATTCACAACTACAGTAGTAAGCATAATAAGGGCAACTAGATACACACTCAATTTCAAGTTCACTGCCGACTACACAGCTTTTAGCCCCTGCCATTCACCAATTTTTCTCCCTAAAATAGAGCAATTTACAAAATGCTCATATGCACACGCACGTCAAAGCAAATTGGATTTCTCATGCGCATGAACCAACTCAACCACGGGAAGCAAAACAAAGCATCAAAGAAGCTTACCTCACTTATCCAATCAGTGACACTCAATAAAGGTGCCTGAGGAGAGCTTCAAAAATATGAAATTTCCACCGTGAAAGCAAAAGGGACTCGATGGCGATAGGAGAAAGGGAACTACATACTTGGTATAGTAACAGGGCGTACTCAGCAGCGACAGCAATAGCGATTGAAATGGCACGATGGCAGCGGCAACTAAAACCAACGACAGAGTGGGTTCTGCAACGTGTCAAGAAATTCCTCCCGCGACGCTCCTCTGCTCTCACTCTCACTGCCTTTATCAGCCGACAGACAATGGAATAGCAAAGGAGTACTTCAGACTTATAGGCAACTGCAATAGACCTTTTATGCCGTGCACTCCCTTCCTATGCTGCACGCTGACCATCGTTGCTCTCCCCTCACATCGTACTGCTACTCTGCATCGTTGCTAGTAGAAAGGAAATAGGGGAGCGGATGGGAATTAGGTAAAAGGACAGAAGGGCATAATTGTAATTTTGCCTACCTAAAAAAAATTAAAACCTTCCCCTTTGCACTGGCTAGGGATCAAACACGGGTATATTGGTTTTAACTCTCGTCACTTGGCTACTCAGCTAACGCCTCCTTATTGCCATTTTGTTGTAATGAATGAATATATAACCCTTTAAAATTTTTATAGCCATAACATTCTTCCCCTTTAAGAAATTGAATCCTCTAAATTTGAAAATATGCTCACCTTAGTCCACGAATAAATATGGGTACTTGTTTCGCATCCCACTTTCCATTTTCTAAGTAGCTTCTTCCTCTAAATGATTATGCCACAACACTTTCATCGAAGGAATCTCTTTCGATCACAACTTCTTTACTTGTTTCAATAGTAGCTACTGGATAGTGATCATATGACAAGTCTTTGTTCACATGAACTTCTTGATAATCCACAACATGAGATAGATCATACAAGTACTTTCGTAGCATTGATATATGAAACACCTGATGAATCCCCGATAATTCTGGTGGTAGGGCTAATCGATAAGCTACAACACCTACTTTGTCCAAAATCTCAAAGGGACCAATGTACCTCAGACTCAACTTGCCCTTTTTCCCAAATCTCATAATACCTTTCATTGACGACACCCTTAAAAACACTTTATCTCTGACCATGAATTCCATTTCCCTACGATAATGATCCATGTAGGAGTTCTGTCGACTATGAGCTGTTAATAACCTTTACTGAATCACTTTCACCTTCTCTTTAGCATCTTGAACTAAATAAGGTCCTAAAATCTGTCTATCACCAACTTCAAACCATCCAATTAGAGATCTACATTGCCTTCCATATAATGCCTTAAACGGTTCCATTTGAATATTTGCTTGGTAACTATTATTATAGGCAAATTCCACTAACGACAAATGCTTTTCCTAACTTCCCCCGAAATCCATGATACAAGATCTCAACATATCCTTAACCTTACTAGGATCAACCTAAATACCACATGTCCCAAGAAAGAGACTTCTCTCAACCAGAACTCACACTTAGTAATACCAAACTCATAATTAGAAAACTTAGCATAAAGCTGCCGTTCTCACAACCTTTATAACACTATCTGCAAATGATGTTCGTACTCCTTCGTACTCTTGGAATTACTGTATAACTATTAAGAGCACCGTATATAAACTCCTTAAATCAATCTCCATCTTTATATTTAACCTTCTAAAGTCCTTAATCATACTGTAACACTTGAAACATTGTTTTAAACATTCTTAAAACATTAAGATAATAATTGATGTAATCAATTACAAGTTTCACTAACTACTAATTTAGACCTTAAAGCTGTCAACAACACCATCCAAGTAATTCATACCATACGTCGCCCTTAAGCCTTCAGGTGATGACTATATTTTAATTTCCTCTTGAATACACTTGCAATACATGCTGAAGTTTTTAAAATATGGGCATCTTTAGCCCTAACTCCCATGTTCAAGAGTTCCAATGCCCTTCTTTAAAACCACAATAATTAACTTCACCTAAAATTCTCTTTAAAAAAATCCCATCTTAAAGCTTTAATATTTAAAATACTTTGTATACTTCACTTTAAATTTAGAATCAATAGGTATCTATCCTAAACCATTTAACTCATGTTTCAACCTCGACTAACTAGAGTAAACAAATGTTTACAACACTAAACAATCATTTAAACACCTTCATACCCCACACTTGATATATATATTTAAACAAATTTTATTTCTCTTAGCTTACCAATGCAAGAACTCATAGAGTCTTGAAATTAGTTCTCAAGCTTGAAACTCATTGCCGTTAATATTCTAAAGTACTTATAGGAGAACCCAAAATCATAATAACCAAAACACTACGCATTAACTTGATTTGACATAATCAAAGCTTCAAAATCCACCCAAAACAAGTTTATACACCTCTTATCAATGCCCTCAAACAAAATTCCATGGTTTCCTCTCAAGAACAAAAACCTGTGATCTTAGGAAGATCCAACTTAATGCATTTTAATAACTTGACTAAAATTTTATCCGCTTTAGTAACACTACAGGTTTCTTCACAAATTTCATGCCTATATAATATAGAAATAACAAGGGACGTGGCTTTGATGGTTTGGCTTTAAATAAGATTCTTATAGAGGTATAAGGTTTTGACTTTCCCTGACATCTAACTCCCCTATGACCCTATCCTCTCCTTCTATGAGGCAATTCACTTCACTGAGCAGAGCCCCTGTCCAAAGCCTTATCACTCCTATAGCTTATTTCAGACGGTAGACATTTAGGCAGCATTTAACTATATGCCAAAAACATATAAAATATTCAATTTTTGAGGAAAATATGTTTTTAAAACCATAGGAAAACAATACACTTTCAAATTTCCTGAAGAGATCTTCAGTAATGCCTAACGATAATTATGCCCAAGTTCATAATGATAATTTAAACCTCACTCAAGTATCCCTGCTCCAATTAGCAATAAAAAAACTTAAGCTCTAATACCAAACTATCACGTCCTGAAATTTGGACCGTGACTGGCATAGAATATGAATAATTTCACATTCTAAAAGTCTAAAACCTTAAATGGAACATTTGTAATGAAAACCATAATAAATTACATTTCATAAATTGAAAGAAAATCTTATGTAGGAATCTCGACAGGATCGTCGTTGTATAACCCATCTCCAAATGATCCTACAACAGACTGTAAACGTTAAAGTTTCCATAACATTTGTCACAACCAACATAATCTTTTCTAAGGACTATGTGGAGTATTTACCCATTTATCAAAATAATACAAGTACTTTATAAAGGATAATTACATCAAAAGTAGTATTTGTCAAAAATAACACTTCAGATTTGTAACAAGGCTCTTCATTGCTCAGCGGGAGGATTAGGGTCACCTGCATTATCTAAAGCTAAATAATCTACTCGTGAATAAAGTCCCAAAAATATGATTTAAAATGTGGAAACAATGCATAATCATGTTGAAAATTAATTTCATAATATTTCATAATTTGATACAAACCTTTCCGTAAACATTTGTATTTCAAGGAAACTAACAATTTGAGATAACCATTTCAAATCAGTCTGAAATAACCATTTCAAGTCAATCGTTTAAAAACAATCCTTTCAAAACCATAAGATTTCAATAAAACATAAACAGACGTGGACACACAGTCCACGAGGGTAAATAACCATGGTATCACGAAGCCACGAATCAGACGTGAAAACACAGTCCACGAGGGTAAATAACCACAAAATAGACGCAGCCCAAAGTCACAAAACAGACGTAGGCACAAAAACTATGAATAATAGACACAGGAATAAATCCCACGAATATCCATCGCGAGTATAAAACTCACGTATCTCCATCAAGCTCGAGTAACCAAGGAGCTCCAAGGACTAACAATACTGCTATTAGCAACCAGCATTCTGTATTCAGTCATTTCTAAAATGTTTCCATTATGCGTGGGGTTTATTTCACACGTAATGATCTCAATCGTTTAAATGTCATAACCTTTGGTAAAACCACTTTCAATTTCAAAAAACCCCAGCATGTACATTTAAAATCAAGTTACTATGTAAACATATGAGATTCGCATAGGAATATGTTTTATGGATAACATAAGCTCAATGCAACCTTTGCTAAACTCTTTCAAAAGCTTATTCATTCATTTTCATACATAATCGTAATTCCTTTATAAAACAATCGAAAGAAAATCATTTATAACGATTTGAACTATACTTTCATAAAGTTTGTTTTTTGTAATTCATATTTGAACACAAAGTTGACTTCCTTTTGCTAAAATAGAGTTTCAAAGAAATATACAATCTTTCTCATACACAAATACTCCCTTCGAGAAAAAGTCATTATGTGCAACTACCCTTCAAGTCACCTTTTATCAAAGCATTAGCTACTTCACTGACTTTACAAAATAATACTTTACCTATTATGGCTCAACATAAAATGCATTTAATTAATAATAAATTAGTATTTCCAATGCACTGTTGTGAATATTTTCAACTTCTACATATGTAGTAAAATTATCTCCACAATCAACTTCCCTTTCTTCCCTTCAAGCTAATCTACATTACTTACTTAAATCAGGTTCCAAACTATTGCTCCAATTTCTCCATTCACTAAATCCATTAATTCACTTCCGTCAATTCTCAAATCCACCCATACATATATATATATAGACATATTAGCAGCCAACTTATCAACTTTATCCTATTACTTTCTTCCTTCTAGTTCATAACATTAGCCTTTAAGTGTCAATATACCCATATATTCTTTTCAGTTTCAAAACATAACAACATATATCTATGTATACATATATATATATATTCAACAACGCTTAAAGCGTCTTTCCACTATTTGATCATCTTAGCAGCACCCTCAGATACACATTCATATAAACATTTACCTAACCATTACAGTTTCATATTCACCAGAGACCCCGCATGATCATACTCACATACACACCCACATGGAGCGATACTTTTTAGAGCCCTTACCCACGGTGTCTTACACATACATAACAGAAAGTAAAATCCCTCACACCCAGCTTATGGCCCTAACTCTTATGCGCACATACAGTAACTGACTCCCATAATAGAGCAATATCAAGCGCATACACTTACACCTATAACTCCCACCGTTACCACCATTCCTCAGCACACCCATATGTATATATATATATCTATATTATCCTGAGCTCTTCCCTCATGGCAACACACACAATCTCACATGCTGGCATCAACCGATAAACCAATACAGAGGGTCCCTATTTTAAAAGTCCTTGCTCACACACAATAGCACAAACACACATACACAGAGTGGATAAACATATCACATACCCATAATATTCACAACTGTAACAGTAAGCATAAGGAGGGCAACCAGATACACACGCAATTTCAAGTTCACTGCCAACTACACAGCTTTTGCCCCCACTATTCATCAATTTTTCTCCCCAAAATAGAGCAATTTACAAAATGCTCATATACACACGCACGTCATAGCAAACTAAATTTCCCGTGCCTATGAACCAACTCAACCACAGGAAGCAAAACAAAGCACCGAGGAAGCTTACATCACTTATCTGATCAGTGACACTCAATAATGACGCCCGTTGAGAGCTTCAAAAATATGAAATTTCTAGGGTGATAGCAAAGGGGACACGACGACGACAGGAAAAAAGGAAACTGATCAAACATACTTGCTACAGTAACATGGCATACTCGACAGCGACAGCGACAGCGATAGGGACTAAAATGGGATGACAATAGTGATGACTAAAACCAACGACATAGTGGGTTCTGTAACACATCGATCGTCGTGAAATTCCTTCCTTGCCAGCGATGCTCCTCTACTCTAAGTCTCACTGCCTTTCTTAGCCGACGAACAATAGAATGGGGAAAAAGTGCTTTAGACTTATAAGCAACTGCAATAGACCTTCAATAATGTGTACTCCCTTCTCACGTCGCACGCTGTCCATCGTTGCTCTCTCTGCTATTGCTCTCCCATCGCTACTAGCAGAAAGGAAATAGGGGAGTGGACGGGAATTAGGTAAAAGGACAGAGGGGCATAATTGTAATTTTTCTTGCCTAAAAAAAATAAAAACCTTCCCTTTTGTACTGGCCAGGGCTCGAACACGGGTATACTGGTTTTAACTCTCATCACTTGGCCACTTAGTTAACGCCTCCTTGTTGCTATTTTGTTATAATGAATAAATATATAACCCTTTAAAATTTTTAGAGCCATAACAGCCAGCCTATCCAGATAGTCACTAATTGATTGTTGTCTCATGTCGATAGACTTTATTTTTTTTACATTGGAATAATTTGTTGGTAAAACATACAACATCTTAAACATGGCTATTAGTCAAGGGTCAACATTGGAATAATTTAATTCTTAATGAGCAATATTACTTCAATAAAAAGTTTAGGATACCTAACATTTCTCATGAAATAGTTGAGACTTGTGAGGTAAAAATGGCCTTTAGCCCTTTTAGATACATAGTACTCCCTATGGTCTAGTGATAGAATATGAATTTGGGACCACAGAGGTTAAACGTTAACAAATTATTTTTAATCAGATGTAAAAATACACTATAATACTATAAATAGCCCTCTTAATGTAAAATTCCTCTACTAACAACATTAATTAACCACTTTAAACCCCTATTTATCCAAAACTAATCAATAATTACTAAGCATGGTATAAAAAGACTTTTTTTTTATCAATAAGTAACAATAATAGAAAAAGACAAAACTACAATTTGTTAGACTAGGCAGATACACCCAAGAGGGGCAAATTAAGTGTTTTACAACCTTTTAGTAGAAATTTAAACGTTAAAGGCGAGAGTATGTATGAATAAAAATAATAGGGATTAGAAAGATTTCACTGAAGGATAGAAGAATCAACATAAGCAGTTTATCCTAGTTTGGACTAATCATCTTGTCCTACATCCAGTCCCTAGAGGCGTTATGAGATTTTCAACTATCTCCAAGATTTGAATGGGCTCTTGGTGCCTCAATACAACAATTGATCTTACTCTATCACTCCCCCTTACTTCCTATAAGGTTATAATCCCAACTTAAGAGAACCAAACTCTTCAGTCTATAGAATAAATGAAAAATATGTTTTCAATCTCTCTCTCAAAGAGTATGTATAATAAACACTAAAGCTCAATAACTATCTGGTTACAAAATGGAGATACAAATAATGTAACAAATTCATAAGTTATTATTTTTGATTTTGTTGTCTTCATTCATGTTGAGTCTTTAAATAGCATTTACTTTGGTTGGTAGCCGTTAAACTCAGATTTGTAACTGCTGGAGTGAAGACATTGTTGATTGTTGGCGAGTAGGTGAGCATTTATTGCTTTGCTGGAAGTAACAAGTTTACGTTGTTGTAGCCTTCACCATTTCAACTGTTAGCCTTTTTTTAATACACTCAATCTCAAAAGATTTGTTAGTAGTTAAAGCCTTGATTAAATGTATGAACCATTAATAATCATCTCATTATAAAAGATCATGTTCTTATTCAAGTTTATATGGCTTTTAGAAAACATACTATATAAATTGATTAAGTATCATTAATTCAATCAATGATTCAATTAATGAGAGAAACAGAAAATAGAGCATCATATTTATAAGAATTTTTAACTATATACAATGTAATAAGTTTCTTAAAAGATATATAATGAAGAATATGGAGAAGCATATGTATATTTTATATATAGAACAATTATATATTACTCAAAGAGATATTCAATCAAATTCAATGCAAACAGAAGAAGACTTTTTAAATATATGAAGTTAATCAATTAATATAAATTAATCAAACAATTAATCCATTAATATAAATTAATCAATTAACTAATCGATTAATGGATTCAGATTTGAATTTCACTAAATGATTCTTCACTAATTAATCAAACAGTTAATATATTAATATAAATTAATCAATTAATAGAGTTATCTTTGTTTAGACGAAAAACTGTTATTAACAGATTAATCAAACAGGCAATTGATTAATTATAATTAATTGATTAACCAATCTATTAATTGACGTATATGTTGAATTCCATAGAGCTATCTTATGACATTAATAGAATACCTAATCGATTAATAGATTAACTAATCATTTAATTGATTGTCCTTTATAGCACATAACACTATCCTTACATTAATCTAATAACTAATCAATTAATTGATACTTATTGATTGATTAACTATTATTAATCAACTAACTAATCAATTAACTTCATCTTTTAACAACATTTCAACAATCAAATAACTTGATTATTTTAAATCACTTTTGACATCATTTGAGCACAGAGATAACTAGATAATTTTGAACTCCTTTTGACATCATCAAAACATTATTGAATATGGAATCTAACACAATTTAAATACTATCATGGTTAAAAGATTTCAACTCAATTCAAACATAATTAAACTTATATTATAAGAGGAATAATCAATAATTTAAAAGAGTATATCATGGATATTTAAAACTTTCATTTCTATTTAATCATAACCATTTAAGAAAAAGAGCCAAATTCAACTTTAGAAACTAACATGGATAATTGAACTTCATATAACTATCTCATACAAAACCATGTTAAGAAGGATTCAACCCTATTAACATGGTTATATGATTCAAACCCTAATTAACACAAATATCACATTGATCAATTTCAAACATATCAAATAGACCTTTGAGAGTCAAACTTAGGATAAACATCACCCAAGCCCAAAACATAAACATAATTATTGAATAGTACTCACAATATAGCAAGTAGTTAATGTGGATCCATAATGTCATATACATAATTCCTAAAGCCCCCAACCTTTTACTAGCACTCATAATCAATCCACTAGTCAAAATACAAGTAAAATATCTAATCATGTATGGTATACAAAAGAGAGGCCCTAGATGGCATTATACACTTCCCAGCATATACAAAATGTGACAGAGGCAATACAAGAAGCTATAAAGGCTCAACCTTACAGGTTGTTCCCTGGCGCAACAACCATATAGTTTTCCCCTGAAAAATATTAATAACCATATAGTGAGATAAAAACCACACTAACCAATATTCTAACTCATTATATATACTAGTACATGCCTTTGAGGTGTCAAGTGGGACAATTATAACACAAATAGAAATAACTCAATTGCTAAAAGTTTTCAAAACTCATAATATAAATTCTCATGGTTCAATGCCAATACGTAAATGCAAATCCCATTGACCACATTCCTTCACTTTGGGGGAATATGCAAGATATGTATGATATGTAATTTCATTAAACTTTCCTTAATTAGTGACATGCCATTTTGCTTTATGCTTTATGTAAAAGGGTATGGCCAAGGGAAGCATGTTATACATAACATTTTCAACATCATTTATCATGTCACAATATCATTTAATCATCATATACATGTCAATACATAAGCATACCACATCAAGCACAAAAAGGGGTAAGTCCACTACCATAAACATGCATAAGCTTTTTCTCTTATTCTTGCACTTACTTGCTAAGCTTCCAACAAAACATTGGTTTCTTGCTTATCCTCTTTAACTCATTTTCTTTGACATATCATGGCCCTAAACACAATTACATTGTGTATTCAACTCATTAGAGCCATTACATAAACACTATACATTAAATTCCTTTAAACCCCTAACTCTTAACTTAAATCTTCGAGTTAGTGGTTTAGCTTTGTAATAACTATTTCCTTAAACAAATTCTACATAATTTTATCCAAGGAATTCAAATATGAGGTTATACTTTCAAAATTCCAACTCCTTCCTCATATTCTATACATAATCGTAAAGCAACCTTATTTTCCTAAAAATTCCTATTTTGATTCCAATGCTTCCAATACTTGTTTCTATACTTTATCCCACAGAATTTTTCATTTTAAATCCATTGGAAGCATCAAAGTTATGAAATTCCAGCTCCTGGCCAGATTTCTATTCAGTGGCAGCAAGGTTCCAAACATAAAATTCCATGAACATATTGATTTCCTAAGTTTAAATCAAGTAATTCTAGCTTGTTCTTACTTGTCTAAGTTATTTATAACATAAAATTTATCATTTTCTTTTACATGAAAATTTCTTGCAATAGCCTCCCAAGGAAAGAAAATAGTTTTTCAACCATCCAAATCCAAGAGAAGTCTTCCTACAACACAATCCAAATATAGGAGGAAGAAATTACCTTAGTTGCTTAATCAATTTGCTCTTGGATTTGCCTTGTCACGCCTTGAGATTTCATTTTGCAAGAGGTTTCCCATAGCTTCCTCATTCTCTATGTGCTACAGATTTGGGGATGGGGTATTTATAGACTTTTGGCAAAGTGAATCAAGGGCTTAGATTACTTTATGCACTATTTGATCTAATGTCCAAGATTGCTCCTTACAACTTGTCTTGCCCACCAAGCCAAAAGTGACATCATCCATGACATCATATAAGACCTTGTTTGGCACAACATAGGGCAAAATACTGATGGAAAAAGTTACAGTCCAATCTGGTACTAGCTCAGTCCAATTTCTCAAAAATCATATTGTTTTATGAATCTAATTTTTCTGAGATTCCATAATATATTTTGTGACCTTAAATCCAGTATCCAAATTTTCCTACTAATGACATTATTGAACTGGGTATTTATCTGTTTATCATCCATTGAAAAATGACTGAAATACCCTTGGTTCAAAATTTTTTACTACAATAACATAAGGGCATAATTGTCATTTTATTCTTCTTTACACTATATCAGAATATATTCTGACTCTAGTTAATCATTCATTTTGACCTTTTGACTGTGTCCCAAATGACCAAATGTCCTCCATTCATCTCTTGGTCAATATTATAACATATGGGTATTTTTGTAATTTTACACTTTTTATGGTCTTTTTGGACACTGAACCACATAACTATTAGAGTATATTAATAGGACTATGGGATGCCAACTTGGTCCTTTAAATGGGTCCAATGCCTTTATGGGCTCAATTCCTAAGAAACTTCACCTAAAATATTTATTGGGTAGTTTATTTTATTATAAATTTTATTATAAATTCTACATAGCTCCCTTTTGAGTTCAGTCAATTTCATAAATTCTTATATTAATTATGGGATTTTTTTATAAAATTTCATCTGATTATGAGATCCAGAAGATCGTGTAATATTCTTCAGACTTCAAAAATTAATATCAATTATTTAGGACCTCAAATCAAAATTCTAAAAAATATGCATTGCCCAATTATCATTATTTATTTATTGGTAAAATTTGTGATTGTAATATTTTTAGGTAGTTTTGGGCCTTTCTGCCTCAACTTTCTTATACTTACAATTTTGCACATGAATTTCATAAATTACACTTTAGTCCATGTATTTGCCAAATTCCACTTTGGTCCCTTACTATACTTTTTATAATTATACTTTATCACCCATAACTTATCTCTATACTTATTTTAGGCCTTGGGACTTTTCTAATTTACACTTAAGTCCTTGAAATTTCTACTATTTGCAATTTATTCCCTTGACTTTTATTATTTATAGTTTAGTCCCTAAAAATCCTCTGTATATTTCTAGGACTTATGCTCAAAGGGACCCTATAGCCTATCTATTCTAGGCTTCTAGGCCTAAAAATTAGGATATGACAATTTCCTTTTGACATCATCAAAACATTATTTAATCTAACGTTCTCCCCTTTTTTATGATAACCAAACCAAGTGAGTTAATTCATTAAAAGTCAAACAAGAAAAGAAAAATGAAACTTGAATAACAAGGTGAATTATATTATTAAAACTTCAAAGTTCTTCAAATCAAATACAAGATAAAAAAATAAACATAAACTCAAAGAACTCAGTCTATGGACTATAGAGAATAGTCATCCTTCTCTTCACTTCTCTCCCCCTTTTTGACATCATCTAAGAGGGTTAAGATTAAAGACGATAGAATGATAAGAGGAAGTTGGGATAAAGGAAGGTTAGGTGATGTGGAAATGGGAGGACGGGTATAGCAAGTGAATAGGTATGGGTACAGATCCTAGAGACTTTAAGACAGGGTGGGTGAAAAATAAAAAACTTTAGGAATATACAGATCATGTTGAGGCTCTGATGGTGGAGCTTGATCCCTGATTTCCTCCCCTAAGAAGGAAGGTCCAATGTTGTTCAGATAGGCCAGTAGAATGTTCTTCACATCAGACACTTCTTGGTGTTCCTCTTGTCTCTCTGATATAGCATCTTGCCTATCCCTGCCTTTATCCCTAAAAGTTTGGAAGTGCTGGATATAAGCTTCAAGTAATATCTGAATCCCTGATAAACTCATATTTGTAGTGATTTTAGTGTGTTGAAAGATAGTTTTATTATTGATTTTTATCCCCATTTATCAATATGTTGAGCAATTAATAACTAAAATAAAAATGCAATAAGTGGGAATTAATTGATATGATTTTGGTCATATTGGAATATTATTTTACTAGACATATTAAAATGCAAGTAGGGATCACACATGTTCTGCAACAGAAATCACATGGAGGGGAAAGCTAACAGATTCAATCACAAGTTGTTATACAGATGACACACCTTGTATCACACATTATGGACACCTCACACATATGACCTCACTCATTATACACTATGCTATATATTATGCCATCCATCCCATACATCTGGGGGACACACATCATAGACTTGACATCATTCATATATCCCATAAGCCACACACGCACAGCTCACATACACTTCACTTCAAGCCATTCCCTGTCATATCCTTACTTTCAACTTCAATTACACTCATTTAAAAGTCATTGGAAACAATTACATAGCCTTTTCCTTAGAAACATTCATTTTTAAAAGAATTACTCTCAGGGACTATTCACGTTACTGTTCATTTGGTAATTCTAGAACATGCACCCAACTTTGAAAATCCATAATTAAATGTAGAAAAATCAAAATAGGTTGGTTCATATTTCTAATGAAATCTCATTCATTGAACTACTAGGAAAAAATATAAAACTGAGGTTCCATTGTCCCAATAAAATCAGTTTATTCGTTGAAAAACACTGTTCATTTGGTAAAATCTGGAGGTTCTAATTTCTTTACCTTAACTTCAAAAATTAATTTCTCTTTCATTACCTGCCCAAATGAACCGTGTTACCTATGGATTTAAATCTTTAGATGTCCTATTTAAGATTACAAAATATCATGGAAAAAATCGTTCATTTGCTATACGAAATTAACATCAGAACGTTACAGCTTCCAATTGCTTACTTTATCTCTATTCCAGATTTTAACTCCAAATTTGGAAAATCATAACAAATCGAATACTAAACCAATTGAGGCGTTCTTGGTGTTCATTTAAATCTATGTATCTTAGCTATTATCCTACCAAATTTCAAGATGAAACTCGTTGATTAAGGTATTATAATCATAGTCACTCCATCATGGCCTCATAACACAATTATAGAATCATACATCATGCATACTATCATATCCTTCCATAGTGTCATGTAAGTAATGTAACTTATTATACAAACTCATCCATCTATATTTATCCTTTTTCCTTGTGAAGTTCCAGCACCTATGACATGGTTATACATATGGAAAGAATGAGATTCATGAAATCTCAATAGCAAGGCATACAAACTATAATATCATGCATGATTAATTAGATGCTTAACATGTTATCATGAGATGGGAGCTACTTCAATCATTCATATCTCATCATTAACATGATGGCATAATCTCAAGCTCAACCAAACACCATAATCAACAAGCAAACATACAATCAAGCATACATAAAACTATAGTTAGGTATTCTTGCTATCTCTTAGCTATCCTTGTCAAAGTCTTCTTGAGGTGATTTTCTTCCTTCACAAATGTCAAAACCTAGCCATTACAAAGTAACATCAAGTTATAACTTAACTTGAACACAAAACCAAGACTAGGTTTTCATTAACTTCCATTCTTTCTCTATTTTAGGTTTCATACTTCCATCTTTCCAAAATAAATTCTCATGGTTCATTTCCACATAATTTTAATTAGAATCTAAATATAAAACAATAATTTCTAAAATAAAAAAACCTCACAAGTTACTGTGCCAAACCGAAGTGAACTCCCTTATTTTCCAAAATTCACATTTTGATTCCAATACTTCCAATACTTGTTCTCCTACTTTATCCCCACACCATTTTCCATTTTAAACTCATTGGAAGCATCAAAACCATGAAATTCCAACATATAAACAGTGTCACATACAGTAATAGCCATGAACATAAACTTCTAACTTCATGCATACTTAGATTCCCAAGCTTATACCACTTGATTCTAGCATGTTTACGCTTATCTAAACTATCCATAACATAAAACTCATAGTCTAACCATATATGGAAAGCACTTCCAGAAGCAACCACAAGGGAAATATGGTACAAAAACCCCTTAAAATCAAGAGCTAACTTGCTAGAATAAAGCTCAAGATCAAGGGAGATGATTACATTTTTTGTTGCTTCAAGTTGTGTGCTTCTTTCTTGGTTGAATGGAAATTTTGCAAGAGGTTCCCTATGGTTCTCCAAGCAGGCAGAAACCAATTTGAATGAGGGGGTATTTATAGATGAGCTTGGTTGAAATGGATGGCCAAGATTGATTTAGTTACTATTTGATCTAATGGTCCATATTCATTCTTGCACAAGCTTGCCCTAGAACCCATGCCTCTTGATTCCATGCATAAAATCATTTAGGGGCATGTGTGGCTGGAAAAAGGCAATTATATTGATAGGAAAAATTCTAGTCCAATTTGGTACCGATCAGAGCATTTTCACAAAAACTAGAATATTTTTTGTTCCTAATTTTTATAATATTTCATGATATGTATTCTAGCCTGGAAACTAGTGTCTAGGTTCCTCATACCATTTACATTGTTAGACTAAGTATTTATCTACCATCCATCCCTTGAGAAATGACGAAAATACCCTTGGTGTCCTTTCTTGCACTATATTAACCCTAAGGACATAATTATCATTTTACCCCTTTTTGTACTGCCTCAGGGCATATACTGGCTCTAACTAATTATATTTATACTGTATGGGATGTTTCTAGCCTATCCAGAATGACCAAAATGCCCTCCATCTATCTCTGGTACAAGCTAGTAATCCAGGGGTATTTTCGTAATTTCATACTTTTCTTGGACTACTCTGGACTCTGGCCCACTTAACTATCCAGTCACCTTATTGGCCTTATGATGGCTCCATTTAGGCCTTGGTAAGGGTTCATTGCCTTTATGACACAAATCCTAACACATCTCTCCCGACCGTATTTATCGGGTATTTTATTCCACCGTAAAATCCCGTAAGAATTCTACAGGAATCCTTTTCTGACTCTGTCAATTTTATAAATTCATATATTTAATATAAGAATTTATTGTAAGGTTTCATCTAATTCTGAGGTCTAAAAAATACTGTAATAATTTCTTCTAATTTTAGGGATTTATATCAATTAATCGGGACCTAAAATAAAAATTCTGTGACTCCTTAAATTGACCAGAATATTTTTGTCTATATACTAGTAAAATTTGGGTCTGATCTGATTCTGGGGAGTTTTTAGCCTTTTTCAGTTCAACTTTCTTATAATTACATTTAGGTCCCTGACTTTTTGCTTATTTACATTTAGGAACCTAAACTTTTGATAATTACCACTTTTGGCCCAACTTTTGTTTCTACTTTAACTTTTGGCCTTCAAACTTTCTAATTTGTGTTTAGGTCCCTGAACTTTCCTTAGTTAATAATCCCTTTCTTTCATATCTTAATTTGATACAGTTTATTCTAAGAATCTCATATCAATTTCGTAGAAACTATACAGTTGCATCAGGTAAGAAAATTAGGGATATGGCATTCCCCACATCACACACCATCTGTAGATAGATTCCATTTAACATAGCTTCCATCATATCCATTATGCACTCCATCCATATACCATTCTCCACTCTCACTCTCTATCTCATTTCTCTCTTTTCCATACGCAACTTTCCTCTATTATAGCCAATAGAACCAGAGGAAAGTTCTACTTTCATCTCCATCTTCTCTGTCTATATTCACCATGATTATTGCCAGTTTTACTGCTTCTGTTGAAGTCTTTATAGCAATGGAAGGCTAGAGCTACTATGATCTCTTGGAGATGATGCTGAACTAGAATCAATGAGCTAAACAGGGAGTTTATTATGTCTTTAATCCATATTTGATTGTATCAAGTTGATGTAGTTAATTCTAGAATTATTGATTGATTTAGAGTTAATAGATGATTAATGATTAGGGAACCGAGTTGGATTTCCTATTTTTGCATAATTGATGTTTTGATTAATTCTCATCCTTGAACCGAGTTGGACATGAATATAGTTAATTAGAGCAATCATAAAATAGAGTACATTTATATTTGTTTAATTCATCTTCTTCTATCTCAAGTTAAATGATTCTTATTTCTTTATTCAATGTCTGCGAGTTGTAGCATTGAATGAGATTTTAGCTGATGAGTTATTAGCTAACATATTCTAATTCAACTAATTAGATCCATATATTTTGTGGATATTGATGGTAAGGTAATCTTCTAGGGAACACACTTGTCATTGATTCATTTCATCTTCACAAACACATAAAATCATAAATAATAGCATAGGATTTACATTCAGAATTTAGTCAATAGCTCATATCACAATTTATCTGATTAATTTGTTAATTTGTTGCTCATTAGATTAATTAGGCACTATAGCATCCATTTAGGCTCCTAGTGAATTGACCTAGGTTAGCTTCATTTTACTATTGGTTAACTTATTTTTGTTTGATAATTAAAATGATAGTTATTAATCCCATAGCTCTGCCTCTCCTGAATCATATCACCCTCTTTCCTTGAGGCAATAAGTCTACTCTCTAGCTCATAAAACTCAACTTAAAGGTACCTCTGAATAGATACACCCAAAAATGATGATGCTATAGATACTTAGGGTTCAGCAGAGGAGTTTCCTTTATCCTGAGGAAGAGAAACACTAGTAGTAGGCTACTACTTGTCTTGGTTGTCTCTAGGAAAGATGCCTTGGCATCATAAGGAAGCTTAATCTTCATCTTGTTCAGCTGTGTCATCCCAAAGACACCAATCTACTTTTTCTTTATTTGTTCCAAGTGATGGATGTTGTAGTGCTTAAGAAAGCAAGAGACAAGTTGTAGAAATGTCATAAGAGTGGTCCTTGTCCTACTTAAACAAAATTCTCTAATCTATTTGTATATAAAAGCTCATAGGTTAAGCTTTTCTCCACTGACTATTTTGGCTAGAGTGATGTAATCTTATTAAGTGAGGTATTTGAAGCTAGTGGACTTGATAATCATACACCGAGAGTATATGTAGTGGATGATGCGATAAAAATCACATATCTGACTCGGGGGAATAACCAAGAACTAGGAAAAGGCTTATTGGTTTACATGAGGATATGATGGGCTTTGGCTTGATGTATATTCTTCATTGGCACTGAAGCAGGAGCACCTATCATTTGATTGATGATATTGAAGTCCAACTTGATTTCCCTTCCTCTCAACTTAGTAACCAAATAACTGTCCATAATATTGTCCTATTCATCCAATGTGTCATATTTCTATGTTTCAATAAAATCTTTGGACTACATCTGGACTATAGGTCTCATTGATCCTAAGCCAACTCTCAAAGTGGTGTAAAGGCTTTATCAACTCCAAATTGACCTTATGGTCAGCTTTAAGAGCAGGGATATCCACATAAACTATAGGGCAACACTTCCTCTCCCTAAACTCTGAGTTATACTTAGGCATATCAATGTATAAATCCAAGTTACCTTGTACAACATGCACACTTAATGGATGAGAATCTGAGGGAGTTGGATTAAGGAAGGCTTCCTAGGTTTCTTATATCTCTTGCCAAGAGACTCAATAGTTGTCTATACAGTATTCCCAAGCATGGAAGTGAACTTAGGATCAAATTCCCTATTAGAATTATTCTTCTAAGACTTTTCCTTTATCTTTGATGTAGACTTTGGAGAAGGCTAAGATACTTTTCTCTTGGTGGTTCCTTTAGCTGGAGCCTTGCTCTTCAGTACCTTGTCTTTTCCCTTTGACACTTCATGTTTTGGCCACCTTAAGTTGAAATTTCCTCTTCTTCTCCTTTAAGATTGAAGCTTGAGGAGTGTCAGAGACTGATTTGGAAGGAATTTTCTCTGACCTATATGGATTGGTGGTTTTGGTTCTAGACATCGCGAGTAAAGCTATTGGGATTTTGAGAAAACGACTGGTGAAATAGAGGAATTTGAGAATGATTTTTGGTGGGTTATGATATGTGAAGGGTACACATCCCACAAACTAATTTGAGGATTTTTTAAGGTTCAAAGGGAGAGTTTGGGGATTAGTCAATTAGGGCTCAAGTTGAATAGTGAAAAGTCACAACTGATAACTAATAAATCCCAATATTAATTACTTATCTAATCGATTAATGCTCATTGATTGATTAGGTAATCGATTAATTTCATAAAATATGCACATACAGAGACCCATTAATCGATTAGGTGTTCGATTAATTTCCATAAATCATATAGCCAATCAATTAATTTCAAATGAAATCAATTTCTAACACAAATTCAATCATTTATTAATACAATAATTGAATAATCAATCGATTATTTTTAAGAAAAACAACATTTAACACATATTTAATATCCATTAATCAATTAGTTATTTAATTAATTAACATTAATCGAATTCTTAATCAATTAATTTCAAAGTGAAATATCTTCTAAAACACTTTCAATATTGATTAATCGATTAGTTGTTTGATTAATTAACATTCATCGAATTGTTAATTGATTATTCTCAAAGTAAAACAACTTTTAATTCAAATATGATTAATCAATTAGCTGTTCGATTGACACTAATTAATGAAAATCTTAATCAATTAATTTCACCAAAATAACATATTTATCACATATTTCTCGAAGAAACTAAAGTTACCTCCCTCCATTAATTAATTAACTATTAGATTAATCCATCATCTGTTAGCCTCTGATTTATCATCCTATAATAGAGCATCCTATAAAAATTTAACTAAACACTCTGAAGTTTAAGTTATTAACTTGAATCATCAAAATATAAGTTTTGAAAAGTAATTTTGACAAAAATAAAGGCTGAAGAAAACTAAAAAATATTCCTTACAGCTGATTGGGATTTACCATTCCCAATTCTTTTTTGATGTAGTTGAATTGATCCTAAGAAAGTGGTTTAGTTGTAACATCCCAAAATTTCCCTATCTGTATAAGACTGATAGAGAAAAAAGATTATGAAATGATTAGGATGATAATCAGAAGAAAAGATCATGATTATATAAGTTTTAAGCAAAAGAAAGATAGAAGATATAAAGTTGTAAAGCCAAAGGGGCTAAATTGCAATTAAAGAAACATTCCAAGGGCATAATGGTCATTTTGAAAAAGAAAGGGACTAAAGTGAAAACCCTAAAAGTTCCATGGTGTAAAATGAAAGTAGACACAAGTTATGGGCCATTAAGTGTAATTGTGAAAATTTGAGGGACTAAACTGTAATTTTTAATAGTTTATAGGCAAAATGATAATTTTGGAAAGTTGAGCCAAAAAAGGCCCAAAATTGCCTAAATTTTTTTTGTGCCAAATTTTACCAATAAATAGAGAATGAAAATTGGACCAGGCATATTTATCATAATTTTGATTTAAGATCCCAATAAATTGATATTAATCTCTAAAGTTTTGAGATTAATATAGTATCCTCTGGACCTCATAATCAGAGAAATTTTGTAGTAAATTCTTATAATTAATATAAGAATTTATAAAACTAACATAGCTTAAAAACGAGTCTTGTAGAATTAATTATGGATTTTATGATGAAAAATGACTTCGATAAAGGATTTAGAAGAAATATATGTAATTTTTATTAGGACTTCTAAGTCTTAGCAAAATTATGGAACTTTGCAAGAAATTTATTTGATATTAGAATTAATTTCTAAAAATTTTAGGGCTAATAAAAGAGTTAAATAACATTTATCTCAAAAATCAAGATAATTTAAGGATATCAGTATAAGAGAAGTTTTTTGGAAACTGAGCCATCAGGTACTTGAACTTGATTAGAGACCAAAGATGACATTCTAGGAAACCCAAAAATATGTCCCAAAAGTTATGTTAGCCCGAGTGGAATTAAAATAATATTTTAGTAATTTTCAGTAAAGTATAATTACCCAATTCAAGTTATAACTGGGGAATTGATTAGATAAACTTTGGAATTAGCAAGAAGCCATGAGGTGGCATAAGAGTTGTCCTCATACGACCCACCAAGATGCCACATGGCACTACATTGTGGAAGAAGAAAACTAAAAAAAAAAATCTAAGGACACATGCCACAATCTCAGTGTTCATTATGAGATAAGATTATGGAATTATCTAGAAGCGCTGAGTCAGCAGCTGAGGTATCCTCAAAGACCCCACCATAGCACCACCTAGCGTGCAAGGTGTCCCCTTGATGATGTCACATTAATGATATCATTTAGGATGATGATGTCACAGGGACACGTGGGGAATTTTGGAAGCTTTATAAATATTATGACTTTGAAAGGTAAAATGGTAATTTGGCCACCAAGCCTACCCTATAAATACCCTACCCCCTTCCATTTCATTCTATCCACAGCAAGAAGCAATAAGGAAGAGAGAGAGAAAGAGAGAGAGAAAGGGATAAAAAAGGAGGAGGTCTAACCAAGCTAGGAGCAATCCAAGGAGCTTAGGGACTCGACAAGCTTAGAAATGAAGATACTGTTTTGGAGAAGATGAAGCCTAGAAAAGTGAGGTATGACATTGGTAAATATAATTGCTAGTTGAAGATGAGTTGATATGAATTCAACTTTTATATCCTTCTTATGCACATGAACTCTTATAAAGTGGTGTCGAATATCAATGTGCTTAGTCCGGGAATGAAGTACGGGATTCTTAGTCAAACTAATTGTGCTTGTTTTGTCACATAAAATTGGAATCTCTTTCAAATATATTGCCAAGTCTTGAAGTTGTTGTTTTAGCCATAGTACTTTTGTACAACAACTCCTAACTGCTACATACTTAGCTTCTATTGATGAAATGCCACCGTATATTATTTCTTATAGAACCATGAAACTAGACAACCACTAAGAAATTCACATTGTCCACTAGTGCTTTTCATATCTATTTTGTATCCTTTATAGTCAGAGTCTAAGTATGCTACCAAGTATTCTGCTCTTTCTTTGGGAAACCATATTCCAAGGTCAATGGTTCCTAGAAGATATCTAAATATTCTCTTCACAGCTTCAGCACGTGATTGCTTTAGAGTAGCTTGATATTGTGCACATATCCCCACACTAAACTATATATCTGGTCTGCTTGTCATGAGGTATAGTAGAGATCCAATCATTCCATGATATTTTGTAATGTTGAAATCTTTTCCCTTCTCATCCTTATCTAACATTGCACTTGTACTCATTGGTATTAAGACACTTTTGGCTTGATCCAATTCAAACTTTTTTAGAAGCTCCTTCAAGTACTTTGTTTGTGAGATGAAGATGTCATTCTTTTGTTGTTTGATTTGAAGTCTAAGAAAGAAGTTCAATTCTCCCATCATAGACATTTAAAATTCTCCCTGCATTAACTTGGCAAAATCTTGACAAAAATCCTCATTAGTAGAACTAAAAATAATATCATCAACATAAATTTGAACTACTAATAGATTATATTTATTTCTTTTAATAAACAAAGTATTATCTACTTTTCCTCTTTCAGAGCCTTTTTCTATCAAGAACTTACTGAGGCAATCATACCATGCTTTAGGAGCTTGCTTTAACCCATATAATGTTTTCTTAAGTTTGTAAACATGGTTTCGAAAACAATTATCTTCAAAACCAGGAGGTTGTTCTACGTAGACCTCTTACATTATATACCCATTAAAAAAAGCAGTTTTGATATCCATATGATAAAGTTTAAAATCTTTAATACAAGCAAAAGCTAAGAGTACTCATATGGCTTTCAATCATGCTACTAAGCATAGGTTTCCTTATAATCAATACCTTCTTGATTATAGCCTTTTACAAATAATCTATCCTTATTTCTAATAATTACAACAGATTCATCAAGTTTCATCAAGTTTATTCTTGAATACCCATTTAGTCCCGATAACTGGATGATCATTACATCTAGGTACCAATTCCCAAACTTGATTTTGTTCAAATTGATTTAGCTCTTCTTACATAGCAACTTTCCAAAAATCATATAATAGTGCTTTATCTGTGGTGGTAGGTTCAATGTTAGAAATAAATGTAGAAAAGTGTACTTCATTGAACACTTGTTTCCCGATTCTTACTCCTTAATCTACTCCACTGATAACCTTATCTAAAGGATGATTTCTATTATGTCTCCAGGCTCTATGTTGATCTTTTTATGACACATTAAGCTTATTGCTAGGTTGATCAACTATAGGTTATTTTTCTTTATTCAATTTTAGTGGTTCAAGACCCTATAATATCTCAACTTTATTATCTAGAGACTTTCAAATTGGCTCTGTTTTAGAAAACACTACATGTATAGACTCTTATATTGTAAAAATTCTTTTGTTAAAAATTTTGTAAGCTTTACTACAATTAGAGTAACTAAGAAAAATACCCTCATCAAATTAGGATTGAATTTACCTAAGTTTCCTTTGTTGTTGTTATAGATGAAACATTTGCTCTTGAAGATCCTCATATGAGTAAGATTAGGCTTGGATCCTTTGTAGAGCTCATATGGTGTCTTGTTGAGTGGCGGTTTGATGTAGGCTTGGTTAGATATATAACTTGCTATGTTCATAGCCTATGCGTAGAAAACTTATTAGACACCCTTGTCATTTATCATTGCTCTAGCCATCTCAGTGAGGACTCTATTTTTCTTTTCAACAACTCTATTTTGTTGTGGCATCCTTAGTAGACAAGTTTTGATCAATTCCATAATATTCACAGAACTCCATAAATTTAGTGTTCTCGAATTCTCCTTCATGATCAGTCCTGATAGACACAATAGAAATAACTTTCTCATTTTGTACCTTTTTATCAAATACAAGAGAATTAAAAGCTTCATCTTTAGATGAAAGAAATAAAGTCCTAGTAAATATTGAATAGTCATCAACTATCACCAAAGTATATAAGTTTCCTCCAAAACTGTTGACTCTTGATGGATCAACTAAATCCATATAGAGTAATTGGAGTGGCTTCTCAATTGAGACTTCTTTCTTTGATTTAAAGGAGGACTTTACTTGTTTCCCTTTTTGACAAGCTTCAAAAAAAATATTAGTTTCATATTTGACTTCAAGTAAACCATTTACTAAATCTTCCTTAACTAATTTTGAACCTAGTGCATTTTTACATGAGCTAATCTCTTGTGCCATAACTAACTTTCTTCATATTTACTAAGAAAAACAATTTCAAGGTTAATTTGAATTAATAGTAATAGTATAATAGTTACTGTCCCTTGAAGCACGGAGTTTTGCCTTCAAACTTTCCTTATTGATTGGCATATCTTTCTTGCTTACTATTAAGCATTCCTTTGAGTCAAAAATTATCCAATTGTTTTTATCTACTGTTTAAATCACACTAAAGAGGTTGTGGCATAATCCTTCTACATAGTATATATCTTTTACTTTTACCCTTTATTTGCTACTAACTTCTCCAATCCCAGCAATCTTCCTTTATTGATATCCTCTAAAGCTTACTTTGGCACCTTCATTGTGATGAATATTGAGGAACTTCTCTGTATCTTCAATCATCTGTCTGGAGTATCCACTATCAATATGCCATTTGTTGGTCTTGGGTGCTTTAAGATAAACCTAAAACAAAATCATTTGACTTTAGGTACCTAGATTTTCTTAGGTCCTTTTTGGTTAGTTTGGATTACCTTAGTTACATAAGTGCCTTTTGGAACCCATTTCAATGTGACGTAGGGTCAATTCTTCTCATGATAACAAGTAGTGGATTGACCCTTGAGATTACAATATGAACATAAAGCAAATGTATTTGAAGTATGTACAGTATATCTAAAGTAATGCATATATGATTTGTTGACTAATTTTTTATTTCCTTTATGTTTGTCTATTCCAGACTTATCAGACACACATCTTTGATTTCCAAATATAATATTGAGCATTTCACTACCTTTTGTGAATTATTTTAAGAGTTTTGGTTAACTCTCTAGTTTTCTTCTTTGATTTCTCACACTTATCATATTTTGATACAACTTTAGGTATCACATTTACCTTTTCTTCTAAACTCTGAATCTTCTTAGAGTTTACTAACTCTTTTGCTAATTTTATAAATTCATAATGCAGTTCATTATATTAAGAAAGTAACTCATCATAGGTAGGTTCAACATTTATTACCTAATATGTATCTGAGTTATTTTCTTCTTGAACAACCAAGCAAATATTTGTTATCTTATCCATTGAATTTATATGATGATTTTATGTAGGATTGAATAGGTTTTGAACCTTGGAAGCATTAGAATTAAGAGATGAAATTTTAGAGTCTTCTCTATACTATTTACACATATGAATAGTGATTAGAATTTTATGATTTTGATGCTTCCAATGGTTTTAGAATAAAAAATTGTGTGGGATAAAGTAGAGGAACAAGTATTGGAAGCATTGGAATCAAAATGAGAATTTTTGAAAGAATAATATGCTTCTTTTCAGTTCTGTCCAGATTTGATGAAGTAGTTGGAATTTCAATATTCTATGTCCATAAATGGATTCGAAAGAAAAAATTGTGTAAGATAAAGTTAAGATGTAAGTTAGTTTAAAGGATAAGGAAATTAACTAGAAAAAGAGAAAGTTAGGGGTTAAATGGATAATTGAGTTTAAAGTTATGAAATGCTAGTAAGTTAAGATTGTAATGAATGAATGATAATGCAATGTTAGGATTTAGTTTGTGTGCTCAAAGAGGGAAGCCACACATCAAAGAGAAGGAAAAAGTAAGAGATAAAGAGAAAGGATAAGGAAAGAAAGCTATTACAAGGTAGTGAACTTACCTACTTGTATGCTTATATTACTTGGATATTTTATGTGATGTTTCCTTATGTTGATTATGTGAAGCATGTATGATTAAGTAATGCTCTATTTTTTTATGCTATGGCCATATGTTATAATTAAGGGACATGGAAGCATGTAAGATATCATTATGCTAGCATGACCATTAAGTGCACATATAGTAACATCAAGCATGTAGTTGTATATATGTATGGTTTTCGTTTGCTACTGAGATTTCTCCCAAAATCTCACCCCCTTCATGTCACCACCACAGTAGGGATTTCACATGAGGAGGAAGATGAAGAGGCATGAAGAAGAGATAGGAATTAGTTGCATGATTTATGTGTATATGTATATGTATATAAAGTTAGATGATGAAATTGTCATTATGAACAATAACTCATGAGGAGGTAGTGACATATGAGATGTAAATAAAAATAGTAAATGTTGAAATAATTGTACAAAATTTTATAGACATTTATTTAAGATTTCAAGCTTCATTTTAAGACCAAGAATGCCTTATTTTGACGTCTATATAAAGAGAACAAAATTTTTAAAATTTGGGAATAGAAAATGTTTTCCAGAAATTTGACCAAATGAACAGTAACTTTGACGTCAGAAATGACTTAGCTAACTAGTCAATTGGTCCAATGAAGTAGTTTCCCCCTTTAATTTTAATATGTTTACTTTCGAGTATCCTTTTGAACCACTTCATTTTGATTTTTCTAGAATTAATTATGATTTTTTGAAATTCATCGTTAAATATGGAAATATCATATGAACAGTAATTCATTAGAGTGAAATTTCAGATTTAGCTAATGGACTTCAATGGTCATGTAAGTTGTTATAAATGCTACCAAATGGTCCCTAAGATGTAAAAAAGTAATTGTTGCTAGCAAAAGAAGAATGAAAAGGAAAGAGAGAGTGAGTATGTGTAAAATTAGGTTTTAGGTTTATAGATTTAGTTGGCTTTTTCAATTGAGAGGGCCTATTTCTTCAATTTTAGCTGGCCTATTTTTTAAACAAATTTAAACTACTTGCAAGGAGTACAGGGGTGGGCAAAGGGATATAGGTAAATTTGACTAATGGGAAAAGGGGCTGCCTCCTTGCCCATCCATTGGTTTTGCCCTTACTCTAGTCTTAAATATAAGAACTAGATAAGGAGTCTACTTTTATCCCTATATTATTGCACATATTTAGGTGGTTTCTATCAAGGTAGTTTAAATGCAAATGGTTAAACGAGGCATTCTACAGAAACTAACACACAATCATTACAAATAACTAAACTAAACTACTTTCCTTAATCTACCCAAATTAGTTAAGTAGATATTATTTTATGGACTGGAGGTAGTATACTTTATTTTTGGCTGGATTATTTAGTTAAGGAATACTTTGTTAGAACAATAATTTCACATAAGAACTGCACATAGTCAATTTATACTGTTTCAGCACAACCACTTAGCCTATGTTCAGTCCTCAAAGCTCCTCTGAGTGTTCCACTATTCTTCAAGACTTATAGGCTCTTAGTGCCTTAGTACATCAATAAGAGAATATCTCTATCACTCCCCTTACTCCTGTAAGATTACAATCCCACTAAGAGTTCCATTCTTGAGTAACTCAAATAATAAATGAGATTTCTAGCTCTCTCTCTCTAGTAGAGCAATTATTATAAGCACTAAAGATCAAAATCTCTAAGTTTCTCTATAAAAGAAAATTTCTTTGTTTAGAGAATGAAATGTTAGACTCCAATATTTTGATGATGACAATTAATTGAGAAAATTTTTCAGAAAGAAACTTAATTGATAAAGAGATTTATTGATAGGACATTTATTCGATAAATCAAACACAAATGTTTGAGAGAAAATATGATTTTTGAAAAGCATTTATCGAACTTATTTGATAAGGTTTCTTATCGATAAAGGCTTTAATAAATTAATCAAATTTGATTTTTGAAAATTCTATGTCCTTGGTTTTAAAACTGGAATTATTTGAAGCTCTGCTCGATAAGTGGATTTATCGAATAAGCCTAAACTAAGTTTTGTGAAGACCCAGTTCTGTAATAAGATTTTTATGAAAAGCTTTAACGAAGAATTGATTAAACAAAGTATTTATCGATAAAATCTTTGATCCATCATCTCTAATTTTCAAAGAAGCGATACTATTTTAAAAGACTAATTTATTGAAGGACTATTCAATGAGAGGGTTTATCAAATAACTCTTTGATAAATAAGAAAAAAATTATAAGTTTTTAAAAGCACTAAACTGTGATCTTTCACAACTATTTGCTTTTTATTACCTTAACATAATATAGAAAACCTATGATTAGAGAATAAAAATGTTTATAGCTTTAAAATCTGATCATTGAAAATGTTTTTGAAATTGACTAGATCATTGAGTTTAAGTTTTCTGATAAATTATCTTTAAAAGTGATCTAATTACTTTGTTTTGAAATTTGATCTTTGAAATCTTAAGTCACAAATTTATAAGATCAAATGAAAGAGAGAAAAGATAAATTGTTTCAAATTCAAATCATTAGAGTTTCAACTTCATAAATGTTTTGATTTGATTGCTTGAAATGATGATGATCCAGTGCTTTTAATGTTAATCTATTTGAATCATCTATGATTTAATTAGTCTTGAATTTATGGAGATTAGATTATTCATAAAATATTCAAAGAATAATTCATTATGCTCTTATCAATAAACTATTCAATCAGGATATTTATCAAAGAGATCTTCGATAAGATCCTTATGACAAGCTTAAATTGATATCTAATTAATCATCTATTAATGATATTGAGATTATAAATTACTTTGATTTTATTGGATAAATGATCTTCATGAATTTATAGCTTGCTCATATTTGCTGAAAAGATCATTATAAGCTTTGTCCTGAAGCGATATAATTTGTAAAGCTTATGATTTGGTGATCTAATTGATTTGCTAAATGGTCTTGAGTTTTGATCTTATTTGTTAAAATGATCATATGAACTTGAGTTTCCAAATATGATATATGATTTCAGAAAATATCAAAATGCTTGAAAGTTGTTTGAAAAATAAAAGAAATTCTCTTCAGCATTTATCAATAAGCTATTCAAAGAGTCCATTTACCGAATAACACTTTGATAAATTATGTATTTAGAAATATATAGTAAGTCTAAAAGAATATGTTTTGAAAGAATATTTTTCAAAGAGTTTATCAATAAAGACATTTATCAAAGAACTATTTGATAAATCCTCAACTATCTCTTTACAATTCATTGACAATTTATTGAAGTCATTTTCGATAAGATTGATTATCGAAGAATTACTCGATAAGATTTTAACTGTTTCAAATGCAATTCTTTAGCAATTTATCTAAGACTTTTGCGATAAGGGTGTTCTTTGTAACATCCTTACTTTTGTACATCTTAGGGACCATTTTGTAGTATTTAGAACCACTTACATGACATTTGAAATTCCTTAGCTAAATCTAGAATTTCACTATAATGAGTTATTGTTCATATAGTATATCCAGATTTAGTGGCAAACTTCAAACAATAATAATTAATTATAGAAAAAATGAAATGAAGAGGTTCAGAAAGATACACAAAGCCAATATCTTGAAACTTGTCATATCCTACTTTTTCCCTACCCGTATAGTACTGATAGTGGAAAGAGGTTTGGAAAGGATTATGACGAACATCAGAAGAAATCATAAAGGTTAGATAATTCTTTAAGGAAGAGAAGGACTAAAATGAAAAGTAGAAAAGCTTAAGGGCAAAAAGTGAAAGTAGACATAAGATTTGGGCCAAAAGTGAGAATTTCTAAAAGTTAAGGGACTTAAATGTAATTAAGTAAAAAGTTCAAGGGAAAAATTGTAATTATAGAAAGATCAGCATGGAAAGGGTTATAACTGCCCAAAAGTTTTTCAGTCACATATTCCATCAGTAAATAGAGAAAGTTACGCTGGTTAATCTCGCACGATATAGAAATTTTATTAGGACTCTAGACAACAGAAAATTATCTGATAGTTTAAAAGTTATTTGAAATTTTATCAGATTTCATGGACTTCAAATATAAGTGGGCAAATTATAAGAAAATGTGTCCTACAGTGTCAGATATCCTAGATCTGACAGAACTTTGGAAGAAGTTCTATATAAAAAGTTATTCACATATTAATGAATTTTGACGGGAGTGTAATAACACTCGTGATCCGATAATGGAATTTATCGGTATGTAAGCCTGGATAGAATGAGATCAGATGACCTCATATATAGGCCCATGATGACACCAAGAAGGTTCCAAAACCCAGGGTACCAATTTATCAGTAGAAGGGGCCAGTGTCCAGAAAAAGTGCAAAATTACAAAAATGCCCCTGGATGCCCAGATTGTACCAGAGATGGATAAAGGGTATTTTGGTCACCTGGGATAGGCTAAAAACGTGTCACATGGTATAAATATGATTATTTGAGCCTAGATACACCCTGAGGCAGGATAAAGAGGGGTAAAATGACGATTATGCCCTTAGGGTCAATATAGTGTAAGAAATGACACCAAGGGTATTTTGGTCATTTTCCAAGGAATCGGTGGCACATAAATACTCAGTATAACCATGTCAAGGGTATCAGAAGCCTAGACATTGATTTCCAGGATAGAATATATATCCTGGTATATTATAGAAAAATTTGGAACAGAAAACAGTCTGGTTGTTGTGAAACTGCTCCGATCGGTACCAAATTGGACTATAATTTTTCCACAAGCTTCCTTACACTATGAACACACCACCTAATGCCTTGAGGTGTCCCTTGAGCTCTCCCACATGATGTCATAATTATTCTTTTATTAAAAAGTTAAATTCAAGATTAAATATGGGCCTTTAGATCAAATAGTAACCAAATCAATCTTGGCCATTGATTTTTCTTGGATTTTGGCTATAAATACCCCCTCATTCTGCCCAAAACCATGGCCTTGTGATACCTAGGGGAAACTCTTGCAAAATGAAAACTCAAGCCAAGAAAAAGAAGATTCAAGGTTCTAAAGTTCAAGCAAGCTAGAGATTAAAGGTAAGCAATCTATCCTAGCTTATTTTCCTTTGATTTGGGAGCTTGAACTTAGGGTTTCATGGGAGAAAAGTTGAGTTTTCTCTAAGGGGTTGTGCTGCCTAACAACCTTAGATGAAAGGGGAAAGAAGAAAATAAAGTTAGAAACATATGATTGAAGCTTAAACAAGTTAATTAAGAGATTGGTTGTTGAATCAAGTTGATATTCTTGACTTTGCCTTAATGGAACCTGTTCAGTATGAACTGTTCATGAGGGAAAGAAATGGAATTTCAATGCTTTAATGCTTCCATTGAATTTAGATGATGATTTTGTGTAGGATTGGAAAGGTTTTGAACCTTGAAAGCATTGAACTTCCAAGATTGTAGTTTTTGAAATCCTTATCTGTTACTGTTCACTCGCATGAACAGTGATTGGAATTTCATGATTTTGATGCTTCCAATGGTTTTAAAATGAAAAGTTGTGTGGGTTAATGTAGAGAAACAAGTATGGGAAGCATTTGAATCAAAATGAGAATTTCGGTTCTGTACAGCATGTGATGAAGGAGCTGGAATTTCATGATTCTAAGCTCATAAATGGATTCAAAATATGAAATTGTGTAGGGTAAAGTCAAGGCATCAATTGATTCAAAGACCAAGTCCATTGGTTAATATTAAGGAAAGTTAATGAGATTAATGTTCAAGAAGAAGTTATGTTAGTTAAAGTGAGTTTAATGCTCACGGAAGTTAGATTGTAATGGATGAATGATTATGTTATGTTAGGAATTGATTGGTACGCTCTAAGAGAGGCAGCCACATGTTCAAGGAAAGTGAGAAGAAAGAAGCAAGTTAAGGTGAAAGAAGGTTAAGTGTTCAAGGTAGTAAACTTATCCTAAACTGGTATGCATCGGATGTTTCGCTTGATTGTGCTATGGCTTGATTGAATTGTGTTGCCTATGTGCTTCTATATGAAGCTCTGTTTATATGTTTACTTTGGCCAATTGTATTTCATATGTAACATGGAAGCATGCACATGACATAATAGTAACACTTTCACAAGCAAGCACAAGTAATTACATTAATGCATGCATTGTTTAGTACCGTTTGCTATTGAGATTTGCCCCAAAATCTCATCCCTTTCCATGTAATCCCAATCCCACAGGTTTATGAATGATGAAAGAGGATGATGAAGCATGAAGAAAAGCTAGGGATTGGATAGTATATATGTTATGTGAATGTGTAATGTTGCTGTATGACCAATGTAAGCAGTGATGGTCATGATGTAATGAAAAATAGTAAATGATGGAATAAATATATGAAATTTTACAGATATTTATATGACATGCCAAGCTTCATTTTGACACCAAGAATACTTTATTTGGATGTCTGTACAAAGAGAACTGATTTTCCAAATTAAGGGACCAGAATCTGTTTCCAGGATTTTTAACCAAATGAACAGTAAACTTTGGCGAATAAACTGTATTAATTGGATAATCATTTGGTCTGAAAATTATTTTTCCCTTAAATTTCAAGATGTTATCTTCACGTAGCTTTTTGAACCACTTCATTTCGAGTTTTCAAGAATTAATTATGATTTTTCGAAGTTCATTGCGTAATCTGAAATACCATATGAACAGTAACCCGATAAAGAATAAAATTCCAGATTTGGCTAATGAACTTCCAAGGTCTTGTAAGTGGTTATAAATGCTACTGAATGGTCCCTAAGACGTATGAAAGTAAGGATGTTACAAAACTTAAGGGAAAAATAATTTCTTGGACCAACTGACTAGTCAATTGAGTCAACTTTGACGTCAAAGTTTACTGTTCATTTGGTCAAAATTCTGAAAACAGATTATGGTCCTTTATTTTGGAAAATTCGTTCTCCTTGTACATATATCAAAATAAGGCGTACTTAGTATCAAAATGAAGCTTGACATGTTAACTAAATGTGTGGAAAATTTTATACATTTATTCTATCCTTTACTATTTTTCATTATATCATGAACATTGCTGTGGTCATTTAACATCATTACACATAACAATTCAAACATTCATCATATTACATTTATACTTTCCAATCCCTAACTTATCTCCATGCTTTTTCATCTTCTTTCATCATTCATGAACTTGTTGGAATTGGGATTACATAGAGGGGGTGAGATTTTTGGGGAAATCTCAGTAGCAAACAGTACTAAACAATGTAGGCATTAATGTAAATACTTGTGCTTGCTTGTGAAAGTGTTAACATTATGTAATGTGCATGCTTCCATGTAACATATGAAATACCATTGGCCAAAGTAATAATAGAAATAGAGCTTCAATCATATACACATATGCAACACATTTCAACATAGTTATAGCACAACTAAGCATAACATCCAACACATACAAGTTTAGGATAATTTACTACCTCACATGCTTGACTTTCCTTTACTTTGTTTTTGCCTCTTGCTTCTTACTTCTCCTTGATGTGTGGCTGTCCTCTTTTGAGCATACAATTCATTCATTCATTACAATCTAACTCCTCTTGAACATTGAGCTTACTTGACTAAAATAACTTTCCTTAATCCTTACTAATTGACTTGGCCTTTGAATAAATTGATATCTTAACCTTACCTTACGCAATTTGGCCTTCTAAATTCATTTATGAACTAAGAATTCCCAAATTCTAGAAACTACACACTGTTCTACATAGAATTGAGTAACTTCCCTTTTTCTTACAAAAATTATCATTTTGATTCAAATGCTTTCAATACTTGTTTCTCTACTCTATCCCATACAACTTTTCATTTTAAAACCATTGGAAGCATCAAAATCATGAAATTCAATCACTGTTCATACATGTGAACAGTAATTGAGAAGGCTTCCAAGCATTACAACTTTCAATTCTAATGTTTCCAATGTTCAAAACCTATCCAATCCTACACAAAATCATCATATAAATTCAATGGAAGCATTAGATCATTGAAATTTCATCTTTCTCTATCATGAACAGTGCAGACAAAAAGGGCTCTTCCTTGGCAAAGTCAAGAATATCAACTTGATCACCAATAATCTAACTAGTTTATTTAACATTAATCTCATAGTTCTAAATTTAACTTCTTCTTTCTTCTTTCATCTAGGGTTTTGGACAACATATATACCCTAGGTAAAGCTCAACTTTCTTCCATAAAAATCTTAAGTTCAAGCCCCCAAATTAAAGGAAAATAAGTTAGGATAAATTGCTTACCTTAACTCTTAACTAGCTTGAACTTTGGTGCGTTGAATCTTTCTTATCTTAGGTTGAGTTTCCATTTGGGAAGCACCTCCACAAGGGTTCAAGATTCACAGTTTTGGGCAAAAAATGGGAGGTATTTATAGAAAAAACCCATGGAAAATGAATGGCCAAGATGTACATAAACACTATTTAATCCAATGGTCCATATTTGCTCTTGATCTTAGCTTTCCCTAGAAGCCAAATTTGAGATAATATCACATGACAAAAATCTTCTCTTCCTCCTTGCTTGGATGCCATGTGTGCTACTCATGTGGAGTCCACCATGTGCAAACCCTAATCTTCCTCTTGAAGCTTCTTTAATTTCTTTTCTTTTCTTTTTCAAAAATTCAAAAATTATCTATTATTGGACATGGGCTCCAAAATAACTTTTGAGACTTATTGGGCTACTACATGACATCATTATTGGGCCTTCCTTAGGTCCAATTGCTAATTGACACAAATCCTAAGATACTTCCTATATCCTTAAATAACACTAATTTTTGAGATAAATTATGAAAACATCTTTTATTAGTTCTAACATTTTTAAAAATTTATTCTAATATAAAATAATTTTTTTACAAAGTCTCATATTTTTTTGAGAACTGAAGTCCTGATAAAAATTACATACATTTCCTTAAACTTTTTATCGGTGTCCTTTTTCACCATAAATTCCATAATTAATTCTACAGGACTCCTTTTTAACTTTTGTTAGTTTCATAAATTTTTATATTAATTGTAAGAATTTACTACCAAATTTTATCTACTTATGAGGTCCAAAAAATACTATACTAATTTCCCATTCTTCAAAAATTCATATCAATTTATCGGGGATATCAAATCAAAATTATATGTTACCTTAAATTGATCAGAATAATTTACTGGTGAAATTTGGAACTAAAATTCTTCTGGGTAGTTTTGGGCTTTTTCTAGATCAACTTTCTCATAATTACCATTTTGCCCCTGAAAACTACACTTTAGTCCCATAACTTTTCATAATTACACTTCAATCATATACATTGATGTATCTCTGTTTCCTCTCCTTTGGTTTAGAAGACTTTATATTCTTGAGAGAGAAACATAGAGAGTTATAACTTAAGTGTTTATCTCATTTACACTATTAAGAGAGTCTCATTTGTATTAATCATACTATAAATTGCTTAAGAGTGTGATCTCTTAAGTGAATTGTCACCTTACAGTTGTAAATGGGAGTGAGATGGATTACGGGGTATAAGGGGAAGTGAGAGTGAATTCTCATATGAATGTACTGAGGCACCAAGAGCCTACAGGATCTTGAGTATAGTGGGACACTTAGAAGTTCTCTAGGGGTTGGACGTATGTCAAGTCGATTCAATTAAACTCAAATATATTAAAGGGAAAATAGCCAGATTTAGCATGAAAACTAGGGTAAAATAGAGTATATTAAATGTTGTAATGAATGATTAAGTAAATGTTGTTCTTTGAGCTTCTTAAGTCGAGCATTTACTCTAGCTTCTTTTATAGTTGAGTCATTTGAAAAATCATTAAACTCATCGATGTAGCCATTGAAGAATAGAGTTGTTAGTTCCTGACAGTTGAAGCATTTAATTCATTCTAACAGAAATTTGTTTTTTGATTAATCTCTTTGTTTAATATTGTTTCTACCTGTAATTGATCTAAAAATATGTTGTATAATTGATATAGAAAGAGTTTAAGCATAGATTAATTGATTTATAATATTTTGGATTGAAACATCAAAGTCTGGTTTGAAAATATTTTCAAATAACAATTGAATTTATCGAAGTGTTTATCAAAAAGAGCTTTAATAAATATCAAACATTTTGTATTGAAATAAATTAACTCTTATCAAATAATACTTTGATAACCAGCCTTATTGAAATGTCTTTTGAAAAATAACTTTAGATAATATAGGCTTGGTTTCAGACTTATCAAAATATTCATCAAGAAAACTCTTTTCAAAACATATTAGAATAGCCAATTTATTGAAGTGTCATTCGATAAAAAGTTTATCGATAAATACCTGAAGAACAATTATTGTCTTCCAAATTTTCTTTGATTTTTAATCTTATCTCAAATTGTCATATCATAATTTTTTTCTATATGTATAAGATTGATGAGGAAAGCAATTTGGAAAGGATTATGACGATGATAAAAAGTAATGATAAAGGTTAGATGAGTCTTGAAGAAAGAGAGGGACTAAAATAAAAAGTTTAAAAGTTCTACAATAGAAAAGGAAAATAGACATAAATTTTAGGCCATTAAGTGTAATTATGAAAAGTTTAGGGCTTAAAGTGTAATTTTCAAAAAATCAAGGGCAAAATGGTAATTATTGAAAGTTGAGATGAAAAAGGCCTAAAAATGCCCAAAATCATATTATTCCTAAATGTTTTCAGTAAATAGAGAAAATTATTCTTATCAGTTTGACGCAACACATAATTTTAATTTGAGGTCCCGAAAAATTGATATGAATTTTTGAAGAAAGGAAAATTAATATAGTATCCACTAGACTTAGAATCAGATGAAATTTGGCAGTAAATTCTTATAATTAATATAAGAATTTATGAAACTAACAGAGTTCAAAAAGGAGTTATGTAGAAATTATTATAGAATTTACAATAGAATAAAATACCCGATAAATATGCTTCGGGGGAATTTCTCGGGAGTTGAGCCCATGAAGGTAGTGGACCATGTATAAGGCCCAGAATGGAGCCTTATAGACCCAATAATATTTTTAGATAAGTATATGGGTCAAGGCTAATAATGACCTATAAAAGTATAAAATTATGAAAATGCCACTGAGTATGCCACTGTATTGTGTCATTGAGTCAGAGTTAGACGAAGGGTATTTTGGTCATTTGACTAAGGTTAGACAGTCAAGGAGAGTTCCCATGATAGTTGACCAAGGTGAGGGAATACTCTGATGAACTGTGGAAAGACGATAATGCCCTTGAGATGTTAAAGTGAATAAAGAGTAACCAAGGGACATTTTGTTAATTTGCCAAGGGATCTGTAATTAAGTTTAGACCCAGTATAAGAATATTAATGGTAGGAAGAATCCATATACTAGATTTAAGGTCAAAAAGCATATTATGAAATCTCAAAAAAATTAGAGTTATAAACAGTCTGGTTTTTGAGAAATCGTACTAAGCCGGTATCGGATTGGACTGGAATTTTTCCAGAAGCTTCTCTCCCTTGTAATTGCACCATATATCCCTATGAGTTATCCCTTGATGATGTGATGGATGATGTCATAATTAGCTTTTAAGAAAAGTTTAATCCAAGAATAAATGTAAGCCATTAGATCAAATAATACACAAAGTGATCTTAGGCATCCATTTTCCATTGGATTTCTCTATAAATACCCCCATATTTCCAATTCAGAACCATGAAGGAAGAACCCTTAGGGAGGCTATGTCAAAATGGAAACTCAAGCCAAGACAAAGAAGAATCCAAGGTCTAAAGTTCAAACTAGCTAGAGATTAAAGGTAATCAATCTATCCTAACTTATTTTCCTCTAATTTGGGGGTTGAACTTAGGGTTTTCATGGAAGAAAGTTGAGTTTTATCTAAGGTGTTTGTGATGTCCAAAACCTTAGATAAAAGGAGGAAGAAGAAATTAAAGTTAGAGTTATGTGATTAAAGCTTAAACAAGCTAGTTAGATGATTGGTCGTTGAATCAAGTTGATATTCTTGACTTTGCCATGGTTGAGACCATTTAGTATGCACTGTTCATGGTAGAAGGAGATGGAATTTCAATGATCTAATACTTCCATTGAATTTATAAGATAATTTTGTTTATGATTTGATATGTTTGAAATGTTAGAAGCATTGAAATTGATAGTTGTAATTCTTGGAATTCTTCTCTATTACTGTTCACTTGTATGAATAGTGATTATAATTTTATGATTTTGATGCTTCCAATAGTTTTAAAATGAAAATTTGTGTGTGATAAAGTAGAGATACAAGTATTGGAAGCATTGGAATCAAAATGAGAATTTTTGGAAGAATTGTGTATGTTATGCAAATCTGTCTAGAACAATGTATAGGAACTGGAATTTCATTATTCTATGCTTATAAATGGATTCAAAAGATGAAATTGTGTAGGGTAAAGTCAAGACATCAATTGGTTCAAAGGCCAAGTTAATTAGTAAAGACTAGAGAAAGTTATGTTAGTAAAAGTGAGTTCAATGTTCAAGAGAAGTTAGAATGTAATGAACGGATGATAATATGATGTAAGGATGATTTGATTGTAGACTCAAAAGAGGCAACCACACATCAAGGAGAAGTGAGAAGCAAAAAGGTTTCATGGTTGGAAAGTTTGGAAGAAGTTGTAAGAGTAAGGAAGGAAGCTTATGTTTAAGGTAGTGGACTTACCTCTTTATGTGCTTGATGTGGTATGCTTATGTGTTGACTTGTATATGATGCTCGAATGATGCTGTGATATGATGAATGATCATTTTTATGCAAAATATATTGAACAAGAATTCATAACAACTTTGTCCTTATTTATCGAAGAGTTTATCAAACACCCTTATCGATAAATACCTTTTGAAAATAGACTTAAGATTTAAGAGACTAAGTTAATTGATTGTCTTTATAGATAAAGGCCTTTATCGATCAATGCTTCAACAAATCCCTTTTGCAAAACAGATTTCACAAGCTAAGTCTAAATACTTTTATCAAAGTCTTTAATTATAAATCCCTTTATTGATTAAAGCTTTGATAAATTCCTTTTGTATTTTATAACTGGATGTTATTCTTATTTATCTAATGGCTTATTGATAAATACCCTTATCGATAAGCTTATCGAAAAAAGCTATGTAAAAACCAATTTGAAATATCATCATCCAAATCATTTGCCATAATCAAAATATGGAGTCTAACAGAATTCCCTTCTTCTATTGAAAAGATACAAATCTTTTATGCCTCGTTTGGTATAGACAAGTGATTTTGATGGAAATATAAGTATAAATGAAGGTGGAATTTGTCACATCTCAATTTTTAGGCCCAAAAGCCTATAAAATAGCATAAAATAGATAGAATACTAGAGCCCTTTAAGCATAAGTCCTAAAAACATATAGAGAATTTTTATGGACTAAATTACAAATAAAGAAAGTACAGGGATTAAACTGCACATAGAGAAAGTTCCTATGCCAAATATGTAAATAAAGTTAGAGACTCTAGTAGAGGTTCAAGGCTCAGAAAGAGAAAAGAGGATGGTTATAGGCCTAATGTTGAGGTAGATACCTCAAAGTGATGATTTATGAGATTGAGCCTAGGTAGAGGCAAAACTGTAATTTCAGAAAGTTTTAGGCCAAAAGGGGTAACTATAAATATAAAAAGTAACAAATTTTAGAAAATCCAAAAAAATTGGAAGTGAGGCATAGAGGACTTTTATATGAGTATAAATGACCAAAATACCCCTAAAGTAAATTTAATAGAATTTTTAGTATAATGGCTCAATTTGAGATATTTATCTAGATATAATTATTTGAGCGACGAGGAGGCCTAAAAACGTACATAAAAATGGGGAATAAATATTTAAGAGACTAAAGAAGTTTATAAAATTAGTCTCATTCTCCAAAAGGGTAGCAGCGTGAGCTTAAAAAATATTGGAATCTTAGAATGCCAGTAAGTGGCATTTTACAAGAAATTCTTAAAGAAATAAGAAATAGTTAATGAAGAGTTATGGCCCAAAAAAATCATGGAATTTACCTATAATTAAAAGAAGATTATGGAGTAGACAGAAGAATTTTTTGAACTCGAGAAGGCTCTTAAGAAATTCAAACAAGTATGAGCCAAATAAAGTAAAGACAAGTGACGTAATCCAATTTGTCAAGAGAAATCAATGGCCAACATTCGATCTTACCTTCCTTCTTCCCTTGAGATTTTGCCATATAGCCTTGTTTATTTCATGAAGATGATGCAAAGGAAGTAAAAGATGATGCAAGATGGATGTGTGGTGCAATTTTAACCATCCATTTGATCTTGTAATTTTATGCAACTTGAAACATCCTTCTTTTCTTGCATCTCAGGGACCAAATGATAGCATTTGGAACCACTTATAAGGCTATTGAAGTCAAATTGCTCAATCTGGAATCTGGAATTTTGCTCTTAGCAAGTGTTGTTCACTGTGTAAATTCCAGTGGAGTGACCTGACTTGAAAAAATCATAACTAATTATAGAAAAATCAAAATGTAGTAGTTCAAATTGATGCACAAAGCTAAATTAATGCTCTTTCAGGGAAAATAACTTGTTGACCATGCCTTGACCAGGTCAATGTCAGTCAACGTTCGAAGTTTACTGTTCATCCTACGTTTTTCCCTGATTTCAACATTTTGGTCCCAACTTTGTACTATCCAATCCCTAGCCTCTCATCATGCTTCTTCAATCCTTTTTTAACATACATATGGAATTGGGATTACATGGAAGGGAATGAGATTTTTGGGGAAATCTCAGTAGCAAACAGAAACCATACAATGTATGCAACTATATGCTTGATGTTATTATGTGTGTACTTAATGATCATGCTTGCATCATGATAACATACATGCTTCCATGTTACTTAATTATAACATATGGCCATAGTATAAAAAGAAACAGAGCATTACTTAATCGTACATGCTTCACATCATCAAGGTAAGAAAATATCACATAAAACATCCAAGCAGTATAAGCATACAAGTAGGTAAGCCTACTATCTAGCGTGCAGCCTTTTCTTCCAGCTCTTAACCTTGTCTCTAAGGTCCCTTCTTCTCATAAGTCAGAGCCTATACATACCATAATAATATCTTTATTATTATCCAGTATAGCTCTACTTAATCTCATGCTTAACTAGGGGTAATATCCTTAATTTGACATTCCCTTGGCTTTCTTTCTATCTATGGCTACCTTTATTAATAGAGATATTTCTCTATTCCAACTACTAAGATCAATCCTATACTTTATTAGAGCAGGGACTAGATAACTTACTTACCTCATTCCTAAGCTCTGCCCAGTCCTTAAGCTCCTTGAACTGCTCCTGGCTCCGCCAGAACTCCTCATTCCTTTCTCTTCCTTCCTTTCTTTCTCTCTTTCTCTCTTCTTTCTCTTCTTTCTTGGCTCTTGGCCATGCATAAAATGAAGGGAGGGGTGGCCTATTTATAGGTGAGTGGAGGTGGAATGAATGGCTTAGATTGAATTGTGATGAATGGCCCATATCGCTTAGCTTCCTCAAGAAGCTTCGCCTGCATCATCATGATGACATCACCCTCCTTAATGACTCACCATTATGAAATCACCCAAGGACTCCTCAAGGGACACCTCAGGGGGTATATGGCATAATTGATGGGGCCCTTGGGACACCTCACCAACTAACTCATCCTCTCTAGAGAATTCCAGAGCCTTTTCCTGGAATGAGCCGCCGAGATTGTGCCACATGTCCTTTTTACTTTTTTCTCCTTTTTCTATCTCATGACATGCGTCATTAACTTTTCTTCTTTTCCTGTAATCATTCCATGTGGCACCTTGTGGGTCCCATGAGAACTCCTTTCATGCCACCTCATGGTCTAAAGTCATATCTGATCACTTTTCCCAGTTCTATCTTTGACCGAGTCACTTTACTTTATGGTAAAGCACTAAAATATTATTTTAATGCCTCTCAAACTCCCATAACTACTAGGCCTACGTTTTTAGGCCTTTAAATGTCATCTTGAGTTTCTAACCAAGTCCAAGCACTCTGGTGGCTCAGTTCCCAAGAAACATCCATTTATTCTTTATTATGCCCATAGGGACTTTCACTATTTACCCTAAATTTCCACTTTCTTACAATTTAGTCCCTGAACATCATCTATATACTTCTAGGACTCGTGCACAATAGGGTCTAGTAGCCTACCTTTTTTAGGCTACAAACTGGTTTCTAGGCCTAAAAATTGGGATATGACACAACTTGAAGGGCATTTTAGCAAGAGAAGCATTATAAATACCCCTCCCCCAAGTATGCATGGAAAGGTGAGTGAAATTAAAGGGAAATACTATAGAAATTTAGAGGTAAGAGAGAAACAAGAGCAAAGTTTAAGCTTTAATCACGGTAAAATGCCTACTCTAGCTCTTGATTTTGTATTAGTTATAATTGTAAGTTTGGGTAGGAATTTTAATGGATTTGGAATCTTAAAATCTTATGTTGATGCTACTGGTTTAAATCTAAAATTTTAGAGATTAGAGAAGTATGATGATAGGTATGTTTAAAGGATAGAAAATAATAGGATATAAGTGGTTTTAGCTTGTAGTTGATTAAATTTCATGACTTTGTTTCCTAGAGGAGTGCCATGGCCTTGACTAGTTCTATACCCTAGGATGTGTTTTTGATGATTATAAGGCTTTCAATGGTATCTACATGAAAAATTATATGGAAACTAAGTTGAGAAAGTGAAGTTGGAAGCATTGGAATCAAAAGTAGAATTTTTGCACCAAGAAATGGTAACCTCTCGACCAATAAAGTTTCATAGGCAAGGAGTATGAGTTTGATAAATCCTATCTCATATTTGGATTCCTCATGCAAAATTGTATAGGATTGGCCTATTAGATTGTTTTAGAAAGCTATAACACTAATCATAAAATTAAGAGAAAGATGTTAAGTTCAAGTGAGCTAGTCTTCCATATTATGTGAGTTATTGGTCCTAAAGAGTTATATGATTAATGTTGCTATGTTTAGAATCTTGAGAAATCTAATAGAATGAATTTATGAGGTTGATTGAAAGTCCTAATGGTTGGGAAGCCTAGGGAGCAAGTGGAAATCAAAGGGAAAGCTTATGGTATAAGGTAGTAAACTTACCTAACTTGTGTACTTGATACTTATGTTTGTGTGTGCTGATGTGTTAATTACTTTGCTTGATTATGTGAAGTCTGTATGAATATTTGAAACTCTATTTCTAGGAATATAATGGCCATATATTTAATGCATGAAACATTGAGCATGCATACATGTCATTATGATAGTATTATTTATGGTAAGCAAGCATGTCATGCACCAAGCATTAATCTTGCAAGCATTAGTGCTAATGTTTACTACTGAGATTCTCCTAAATTTCACCCTTCCCTTAACCAACTAGTATAGGTCAAGCATGATTGAAGATGTATGCATGAAGAAGGGCCAAAGAGTAGAAGATGAAAAGTAAAGAATCACATGTTATAACATGAAATGCTTGATTCTTCTATTTATGTAATGTACTATTTTATGTAATCAAATTGAATACAAAAATTATGGCATATTTACATGAGTATAAGATTGTAAGAGAAACAAAGATAATGGTCTATGCATGTTGGAATAATTAAAGAGAATTAAATAAATAATTTAGTAAGGCAATTCTATAAGTTCTAGAGTAGTTATGTTCCAGCTTTGGTTTGACGAAGTATATGGTTGAATTTGACCTCAAAATTTGGTGAGCATGTAGTATACATCCCAAGATTTAAATGAATGGATAGTTTAACTTAATTGGATGTGTGTACTAAGAGATATGAGTTTCCAAATTTGAGGTATAAATCTGAAAGTTCTATACTTGACCAAATGAACAGTAAATTTAACGAATTAACTATATAAATTGGTCAAGTAAATGCCCATTTTGATTTCTTTTTTGCTTAAATAAAATTGAAAGAGATTTAAATAGAGATTTGGATCACCTCCATGTGATTTTGTAGAATTAGTTATGATTTTTCAAGTTTGGACTACCAAATATGGAAACTGAATAATGAATAGTACCTAAGGACCAATTTGCAAATTTTAAATTTTTGGGGCTAAGTAAAGCTTCTGCACACCTAATTTCTTTCGAGGGGTAAAAGTAAGGATGTTTCAATTTTGGTATCAGAGTAGAGGTTCTGACATAGGATAGGAACGCTCTACTCAAGATACTTGGTATGTAGCGGATTAGATAAGACCCAGTCGATGTTGAAGTCAATAGTGGGTTACTTGTTCATGGTCCAACTAAGTTTATGTAATCAAGGTGAATGCTCTAGGGAAAATGAATATTGAAGATCAATAAGAGATAAAGTTTGAATTCTCAGTTAGTTGAGGTTTAAAGGACAGTTAGAGATAGTTTTCTTCCTACTAGTGATCCCTCATAATAGGAAAACCTATAAGTATTAATGGCATAGAGATGTGAGCCAGACCTTTCCTCGGTTAGGTGAAAATAAGTAGCTGACTTAGTTAGGTATCACTGTGAGACTAGGGACACAGAAGTCCTTCAAGCAACAAGTGATGTTAAGATAGAATGAAGCTTATTAAGACTAGTAGAGATCAGAAAGAGAAAGGTAGTTACTATTAAAAGAGTAAAAGACTTCCCCTTTCGAGCAAGAGTAATGACTAAGAGTTAGTTGATGAACTCATATTTGTAGCGATTTTTAGTATGTTTACAATGAGTTTATTATTGATTTTTATCCCAATTTATCAATATATTGAGAAATTATTAAATAAAATAATATTAAGAACAAGTAATTTGTTTATTCTAATTTTCTATCACAGACCAATGCATTAACAGGATAGATTAAGGGAGAATGACAACTAGACTAAAGGAGTTGATCACAAGTAATAGCACATGGGCTAGATCCAGGAATTGAGGAACATATTACAAGTGGGAGATCATGCATGTACTAGCACATGGAGGAGCACTATTCATGCACACAACACTTATTATACTATTCATGCACACACCTCATCTGAACTGAATCACACATTTTAGCAGTAGCTCATGCACTCCACACATTATTCATACCATTTCAGCTGATAGTCACACTATTCATATTTCTTCTATATAACACACACATCAGCACATTCAGGGGGTAGAGATCACACTCTGATTTTCACACACTCCAGCTTCTACTCATTCTGATCATTAATCACTCCACATCTATTCCATTCCATTCCATTCATGACATCCTTCCATTCTTCTTCTCCTCCATTTCTATTCTATAACTTTCCTCTATTCTACTCAATGGAACCAGAGGAAAGTTCTGCAGTTCATCTTCATCTTCTTCACATGACTATTGTTGTGTTTTATGTTGCTGCTAAAGTTCATATGGTAATGCAAGGCTAAGCTATTGTGTTCTCTTAGAGATGATACTGAACCATAATCCTTGAGCTGAATAGGGAGTTCATTGTGTTTTTAATTCAGAGTTAAATATAGAATTCAATACAACACTTAGGCAAATTAAGAAAGCTAAGATCTTAAATCAAACTAGTGTTGCATCTTATGTTGAGCCTTGTTCTTCTAGTAAATCTGTTGTAGCTGAGATTGATTTTGCATCTAGTGATATATTAGATAATCATTTTGTCATTGAGCATGTTAAGGAAGTTGAAACTCATACTCATAATCAGAATATTAAAAATGAACAACATGGAGAGAATAACATGAACAATAGAAGAGCATGTAGGAGTATAAGAGAATTGACTTCTTCTAATGCAAACTTTGATCCTTTCCGCATTTGTCCTGCTTTGGATGATAATTTTGAGTTGAAAGGTCCTTTGTTAAGTAAATTACCAAAATTTTATGGTTTCAAGCACTTGAAGATTATACAATGGGCTTGCTCATGCATGAAACTTGTAGGTGCTGACATGGATACTGTGCAAAGACAAGTATTCCACTTTACACTTGAAGGAAAGGCAAAGGAATGGTTTTATATGCTGCCATATCATACAACTCAAGCATTGGATTCCTGGAACAACTTAAGGACTTCTTTCCTAGAGAGATACTTCCCTACTTCAAAGACAGCTACATTGAGGAAGGACATTTTTGCTACAAAATAGTATGATCAAGAATCTTTCCATGAGGTTTAGGGAAGATTTTAAGAGCTGCTAGCTAGATGTCCATACCACCAGGAGCATTTGGTGCAGTATTTCCATTCAGGATTGTGCTATACATGCTGAAAGAATTTGGATACAGCTGCTGGAGGCTCCATTGATGATTTAACTCCATATGAAGCAACCTAATTGAGAAACTAGTAAGCAATGACCAGTAGTATGGGGCTATGAAGTTAAAATCTGGACTTGAGATGAAGTAAGCGTTTAGAGGCAGTGACGTTCACACAATGATTCCATATAACAAATGAATGATTTTTTCTATGAATTTTTTTGAGCTTAAAGAGCACGTCTATAGATTCAAATCAATAGGTAACACGGTTCATTTGGATAAGTAACAAAAGAGAAATGAATTTTTGAAGTTAAGGTAAAGAAACTGGAACTTCCAGATTTTACCAAATGAACATTAATATTCAACAAATAAACTGATTTCATTTGAGCAATAAAACCTCATTTTTATATTTTTCTCTCAAGGATCTATGAAAGATATTTCATTAGAAATTAGAACCACATTATTTCAATTTTTCTACAATTACTTATGATTTTTCAAAGTAGGGTACATGTTCTGGAATTACCAAATGAACAGTAAAAGTGAACAGTACCCGAGAGCAATTCTTTTGGAAATGAATGATTTCAAAGCAAATGATCATGAAATTAATTCCAATCACTTCTAATGGAGTATAATTGAGATTGAAATTAAGGATGTGACAGAATGTGCCTATGCTGGAGAGAATTCAAAGAATGTCAGAATATGCAAAATGTTTGCAGGACAGTTGCACACAAAAGGAAAGACAAACCTAATGAACTGGTACAAGTGGGACCTAAAGCTTTTAGACTCTTTAACTCTCAACTTCCAGAGAAGTGTAAAAATCCATGTACATTTTCTATTCCTTGTACAATTGGCAAGATAACTATTCCTAAAGCATTGCTAGATTTAGGTGATGCTATTAATGTGATGCCAAGTTCCATTTATCATGCCTTAGGAGTCAATCTGGTTAAACCAACTAGTATGTTAGCTCAATTAGCTAATAAGAGAATTATAAACCCTAGGGGAATTTTAGAAGATATTTTAGTTCAAGTTAAGGAACTTGTTTTATCTGTGGACTTCTATGTTTTGGACATGTCAAATAAGTCTCTTGATGACAATACTCTAATTCTAGGAAGGCCATTCCTGAAAACAGCTAACACCATGATTTGCATGAAAGATGGAATTATTAAAATAGAATTTGGTGGGCATATAATTCAATTTAACATGTACAGACACCCACATCAGGATCATTCTCTCCTAGGACTTAACATGATTGATGCATCACTTGAAAATGAATGTGATAATATTCATGAGCTTGATAATGATGATGAAGTTGAAGAACCTTCCATTTCTTACTCCTCTACTAATTTCTTTACTACTTTTTCATCCAATGGTGATGTGTTATGCATGAATTCTAAAGTTGATGGCTGGCCTATCACTATAGGTGATTTTCCTTCATCTTCATCTACTATTTCTTTTATTAGAACTAACCCTACTATTTAAAGTGATGAACAATTTCTAGAAAGGTTTGTAGCAGATTTAACGGAATTGTATAGCAAGGATATTACAGCATACTTTGAAAGACAAGGAGGTATAACCTCTGAGCTAGGGAGTTTTCAATTCAATAATTATATCTTATATTCTAACCTTGTTCATGAGAAGTTTAACTTGGAAGTTTTAGAAATTTTAAGACTACAACAATTGAAGGATATTATCCATCATCAACAGCATTTCACTGCAGGAACAATGGATAATACAGAGCTCCTTCCGAGATTCTGTCAGATTCATGACATCTGATGTCATGGGGTACACCTTCCTGTAACTTTCCACTTATACCTGAGGTCTATGAGATCTAATAAAATTTCAAATAACTTCGAGACTATCATATAAATATCCACTATTTGGAACCCTATTAAAATTTATGTATTATGCTAGATTAACTAGCATAACTTCCTCTATTTACTGATGAAATATGGGACTAGAATACTTCCAGGCAGTTATAAGCCTTTTCTGGCTGAACTTTTCCATAATCACATTTAGGTCCCTGATTTTTTGCTTAATTACATTTAGATCCCTAAACTTTTGAAAATTATCACTTTTGGCCCAACTTTTGTTTCTACTTTAACTTTTGGCCTCTAACCTTTTCTAATTTTTGTTTGGGTCCCTTTCTTTCTTCAAGACTCATTTAACCTGTATTATTTCTTCTCATTTTCGTCATAATGCTTTATAAACTCTTTCCACTATCAGTATTATACAGATAGAAAAAAATTAGGACATGACAGCCTGTATGTTTGGTAAGATTGTTCTTTGTGATCATGAGTCGCGACCAATGACCATTTATGTCGTGACCAATATTCCATCTGTTCTAAAAATTTCTTCTCTTTGTAAAATAGTCGTGACCTGAAAACCCATTTGTCACGACTGTACTTGATCTTCTGCTGAAAAATTCTTCTATTTCATCTTATTGTCGCTTGGTTTAATGGAACTTCCTGTCATGGATTTAAAATTGATTTTTGAACACATACTTTTGAACATTGACAACATTGATGAAGCATGAGTTGCTTGTTTCATTGATTTACTACTGAAAATTGTGTAGCTTGAATGATTGATCTCATGTATTTTGTTTAATATTCATATAATTTTATCATAGTGAGTTGATTAGGGTGAGTAAACCAAATGGAAGGAATTTAAGCCTCCAACAGATACTCATTTACATTGTGTGATACCATCTAGTTTAGTAACTTTACAAAACTTGTCTCAATCCTTGATTTAAAACCACATTAGCTTCTTAAAATTGTGAATATGATAAGGGCATTTCTTTCAAAACCCTTTTGCCCAAACAGTAGCCTCATAAAAATTAAATCCTTTGCTTAACCCCTTTGAGACCTTCATTTTCTTTTAAAAATTCCATCATTGATTAATGAATTATGTACGTGATATTTTCTGCTATAGTAAATGTGAAAATTGCATCACTTGTTAGATATTTGAACTTTAATACATTGGCTATCTAGTTTAATAGTGAAAGAAAAGAAAAGCAAAAAGAAAAGTACAGAAAAGCGAAAAAGAAAGAAAGAAAGAAGAGATAGACCAGAAAAAAGTAATATTCAACTTGAATGAAAGGAGAATATTTGGTGATTTGTGATACTTTCTGCAGTTGCAAGTTCAGATGATAAAAATATGTTGAATTAGATTGAAGAATTAAGATTATGTGCAGTATTTCGTTAGTCATTGACATGTATTTCCATTTCATTACTTAGCCTTTCCAACATTACAACCTAATAAAGACCTTTTGATTCACCAACCTTGTAGCATTTAGTAGTAGAGATGTAGGATGGTTACAAGCCTATGGGAAGCCTAAGCTAGATGGTTGAGTGAAATTACCTTGATAAGAGAATGAGTGAAACATTACACCTTGTGAGGAAATCTCAACCTAGTTGCTTACTATGATTTCATTGCATGATTTGGATTCTTTGATTGATATGAGATTAGTTTGGACTTTTGCTAATTGAAAGGAAAAGATTGATGATTACAAGTGCTCATGCTGAATTTGTTTTGCCAAATATGCTGAACATGTGTGTTTGAATTTCAATTTTGATCCATAATTTTGCTCGGAGTGCAAAAGCTAAGTGTGGAGGAGTTAATAAACTCATATTTGTAATGATTTTTAGTGTGTTTACAGTGAGTTTATTATTGATTTTTATCCCCATTTATCAACATATTGAGCAATTATTAAATAAAATAATATTCAGAACAGTTGAGAATTAATTGATACAAATTTAGTGCTTAAAGTGAACAAACAATTTGTTTATTCTAATTTTCCATCACGTACCAATACATTAACATAATGGATTAAGGGATAATGATAGCTAGACTAAAGGAGTTAATGACAAGTGATAACACATGGGCTAGATCTAGGAATTGATGAATATATTGCAAGTGGGAGATAATGCATGTGCTGGCACATGGAGAAGCACTGTTCACGCACACATCACTTATTGCACTATTCATGCACACACACCTTATCTGAACTGAATCACACATTTTGGCAGCAACTCTTGCACTCCATACATCATTCACACCATTTCAATTGATAGTCACATCATTAATATTTCTTCTATATAACACACACATCAGCACACTCAGGGAGGATGGAGATCACACTTTGATTTTCACATACTCCAGCTTCCACTCATTCTGATCATTCATCACTCCACATCCATTCCATTCCATTCCATTCACGACATCCTTCCATTCTTCTTCTCTTCCATTTCTATTCTATAACTTTACTCTGTTCTAGTCAATGGAATTAGAGGAAAGTTCTGCAGTTCATCTTTATCTTTTTCACCATGACTGCTGCTGTGTTTTTTGTTGCTACTTAAGTTCAGATGGCAATGCAAGGCTAAGCTGTTGTGTTCTCTTGGAGATAATGTTGAACCAGAATCCTTGAGCTGAATAGGGAATTCAATATTTTTTTAATTTATATTTAAATGTATCTAGTTGATGTAGTTAATTCTATAATTTATGATGCAATTAGAGTAGTAAATGAAAAAGAAGTAAGGAACCGAATTGGATTTCTGAGTTATACATAACTGACCTTTTATTGATTCTCATCTGTGATTGAGTTGAACATAGTTGTGATTAATTGAAGTGATTCTATAATAGAGTACAATTGTATATGTTTAATTCATATTATGTTATCTCTAAGTTGAATGATTCATAATCTATTTTAATGTCTACAAGCTATAGCTTTGATTGAGATTTAGCTAGCGAGTTGTTAGCTAACATATTCTAATTCAATTGATTAACTTCTCATATTCTGTGTATAATGAAGGTAAGGTAATTTTCAAGGGAACACACTTGTCATTCATTCATCTCATCATCATAAACGCTTAAAAGCACAAACAATAGCATAGGATTTGCTTTCAATTGTTAGATTAAAACTCATCAAACACCATCTCTTTAACTTGTTAATTTGTAGCTCATTAGATTAATTAGGAACTTTATAACATCCTCCTTTTCTTATATCTTAGGGACCATTCAGTAGCATTTGTAACCACTTCTAGGGCCATTGAAGTCAAATCATACAATCTGGAATTTTACTCCCAGTGAGTACTATTCACTGTGTAAATTCCAGCGGAGTGACCTGACTTTAAAAAATCATAACTAATTATAGAAAAATCTAAATGGAGTGGTTCAAATTGATACTCGAAGATAAATTAATTTTCTTTCAGGGAAAAATAACTCGTTAACTACGCCTTGACCAGGTCCATGTCAGTCAATGTCCAAAGTTTACTGTTCATCTTGCGTTTTTCCCTGATTCCAGCACTTTGGTCCCATCTTTGCATAACCTCTGCACTATCCAATCCCTAGATCCTCTCTATGATTCTTTGGTCCTCTTTAAACATACCTGTGAGATTGGGATTACATGGAAGGGGATGATATTTCTAGGAAAATCTCAGTAGCAAACGGTAACCATATAATGTATGCAACTATATGCTTGATGTTACTATGTGTGTACTTAATGATTATGCTTGCATCATGATAACATACATGCTTCCATGTTACTTAATTATAATATATGGCCATAGTATAAAAAGAAACAGAGCATTACTTAATCATACATGACTCACATCATCAAGGTAAGAAAACATCACATAAAATATCCAAGAAGTATAAGCATACAAGTAGGTAAGTCTACTACCTGGCGTATAACCTTTCCTTCCAGCTTCTAGCCTTGTCTCTAAGGTCCCTTCTTTTCATATGTTAGAGCCTATACATAGCATAATAATATCTTTATTATTATCCAGTATAGCTCTACTTAACTCATGCTTAACTAGGGGTGATATCCTTAATATGACATTCCCCTGTCTTTCTTTCTACCTTTAGCTACCTTTATTAATAGAGATATTTCTCTATTCTAACTACTAAGAGCAATCCTCTACTTTATTAGAGCAGGGACTAGATAACTTTTTTACCTCATTCCTAAGCTTTGCCCAATCCCTCAGAATGGCCTATTTATAGGTGAGAGGAGGTGGAATGAATGGTCCAGATTGATTCGCGATGAATGGCTCAGATTGCTTGCTTCTTCAAGAAGCTTTGCCTGCATCATCATGCTGACATCACCCTCCTTAATGACTCACCACTCATGACATCATCCAGGACACCTCAAGGGACACCTCAGGGGTATATGTGGGGCAATGTGGGGCCTTGGGACACCTCACCAGTTGACTCAACCTTTCTAGAGAGTTCGAGAGTCTTTTCCCTGAATGGACGGCCGAGATCGTGCCATGTGTCCTCTTGTTTTTTCTCTTTTTCTATAATCATGCCATGTGGCTTTTGCTTTTCTTCTTTTACTGTAATCATGCCATGTGGCACCTTGTGGGTCTTATGTCCTCTCATGATTCCAGATCACTTTACCCAGTTCTATCTTAGACTGGGTCAGTTTATTTGATTGAAAAAGCACTAAAATAATATTTTAATGCCTCTTGGGCCCATATTACTCTTGGGCTACGTTTTTTGGCCTTGGATTGTCATCTTGGGTTTCTAACCAAGCCCAAGCACTCTGGTGGCTTGGTTCCCAAGGAGCATCCTTAGTAAATTACCAAAATGCCCTTACTACCTCTTTAGTACTTCTAGGGGCAGTATTGTCTTTCCATACCTTATCAGAGTATCTCTTGACCCTGGTCAACTATCCAGATATCCTTTCTTAACTGTCTAATCTTAGTTAAATAATCATAACGCCCTTTGTCTGACTCTGACTTAATGACACAACACAGTGGCATACTTTCAGTGCCATTTTCGTAATTCTTCATTTTTCTTTGTCTTTATTAGCTCTAGCCCACATATTTATCTGAAAATATCATTGGGCCTATAAGGTGCCATTCTGGACCCTCTGTATGATCCCCTATCTTCATGGGCTCAATTCCCGAGAAATTCCCCCAAAACCTATTTATCGGGTCTTCTAATCCACTGTAAATTCTGTAGTAAATTCTACATAACTCCTTTTTGAGCTCTGTCAGCTTTAGAAATTCTTATATTAATTATAGGAATTTACTGCCACATTTCATCTGATTCTGAGGTCCAGAGAATACTGTATTAATTTTCCTTTTCTTTGAAAATTAGTATAAATCTTTTGGGACCTCATCAAAACTCTGTGTTGCATCATTTTCTCTATTTATTGAGACCTCTACTCAACAGGGTCTAGTAGCATCCCTTTTTCAGGCTATATACTAGGCTTCTAAGCCTATAAATTGGGATATGACAAACTTCTATGTCCACTTAGGCTCCTTGTGAATCGACCTAAGTTATCCTCCATTTTACTATTGGTTAGCTTAGTTTTGTTTGATAATTAAACGACAGTTATCATTAGATAAGACATTTTCAGGTTTGAATTTGTACCCTAACAGGAGGGTATAGTGGCAACCTAAGCTAAATGAATTAATGCTGCCTTGTTAAGGCTATAATAACATAATAGAGTAGTTTTCTCAAATTCCTGAATAGATGAATAAGATCTTGGAGATAATAAACTCAAGATGGATAGCCCTAGTGAAATTATGGGGGATCAAGATAAATAGATAGAGAATGAGACAGATAGCTGTGCAGGGAACTAGCATAAAGAGATAAGTATGTTCTCAATAATGTTAAAAGATATTTAGCCACTTGGGGTTAGGTTGAACATTGATCTCATTAAACTTCCTCTTGAACGTTGAGCTCATTTAACTACATTAACTTTCCTTAGTCTGAACTAATGGACTTGGCCTTTGAATCTGTAAAATTCTCCTTAAAATAATAATAATTAATCATTTAAAATCATTTGTACCATAATTGACTACAAACTAATCATGTTTATAAATGAGTATCATAATTTTAACAGAGTTAACTATGGTAGAAAAAGAGCTTTGCAAAGATTCTAAAATGAACACTACCATGGTTATAAAAGATTATTCTTAATCAACCAATAAATATGATTGGAAATCCCAAATTACTCTTCCAATACTATCATAATTATCAATTTCAACTTTTAAAAGGAGTCTCCAAGCATTGAACTTGAGTAAACCACCTCAATTCCATAACACGACAACATACAGTATGATATAATTAATATGACAAGATAGCTATTGTGGATCCACAAATTCGCATGCATAACCCTGAGAGGTCTCTTACCTTCTACCAGCACACGTTGTACAATATAACCATCAAAATAGTAAATTATCATAGTATAAACAAAAATATGCCCTATAGTGGCAATTTATATCTATTCAACACATAAATATAGAGGATAGTGCTATACAGGTCAAATAGCACCACTATGCCTCTGGCACCTTCCCGTGAGAACCAGTAACTGAACTAACTCCTTAAAAATGTTAATAACTACGGGGTGAGACAAATGTCTCAGTAACCAACAATCATACTCATCATGCATACTAACATGTGCTCGTGAGGTGTCAAGTGGGACAGTTAATAAAATATACGAGATAGAAAACAATATATTATCATAATATAATCAGACAGAAATATCATCCCAATTCCTCACATCAAACCAACCGAACCGCCTTATACTTGCCGACCGAACCTATGGGCTAGTGATAACTACCATATGAATGGCCACTCAAAAAGCTAACGGGTCGAGTGTTATGGATCGGCCAAAATCCATAAAGCACAGGACTGGACCATGGGTTCATTCCCCCTCGATAAATTGGTGGGGGCGTCGCAGCCCCTCGGTAAACTGGTGGGGCAAGTCCCTCGGTAAACTAGTGGGATGAAAGCCAACCATCGAGCTCCAATGGCGGCTATACCACGTGGTAGAAATACAACTCCATCATTACCAATCCCCAATGCATAATTCTCAAGATATTCATAATAATCAAAAGCTCAATAGTTCAATAATCAATAACATCAATAAATGACAATGGAGTTTTACTCAAAATAATAACTTTCTTCAAATTCAAATCTCAAGATATAACAAGTTTTTAATCTCTATTTAAACTTTCTAAATCCCACAAGACAATTTTCAATAAAACTAGCAATCCACTTTTCCCAATATAATCATATCATCATCAGTATATTTATATATATCAAATCACTCACAAACATCATATTAGCAAACACAATAAGTGGAAAGTGGTTACCTTTCTCCAAAGCTAACAGAAATACCACAAATGAGTAGCCACGGGCTTAGGTCACAACTCTCTAGTCAATCTACATAGTTTATATAAATGTGTATCAATATGTTGTTAATTTGACACAACATATACTTTTAAATAACTACTCACATTTCTATTTTAACTTTATTTTATTTAAAAATTATTAATTCAATATCATAACTAAATTTCTCTATCACAATTACATATCTATTTTCTAAACTATCATTCCCATAATAATCTTATATTGCCTCAACTTTATTCTACTAATATATATTCTCATATAACATCACACTCTTCAAACAACCCAAAAACCCCAAATTTATAATCCTTAAAGTTTCACCCAAAATTTCAAATGCTCACATATCCAAATCTTCATTTCAATATTAAATCACATCATTTCTAAATTTTAATAACTCATTTAACCTATCAATTAACCCATAATTATTCAATTTGACCAAAATTCTCAATTTCTCTAGTCTAGGGTTTTAACAAAAATACCCATTTTTAATTTACAAACTCTAACAACAATCTAAACTGATTAAATATTAATTATACCTCTAATAAGCATACCTCAATTGTTAAACTCAAATTAAATCAACAAAATTTTCATATTAAATCATCTCTACTCTCTAACATTTAAACCCTAACTCTAACTCTCTCAAATAATGCAAGTAGAAAAATTCTAAACCGATTAAATGCAAGTATTTACTTATCTCTACAATTCTATGGTTCTCATTTGTTGAAAAATCACACTTATTCCAAACCCTAATCCTCAAACTTCTTTGCTCCTAACAAAAATTATATTTCTAAATAGCTCTCTTAGTATAGAAAAATAATTAGAAAATAACTACAGTAATTGAAAGATTTTATGAGAACAAACCAGAGCTCAAAAGGATCCAACATTCATTAATGGAGGGCTTGAGGAGCAGACCCGCCAGCTGAAGCCGAAGGAAGAAGAAGAAGAAAAGAAAAAGAATTCGCGTGTGCTCTGGGCGCTGTGTGGGCGTGTTAAATTTAAAAATAGATGTGGGCCCCACTTTTTTTTTAATATTATTATATAACATTTTGGTTTCAGCGTATAGCGTATGATTCTTTTTTTTTCCTTTCCCCATTCATTAGCCACGCCTTCTTGCTTCTTCTTCTTTGTTGTTTTTTTTATAATATATATATTACCAGGATACTTTTGCTTCTTCTTATCTTTTTTTTCCTTTTATTGTCTTTTTATTACTATTAATAGAAACAATATATATATTTTTAGATAAACTATTTTAACTTATGTAATTAAATTAAAATTTCATCTATTAGAAATTAATTTTTTTTCTAATACTACTTAAATCCTAAAATAAAAATGGGGATGTTACAGAATCAATTGATGTCTTGACTTTACCCTACACAATTTTAACTTTTTAAATCCATTTATGAGCTTAAAATCATGAAATTCCAGCTCCTATGCACTATTCTGGATAGATTTGAAAAACATGCATAATTCTGACAAAAATACTCATTTTGATTCAAATGCTTCCATTACTTGTTTCTCTACTTTATTCCACAAAACTTTTCATTTTAAAACCATTGGAAACATCAAAATCATGAAATTCTAATAACTATTCAAAAACTTCAAAAACTATAACATGGAATTCTAATGCTTCCAAAGTTCAAAATCTATCCAATCCTACACAAAATCATCATATGAATTCAATAGAAGCATTAGATCATTGAAATTCCATCTCCTTCTATCATGAACAGTGTAAACCAAAATGTTTTAACCATGGCAAAGTCAAGAATATCAACTTAATTCAACAACCAATCACTTAATTAGCTTGTTTAAGCTTCAATCACATATCTCTAACTTTAATTTCTTCTTTCTCCTTTCATCTAAGGCTTTTGGACAGCACATATACCTTAGAGAAAACTCAACTTTCTTCCATGAAAACCCTAAGTTCATGCTCCCAAGTCAAAGGAAAATAAGTTAGGATAGATTGCTTACCTTTAATCTCTAGCTTGCTTGAACTTTGGTACCTTGAATCTTCTTTGTTTTGGCTTGAGTTTTCATTTTGTAAGAGGTTCCACAAGGGTTATCATGCCACAGTTTTGAAGCTGAAATGTGGGGGTATTTATAGCCAATTTCCATGGAAAATGAATGGCCAAGATTACTTTGTGCACTATTTGATCTAATGGCTCACATTTAATCTCGGATTTAACTTTTCTAAAAAGCTAACTATGACATCATCCATGACATCATCAAAGGACAACTCATAGGGCTATGTGGTTCCATTCCAAGGGAGAGAAACTTTTAGAAAAATTATAGTCCAATCCGGTACCGGCTCAGTCTGATTCCCCAAAACCAGACTATTTTCTGAATCTAATTTTTCTGAGATTTCATAATATACTTTTTAACCCTAAATCTAGTATCTGGATCCTTCCTACCATTGACTTTCTTGAATTGGGCCTAAACTTAATTACAGATACCTTGGTAATTTACCAAAACATCCCTTGGTTCTTCTTTATTTACTTTATATTCTTAAGGGCATTATCGTCTTTTCACACCTCATTAGAGTATTTCCTGACCTTGGTCAACTACTCTGGGAATTCCCCTTGACCATCTAACCTTATTCAAATGACCAAAATGCCCTCCGTCTAACTCTGACTCAATGACACAACACAGTGGCATACTCAGTGGCATTTTCATAATTTTATATTTTTTCTGGTCTTTAATAACCCTGGCCCACATACTTATCTGAAAAAATTACTGGGGCCTCTATATGGTCCACTACCTTCATGGGCTCAACTTCCGAGAAATTCCCCTAAAATATTTATTGGGTGTTTTAATCCACTATAAATTCCATAATAAATTCTCTAAAACTCTTTTTTTGAGCTCTACTAGTTTCATAAATTATTATATTAATTATAGGAATTTATTACCAAATTTCATTTAATTATGAGGTCCAGAGGATACTGTATTAATTTCTCTATTTTTTAGAGATTAATATAAATTTTTTGGGACCTCACATCAAAATTCTGTGTTGTATCAAACTGATTAGAATAATTTTCTCTATTTACTAGGAAAATTTGAGACTAATCTATTTCTGGGTATTTTTTAGTCTTTTTCAGCTCAACTTTCAATAATTACCATTTTGCCCTTGAACTTTTGATAATTACACTTTACACTATAGAACTTTTAAACTTTTAATTTTATTCCCTCATCTTTATACCTTTGTCTAATCATTATTTTTCTGTTATATTCATCATCACAATCCTTTCCAAACCTCTTTCCACTATTGGTATTATACAGATAGGAAAAAAATAGGATGTGACAAAGATACCCTATCTAGATAGGAAAGGGAAGCAGTTGAGATAGAGTTGATGTTGCACGGAAGTAACATGTCCTCTATTAAGAACAGAGAGTAGTAGCCAAGGCAAGGCAAGAGGAGTTGACTACACCTAATGGAAGCATGACTGGACAAGAATAGAGTTAAAGTTGAATGTTCCTGAGCTTAGCAGAGTACTAAAGTAAGCACAAAGAAGAGAATCTTATAAGTCCTTTCCCTATAATTTCTGAAATTAATTACAGACAAAAAGAGAGGCTCCCTTTTGTAAGGATAGGATTTCTTAATGACATACTACTTACATAGCAACAAGTAAGAGCTTTCACTCCTTCCATTGGAAAGCTAGACACTATGCTATGGTTATGGAAAATATGCTTAAGGTTCGAGTATTAAAGCTATGTATATTAAGGGAAGGAATGCTTTATAACCTATGTTAGAGCTATGCATTCATAAGTATATATACAATTTCTTGTAACACGCTACCCAGGCATTATGTATGTTAAAGTAATGGTCCTACTAAGAAGTGAAGTAGAGAAAAGAGTAGGTACATAAATCCTCTCCCTATACCATTCAAAATCAACTAGAGATGGTAAGAGTAGCTAGAAGAGTAAGAGAACTCCTAAGGCATATTGGCTTAGGCACCTAAAGAGATAGATAGGTGGCCTAGAGCATTGATTGATACTTATGATAATGATATTTGTTTATGGGAACATACTTGGGGAATTATTAATAAGTAATCAACTAAATAGAGGCAACTTAACCCTTTGGTTTGAGGTCACCTAGAGATCTAGATACAATACAACATAATCATAGTAAATTCTAGAGGATCACAATTAGATCATAGGATCACAGTTAGATCCTAACATAGCTCACAGTGAGATAGGGGCTTACAATAGATTGTAGAGTAGATCTTGAGGTCATAGTTGACCTAGGCTAAGGAAAGTTACTGAGCCACAAGAGTAAGAGTACAATATCTCTTTGGGAAGACAAAAATCAAGGACAAGATCAAGAATCCTCTTTAGTTAATTAATACAAAGAGAGTACCTATGACTTTCTTCAAGATAACCTTATCATTGATTAGGCTGACTCAATTTTCTTCCAATTAACAAAGAAAACCAGTAGTTATAAGAGTTAAAGCTATTGACTTCATGATAAACTCATATTTGTAGTGTGTTTAGCGTGAGTTTATTATTGATTTTATCCCTATTTATCAATATATTGAGAAGTATTTAAATAAAATAATATTCAGAATAGTTGATAATTAATTGATATAAATTGAGTGCTTAAAGTGAACAAACAATCTGTTTATTCTAATTTTCCATCCCAGACCAATACATTAAAGGAGAATGATAGCTGGACTAAAGGAGTTGATGACATGTGACAGCACATGGGCTAGATCCAGGAATTGAGGAACAAATTGCAAGTGGGAGATCATGCATATGCTAGCACATAGAGAAGTATTGTTCATGCACATCTGGCACTATTCACGCACACGCAACAAAATCACATATTCCAGTAGCAGCTCATATACTCCACACATCATTCACACCATTTTAGCTACCTTCACATCCTTCCACACCTATATATACACACCATCACATATCATTTCAATACACACCTAGGAGTTGAGACCCGATTTTGCATCAATCATCACCCTATTCCATCACCATTCCATTCACACACAATTTCCTTTCATTTCCATTTCCCTCTCTATTTTCTATTATGCACTTTCCTCTATTCTAGTCAATGGAACCAGAGGAAAGTTTTGCAGTTCATCTTCATCTTCTTCTATCATTTTCACCATGACTGCTACTATGTTTTCTGTTGCTGCTAAAGTTCAGATGACAATGCAAGGCTAAGCTGCTATGCTCTCTTGGAGATGTTACTAAACCTGAATCCTTGAGCTAAACAGGGAGTTCATTGTGTCTTTAGTTCAGAATTAATTGTATCGAGTTGATATAGTTAATTATGAATTAATGATGCAATTATAGTAGTAGAGGATAAAGAAGTAGGGAACCGAGTCAGATTTCTTATTTATGCATAACTATCCTTTGATTGATTTACATCTTTGATCAAGTTGAACATAGTTATGATTAATTGAAGATTTAATTCATATTCTACTATCTTTAAGTTGAATGATTCTTAATCTCTTTTAATGTCTATGAGTTGTAGCTTTGATTGAGATTTAGCTAGCGAGTTGTTAGCAAACATATTCTAATTCAACTGATCTAATCCTCATATTCTGTGGATAATGAAGGTAAGGTAATCTCTAAGGGAACACACTTGTCATTCATTCATCTCATCATCATAAATACTTAAAAGCATAAACAATAGCATAGGATTTAGTTTCAGTAGTTTGATCGAAAATCATCAAACACCATCTCTTTAACTTGTTAATTTGTGGCTCATTAGATTAATTAGGCATCTTAACATCCATCTAGGCTCCTTGTGAATTCAACCTAGGTTAGCCTCCACTTACTATTGGTTAGCTTAGTTTTGTTTGATAATTAAAATGACAGTTATCGCTTCAACCTAGACTGGGGCATATCTAAACCGCTACTTACCTAGTATCATGAGCAGCGCGTTCCTACCTTGTACTAGAACCTCTACTTTGATACCAAAATTGAAACATCCTTAATTTTACCCCTCATAGTACACTCTCAGAATAAATTAAGTGCACGGAAGTTTTACTTAGGCCCAAAAATAAAAAAAATTACAAATTAGTCCTCGGGTAATGTTCATTATTCAGTTTCCTGATTTGTTAGTCCAAATTTGAAAAATCATAACTAATTCTTTAAAATCATATGGAGGTGATCCAAATCTATATTTAAAGCTCTTTCAATGCTCTTTAAGGAAAAAAGTTTCAAACTAGACATTTACTTGACCAATTCATAGTTATTTCATTAAACTTTACTATTCATTTGGATAATTTTGGAACTTTTATATTTATGCCTTAACTTTGAAAATTCATATCACTTCGTACACACATGAAATTAAGGGAAACTACCCATTCTTTTAAAATTTTGGGATGTATACTAGATGCTCACCAAATTTGTGGTCAGATTCAACCATATATTTTGTCAAACCAAAGCTGGAACATAATTGCTTAAGAACCTACGAAATTGCCTTACTAACTTCTTTATTTAATTCTCTTTAATTATTCCAGCATGCATAAACCATTATATTGGTTTCTCATACAATATTATACTCATGTAAACATGTCATAGTTGTTCTATACAATTTTATTATATAAAATGGCATATTGCATAAATGGTAGAATCAAACATTTTATGTTAGAACATGTGATTCTCTACTTTTCATCTTCCATTCTTAGGCTCTTCTTCATGCATACATCTTCCATCATGCTTGACCTATACTAGTTGTTAAGGGAAGGGTAAGATTCAAGGGAATCTCATTAGTAAACATTACACTAATGCATGCAAGATTAATGCTTGGTGTATGACATGCTTGCTCACCATAAATCATACTGTCATAATGACATGCATACATGCTCAATGTTTCATGCATTATATATATGGCCATTATATTCATAGAAATAGAGCTTTAACTATTCATACATGCTTCACATAATCAAGCAAAGCAATTAACATATTAGCACACACAAACATAAGTATCAAGCACACAAGTTATGTAAGTTCACTACCTTATACCATAAGCTTTCCCCTTGATTTCCACTTGCTCCTAGGCTTCCCAACCATGAGGACTTTTGGTCAACCCTATCAATTCATTCTCTTGGATGTCTCAAGGTCTTAAACATAGCCACATTAATCATAGATCTCATTAAGACCAAGAACTCATACAATATGGAAGACTAGCTAACTGAGAATTAACTTCTTTCTAAAAATCATTCTCATAGGCCAATCATACACAACTTTTTATGAGAAATCCAAATATGAGTTTGGATCTATCAAACTCACACTCCTTCCCCATAAAATTGTTTTGGCTGAGAGGTTACCATTTCTTGTTGCCAAAATCCCAATTTTGATTCTAATACTTCTAACTTCACTTTCATGTAGAACCAATTGGAAGCCATAGAATCATCAAATCACATCCTAAGGTACAGAACTAGTCAAGGCCGTGGTACTCCTCTAGGAAACCAAATCATGAAATTTAATAAACTAAAAGCTAGAACCACTTGAATCCAACTCTTTTCTATCCTTTAAACATATATCTATCATCAAACTTGTCTCTCTAAAAAATTTCATATTTAAACTAGCAGCATTAATCACATCCTAATTTTTCCTTATCAGTATAAGATAGATAGAGGAACCTGTAAGGGACAGATAGAGGAAAGAGTTTTGGAAGGGAATGTGACAATGATCAGAATAAATGATAATGGTTAAATGAGTTTAAAGCAGAAGAAGAAAATAAAAGTATAAAGTTATGATGCCAAGGGACATAAACGCCATTTCAAGAAAAGTTTAATATAAAATAGAAGGGACCAAAATGGAGTTTTGAAGTTTCAAGGACTAAACTAGAATTTCAAAAAGTATAGTAAAGGACAAAAGTGGAATTTGGCAAATTTAAAGACTAAAGTACAATTTTGCCAAATTCAAGGGTAAAAACGTAATTATGAGAAAATTGAGCTAGAAAAGGCCTATAACTGCCTAAAAATATTACAGACCCAAATTTTCCTAGTAAATAGATAATGGTAATTAGGCCAAGTATAGTTTTTAGAATTTTAGTATGAGATAAAAAAAATAATATTAATCTTCAAAGTCTAGAAATTATTACAGGGTCTTCAGGACCTCAGAATTTGATAAAATTTTACATTAAATTCTTATAATTATTTCAAGGATTTATGAAATTGACAAAACTCAAAAAGGAGTCCTATAGAATTTATTGTGGAATTTACAATGAAAAAAGACATCGATAAAGTATTTAAAAGAAATATATGGAATTTATATCACGACTTATGAGTCTCAGAAAATTATGAAACTTAACAAAAAATTCATTTAATATTAGAATAAATTTATAAAAAATTTAAAACCCTTAAAGGGATTTTATAGAATTTATTTCAAAAATTAAGGTAATTTAAGGATATCAGTATAAGAAAATTAAAGAGAGGTGCCTTGGGATTTGTGCCAATTAGTAATTGAGTTCAAAAAGAGGCCCAAATGATGTCACATAGAGAAGCCCACTATGTCAAAAGAATACTTTCAGCTTAAGTTGGATTTTAAAGGAAAAAAATAAAGAAATAAAGAAAGAAAGAAAGAAAGGAAAATCCAAGAAGCAATAGGTGATATTGTAAGGTGTCCAAATGGACCCCACATTTCGCCACATGCAAACCAAACAAGAAAGTAGAGCTTTTGTCACATGGTGGATTATATTAAAATAATACAAGAATTTATTTAATTGTGATTTAGATTAATTAATGAAAGAATAAACCAATGAGAATTAAGCTTTTAGATCATTGTAATAAATAGGAAAAGTGGGGTTATTATGGACCTAAAGTGCCAAAGATTTAGCTATAAATACCCCCATTCTTCATAAATGGTGTTAAGGTCGGATGCCTTGGGGAGGTGCTGCCAAAATTTCATTTGAAGCTAAAGAGAAGCAAGCAAACTTAGAACAACAAGGTAATTACTTCTTTGAATCTTGGACTTTGGTATGGAAAGATTGCTCTAGGTTTTAAGTGGCTTAATAGCAATATCTCTTCCATACTTTCTACTGGATGTGCTTCCATATTATAGGAAGAGTATGGATTTTTTGTTATGTATAAGTTAGATGAGCTTAAACAAGATAAAGTCAAGTGAAATTAACTTGGGAATTCAAGTATGCATTCAATTAAGGTTTTGAGCTTATTGCTGCCACTGTATGAATCACTATTCATATATAATAATTTCATGATTTTGATGCTTCCAATGGGTTTAAAATGTAGAATTGTGTGGGGTAAAGTAGAGAAACAAGTATTGGAAGCATTGGAATCAAAATGAGAATATTTAGAAAACATAGAGAGTGCATTCTGTCACATCCTTACTTTTAACCTCAATTATACTCCATTAGAAGTGATTGGAACCAATTACATGATCATTTGCTTTGAAAACCTTCATTTCCAACAGAATTACTCTTGGGTATTGTTCACTATTACTGTTTATTTAGTAATTTTAGAACATGTACCCTATTTTGAAAATTCATAATTAATTGTAGAAAAATTGAAATAATGTGGTTCTAATTTCAAATGAAATATATTTTATAGTTATTTGAGTTAAAATTATAAAACTGAGGTTTTATTGCCCAAATGAAATCAGTTTATTGGTTAAAAATTACTATTCATTATTGGGATGGTTTTCTTCCTTCAAAAATGTCAAAACCTAGCCATTACACAATAATATCAAGTTACAATTCAACTTGAACACAAAACTAAGACTAGGTTTTCACTAGCTCCCTTTCTTTCTTTACTTTATGTTTCTTACTTCCATCTTTCCAAAATAAATTCTCATGGTTCATTTCCACATAATTTTTCATGTAGAATCAAAATATGAAACTATAATTTCCAAAATCAAAACACTTCAGTTGCTACAGTACCAAACCGAAATGAAGCCCTTGATTCCCAAAAATTCACATTTTGATTCCAATGCTTCCAATACTTGTTCTCATACTTTATCCCCACACAATTTTCCATTTTAAACTCATTGGAAGCATCAAAATCTTGAAATTCCATCATGTGAACAGTGTCACGCACATTACTTGCAAGAACATAAAACCCTAAATTCAAACATACTTGAATTCCCAAGCTTATACCACTTGATTCTAGCTTGTTTAAGCTTGTCTAAACTATCCATAAAATAAAACTCATATTTTAACCATAATATAGCACAAAAACCCCATAAAACCATGAGCTAACTGACTAGAATAAAGCTCAAGATCTAGGGAGATTATTACCTTGCTTGTTACTTCACTTTGGTTTATTCTTTCTTGGTTGAATAGAAATTTTGCAAGAGTTTCCCTATGGTTCACCATACATGCTGAAGTGATCTGAATAGGGGGTATTTATAGAGAAATTTGGGTTGAAATGGATGGCCAAGATTGATTTGGTTACTATTTGACCCAAGGGCTCACATTTAATCTTGGATTTAACTTTTTTCTAAAAAGAATAATTATGACATCATGTGGGACAGCTCATAGGAAACCTAATAGGGGTATATGGCATGATTCCCATGTGAGGAAGCTTCTGGAAAAATTCCAGTCTAATCCGGTACCGATCAGAGTGGTTTCACAACAACTGGACTATGTTATATTCCTAATTTTATATAATATACCAGGATATGTATTCTGTCCTGAAAATCAATGTCTAGGCCTCTCATATCATTGACAATGTCAGACTGAGTATTTATCTTCCATCCATCCCTTAGAAAATGATCAAAATACCTTTGGTGTCCTTTCTTGCACTATACTAACCCTAAGGGTATAATTATCATTTTACCCCTCTTTATACTGATACTGGCTCTAACTAATCATATTTATACTATGTGCCATGTTTTTGACCTGTCCAAAATGACCTCCATCCATCACTGGTATAGTATGGGCATCTATGGGTATTTTCATAATTTCACACTTTTCCTAGACTGCTATGGACTCTAGCCCACTTAACTGTCTCATTACCTTATTGGGCTCATGGTGGCACCATTTAGGCCTTGATAGGGATCATTGCCTGTATTACCTTTATGGCCCAATTCACAATACAACTCTCCCGATCATATTTATCGGGTATTTTATTATAGAATCCTGTGTGGATTCTACAGGATTCCTTTTCTGACTTTGTCAATTTTATAAATTCTTATATTAAATATATGAATTTTCTATAAGGTCTCATCTGATTCTGAGATCTAGAAAATATTGTAATAATTCCTTCCGACTTCAGCAATTTATATCAATTAATCGGGACCTCAAATAAAAATTCTGTGTTGTGTTAAACTAATCAGAATATTTTTGTCTATCTACTGGTAAAATTTGGGTCTAATCTGATTCTGGGTATTTTTGGCCTATTTTAGTTCAACTTTTCCATATTTACATTTAGGTCCCTCAACTTTTGAATAATTGTACTTTAGTCCCTGAACTTTTCGTTAATTGCGTTTAAGTCCCTCTTTTTTCTTCTACTTTCACTTTTTACCTTCAAGCTTTTCTAATTTGTGTTTTGGTCCCTATTCTTTCCTTAGTTATTAATCCTTTCCTTTCCTTTCTCAATCTGATACAGTTTATTCAAAGAATCTCATATCCATTGTAGATAAACTGTGTACACATATCAGATAAGAAAATTGGGGATATGACATTTCTCTCTCCCTTAAAATACATTTTGTCCTGAATATTTACATTACTTGTACTAAGAAAATAGTTCAGGGTATGTTTCTTTCATCATTTCCTCTACTTCCCAAGTAGCTTCATTCTCTGTTAACCCCTTCCAAACCACCTTAACTAGAGGGATCTGCTTATTTCACAACTGATTGACCTTTCTATCTACAATTTATACTGGTCCAACTTCATAAGTTAGGTGATCTCGCAGTGCAATATCATCTTGTTCAATGACATGCGATGGATCTAGAACATACTTCTTTAGTTGGGAAACATGGAATACATCAAGGATCTTGCTAAGATGTGGAGGAAGAGCTAATTTGTAAGCCACTAATCCTACTCTTGAGAGGATCTGAAATGGCCCAATGTATCTAGTATGTAGCTTTTTCACTTTAATCGATCTTCTAGCTCCTGTCATCGGAGTCAACTTAAGGAATACATGCTCTTCTTCTCCAAACTCCAACGGCTTCCTTCTGACATCAGCATAACTTTTCTGTCTACTTTGAGCTGTCAGTAATCCCTTTCTAATCTTATCGATCTGTGTTGTTGTCTAGTCTACTATATCAGGACCAAACATCCTCCTTTCGCTAAACTCCACCCAGCACAAGGGAGATCTGCACTTCTGTCCATAAAGTGCTTTAAACAGAGCCATTTGAATGCTAGCCTAATAACTGTTGTTATAGGCAAACTCTATTAACGGCAGAAGGATATCCCAACTCCCTTTGAAATCCAAGACACATGATCTCAGCATATCTTCTAGTGTTTGGATCGTTATCTCATATTGACATTTGTTTGAGGATAGTCAGCTGTACTAAATCTGAGAGTAGTGTCCATTTTTTTATGTAAAGCCTACCAAAAATTTGACATAAATCACGGATCTCTGTCAGATATGATACTACTAGGAATACCATGTAGTATAACAATCTCTTTTATATACAATTTTGCCAGCTTTTCAAGAGAATCCTTCTTATTGATTGTCAAAAAATGAGCTGACTTGGTTAATCAGTCAATTACTACCCATATAACATCACGTCTAGTATAAGTCATGGGTAATCCCTCAACAAAATCTATGGCAATACTATCCCATTTCCACTTAGGAATCTCTAGTGGTTGTAGCTTCCTTGCTGGCTTCTGGTGCTCAACTTTCACTTTCTGACATGTCAAGCATTTAGAAATATAAGCCACAACATCTTTCTTCAATCCAGGCCACCAAAATAAACCTTTAACATCATGGTACATTTTAGTCATACCTGGATGTACTATATACTAGCTTTTATGCACCTCATCTAGGATTTTCTCTCTCAATCCCATTGCATTAGGAATATATGGTTGCCCTCTAAATCATAGCAACCCATTTTGGGATACATCAAAATTTTTAGTTTTCCCTCTTTCCAGCTTGCTCTTGAAAATCTCAGCGAGTCTATCTTGCTCATGAGCCTCTTTTATCTCATCCTTAATAAAAGCTTTAATCTATGTTCCTCTATAAGAACTTTATGCTCTGTGTATTTGATACAGAGGACTCTAATCTCATACATCTTCTATCAGTTCTAGCTCCTTGATCATGAGACTAGCAACCTGTACCACCTTTTTGCTTAAGGCATCGGCCACTACAATAGCTTTTACTGGATGGTATTTTATCTAGAAATCATAATCTTTCATAAATTCCATCCATCTCTATTGCCTCATGTTCAATTCTTTCTGATCTTGCAGGTACTTCAAGCTTTTGTGGTCACAATACAGCTCTATGGTAGCTCCGTACAAGTAATGTCTCCATATCTTGAGAGCATATACTACCGTGCAAGCTCTAGATCGTGAGTGGGATAATTCTCTTCATGTGGCTTTAACTGCCGAGAAGCATAGGCTACCACTTGTCCCTACTGCATCAACACACATCCTAACCCCTGCTTGCTAGTATCAGTGTAGACTATATAAGTCTGAGTTGGGTTTGGAATAATCAGCATAAGAGTCATGGTTAATCTCTGCTTTAGTTTATGAAAACTAGCCTCACACTTCTCATCCTATTTGAACTGTTTATTCTTTCTAGTAAGCTTGGTTAACGGTAGAGCAATTTGAGAAAAGTCCTTAATAAATCTTCTATAATACCCTATTAAGCCCAGAAAACTTCTAATCTTTGTTACTGTCCTTGGTTGTTCCCAGCTTAACATTGGTTCAACTTTGCTAGGATCTATAGCTACCCCTTCGTGGGATATGACATGACTGAGAAATTTGACTTCTTGCAGCCAAAACTCACATTTATTAAGCTTAGCATAGAGTCATTTCTCTTTAAGAGTACTAAGAATAATTCTCAAATGCTCTTCATACTCTGCTGCAGATTTGGAATACACTAAAATATCATTAAAGAAAACTACCACAAACTGATCTAGATAAGGCCTAAAGATCCTGTTCATGTAATCCATGAAAATTGTAGGCGTATTCATCATACCAAAGGGCATCACTAGAAATTCAAAATGACCATATAGAGTCCTAAACGCAGTCTTTGAAATATCATCTGCTTTGATTCTGAGTTGGTGATAACCTGATCTCAAATTAATCTTAGAGAATAAGCTGGCTCCAACCAACTAGTCCAACAAATCATTAATTCTGGGAAGAGGGTACTTATTCTTAACTATAATCTTATTCAACTCCCGATAGTCAATGCACAATATGAGACTGCCATCCTTCTTCTTAATGAATAACACTAGAGCACCCCACGGAGAAACACTGGGTCAAATAAAACCCTTCTTTAATAGCTTCTCTATCTGATTCTTAAGTTCAATCATCTCATTGGGAGCCATACGATATAGGGCTTTGGATATTGGTCTAGCTCCAGGTACGATATCGATTATAAACTCCACTTCTTGCTCTGAAGGTAATCCTTGAATCTCCTTTGGAAATACTTCGGGAAAATCTTTGACCACTTGAATTGCTTCAATTCCTTCTTCTACTTTTGCTTGAACAAAAAAGAAAACCATATATCCCTGACATCCTTTTCATAGATATCTATCTGCCTAAGCCTCCGTTAAGAAATTCAGTTTCACTTCTGGACTCACATTTGTAGCTTGTGGACAAAGAACTAGAGTTTTGTTCTTACAATCTAACATTACATTGTTGGCAGATAACAAATTCAATCCAATTATGACATCAATTTCACGGAATGGCATGCATATTAGGTCAAGAATAGTGCAACAACATTCATATCGAATGACAATATTCAGGCAGACATCTGATGTAAGTATTTTAGCATTTGTAGGGGTTATGACACATATGGCATAATGTAGCTTACTAACTGTAAGGCCCAAATGTTTAGCACATTCATAAGAAACAAAGGAATGACTTGTACCCGAATCAAACATACCAATCATAGCATGATTATTGAGATAGATAATACCTTCGATCATCTTGGGTGATCTTTGTGCTTCTTCCCTTGTCATTGCAAACACTCGTCCTTGAGTGTGCGGCCTTTGATCATTAACTGCCTGGGGACAATTTCTAGAAAAATGTCTAGGCTTCTCACATGTGTAACAGACATTCTTCCCCATCAAGCATGATCTATCTCCATGGTTCTTCCCGCATTTGTCACATACTCTAGACCTCTGGTCTCTATTATTTGCATTGCCCCTGTAGTTTCCTCTGTTAGGCTTCTTGTTCTGCTGCCACTATCTTTTCCTTTTCCTATTATAGCCACTGCTACCAGCTGTATTTCTATTATGGTTAGTTCTCTCAGGAGCAGTAGTCTCTCTACTCACCGGTCTCATCAGCATCCGGTGATTCAGGCTGTTCTCAATGATCCTGCAAGCCTTTACTACTTTATTAAACTGGTTGTACTATTGGGGAGTCATCTTATCTTTCAGAGTAGTATTCAATCCCCTAATCATCCTCTCTGTCATCTACCGTTCATTATCCACCTGTCGCAGATAAGTGGAATATTGGGAAAGACGGATGAACTTTACTAAGTACTCGTCAAAAGATTCTTTTTCTCCTTGTCTTAGCACAAGGAATTCTGCTTCTCATTCATCTCGTACAAAACTGGGGGAAATACTTTTCATAAAAATGTTCAAGTAACACTTCCCACATGATAGGAATATGCCTTGCTTGCAATACTAGCTCAGTGTTCTTCCACCATCTTTCAGCATCCTTTTCTAGCTGGTAGATTGCCATCTGTGCCTTGCTCTCAGATGAACAACCCAGTACCTTAAAGATCTTCTCTAGTCTACTAATACAATCCTCTGCTTTCTATACATTGAATGTTCCCTCGAATGTCAGAGGACTATGCTTACAGAACTTAGCCATCCACTGTTGAATACCAGCAGGATCTACTATCTGTCCTGCCTGTCTTGGCGGCTCTATTGTCTGTTGAACCATTTCTGGTTCTGTATTAGCTGTACTAGTAGATTCTGGTTCCTATAGATTCTCCACCGCTTCTGCTATAGCCACTGCTATAGTAGCATCCCTTTCCTGTTCACTCCTTGCTTGAGCAGCTCTTACTTCCTCTATCAGCTTCTATTGTTCCAGTCATTCTAAAATCAACTGGCTAATGTCTCCGGTGTTTTGGGGTTCACCCAAAGAATAACTCTTCTTGTTCTTACCATTTTGTTCTACTATTGTAATAGGAAAGGAATATCATAACTAACATAACTCATATTATATTCAAAACATAGCATACAACAAGTTTAACAGCATTACATAGAATTTTCATAACATACACACATATAAGTACAATGTCATTTCTAGTCATGAGTACATAGATTACAGCAACATTCATACATATAACTATTACATTAAGTTTTCTCACAGTGGATCCTAATGAACTCCCCTATCATATACATCCAATCATGGATATTCTCAAAGGGTTCCTCTTCAAAGTACTGATATATCCTTTCTCTCCATGTTGCTGTAATAGGCAAAATATCGTCCATGATATTAATCCAATTAGTGAGAGTAAGGTTATTTAGATCATATGCCTGATAGACTTCTCGCACTCTAGTTATGAAGTCCATGTAAGTTCTGTAATCTTGGTCTACTTCTCTAACCAACATTCTTCTCAAGTCATACAGTTGCCTAGCTAATTCCACCACTTTCTTGAACCGATCCTCTGTCATATTCTTTCCTGGTACTAACTCTATAACATAGGTAGGATCAAGGTATATTTCTACTACTGACTTCTTTATTCCACTGGGACCAGGGATATCTGTAGAATCTGGTCTGTGACTAGGTTTAGGTATGTCAACTGTATAACTGGGTTCAAGCACTTGATTTGTATCAGGGACATTTATCTCAGTAGCCTATCTAGGTACATGTTCTACATTTCCCACAATATAGGAGTACCCCTCCTCAACCTGATCTTCCTGAGGATATTCCATCTCTACATCATTCATCTGATCTATATCTCCCTCTCTATTAGGGTTAGCTGCCTCAGGAGGTACCACATTAATAGGTGGGGCTGGAATAGGTTTCTCAGGTTCATCCTCTTCTAATGGTACATCCTCATCCAATGTTTCATCCATCCTATTTGATCCAATAGAATAGCTATCTAACCTGCCCAATTCTGATTCACTACTAGAATCATGGATGTGGATCACTGGAGGAAGACCAAACTCTGGATCGTGTTTCAATGCCTCAACCTTCTCTAAGTTCCAACCTAACTTATCTAAACTAAAAACTTCTTGTATAGGGTCTCCTTGGTTTACTATAGTCTCTGAAGTTCCAGACCCAGTCATTTTTATCCTGTAATAATTAACTTACGGTCAATTATGTAGATATTTACTTAAGTATCAGTCTATAACTAATCTAATAAAAGCATTTCCTAAGCTAGAATCCTTTCCTCTGATACCAAAATGTCATATCCTTACTTTTAACCTTAATTATACTCTATTAGAAGTAATTGGAACCAATTACATGATCATTTGCTTTGAAAATATTTATTTCCAAAAGAATTACTCTCGGGTACTGTTCATTATTACTATTCATTTGATAATTCTAGAACATGTACCCTACTTTGAAAATTCATAATTAACTGTAGAAAAATTGACATAATATGGTTCTAATTTCTAATGAAAGCTCTTTCATAGATCTCTGAGAGAAAAATATAAAACTGAGGTTTTATTGTCCAAATGAAATTAGTTTATTGGTTAAAAATCTCTGTTCATTTGGTAAAATCTGGAAGTTCCAATTTCTCGGTCTTAATTTAAAAAATTCATTTCTCTTTGGTTACTTATCCAAATGAACTGTGTAACTTATGGATTTTAGTGTCAAAATCATCGTCACAGCACCACAACCTCATAATAGGGTTATAAAAACATACACCATGCATACTAGCATATCATCTCATAGTGTCATGTAAGTCATGTAGCTTATTATACAACTTAATCATCAATATTTACTCTCTTCCCTTGAGAGGATTCAGAACCTAAAACATAGTATGCATGTGGAAGGAATGAGATTTCAGGGAAATCCTAATAGCAAGTTACATAAACTATAATATCATGCATGAATAATTGGATGCTTAACATGTTATCATGAGATGGGAGCTACTTCATAATGGTACATAAGCAAACTCTAACATGAATATTGTCATGACATAACTTTCAAGGAGTTGCAATCATTCATACTTCATCATAGACATGATGACATAATCTCAAGCTCAACCAAACACCATAATCAACCAGCAAGCAAACATGTAATATAGTTAGGTATCCTTGCCACCTCTTAGTTATCCTTGTCAAGATCTTTTTTAGGTGCTTTCCTTCCTTCACAAATGTCAAAACCTAGCCATTACACAATAATATCAAGTTACAACTCAACTTAAACACAAAACCAAGACTAGGATTTCACTAGCTCACTTTCTTTCTCTACTTTATGTTTCTTACTTCCATCTTTCCAAAATAAATTCTCATGGTTCATTTCCACATAATTTTTCATGTAGAATCAAAATATGAAACTATAATTTCCAAAATCAAAACACTTTATTTGCTACAGTACCAAACCGAAATGAAGCCCTTGATTCCCAAAAATTCACATTTTGATTCCAATGCTTCCAATACTTGTTCTCATACTTTATCCCCACACAATTTTCCATTTTAAACTCATTGGAAGCATCAAAATCATGAAATTCCATCCTATGAACAGTGTCATGCACAGTACCAGTAAGAACACAAAACCCTAATTTCAAACATACTTGTATTCCCAAGCTTATACCACTTGATTCTAGCTTGTTTAAGCTTGTCTAAACTATCCATAACATAAAACTCATATTTTAACCATATATGAGAAGCACTTCCAGCAGCAAACATAAGGGAAATATAGCACAAAAACCCCTTAAAACCATGAGCTAACTTACTAGAACAAAGCTCAAGATCAAAGGAGATGATTACCTTGCTTATTACTTCACTTTGGTTGCTTCTTTCTTGGTTGAATGGAAATTTTGCAAGAGTTTCCCTATGGTTTACCATGAATTCCAAATTGATCTGAATAGGGGGTATTTATAGAGAAATTGGGGTTGAGATGGATGGCCAAAATTGATTTAGTTACTATTTTATCCAAGGGCTCACATTTAATCTTGCATTTAACTTTTTCTAAAAAGAATAATTATGACTGAAAGGAATTGGAAGACACGCAGTAGAAATTAATTTAAAAATATTTTCCCATTCCTTGCCAAGATCTACCGTATGTGTTTAAGTCAAGTGGAAAGAAGCATTACCCTTGGTGTTCCTCAGCGACTTTCACAGCTTCTCTCCGCGACTGGTGATCTCTTTTCGATCTCAATAAGATATCCACAGCTTCTCTCCGCGGCTCGTGCTCTCTTTCTGATTGCAAGAAGTCGATGCCTCAGGTCAGCTTCCTCTACTAGTATCTACACGAACAGCGTTCCAACTACGAACGACGTGCTAGCGTCTCCTGTCCCTCCAAAGCTCTCTCAAGAATTCGTCCTCTCTGTCTCTACTTCAGCAGTTTCTTATATGCAAACCTTTTGCAGATTCCGTTCGGCCTTTTGTGTTGTGCGTTGTGTGCCAAAAAATGTAGCTCCTAAAATCAGATATATAGGATGCTCTGCGTTTTTCTCAACCGAATTGGATCTTGGAATTAATCTATATTAATTCTGAAATTAATACAATATCACAAATTGTATAATTTGATAAGAAACTAATTAAATAAATAATGTTTATATTAAATGTAAGGAATTGGAAGACACGCAGCGGAAATAAACTTTAAAAATTTTCCATTCCTTGCCAGGATCTGCCGTATGTGTTTAAGTCAAGTGGAAAGAATCATTACCCTTAGTGTTGCTCAGCGAATTTCACAGCTTCTCTACGTGGGTGGTGATCTCTTTCTGATCGCAAGAAATCGACGGAGTGTTCCTCAGCGACCTTCACAGATTCTCTCCGCGGACGGTGGTCTCTTTCCGATCACAAGAAGTCGACGCCTCAGGTCGGCTTCCTCTACTGGTATCCACACGAACAGCGTTCCAACCACGAACGACGTGCTAGCGTCTCCTGTCCCTCCAAGGCTTTCACAAGTCTCCGTCTCTATTTCAGCAGTTTCTTGTCTGCAAACCTTTTGCAGATTCCGTTCGGCCTTTTGTGTTCTGTGTTCTTTTCAAACGTAGCTCCTCCAATCAGATATAGAGGATGCTATGCGTTTTTACACCTGACCTAATTGGATTTTGGAGTTAATCTTATATTAATTCCGAATTGATACAATATCATATATTGTATAATTTTATAAGAAACTAATTAAATAAAATAATATTAAATCCGTCCCACAGATTTAATTACTTATTTATTTAACTTTAAATAAAGATGAGACTGAGTTATATTTGATTTATTCCCATAAATCAAATTTGAGATATCCTATCAATTTAAATTTCGAATTTCAAACGTGATAGAGATTTAATTTATCCTTATAAATTAAATCTTATAAATATCTCTTATATGAGATATCCTATCAATTTGAATTTCGAATTTCAAACGTGATAGAGATTTAATTTATCCTTATAAATTAAATCTTATAAATATCTCTTATATGAGATATCCTATCAATTTGAATTTCGAATTTCAAACGTGATAGAGATTTAATTTATCCTTATAAATTAAATCTTATAAATATCTCTTATATGAGATATCCTATCAATTTGAATTTCGAATTCAAACATGATAGGGATTTAATTTATCCTTATAAATTAAATCTCATATATCTCATATATATAATATATATATATACGAATTTATATATATACGAATATAAATATAAATAAATATATATATACATTCACCTGGATCTTTCATTGAATCTGGACATGTCTTAGATTCAATGAATCTGGACATCATAGCTCGTGTTGGGCTATTTTGTGTGCGACCCTGTAGGCCCATATGAAGTTGGCAGTGGGCCATTTGCTATACTAGCCCACAAGTCGCAAGCGGTCTCTAGCAAGACATAACAACTACCCAAATCATATGAGGATCGATAAACGATGTAACCTTTTATACAACCATATCATGTCCCTTCTGTCACGCGATATTTTGGTCATGGATGAGGCATGGATAATGTCATCCTCCTATTCCCGACCGTTACTTTCTCGATCCCTGAGTAGTCTGACTATAGAAATGGAACTACCTTTCCATTACAGTATGGCCATACATTTCTCAGACTCACTCATCGAGGGGCCCAGTAATACCTCTCCACGAATGTGAGGGACAAATTCCATCTTGACCATTCACATTCCTCCGCATGAAAAACCACTAAGCCCAAACATAGTCTTTATGATCACTCGGTCAAAAGTGACTTTTGACTAGGTCAAAGCTGAGCGTTTTGTCATGTAGGAATCCATGATGATCTCAGGTCAAAGGGCATATTGACATGGTTTGTATATGAGAGAAGCTTATGACGTTACCCATGCAGTTCTCTCATAGCGGGTCGGTCCAACACCCTGTACTCTTACATGTGCTTATGACTTTGATTTATATCTCTATACATCTTCAAAGTCATACTGGTCTTATTTCATCTGTGCTCCCACATAGATGATCGACCAGGGACATTTAGGATAATATCATGAATTATCCAAGGATGGTCATCATAGTAAACATGCAAATAATATGATAACTCAATTAATAAATTCATAAATCAATAATGTTCATAAGACAATGATTGGCCCCTAGGGCACGATTTCCAACATTAAATCTGTCCCACAGATTTAATTCACCTATTTATTTAATTTAAATAAAGATAAGATTGGACTATATTTAATTTATTCTCATAAATCAAATTTGAGATATCCTATCAATTTGAATTTCAAATTCAAACGTGATAGAGATTTAATTTATCCTTATAAATTAAATCTTGTAAATATCTCTTATATGAGATATCCTATCAATTTGAATTTCAAATTCAAACGTGATAGAGATTTAATTTATCCTTATAAATTAAATCCTATATATCCCTTATATATAATATATATATACGAATTTATATATATACGAATATAAATATAAATAAATATATACATCAACCCTGGATCATTCATTGAATCTAGACACGTCTTAGATTCAATGAATCTGGACATCATAGCTCGTGTTGGGCTATTTTGTGTGCGACCCTGTAGGCCTATATGAAGTTGGCAGTGGGCCATTTGCTATACTGGCCCACAAGTCGCAAGCGGTCTCTAGCAAGACATAACGACTACCCAAATCATATGAGGATCGATAAACGATGTAACCTTTTATACAACCATATCATGTCCCTTCTGTCACGTGATATTTTAGTCATGGATGAGGCATGGATAATGTCATCCTCCTATTCCTGACTGTTACTTTCTCGATCCCTGAGTAGTCTGACTATAGAAATGGAACTACCTTTCCATTACAGTATGGCCATACATTTATCAGACTCACTCATCGAGGGGCCCAGTAATATCTCTCTATGAATGTGAGGGACAAATTCCATCTTGACCATTCACATTCCTCCGCGTGAAAAACCACTAAGCCCAAACATAGTCTTTATGATCACTCGGTTAAAAGTGACTTTTGACTAGGTCAAAGCTGAGCGTTTGTCATGTAGGAATCCATGATGATCTCAGGTCAAAGGGCATAGTACCATGGTTTGTATATGAGAGAAGCTTATGACATAACCCATGCACTCTCTCATAGCGGGTCGGTCCAACACCTTGTACTCTTACATGTGCCTATGACTTTGATTTATATCTCTATACATCTTCAAAGTCATACTGGTCTTATTTCATCTCTGCTCCCGCACATATGACCGACCAGGGACATTTAGGATAAGATCATGAATTATCCAAGGATGGTCATCACAGTAAACATGCAAAAAATATGATAACACAATTGATAAACTCATAAATCAATAATGTTTATAAGACAATGATTAGCCCCTAGCGCACATTTTCCAACAACCTCCCACTTGCACTAGGTACAATCATTAATTTGACTAATTCCCATTGACCTAACATGACGCTCATGCTTTGCCTGCACAAGTAGCTTTGTTAGAGGATCAGCAACATTATCTTCTCCTGCTACCTTGCATATTTTTATATCACCTCTATCATTGATTTCTCTGATGAGATGAAATCGCCTGAGTATGTGCTTGGTCCTTTGATGTGACCTAGGCTCTTTAGCCTGTGCAATGGCACCGCTATTGTCACAGAGCAAAGTTATTGGATCTGAGATGGTAGGTATCACCCCTAGTTTCGTGATGAACTTCCTAATCCAAACGGCTTCCTTAGCTGTATCAGATGCTGCTATATAATTAGCTTCCATTGCAGAATCTGCTACAGTGCCCTGCTTAGAGCTCTTCTAGCTTACTGCTCCATGATTGAGGAGGAATATATATCCAGACTGTGATTTTTGGTCATCCTGGTCAGTTTGGAAACTCGCGTCTGTGTAACCAGTTACACAGAGTTCGTCATCTAATCTACCATAGACCAAGAATAAGTCCTTAGTCCTTCTGAAGTACTTAAAGATATTCTTGACAGCAGTCCAATGGGCCTCACCAGGGTCCTGTTGATATCTTCTAGTCATACTTAAGGCAAACGAGACATCCGGTCGAGTACATAATATGGCGTACATGATAGATCCTATGGCCGAGGCATATGGAACTTTACTCATGCGACCTCGCTGATCAGATATATTAGGACACAGATCTTTGCTGAGGTGACTTACCATGAGACATGGGTATGAAACCCCTCTTTAATTCGTGCATACTGAACCTATGCAGTATTTTGTCTATGTATGTACTCTGACTGAGTCCTAGAAGTCTTTTAGATCTATCTCTATAGATCCTGATTCCTAGGATGTAGGTGGATTCACCCAAGTCTTTCCTAACCAAGACTTGACAATCTGTAAAGTAGGAATGTCATTCCCAATAAGTAGGATGTCATCGACATAGAGTACCAAAAACACAACTGTGCTCCCACTAACCTTCTTGTACACACAAGGTTCATCAATATTTTGAGGAAATCCAAACTCTTTGACTACTTCATCAAAACGATAATTCCAACTCTGAGAGGCTTGCTTCAGTCCATAAATAGACCTTTGAAGCTTGCACACTTTACCAGAGTCCTCAGAACGCACAAACCCTTCAGGTTTTTTCATGTACACATCCTCAAGGAGCTTTCCATTAAGGAAGGCTGTCTTGATGTCTATCTGCCATATTTCATAGTCATAATATGCTGCTATGGCAAAGAGGATTCTGATTGATTTAGCCATTGCAACTGGGGAAAAGGTCTCATCATAGTCCACACCATAAGTTTGAGTAAATCCTTTTGCAACCAGTCGTGCCTTGAAGACATTTACATTGCCATCCATGTTAGTTTTCTCCTTAAAAACCCACTTGCACTGGACAGTTTTTACACCTTCAGGCGGGTCGACTAAGGTCCAAACCTCATTGTCGTACATGGATTACATTTCAAACTTCATGGCATTAAGCCACTTTTCAGAGTTTGGTCCCACTATAGCTTCTCGATAGGTAGTCGGCTCATTATACTCAATGAGCAACACATCACGACTGTCAGAAATCAGAAATCCATATCTCTGAGGCTGAAGTCGTGTCCTATTAGACTTCCGTGGACCTTGCGTGACTTGAGGAGTCTCAATAACTTGTTGTGAGTCTTCTCTATTTTCTATCTGCAGTTATGTGGTGTCTTGTGGCTCTTGAACTTCTTCGAGGTGTACCTTACTCCCACTGGTTCTTTTAGAGATAAATTCTCATTCGAGAAAGATACCATTTCTGACAACAAACACTTTGTTATCAGCAGGGTTGTAGACGTAATATCCCTTTGTTTCCTTAGGATATCCCACAAAAAGGCACTTTGAGGATTTGGGTGCTAATTTGTCTGAGGCTTGTTGCTTAACATAGACCTCGCATCCCCAAATCTTGAGGAAAGACAAACTAGGCGTCCTCCCAGTCCATATCTCATATGGAGTCTTTTCAATTGCCTTAGATGGAACACGATTGAGTGTGAACACAGCTGTCTCTAGGGCATGGCCCCAAAAGGAGGGCAGAAGATCTATTCGACTCATCATGGATCGAACCATATCTAATAGTGTACGATTCCTCCGTTCAGAAACGCCATTCCATTATGGTGTCCCTGGAGGAGTCAATTGTGAGACTATCCCACAACTCCTGAGATGACCTATGAACTCTTAGCTCAAATATTCACCACCCCGATCAGATCGAAGGGCTTTAATTATTTTGCCAAGCTGGTTTTGTACTTCATTTTGAAATATCTTGAACTTTTCAAAAGATTCAGATTTATGTTTCATCAGATAGATGTACCCATATCTGCTGAAATCATCTATGAATGTTATGAAGTACGAATAACCTCCTCTGGCATTTGTGTTCATCGGTCCACACACATCTGTATGTATGAGGCCCAATAAATCAGTGGCCCTCTCACTGTGCCCAGTGAAGGGTGACTTTGTCATCTTTCCTAACAACCAAGACTCGCAAGTGTCATATGATTCAAAATCAAATGAGTTTAGAAATCCATCTTGATGGAGTTTGGAAATGCGTTTCTTATTTATGTGGCCCAGACGACAGTGCCAGAGGTATGTTGGATTCAAATCATTTGGTTTGACCCTTTTAGTGGTTATGTTATAGATATTTCCATGATTGGGTTGTTCCAAATTTAATATGTAATAATCAACATGCAAATCACCATGAGCATAGAAAACATCATTACGATAAATAGAACATCTACTATTCCCAGCAATGGAAGTGAAACCTTCCTTATCCAAATAAGAAAGTGAAACAATGTTACTACTTAAAGCAGGAACATAATAGCAATTGTTCAAAACTAACAAAACCCAGTGGGCAGAACTAATTCATAAGTGCCTATAGCTAACGCAGCAACCCTGTTTCCAACTCGTAGGTCAACCTCACCCTTTTTCAGCTTCCTACTGTCCTTTAGTCCCTGCACATTTGTACAAATGTGAGAACCACATGCAGTATCTAATACCCATGAAGTGGAAGTAGAAAGATGAATGTCTATAACATAAATACCTGAAGCGATAGCCCCGCTATCCTTCTTGTTCTTTTTCAGATCTTCGAGGTAGAGTTTGCAATTCCTCTTCCAATAACCAGGTTCATTGCAGAAGAAGCAGACTCCTTCCTTTGGAGGCTTTGCCTTCTTTGGTGCAGGCTTGGTTTCGGGCTTGCCTGACTCTTTGGTCTTACCTGATAAGCCATGACCCTTCCCCTTGCCTTTGCCTTTCCTTTTCATACCCTTTCCTTTCTGAACCATCAAAACAGCATTGGGCTTCTTCTTAAGGCTCGGCTCAGCAGTTTTAAGCATCCCATGCAGTTCATAAATAGATTTCTCCATGTTGTTCATGTTGTAGTTCATGACAAACTGGTCATAACTTTCTGGGAGTGAGTTTAAGATAAAATCTGTAGCTAACTCCTGGCCCATGGGAAATCCAAGCCTTTCAAGGTGATCAATGTACCCTTTCATCTTTAAGACATGAGTACTGACTGATGCACCTTCAGCCATCTTGCAGGAATGTAAGGCCTTAATGGTCTCATACCTCTCTTTCCTTGCCTGTTGTTGGAACATTTCCTTGAGATGCACAATCATCTCATAAGCCTCCATGTGTTCCAGATCTCTTTGGAGCTCTGGAACCATGGTGCCTAGCATCAAGCATCTCACATCAATAGAGACTTCCTTATACTTCGTGTAAGCATCTCTCTGAGCTCTAGGAGCATTGGTCACTGGCTCCTCAGGAATGGGTTGATCTAGGACATGCGCCTTTCTTTCCTGCTTGAGAATAATTCTCAAGTTCCTAAACCAGTCAAGAAAGTTTGTCCCATTAAGTTTGTCCTTCTCAAGGACAGATCGCAGTGATAATGTAGCAGTATTACTAGTCGTCATGATTCTACAATTAAAAATATGCAATTTAATTAGCAATATCCCACTAAACAAAGAACCCTCAATGCAATAGTTAGTGGGCTAAGATCCATATTTAGCTCAAACTTAAGTCCGCTTTAGCAAGACGCTTAAATTAAGTTATTTAGGTAGGTAACACCTTTACCAATTACATCAAATGTAACTCTTAGATATTCATGGGATTGTATCATCATAAGATCTGTCATGTTTTTAATCCCATCTAATGCCTTGAGACCCAAAACCGTTTTGTTAATCTCAATTAAGTCAAACAATAATAAACATGTGAGAGTAGCACTATTACTCTTGCTTATCTCCCCAAGATAACTCAAAAGCACCCACTTTAGTGGAGTCCACAATTGAACGATCGAGGTTTTGACAAGTGTTCATAAATTGACAGCATTATGACTTAAGATTTCATTCAGAGGGCTTAATTTATCTATCTTGTTTATAAGAATGCATATTTCTCAGTTTGTATCTCATACAAGTAATATGCATGTTTCTGATATAATCATAAGATGCATAATTTAAACGTGATACAATATGGCTCACCTATCCTAAGTCCCCTCAAGCCAATGAGAGGAGCTCTCTAATAAGAAAAGGGAAATTACATATAGAAACCTCTTTTAACATTCAAGGGGAGTGAGATGAGAAGATAAGGTACATTGAGAGTATATAGAGGAAGGCACGACACGCAGGCCGTAAAAACATTACAACACTTGCAATCTAGAGCCATATTGTTCACCATACCCAAACATTAAAGAATCAATATTCAGATCTAATTAAAGGGCAATTAATGTTTCAAATCTAAAACATTCACAAAATAACATGTGTTACGATTGTGTTGTGCTACGAACAGGTAGCCACGGTGGTCCCGCTAGCCAGTTAGTGGACGGCTGTCCCGCTAGCCAGTTAGTGGGCGGGGTCTGGGGGCAGCGCCCCGAGGAAAAAAATTTTGTTTCATAAATAATCATGAATATGCATTCGGTTTTCTTAGACCCTATCTATGTTAATTGATCAAATCAAAATGTATCACCACCGATTTCAATTCCCTTTTAGATTCCTTTTATGTCATACATAACACGGATTCCTCATATGTCATACATAAAACGCATATTTTATATGAACGGCTACAACTAACACATATCATATTAATCAACAATCAAGCCTAACTTAAACACAAAACGGCATAGCTCTGATACCACTGAAAGGAATTGGAAGACACGTAGCGGAAATTAACTTAAAATTTTTCCATTCCTTGCCAGGATCTACCATATGTGTTTAAGTCAAGTGGGAAGAAGCATTACCCTCAATGTTCCTCTGCGACTTCCACAGCTCCTCTCCGCGGCTGGTGATCTCCTTTTGACAGCAAGAAGTCGACGGAGTGTTCCTCAACGACCTCCACAGCTTCTTTTCGCGGCTCGTGCTCTCTTTCTGATCGCAAGAAGTCGATGCCTTAGGTCGGCTCCCTCTACTGGTATCCACACGAATAGCGTTCTAATCACGAATGACGTGCTAGCGTTTCCTGTCCTTCTAAGGCTTTCTCAACAATTCGTCCTCTCTGTCTCTATTTCAACAGTTTCTTATCTGTAAACCTTTTGTAGATTCCCTTCGGCCTTTTGTGTTATGTTTTGTTTTTTTTAAAACGTAGCTCCTAAAATCAGATATATAGGATGGTCTGCGTTTTTCTCAACTGAATTGAATTTTGGAATTAATCTATATTAATTCTGAAATTAATACAATATCATATATTGTATGATTTGATAAGAAACTAATTAAATAAATAATGTTTATATTAAATCTGTCCTACAGATTTAATTCACCTATTTATTTAATTTAAAATAAAGAGAAGACGGGACTATATTTGATTTATTCCCATAAATCAAATTCGAGATATCATGTCAATTTGAATTTCAAATTCAAACGTGATAGAGATTTAATTTATCCTTATAAATTAAATCTTATAAATATCTCTTATATGAGATATTCTATCAATTTGAATTTCAAATTCAAACGTGATAGAGATTTAATTTATCCTTATAAATTAAATCCTATATATTCCTTATATATAATGTATATATACAAATTTATATATATATACGAATATAAATATAAATAAATATATACATTAACCTTGGATTATTCGTTGAATCTGGACACGTCTTAGATTCAATGAATCTGGATATCATAGCTCGTGTTGGGCTATTTTGTGTGCGACCCTGTAGGCCCATATGAAGTTGGCAGTGGGCTATTTACTATACTGGCCCACAAGTCGCAAGCGGTCTCTAGCAAGACATAACGACTACCCAAATCATATGAGGATCGATAAACGATGTAACCTTTTATACAACCATATCATGTCCCTTCTGTCACGCGATATTTTGGTCATGGATGAGGCATGGATAATGTCATCCTCCTATTCCTGACCGTTACTTTCTCGATCCCTGAGTAGTCTGATTATAGAAATGGAACTACCTTTCCATTACAGTATGGCCATACGTTTCTCAGACTCACTCATCGAGCGGCCCAGTAATATCTCTCTACGAATGTGAGGGACAAATTCCATCTTGACCATTCACATTCCTCCGCATGAAAAACTACTAAGCCCGAATATAGTCTTTATGATCACTCGGTCAAAAGTGACTTTTGACTAGGTCAAAGCTGAGCGTTTGTCATGTAGGAATCCATGATGATCTCAGGTCAAAGGGCATAGTGACATGGTTTGTATATGAGAGAAGCTTATGACATAACCCATGCAGCTCTCTCATAGCGGGTCGGTCCAACACCTTATACTCTTACATGTGCCTATGACTTTGATTTATATCTCTATACATCTTCAAAGTCATACTGGCTTTATTTCATCTCTGCTCCCACATAGATGACCGACCAGGGACATTTAGGATAAGATCATGAATTATCCAAGGATGGTCATCACAATAAACATGCAAATAATATGATAACACAATTAATAAATTCATAAATCAATAATGTTCATAAGACAATGATTGGCCCCTAGGGCACGTTTTCCAACAAAAATTAAGGATCTGACATATATCTCAACCTCAACTTTAGACACATAACTATCCTCTTTTCTCTTTTTGAGCCCTTGAATTTCACCCTAGAATTTCACCCTCCCACAACCAACCAATATAGATTCCCTAGAAATAAAGTGAAGTAATTGATGTCCTAGCATATGCTATGAATTTCCATGTATGTAAATGCTATGTAAAGTACCTATTTATTTGGTGGAAATTTATGAAACAATTATGCCACACTTACATGATGTGTATGACTGTATTAGAACCCAAGTTGATGGTTTACAAATATTTGATGAATTTATGAGAATCCAAAGAAGAAAATGAAATGGTAAAAACATAGGTCCTAGAGTAGTTCTGTTGTGACTCTAGTTTGACTAGCAAATGAAGGAATTGATCCACAAATTTTATGAGCATGTAGTACACATCTAGAACTTTAAATTCATAGATAACACACCTCATTTGGATATGTATATCAAGAGAAATGAATTTCTAAATTTACAAGACATAATCTAGAATTTCCAGAATTTACCATATGAACAATAAAATTTAACTATTTAACTGGATTAAATGGGCCAGTAAATATTCAATTTCATATTTTTCCTTAAAAATAAATGAAATAGATTTCATTATAGTTTTGAACCATCTCTACATGATATTTTTAGAATTAATTATAAATTTTTAAAATTGGACTGTCAATATGGAATTTACCAAATGAACAGTACCTAGTAATTAAATTTTTAAGTTTTAATTTTTGGGCCAAAGTAATAATTCTACTAGTAAAATACACTTCTGAATACATACTTTGAGGGGTTAAAAGCAGGATATGAAACTTGTAGTTTGATTGTGATAAGAAAAGACAAGAAGATTATCAGGAAAAGGTTGTGACATGTAGTCATGATGGATGAACATAGAAGATTTTAGTTGTGACAAGTTAGTACTTTGGTTGTGACGAACGAACAAAGGATTCTAGTCACGATGAACTGAAGGCATAGGTTGTGACAAGTAAAAACATAAAGGATTACCAAAAAAGTCATGACTTTGGTCACAATGAGCGTGTCTTCTGGTTGCAACTGATGTACATAGAGACTCTCATTAGAGAAAGTTGTGACAAGTCATGATGAGATTGTAGTAAAGTCATGACAAATATATCTAGTGACTTCCACTAGAGAATGCTATGACTTTAGTCACGACAAGATGACATTTTGGTCACGACGTGTAGACACAGTAACTCCAACTAGGGAAGGTTGTGAGTTTAGTTGTGACAAGATAGTGTTATGATTGCAACGAATGGACACAGTAACTCCTATATGTAGGATGAAACCTCAACAAGACTAGTAAGAATAGTAGAGGTTAAATTAAAGGTAGCCACATATTAAGAGACCTATCTAAGAAAGATTAATGTCTAAGCATCAGATAAGATAGTTAAGGGTTGAATCTGTACCATGTACCCCAATAGGAGGGTACAGTGGCAATCTAAGTTAGAGAAATGAATGTAGTATTGTTAAGGCTAGGGTAGCCTAATGAAATATCTATCTCAAATTCCTGAATAGATGAAAAAATCTTGGAGATAGTAAGTTAAGGATGAATAGCCTCAGTGGACTTTTAGGGATCAATATAAAGAGATGATAAAGGATAGATACAGGAAACTAGTATGATGAAAGATAAATATGTTCCCGATGATGCTAAGAGATACTCAGTCCTAGGGTTAGGCTGAGAGGCTCATAAGTAAAGTATACGATGTATGAAAATTCTGGCTATAAAGTCTTTCCTAAGGATTGTGAGCTAGTCATCTGAGCTAGAATTAACATTGTTCTAGGTAGAGCAAGATACCCTATCCAAGTAGGAAGAGGATTCAGTTAAGATGGAGTTGACGTTGCTTTAGTAGAAGTATCATGTCCTCTATTGAGAACATGAAGTAGCATCTGAGGCAAGGCAAGCGGAGTTGACTTTATCCCAATGTAAGTATGACTGGCCAAGAACAAAGGTCAGGGATAAAGCTTAGTAGATTACTAAGAAAATAAGAAAGAATATAATGATGTAAGTCATATCCCTATAACTATATAAGCGAAAAGATTATTTTACAACTGACTCTACATACAGATAGAGAGACTCTCTTTTGTAGGGATAAGATGTTTGAATGATATGTTATAGATAAAGTAACAATTAAGAGATTTCACACCTTACATTAAATGCTGGTTATTATGTTATATTATGAAAATATGCTAAAGCTTTGAATGTTAGAGCAATGCGTGCCCCTGAGTGTCAGAGCTATGCATATTAAGGGAAGGAATTCTTGAGCTCTAATGTTTGACCTATGTGTTCATGAGTAGGTATAAAGCCCTACAACACATTGGCTATGCAGTATGCATGTTTTAGTACGTGCTCCTACTCAAAAGTAAAGTAAAGAAAAGAGCAGTAGGTGCTCCTACTCAGAAGTAAAGTAAACAAAAGAGCAGTCACATAAGCCATCTCTCTATACCATTTAGAATTGATAGAGATGGTAAGAGCAACTGGAGGAATAAGAAAACTCCTAAGGTAAATTAATTAAGGCATAGTATGAGGCATAAGCCAAACCTAAAGAGATAGAAAGGTAGGTGGCTTAGGGAAAGTTTTAATGAGGCCCAAGCTAAATAAAAAGGGATATTTAGTTAGCTTAGACAAGTGATGAGGCCTAGAAAAATGATATTGGTTTATGGAAATTATCTTAGGGAATTATCAGTGGGTTACCAAATGTGTAAAGGCAGTTTAATCTTTTAGTTCAAAGTCTCCTAGAGATTTGGATACATTATAATGGAACCACAGTAGATGATTCTGGAGGATCGCAATAGATCATGATATGGCTAGAAAAGATAATGCTCTAGGGTCACAGTATATCTTAAAGAGGCTCACGGTAGATTACAGTAGATCCTAAGGGTCACAGTAGACCTACCTTGAGGAAAGTTACTGAGCCATATGTGTAAAGGTACATTATCTCTTTAGGAAGAAGATGACCAGGGATAAGATGAACTTCTCAAGTTAGTTAACTAATACAGAGAAAGTACCCATAATTGTTTTATAGACAACCTTATAATTGATTAGGCTAAACTTAATTTTCTTCCAATTAACAAAGGAAAGTCAGAGTTAGAGGAGTTAAAGCCATAAGTCATGAACAAGAGGCATTCAGGCTAGCTCCAAATATAAGAAAACCCTATGTAATACAGAAATAAACTTAGTAGTGACAGATAAATCCCTATAAGCCTATGGATGAGGTTATAGATGAGGCTATTGAAGAGAACATAAGGCTATAAATGGGCCCATAAATGATGTTAAAGATGAGAAATTAAGCCTATAAATGAGATTAAAATGAGAAATTGAGCATAAATGAAGCTAAAGATGTTGTTATGAGCTGAAAAGACCTAATGGAGACAATATGAGAAAGATATAAGATAGTATAGTACCAAGGTTTGAGCCTATCAACACCATCATTTTAGATTTTTATTAGCACTTTTCAGTTAAGCATGCTCATACAAAACTAGCTTAAGGATGGGAGAACCCCTAGGAAGTCATATAAAAATGTGTAAATGCCAAAAAGCTTGGCAAAAGTGCACAATGTTCTGCAAGATGGCAAAAAAAGTTAAGAAAAGTCAAGGAAAGTTATGAAATATTGGGAATATTCTCCTAATATAACCTCTTAGTGAGGGCATGAATAGAGGTTTAACTCTTAAATTTTGAGGACAAAAATTTATTTTAAGAGCGTGAGAATTGTAATATCCCAAGTTTTAAGCCCAGAAGCCCTTAAAGTAGTCTAAAACAGGAAGGCTACAGGCCCTTTTGAGCAGGAGTCCCATAATTATATAGAAGGTGTTTCGGGACTGAACTACAAATAGTAGAAGTTCAAGGACTAAGTTATAAAGAAAGAAAGTCCTTTAGGGCTTAAGTAAGAAAAAAAGGGGACCCAAGTGAAAAGGATAAAAGCTTCTTGGGCTAAAAGTGAAAGTAGTGACAAATCTTAGGAACATAAGTGTAATTATGAAAAAGGAATGGACATGGATGGAATTATGGAAAAAGAGTAGGACTTAAAAGTCATTTTTTAGAAAGTTTTTAGATTTCAAGAGAAGATAAAGGAGATTCTCCTTAGCTGTTTAAGTAATATCAACATTTTCATTTCAGATCCTGATAAATTGATATGATTTTCTAAAATACTTAAATGTTCAAAAAATATTTAAAAATAATATTGGATCAAATATCTAATAATAATTATATATTCCTGGACATGAAATTATGTAAAAAAAGATAAGGGATCAGTATCCAAAAATATCCTAAAAAGTGAAAAATGATGAAAATACCCCTATATTACGAAAATGAATAAGAGATGAATGGAAGGTATTTTAGTCATTTGACCAACATAAATAAGTCAAAGAAGGCTACAAGAATAGTTGACCAATGTCAAAAAATATCCTAATGAAGTTTAAAATGACAATAATGCCAATATAGCACAAAATTGTGAACTAATGGCATTTTGATCATTTTTCAATGGACAATAATTAAATTTATACCCAGTCTAAGAATGTCAATGAAAGAAAAAATTAGACACTAAATTTAATGATAGAAAACATATTCTGAGATGTTACAAAAATTAGAGTTAGAAAGTAGTCTCCTTTGGAAGATGCTCCACATAGCCTTAAATAATGTCATGGATGATGTCATAATTTGACTTGGTGGGCAAGACAAGTTCAATGTACAATTTTAGCCATTAGATCAAATAGTGTACAAGTAATATGAGCCCTTGATTCACCTTGCCTCAAGTATATATACCCCTTTTTTAGCAGCTGCACAACATACATAAACAATGGAAAGGAACCTCTTGCAAAATGAAATCTCAAGCACGACAAGGCAAATTCGTAGGGTTTAAGCAAAAGATCCAAGGAACTTGAGCCATCTAAAAGGATGTTGGGAAATGGTTGACTAAAGGTATTTATGGTTGGAAGCCTAGGGAACAAATGCAAGGACAAGGAAGATAGCTTATGTTTAAGGCCAATTATGATGGAAGACTTATGCTTGATGAAGGTGCCAAAGAATGGAAGAAGGAAAGTAGACAAATTAACGTTCTAGCTGTAAGGAATTGGAAGACATGCAACGGAAATTAATTTAAAAAATTTTTCCCATTCCCAGGATCTACCATATGTGTTTAAGTTAAGTGGAAAGAAGCATTACCCTTGGTGTTCCTCAGCGACTTCCACAGCTTCTCTCTGTGACTGGTGATCTCTTTTCGATCGCAAGAAGATGTCCACAGCTTCTCTCTGCGGCTCGTGCTCTCTTTCTGATCGCAAGAAGTCGACGCCTCAGGTCAGCTTCCTCTACTGGTATCCACACGAACAGAGTTCCAACCACGAATGACGTGCTAGCGACTCCTGTCCCTCCAAGGCTCTCTCAAGAATTCGTCCTCTCCGTCTCTACTTTAGTAGTTTCTTATCTACAAACCTTTTGCAGATTCTGTTCGGCCTTTTGTGTTGTGTGTTGTGTGTCAAAAACGTAACTCCTAAAATCAGATATATAGGATGCTCTGCGTTTTTCTCAACCGAATTGGATCTTGGAATTAATCTATATTAATTCTGAAATTAATACAATATCACATATTGTATAATTTGATAAGAAACTAATTAAATAAATAATGTTTATATTAAATCTGTCCCACAGATTTAATTCACCTATTTATTTAATTTAAATAAAGATAAGATTGGACTATATTTGATTTATTCTCATAAACCAAATTTGAGATATCCTATCAATTTGAATTTCAAATTCAAACGTGATAGAGATTTAATTTATCCTTATAAATTAAATCCTATATATCCCTTATATAATATATATATATATATACGAATATAAATATAAATAAATATATACATCAACCCTGGATCATTCATTGAATCTAGACACGTCTTAGATTTAATGAATCTGGACATCATAGCTCGTGTTGGGCTATTTTGTGTGCGACCCTGTAGGCCCATATGAAGTTGGCAGTGGGTCATTTGCTATACTGGCTCACAAGTCGCAAGCGGTCTCTAGCAAGACATAACGACTACCCAAATCATATGAGGATCGATAAACAATGTAACCTTTTATACAACCATATCATGTCCCTTCCGTCACGCGATATTTTAGTCATGGATGAGGCATGGATAATGTCATCCTCCTATTCCTGACCATTACTTTCTCGATCCCTGAGTAGTCTGACTATAGAAATGGAACTACCTTTCTATTACAGTATGGCCATATATTTCTCAGACTCACTCATCGAGGGGCCCAGTAATATCTCTCTACGAATGTGAGGGACAAATTCCATCTTGACCATTCATATTCCTCCGCATGAGAAACCACTAAGCCCGAACATAGTCTTTATGATCACTCGGTCAAAAGTGACTTTTGACTAGGTCAAAGCTGAGCGTTTGTCATGTAGGAATCCATGATGATCTCAGGTCAAAGGGCATAGTGACATGGTTTATATATGAGAGAAGCTTATGACGTAACCCATGCAACTCTCTCATAGCGGGTCGGTCCAACACCTTGTACTCTTACATGTGCCTATGACTTTGATTTATATCTCTATACATCTTCAAAGTCATACTGGTCTTATTTCATCTCTACTCCCGCACAGATGATCGACCAGGGACATTTAGGATAAGATCATGAATTATCCAAGGATGGTCATCACAGTAAATATGCAAATAATATGATAACACAATTGATAAACTCATAAATATATAATGTTTATAAGATAATGATTGGCCCCTAGGGCACATTTTCCAACACTAGCATGTTACATAAATTTTCCATGTATGTAAATGCTATATAAAGTATCTATTTATGTGATGGAAATTTATGAAACAATTAATGTATATTTATATGATGTATATGAATATATGGGAAATCAAGTTGATGGTTTATAAATGCTAGAATAATTTATGAGATTCAAAAGAAAAGTATGGAATGGTAAAAGCGTAGGTCTTGAAGCAGTTTTGTTGTAACTCCGGTTTTATGTAGTAAATTAATTTATCTGGCCACGAAATTTTATGAGCATGTATTAAATATCCTGACCTTAAAATGTATAGGTAACATGCCTCATTTGGACATGTACATCAAGAGAAATAAATTTACAAACTTGAGGATTAGAATATGGAATTTGTAGAATTGATTATATTAACAGTAAAATTTGACGAATTAACTATATTGAATGGGAATGTAAATGACCAATTTTATATTTTTTTACTTAAAGATAAATGAAATATCTTTAATTAGAGCTTTGAAACACCTCTATAACAATTTTTCTAGATTTATTTATACTTTTTTAAAATTTTATTGCTAATCTGAAAAATGAATAATGAATAGTATCTGATGACTAAGTTGAAAAGTTTTTAAATTTTTGGCCTAAAGTAATACTTTCGCTAATTAAATACGCCTTCGAATATGTAGTCTGAGGGGTTAAAAGTATGATGTTTCAAAACTCTATTGGAGTCCCTAACTTTATTTACATATTTGCCCCTGAAAATTTTCTCTATTTGTATTTTTTTATTTGCAGTTTAGTTCCTGAAAACCCTCTATATGTTTCTAGGACTTCTACTCAAAAGGGTTGGTATCATACATATTTTAGGCTACTTTATCAGCTTCTAGACCTAAAAATTGAGATGTGACAGAATTAGAAGTAGAAATAGAAGTGAAAGCGAGGTCAAAAGTATGTTTAGTATATCGATGGAAGTAGAAGTGTATATGTGGTTAATATTTTTTATTTGTAATATGGAAAAGACTAAAAAACCTATTTATAATGGGAAAATACCTATATGCCCTTGACTAAAAAACTCTACTCACCATTCCCAAAAACCAAATTACCGTCAGCTACCATAGCCACCGGTCACCAAAACCACTAATCCCACTGAAACATCGATGACCATGGAAAGAATCATAATCCTCCATTTTTTTTTGTAGAAATACCAACCACCAACCTTCAATATTAACTAAAAAAAGATGGATAATGGTTATACATCTAGGTTCGATCGCCAGAGAATAAGAGCTAGACGATGAGGATGGGTAAGCTCAAAGAAATCGGCGACATTAGATCTAAAATCATTTTGCTACCTCATATCTAAAATTTACAAGTATGACATAGTGGGGGCATCGAGGAACCACCTTCAATGGAACTCTTCTCCTCTCTCCCTCACCTCACTTTGCTTCCCTTAATCTCATAGTGATTGCTCTGGTTGTCGAGGTCACCATCAAAAGAGGCTTAGGAGGTCATCATCGAATAAGGCTATGGAGGTTGCTATCGAACAAGGTTGTGGATGAATTATCTCAGATATGGAGCGTAGGTGATTGTCTATGATAGAGGAGGCTATAATCATTGGGGTTTGAAGAAGCTTTGGATGAAGAAACTTAGGCTATTGGAGACAACAACGGCAAAGGTACCGATATCAGCAACAACAAATGAGGGTAAGGCGACTATGGAGATTAACATAGAAGATGATTGGTAAAAGAATCATGTAAAATATTTTTGATGGGGAGCTTAGGATGGAAGTGGGTTCTTTGGATAGGGGGATGGAATTGAGGTCCAATGTCTTTTATGGAACCGGGTTCCATGTGGAAGTAAGATGCAATGTACCAAACATCATATTTTTTCAATTCTACCTCCATTTTCACTTTTCCAAAGCCAATTCCATTATACTAAAAGGGGCATTAAGTAATCTCTAAATCTTTTAATTTTAGCTGAAACGAAAAAGTATAAAATTTGAGAAAAATATATTATCTCCTTCAATAACAAACATTATTTGATTTTTTTTATATTTACATGCATTAAATTAAAGTATAATTGAAAAAAATACCAATTATTTCTGTCGCTGTATTAGAGAACTCAAAAGTTGACCAAAAGGATCTACACTTTGTTTAGGCAGATTAAGCTTTTTTGGTTAAAAATATACTTGGAGATTTGTTTGGCATTTTAAAGTAGGATACTAATTATCTGAATTTGAGAAAACTTCCTTGAATGACTTAAACTTGTGGAAAAATATTAAACATTTTTTTTAAAAATAAAATTTTTAAAGAAATAATTAAAATTTGCTAATGATTTTTTTTTAAAAAAAAAGCATTTCCCATATTTTTTTAAAAATGACTTTATGTTGAAAATTTTTCTAAATTTGTATCTTTAAACACCAATGATACAAAGGTAAAAAAATAACTCCCGTTATACAATTTCTTTTCCTTTTATTTTTTTTCTTAGACTCCAGTTATAAAATAACACTTTTCTAAGACAATCAATTTTTGAATGGGAAAATTAAAATAAAAGACCTAAAAAATTAATATTTAATTAGAATGATCATAAAAATAATATTTATTTAGACAGACCAACTCCTAAAATATTAAATTAAAGAGACTAAATTGCCCCTATCCAGATTCTTATATTCTCTCTAACTAAAAGTGTTTAATATTTAATAACAAATAGATATCAATTCAAATTAATTTACCTCTATAAGCAGTTTACTGTACATACAAATAAGAGTCCTCTTTCATTCTCTCGTTAAAAAGGAAATAAGTATGATCAAAGGAACAATTTGGCATTGCTAAAGACTCTTCTTTACTTTAAAATTTACAAAAATTCCTTCTGCTTTGCTTTTTTATTTTCACGTGTTGTTATTAGTTTGGTTACTTTTGCTTATGAATTCTAATGACGATCAATATTATCACAATTGATTGCCCCTATTTTAACAAAAGCATTCAACTGTGTATTTGAATTTATGCGATCTTTAAGCATATGTCTGTACCTTTAGTCTCATTAACAGTTACATTGAATCTTTATATGTAGGTTTTATTGCACCTACTTAGAGCTGGATATTTCTTACATAAAAGGAGACATAATAGTCCTAACGGAAGTCTAAAAGATTTTCAAATTCGAACAATTTATTTTGAGAGTCCTTGTGCATTTTCAGAGATCAACTCATTTATCCAGGACACAATTACCTTTCTAGTATTGAATTCAAACAGCAATTATATTTGCCTCTATGGGCTTGGCCTCTACTGGAGATTGTAGCAATAACCAGTAATTCTTGTTTGAGCAAATATGGTTTGAAAATTGATAATATTCGCTTAGATTTTAAGTCCAATTTGGAGGCCTTGTTAAAAAATAAGCCAATTCGAGCTTTTTATTTTTACCAATTTTCCCTAGTCCATGACAAATATGAGACTTCTACATGAGCTGTGCATTTGTTATAAACTGCTAGAGGCTCTCAACTTTGTATTACATTTATTTTAGCTACTCCCAAGTGTTGCTGACATAAAAGTAAATCCTAATTCAAGACATATCGGGACAAATCCTACCCATACATTTTCTTTGTGATCATAAAAGTTCCAGCAAGTTCTTGGAGAAGGTGCTTTGGCTTCAACTCATTATCATATATAGAGAGGAGCTAAAGAGGATACTCATAAAGTATAAAAGAGCTAAAGAAGCTGACCATAAATCATCAATCAAAGTTTATCATGATAAACTATATTTCTTAAATATTTTGTACTTCTATTTTTTAAGTGGGTGTAAATTGATGTATTGCCATTAAATGTGGTAAGCAGATGGTGTACTCCATGCTATAATGTACAAATGAAAGAAATGATATGTTGTATGTCATTCGATGATTTGTGCTTAGATTCTTTATAAGAATATTAATAATTTATTACTTCCAGATAAAGTGTGATCACTAGTGAACACATGCTCAAAAGATCAATTTTAAAGAAATGAAAAAGAGTTCACCCATAGTAAGAATAAAATTAGTATGAAACCAAAAGAGTTACTTAATATTATAAAATCAACAACTGTCGTAGCACTCTTATAATAAATAATAAAAGCTCTTACAGTAGACCACACTCATAAATGAAGCAACTAAATAAAAATGGAAAAGTAAAAGTTTTACTTTGGCAAAGCATATATCCTATGATCCAACCATTGAAGCCACCATTGACCTTATCCTCTACATTTTCTCCATCACCACAAAACTCAATTTGAACCTGGATATAAAATTGAACACAATGCCATTAATAGGTAATAACTTCTATCGTTGAAAAAAAAGGCAATAACTTCTATCACGATGCAACTAATAAAGCAATGTGGGGTTGTAGAAAGTTATTTGTCCTATGATTCACGACATTTTTTTCTAAGTATGCCAGGTGGGTGAATTGTAAGGGGGATTGTAGAAAGTTATTTGTCCTATAATCATCGAAGCACAATCAATTTAAGTTAGGCATATCATGAGTTTTAACTGGGATCATGGTATTCATGTAAATCTTTTCTTGTAAGGACACTCTTCAACATATGTGTAGACATTACCATATAATTTCTTTATTGCATCACAAGCATGTGGGCATGGGATTCCTGTCATTTGCCAGGCACGACAAGTACACTCTCTCAATGTCACATTAACATGCAAATCCTTTCTACCTATGTGAACAAGCGTTCGATGTGAATCATAATATTCTACCTCCATATTTTTAGCTTGAGCAACATACTCCTTAAGTATAGCCTCAATCTTAGGTCCAACTCCATTTTTCCAATTCCCCATGGCTTCCATGGCAGAACACAGTTTTGTAGCTCACTTTTGTCGATGCTTATTTATTAACACATATACATTATCTCTCATTTCTTTAACTAACCATGCATTGAAAGATTCTGCAAGGTTAGTGGTGATATTGTCCAAACGTCTAAAAGGAAAGCGTGACACAACCCACTTATCAACATCACTTTGTGTCTCAACCCATCTAGCTAAATAAGGAGAAACAGATCTAAGATTTCCCATTGCCTTAACAAAATCCATATCCAATCGAGAATAAGCAATCTTATCAAGCAATTTTAATGCATTCTCCTTATTTCTTCTCTGTTGCCCACTACATACTTTAGAGAACTCAATACTAAAGTTCTCTTTTATGTGCATATAACAAAAAGCATAATGAGGCCCATCAAATACTTCTCTAACTACACTAACAATTGCATTATTCTGATTAGAAATAATAGTTATTTGCACAGACTCAATCAATTCCTTCATATTTCTCAAAAACCACAACCAATCTTCATAGGTCTCTCCATTTACAATTGCATAAGCAATTGGATACAAATCATGATTTGCATCATAAGTAGATACAGCTAAGAGCGTCCCTAGATATGGGCCACTTAGATGACAACCATCAATATATAAAATCGGTCTACATCCAAGCAAAAGCCCAGTTATGCAGCAGCCATATGCTATGAATAGCCTTTGAAAATGGTTGTTGTCTGAGGTCCACTTGGCCACTGTTTGTGGATCAGTTTCCATTAAACGATTACATAACCAAGGGATTAGCATATATGATTGTTGTATCGACTGATTAATGTTATTCAAATCTCTCTCCTTTGCCCTTCAAGCTTGATGGTAATTCAATTGTATTTCATATTCTTAAAATAGGTCTTTACGAATATCATTAGGTGCCTTGTCTCGATTAGTCCTTATATTATCGACAATTACATATGCCACTAAATCTGACCTCTTATTGTGAGACACTTGCATGCCATTTTGTGCTAAATGATTATATTCAGTATCAAAAGTTTTCACACACAAAAGGAGTTCTATTCGCCATTGCATATGGTGTAATCTTCCACTTACATCCATCAACATTGCACTTTACAATCATCTTATCATCGCTATTTTTTTTACAAATTTGTGTGCAAGGCTATATTTATATAGTACTTTCCTAAAATCAGTTGCATCATAAAAAATTTGTCCACTTCCCACAATTAATTCACTCTATTTTGATGAATTCAACTCAGCCATTGGTGTAAGGTCACTCTGAATTGCATGAGACATAGACATAATATTCTCACTAGAGGGAGATGCAAATTGTGAGTGTCCTTGTGATGTATGCACACTACATTTACAATCAAATAAAAAATATTTATTCTATGTACTAATATGAAAGTATCTCAAACTTATATACATAATATTATCAAATCATTTCTTACCCTTGTGTGAATTGACTGATTGTTGTTATGATTTGATCTTCATCAATAATGTACAAGTAATCACATCTTTCATTGTATTTTATCAATTGTTTCACTCCATCATCATCAATAAGGTCTATAAGCTTAGAAAGATCAAACTTCAAACTATATTTAAGCCTCTTCCCACTTATATCTTCCCCTAAGTAAGATGATACTATGGCTATTAGTTCTGCCAATGGTAACCCATGCTCAATCATTTTACCAATTGTTCTCCCTCCATCATAACGTAGCATTCATCTTTCATTAATGATCCTTCCACCTATGTGAAAGTATCAAAAATCTCCACTGAATGTTGACTATCCATTATTTTCTAGCCTAAACCAAATTCCTGTTAAATAGATTCCAAAAACAGTAATATTAAATATTCCACAAATAAAAGGGATGGCTAAAGTCTATACTGAGATGGTGGTTGTTAATAGAATCGAGGAGAGAGTTGCAGCGATCTATGAAGAAATCAAGGATGTTGAAATTATATATAAATCCCTTTCAGAAATGCTTTCTTGTGCCAGTCAAGCAAATGTCATTTTTACGAGCACTGCATCAAAAATGCCCTTGTTCTTGAAAGATCATGTGCAGGACCTTCCTCTCGCGAGTCAAGATGTTGGAGGGCTTCGTCTTTTTGTTGATATCTCTGTTCCTAAGAAACGCATGAAATACAATTGTAGAAGTAGTGAGAAAAATTAATGCTTATTGCTTCTTCTTTTTATATCATGGACAAAATGATCATCAAAATTAAGAAAGTGTTACAATGAAGCAAAAGTAACCAAACTAAAAATAACTTGCGAAAATCAAAAGGCAAAGAAAAAGGAATTTTTACGAACTTTAAAGTATAGAAGACCCTTTAGCAGTGTCAAATTATTCCTTAGATCATGCTTATTTCCTTTTTAATGGGAAAGGACTCTTATTTGTGTGCATAGTAAACTGTTTATAGAATAAATTAATTTGAATTGATATCTATCTTTTATTAACTGGTAAATATTTCTAGCTAAAGAGAATATAGAAAATTTAGATAGGAACAATTTAGTCTCTTTAATTTAATATTTTAAGAGTTAATCTGCCTAAATAAATATTATTTTTATAATCTTTTTAATTAAATATTAATTATTTTAGGTCTTTTATTTCAATTTTTCCTCTTTGAATTGGTTGATATCAAACCCTTAAAATATTGAAAACAAAAACCGACTATTTCAACTTGGTTGTTTGGGTTTTTGGGTCAAGCATTTAAAGATGAAATAAATACTGCAACTTGCCCAACCCCTCATGGTCAAGTCACCATCAAAATGAAGTGAAAGCTTAAACACGACTTTTCTTCTGCATCCTTCTTCTTCTTCTTCAACAATCATCATAAGGCCAGGGGAAGAAAATTAACTGTTAATGGAGGACAGAGTAGTGAACACTATCGCTGTAATATCAGTGATTGCTCTTATCACTTTTGTCGTCATCGCTCACGTCTTCTTAAAGCGTTCAAAAGCCTTCTTCCTCATCTTAGGGGCCGATGTTGCGGTCAGCCTCGTCGTCTTTGCCTGTGTTCTAATCCGATTGCGATACAACCGCAGAAGAAAACTGATAGAATCCCGATATAAATCTGAAGGTAGAGAGCTCCGAATAGAGTACAGCTTCTTGCGAAAAGTCGCCGGCGTTCCGATCAAGTTCCGATTCCAAGAGCTCGAAAACGCCACCGATGGATTCCAATCGCTACTCGGCCAAGGAGCCTCTGCTTCGGTCTTCAAAGGTATTTTAAACGACGGCACGTCGGTCGCCGTCAAGAGAATCAACGGCGAAGAACGAGGCGAGAAGGAGTTCAAATCGGAAGTCGCCGCCATAGCCAGTGTCCAGCACGTCAACCTTGTTCGCCTGATTGGATATTGCAACTCCGCCACAGCCCCAAGGTACTTAGTTTACGAGTTTATCCCAAACGGGTCTTTGGATTCTTGGATATTTCCCATTAAAACCGAAAATCGAAGATCTCGCCGTGGGTTTTTATCGTGGAGCTTGAGATACAGAGTAGCCATTGACGTAGCCAAAGCTCTTTCTTACCTTCACCATGATTGCAGATCGAGAATACTACACCTAGATGTAAAACCAGAGAACATTTTAATAGACGAGAATTTCAAAGCAGTCGTCTCAGATTTCGGTCTCTCGAAGCTGATGGGGAAAGACGAGAGCGAAGTGATGACAACAGTGAGAGGAACAAGAGGGTATTTAGCTCCAGAATGGCTCTTAGAACATGGAGTTTCAGAGAAAACAGATATATACAGTTACGGAATGGTACTATTAGAGATAATAGGAGGAAGGAGAAACGTGCGTTTAATCCAAGATCTGAAGGACAAGGCAAAGAAGAAGATGCAGTATTTTCCCAAGATTGTGAACGAGAGAGTAAGAGAAGGAAAGTTAATGGAGCTTGTGGATCAAAGGGTGATTGAAAGTGGGGGTGTTGATGAGAAAGAAGTGAAGAGATTGGTCTACGTGGCACTGTGGTGCATACAGGAGAGGCCAAGGGTGAGGCCAAGCACTAAACAAGTGGTGGAGATGCTTGAAGGAAGAGCGAGGGTGGATGAGCCACCTGATACGAGGATGGTTATGGGTAATTTGTTTTCAATGGAAGGAGAAGAAGAAGGAGGAGAAAGAGAAAATTACGAGAATACTACGAGATTAGCCGATTATGTGGCAAGCCAGAGGGCAATAGGAAATTTGGAATATGGATCTACCTACTCCATGGCCACCACGGTTCTATCTGGAAGATAGATGGATCCAAATATATATTTACGCAGAGAGTTCTACTTCATCAACAATTCATAACATCTCAGGATCAATATGGATAAGTTTTGTTTCTGATCTGATTATTTTTTTATTTGAATTGTATAAAACATCTGCACACAGATAGATTAAGCATTGCACTGTTCGTTACAACTTCGCTTCTGGCTGTTTCTTGACTTCAATTTGAAATGTTATGCTCAAAATATAAGTTTCAAATAACTAAATCACTCCATTCACAAATAGAGTTGGGTTTGTAAGTTGTTGGGACTTTCCTTCTTAACAGGTCCTTTTGGCATTTAGCTCTACCTTAGGCTTTTGTTCTTCCAAATGGTGCTTTTATCGAAAGTAGGTTAATTGAAAGAGCTATATGAAGGGTTTTGACCGAAGTGTCATTAATTCTTATTTTATTATATCATTTTTTATATATTTTAAGAAACTTATTATATTTAGTAAGTATTATTGAAATAGTTTTATTTACTTTATGTTTTAATTGATTATATAAATTAAATAATTATAAAATATTATTTTTTTGTATTTTTATTAATTTTATTATCTCTCTTAATTAAATTAATTTGTATGAATGTATTTCGCTTTTATATATTTTATAAAATTAAAAAAAAGAAATAAAAGATGACTAAGACTACTATACAATTATATTATATAAGAAAGGTTAATTGAGGAATTGTTAAATTGAAATAAGAAATTATAATATCTAATTAGCGAGAACCATGATACATCCAATAATATTATATTATATTATATTAATATTATATTTTATTATATTAAATCATTCCTTTAATTTAATATTATATTATATTATATTAATTCAAAGATAATTTTTTAAATATTTAATATTTGAATATAATCAAAGGATAATAGATAAATGTGTTATTTTTTTATTTTTTTATTAATTATTTTATCTTTTTTATCTTATTGCTTTTTATTTGAATTGTTTATAGGATATTTGAGTTAAAAAACAAGATTACCTCTGAAAATATTGGAAAATATGATAGATTTAAAGGAAACTGAAGATAAATGGATATTTTTATTACTTTTTAAAAAGCTAATCAATAAAGAGACCCACATCAACAAGACTAACTTCTAAAAGCTATATAAAAGACCCCAAGGCTCCTCTATTCAAGACACCAATCACTACCACCATCAAAATCATCTTTATCTTTTCCATAATTCCAATATTTTCCTTCTAAACTCTTGAGGAGAGATATAGTGACTTGATTTCTTGTGCTTTAGAGTTAGGAGTTGAACAATTTTATGTTTTGATATTTTTCTTTATGAAAATTTTTTATTTACTAGATTTAGGTTTTGACATTTGTATATGTTGGACCTAGGGTTTCGATTAAAACACCTTTGTGATCAAACCCTTGTGATTTTTTAATTTAATTTATGATTTGGTTTCACATGTTGGGTTATAGGGTTTATGTGTTTAGTTGTATGTTTTTGGTTGAATATCCATATTAGATGAACAAATCATTTATTGTTTAATTTATCATATACTAAGTGGATCTTCAAAAATTATTCTTAATACAATTATACGCTACATCTATGTATAATTATGGATTCTTTGATTTGACCATGGCGGTTGTCTAGGGCTCTACATGATAGGGACTTAGTATATATAATTGTATAATTCTAATATATTATTAAACATTGGTAACCACGCATCAATCTTTGAAAGCGATCGTCTTATTGGTAACATCATTTTAACTATTGCTTTTATTTTATTTTATTTTTGTTATTATCTCTTTTTACTTTCTAAAAATTATTAATCAATTTCTCTTCTACTACTCCTGACTCTCACACTTGGCTAGTATAGAATTAAGCTATGTATTGACTCCACGTAAGAAATATGACATAGGTTTACCTCTATACTATATAGAGATTAATTTAGAAATTAATTTGAGTGCTAATGACATGTGACATCAGAGGGGCTAACCTGCAAGAAGCTAAGTAAAGCACTGAGTAAAGTGTTGTTGTATGGAGTGGCTGGAACATTGACTCTTAGGGGGTGTAGTTATGAGTCCTACATCAAGAGGTTTCCTTGAAAGAGGCACCTTATAAGGCCGATTCTTCAACTCCAACAATTAGCTTTTGGGGTGTAGTTTTCCTAATGACTTTGCTTGTTACAATGTGGAAAAAGATATGAGAGAATTAGTAGGAAAAAAAAGATGAGAGACAATTAATCAAGGGTAAAAATGAAAAAAAGTATTAAATGATAAAACAAATCCAAATTGAAGTCTATAAAAAATGTTACACCCCTTAAAAAATTTCAATAGTATATTTTGAATTGGAGAGAGTATCTTGTGGACTTGCTAGCAAACTAAGGAACATAGAACTAGTAAGAAAATACGTTTGTGGGTAGGGGTGTGCATGAGGCTTGGTTTCTTGGTAAGTTCGCAAAAAAAAAAATACCTAACTCAAAAAATAGCAGCCCAATGAGAAACAGGTAAGGTTAGACTAGGCAAAATACCTAGCAGGGCTAGGCATTGGGCAAGGTATGTTACCTTGCCCATTTGGCCCAGCTTGAAAAATATAAAATATTTATATTAATACTATAATATACAATGTAATATTGCTTTCAATCATTATTTTATCCCCTTTTATTTTGATAAAAAAATTATCTCCTTCTATGCTTTTTATTGTTCGGGGAGATCAATCTAAAGTTACCATTACAATTGCAAACCATTTGGGTTTTAAGGTTTTTTTTATTATGCAATGGACTTAAAACATTTATTTACAATCATTTTATTGTCTTGTTCTTAGTGGATTATAGATATTATTTAATTTTTAAAGACATATGGTATTATTTTAAATTTCAATACTCAAATTTGTTTACCCATATGGTATAGACAAGGTGTCACCATTTGGGCAAGGGATGCTTATCAAAACTAGCCCACCTTTGGCCAACTCAAAATGATTAGAACTTTTATTAGGAAGGGCTAGGCATAAGGCTTTAAAATGTAACTCAATCTTTCTTCAGGCAAGGGTTTTGCCTTACTCTATCATGCCCATACACACCCTTATTTATGGGGTAGAATGTAGTGTACGATCTTTACTATTTTAACTCCAGTTTTTCAAACAAATCCCTTCGGAATTTTTGTTTTTTTATTTAATTCTAAGAAAAATATTTTATATGTAGCTATTGTTTTTACAACAACACATTTATATTAATATTTTTTGGTCTGGTTGGTTGAATTATTCCTATGAATTTATGAGATGATTACTATTTATTCTTCAGTAGTTTTGTCTTTCTTCACTTGATCTTGTTGGTTTTAAAATGCTCCATTAACGGGTTGATTAAGATAAGGAAGTTTAGAATTATTTAATTACGAAATTGAACAATAAATAAAATAATGTCACTTTGTTTATTATTTATTTATAATTTATTTGTTTTAGAATTTTGAATGTTGAATTCAAAATCTCATTTTGAATGGATGTTATTTATATATCTTTTTTTTTTTAAAACATAGGTATTTTCCTATCAGTGAAGGCAATCCTATTTGAGATATTATCAGGCACTAAATATGGGCACCTTCTCCAATAAAGAATAGAACTTTGATTCGTTATATTATAAAAAATTATTTTTTTTTGCTAGAATCAATCCTGTTGATATGTTATTTGTAAGTTAATAGTGTAGTTGTATTTTTCATAAAAGATCAAATGTTACTAAAAGATAAAACGATTACAAACATTAAACCCAACTCGTAGTTAATAGTGTAGTTAGGTCTTGTTATTTGGGGGAGTGGGGGTCGGGGGTCGGGGGTAAGGCGACAAGAACAAAGAAGACCTTTTCATCATTATGATGAAATTTCTCACCGTCTCCTGTAATTCTTTTAAGGTTTAAAGTTCTTAAATATTTTAGAAGTTTCTATGGATGAGCACCTAACACTTGAAAGGTTTTTTTTCAATCTACTATATCCTGAAAGTTTTATTCGGACAAATTTTGCCGTGACAATTAATCAAGGTTAATTTTGACAGTTAAAGACAACTGGGTCAAAAGAAAAAATTAACAATTAAATTTAACATTGACTAATGGCTAGGACAAAATTGCTATGAAATAGAACTTATATGACATATTAGATCCAAAAAAAATTCTGGGTACTCTTCAGTGGAAACTTCCAAGACTTTTAAGCACCTTAACCTTTTTTTTTTAAAAAAAAAAAAAAGAACTTTTTTTTTTTTTGTATATTTTGGTTTGATCTACTGCGGATCCTGGTGAAGGTTAATCTGTAATCCCGAAATGATGGTTCGCATAGAAGATTTCATCTACAGTGTTATATTATTATTATTCTATTATCAATTTCTAATCTATCCATGTAAAATGTAAATAGCTTATTGTTTATAATGGAGTTTCAGATAAAACAAGGCTTGTAAATATTTTCTTGATAACAGAAATAAAAACAAGAACACATAAACAAATATGACCTTGTTTAATCAGTTTTTGATTTTTATGTTACTACTATTAGAATAGTTTATAAATTTGTTCAGAATAAGTTTTAAGAAGAAAAAAATAAAAAAAACATAATAATTGTTCTAAGAAATCATATTTGAGGATAAATAAATAAAAACTTGTATAAAATAATTATTAGAGGAAAAAAAAAGAATTCTTTGATTCACTTATTTTATATAAGTGATGTTCACATATTTTTTATAATTATTAGTTAATGATATTTTTCATCTTTAAATTTGGTACCATACAAAATAAATTAATGCTAGATTAGCCACAGAAATTCCATCCCAATTATTGATGGAATATTTCCATTGCTAAGTTAAAATTACATTGACAGTTTTTAGGACAGCATCTTCTAAATTTTCGACAGAATGTTTCATCCCTAATTTATTTCCGTGGCTAGTAATGAATCGGTGGAAATTAGCGACAAAGAGTTTCCATCAATAATAAGTCTGTTACAAAATTAGAATTAGAGTTAGCAACAAGCATTAGCAACGATAGTTAGTGACTATAAGTTTTTAGGTGTACTTTGAATGTTACTTTGATTCATAGAGATACCCCCATGAAATCAGAGCATTTGTTATAGACTCTGGTTATGCTACACAACAAATGACCTCAGGAGAGAAAAGACGAGATACTACAGAGAGAGAGAGAGAGGGTAGCAAGTGAAATATATTCAGAATGCACACCCCTTGGTTGTGCTCTGTATTTCGTGCATGCCTGCATGAGTGAGGGGAAGTGGAATAAAATCACTGCTTACTTCTCCACATTCTCCTCCTGCAAAATTGATAAGCTAACTCCCATTTTATCTCATAGGGGTATATTATACATATATACTATACTATCTCTATTATTCTCACGATGACCCCAATCTTTATTGGATTTGGGCCTAATCCACCCAAGGTGGATTAGCTGACTTTCCAACATCTCCCACTCATATTTGGTATATTAGATGTTATGGGTCCAATCTCTGTGAGACTGGCTATTTCACCCAAAAAAAGGGGATGAATTGGGTGATTTTAAATTTTTTTGAAAACTCTAAAGATATTTGAAATGAGTTTAAAAAGTTGAGTTTAGAAAAATATCACCTCAGGAAGAAGTTGTTAAAGAAAGATTACACAAGTTGATTTATATTAGTTCAGTCTAATCAACTTGACCTATGTCTAGTCCCTAGAGCTCTGAATGTTCCACTATATTCCAATATTATGTGGGTTCTTGTACCTCAATACATTCACATGAGAATCTCTCTCACTCCCTCTTACAACCATAAGGTTATCTAGTGAGAATCCCTCTCATTCCCCCTTGCACCTTTAATGTTACACTTTACTCAAGAACTCCTCTTGAGCAAATTAAAGAAAATGATTGTTACAAACAAACTCTCTCTATAGAATAGATAAGATAAACATTTAAGTAGAAACTCTCTCTAAGTTTCTCTCTAACAAGAATTTGTATGCTCTGAATCAAAGTAGAGAAACAGAGTGAAATAGAGACCTATTGAATATGATCGAAGGGTATGATGTGCATCTCTTGTTTTTCTTTTAAGTTTCCCAACTTCTTTTTTTTCTCATTTAGGCTTATTCTTCTTTTATACTTGGTTCTTCAAAATTCTGTTGAAGCATTGAAGTAGCTATTGAGATAGTTGTTGTGAAATCTAGTCGTTATTGCTTATGTGTGCATTTGGTTCTTTAGTTGATCTCTTCATTGAATCTTGTTTTCAGCCTGTAAATGATCTTGAAACATGCTTTAGTAAAGATAGATAATCAATGTAAGTACAGAGAAAGTATTTCCAAATGATTTATAATTAGATATTAAAATATGATAAACTCTGGTTTAAAATTCTTTTTGTAAACTGGCTTGACTTATTGAAGAGCTTATCGAATAACATGCTTATCGAAAAGGTCTTTGATTAATTGCTAAAGAATTATATTTGAAATAGTTAAAATCTTATTGAACAATTCTTCAATAATCAGCCTTATCGAAAAGGACTTCAATAATTCTTCAATAAATTGTAAAGATATAGTTCATGATTTATCGAATAGGTATTGAATAAACATCCTTATCAATAACTCTTTAAAAACTATTCTTTCAAAAAATATACTTTTAGATTTATCGATATGTTTCACAATATGTTATTTATCGAAGTGTTCTTCGATAACTATGCTCTTTGAATAGCTTATCTATAAATACTGAAGAATATATTTTTAAGTAGACTTTAAAGACTTCTATGATCTTTACAACCTTTTGTAGCATAATTGGAAACATATATTCAAAAGGTCATTTATTCAATCTAGATTAAAACCATATGATTATATTTTATCATATTACAGATCATAGGCTTATTGAAAATATTCAGCATATTAGAGTAAGTCCACAAATTATAAGATTATAAGTTTAATGATCAAAACATATTAGAACAAGTTATGAGATTATAACCATTAAGAAAATAAGCCAAATAAAATTAAACTATAAACTTATGAAGATTATTCATTTAATCAAGTTCAAGTAATTCATAAGCTCATCAAAGTTATTCTAGGGCTTATCAATTAGAATTTCAATAGATTAAGCTTAGTAAAGGATCTTATCGAAGATCTCTTTGGTAAATGACTTGATTGGATTGTTCATCGATAAGAGCATAATGAATTAGACTTTGAATCATTCATGAATAATCTAATCTTCATAATTTAAAGTCTAAATAGACCATAGATGATTTAAACATATCAAAGAACATTTAAGCATTGAATCATCATTAAAACATTTCAAATAATCAAATCACATCAAGAACATTAATCTATATTAAGATTCCAGTGATTTGAATATGAAATAACTTTATCTTTTCTTTCATTTTATCTTATATAAAGTTGTGACTCAAGATTCCAAAGATCAAATTGAGAAGAAAGCAATTAAATCATTTGTAAGGATTATTTATGAAAACAGAGACTCAATGATCTTTGACAAACTTAAAACATTCTCAAAATATTAGATTTTAAACCTATAAACCATTCTATTCCCTTATCATAAGTTCTTCTAAAATATGATATCAAAAGCAAAGTGGTAGAATATAAGAAAAATCATTTATAATGTTTTTGAAAAACTCATAAACTTTTCCTTATTTATTGAAGATTTATTCAATAAATCTTCTTATCGAATAGTCATTCGATAAACGAGCTTTGAAAACATAATAACTTTTTTGAAAATTAGATATGATTAATTGAAGATTTTATCGATAAATACTTTGTTAGATCAATGTTTGATAAATCCTTTTAGCAAAATATTTCAAAAACTGAGTTTTTACAAAACTTATCAAAGGTTTATTTGATAAATCTTCTTATTGAATAGAGATTTGAATTATTCAAGTTTTAAAATAGCGTGACTTAGAATTCTTCAACTAAAATTTGACTGATTTATCAAAGTCTTTATCGATAAGATATCTTATCGAATAGGTAATCGATAAATGCTATTCTTTCTAATTTATCTAATAACTTATCGAATAACTGTCTCATCAATAAGCTTATTAATAAATTCTCTTTATTAGTTTAAGAAAATCTTTTAAAATTATTTCTTAATTAATTGTCATTATCAAAACATTGGATCTCATAATCTCGTTCTCTTTCTTCTTTCATACTAGGTGTTTTGCCTTGACCGCATAGGCATGACGTCTCCATTCAAGCATTTGTACTAGAAATCCCTTTTATATAGACTATCATAAAGCAACCCTATAGTGCAACTCAACCAAATATGTTATAGTACCTCGAATATAACTCAGATAACCTCCACTTATGCATAGTGTCCGCACTTTTGAAATTAATAAAATAATATTATAAGGGACTTCTTACATACACCATCATAGATGTGTATATTATGGTAATCTTTCTTTTGGCCATATATCATTTTGATATGAATCAATCGCTTTCATAACATAATACCTTTAGTTCATAGATAACTTGACCATAGGATTAATACTAAAGTAGCAGGCACTGAAACAAACCTCCACAATACAGTTAAAGTCAAAGGACATTAGTGAAAGGATTGTAACTTTCTAGAAATCACACAATAATGAAGCAGGGATTGATTCACTTACTTTCTATTTATGGTTCTTTAGCACATGTGGTATAAATCACATGATATAGTGTTCCTCTTATCCTATAAGAGTGTAGGTCATTTTGATAATATCAATCACACTATATATACTTAAGTCTAAACACTCATAGTATCTAAGCATAAACTCTTCAATTCTATTCATATAATATGACATCAATTTTAAAGATTTTTTTATCTGGAAACATGTTTCATGGATGTGGGTATCTATAGTTCGATCCATATCTATACTCACAGATCTCATCTCGACTTACTGCACTTTTTAAGCTAAGGCAACAATTATTGTGTTTCTTCTCCATCATATCAGTACTTTTGCTTCTTTACTGGTGAAAAAAAATCTCATCTTTGAATGCTTCTTTCTAGCGTCAAAGGCAGTTGCTCGTGTGAGAGAGCTAACCTCTTTTATTAGTCTTAGTAGAAATACCTAAGAGCGGGTGAATTGGGTATTTTGAAATTTTTTAACATAAATTGATAAATCTTTAAAGACAAACAGAGTATAACAGAATAATGAGAATATAGATTAGAAAGATATCACCAAAGAATAGAGGAATCAACATAAGTCAATTTATCCTGATTTAAACCAATCCTCTTATCTTATGTCTAGTCCCTAGAGGCCTTCTGAGATTTTCAACTATACCCTAAGATTTGAATGGACTCTTGGTGCCTCAGTATAGCAAGTAATTCTCTCAATCACTCGCATAAAAAAAATAATTCCAACTTAAGAGAACCAATCTATTAAGTCTAGAAAATGGATGAAGATTTATTCAATATCTCTCACATAGTATATATGATGATGAACACTAAAGCACAAGAATATTGTGTTAAAGAGTAATGAATGAAGAATAAAAGCATAAAATAAATTCGGTCGTGGTTGTTCTGTTAGTTGTTCTTCCTTCATTAATGCCGAGTCTTCCTCAAATAGCATTTACTTCATTTGGTAGCCATTAGACTCAAGCTTGTAACCGTTGGAGTGAAGGCATCGTTGGTGGCTAGGTGAGCATTTAATGATTTATTGGATATAGCAAGTTTTTGTTGACGTAGCCTTTATCATTTCAAACTTTTAGCCTTTTCTGAATACATTCAATCTCAAAAGATTTGTCAGGAGTTTAAGCATTGATTAAGTGTATGAATAACTAATATTGAACTCATATTATATATATCAAGTTCTAATAAGATTTAGATATCTTTTTGAAAAATATATTGTATTAATCCATTAACTAATCGATTAATCATCATTAATTTGATCAATGTTTCAATTAATATAGAAAACAAAAAATAGAGTATTACATTGATCATATTGTTCAACCATATTCAATATAAATTGATAAGATAAGTTTCTCAAAAGATTTATAATGAAGAATGATAAGAAACAAAAGCATACTTTAGATTTGAATCAAACATATATAGCTTAGAGAGAAATATAAGTAGTTTCAGTGTAAACAGAGAAGTATCATTAAAATATATGAATTTAACCAAACAACTAATCCGTTAATGTAAGTTAATTGAATCCTTAGTCAATTAATGTATTTGGAGTCAATTAATGTCTCTGGAGGAATTGACATAGATTTTCAAAATATATTAATTGAACAGTCAATCCATTAATATTAATTAATTGAATCCTTAGTCGATTAATGTTTCTAGACCAATTGACATAGAAAGATTTTCAAAACATATTAATCGAACAGTCACTCCATTAATGTTAATTAATTGAATCCTTAGTCGATTAATATCTCTGGAATAATTTTATACATAAAACTTTTTAGAACGTATTAATCGAACAATTAATCCATTAATATAAATTAATTGATTAACCAATCGATTAATGGATTCAGATTTGATTTTCACAAACTGATTATGAACTAATTAATCAAACTATTAATATGTTAATTTAGATTAATCGATTAACTAACGATTAATAGAGTTTGTTTTGTCTAGAGAAATAGTTCTGAATAGATTAATGGAATATACAATCGATTAGTTAGAATTAATTGATTAATAAATTAGATTAATTGACTTATCTTTGCAATTCTAGAGATCAACTTCATGATATTAATCGAATAGTTAATCAATTAATGGATACTCATTAATCAATTAATTGAGTTTCTTTTTATACTGAAGAGAAATGTTCTGACATTAATTGAACCTCCAATCATTAAATGATACTCATTAATCGATTGACTAATCGATTAAGTATTATTAATCGATTAACTTGATCTAACTTGATTGATTAACTTGTTACTTTTGACAAACAACTTGATTGATTAAATGAGTTTGAGTTACTTGTGACATAATTAAACCATCATTAAGTATGGATTCTAACATTCTCCCCATTTTTGATAATAATAAAACCAAGTGAATCAAAATGAAACATGAGATAACATATCATTAATTAACATATGAAAAACAAAACCAAGTGAATCAAAGTTATTAATTAAAAAAATACAACTTGAATACAATAAACAATATAATGAAAACATAAACAACAGCTCAGTTAATTGACTCAAGAGATTATTCATCTTTCTTCTCTTCACTTTCTCTCTCCCAATTTTTGACATCATCCAAAAGGGTTGGAGCTGAAAGGAATTGGAAGACACGCAGTGGAACTTAACTTAAAAATTTTTTCATTCCTTGCCAGGATCTATCGTATGTGTTTAAGTCAAGTGGGAAGAAGCATTACCCTCAATGTTTTTCTGCGACTTCCACAGCTCCTCTCCGCGGCTGGTGATCTCCTTTCGATCGCAAGAAGTCGACAGAGTGTTCCTCAGCGACCTCCACAGCTTCTCTCCGCGGATCGTGCTCTCTTTCTGATCGCAAGAAGTTGACGCCTCAGGTCGGCTCCCTCTACTGGTATCCACACGAACAGCGTTCCAACTACAAACGACGTGCTAGCGTCTCCTGTCCCTCCAAGGCTTTCTCAATAATTCATCCTCTCCGTCTCTATTTCAGCAGTTTCTTATCTGCAAACCTTTTGTAGATTCCCTTCGGCCTTTTGTGTTATGTGTTGTTTTTTTAAAACGTAGCTCCTAAAATCAGATATATAGGATGCTCTGCGTTTTTCTCAACCGAATTGGATTTTGGAATTAATCTATATTAATTCTGAAATTAATACAATATCATATATTGTATGATTTGATAAGAAACTAATTAAATAAATAATGTTTATATTAAATCTGTCCCATAGATTTAATTCACCTATTTATTTAATTTAAAATAAAGATAAGACAGGACTATATTTGATTTATTCTCATAAATCAAATTTGAGATATCATGCCAATTTGAATTTCAAATTCAAACGTGATAGAGATTTAATTTATCCTTATAAATTAAATCTTGTAAATATCTCTTATATGAGTTATTCTATCAATTTGAATTTCAAATTTAAACGTGATAGAGGTTTAATTTATCCTTATAAATTAAATCCTATATATTCCTTATATATAATGTATATATATGAATTTATATATATATACGAATATAAATATAAATAAATATATACATCAACATTGGATTATTCATTGAATCTGGACACGTCTTAGATTCAATGAATATGGACATCATAGCTCGTGTTGGGCTATTTTGTGTGCGACCCTGTAGGCCCATATGAAGTTGGCAGTGGGCTATTTGCTATACTGGCCCACAAGTCGCAAGCGGTCTCTAGCAAGACATAACGACTACCCAAATCATATGAGGATCGATAAACGATGTAACCTTTTATACAACCATATCATGTCCCTTCTGTCACGCGATATTTTGGTCATGGATGAGGAATGGATAATGTCATCCTCCTATTCCTGACCATTACTTTCTCGATCCCTGAGTAGTCTGACTATAGAAATGGAACTACCTTTCCATTACAGTATGGCCATACATTTCTCAGACTCACTCATCGAGGGGCCCAGTAATATCTCTCTACGAATATAAGGGACAAATTCCATCTGGACCATTCACATTCCTCTGCATGAAAAATAACTAAGCCCGAACATAGTCTTTATGATCACTCGGTCAAAAGTGACTTTTGACTAGGTCAAAGCTGAGCGTTTGTCATGTAGGAATCCATGATGATCTCAGGTCAAAGGGCATAGTGACATGGTTTGTATATGAGAGAAGCTTATGACGTAACCCATGCAACTCTCTCATAGCGAGTCGGTCCAACACCTTGTACTCTTACATGTGCCTATGACTTTGATTTATATCTCTATATATCTTCAAAGTCATACTGGTCTTATTTCATCTCTACTCCCGCACAGATGATCGACCAGGGACATTTAGGATAAGATCATGAATTATCCAAGGATGGTCATCATAATAAACATGCAAATAATATGATAACACAATTAATAAATTCATAAATCAATAATATTCATAAGACAATGATTGGCCCCTAGGGCATATTTTCCAACAACCTCCCACTTGCACTAGGTACAATCATTAATTTGACTATTTCCCATTGACCTAACATGACGCTCATGCTTTGCCTGCACAAGTGGCTTTGTTAGAGGATCGGCAACATTGTCTTCTCCTACTACTTTGCATATTTTTATATCACCTCTATCATTGATTTCTCTGATGAGATGAAATCGCCTGAGTATATGCTTGGTCCTTTGATGTGACCTAGGCTCTTTGGCCTGTGCAATGGCATCGCTATTGTCACATAGCAAAGTTATTGGATCTGAGATGGTAGGTATCACCCCTAGTTCCGTGATGAACTTCCTGATCCAAACGGCTTCCTTAGCTGCATCAGATGCTGCTATATACTCAGCTTCCATTGCAGAATCTGCTATAGTGCCCTGCTTAGAGCTCTTCCAGCTCACTGCTCTATTATTGAGGAGGAATATGTATCCAGACTGCGATTTTTGGTCGTCCTGGTCAGTTTGGAAACTCGCATCTGTGTAACCAGTTACACAGAGTTCGTCATCCAATCCACCATAGACCAAGAATAAGTCCTTAGTCCTTCTCAAGTACTTAAGGATATTCTTGACAGCAGTCTAATGGCCCTCACCAGGGTCCTCTTGATATCTGCTAGTCATACTTAAGGCAAACGAGACATCCGGTCGAGTACATAACATGGCATACATGATAGATCCTATGGTTGAGGCATATGGAACTTTACTCATGCGACCTCGCTGATCAGATGTACTAGGATACAGATCTTTGCTGAGGTGACTACCATGAGACATGGGTATGAAACCCCTCTTTGATTCGTGCATACTGAACCTATGCAGTATTTTGTCTATGTATGTACTCTGACTGAGTCCTAGAAGTCTTTTAGATCTATCTCTATAGATCCTGATTCCTAGGATGTAGGTGGCTTCACCCAAGTCTTTCATCGAGAAAGACTTTCCTAACCAAGACTTGATAATCTGTAAGGTAGGAATGTCATTCCCAATAAGTAGGATGTCATCGACATAGAGTACCAAAAACAAAACTGTGCTCCCACTAACCTTCTTGTACACACAAGGTTCATCAATGTTTTGAAGAAATCCAAACTCTTTGACTACTTCATCAAAACGATGATTCCAACTCCGAGAGGCTTGCTTTAGTCCATAAATGGACCTTTAAAGCTTGCACACTTTACCAGAGTCCTTGGAACGCACAAACCCTTCAGGTTGTGTCATATACACATCCTCAAGGAGCTTTCCATTAAGGAAGGCTGTCTTGACGTCTATCTGCCATATTTCATAGTCATAATATGCTGCTATGGCAAAGAGAATTCTGATTGATTTGGCCATTGCAACTGGGGAAAAGGTCTCATCATAATCCACACCATGAGTTTGAGTAAATCCTTTTGCAACCAGTCATGCCTTGAAGATATTTACATTGTCATCCATGTCAGTTTTCTCCTTAAAAACCCACTTGTACCCGACGGTTTTTACACCTTCAGGAGGGTCAACTAAGGTCCAAACCTTATTGTCGTACATGGATTGCATTTCAGACTTCATGGCATTAAGCCACTTTTCAGAGTTTGGTCCTACTATAGCTTCTCGATAGGTAGTCAGCTCATTATGCTCAATGAGCAACACATCATGACTGTCAGAAATCAGAAATCCATATCTTTGAGGCTGAAGTCATGTCCTATTAGACTTCCGTGGACCTTGCATGACTTGAGGAGTCTCAACAACTTGTTGTGAGTCTTCTCTATTTTCCATCTGTAATTTGTGGTGTCTTGTGGCTCTCGAACTTCTTCGAGGTGTACCTTACTCCCACTGGTTCTTTTAGAGATAAATTCTCGTTCGAGAAAGATACCACTTCTAACAATAAACACTTTGTTATCAGCAGGGTTGTAGACATAATATCCCTTGGTTTCCTTAGGATATCCCACAAAAAGGCAATTTGAGGATTTGGGCACTAATTTGTCTGAGGCTTGTTGCTTAACATAGACCTCGCATCCCCAAATCTTGAGGAAAGACAAACTAGGCGTCCTCCCAGTCCATATCTCATACGGAGTCTTTTCAATTGCCTTAAATGGAACACGATTGAGTGTGAACGCAGCTGTCTCTAGGGTATGGCCCTAAAAGGAGGGCGAAAGATCTGTTCGACTCATCATGGATCGAACCATATCTAATAGTGTTCGATTCCTCCATTCATAAACGCCATTCCATTGTGGTGTCCCTGGAGGAGTCAATTGTGAGACTATCCCACAACTCTTGAGATGATCTATGAACTCTTGGCTCAAATATTCACCACCCGATCAGATCGAAGGGCTTTAATTGTTTTGCCAAGCTGGTTTTGTACTTCATTTTGAAATATCTTGAACTTTTCAAAAGATTCAAATTTATGTTTCATCAGATAGATGTACCCATATCTACTGAAATCATGTATGAATGTTATGAAGTACGAATAACCTCCTCTGGTATTTGTGTTCATCGGTCCACACACATCTGTATGTATGAGGCCTAATAAATCGGTGGCCCTCTCACTGTGCCCAGTGAAGGGTGACTTTGTCATCTTTCCTAACAAGCAAGACTCGCAAGTGTCATATGATTCAAAATCAAATGAGTTTAGAAATCCATCTTGATGAAGTTTGGAAATGCGTTTCTCATTTATGTGGCCCAGACGACAGTGCTAGAGGTATGTCAGATTCAAATCATTTAGTTTGACCCTTTTAGCGGTTATGTTATAGATATTTCCATGATTGGGTTGTTCCAAATTTAATATGTAATAATCAACATGCAAATCACCATGAGCATAGAAAACATCATTACTATAAATATAACATCTACTATTCCCAGCAATGGAAGTGAAACCTTCCTTATCCAAATAAGAAAGTGAAACAATGTTACTACTTAAAGCAGGAACATAATAGCAATTGTTCAAAACTAACAAAAGCCCAGTGGGCAGAACTAATTCATAAGTGCCTACAGCTAACGCAGCAACCCTTGCTCTGTTTCCAACTCGTAGGTCAACCTCGCCCTTTTTCAACTTCCTACTGTCTTTTAGTCCCTGCACATTTGTATAAATGTGAGAACCACATGCAGTATCTAATACCCATGAAGTGGAAGTAGAAAGATGAATGTCTATAACATAAATACCTGAAGCGATAGCCCCGCTATCCTTCTTGTTCTTTTTCAGATCTTCGAGGTAGAGTTTGCAATTTCTCTTCCAATGACCAGGTTCATTGCAAAAGAAGCAGACTCCTTCCTTCGGAGGCTTTGCCTTCTTTGGTGCAGGCTTGGTTTCAGGCTTACCTGACTCTTTGGTCTTACTTGAAGCTATGACCCTTCCCCTTGCCTTTGCCTTTCCTTTTCATACCCTTTCCTTTCTGAACCATCAAAATAGCATTAGGCTTCTTCTTAAGGCTCGATTCAGCAGTTTTAAGCATCCCATGCAGTTCAAAAATAGATTTCTCCATGTTGTTCATGTTGTAGTTCATGATAAACTGGTCATAACTTTCTGGGAGTGAGTTTAAGATCAAATCTGTAGCTAACTCCTGGCTCATGGGAAATCCAAGCCTTTCAAGGTGATCAATGTACCCTTTCATCTTTAAGACATGAATACTAACTGATGCACCTTCAGCCATCTTGTAGGAATGTAAGGCCTTAGTGGTCTCATACCTCTCTTACCTTGCCTGTTGCTAGAACATTTCCTTGAGATGCACAATCATCTCATAAGCCTCCATATGTTCCAGATCTCTTTGGAGCTCTGGAACCATGGTGCCTAGCATCAAGAATCCCACATCGACAGAGTCTTCCTTATGCTTCGTGTAAGCATCTCCCTGAGTTCTAGGAGCATTGGCCGCTGGTTCCTCAGGAATGGGTTGATCTAGGACATGCGCCTTTCTTTTCTGCTTGAGAACAATTCTCAAGTTCCTAAACCAGTCAAGAAAGTTTATCCCATTAAGTTTATCCTTCTCAAGGACAGATCATAGCGATAATGTAGCAGTATTACTAGTCGTCATGATTCTACAATTAAAAATATGCAATTTAATTAGCAATCTCCCACTAAATAAAGAACCCTCAATGCAATAATTAGTGGGCTAAGATCCATATTTGGCTCAAACTTAAGTCCGCTTTGGCAGGAAGCTTAAATTAAGTTATTTAGGTAGGTAACACCTTTACCAATTACATCAAATGTAACTCTTAGATGTTCATGGGATTGTATCATCATATGATCTGTCATGTTTTTAATCCTATCTAATGCCTTGAGACCCAAAACCGTTTTGTTAATCTCAATTAAGTCAAGCAATAATAAACATGTGAGAGTAGCACCATTACTCTTACTTATCTCCCCAAGATAACTCAAAAGCACCCACTTTGGTGGAGTCCACAATTGATTTATTGAGGTTTTGACAAGTGTTCATAAATTGACAGCATTATGACTTAAGATTTCATTCAAAGGGCTTAATTTATCTATCTTGTTTATAAGAATACATGTTTCTCAGTTTGTATCTCATACAAGTAATATGCATGTTTCTGATATAATCATAAGATGCATAATTTAAATGTGATACAATATGGCTCACCTATCCTAAGTCCCCTCAAGCCAATGAGAGGAGCTCTCTAGTAAGAAAAGGAAAATTACATATAGAAACCTCTTTTAACATTCGAGGGGAGTGAGATGAGAAGAGAAGGTACATTGAGAGTATATAGAGGAAGGCACGACACGCAGGCCGTAAAAAAATTACAATACTTGCAATCTAGAGCCATATTGTTCACCATACCCAAACATTCAAGAATCAATATTCAGATCTAATTATAGGGCAATTAATGTTTCAAATCTAAAACATTCACAAAATAACATGTGTTACGATTGTGTTGCGCTATGAACAGATAGCCACGGCGGTCCCGCTAGTCAGTTAATGGACGGCTGTCCCACTAGCCAGTTAGCGGGCAGGGTCTAGGGGCAGCGCCCTGAGAAAAAAAATTTTGTTTCATAAATAATCACGAATCTATATTTGGTTTTCTTAGACCCCATCTATGTTAATTGATCAAATCAAAACGCATCATCACCGATTTCAATTCCCTTTTAGATTCCTTTTATGTCATACATAACACGGATTCCTCATATGTCATACATAAAATGTATATTTTATATGAACAGGTACGACTAACACATATCTTATTAATCAACAATCAAGCCTAACTTAAACACAAAATGGCATGGCTCTGATACCACTGAAAGGAATTGGAAGACACGCAGTGGAAATTAACTTAAATTTTTTCCATTCCTTGCCAGGATTTATCATATGTGTTTAAGTCAAGTGGGAAGAAGCACTACCCTCAATGTTCCTCTGCGACTTCCACAGCTCCTCTCCATGGATGGTGATCTCTTTTCGACCTTAAGAAGTCAACGGAGTGTTCCTCAGCGACCTCCATAGCTTCTCTCTGCGGCTCGTGCTCTCTTTCTGATCGCAAGAAGTCAACGCCTCAGGTCGGCTCCCTCTACTGGTATCCACACGAATAGCGTTCCAACCACGAACGACGTGCTAGCGTCTCCTGTCCCTCCAAGGCTTTCTCAACAATTCGTCCTTTCCGTCTCTATTTCAGCAGTTTCTTATCTGCAAACCTTTTGCAGATTCCCTTTGGCCTTTTGTGTTATGTGTTGTTTTTTTAAAACGTAGCTCCTAAAATCAGATATATAGCATGCTCTGCGTTTTTCTCAACCGAATTGGATTTTGGAATTAATCTATATTAATTCTGAAATTAATACAATATCATATATTGTATGATTTGATAAGAAACTAATTAAATAAATAATGTTTATATTAAATCCGTCCCACAGATTTAATTCACCTATTTATTTAATTTAAAATAAAGATAAGACAGGACTATATTTGATTTATTCTCATAAATCAAATTTGAGATATCATGTCAATTTGAATTTCAAATTCAAACGTGATAGAGATTCAATTTATCCTTATAAATTAAATCTTATAAATATCTCTTATATGAGATATTCTATCAATTTGAATTTCAAATTCAAACGTGATAGAGGTTTAATTTATCCTTATAAATTAAATCCTATATATTCCTTATATATAATGTATATATACGAATTTATATATATATACAAATATAAATATAAATAAATATATACATCAACATTGGATTATTCATTGAATCTGGACACGTCTTAGATTCAATGAATCTGGACATCATAGCTCATGTTGGGCTATTTTGTGTGCGACCCTGTAGGCCCATATGAAGTTGGCAGTGGGCTATTTGCTATACTGGCCCACAAGTCGCAAGCGGTCTCTAGCAAGATATAACGACTACCCAAATCATATGAGGATCGATAAATGATGTAACATTTTATACAACCATATCATGTCCCTTTTGTCACGCGATATTTTGGTCATGGATGAGGTATGGATAATGTCATCCTCCTATTCCTGACCATTACTTTCTCGATCCCTGAGTAGTCTGACTATAGAAATGGAACTACCTTTCCATTACAGTATGGCCATACATTTCTCAGACTCACTCATCGAGGGGCCCAGTAATATCTCTCTACGAATATGAGGGACAAATTCCATCTTGACCATTCACATTCCTCTGCATGAAAAACCACTAAGCCCGAACATAGTCTTTATGATCACTCGGTCAAAAGTGACTTTTGACTAGGTCAAAGCTGAGCTTTTGTCATGTAGGAATCCATGATGATCTCAGGTCAAAGGGCATAGTGACATGGTTTGTATATGAGAGAAGCTTATGACGTAACCCATGCAGCTCTCTCATAGTGGGTCGGTCCAACACCTTGTACTCTTACATGTGCCTATGACTTTGATTTATATCTCTATACATCTTCAGAGTCATACTGGCCTTATTTCATATCTGCTCCCACATAGATGACCGACCAGGGACATTTAGGATAAGATCATGAATTATCTAAGGTTGGTCATCACAATAAACATGCAAATAATATGATAACACAATTAATAAATTCATAAATTAATAATGTTCATAAGACAATGATTGGCCCCTAGGGCATATTTTCCAATAGGACCAAGAGTTGAACGAATGATCAAGGGAAATTGGGGTAATGGAAGACTAGGCTTGGTGGAAATAGAAGAAAGGGGTACACCGAGTGAAAAGGTAGGGGTTACAGATACTGAGGCTAAAGAGGGTGAGGGGACAGGAATTACAAGAACATGTTGAGCATGCTGAGGCTCTAATATAGGTGACTGATCCCTAAGCTCTTCCTCTAAGAAGGAAGGTATAATATTGTTTAAATAGAAGAATATTCTTAACATCAGACACTTCCTGATGAATAACCTCTTGCCACTCTAAAATGGCTTCTTGTCTCTCTTTTACTTCTTCCTTGAAGGCTTAAAAATCCCAGATTTGATTCTCGAGAAGTGTCTGGATTCTATAGCTTTGCCTCTGTTAAATGATATTTGCTTCTTTCTTGAATGCATTGAGTCTGTTCTCTAGCTCTGGAAACTTAGTTTAAAGATACCTCTGAATAGATGCACTTAGAAATGATGGTGCAGTAGAGACTTGAGGTATAGCAGAGGAATATCCTTCATCCTAAGGAAGGGAAGCACTGGCTGAAGGCTACTTAGCTTGACTGTCTCTGGGAGTTAGTCCCTTATTGGCATTATATGCAAGCTTGATCTTCATTTTGTGTAGCTGAGATAACCTAAAAGCTCCAATTTGTTCCTTCATTCTTCCTTCTAGGTTATGATTATTGAAATGCTTAAGGAAAAAGACAAGTTGAGGAAAAGTCATAGTGGCTCAGTGGTAGTCTTCATTGTCTTTTGCAGCATTACAATGAATTCAAGATCAGAGTCTGTGTCAGAATTGGGTTATTATGACCTTGCCTTTCTATTTGAAGTAGATTGAGGAGAAGGCTAAAAGATTTTAACTTTGCTTCTATCTTTGGTTGTTGCCTTTGCTAGTGCCTTGCTCAACTGAGCCTTGCTTTTACCCTTTGAGACCTTTAGGCCATCGCCATGTCCTTATTTTCTCCCTCAATTATACTCAATTAAAAGTAGATTGAACCAAATTAAAACCTTTTTAATTTTAAAAAAATAAAATTTCAAATAAATTTCAAATGGAAGTTCTTTCACTAAAACTTTGAGGGAAAATATAAATTTAGATGATTGGTTCACTGTATGTTCAGGTCGCGACAGAAAAACACAGAGATATCTGGTCATGATGAGTCAAGTAAGAGGGTCATGACTAAAGTTCACAGAGAACATGAGTCACGTCTAGCCCATACTCATGTCAGAACTGGGATACACAGAGCCTAGATGTTATGGTAACGACTGTTCATTTGGTAAATCTAAAAATTTCAGTTTTCTTGCTTTAACTTTAAAAATTAATTTCTCCAAGATTCCTTATCCAAATGAGGTGTGTTATACATAGATTTAAAGCTCAAGAAGTGTTCTTTAACCTTGGAAAATTTTACAAAAAAATTCTATTATTTGCTATTTTAAAACATCGCTTGAGCCTCATTGCCTCATAACTTGGAAAATTATCCCTTTCTAGATTTATTTCTGACTTCAAAAAATCATAGTAAATCTAAAACTTAACCACTTATGGCATTATTGATATCCATGTAAAGCTCTGTATCTTAGCTATATTCATGTCAAATTTCAAGTCATAACTTCTCCTTTAAGATATTTAAAAACATAAAGTCAATGCCTCTAACATACATTACATTACAACATACCAAAATGTTCTATTATGTCTAGGATCATGAATGTGACATATTAAAAACTTATTCATCCACATCCAATCTTTTTCCTTTTGATGCAGCAGCACCTAAACATGGTTATTTGTTTGGCAAGAGTGAGATTTCAATGAAATCCCAATAGCAAGTCATACAAACTATAATATCATTCATGTTTAATTAAATGCCTAACATGTTATCTTGATATAGGAGCTACTTCATGGGCATATTCAAGTAATATCTAACATGTATATTTTCATGAAATATATAGAAAGGAGTTGCATCCATTCATCCATCATAGTAATCATCATAACATCATCTGGAGCTCAACCAAAAATCACAATAAACAAGCAAGCACTAATCAAACAAGTATAACATTATAGTTAGGTATTTTTGCTACTTTTTAAGCTTTCTTTGTCATGCTCTCCTTGAAATGGTCTCCTTTCCAAAAAAATATAGAAACCTAGCCATTATAAAGCAATAGCAACTTATAACTCAATTCAAAAGAAATTTTAAGACTAGATTTTCACTAGGTTATATTCTTTGCCCATTTTATGTCTTATATTTTCATCTTTCTATAATAAATTCTCATGGTTAATTTCACATAATTTTTCATGTAGAATCCAAATATGAAGTTATAATTTCCAAATTTAATCTCCTTCCTTGGCTACTATATATAACTGAAACATCCCCTTTTCTTTTCCAAAAATTATCATTTTGATTTCAATGCTTCCTCTACTTGTTTCTCTACTTTACGCCACACAATTTTTCATTTTAAACCCATTGGAAGCATAAAAATTATGAAATTCTCACATATGAACATTGATTCATACAATGGCAGCTAAGAACACAAAAACCCTAATTTCATGAATACTTGAATTTCCAAGCCATTACTACTTGATTCTAGCTTGTTTAAGCTTGTCTAAATTATCTATAACATAAAATTTATATTGTCACCACAATGAGCAGCACCTTTAGTAGCAACATGAAATAGAAAATGCCATAGAAACCGCTTAAAACCAAGAGCAAACTTCTTAGAACAAAGTCCAATATCAAAGGAACTAATTACCTTTCTTTTTGCTCTAAGTTGTATGCTTCTTCCTAGCTCAAAATTAATTTTGACAGAGTTTCCCCTATGGTTCCTATGGCTACCAAAATGGCTATGAAAGGGGTATTTATAGAAAAATTTGGGTGAAAATGGAAGGTCAAGATTAATCCAAACACTATTTGATCCAATGGTCCATATTGCATCTTCTATCAAGCTTGCCCTACAAGCCAAAAAGTGACATCATCCATGACATCAAATAAGGCTTTGTTTGGTGCAAGACATAGGAAAATACTAATAGGAAAAATTCTAGTCTAATATGGTATTGATTTAGTTAGTTTCACAAAAATCAGGCTGTTTTATGTTTCTAATTTTTATAATATTCCAAAATATGTATTCTATCATGAAAACTAATGCTTAGATTTTTCCTCCCACTGACATTGTTAGACTGAGTACTTATTTGCTTATCATCCCTTGGCAAATTGATTGAAATTCCCTTGATTTAATATTTTACACTATATTAGCCCTAAATGTATAATTGTTATTTTACACCACTTTACACCATATAAGAGCCTATACTAACTTTGATTAATCCTTCATGTATCTCCCTTGGCATGTTAGACATGCTTAAATGATTAAAATGCCCTTAATTCATCTCTTGTTCCATATTACAACACATGGGCATTTTCATAATTTTGCACTCTCTAGGGTTTCTTTAGACACTGACCCATATGACTGTTCAGATATTTTATTGGGCATATGGGATGCCAAATTAGGCCTTTAAATGGGTCCAATACCTTTATGGCTCAATTCCTAAGAAACTCATATAAAAGTATTTATCGGATGTATTATTGTACTGTAAATTATATTATAAATTCTACATAACTTCTTTTTGAGTTTTGTCAGTTTTATAAATTCTCATATTAATTATGAGAATTTTTAGCCAAATTTCATCTAATTAGAAAATCCAGAAGGTCCTGTAATTGTCATATCCTAATTTTTCCCTATCCGTATAGTACTGATAGTGGAAAGAGGTTTGAAAAGGATTATGATGAAGATAAGAAGAAATGATAAAGGTTAAATGAGTCATGAAGAAAGAGAAGGACTAAAACAAAAATTAGAAAAAGGTTGAAAGCAAAAAGTGAAGGTAGAAATAAAAGTTGGGCTCTTAAGTGTAATTTTCAAAAGTTAAGGGGCTAAAATGCAATTATTCAAAATTATTCTGGTCAATTTAATTCAACACAGGATTTTGATTCGAGGTCCCGATTAATTGATATAAATTCCTAAAGTCAGAAGAATTATTATAGTATTTTTCAAACATCAGGATCAGATAAAACTTTATAGAAAATTCCTATATTTAATGTAAGAATTTATAAAATTGACAGAGTCATAAAAGGAATCCTGTAGAAGTCTTTCGGGATTTTACGATGAAATAAAATACTCGATAAATAGGATCAAGTGAGATTTATTAGGATTTGTGCCATAAAGGTAATGAGGCCAATGAGCCCATACCAAGGCCCAAACGGTGCCATAATGAGCCCAATAAAGTAGTGAGATAGTATGTGGGCCAGAGTCCAGAGCAGTCCAGGAATAGTGCGAAATTACGAAAATGCCCCTGGATGCCCCTATTGTACCAGTGATAGATTGAGGGTATTTTGGTCATTCTAGACAGGCAAAAAATGTGACATGTAGTATAAATATGATTAATCAGAGCCAATATATGCCCTGAGATAGTGTAAAGACGGGTGGAATGACAATTATGCTCTTGTGGTCAATATAATGCAAGAAAGGACACCAAGGGTATTTTGGTCATTTTCCAAAGGATCTGTAATTAAGTTATGGCCAGTACAAGTATGTTAATGGTATGAGAAGTCTAGATATTGATTTCCAGGATAGAATACATATCCTGGTATATTATAAAAATTTTAGAACAGAAAATATTCCGGTTGTTATGAAACTGCTCTGATCGGTATCGGATTGGACTGGAATTTTTTCAGAAGCTTCCTTACACTATGAGCACGCCACATACCCCCATGAGGCATCCCTTGATCTGTCCCACATGATGTCACAATTATTCTTTTTAGAAAAAGTTAAATCCAAGATTAAATGTGGGCCTTTAGATCAAATAGTAACCAAATCAATCTTGGCCATTCATTTTTCATGGATTTTGGCTATAAATACCCCCTCATTCTGCATCAAAACCGTGGCTTCATGGACCCTTGGGGAAACTCTTGCAAAATGAAAACTCAAGCCAAGACAAAGAAGATTCAAGGTACCAAAGTTCAAGCAAGCTAGAGATTAAAGGTAAACAATCTCTCCTAGTTTATTTTTCTTTGATTTGGGAGTTTGAACTTAGGGTTTTTATGGGAGAAAAGTTGAGTTTTCTCTAAGGGGAGGTTCTTCCCAAATACCTTAGATGAAAGGGGAAAGAAGAAATTAAAGTTAGAAACATATGATTGAAGCTTAAACAAGCTAGTTAAGAGATTGATTGTTGACTCAAGTTGATATTCTTGACTTTGCCATGATGTGCCCTATTTGGTATACACTGTTCATGATGGAATTAAATTGAATTTCAATGATTTAATGCTTCCATTGAATTTAGATGATGGTTTTGTGTAGGATTGGAAAGGTTTTGAACCTTGAAAGCATTGAAATTCCAAGATTATAGTTTTTGAAACCCTTCTCTATTACTGTTCACACACATGAACAGTGATTGGAATTTCATAATTTTGATGGTTCCAATGGCTTTAAAATGAAAATTTGTGTGGGGTATAGTGGAGAAACAAGTATGGGAAGCATTAGAATCAAAATGAGAATTTATGAAAGAATTGCATGCCTATGTTCAGTTCTGCACAGCAGGCCATGAAGGAGCTGGAATTTCATGATTCTAAGCTCATAAATGAATTCAAAAGATGAAATTGTGTAGGGTAAAGTCAAGACATCAATTGATTCAAAGACCAAGTCCATTAGTTAAGATTAAGGAAAGTAAATGAGCTTAATGTTCAAGAGGGAGTTATGTTAGTTAAAATAAGTTTAATGCTCAAGGAAATTAGATGGTAATGGATGAATGGTTATGTGATGTTAGGGATTGCTTGGTATGTTCCAAAAGAGGCAGCCACATGTCCAAGAGATTTGAGAAGAAAGAAGCAAGATAAAGTGAAAGAAAGTCAAGTCTATAAGGTAGTGAACTTACCTCTTTATGTGCTTGATGTGGTATGCTTATGTGTTGACATGTATATGATATTTGAATGATGTTGAATGTATTGTGAATAACATGTTTTCCATGGCCATGCACTTTATGTGAAAGTATATAGCATGATGGCATGTCACTAATCAAAGAAAGTTTAATGAAATTACATATCATGCATTAGCATCCATCTTGCATATTTAAGTGGTAATGTTTGCTACTGAGATTCTCTAGAATCTCACTCTCCAATAACCAACCAATTTAGGTCAAGCATGAAGAAAAGGTATGCATGGAGAAGAGCTAAAGCATGGAAGAAGAAAAGTGAAGTATTTAAGATGTTAGCATATGCTATGCACTTTCCACGTATGTCAAACCCATGTAAAGCATCTATTTATGTGATGAGATTGTATGAAAAAATTATTGTATAACCCCATGATGTATATGAATTCATACAAGGCAAAAGAGATTATTCATGTATGCTAGAACAATTATTGAAAGTAAAAGAAAGGAAACTGAAATAGTAAAATCGTAGGTCCTGAAGCAGTTTTGTTATGGCTTCAGTTTCACCTATCAAATGAAGGAATTATTTAACAAAATTTTATGATCATGTAGTACACATCCAGTGGTTTAATTGCATAGGTAGAAAGTTTTATTTGGATGTGTATATGAAGAGAAATGAATTTCCAAAGTAAGGGACCAGAATCTATTTCCAGAGTTTTTGAACAAATGAACAGTAAACTTCAACGAATAAACTGTATCAATTGGATTTGGTTTGGAAATTATTTTTCTCTTAAATTTGAAGATGTTATCTTCACGTAGCTTTTTGAACCACTTTAGTTTGAGTTTTTTAGAATTAGTTATGGTTTTTCGAAGTTCGTTGCATAATCTGGAATACCATATGAACAGTAACCCAATAAAGAGTAAAATTCTAGATTTGGCTAATAGACTTCCAAGGTCTTATAAGTGGTTCTAAATGCTACTGAATGGTCCCTAAGACGTATGAAAGTAAGGATGTTATAGTAATAATCTTTGGACTTTAGAAATTAATATCAATTATCTAGGGCCTCAAATTAAAATTTAAAAAAATATGCCTAGCCCAATTTTCATTCTCTATTTAATGGTAAAATTTGAGACTGTACTATTTTTGGGTAGTTCTAGGCATTTTCTGGCACAATTTCTTCATAATTACAATTTTACCCTTAACTTTAACAAATTGCAGTTTGATCTCTTAAAATTTTATAATTACACTTTATGGCGCAAAATTTGTCTCTATATTTTAGTTTTGACATTGGGACTTTTCTAAATCACTCTTAAATCCTTAAACTTTGTACTTCAATCCCTTTCCTGTCTTAAATTGCAACCTTTTCCTTATAAAATTTCATACCAGATAAGAAAATTAGGGATATGACAATCCTTGGCCATCTTAGCTTGATATTTCTTCTTCCTGTCCTTCGAGATTGATGTTTAAGGAGCATTATATATATACTTGGATGGATTAGTCTCAGACCCATCGGCATTGGTTGTCTTCTCTCCATTGCTTCCATGAAGAATGAGGGATTTGAGTGATTGAACGGTGAGATAGAGGAATTTGTGGTTGTTTTTTTGGGTTTTGATTGGTAGAGTGTGTGTAAGGTATCCCACAAACAAATTTGAGGATTTGTGAAGATTGAAAGTGAGAGAAAATGAAGATTAATCGATTGGGGGTTAAGTTAAATAGTGAAGAGTCATGATTGATTGCTGATAAAACTCGATATTAATTGATTAACTAATCTATTAATTCCCATTAAAAGGGAAGAGAGGAGAAATAAAAGAAAAGAAAGTAAAGCACTGGACGGACTAGTTAATGCATTACAGAAGAGTAAAATGCATGCAGAGGGGGTGCTCTTGAATGAACTAAAAGGCGGTAGAATCGGCCAAGCTTAGCTCATAAGAGGAGGTAATGATATGAAAAGAAAAAAGAGAAAGCTTAAATGAACTGAAAGTAGAAGTTTATTAAAACATAAACACTTACAGAAAGAGGAAGGGATACAGAAGGAGTAGGAAGAGAAAGAAAGAGACTCTTTCTCTCTAGGACTCTGGAGTATCTCTCTCTAAGTGTAAGGGAGTCGGGGTAACTGAACTTGCTTCATAAGGAAATGAATGTGACTTAAGAAGCCAGGAGTGGTTACTGTTTGAATAGTGTTCTAACGTGGAATATTTTTTACTGTTTGCACAGTTCCGCATCATAACACTATTTGCACAGTATCTACTGACACTACAGTATTTTGCCGACACTACAATGACTCACTGTTTAAATAGTACTGCTATAGTACTTTTATAATTTTGTTTAACCAAAAACTTAGGACAGATTACTCGATCAACTAAGTCTCTAGAGCATGGAGTTTAATTGGTTATTAAGGCTAGCCTTATCATTTGTTGAGGTGAGGACAGATTGTACCTTGTTCATCTGATTTAGGAACTTGCTGTGTTCTGTCATACAGGGGAATTGGGGATTTTGTTTAAACCATCTCTCGACTGCTTGAGTGTTTATCCTTGAAAGATCAAACTTAGGCCACTACTTGACAGACAGAAGTCTTTGAAGTATAGGCAAGAATCTTCATCCTTCAGGTTTTAAGAATCTATAATTCCAAGAAAATATCCAAGATATAGATAAGTTTGAAAAATAGTAAAGTTCAACAGGAAAAGGGTTTTCTTCAATGTTGAACTTCTGTTTAAAAAGCTCAAAAACTCGAACTACCTCTATAGGAAATATCTCTGGAATAGGTCCAAAGAAATCCCACCAATGTCCAAACCATTGAGGGAAATTGTATGTGGCTTTAATTTTGAAATAAATAAACCAAGTATGTTTAAAAAGTTTATTTTGATCCCAGAATACATGATACCATGCATAAACATAATCATGATAATTGTATCCAATAGGATCAAAGTTTATCCCAAAAGTTTTTATCTTATTTAAATCTTGTCACCACTGGGATGGAGTAAGGACCTTCAAAATCTACAGGGTAGAATGAGTTATTAAATACTTATCTATTTTGTCAGCATTTCTTTTAATTGAAGCCAACTCAGAGTGAATCAATATTAATTCATAATATTCCCTGGTTTTTGTCAAATGTTTTGGCCTATAATGAAATCCAGTAAGGAAAACATTTAAAGCCACTTGGTTGGGGTTTTTGTTATAGAATTCTGGCTCTATCTTGATAATATTTATAGCCCTATTTTGTTTAGAAAAGGCTGGAGTATTATTCGATTTTTTAGAGATAGAAGCAAAAACTATCTGTTTTTGAGAAGGGTTGATCTGCAAGATATTTGGTTGTTTATCAAGCCAATCATATTGGTTTTTTGTAAGTACCTTTGCAGGGATTGGAGGAAGGGTCAATTGCTGGGCAAAGGTTTTTTCTAGGAGAATCTTCTAGGTATAACTCTAGGCATAGGATTCCAAAGTCTTTTTAGAAGATACTCGTGTTTGAATTTGCTAGGTTGATGACCTAGACGGAATAGATGACCTCAATTTTATTTGAGGTTTCTGGACCAAAGATCCAGATGGAGTAGATGACTCTATTTTAATTTGTTGGGTTCCCTGTGGAGACCCATATTTCTTTATCACCTCTTGGATGATGGCCTCCAATTCAGAACTAGAAACTATTTGACTTTGGGCATCTTGTAGAATACCCTTTTGTTTTTGGTCTTCACCATCTTCGAGTTTCTTTTTCCTCGGCATGGGAATTTTGTTTCTTTTTGGTTTTCTCTCAACATTCTATCTACCCTATAGAAATTCACAGGTGAGAAAGTCTGGGAGGGAGTTTGAAGTACCTTTGATAAAATCAATTTCAAAATCAAAGACACTCAAAATTGCTTGCCATCTGGCTAAGACTAGTTTAGAAGCAAGATTTTTAACATCTTTTTGTAAAACATCCTTTGCTGATTTACAATCAATGCAAAGTAAAAATCTTTTGTTTAGCAAATCTGATTGAAAGTTGGAAATGCATAAAACAATTGCCAAAATTTCTTTTTTAATGGTGGAATAGTTTTGTTGAGTGTTATTCTAATGTTTAGACGTAAAAGAGACAATTTTTTCTTTTCTGTCAAGACGCTGTTTGAGAATGCCACCATAACCTATGTCACTGGCATCAATTTCAACAATTTTATAGGCGACTGGATCAGGAAGGCTAAGACAAGGAAGCTCCTTGACCTGGGATTTGATCTGCCTAACGATGTTTGAATGAAGGTCAGTCCACAAAGGCAGATTGTCCTTGAGTCACTGATGTAGCAGTTTAATGAAGTTACTGAGATGAGGAATAAAGTTAGCAACATAGTTTAAACATCCCAAAAATTGTTGAAGTTGTGTTTTATCAATGATTTGATCAGGAAATTTGTCAGCAAATTGAATTGCCCTTTCAATTGGTGTAATAGACCCTTGATAAATCCAATGACCCAAAAACTGTATTTTAGTTTGAAACAAACTAATTTTAGGTTTTGAAACCACTAATCCATTTGTTTCTGCAATCTTAACGAATTTAGAGATATGTTTAAAATGTTGATCTATAGAATGACTATAGACTAATATATCATCAATGTAAACAATAATGTATTGACTATGATCATTAAATATCTCATTCATAATTCTCTAGAATTTGGAAGGAGCATTTTTTAAACCAAAAGGCATAACATTCCACTCATACTGACCAAAAGGAACAGTAAAAGCAGTTTTATACCTATCATTTTCAGAAATTTGTATTTGCCAAAAACCATATTTCATATCAAATTTTGAAAAGATTTTTGCAGAATACAAACATTTTAGTAGATCAGATTTGTTTGGGATTAGATACCTGATCCATTGCAAAGAATCGTTTAAAGGTTTGTAATTAATTACAAGTCTAGGAGCACCACGTTCAATCTCGGCATTTTTATTAACATAAAAAGCAGCACAAGACCATGGGTTTCTTGATTTGTGAATTAATTTTTTGTTTAAAAGATCATAAATCTCATTTTTGCAAGTTTCCAAAAGCTCCAGGCTCATTTGAATTAACCTGGCCTTTGTTGGGATTTTCTTTTCAGAAAAATATTTTTCATATGGTAGATCTTGTTGGAAATCGTGCCCTAGGGGCCAATCATTGTCTTATGAACATTATTGATTTATGAATTTATTGAGTTATCATATTATTTGCATGTTTACTATGATGACCATCCTTGGATAATTCATGATATTATCCTAAATGTCCCTGGTCGATCATCTATGTGGGAGCACAGATGAAATAAGACCAGTATGACTTTGAAGATATATAGAGATATAAATCAAAGTCATAAGCACATGTAAGAGTACAGGGTGTTGGACCGACCCGCTATGAGAGAACTGCATGGGTAACGTCATAAGCTTCTCTCATATACAAACCATGTCAATATGCCCTTTGACCTGAGATCATCATGGATTCCTACATGACAAAACGCTCAGCTTTGACCTAGTCAAAAGTCACTTTTGACCGAGTGATCATAAAGACTATGTTCGGGCTTAGTGGTTTTTCATGCAGAGGAATGTGAATGGTCAAGATGGAATTTGTCCCTCACATTCGTGGAGAGATATTACTGGGCCCCTCGATGAGTGAGTCTGAGAAATGTATGGCCATACTGTAATGGAAAGGTAGTTCCATTTCTATAGTCAGACTACTCAGGGATCGAGAAAGTAACGGTCGGGAATAGGAGGATGACATTATCCATGCCTCATCCATGACCAAAATATCGCGTGACAGAAGGGACATGATATGGTTGTATAAAAGGTTACATCGTTTATCGATCCTCATATGATTTGGGTAGTTGTTATGTCTTGCTAGAGACCGCTTGCGACTTGTGGGCTAGTATAGCAAATGGCCCACTGCCAACTTCATATGGGCCTACAGGGTCGCACACAAAATAGCCCAACACGAGCTATGATGTCCAGATTCATTGAATCTAAGACATGTCCAGATTCAATGAAAGATCCAGGTGAATGTATATATATTTATTTATATTCGTATATATATAAATTCGTATATATATATATTATATATATGAGATATATGAGATTTAATTTATAAGGATAAATTAAATCCCTATCACGTTTGAATTCGAAATTCAAATTGATAGGATATCTCATATAAGAGATATTTATAAGATTTAATTTATAAGGATAAATTAAATCTCTATCACGTTTGAAATTCGAAATTTAAATTGATAGGATATCTCAAATTTGATTTATGGGAATAAATCAAATATAACTCAGTCTCATCTTTATTTAAAGTTAAATAAATAAGTAATTAAATCTGTGGGACGGATTTAATATTATTTTATTTAATTAGTTTCTTATAAAATTATACAATATATGATATTGTATCAATTCGGAATTAATATAAGATTAACTCCAAAATCCAATTAGGTCAAGTGGAAAAACGGATAGCATCCTCTATATCTGATTGGAGGAGCTACGTTTGAAAGTAACACAGAACACAAAAGGCCGAACGGAATCTGCAAAAGGTTTGCAGACAAGAAACTGCCGAAATAGAGACGGAGACTTGTGAAAGCCTTGGAGGGACAGGAGACGCTAGCACGTCGTTCGTGGTTGGAACGCTGTTCGTGTGGATACCAGTAGAGGAAGCCGACCTGAGGCGTCGACTTCTTGTGATCGGAAAGAGACCACCGTCCGCGGAGAGAATTTGTGAAGGTCGCTGAGGAACACTCCATCGATTTCTTGCGATCAGAAAGAGATCACCACCCACGTAGAGAAGCTGTGAAATTCGCTGAGCAACACTAAGGGTAATGATTCTTTCCACTTGACTTAAACACATACGGCAGATCCTGGCAAGGAATGGAAAATTTTTAAAGTTTATTTCCGCTGCGTGTCTTCCAATTCCTTACAGATCTACCACATGTTGTTTTCTATTCCAAAAAGCATTTGGTAAGTTAGAACAAATAAGTTTGTGAATTTGTTCAAGACAAGTTTGAATTTTCTTTTGAACATCTTTTTGACATAATTGCCTTTCTAAATGCTGAAAAAAATCTCTTTGTTTAAAAAGTTTATTTGTTGTTGTTTTGAAGTCAAAAGATTGAGCTCCTTGATCCTGAGTTTTTGAGTAAAAGGAAACAAAATCGTTTTGCCCAAATATTCTTTTGAAATTCCATTTTCATCAGTCATATATGGGAATAATAACCTAGCAAAAGGCGCACCTAGAATGATATGAGTTCCCATATTTTTAACTAATATAAATGGAGTTTCAAGTTTTAATTCTTGATTTTCAACAACTTTTAAAACTTTTTACTTGACATCTAAGCGTGAGCCATTGACGCCATTATACCTTTCGGTTGTTTTTTTAAAGTATTTTGTCAGAATAATTCCTTCATTGAAGCAATTAGAATCAGCTCCTGTGTTAAATAAGACAGTTGTTCCAAAACAAAATCATTGTGAATAATAATTTTGGCATGGATATAAAACTTTTGAATAGAAATTCGAGAAATCATATTTAAGAAAGTGTTATCTTCCTCATTACCATCGTTAGATGTGATTTCTAGATTTTCTTTAGTTTAACCTGTTAGTTGCATATCTTAGAATTGGATATGGCTTCGGCACAAGTTTCTTGTCAGAGTTTAATCAGACGTATTTTAGACTTGAGCTGTTTGACCTCTACATGTAAATCTTGAAGGGTTGTTGATTTAACAGAGTGTTGGAATTTATTTAAAACATCTGTTAAATTATATTTGTTTACAGGGAAAACAGGTTTTGAGTTTGAAGAAGATGGTTGTTGATTAACCAATTCTCTAAACTTAAACAAATATTCTCCTTTTTCAGAATCTGATAGTTTTTCAATGATATCAAGAAGTAAATCTTGTTCTTTCGAGATAACATTGATTGATTATGAAGATTCTAGGATATCATCGTTTTGAATATTTTGAATATGCTTAGAAGAATCACTATTAGTTTTTGAACTAGAAGTTTCTTCAATCACAAGATTGTTTATTTGTTCAAGAACAGATTTATCAATGCACCTGATTTTCTTGAATTTTCTTGTGAAAGCACAATATTTTGAAATATGGCCTAGTTTACCACATTTAAAACATTTGACTTTGTTTTGTTCAGGAAAGTCAACCTTAGGTTTGGATCTAAATTCCCATTTTAACCTATGGGGAGGTGTGTTTGGGTTATATCTTTGGTAGATATGTTTCTTCTTTTTGTGGTAGGAAGAAGGTTTCCTACGTTTCTTGGTTTTTTTATAGGCTGGAAGACCAAATTGTTCACAGAAGGTTCCTAACTCTCTACAGTTGATGGCTTTTTCCTTGGCCAGTTGATGTTGGATGCTATCATCCTGACAAATTTTAAGAGCAATGTTTTGAACATAAGAGATTAATTCTCCATATGTCAAGTGCTCATAAGGGATTATGCCATCATTTTAGTTTCTAAATTTTTCTCTAACTTTATTACCCAAAGATTTAGGTAATCCAGCTAGGAATTTTTCTTTCCAAAAAGGTTGTTTGGCATCATCTCTTGTGAGAACTCGAGCAAGGAAAGTATCCCTATACCATCTGAAATCAGAAAAGGTTCAGCACTTAAGATTTGACAGTAATTCAGCTGATCTATCTTTCCAAATAGACGGATCACTAACAAAATATTTAATAATTGTAAAAATCAAAGTTTGGACTGAGTCTGGATAGGTTTGACCATCGTAAAGGATAGGTGTTCCATCAGAATTAGTTTAGATAGATGAAAAAATCGTTTGTTTATCTTCTGGAGTAAGGTAATGATCCCACCAATTTTTCAATTGACCTGTAAAACTAGATACCAAAAGGTTTGTGATTTATTCATCTGTGTAGTTGTTTTGTGTTTGATAAGCAGTACACAACATTGTTATCTGTTGCATTATTGAAAGGATATTAGCTTCATTAAGATCATCTATGTTCCATTCATAAATGTTCTCTCCGCTAAATGACCTAAAGTTTTGGTTAACTCGTTCTTCAACCAGAATGTCTGGAGGGCTTGCCCTAGGGTAATACAATTTGGAGGGTTGTTTCCAGTGTTGTTGGTTGATTTGGAGTTGTGATTCAGAGGAATCTGTATGAGAAGCTTGGGAGTCTTTCTCTAGGTTGTGGATTTGGGCTGAAGAGGTAGACTCATTTTGGGGAGTTTCTGCGACAATCATAGTTTGAGATATTTGGAGTCTTTTTTGATTGATTTTGTCAATTAGGTTGGACTTGTTTTGTAGGGATATTTCAAACTTTATTTGTGGGCTGAGCTGAAAGGGTTTAAAAATGGGATTTTCAATCCTTGGTTTTGACTGTTCAGAAATAATGATTGAATATGTTTGAAAAAAATGATCACCTAATTGTTGAAGATACAAATTATTATAATTATTCTATTCAACTATCTTTTTTATGTTACTCGAATCAACAGGTTGACTCACATTTTTAAAACAAAAAGGTGCTACAAGCAAAGGTTGACCTGAATCATCCTTTACTGTAGGTATTTGCACTGTTTTTTGTGGTAAAAATTCAGAAGTAATATTTTCTCCTTGAGAACTTTTCCAATGTTTAATAACACCAACAGTTTGATCAAATAGATAATCCAATTTTGTAGTTTTAGCATATTCGCCAAACCAATCAAAAAATAGAATATTCATTTGAGCTCTTTCAAGGAATCTATAGAATTTTTCTTGAATGTTTTTTCTATTAGATCCTTTAAATTTTTCTAAAAACTATTTCCTCTGGAGATTGTATTCTTCTGAGTAAAACTGTTTTTGCAAAGTTGGTTTGTCATTCTGAAATTCATTTTCAATGACATTTAAGTTTAAATTTCCCATATCCATTGATGAATAAGTTGGAGACTCAATAGATCTCATATCAGATCGTAAGTCTTCATCTTTTTCATAAACAGTTTAGGGAATATTTGAAGAATTATCAATTCCTTGGATTGAAGCACTAGTAGTTGAAGGAGTTTGGATAACTACTGTGGAAGTTTCAGATGCTCTTCCATATATGACAGAAGGCGATCTAGGAATTGAAGAATAAGAGAATCTAGATGATTATGTTTCGACAGATCTATAGTCTTTATATATCGAAGCTTCAGATCTTGATGTTTGAGAAATTGATCTTCTGGACCGATCAAAGGATAACTTGACAGATCCATCAAAAGTTTGGGTAATCTTCTTCAACTGAGAAATAGGTTCTGGAGTTGGCTGTGAGGCTTTCTCTATGACCCACTCATATGGTAATACAACATCATTCCACATGATGATCCTGGGAATAGTTATATTAACATTTTGAAAATCAGTTAAGAAAATTATTGTTTGGTTAGTTTCAGAAGGAATTTGAACATAAGAAGTTGACGTGTTAGAGACCCTATACTGTATCCTATAGATTAGGGTAGCGGGTATGGATACTGGCAACATGTTCAAACCATGAAGTTTAATTTTAAGTTTAACACCTTTGAGGACATTTTCGTCATTTAAATCCATCATCCTATAGGGAAAATAGTTAAAATAAATGGGTCCTGCATGAAGGCTAGTTTCTATCATTGCTAGAACAACATCTTGATATATATTATGTCTACCATCAAGTAAACCTAGTAAACATGATATATTCAACCCTTTTCTGAAAAGAGGTTTTATGAGGATTTGAACGCTACCGACATGTAAACAATTGTATTCTTTACGATGTCATTCAATCGACTTTTTTGAAAGAAGGAAAAAAATCTTCTTTATCAGGTTTAATAGAAACTAATTCTTCAACAGTCCTGATTATATGATCAAATTTTGAAAACCATTTTCTATCCTCAGTTTGCGCATAAAGTGTATTTATGGCAATCGGTGGCAAAGTCCAATTGTCAACGTTTTGATTGATGTTTTGAAAAGAAATTTCTTCTTTGAAAATTCTTTTGTTTGAAGCGGATGTTGCTTTGTGTAATTCCTCATCATTTAAAGGAGGGTGAGAAGAAGAAGGAGAGGCGTTTGAGGTTGAGGACGATCCTCGTTTGAAAGAGAAGGAACAAAATAAAGACATAATTAAAATAACAAAAATTTAAAACATAATTTAAATTGCAGAAATTTAAAAGAACAGAATTTAAAAGTGCTGAAAAGTAAAGAGCAGAATTTAAATTCAGAAAGTAAAGGAACAGAATAAGTAAAAGTGCAAGAAAGTAAATGAAGTAATAAAAAGTAAAAACAAAGAAAGCAGAAAAGATGGCTATAAAGAAAAGCAATAAAGTAAAGTGAAAGGAAATCTCAATAATTCACTTTCTCCCTTTCATCGATATCTTTACCTTATGGATTCATAGTGGTATGATGAATAAGTATTTATCTATGTTTATGAATACTAGATAGTTGTTAGGTCATTAGTATGATAGAATCTAACCATTTAAATCTAGCCGATGTTATATGTACATGTACTAAGTTTATTACACACTACTACGTACAATGTTTCACCTGCCTCAATCCGTCAGGTCTTACAGTCCATCGTCGTACGGATGGTCTCATGTGTAATAACCTTAGACTAGTACCAACATGCTATCGATTTTAAAAAGTCTTATCATACTAATAAGCTCAACAATTATCCAGTGAACATAAAGATAGATCTATACCTATTTACCACATCTCTACTTTACCTTCTAGCTTTGATACCAACTAGGGGGAAAGACCCCGAAGGATCGAAGGGAAGAGAGGAGAAATAAAAGAAAAGGAAGTTTATAATTCCCATTAATCGATTAATTTCATCAGATATACACATATTTAGACACATTAATTGATTAGTTATTCAATTAATTATAATTAATCAAATTGTTAATCGATTAATTTCAAAGAAAAACAACATTTAACACATATTCAACACTGATTAATCGATTAGATGTTTGATTAATTTCAATTAATGAAACTTTTAATCAATTAATTTGACATTTAAGCACACACATATCAACATTTATCATTAATTAATTGATTAGTTGTTTGATTAATACTAATTAATCGAACTATTAGTCTATTAACTCCATAAGAATGAAATCATTTAACATATTTATTACTGATTAATTGATTAGCTATTCATTATTCTCAATTAATAGAATTGTTAATTGATTAATTTCATAAAAACAAGACATTTACCTCATATTTCACAAAGAATACACTTAATAAATAAAGTTAGCTTCCTTTATTGATCAATTAGGTGTTGGATTAATCTTGCCTCTGTCAGCTTCTGTTTTTCAATCCAATAATAGATCATCTTGCAAAAATATAACTATACTCTGAAGCTTAAGTTAGCAACTTGAATCATCTAAACATCAATATTGAATAATTATTTTAAGAAAATGAAGGTTGAAGAAAGTTTAAAAAAACTTAGTTTATTTGGAAAACATAATCCTTACAACTCATTGGGATTTACCATTCCTAATTCTCTCCTGATACAGTTGAATTGATCATGAGCAAGTGGTTTAGTGAAAATATCTGCTAGTTAAAGATGAGTTGGAATAAATTTAACTTTTATATTTTTCTTCTACACGTAATCTCTTATAAAATGATGTCTAATGTCAATGTGCTTAGTTTCGGGAATGAAGTACGAGATTCTTTGACAAACTGATTGTATTGGTGTTGTCATAGAGAATTGGAATCTCATTCAAAATTATTCTCAGATCTTGGAGTTGTTGTTTGAACCATAGTACTTGTGGACAACAACTTCTAATGGCTACATACTCAACTTTTATTGAGGATATGGCTATAGGGTATTGCTTCTTACTGAACTATGGGACTAAACAATCACCACATAATTCACATTGTCTACTGGTGCTTTTCCTATCTATGTTGTATCCTTCACTCCATGGTTAGAGTCTACGTATGCTATCAAGTATTCTGCTCCTTCTTTGGGAAAGCATATCCTAAGATCAATGGTTATGACAAGATATTTGAATATTCTCTTTACAACTTTAGCATGTGATTCCTTTGGAGTAACTTGATATCTTGCACACATCCCCATGTTGAATTATATGTCTGGTCATCCTTATCATTCCATGATATCTTTTAATGTTGAAATCTTTTCCCTTATTATCCTTATCTAGCATTGCACTTGTACTCATCAGTGTTGAAACACTTTTGGCTTGATCCAATTCAAACTTTTTCAAGAGATCCTTCAAATACTTTGTCTGTGAGATGAAAATGTCATTCTTTCGTTGTTTGGTTTGAAATCCAAGAAAGAAATTCAATTCTCCCATCATAGACATTTCAAATTCTCCATGCGTTAAATTGGCAAATTCTTGACAAAGATCCTCATTAGTAGCACTAAGGATAATATCATCAACATGGATTTGAACTACTAATAGATCAAGTTTGTTTCTTTTAATATATAATGTATTAACTATTTTTCCTCTTTCAAAGTCTTTTTCTATTAGAAATTTACTGAGATGATCATACCAAGCTCTAGGAGCTTGTTTTAACCCATATAATGCTTTTAGAAGATTGTACACATAGTCTGGAAAGTGATGGTCTTCAAAACTAGTAGGTCATTCTATGTAGACCTCTTAAAAAAACTTTTGACATCTATTTGATAAAGTTTAAAATCTTTAATGCAAGCTAAGGCTAAGGGTACTCGTATGGCTTCCAATCTTGCCACTGGAGCATATAGAGCATAGGTTTACTCATAATCAATATCTTCTTCTTGATTATAACCTTTTGCAACTAATATATCCTTATTTCTAATGATTATACCATATTCATCAAGCTTATTCTTGAATACCTATTTAGTCCTGATGACTGGATGATCATTGGGTCAGGTACCAAGTCCTAAACTTGATTATGTTCAAATTGATTTAGCTCTTTTTGCATAACAACTATCCATAAGTCATTTGATAGTTCTTCATTTATATTGTTAGGTTCAATGTTTGAAATAAATGCAGAGAAATGCACCTCATTGAACACTTGTCTCTAGGTTCTTGCTCCTTCATCAACTTCACCAATAACTTGGTGTAAAGGATGACCTTTATTATGTCTCTAAGCTCTAGGTTGATCTTTTCTGATTCATTAGACTGATTACTTGGTTGATCAACTATGGGTTCTTTTTCTATATTCAATTTTAGTATTTTAAGACCCTGTATTATCTTAACTTCATCATCTAGAGGCTTTGAAATTGGTTCCATTTCATAAAACACTACATGAATAGACTCTTCTATTGTAACGGTTCTTTTATTAAAAAGCCTATATGCCACACCACAATTATAATAACTAAGAAAAATACCCTCATTAGATTTAGGATCGAATTTACCCAAATTTTCTTTAATGTTGTTGTGGATGAAACATTTAGTCCCGAATATCCTCAGATAAATGAGATTAGGCTTGCATCCTTTATAGAGCTCATATGGTGTCTTGTTGAGTAGTTGTTTGATGTAGGCTTAGTTAGATATATAACATGCTATGTTCATAGCCTTTGCCCAAAAAACTTATGAGACACCTTTGCCATTAAGCATTGCTCTAGCTATCTTAGTGAGGACTCTATTTTTCCTTTCAATAACTCTATTTTGTTATGGCGTTCTTAGTGCAAATAAGTTATGATCAATCCCACAATTGTCATAGAATTTAGCAAATTCATTGTTTTTTAATTCTCATTTGTGATAAGTCCTGATAGACACAATAGAAATATCTTTCTCATTTTACACCTTTTTGGCAAACAGAACAAAAACATTAACAGTCTAATCTTTGGATGAAAGGTATAAAGCCTAAGTAAATCTCGAATAGTCATCAACTATTACAAGAGTATATAAATTTCCTCCAAAATTTTTGACTTTTGATAGACCAACCAAATTCATATGAAGCAAATGGAGTGGTCTCTTAGTTGAGACTTTCTTCTTTGATTTGAAAGAGGACTTTACTTGTTTCCCCTTTTTACAAGCCTCACAAACAATATTAATTTTATATTTGATTTTAGGTAAACCAGTTACTAACTTTTTCTTAACTAGTTTTGAAACCTGATACATATTCCCTGAGCTAGTCTCTTGTGCCATAACCATTTTTCTTCATACTTGCTAAGAAAATAGTTTTCAAGCGAATTTGAATTAATACAAATGGTATAACAGTTACTATCCCTTTGAGCATAGAGTTTTTAGCATAACAATTGTCTTTAATAGAAATGGTATAACAGTTACCGTCCCTCGGAGTATTAAATTTGTGGCATAACAGTTGTCTTTAATAGAAATGGTATAACAGTTTCCTTATTGAGTGGAAGGTCTTTCTTGTTTACTATTAGGCATTCTTCTCAGTAAAAAATAATCTAGTTGTTTTTATCTGCGGTTTGACTTACACTAAAGAGATTGTGGCATATTCCTTCCACGTAGTATATATCCTCAACTTTCACTCCTTCTTTGCTTCCAACTTCTCTAATCCCAGCGATCTTTCCAAATTGATTTCCTCTAAAGCTTACTTTCTTGCCTTCCTTATGATTAAGTTTGAGGAACTTCTTTGTGTCTCCAGCAATATATCTGGATCATCCACTATCAATATGCCATTTGTTTGGTTTAGCTGATTTAAGACAAACCTAAAACAAAATTATTTTACTTTAGGTACCTAGACTTTCTTGGGTCATTTTAGGTTAGTTTGGATTACCATAGGTACATAAGTTCCTTTTGGAACCCATTTTAATGTACCATAAGGTTCATTTTTCTTGTGATAACAAGAAGTAGTAGAGTGACCCTTGCGATTATAGTATGAACATAAAGCAAATGAGTTTAAAGTATTTATGATATTTCTAAAGTAATCCAAATATGATTTGTTACCTAATATTTTCTTTCTTCTATGCTTGGCTAAATTAGGATCATATCCTATTCTTGACTTGTCAGAGACACATCTCTTATTCCTGAGTATAATGTTAAGTATTTCATTACCTCTAGTGAATTTTTTGAGAGTTTTAGTTAACTCTCTATTTTTCTTTTATGATTCTTCACTTTTGCATACTTTGATGCAACCTTGCATTTTACACTTAACTTCTCTTCTAAGCACAATATCCTTTTCTTAGAACTTACTAACTCATTTGCCAATTTGATGAACTCAATATGTAATTCATTATATTCAGAAAGTAATTCATCATAAGTTGGTTTAGCATTTATTACCTGCTCTTTCTCTGTATCACTTTCTTCTTGAGCTATAAGACAAATGTTTAATGTTTCAACATTGTCGCTTCACTTGTTAAAGAACTTTCTCCCCATAATGATGAAACAAATGTTCTCCTATTCTTAAACTTCTCTTTCTTCTTTTCTTTTTCTTTCTTGAAGAATTTTGGACATTCAGCTTTGATATGACCCAGCTTTTTGCATTCTAAACAAATAATCTGGTATTTTTGCTCTTTTGATGATGGAATATTTTTCATTAACTGAAATTTCTTAGTTACTAGTTTCTATAGAACTTCTTGAATCTCTGAATATGAGACCTATTTCATCATCTTCAAGCTCTTCATCATAATTATCACTTTCTTGACCTTTAAGAGCAATTCCTTTTCTACTCTTTTCTTTAATATCCTTCTTGCATTTTTGTTTTCTCTCTTACTTAGCTAGGCTTCTTAAAAGTACAATGACAAAACTTATAGACCTTTGGCTTCCTCGATGGTTGTGACCTTTAGCTCCCATTCCTTTGTAAAACTATCAAAAATCTTTCAAACTTGATCTCTTGAGTTATATGATTGCTCAAGGCCAGTTAAGTGGTAATGAGATGTTGAAATCTCACTACCATGTCTCAGACACCTTCTCCATTAAACATCTAGAAAAGATCAAACTCTGTTTTGAGTGTGTTGACTATGTTTTCTTTGACTCTGGAAGTTCCTTCATGAGTTATATCCACGGCTTCGCATATCTCTTTGGTCGTCTCTAGGCTAGATACTCAGAAATACTCTTTCTGACTTAAGGCACATGTTATAATGTTAATGACCTTGTCATTGAGTAATATCATCTTCTTGCTGTTATCATCATATTCACTTCGCTCCTTCAAAACTTTAGCTTTATCAACTACTTTTGTAGGAATGTAGTTCCTGTCTTGTATCACATCCCAAAGACCATACTTAGAGGCTTTGATGAAGATCTTCATTTTCATCTTCTAGAACATAAAGTTCTCTCTGTAGAAACCTGTGAGGCTTCGTGTTGGAGCTTTCTTATGGTTAAACACTGTCTCTAAATCTTGTCATGGACACTAGTATCTCTTACGATGGTTAAATCTTTTTTAAGAGACCTACTCTGATACCAAATATTAGTCTCGACAGAAACACGCAAGAGGGTGTGAATTGGGTAGTTTGAAAATTTTTAACGTAAATTGATAAATCTTTAAAGACAAATAGAGTGCAACAGAATAATGAGAATAGAGATTAGAAAGATACCACTGAAGAATTGAGGAATCAACAAAAGTTAGTTTAACATAAATTTAGTTGTTGTTGTTCCGTCTATTATTCTTCCTTCATTAATGCCAAGTATTCCTTAAATAGATTTTAATTCATTTGGTAGCTGTTAAACTCAAGCTTGTAACCATTGTAATCACTAGAGTGAAGGTGCCATTGGTGGTTAGATGAGCATTTAATGCTTTGTAGAATATAGCAAGTTTTTGTTGACATAGCCTTCATCATTTTAAACTTTAGCCTTTTATGAATGCAATTAATCTCAAAATATTTGTTAGGAGTTTAAGCATTGATTAGATTGTTCAACCATATTCAATATAAATTGATAAAATAACCTTTCCACATTTAGATGAGTGTACATATCTATAGGACGTTATTTCCTCTCATTCAAAACACTCACATAAGGACAATAAAACCTTCTATTGTCATCATCACCATTATGTTTAACAAAATCCAAAGACTCCTTCACCCCCTCAGCATACTCAATACTTGTTCATTTAGCATTTATCCAACTACAATCCATATTTATGAAAGACTAAAAAACTAGAAAACTAGAAACAAGAAATCTTAGATTGCATCAATGAATCAAATGAAACAAGTAAATGAAAACAATGAATCCAGCACAAATAACGGCAAAAGGTATGCCAGTAGTGCTTAAATCTTCAGTTCTTGAGACAAGGAGTTAAACATAAAACTCACTCGCTATGAAGGGTCGAGAAGACTTAAATGCGTGAACAAGTAAAAATGACAGATGGGAGGCGCGAAGGGGCTTTTGATTAAATTAAAGGGTATTTTGTGAGCAAATCTACACTGGATAAAATACAACACCGGTATAGAGATAACTTTTTTTTAAACTAGATAATATATTCTACACTAGTGTAAAATAATATAAATTGAACAACTCTATACCGGATGAAGTAGAAGACCGGTGTAGAAATAACTTGTTCTAAACTGGTCATTATATTTGTAGAATAATATAAATTGAACAACTCTAGACCGGATAAAGTGGAAGACCGGTGTAGAAATAACTTGTTTTAAACCAGTCATTATATTCTACACCTGATATTGATATGTCCGGTTTCAAGCTGTTGCATTGTTTTTGGAAAATAAAAGAACAGCATAACATGTTATTAGAACAAGAAACTTCATTCATTCAGATTTACTAATAATTTTATATCAAAAGTATGAAATTTCCAAACACAATATCCATCATAATGATAGCCAGGGGAGGAGGAGAAGGAACTATAGTGCGAGGGTCAGGATGTTTGTCTTTAAAATCATCTCTGTTTCTTTTATGTGGCAGAGAAGGAGGTGTGCGTGAGGAAGAAGCCATTGGACCATTCATATAGAAGAAAAGAAAAGTAAATAGAGATAAAGTGATGAGACAAAAGTACTGATCATAGGAATGGTATACATATAGTTGAGGAATAAGAATGATTTTAGAAAAGAATATCGAATAATGCAATTGGCCTTCTATCATAATGAGTACAAACATTGGGAACCAAAGAAGTGAAATTAATAGCCTGAGAAGATACAGAGAAAAGAAGTGGGAAAGCATAGATAAGAAATTGAAGAGTCAGAATATAAAGTATATTTAACACCAGTTATATATATTTTACACCAGTTCAATGTAAATCCGGTGTAAATATTTCATCTTATTTACAGAAATGCCATATTTTATTTGTTTTAAAAGCTTCTCTGTAAGGTCTGAAGAAGTTAAAGAAAAGAAGTGGGAAAGAATAGATAGGAAACTGAGGAGTCAGAATAGAAAGTATATTTAACATAGGTTAGATATATTTTACATTGGGTAAATGTAAATCCGGTGTAAATATTTCATCTTATTTACAAAAATACTACCTTTCATTTGTTCTAAAAGCTTTTCCGCAAGGTCTGAATAAGTTAAAGAAAAGAAGCGGGAAAGTATAAATAAGAAACTAAAGAGTCAGAATATGACGCAGCTAATCTACACCTATTGATATTAGTATCCAGCATAGTAATTATATTTTACATTAGTGACGTGTTAATCTAGTATAACTATTTCATCTTATTTACAAAAACACCACCTGTCATTTTTTTAAACCGTCTTCGCAAGGACCGGTTTAAAAATGGGGCTTTAAAAAGCATATTTTTTACTAGTGCATACACCTTGGAGCAATAAGAAAGGTAACTAGTTTCTTTAATCTTGGACTTTGTTCTAGCAAGTTTGCTCTTGGTTTTAAGAGGTTTTATGGCATTTCTCCCTTGATTTTGCTGCTGGACATTCTGTTCATATGTGATGGAAATATGAGTTTTATGTTATGGATAGTTTAGACAAGCTTAAACAAGCTAGAATCAAGTGGTATTGGCTTGGAAATTTAAGTACACATGTAGTTAGGGTTTTGTGTTCTTGGCTGCCACTGTATAAATCACTATTCATATGTTAGAATTTCATCATTTTGATGCTTCCAATGGGTTTAAAATGGAAAATTGTGTGGGGATAAGGCAGAGAAACAAGTAGGGGAAGCATTGGAATCATAATGAAAATTTTTAGAAATAAGATGAGGCATTTCAGTTTTGTATAGTAGCTAAGGAAGTAATTTGATTTTGGAAATTCAGATTTCATATTTGGATTCTACATGAAAAAATGTGTGAAAATGAACCATGAGAATTTATGTTAGAAAGATGGAAGTATAAGAAAAAATGGAAAAAAATAATGGAAGTTAATAAGAACCTAGTATTGGAAATGTTGTGAAGTTGAGTTGTAACTTGATGTTACTTTGTAATGGCTAGGTTTTGACATTTGTGTGGAAACAAGACCATCTCAAGAAGATTTTTTCAAGGATAACCCAAGAGGTAGCAAGAATACCTAACTATGACCTTGCATTTGTTTGATTTTATACTTGCTTGTTAATTGTGATGTTTGGTTGAGCTTAAGATGATACTATGATGATGATGATGAAGTATGAATAATTGCAACTCCTTGCAACAAATGTCATGAAAATATGTATGTTAGAGTTTGCTTATGTATGATTATGAAGTAGCTCCCATCTCATGATAACATATGAGGCATTTAATCAATCATGCATGATATTATAGTTTGTATGACTTGCTATTGAGAATTCCATGAAATCTCATTCTTTCCATATGCATAACCATGTTATAAGTGCTTAAACCTCCCAAGGAAAAAGGGTATATGGGGATGCTTCAACTTGTATAATAAGCTATGTTAACTACTTGACACTATGAGATGATATGATGGGATGCATAGTACATTACAGTGTGTTTGTATTATGAGGCAGTAACCTTGTGATGGTAATTACGATGACTTAATCAATGAGTTTAGACTTGAAATTTGGTATGACTATAGCTAAGATATAGAGATTTAATTAGACACTAAGAATGCTTCAATTGGTTAAGTTTTCGATTTGTTATGATTTTTCAAAGTTGAAAATAAAATCTGGAATGGGATAAAATGAGCATCCATAGGCAGTAAGATTCAAGCGCTAATTTCACTTAGTAAATTTCTACGAGATTTTATGAACTTAAAGATCACATCTTGAGATTTAAATCCATAGGTAATAAGTTTCATTTGGATAAGTAAGCAAGGAGAAATAAATTTTTGAAGATAAGCCAAAGAAACTGGAATTTCCAGATTTACCAAATGAATAGTTTTTTCAACGAATAAACTGATTTTATTCGGACAATGAAACTTCATTTTTATATTTTTTAATAAAATATATTTCATTATAAATTAGAACCACTCCATTTATATTTTTTTAAATTTAATTATGAATTTTCAAAGTTAGGTATGTATTATGGATTACCAAATGAATAGTACTAGTAAACAGTATCTGAGAAGCATTTTTTTTGAAAATTCATGTTTCTAAAGCAAAGAGGTGTTTAATTGATTCAAGTTACTTCTAGTTAAGTATAACTAAGGGAGAAAATAAGGATATGACAAAGAGGATAAGCAAGCAACCAATATTTGGTTGGAAGCTTAGGGAGCAAGTGCACGAACAAGAGACAAAGCTTATGTTTAAGGTAGTGAACTTACCCATTCTTGTATGCTTGATGTATATGCTTGTCTGTTGATATGTTTATAATATGTGATGATGATGTATGATATCTATGAATGATATATGCTCTACCCTTTATGAATTTATGGTCATGCATGATAGTGGTGGCATGGAGCATGATAGTATGCAAATGGAAGCTAAAGAAAGATAAATGAAACATGTCATGCACTTGCATTCATCTTATATGCATTGAATTGTATCATTTGCTACTGACATTTTCCAGAATCTCACCCTCCCATAAACAACGATAATAGGTTATTTATGATGGAAGAGTCATGCTTATTACATGAAATAAGGAATGGAAGCGAAGAAGTAGACAAATGATGGCATGTCATTCTTTTTATGTAATGTTATGTAGTGTGCCACTATATGTAAAGAAAATGTATGAAATAATTATGGCATAACCCCATGATGTATATGAATGTATGAGAGGCCAAAGAGATAGTTTATACATTCTGGAACAATTATTGAGAATTAAAGAAAGGAAACTAAAATGGTAAAAACATAGGTCTTAGAGCAGTTTTGTTATGACTTCAGTTTGACCTAGTAAATGAGGGAGTTAATGTCATAGACATCTAGATCTATAAACACATAGGTAATATGCCTCATTTGGATGTGTATATCAAGAGAAATAAATTTCCAAATTTAAGAGACAGAATCTAGAATTTCTAGAATTTGTCATATGAATAGTAAAAATCAACTATTTAACTATATTGATTGGAAAAGTAAATATCCAGATTTATATTTTTTCTTAAAGAGATATGAAAGTGTTTGAATTAAAAATTTAGATCACCTCCATACCAGTTTTTTATAATTAGTTATAAATTTTTAAAGTTAGATTGTCAGTCTAAAAATTACCTAATGAAAAGTATCCAAGTAAGGTTTAAAATTTTAATTTTTGGGCCAATGTAATACTTCAGCTAATCAAATACACTTCTGAATACATACTCTTAGAGGTTAAAAGTAGGATATTTCACTTCGCCTTCTATTTGGAAGCATCTCTTTGGAATACTTTCCTATTACTCCTTCGTACTGGAGCTACTTGTTTATCTTTTCTCATTTGTCTCGGTCTTTGTGTTGACTATTCTTAGCTCCTACTTAGACTAACATACCTAGAAGATTTTGGTCTATCAATTTGTTTTGTATTGTTTTATTCCTGAGTCTCAAAAACAGATATGGTGTGGTCAACATCTCGCCTAATGGGAAATTTTGTCTTAATGAATACATCATCTCTTGTTTCTATTTCAATCACTATTTCTTCTTTAATTTATCTTATGAATACATATCATTTTGAGGGTTCAGAGTACCTTATAAAGATATATTTTTCCCTCTAGGACATATTTTCCAATGTCTTTGAGAACCGTCATGGTTATATGCCACAAAGTCTCAAGGTTTAAGGATAGTTAGATCTAGCTGATGTTTAATCCATAACTCGTAGGGCATAGAAGTGACTGACTTTAAGAGCACGCAGTTAAGTATAAAGGTTGCCTTCAATAGAGCATCACCCTAATGTGAAATTAGAAGGTTTTCCTGAGCCATGATAGAACTAACCAAATTTTGAACATATTTAGAAGAGTTATATTTCTACTTTCAATAACCCTATTTTGTTTAGGCATGCCAGGGATAGTTAGTTGCCTAATAATATATTTTTTTCATAGAGTTGTTTGAATTTATCTGATAGGTATTCACGACCTTGATCAGTGCGTAATACTTTGATTTTATTGTCCATTTGATTCTGTAATTCATTTATGTATCGTCTAAAGAACTCTAGGGCCTCAAACTTATGTGAGATCAAATAGACATTATCATATTGTAAAACATTATTAATAAAGGTAATGAAATCCAAGCTTTGTGTCTCGCCCTCACTCCTTATACCACAAATATCATAATTGATTAATTGCATCTAATTTTTGGCTTGTGTTCCCTAATTGAATGGCTTTCTAGTTGCCTTACCAGCTAGACAACTTTCACACATTGACATACCCATATTGGGGATTACTCCCAATATGCTTATTTTTCTAGTTTTAATTATCCTATTTTGATTAATATGTGATAGTAAGCATGCCAAATATTCATGTCAAGATTATTCGAAGTAAATCACTAGCAAGATCCATAATAAAGTTTACAACTTCACCATGAAAGTTTACATTAAACCAAAGTCTAGTAAGAAATTAATAGAAATTAAATTCCATTGTATAAGTTTTTGGGCGTACCTTGAATGTTACTTTTATTCATAGAGATACCCACATGAAACTAAAGCGCTTGTTATAGACTATGGTTATACTGGACAACAAATGACACTAGGAGAGAAAATACGAGATGCTATCGAGATAGAGAGGAGGATAGCAAGTGAAATATATTCAGAATGCATACCTTATTGTGCTCTGTATGCCGTATATGCCTACATGAGTGAGGGGAAGTGGGATCTTAAATCATTGCCCACTCCCCCATGTTCTCTTCTTGTAAAATCGATGGGGTAACTCCCATTTTATCTCAAAAGGGTATATTACATATATATACTTTATTCTCTCTGAAACACCTTACTTTTGTATGTCTTAGGGACCATTTGGTAGCATTTAGAACTACTTAAACATCAATTGAAGTTCATTTACAAAATTTAGAATTTCCAAGATTGTGGTTATTGTTCATTTGGTATTTCCAGATTTGGCGATGAACTTCAAAAAATCATAACTAATTATGGAAAACTCGAAATAAAGTAGTTCAAAAGGATATGTGAAGATAAAATAATGAATTTTAAGGGAAAAATAATTCCAAGACCAAATGCTCATCCAATCAATACAAGTTTGACATCAAAAATCATTATTCATTTGGTCAACAATTCTGGAAAATAGTTTTTGGTCCCAAACTTTAAAATTTTCGTTCTCTTTGTAAAAATATCAAAATAAGGCATTCTTAGTGTCAAAAAGAAGCTTGACATATATACTATCATCACATAAATTCTCGTACATTTATTCAATCATTTACTATTTTTAATTATAACTAAAATGTCACTACCTCATCACGAGTTACTGTTCATAATAACAAATTCTAGCAACTAACTTTATATACATTCCCAAATCCGCATAGTACATGTTCATATAAACAATCAACATCAAGTATCCTTCACCTCCTGTGCTTGAAGATCATGTTGTTTGGGAATACAAATAGGAGTGAGATTTTAGGGAAAATCTCAGTAGTAAATGGATACCATACAATGTATGCAACTACATGCATGATGTTAATATGTGTGCACTTATAGATTATGCTTGCAAAATGATAACTTTACATGGTTGTATGTTCCCATAGTTATAACACATGGCCATAGGATAAAAAGAAATAGAACATTACTCAATCTTATATGCTTCACATAATCAAAATAAGCATTCAACACATAAAACATCCAAGTCATATAAGCATAAAAGTATGTAAGTTCATTACCTTTATTCCTTGCTTTTCCTTACTCTTTTCCTTCCATCATTGTCCTTGCTTTGTGGTCCTCTTTACCAAATTTATCAAGGCCTAATAAATCATAATATCATACTCATCACAATCCATTTCTAAGGACAACATAATCTACTCACTAATCATTTAACCCATTAAGCCTCTATCTTTCTCTAATTTTTATTAATTGGTTTGGCCTTTGAATTAATTGATGTCTTGACATTACCATACACAATTTTGCCTTTTGAATCTATTTATGAACTTAGAATTATAAAATTCCAACTCCTTTACACCCTTCTAGATAGAATTGGAAGAGTGCATACTTTTCTCAAAATTTCTCATTTTGATTCCAATGCTTCCAATACTTATTTCTCTACTTTATCCCACACAAATTTTTATTTTAAATCTATTGGAAACAATAAAATTCTCATTACTGTTCATGTGTATGAATAGTAATAGAGAGGGTTCCGTATTTTCCCCTTTCCAATTTCAATGCTTACAAGGTTCCAATTTTATCTAATCCTACCAAAAATCTTCATATAAAATCAATGGAAGCATTAGATTATTGAAATTCTACTTTCTTGGTTTAGAAAAGCCCTATGACGAATGGCCTCATAAATAGCAAAGTCAATAACACAATTTAATTCAATAACCAACCATTAATCCTAGCTTATTTAAGTGTTAACTATATAATTCTAGCTTCATTTTCTTCTTCGTTCAATGTTGTATAGTTTTGGACAGCACCATTACCAAGAGGATATCTCACTTATCTTCCATTAAAACTTGGGTTTTATCCTTCCAAAACACTTATAAATAAATTTGGAAGGATCTCTTACCTTATGCCTTAACTATCTTTTACCAAAGCACCTTGGATCTCCTCTTGAATTTGCCTTGCAATGGTCGAGTTTTTATTTTGTAAGAGGTTCCCTTTGATTCCTCAAGAGCATTACAGTTTTGTATTGTTAAGGGGGTATTTATAGAAAATTTTCAATGGTCATGAGACCATTTTATCCCTCATTCAACTAATTATTACAATGGCTTAAACTCTCCTCACATTGGTTGATTCTTTGATTAATTATCCTTTAATCATACTTAACTTACTTCTTACATTATTTTAATATATTTCCACATGTGCCAAAACTTCTCTCTTGCTTGGCTTCCATGTGGCAATTTTTCACATGGTGTGGGTCCCACCAAGGAACCTCACATGCCACCTTGCTTATCTCTTGATTTTTTCTTGATTTATTTTTTAAAAATTCATAAAATATCCTACAAAATTCATTTAGCCACATGATAAATTCTTTGACATCTTGGACTCTTACTTGACACCACTTTGGGCTTAAATTTGGTCTAACTCAATATTTGGCACACATCCCAAGGCATTTTCTTTACCGGTATCTTAAATCACCCTGCTTTTTAAGATAAATTCTATAGAGCTCTTTTAAAGGTTTTGAAATTTTTTAAAATTCAATATAATATTAAATAAATTTCTTACAAAGTCTCATAATTTTCTGAGATTCAGAAGTTTTGATAAAAATTTAATATGTTTTCTTTAAATCCTTTATCGGTGTCCTTTATCACCTTAAATTAGATAATAAATTCTACAAGACTCCTTTTTCACTTCTATCTATTTCATAAAATCTTATATTAATTATAAGAATTTACTATAAAGTTTCATCTGATTCTAAAATCCAAAAGATATTGTACTAATTTCTAGACTTCAAAATTAATATCAATTTAAGGGACCTTAAATCAAA